>CM035626.1:105827671-110827671 GCA_020496765.1 Gossypium stocksii | reverse complement strand
ATTATCAAACACCAGCTTATGGGATTTTCCTAGCTGATAAGGAACACACACTCTTGGTAATGTGAATTTATTTGGAGAGATATTACAACTTCGAAGAACTTGAAAAAGAACTTTTTTCCAAGGGTGGCCAAGCCTTTTATGCCACAATTCGAACCCAGAACAGGAACTATCTCGAGTATGAACTTCAGCAGTATGGGATATTGAAAACCAGTACCAGTACTAGCAAAACTTCCTTGTTGTGGTGATATGGTAAATTGATATAACCCTTTATGAATGTGACCCACTAGCAAAACATTCCTTGTCTTGATGTCCTTCACAAAACAATAAGAGGGATGAAATTCAAAAAATACCCGATTATCCCTTGTAAATTGTGCTATAGAAATCAAATTTTTGCAGACATTAGGAACATGTAAAACATTTTTAAGATGTAAGAGCCGACTACCAGTACCAATCGAGGAGGTCCCTATATGAGCGATAGGAATGGGAGCACCATTACCCATCAAAAGTTGGCTCATACCTGTATATTCAGTAGGATGACTGAATGTCGAGACATCATTAGTAATGTGGTTTGTAGCACCTGAATCTAGGTACCAAAGGTGACTAGCATCATTTAGAGAAGGTGCTAAAAAATGACTGCTTGGTGAACCCCCACGTTCTTGAGAAACAGGAGCTTGCTTGCGATAGTGGTGCATAGCACAACTAGAAACAGACTTTCCTACCTGTCTAGAATCAGAAAGTTGATGATGATTCATAGACATGGATTGTCCTTATCAAAAACGCCTGCAAAGTTCTCATCAAATCGATAGTAACATTTTTGAACAATGTGACCAATTTTACCATACAGTTGACATTGGGGGCGAGTGTGAGAAAATCAACCCCCACGACTCCTACCACGATGGAAACCTCTCTTTCATTGAAAACCACCACAGTTTTATTGTTTATGATCATGATAATCAGAGTTCTTTAATGGTGTTGCATCTTCATGAGCTTGTTTACTGGCTAAATTAGCTTGGACAGAAATGGTAGCCAAGAATTCAGCTTGTCGTGGCTTACAGTCTAGTAGCATTTTAGTCACCAGATCAAGGGATAGATAAGTGGCTGAAGCCACCACTCGAACCAACTCATATTCAACTGAAATCCCTACAAAGATGATACTAACTTGTTCTTGCTCTGAGATGTGACTTCCTACAGCAACTAAAGTATCACACATGGACTTAACTTTTGCCAAATACTCTTTTATGGACAAGTGACCCTTCTTTTGAGAATACAACGCATGTCGTAAACTCTATATCTTGATAGTAAACTTGGTGGCAAACCTCTTTTCAATTGTAGCCCATACATTAAAGCTAGTACGAGCATTAGTGAGATGACCCAAGATTTTATCAGATACAGTCGAAAGTAGCCAAGAGTCTAGTAACTTGTCTTGCTGAACGTGCAATATGTAAGCAGAATTCTTGACCAACTGCCCATCAGTATCAACAACTAACTGAGTAGGAACACTGGCAGTTTCTAAAACGAAATCTTGCACACGATATCCCTCAAGAATCAACATAATTTGGTGTTTCTATAAAAGAAAATTACTCTCACAAAGTTTAATAGTATTATGCTTAGGAAATTGTTGAACTTGCTTCCCAATAATAGAAGGTACAAAAACAAGATTAGAACAAGGAAAGTTAACCTGCTCTCCAATGCCATTAGAGTCAGCAACAACTTCTGGTGCCATAACACTCTGACACAAAGTAGAAAGAGAAAGAGAAAAAAACTTAGCTCTGATACCGTGTAGAGAAACGTAGCAAAGAAGATGTGTTTCATCTAAAAAATAATAGGATACATTTAGAGATTGATCATACTGTATCTATACAGAACTTGAACTACTTCAACAACTTCTTTGACAGAAATCTACTTTAACAACTAATTACTTTAACTACTAACAGCTTAACAACTATTTGTTTCCTTAGTCCTTAACACATCCAAGCAAGAACAAAGATTGTGGGGGCAATTGCGTAAGATGTGGCTGAATGTAATTTAATAGAACTTGTGGAAAGGTGCATGTTTCAAATACAAGAAAGGGACTTCGTAACATTAAAGATGAAAACTTTTCAAATGCATGATCTATTGAGAGTTCTTTTCTTGTCAAAGGCAAAACAAGAAAATTTTGTCTTCATTATTTACCAATCATATGCATCTTCTTTACCCATAGTTCGGAAGATTAGTAAAGTTTCTGCACATGAGTTTTTTGGACACAATGCATGAATAGTCCAAATTTCGATCACTTTTGTTATTCTATTTGTTGTTTCTAAAGGGGGCAATGAGAAACGTGTGCCCTTGACGATTTTGAATTACATTGAAAACCATGATTTAAAGATGGATTTTTTAATTCACTATACTAGATCATTGGGATTCTGGTATATGGTACAATGCATCTTAAAACTTATGGGTTTTGGACAAACTTTTTCAACATTTTCAAATTACTAAGTGTAACGACCCGAAATTTATTATTAATGGAAAGTGCTTTATCGGGTCTCCGTTTTTGGAAATGAATTTGTAAATATTTATTAAAAATATTTACGAAGTTAATTGAGTGGTTAATTAAAGTTTAATTAGGTGAATTTAGCTTAAATTAAGGGTAATTAGGAAAAATGACTAAATTGAATAAGGGTAAAAGTTGAATTATATATTAATAGAAAGTAAAAAGGACCAAAATGGCAAATATGAAGATTTTTAGTTAGATTTTAATTATAAGATATATATTAGTAATAAATTATATTAAATTAATTTAAAATAATTATATTATAAGATATTTATATGATAATTAAATTAAATTCATGACAAATGTATGGTGGTGATTTAATACAAGTGTATTAATAAAAATACATACACTTGTAATACTATATAATTATTAAATAGATATTTATTAAATGATTATATTATATTATATTATATTATATTATATTGATATTAGTATAGTTAAAATAAGTAAATAAATCTTATTTTAACAAGTGTATGGAGTTGATAAATCCATGTGGAAAGATTATATACATATAATTATTAATATTATAATAAACTTAAATATTAAGTATATGTATATGTATATGTATATGTATATGTATATGTATATGTATATGTATATGTATATGTATATTATATTATAATAAATAAAAGAAACAAAAGAAATGAAAAAGGAAACAAAATATGAAACGAAAACAGAGAAGAAAAGAAGGAAAGAAAGAAAGAAAGGGAAATTAGGGATTTCAAGGTTCCAAGTTTAATTGTTAAGTCAATTTAGTCCATTTTCTTGTAATTTTTGAGTTTTTAGAATCTTAGAACAAAGTACTACTTGATTTAAGTGGAAATTTTGAAAGTTAGTGGATTTTTAAATGTTGTTCATGTTGAATTAATTGAAGAATTGGGGGTTAAATTGATAGAATTTCAAGTGGTGAAATTAGATAGTTGAAATTAGACTAAAGTGGAAATTAGAGACAATTTCAAAACTAGTGGTTTATGGTGAAAGTAGAGAGTTGAAATTAGACTAAAGTGGAAATTGAATGAAAATATTGAGCTAAATGTGAAGAATAAAAGTTAGTCTTGATTTAGGGACTAAATTGAAATTTAACTAAACGTTGAATAAAAATTGAAATATTTAATGTGAAATTGAATGGTAGTGCATTGATAATTTTTAATTGTTTTAATTTTCATAGTTAACCTTGTGCCGGAAAACCTCGGCTAAGAAAGGAAAAGACAAAGTCAACGAGGGTTAGCTCAGAAATTACAGTTTCTATTTCTATAATTTGAAATTAATATTTAATTGTTGAAATTATTATTTAATATGTATGGTAAGTGCATTGAGATGATTATTTGAATTGGAGTGAACATTGGTTGAAATTGAAAAGTGAATTTAATTATTAATTGTCGTATTTTGATTAAATGTTATGATAAGTAATTAAGGTGAGAATTATTTGTATTGTGTTTTACAATTGAAATGGATTGATTTGATATGTGATAAATTTATTGAATTTATATGAATATGTGATTATTGTGGAATTTGAATGTATGTTAATGAAAAGTAAATTGGATTGTGTTGAAATATTAATTTATGTGATTAATTGAAATGTGAATTGATTGGAAACTGAAAATTTATTAAAACCCTATTAACTGTATCAGGCTGAGTCAGATATAGTTGGCATGCCATAGGATTGGAAGTGTTCAGGAATACTTTGACTTTGAGTCAATGAGGCACTATAAGTGTCGTACTGTTACTTTGACTTCGAGTCAATGAGGCACCATGTGTATTGTACTACTACTATTACATCGGTTTAATCCGATGAGGTACTGAGTACCGTATTGTTACTGTTTACTTCGGCAAAGCCGATGAGGCACTGAGTGTCGTACTGTTGTGTTGGTTGGATCCATGTATCCGTCAATGTCCGAGTCATGTTAATAGGGGAAAATAAAGGTACTGAATAACTAATTTCTCTAATGATTGATTGTTACTAAATAATAAAGATCAATTGATTGTTACCGAAAAATGCTGAATGTTATTAAAATGGATAAGTACAGAATACCGATTGAGAAATGAAAAGTTGAATATTATTTATTGATATTGAACAGTGAACTGAAGTATGAGTGAGACATATGAATTATGTATCTCTGAACTAGATATGAATGGAAAATATTATTGTTCAAATGATTTGTGAATTTATTTTGGAAGCTAATCAGGTTAGTAGATGAGAAAAATTGAGTGAGTTATAAAGGATTTATCTTTGTAGTGAACAAATATATAATTTTGATTGTCATATGACTTTAAGTGTATGTTATATTATTAAGTGTTTGGATTATAGAAATACTACTGAGTTCATACTCAGCGTACGGTTTGTTTCCGTATGCAGGATAGGTTAAAGTTAGACCGTTGAATCAGCATCCCAGGTCGATCCCGAACTCAATGTGATGAAGTATATTAATTATTGGTAATGGCATGTACCTAAAATGTCTATGTGTGTCATTTTGGATTGTCAATGTAAGGATGAAATAAGTAAATTTAGATTTGACAATAGTATATGGTAGGAATTGGCTTATTTGGTAAGAATTTGAACTATTTTGATAATGTATGTGAAATACTTAAAAGGATTCATCATATAACCACGTAAAATGTTTAATTTGACATGTTTTGAGTAGGTTTGAATGTGATTTAAAGTGATTGAACTGTATTGATTGGTAATGCTCCGTAATCCTGTTTCGGGGACGGATAAAGGTTAGGGGGTGTTACATTAAGAGTCCTGAACTATGATGGAAGAATTAGTGATAGAGGATGCAAGTTACAAAGTAATATTGGCAATCTCATCCATTTAAGATTCTTGAGTTCGTATGGTCAAAGTTAGACATCATCTCTAGGCAACTTAAGGTGCTTGCAAACCTTGGATTTAAGGCTTGATGGATATCTCTCTACTTTTATACCTAATGTGACTAAGACATTTATATCTGCCTAAGATAAGTAAAAGTTGAAGAAAGTTGAGGTTGGATACATTGAGAAACCTCCGACCACTTGTGAATTTCAACACCAAAAGCTGTTATCTAAAGGATCTCTTAGCAAGATGACAAACATTAGAGAGTTGGGCCTTTTAGTATTGAAGATTTTTAATGATGACTTGGTCAAGAATCCACCCAAGTAAATATCTTCTCGAATCACACGTAGTAAGTGGGTTCAGTCTAGGGAATAAGAGGGGTTTGAAATTTGCGTCTCTGTTGCGGATTTTTGTGCGTGACTCGTGACATGGACATGTCCATCCTTTTATTTTGATTCTCATAACCTTAATGTAAAATAATTCTATATAAATATAATCTTCAGAGATTTCTTTTAAGAATATGGGATTGTGTAATCCTTTAACATACTTAAAACTTTCAATATTAATAATATCATCTCTCAAGTTTAAGCTTGAATTTTGTATTTAAATGTCATATGCTTTAATATTACATTCAACACTTATTAGTTACTAAAATTTTTTTTATACAGATGGAACTAAGTCAACTACAAAAATAAATTTGATTTATTTATTTTTTATAATTGGATAGTAGCCTTATGGATTATCTAAAAAAAGAAGACTGACTAGTTAATTATAGATTGAATTTGAATGGGTTATCACGTCCAATTTCCTTATACATGAATTTTGCATCAATTCTGACATTTTCTAAGCTTTCCTTTCAATTTAAACACTATCTTGAAATTTTGTTGGTTCTTTTTATTGCAAAATTAGTTGAAAAAGAAAATTCTGATTAATGAAGTTAATCAACCCAGTTACCTAAGTTCACTTGGTTTATAAAATGAGGCTAATTACCACGAGTTACATTCTCTTTTACAAAGAGGAATGGTGTCAATTAGTTGATTAAAACCAGACAGTTTTCCCTTCTCCTATAAATTGATAAAGAATAAGATATGTTGTTGGTAAAGGTAGATTATTTGGGAAAACAAAATCTTGCTTAATTTGATAATAAAGACTTGGATTAATCCATCAACTAATTATTCCGATTTTATTTAAAATTTTGTTACTTGAAACACAATGTTCTAATCTTGTTGATTCTTTTTATTGCAAAATTAAACTATGAATTAAAAACCTGATTAATGAATATAATCAACTTAAGCATCTAATTCACGTCTTTTTCAAGCTGAGGTTATTTACCAGGATTTATGTTTTCTTTTCCAAAGAGGAAGGCATCAATTAATTGAACAGGAAAAGAATAACCTCTGTTTTGGCAAAAGTGGATTCTATGGAAAAACAATTTCTTTTCTTGATAATAAAGTATTGTAATTCAAAGAAAACTTGGATTCCATCAATTACTTATTCGGATTACTTTAAAAACTTCTTAATCGAATCCATTCTACAATCATTGGACTCTCAAAAGAGAAAGTACTGAAATTTCTTTGGTCACTCAAACATCGATCAGAGGAAGAAATGGCTTGGTCCGCCGTGTCTTCTGCCGTCACAACGATTGGGACGCTGCTAACTAAAGAAGCAATATTCCTGGCGTGGAGGATCAAGTTGACAGTTTGCAGGAGGAGCTGAAATTCATGCAAAGCTTCTTAAACGATGCTGATTCAAGACAAGGCGAGAGCGAAATGATACGCCTCTGGGTTCCGAAATCAGAGAACTTGCATATGATGCTGAAGATGTCGTTGAAGCATTCGCTCTGAAGATTGGGTCCAAAAGGAAAGGTGGTTTCTCAAATACCATCAAAAGATCTGCTTGCATCCTCAACGAGGGATGGGAACTTTGCAAAACCAAGTCGGAGATAGAGAATATCAAAGCTAGAATCTCCAACTTGATTCGACAATTGCAGACATATGGAGTGAAAGAGTTAAGGGAAGGAGAAGAAGCATCAAGTTCTTCTCAAGCAAGGCGTGAGTTAAAGCAGTCGTATGCTTGCATCATCCAGGATAACATCGTTGGATTGAAGAATGAAATTGAGGAGCTAGTCTCTGTTCTTCTCAATGATGAAAGCTCGAACCACCAACTTGCGTCGATATGTGGGATGGGTGGTCTGGGTAAGACCACGCTAGCTAAAAAGGTTTACCATCATGACCGGCCGGGTTCGAGTTTGTTTCGATCACATGGCTTGGGTCTATGTTTCTCAGCAATGCCAAAGAAGGAAAGTCTGGGAGACATTTTGGCAGGCCTTGTTTCATCAAATGAAGAGGTTAGCAAGCTTAGAGATCAAGAGCTAACAGCCAAGTTGTTCAACTTGTTGAAGAAAAAGAGATGCCTGGTGATTCTTCATGATATTTGGAGCCTTAAAGCTTGGGATAGCTTAAAAGCTGCATTCCCCATGGCGGGCGGCATGAAAAGCAAGATATTGCTCACTTCTCGTAATAAAGAGGTAGCTTTAGACGCAGACAGAAGAGGTTACTTGCTTGAATTGGAGTGCCTAAATGAAGAAGATAGCTGGAAGGCATTTCCTTACGGTGATTCTTCAGGTAATACTTTTGTTTTGTTCGTTAATTATTGTGAATTAGATTATCAATATATGCACTTGACTCAATAATTATTAACTTTTTTATTTTAAATTTTTGGACATGAAATTAGTTTATTTGTTTCTATAATAATTTCAAAATATGAATTGAAAAAAAAAATTCTGAACATAATATATGTTCTTAACAATTTTTTATATATATAAAAGTGTTTTATGCATGAAGAGTTGATAACTAGATGCAAAATATAAATATTTTTCAATAATGCATAAAGAATATTGTTTAAAATTTTAAAATTATTATTTTTAAAATTTATTATTAAAATAAATTTCATTAGTAAATAATTTATAAAAAATTATTTTAATTATATTAATAAATATAAATAATTAAACATTATAATATTTTATATTAATTTTTAAGTATTTTTTAAATATTTTAAAATTAAAATAAAAAATTATTATTAATATAATAACATTTAAGTTAAATTTTATATAAAAATAAAATTACTCATAGAAGAACTGTTTTATGAAAAATGATTTACACTTTTCAAAAGGGTAAATTAATTTATAGAAAAATGAACTAATTTTCCGTTAATCCAGAGGCGATTCTAAGGGAGCTGGCATGGGCCCCGATCCCCTAAAATAAAAAATTACCATTTAGGCCCTCTAAATTTTTTTTAAATTTTAAATTAGTAAAGGTAAAATTCACTTTGCCCCCTTAAAATTATAAAAATTCAATTTAATACTTTAAAATTTATAAAGATATAAACTATAAAAAATTAAAATTTTATTCAGCCCTTAAAAAATTGTTCTGACTTCGCTCCTACGTTAATCTATAAACTATTTTTCATTGATCAAACTATTTTCCATGAAATAAATATAGAAAAATGTAAAAGAAACAATCATTTTCCATGAAGTCAATGCACTCCAACAAATTTCAGCATTGAATCATTAATAAAAAACCTTAAACCATTTCTTTTGGATGGGGATGCGACCTGATAATTTGTAATTGATGATAAAAAATGCAATTTGTGAACAGAATAGAAAAAATATTTTTTAATAAAAAATGGGAATAATGGAATGGGAAGATAAAGGTGGGGAAAGGGGAAATGTTATATAAATTTTATATTTGTGTACTCATTAGACCTGCTCATGGGTTTGGCGGCCCGACCTGGCCCGAAGGTCTGCCCGAAATGTGAGAGGGTTTAGATAAAAATATAGGCTCGAAAAATGAGCTTGGGCAAAAAAAAAAAAGGCCTGTTTAAAAAATGGGCCGGGCCTCGGGTAAGGGGCAGGCCTGAATTCACTAAAGGACAAAAAAATATGCTATTTTTTTAGTTTTTGAATGTTATTTTCTTGATGTTTTCTCTCTATTTTGCTACCATATTACTATTATATTGCTAATATTTTGTTGTTATTGTTTGGATATTATATAAAACTTATTTTATTGTTAATTTTGTTATTATTTTAAAGGCATTTGTTTATTTTGTTATTATTTTAGAGACATTTGCTTGTTAAGTTGCATCTATCTTAGTTTTATTTAAGTCTACATATTTTTTAAAATTAATTTTCAATTTGTTGGGAAATATTTATTTTGATTTTTTTAGTATTTTTGATGTATTATATATATTTAAAAATTATATAAAATAATATAAAAATTAATACGGGCGGGCCGGGCTGGGCCGAGTTTAAGCATTTTTATATGGGTCGGGCTTGGGCAAAATTTTAGGCCCATTTATTGGGCCCGGCCCGAGCCCGATGAATGGGCCTAAATTTTTAGTTAAACTCGACCCAAACTCAACCCGGCCCATGAACACCAGCACCTCTAGTACTCATGTCACTTTGATATTAGTTTTACGCGTTCCATCTTCTTTTCTTAGTATTTGAAGATTATTTGAGTGTAGTGATTTGATTGAACATAGCAAATATTAGGAAATTATGTTAGACTCGAAAAGGTTTGAATTTAATTCAATAATAATTAAACCGAAACCAAGGAATTAAAATCATATATTGAACTCAATTTAAATATTGTAATACTCAATTTAATAATTTATTGAGTTTAATAGAACTTTTTTTAACCTAATTTTTATATTAGGAAATTGTATTTTTACTCTTATTATCTAGAAATAACTTAAGTATGAATAAGTTCAAGCATAAATACGAATGAACTTAAGTTTGAGTTTAAAAATTAATATTAATTTAATTGAATTTAAATTGAATATTGAACCTTAAATTTTGAGTCAAGTTCGAACTCAAAACTTAATACTATTTAAGTTTGACGGGACTTAATTACACCTCTAAATTATCACATGCTAAATTGCAAATAGAGGTGTGGCCCGGCCCGAAGGCTTGCTCGAAATGTGGGAGGGCTTGGGCAAAAATATAGGCCCGAAAAATGGGCTTGGACAAAAAATAAGGCCCGTTTAAAAAATGGGCCAGGCCTCGGGTAAGACATTTTCAGCCCGGGCCCAGCTCGACCTGACCTGAATCACTGACAAAAAAATATGATTTTTTAATATTATTTTCTTGTTATTTTCTCCCTATTTTGCTACCATTTTACTATTATGTTGCTACTATTTTATTGTTGTTGTTTGAATATTGTATAAAACTTATTTTATTATTAATTATGTTATTATTTTAAACACATTTGTAAATTTTGTTATTATTTTAGAGACGTTTGCTTGTTAAGTTGCATTTATCTTAGTTTATTTAAGTATACATATTTTTTAAAATTTATTTTCAATTTGTTGGGAAGTATTTATTTTGATATTTTTAATATTTTTGATGTATTATATATATTTTAAAATTATATAGAAAATAATTTTTATATTAATATGAGCGGGCCGGGCCAGACCTGGGTTTTAATATTTTTATCCGGGTCAGACATGAGTAAAATTTTAGGCCTATTTTTTGGGTCAGGCTGGGCCCGGGCCTAGCAAACGGACCTAAATTTTTGGTCCGGCCCAACCCAGCCCGACCCATGCTCACCTCTAATTGCAAATAGTGGCTTGATTCCATAAGGCTTGTGAACAATCTAAATCAAGGAAAAATGTCCATGGTTAATTACTAAACTATAATTTGGTTTTGAAATTATGATTTTTTTTTCAACTGTAATAGCCCAAATTTGACCGGGCTTAAATAAAAGAAAATGAATAAGTAAATATTATATTATTTAACAGTCCATTAAATGTCCAGGTTACAAATCCCAAAATCCAAACAATACCCGTGACCCACTACCTAAATTTAAGCCCAATACAGAAACCCAATCCCCAAAACTTGTTAGACCCTTAACCCAACACGTTAACAGACCCACGTAACCCGAAATTCACAGGGGCTCAAATGGCCCAGAACCTAAAGTGTCCAGCTAGGGTTTCCAACCCTAGCTCAGTTCCTTGCGCCGCAACACCTTCTGGAAGCATCGGGGAGCGTCTGTCCAGTCCCCAAAATCGAGGCCATCAATGCTGGGCTAGCTCTTGAGCTGGCACACCAGCGCTGACCCTTAAACCCACCGTGACCCTTCGGCCTAGCCACTGATCGTGCCTCCACTAGTGGGTCGTAATCTCAGCATCGTATCGTGCCCAGCACGGTCATCACTAGATTTCTGGGGTACCTGCAAAAAGAAAAGGAAACAACAGATACGAAAAAGCAGCAGCAAACCATAGCAGAGAACAAATATGGAAAGGAAATCACAGCAGATACGCAAAAAAAAAAAAGAAATAAAATCACAGTAGATATGTACAGAAAATAATGGAAAGAAACCTCTGATTTTCTTTCCAAAACTTGTGACGATTTAGGGCTATAAAAGCCTCCTCTGTAATAGATAGTTTTTTACGCATACATTAATAAAAAAGAGCAAAATACAGATTCTAGAAAGGTAATCTTTTTTTTTCCTTTTGTTATTTTATTCTATTTCATTAAAAGTACAGGCAAAAACAGTAGGAATTTTAAAACAACATTGCTAAAAAGGGAAACAAGGGGAAAGAGATACCTTAAGAGGAAGGTTTTGAGCCTTCCGGACGTTGTACGCGACGGCGCGTGAGCGCGTGGGCGGAGGTCCGATGACCAGGGCTGGGACGACCTATGGTCGGAGCCCGGAGGACCTACAGAGACTCACAAAGCATTTTTTTAACCTAGGCTAAAATGTTTTTTTTTTTCTGTTTTTTAACTTATATAGAACCCGATTACCCGGCCCAGCATCCAATAAGATCCGCGTGTTGACCCGAAGACCCGAGAAGGATCCGCGTGTTTTTTAAAATAGGTTTAATTATTCAATTGGTCCTTCCGCTTTTAAAGGTTTTATAATTTTACTTTATTTTATCCTAATTCGGCCTTAACAGTTTACCTTTGCTTCAATTTAGTCCAAACAGTGATTTTAAAGTAGTACTCCGAGGAACGACATCGTTTTGGGATTAGGGCTATTTGCCCAGTGAGTCCTTCGGCTTTAATGCGCGTTCCAGATTGGTCCAAATTTTTTTTTTTTTAGAATTGAGCCCTAATATTCTGTTTATTTTCAATTTTAATCCTTTCTTATTATTTAATATTTTATATTATTTACTGTTTTTATTTTATATTTATATGCATACCTTATTTTATATTATATTCTATTTAATTATAATTTGATTGTATATTATGTATAGATTTTAAAATTTTAAATTATTACTTAATATTATAATTTTATTTATTATTATTACATATATTATATTATAATATAATTTTATATTATATTATAATTTTAAATTATTACATATATATTTACATTTTATATTATTATGTATAATTTGTAAATTTGTAAATTATTATTTAAAATTATTTTACATATTAAATATCTAATTTGTATGTTATAAAAACTCTTATAAAGCTTTGTTCCTATTACATTTTATTATAAATTTTTTTATTTATATTTATTATACTATGTAATATACATTTATTAATCGATCTTTTTTTCAAAATACTTTATTTTTATCTTTTCAATTTTTATTTTTTTATATTTTTAAAATTTTTTGATTTATTTTTGGTATACACTTTTTATTCATTTTATTCTCTTTATGTTATTTATTGTACATATATATTTGCATAAAAATTGATTATTTATGTTGTTATTTCCATGTTATATGTTGCATGAAATGTTGTTATATTATATTCGTATGTGTTATAATTGTTTAAATTTTTCGTTACCTCTTAATATATTGTCTTAATTGCATCATATTAAAATAAAATAAATATAACAATGTTTTAAAACAAAGGCAATGTTTTTTCGTATTTAGGAATTTGGGAAATAGTGCCCTGACATGCTGGATTGCGATTTTCCATTTGTCTAAATGCCTAAAATATCCTTCTAAATGATTTTATAAATTACGAGATGATTTTAGTCACAAAAGTTTTAGAATATCATGTCCTATCATGCTGGATGTGACATTCATATCTCTTTTGAGCAAAGGAATCTCGGTTTTAAACTCGAACCATTCTAATTCCAAAAGGGATCATGTTTTTAAATATTTTCAAATTTTAGCATTAAAGACAAAAAGTTATTCAATTTGGTACCAATTTTGGGAGTTACGAGGGTGCTAACCCTTCCTTATACGTAACCGATTCCCGAACCTATTTTCTGATTTCGTAGACCAAAACTAATGATTTTAAAACAAAATGTTTTAAAGGTGATACAATCACACCTAAAAAGATTGGTGGCGACTCCCATTTTCATTTTTAAAAGTCGGACCCCGTTTTTCAAACTCATTTTAAAAAAGGTTTCGACAGCTTGGCGACTCCACTAGGGATCAATAAGAGATTCAAGCCGTACAATTGATTAGTTTTCTGTCCTTTTGTTAAAATTTGAAAACTCGATTTAAAAATTATGATCCCTTTTCATGTGTTTGTTGCATATGTTTGTTACTTTATCTGCGTTAGAGAAAGGGGATAGCGTCACCGAGGGATACACCTCGGAGTTGTGGGACTTTACTCGTGTTAGTTCGACACAGTTTGATTTTCAGGAGTTGAGAGGCATTTGGACCCAGTTGGATGACGAGGCTAGGCAGCTTTTCTTCCAGACTTATGGAGATCTTCCTTACTTGCTAGACATCAAAGTAGATAGACACTTATTTTGTGCTATGGTATAGTTTTGGAACCCTGCTTATAGTTGCTTTACGTTTGGTGATGTTGATCTTGTACCTACTTTGGAGGAGTAAACGACTTTATTGCGTTGTCTGAGGATTCAGGGTCATAAGGCTTATGTTAGGCCTGCTAGCCTTCCGACTTTTGCGAAGAAGTTGATGATGATTACTGGGATGAGTGAGCAGTGGGTTGTAGCTCGTGTGTAGCAAAAGGGTGATAGTAAGTGTGTTCTATGGGCCGTTTTGAGAGATTTGATATTAACACATCCAGACATGAAGAAAAAGGTTGATGTCTTCGCTTTAAGTATTTACAGCTTGGTGATTTTCCCAAAGGCGTTGGGGTATATAGATGAGGCAGTCGCAGATTTGTTTGATCGCATTGGTAAGCAGAACACACCAGTACCGGCCATTTTAGCGGAGACTTTTAGATCTTTGAGCGCATACCAGAGAGCTGGTGAGGGTCGATTCATTGGATGTGCGCAGTTGTTACTAGTTTGGTTCCACAGCCATTTCTGGAAGCTCGATAAACCTCCTTGTCGAGTATTCTTTGAGGGTTATTCTCCATTGGAGGAAGCAGCTGTTATGCCTAAGAGAGACGACATTTTAGAGGAAAGGTGGATTGACATTCTTCAGAATCTTCATGAGGAGGATATTATATGGAAGGCACCTTGGATGACTCCTAGTGAAATTCTTTATCGTTGCGGTAGCTTTGATTGGGTACCTCTTCCTGGGATTTGGGGAGTTGTCGGATATACGCCATTACTTGTTTTAAGACAGTATCGAGCAAGGCAATTCATACCGGTTACACAAGGTTTAGCTCAGAGTGATTTCTCCTACAAGGCAGATCACTATAAGAAAAGGATGCGAGAAATATCTGAGGCTTGGAAGAAGCCTTGTTATATGAAGGTTTTGGCGGAAGGTTCGATGTCAACCCTTGAGTATAAGAGTTGGTTTAGCCGGAGAGTTAATGATAACATCCCTAGGCCAATTTTAGGGGCTGTTAGATCATTGGAGGAAAGCCTACGAGTGATTCCATCAGAGTTGGAACTTATAAAGCAAGAGTTTGAGAGAAAGAATTTAGAGCTTGAAAAGAAGATCGAGAAGCTCGAGGAGGAGAAGATGCATTTAAACTTAGACGTTGATGTCCAAAAGATAGAGACTGAGAAAGTAAGGAAGGAAAAGAGGAAAATAGAGGAGGATCAAGATAATTTAAAGATGCATTACAAGAAGGCACAGTCATCATTAAAAAAGGCTGGATTGGGAAAATCTTTAGAGCAGTGGCAGCAAGAGATCCAAGATGAAAAGGCCAAAGCCGAATTTTGGAAGAAGAAGTTCCGAGAGATGCATGCACAGAATCAAACTCTAGGGGAGGAAAAGCAAGGGCTAAAAACCAAGGTGACTGAATTGGGGCGGTCTCTTCATCTTCAACAGAATCGTAGTTCTATAGTCGAGTTAAAGGAATTAAGGAACAAGGTTGAGAGATTAAAATCAGCTTTGCATGATAATGAACTATGAATTGAGCAGCTTGAGACACGAGAAGAACATTGGAATGAAGAGCTCCATCAGTTTCAAGGACAAGTTAGAGATAGAGATTATGTCATGGGAGAAGCCATAGCCCAGATTCGAGAAGTTGCTGAGCACCTGCAAGACTTGGCTATACGGGCTAGTATGTTGAGTGTAATGTATAAGTCAGTGTCGGATAGAGGACGAGAATTAGCGTTGTTATTAGATAGGGTTAAGACTTTAGGCCTATGGGCGAAAGCGTATTTGTAATCTGTTTTATGAAAAGACTTTTGTTCCTTAAATAATGTTTTTTAAAATGAATTTGAATCAGAATCGATGCCCTTTTGCATTCATGCATTTGCATCTCATTGCATCATATGCATTCAAAGTTATAGAAAGACCCTAATTAGTTAAAATTACTACAGATTCTGGAAAGAAAGTAGAGAAAAGGAAATCTGGAAATCATACATCCTTACGGTACTCGCACTAAAACAAAGAATATGGATCAAAAATTTGAGCAGCTTCAGAAGGAAATGCAGGACCAGTTGCAAGAGCAATTGGCCAAGATGCAAAATGATATGAGGGAGCAAATGATGGAGGCTCAAAGGAATATGATGGCAGAAATGGCTCAGCTGTTAAGGGCCACTGATAAGGGAAAGGCTCCCATAACTATTACTGGTGATGAAGGCGAGGATCATCCTCTGGGTTTTACTCCACCTCATGGGCCAATGCAAAACTGAGGCACCACCTAGGAGGCCGTCTGTTACTGTAAGGCCTCAGCAAGGGCTAATTGATGCTGGGATTCCTGTGAATTTTCCGTCTGGGTCAGGATTTAATTTGGGAGATAACATCCCTAACTTAGATATGATGGAGAAGGAAAGAATGGAAACTGAATCCTCAAAACAGTTGGAAGATCGCTGCAAGTGGTTAGAGGAAAAGTTTAGGGTTTTGGAAGGCGCTGGCAATCACTACGGGATTGATGCCAAAGACTTAAGCCTGGTCCCAGACTTGGTACTTCCTCACAAATTTAAGATGTCGGAGTTTGAGAAATACAATGGGACTACTTGCCCAGAGGCACACATCACGATGTTTTGTAGGAGAATGACTGGTTATGTGAACAATAATCAGCTGTTGATACATTGTTTTCAAGACAGTTTAGTAGGAGCGGCTGCCAAGTGGTATAATCAGTTGAGCCGGGCCAAAATTAGTTCGTGGAGAGATCTAGCACAAGCCTTCATACAACAGTACAACCATGTGACTGACATGACGCCGGATAGAATCACGTTGCAAAACATGGAGAAAAAGCCTAATGAGAACTTTAGGCAGTACGTGCAAAGATGGAGGGAGGTGGCAATGCAAGTTCAGCCACCACTATTGGAAAAGGAGACCACCATGTTGTTTATCAATACACTGAAGGCTCTGTTCATTATTCACATGATTGGAAGCACTACGAAGAGTTTTATGGATTTAGTTATGGCAGGAGAGATGATTGAGAACACCATAAGAGGGGGCAAAATTGAGGGGGAAACGGCTAAAAGATCGGCCCCAAGAAGAAAAGATAATGAGGTGAATAACACTAACAACTTCAACTCAATGACAATTACGGTTGGTCAACCTAAAACAGCCGCGGTTGAGCAACAAAGTACTCAAAGACAAGAATCGGGCTCGAGACAAAATTCAGAGAAGATGCAGTTCACACCTATCCCTGTGACGTATCGTGAGCTTTTCCAAAGTTTATATGATGCACATGCTATCGCGCCATTTCACTTGAAACCGCTATAGCCACCATACCCCAAATGGTATGATGCCAACGCTAAATGCAAATACCATGCGGGGATACCAGGGCACTCGATTGAAAAGTGCATCGGATTTTAGAAAGTTGTTGAAAAGCTTATCAAGATAGGGGTTGTAAAATTCGACAGTACCCCTAATGCTGAAAATCCGTTACCAGATCATGGCAATCAATGAGTGAATGCCATTGGTGAAGTTAGGGAAGAAGAAAGCAAAGAAGATGTTGCTGAGGTGAGAATGCCTATGAAGACAATATGGGAAGAGATTGTGAAGAGAGGTATGTTGGCCTCTGAAAAGGATAGAGAAAGAATGAGGAACTATTGTGAGTTCCATGGAGAAGTGGGTCATGAGATCCAAGATTGTGAAAAATTCAAGGCCTTGGTGCAAGGTTATATGGATAACAAAGAACTGCAGATTTTTTAAGGCACTTCTTGCGAAAAACAAATATGCGCGCTGAAAAATGAACAACAAGGAACCAGCCGGCCGAGGATTATTATATCCATGCCGGGGAATAATGAAATAGGGGCACAAACGGTGCCTAAAGTTGTCATTCATAAACCTACTCCTTTCTCTTACAAGGATGACAAAAGGGTCCCATGGAGCTATGACTGTAGTGTGACAGTACCCGAGGATGAGAGCATAGCCAGTGCGTCTAAGGGCATGCAAAATAAAGGTTCCCATACACGGAGTGGGAAACGCTATGATATGGGGGACATTAGAGTGGAGCCCACAAAGATGAAAGATGTCGAGGATGAGAAGATGAAGGAGGTTGAAGTGCCCATCAAGGGGCCGGTAAAGGAGGAGGAAGCTAAGGAAGTTTTGAAGTTCCTTAAACATAGCGAGTATAGTGTGGTCGAGCAGTTGCGTAGACAGCCAGCTCGTATATCAGTATTGGCCTTACTTTTAAGTTCCGAGGTGTATCGAGATGCACTATTAAAGGTGCTCAACGAAACATATGTCACCCATGACATATCCGTCAATAAGTTGGACCGGTTGGTAAATAACATCAGTGTGGACAATTTCATTTACTTTAATGATGATGAAATCCCGCAAGGAGGCATGGGGTCGACTAGGGCCTTGCACATCACTACTCGGTGCAAGGGATATACACTTCCGAGCGTACTCGTTGACAATGGATCAGCTTTGAACGTCTTTCCGTTATCCATACTTAACAGATTGCCTATTGACAGTTCGCACATGAAAACCTGTCACAATGTGGTGAGAGCCTTCGATGGAACCGAAAGGAAGGTTATGGAACGAATTGACATCCCTTTGGAGATTGGGCCAAATACATATGAAGTAGATTTTTTGGTGATGGATATTAAACCATCCTACAATTATTTTTTGGGGAGACCATGGATACATTCGGCTGGGGCAGTGCCCTCTTCATTGCACCAGAAATTAAAATTAGTGAAGGACGTCGATTAATAACTATTAACGCTGAGGAGGATATTATAGCGGCAGTTATTAGTAAGGCCCCACATGTCGAAGTGGATGAAGAGGCCATTGAGTGTTCTTTTCGCTCTTTAGAGATCATCAATGCAACCTTTATCGTAGAAGGAAGTGAGATACCGGTGCCCAAGATGTCTAGAGCAACAAGGATGGCCCTGCAAATGGTGATGGGGAAAGGAGCATTGCCAGGAAAAGGACTAGGGATGCATTTGCAAGGAGGGATTCAAATCCCAAAGGTGATTGAAAAGAAAGATCACTTTGGTTTGGGTTTTAGGCCAGACCACAAGCAAAAGATGAAGGAAATTGAGAAGTGCCAAGAGAGGAGAAAAGCGTGTTTGAATGGAAGAGAAGTGGAGTGGGAACCGATGACATTCCCTCCAATATCTAAAACCTTCATGTCAGGAGGGTTGCTTGTAAAAGGAAGTCATCAGATCAATGCTATACATAATGAAGGATTGGAGCGGGAAAACTTTGAGGGCATTCGCCCTTACGAACCGGGAAGCTCTTTGAACAATTGGACTGCAGAGGACCTTCCTGTAGTCTTTAGGAATTTTTCAGAGTAATTCTTGAAACATGTCTGTTATTCTAGAGCCTAGGAATAATGAGATTACATTTGTGAAATAGGCTAATGTTCATCTATTATTATTTCAATAAAACATAACGTTATTATCAATTTGAACGAGTATTGTCCCATTTTATCAACCAATATTCCGTTAAAATTTTGCAATCTTTATTCTTTCCTTCATGGCACACAAATAATCATTCTTAAATTCATTCATTCATACCCTCACAGGTCCCTAGATATCAATGACATGAGCACTGATACTGCAAGTCTTGATTTTTCTTATGAGCAAGACATGTGTTTAGAAGAATCTCAGGATTTTGAAGATATCCAAGATTGTGATGTGTCTTCTGACCTGTTAAGGATGGTAAAACAGGAGGAAAAGCAAATTATGCCCCACGAGAAAGAGGCAATAGAGAACATAGCCCTAGAGGAAGGGAAGGAGGTGAAATTTGGAACCCTGATTGCCAATGATACCAGGCAGGGTCTGGTTGAGTTACTTCGAGAATTTAAGGATATTTTTGCATGGTCATATCAGGATATGTCGGGGTTAAGCACTGACATTGTAGTGCATCGTCTTCCGATAAAATAGGATTGCAAGCCAGTCCAGCAGAAGTTGCGAAGAATGAGGCCAGATATCATTCTAAAAATAAAGGACGAGGTTAAAAAGTAGTTCAATACAGGATTCTTGCAAGAGGTCAAGTATTCTGAATGGGTAGCTAATATTGTGCCAGTACCTAAAAAGGATGGGAAGGTACGAATGTGTGTTGATTACAGAGATCTGAACAAAGCTAGCCCAGAAGACAACTTTCCTTTGCCGCACATCGACACTTTAGTAGACAACACGGCGGGATATTCATTATTTTCCTTTATGGATGGTTTCTCAGGGTACAATCAGATAAAGATGCATTCAGAGGACATGGATAAAACCACCTTCATAACCTTGTGGGGAACTTTTTGCTACAAAGTAATGCCGTTTGGGCTGAAGAATGCGGGGGCAACATACCAGCGGGCCATGGTGAATTTGTTCCACGACATGATGCATAGGGACATTGAAGTATATGTTGATGACATGATCGCCAAGTCTCGAACAGAGAAAGAGCCTATTGAAGTCTTGAGGAGACTATTCTTGAGGTTAAGGAAATTTCAGCTGAAACTCAATCCGACAAAGTGCACTTTCGGAGCTAGATCGGGAAAATTATTGGTTTTCGTTAGTCAGTGAAAAGAGGATAGAAGTTGACTCAGGCAAAGTCAAAGCCATACGAGAATTGCCTCCCCCACAAACTCAGAAAGAAGTTCGAGGATTCTTAGGAAGGTTGAATTACATCGCTCGGTTCATTTCACAACTAACAGAAAAATGTGATCCAACCTTTCGCCTCCTTAGAAAACACAACCAAGGTACTTGGGATGAAGAATGCCAGAATGCTTTTGAAAAGGTCAAGCAGTATTTGTTGAATGCTCCGGTATTATCTCCACCCAGCCCAGATAGACCGTTAATACTGTACTTGTCAGTGTTCAGTAATTCTATGGGGTGTGTGCTGGGTCAGCATGACGAGTCAGGAAGAAAAGAAAAGGTAATTTATTATCTCAGTAAGAAGTTCACTGACTACGAAATGAGATACTCGCCAATTGAAAAGTTGTATTGTGCGCTAATTTGGACGACCTGGGGGTTAAGACAGTAAATGCTATACCATACCACCTGGCTTATCTCGAAGCTTGATCCATTGAAGTACATGATGGGATCAACAGCCTTAAATGGGAAGATGGTGAGATGGCAAATACTACTTTCAGAATTTGATATAGTCTATGTAAGTCAGAAGGCTATAAAAGGAAGTGCGGTAGCAGATTTTTTGGCTAGTAGGGCTCTAGAGGATTATGAGCCATTGAACTTTGATTTCTCAAATGAGGAGTTAATGTGTATAGCAGCGATCGAAGATTCTCCTTGGAAGCTCAATTTTGATGGGGCGTCTAATGCAATCAGAAATGGCATTGGGGCAGTCTTGGTATCCCCAAATGGTGATCATTATCTGTTCACATGCAAGTTGGATTTTGACTGCACAAACAATATGGCTGAGTATGAAGCGTGTATCATGGAACTTCGAGTAGCTATAAAATGAGGAATAAGAATTCTGGACGTATATGGAGACTCTGCATTGGTAATCTACCAACTTAGGGGTGAATGGGAGACAAAGGACCCAAAATTACTCAATTATTGGAAGATAGTTTTGGGATTACTAGAAGAATTTGAAGATGTCACCTTCAATTATCTGCCACGAGACGAGAATCAAATGGCAGATGCTTTGGCCACCTTAGCCTCAATGATCAAGACAAATAAAGAGGGGGAAATGAGACCAATCCAAATGAGTGTCTATGAAGCTCTAGCTCAGTGTTGTGACATTGAGGAAGAAGGAAAAGATGATAACCCGTGGTATCAAGATATATTACGATATGTGAGAGATCGTAAATATCCTGAACAGGCCAATGAAACTGACAAATGAACATTAAGGAGGTTAGCTTGCGACTACGTCTTGGATGGGAATGTTCTATATAAGAGAAGGAAAGACCAAGTACTTTTGAGATGTGTTGATGCTGCGGAAGCTAAACTAATCTTAGAAGAAGTGCCTGAGGGCATTTGTGGGATGCATGCAAATGGGTTCACGATGGCAAGGCAAATCATGAGGTTTGGTTATTATTGGACTACTATGGAAGAGGACTGTATCAATTATGCCAAGAAATGCCATAAGTGTCAGATTTATAGGGACAAAATTCATGTACCGCCTTCACCCTTACATGTTATGACTTCTCTATGGCCCTTTTCCATGTGGGGAATGGATGTCATTGGGCCAATATCACCAAAGGCTTAAAATGGGCATCGGTTTATCTTCGTTGTCATTGACTACTTCACAAAATGGGTAGAGGCTGCCTCTTATGCGAGTGTTACTAAGTCAGCTGTAAGTCAGTTCTTGAAGAAGGAGATCATATGTCGGTATGGAATGCCAGAGAAGATTATATCCGACAATGCATTGAACTTGAACAACAAAACGATAGCAAAGGTTTGCGACCAGTTTAAGATCAAGGACCATAATTCTTCTCCCTATCGCCCAAAAATGAATGGGGCGGTGGAAGCCGCTAATAAGAACATTAAGAAGATAGTGGGGAAAATGACTGAGACTTACAGAGATTGGCATGAGAAGTTATCATTTGCACTCCTGGCCTATAGAACATCTGTCAGAACCTCTACTGGGGCAACCCCATTCTCATTAGTATATGGGATGGAAGCAGTGTTACCTATTGAAGTAGAAATACCTTCTCTTCGAATCTTGACGGAGGTAAAGTTAGATGAAGCTGAATGGGTTCAATCCCGATATGATCAGTTGAACTTGATTGAGGAAAAGAGGCTAAGAGCCATTCGACATGGTCAGATGTATTAGAAGTGAATGATGCGAGCTTATGATAAGAAAGTTCAACTAAGAGAGTTTCACAAGGGAGACCTTGTACTGAAAAAGATCCTCCCTATTCAAAAGGATTTTAGGGGTAAATAGATGCCAAATTGGGAAGGGCCGTATGTCGTGAAGAAAGCTTTCTCTGGCGGTGCATTGATCTTAGTGGAAATGGACGGGAAGAGTTTACCTAATCCAGTGAACTCAGACTCAGTCAAAAAGTACTTCGTCTAAAGGGGAAGAGAATCTAAGGTGAAAACCCGCAAAGGGCGCCTTGAGATTTCAAAAAAAAAAAAGGGAAATGGAGAGGCCAAGATGAAAACCCGCAAAGGGCGCCTTGTGACCAAAGGGGTTTTGAGTCGAAAACCCGAAAGGGCGACTCAAATGTTGAAGCATCCGATAATCTCGCTCAGCAAAGAAGGAAGTATGTTACATACTGAGACATCGATAAAGTACTTTGAATCTTCTAAACACGTGTCTTCATGGAAGTTGATGTACAAACACTCAAGCGGCGATATCTAGGGCATCCAATTTTTGACTTGTTTGCTATCTTTAGATAGGCTATCAGATTAATTTCCCTTGTATCTTTTGATAAATTTATTCAAATTAGATTTATTCATCTTCTATTGTTTTTTAAGTATGTTGCATTGAAATAATGATAGATGAGCTAAATATGTTCACAAACGAAGTTTTGCGCATTACTCTAAAATTTCTAGATAATACGGGAAACTAAAACAAGTCAATTGTTCAAAAAAATTCACATAAGTAAGGGATGAAAGAGCTTGAGAAATTTCTTACAATTATCCTCAATGGATCATAGCATTTGAAGAATGGTATAGGCCTACAGGCTGAGCAGGAACAATACTGTGAGAAAAGATAAACGAAGGAATGAGTGGTGACGTCTAGGATAAGGGTCATAGTTATAACATTTTGCATTATAACAGGGTTAATTAGGAGCATTTGATTCTCTTTGATCATAGCATCCTAGTCATTGGGCATAATCACATGCACAATTTACAGGTTATCGAAGGTGATGCGCCTTAACCCCCTAAGCAGTAGGGTAACAAGCTGCAACATGGCAGATCTGGCATTCGGATATTCATACTGAAGCAGATCCAAGATGGTTTGGCGTCCCTGTATTGGCAGGGAGCAAATCGAAGACATAGCTGATTTGGCTTTCGCATGTTCACGCTGAAGCAAATCTAAGATGATTTGGCATTTCTGTATTGGCAGAGAGCAAATCGAAGTTTGGCGTCTCCATATTCGATGGAGGGCAGACACATAGCAGATCTGGCATTCAGATGTTCATACTGAAGCAAATCCAAGATAGTTTGGCATCCCTGTATTGGCAGGGAGCAAATTGAAGACATAGATGATTTGACTTTAGCGCGCGTACGCTGAAGCAAATCTAAGATGGTTTGGCATCTCTGTATTGGCAGAGAGCAAATCGAAGTCTGGCATCTCCATATTTGACGGGGGGCAGACACATAGCAGATCTGGCATTCAGATGTTTATACTAAAGCAGATCCAAGATGATTTAGCATCCCTGTATTGGCAAGGAGCAAGTCAAAGACATAGCTGATTTGGTTTTCGCGCGATCACGCTAAAGCAAATCTAAGATGACTTGACATCTCTGTATTGTCAGAGAACAAATTGAAAAAGCAGACTTGGCGTCTCTGTGTTCGGTGGAGAGCAGATTGAAGATATCAACATGAAGGGGCAGACCGAAGACCATGATAGGATCGGTCAAATTTGGTCTTTCTAAATCTTTGCTCGATTCCTTGCGCCGCAACACCTTCTGGAAGCATCGGGGAGCGTCTGTCCAGTCCCCAAAATCGAGGCCATCAATGCTGGGCTAGCTCCTGAGCTGGCACACCAGCGCTGACCCTTCAACGCACCGTGACCCTTCGGCCTAGCCACCAATCGTGCCTCCACTAGTGGGCCGTAATCTCAACATTGTATCGTGCCCAGCACGGTCATCACTGGATTTCTGGGGTACCTACAAAAAGAAAAGGAAACAACAGATACGGAAAAGCAGCAGCAAACCATAGCAGAGAACAAATATGGAAAGGAAATCACAGCAGATACGTAAAAAAAAAGAAATAAAATCACAGTAGATATGTACAGAAAATAATGGAAAGAAACCTCTGATTTTCTTTCCAAAACTTGTAACGATTTAGGGCTATAAAAGCCTCCTCTGTAATAGATAGTTTTTTACACATACATTAATAAAAAAGAGCAAAATACAGATTCTGGAAAGGTGATTTTTTTTCCTTTTGTTATTTTATTCTGTTTCATTCAAAGTACAGGCAAAAACAGTATGAATTTTAAAACAACATTGCTAAAAAGGGAAAAAGGGGAAAGAGATACCTTAGGAGGAAGGTTTTGAGCCTTCCGGACGGTGTACACAATGGCGCGTGAGCGCGTGGGTGGAGGTCCGATGACCAGGGCTGGGACGACCGATGGTCGGAGCCTAGAGGACCTACAGAGACTCACAAAGCATTTTTCTAACCTAGGCTAAAATGTTTTTTTTTTCTGTTTTTTTTAACTTATATAGAACCCGATTACCCGACCCAGCATCCAATAAGATCCGCGTGTTGACCCGAAGACCCGGGAAGGATCCGCGTGTTTTTTAAAATAGGTTTAATTATTTAATTGGTCCTTCCGCTTTTAAAGGTTTTATAATTTTACTTTATTTTATCCTAATTCGGCCCTAACAGTTTACCTTTGCTTCAATTTAGTCCTAACAGTGATTTTAAAGTAGTACTCCGGGGAATGACATCGTTTTGGGATTAGGGCTATTTGCCCAGTGAGTCCTTCGGCTTTAATGCGCGTTCCAGATTGGTCCAATTTTTTTTTTTTTAGAATTAAACCTTAATATTCTGTTTATTTTCAATTTTAATCCTTACTTATTATTTAATATTTTATATTATTTACTGTTTATATTTTATATTTATATGCATACCTTATTTTATATTATATTCTATTTAATTATAATTTGATTGTATATTATGTATAGATTTTAAAATTTTAAATTATTACTTAATATTATAATTTTATTTATTATTATTAAAATATTTATATTCTTTTATTATTTTCATGTATATATTAGTATATTCTTTATTAATACCATATTATTTTAATTATTATATTATTTTTATACTTTATTATGTTATTATATTTTGTTATATTTTGTATTTTTATATGTTTTATATATTATAATGTTTAATTTTAATTTATTATCAAATATTATGTTTTTATATATGCTATTGTAATTAAATTTTATTTTATTATTTACTATACTACTTTATACTTTATATATTTTATTACATATGTATTTACATTTTATATTATTATGTATAATTTGTAAATTTGTAAATTATTATTTAAAATTATTTTACATATTAAATATCTAATTTGTATGTTATAAAAACTCTTATAAAGCTTTTTTCCTATTACATTTTATTATAAATTTTTTTTATTTATATTTATTATACTATGTAATATACTTTTATTAATCGATCTTTTCTTCAAAATACTTTATTTTTATCTTTTCAATTTTTTTTATATTTTTAAAATTTGTTGATTTATTTTTGGTATACACTTTTTATTCATTTTATTCTCTTTATGTTATTTATTGTACATATATATTTGCATAAAAATTGATTATTTATGTTGTTATTTCCATGTTATATGTTGCATGAAATGTTGTTATATTATATTTGTATGTGTTATAATTGTTTAAATTTTTCGTTACCTCTTAATATATTGTCTTAATTGCATCATATTAAAATAAAATAAATATAAAAATGTTTTAAAACAAAGGCAATGTTTTTCGTATTTAGGAATTTGGGAAATAGTGCCCTAACATGCTGGATTGCGATTTTCCATTTGTCTAAATGCCTAAAATATCCTTCTAAATGATTTTATAAATTACGAGATGATTTTAGTCACAAAAGTTTTAGAATATCATGTCCTATCATGCTGGATGTGACATTGTATCTCTTTTGAACAAAGGAATCTCGGTTTTAAACTCGAACCATTCTAATTCCAAAAGGGATCATGTTTTCAAATATTTTCAAACTTTAGCATTAAAGATAGAAGGTTATTCAATTTGGTACCAATTTTCGGCGTTACGAGGGTGCTAACCCTTCCTCGTACGTAACCGATTCCCGAACCTATTTTCTGATTTCGTAGATCAAAACAAATGATTTTAAAACAAAATGTTTTAAAGGTGATCCAATCACACCTAAAAAGATTGGTGGTGACTCCCATTTTCATTTTTAAAAGTCGAACCCCGTTTTTCAAACTCGTTTTAAAAAAGGTTTCGACATCAACCATGTTTTGGTATTATACAGTCGTTGCAAACATGGAAGAGTTAGGGAAAGACACGGTTAAACGTTGTGCAGGGCTTCCATTAGCTATCATTGTATTGGGAGGAATTTTGGCTACAAAGAATAATTCATTACTTGAATGGTGAAAGGTATCTGCAAATGTAAAATTATATTTGAATAGCGGTAAAGCTCAAGGACCGGATGATGTGTTAGCATTAAGTTATGATGATTTGCCTCCCTATTTAATACCGTGTTTTCTTTATTTAAGCCACTTTTCAGAGGACTATGAGATACCTACAGATAGATTAATTAAGTTATGGGTTGTCGAAGTTATTGTTTCATCAATGCAAGAAGAAGGTGATGAAGGGCAAATAGCGCAAGAAGAAGATGTGGCTGAAGGCTATTTAATGGAGCTTTCAGAAAGATGTATGATTCAAGTACGAGAAAGAGACATTAAGATAAGAAGTTTTTAGATGCATGATCTAATGAGAGATGTTTGCTTGTCAAAGGCAAAACAAGAAAAATTCCTCTATATTGCTGATCAGTCAAATGCTTACCAGTTATCCACAATTGGGAGGGTTCGTAGAGTTTCTGTACACAAATTTATTCCCTTACAATGCATTAAAAGTCCACGTCTTCGATCACTTTTGTTCTTCGATGAGTTTTTAATTGAGGAGAAACTGGAGAAGGTTGTGCCATTGACAATGGCAAGCTACTTCGACAACCATGACGATGAAATTCACAATCCACTTGTTTGCTTTGTGGCACTTTTAATTTGTAGTGTGTTGACTACTGAACTTAGGGGGATTTGGAAATATATGTTTAATAATTTTAATTTTCTTAGAGTCTTAGATTACGAAAGAGGAGGAGACGCAGAATGGAAGTTACCCAATGGCATTGCTAAACTTATCCATTTAAGATTCGTGAGATTAAGAGGTCTTGACTTCTGGAGTTCAAAGTTGTTGAAGTTGACCTCCATGCAGCTGATATGAAGCTGAAACTACACAAGGTGGCCATGCAAGCACGAGACACTCATGCAGCAGCTTAAGTTCAATGTTGCTGTCCAATTTTGACTTGTGTTTTTGTTATGTTTTGTAATCTGGTTCCATTTGAACTTAGTTGGTATACTTTTTTATGTAATTTAGATGTTGATTGACTGAAAATTCAGCAAACCAACTTGCACAAGTTAATTTAGCAACTTCCAATGTATTTTAGTGGAGTTAGGTAAAAGTTTAGGTAATTACTTGACTAGTAACAGCTAGCTTATGTCTAGTATTTGTAATGGCTAAATGCCAATGTTTTCTGTAAATGAAAAACATATTGAATTTCTTCAATACTCTCCAACTTTCCTCGGCTTTTCTTTCTTTTCATTTTCTTGCCTGGTCTCTGCTTGTTTGCTTAGCAAGCATTAAAGCTTGCTACCTAAGCCAAGTAAACCAACATCGGTAACACTTGCTTCCAACCCCAAAAATTGGTATCAAGAGCTTTCATCTTAGAGGACCTGTTGTAGTAAACTAAATGGCTTCATCAGGCTTTTCTCTTGCAGCACCACCTGTCTTTAACGGTGAAGGTTTTCACATCTGGCAAGTCAAGATGAGGACTTACCTACAGGCTTTCGATCTGTAGGAAGTTGTGAATTCAGATACTGAGCCAGCTCCACTCAGAGCCAACCCCACAGTTGCTCAAATCAGACAGCACGCAGATGAGAGAACCAAGAGGCACAAGGCTATGTCATGCATACAGAACTGTGTTTCTGATGTTATCTTCACAAGGATTATGGCCTGTAAAACACTAAAACAGGCTTGGGACAAGCTCAAAGAAGAGTTTTAAGGTACCGAAAGAACAAGGCAGCAGCAGCTTCTAAACCTGAGAAGGGATTTTGAGAATCTGAAAATGAAAGAAGAAGAAACTGTCAAGCAATATTCTGACAGGATAATGGCTGTTGTAAACAGCTTAAGGCTCCTTGGTGAGCAATTTGATGAAGCAAGGATAGTTGAAAAGGTTCTCTCTACTTTACCAGAGAGATATGAAGCCAAGATATCCTCCTTAGAGGATTCAAGGGATCTGACAAGCATTTCTCTAACTAAGCTTACTAATGCACTATATGCTCAGGAACAAAGGAGGGCAAGTAGAATGGAGGAGCACCAAGAATGTGCTTTTCAAGTTAAAACTAAGCCTACCTTGAGCTCCTTTGCCTACAAAGGTAAGAAGGCTTGGAAAGACAAACCAAAGTCAGATGCCCCATCAAGATTGGACAGACCATGCAGGTATTGCAAGAAGCCTGGTCATCCAGAGGCCAAATGCTGGTTCAAACCAGACGCATTCTGCCAATATTGTAAGAAGAAGGGCCATGTTGAACAAGTGTGCAAAAGCAGACCAAGACAGAACTGACCAGAGCAGCCAAAGGCTGAAGCTCAGGTAGCTGAACAAGGCAGTGACAGTGAAGAACAAGTTTTTGCAGTCTCATGCTTAGCTGCAAAAGGAAAAGTTACCAAAGGGTGGCTGCTTGACAGTGGTTGTACCAACCACATGTCACCAGATGCAAACATTTTCAAAACCTTGGATAGAAGATGCAAAACCAAGGTGAAAATAGGCAATGGTCAGTTCATTGAAGCTGAAGGAAAGGGAGATGTGATGATATGCACTCCAACAGGTAACACACTTATCTCATATGTATTGTTTGTACCTGAAATTGACAGAAACTTGCTAAGTATAGCTTAGTTGCTTGAGAAGGGTTATACTGCAGTTTTCAAAGGCAGTGAATGTCAAATTTGTGATCCAAGAGGATCCATGTTTATGATAGTAGCCATGACAGACAAGAGCTTTGTTGTAGACTAGGATAACGGCCTAGATAGTGCTTACTCTACCTCTATAGAAGAGTCCAAGCTTTGGCATCAAAGACTTGGTCATGTCAATTTTAGGACAATGACTCAAATGGTCACAGGAGATCTGGCTAAGAACTTTACTGGTCTAGTTCAAAATGATGAAGTTTGTAAAGTGTGTCAACTAGAAAAGTAGGCCAGATTGCCATTTCCTTCAAACAAGGCTTGGAGAGCCTCTAAAAGGCTGTAACTTGTGCATACAGATGTATGTGGTCTAATGAAAATAGAATCCTTGAATGGAAGATGAAAGTAAGTATTTCATTCTCTTTATTGATGATCATTCCAGATATTGCTGGATTTTCTTTTTGAAACACAAGTCAAAAGTAGCTCATGTGTTTGTAAAATTCAAAGCTGCAGCTGAAATAGAAATAGGTTGCAAATTGAAGACCATCAGGTCAGATAATGGAGCTGAGTATACATCAGCTCAGTTTCAAGCCCTCTGCAATGATGCTGGCATTAAACATCAGCTCACTAATGTGTATATACCTCAACAAAACGGGGTAAGTGAAAGGAAAAATAAAAGTCTACTGGATATGGCAAGATGCCTTTTGTTTGAGAAAAATTTGCCCAAAACCTTGTGGGTTGAGGCAGTTAACACTGCTGTGTACCTTCAAAACAGGCTTCCAACAAAGGCTTTAGAGCACAAGACTCCATTCGAGGCCTGGTTTGGATTTAAGCCATCTTTGGCTCACTTGAGAGTGTTTGGTTGCTTGTGCTATTCGCAAGTACCAGCTGTTAAGAGAAGCAAGTTGGAAAAAAGAGCACAAGTAGGTCTTCCGGTAGGCTACAGTTCAGTCAAGAAGGGGTATAGAATCCTGGATCCTTCAACAAACAAAGTGATAGTGAGCAGAGATGTGGTGTTCAATGAGAGTGCAGGCTGGAACTAGGACAAGAATGAACCAGAGTCAGTTTTTGAAGAACTCTTGGCTGATCAAATTGAGGATTAGCAAAATGGTCCTGATATGGACATAGATGATGAACCAGTCAGGGGAACCAGACCATTGACCGAAATTTATGAGAGGGCTGAAGTGGCACAGGAAAAACCAAGCTGCTTTGAAGATGCTGAAGCAGATGAAGGCTGGAAGCAAGTAATGACTGATAAGATTGCTATGATTGAAAAGAACCAAACATGGGAATTGGTTGAAAAACTAGCCAACAGGAAAATCATTGGGGTAAAATGGGTCTATCATGCCAAGCTTAATGCTGATGGGAGTCTGAACAAACTCAAAGCAAAACTGGTTGTGAAGGGCTTTAATCAACAGTATGGCCTGGACTATCAGGAAACTTTTGCTCTAGTAGCCAGGCTAGACACCATCAGGTTACTAGTGGCCTTAGCAGCTCAAAAGAAGTGGAAAATCCACCAGCTCGATGTAAAATCAGCTTTTCTCAATGGTTATCTTCAAGAAGAGATCTATGTGGAGCAACCTCAAGGCTTCAAAGTGCCAGGAAAGGAAGAAATGGTCTACAGGCTCAAGAAAGCCTTATATGGCTTAAAACAGGCACCAAGAGCCTGGTATAGCAGAATCAACAGCTATCTGCTGAGCCTGGGATTTCAAAGAAGCTCCAATAAGCCTACTTTGTATGTCAAGAAGGAAAATGATGAAACACAGCTTATTGTGTCTGTGTATGTTGATGACTTGCTTGTTACAGGAGGAGATCAAGCTTTGCTAGGAGATTTCAAAGCAAAGATGCAAACAATGTTTGAAATGACCGACCTTGTGAAAATGACTTATTTCCTAAGGATGGAAGTGACACAGTCACATAAAGGCTTCTTTCTAAGTCAAAGAACATTTGCTATGAAGATTTTAAATAAGTTCTCTATGCAGAACTGTAAAGCAACAAATACTCCAGTTGCTGTTGGAGTAAAATTAACAAGCCAAAGTAATTCCAACAAGGTTTGTGAGACAACCTATAGGAGTCTAGTGGGATGCTTGTTGTACTTGACTGCCACTAGACCAGATATTATGTTTGTTATTGGTTTACTCTCAAGATTCATGCACTGTTGTAGTGAGGAGCATTTTCGAGCAGCAAAAAGGGTACTCAGGTACATTAAAGGGACCTTGAGTTATGGCTTGTTGCACAGCAAGGCTGAAAAACTACGGCTAGTTGGGTTTACCGATAGCGATTGGGCAGGCTCGAAGGATGACATGAAGAGCACTTCAAGGTATGCTTTCACCCTTGGCTCAGGTATTTTTTGCTAGAGCTCAAAGAAACAAACCTTAGTTGCACAATCAACTGCTAAAGCTGAATATGTAGCAGCTGCTAGGGCTGTGAATTAAGCCATATGGCTAAGAAAAATCTTAACAGATTTAAACTTACACCAAGAGGAGGCAACAGTGATTTATTGTGACAATCAATCTGCTGTTGCAATTGCAAAGAATCTAGTTTTTCATGGTAGGAAAAAACATTTCAGCCTTAAACTTCATGTTGTAAGAGAAATGGAGGAAGCACATGAAGTGAAACTGGTTCATTGCAGTTCAGAGGAGCAACTCGCTGACATTTTCACAAGACCTCTTAGTGTGACTCGGTTTCTTCATTTGAGAACTAAATTGGGAGTTTGCAGGATGGAGTTCAAGGAGGAGTGTTGAAGTTGACCTCCATGCAGCTGATATGAAGCTGTAACTGCACAAGGTGGCCATGCAAGCACGAGACACTCATGAAGCAGCTTAAGTTCAATGTTGCTGTCCAATTTTGACTTGTGTTTTTGTTATGTTTTGTAATCTGGTTCCATTTGAACTTAGTTGGTATACTTTTTGATGTAATTTAGATGTTGATTGACAGAAAATTCAGCAAACCAACTTGCACAAGTTAATTTACAACTTCCAATGTATTTTAGTGGAGTTAGGTAAAAGTTTAGGTAATTACTTGACTTGTAACAGCTAGCTTATGTCTAGTATTTGTAATGGCTGAATGCCAATGTTTTCTGTAAATGAAAAACATATTGAATTTCTTCAATACTCTCCAACTTTCCTCGGCTTTTCTTTCTTTTCATTTTCTTGCCCGCTCTCTGCTTGTTTACTCAGCAAGCATTAAGGCTTGCTGCCTAAGCCAAGTAAACCAACATCGGTAACACTTGCTTCCAACCCCAACAAAAGTTGCCATCTTCTCTAGGCAACTTAAGGTGCTTACAAACCTTGGATTTAAGAATCGAAATCGGAATATGTTCAGAATCTGTTCATGTACCTAACGTCGTATGGACGATACAGCAACTAAAACATCTATATCTCCCCGAGCAGTGTAGTCCTGAAACAAAGTTGAAGTTGAGTACATTGAGAAACCTCCAAACACTAGTCAACTTCAACTCCAAGAATTGTTATGTAAAGGACCTCATCAACATGACAAATATTAGAGGGTTGAAGATTCGAGGGCCCTTCAATATTGAAGATTTTAACACGGAGGAGTTGGACAAGAATCCACCTATCATCCAAAGTAAATATCTCCATTCCCTGTCTATTATCAAGGCGAAGGAAGAATAGATCCAAAACATTTGGCGCACCTCCTTTTGAGTTGCGAAAACATTTCTAAGTTGAGCATAGATGTGGAGATAAGAAGGTTACCAGAGTACCACTACTTGTCTTCAAATCTTGCTTACATACAGTTCAAAAGGTGCAAGCTTGAGGAAGATCCAATGCCAACACTTGAGAAATTGCGTTACTTAAAGATGTTTGAATTACATGAAGAGGCTTTCATAGGAAAGGAAATGTTTTGTTCTGCACAAGGTTTTCCCAAACTCGAGTCTCTAAGCCTTATAGACCTTAATAATCTAGAGGAGTGGAAGGTGGGTGAAGGAGCCATGCCTTCTCTTCAGCAATTGGAGATACAGAGTTGCATGCAACTAAAGAAGCTTCCAGATGGGCTGAGGTTCATTGCAACCCTCCAAGAAGTGAAGATTGGATCAATGCGAAAGACATTCAAAGATAAAGTGGAGGAAGAGGAAGAAGAGTTCTGCAAAGTTCGACATGGTCTTTCTATCATATTCCATGACTGCGAGTGGTAGTAATTATGATTAATGTCAGGTAATTCATAATCTTTGTTTTAGGAAATACTTAACCCTTTTTTTTATATATAAAAATCCACAAGTATTTTGCATGTTTAGATTCTTTCTCAAGCAAAAAACAATTTAGAGAAGATCCTAGTTTCGATTTTTATCCTCTGGTTTTGGCAATGTCTAATATTCCCACAGGATTTGTCATTTGAATTAAAAGTGGTAGAAAATGTTTTCAATAAGGTGTTAAGCACGTTCGTGATGGTCAGCAGTTGCAATTTGGAAGACTGAATGACATTGTCTTTTATTTCAAGATTCTTCAACTACTTCATATGATAATGACATCTTTTAACTTTTCCTCTTCAGCTATAGAAGCCATTGGCATTTTTTTTATTCTGCTGCTGCTCTTCATGCGATCAAATATATTGTTGTTCACATCAGTACTATGTGAAACTGTGTAGGTGGTGTGAGATTTTTGTATTGTAAAATTGGAGATTTGAATTTGTCTTGTATTTTCTATATATTTTGTGGATTCTATTGTTGTTCACATCAGATTTGTTTATTGTTGTTTTTTTTAATTATTCTCAAATTTTTAATGTTCCCAATTATCTAAAGAATTTTAAGTAATTAATATATAGAGCAATGATTGAGAGGAAAAGAAAGAGTTTATACTTTGTACAAAAAGAGTTTATACTTTGTGCAATAGAACAGGAAATACAAAAACAACACCAATATTATCAATATTAATGATACTGGGGGATGGTTGAACTTTCAGAAAATAAATCTGTGCCCGAGTTAGGATCAATTTTAGTCATTGCTTAAACTTTCTATAAGGAATGACTGAAAAAATAAGAGACTTGATCTTTATACAATTTTAGCTGTTATTTAGCTTATGATGAATACTGAGATTTTTGAACTCAAAACTGCATCCAAAAGGACAGATGTTTTTTCAATTTCTTCGAAGGAGGATTGCTTGCTCCGCCAAATGAAGTTAGAGATAAAAAAAAAAATCATAGCCAAGATCAAAGAATTCACTCAACAACTGAATATGTATGATGTAACAGAGTTGGGGGATCATTGAAGGACTAAGTTCTTCAAGGTGATGGTTTCACAAGATGCAGTGACTTTAAGATGCAGAAAAATTAAAAATTAAAATACTTAATTGAGATTATCCCATCAAATAATAAATTTAAATACTTGATCAAATAATAAAGATCAAAGTGTCTACGGTAATACCGACGTGAAGGAAGAGCAAGTGCTGCTCCGAAGCATGTATCGCACCGTACGTGTGATGGAGGCCTATGGTTTATCCAGTTTAGGCGAATATAAATCTGAAGCATGTTGAGTCTTATGGCCTCTGTATTTTGCAAAACTTAAATTCCTAATTATCTTATCTAAATTAAAACTCTAATTATCCTAATTTAATTTAAACTCCTAATAATTTAATCTACACAAAATCTAATCTAAACTATTTAAAAATAAACACATTGTTTTCTCTCTCTTTTTGAAATTTGGTAGTTTTAGTTTTATTTTTTACCCTTTTACTTTCACGTCAAACTTATCCAATTTTCCCTCTAATTTCTTAAAAAGAGTTAATTGCTAATTTAATCCTTCATTGACTATTGAACATTCAATTTAATCTCATAACTAAACCAAAATTCCATTTGTTCTCATGATTATACTCATATTTAATAAAAGATTAAAAAAATTATTTTCTTTTATTTGAAACAGCTTCTGTTAATATAAATTTATTAAAGAATACAATTTGTAAATTAAAAACAAGAATTTTTTTATCCAATCAAACTTTCATAATATATTTTAATTTCTTTAAACATATACTATATCTTCCTATCTTGAATATCTATTTAAACATTAATATTATAGAGGATTTCAAAAGTAGCCATGAACAATCCACCTTTGTCTTGTAGATGCATTGTTTGAATGCCACCAAACCAAAGTACCGCGTGGCCGTGGATAAACTAGGGGCACTAGAAGAATGACTTTAGTGATACATGGCAAATTACATTAAATTTATTAAATTAAATTCATTAAAGTTGTCATTTTTTAAGTATGGTAGATCAACATTTTTGCAATTCATTTTTTAATAGGATCCATGCATTTTTAGGTTGAGTTATCTTTTTATAGATAAAAAATTTATCTTTTAGCTTTGCAACACACTTTGAAATGTGTTATTTCGAGTTTGAGAACTCAAGTAATGATCATTTTAGTGAAGATTGCGCAAGTAAAAAATTATGTATGTGATTAAATTGAGAATTACTAATTTTGGACTTCGGATTAATGCTTAGTCATATTGGATTCATTATTATTATTTATAAGTACACTTATGTATTTATTAAATCTTATATTTTAGGGATTTATTTATTACAAATTTTATAGTATTTTAGATTACTTTATCTTATTGAATAAGATTATGACTACGTCATTACTTGGAGATAAAAGGAAGTATTGTCTCTTTGTTTCTTTAGGTAACTTAGGTCTAATATATGCTTTTAATGTATCTTGATTATTTTGATTAATAAACTTCTCTCAAGGGAGTTTGTTTCTTCAAGATTAGATTTTTATTGTGGTCCTGATAGACTTTTGCTACAATTGTTAAGAATGGTTGAGGAACATAACTTCAATTAGCTTAATTAGTTTAATTTGAGTAGTTGATTAAATGTCACTATAATCCTTTGTTGATGCTTGTTCATTAAAAGAGACTAATACAACTATCCTTCTAACTTGCCTCCAATCATCTTCCAACTTCTCTTTGACCTAAAGGCCATGGAGGTTCAGTATGATAAAGAAGATTTAGGGTTAATTCTACTTTGTTCGTTGCCTTCATCTTATTCAACCTTTAAAAATATAATTTTGTATAGTCACGAATCTCTCATAGTTGATGAAGTCTATACTTTCTTAACATCGTATGACAAGATGAAGCATCTTGTGTCTGGATCTGACTCTCAGGGAAAGGGTCTAATTGTTCGTGAAAGACAAGAATGAAATATTGATGATAATCATGGCAGGACATAGGAATGAAATCCTCGCGGTAAATCTAAGGGTAGAACGAGATCTTCAAATAGAGGTAAAACCTGAAACTTCTGCAAAAAGAAAGTGCACATTAAGTCTAAGTGCTATAAGCTGTAGAATAAGATCAAAAAGGAAAACAACTAGAACAATTCAGTGAAGCTGATGTTATAGAAGACTACAGTGATGGTAAACTCCTAGTTGCTTCTACCAACAACCCTAAAATGAGCGAGAAGTGGATCCTTGATTCTGGTTGCTCCTTCCATATGAGTTTCAATTAGGATTGGTTTACAATATATGAAACAATGTCTGAAGCTATTATTTTGATGGGAAATAATGCTTCATATAAAATCGCACGTATTGACACTATCAAAATTAAGATATTTGATGGAGTCATTAGGACACTTAATGGCATACAACATGTACCAGAATTGAAGGAGCATTTTATTTCATTGAGTACTCTTGATTCAAACGAGTACAAATACACAACTAAAAGTGGGGTTTTAAAGATTAGCAAAGGTTCCCTCGTTGTGATGAAAGGGCAGAGAAAGATTGCCAAGTTATATGTTTTGCAAGATTCAACTATTACTGATGATGCAACCGTCACTTTCTTTTCCTTGTCAGATGATGATGTTACTAGAATTTGGCATATGCGTCTAGGGCTTATGAGTGGGAAGGGCATGGCAAAATTGAGCAAAAGAGGTCTTCTTGATGGACAACGTATTAGCAAATTGAAGTTCTGTGAACACTATGTTTTTGCAAAGCAAAAGAGAGTTCGATTTACTAAAGGAATACATAACATGAAGGGAACACTGGATTATATACATTCTAATCTTTGGGTACCATCTAGAGTTCCTTCGACGGGTGGTGCTAATTATATGTTGATAGTTATTAATGATTTTTCTAAAAAAGATTTGGGCATTCTTCCTGAAGTAGAAAAGTGATGTGTTTTTCACATTTAAGGCTTGGAAAACTATGATAGAAAAGCATACAGGAAAATAGATAAAACACATCCGTATAGATAATGGCTTAAAATTTTATTCTAATGAGTTTAATAAATTGTGCAAATCAGAAAGGATCGTGAGACACTTGATAGTTCGTTATACTCCATAGCAAAACGATGTTGCAAAATAGATGAATAGAACAATCATGGAAAAGGTTCTATGTATGTTGTCGAATGGGTGTTTACCGAAGTCGTTTTGGGCTGAAACAGCCTTTACTGCATGTTTTGTGATTAATCGGTCTCCGTCCATTGCCATTGAGAAAAAGACTCCACAAGAGGTATGGTTTGGTAATCCTACTGATTATTCTGATTTGAAGATTTTTAGGTGTCCTGTGTATGCTCATCTTGATAATAGGAAATTGAAACCTAGATCCATTAAATGTGTTTTTCTTGGTTATATTATAATAGTTCGTTTTTAGTGGTGTCAAAAATAGTGGTTTTGGGACCGCAAGTCCGACGAGTGAGCCAAAATTTTAATGTTTATTTAATGTCGATAAGGTTACATTAAAGTCGTATTAAATTTTGGTTAAGAAATTTAATTATTTAGATAGTAATTAACTAAAAAGGATTAATTTGAAAAATGAGCAAAAGTTGGCTTCTCTTTATTTGAATGGATAAATTAGCTTTTAATAGGTAAATTATTGGATTTAATTTATAATTTTACCATAACTATTGCTAGTGGACAATAATGGACAATGTCACGGTAGAATTTTAGTTAAATAGCTAAGGTTAATAAAGTAATTAAATAATTTAAACAAAACAATTAATTACAACACTATCATCTTCTTCTTGCTATTTTGTTTTTTTTTTCCAACTGAGATTGGCATCAAGAAGAACTTGAAGTTTTGGCTTGAATGTTTCATTGCGTGGTAGGTAATTGAGCCTTATTTTTAGTGATTTTTGTATCTTTGAGTTAGTTTTAGCTTAATCTATGTAATCCGAGGGTTAAATTTCAAATTTTAAAAAGGTTGAGGGACTTGCCATGGTTGAGTTAGTATGTATTTTGATGTTAGTTAATAGATTATTGAATTTAGTTGTTAAAAGAACATGTTTTGTTAAGTGAATTGTAGTAATTTTTGATGAATTTAGGGTTAAGGATTTATTTGTTAAAATAGTAAATTTTCTTTGGAATAATGTGAAACTTTGTTAGATATGAGTTGTTTGAGACCCAGTAAAAATGAGCTATTATTATTTTTTGATAGAAAAATTATGAAATTTCAAGTTAAGGGGTTTGGGGATTTAATTGATTATATGATAAAATATTAAGGGTAAATTAGGAATTTTACACTAATATGTATATTAAGTTTGAATTGGATTATTTGAATAATATAATTGAGTTAAATTAAAATTTAGATCAAGAATCAAACCCATTGATCATTAATCGGGGAAAAGAGAAGGTCGTTGAGTAAACGTAGTCGCGTATCCATAATTATCGAATTCCTGTAAGTTCGTACTATACAATTTGTGTTTACATTTAATTATCATTATTAATTGCACTTTAAATTCATATGGTATTATGAATTGTTGATTGGAGAAGTATTTCATGGAAATGATTAGTCATGCCTTATAAGTAGCAGGCTTCGTGCCGGTGTTATTTAAGCTTAGTGCCTAGCAGGCTTTATACCAGTGTTATTCAGGCTTATTGCCAATGAGTTATTCAGGCTTAGTGCCTAGCAGGCTTCATGCCGGAGTTATTCAGAATTTAATCATTATTTAATTACGATTTCGTTCCTAAGCTCGAAAAATGAAATTCTTGCAATTTAATCCTTATTCCAAGCCTAGCCAATTTTTACATACCACAATAGCAGCTCATGTATTTCATAAAATTTAGAATTTTTCCATGAATTTTATATCTTTTCAATTTAGTCCCTAAATCACAATTTCATCAAAGTTCACTTTAGAAAAGTTGTTTATCTATCAACAACCTTTCATTTTCTACCATAAAACTTCATAATTCATATATATTCATCCATGGCAAAACCCTAGTACTTTGATAAATTTACAAATTAATCCCTAAGATAGCTAAATTAAGCTATTACGATCTTGAAAATATAAAAATTACTAAAAACGGGATAAGAAAACATACCTAACTGAGTCAAATAAGTTTGCTCAAAACCCAAATTCCATGGCTAGGGTTTCCATGTTTTTGTTTTAGGAAAGATGATAATATGACGATATTTTATGTTATTTTATCATTTATAATCTTTTATCTTTCCAATTTAATCTTTTTCTTTATTTTATTTTCCATCGATGGATCATCATACTCATCTACTAAGTCCTTTTAATAGTCTATTTGCCATATAAGGACCTCAAATTTTGAATTCCATAGCTATTTGATACTTATAGCTACTAGAACTCAACTTTTGAATTTTATGCAATTTGGTCCTTTCTATTTAATTAAACATGTAAACGGTAAAATTTATTTACGAATTTTTCATATGATATTTCTATCATATGGTAGACAATAAAATAATATTACAATAAATTTTCTTCTAGGCTTGAATTTGTGGTCCCAAAACCACTATTCTAATTTCACTGAAAATTGGCTGTTACAACTGATTTATCCAAAATCTACAACAGGGTTTACTCCTCATGCTAGTATAGAAACTCATAGTAAAGTTGCTTTTTCACCACAATAGTCTATTGTTAAGAACAGAACTAGAAGAGAAATTAGACCTCCAAAGAGGTACGTGAAGGTTGATCTAGTTGTTTATGCTTTAAACGTGGCTGAAGATATAGATGCAAATCAAGAGTCATCTACTTATTTTAATGCAGTTAGCAGTGAAGATTCAAGAAAGTGGATGCTTACCATGCAAGAAGAGATGGAATTGCTCCATAAGAATAAAACATATGATCTAATGAAGCTTCCTATGGGTAAAAAGAATGTTTGTTGTAAATGGGTGTTCAAGAAGAAAGAAAGGACCCTAGGAAATGAAAAACCCAGATATAAAGCAAGGCTGGTTACAAAAGGTTACAGTCAGATTCCAAGTATAGGCTTCACAGATGTGTTTTCTCTAGTTGTGAAGCATAGTATGATTCGAGCCTTGCTTGGTATTATGGCCATGTATGATTTGAAGCTTGAGCAGTTAGATGTAAAAAAAATGTTCTTGCATGAAGAACTTGAGGAAGATATTTAAATACAACAACTAGATGTTTTTATAGTCTCAGAAAAGGAGGACTATGTTTACTTGTTGAAAAAGTCCCTCTATGGCTTGAAATAATCACCAAGGCAGTGGTGCAAGAGGTTTGATTCTTTCATGACTACTCATGATTTCAAAATAAGCAACTTTGACAATTGTATTTATTTTAAGAAAAACAATTATGGTTATTTTGTGTATCTATTCCTGTATGTTGATGACATATTGATAGCCAAAGATAAAGGAGAGATAAGAAAGGTCAAAGCCCAACTTAGTAAAGAATTTGAGATGAAAGATTTGGGAGCAGCAAAGAAGATATTTCGGGTGTAGATTCTTAGAGATAGAAAAACATGTAAATTGTAACTAAGTCAGAAATGGTACATTGAGAAAGTTCTTCGCAGGTTCAATATAAAGAATGCCAAGCTTGTAGGTACTCCACTAACAACCCACTTTAGACTTTCATCGTCTTTGTCTTCGCAATTAAATGATGAGGTTAACTACATCGCATGTTTTTCATATTTTAATGCAGTGGGATCTCTCATGTATGCTATGGTTTGCTCACATTTAGATTTATCATATGTAATTAGTGCAATTAGTAGATACATGACGAATCCCGGTAAAGAGCACTAGAAAGTAGTTTAATGGATTTTCAAATACTTACGAGGTACTACTGATGTTTGCTTATAGTTTGGAAGAACTAGAGATGGAGTCGTGATTGGGTATCTTGATTATGATTTTTGTTGCAGACCTTAATAAAAAAAGATCGCTCACCAAGTATGTCTTTAATATTGGATGTTGCGCAATCAGTTTGAAGCCACTCAATTATCGAGGCATGTAAAGAAGTTATTTGGTTAAAGAGACTCTTTGGTGAACTCAGTAAAGACCTTCAGATCAGTACAATATTTTGTGATAGTCAAAGTGTCATCCTTCTTACGAAGGATCAAATGTTTCATGAGAGAACAAAGCACATTAACGTTTGATATCTATCGAACCCGTTTTTATTTTGAAAAATGGGAGTCGACTTGAAAACAAAAAAAATTAGAGTCGCCACCAATCCTTTTTGTTTAGGTGTGATCGGGTCACCTTGTAAGACATTTTGTTTTATTAAAACATCAATTTTGGCCTTCAAAATTCAAGAAAACGGGATCGGGAGTCAATTACGTATGAGGAAGGGTTAGCACCCTAAGCTGTCAAAATCGTTTTTATTTTGAAAAATGGGAGTTGACTTGAAAACGAAAAAAATGGAGTCACCACTAATCCTTTTTGTTTAAGTGTGATCGGGTCACCTTGGAAGACATTTTGTTTTATTAAAACATCGATTTTGGCCTTCGAAATTCAAGAAAATGGGTTCGGGAGTCAGTTACGTACGAGGAAGGGTTAGCACCCTCGTAACATGATAAACCATAATATATACATATTTTTACCCCATTCCTAGCACATTTATGGATAATTTATCATTAGAATTATGGAATATGATGCTCCTAATCCTTCAATTTCATGTTTTATACTTAAGTGAGCATAAGGAAGAGAAAAGAGTAAGGAACGAGCCAAAAATGAACAAAGTGGGCCAAACTTAATAATCAACACGGCCTAGACCTTCGCACATGAGTAATTCACATGCCCGTGTGTGATACACAGTATCAAACACGGCCTGAGCAACCACACATGGGCGTGTCAAACGGGCATGTCCCTAGCGAGCCCTGTTTCAAGTTTACGCGGAAAAAGCTAATTTTTGGGTATTCTGGGCATTCAAAAGTCTATAAAAACACCCTAAGGGAGGATTAAAATGGGACACGGAGTAGAAAGTAAGGAATTACTCGAAGAACACTGATTGATTCATCTCAGAAGCAAGGATTTACTTCAAGACTGAAGATCTCTCTTCAATTTCTCTCGAAGTTTTTGGGTTCTTTATGTTTTGTTGTTTCCCCTATTTTGAGATGTTTTCTTTTATAATATGAACTAAATCCCCTAAATACTTAGGGGGATGAAACCTAAGATGGATCTTATTATTATTATTTGAATTATTTGATAAATACTTGAATTTGTTCTTAATTGTGTTATTAATTCTTGTGTTAATATTTCAGGATATTAATTCAAGTCAAATATGTTTATTCAGTAGAGCAAAAGTCCCTATTTAAGAGTAGATCCAACACAATTAAGCGGAGTTGATCGCAATCCTAGACATAGGATGACAAAAATCTGCCGGATTAGAGTCAAATTTAATAAGGGAATCCATAGATTTAGTTAATGCAACACAAGGGCTTTTAATTAGAAAGAAATTTCAATTAATCAACCTAAAGTTAGTTGTTCTTAGTCTTGAAAGAGATATTAACATAATTTAGGGATTTCTACGGATCAAGTCAAGTAAATAAATTGTCTAGTTTAGAGTCTAATAATAAGTGAAGTTAGGTGGAATCTTCCTTGGGTATTGTCATAATCAATCAGTCTTCCAAAAAGTATTTTCCCCAATTTAGTCTTTATCTCATTATTAGTTAATTAGTTTAGTTTAATTAGTTTAAAATAAATCCCCTTTATTCTTTAGGCTAGATAATAAAAAAAAAGTTAATACTAGTCCTTTTAGTCCCTGTGGGTTCGACATCCCAGTCTTGCCATAAACTATACTACTGTTCGATAGGTGTGCTTGCCTTTATCGTGATAATAGTTTAGTTTTACAGGTTTGACCATCATAAATATCACTCATCATAATGCCCAAAAATTGGTACCAAATTAATTAATCAATGTCCTGATGTCGAAAATTTAGAAAAAAATTTTAAAATACGATCCCTTTTTTTAAAAAATATTTGTATAATTCAAATTGGATGTTGAGATTCCCTTATCTCAAAGTGATAAAATATCACATCCAGTATGTTAGGATACGATATTTTAAACCCTCGAATCCAAGATCGTCTATTGATTTTCAAATCTCATGCATTGAAATTTAAAAGGATATTTAGTTATTTGGTCGAATGGAAATTCGAAACCCAACACGTTAGGGCACGATTTCTCGAATTTCCAAACACGAAATATTGTCTTGTTTTAAAAAGTTTTCTTTTTGAATTTGGGGAAAAACTGATGCAATATTAAAACGATGTGTAAAAACATTTATAAAAAAAAAGGGCAACATGAAAATACAGATAAATATCTTATAGAACACATGATGGCAATAATCGCATAATATACATTACTTGAAAACTACCATCAATAATTTAAGACAAATGAATTAAAAGTAAAAAAAGAATTTATTAAGCAAATTTAAATAAATAAAACGTAAAAAAAATTTTAAATAATAATAAATGACTTTAAAATATGAAAAATTTGAAATTAACAATATACAAAATAATTAAAAAATAGATTAAAGGTATAAAAACTTTAGAATAGGTAATATATGTGAAAATTTAAAATAAATAATACATGCAAAAAAATAAGTAATGTGTAAAATAATAATATATAAATGAATTTAAAATAAATAGTGTATATAAATAATTTATAATAATAAAAAAATACAAAAAATATAAAAAGAAGATAAAAATAAATAATATGCAAAAACTTAAAATAAATAATATAATATAATTTATAATAATATACAATTAATCAGTTAAAAAATAACTAAATGGATTAAGTAAATTAAGGACATGATTGCAATCGTACTAGAATTTAGGGTATAAATCATAAATAATGAAAGAAGGTTGCCAGGACCAAAATAGAGCGCGCTTAAAGAAAGAGGGACTGATAGAGAAATTATTCCCTACCCCTATACGCAGTGTTTCGACGTAGACCAAAATGAAATGCTGCACAAATTTTAAGGTAAAATTAAAAAAAATAAAGGAAATGAAATAGAGCTTAATCAAATGACATCGCAAATGGGAGGGACTAGCCTTGCAAATTACCCATTTAGGGCAAAAATGTGTAGATCCGACCTATGGGTCGGGTCAACACGCGGATCCTCCATTCCCAAATGGCATCGTTTCAAAAAATTTACTTAAGCCATCATTCATTTTTTAAAACATTATAACCCATTCCTCTAAAAAAAAAAATTACCCTTTCTCTGCTAGGGTTCTGCCAAGACCCTGCGCCGCTGCCTATCCGCCATCATATCCAGTGGCCTGAGTCTCTAAAAGGGACCTCTTTCAACCTTTTTGCTCCCTTAACCCCGATTCTAAAGCAAAGTGACAAAATGTCCTTCAAAACTAAACTATGCCAATGATTTCTCCGGCGAACCCGAGGGTTTAATTGCCCAAGACCCGGCCGCAAATCCAAGGTAAGTGATCTCCTCGCCCTTTTCTTTTTAGTATTATTATTATATTATTAAAAAAGAATGACAAAAAAAACGAAGCAAAGAGTAGCGAAAATGAATAAAAAAATAGAATCACCTTTCGGCCAAAATTTTTTTGTTTTCCTCTGTATTTCGATTTTTTAGTATTCGTAAAAAAACCCCCTTTTACAAACTAATTTTGTTGTGGCTTTATAGCCGATTACAAAATATTTTTTTCCTTCTCTATTTCTACTCTATTTCCTTTCTTTTTTGCAGGTGTTAGGTGACGATAGGGGTGCGATTCGTGCACTGACAGTGGCGTGATGTCTGGCGGTGAAGGAGGCTACGTGGTGGCGTGCGTGAAGGCCATGGGAGAGGCTGCGGTGGCCAAGGATTAGGGATTAAGGCTAGGTTGAAAATGGGCTTAGGTTAACTTTGGAATTTGGGCTTTTATATTTGGGCCTGATATTTGTAAAAGAACATTGGACCTTAAATAATTTTTATTTTGGTTTATTTTTTTGTATAGTTTTTGGGCCCGGGCAAAAATGGGCCACTACAGTGTCATTTTGTGCGCGATATTATTGCTCATGGTGATATTGTTGTGAGCAAAGTTAGTACTTATGATAATCCAACAGATATGATGACTAATAAGTCACTTCTTATAACCAAGTTCGAGCATTGCTTGGACTTTGTTGGTGTTCATTGTTGAAGAATACCCTTAAGGGGTTTCATAGAAGAGGTGGAGAACTTGTTCGTTGAAAGTTCTTGGTGAAGAACTTGTTCGTTGAAAGTTCTTGGTGAAGAACTTGTTCGTTGAGAATTCATGTTAAGGTGGAGATTGTTAGAGTTGTGTGACCCAATTCTAAGAGATTTCTTACAAGTCAAGTTAAACAAAAAAAACATTTTCTTTCTAGAAGATTTAGTATTTATTAGTATAATATATTTAGCATTTATTAGCATAATATATTTGACATTGATTAGAATTAGGTCTTTTTTCAACCTATAAATAGATGTAGTCAAAACTCCTCTTGTATCATTCGAATTTGACACTAGTGAATTTTCTTCTCCTCTGCCCGAGATTTTTTTCTTGAAAGGGTTTCCACATAAAATCTGTGTGTTCTATTGTTCTTTATTTTTCTTTGCGATCTTTCTACATTGTCATTATCGACGTTTTGTTTTTAACATCTTCTATTTTCTTCTCTTCAATTTTATTTGATTTTAATTCTGAAATTCCCTATTGATTTTGTTAAATTTCTAGAATTGGATCAAGTTTCCTTAGTGCTCAAGTCTCTTTTAGCCGCAAGCTATTTGGAGAATAAGTAAGAGTCTAGCTTACTTCGAATTAATTGTTTAGCCCCAGATCGATTGTAATTGATAAAAATCAACCAAATTAATATTAGTTGTTGCTAGATGTTTTCAGCGGAGTTTTGGGGTGCACTTGATGGGCTCCAACTAGGGGCTCCAACTAGCATAAGGTCTAGGTTTAAAGAGAGTGGTACGTGAGATGAATAGCACTGAAGCTCTCAAGGTGATCCAAACAAATGAAAATAAACAACATTTTTCTGCTCGGGTTGAGCCGTTAAGGACCTACTCTAACGTCCCTAGATGGTTTGTGTTAGACATGTATTTAGAGATGGCAGTAAGATAACTAATGATTTGACTAAAATGATGTTCTCAAGAACTCTGGAAAGAAATATATATGCAACCACCAACTAAAGTACTTCAGTTACTGCACCTCAATTAAGCTGAAAGAGACTTACCTTATCTAATTTAATTTTGGTTTTATACGTCTTTTGCACCAAAAAAAAAAAAATAATAATTCATGAACAAAATGCCAATGCAATTTTAATAAGTGACCTGTTGAAATTAATTTCAAGCCCTATGTTATTGGTCCATTTGTGGCCTCCACTAAATAAAAAAAAAAAGTACAATCAATTAAATACTTATACAAAGATGCATCACTATCTGCACGATATTAAATGTGGCAATTTCAAATGAATTATTTTACTTTAATATTTTGATATAATTAAGGTATTATTTACTTTCGTTTGTTGGTTGATATATATATTTAATCAATAAAACTAAATTTGAATAGAGTTAATTTTAATTATATAAAAATTATTATTTTTCAATTTAATTTTAAATAAAAAATTTATTTGTCTAACTATAAAAATGTTAACAATATCAACTCTGTGAAAATAAACCATAAATGGTATTTTTAAATAAGTTATATATATAAGAGATCTATTTACATATTAATTACAATATTTATACATTTTTATAATCATTTTATAAAATGATGGTTGAAACTTTTGTTAAACATCCGTTTAACATGAATTTAAATTTTATCACTCTATTATTCCATAACCACTTCAATATTGTATAAAAATAATAAATTTTGTATGATATTATACAATAACATTATACAATATAAAATAATAAAAATATGTAACAAATTATGACTTTAACCAAATTTTATATAATTATGTGAATTATGATAAATGAAATTATATGAAAATGATAAATATATTTTATTGTCACATTTTCTGTTTATCATCTTCTTGGGTACTACTTTTATTTTTAATTGAATATGGACATATGAATGTCGACCTGAAAATTTTTTGAACCGTCAATTTTCAAGGATAGAAATTGATCGAAATTAAGTGAAAATTGATCGAAATTAAGTGATAAGTATGAAAGAATATTATAGAGATCGTAATATTATATTTTATCCTTTTATTTAAAAAATAGATAAATTAATATTTATACGTTAGATCAAAGGGCAAAATAGTCATTTTGTTAAAATTTTTTTATCAATTTCTACTACTAAAATTTGATCCATTTACGTTGGCATGAGATACACATGACACGCAACGTGTAACTATCTGATTATTTTGTCAGTCATTTCCTATTTGATCTAGCGTAAAAAGATTAATTTACTCAATTTTTTTGTAAATAGAACAAACACAATCTAACTCTTATTACGAGACCTTCAAAGTACTTTTACTTGAATAAGTATTTTATTCGTGTACAAATAATGTTAGGATAAAACATTGAAAGGACAAATATATATAGTAATAAATTTAAAAATCTATTATAGATATTAATTAATTATTAATTCGATTGATATTAACTTTATTATCAATACATGAGGATCTGTGTTCACCCACGTTAAAAGTTATAATTAATATCTATTAAAAAGTGTGATTAAAACACTCCAAGCATGAAAAGTTGGACCGGTCAAAACGATGAAAGCAGGAGCGTTTTGAATTATATGCCCACATAAATGCATAATTTAAAAAAACATTTCCTAGTAAATTGAAACCAAGCAAATAAATGGATGAACGATCTTTAAGTAGTGGCGGTGAGTCAAACAAAATTGCCTCTTGGCTCATTTTAAAGGTTAATATCAATAAAATAAATAAATAAATAAAATCCACATGTTTCCTCTACTCTTTCCATTCGCCCCTTCCCTTTACACACAATATAGAAAGTGAGTGGTCATCTCTCCTTTGTTATTTTCCTTCTACTACAAAAATAGGTTTAATTCTACTTTCAGTCCGTATACTCTTTTACACATTTAAATTTTAGTTTTTTAACTTTTAATTCAATATGTTTAGACTCTTTACCATTTTAATTTAATATATGAAGTCATTGTCAATGCTTAAAAGTTAAATTGTATCATATTAAATTATAAAATATATATATTTGAAGTCTAATTGATAACAAATGTCACATAATCTAATTTAGCAATTTTTTTTTTTACAATGTTCTTCGTTAAACTTCAATTATTCTATCAAAAAAAGTATAAGGACAAAAGTCTTGAGATTTAAAGTAGATGAACTGAATTTTAAATGTGTAAAGAGTACGTGTATTTTGAGCATAATTAAACTCTTTTAAAGTGTAAGTTTTAACAATTAAAATATTATCAAAAATAAAGATTTGAATATACATTATTTTCGGTTATTTTGTTATTTTTAATATAAGTCAAATTAGTTTTTAAACATTAAAAAAAAAAAGTACAAATTGATACTTCCATTAAAATTTCATCCATATGCAGGAGCAGAGCCAAGGGGAGATGGAAGGGGCCCGATCCCCTTAAAATGGAAAATTTCACCTTTAGTCCTTTTATAATTTTAAAAATTTTAAATTTGTATATAGTAAAATTACACTTTGCTCCCCAAGAATGAGAAAAAAAATTGATTTAATTATTTAACAATGATAAAATATAGGCTATTAAAATGGTGAAAAATTACTATTTCTATAATAAAAATATACAACTTTATTTTGGCCCCCTCAAAAAAATTATCTGGCTCCGCCCCTATCCATATGTGTTGTTAATTGTTGATTTAGCTTTTTCAAATTTTCTATATAAGTGACTTAGAATTAAAGAATGAGAATGATTAGATAAAAGTATCATGAAGGCTCTTATATTAGGAGCTTAGCTACATTTTATCCCTTCTACTCAAAATATAGGCAAATTAATCTATATATGATACATCAAACAACAAACTTATTTTGATGTTAAAAATTCTATCCAATTCTACTGTTAATGTTGATGTGGCTAATGGAAGAATCAGTAACTAACACATGGCATGCCACACATACTCAATGTTGATGTGACAATATTTTGAAAAAGCTAAAATAATCCTAAAATAAATATCTTTTTTAATTATTTAAAAACCACTCCTAGACTAAACTTAGACAAATGGTTGTCCTAGTTCATTTTACCTTGGACATGGATTTTCAAAATATTATAAAAACATAGAGAATTATTTAAGAATTATTATGAATTTAAAAAGTATTAAAAATATTAAAAATTATTTTTTTACAAAAAATCCAAAATGATCCTAAACAAATGGTTATCCAAGCTTGAATGAACCTAGACAACCATTTGTCCATGTTCATTCTAGATTGGTTTCTTAAATGATTACAAAAAATTATTAATAAATATAATATTTTTAAAAATTTTTAAAACTATAAAACTTATTGATTGATTAAAAATTATTTTTCTTTTTTTTTTCAATAGAATTGATTGATTGTACAAGCTTTATTATCATTCTTATATATATTCTTTAATCACGGGAGTTAGGTGACATGACAATAGTCTCTCTTATCTTGACCAGTGGTTAAGGGTTTGATCCTCATTCTGGGTATGCAGCAGCTTTAAAATTGATGGCCAACATCTACGCCTTTAATGGGCCTACAGAATCCGGAGGATTAGTTACTGGGCTCACTCTGGTAGATACCTTGAGAAATAATAAAATATATATTCTTTTTATTAATAGCTTGATTTCTTTTTTTTTTTAAATGGTAAAGTATAAAAATGGTCACTAAACTATTGTTCGCATTTTAATTTGGTTATTAAAAATTTTAATTTTTTATTTACTAACTAAACTATTCGAAATCAAGTTTTTTGGTCACTAAACGTTAACAACCATTTGAAATTTGATGGAAGTGTTGACATTGATTTTTTTATTGGTATAGTAATAAATTTAGCCTTTTAATGTTTACATATTCTATCAATTTGTTCCTAAATATAAAAAATTTAAAAAATTTTAGCCCTTAGTGTTTACAAAATTTATCATTTTGGTTCAAATTCTAAAAAAATCAATAAATTTAGCCCTCAACATTTACAAAATGATAAATTTTTATTTTTAAAATTTTGTAAATTAAAAGAAAAAAAAACTCAACACCCAAACCTCTATCTCTCCTACCTTTATCTATAATAATATATCAATTCTCCTAAAACTCAATATCTAGTCCGCTTATTTATTTTATTATTTATTTAGAATAAAATATGTGATTGTAAAGTTATTTTATTTATTTTCTTATTTATTAATTTAATTGTAAAGTTTCTGAAAGTTGTTATTGTTAATTTCTTGAAGAATTAAACTTGAAATTGATAGATTTTAAACTTAAAATATGAAAAGGGTTAGATTCTAAAATTAATTTAACTTAATTTTTAATTTATAAATTAAAAACCAAATTAAATATATGTAAAATCTATGATGAAATTACTTAAAAATTATTTAGAATTTGTGAACATAATAAAAATACTAAAAAATGTAAAAATTATAACAAACATTAGTTTAGTGTTTTTCAAAACCATAACATGATAATTGTTTTTTAGTGGAAGAAATACTATTATACCTGCAAGAGTAACCCATATTGCCACCGCACAGTTGAAAATACATGATAAGTTGGAGTTTCAGATCATGATTTTGGACAACTTCAACTTATGCTTCCGAGTTGTATTTCAATGGCCCATCTTTCATCCATTATTGAATATAATTCAATTATCATCCCACTTTGGCTACTTCGAGACATGTGCCAAAAACATTAAAAAGGGTGGCACATTTTCCCACCAACCAACATTAATTTTTTTTTTGAAAAATTATATAAATAGTCATCTAATTATATTTGCGTTTTTGTTTTGGTTATTATGTTTAAAAAATTTCCAATTTAGGCACTAATATTTGAATCTATTCCCATTTAAGTCACCTATCATTAAATTCATAACGAAAAATCTTTTTTTCTAATCGGTATACAAATTTAGTCCTTAATACTTACATATTCTATTAATTTGATTTTAATTCTAAATAATTTAATAAATTTAACCATTCACCTTTACAAATTCTATCAATTTAATCTTCAAATCTTCTAATAAAAACTTTTACCTTTTAAATAAATCAAAAACTAACCCTAGTCTTTCTCCTTTGTTTCACTTGCCGCGAGTCCTGTTTCTTCATCCTCCTCCATCTTCATCAATAAGCAGACTGCTTCTTCATCATCCATGCAATCTGTTGATAAAAAGAATTTGGATAATGCAGTGACTTAACGTTTAAATAAAAAATTTCAAATCATTTAATAATTTAAATGAAAATTTTTAAATAATTCAATAATTAATTTTAAAAATTTAAAATTGAATGATAAAAACCATAAATTTATTAAACATTAAAAAGTGTAGCACCATTTCCCACCAACCAACCTTATTTTTATTAATTATATTGTCCGGTTATGTGGTCACATCTATAAAATAATATTCGTACTTTATCTTGACAACTTAATTTTTAATGATTTTTATAAATTTCACTATTTTAAACAATTCTTAAATAACTTTTACAATTTTAATGTTTTAAAAAATAATTTTTGTTAGTAATTCTCACAATTTTTTACACTTTTTAATATATTTTTTACATTTTTTAAAATTAATAATTTTAATAATTTTTTGGAACCATTTCCCATATCAATATTAGTGTTGACGGTGGAAAATGGTTCCATCCTCTTTAATGTTTTGACGGTTTCTTTTCTAAAATAATCCAAATTAATTAATTTATTTGAAAATGACTCAAAACAAAAATTAAATACAAAAATGATTTAAAATCTACAATGACTGATGGTGCTATCTAATCCACTGGCGACACTGTCCTTGTAACACCCCAACCCGACTTAGGAATTTCAGCTAAGTCGAAGGCGTTATATTCAATCACCGAAGTGATCATATAAATCCATTCTTTCTTCTTGAGTGTTTGAAAATCGCTCTTTTCTTTTTAAGAAAACATTCATATAATGAACTTACTTTACCTAGTAATTTGGAGCTTTTAGTCAAAGCATTTTAAGTATTTAGAAAGTAACGGAAAACATTTAAGGTAATGGTTTTCTAAAATGAAAAGCATGCAAATATTAGAGTTATAATTAAAATGTCATACTTAAAATAAATAATTTATACAATCCCAAAATAAAATGATTAAGGAAACTTTTTAATAAAAGCAAAATAAGCTACTAACCAAAGGTTCCTCCAATGCCTTTCCAGCTCCTATATCTCTACGCTTCCTAAGAGGTAAGGAAAAGGGGGAATGAACTTACAATGGCTCAGTGTGAGACAAACCTTAAACCATCATATATAATTATTCAAATAGTAAAGCATACAATTTATAGCGTAGTACGTAGCAAAGTAAGTGTAATAAAATGAACATATAGTAAATCAATTCATAGACAAAATATATTCATGATGCAAATGCAAATTTATGTTTTAATTTAATGTTTTAATTTCTCACTCGTCCATTCGAACCGCCCTCGAGCATTGCTTGACACACCATCCCACATAACAAAAATTGACCATCCTAAATTTGATTTTTAGTGACAATGGTCGTTCACTGGTCATCTATGATGATGACTTTTACTACCACCCCAGTTTGTTCCGGTTTTGATGGATTTTTAAATGATTATCCCGTCTTATCCGGCTTAGATGGCTTTTCACTATAAGAAACTACCATCCCAGTCGACCCAGTTTGGTGGTTTTTTAGCCTACCATCCTAGTTTATCCATTGATAATATCCGATTAGTCCCAAATAACTTCGCACCTTTGTGACTTTTTCCAAAGATTTCTAGTTTACAATTACCAAGATTTTATCTTGATTAACTTAGATACCTTCAGCTGATTTCATACGACCCAGAAAACCCACTTCTCATAATCATAACTCACATTTACTAATTTTTACATACAATTGCTTTCTCGCAAATTTTGCAATATTGTTCCCAAATGCTAATCGTAATCATTTTCACTTTTCGAATAAATCAAAATATAATCAATAAACACAACTACAAATCGATTAAGCTACTGTAAAAAAAATGCTATTCAACATATCCATAAAAGTGACTAGAGAATTAGAAAACACGATTGCTCTTTTTAGCTAATCAGATCAATTGTAAATGTAAGGTAACAAATACTTGTTCTTTATAATCATTTTATTCAACTACTGGTAGTCAATGCACACTCTCAGAATTCATTCTTTTTCTCAAAAATAACGCTGGAGTACCCAAATGTGACTTACTTGGTCAAAGATGTAACAACCCGTTTTTAGTGAAATCGGAACAATGGTTTCGAGACCAAAAATTCGAGGTCAAAATAATTATTTTATTATTACATTAAGGTCTACAACATGATAGCATGATTGTGTGAAACTTTTGTTAAGAAATTTTATCGTTTGAGTGCTTAATTTGATAAAAAGGACTAAATCACGTAAAGTGTAAAACTTGAGTTCTATTAGCTAAAGGTTCTAATAGCTATTGAATATTAAAGTGGAGGTCTTTATGTGATAATTAGCTCATTTATAAAGTTAGTGGACATTCTTGGACATGATAAAATGAATTTTAATGAATTATGATAAAGGTTAATTTAGTAAATGAATAAAACAACATGAATTAAATAAAAACAAAAGAAAGTATCATCTTTCTTCTTCACTTCCCAACCAAAAATTAGAAGAAGGAAGCCATTTTTCTAGGGTTCAAGGTTCGGCCATTGATACTAGTGCATGTAGGTGATTTTTGACTCGATTTTTAATGATTTCTATGTTTTTGGAGTCATTGGAACATAATCTAGATATCCCAGGGACTAATTTGCAAAATTGTTAAATGTTTAGGGTTTTTCCATTGATGAATGTATATATATTTTGATGTTTGATGATAGAAAATGTATGGTTGTTGTTAGATAAAACAACATTTGTAAAGTGATTTTTGATAAAATTGTCAATTAAGGATTAAATTGAAAAATGTGAAAATTTTGTGGTAGAAATGTGAAACAAATGAAAATATGGGCTGCTATGGTAATAAGGAAAATTCAGCTAGCATAGGTAGGGACCTAATTGCATGAATTTGAATTTTTATGAGATAAGGACTAAATTGTAAATATGTTGAAATATTTGGGGAAAAGTGCAATTTTACCATAATATGCTTTTTGGGCTAAATTGAATAGATTGATAATTGAATGAGTTAAATTTGATATTATATAAATCAAGAAAAATGAAGTTCAGATCTAGATCGGGGGAAAAATAAAATATTGGACTAGTCGATCCATTTCATCGTTTTTGCGATTGAGGTAAGTTCGTATGTTAATAAACATTGATATAATTGTGTTTTAAATGCTTTATTATTGAATTAATTATGAATACGACCTTACTGATGTGTTCGACAAAGATTCGGTAATGTGAAATCCCAGTTGAACCTTAGGAATAGAATAGGATACGAATGACATGTCATTAGGGGTTATGTGTTTGGATGCTAGTCCGTACGTCCTACCGGTGGTTGAGTTATTCGGCATATGTTGCGAATTCTTGTAAGCTTGGGTAAGCAACACCATGTAGCTACGTCATGACTGTTAGCTTGTGTCTATAATATTGTTCCAAAATGTTGATCGTAATCATTTTCACTTTTCGAATAAATCAAAATATAATTAATAAACACGACTACAAATCGATTTAGCTACAGTAAAAAAATGCTCCTCATCAGATCCATAAAAGTGACTAGAGAATTAGAAAACACGATTGCTCTTTTCAGCTGATTAGATCAATTGTTAATGTAGGGTAACGAATACTTGTTCTTTATAATCATTTTATTCAATTGTTGGTAGTCAATACACAATCTAAGAATTCATTCTTTTTCTCAAAAATAACACTAGAGTACCCAAATGCAACTTATTTGGTCAAATAAATCTCGATCAAATAATTCTTGCACTTAGCTTTTAATTCATTCAGCTCTATCAGTGCCATTTTATCCAATGCAAAAGAGGTCAGAGCAATTCCTAGTGCAACATCAGTAACAAATTCAATTTCTCTCTTTGACAATAAACTTGACAATTCTTCAGGAAATACATTATTGAACTCATTAACTGTCAAAACTTGTTCTATCTTTGATCCCGACACTCTGGTATTTAAAATATAAGCTAGATATGTTTCATGACCTTTTTTGATAAATTTTCGGGTTGATATTGCTGATATGATATTAGCTGCACAATTAGTTCTGTTAGCCTCAACATTAATCTTTCATCATTCTTACATTTCAATACAATTCATTTCTGTCTATAATTAACAACTGCATCATGCAAAGCCAACCAATCCATACTGAGAATGAAATCAAACTTATCAAATGATAGTAACATCATATCAGTAAGAAATTCACAACACCGTATTCTTAGTGGATAATTTTACATATCTCATTAACTATAACACACTGACTCAATAGATTCATTACCCTAATATCATATTCAGTCGTCTCCACTGATATATTCTTTTCAGTTACTAAAGCAGTGCATTTTTATGAATGTGTTGGCCCAAGGTCAATTAATACATGTACAATAACACCAAAAAGAGAAAAAGTATTAGTGATAACATCAGGAGCAAAAGCCTTCTTATGAGCTCGTATAGCATAAGACTTGGCAGACGCCCAAGCTTTAGATTTGACAACTGTCTCCTTAGTTCCAACTCAGTTGACCCCAGCATTACTACTATTTCCCAGTCGCCTATCCCTCAGTGGAGTCACCGCTAGTTTTGTAACATGTTCTAAATCGGCCTTAACTTTATTCGGGCAATCTTTCAGGAAATTATCAAAAGAATCAGATTTGAAACAAGATCTTTTCTTTAATCTACACTCCCCAAAATGATTTTTTCCACAATGCTCTCAAACAGGTTTTTCATGTTTTGAATACTACTAGCACTAGCTCTTGACGTAGCCTGGGGTATCAGATTATTCGATCTTGATCTATCTTTCCCTTAAAACCTTGACGAAGAAGTGAAATGACTATGAACATCCCTCGACTTTTTTGGTGGAGTAGGAAATGATCTAGTTATACTCCATTTACCAACTTTACCTAGTAATTTGGAGCTTTTCGTCAAAGTATTTTAAGTATCTATAAAGCAATGAGAAACATTTAAGGCAATAATTTTCTAAACTGAAAAGCATGCAAATATTAAAATTATAATTAAAATGTCATAATTAAAATAAATAAGCTACACAATCCTAAAATAAAATGATTAGAGGAAATCTTTAATGAAACTTTTAAATAAAAGCAAAATAAGCTACTAATCTAAGGTTCCTCCGATGCCTTTTCGGGTCCTAGATCTCTATGCTTCCTAAGAGGTAAGGAAAAGGGGGGAATCAACTTACAAAGGCTCAGTATAAGACTAACCTTAAACCATCATATATAATTATTTAAATAGTAAAGCATACAATTTATAGAATAACAGCAAAGTAAGCATAATATAATAAATGTATAGTAAATCAATGCATAGACAGAATATATTCATGTTGTAAATGCAAACTAATGTTTTAATTTCTCACCTATCCATCCGAACCATCCTCGAGCATTGCTTGACACACTATCCTACATAACAAAAATCGACCATCCCGAATTTGATTTACCATGACGATGGTTGCTCACTAGTCATCTATGATGATGACTTTTGGTACCTCTTTAGTTTGGTCCGGTTTTGATGGTGTTTTAAATAACCATCCCATCCTACCTGGTTTGGATGGCTTTTGACAACAATATACTATCATCCCAGTAGACCCGATTTGGTAGCTTTTTAGCCTACCATCATGGTTTATCCATTTTGGATGATATTGTCACCTACTTCATTCAAAACTGACTTTTAGTGTGGACTTAAATTGTCACTGTCTCCTACAAAACTCCTCCGTCCTCCATTCCCAATTTCATGTATTATGCATATATACCCATCATATCATACTATTTTATTCCCAATTTCAGTGTGTTAGGCAACACCGATGTCAAATTTAAAATATATATATAATTTTTCGGTGCCACTGGTTGTCAGGCAACACTATTGTTAGATTTTTAAAAAATAATTTTTCAGTGCCGTCAATTTATTAAGTGACATTGGTGTCAAAATTTTAAAAAATAATTTTTTTGTGACACTAGTCTGTCAAGCGATACCCGTCTCAGATTTAAAAATTTGAATTTTTTCGGTGTCACTAATGTGTCAACCTACAGCCAAAAGCCTATATATACACAAAAGCACCTTTATCTCATGGGATTCCTAAGAGACCCAAATCAAGCAAACTTGAATATCACGAGATTCCTAATGGACCTAATTCAACCAGAAGATAATAAAACTAGAGAAAATACTTATTGAACTACATTACCAATTTTGTAATGTGATTATTTCAATTGTAGTTAGTATTATTATCATAAAAGTTAAAATGATAGTAGGGATAATCATTTATCAATATCTTTTCTTTTCGCGTCGACATATGATTTTTTTTTACAATTTAAGGCAACTTTCAAACAGTCTTCGATAACTCTCACTTTATCCTATGTCTCATGTATCATATCAATCCCAACCAACTTTCTTTCGCTCCTCTTTGACCAATATAACAATGTTGTGCATTTTTTACATTATAAAGCCTCGTATGATGTTATTTTAATACTCGTTTAATAACTGTTATTAATTGCAAATTTAGCTAAGGATAAAAATTTCTCCCAGTTACCTTTGAATTCAATGACACAACATCGTAACATATCTTCAAGTATCTAAATCACCCGTTTGGATTTCCTGTCAATCTAAGGATGGAAAGCCATGCTGAAATTCAATTTCATACACAAAGCTTTGTGTAATTTACCCAAAAATATAGAGGTAAATCTTGGGTCTTGATAAAAAATGACAGGTAATGGTGCACCATGTTGTCTGACAATATTGGAGATGTACAATTCAGCTAGCTTCTCGATTGAGTAATTTGTTTTGACCGGAATAAAGTATGCCAACTTGGTCAATTTTTCATCTATTACCCATATTACATCTTTCTTTTTCAGTGTCAAAGGTAAACCTGATACAAAATTCATAATGATTTGTTCCCATTTCCATTCCAGAATCATCACCAATTGTGACAAACCTGTCAGAACCTGATACTCGATTTAAACTTGCTGACATATTAAACAATTTTCTATATATTCTGAGATTTCTTCTTTCATTCTTGACCTCCAATACAACTGTGTCAAGTCGTTATACATTTTATTCAACTGTCAGTAGTCAATACACAATTGTTTTTTTTAACTGATCAAATCAGTTGTCAATGTAGGTTAACGAATACTTGTTCTTTATAATCATTTTATTCAACTATTAGTAGTCAATACAAAAACATAAAGTTCCCTTTTTTTTTCTTACAAATAACACTAGAGTACCTAAATGCGACATCCTTGGTCAAATAAATCCTCGATCAAATAATTCTTGCACTTAACTTTTAATTCTTTCAATTCTGTCAATGCCATTTTATCCAATGCAAAAGAGATTGGAGAAATTCCTAATGAAACATCAATAACAAATTCAATTTCTCTCTTTGATAGTAAACCTGACAATTCTTCCAGAAATACATGATTGAACTCGTTAACTTTAAAACTTATTCTATCTTTGATTCCGATACTCTGGTATTTAAAATATAAGCTAGATATGTTTCACGGGCTTTTTTGATCAATTGTCAAACCAATATCACTGATATGATATTAATCGCATAATCAATTCTAACAGCCTCAACATTAATCTTTCACCATTCTGACATTTCAATACAATCCATTTCTGTCTACAATTAACAACTGCATCATACAAAGCCAACCAATCCATATTGAGAATGACATCAAACTTATTAAATGATAGTAACATCATATCAGAAGGAAATTCACAACACCGTATTCTCAGTCGATAATTTTTACATATCTCATTAACTATAACACATTGACCCAACAGATTCATTACCCTAATATCATATTCAGTCACCTCTACTGATATATTCTTTTCAGTTACTAAAATAGTGCATATATAGGAATGTGTTGGCCCAATGTCAATTAATGCATGTACATTAACACCAAAAGAGAAAAAAGTATTAGCGATAACATCAGGAGCAGAAGCCTCCTCATGAGCTCGTATAGCATTGGCCTTGGCAGACACCTAAGCTTTAGATCTAACAACCGTATCCTTAGTTCCACCTCAGTTGACCTCAGCATTACTACTATTTCTCAGTTGCCTACCCCTCAGTAGAGTCACCACTGGTTTTGTAACATGTTCTAAATCGGCCTTAACTTTATTTGGGCAATCTTTCAAGAAATGATTGAAGGAACCAAGTTTGAAACAATATCCTTTCCTCAATCTACATTCCCCAAAATGGTTTTTTTCCACAATCCTCTCAAACAGGTTTCTTCATGTTTCAAACATTACCAGCACTAGCTATTGACGTAACATGGGGTTTAGATTATTTAATCTCGATCTATCTCTCCCTTAAAACCTTGATGAAGAAGTGAAATGACTGTAAACATCCCTTGACTTTTTGGGTGGAGGAGTAAGAAATGATCTACTCATACTCCATTTACCAAAATCTCAAAGCTTTGATTCAACATGTTTCTTTTTGTTGCATATGTCTTCCATCTTCTACGCTCTTTCAGGAATAAAATCTTTTAATTCAGGGACCCTCATTAACATTCTTATGTCTTCTTTTAACCCCTACCTAAAACAAGTGCACATTTCAGTTTATGTCAGCACAATCTCTTAGGCATACTTACTAAGTCAGATGAACTCATGTTCGTACCCTGCCATAAACATGCTTCATTGTATGATTACTTGTGGATTAATTTGAAACATTATTGATAAGGATTATAAGTTGAGAAGAATGATTTTTAATTGTGAGTTGAGATTTTGCTTGAGGACAAGCAAAGGCTTAAGTACGGGGGTATTTGATAAACTGTATATTATATATATTTTTACCTCATACTTAACCTAAATTCTGGATGAATTATCATTGAATTTGTGGAAATTGGTGCTCCTAATCCTTATATTTCATGTTTTATACTTAGATGAGCATAAGGAAGAGAAAAGAGCAAGGAACAGGTCGAAAACAAGCAAATTAGGCCCAGTTCAATAATCAACACGGCTCGGAGGTTCGCCACACGGCCGTGTCACAGGGCCGTGCCACTTTAACAGGCTTGAGCACGGCCTGGTAGTCGATCCACACGGACGTGGCACACGGACGTGTCCCTGTCATGAGAAAGTGCAATTTCACTCGGAAAAGGCGCTTAGGGGCTAAGAAACCCATTCCACACTCTATGTAAAGACCCTAGGAGGCAACTTTAAAGGCACACATTATTTTTCGCCAAGACGGGGAGTTAAAGGTAGGGAATTACTCGAAGGGAAGCCGATTGATCCATCTCAGCAGCCAGGATCTACATCAAGACAGAGGATCTCCCTTCAATCCTTTCAGGAGTTTTGGGTTTTTATTATGTTTTGTTATTTTATTTCTTCTGAGATGTTTTCTTTTATAATTATGAACTAAAACCCCAAATATCTAAGGGGGATGAAACCTAAGATGGATCTTGTTATTGTTATTTGAACTATGTGATAAATATTTGATTTGTTCTTAATTGTGCTTTTAACTCTTAAATTGATATGTCCGGGATATTGATTTAAGTCGAATGTGCCTATGTAGAGGAGCAAAAGTCCTTGCATAGGAGTAGATCCAACACAATTAAGCGGAGTTGATCGCAATCCTAGACATAGGACGATGAAAATCTGCCAGATTAGAGTCAAATCTAATATGGGTAGCCATAGATCGAGTTAATACAAGACTAGAGGTTTTAACTAGAAAGAGATTTCAGTTAATCAACCTAGGATTAGTTGTTCTTATCCTCAACGGAGAATCAAATGAAGAAATCATCTGGTTCAGAGTTAGATAACAAGCGAAGTCTAAGTGGATTCTTTGTTAGGTATTGCCTTAATCAATCAGTTTTCCCAAAAGCAATCTCTCTCTTTACTCCTTACCGTTTCTTTTTAGTTTAGTTTAGATTAGTTAATTTAGAAACAAAATCCTCCTTTTATTTTTAAGCTAGATAATAGAAAGAAAGTCATTACTAGTACTTATAGTTCCTTGGATTCGATATTTCGGTCTTGCCACTGACTATACTACTATTCGATAGGTTCACTTGCCTTTTTATCGTGATATTAGTTAGTTTCCAGGTACGGTCAAATTTTATTACTTTATTATCATCACTCGAGATTACAATCAAGTTTTTGGCGCCGTTGCCGAGGAACTAAGATATTAGGAACACTCGATTTCTATTACTTTAGCCATTATTACTTTTATTTATTTTTAGTTTTTATTTTTGATTTTTATTTTTATTTACTGAAATTTTCTTCCCTTCTAGATATCTCTAGTTTATGACTAGAAGAAACCCAAAAGGACCACCGCTTTTTGACAATAATTTAGAAGCTACAGTTTGCAGAAATCACCGAGAGATAAGAAAAAGCTTGCAATACCCATAACAAGGACAAGAAGAAGAGCCAGAACCTACTGAAGAGATGAAAGCCAATCAAGATAATCAGCCATCTCCTGTAGTAGCCGCAAATCCTGTTGAGCAAAAGCCTGCTCCGCGTACTATGTATGATTATGCTAAACCTAATTTAGCAGGTACTGAATCTAGTATTGTTAGGCCTACTATTGCTGCAAATAATTTTGAACTGAAACCTAACACTATTCAGATGATACAACAGTTTGTTCAGTTTGATGGTTTGCAGGATGAGGATCCTAACTCACATTTAGCCAATTTCTTAGAATTCTGCGATACATTCAAAATAAATGGCATTTCTGATTATGCCATTCGTCTTCGACTATTCCCATTCTCCTTGAGAAATAAAGCCAAACAATGGTTGAACTCTCTACCACGATGGTCTATCACTACATGGGAACAAATGACAGAAAAATTTCTGCTTAAGTATTTTCCTCCGGCTAAAACGACTAAATTAAGGAATGATATCTCTTCTTTTTTGCAGATGGATTTAGAAACACTCTACTACGCATGGGAGAGATATAAAGATCTCTTAAGAAGGTACCTTCACCATGGGTTACCTCTGTGGCTACAAGTTCAAACTTTCCACAACGGTTTGAATCCCTCAACAAGGCAAATGATCGATGCAGCCGTCGATAGAACAATCAACAACAAAACACCCGAAGCAGCTTATGAGTTTATAGAAGAAATGTCACTGAATAACTATCAATAACAAGTGATGAGAATAAAGCCACAAAAAGCTATAGGAGTTTTTAATATTGATGCAGTCACGATACTTTCTAATTAGGTAGAACTTTTAAATAAAAAGATTGATAATTTTGTTGGCTCTATGCAGGTACACCCAGTGATGCAGTGCGAAACAACCATGAACAACGCTGAGTACCCCGCCTATGGATATGGTATGGAAAATGAGCAAGCCAACTATATGGGTAACAATTATAGACCTCAAAATAACCCTTATAGTAACACTTATAATGCAGGTTGGAGAAATCATCCCAATTTTCCATGGAGAGGACAAGGAAATCAAAGACAACTACCTTCTCTGGGATTTCAACAACCACCTTTCCAATAAGAGAAAAAGCCGAACCTTGAAGAGATGCTCACGAAATTTATTCCCGTATTAGAAACCCATTTTCAAAACACCAAAACGGCACTGAAGAATCAGCAAGCATCCATTCAAGGACTCGAAACTCAAATAGGCTAGCTTGCTAAGCTAATTTTTGAAAGACCACAAGGTGGGTTACCAAGCAACACAGAGATTAATCCTAAGGAGCAACTTAATGCCGTAGATACAATAGATGAGGAAGGGTTAGCCAAAACTAACCCAGAGCCATGTAAGGAGACTGTGGCAAGTAAAGGTAAGGATGAGGTAAGTTCCAAAGATGTAATTGTCAAAGAATATAAACCTCGTGTCCCATATCCTAATGCGTTAATGAAAGACCGCACAGATGAGCAATTCGGTAAGTTTCTTAAACTTTTAAAGAAACTACATATTAACTTACTGTTTATTGAAGCTCTGTCACAGATGCCAAACGTCATTAAGTTTTTAAGAGAGCTACTGACGAATAAATAAAAGCTAGATGAGACATCCCATATGGAACTAAATACAGTATGCTCAGCTATTTTATAGAATAAGCTACCCAACAAACTGAAAAATCCAGGGAGTTTTACAATTCCTTGTTTACTTGGTAGCTTAGACGTAAAAAATGCTTTAGCTGATTTAGGGGCTAGTATTAATGTAATACCTTATAAACTGTTTAAACAACTAGGTCTTGGAAAACCTAAACAAACTAAGATGAGCATCCAATTGGTTGATAAGACCATTAGATTGCCAAAGGGAATAATTGAAGATGTGCTTGTCAAAGTTGATAAATTTATATTTCCAGTTGACTTTGTTGTTTTAGGCATTGATAAGGATAGCAATGTACCCTAAATTCTAGGGCAACCCTTTTTAGTAATTGCCAGAACCATAATTGATGTAGGAATAGGTGAGCTTATGATATCTGCGTTCGCGATACTAAGTAATAAAATTTATAAAGAACTTGATCACACCAAAACTAACTAATATCGCGACACTTTAAGGCAAGCGCACCTATCGAACAGTAGTATAGCTTAGTGGCAAGACCGAGTTATCGTACCCAAGGGAACCAAAAGTACTGTTACTTACTTTCTTTCTATTATCTAGCCTAAGAATAAAAGAGGAGCCTAAGAATAAAAGAGGGGTTTGTTTAAACTAATTCTAAAACTAAACTAAGAAGACACAAAGAGTAAATTGAGAAAACTTTTAGGGAAAAGCTGATTGATATGGACAATACTTAAGGGAGAATCCACCTAGACTTCACTTGTTATTGGTTCTTGAGCTAGACGATTTATTCACTTGACTTGATCCGTAGAGATCCCTAATTTATGCTAAACCCTCCGTCGAGGTGAAGAGCAACTAGGCCTAAGTTGTTAATTAAAGTTCCTTTATCAATTAACTTCTTAGGTTGCATTAATTCGATCAATGGTTCCCCATATTAGGTTTGACCCTAATCCGGCAGATTTATGTCGCCCTATGTCTAGGGTTGCATGCAACTCCGCTTAATTATGGTAGATCTACTCTTATCACAGGGACTTTTGCTCCTCTGCTCTAAGCACATCTAATTCTTGAAGTAATACCTAGGTTTATTAAATCAAGAATGAAGAACACATAATTAAGAACAACTCAAGTATTTATCATATAACTCAAGAATAAATAATAACAAGATCTGTCTTAGGTTTCATCCCCCTCAAGTATTTGAGGGGTTTAGTTCATAATAAAGAAAGAAAACATCTCAGAAGAAATAAAATAACAAAACATAAAAGAACCCGAAAACCCCTGAAGGAATTTAGGGAGATCTTCTATATTGCTGCAGAATTTCGGCTTCTGGGATGAATCAATCAGCTTCCCTGCGAGTAATCCCTACTTCCACTCTCTGTGTTGGCAGCAAAGAATACTTCCCTTTGTGGGGAAATAAGCACACCCTAAGAGTTGCCTCCTAGGGTCTTTATATAGAGCTTTGGGGAGCCTTTCTTAGCCTCCAAGTATCCCAATTCGAGTGAAATTCCTCTTCCTCACGACTAGAACACGCCCGTGTGCCACGCCCGTGTGACTTCGACAAAGGCCGTGTGATTTGGCACGGCCGTGTGGCCTGCCCGTGCTTATCGTGGGCTAGACCGTGTAATCTTCATGTGGCACGGCCGTGTGGCACGGCCGTGTGGTAATTCCTTGGGCCGTGTGTTATGTCATTTTTGGCCCATTTTCCTCATTTTCAGTCCATTTCCTATTCTTTTCTCTTCCCTATGCTCTCCTGAGTATAAGATATGAAAAATAAAGATTAAGAGCACCAATTCTCACTAAATTGATAATAATTCATCCAAAATATAGGCTAAACATGAGGTAAAAATATGTATAAATTAGCGTTTATCAGCTTACACTACGTATAGGTGATGACAAAGTTACTTTATAAGCCCAAAACTTGATTAAGATTGTTGATGATAAAAATACCGTTTCGAATCCTTGTGAAAAGAATGATCTCACTATCCAACCGTCTTTACAGAATACACTTCACATAAGGGTGACCTAACCACAGACAAGTCCATCCAAGGGAGACGTACATGAAAAGCGAATGCTTCAGATTGAGGAACTAGATGAGTGGCTGAACTATCAAGAAAAGCCCAAAATATGCCACATTAACCCAGAGCATCATCAAGACGACCCTCAGGTAAAAATGAATCAAATCAAGGTAGGGGATAAGGTAATCTTAGGGGAAGACGATCCTTGAATCTTGAATTCAAAAGAACATACAAGTGATACACCTTACTTCACGGTAATGAAAATCTTTCCCTATGGTACAGTCGAGATAAAACATGAGTCACTCGACACTTTCAAGGTAAATTACACTCGACTAAAATCTTATGTTGATGATGAAATTGAAAGTAGGATAGAAGAGTTTCAACTCTTCAAGCCACTGTGACAGAACAAACTTGAGAAAAGTTAAGCTTAGACTATAAACAAGTGCTTTTTGGGAGGCAACCCCAGCATTAACAAGTTTGATTTTCTTAGATTCATAACTAACTCCTTAAAACACAGATTCCCCAGGACCACACAATCAGACACACGGGCGTGCCTAAGGCCGTGGACACCCCACGGTTCAAAACATGATTGTGCGATACTACCGTGGCCAAACCTGTCCGTTCATACACGGGTGTGTGATTTCAAACACGGCCGTGGAAGAAGTGAGCACCAAAAGACACGACTGTGCTATATGGCCCTGTATCCCAACACACCTGTGCCAATGAGCCGTGGGCGATGCTGAGAAATTACCATAGGCATAGGACACGCCCGTGCCAACCAACCGTGCCCACATCTATAGGACCAGGAGACACACGGCCAACCCACATGTCACACGGGCGTGCGCCACGGTCGTGGGGCCAAATTTCCATTATTTAAATTTTAAATTTTAAACTTTAAATTTTCATTTTCTTTACTTTATATTCCCCTTTTCCCTTATTTTTAAATTCTTATCAAGTAATCCTTGAAATTTACACACAGTTGTACTTATTCTCTTCAATCACCCAGAATTACGAACTTCAAATAGTCCTTTCTCCAAGTCTTCACACCTCCAGCTCAAGGAATTCATCCTAAATTCAGAGAGTTTCACTTCTCTCCCTATCTTATGATTTTATGCTTCTATTGTTAGTAATGTTATCTTTGTACATTGAGGGCAATGTACATCTTAAGTGTGGGGCGAAGCTTACTTTCATTCTTTATAATATCTTTGAAACCCCTAAAAATTTTACCACTAACTTTTTGTATTGTTCTCAAATTTCGAACTCTCTGCATTAGTCTCAATCTCCTATTAGGAATTAATCTTGATTGATTTATGATCTTTATTGATATGTTGAGAATTAAGACATAGGTACTTATGCTTTGATTATTCAAACTTTAAGACATTAGGGAATCAAGCATGATAAGTTGAAATTTTTGAGAATTTAAATTTTTTCTAGGTTATTTTCCCTAATTTTAAGTGTTATATTGAGATTTGAAATTTGCAGGATTGACATCAAAAGCCATAATTCTGGTGAGATTTTTGAGCCTTTTGAGCATACATCCTTTCGTGCTCAACTTTTATTGTTGCTTTGAGTGAGTCAATACTGATTTGTTATTCTAGAACTTGCTTCGATTATACATGTTACGACCACATCATTGATTTGATATACCGAAATGATAAAGGCACCTAGGTTTAACCCACTTACTCCATAAAAAGCCTACCTCCATAAATTAACCCTTAGTGAACCCCATTGAGCCTAACAACCCATTCTTTGACTTACCTTTAATATTAATCTATAACCCATTTTTTGTTGAATTATCTTCAATTATTTTGATCCCTATTTTTTGTCGAGATTTGAGTTGAATTATTATCTAGCTTTGTTTTATTTTTCCAGTTTGTAAAGTTCATAAATATTCAATTTATTTGTATTTGATTTGTTCTTAAAAAAATGTATTTACAGTTAATTCAGTTATTATTCATATGTTAGTTGTAATTCAATGTTTTTGCATATTTCTATTATATGCTTCTAAATATTTAACGATGTTATTGTTGCTTTGAGTGAGTCAATACTGATTTGTTATTCTAGAACTTGCTTCGATTATACAGGTCGAGACCACATCATTGATTTAATATACCAAAATGATAAAGGCACCTAGGTTTAACCCACTTACTCCATAAAAAGCCTACCTCCATAAATTAACCCCTAGTGAACCCCATTGAGCCTAACAACCCATTCTTTGACTTACCTTTAATATTAACCTATAACCCATTTTTTGTTGAATTACCTTCAATTATTTTGATCCCTATTTTTTGTCGAGATTTGAGTTGAATTATTATCTAGCTTTGTTCTCTTTTTCCAGTTTGTAAAGTTCATAAATATTCAATTTATTTGTATTTGATTTGTTCTTAAAAAAATGTATTTACAGTTAATTCAGTTATTATTCATATGTTAGTTGTAATTCAATGTTTTTGCATATTTCTATTATAAGCTTCTAAATATGATGTTATTGTTGCTTTGAGTGAGTTAATACTAATTTGTTATTCTAGAACTTGCTTCGATTATACATGTCGAGACCACATCATTGATTTGATATACCAAAATGATAAAGGCACCTAGGTTTAACGCACTTACTCCATAAAAAGCCTACCTCCATAAATTAACCCCTAATAAACCCCATTGAGCCTAACAACCCATTCTTTGACTTACCTTTAATATTAACTTATAACCCATTTTTTGTTGAATTACCCTCAATTATTTTGATCCTTATTTTTTGTCGAGATTTGAGTTGAATTATTATCTAGCTTTGTTCTCTTTTTCCAGTTTGTAAAGTTCATAAATATTCAATTTGTATTTGATTTGTTCTTAAAAAAATGTATTTATAGTTAATTCAGTTATTATTCATATGTTAGTTGTAATTCAATGTTTTTTCATATTTCTATTATAAGCTTCTAAATATTTAACGATGTTATCCAAAAGAAGAGCTTAGTCTTAGGGATATGTTACAGTGATAGAGATTTTTCTAGCTAGATGATTTTTCAATTAAATCTCGATTCTAACCAACTTTTTTAGCTTGTGACAACACCCCTAACCAAAGCCCCATTACAACCATTGAAAGACCTTTTGATCAATGTGTCATATCAATCTATAGTGGCGAAGATTTGATTTTCTTGCAAGCTTATGGTAATAACTTTTCAAATTGACTAAACAGTGCTTAATTTTTGAACCCTAAACACTTTGAGTAGATAGAGTGAATCTTTAGTGAGGATGTCAACTTTTGTTGATTTTGATTGAGAGGTAATTACTTAGGAGAAGGGAGAAAACCAATGTTTCTGTGATAAAATTCTCAACTTAGAGTGCTTGAAGCTTTAATGTTTTTCTAGTTGAATTTTCATTGTATGATTACTTGTGGATTAATTTGAAACATTATTGATAAGGATTATAAGTTGAGAAGAATGATTTTTAATTGTGAGTTGAGATTTTGCTTGAAGACAAGCTAAGGCTTAAGTGTGGGGGTATTTGATAAACCGTAAATTATATATATTTTTATCTCATACTTAGCCTAAATTCTGGATGAATTATCATTGAATTTGTGGAAATTGGTGCTCCTAATCCTTTTATTTCATGTTTTATACTTAGGTGAGCATAAAGAAGAGAAAAGAGCAAGGAACGGGCTGAAAACAGGCAAATTAGCCCAGTTTAATAATCAACACGGCCTAGGGGTTCGCCACACGGTCGTGTCACAGTGCCGTGCCACTTTAAGAGGCTCGAGCATGGCCAGGTAGTTGATCCACATGGGAGGCACACGGGCGTGTCCCTGTCGTGAGAAAGTGCAATTTCACTCGGAAAAGGCTGCTTAGGGGCTAAGAAAGCCATTCTAAACTCTATATAAAGACCCTAGGGGGCAACTTCAAAGACACACATTATTTTCCTGCCAAGACGGGGAGTTAAAGGCAGGGAATTACTCGAAGGGAAGCCGATTGATCCATCTCAGCAGCCAGGATCTACATCAAGACAGAGGATCTCCCTTCAATCCTTTCAGGAGTTTTGGGTTTTTCTTATGTTTTGTTATTTTATTTCTTCTGAGATGTTTTCTTTTATAATTATGAACTAAAACCCCAAATATCTAAGGGGGATGAAACCTAAAACGGATCTTGTTATTATTATTTGAACTATGTGATAAATATTTGATTTGTTCTTAATTGTGTTTTTAACTTTTAAATTGATATGTCCGGGATATTGATTTAAGTCGAATATGCCTATGTAGAGGAGCAAAAGTCCTTGCATAGGAGTAGATCCAACACAATTAAGCAGAGTTGATCGCAATCCTAGACATAAGACGATGAAAATCTGCCGGATTAGAGTCAAATCTAATATGGGGAGCCATAGATCGAGTTAATACAAGACTAAGGGTTTTAACTAGAAAGAGATTTCAGTTAATCAACCTAGGATTAGTTGTTCTTATCCTCAATGGAGGTAGTAACATAATTTAGGGATCTCTACGGATCAAATTAAATGAAGAAATCATCTGGTTCAGAGTTAGATAACAAGTGAAGTCTAGGGGGATTCTTCCTTAGGTATTGCCTTAATCAATCAGTTTTCCCAAAAGCAATCTCTCTCTTTACTCTTTGCCATTTCTTTTTAGTTTAGTTTAGATTAGTTAATTTAGAAAAAAAATCCCCCTTTTATTTTTAGGCTAGATAATAGAAAGAAAGTCATTACTAGTACTCATAGTTCCTTGGATTCGATATTCCGGTCTTGCCACTAACTATACTATTGTTCGATAGGTGCACTTGCCTTTCTATCGTGATATTAGTTAGTTTCTAGGTACGATCAGATTTTATTACTTTATCATCATCACTCGAGATTACGATCAAGTTTTTGGCGTTGTTGCCGGGAAACTAAGATATTAGGAACACTCGATTTCTATTACTTTATCCATCATTACTTTGTAAGATATTAGGAACCAAATATGGGGATGAAATCGACCTATCCAACCCTACACACCTTAGGGTACTATAAAACGACACATAATAAATAAAGGCAGCGAGGCTACCAATTAAGCGGCTAAAAAGCCTTACAGTCTTTCTTTTCTTCAATACCAAGCCCATCCCAATGCAATGCAACATAAATAATGACATGGCATGTGTAATAGGGCAATTTTGCCCGGGCCTTTAATAACCCATTTACAACCAGAGCCCACTAAAACCCAATTAACCCCTGCCCAAATAAATACAAAAATAAACAGTCCATTAGTCTCTTTACAAACCCAAAAACAACAGCCAAAAACCAATACAATTACAGACCCTAACTAAAACCCAATTGCTCTATCAGACCTAACCCATACCCATTTACAATTCCCCTAAACCCATCACCCACTTTCCAATACCCATTACAATAGCCCAATACCTGACCCAATTACACAAACAGATCAGTCAAAATAGGGTTTCAGACTTTCTGAAACCCTAGCAGCCCCTAACCCTAGCAGCCTCCAGCGCCGCAAGTCACCATCGACAGCCTGGCCACCGTCACCTCCTTACCTGCCCCGCCGAACCCAGTCTCATCACCATCAACGCACCTGCAAAAGAGACAAGACAAGCAATAATAGCAGAATCCAGAGAAAGATTTTGTAAATTCGGCTATAAAGCCGCTAAAAACAATGTAACGGGGGTTCGGTCCCTTCCCCCTTTTTTTTGAATCTCAAAAAACAATTGTAAGCACAAAAAAAGAAAGCAAAAAGAACAAGGACTTGTAACCGATTCAAAAGATCAGAAATCAACAAGAATAGAAGGTTGATTATATCCTGCTCTCGGATCATCTCATTTTTTTTTATTTTGTTTTTTTTATATATCCCTTAATCTGTTTCGAAAAAAAATAATAACAAAGAATAAAGAGGAGGGAACTCACCGGGGTTCCTTGGCCGCGGCGTTGGAGACCTTACTTCCCTCATCGGAATTGGCCTCGATGAAGGGATCGAGAGTCATCCGCGCTCGCCACCTTCGGGCCTTGAGAGTCGGCCTTCGAAAGCACTTCAAGGCGGGGGTGAGGAGGGCCGTTCGTCGTACCTCCAACCATCACCCATGGTGGCAGCATAGTGGTGGCTGCAAGGATGGGTTCCACTTTTGAAACCCTAGCAGAGCAAATTTAGAACGGGTTAGGGGCTTTATTTCTCTCTTTTTTCTGTTCAAAATCAAACAATGAAAGAGAAGGAGTAGAAATGGCTTCTGAAAATCGAAACGGCACCGTTTAGGTGCTAGCCCATGCGTGACCCGACCCGGATGAGGGGATCCGCGCGTTTTGCGCCTTTTGGGCTATTTGCGCGGTTGGTCCCTCTCGTTTCTGCTGTCATTTGATCGGGTCTTCAATGCGCTTTATTATTTCTTCAAATTTCCCCCTAAAATTTGAGCCGTGTTGCAATTTGGCCCACACCAAAACGCAGCGCTCAGAGGACTTGATTTATTTTCAGTTTCGGTCCTTATACTTTGAGCCCGTGTTCGCCTGGGTCCATTGACTGCTTTTATTTTTTATTTTGACCCTAAATTGCTATTCCGTTTTCAATCTGATCATTATTTCATCTTTTTATTCATCTTAATTCTCTAATATTTCATTATTATGTTATTATTATTACTATATATTATATATGTACCTTGTATATATTACTTTACTATATATTGCATGTGTATTGTATTTATATACGTTTTTTTATATATTATAGGTATATATATATATTCTCTTATATTATTCTATGTATATATTTCTAATACTATGGTTATATATTTATTTTTGTATATTATTTTCAAATACTACTATATATGTTTTATATACATTACATTCATGTATTTTAAATAGTATTTTGTGTATACTATGCCCATATATATATATATATATATAAATATTGTATATATGTTTTAATATTATTTTACATATGTTTCTTTTAAAATACTATTATATTTTGTATAATGCATTCATTTTAAAGTTGTATTTTGCATATATATATGCTATATTCTATTATATAATATATATATTTTCATTTTAATAGTTACATATATTTTTATACTATTTCACGTATGTATATACTATAGTATGATTTATGTAAATATTTTAGTGTATTGCACATGTACATTTTAACATTTTACATATTATACGTATCAATATTTTTATGCATATATATTTTTATATATTATGTATATTATATTTTTGTATTATATATGTTTATCATTATTTCACCTACTTTCTATATTAATATCATAGATATTATATGTTTGTATATACATATTTATATGTACATATACTTTCTTCACTTTAAAAATCTCATTTTTTATTAAATGATATATTGTTTATTTAAATTTTTACTTATTTAAATTCTTATAGCTCAAAACCGTTTTCCATAATTATCTATTTTTATTGGCTAAAAGTTTTTATTTCATTCATTTTAATTTGTCTTTCATCTCTTTTAACTTTATTTATATTCTTTCGAATGTTAATATTATTATTTGCATACGATGCCATGCTATAATTGTCAATATTGTGCATTATTTGGCATTTGCTGGTTATAATGACATGCTATTAAAACGTATTGATTATGAATTATTTCTTTGCTTTGTATGTTACTATTCTATGTTTGTTTTCTATAAAAGTCGGATTTGATATTATTCTAGTAAAAATCCCATCCCAAGGTTTTTAAAAATATCATTCATGTTTGGATTCCTCGAGGGAATCGAGCCTTAACTTACTAGATTCCGGTTTCTCTCGTTAAACCCAAGCCATTTAGCGTCACTTTCAAAATCAAAATGTGTGAGCTTTTGAATAAACTTTATTCTCGAGACTTTGAAATGCTGCGTCCTAACTTACTGAACGTGGCGTTCATTGTCTCGAAATAATAATTTCAAAATCAAGGCAATATTTTATATTTTGAGGTTTTGAAAGATCGAGCCCTAACTTACTGGGTTCTGGTTTTTCATTTAACTCAAAATAATTAAATATCCTTTTGGAATTTAAATATATAAACCTTTTAAGTGAGAAAGGCGAGTTTAATTTCAAGAAATAGATGTGTCGTATCCTAACTTACTGGGTTCGGCATCCTCATTCCCTCGAAATAAGCGAGCCTCGTTTTTTACCTCTACATATTCAAATGTTTTTAACAAAAGGGATCGTATTTTAAATTCTTTCGAATTTTCAAAACATTCGACATTAAGACATTAATTAATCAACGAGGTACCAATTTTGGGCGTATCGAGGGTGCTAATCCTTCCTCGTGCGTAACCGACTCCCGTACTCGTTTTCTGGATTTCGAAGACCAAAATAGTTGTTTTAATAAATTAAAAACAACCATTTTTACGAGGTGATCCGATAACACCTCAAAATAAAAATCGGTGGCGACTCCCCACTTTTATTTTCATTTTCAAAACCCTAGTCGATTCCCCTATTTTTCTAAACTTAGAAAAAAAATGGTTTCGACAGCTTGGCGACTCCGCTGGGGACCCAAGTTTTTGAGTCAAGCCTCAAGTTGATTAACTTTCGTCTTTTGGTCGAAAATTGGAATTTTGATTTTAATTTACGATCCCTCTTGTGCATTTCATCCGATTTGAAATTAGCGGTCATTATTTCGTCCCTATTTCTTTTCTATGCTTCGATGTTTTGTATACTTGTACATTGCATGACCGCCGGGTCACATCCCTTTAAGTGGAAGCAAGAAGCTACTCCTTCGTGAGGTTTTCACCTCCGTGCAGGATAGTGAATCGCTTCCGGAACACATCCGTACCTATGTGCTTCGTGAGATTTTCATCTCCGTGCAGCCTTAGGGAAATGTGTTCCCCTGAACCGAACTCGATCTAAATGAGCCTATAATGGGTGAAGACCGAGGAAGTCGCTGGTTCAGGTACCCTACTTTAGATCCAAACCTCATGTAGCGAGCCTTAGGGACCCACCCTAGGTAGAACCACGTCGAACCTTAGTGATTACCCTGACAGGTCCTTGATTGTTTATCTGTTTTCATACGTATTCTGAATTTCATTTTATACATTGTACTGACTTTCTGTGTTTTTCTTATTTTTTCTATAATTTGCATACCATGTTACTTTGAAAAGGTATCGACCCACGTTCAATTTCTCATTTAGAGAGTTTTATTTTGAAACACGAGATCCGTGATAAAGTGAGAAACCATACGATTGTCCGTAAACGGTCAAAGGAAACACAACTAGGAAAAAGAGATTGTCTAGTTGAAGGATATATATATCAGAATTAGGGAATTACATTTGCACCGATGCAGCACAAAATAATCCTCGGAAGGTGAAGACAATATAGGATCAATAGAGTAACGTAGCCAAGCATTGGTTCTACGAACACAGAGATGATTGAAATGGGAAGTGCTAATGGACACTCATACCATCACAGCATTTCCTTTTCATACGAGGATGGTTACCCTATGGGTGGTAAGGGTGTTGGAAGAAAAGTGGTTGACAAAGTGCATGGAGCCTACAAAAATGAGTTGGTTGGAAAGAATTTTGCCTAGGATGGTGAAAAAAAGCTCATTTACTATAACCCCGCTTTTTGCCTAGAATGGGGAAAAAAGCTCATTTACTATAACCCCGCTACCAAACAACAAGCTTGAGTCTACCATGGTGTACCTATGGAAATGTAAACCCCGAGGGCCTGGACAGCCGAAATAGGAGTGGAAGAAAGGGATTAAAGAAGATCGTATCGGTCAAGGACCTTTAAGGTGGAGATTAGCTATGCTGCAAAGACACCCCTGTAAACATTTCAAAATGTTCTATGTGAGCGAGAATCTGAAAACTCTCAAGAAGCACTGAAGGTGCTGGATATCTTTTAAAGGTAGCATACTGTGAAACAGAAATGTCTACTTGTTCGCCAATCTCTCAAGATGATTAGAATAACTTCACACACATTGGAGAAGGTGTCCTTGGCTGTAGGAATACCCTCACGGGTGAAGATACAGATTAAATTGAGCATATTAAGCACCAATGTGAACTACAATCCAATCGTGGTCAAGAGTTTGCTTTGTTGAACGTTGGGGCAGACACATATTGGTAGCCCGTTTTGTGCAAAGGATTTTGTTTTTCGAATAAAATTTTCTAAAAGAAACTGAATTGAGATCGATGCCTTTCTACATTCATGCATTTGCATTACATTACATCCCATCGTTATAGAAAAGAGGTGTTGATTCATATTCAATTCCTAAATAGGGGAGTTCGTCATAAGGGGACGAATCTCTTGATAAAGTGGATTATAATGCGGTTACCCATATATGGTCCAAGTGAGCACCACGGAAGAAGGATGAGCTCGTAAAGAAATGCAAGATTTTGCCCAAAAGACTTAAATTGTTGAAGATTATGCGAGAGTTGTCACGTCTCAAAGGAGACTAGCAAGCATCGTGAAGAAGAGTGAGCAAAGAGTTGCGGCCCAGACCAAGCAAAAAGGCACTGATGAAGATACTTTTGGCAAATTTACGAGAGTCAACCATAGTATTCAGACATGAAGAGAAAGACCGACATCTTCGCCTGGATTATGAAGGCAAGATCGCATATGTGATCCATTTTATGTGAAGAAATCTGTCCCCTAGAAAAAATTCTTCTAATGGAATTGAATATAAGGTCGACGCTTCCTTTCTTGCATTCATTTGCATTTGTATTTCATGCATTTGCATTACATCATTTACATCATTATTTACGTTGCATCAGTTGCACTAGATTTTTACGAAACGACCCTAATTGGATAAAATTATTTCAGCTAACCTGAGAGCCATGGAACGAAGGTTAGAGCGAATAGAGCATAGGCAAATACAGATGCAAGAGCAGTTGTCTAAGATTCAACAAGATATGCAGAGCCAAATGATAGAGCTTCAAAGAAACATGATTAGCCAGCTTAAGCAGTTATTAGCTGAAGGGCTCGAAAAGAGGAAAGATCTAGTGGATAACAGCGAGGATGATAATGAAGACATCGTTTATGCCCCAAGGTTCACCCCAATAAGCGGTCAGACTCAATCAGGCACACCTTCACCAGGGATACCTGTTACCACTAAACCCCAACAGCATCAGGCCAGTATAGAATGCCCAAAACGGTGCGAGGATTTTAAGGAACAAGAGTGGAGCTCCCAAGATAATGCTTCGAGGGCAATAAAGGGAAAGGAAAGTAAGATGAAGATGGTTGCCATAGGCCAGCCAAGAATGACAACTCCTAACAATCGGGTTCCCCAAAAACAAGAATCCAATTCAAGATCAAGAACGGAAAAGCTCCCTTTTACGCCAATTCCAATGTTATATAAGGAGCTATATCAAAGTCTATATGATGCACACGTGGTGTCCCCTTTTTATATAAAGCCAATACATCCCCCATACCCTAAATGGTACGATATGAACTCCCAATGCGAATACCATGCTGGAATTACGGGGCATGCGATCGAGGACTGCACCGCTTTCAAAAAGGTAGTTGAAAGACTTATCAAAATTGGGGTTATAAAATTAGATGATCCCTCTGAGAAAGAAAATCCGTCACCCGACTTTTCTGTTCAAGGGATGAACATTGTGAGTACCACGATGGATAGGGGCATGGGATCCAAGGGTGCATCAAGTTCGAGGCTCCAGAGCAAGGCAAGATATTGGGGAATTTGAACGTTCAATGGCGCCTCTGAAAAGGGAACCGAGGACTTAAAGGTCTCCAAACTCTGATATATATTGGAATGTTTTGAACAATGGGACTGTGGAAGAAGTCCCTGTGTTTTAGAGCTAACTTAGGGTGATACCCAAAACATGCTTACTGCTTTAAGCCTAGAGGCAGTAAGAATCCTTTTGTGAAAATAGGCTTTTGTCTAAAATCTTTATTTTAATAAAAATGCATCTTTTGAGTAAATTTTTCATTTAATTCTTATTTCACACTATACAATGATTATTCTTAGATTCTTTTATTCTTTCATTTATAACCATACTGCACAATTGTTCTTAGATTCTGTTATTCTTCGAACTTTTTCAAATATTCTTCCTTCATGATCATGACACATAAATACTCATTCTTGATTCATTTATTCTTTAAAATCTTTCTCCGTACCTACAAAAGGGTCTCCAGATATCAATAACATGAGCGACACTGTTATTAAACTAGAATCTCCTCTAGAGCAAAATATGTGCTTAGGGGAGTCTCAGGACTTTGAAGACGACAAAGATTGTGACTTATCTTCTGATTTGTCAAGAAAGGTAGAACAAGATGAAAATGAATCTCACAAGATCGTTGGATATCGTGAGCCAACAAAGATTGAAGTCTGACTCACCACCAAGTCGTGAGACACCGGCTAGTGGTTTTGCAATAGCCAAGCTGATCATGAGGCCAAGATAGTGCTAGTTTGCTATGAAAGAGGGCTACATCAGTGTGTCGTAAAGGCCAAATCGAGGAAGATAAGATTTATGTTTCTTCATAGACTCTCCATGTGGGGTACGAACGTCACTGGGCTAGCTCCACCGACTTCAAGTCACCTTCACGATGATCCATTACTTCACCAAGAGGGTAAGGTAGCTTCGTGTGCCAAAGTCACCAAGTAACGGTCATCAGATCCAAATTCAAATTCGAAATCCATATTCAAAGCCGAATCCGAATTCAAGTTCGAATTCAAAACAAAAAAACAAAAAAAGAGGAGAAGAAGGAAAAAAAGAAGAAGAAAAGAAAAGAAAAGATCATATCCAACTGCACAATCTTAAAAGTTTGCAGTCTGGTCAAAGATAAGGCACCACACCACAAAGGTTGCCAAAAGAAAAGAAAAGAAGAAGAAATAACTTGCAGAAGATGACCGAGACTGGTAAAGATTGGTATAAGACACTACCACTTGCTCTCTATGCTGATGCTGGAGCAAACACCTTCAAATCCCTATGATTGCAAGGGTCCCAATTATTATCCTTGGGATGAATGTTTTACAGGACCCCTAGACAGTCTGATGTGTCATCAATAGCTGCGGTGTTTAGCTTTAGGCAATGGCCATTGATTTTCCGCTATAGGGCATCAGTCTGTACACAGTCTCTAAAGCTCGAAATGATAGATTTTCCTTTCAAACCAGTGTCTGACAAAGTAGATGGAGATATCATGAGGGAAGACTTCCATACAAATTCAGGGAAAAGGAAGCCTGAACAGCTCATTATTTCTAAGGATCGAGTTAGCAAGTCTCAGCTCAATCAAGTTTTGAACACAGAATTCGATCAAGTCCCTTGACAAAAATGGGAACCTCAAGTTCATGGTCATTATGGCGCAGAAAAACCATCATACCAAGTTTCTCCAACAAGAGATTTCTGGGCCATGTCTTGCCTGGAACCGTTATATACAACAGAGTCTGTCATCCTAAGAACAACGACTTCTATCTTTGAGCCCATGCTGGAATGATTGGAACCAGGAGGCATATTCAACATCATGTTCTCTTAGATCAGATGGGGTTTTTGGCTAACGATCCACAGGAGATAGTCCATTCTCTGGTGTATGTGTATCAAAGGAGCGCCACTGCCATTCCTGTAGTTGTTCCTATTGGTAGCCTCACAGTTGGAGAAATTTATGAGGTCTGAGGATACTTCAGAGACATCATCGAGCCATGGTAGGGTGACTGCTCTGGGGAGCAATTTACGTACCTTAGCTTTCCAAGTTGAAGGAGAATATCAGCAACTTCATTCTTATTTGTTGAAAATCGTTGAACCATCTTTTTGTATAAAGCTTGCCAAACGACAACTAGAATTGCTGCTGGGGCAACCTCTTTCTCATGGGTTTATGGATCAAGATTCCTTCCTTCAAGCCGCGATAGAGTTAAGGTTTGAGTACCCCTAGTGAACTTAACTTGAGAGTATTCATCCTAATCAAACGTGCCAAAATGGGTAATACAGACTTATGTCGAGGAGAATTCGTCCACAAGAATTTCTCAAGAAAATTAAGATGAAAACTCGCAAAGGGCGCCTTGAGACCTTCTAAAAAGTTGATCCAAAAAAATGAAAAAGAAAAGAAAAAGAAAAATGAAAAAAAAAAGAAGAAAAAGAGAAATAAAAAAGAAAAGAGAAGAAAAAGAAAAATGAAAAAAAAAAAGAAGAAAAAGAGAAATAAAAAAGAAAAGAAAAGAAAAAGAAAAAGAAAAAGGAGAGGCCAAAGTGAAAACCCGCAAAGGGCGCTTTGAGTCCAAAGGGCATTTGAGTTGAAAACCCAAAAAGGGCGGCTCAAATTCTGATCAAAAGTGGGGCACGCGGTAGCCTTATCATGCTTGAATTAACAATGAGGAAGTATGCTACGTCTTGGGGCATCGACCGAGTACTCCGAACCCCCTAGGCACACATTGAGCCTGGAGGAGTTCTTAAGAATTGGGACAGAAGCTTAGGTTGTGATATCTGGGGCACCTAGCTTTCATTTTTCTTAGCATATTCGCTATCCTTGAATCTTCACGGGCTGTGCACCCGATCAATTTCCTTTGATTAATTCATTTGTGTCGAGCTATGCTCCTAATAAATTCTTTCTTAATCGCTTTTGCTTAACTTGCTTATTTCGAGTTATGCTTGCATTCAATTTCCTTCTTGTCTATTGTCATGATCCTTTTTCAAGCATTTTGTATTGAAATAATGATTAGTGGACTAATAACTCTTTTGTGAAAGGAGTTTTGCGTATTATCCTGGAAGTTTCTAAATAGTACAGAAACCTAAAACAGGACCATTGCTTAGGACTTTCCATGCTTAAGAGTTGGAAATTTTTAAGTCCAAATTGAAATCATCTCTTTAGAGTTTTAGTCAAAGATGTTTGCTGAACAAAAGAGACAAGATATTGGGCCAATGATACAATCTCGATGAAAATGAGTAATCGAGATTATTCTCAGAAAGGTACTCTACGCGAGCATTAGGCATGCACATCTGGTCAGGTCACCTGGAGCATGATCAGTTGATGGAACAAATCCCTATACCCTTGATTTATAGAGAGATAAGTGGAAGTGGATATAGATCCTATGGCCACGGATTGCAGTAGGATGGTCTAAATGTGGTACAAACCTTAGGCCCTCAAGGTACAGTGAAATGGACCCTGAAGTTACTGTGGGGCAAGTTATTTGAGCAGAACGCGATCGTTACTGGGTTTTCTAGCTGAGAAAAAGGGTAGCATACTACGTCAGTAATAAAGCCCTTAGGGCCAACGAGTGAAGACGCCCTAAACATTAAAAAGACTATCATGTTCATGGCATTTTGCATTCATACAAGTGTCATTCATAATACATTCAGGAGCACTTGATTCATTTCGATCATAACATCCTAATCATTTTACACAGACATAATCACATTTTACAAGATAGGTCTCCCTGAAGACGGGTGACAACATTCATATCTGGCTTCCAATGGTATTTGAGGCAGATTGAAGATAGAAGATCTGGCATCCAGCCATTACTGGAGCAGATTGAAGATAGAAGATCTGGCATCCAGCCATTACTGGAGCAGATCAAAGATTTAAGTCTGGCTTTCCTTGAGAGTGCAAGGAGCAGATTGAAGATAGAAGATCTGGCATCCAGCCATTACTGGAGCAGATTGAAGATAGAAGATCTGGCATCCAGCCATTACTGGAGCAGATTGAAGATAGAAAATCTGGCATCCAGCCATTACTGGAGCAGATCAAAGATTTAAGTCTGGCTTTCCTTGAGAGTGCAAGGAGCAGATTGAAGATAGAAGATCTGGCATCCAGCCATTACTGGAGCAGATCAAAGATTTAAGTCTGGCTTTCCTTGAGAGTGCAAGGAGCAGATTGAAGATAGAAGATCTGGCATCCAGCCATTACTGGAGCAGATTGAAGATAGAAGATCTGGCATCCAGCCATTACTGGAGCAGATCAAAGATTTAAGTCTGGCTTTCCTTGAGAGTGCAAGGAGCAGATTGAAGATAGAAGATCTGGCATCCAGCCATTACTGGAGCAGATTGAAGATAGAAGATCTGGCATCCAGCCATTACTGGAGCAGATTGAAGATAGAAAATCTGGCATCCAGCCATTACTGGAGCAGATCAAAGATTTAAGTCTGGCTTTCCTTGAGAGTGCAAGGAGCAGATTGAAGATAGAAGATCTGGCATCCAGCCATTACTGGAGCAGATTGAAGATAGAAGATCTGGCATCCAGCCATTACTGGAGCAGATCAAAGATTTAAGTCTGGCTTTCCTTGAGAGTGCAATGAGCAGATTGAAGATAGAAGATCTGGCATCCAGCCATTACTGGAGCAGATTGAAGATAGAAGATCTGGCATCCAGCCATTACTGGAGCAGATTGAAGATAGAAAATCTGGCATCCAGCCATTACTGGAGCAGATCAAAGATTTAAGTCTGGCTTTCCTTGAGAGTGCAAGGAGCAAATTGAAGATAGAGGATCTGGCATCCAGCAGTTACTGGGGCAGATTAAAGATTTAAGTCTGGCATCCTTGAGAGTGCAAGGAGCAGATTGTGGATAGAAGATTTGGCCTTCTAGAGATACAGAAGCAGATCGAAGATTCGAGGCTAAATTGAAGAAAAGAAGCGCCAAGAGATCGAGACTCGGCAAAACCGGGCAAAATTAGCCCTCTTTGAGTCTTTGCTCTATTCTCGTTACACGACAATGAGCAAAGAGGGGCAGCTGTAATAGGGCAATTTTGCCCGGGCCTTTAATAACCCATTTACAACCAGAGCCCACTAAAACCCAATTAACCCCTACCCAAATAAATACAAAAATAAACAGTCCATTAGTCTCTTTACAAACCCAAAAACAACAGCCAAAAACCAATACAATTACAGACCCTAACTAAAACCCAATTGCTCTATCAGACCTAACCCATACCCATTTACAATTCCCCTAAACCCATCACCCACTTTCCAATACCCATTACAATAGCCCAATACCTGACCCAATTACACAAACAGATCAGTCAAAATAGGGTTTCAGACTTTCTGAAACCCTAGCAGCCCCTAACCCTAGCAGCCTCCAGCGCCGCAAGTCACCATCGATAGCCTGGCCACCGTCACCTCCTCACCTGCCCCGCCGAACCCAGTCTCATCACCATCAACGCACCTGCAAAAGAGACAAGACAAGCAATAATAGCAGAATCCAGAGAAAGATTTTGTAAATTCGGCTATAAAGCCGCTAAAAACAATGTAACGGGGGTTCGGTCCCTTCCCCCTTTTTTTTGAATCTCAAAAAACAATTGTAAGCACAAAAAAAGAAAGCAAAAAGAACAAGGACTTGTAACCGATTCAAAAGATCAGAAATCAACAAGAATAGAAGGTTGATTATATCCTGCTCTCGGATCATCTCATTTTTTTTTATTTTGTTTTTTTTATATATCCCTTAATCTGTTTCGAAAAAAAATAATAACAAAGAATAAAGAGGAGGGAACTCACCGGGGTTCCTTGGCCGCGGCGTTGGAGACCTTACTTCCCTCATCGGAATTGGCCTCGATGAAGGGATCGAGAGTCATCCGCGCTCGCCACCTTCGGGCCTTGAGAGTCGGCCTTCGAAAGCACTTCAAGGCGGGGGTGAGGAGGGCCGTTCGTCGTACCTCCAACCATCACCCATGGTGGCAGCATAGTGGTGGCTGCAAGGATGGGTTCCACTTTTGAAACCCTAGCAGAGCAAATTTAGAACGGGTTAGGGGCTTTATTTCTCTCTTTTTTCTGTTCAAAATCAAACAATGAAAGAGAAGGAGTAGAAATGGCTTCTGAAAATCGAAACGGCACCGTTTAGGTGCTAGCCCATGCGTGACCCGACCCGGATGAGGGGATCCGCGCGTTTTGCGCCTTTTGGGCTATTTGCGCGGTTGGTCCCTCTCGTTTCTGCTGTCATTTGATCGGGTCTTCAATGCGCTTTATTATTTCTTCAAATTTCCCCCTAAAATTTGAGCCGTGTTGCAATTTGGCCCACACCAAAACGCAGCGCTCAGAGGACTTGATTTATTTTCAGTTTCGGTCCTTATACTTTGAGCCCGTGTTCGCCTGGGTCCATTGACTGCTTTTATTTTTTATTTTGACCCTAAATTGCTATTCCGTTTTCAATCTGATCATTATTTCATCTTTTTATTCATCTTAATTCTCTAATATTTCATTATTATGTTATTATTATTACTATATATTATATATGTACCTTGTATATATTACTTTACTATATATTGCATGTGTATTGTATTTATATACGTTTTTTTATATATTATAGGTATATATATATATTCTCTTATATTATTCTATGTATATATTTCTAATACTATGGTTATATATTTATTTTTGTATATTATTTTCAAATACTACTATATATGTTTTATATACATTACATTCATGTATTTTAAATAGTATTTTGTGTATACTATGCCCATATATATATATATATATATAAATATTGTATATATGTTTTAATATTATTTTACATATGTTTCTTTTAAAATACTATTATATTTTGTATAATGCATTCATTTTAAAGTTGTATTTTGCATATATATATGCTATATTCTATTATATAATATATATATTTTCATTTTAATAGTTACATATATTTTTATACTATTTCACGTATGTATATACTATAGTATGATTTATGTAAATATTTTAGTGTATTGCACATGTACATTTTAACATTTTACATATTATACGTATCAATATTTTTATGCATATATATTTTTATATATTATGTATATTATATTTTTGTATTATATATGTTTATCATTATTTCACCTACTTTCTATATTAATATCATAGATATTATATGTTTGTATATACATATTTATATGTACATATACTTTCTTCACTTTAAAAATCTCATTTTTTATTAAATGATATATTGTTTATTTAAATTTTTACTTATTTAAATTCTTATAGCTCAAAACCGTTTTCCATAATTATCTATTTTTATTGGCTAAAAGTTTTTATTTCATTCATTTTAATTTGTCTTTCATCTCTTTTAACTTTATTTATATTCTTTCGAATGTTAATATTATTATTTGCATACGATGCCATGCTATAATTGTCAATATTGTGCATTATTTGGCATTTGCTGGTTATAATGACATGCTATTAAAACGTATTGATTATGAATTATTTCTTTGCTTTGTATGTTACTATTCTATGTTTGTTTTCTATAAAAGTCGGATTTGATATTATTCTAGTAAAAATCCCATCCCAAGGTTTTTAAAAATATCATTCATGTTTGGATTCCTCGAGGGAATCGAGCCTTAACTTACTAGATTCCGGTTTCTCTCGTTAAACCCAAGCCATTTAGCGTCACTTTCAAAATCAAAATGTGTGAGCTTTTGAATAAACTTTATTCTCGAGACTTTGAAATGCTGCGTCCTAACTTACTGAACGTGGCGTTCATTGTCTCGAAATAATAATTTCAAAATCAAGGCAATATTTTATATTTTGAGGTTTTGAAAGATCGAGCCCTAACTTACTGGGTTCTGGTTTTTCATTTAACTCAAAATAATTAAATATCCTTTTGGAATTTAAATATATAAACCTTTTAAGTGAGAAAGGCGAGTTTAATTTCAAGAAATAGATGTGTCGTATCCTAACTTACTGGGTTCGGCATCCTCATTCCCTCGAAATAAGCGAGCCTCGTTTTTTACCTCTACATATTCAAATGTTTTTAACAAAAGGGATCGTATTTTAAATTCTTTCGAATTTTCAAAACATTCGACATTAAGACATTAATTAATCAACGAGGTACCAATTTTGGGCGTATCGAGGGTGCTAATCCTTCCTCGTGCGTAACCGACTCCCGTACTCGTTTTCTGGATTTCGAAGACCAAAATAGTTGTTTTAATAAATTAAAAACAACCATTTTTACGAGGTGATCCGATAACACCTCAAAATAAAAATCGGTGGCGACTCCCCACTTTTATTTTCATTTTCAAAACCCTAGTCGATTCCCCTATTTTTCTAAACTTAGAAAAAAAATGGTTTCGACAGCATGCATTCATACAGTCAATAAATCATATCAGAACAGTTTTAATACATGCTATCAATAACATGCTATCTCATACAAATAGTTTATCATGTCACGGAATAAGGTCTAAGTAATGCTTACCGACCCCTATAAACCGGTCACAGTCGACTAAGGCGACCCGTGCAACCTTTCAAAACATTTAAGATTAATAGCCTCACACGCCCATGTGGCCTGCTTGTGTGGGCCCACATGCCCGTGTGGCTCACATGGCCCAACTTGACCTTGCTCGTGTGGATCACATGGCCTAGTCCAAAATTCCACACGCCCGTGTGGTTCACCCATGTGTGCCCACATGCCCGTGTGACCCACAAGGCCCAATTGGCCTAGCCTGTGCCTCACAGACGGCCCAACCAGCATCACACGCCCATGTCCATCACGCCTGTGTGGTGCACGAATGGCCTACTTCGTCGACCACACGGTTGTGTCTTGCACACGGCCTCCACACGGGCAGCCCACATACCTATGTGGCATCGACAGCTTCGTTTTCAACTTTCGCCGAAATGCGATTTCAGAGCGATTGAGGTACACACCTAGTTTTCCTGAGCACTTTTAAAACCTAATAATCAGAATAATTTCAATTTAGAACCCAAAATCAAGTCTTAATCGCTAAACCCCGATAACACAAAATCGACTTACCATTCCTAAAATCAAGCACAACTCTGATTCAAACGTAGAAGCGCTAATTTCCAGCCTCCTAATCGACCCCTAAGCCATAATGAAATGAACTTTCATCCAAATCTTATTCATTCAACGATAACACCAAAAGAGAAATATCACTTACCGAACGCGAGAATGATCGCCGATACAACAACGCAAATTAAGAACGAAGGGGAAATACAATGAGAGAAGCAGAAAGAGAAGGGGAATGGTAGCAAGAAAGATTAACTTTCGGTAGTAATAGGGATTAGGGATAAGAGGAATTCGGTAGACATGGGTTTAGAAAAAAGAGAATAGGTTTCTGTCAAAAAGAACTAATCAGAAAATACTCTGATAACCACTACTACAATATTCTAAACCACTCCAAACACTAATCGAAATTTGCAACAAAAATAATACTCTTGCCACAACGGAGATTCGAACACGAGACCTCTCACTCATAACCATACCACTTAACCACCAGACCAGCAAGCCCATTCTGTCATATCTTAATCAACTTTTACTTAAAAGCCTAATTACCAAGGATAAGGCTTATTTCCAACCTCAAATCTTCTAACCCCAAAACTTGGGGTGTTACATTCCTTACGAAGGATCAAATGTTTCATAAGGGAACAAAATACATTGACGTTCAGTATCGTTTTGTGTGTGATATTATTGCTCGTGGTAATGTGAGCAAAGTTAGTACTCATGATAATCCCACAGATATGATGACTAAGCTACTTCCCATAACCAAGTTCAGGTATTGATTGGACTTTGTTAGTGTTTATTGTTGAAAATACCCTAAAGAGGTTTCATAGAAGAGGTGGAAAACTTATATATATGCAACCACCAATTGAAATACTTCTGTTACTGCTCCGTAATTAAACTGAAAGAGATTTACCTTATCTAATTTAATTTTGGTTTTATACCTCTTTTGTAATAAAAAAAAAAACATTCATGAACAAAATGCCAATGCACGTGGATTTGAATATTTCAGTGAAATAAAATGCAAAATCTTAGTGAACCCCACTCTTTTAATAAGTGACCTGTCGATATTTGAAATTAATTTCCAGCCTTATGTTATTGGTCCATTTGTGGTCTGATTGTACAATCAATTATACAAAGATGCATCACTATCTGCACGATCTAAATGTCGCAATTTCAAATGAATTATTTTACTTTAATATTTTGCTATAATTAAGGTTTTATTTACTTTCGTTTCTTGGTTGATATATATTTACTCAAGCAAAATTTTTGAATAGAGTTAATTTTTATTATATAAAAATTATTATTATTTTATAATTTAATTTCAAATAAAAAATTTATTAATATAACTATAAAAACGTTAACAATATTAACTCTGTGAAAATAAACCATAAATGGTATTTTTAAATAAGTTATATATGTGAAGATCTATTTGTATATTAAATACAATGTTTATACGCTTTTATAATCATTTTATAAAATGGTGGTTGAAACTTTTTTTCAACATCCGTTTAACATGAATTTAAATTTTATCACTCCATCATTCCATCACCACTTGAATATCGTATAAAAATAAAAATAAATTTTGAATGATATTATATAATAACATTATACAACATAAAAGAATTAAAATATGTAACAAATTATGACTTTATCAAAATTTTATATAATTATGTGGATTATGATGAATGAAATTATATGAAAATGATATAAATCATAGATATTAGGGTTTAAATGATATTTATATCATTTTCATATAATTTTATTTATCATAATCTCAGAGCCGAACTAACACAAAACTAACCACCAGACCAGTAGACCTATTTTGACACTAAAACGCAGAAACTAACCCAATTGTTCGATCTACTCACTGACCCTTGAAATGCCCATCCAACCTTACACACCACATATGTGGAACTAAGCCACTGAAGTATCAATATGCAGTTGAGCTAGCATATGTACAGTACATTACGGTAAACCACTGTACAAATATGTTGCAGTTAAAACTGCCAAATCATATCAGACTTCCTTCTCTTCGCAACCAAACCCAAAATTTTATACAAATGTACGTATGTGAACAGATCAATAACAGACTTACATAAACAATGTACACAACTTACAAACAGTCGTACATTAGTCAAACATAATCAGAAGTCCACATATTCAATAGACCAGATTTAGAATCAGTTATAACAGTACTTAATTACTAGGTAACATTACGTAACACTTAATCAAACCATTAAATTAGTGCTATAAATACGAGTAACGCATAAGTCTGGGCTAAAAAGAGTCCCAACTACCCTTACTAAGACCTAGTTGAGGGTCAGAACATACAAAAACTCAAACAGGTCAAAATCTAACACAGAATGAAAATTTGCAAAACAGGGCCACACGGTCTTGTAACCCGACCATGTGGAAGTGCCTAGGTCGTGTGGGGGTCTACATGCCCATGTGAAGGAGGCACACGCCCGTGTGTCTAGGGGACATGGCCGTGCGAATAGCTCGTGTAACTCTCTATATAAATAAGCTAAATAAAATAAGGTGCATGGCAGACATGGTCGTGTCGAAGTCTCACATGCCCGTGTGAAAATTGATTAATACACAACCAGCCATCGGATCAGTAAGCCCATTCTAAAACTAAATTGCGAAAACTAACCCAATTGTTCGACCTACTCATTGACCCTTACTTCTAACCTCAAATCTTCTAACCCGAAAATCTGGTGTGTTACAAGTCACCATTCCTTAAAGAAATTTCGTCCTCAAAATTTCCCACTAATAAAACAAACACTTAAACTTGGGTCTACCACTATGCTTCTGCTGTGCACTCTAAATCTAAACACTATCATACTATATTCTAACTTTAAAAACTCGCACACATACCCCAAATAGTTAGCCACTGAAGCAGATGCTCATTCACGTTATCACACACTTACAAATATTATCCAACAAATAAACAATCGATGTCATTCTAATAAATGAGACACAAAGAATCACAACAACCTACAACAATACCTACCTCAATGTTGTCGAGGACATTCCCTAATTTGATGCCCCACGGACCCGTACCTGAGGCACGCTCTCAACTTTTTCCAACAGACACCCAGAGAGAGCTTCTTACAGTGCCCACAAACTGGAATGTCTGCGCTACTACTTGAACCTTCGACATTACCATTACTGACACTCAATTGCATTCTTACATATTTAGTAGACCGAGGCTCCAACCTCAAAGAATTGCGATCTCTTTTCTTCCCACAATCCACACACCAACCTTAAACCAACTCCCTATTTCTCTCTAAACTAACCTTAAAAACTTTTTCTAGAACCTCTCTCACTACTCGAGTAAATGCCTCAGTACCAACCTCCAGGTTATCGCTACCCGAAGCTAGTAGAACCGCATTGACTTCTGACTCCTAAACAGGCACACGTCTTAAAAAAGCTAACGAATCCTCAAGAGTCTTACTAGACTGATCCTCATGATCTCGCTTACCATTAGAATCCATATCAAATCTCGTAACAATCTCTGAAAAAGTGTACAATTTCCAACATTGAACACAAATAAATACCTAAGCAATACAGTTCTAATCTTACGGAATTAGTCTTACAAATTCCTTAGTTTCGCATGAATTGACATTGGAGTCTTGGACATCTTATTTTCACAAAAAATTTTCTAAGACACAAATCATTTCAAAACACTGTGGTAAAGTTTATTAATTTTTTTAAAAACGAACATGTGCACACACGGATAAATAAATACACAGGCTAAATTTTAGAAACCTGACTCTGATACCACTAAATGTAATGCCCCAAATCCAGCCTAGAAGTTTAGACTGATTCTTGGAGGTTACATTGATTGTCGAAGTGATCGTAGAAAGTTTTTACAAAATGAGTTGTTTTAAACTTCGTCAGAAAATCATTGCTTTAATCGAGCTCAATAATTTAACAAAATATGTAGAAATCAAAACGGTAATTAGGATACGATGAAACATGCTCAAAATTAAAATCCTCAATTTCCAACTTCAGTACAAATAATACTTACGAGTATATGACACAAAATTCGTACCACATTTTTGAAAATCGTACTTTCAGTCCAAAACCATTTATTTAGACTCAGAATTAAAGAAATACTTTATTAGCCTGTTTAAATACCTATCACTCTGAGACCTTCAACTTGCCAAGTCCAGCTTTAGAACGCGAGAGTACCTGAAAAGGAAAACTAATGGAGGTGAGCTACACGAGCTTAGTGTGAGTTAGAAACATACTAAAACAAAAGATGGTAGTCCAACGGGTGGTTCAGAAAATGAATCATATGCTTACAAATCACACACGGATAACTCAAATGACAGTTTACTAAATTGAGAGGTAACATTAACAAACCTAACTCAAATACATTTCATTCCAAGCACACATGTAGCCATACAAATCTGGATTAATCAAAGCATTTCATTAAGATGCCAATTAATCAAACCAACAGACATAGGCATAGAAGTGTGAATTATGCAAAAATCAAAAATCCCGCTGAACCAACCAAACACCACTTCGACCACCCAATACACCACATATGAGCTATATCAAGCCCAACCAACCCTACATACCATGGAGAACCTTGGAAGGCTCATCTAACCTTATACACCACATATGTGGAACTATGCCACTGAAGTACTAATATGTAGCTGAGCTAGCATATGTACAGTACATTACGGTAAACCGCTGTACAAATATGTTGTAGTTAAAACTGCCAAATTAGATTAGACTTCCTTCTTTTTGCAACCAAACCCAAATTTTTATGCAAATGTATGTACGCGAATAAATTAATAATAGACTTACAAAAATAATGTACACAACTTAGAAACAATCATACATCAATCAAATAGGATTAGAGGTCCATATGTTTAATCGACCAGATTCAGTATCAGTTATAACGGTGCTTAATTACTAGGTAACATCATTTAACACTTAATCAAACCATTAAATTAGTGCTACGAATACAAGTAACGCATAAGTCTGAGCCAAAACAGAGTCTCAACCACCCTTACTAAGACCTAGCTAAGAGTCAGAACACATAGAAACTTAAACACGTCAAAATCTGTAATAGAATGAAAATTAGCGAAACAAGGCCACACGGCCAGGGCACACGCTAGTGTGAAATAAAATCCCTAAAATTAGCCAAACGCCCATGTGGCCAAGCCGTGTGGAACTAAAATTTGTCCAAATCCCTAATTTCTCAATTGAATACAGGGGTGTGGTCCTCCCGTGTGTGGCACACGCTCGTCTGGCCACCCGTGTGGTTACTAAACCACACTTAATCAGGCTGCAAAACTTGCCTTACTTCCCCAAAACAAATTCCTAACAATAGTAGTTCTAAACCCCACTCTTAATCCGATTAAAAATCATGTAACCATCATCAAAATGATTCCTATCCGCTTTAATGCCAAAAACATATAGTTTAATTTTAGTAACATACAAGTTATAATCGAATTCCAAAGAATCCAACAACGAAACTAAACCATTTAAGAACACACCTGTAATTGTCAAATTTCATGAAACCAAATCAAAATTTCAGTAATGAAAAGGAAAAGTTTCTGAATCCACACCTGATACATGATTAAAACGCCCAAGCAATCAATGCCTCAAATCTATCGATTTCGGAACCCCTGTTGAAGAAATTGGAAAACAAAGCAAAAGAAATGGAGTAGAAGCCCAGGAAAAGAGTTCCAATTGACAGAAAGAGAAGAAATGGAAAAAAAAGAATGTGATAAAAGAAATGTGGGAGAAGAAAAAGAACGTGCAACTCTTTTTGGGATTTTCTATTTAAAAAATAAAAATAAAAATAAATAGATATTTTGGGAACTTCAAAAAAAAAAACCAAATCTGAAATAAAATTACTCCCTCTAACACACACAAGGATTCGAACCCAAAACCTAAACACAAACTAACACACAATCAACTACCAGACCAACAAGCCTATTTTAACATTAAAATGCGGAAACTAACCCAATTGTTCAACCTACTCACTAACCTTTACTTCCAACCTCAAATCTTCTAACCCCAAAACTTGGGGTGTTACATTTCTTACGAATGATCAAATGTTTCATAAGAGAACAAAGCACATTGACGTTCTGTATCGTTTTGTGCGTGATATTATTGCTTGTGGTGATATTGATGTGAGCAAAGTTATTACTTATGATAATCCCACAGATATAATAACTAAGTTACTTTCCTATAACCAAGTCCAGTTATTGATTGGACTTTGTTGATATTCATTGTTGAAGAATACCTTTAAGAGGTTTCGTAGAAGAGGTGGAAAACTTATATATATATGCAACCACCAACTGAAATACTTCAGTTACTACACCGTAATTAAGCTGAAAGAGATTTACCTTATCTAATTTAATTTTGGTTTTATGCCTCTTTTGTAAAAAGAAAAAAAAAGCCATTCATGAACAAAATGCCAATGCACGTGGATTTGAATACTTCAGTGAACTCATTAATAAGTGACCTGTCGATTTTAATTTCCGGCCTTATGTTATTGGTCCATTTGTGGTCTAAATGTACAATCAATTGTACAAAGATGCATCACTATCTGCACGTTCTAAATGTGGCAATTTCAAATGAATTATTTTACCTTAATATTTTGATATAATTAAGGTTTTATTTACTTTCGTTTCTTAGTTGCTATATATTTACTCAATAAAGATAAATTTGAATAGAATTAATTTTTATTATATGAAAATTATTATTTTACAATTTAATTTCAAATAAAAAATTATTAATATAACTATAAAAACGTTAACAATATCAACTCTGGGAAAATAAACCATAAATGGTATTTTTTAAATAAGTTATATATGTAAAGATCTATTTACATATTAACTACAATATTTATACGTTTTTATAATCATTTTATAAAATGGTGCTTGAAATTTTTGTTAAATATCCATTTAATTTAAATTTTATCACTCCATCATTTCATCACCACTTAAAAATAGAAATAAATTTTGTATGATATTATATAATAACATTATACAACATAAAAGAATTAAAATATGTAACATGACATTAACAAAATTTTATATAATTATGTGGATTATGGTGAATTAAATTATATGAAAATGATACAAATATCTTTTGTTGTCACATTTTCTGTTTATCATCTTCTTGGATACTACTTGTACGTATTTTTAATTGAATATGGATAAATGGATGTGGACATGAAAATTTTTTGAATGGTCAATTTTCAAGGATATAAATTGGTATAAATTAAGTGATGAGTATGAAAGAATATCATGGAGATCTTTATATTAGGAGTAAAATTATATTTTATCTTTTTATTTAAAAAATAGATAAATTAATCTCCATACATTATATCAAAGGATAAAATAGTCATTTTATTAATTTTTTTTTAATTTCTATTATTAAAAATTGGTCCATTTACGTTGGCATGACATATACATGACATGTAACATGTAACTATCTGGTTATTCTATCAGTTATTTGCTATTTGATCTAGCGTAAAAAAATTAATTTACTCAATTTTTTTGTAAATAGAACAAAACGTAATTTAACTCTTATTACGAGGCCTCCACAATACTTTTACCTAAATAAATATTTTATTCCTGTACCAATAATGAGTATTTTATTTATGTACAAATAATGTTAGGATAAAACATTGAGAGGACAAATATATATATAATAATAAATTTAAAAATTCATTATAAATGTTGATTAATTATTAATTCGATTAATATTAATTTTATTATTAATGTAGGAGGATATGTGTTCACACACGTTAAAAGTTATAATTAATATCTATTAAAAAGTGTGCATGAAAAGTTGGATTGGTGAAAACGATTAAAGGAGCGTGTTGAATTATAGGCCCGCATAAACGCATAATTTAAAAAAAAAAAATTTCCTAGTAAATTGAAACGAAGCAAATAAATGGCTGAACGATATTTAAGCAGTGGCGGGGAGTCAAACAAAAGTTCCTCTTGGCTCATTTTAAAGGTTAATATCAATAAAATAAATAAATAAATAAATAAAATCCACATTTTTCCTCTACTCTTTCTATTTGTCCCTACCCTTTACACGCAATAAAAAAAAGTGAGTGGCCATCTCTCCTTTGTTATTTTCCTTCAACTTCAAAAAAAAGTTTAATTCTACTTTTAATCCCTATACTCTTTTACGCATTTAAATTTTAGTTTTTTAACTTTTAATTCAATATGTTTAGACTCTTTACCATTTTAATTTAATATATGAAGTCATTGTCACTGCTTAAAAGTTAAAGTGTATCATATTAAATTATAAAAGATATATATTTGAAGCCTAATTGATAAAAAAAATGTCACATAATCTAATTTAATGATTTTTTTTACAATGTTCATAATCAAACTTCAATTATTATATCAAAAAGAATATAAGGTAGATGAACTGGATTTCAAATATATCATATTAAATTATAATATATATATATATATTTAAAGAGTACGTGTATTTTGAGCATAATTAAACACTTTTAAAGTGTAAGTTTTAACAATTAAAATATTATCAAAAATAAAGATTTGAATATACATTATTTTATTGTTATTTTTTTTATTTTTAATATAAGTCAAATTAGCTTTTGTATATTAAAAAAAATACAAATTCATACTTCCATTAAAAATTCCATCCATATGCAGGAGCAGAGCTAATGGGGGCTGGTAGGGGCCCCACCCCCTAAAATGAAAAATTTCACCTTTAGTCCTTTTATATTTTTAAAAATTTTAAATTTGTATATGATAAAATTACACTTTGCCCCCAAGAATGAGAAAAAATTGATTTAATTCTTCAAAAATGATAAATATATAGGCTATTAAAATGATGAAATGTCACTTTTTCTATAATAAAAATATACAACTTTATTCTGACCCCTTCAAAAAATTTTCTGGCTTCGCCCCTATCCATATGTGTCGTTAATTGATGATTTAGCTTTTCAAATTTTCTATATAAGTGACTTAGAATTAAAGGATGAGAATGATTAGATAAAAGTATCATGAAGGCCTTTTTATTAAGAGTTTGGTTGCATTTTATCCCTTCTACTCAAAATATGGGCAAATTAACCTGTTTTAAAAACCACTTCTAGACTAAACTTAGGCTTCCTTTGGATGCAATTGGGTCTCGGTGCGTTAGCTTTTTTAGGCTAAAAAAATTGCAACTGAAATGTTAGTAAACACAAGGCTCTTTGGAAAGCATTCTTCAGTATGTTGAAAATGCATTTCACCTCGCTGAAGGCTTAATTCCAGACTTGAGCCTTTTGCTCCAGTAAAAATTTAGCAACTTCAGTTGCTTTTTCTTTTCCTCTTTTACCCATATATTATTTCTTTTCTTTCTTATTCTAGAGTTGCTTCATTATTTTATCTTTCAATAATATTTTATTTTTGGGTAAACTACAAAAATAATTTCAATAATCTTTCAATAATGAATTGAGCCCCTATAATTAAATATATGATTAATTTTGAAATATTTAATAAAATAAATTTTGGAATTTTTCTCGAGTTTTAATTCATTTTTAATTATTTATTATTAAATTATTATTAAAAATAAATATAATTGTAATAATTTTTAATCATTTATTAATTTTGTAATTGTTAAATAATTTTAAAAACTTCTATTATATATCATTTTTAATCTAATGTCCTTAAAAGTCATTTTTTATTTTCACCTCACCGCTACAGATGCGTTTGAATCCAAACACACACTCCACCGCTATTTCTAATCTCATTGCTACAGTATCCAATCTCACCGCTATAGTAATCAATCTCACCGCCACTGTTGTTTTTAACCTCACCAGAGGTAAACACACCGCCCATCCAAACTAAGCCTTAGACAAATGGTTGTCCTATTTCATTTTATCTTGGACATGGTTTTTCAAAATATTATCAAAACATAGAGAATTATTTAAGAATTATTATGAATTAAAAAAGTATTAAAAATATTAAAAATTATTGTAAAAAATCCAAAATGATCCTAAACAAATGATTGTCCAAGCTTGAATGAAACTAGACAACCATTTGTCCATGTTCATTCTAGATTGGTTTCTTAAATAATTATAGAAAATTATTTAAAAATTATTAATAAATATAAAAAATTTTAAAAAATTTAAAAAAATTTAAAAATTATAAAACTTACGCACACATTTAGCATGTTTAAATAATTCAAATATACCCATACACTCATGTATCTTCTTAATCGAGTTGATATTTTTAATTAATCAAGTTAGTGTGTCCTATTTTGTTATTATTTTTATCATTGTTCATAACTTCTAAATAATTTTTATAATTATGTATAAGTATGTATAATTATTTAATAATCATTTAAGAGACAATTCTAGAATGAACTAAGACAAATGATTGTCTAGGCTTATTTAAACATAGACAAATGGTTGTCTAAGTTCACCTTGGATGGTTTTTAAATAATTATTAAAATTATTTATTTTTGAGATTTTATTAATTTTTAAATACTTGTTGATATTGCAAAATGTGCCACATTGGCATGAGGTATACATAGCACACCACATATCATTATTTAGTTGCTTTGTTAGTCACATAATCACTTAAAAGTAGAAATGTAACATCCTGCCCAGTGAAGCTTTAGTATCTGGATACTATTTAAAGGAATAAGACGGATAAGATAAGTTTTGAGTGTGTGTAGTGTTAGAACTAGACTATGTGTAAGAACTCTTTAAGCACGCCTATAACGCCTTGATGTAGGCAATCACTAGGTCTGGCGCATAGTGGAAAAAAAGTAAGCTAGGTAAGAAGGATTCGCCCAAAAGCCTATGTTGGCATTTTGAGTGGGCGAACTCCATTATGGGTATAAGAGAAGTAAACCTTATGATATAAATTCATGTCGAAAGTACAATGCACTCTGTGATGATGGCCTTGAGCCAATTAAGGCGAAAGGAAAACGTCTTAGGAACCAATAATGAACTTTTATACATATAACGCATAGGATGTTCTGAAGGAAGATAAGTACAACAAATCAAGGAGTACTGATAAGAATATATACGTATATATGGATGTGATGCATAGATGTAAAAGAGCATTATTGGCGAAGTAGTGTTCGCCTAAAAACCCTTTTCGGCGTAAAGATCAAGTGAACCCCGATATGAAAATAAATAGACAAAGATTCCTAGATAGATTACGATGACAAGTGAAATTTAAGTGGTGATTACAAAGAGAATGGTTATGAGGTATAAGTCCACGCCAGTAATATAGTATACCTCGTGACCAATATGGTCCTTGCTAGCTAATATGTGAGGTTTAATCGAACATGAACCAAAAGGGTTAAAGGCTAAAGGAGTATCGAGTAAGCTTCTCAAAAGTAGTAGATTACATATAAGACAACTTAGTCTTGATGTGACGTTTACCAAGTTCCCATAAGACCTGAGTTAAGTAAAAGGACACTCAGGTTAAGTTAAGGGATAGTTTTCCATTACTTCTTGAAAAAGTATTCTCCATTTTAAAATGTAGACACTCAATTTTGCCCGGGCCCAGAAATAAGTCCAAAAACAAAAATAATAAACCCAAAAAAAAAACGAAGTCCAAATCCAGTCTAGAATTACAAATATAATTTGGCCCGATCGGAACGACCCATTACTTGAAAAGATTTAAGGTCCATCTACAAGCTTGACTCATATGGAAATATAATCTTCAATGATATGCAATCTTAGATATGATTACAATCTTAGATATGATATGCAATCTTAGAAGATATGATTTTGTAATCTTAGAGATTTAATTTGTAGATACCCTTTAATCTTAACCGTTGATGTAATTGATCTGTACCATTGGATTTGAGGAGGCTCAACTATAAATAGAGGCCTCCCCCTTCATTGTAAAACATACTTGAGTTTTGAGAAACAACAAAAATTCTTGAGAGCTTTCACTCAAATTTCTCTCCCTCTTACGTTCTTATTTTCTGCGGTTTGTTCTTATTTTATTCTTTGTTCATCTTCGTTTTTCAAACCTTTTTTATTTTGATTTAATCCATGTTTCCCTAATTTTTAATTTTTTATATTTTTTAATAATTTTAGTATCATATCAAACTATTTTATTTTTTAAAAATATTTTTTTTAAATATTACTCTTAGTAAATTGTTTTTTTAAATTTTACTCAAATCATTGTTTTAAAAAATATATTTCATTTAATTGTTGTTTTTATCCAAAAATTGTTTTTTTTTAATTAAAGGCAATATTTGACATTTAGGATCTTCAAGAAAAGTAGTGCCCTAACTTACTGGGTTGCGATTTTTCTCGTCGAATTCGAATATCCAAGTACCCTTCTAAATGTTTTGAGTTTTAAAATATAAACAACTATTTTTGAGATTTCAAAATGTTGTGTCCTAACTTACTGGATATGGCATTTTGTTGTTTCAAGATAGAAATTTTCCAAAGGCAAGCTTAGCTTCGAAGATTTTGAAATATTGCGTCCTAACTTACTGGATGTGATGTTTTGATTCGTTTGAGATAAGTGAGTCTTAGTTTTCAAGTTTGAGGCATTCAAATAGTTTTCTTTCAAAAGAGGATTGCATTTTAAAACCTTCAAATTTTCGACATAAAAGACATCAAATAATCAATTAGGTACCAATTTTGGGGCGTAACGATGGTGCTAACCCTTCCTCGTACGTAACCGACTCCCGAACCCATTTTCTCGAAATTTCGTAGGCCAAAATCGATATTTTAAAAAGGTGGTCCAATCGCACCTAAAAAGATTAGTGGCGACTCCCATTTTCTTTTTTTTAAAAGTCGACCCTGTTTTTTCAAAACCTCTTAAAACATGGTTTCGACAGCTTGGCGACTCCACTGGGGATGAATAAGAGAGTCAAGCCGTATAATTTATTATTTTTTGTCTTAATGTCGAAAATTTGAAAAATTTTGAAATACAATCCTCTTTCATTACATGTGTTTGAATTACTACTGCATATGTTTGTTATATTTTGGCGCGCATTGCATTTGCATGACCGTTGTGGTCACAACCTTAAGTGGGAGTGAGAAACTACGCCTTCGTGAGGTTTTCACCTCCGTGCAGGATAGTGGATCGCTTCCGGAATACATCCGTACCTATGTCTTCGTGAGACTTTCATCTCCGTGCAGCCATAGGGAAATGTATTCCCCTGAACTGAACTCGGTCCGTATGAGCCTATAATGGGTGAGAATCGAGGAATTTGCTCGTTCAGGTACCTCAACTTTAGAGCTAAACCACATATAGAAGACATAGGTATCCACCCTAGGTAGAACTATACCAAACCTTAGTAATCACCCTGATAGGTGTTTGCTTATTTGCCTTATGATCTATTTTGTGACACTAACTTGTTGTGTTTTATTGCATATCATCTCATATTTTAAAAGGTATCGATTCACGGTCAGTTTCTAAGTTAGAGAGTTTTATTATGGAGAACAGACTTTTTGATAGAGTGGAAGGCAACGCTAATGTCCATATATGGTCAGAGCAAACTCAGTTAGTAAAGGGAGATAGTCTAGTTGTAGGATATGTGTCAGAGCTGTCAGACTACACTCGTATCAACGTCACACAGAATAATCACCATGAGTTAAAGGCAATATGGGATCAATGGAGTAGCAAAGCCAAGCAATTGTTCTACAACAACTATGGGGACTTGCAGTACTTGCTTGACTTAAAAATAGACAAGAATTTGTTTCGGGCCATCACTCAGTATTGGAATCTTGTATACAGTTACTTTACTTTTGGAAAAGCCGATATGGTACCCGTGGTGGAGGAATATTTGGTTTTGTAACGTTGTCCTAAGATTCAAGTTGATAAAGCTTACTCAAGGGCTGACTGTATGCTAACTTTTGTGAGGAAGTTGATAAACTTCATGGGGAGAGGGAGCGTGCTAAAAAGAAAAGAGCAAGAGGGAAATGGGGCAGCGTTGGAATTCTTGCCTCTTTCGCCACTGGTGCTTCCTAATGTTGTTCCAATCAAAGCAGAATTGGATGCGAGGAAGATTGTTCGACACCCTATGGCAAGGCGTGCTGCAGGAACTAAAGGGCAGAAGGTAATGTATTCACCAATCACTTCAAGGTGAACAAGAAGAGTACTGATGGACGCTTCTACCATTACAGTATTTCTCTTGCATATGAAGATGGTCGATGGTAAGAGTGTTGGAAGGAAAGTGATTGACAGAATGCATGAAACCTACAAAAGTGAGTTGGATGGAAAAAATTAGGCTTATGATGGTAAAAGGCTTATTTACTATAGGACTGCTACCAAACAACAAGCCTGAGTTTACTATGTTGCACCTATTAGAGATAATGGAAATGCAAGCCTTGATGGCCTACCCAAATGGACACAAAAGAAAGAGATTTAAGAAGACCATATCATTTAAAGACCTTTAAAGTGGAGATTAGCTATGCTGAGAAGATACCCATGTAAGCATTTCAAAATGCTTTGCGCGGACAGGAATCTGAAAGCTTTCAAGAAACACTGAAGGTGCTGGATATCATTTTAAAGCAGCATGCTGTGAAGTAGGAATGCCTACTTATTCGCCAATCTTTCTTTCAAGATAATCAGAACAACTTCACAGACATTGGAGGATGTGTCCATGGCTGTAGGGATTATCTCATGGGTGAAGCCATAGCTCAAATTTGAGATGGTAGTAGATCATTTATAGATCTTAAAGGTACAAGCTGATACATCGAGTGCAAAATACGAGCTACAGTCAGATTGTGGTCAAGAGTTAGCTTTTTCGTTTAGGAGAGTTAAAGTTTTGGGCCATAGGGCGAAGGCGTAATTGTAATACATTTATATGTAAAGATATTCTTTTTCTAAATAAAGTTTTCTAAATGAAATTAAATCGAGATCGATACCTTTTTGCATTCATGCATTTGCATTACATTACATCAAAGAAAAGAAGGTGTTGATTCGAAATTCGATTCCTAAATAGAATAGTTTGTCATAAGGAAACGAATTTCTTGATAAAGTAGATTATAGTGTGGTTGTCTGAATATAGTCCAAGTAAGCATGACGAGAGAAAGCTGGTAGTCCACGGAGGAATACATGATTTAATTGATAGAGATTCAAGCCAACGAAGGTTATCCAAGAGCATGATGAGAGAAAGCCGAAAGTCCACGAAGGAATACATGACTTGATTTAATTGCCAAAGATTCAAGCCAATGAAGATTATCCAAGAGCCGGCACTTTTTGATGAGTATCATGGAGATAAGCGGGTAAGAGATCGAGGCTCAGATCAAGCAGCAGGGAGCTAGCAAATGCATCTTTTGGAGAATTTACAGGATTCAACCATGAAGGAAAGATCAGCGTTTACTTGGACTATGAAGGGCAAGACCGCATATGTAATCTATTTTCATGTAAAGAAATATGTTTTCTAGAAAAGTTATTCTAATGGGATTGAATTCATGATCAACATCTCCTTTTCTTTTGCATTCATTTACATTGCATCATATTACATGCATTTAAGTCCATAAAAAGACCCTAGTTAGTTAAGGTTAAAAAAGAAAGAAAGAGAGAGAGAAAAGAGGGTCACGGCTGAGTGAAAAGAAGACGCTCCCTTACATATCCCAGACTTTTGTATCCGGAGGGATAGCTTACCCAGAGACGGGGGTGTTTTGAAATGAAAATCATTTCATCAATGCCATACATGAAGAAGGGACTAATTAAGGAAATCTAGAGGGCATCCGTTCTTACGAACCAGGAAAATCCTTAAACAACTGGACTGCGAAAGAACTTCTTGTAGTCTTTAGAAATTATACAGCGTAGTATGCAAAACACTTTTGTTATTCTAAAGCCTAGGAGTAACAGGATTTCATTTGTGAAATAGGCTCATGTTCAAACATTATTGTTTCAATAAAACATATCTTTCACGATTAACTCGAACAAATGTTCCTCCATTCTTTATTCTTTGAATTCTTCATTCATAATTTGTAAATAATCATTCTTGAATTCATTTCTTGTACATTCTTTTATGCCAATCATAGATCCCTAGATATCAATGACTTGGGCAATGATACTACAGATTCAGCGTTTATTTTTTGAGTGTAACATGTGTTTAAAGGAACCTCAGTACTTTGAAGATGACAGGATTGGTAACTTTGTTCCTGAATTATTGAAAATGGTGGTAGAAAACATAGTCTAAGGTTGGAACATGCATAGCCAAGAAGCCTCGTGGAGGCTATTTCAAAAAAAACATTGTCAAAGTGAAAGAAGCCTGGAATGTTAGAAGAGTGCATGTTGACCAGGAAAAACATGAGGTTTAGGCACTGTTGGTCTACCTTGGAAAGGGATCGCATCAGTTATACAGTAAATGCCGAATTTAAGGAGTCAAGACTTATGGGGCATGTATGTTATGGGCCTGAGTTTCAAGCTGACAATGGTTCATCTTTGTGGTTGCCGACTACTCCATTAAGAGGGTGAGAGTAGTTTCATATGTCAATATTACAAAGCCAATAGTTATCTATTTCACAAAAAAAAAAGAGATCAAGTCATATCCAACTGCACAATGTCAAAAGTTTGCAGTCTGTTCAAATAAGGCGCCACATCACAGTACAACAAAGGTTGCCAAAAGAAAAAGAAAGAAGAAGAGAAAATAAAAGATGACCGAGACTGGTAAGGATTGGCATAAGAAACTACCACTTACTCTCTATGCTTACGTGGGAGCGAACACCTGCAATTCCAGTTGTTTCAAAGGTTCCAACCATCATCCTTGGAATGGATGCATTGTATGGCTCTCCTAAGCAGTCTGATGTGCCGTCAATAGCTGCGGTGGTTAGTAATGGCCATTGATTTCCAGCTATGGGGCATCAGGCCATACACAGATTCTGAAGTTTGAAATGATAAATTTTTTCTCCAAACTAATTTCTGACAAAGTGGATGAGGGTACCATGAAGGAAGCTCTCTTAGACTTCTATACAAGTTCAGGGAAGAGGAAGCCTGATCAGCTCATTCTTGTTAAGGATGGAGTTAGCTCAAAAATCAACTCATATTACAGAGGTGAGTTGAGCCTCAAGACACGTTGAGGTATTTTCAATTTCTTTTTCATTTTCTGTTCTTCAAAAATCAACTCATATTACAGAGGTGAGTTGAGCTTCAAGGCACGTTGAGGTATTTTCAATTTCTTTTTCATTTTCTGTTTCTCAAAAAATCAACTCATATTACAGAGGTGAGTTGAGCCTCAAGGCACGTTGAGGTATTTTCAATTTCTTTTTCATTTTCTGTTCTTCAAAAATCAACTCATATTGCAGAGGTGAGTTGAGCCTCACGACACGTTGAGGTATTTTCAATTTCTTTTTCATTTTCTCTCAAAAAATCAACTCATATTATAGAGGTGAGTTGAGCCTCAAGGCACGTTGAGGTATTTTCAATTTCTTTTTCATTTTCTATTCTTCAAAAAAATCAACTCGTATTGCAATAGCGAGTCAGGTCACAGGTCACACACTGAGGATAAAGATTGGAGCTGATTGAAGACACCAGATTTTGCCTCCCTGAAGTTGCAGTGGAGCAGGTTGAAGTTACAAGTCTTAATTTCCTAAGGTAGCAGCAGAGCCTTGAGTTGTAGCAGAGCAGATTAAAGTTGTCAGATCTTATCTATCTGAAGCGGTAGAAGAGCAGATCACAGCAAACCTTATCTCCCTGGAGTTGCAATAGAGCAGTGAAGCAGATCGAAGACAATAAATCTCATATCCCCGAAGATGCGAATATATTGAAGCTACAAAGCATATCCTGAAGTTGCAGTGGATTGAACCAAAGCTATAAGATGCGGTGCGTTAGAAAGAGATTACAAGAGCACCAAAGAAGTTAGGACTTAGCAAGCCCGGGCAAAATTGGCCCTTCTTTATGTCTTTGCTCTATTCCCGTTACACGACAATGAGCAAAGAGGGGCACCTGTACAGCCCAATATTTGCCCAGGCTTACACCAATTTTAAAACCAAAAAAACCCATAACCCCATAACCCAACCTAAACTAAAATAACCTAACCCAAAACTTAACCCACTAAGCTAAACCCAACAAACCCAAAGCCCAATTTACTAAACCTACCCATCCCCAATCAAACCCTAAATCGGCACCAAACCCTTTGACTGCAACCATCCCCTGGCGCCACCTGCTCCACTGCTCTCTGCCAACAGCCCTCTGCTCCAACTACCGTCCTTATCCTGCAAAAGAGAAGCAAACACGCAAAAGGAAAAGAAGCAATCACTTGTAATAGGCTATAAAGCCGAATGAAAAACAATGTAAACGGGTCGGTCATTTAGCAATACAAAAAACAATATTTTTCAAAATACAAACACTCCAAAACAGTTACTAGATATCAACCAGGAAGAACAAACAGAAGATCAAAGCAGAAAGCAACGGAACCGAAGGGTATTTTCTTTTTTTAATCAATCTATTTACACATATAAATACACATACATATAAATATAGATTCAAAAAAACAAAATAAGTATAAAAATAGAAAAAAAAGGAAAAAAGAATAATTTTTTACCTTCCGGCCACCGCGTGCGGTGGCCGGCACTGGCACCGGCGACGGTGATCGGTCCGATGACCGGTCCGGTGATCGGGAACCCTCCAGAGCCTCTCCCTCTCTCTTTCTTTCCTTTCTTTTTTTCTTTTCCCCGGTGAAAATGACCCCAAACAAAAAAATTTTAACTTTTATACTACTCGAACCCGGGTCGGGTCGATCCGACCCAACCCAAGAGGATCCGCGTGTTTTTAAACCCAAATGGGTTTATTCCTGAACCAGCCCTTTCGATTTTTCATCGTTTAGCAATTAAGTTTCTAAATATTTTAAATTGGCCCCATAATTTGATTTCGTTTTCATTTGAGTCCCCATCGTTGCTGTGCGTTTTGAGGACAAGGGGTTATTTCCCGTTTAGGTCCTCAGTGTTTTCACGCGTGTTTAAATAAACCATTTTTCTTCGTTTTTATTCCGAATTCGCCCCAAATATTTGCATTTGCTTCGATTTTAGTCCTTTTCAGGTTTAATTCGATTGTTTACTTATTGCTTTTATTTTTTTATTTTTTTATTGATGCTTATTATTGTATTTATTATTATTTCTTGCTATTATTATTAATATTTATGTTTTTATCTATGTGTTTTCTTTTTCTATAATGCTATTTCTAAATACTATAATGTTTATATGTATATCACATTTTGAAATGCTATTTAAATACTATTATTATGTATGTATTTCTACATATATGTGTACGTACTTTTGATACTGTAATTTTTATATACGTATGTATATCTTCCTTATATATATATATATTATTTTAGGTATACATATGTTCTTAATATTATGCTCTTATATATATTTTCGTATATATTTCAAATATCATATTATTCATATTTTTTATTATTATCTCATATATATATTTTTTAAATACTCTGTTATGTGTATATTTTTGTACTATATATTATGTATATACATTTCATATTATTATATGTTTTTTAAATACTCTTATTATATTGTTTAATATCGTTCGTATTGGTTAATGTTTTGTAACAATTATGTTTATTATTTGTCATATACTCACGTTTTTATTGTTTGCATGATTATGAATCAAATATATGTTTAAATTGCATTTAATTTTGACATTGTTTTAAATTTTTTTATCGTTTCAAATGATTTTTTTTTTCATACTTTCAATTAATTTCAAAAATAAGGCAAGATATTGATTTTAACATTAAGTCTGTGATTTCATCGCTATGTTGGATGAATCATGTCGACTCGTGTTAAAACGGGACGTCCTTCTAAAAATCAAAAACTCGAAACTTCCCATTCTTTCAATCGGATTACGATTAAGTTTTACATTGAGCTCGTATTTTTGGAAATCGAGACAACACAAGTTTAATAAGATACCAATTTTGGGCGTCGCGGGGGTGCTAATACCTTCCCCGCACGTAACAGACTCCCGAACCCTACTTTTCTCTAAATTTTGATGCGGACCTAAACTCGGCCTTCTTTTACCCGAAAATAAATTTTTGTTGAAAGAAGTTTCATTAGGTGTCCGATCACACCTAGGAAAAAGGATCGGTGGCGACTCCCTTTTGTTGTAAAAATCGAACCTTGGTTTTCAAGTTTCAATAAATCGTCACAATTAGCGACCAAAGCTACTAAGCAAAATTTTACGTCGCTACAATTTTTAATAAATCATTCAAACTCTAATTATCCTCAAGATCAATTCACTTGTCGTTCGTTATTCATAAAGCATGTTGCATTGAAATAATGGTCGATGAACTAAAATATTTTCACAAACGAAGTTTTACATATTACTCTGGAAATTACTGGATAATACAAGAAACTGAAACATGACAATTGTTTAAGGAATTCCCATTGAGTAAGGATCGGAGGTCCTTGAGAGAATTTCTTCTTCAGTCCAAATGATGATTGGACAATTTCAAATGATTCAATCCTAAGAGAGGATTATTTCACAAACATCTCAAATGGGTCGTAACATTTGGTAATGGTACAGTGGACCAAATTGAAGGAGAAGATTCTAAGCATACGAGCAAAATAGGATTGGTACTTTGAGACGAAACTTGAATGAATCAAGACATCCAAAATAGGAGTCATTTTCATTTTGCATCATAAATATGTCTAATTAGGAGCATTTGACTCATTTCAATTATGGCATCCTAATCATCAGGCATAATCACAGACGCATTCTACAGGTTATGTAGATCAAAGACGACGCGCCTTAACCCCTTAAGCAGAAGGGTAACAGGCCGCAGCATAGCAGATCTGACATTCAGATGTTTATACTGAAGCAGATCCAAGATGGTTTGGCGTCTTTGTATTGGCGAGGAGCAAATCGAAGACATAGCTGATTTGGCCTTCAGATATTTACGCTGAAGCAAATCTAAGATGATTTGGCACCTCTGTACTGGCGGAGAGCAAATCGAAGTCTAGCATCTCTATATTCGGTGGAGGGCAGACACGTAGTAGATCTGGCATTCAGATGTTTATATTGAAACAGATCCAAGATGGTTTGGCATCCTTGTACTGGCGAGGAGCAAATCGAAGACATAGCTGATTTGGCGTCTTTGTACTGGCGGAGAGCAAATCGAAGTCTGGCATCTTCATATTTAGTGGAGGGCAGACACATAGCAGATCTGGCATTCAGATGTTTATACTGAAGCAGATCCAAGATGGTTTGGCATCCTTGTATTGACAAGGAGCAAATCGAAGACATAGCTGATTTGGCTTTCACGTGTTTACATTGAAGCAAATCTAAGATGATTTGGCGTCTTTGTATTAGCAGAGAGCAAATCGAAGTCTGGCATCTTCATATTTGGTGGAGGGCAGACACATAGCAGATCTGGCATTCAGATGTTTATACTGAAGCAGATCTAAGATGGTTTGGCATCCTTGTATTGATGAGGAGCAAATCGAAGACATAGCTGATTTGGCTTTCGCGTGTTTACGTTGAAGCAAATCTAAGATGATTTGGCGTCTCTGTACTGGCGAAGAGTAAATCAAAGTCTGGCATCTTCATATTCGGTGGAGGGCAGACACACAGCAGATCTGGCATTCAGATGTTTATACTGAAGCAAATCCAAGATGGTTTGGCATCCTTGTATTGGCGAGGAGCAAGTCGAAGACATAGCTGATTTGGCTTTCGCGTGTTTACGTTGAAGCAAATCTAAGATGATTTGGCGTCTCTATACTGGCGGAGAGCAAATCAAAGTCTGGCATCTCCATATTCGGTGGAGGTCAGACACATAGCGAATTTGGCATTCCTATATTGGCGGGAAGCAGATCGAAGATAGCTGATTTGGCATTCCTGCTTGGCGGGAAGCAGATCGAAGATAGTAGATTTAGCATCCCTGTATTGGCGGGGAGTAGATCGAAGTTGGTAGATTTGGCATCCCTGTATTGGACGGGAGCAGATCGAAGATAGCAGATTTGGCATTCCTGTATTGATGGGAAATAGATCGAAGATAGCAGATTTGGCATCCCTGTATTGGCGGGGAGCAGATCGAAGATAGTAGATTTGACATTCCTGTATTGGCGGGAAGCAGATGAAGATAACAGATTTGGCATCCATGTATTGGCGGGGAGCAGAACGAAGATAGTAGATTTGGCATTCCTGTATTGGCGAGAAGCAGATCGAAGATATCAGATTTGGCATCCCTGTATTGGCGGGGAGCAGATCGAAGATAGTAGATTTGGCATTTCTGTATTGGCAGGGAGCAAATCGAAGAAGTAGATTTGGCAATCCCTGTATTGGCAGGGAACAGATCGAAGGCAACAGATTTTGCAATCTCTGTATTAGACAAGGAGTAGATCGAAGACATAGCAGATCTGACCTTCATGTGTTTACATCGAAGCAGATCCAAGATGACAGATTTGGCATATCTGTATTAGACTGGGAGCAAATTGGAGATAACAGATTTGGCATCTCTGTATTAGACAGGGAGCAGATTGAAGAAGCAGATTTGGCATCTCTGTATTAGACGGGGAGCAGATCAAAGATAGCAGATATCACCTTCCTGAGTTGCAATGAAGCAGATTGAAGCCGTCAAGAGGCCATCAAGGATCAAAAACTCAAGACTCGGCGAGCCCGGGCAAAATTGGTCCTTTTATAGTCTTTGCTCTATTTCTGTTACACAGCAATGAGCAAAGAGGGGCAGCTGTAGACACTCAATTTTGCCTGGGCCCAGAAATAAGTCCAAAAACAAAAATAATAAACCCAAAAAAAAAACGAAGTCCAAATCCAGTCTAGAATTACAAATATAATTTGGCCCGATCGGAACGACCCATTACTTGAAAAGATTTAAGGTCCATCTACAAGCTTGACTCATATGGAAATATAATCTTCAATGATATGCAATCTTAGATATGATATGCAATCTTAGATATGATTACAATCTTAGATATGATATGCAATCTTAGAAGATATGATTTTGTAATATTAGAGATTTAATTTGTAGATACCCTTTAATCTTAACCGTTGATGTAATTGATCTGTACCGTTGGATTTGAAGAGGCTCAACTATAAATAGAGGCCTCCCCCTTCATTGTAAAACATACTTGAGTTTTGAGAAGCAACAAAAATTCTTGAGAGCTTTCACTCAAATTTCTTTCCCTCTTACGTTCTTATTTTCTGCGGTTTGTTCTTATTTTATTCTTTGTTCATCTTCGTTTTTCAAACCTTTTTTATTTTGATTTAATCCATGTTTCCCTAATTTTTAATTTTTTTATATTTTTTTAATAATTTTAGTATCATATCAAACTATTTTATTTTTTTAAAATATTTTTTTTTAATATTACTTTTAGTAAATTGTTTTTTTAAATTTTACTCAAATCATTGTTTTAAAAAATATATTTCATTTAATTGTTGTTTCTATCCAAAAATTGTTTTTTTTAATTAAAGGCAATATTTGACATTTAGGATCTTCAAGAAAAGTAGTGCCCTAACTTACTGGGTTGCGATTTTTCTCGTCGAATTCGAATATCCAAGTACCCTTCTAAATGTTTTGAGTTTTAAAATATAAACAACTATTTTTGAGATTTCAAAATATTGTGTCCTAACTTACTAGATATGGCATTTTGTTGTTTCAAGATAGAAATTTTCCAAAGGCAAGCTTAGCTTCGAAGATTTTGAAATATCGCGTCCTAACTTACTAGATGTGATGTTTTGATTCGTTTGAGATAAGCGAGTCTTAGTTTTCAAGTTCGAGGCATTCAAATAGTTTTCTTTCAAAAGAGGATTGCATTTTAAAACCTTCAAATTTTCGACATAAAAGACATCAAATAATCAATTAGGTACCAATTTTTGGGCGTAACGAGGGTGCTAACCCTTCCTCGTACGTAACCGACTCCTGAACCCGGTTTTTCGAAATTTTGTAGGCCAAAATCGATATTTTAAAAAGGTGGTCCAATCGCACCTAAAAAGATTGGTGGCGACTCCCATTTTCTTTTTTTTAAAAGTCGACCCCGTTTTTTCAAAACCTCTTAAAGGTTTCGACATAAAAGATGGGAGGAACTAAGGGTAACCCCTCTCAGCCCTTAAGCTAAGACGGGGACATGGATTTTGATTCTGAGATGTCCCTTATCAAGGAAAGATCTACAACCTTACACATTATTCTATGAAGAATAAAATTTGTTTATCTTGGTAAATTTTTATTTAGAGTTTTCTAGTGTCCAAAGTGAAAGGAAAATAAGTTAAATGGACAGACCTTGATGAATTCTTATGTTTTATCAAGAGGTTGCTGATATACTTGATAGAAGTCCAGATCTAGAGTTTAGAGTTGTTAAATAAAAAAGTTAGGTGAGTCCCTAGACCAACTCTCATACATACCTTGAGTATTTTAGAAACCTTTATGCTAAGCATCCAAACCATGAGATGTGATCCAGTAACTATGATACTATGACTCTAAACTGAGAAATGAATGTGATACATGTGTATATGTGCATGAAAGCACGAACATGTTTGTCATGAATAAGTCATTATATGAAGGGTCTATGCATGAAGTTGAAGGAAATGTGCCTCCATGTCTAGAAAAATAAAAAAGTCTGTTGAGGAATGTCAGTCACGAGTAAGTCAAATATGAGTGAGTTTGATACAAGTAACTTCAAGCATGATGTGTCTATGTCTGTCTTTGGAAGAGTCTAAAGGAGTCCTTCGGGACTGTAAACACGAATCTCTGAATGTAAAAGTCCATGGCATCTCAATGAAAGGACTATATCATGTAAGACCATGGCTAGGCTATGGCATCATAAATGGAAGATTTAAAGGACGGTTGGGTGAGTACCAGATGATAAGGGGAAAACCTCATGTAATGTGATTTTAGGCAAATCCTTATAACAAAAAACACCAATTTCTGTAAGAAAGCCTTTGTGGCTAAACTCTAGAAAGGTAAGCCTTTGTGGCGAACCTCTTAAGGGAATACCTTTGCGGAAAAACTCTAAAAGGACACTCCTTTGCGGTGAACTTTGTAAAACAAAAAGCCTTTTAACTATCTTTGGTAAAGGACATATTTGTGGCGAGTCTCTAAAAGGAAAACCTTTGTGGCTATCTTTATTAAAGAATGTTTTTTGGTGAGTTTCTAAAAGGAAAGCCTTTGTGGCAATCTATGTTCAAGAATGCCTCTATGGCGAATCTTTGATAAGAAATCCTTTGTGGCTATCTTTGATAGGAAACGCCTTCAGGGAGATCATTGTGTAAAGAAACGCCTTTGTGGCGGTCTTCGTTAAAAGAAATGCCTTCATGGCGCAACCTAAAGAATGGCATTTGTGGTAGTTACCATGAAGGAAACCTTTATTGCTAATCTCTATAAAGTGAGTCTTTGTGGCTAACTTAATGAAGATGCCTTTACGACAAATATGGTAAGAAACACCCTTGTGGTGCGAACCAGGGAATGGACTTTGTGGCCTTTAGTTTAAGGGAATGTCAGTGTGGCAAACCTCGAACAAAAGAAAAGAAAATGAATGGCAAATCTTGATGAAATGGTAGGTGTGAAACTAAGAAAAGAATAACGTATAAGGTTCTCTGAAGGAAAGATTCTAAAGTAACGATAAATGTAACCAACTCTGAAAGTACAACGCATAAGTACGCTCCCAAGGAATCACGGAGGAAGTTAAAAAGTAATAAACTCTAACGTAATGAAAGAAATATGGCAAACTCAATGTTGAAAAAGGATGGACGTAATCTACCTCGCCCACAAGAGTAAAAGTATGGTCAGTAAGTATGAAATGGAATCTGATAAGTGATGGCTTAAAGAAAGGTAAGACCTTAAAGGTTCTATAAAGAAGGTGATCCTAGGGAAGTACCCACTGACCGCCTCTAAATGTACTAATGTCATATGAGGCGATATCCACAAGTATACGAGTCTAGTTGTAATATAGTTACAATGGAGTAGGTGAGTACTCCGAGGATCGTACCTAAAGGAGGCGAGTGCTAGATCAATTTTAACGTAAACACTGAAATATCTAATTAGTACTTCAATTTAGTTATAGTACGGAAGTAAAGTAAAATAAGTTTTTAAGGTTTTTATAATATAATAAAATAACATAAAGAAATAAAATTCAAAAGATCAAAGAATAGGATAAATCAAACATGATCTGGGTGATTAGCTCGCTTTGGTAATTTCCATCAACTATCGCTTGGGGTTCCTCATCAATCAACTAGTTGCTATCCCAGCAGGATCTTCCGATCTTCCCCTTAAATAACGAGTCAGCAAGAATTACTTATCTTCTGACCTCGTAGTCCAGACCAGTTTGGGGTAAAAGTGTTCATGGATAAGCCATACCAATTTTTGGTTAATTCCCAACTTGATTAATTCCTAGGATTGTCACGCCTAAGGTTTTAAGTTCTTCTTTTCCCAAACAGCTAATTCATTGAGTAACCCTTTAAAACAGTTAATGGATCATACCTCCACTTACTAATCCTTCACAGAAGGACTAGTTCCTCATGGTTTTCATAAGCAATATGGAATTGATGTAAAGAGAAAACATGATAAATGAATTAGAGTGTAGTGTTTAAGAAAACACTTGATTTGTTTTAAGAATAAATCGAATCCATAGAGTTTGACTGTCTTCACAAATCAGACCTCTCGAGATAAATAAGAACAACTTGAATATAAATCTAAAACTTAAAAAGAAAGAAAATATAAACCAAATTTCAAAGTAAAAAACTAAGCTAAGAATAGTGTCTTTTACATGTTATAAATGAGCTTATTTATAGATTTTAGGTGGTCGTCGTCCTTAACACTAGGTTAGCTGGCATTCTCAAGCTTTAAGTTTGATTGTGTAGACTAAAATGCTCCATGGCTCATGTCATTTGCTGTCCAAAGTCAATGTCGTGACACACTAGGACTTGTGTTGCAACATAGGAGTCAGTATATTCTTCTTTGGGCTATCTTTAAGGGTATATCACAACACCCTTAGTCTGTGTCGTGACATCAAAAGCAATTTTGTAATTTCCTCTATTTTGTTTCCTATATTTCGACATTGAGCATTCTATGTTGCAATAAAGCAACGAGTATCTATTTAATATGCCTTCTAATGGTTTGCTGCACACTTATAAAGCTCATTAGCTCACCTTTAGGCCTCATTCGACTCCTAAGGTCAATAAAAGACTCGATTTGTAAATTTTATTAAATTTAACGAAACTTACTAAAGCATAACACTTAATAAAAATACCTACTTCCAAGATCCTAAAGTGCAGAATTTAGTTTAATATGCTACACCATATTACGATAGATCACCCATCAAGGTTGAAAGAGTGAGCAAAGTCACAAGCATGATTTGCTATAATGAGCAGGTATTTAGAATTATTGCACTAAGTTCTCATGAACTTACTAAGACTATTTCTGTTTTAGGTCTATAAAGAATATGCGCCGAGAGACGATGCCAGGGCTACTCCAAGGGAGTGGTGCGTAGGGCTGTTATGCATACAGAGGAAGCTAAGTGGCTTGTCAAAGTCTGTGCGTAAGCTCATTAAGTAACATATCAATTTGTACATAGTAGGACGAGGGATCAAATAGAGACAATTGAAAATTTATTACCATGGATTGTATATGTAGCCATTCATTCTATTTTTAAAACTATTTTTACAAGAAACTCTATAATAGCCATAGTTAAAATAGTTACATAAGCGAAATGTAAAGAAAAAGTTTAAGTTACATCTGTATAAGGTGTAACACTTGATATTCGAATTCAGTAGATCGAGTCAAGTCTATGGCATTATAAGAAATGGATGGAATTTTTAAGAAAATAACCAATTTTCTCTTTAATCTAAACTATATGGACTATTTTGCCCATTTTTGAGTAAAGTGGCCAAAATACAGATTGACATCTAGGACATTGGCCTTAATGGTACTTTTATCTAATCCTTCGCATCTTTTAATTCCACATAACTTACATAAAAAACTTTAAAAAATTCAAATAATCAATTAACAACATATATGGGTGGAATTTTTAATGGAAGGGCCAATTTGCACTTTTTTCTAAGGTACAGAGGCTAATTTGCATATTTTTTTGAGTAAAGGGGCAAAATGCATTATGTAGGTCAAAGTCTGTGATGAATGTACATAGAGCGTGCCATTGAGGTCAACTGATTAAATGGGGCTCATTTGACTCACTTGAACTGACCCGATTCGTGAAACACATGGAGAAGCTCATCTATTTGAAGCCTTGGTGGCCAGTGAAATATTCCAGTAAAATTAGAGTTATCATGGTTAATGTAAATCCTAAGGGATAAGATTGTATAGAGTTTAAATCCCTTAGGACTCTCATCTCGTAGATAGGCACTACTCTATGTCATTGATGTAATTCAATATGTACTGTTGGATTTGGGGGAGTTCAACTATAAATAGTGGCCCTCATTTGTAATCACTTCATCCCATTGTATTCCATTCTTGAGTTAAAAAAAATACTTTTGAGAGCATTTATTCAAACACTTGGCGTGATGTTGTTTTCTTGTGGCTATTTTGTCCAATTCAAGTCTCTTTGTCTTTTGGAGTTGCTTCTGCTTTATTTCGGTGCCTTAGAGAAATTCCATGTGAGTTCTCACTTTTCAAGTTTAAGCTAACTTATGCAAATTTGAAACAGAAAAATCACATAAAGTTATGAGGTTTCCCAAGCTAAAGTTCTAGCCCCGTGACACTAGGAGGTAGGTTGCATTTTGCTTCCTATATTAAAAAATTGGGCAAATTAGCCCCTTTACGTTAGAAAAAATAAGTGAAATTGGTCATTATAGAAAAAATAAGTGAAATTGGTCATTATGTTAAAAGTTTCATCCACGTGTGTTGTTAAGTGAATATTTGAATTTTTTTTCAATTTTTTATGACATTAAATTAACGAGTGAGTAGGATTAGCTAAAAGTATCATAGAGGCCCTTGTACTAGAGATTGGATTGCATTTCGCCCTCAAAAAATGGGTAAATTAGTACCTGTATGTTAGATAAAAGATCAAACCAATTCTTCTATTAAAAATTCCATCAATTTCTTCTATTAAATGATGACGTGGATGACTGAGCAATCAAAAGTAGCACATGGTATGCCACGTGTATCTGATGTTGATGTGGTATTTTGACATGTCAGAAAATATTTATAAAATAAAAAATCTCAAAAACAAATTTTAATAATTATTTTATAAACATTATTAAAAATTATTAACCTTTTTTCTGAGTTCATTCCAACCTGGACAACCATTTATCCAAGTTCATTTTGGACTTTGTTTTTAATAATTTGAAATAATTTTAATTTTTTGTTAATTTTTAAATAATTTTCTATATTTTATAATTATTTGAAAAGATATTTGTTTAGGTTTATCATAGATGTGTTTTTAATAATTATAGAAATATTATTCATTTTTTAGGATTTTTAATTTTTAAATATTGCCATGTCAGCATAAGGTATACATGGCACTCCACGTATCAGTGTCTAGTTGCTCCGTTAGCCACATCAGCCTTAACAGTAAAAATTGTTGTAACATTTAATAGAAAGACTAGTTTTGTTTTTTTAGTATAATGTACATGGACTAATTTGCCCATTATGTTTGAGTAGCTAGAGGGGGAAAATACAATCCAACTCCTAGTACAAGAGCCTCTATGATACTTTTACCTCTTACTCATCCTTTATTTCCAATCACTTATATTAAAAAAAATTCGAAAAGCCAAGTCATCATTTAACAACACATATGGATGGAATTTTTAACAGAATAGCCAATTTGTACTTTTTTTGTTTTCTAACATACAGGTGCTAATTTACCTAATTTTAAGTAAATAGGGTAAAATGCTATCTATCTTTTAGTACAAAGACCTTCATGATACTTTTACCTTTGAACTTTCCATTTTTGTTATTGTAACAAAACAATGAACATTTCTTTTTAAGCGAAATTAAATTGGCTATGATATTCCTTTTTTTCAATAGAATTGATTGATTGTACAAGCTTTATTATCCTTTTTTTTGTTAATTAAATATATATTTTTTAATCACGGGAGTTAGGTGAGATGACAATGATCTCTCTTATCTTAACCAGTGGTTAAGGGTTTAATCCTCATTCTGGGTATGAAGCAGCTTTAAAACTGGTGACCAATATCTATCTCTTTAATGGGCTTACAGAATGCGGAAGATTAATTACTAAGCTCACTCGAGTAGATACCTTGAGAAATAATAAAATATATCTTTTTATTAATAGTTTGATTTCTTTTTTAAAAAAAGGGTAAAGTATAGAAATGGTCACTAAACTATTGTTCACATTTTAATTTGGTTATTAAAACTTTTAATTTTTTTTATTTACTAACTAAACTATTCGAAATCAAGTTTTTTGGTCACCAAGCATTAACAACCATTTGAAATTTGACGGAAGTGTTGACATTGGCTTTTTTATTGGAATAATATTAAATTTAGCTTTCTAATGTTTTTAAATTCTATCAATTTGTTCTTAAATAAAAAAAAGTTCAAAAAATTTAGCCCTTAGTGTTTACAAAATTTATCATTTTGATTCAAATTCTAAAAAATCAATAAATTTAGCCCTCAACATTTACAAAATGAAAAATTTTTATTTTTTAAAATTTTGTAAATTAAAAAAAAAAAACTCAACAACCAAACCTCTATTTCTCCGACCTTTATCTATGATAACATATCAATTCTCCTAAAACTCAATATCCGGTCCCCTTATTTATTTTATTATTTATTTAGGATAAAATATGTGATTGTAAAGTTATTTTTATTTATTTTATTATTTATTAATTTAATTGTAAAATTTTTGAAAGTTGTAATTGTTAATTTTTTGAAGAATTAAATTTGAAATTGATAGATTTTAAGCTTAAAATATGAAAAGGATTAGATTCTAAAATTAAGTTAACCTAACTTTTAATTTTATAAAATAGAAACTAAATTAAATAAATGTAAAATCTATGATAAAATTACTTTAAAATTATTTAAAATTTGTGAACATAATAAAAATACTAAAAAAATGTAAAAAATTATAACAAACATTAGTTTAGTGTTTTTCAAAACCATAACATGATAATTGTTTTTAAGTGGAAGAAATACTACTATACCTGCAAGAGTCACCGATATTGCCATCGCACAGTTGACAATACATGATAAGCTGGAGTTTCAGACCATGATTTTGGACAAGTTCAACTTATGCTTTCCAGTTGTATTTCAATGGCCCATCTTTCGTCCATTATTTAATCTAATTCAATTATCATCCCACTTTGGCTCCTTTGAGACATGTGCCAAAATCATTAAAAAGGGTGGCATCATTTCCCACCAACCAACATTAATTTTTTTGTAAATTTTACAAATAGTCATTTAATTATATTTGCAATTTTGTTTTGATTATTATGTTTTAAAAATTTTCAATTTAAGTGTTAATATTTGAATCCGTTCCTATTTTTGTCACCTGTCGTTAAATTCATAATGAAAAACCTTTTCTTTTTCTAATCGGTATATAAATTTAGTATTCAATACTTACATATTCTATCAATTAAATTTTAATCCTAAATAATTCAATAAATTTAACTCTCCACTTTTATAAATTTTATCAATTTAAAAATTTCCTAATAAAAACTTTTACCTTTTAAAACCACACCACTTTACGAAACGATGACGTTAACAAATCAAAAACTAACCCTAGTCTTTCTCCTTTATTTCACTGGCCGCAAGTCCTGTTTCTTCATCCACTTTCATCTTCATCAATAAGCAGACTGCTCCTTCATCATCCGCAAAACATGGGTTTTTTATCCAGCTGGTGTAAAAAAAAAAAAAATTTATACACAAAAATAGAGTGTCAGATACATTATTTATAAAAATGGGTTTTTTTTAGGTCGAATCTACCTGACAGGCGCGACCCATTTTTTTAATAATAAAATTCTTTTTTTAAATATTATTATTTTAATATTTTTTAATAATTTTTTTAAATTTTAAATTCAAAACGGGTCGAACCAGGTCGAGCCTGACCCGGAGGTGCGACATGTCGAGCCTGCTGCAGGGGCGCGACTTCCCTACAGCCCCGTCCCCTCCCCTGACTATAATTTATTGTTATGAATTTTTTAGTTATAGTTTTCCTCCTTTCTTTATTTATTTTAATAATCTTTTCCTGGGATTACTAAGCTTTTAGGGACATGTTAAAAGTGCTTTTGTGGTGGTTAACAGTAAGAAGAAGCATTATTTTCTTTGCTGAATTAGGGTAACATTAACATAAAATTTATATCTATATCTTAAACAACAATGATGACACACACAAAGATGTAAGTGATTTCGAGGTTTTTTTTTAATAAAAAATAATATTAAAAAATTAATTAATTATAAAAATTAGAATGAAGAACAAATTAATTACAAAAACGAGGTATTTGCTATAATAATTTTGACGTGGTCTCATACATTAATGGCACCAGTGATTTTTTTTTAAATTTAACAAAAAAAAGCTAAAAAGGTAAAAAAAAAAAAAAGAATTGTGTTACCAGCACCAGTCAATTTTTTAAAAATTCTAATAAAAAACTAAAAATAAAAATAAAAAAAACTAATTTGTAATTCCAGCACTATATATTTAATACATTAATGTTTTTTTCCTTACATTTAACTCCTATAACTAAACTTTTTTTATTTAATTAATGGGGTGTCACCTGACACATTGATGACACCAATTAAAAAAATATTTTTTTACTTTATTTTTTGTTAGACTTTTTTTAAGGTTTATCGGTACTGTCAATGTATCACGCAGCATCCAAAGTTAAGGATAACAAACACCCTTTTTTATAATTAATTTTTTTAGCTTATATTTGTAATTAATTATTTTTATTAAAAAAAAGTTGTGCTTTCGGTTCCATTAATAGAGCCCTGCATATCTAATCTCCCTTATCAAAAACAGCTATTTATCTAGTGATTTTCAAATTAGTATATACATTTTTATTCATCAAAACAATTCAGCAATACTAACATTTCCATTACTATATTAATCTATTATAAATACTAACATTTATGAGGGGATGGGGCTGTAGGGAAGTCGCGCCCTGCAGCAGGTGCGACATGTCGTGCCTCCGAGTCAGGCTCGACCCGGTTCGACTCATTTTGAATTTAAAATTTAAAAAATTATTAAAAAATATTAAAATAATAATATTTAAAAAAAGAATTTTATTATTAAAAAAATGGGTCGCACCGGTTAGGTAGGCTCGACCCAAAAAATAATCCATTTTTGTAAATAATGTATCTGACACCCTATTTTCGTGTATAAATTTTTTTTTTACACTAGCTAGGTAAAAAACCCGCAAAACATTAAAAAGTGTGCAATCTATTGATAAAATGAATTTGGATAACGCAGCGATTTAAAAGGATTTAAATAAAAAATTTAAAATGATTTAATAAATTAAATAAATTTTTTTGAATAATTCAATAATTAATTTATATTTTTAAAATTGAATGATAAAATCATAAATTTATTAATAATATAATTACCTAATATATTTAAACATTAAAAAGTGTAGCACCATTTCCCACCAATCAACCATATTTTTATTAATTATATTATCCGGGTATGTGGTCACATCTATAAAATAATATCCGTACTTTATTAAAAATTTTAATAATTTTTTGAGAGTTTCCCATATTAATATTAATGTTGATGGTGGAAAATGGTTCCATCCACTTTAATGTTTTGACGGTTTCTTTTCTAAAATAACCCAAATTAATTAATTTATTTGAAAATGACTCAAGGAAAATTAAATATGAAAATGATTTAAACTCTATAGTGACCGATGGTGCCACTTAACTCACCGGCAACACTGTCCCTGTAACACCCTAACTGGACTTAAGAATTTCAGCTAAGTTGAAGGCGTTACATTCAATCATTGAACTGATCTTATAAAGCCATTTTTTCCTTCTTGAGTCGATTTGTTTGTGTTAGAATTCAGTGAACCAAATCCTTATTTAAATAAAATAAAGTGGTAAAATAAAATAAAAGTAAAATTAATATAGAACTACACTTCTTTTATTTTATTTTAGAATAAGGTTTTTTTAAACCTTATTAAACTTCATCTATTTGATATTGATTAGAATAAGGTGTTTCAATCTTACTACACTCCTATTAGAATATGGTTATACAAGCCTATAAATAGACATAGTCTACTCCTCTTGTAATTCATTCGAATTCAACATAGTGAATTTTCTTCTACTCTGCCCGTGATTTTTTCCCGAAAGGGTTTCCACAAAAAATATGTGTGTTCTTTATTTTTATTTCTCTTTTCTTTGCGATATACTATTGTTACCGACATTCTATTATTATTATTATTATTATTATTATTATTATTATTATTATTATTATTATTATTATTATTTACAAATTGGTATCTGAGCTTCCGTGTTGTTCATCTCAATCACGGTAATGACATCTTTGAAGTATGAAATTCTGCTGTTGGATCGCAACACCAGATTTACATTGTGGCAGATAAAGATGCAGACAGTTCTTGCACAGATGGACTTAGAGGAAGCCCTACTAGGGGTAGATAAGATGCCTTCGACATTTATGGAGGAAGAAAAAAAGCGCAAGGACCGAAAAGCGTTAACACAGTTACACCTGCATTTGTCTAACGAAATTTTACAGGATATGGTGAAGGAGAAGACCGCCGTTGGATTATGGAAGAGGCAAGAACAAATATGTATGTCGAAAACTCTAACAAGCAAGCTGCATATGAAGCAACGTCTTTATGCTCATCGTTTGGAGAAAGGTGTGTCTGTGCACGAACACTTAACAGTGTTTAAAGAAATTCTTTCAAACTTGGAAGCCATGGAGGTTCAGTTTGATAAGGAAGATCTAGGATTGATTCTACTTTGTTTGTTGCCCCCGTCTTATTAAACCTTTAGAGATATAATTTTATATAGCCGCGAGTCTCTCACAGTTGATGAGGTTTATGATTCTTTAACCTCATATGATAAGATGAAGCATCTTGTGGTTAAAATCGACTCACAGGAAGAAGGTTTCATTGCTCGTGGGAGATAAAATTGAAATGCTGATGATGATCGTAGAAGGACACAGGAACGAAATCCTCGCAGTAAATCTAAAGGTAGATCGAAGTCTTCAAACAAAGGTAAAACTTGTAACTTCTGCAAGAAGAAAGGGTACATTAAATCTGAGTACTATAAGCTACATAATAAGATCAAAAGGGAGACTATGAATCAAAAGGGAAAACAACCTAAAAATTTCGGTGAAGCTGATGTTGTAGAAGACTACAATGATGGTGAACTTCTAGTTACTTCTATCAACAATTCTAAAGTGAGTGAGGAGTGAATCATTGATTCAGCTTGCACCTTTCACATGAGTCCCAATCGGGATTGGTTTACAACTTATGAACCAATGTCTGAAGGTGTTGTTTTGATGGGAAATAATACTTCATGTAAAATTACAGGTATTGGAACGATTAAAGTTAAGATGTTTGATGGAGTTGTTAGAACACTTAGTGACGTGCGACATGTTCCAGAGTTGAAGAGAAATTTAATTTTGTTGAGTACTCTTGATTCAAAAGGGTACAGATACACAGCTAAAAGTGGGGTTTTGAAGATTTCCAAAGGTTTCATTGTTGTGATGAAAGGGCAAAGAAAGACTGCCAAGTTACATGTTTTACAAGGTTCTACTATTACTAGTGATGCAGTTGTTGTTTCATCTTTCTTGTTAGATGATGATATTACTAAACTTTGGCATATGCACCTAGGGCATATGAGTGAGAATGACATGACAGAATTGAGTAAAAGAGGACTTCTTGATGGGTAAGGAATTTGCAAACTAAAATTTTGTGAGCACTGCGTTTTTGGGAAGCAAAAGAGAGTTCGATTCACTAGAGGAATCCATAACACGAAAGGAACATTAGAGTATATTCATTTTGATCTGTGGGGGCCGTCGAGAGTGTCTTCGAGAGGTAGAGCTAATTATATGCTAAATTTTATTGATGATTTTTCCAAAAAAAAGTTTAGGCATTCTTCCTGAAGCAGAAAAATGATGTGTTTTCTGCATTTAAGTCTTGGAAAAATATGATTGAAAAACAGATTGAAAAAATAAAACACCTCCACACAAACAATGGCTTAGAGTTCTATTCTGATGAGTTTGATAAACTGTGCAAGTTAGAAGGGATCGTGAGACACTTGACAGTTCGTCATACTCTACAGCAAAATGGCATTGCAGAACAAATTAACAGAACGATCATGAAGAAGGTTCGATGTATGTTGTCAAATGCCAACTTACCAAATTCGTTTTGGGCCGAAGCAGCCTCTACTGGATGTTTTTCAATCAACCGATCTTCATCCGTTGCCATTGAGAAAAAGACTCACAAGAGGTATGGCCTGGTAATCCTGCTGACTATTTTGATTTAAATATTTTTGGGTGTCCTACATATGCTCATGTTGACAATGGAAAATTGGAACCGAGATCCATTAAATGTGTTTTTCTTGGTTATAAAACTGGTGTAAAAAGGTATAAGTTATGGTGTCCTGAAAATAGAAAAGTTGTGATTAGCAGAGATGTTATTTTTTATGAAACTACTATGCTACTTAACTTATCTCTTAAATACTCTTCCAATAAAGAAAATCAAAAGCAGGTGGAGCATCAGATTAATCCAAAATCTACAACAGAGTCGACTCCTCAAGCTAGTACAAAAATTCAAAATAAAGTTACTTTTTCACCACAATACTCTATCGCAAAAAATAGAACTAGAAGAGAAATTAAACCTCCAAAGAAGTATGTCGAGGCGCTTATGCTTTAAATGTGGCAAAAGATATAGATGCAAAATAAGAGCCATCTAATTATTCTAAGGTGGTTACCTATAAAGATTTAGAAAAGTGAATGTTTGCTATGCAAGAGGAGATGGAATCATTCTACAAAAATAGAACATGGGATCTTATGAAACTTCTTAAAGGTAAAAAGGTTGTTCATTGTAAATGGGTGTTTAAAAAGAAAGAAGGGACTCTAGGAGTTGAAGAACCCAGATACAAAGCAAGCTTATTGCAAATGGTTACAGTCAAATTTCATGAGTGGACTTCACAGATGTGTTCTCCCTAGTTGTGAAGCATAGTTCGATTCGAGCTTTGCTTGTCACTATGGCCATGCATGATTTAGAGCTTGAGTAGTTAGATGTAAAAACTATATTTTTGTATGGAGAACTTGAGGAGGATATTTACATGCAACAACTAGAGGGTTTTACAATCTCAGAAAAAGATGACTATATTTGCTTGCTGAAAAAGTCCATTTATGGTTTGAAACAATCACCAAGACAGTGGTACAAGAGGTTTGATTCCTTTATGACTTTCTATGATTTCAAAAAAATTAGTTTTGACAGTTGTGTTTACTTTAAGAAAAATAGTGATGGTTCTTTTAAGTATCTACTCATTTATATTGATGACATGTTGATAGTAGCGAAAGATAAAGGAGAGATAAGAAAGGTTAAAGCCCAACTAAGTGAAGAACTTGAGATGAAAGATTTGGGACCAGCAAAGAAGATACTTGGTATAGAGATTCTCAAAGATAGAAAAGCAAGTAAATTGTACCTAAGTCAGAAGGGGTACATTGAGAAAATTCTTTACAAGTTCAATATGCAGAGTACTAAGCTTGTTAGTACTCCTTTAGTAGCCCATTTCAGACTTTCATCAGCTTTGTCTCCACAATCAGATGATGAGATTGAGTACATGTCACATGCTCCATACACTAGTGTAGTAAGATCTCTCATGTATGCTATGGTTTGTTCACGTCCAAATTTATCATATGCAGTCAGTGCAGTTTGTAGATACATGGCGAATCCTGGTAAAGAACATTGAAAAGCAATTCAGTGGATTTTAAGATACTTACGAGGTGCTACTGATGTTTGCTTACAATTTGGAAGAACTAGAGATGGAGTAATTGGGTATGTTGATGCTGATTTTGCTAGAGACCTTGATAGAAAAAGATCTCTCACAAGTTATGTCTTTATAATCGGAGGTTGTGCTATTAGTTGGAAAGCCACTTTGCAAAATACAGTTGCTTTGTTTACCACTAAAGCTGTGTACATGGCGATTATTGAGGCTTGTAAAGAAGCCATTTGGTTGAAGGGACTCTTTAGTGAACTCAATGAAAACCTTCAAATCAGCACAGTATTTTGTGATAGTCAGGGTGCCATCTTCCTTACAGAAGATCAAATGTTTCATGAGAGAACAAAACACATTGATGTTTGGTATCATTTTGTTTGTGATATTATTACTCGTGGTGATATTGTTGTGAGCAAAATTAGTACTCATGAAAATCCTACAAATATGATGACTAAGTCACTTCCTATAACCAAGTTTGAGCATTGCTTAGACTTGGTTGTTGCTCATTGTTGAAGTTAATCCTTTAAGGGGTTTTATGGAAGAGGTGGAGAACTTGTTCGTTAAGAGTTTGCGATGAAGAACTTGTTCATTGAGAATTTGTGTCAATGTGGAGATTCTTAGAATTAAGTAACCCGAATCCTTATTTAAATAAAATACAATGGTAAAATAAAATAAAAGTAAAATCCATATAGAACTACACTTTTTTTATTTTATTTTAGAATAAGGTTTTTTAAACCTTATTAAACTCCATCTATTTGATATTGATTAGAATAAGGTGTTTCAATCTTACTACACTCCTATTGGAATATGATTTTACAAGCATATAAATAGACATAGTCTACTCCTCTTGTAATTTATTTGAATTCGACATAGTGAATTTTCTTCTCTGCTGCCCGTGCTTTTTCCTGAAAGGGTTTTCGCTTAAAATTTGTGTGTTCTTTATTTTTATTTCTCTTTTCTTTGCGATATATTATCATTACCGACATTCTATTATTATTTCTTTTTTTTTTTTACAGTTTGAAAATCGCTTTTTTCTTTTTAGGAAAACATTTATAAAATGAACTGAATTTACCTAGTAATTTGGAACTTTTAGTCAAAGTATTTTAAGTATTTAGAAAGCAATGGAAAACATTTAAGGTAATGGTTTTCTAAACTGAAAAGCATGCAAATATCAGAGTTATAATTTAAATGTCATACTTAAAATAAATAATCTATGCAATCCCAAAATAAAATGATTAAGTAAATCTTGAATGAAAGTTTTTAATAAAAGCAAAATAAGCTACTAATACGAGGTTCCTCCAATACCTTTCCAGCTCCTAGATCTCTACGCTTCCTAAAAGGTAAGGAAAATGGCAAATGAACTTACAATGGCTCAGTGTGAGACAAACCTTAAACCATCATATATAATAATTCAAATAGAAAAGCATACAATCTATAGCATAGTAGCAAAGTAAGCATAATAAAATGAACGTATAGTAAATCAATTCATAGACAAAATATATTCATGATGCAAAGGCAAATTTATGTTTTAATTTAATGTTTTAATTTCTCACCCGTCCATCTGAACTGCCCTCGAGCATTTCTCGACACACTATTCTACATAACAAAAATCGACCATCTCGAATTTGATTTTTAGTGACGATGGCCGTTCACTGGTCATCTATTATGATGACTTTTACTACCACCCCGGTTTGGTTTGGTTTTGATAAAGTTTTAAATGACTATCCCGTTTTATCCGGTTTAGATGGCTTTTCACTACGATAAACTATCATCCCAGTTGACCCAGTTTGGTGGCTTTTTAGCCTACCATCCTAGTTTATCCATTGATAATATCTGACCAGTCCTAAATAAATTCACACCTTTGTGACTTTTTTCGAAGATTTCTAGTTTACAATTACCAAGATTTTATCCTGATTAACTTAGGTACCTTCAATTGATTTCATGCAACCTAGAAAACCCACTTCTCATAATTAGAACTCACATTTACTAATTTTTACATACAATTGGTTTCTTACAAAGTCTGTAATATTGTTCTCAAATGTTGATCGTAATAATTTTCACTTTTCGAATAAATCAAAATATAATCAATAAACACAACTAAAAATCGATTTAGTTACGATAAAAAATGCTCCTCATCAAATCCATAAAGCAGTGCATATATATGAATGTGTTGGCCCAAGGTTAATTAATGCATCTATAGTAACACCAAAAAGAGCAAAAGTATTAGTGATAACATCAGGATTAGAAGCCTCCTCATGAATTCATATAGCATAAGCATAGGTAGGAGCCTAAGCTTTAGATTTGACAACTGTATCCTTAGTTCCTCCTCAATTGACCCCAGCATTCCTACTATTTCTCAGTCGTCTACCCCTCAGTAGAGTCACCAGTGGTTTTGTAAAATGTTTTAAATCGGTCTTAACTTTATTTGGGCAATCTTTTAGGAAATGATCAAAAGAACCGGATTTGAAACAAGATCCTATCCTTAATCTACACTCCCCAAAATGATTTTGTCCACAATGCTCTCAAACAGGTTTGTTCATGTTTTGAACACTTGCAAGGCTAGCTATTAACGTATCCTAGCTTCTCATATTATTCAATCTCGATCTATCTCTCCCTTAAAACCTTGACCAATAAGTGAAACGACTGTGAACATCTATCGACTTTTTTGGTGGAGGAGTAGGAAATGATCTAGTCATACTCCATTTACCAACTTTACCTAGTAATTTAGAGCTTTTCATCAAAGCATTTTGAGTATTTATAAAGCAACGAGAAACATTTAAGGTAATAGTTTTCTAAACAGAAAAGCATGCAAATATTAGAGTTATAATTAAAATGTCATAATTAAATTAAATAAGCTACACAATCCCAAAATAAAATGATTAAAGGAAATCTTTAATGAAACTTTTAAATAAAAGCAAAATAAGCTACTAATTTGAGGTTCCTCCGATGCCTTTCCGTGTCTTAGGACTCTTCGCTTCCTAAGAGGTAAGGGAAATGGGAGAATGAACTTACAATGGCCTAGTGTAAGACTAACCTTAAACCATCATATATAATTATTTAAATAGTAAAGCATACAATTTATAGCATAATAGCAAAGTAAGCATAATATAATGAATGTATAGTAAATCAATGCATAGACAAAATATATTCATGATGCAAATGCAAATTGATGTTTTAATTTCTCACCCGTCCATCCGAACCATCCTCGAGCATTGCTCAACACACTATCCCAAAAAAAATCAACCATCTTGAATCTGATTTTCAATGATGATGGTATTCACTGGTAATCTATGATGATGACTTTTAGTACCACCCTGGTTTGGTCCAGTTTTGATAGTGTTTTAAATGACCATTCTGTCCTATCCGGATTAGATGGCTTTTCACAATAATAAACTATCATCCTATTTGACCTGGTTTGGTGGTTTTTAGCCTACCAATATGGTTTATCCATTTTGGATGATATTGCCGCCTACTTCGTGCAGTACTAATTTTTAGTGTGGACTTAAATTGTCACTGTCTTCTACGGAACCCCTCCATCCTATATTCCCAATTTCATGTATTATGCACATATACTTATCATATCATACTATTTTATTCCTAATTTGGTGTGTTAGGCAACACCGATGTCTGATTTAAAAAATATATATAATTTTTCGGTGCCACTAGTTGTTAGGCAACATTGTTGCTAGATTTTTTTAAAAAAATTTAGTGCCGTCAATTTATTAACTAGTGTTAAAATTTTAAAAAATAATTTTTTGGTGACACTAGTCTGTTAAGTGACACCCGTGTCAGATTTAAAAGTTTGAATTTTTTCGGTGTCACCAGTGCGTCAAGCAACAACCAGAGGCCTATATATACACAAAAGCACCTTTATCTCATAGGATTCATAATGGACCAAAATCAAGCAAACTTGAATATCATGAGATTCCTAATTGACCTAATTCAAGCAAAAGATAATGAAACCAGAAAAAATACTTATTGAACTACATTACAAATTTTGTAATGTGATTATTCCAACAATAGTTAGTATTATTATCATAAAAGTTAAAATGATAGTAGGGATAATCATTTATCGATATGCTTTCTTTTTGAGTCAACATATGATTTTTTTTTTTTTTACAATTTGAGGCAACTTTCAAATAGTCTTGGATAACTCTAACTTTATCCTCTGTCTCATGTATCATATCAGTCCCAACCAATTTTCTTTCGCTCATCTTTGACCAATATAACAATGTTGTGCATTTTTTACATTATAAAGCCTCGTATGGTGTCATTTTAACACTCGTCTAATAGCTATTATTAATTGCAAATTCAGCTATTGTGTAACACCCCAATTTCTTTAATTTTGGCTTTTCTAAATTTGTTACACAATAAATCTGTCTGCTTCAGTGGTTATGTATTTTGGGAGTGTCTGAGGAGTCTTGGGTTCAAGCCTTAACCTAAGAAAAATTTTTGTTTTTAATTGAATTAAGCCTAGCTCTTGTTCAGTAGGCTTAAGTTTAAATGTTGGTAAATTTATATTAGAATAGGCCAGCTGGTCTAGTGGTTAAGAGGAGTGTGGGAGTAAGGGAGGTCTTGTGTTTGAGTCATTACTTGGGCACTACTTTTGTTGCTAATGTCGTGGGGGTGTTCACCCCTTTTGTTTTTATTATTTAGGTAATCCCCAAACATAGGCGGATCGATTCAGCAGAGAACTCAGCGGTGGCCACACGACTTTTTTTCGCACAGTATCGTACTTATGTGTGATTTTAATTTTTATTCTAGGGTATTTTTATGTAATAATGGCCTTTTCGGATTTTTGGTTTTAATTTGGATTTTTATACTATTTATAGACTTAAATCTGCTAGAAGTAGGTAAAACCCGGGGTTTTCACCAGATATACATGTTTTTAACAAAATACCCACCCTTACGCGGACCGTTTTAAAAGCTTCCGCAGAGTATAATATTTTGGAAATAAATAATGACTAGTAAATAGATAACGTCTGAAAATGGAAAATGTTTTAGAAACAAATAACCTGGTTTGAATTAACAAAAGACAACGAAGAGTTGTTTAAGCGGAGAAATGGTTTTTACCAACGACTTAGTTTTTGAAAACACTTCCATGTGACACCGCCAGATTTGGCCATAACGTCTAGGCCGGGTTTGGGTTGTTACATGATGATAAAAATTTCTCCCAGTTACCTTCAAATTCAATGACATAAAATTGCAACATATCTTCAAGTATCTGTGTAACGACCCTAAAATTCCCGGGTATCGAAAATACGAGTCGTAGGGCCTCCGTCTTAGGAAAATGAGCTCGTAGATATTTATTAAAAATATTTATGGAATTAGTTATTAGTTGAATTAGATTTTGGTGAAGTGAATTTAGTTTAATTAGAAATAATTAGTAGAAAGGACTAAATTGAATAGAATGCAAAGGTTTAATTATAGAACATAAAAATATTAAAGGATTAAATTAGTAATTAGACCATAAAAGTGACATGTGTGAATGATGGATAAAATACAAGTGTATTAATTTTATTGGTACAAATGTATGTATGTGTTTGCTTAATTATTAAGTAAATGTTATTTAATTAATTATTTATTTATTTGTTATAATTAATATTAAATATGTGATATTATAATTTTATTGATTAATTATGATAAAGACAAGTGTATGGTGAGGATTAGTGCATGTGTTGTAGTGTGTATGGATGCAAATGTATGTGTATAATTGGTTATTATATTAGATATTTATAATAATTAATTAAAGGTTAATAAAACAAAAGAAAAAAAAAAGAGAATAGAAAAGTTACAGACAAGAAAACGTGAAAAGGAAAGAAAGAAAGAAAGAAAGAAGAAAAAAGGGAAAATTGAAGGATTAAGGCTTGAAGCTTAATTTGGTAAGTTAATTAAGCGCTTTTCTTTGTAATTTTGATGTTTTTGAAGCTTTAGAGAAAGAATCTCTTGAATTTATGTGAAAATATTGAAAAATAATGGAGGTTTGATTAGGGTTTATGTTGAGAAAATGGTGGAATTAGGGCTTAATTTGATAAAATTATGAATTTGAATTGAATTAAGGACTTAATTGTAAAACAAGCTAAAAGTTTTGAGTTTTAGGGATTAAATTGAAAGAAATTTGGAATTATAAAAAATGATGAAAATTTGATAGTTATATGAAAGTTTTGATGAAAATTTAATAAGAAAATGAGGTAAATTGCTAAAGGAGAGAAGATGACAAAGTTTAGGACAAATTCGGTATTATAAGAAAAGTTGTATAAAAACTTAGAAATTTGTATGAATTATGTGCATAGTTAATTGATTATAATTATGCTAATTTTCGTAGCAAACAAGGAAACCGAGCCATCGAATACGAAAGGAAAGGAAAAAGTGGTCGAGGAGTAGCTCGGGGAAATATTGGTTTGTATTATCATAACTCAATTTATTTATTATTGTAAATTTAACTTTCAATATGTTTCAATGCATGGAAATGAAATTGAGGTAATTAGTAGTATTTGGATTGAATGTGATTGGATGTGACTATTAACATGTATATGGATTGAAAGTATGAGAAAGTGTTGGTGAATGTATGAGTATGTGAATTGATTGATGGTTATGTGATTATGTGATTTTGAAGCAAATTATGATTGAAATGCTATTATGATTAAATTGAATTTGAATGATTTCATACAATTGAAAGTGGAAGTGAAACGAATAAGTGATTCCGATACCCTATTAACTAATCAGGTTTAGTGGATATAGTTGGCATGCCATAGGATCAAAACAGTTCAGAGATTCTTCGACCTTGAGTCGATGAGGCACTTGGTGTGCCATAGATTTGCTTCGGATAGTTTCGATGAGGCTTTGGTAGCCACTTTGCTTCGGCTCAGCCGATGAGGTACTTGGTGTGCCATAGATTTGATTTACTTCGAACTATTCGATGAGGCTGTGGTAGCCACTTTACTTCGGCTATGCCGATGAGGTGTTGGTCGCCATTCTGATATGTTAAGTGGATCCGTGTATCCGCCGAGGTCCGAGTCACGTTAATAGGGCAAACAAGTGAATTGAGCTAAAACTATCCGAATCTGATTATCTAAGTTATCAAATGAAAAATGAAAGGAAATTATGAGGTGAAATGTGGAAAGAAATTGTGTATGAGATTGAAAACATGAACCCCATGTTCATGAATTATATATATATGTGTGAAAGTATTAGAAATTAAGTGTTTATATGTTGATGATAATTGTATAGTTGTTTGAATGATGTTGATATGGTAGAAATTGACATGTTTGATTGGTTATTGGTACATTTATGTTTTGAAATTGAATCGATGTTTTAAATTGAATTATGGTAATACCACTGAGTATTTCCAATACTCAGCATACGGTTGTTTTCCGTGTGCAGGTTAGGTAAAGTTGAGGTTTCGTCAAGCATCCAAGACAATCCCGATCTCAGCTCAAATTAGTGGTAATGTATCCATCTTTTGATATTGTGGCATGTCCTAGGTTAATGTTTGTCACTTGTATATATTTAATATTTTGGGTGTAAATATGGTGTATAAACTTTGAGAAGTTTTAGAAATGAATTAATGAGTTTTTGTTATGTTTGAAATTGATTTGAATGATTTTTGATTGTCATTTATAAGCCAATTAATTGGGTATGTATTTGGTATGTTAAGTGGGTAAAAATAGCGAAACATGCAGTTTTCACACGGCCAAAACACATGGGCGTGTGCCTTGGCCGTGTGGGGGAAGTCAGTAGCTTCCACGGGCAAGTCACACGGCCGTGTGTGGCAAGTTAGTCTGCCCACGGCCTAGCCCCACGGCCATGTGATTTCACATGGGCTGTCCACACGGGCATGTCACAATCCACACGGGCGTGTGCCCTGTTTTCTATGAAAATTTTTTTAAAGTTCCCGGTTTGATTCCGAATCAATTTCTAAACTTATTTTGGGCCCCGTAGGCCTATATTAAGGTCTAATTTATAGAAATTAGAGGGTTTAAAGTTGAAACTCAAATTCTTGCCTCGTTTTATTTCGTAAGTTAGTGTATGCTTCCGGTAATACCTCGTGACCCTGTTCCGGCGACGGTGTGGGGTCAGGGGGTGTTACAATCTGAATCACCCATTTGGATTTCCTGTCAATCTAAGGATGGAAAACCATACTGAAATTCAATTTCATACACAAAGCTTTGTGTAATTTACTAAAAAATATGGAGGTAAATCTTGGGTCTTGATAAAAAATTACATGTAATGGTATACCATGTAGTTTGACAATATTAGAGATGTACAATTTAACTAGCTTCTCGAGTGAGTAATTTGTTTTGACCAGAACAAAGTATGCTGACTTGGTTAATTTTTCATCTATTACCCATATTACATCTTTCTTTTTCGGTTTCAAAGGTAAACCTGATACGAAATTCATAATGATTTATTCCCATTTTCATTCCAGAATCATCACAAATTGTAACAAACTTGACAGAATCTGATACTCGATTTGAACTTGCTAACATATTAGACACTTTTTAACGTATTTTGAGATTTCTCCTTTCATTCTCGACCTCTAATACAACTATGTCAAGTCGTTATACATTTTATTCAACTGTCAGTAGTCAATACACGATTGCTTTTTTCAACTGATCAAATCAGTTGTCAATGTAGGTTAATGAATACTTGTTCTTTATAATCATTGTATTCAACTATCAGTAGTCAATATGCAATCTTAGAGTTCCTTCTTTTTCTTACAAATAACACTAGAGTACTCAAATGCGACATCCTTGGTCAAATAAATCCCCAATCAAATAATTCTTGCACTTAGCTTTTAATTCTTTCAATTCTCTCAGTGCCATTTTATCCAATGCAAAAGAGACTGGAGCAATTCCCAGTGAAATATCAATAACAAATTCAATTTCTTTCTTTGACAGTAAACTTGACAATTCTTCAATAAATACATCATTGAACTCGTTAACTTTCAAAACTTGTTCTATCTTTGATCTCAACACTCTGGTATTTAAAATATAAGCTAGATATGTTTCACGGACTTTTTTGATCAATTGTCGAACCGATATCATTGATATGATATTAGTCGCACAATCAGTTTTGTCAGCCTCAACATTAATCTTTCACCATTCTCACATTTCAATACAATCCATTTTTGTCTACAATTAACAATTGCATCATGCAAAGCCAACCAGTCTATATTGAGAATGACATTAAACTTATCAAATGATAGTAACATCATATCAGAAGGAAATTCACAACACTGTATTCTCAGTGGATAATTTTTACATATCTTATTAACTATAGCACACTGACCTAATAGATCCATTACCCTAATATCATATTCAGTCGCCTCTACTGATATATTCTTTTTAGTTACTAAAATAGTGCATATATAGGAATGTGTACAGTAACACCAAAAAGAGAAAAAGTATTAATTAACATCAGGAGCAGAAGCCTCCTCATGAGCTCCTATAGCATTGGCCTTGGCAGACACCTAAGCTTTAGATCTGACAACCGTATCTTTAGTTCCACCTCAGTTGACCCCAACATTACTACTATTTCTTGGTTGCCTACCCCTCAGTGGAGTCACCACTGGTTTTGTAACAAGTTCTAAATCAACCTTAACTTTATTTGGGCAATCTTTCAGGAAATAATTGTAGCAACCAGATTTTAAACAATATCCTTTCCTCAATCTACATTCCCCAGAATGGGTTTTTCCACAATCCTCTCAAATAGGTTTTTTCATGTTTCAGACATTGCCAGCACTAGCTATTAACGTAGCTTGGGGTTTTAGATTATTCAATCTTGATCTATCTTTCCCTTAAAACCTTGATGAAGAAGTGAAATAACTATGAACATCCCTAAAGTTTTTTGATGGAGGAGTAGGAAATGATCTACTCATACTACATTTACCAAAATCTTGAAGCTTCAATTCAACATGTTTCTTTTCGTTGCATATGTCTTCCATCTTCTATGCTCTTTTAGAAAAAACCATAAAATCTTTTAATATAGGGACCCCTATTAACATTCTTATGTCTTTTTTTTAACCCCCACTTAAAACAAGTTCACATTTTAGTTTATGTCAGCACAATCTCTTGGGCATACTTATTAAGTCGGATGAACTTATGCTCGTACTCTGCCATAAACATGCTCCATTATTTCAACTCTAAAAATTCTCTCTCTCTTTCCAAGATATAATCGACTGGCATATTTCTTTCTGAACTCAGTTTGAAAGAAATCTCGATTTATTCAATCTTTAGGATCAACTAAAATTGGTGTTCTCCACCATTAGTACGCTTCTTCTTTCAACAACGATACTATTTGTTTCAAACTATCCTTCGATGAACACATAATTTCATCGAGAACTCACTAAGTATTTTCCAACCAGTATTCAACTCTGGTCGAATCATCATCCATTGTACCTTCAAATTCCTTAGCCATATAGTTTTGAATCATACCAAGCAGAGGCTGATGAAAACTTACTGTATTTTAAAGACGAGGTGTCGTAGGAGGCACGATCAGGGGTGGATGCTGTGAAGCCGAACGAGTAGCTCCCATGAATTGTGTAAACCATTGATTCATCATTTGGAAGAAGGAATTTTCACCTCGTTTCAACACATTTGAAGAATGGTTAACTATGATTGGCTCCCTAATTAGAAGCTGGAATATTATTGTCTAGTTTGTTAGATACGACATGATTTGATTTTGTTGAAATAATTTATCTATTAGAGAAACAAAGGCAATTCAGATCAGAAGGCATCCACTATCAGAAATTATTGTGGCATGTATATCTAGACTTAACATGTGCTACATTCAATCTTAGAATTGACTAGATGTAGCTTTAATACCATTAAATGTAACACCTCTCACCCATGTCGATTTTCAAGTTTGAGTTACAAGATACAATAGTTATTACCAAAGAAACTACGAACATTAACGTTTAATATACACCATAATACAAGCATTCATAATCATTTCAAACCATAATCATAATATATAATCTTTTCTAGGTCTTATAAGAGCCTACATATGCTCTAAAGTAAGACCGAGATTGAATAAGAATCAAATTGTAACATTTTTAAAATTGTAAGTTAACATCTTGATGTGACACATTAACTTGGCTTATTTTGATAACGGGGGTTCCTCGTCATGCCGTTGCCTATAATCTAGTGCTCGTCGCAATGACCATTGTCCAACGTCGCAATGTGGACTCTATTTTAGGCACATTTTAGGCCATTTTGGCACCCAATTCAAGCCAAACCAAACAATAACATAATTAGTGCATTTTATACCAAACATTCCTGCAAAACAACATACCAAGACATTTCAAAACATGTATGTAAACTGTAATACCCTAATTTTTCCCGGCCCGTTGGAAGCCATTATAAAAAGAGAATGAAGGAATAAATTAAAAAATAAAGTCCTTTACAAATGTTAAAACCCAAATCCCTTTAACCCAAATACATGTGGCCCAAAACTCAAACCCGATTACAAACTAAAACAGACCCTAATACCCAGTAACCCATTACACCCATTAGCCAACAGACTCAATTACACCAGAGGCCCGCATTTTAATTCGGCCCAACTGGCCCAACCTTCTGTCTAGCAGAGGAAACCCTAGGGTTTCCTGAGAGCCTCGCGCTGCCATTGCTTTTGGAAGGTTCGAGGAGCGTCTGACCAGCTCCCAAAGACCGAGGTTCCCATCAAGGCACCACCAACACTCGGGGATTCAGCCACCGGCCACCCCACGAATTACTTACTGGTTCACGACACCAGTGAACCATCAACGCTGGACTTCTCGTTGGTACCTGCAAAAACAGAAAGAAACAACGGCAGAAAAGGAAACAAAACAGTAGAAAAGGAGCAAATACGACAACAAATTAGTTTTCTTACCTATTTTGTATTCTGAACAGAGGCTACAAAGCCCTTTGTAAACATGTAAAACGGGGGGAGAGAGATCAACATACACACTGAGATTCAATAGAAATAAAAAAACAAAAAGAAAAACTTACAGTTTCTTTCGAAAAGGTGATGTTTTGCTCTTTTTTTTTTTCCTATTATTTTGTTTCTGTTTCATTGTAAAACATACCAAAATTGCATTTTTTTAAGAAAATACTACTGAAAGTGGAAAAAGGAAGAGAAAGTACCTGAGATTAGAAGCTTTTCAGCTTCTGGCCACCGTGTGCGGTGGCGCGTGTGGCGGTGCGTGCGGAGGTTCGATGACCAGGGCCAGGACGACCGATGGTCGGAGCCTTGAGGACCTTCAGAGCTTTTTTGAAGGTTTTTTTTTAAACCTAAGCTAAGAATTTTTTTATCTATTTTTAACTTATATAGGACCCGACAGACCCGACCCGCGCCTTAAAAGATCCGCGTGTTTTACCGTTAAATTGAGTTTTTTCTCCGTTCAATCCTTCCGCATTTTTAAACTTTAAAATTAAATTTATTTAGTTTTTTAATGTTACCCACTAATTCTTTTTTTGATTTTAATTTGGTCCCTAAATCCATTTTAAGACTAATACCAGGAACGGCACCGTTTTGGGATTAGGGAAATTTACCTGATGAGTCCCTAGGAATTTGATCCGCGTTTTAATTTAGCCCGAATTCGTTTTATTATTTTTTTAAAATTAGCCCTGTAATTTTAATTTAACTTTAATTATAGTCCCTTTTATATATTTTTTCTTTTTTTATTTTATTATTTATTTAATTAAAATATCTTATACATCATTTATATTATTATAAATATTATTATATTTGTAAATATCCTTTTTTATATATTATTATATTATATTATATCCATTATTTTATAGTATTTACTATTTATTATATTTTATTCTATTATTATAAATAAAAATCTATTATATTAATTTCATGTATAAGTTAGTTTTTTATTTTAATATTATTTTTTAAAATTATTATATTATTTATAATTTTATAGTCTTAAAGTGTTATTAAATTCTATATTTATTTAATTTATGTTTTATATTTACTTTATTATTTATATTATATATTATTCTTTTAAAATTCTATATACTTTTACAAAGTTATTTTATTTTACACTATTACTTTATATATTTCTTATAATTTATTTATTTATTTTTTTAATCTTTTAAATATTATTTATTTTGTTTTTAAATACTATTTGTACATAAAAATTTACTTTATCTTATATTATTTTCATATATATTTACACTATTTTTATTTTATATCATCTACCATATATTTAAATTATTATAACATATTTTATTATATATTATTTTGTTATATTATATTTTATTATATATTTTGGTATATTGTAATTTTAAAATTTTATATTTTTATACTTTAATCAAATATTTAGATTCCATTTATCATTATATTATTTATACTTATGGTGTATATTAGTTTTTTTATCTTATATAATATATATACTCTATTTTTATTTATAAAATTATTATTAAATATTATGTTTTATATTTGTGTTTTTTTTTTAAAAAATCATTTACTATCTTTTCTTATATACTATTACATTTTATATTTTGATTATATATTATATTATTTTATATTTTATTATGTATATTTTTGAAAATTATTAAGTAAATATTTATATATATTAAGTTATTTTATTATTCAATAAGTTTTGTTTATATGTTGTTTTTTTAAATTTTTAGGTTTTTATTTTAAAGTATATTCTTATAAAAAAAATTTTGATTAATTTATTTTCACTTAATAATTGTAGTGGCATAATAATTCTATTTTTATAAGTTTCTTATTATAATTATTTTTACATATTTGCATGGAATTGATTACTTATATGACTGTTTCTAAATTATATTTGAATGAAATAAATGTGTATGTACTATATAGTTTATGTTTATTTGCATAATATGTAAATATATATTAGTATAAGTTGTACTTTATTATTTGATGAGTTATATTTGCATGAAATGTTGCTATATTATATTTGTATTTAATCATGTGTTATAATTGTTTCATTTTGTTATCCTATAATATATCGTCTTAATTGCATCATATTAAAATGAAATATAAACAAAAAAAATGTTTTAAAACAAAGGCAATGTTTTTGTATTTAGAAATTCGGGAAATAGTGCCCTAACATGCTGGGTTGCAACTTCCCGTTTGTCTAAATACGTAAAATACCTTTCTAAATGATTTTATAAATTACGAGACGATTTTAGTCACAAAAGTTTTAGAATATTGTGTCCTATCATGCTGGATATGATATTTGTATTCTTTTGAATGAAGGAATCTCGGCTTTAAACTTGAATTATTCTAATTTCAAAAGGGATCATACTTTCACCTACTTTCAAAATTTTCACATTAAAGATAGAAAGTTATTCAATTTGGTACCAACTTTTGGGTGTTACGAGGGTGCTAATCCTTCCTCGTACGTAATCGACTCCCGAACCCGTTTTCTTGATTTCGTAGGCCAAAACAAATAATTTCAAACAAAAATGGTTTGAAAGTGGTTCAATCACACTTAAACTGATTGGTGGCGACTCCCGTTTTCAATTTTCAAAAGTCGAAATCCCATTTTCCAAAACCCGCTTTAAAAAGGTTTCAACAGCTTGGCGACTCCACTGGGGACCAATAAGAGAGTCAAGCCAAAAATTGATTACTTTCTGTCTTAATGCTAAAATTTGAAAAAATGTAAAAATAAAGATCCCTTTTCATGTGTTTGTTGCATATGTTTGTTATTTTATCTGCACACATTTCATTTGCATGACCGTTGGTCACACCTTTAAGTGGGAGTAAGAAACTAAGCTTTCGTGAGGTTTTCACCTCCGTATGAGTTAGTGGATTGCTTCCGGGAAACATCTGTGCCTATAGGCTTCGTGAGATTTTCATCTCCATATGGTCGTAGGGAAATGAATCCCCCTAAACCGAACTTGGTCCATATGAGCCTATAATGGGTGAGGATCGAGGAATCTGCTAATTTGGGTACCCTTTACTTTAGAACCGAACTTCATGTAGTGAGCTTTAGGTGCTTGCCTTAGGTAGTACGATGATAACCTTTTAGTACTTACCCTTTATAAGTATTTGTTTATTATATTTTTATATATGGCACTGACTTATTCTTCTTATTTTTGTTGTCATTGCATATCATTCATCATTAAAAGATATCGATTCAAGGTTCAATTTCTGAGTTAGAAAGTTTTATAATGGGGGATGAATATCTTAATAAAGTAGGGGACAACTCTTTCGTTTGTGCTTGGTCAGAGAAAACCCAGTTAGAGAAAGGTGATAGCATTACTGAGGGGTATGCATCAGAGTTATGGGATTTCACTCGTATCAGTTCAACACAGTTCGATTTTCAGGAGTTGAGAGACATTTGGGCCCAGTTGGATGACGAGGCTAGGCAGCTTTTCTTCCAAACTTATAGAGATCTTCCCTATCTGCTAGACATCAAAGTAGATAAGCACCTCTTTCGAGCCATGGTACAATTCTGGAACCCTACTTATAGTTGTTTTACATTTGGAGAGATAGATTTAGTACCTACTTTAGAGGAATATACGACTTTGCTGCGCTGCCCAAAGATTTAGGGTTATAAGGCTTATGTTAGGCTTACTAACCTTCCGAAATTTGCGAAGAAATTAGTGACGATTATTGGGAGGAGTGAGCAGTGGGCTTTAGCTCGGGTTCAGCAAAAGGGTGATAGTAAATGTATTCCTTGGGCCGTTTTGAGAGATTTGATATTGACGCACCCTGATGTGAAGAAAAAGGTCGATGTTTTGGCATTAAGTATCTATGGCTTAGTAATCTTCCCAAAGGTAATAGGGCATATAGACGAGGCAGTGGCAGATTTTTTTGATCGTATTGGTAAGCAGAACACACCAGTGCTCGCGATTCTAGCTGAGACATTTCGGTCTTTGAGTGCTTGTCAAAGTCCCGGTGAGGGCAGATTCATTGGATGTGCGCAGTTGTTGTTAGCCTGGTTTTACGGTCACTTTCAAAAGCTTGATAAGGTCTATTGCCGAGTGTTCTTTGAAGGGTATTCTCCTTTAAAAGAGGCAGCAACTATATCAAGGAGAGATGACATCACCAAAGAAAGGTGGATAGATATTCTTCAGAATCTTCGAGAGAAGGATATTATGTGGAAGGCACCTTGGATGAATCCTAATGAAATCCTTTATCGTTGTAGCAACTTTGATTGGGTACCTCTTCCAGGAATTTGGGGAGTCGTTGGTTATGCACCATTGCTAGTCTTGAGGCAGTATCGAGCAGGATAGTTTATACCGGCAATGAATGGGTTGGCTCAGAGTGATTTCTCTTATAAGGTGGATCACTATAAAAAGAGGATGCGAGAGATTTCTGAGGCTTGGAAGAAACCTTGTTGCATGAAGATTTTAACTGAAGGCTCGACGTCAACTGCTGATTACAAAGGTTGGTTCAGTAAGAGAGTTAATGATAATGTCCCCAGGCCAATTTTGGGGGTTAATCGATCGATAGAAGATAGATTGCGAATGGTTCCTTCAGAATTAGAAATCATGAAGCAAGAATTCGTGAGAAAGCATTCGGAACTTGAGAAGAAAATCAAGAAACTTGGGGAAGAAAAAATGTATTTGAGCTTGGACGTCGATGTGCAGAAGATAGAGACTAAAAAAGTGAGAAAAGAAAAGAGAAAGATCGAGGAAGATCGAGATGATCTGAAAGAGGAATATAAGAAGGCTCAGTCGACACTTAAAAGAGCTGGATTGGGGAAATCTTCAGATCAATGGCAGCAAGAGATCTAAGAAGAAAAGGCCAAAGCCGAGCATTGGGAGAGGAGGTTTCAAGAGATGCAAACCCAAAGTTAGAACTTGAAGGAAGAAAATCAAGGGCTAAAAACTAGGGTGACCGAACTTGGGCGAACTTTACATCATTATCGAGGCCGTAATACTGCGATCGAGTTGAAAAAGAGTTTAACCAAGATTGAGGACTTGAAAAGCAAGGTCGAGAGGTTGGAGGTGGCTTTGCATAATTGCGAACATCAGATTGAACAGCTTGAGGCACGAGAAATGCATTGGAAAGAAGAACTTTACCATTCGCAAGAACGAGTCCGAGACAGAGACTACCTCATGGGGGAAGCTGTAGGCCAGATTCGAGAGGTTGCCGAGCACTTGCAGGACTTAGCAGCACAAGCTGATGTGTTAAGCGTGTCATATGAGTCTGTATCAGATAGAGGACGAGAATTAGCTTTGTTATTAGATAGGGTTAAGACTTTGGGCCTTCGGGTGAAAGCGTATTTGTAATCCGTTTTATGAAAAGATTTTTGTTCCTTAAATAATGTTTTCTAAAATGAAACTGAATCGGAATTGATACCTTTTGCATTCATTACATGCATTTGCATCGCATTGCATTACTTGCATTAGAATCTTACAAAAAAGGATCCTAATTAGTTAAGGTTATTACAGAGAAAGGGAGAAAGTGTTAGTTTGGACGTTATGGAACAAAAATTGGAAAAATTGGAGCAAAGGCAATTACAAATGCTAGAGCATTTGACTAGTATTCAGCAAGATATACGAGACTTCCAAAGAATTGTGACTGGTTAGTTAAACCAGTTACTTATTGAAAGGCTTGGAAAGAGGAAAGGCCCCACAGTTAATAGTGAGGAAGATGAGGAGGACATTGTTTATTCTCCAAATTTTATTCCAATGAGTCAACCAAATGCACTTCGGCGAAGAGCACCTATCACTATCAGACCCCTACAGCATCAAGTCGATATGACGACACCAGTAAACCATTCAATGGGCTCAGGTCTCAATATGGGAAATAATTCAGCCAGGCTTGTTGAAGAAGTAAGGAAGGCTAGTACGGAGCAATGCAGTGTTTGTAAAAATCGAGAGAGGAGCTCTCGGAATAGAAAAGGAAATGAAGAAAAAGTGGTTCAGCCAAGAATGATGACTACGGGCCATCAAGTTCCTCAAAAGCAAAAGTCCAATCCAAGACAGAGCTCTGAAAAGCTCTCATTTACGCCCATCTCAGTGTCGTATAAAGAGCTATATCAGAGTTTATTCGACGCACATTTGGTTGCCCCATTTTATATAAAGTCGTTGCAACCCCCATTTCCCAAATGGTATGACACAAATGCTCAATGTGATTACCATGCGGGAGTAACGGGGCATTCAATAGAAAATTGTACTGCTTTCAAGAAGATGGTTAAAAAGCTTATTGAGAGGGGGATAGTGAAGTTTGATGATATCCCAAATAAAAAGAGCCCTTTATCATACCATGATGAAAAGGGGGCATGAATCGTGCTCAGATCTTTAGAGCAGGACTTGGCATTGAGGAATCTGAAGGATGTATTCGAAGGAAAGAACCAAAGAATAAATTGTGTTGAGCCCTTGCACATTTGGAAAATCTTTGAATAATGAGATTGTCGAAGTAATCCTTGTATTCGAAGGGGAATCTAGAGTAATGTTTAGAACATTCTTGTTGCACAGGATCTTGTGCTCTGACATTTTTGTTTCAATAAAACATACTTTTGTCGAACGAATATTCTTTCATTCTTTCATACTGATAAATATTCTTTTAACTTTTAAGTTTCTTTCTAAATTTCCATTACATTCATAAATATTCATTCTTGAATTCATTTATTCCTTGTACATTCTTTTGTGCCCATCGTGGATCCCTAGATATCAATGACATGGGTAACGATACTACAGATTCAAGAGTTCATTTTTGAGTGCGACATGTGTTTAAAGGAACTTCAGTACTTTGAAGATGACAAGATTTGTAACTTTGTTCCTGAGTTATTGAAAATGGTATAGCCTTAGAGAAATGAAAGGTGGTGAAATTGGAACATGCATAGTCGGGGAGCCAAGACGAGACCTCGTAGAGGCTATTTCAAAAACGTTGTCAAGGAATGCTAGAAGAGCGCATGTAGGGGGCACATGATGACTAGGAAAATCATGAGGTTTGGACATTTCTAGTCCATTTTGGAAAGGGATCATATTAAATATGCTATAAATGTCGAATTAAAGGAGTCAAGACTTATAGGGCATATTTGTTATGGGTGCTTGTTCGTCAAAAGTTTCAAGCTGACGATGGTTCATCTTTGTGATTATCGACTGCTCCATTAAGGAAAAGGGAGTAGCTTCATATGTCAATATTACCAAGTCAATAGTCATCGATTCAAAAAAAAAAGGTTTAGAAAAGATCATTTTCAAAGGTTTACAGTCCGTTCAAAGATTAGGCACCATATCACAGTACATCAAAGGTGGCCAAAAGGACAAATCAACAAAAGAATACAGAAGATGACCGAGACTTTGTAAAAATTGGCATAAAAAGCTACTACTTGCTCTTATGCTGGAGCAAACACCTTTAATTCCAGTTGTTTCAAAGGTTCCAACCATCATTCTTGGCATGGATGTGTCTCATGGCTCCCCTGAGCAGCCCGGTATTCCATCAACTGCGGTGTTGGTTTACTTTAGACAATGGCTTTTGATTTTTCGCTATAGGGCATCAGTCCGTACATAGTCTCTAAAGCTTGAAATGATAGATTCTCTTTTCAAACCAGTTTCTGACAAAGTGGATGAGGGTATCATGAAGGAAGCTTTCTTAGACTCCTATGCAAGTTCAGGGAAGAGGAAACCTGATCGAACTGTTATCTCCAAGGATAGAGATAGCAAGTCTCAGTTCAATCAAGTTTCGAACAAAGGACTTGATCAAGTTATTAAGGTTTGCAAGTTCCTTGACGAGAATTGGAACCCTAAGTTTGTGGTTATTGTTCCAGCAGGATCTCTTGACAAAGTGCTACTTGGAACTGTCATTGACAACAAAGTATGCCATCCGAAGAATAATGTTTTTACCTTTGTACTCAGGCTGGAATGATAGGAACCACAAGGCCGGACCACTATCATGTTATTTTAAACCAGGTTGGGGTTCCAGCTGATGATCTATAGGATCTTGTTCATTCTCTATCCTACGAACACCATAGCCATATCTGTTGTAACCCCTATTTTCTACGCTCATTTGGCAGCTTTACAATTGGGGCAATTTATGAAGTTTGTGGATACCTCAGAAACATCATCGAGCTATGTGTTTGTCAAACGATAGCCAGAACTGCTTCTGGGGGCAATCCATTTTTCATGGGTTTATGAGTCGAGATATTTTCCTCTAAGCCTCAATGGAGTCAAGAATTGAATACCTCTAGTGAACTTGAAAGTATTCATCCTAATGTACCAAGAATGGATGACACAGATGAAGGGGATTCGCCCATAAGAACTTCTCACGGAAGCCAAGGTGAAAACCCGCAAAGGGCGCTTTGAGATTTCTATTTCAAAAAAAAAAAAAGAGAACGAAAGAATAAAAGGAAAAGAGAAAAAAGAAAGAAAAGAAATAAAATTAGAGAGGCCAAGGTGAAAACCCGCAAAGGGCGCCTTGAGACCAAAGGGGTTTTAGTTGAAAACCCGAAAGGGCGGCTCAAATTTTAAAAGGCATGCAGTAACCTTGCTATACCTGATTTGACAAGAAGCAAAGTTACATGCTGGGGCATCAACAGAATACTTTGAATCTTCTGAACACATGTTAAACTCAAAGCAGTTTTCATAGAGCCTTTATATGGAAGCCCAAGCTGTGATATTTAGGGCATCTGATTTTTATCCTGTTGGCTATCTTTGGATTCTTGTTCTTCTAAAAAATATGCCATCAGATTGATTCCTATTGTATTCTTGATTATTTATTCAAATATAACTATTGATTCATTCATTTTCTATTATTCTTAAAGTGTGTTGCATTGAAATAATGATAGATGAACTAAACTTTCTTTTCACAAACGAAGTTTTGCATATTACTCTGGAAATTTCTGGATAATGCAAGCAAATTGAAACATGACAATTGTTTAAGGAATTCTTATAAGTAAGGGTTGAAAGCACTCGAAAGATTGAAATTCCTTGGTTCAAATGATGTTTGGACAATTCAAACGATTCGGTCCTAAGAGAGGATCATTTCACAAACAGTCTCCAGCAGGTCGTACATTCAGGGATGGTACAATGAGATCAAATTGATTCAAAGCATACGAGTAGAGTATGATTGATACGTCAAGAAGGATAAAAGATGAAGTTTTGATAAAAGAATGAGAGATGACGTCTAAGATAGGAGTCATTCTCATAACATTTTCGCATCATGTCTAGTTAGGAACATTTGACTCATCTTGATCATGGCATCCTAATCATCAGGCATAAACCCATACGCATTCTACAGGATATGACAGATTTGACGTCTCTGTAATAGACGGGGAGCAGATCGAAAATGAAGATTTAGCGTCTCTGTAATAGACGGGGAGCAAATCAAAGACATAGCAGATCTGACCTTCATCTAGGCAAATCCAAAATGAAGATTTGGTGTCTCTGTAGTAGACGGGGAGCAGATCGAAGACAGATTTGGCGTCTCTGTAATAGACGGGGAGCAGATCAAAAACGAAGATTTGGTATCTCTGTAATAGACGGGGAGCAAATCAAAGACATAGCAGACCTGACCTTCATCTAGGCAGATCCAAAATGAAGATTTAGCATCTCTGTAGTAAACGGGGAGCAGATCGAAGACAGATTTGGCGTCTCTGTAATAGACGGGGAGCAAATCAAAGACATAGCAGATCTAACCTTCATCAAGGCAGATCTAAGATAGATTTGGCGTCTCTGTAGTAGACGGGAAGCAGATCGAAAACGAAGATTTGGCGTCTCTGTAATAGATGGGGAGCAGATCGAAAACGAAGATTTGGCGTCTCTGTAATAGACGGGGAGCAAATCGAAGATATAGTAAATCTAACCTTTATCGAGGCAAATCCAAGATGGTTTGGCATCTCTGTAATGGACGGGGAGCAAATCAAAGACAAAGATTTCGCATTGCTGTATTCAATGGGGGGCAGATTGAAGAATTCAAGACTCGGTGAGCCCGGGCAAAATTGGTTCTTTTATGGTCTTTGCTCTATTCCTGTTACACAGCAACGAGCAAAGAGGGGCAGCTGTAATACCCTAATTTTGCCCGGCCCGGTGGAAGCCATTATAAAAAGAGAATAAAGGAAGAAATTAAAAAATAAAGTCCTTTACAAATGTTAAAACCCAAATCCCTTTAACCCAAATACATGTGGCCCAAAACTCAAACCTGATTACAAACTAAAACAGACCCTAATACCCAGTAACCCGTTACACCCATTAGCCAACAGACTCAATTACACCAGAGGCCCGCATTTTAATTCGGCCCAACTGGCCCAACCTTCTGTCCAGCAGAGGTACCCTTAGGGTTTCCTGAGAGCCTCGCGCCGCCATTGCTTCTGGAAGGTTCAAGGAGCGTCTGACCAGCTCCCAAAGACCGAGGTTCCCATCAAGGCGCCATCAACGCTCGGGATTCAGCCACCGACCATCCCACGAATTACTCACTAGTTCACGACACCAGTGAACCATCAATGCCAGACTTCTCGCTGGTACCTGCAAAAACAGAAAGAAATAACGACAGAAAAAGAAACAAAACAGTAGAAAAGGAGCAAATACGGCAACAAATTAGTTTTCTTACCTATTTTGTATTCTGAACAGAGGCTACAAAGCCCTTTGTAAACATGTAAAACAGGGGGAGAGAGATCAACATACACACTGAGATTCAATAGAAATAAAAAAACAAAAAGAAAAACTTACAGTTTCTTTCGAAAAGGTGATGTTTTGCTTTGTTTTCCTATTATTTTGTTTCTGTTTCATTGTAAAACGTACCAAAATTGCATTTTTTTAAGAAAATACTACTGAAAGTGGAAAAAGGAAGAGAAAGTACCTGAGATTAGAAGCTTTTCAACTTTTGGCCACTGTGTGCGGTGGCGAGTGTGGCGGCGCGTGCGGAGGTCCGATGAAAAAGGCCAGGACGACCGATGGTCAGAGCCCTGAGGACCTTCAGAGCTTTTTTGAAGGTTTTTTTTTTAAACCTAAGCTAAGAATGTTTTTTTTTTCATCTGTTTTTAACTTATATAGGACCCGACAGACTCGACCCGCGCCTTAAAAGATCCGCGTCTTTTATCGTTAAATTGGGTTATTTCTCCGTTCAATCCTTCCGCATTTTTAAACTTTAAAATTAAATTTATTTAGTTTTTTAATTTTACACACTAATTCTTTTTTTATTATTTTAATTTGGTCCCTAAATCCATTTTAAGACTAATACCAGGAATGGCACCGTTTTGGGATTAGGGAAATTTACCCGATGAGTCCCTAGGAATTTGATCCGCGTTTTAATTTAGCCCGAATTCGTTTTATTATTTTTTTAAAATTAGCCTTGTAATTTTAATTTAACTTTAATTATAGCCCCTTTTATATATTTTTTCTTTTTTATTTTATTATTTATTTAATTAAAATATCTTATACATCATTTATATTATTATAAATATTATTATATTTGTAAATATCCCTTTTTATATATTATTATATTATATTATATCCATTATTTTATAGTATTTACTATTTATTATATTTTATTCTATTATTATAAATAAAAACATATTATATTAATTTCATGTATAAACCAGTTTTTTTATTTTAATATTATTTTTTTAAATTATTATATTATTTATAATTTTATACTCTTAAAGTGTTATTAAATTCTATATTTATTTAATTTATGTTTTATATTTACTTTATTATTTATATTATATATTATTCTTTTAAAATTCTATATACTTTTACAAAGTTATTTTATTTTACACTATTACTTTATATATTTCTTATAATTTATTTATTTATTTTTTAATCTTTTAAATATTATTTATTTTGTTTTTAAATACTATTTGTACATAAAAATTTACTTTATCTTATATTATTTTCATATATATTTACACTGTTTTTATTTTATATCATCTACCATATATTTATATTATTATAACATATTTTATTATATATTATTTTGTTATATTATATTTTATTATATATTTTGGTATATTGTAATTTTAAAATTTTATATTTTTATACTTTAATCAAATATTTAGATTCCATTTATCATTATATTATTTATACTTATGGTGTATATTAGTTTTTTTTTATCTTATATAATATATATACTCTATTTTTATTTATAAAATTATTATTAAATATTATGTTTTATATTTGTGTTTTTTTTTTAAAAAAAATCATTTACTATCTTTTCTTATATACTATTACATTTTATATTTTGATTATATATTATATTATTTTATATTTTATTATATATATATTTGAAAATTATTAAGTAAATATTTATATATATTAAGTTATTTTATTATTCAATAAGTTTTGTTTATATGTTGTTTTTTTTAAAAATTTAGGTTTTTATTTTAAAGTATATTCTTATAAAAAAATTTTTGATTAATTTATTTTCACTTAATAATTGTAGTGGCATAATAATTCTATTTTTATAAGTTTCTTATTATAATTATTTTTACATATTTGCATGGAATTGATTACTTATATGACTGTTTCTAAATTATATTTGAATGAAATAAATGTGTATGTACTATATAGTTTATGTTTATTTGCATAATATGTAAATCTATATTAGTATAAGTTGTACTTTATTATTTGATGAGTTATATTTGCATGAAATATTGTTATATTATATTTGTATTTAAGCATGTGTTATAATTGTTTAATTTTGTTATCCTATAATATATCGTCTTAATTACATCATATTAAAATGAAATATAAACAAAAAAAAATGTTTTAAAACAAAGGCAATGTTTTTGTATTTAGAAATTCGAGAAATAGTGCCCTAACATGCTGGGTTGCAACTTCCCGTTTGTCTAAATACCTAAAATACCCTTCTAAATGATTTTATAAATTACGAGACGATTTTAGTCACAAAAGTTTTAGAATATTGTGTTCTATCATGCTGGATATGATATTTGTATTCTTTTGAACGAGGGAATCTCGGTTTTAAACTTGAATTATTGTAATTTCAAAAGGGATCATACTTTCAACTACTTTCAAAATTTTAACATTAAAGACAGAAAGTTATTCAATTTGATACCAATTTTTGGGCGTTACGAGGGTGCTAATCCTTCCTCGTACGTAACCGACTCCCAAACCCGTTTTCTTGATTTCGTAGGCCAAAACAAATCATTTCAAACAAAAATGGTTTGAAAGTGGTTCAATCACACTTAAACTGATTGGTGGCGACTCCTGTTTTCAATTTTCAAAAGTCGAAATCCCATTTTCCAAAACCCGCTTTAAAAAGGTTTCGACATAAACATTTACAATCATATTATTCTAACTACACCAATAATTCAAGCATTAATCTTAACATTTACATACTAATGCATTCAAAACCAATCCATTCGGTACATATCAAACATGTTTCTAACTCAAAGCTTTTCATAACATATCAAATACATCCATTTATACCCTTTCATCTTACTACAATCATATTTCAACATATTACCATCATATACCATAATAACAATGCTTATCATTTTCAAAATCAAACATTAACCAAAGTTCAAATTATATTATCATTCATAAGTTAGCATGTATATGAAAACCATGTACATGCTACATAATTGGAATTTAGAACAAACGAAAGACTCTCGAGTGAATAATGGGATAAAGTGAGCTTCTCTAAGATTTGATCAACATGTTCCGCAAGTTGACAATATACAGGAAAAGGAAAAATAACAGGGTAATCATTTCAAATACTTAGTAAGTTTATATGTATATAAACAAGAAACTTACCTCAATTTTCAATTAAACATATCAAACTAATTAGCATTGGTAAAGTTTATGATAAATGATAAATTATACACATTTTTACCTCATGCTTAGCCTAATTTATGGATGAATTATCATTGAATTTGTGGAAATTGGTGCTCTTAATCCTTCTATTTCATGTTTTATGCCCAGGTGAGCTTAAGGAAGAGAAAAGAGCAAGGAACATGCCAAAAACGAGTAAATTAGGACCAATTCAATAAACAACACGGCCCGGAGATTCAGCACATGGCTGTGCCACACGGCCGTGCCACCATCAACAGGCCCGACCACGGCCTGGGCCTCGATCCACACGGGCGTGGCACACAGGCGTGTCCCTATCGTGAGGAAGTACAATTTCACTCGGAAAAGGCTACTTAGAGGCTAATAAAGACACTCCAAAGCTTTATATAAAGACCCTAGGGGACAACTACAAAGGGTGCTTTTTCTCCCACAAAAGAGTGCCTTATTTCTGCCAACAAAGAGAGTAGAAGCAAGGAATTACTCCAAGGGAAGTTGATTGATTCATCCCAGAAGCCGAAGTCTGCCTCAAGACTGAAGATCTCCCTTCAATCCTTTAGGGGTTTTTGGGTTCTTTATGTTTTGTTATTTTATTTCTTCTGAGATGTTTTCTTTATTAATTATGAACTAAATCCCCCAAATACTTGAGGGGGATGAAACCTAAGACAGATCTTGTTATTATTCTCTCTTGAATTATATGATAAATATTTGATTTGTTCTTAATTGTGTTTTTAAATCTTAAATTGATATTTCCGGGATATTGATTTAAGTTGCATGTGCTTATGTAGAGGAGCAAAAGTCCCTGCATAGGAGTAGATCCAACACAATTAAGCAGAGTTGATCACAATCCTAGAGATAAGACGATGAAAATCTGTCGGATTAGGGTCAAACCTAATAAGGGAATTCATAGATCAAGTTAATGCAACACTAGGGGTTTTAATTAGAAAGAGATTTCAATTAATCAACCTAGGGTTAGTTGTTTTTAGTCTCGAGAGAGATATTAACATAAGTTAGGGATTTTTACGGATCAAGTCAAGTGAATAAATCGTCTAGTTCAAGAGTTGATAACAAGTGAAGTCTAGGTGGATTCTCCCTTGAGTATTGTCCAAATCAATCAGTTTTTCCTAAGAGTTTTCCCCAATTTACTTTTTGTGCTTTTATAGTTTAGTTTTATAATTAGTTTAGTTTCATAAAAACCCCTTTTATTTCTAGGTTAAATAATAGAAAGAAAGTTAGTACTAGCACTTTTGGTTCCCTTGGGTACGATATCTCGGTCTTGCCACTAAACTATATTAGTACTAGCACTTTTGGTTCCCTTGGGTACGATATCTCGGTCTTGCCACTAAACTATACTACTGTTCGATAGGTGCGCTTGTCTTAAATCGTAATAATAGTTAGTTTTGGGTACGATCATAGTTTATAAATTTTATTACTTCATACCGCGAATATCAAGTTTTTGGCGCCGTTGCTGGGGAACTAAAATATTACGAACACTCTATTTCTATTACTTTAGCCATTACTATTTGTATTTATATAAATTTTCAATTTCTATTTTTATTTGTTTATTTATTTATTTTCATTTGTTTTCTTTTCCTTCCCATGTATCTCTAGTTTATGGCTAGAAGAAACCCAGAAGGACCACTACTTTTTGACGAAGATTTAGAAGCTACAGTTCGTAGAACTCATAGAGAGATCAAAAGAAGCCTACATTATCCAGAACAAGGACAAGAGGAAGAACCTGAACCTACTGAAGAGATGGAAGCAAATCAAGACAATCTACCACCTCCCACAATAGCCACAGAACCAGCGAACCAAAATGATGCTCCTCGTACTATGCATGATTATGCTAAACCTAATTTGGCTGGTACTCAATCTAGTATTATTAGGCCTGCTATTGCTGCAAATAATTTTGAATTGAAACCTAACACTATTCAGATGATTCAGCACTTTGTTCAGTTTGATGGTTTACAGGATGAGGATCCCAACTCACACTTAGCCAATTTCTTGGAATTTTGTGATACTTTTAAAATCAATGGTGTTTCTGATAATGCCATTCGCCTCCGATTATTTCCTTTTTCCCTAAAGAATAAAGCTAAGCAATGGTTAAATTCTCTACTATGAGGCTCAATCACTACATGGGAACAGATGACCGAAAAATTTCTACTTAAGTATTTTCCTCCAACTAAAATAGATAAATTAAGGAATGATATTTCTTCTTTTGTGCAGATGGATTTAGAAACACTTTACGATGCCTGGGAAAGATATAAAGATCTTTTGAGAAGGTGCCCTTACCATGGGTTACCTCTTTGGTTACAAGTTCAAACCTTGCACAACGGTTTGCATCCTTCCACAAGACAAATGATCAATGCAGTCGCCGGAGGAACAATCAATAACAAAACACTCGAAGCAACCTAGGAGTTTATAGAAGAGATGTCATTGAATAACTATCAGTGGCAAGTCATGAGGACAAAGCCGACAAAAGCTGCAGGAGTTTTTATGCTTTCTAATCAGGTAGAACTTTTAAATAAAAAGATTGATAATTTTGTTGGTTCTACGCAGGCGCACCCAGTGATGCAGTGTGACGCAATTCAGGGAAACATATACAATCCAAGCTACTCCTCCTATGGAAACGGCATGGAAACTGAGCAAGCCAACTATATGGGTAACAATTCTAGACCTCAGAATAACCCTTATAGCAACACTTACAATGCAGGTTGGTGGAACCACCCCAATTTTTCATGGGGAGGACAAGGAAATCAAAGACAACCACCTCCTCTGGGATTTCAACAGACACCTTCACAACAAGAGAAAAAGCCGAACCTTGAAGAGATGTTCACCAAATTTATGACCGCATCAGAAACCCATTTCCAAAACACCGAAACGGCACTAAAGAACCAACAAGCTTCTATTCAAGGGCTCAAAAATTAGATTGGTCAACTCGTAAAGATGATATCTGAAAGACCACGAAGTGGGTTACCAAGCAACACTGAGCCTAACCCTAAGGAGCAACTCAATGCCGTGAATACAATAGATGAGAAAGGGTTAATCAAAACCAAACCAGAGCCATATAAGGAAACTGTGGTAAGTAAATGTAAGACCAAGGTAAGTAATAACGAGACAGTCATCAAAGAATATAAACCTCATATCCCATACCCAAATGCGTTAAAGAAAGATCACACAGATGAGCAATTCGGTAAGTTTCTTAAACTCTTAAAGAAATTACATATCAACTTACCGTTTATTGAAGCTCTATCGCAGATGCCAAATGCTGTTAAGTTTTTAAAAGAGCTCTTGATAAACAAGCGGAAGCTAGATGAGAAATCTCATGTGGAGTTGAATGTAGTGTGCTCAGCTATTCTACAGAATAAGTTACCCAACAAACTGAAAGATCTAGGGAGTTTTACAATTCCTTGTTTACTTGGTAGCTTAGACGTCAAAAATGCTTTAGCTGATTTAGGGGCTAGTATTAATATAATGCCCTATAAACTGTTTAAACAACTAGGTCTAGGGAAACCTGAACAAACTAAGATGAGCATTCAATTGGCTGATAAGAACATTAGATCTCCAAAGGGAATAATTGAAGATGTACTTGTCAAAATTGATAAATTTATATTCCCAGTTGACTTTTTTGTTTTAAACATCGATGAGGATAGCAATGTACCCTTAATTCTAGGGCGACCCTTTTTAGCAACTGCTAGAACAATAATTGATGTAGGAACAGGTGAGCTTATACTACGTGTAGGTAATGACAAAGTTACTTTACAAGCTCGAAACTCGATTAAGACTGTTGATAATAATATAGTTACAAGTCCTTGTAAAAACACTGAACTCACCACCCAACTTTCTGTGCAGGATACACTCCATATAAAGGAAACCCGACCATAGAAAAGTCCATCCAATGGAGACGCACCTGAAAAGTGAATGTTTCAGATCATAGAACTAGATGAGTGGCTGAACTATCATGAAAAGCCCAAACTATGCCACACCAACCCAGAGCATCACCGAGATAACCCCAGGTAAAAACGAATCAAATCAGGGTTGGAGATAAGGTAATCTTAGGGGAAGACGATCCTCGAATCTCGAATTCAAAAGAACATACAAGTGATACACCTTACTTCGCGGTAATGAAAATCTTCCCCTATGGCACAGTCAAGGTAACTCATCCAAACTACGGCACTTTCAAGGTAAACGACCATCGACTTAAACATTATAGAGTTCAAAATTTCAAGAATAATAGAGAGGAGCTTTAGCTCCACGAACTCCCGTCATGATACATACAAGCAAAGTCGAGCTTAGACTCTAAATAAGCGCTCCTCGGGAGGTAACCCGAGCACTAACGTAGTAAATTCTTTTATTTCAGCTTTCTAATACATCGACTAACCCTTTTTAATGTAGGATTTTCGGACCACAAGGCCACGCCAACGGGCGTGCCTAAGGCCGTGTGGACATTACGAGTAGAGGCATGGCCGTGAGATATGGCCGTGTATGAGTAGGGTAAAATTTTTCCTAGGACACGGGCTTCGATAAATCGCCATGGCCGTACGATGTGGCCGTGGCCGATCCTGTCAATCCAAGTACGGGCTTCGACAAAACGTCAAGGTCGTGCGATATGGCTGTGGCCAACACTGTCAATTCCAACACGGGCGTGCGACACCTCCGTGCCCCCAAGTCGTGGTCGAACCTGCCAATTCAGACACGGGCGTGTGACGTACTACACAGCCGTGGGAGAAGCGAACATCGAAGGACACGGTCGTGCGACACGGCCATGTGCCTCAACACGCCCTAGGTACATGGGCGTGTGTCTCGAACCAGGGGTGCCAAAATCCCTAATTTTTGAATCACACGGCCAAAACTCGAGTCACAAGGGCGTGTGACATGCCCGTGTGACCCAAAAAACCTATATAAGTAGGCTACTATTCACCTTTTTCCCCAATTAAAACCCTGAAATCCTCCCACCCAAAACCCACATTAAGCCTCCCTAGCGCCGCCGCAGGCCTCAAAAGCTCCTCCACGACCGTGCCGCCCGTACCACGACTGTGCTCCACCCCATTAGTCACCTATTCGGTTCCTTTTTCTTATTTTCCTCTTTAATTTCTAATTTTTTTTATCTATTTTCATGTTAATATGATGTTTTATTTAAGTTTTGCATTATTTTTGGGTATGAAATTTATTGATTTAGCATGAACAATCTAGAATACTATAGAGAATTTCATGATGCCATTTAAACTCTTCTTAGGTTGCCACTTTTACTTATCTAGAATAGTTAACACTTAGTATAAAATGATATCTAGGCCATGATTAGAATAAGTAGAGTATATTAGTTAGGTTAGTAAAACCTCCATACAATATGTTCATATTTTTCTTAATTTGTCATTTAATCTTAAAAACTTATTTAGTTTCAATCTTTATGAGGACTAATGCATATCGTTTTATTTTTAGGAACTATGTCATCATCACGCAGTAAGAAAGCTACCGTCCCTACTTCAAAGAAGCGAAAGTGGCCCGGTGGTTCTTCGTCGAGACCTACTGCTGAGGTCCGACATCTGTTTATTCAGTTCCAGCAAAACTTCCAAGAGGAGTTATTCCAGATTTTGCGAGCTAGAGCCTTCGGAGTGGGAATGTGCATTGATTGGACCGCTTTGGAGTAGGTCCACCTAGCAGGCGAGGTTCGGGCCTTGTTGATGATAGACCCATGGAAGCAGTTCTTCCAGATCGTGAAGCTCACCTATTTTGAACTCACTCTCGAGTTTTACTCCACGTTCCATCTACAGATAGTAATGAGTCGTCACGATGATCCAGGGATGATCCAGTTTTGTTTAGGAGGCCTCGTACGTTAGCTTAATGTACCAGAGTTCGGTACAGCTCTCGGCCTCTACACCGAGTAGTTCATGGAGGAAGAGGACCTTTCTACACTCCACCGCTACATCCACGTCTCTTCAGTGAACTGCTGGTGCACCATCATCCCTGAGCAGCCTACATACGACCCTAGTCGGTCCAAAGCGACCAACCTTGCCCCATCTCTGAGGTACGTACACGCCCTCCTCGTACACACCTTGACGGGCAGACGCGAGAGCACAGGCGTCGTAAACACACACAATGCCTACTTCTTATGGAGCATGGCGAACGCACATACACCGACCTTGCCTACTTTATCGCTCATACGACCCAGCACCAAACCGAGAGGCATCGAAGGGGCGTGATATCTATGGGTCCTTACATCACTCGGTTGGCTCGCTATTTCGGCCTACTCAACACCGCTACCCAGACATCCTACTACACTTTGATAAGCCAGATGTCCCCTCAGGGCATCCAATCCATGCTACATATGAGGATGATCCAGCCTGACGTGGGACCAATCCTCCACAATACTACCTACTTCGAGACGCCGAGCAGGAGGATCTCGAGGACATTACTGATGATGTCCCACCACCAACAGAGGAGGCACCAGCTAAGCCACCACCCCCTCGTCTCCCAGTTCATGCGGCAGCTTCACACGCTGACATACCTGAGCCCCTTAAACAATTCGAGTAGCAGTGCCTCCAACGCTTGGATCATATAGACGCTACTCTTCAGCAGATATGCCAGCACCTTCATATCTCCGCACCACCCCCACCTCGCGACCCGTCTGAGGATTAAAACTTCCTAACCCTCTTTTCTTATCCTTTATTTTCCTTTTTATTTTTCCTTTTATTTTATTTCATCTTATCTTTTTTATTTTTTGAAATTTAGCATTTTTAGAACTTAATTTATTTTATTCCTTTATTTTAATTATTTCATATCTGCTATCCCCTAACAAACATATTCTATTAATCCAAATTCCCCAAAACTGATAAATGCTTTCACAGTTTCAAAGGAGTTTTACAGCTCAAATCAAAAATCTAATGGGAACCTTGCCACAACCTCACCCAGTTGACACCGCCAAAGCCTACACTCCCAACATGAAAGCTGTGGACAAACAAACAATACCACCACCAGAGTATCCACCTCCGTACCTTCCTTTGTCCCAGACACTCTATAGGTACCACCACTTCACAAATTCATCCAATCCAGGAAGTTTCATTTCTCTCCCTATCTTATGATATTATGCTTCTATTGATACTAATGCATCTTTGTACATTGAGGGCAATGTACATCTTAAGTGTGGGAGGGAAACTTACTTTCAGTTATTGCATTCTCTTTGAAATCCTTGACAATTTTTAAAACTAACTTTTTACATTGTTCTCAAAATTTCTAATTCTCACTTTCACTCTCTGCATTATCTTCAATCTCCTATTAGGAATTAATTATGATTGATTTATAATTTTTATTGATGTGTTGAGAATTAAGATATAGGTACTTATGCTTTGATTGTTCAAACTTTAAAACATTAGGGAATCAAGCATGATAAGTTAAAATTTTTGAGAATTTAAATTTTTTCTAGGTTGTTTTCCCTAATTTTAAGTGTTATCTTGAGAATTGAAATTCGCAGGATTGACATCAAAAAGCCATAATTCTGGTGAGATTTTTGAGCCTTTTGAGCATATATTCTTTCGTGCTCACTTTTATTGTTGCTTTGAGTGAGTCAATACTGATTTGTTATTCTAGAACTTGCTTCAATTATACTTGTCGAGACCACATCATTGATTTGATGCACTGAGATGATAAAGGCACTTAGGATTTAACCCACTTACTCCATAAAAAGCTTACCTCCACAAATTAAACCCTAGTGAACCCCATTGAGCCTAACAACCTATTCTTTGACCTAACTCTAATATCAACCTATAACCTGTTTTTGTTGAATTCCATTCGATTATTTGATCCCTATTTTTTTCGAGATTTGAGTTAAAATTATTATCTAGCTTTGTTCTCTTATTCAGTATATAAAGTTTGTAAATATTCGAAGTATTGCATTTGATTTGTTTTAAAAAAATGTATATACAGTTAATTCAGTTGTAATTCATATCTTAGTTATAGTTTAATATTTTTACATATTTCTATTATAAGCTATCAAACCCAGAACGATGTCATCATAAGGCTTAGCTCTAGAAATATGTTCCAGTGATAGAGATTTTTCTAGCTAGATGATTTTTCAATTTAATCCCGATTCTAACCCTCTTTTTCAGCTTGTGACAACACCCCTAACCAAAGCCCCATTACAACCATTGAAAGACCTTTTGATCGATGTGTCATATCAATCTATAGTGGTGGAGATTTGATTTTCTTGCAAGCCTATGGTAATAACTTTTCAAGTTGACTAAAGAGTGCTTAATTGTTGAACCCTAAACACTTTGAATGGATAGAGTGAATCTTTAGTGAGGATGTCAAATCTTGTTAATTTTGATTGAGAGGTAATTACTTAGGAGAAGGGAGAAAACCTATGTTTCTGTGATAAAATTCTCAGCTTAGAGTGTTTGAATCTTTAATTTTCTTCTAATTGAAATTTCATTGTATGATTACCTGTGGATTAGTTTAAAACATTATTGATAAGGATTGTAAGTTGAGAAGAATGATTCTTAATTGTGAGTTGAGATTTTGCTTGAGGACAAGCAAAAGCTTAAGTGTGGGGGTATTTGATAAATGATAAATTATACACGTTTTTACCTTATGCTTAGCCTAATTTATGGATGAATTATCATTGAATTTGTGGAAATTGATGCTCTTAATCCTTCTATTTCATGTTTTATGCCCAGGTGAGCTTAAGGAAGAGAAAAGAGTAAGGAACGGGCCAAAAATAGGCAAATTAGGTCCAATTCAATAAATAACACGGTCCAGAGATTCACCATACAGCCATGCCACACGGCCGTGCCACCTTGAGTTTGAACACAGCCCAACCCCGATGAGCGCAGCCAGACCACACGGCCGTGCCACCATCAACAGGCCCGACCACAACCTAAGCCTTGATCCACACGGGCGTGGCACACAGGCGTGTCCCTGTCGTGAGGAAGTACAATTTCACTCGGAAAAGGCTACTTAGGGGCTAAGAAAAACATTCCAAAGCTCTATATAAAGACCCTAGGGGGCAACTACAAAGGGTGCTTTTTCTCCCACAAAAAAATGCCTTATTTCTGCTAACACAGAGAGTAGAAGCAAGGAATTACTCCAAGGGTAGCCGATTGATTCATCCCAGAAGCCGAAGTCTACCTCAAGACTGAAGATCTCCCTTCAATCCTTCAGGGGTTTTTGGGTTCTTTATGTTTTGTTATTTTATTTCTTCTGAGATGTGTTCTTTATTAATTATGAACTAAATCCCCAAATACTTGAGAGGGATGAAACCTAAGACAGATCTTGTTATTATTCTCTCTTGAATTATATGATAAATATTTGATTTGTTCTTAATTGTGTTTTTAACTCTTAAATTGATATTTCCGAGATATTGATTTAAGTCGCATGTGCTTATGTAGAGGAGCAAAAGTCCCTGCATAGGAGTAGATCCAACACAATTAAGTGGAGTTGATCGCAATCCTAGAGATAGGACGATGAAAATCTATTGGATTAGGGTCAAACCTAATAAGGGAATTCATAGATCAAGTTAATGCAACACTAGGGGTTTTAATTAGAAAGAGATTTCAATCAATCAACCTAGGGTTAGTTATTTTTAGTCTCGAGAAAGATATTAACATAAGTTAGGGATTTCTAAAGATCAAGTCAAGTGAATAAATCGTCTAGTTCAAGAGTTGATAACAAGTGAAGTCTAGGTGGATTCTCCCTTGAGTATTGTCCAAATCAATCAGTTTTTCCTAAGAGTTTTCCCCAATTCACTTTTTGTGCTTTTATATTTTAGTTTTAGAATTAGTTTAGTTTCATAAAAACCCCTTTTATTTCTAGGTTAAATAATAGAAAGAAAGTTAGTACTAGTACTTTTGGTTCCCTTGGGTATGATATCTCGGTCTTGCCACTAAACTATACTATTGTTCGATAGGTGCGCTTGCCTTAAATCGTGATAATAGTTAGTTTTGGGTACGATCATAGTTTATAAATTTTATTACTTCATATCACGAATATCAGTTTACCTAATATAGAAAATCACAATGACAAGGTGAGTTTTAGTACACATTAAATCATGTAAAATGCCAAGTATATTATATACCAATTTATATATTTCGAAGTTATCAATTCAATCTCATTTCAATCATGAATGGGGTAATCATATATATATACCAAAGTTTTATATTCAAATCATTCATCAATACTTTATTGACAAATAAATACATTACTTGTCATCTCAATTTCTTATTTCATATCAATTGTATCACCCGATAAAACTTAGTAAACATACTCATTTACACAGGTACTAATCACATATGTTGCTCATTTAAGCTGAACATATATTCTTGTAGTTTACCCTCCTAGCTAAACCTTTATATGGACACATTAAATAGCTTGGCTAAAGCTGTAAATATACATGTCATGTTACCCGTTTGAGCCAAACCTTTAAAATGACATTAAGTTACTTCTTAGAGCTAAATCTGTGTCACATATTTCTTCGAGTCCATAACAAATGTTTGATCTTGATAATCACCGATAGTAAATTTGTATCCATGTGTACTTTACGAAGTTTCATTAGGGTAATTTTCAACATATAAGTTCATATGAATTTCTTTACAATTTAATCCAAATCTCACCTTTTTGTTCCAAATAGTAAACAACCCAAATTTCAATTAAACATATATATATATATATATATATATATATATATTCATAATTTTAAATGCATAACAATTTAAACACAACACTCCATATGAACTTACCTTATTAGTTCAGCAGGCAAGTTAAATTGTAAGGTATATATATATATATATATATATATATATATTCATAATTTTAAATGCATAACAATTTAAACACAACACTCCATATGAACTTACCTTATTAGTTCAGCAGGCAAGTTAAATTGTAAGGACTAATTGATAAATTTGTCCTTTCCTCCGTTATCCTCGTTTTGGTTCAATTCCTGATCTAAATGATAATTCAATTCAATTTATTTATTCCAAACAATTTATGTTCTATTATTTATGGAATAGTTCAATTTCATCATTAAAATGCCCTTAAAATTTTTCATTTTATTCAATTTAGTCCCTAAAATCGTAATTATTATAACCTTCAAATTTGAGCTTCGATTTCAAAATCGATCTCAATTGCATCATTCTACAGCCCTCAATTATCTAAATTTACAAAAATTTAGCATTAAATTTGAAATTTATGCACTTTAATCCTATGTTTAAAAACTAATTATTAAACTTTACAAACTAGTCTTTTTTTCACTTCTAAGCTTAAAATATAACAATTTGGTACCAAAAACTTCAAGAAATCAACAATGGAAACTTTTGAAAACTTTAATAGTTTTATAAGTTGGTATACATGGTAGCTAAATCAAACTCCGAAGACCTAAAAACATAAAAGTTACAATAAAATAACTAAATCGATTTCAATAATCCAAGGGTCGAAAAATAATGGTTGCTTGGGTCTTTTATTGATTCCCATAGTGATGAAGAAAAGAAAAGGTGACAATTCATTTTTTTTGTTATTTATACGTAGGTTAGTTTATAATTAATTATAATTAACTTAATTAATTAACAATTAACTAATATAAATCTTAATTAGCTAATTTGGTGGATGATAGCTCATCTCTACCACCGTTTACTAAATTAAAAAGGGCCAACTGCTAAATTGGTGTAATGCCCCAAATTTTTGATTTTTGGCTTTCGTAAAAATTGCAGGATGAAAGTTTTCTGAACTAGTTCCTGCTATAATTTGACATAAGTAATTGTTTGTTTAAGTGGATATTTGCTCTGGGTGTGTTTGGAGAGGTCCTAAGTTCAAGCCAGGACTTGGGTTAAATTTTGTTTTTTATTTGAATAAAGCTTGATCCTTAGATAGTAGGTTTATAAGAAATTCTTTGTAAAAGCTTACTAGAATAGGTCTGCTGGTCTGGTGGTTAAGTGGTGTGGTTATGAGTGAGAGATCTCGTGTTCGGATCTTTGTGGTGGTAAGAGTATTATTTTTGTTGCAAATTTCAGCTAGTGTTTGAAGTGGTTTAGAATACCGTAGTAGTTGAGATTAGGGGGTTATCAGAATATTTTTTGATTAGTTTCTTTTGGGGCAAATCTGTTCTCTTTTCTCTAAACTCTCTTTCTCATTTTTCCCAAATTTTTCCTTTCTTGATGCCAAAATCTTTCTTTCCTTTTGATTCATTCTTCTTTTCTTCCGATTCGTTTCTGTGGGGCTTAGATTATTCTCACTGCTCGGTAAGTTTTAATCTTGTGTTAAACTTGAATGTTTTTCTGTTTACTGTTTAAGCGGGATTTCCTTGTTGTTTAGGAGATAATCGCGCTATTGGGGACTGCTAATTGATGTTTTAATCGGCAAAAGATCGCCGTTGTTTATTGGGGGTAAGGTCGATCTCTCATTTTGGGTTTTGTTTATTCTTAGTAAACTCGATTTAAGTGACTGAATTGGGGCTTGAAATTGTCGATTCTAGGTTCTGAAGTGCTCGGGAATCGTTTAGGCTTCAATCGAAGCCAGGTGTGTACCCCGAATGCTCTGAAATCTTGTTTCGACGAAAGTTGAAAAGGAAACTGTCAACGCCACACGGGCGTGTGGACTGCTTGTGTGGAGGCTGTGTGGCGATACATAGTCATGTGATCGACGAGCTAGGACGTACTCACGCCGCACAGGCATGTGACGTTGGCTAGGCCATGTGCGAGGCATGGGCTAGGCCAATTGGCCGTGTAGGCCACACGGGCGTGTGGAATTTGGGCCAGGCCGTGTGATCCACACGGATAAGGTTAATTTGGGCCATGTGGGCCACACGGGCATGTGGGCCCACACGGGCAGGCCACATCGGCTTGTGAGCCCATTAATCTGTATTGTTCTAAAAAGTTGTAGGGGTCACCCTAGTCGACTGTGATCTGTTAAAGGGGTCGGTAAGCGTTACAAAGGCTCTATTCTATGACATGATACTGAGATGTATGCTAGCATGTTATACTTAGCATGTGTATTAATACTGTTTTGATCTAAGTATGTTACGTGTGATCTATATACTATATGAAAGCATGCCATGACATTATTTATGTTACATTGCATCGGGTTGGGATTGATATTGGAGTGAAGGAAGAGTGAAAGGCTTTTAGCTATTGGACTAGCAGTTGTATTGCCTTTACTTATTATGTGCCGTTTCACTGTACCTTATGGTATGTAGGGTTGGATGGGTTGATTTTAACCCCATACTTGGTGTGTAGGGCTGGGTGGGTTGATTTTATCCCCACATGGTGTGTAGGGTAGACGTAGATGGTACAGGGTTGGTGGGCATGACTTGTATTTGATTTTATATGCATACGATTACTGTATGGGCTAAGGCCTAATTATATATTTGATTTGATTCTGTACTGAGTGGGCTATGGTTTACGCTGATTTTGTTAAGAGCTCAAGCTCGATTTGTGATTGATTGACTGTTATTTGTTTATATTCATGCTTTACTCTGGGGATGTACACACTGAGTTTGCGAAAACTCACCCCTTTAATTATTTGTCTGTCAAGTAATCCCCAGTAGTAGATGGATCGGTGCAGCGACGGGGTAATCATGAATGGGGTAATCATATATGTATACCAAAGTTTTATATTCAAATCATTCACCAATACTTCATTTACAAATAAATACATTACTTGTCATCTCAATTCTTTATTTCATATCAATTGTATCACCCTATAAAACTAAGTAAACATACTCATTTACACAGGTACTAATCACATTTGTTGCTCGTTTAAGTTGAACATATATTCTTGTAGTTTACCCTCCTAGCTAAACCCTTATATGGACACATTAAATAGCTTGGCTAAAGCTGTAAATATACATGTCATGTTACCCGTTCGAGTCAAACCTTTAAAATGACATCAGGTTACTCCTCGAAGCTAAATCTGTGTCACATGTTTCTTCAAGTCCACAACAAATGTTTGATCTTGATAATCATCGATAGTCAATTTGTATCCATGTGTACTTTACAAAGTTTCATCAAGGTAATTTCAACATATAAGTTCATATGTATTTCTTTACAATTTAGTCCAAATCTCACCTTTTTGTACCAAATAGTAAACAATCCAAATTTCAATTAAACATATATATATTCATAATTTTAAATACATAACAATTTAAACACAACACTCTGTATGAACTTACCTTATTAATTCAACATGCAAGTTAAATTGTAAGGACTAATGATAAATTTGTCCTTTCCTCCGTTATCCTCGTTTTGGTTCAATTCCTGATCTAAATGATAATTCAATTCAATTTATTAATTCCAAATAGTTTATGTTCTATTATATGCATGGAATAGTTCAATTTCATCATTAAAATGCCCCTAAAATTTTTCATTTTATTCAATTTAGTCCCTAAAATCGTAATTATTATAACCTTCAAATTTGAGCTTCGATTTCAAAACCGATCTCAATTACATCATTCTACAGCCCTCAATTATCTAAATTTACAAAAATTTAGCATTAAATTTGCAATTTATGCACTTTAATCCTTATGTTTAAAAACTAATTATTAAACTTTACAAACTAGTCTTTTTTTTCACTTCTAAGCTTAAAATATAACAATTAGGTACCAAAAACTTCAAGAAATCAACGATGGAAACTTTTGAAAACTTTAATAGTTTTATAAGTTGGTACACCTGCTAGCTAAATCAAACTCCGAAGACCTCAAAAACATAAAAGTTACAATAAAATAACCAAATCGATTTCAATAATCCAAGGGTCAAAAAACAATGGTTGCTTAGGTCTTCTATTGTTTCCCATAGTGATGAAGAAAAGAAAAGATGACAATTCATTTTTTTTTTTTTTTTGTTATTTATACGTAGGTTAGTTTATAATTAATTATAATTAACTTAATTAATTAACAATTAACTAATATAAATCTTAATTAGCTAATTTGGTGGATGATAGCTCATCTCCACCACCGTTCACTAAATTAAAAAAGGCCAATTGCTAAATTGGTCTTTCAATTAATTAAAAATTCGTAGCAATTAACTTTTATCACTTTTACAATTTAATTTTTTGTACCTTAATTAATTATCCATTTAACAAAATTAAGAGACCAAATTTCAATTAACTTTTATATAAACCTTCTAAATATTAATACTATTTATGAACTTGAATATCCAAAATGGGGTTTCGAAATTACCGTTTTTGACACCATCAAAAAATGGGCTATTATAGCATCAATGCATCCGTGTTGAACTTCTCAACCGTTGAGTAGTATGATGGGATCGAGTTCTACGACAATTCGGCTGCAAACAACATGTTCTGGACGTTCCACATAACTTTGACAATGTTCACGACATTAATAAGCGGGGAAAAGAATAAAAAATTGGACATTGGAGCACCAACTATATGTTTCACTGTGTGACATCTAGATGGAGAGGAGGCCTCGAGTGGACTCTTGTTTGTTTAATTTCACGCCCTCGGTCCACTACCAACATTGGTACATGGAGAATGGATTGCCTTATTTATTTGATGGACAGTTGATGGTAGTCCTGAGACACATGCACTAACGAAGAGGTCAACAAAGTGACCGAGTGAACCACATAATCCTCGAGGTCATCCGTCTCCTGATACCCAAATCATGCCCGAGCCCGAGCCCCAACCTTCGAGGTCACATTCACAATCAGAGGGAAGTTCTTATCATTTGAAGTTGCGGGTTGATAGCTTTGATCAGGATCCCAATGTTACACATATCATCCAAAGATCCCCAAAAAAAATAACTAACATTGGTGCCGCCTGACACACCAATGACACCGAAAAAGTATCATTATTTTTTAAAATTTTGACACCAATGTCGCCTCACATACTGGCAACACCAAAAAAAATTATATAGTTTTTTAAAGTTTGACGTTGGTCCCTCTTGACAGATCGACGACACTGAAAAATATTATTTTTTTAAATCTGACTATGATGTCGCCTGATACACCGATGACATCTAAATTTACAAAAAAACCCAATGTAATCTGGCAGACTGACGACACCCATTAAAATATATATATCTTTTTTATTGTGAATACTCGTATTTTAACAGGTATTTTGAAAAATACATACGAGTGTCGTCTGACATAGTGCAGCACTCAAAAAAATATTTCTTTTAAAAATTTTGATTTAAAAATTAAATATTTTTCAATAATATAGTTTAATATTTTAAAATTAAAAATATACACTTTTCAATATAATTTTAAAATAGACGCAACAAATTAAAAGGCAATTGTCACATTATCTATTTCAATAATATTCTTTTTGTAATTATAGTGGATATACGATTAATATTGGTGTAACAAGTAAATGAGATATTAATTTAATTACTAATGACTAAAATTGGTGAATGTATTTAAGAGGTTGCTCTATTATAGAGATCAGATCAAATTAGTCCCTTTACTTTAAATGCATCGGTTTAGTCTTGTACTGTTAAATAGAATAAAAGAAGGTTAAATTGAAATTGAGTTAACATTTACACTATAAAAATATCATTTACTATATATTTAACCAAGTTAATATTTTTGAAAGTTTTTATGGTTGTGTAAATAAAAATTTTTCTTTTGAATTGAACTACAACTGAAAAAAATAAGTTTCAAGATATTTTTTTATACAGTAAATGTTAAGTCTGTTACAATTTAAACTTATTTAATTTTTTTAATAGTATAGAAACTAAAATGATCCATTCAATAATATAAGGATAAAGTTGATCCAGTTTTTATAATACAGGGGCCTCTCAAATACTTTAACTAACTAAAATACTATTACTTTATAAAATAAATTATATTAATTTGAGAATTTTTTCAGTCTTTTTATAACTTTAATATAAAAAATTAAAAGAATACAAACTTAATAAAAATTGAACATGAGACTATGATTTTCACCAACTTTGCTTTACCATTTCAACAAAATAACATTTGTTTCTTATGTAAATTTTATAAAAATATATTTGTTACCTCCTTCAAGTTGTATGTAAAAATTGAAGCCGTGAAAAGTCCTATAAATATGCAAACCTATCTTTTAAAGTTTGTCATCTAAATAATTAAATTCCAAGAAACAAATTAACTTGTTCTCACATTCTCCCAAATATATTTGTTTTTTTCTCGCTTTTGTTATGGCTGGGGAGAAAGAAATAAAGGAAATATACGAAAGTGGCATGAAGATATTGGAAAATTTAACCAACAATGCTCATGAACTACAAGAACAGATGTTGGAGGAGATACTAAGGAGAAATGCAGGAACAGAATATCTAAGCAGATTCTTCCCCAGTGGCCAAGCGGACAAGCTAAACTTCAAAACAAATGTTCCCATTGTTACTTATGAAGATATCAAGCCTTACATAGATCGGATTGCCAATGGAGAAACCTCGTCGATCCTTTTTGCTGATCCCATCATCCAATTCATCCGAAGGTATATATAATCAAATTCTGGAAATTTAAAATAGAGGAACTGATTTTTTTTGTAAAGTAGAGGGATGAAATCCAAAATTAAACCTTTTTCCCTCTAAAAGTACTAAACCATTAATTTTGGATACAGCTCTGGTACTTCTGGGGGGCGGCAGAAGCTAATACCTATCACAGCTGAAAGTTTTGAGAAAGGGAAGTATCATCTTTTTCTGGTTGACATGGTGACGAAAAAGTAAGTTTTCATTAGCTGTAATTACAGTGAAGTATTAATAGCTGTCGTAATTAGATGCTAAGATCTTTACTTCATGTGTTTTTTCCTCTTTAATATTCGCAGCAATAACTATTATATCCGCTATCACGATACACATCATCAAACAAGCAACTAATTAATTTTTTTCCTTCTATTGGCAGATGTTTTAGTGGCTCAGACGAAGGCAAATCATTGTCCCTATATTTTAGCAAACCAGAAATAGAAACTCCATCTGGAATCGTGGCATCACCCTACTTAACATTCTATTCCAAGACCGACATCTTCAAAATTAAACTGGCTAAGTTTTGCACAAGTCCTATTGAGACCATCTTATGTTTGGACAACAAGCAAAGTATGTTCTGCCAATTGCTTACCGGTTTACTACAGCGCGACGAGGTCGTACAGCTCAGTTCGATCTTTGCATCGGTTTTGGCAAGGGCCACCAAGTTCTTAGAAGATTATTGGAGAGAGTTATGTTGTAACATTAGAACAGGTTACCTCAGTGACTGGATTATTGACCCTGGTTGCAAAAATGCCATGTCATTGATCCTTACAAGGCCAAACCCGGAATTGGCTGATTTGATTCAACAAATATGTGAAGATAAATCTTGGGAAGGGGTCATTAAGAAACTTTGGCCTAAAATAAAGTTTATTAGTTCCATCTGTACAGGTAGCATGAGCCAATATATTTCATTCCTTGAATATTATGGAGGAGGGATCCCTTTAGTTTCACCAAGTTATGTTTCTTCGGAAGCTTGTTTTGGGATCAATTTACAGCCCCTAAGCAATCCCTTTGACGTTTCTTACACCTTTTTCCCAAATACGGCCTACTTTGAATTTCTCCCTGTGAACAAAGATGGTGGAGGAAGGGCTCAAGAAACTAGGACTATCGACAAACCAGTCGATCTTGCGAATGTGAAGCTTGGTCAATATTACGAAGTTGTTGTAACAACTTTGGCAGGTAGGTTTCATTAACTCGGCATCAAAGCTATACGTCGGTTCTATCAAGAAACGGTTAAAAGTCTCACACTGACTACCTCTTCTGCGCACCTAAATGTGTTGTAATCATCTTTTTCAGGTCTATATCGGTACAGAGTCGGGGATGTTCTGAAGGTGACCGGATTCTATAATAAATCTCCACAGTTTCAATTTGTAGAACGACAGAATGTGGTTTTGAGTATAGATGCAGAAAAAACAACTGAAGAAGACCTTTCGAAAGCAATCACGAATGCAAAACCCATCCTCGAACCATTTGGCATCATGTTGACTGCATACAGTAGCTATTCCGACACCTCGTCGATACCGGGTCGATATGTATTATTTTGGGAGCTGAAGATGAAAGGCAGCAATGATTTACCAAAACTTGATGCCAAGATAATGGAAGAATGCTGCTGTATAGTGGAAGAATCCTTTGGTTTTACATATAAAGCACTTAGGAAAGGTGGTGCAATTTCAGCTTTAGAGCTAAGGGTGGTTAAACATGGCAGCTTTGATGAACTCATGGATTTCTATATATCAAAGGGAGCTTCCATTACCCAATACAAGCCACCTTGTTGCCTTAAATCTGAGGATGCCATAAAGATATTGAATTTAGGGATGGTGGGGAAGTTTTTCGGCCCCAAAACTATGTTTCTATCTGCATTGGCTGAGGGTTAATCAAGCATTGTTGAGGCAATCCTGCAAGGTGGAATTGTAGGCATGGACTTGACAAAGGATCTTTTCATGAATAAATAATTCATCAAGCCTGTAGTTTATGTATTTTTTACTTTATTTTGGTATTAGTACATTTGACTCTTGCTTTTCGTATTATTATCTAAGACTTTGGTATAAGAATTGTGTCACTTGATTCAATAAATTATTTGACTCTTGATTCAATAAATCTATTTTGTCACTTTCGGTCCTCATATTTCAAAATTTAGTCAAATAAAATTTTTTTACAACAAAATTAATTGAATGGTTGAAATTTTAACAACTCTAACATTGCAACATGCATAATAATTTACATGTACATCATATTTAAAGTGAATTTTTTTTAAATTATGAATTTTATTAGATTTATTGATCTTTTTAATATTTTTATTAATTTAGTTGAAGAATATGTAGACTATCGCGTGAATTGCTATGTTAGTGCCATTAAAATTTTAACAGTTCAATTAACTTTTTAATTTTAAGTAAAGCAATTTGATAGGTTGATGAGACCTAAAAAATAAAAGCTACTTGAAAAAAGAAAAATCAGTAGAAAGAAACAAGTAGGATTATATCCACATAGATAAGTGATAATTTTATTTCTTAAGCAAAAACAAGAAAAAGTAAATTGAGGGGTTTTTTTTTATAAGATCCAAAGGTAAATTAAATTAAAAATTAAATTTAAATTGAAAACTTTAAATGAAGAAAGCAATAATTAGAAGCTTTGGAAAATCAATGAGAAAAACTCTAATCAAAGATAAAATCTCCATTTGATTTATAGATTCAATCATTGATGCAAGGATAACTTCAATGCCTTTATTAAATTAGTTCTAGTTGTTGATTCAATGTTAGGCAATCAATCTCTTATTACCTATTCGGAAACTAAGACACTAACTCATTTAAAATTATTTCCCTCACAATAAATTTATCAATTAGTGACAATGCTTCTATGTGACACTTAAAATAACATCACAGAATATACTACAAAAATGAAAAAAAATAGTCAATCGACACTTTTAATGCTTGGTAGTATATCTTAAATGAAAATTTTAAAAAATTTCTTAAGTTTACATCATGATATGTTAGGCGCAAAAAATTACCTCCTCTTGTGTCACAACTTAAATTTCTTAATTATGAGATTGTAAATTATAGCAAGAATGAGTAATGGCTTAATGGTAAAGAGTTATTGAAGTTATTTTTGAGACTCGAGTTTGATTTTCTTTGCTCGCAAATTCTTTTCATATTAAAGCTTGTACCACCCATCCCCCGCTCTGTTGTCAGATTTCAATTTGATTCAATCTTGGGAAATTTGAATAAATTATTCAAAAAAAGAAGTTTTTTTTCTCTTTTTTCTCTCCTCTGTTCTCCTTATCGTCTCATACTTCTCCTCCCTCTCTGCTCCCTGTTTTCCTTTTCTTTCTTTTCTCTTTCTCCTTTGTGCTGCCGCCATTGCTATTTTCCACAGTTGCTGCCCACTGATCAACCATTTTTCCTTGATCCTTATTTTATTTTCCACTCATCTCGTCTTCTGATGTGTCACGAAATTAACTAAAAAGTTGACTAAGACAAGTACACCTATCAATCAATAGTATAGTTACGGTGAGCAAAGATATTGTTCCCATGAGGACTGTAAGTACTATTAATTATCGTCTTTCTATTATTTAACTAATAAATTCGAGTGATTGATTGAAAACTAAAATTAACTAAATTAATTAATTAACGAACACAACAAAGAACAAATCAGGAAAATAAACAATTAGCAGCCAAGAAGTGAAACAATACTCAAGAAAGAAACCACCTAGATTTCATCTGTCACTATCAATCTAAATAACGCAATTTCTTTACTTAGCATTTTGATCCGTAGAAATCCTTAAATTATTCAAATATCTCTTTCAAGCATAAGAGCATCTGACTCGAGGTTGATTAATTGAATTCTTTTTCTAATTAAAACCTCTATTATCACATTAACTTGTGCTATGGATTCCCCTATCATATTTGACTTTAATCTAGTAGATTTATGTCAGCTTATTTCTAGGATTGCATGCAACTCTACTCAACTACAGAAGATGTACTCTCAAATAGGGTCTATTCAACCTCTAATTTAAACACATCAAACATGGATTAATAATATAGAAATATTAAAACAAGAATTAAGCACACATAATTGAGAACAAGAAACTAAGTATTTATTGCATAAAATAAAAATTAAACTATAGAATCCATCATAGGGTTCATCTCCCTAGGTATTTAGAAAATTAGTCCATGTTTGAAAATAAAAACATCTTAGAGACAGTATAATCGAAAGAAATAAAGAAACTCATGATAATCTCCTAAAAAAATCACTAGAAATCTTCAATCTTGACAGAAATCTGCATCAGAATCGACTTCAATGGTGCTTTTTGAGTTGTTTTCTTGAATATTCTATGATGGCTCTCTCCTATCTTCTTATTTTTGTCATATTTACATCTTATAGAATACCCTATAAACCTAAAAATCATGTTTTTTTTTTCAAAGTTTGGTGTGCAATCTCGTGAAAATGGCACGGCTTACCACATGCCCGTGTGGGTCACACAATCGTGTGGAATGGGTCAGCCCAGGTGGCTCTTGTAGCTTGCTCTAATTTTCTGATTTTTGCTGCTTTTGCTCTCAAGTGCTCCATTATGCATCAAAACATGAATTTAAAAGATTATGAGTATAAAATTTACAATTAACATCGAATGATCATCTAAAAACACATAAAGAATGAAATTAAAATATATTACTTTTAACAGTTATCAAATATCTTCATATTTAAGCGTTTTCTTCTCCTCAAGCAAAATTCTCAACCTACATTCATGTTAATTTCCGGTTTTGCCAATTGCTTACCGGTTTTGCTATAGCGCGACGAGGTCGTACGGCTCGGTTCGAACTTTGCATCGGTTTTGGCAAGGACCATCAAGTTCTTAGAAGATTATTGGAGAGAATTATGTTGTAACATTAGAACAGGTTACCTCAGTGATTGGATTATTGACCCTGGTTGCAAAAATGCCATGTCATTGATCCTTACTGGGCCAAACCCTGAATTGGCTGATTTGATTCAACAAATATGTGAAGATAAATCCTGGGAAGGGGTCTTTAAGAAACTTTGGCCTAAAATTAAGTATATTAGTTCAATCTGTACAGGTAGCATGAGCCAATATATCTTCCATTACTTGAACTTTATGTTTCTTCGGAAGCTTGTTTCGGGATCAATTTGAAACCCCTAAGCAATTCCTTTGACGTCTCTTACACCTTTCTCCCAAATACGGCCTACTTCGAATTTCTCCCTGTGAATAAAGATGGTGGAGGAAAGACTCAAGAAACTAGGACTATAGACAAACCGGTCGATCTTGAGACTGTGAAGCTTGGTCTATACTACGAAGTTGTTGTCACAACTTTGGCAGGTAGGGTTCTTTAACTCGGCATCAAAGCTATACGTCGGTTACATCAAGAGACACGGTTAAAAGTATCGCATTGACTGCCTCTTCTGCGCACCTAAATGTGTTGTAATCATCTTTTTCAGGTCTATATCGGTACAGAGTCGGGGATTTTCTGAAGGTGACCGGATTCTATAATGAATCTCCACAGTTTCAATTTGTAGAACGACAGAATGTGGTTTTGAGTATAGATGCAGACAAAACAACTGAAGAAGACCTTTCGAAAGCAATCACGAATGCAAAACTCATCCTCGAACCATTTGGCATCATGTTGACTGCATACAATAGCTATTCCGACACCTCGTCGATACCGGGTCGATATGTATTATTTTGGGAGCTGAAGATGAAAGGCAGCAATGATTTACCAAAACTTGATGCCAGGGTAATGGAACAATGCTGCTGTATAGTGGAAGAATCCTTTGATTTTACGTATAAATCACTTAGGAAAGGTGGGGCAATTTCAACTTTAGAGATAAGGGTGGTTAAACATGGAAGCTTTGATGAACTCATGGATTTCTATATATAAAAGGGAGATTCCATTTCCCAATACAAGCCGCCTTGTTGCCTTTAAATCTGAGGAAGCCATAAAGATATTGAATTCAGGGATGGTGGGGAAGTTTTTCAGCCCCAAAACTATGTCTTAAGCTGCATTGTTTGAGGATTAATCAAACATTGTGGAGGTAATCCTACAAGCTGAAATTGCAGGCATGGACTTGACAAAGGATCTTTTCATGAACAAATAATTCACCAAACCTACAGTTTCTAAATTTATGCCATTATATATTATTTACTCTCTCTTAATATTGGTACGTTTTTCTTTTTATCCGATGGCTACATTAGACTCAAACTATTTCGACACTGAGCTGGATCAAAACCTAAAGGAATAAAAGGGTCTTTTAGTGCCTATTCAATAATGTAAGTAGCTTATGCACTGATTCTCAATATTATTTAATAATAAATAATTAAATATTTTATGAATTAATGAAAGGAAAGATAAATATCAATCCAAACTAAAAAAAAAAAATGAATACAAAGAGAAAATATAATATGCTTTCAAGCATAATACAACCCTTAAGTTTTTTTTTAATAATCTTATTAAAGATTCGGATTTTTAAAACAATACTTAGAACTACCAATAGCTTTTTTCCAATCCATAAATAGGAGGATAATGCACTTCACCGCACTCGAACCTATTTCCTCTTACATTGACAACAATGCTCATGCCCTTTATAGGCTACAATCCCTTAAGTTAAAAAAAATAAATAGAGACTTAATTACAATATAAAAACCTCATAATTCCATTGAAGGTTACTATATTGAAGATTACAACTTTGACAGTTATGAACATCCATAATAAAATATTATTTATAACAAAATCAATATTATTAAAAAAATCAAGCCAATCTAATTAATTAAATGAAGACGTCTATGGGTTGAAATGTACTACTTTCTAATGTTACATGCATTGCACATAATTTTAATATAGTTTTTAATTCGTTAAATAATATATTTTTATAATTTCAAAAATATATATTTATGCTAATTAAATGAGGATTGTGAAGATAAAATAAAGTTTTAAAATAAGAGTGAAGTAAAAGAATACTCACAAACTATTTAGTTTGTTTTATTTTGGTTACCCAACTATTAATTATTTTTCATTTTAATCACTCAATTTATAAAATTAAATATTTTAGTCACTCTTTTATTAGTTGCTTAAAAAAAGTCTAATGTGGGCCTTATTTTATTGGCTTTATTATAAAAAATTTAACCCTTCAATGTTTATATTTTCTATAAATTTAATCTTAAATATAAAAATTTCAACAAATTTATTCTTCAATATTTACAAGATTTATATTTTAGTCCTAATTATAAAAATATCTTAAAATTTTTAAAATTTAAAATCAAAGTAGATATAAAAATATTTTTAGGATTTGTGCACCCTAAATGACTTTCAATAGTATCTCCGACTTTTTGGTCTTTCTTCCATTCAATTGACAAAGTTGGAAATATCAAATATTACGACTTGACTTGCAATCTCTCCCCAATGCTTGAGCTAGAAATGATAAAGACACGAGAACACTAAGAGTCTGAAACTGGTATTATCTTTATAGTAAAAAGTAAGGTTGTCAGAGTTGGTATCCTCAACCCAACTATTTTTTTGGGTTTATAAATTTGTTAATTTGAAGTTTCTTTCTAGATTTTAATTAAGCATTTGAGACAAATAATGTAGAAAAAGGGAACTAAATAAAAAAAGATTGAAGCAAGAAAAAAAAACATTAATTTCTAGGTTTTTTTGCACATGTTAGGTGATAAGAAAATGAGAATGGTTGTTGAGAAAAAATAAATATAAATTTTAAAAATTTTAAAAAGTAAATATAAAATTATTTTAAATATTTTTAAATATATTTTATAATTTTTAGGATTAGAACTAAAATAAAAACAAATTGTAAATATTGGGGGAAATTTTGTTAAATTTTTTAGATTTAAGATCAAATTGATGAAATGTGTAAACATTGAAAGGCTAAATTTGTTATTAGTCTAATAAAACAAAGCCCACATTAGACTCTCATTACTAATTTAAAGGCAATAGTGACTAAAATATTTAATTTTAAAAAATTGAGTGACTAAATAAAAAAATAGTTGAGTGGCCAAAAAGAACAAACTGAGTAGTTGGGTGATTATTTTTATACATTATCCTAAAAATAATGAAAATAAAAAATGAATTAATACATAAAACTATTAAAATAATATACAAATTAGGAACTATAAAAAAAATAAATACAAAAGATATTTGCATTAAATTAATGATTACATTTAATAATAATGATTAAAAATAATTATTAAAATTTGATTTTTTTAAATAAATCATAAAATGTTTTTCCACCTGCACAAAACAAATAATGGATAAACAAAAGAATTGAATTTATAAGATGTCTTGCATAGTATAAACACCTTATAAGAAAATCAAAAATTAATATAATAGTATTATATTACCTCATCATTAGTTAAATTAATATTTTTTTCTTTTTCTAACACGATTGTTGTTCGAATATAATTTGATATTATTTTTCCGAAGAACTATTACTTTAATACTCTATTCCTTTTTCATATAATTTTAATTTATTATTACTAATAATCTTATTTTTTACCAACAATTTTTCTTAAATGTTATTTGATTCAATATACTTAATTATATATAATGTTTGGTTAGCTGTTGACTTTGTTTATTATTTTAATTTTAGGAAGTTTATGTTCTTTTAATTTAATCTTTTATACAAATCAATAATTTGGGGATGACTGGGTTCTCTTGCTTTTCTTTTTTTTACTAATATTTTTGTGTAACCTGACTTGGTTGCCATTGGCCAAGTGATGGAGGAAAGGCCCCGTAAGAAGCAATCATTGAAATAATATAATATACATTTGTTCAGAACAAGTACAAAATACAATGATTAATTTGGACCATAATTTATTTCAACTTGGATTAAGATTGAGAGGTAATAACCCATAAATATTCCTTTAATATTTCTCCCATGGCAATGGAACATATATTATGTATTAGGGTTGCTCAAATTTGAATAAAGATTTTTGGATCTCGAATTGATTAAATTTAGTTTGATATAAATTTAAATTAAATATTTTAAAATTTTTATTTAAATTTAAATATATAAATATTAATATAAAATTATATATATATTATTAATAGGTATTGTGTACAGTGGTAAGACATATTGTATTTTTAAAAGGATAATCATAAACTTTGAACATAAAATATAAAACAAACATGAAGAATATTAAAAAAATATTTTTATTGTTTTATTATTTTTAAAATTTATATTTAAAAATGGTATATTGTTTTTAAGTAAATAATTTTTAAAAACAATTAATTATTTTATTTTTCTTAAAAATTCAAAATGAAATTATTCAATTCTTTGTAAATATTTTATATATAAATAATATGAATCAATTAAATGTGCATTAATTGTCTTATAATTATAATCAGTCTATATTATATATTTAACTTTTGAGTAAGTTGATTTCACATTTTAATAGGCACACCTCAATAATGACTAAAATATTTTTATTTTATAAAGTATATTATATTATTTTAAGAGTGGATTGTTGTTTTTATATGTATATGTTATATATACAATATATTTTTTGAAATGCTTATAGAAAACAGTGAAAAGGCAACTTACTTTTGATGGATGCAATCTAGATAAATTCCAAGTACGAAACAAACTAATTTGTTCTTAAATTTTCTTTTTTCAATTTCTTCAAGTTTTCCTCTCCGATTTCTTCTTTGTTCTTCTCACTCTCCCCATGACTGTGATGGATGGTGGGCCAGACATAAAGGAAATATATGAAAATGTCATGAACATTTTGGAAGATATAACCAGCAATGCTCATAAACTACAAGAACAAGTGTTGGAGGAGATACTGAAGAGCAATGCAGGAACAGAATATCTAAGCAGATTCTTCCCTAATGGCCAAGCGGACAAGCAAAGCTTCAAAACAAATGTCCCCATTATTACTTACGAAGATATCAAGCCTTACATCGATCGGATTGCTAACGGAGAGACCCCATCGATCCTTTTGGCTTATCGCATCACCCAGTTCATCCAGAGCACTGGTACTTCTGGGGGGCAGCCGAAATTGATACCTATGACAGCTGAAAGTTTTGAGAAAAGGATGTATGAACCTCTTCTGGCTGACCTTGTGATAAGAAGGTAAGTACATTTAAATAGCTGTCATTACAGTGAAGTTCCAATAGCGGTTGTAATTTGATATTCGATGCAATAACTATTACCACAATCACAATACACGTAATCGAACAAACAACTAATTAATGTTTCATTTCCTTTTTCTTGGCAGATGTTTTAATGGCTCGGACGAAGGCAAATCATTATACCTATATTTTATCAAACCATAGATGGAAACTCCATCTGGATTAGTGGCATCACTATACACAACATTCTATTTCAAGACCAAAAGCTTCAAAACGGGCCTGGCGAAGTTTTGCACAAGTCCTATTGAGACCATCTTATGTTCGGAAAACAAGCAAAGTATGTTCTGCCAATTGCTTACTGGTTTACTACAGCGCGATGAGGTCGTGCGGATGGGTTCAAGCTTTGCATCAGTTTTGCCGAGGAGCATCAAATTCTTAGATGATTATTGGAAAGAAATATGTTCTAACATTAGAACAGGTTATCTCAGTGATTGGATTACCGATGCTGGTTGCAGAAATGCTGTGTCATTGATCCTTACTAGGCCAAACCCAGAAATGGCTGATTTGATTCAACAAATATGTGAAGATAAACCATGGGAAGGGATCATTAAGAAACTTTGGCCTAAAATCAAATATATTAGTTCTATCTGTACAGGTAGTATGAGCCAATATATTCCATTACTTGAATTTTATGGAGGAGGGATCCCTTTAGTTTCACCGAATTATAGTTCTTCGGAAGCTTGCTTCGGGATCAATTTAAAACCTCTAAGCAAGCCCTTTGATGTCTCTTACACCTTTCTCCCAAATACGGCCTACTTTGAATTTCTCCCTGTGAATAAAGCTGGTGGAGGAAAGGCTCAGGAAACTAGGACAATTGACAAACCGGTCGATCTTGTGAATGTGAAGCTTGATCAATATTACGAAGTTGTTGTCACAACTTTGACAGGTAAGGTTTCTTCAACTCGGCATCAAAGCTACAAGTTCTGTGCACCTAAATGTGTTGTAATCCTCTTTTTCAGGTCTATATCGGTACAGAATCGGAGATGTTCTCAAGGTGACCGGATTCTATAATAAATCTCCACAGTTTCAATTTGTTGAACGACAAAATGTGGTTTTGAGTATTGATTTGGACAAAACAACTGAAGAAGACCTTTCGAAAGCAATCATGAAAGCAAAACTTGTCCTTGAACCACTCGGCATCATGATAACCACAGATAGTAGCTATGCTGACACTTCGTTGATGCCAGGTCGATATGTAATATTTTGGGAGCTGAAGATGAAAGGCAGAAATGATTTACCAAAACTTGATGCCGAGATAATGGAACAATGCTGCTGCATAGTGGAAGAATCCTTTGATTTTACATATAAATCACTTAGGAAAGGTGGTGTAATTTCAGGCTTAGAGCTAAGGGTGGTTAAATATGGAACCTTTGATCAACTCATGGATTTTTATGTATCAAAGGGAGCTTCCATTACCCAATACAAGCCACCTAGTTGCCTTAAATCTAAGGAAGCTGTAGAAATGTTAAATTCAGGGATGGTGGGGAAGTTTTTCAGCTCCAAAACTATGTTTTAAGCTGCTGTTTTAGCATTAATCAAGCATTGTGGAGGTTATCCTACAAGGTGAAAATATTGCAGATATTGACTTTGCTACTGAATTGGTTGTTTTTGTTTCATTCACAGCAACTTGTGGATTAAATATTATTCTCACTTGAATTAAATAATGGAATGCAATTTAAATTACATAAATTAATAGATGCATATATTTCAATTACAACATCTACTTCAAATGCATCACTTGAGCAATTATTAAACACAATTATATAGTGAAGACATACCACAATAATATAATCCTACAAAAACGAAAACATTGCTTTGATAGTAGTTCAGCTGAAATCCTTTTGTTCTATAGTAGCATTGCAGTCCCAGGTTCTTTTGGATGGACACTGAAATTGTCTCTTGGGAGATTAAAAACAATAATGAAGGTAAGATTAGTTATTATGAAGGTGAGGTTGAATGCTATAAGGGTGAGATTAAAATCAATGTTCAAATATGTGTTTGAAATCAAATACAACTTTAACGGTAAGGTGAAAATAAACAATAGTCATTAAGGACATTAAATTATATATGCTTCATAAATACTTAAAAATATATTTCATATTAAATAATAAAAATGTATTCAATTTTATTTATGTTAAATTATAATTTTATTAATAAATAATTAAATATTTATTCATTAATTTTGAATTTATTTTTTATTAATGTTTATATTTATAATTAATTCATATAAATTTTGTAATAATAAAAAATATATTTATTAAATTGTTTTAAACTTAGGGTTATATATTTATATAATAACAATAAAAAATCTGTTCTCAACTATAGATTTAACCTTCAATACACATTTGTTTTTTTTTCAATATATTAGCACACGTAAGCTGAATGTGACCATAAGCCTATCATTCATGTCATTGAATATCTTTATTAATTTATTTCCTTGGGCCTTCCAGTACGGGTAGTTTGACTTACCAAGCATGGGTAGCCTAAAGGTCCAATTGTCTTCCTTGGCTCAACAGTTCAATAACAAAATCTTTCCCCAATTCGTCTGTTGTCTCGCTTTGATACCCATTTAAAGCGTCGAATTGCTATGTAAGATGTTAAGGTGAGTTGCAACTTAGTGTAACTTAGTTCACACTATTTGGATCCAAATCCTACATACATGGACTTTGCTCGGAGAATAACTCATTACAATTTCATAGTACAAGAGTCGATTTAAGGTCAACCTCACTCACACTAATTGCAGTCCCAATCCCAAACAATTATAATCATTAAACTTTCTTTACTAAAACTTTCCCTAATGAAAGTACAAACTACTAAGTCAGTTTGATTACACTCAAATTGCACCCACTAATGTTCCTTACAACAAACAGATTCAAAATGGTAAAATGCGTCTTCAATGTATAGGCACCATAATATTTGTGAATAGAACTAGTGTGATTAAAATATATCTTTAAAATTTCACTTTAACCAAACCACATATTATGGATTATGATTTTTGATACAAGTATTCAATAAGGACAATAAGGAGGAAGACAATGAGGAGAAGGTGGTGTAGAGGAGTTCGGTTCACCTGTTTTTAGGCACAATGTAACACCTCAAACCCGGCCTAAAAGTTTAGGCCGAATCCAGAATGCTACATTGGTTACTGAAGTGATCATAGGTGAAATTTGCAAACAAGTCACTCTTATTTCCATATTTCTGAAACCATGTAAATGTTTACGAGCCAAATCATGTAGTTACTTAAAAATTTTGTCAGTAAAAATTACAGTAAAATTTATTACAAAACTGAAATTCAATAAGTAAATAAAAGTTTAAACAAAAGTTGTACCACAGAATTATAAAACCTTACAATTCAAAAACCAATTACCAAAAACTGAAAAACACAAATGGCTATTCCACTTTGTCGAAACTGTCCGAGACCTCCGCGTACCAAGTCCAGTATCAGAATTCAGAAAGATACCTAAAATGGGAAACAGAAGGGGGTTGAGCTACAAGAGCTTAGTGTGAGATCAAAACCAACTAACCACAGAATTAGAAACAGAAAGCCAGAAAGTAGTTCAGAAGCGAAACTTACTTACAGAACTATACAGAACCAGTTGGTACATTCTAAATGGACGTACCGACAAATAGCAATACTTAGAGCATATTAAAAACACACTCAGACGAATAGTCGCAAGAACCATTCGGTCACAGAAACAATAATGTTCAATTAGTCATGTAGTCTCTATAACTAATCAGTCAGACAGGTACAATCAGAGTCTACAAAATTCACGTAGTCTCAAGTGCTTTTCAGTTGAACAGAATGAACAGTCAGTCTATCACACAGAACAGTTAACAGATGCATATGAACGCAATTGAATTATAAAATTCCCACCCGTCCATCCAACACATCTCTCTGTCCCCCAATCATACCACATAAGAGCTATTAAGCTCATCCAACCAATCACACCATATTGGACCTCGAAAAGCCCATCCAACCCTGCACACCATATGATGTCATCCCGAGTTGCTTGACAACGATAACCATCAGAATTGTCCATGACCTTCAAGGTATTGGGACTACCCTCGACTCTCTGGGTAAAGCAGATAGACTACCAAAACATATCTTACGCAGTAGAGCTAGCGTATAAGCTGTACAGTGCCATGCAGTAGACGGCGGTATAGACATGCAGTATGAACTGGCAAATCAGATAGTAATGATACACAGCGTAGCTAACGTATCTGTGGTACAGTTCAATGCGATAAACTGCTATCAGAAAAATCCACAACCCTCAGGGTATTAGGACTGCCCTCGACCCTCTAGCTATTGGGGCTAATAATAGGCAATGAAACTGCCAGTTCAGTCACAGTCTTCGTTCTTCTAACGCCCCGAATTTTGGGCCTAGATGAATTAGGCTTTAGGCTTTGGGTCTCATAATTTTTTTTAGTAAGCAAGAAAATGACAAATGACATGTTGGCTTTAAGGGTTTAATAAATTTGGAGTGTCTAGGGGTGTTGGATAAGTTCTGGGTTCAAACGTTGAGGAGAAGGAATTTTTAATTAATTATTAAAGGAACCAAGGCGATGAGTAGTTGAGCTTTTAAATAAAAATAGGGAAAAATGGCATCAAAGAGCCTTGTGGTGGAGTGGCTAAGTGACGCCACTTAGGGTATAGGAAGGTGGTATTATGGGCTAACAAGGAGATCTTAGGTTCGAATCCTAGCTTAGTATTTTTTTAAGAGTTTAATTTTGGCCTTCTAGAAGGTTGGAAGTGTGTGATGATGGACTCTAAGGAGAGTGATCAGAAGAAAAAAAATTAGGAAAAGGATTGGGGAGTTATTAGGGAGAAAAATGAGGAGATGAGATGGGGAAGAGTTGGAGCCGATTGGGACTTTGGGGTTAGGTAGAGTTTCGATTTTGTGTATAAATAGGAGGTGCCGAAGTCCTTTGAAAGGTTCTTTGGTTTTTCCGTTACTTTTCTTCTTCTCCCCCTCATTTTGTTTCTTCTATTGCTAAATAACCATCATTCTTTTTTGTCAAAATCCCTATTGGTGTTGTGTTCTTCTTCTTTCTCTAAAACTCGAATACTCCCTTATAATCAAATAGTCCTATCTTTTTTTCGATTCCTTGTTGTTTCCCTCCATCACAAATCGGTTGTTGTTATCTACTCTTAATCAAGTTTTAAAAGCCGGATCTCGTTCAATAGCTACCTAGGCCGCAAGATCAAATGTTAGATTCGGTAAGTACTTAGTCAAACATCCTTAGTGTGTTTTGGTAAAAGCCGGAGGGTTATCTAACTCTCTTTTTTCGTTAACCCTGTATTAACAAGGGTAGGGTTCAAAGATCGCAAACATGATAGGGATCTACAAGTCTCTCCAGAAAAACCATCCATTCGTTTTGGCTTTTGGGTAAATATTCTTGATTTTGGGATCTGTTGGCCGAATAGTCTATAATAAGATAAACAATGACTTAATTGGAAACAAGTCACCTATGATTTCGTTTTTAACGGTTAAGATTAATACAGATCTAAGGATATTCGTGAATAGTAACTAATGAGGGGCTATAAGAACTGGTGGCACACGGGAAGGTTATGGTAAGGCTTCGATTTTTGGTAAATATTGTGGTTAAGTGTAAGATTGATTTGAGGATTAGTATTGGTTGTAGGTTCAAGGAGGAGGATAGTGTAACACGTCTCATTAACCAGGTGTGTACATACACTTCACACACGACAAATTGGCAAAAGTCGAAATCCTGAAAAGCTGGAATGTCGAAAAGCCGAAAGGTTGGCACCGGCAACCACACGAGTGTGCGAAAATTCGTGTGAAAACATCGATACGACTACCGAGGCCAAGAGAGCGATCTCATGGTCTTGGGCCACTATTGGCCAACCGGGCCAGAAGGGGGCTAAGTGGGCCTGACGGGCTCGTGGGCCCAAATCGGTAAAAGTTGATAAGTGATAATAAATGATGAGTTGGTATTGATGGTTGAATGATTTGAACAAGATCGGGCCTGGTGGGCCATATATTTATGAATGGGCCTAATGGGTCATATGGACATGATTGGGTTTGATGGGCCATATGTGATTTTAGAGAAGCATGTAGACTGCTAGGGTTTTATGGTAGACTCTAGGCCTAAATTTAATGTACTTTCAAGCAACATTAAACTTAATTAATTAATCAAACATATCTGTAGACAAGTCGCAAGTTTAGAGTGTGGTAATGGATATATGCATGTCTAGGATTGGATCTAGGAAGAGCTTGGTACTTAAGCGATCCTAATGACCCACCTCCTCTTCTTTTGAATCCTACCTGGTGCATAGTGTCTGTTCACTTTAGCCTCGAGGACTTATTGATGGGCCAAAGTTCGTAATTAAAACCCGTATTATTAAGAAATTACGAAAATACCCTTATAGGGTAGAAATTACGAAAATACCCCTATAGGGTAGAATTACAAAAATACCCCTGTAGGGTAGAACTACTAAAACACCTTTGTAGGGTAGAATTACTGAAATGCCCTTGTAAGGTAGAATTACCAAAATACCCCTAGGTAATGAAATGACTAAAATACCCCTAGGTATTTAATGTGTGGAAATGTGTATGTTGCATTCATGAGATGTATGTTGCATATGGGTGGGATTGATGAAACAGAGGAAGAATTTGAGGATCGCATGGTTGCTTAACGACCATGGATCCACCGATGGCTTTTTAAGCCCAATGTATGATTAGCAGCTTTGCTGTAACGATAGGTAGTACCGTAACTGGCGTTACCATTGGTGTGTATGGGATGGGTGGGTCGATATTTATATCCCCACATGGTGTGTAGGGTTGGACAGAGATGGTGTGTAAAGGCTGGATGGGTAGGATTTTTGCACTTGATTACTTTAATACTGTTTTGCTATTAGATTGGGCTCAGACCCAAGATGACTTATGTTGCATGATATATATATATATATATATATATATATATATATAATTGTTGAGGGTTGTACATACTGAGTTTTCAAAAACTCACCCCCTCCTTTATTTTTCTCAGGTAACCCTCAGTAGGCGATTCGACGGATGGAGGGACTCAGAGGTGGCCAACTAGCAAGACGATTTGGACTTGTTTTTCTCATGAATTTCTAGTTTTCTTTTTTTTTTTTTACTTTATTTCAGTTCGGATTGTAATTAGGCCCTTTTCTCTGGTTATTACTTATTATTATGCTTAGAGATGGAACATGGATTTATTCCTTTTAAATACTTTTCAAGTTATTTTAAAACCACTTGTTGCTTTTAAAATTAAGCTTCCGCAGTTAAAGAAAATTTTTCCAAAGTGACTTTCAACATGTAATAATTAAAAAAAAAAAGATTTTTAATACACCTCGTTCTAAAAGCAAGTACTGCCTGGGTTTTTACTTGAAATTTCTTTAGAAGGGTTTTTCAATGAAAATGTGGTTTTCGATAAAACACTTCAATGTGACATCACCGGATTCGGCCATAACGTCTGGGCTGGGTCTGGGGTGTTACAGTTCTCTTCAAAATCCCACCCAAAATGTTTTATGCATATGCATGAGTGCAAATAGAAGAACAGGAACAAATTACAAGATTGCAGACAATTATTCAGAGACAGTCACTCACATCCAGCCTATCAGAATCAGTTATGTGTACATTCAGTTACTCAGATTCAGTAACAATTGCAAATTAATCTCTCAAAATAGTTTCACATTGTTAGTTAGTCAAACAGAACTAGTTGCACACTCGCACCCCGATAGTCGGGTTCATATTCAGACATGTCATGCAACCAATCACTAGTAACATATATATCAAGCCTAGAGCAGAGTCGTAATCACCCTCTCTAATGCTCAGCTAAGGGTTGATACACACAAAGTCACGTTTGCACTTAAATTTGACCTAAAACCAAATTCTAGTAAGATAGGGCCATATGCCCATGCGGAACAATTCATGTCGTGTAAGGGTCCAAACACCCGTGTGGAGGGTGGCACATGGCTGTGTGACAGAGACACACGCCCGTGTGATGTAAGGACATGACCATGTGAATAGGCTGTGTAACTCACTGTCCAATTTCGCTAAAGTCAAGTGCAAGGCAAACACGGCCATGTGAGGGTTTTACACGCCCGTATACCCACCAGACACGATTGTGTGCTCTGAAACACACGCCCGTGTGGGATCCTTAAATCCCTAATCAGTACACGGCCGTGTAGCCAGGCCGTGTAACTCCAAATCTTGAATCCTTAATTCCCAAATTCACATACCCGTGTGACCAGGGAACACGGCCGTATAAATATCGACTAAAATCCCCAAATCGGCCACACGGTCCTGTGGTACCCAATTCAGCCTACAAACTCTAACGCCCAATTTCACACAGTCGTGTGAGTTGACACATACCCGTGTGGCCGCCAGAGTGGTCACAAAACCACCCTTAAATATCCCTGAAATCACCGTTTCGGCCATTCAAATAGTTCCCAACCTTAGCCACTACTACAGTATATCAGAAAATGAGAATTCTCTTCACTTCCATCGACTAAAAACCCAAGATCAATGGGTTAAGGCACTACTAAGATATACTGAAACCAAAGTGCACAAAAATAAAACTAATAATAATAGCATTGTAGAAAAGGTTTGAATCCCACACCTGATTCGACGATGAAAAAGACGATAGAAGAGCAAAATTCTCAAACCCAACTAGTAAAACCATTTTCGAAGAAAAGGAAAGAGAAAAAAGAAAAACAAATGGAGGAAAAAACAGAAGAACGTAAGAGAAAGAAAAATAAAAATAAAAATAAAGATATCAAAATAAAATTAAAACAAATAATAGATAAATAACATAAATAATAAGTACTAAAAATATCTCTCCAAAATGTTCACACTAGGACTCGAACCCATAACTCGAACCCATAACCATGAGGTTCCCTAACACTCACTCAACCATCAGACCAACAGGCCCATTCTAACATTAGAATGCACATCTATACATATATGTGCAACTTCCCCACTGTCCCTACGCTCAAAACTCAAAACTTCTAGACCCAAAATTTGGGGAGTTACAATTCACCCATCCGAAAAGAAATTTTGTTTCGAAATTTCCAACTAACAGTACAATCATAAATCGCAAACTATACCACCACGCTCCCGCTGCACACTCAAATCCCAAAACACTATCACACTAACCTTGAACTTGGGACCTCTCACACATACCTAGAACACTTAACCATTGAAGTGGATAGATATTACACACATACAATTTTCTATACTCAAATCAATACATTCGAATATTTCCAATCATACCTGACTCAAAAACGCTAAGGACAATCTTAAATCCTATGCTCTTTAGACCTGCATCTAAGACACGCTCCTAACCTCTTCTAGTATTTGCCCTGTGGTGCCTTTTACAATGCTCGCAAGTCAGTACACTTGCACCACTACTAGAACCTTCCGCAGAACCACTTTGTCACTCAAATGCGTTCTAACACATTTCGCAGAACGAGGCTCTAACCTCGGGGAACTGCGATATCTTTTCTTTACACAATCCTCACACCTACCTTGAATCAATTCTCTATTTCTCTCCAAACTAACCTCAAATACTTTTTCTGAAACCTTCCTCACTACTCGAGTTAATACCTCAATACCAAGCTCTAGGTTATCACTACCCGAAGTTGGCAGACTTCTATTGACCTCCAACTCCTGAACAGTCACACGTTTCAGAGAAGTAAACGGTTATTCGAAATCTTTCTTACCTTCTAAATCCATATTAGTTTCGTGCCTCACTTAGGATATCTACTTTTCTAACATTACAATTTTGAATTCTACCTGAACCAGCATCAGAGTCTCAGACAGTTCATTTTCGTAAATTGTTTTCAAAATACAAAACATTTCAAGTTTCTTTGGTACAATTTCTCAATTATTTTTCAAAGACAATTACTTGTGCACACGTTCACATGGAAGAACAGGCCGAGTTTTTATAGACTTCGCTCTGATACCACTAAATGTAACACCCTAAACCCGGTTTAAAAGTTGAGACCGAATCCAAGATATTACATTGATCACTGAAGTGATAGTAGGTGAATTTTACAAAGCCTGTCAACCTAAATTCCATTGCCAAAAATATTTATTTCTTATCGAGCTAAAAACATTTAATCATTTAAAATCCATTCAACACAGTTACAGTTAAGTTTTGATAAACTGTAAATTATACATATTTTCTATCTCATATTTAGCACATTTATGGATAAATTGTCATTGAATTTGTGGAATTTGATGCTCTTAATTCTTTAATTTCATGTTTTATACTTAAGAGAGCATAGGAGAGTGAAAAGAATAAGAAATGGGCCGAAAACAGAGAAATGGGCCAAGGTGTGAAAATAACACGGCCTGAAGGTTCACCACACGGGCGTGTCCCTGTCATGAGAAAGTTCAATTTCACTTGGGAAAGGCTACTTAGGGGCTAAGAAAGATATTCTAAACTTTATATAAAGACCCTAGGAGACAACTACAAGGGTGTACAGTAGAGGGGACATTATTCCCGCCAAGACGAAGAGTTAAAGGCAGGGAATTACTCGAAGGAAAGCTGATTGATCCATCTCAGAAGCCAAGATCTACATCAAGATAGAGGATATCCCTTCTATCTTTTCAGAAGTTTTAAGTTTTCTTATGTTTTGTTATTTTATTTATTCTGAGATGTTTCTTTTTATAATTATGAACTAAACCCCAAATATCTAGGGGGATGAAACCTAAGACAGATCTTGTTATTGTTATCTGAACTGTGTGATAAATATTTGATTTATTCTTAATTATGTTTTTAATTCTTAAGTTGATATTTTCATGATATTTATTTAAGTCAAATGTACTTATGTAGAAGAGCAAAAGTCCCTGTATAGGAGTAGATCCAACATAATTAAGCAGATTTGATCGTAATCCTAGACATAGGATGATGAAAATCTGCCGGATTAGAGTCAAATCTAATATGGGGAGCAATAGATCGAGTTAATGCAGGACTAGGGGTTTTTAATTAGAAAGAGATTTCAGTTAATCAACCTAGGATTAGTTGTTCTTATCCTCGACAGAGTATTAACATAATATAGGGATCTCTACGGATCAAATCAAATAAAGAAATGATAAACTGTAAATTATACATATTTTCTATCCCACATTTAGCACATTTATGGATGAATTGTCATTGAATTTGTGGAATTTGATGCTCTTAATCCTTTAATTTCATGTTTTATACTTAGAAAAGCATAGGAGAGTAAAAAGAACAAGAAACAGGCTGAAAATAGAGAAAATGGGACAAGGTGTGAAAACAACACGGCCTGGAAGTTCACCACACGGGTGTGTCACACGGCCGTGCCACATTAACAGTCTCAAGCACAGTTCAAAGTTGACTCACACGGGAGTGGCACACGAGCATGTCCCTATCACGATGAAGTTCAATTTCACTCAGGAAAGGCTACTTAGGGGCTAAGAAAAACATTCTAAACTCTATATAAAGACCCTATGAGGCAACTACAAGGGTGTTCAGTAGAGGGGACATTATTCCCGCCGAGATGGGGAGTTAAAGGTAGGGAATTACTTGAAGGAAAGCTTATTAATCCATCTCAGAAGCCAAGATCTACATCAAGACAGAGGATCTCCCTTCTATCCTTTTAGGAGTTTTGGGTTTTCTTATGTTTTGTTATTTTATTTATTCTGAGATGTTTCTTTTTATAATTATGAACTAAACCCCAAATATCTAAGGGGGATGAAACCTAAGATAGATCTTATTATTATTATCTGAACTGTGTGATAAATATTTGATTTATTCTTAATTGTGTTTTTAATTCTTAAATTGATGTTTTCGGGATATTAATTTAAGTCGAATATGCTTATGTAGAGGAGTAAAAGTCCCTTGCATAGGAGTAAATCCAACACAATTAAGCAGAGTTGATCGTAATCCTAGACATAGGACGACGAAAATCTACCGGATTAGAGTCAAATCTAATAGGGGGAGCCATAGATCAAGTTAATGCAAGACTAGGGGTTTTAATTAGAAAGAGATTTCTGTTAATCAACCTAGGATTACTTGTTCTTATCCTCGATGGAGGTATTAACATAATTTAGGGATCTCTACGGATCAAATCAAATGAAGAAATCATCTAGTTCAGAGTTAGATAACAAGTGAAGTCTAGGTGGATTCTTCCTTAGGTATTGCCCTCATCAATCAGTTTCACTTGATAAATAACTTGGAGTATAGTATTCTTCACCTCTATCTGATCTTAAGCACTTGATAAATGATTCACATTAAAGTTCAACTTCAGATTTATAAACTTTAAATTTATCAAGCGTTTCACCTTTTAAATGCAATAAATAAACATAACAATTCCTAGAATAATCATCAATAAAAGTAACAAAATATTTCTTTCCACCTAATGTCGGATATTATGTATGTCATATAAATCACTATATATCAAATCAAGCAACTTTGTTTTCCTTTAAACCTTAGGGAAAGGGTTTTTTGTAATTTTAGTCAACATACATGTATTGCATTTTTCAATATTATTATTAAAAACAAGAATTAAATCTAACTTATGCATGTTATTCAATTTTCTATATTCAAATGACCTAATCTATGATGCCATAAACAAGAAGATTCAACCATATAAGCAAAAATAGTATTTTTATTCTTATTAATAATATTGAGTTTGAACATTCTCTCATACATATACTCTTTCCCTACAAAAATTTCTCCCTTAGATTGTATCGCCCCAAATTTTAGGGTTAGAAGTTTGAGCTTTGTGGTTAGGGTTAGTGAGTAGGTTATGCTATTGTGTTTAGTTGTGCGTTTAAGTGATAAAATAGGCTTGTTGGTTTGGTGGTTAGTTGTGTATTAGTGTATCTCTAGGTCACGTGTTCGAACCTTTGTGTGTGTTTTTTGGAGAAATATTTTTATTTTGTTAAATAGTAAACTTGTTTTAAGTCTAAAAATAATTATAATTTTTATTTTTATTATTTTTATTTTTATTTTGGTTACTAATTTCTTTTCATGTTCTCCTCTCCTTCTCCCTCTCTTTGTTTTCTTTTTGTTCTTTTTTCTTTTCATTTTGAAAAACAATTTTGCTTGCGAATTTCGAAGAGCTTTGCTCCTTTGTTGTTGAGTCGATATCTAGATGTTATTGATCTTGAATCAGGTGTGGGATTCAAACCTTATTTAATTTATGTGTGAGTTATTATTTTGATAATTCTTGTGCGTGCTCTAAACCGTTCATTTTGGGAATTTAGATGTTGAGGAAGTATGGGGAATATTGCATATTCTAATATGTTTTAGTTATAGCAAAGTTTGGGAAGTGATTTGATGGCTAAACGGCGATTTTGGCTTATTCCGATGTGGTTTTGTAACCACATGAGAGGCCACAAGGGCGTGTCTATTTAGACAGCCGCGTGGAATTAGAAATTAGGGTTTTTAGGTAGGATTAGGTGTCACACAGCTTGGCCACATGGTTGTGTGGCTGATTTAAGGAAATTAGTCAATTTTCACACGGTCATGTCCCTTGGGTACACAGGTATATGCGTTTAGGAAATAGGGTTTAGTTGTTTTAGTACCAAACGGTCGTGTGGCCTATTTGGGGATTTAGGGGGTCTCATATGGGCGTGATTTTTAGATACACGGCCGTGTCTGGTGGGCACACAGACAAGTGAAATGTTCACACAGTTGTGTCTATCTTGTACCCTATTTTAGCACAAACGGACAAAGAGTTACACAGTCAGATCACACGGCCATGTCCCTGGGTCACATAGGCGTGTGCGTTTAGGAATTAAGGTTTGACTATTTTGGTACCATACGATTGTACGGCCTATTTAGAGATTTAGGGGTCCCATATGGGTGTGTGTTTTTGACACATGACTGTGTCTGGTGGGCACATAGGCGTGTGAAATGCTCACAAAGTAGTGTCTGCCCTATACCCTATTTTAGCACAAACAAACAGAGAGTTATACGGCTAGATCACACGACCATTTCCCTGGGTCACATGAGCGTGTGCCTCTTTCAACACGGGCGTGTACCTCTTTTAACATGGGCGTGTGCCTCACCACATGGGCGTGTTGACCCCATACGACTTTTCCACATGGCTAGAGCACATAGCCGTGTGGTCTTAAGCCACCAATTTTAGTTCTGTATATGTTTTTTATATGAAAATGTGTTTGTATGTTCCGACCTTTAACTAGGCTTTAGTAAGGGTAGTTAAGACTCTTATCTGGGCTTCAGCTTATGTGTTATTTGTGACTGTTGTGCGAGATATCTTATTTTGAACCTGATTAGCTAGGTGTGTGCATGCCTATTTTTATCTGACTGTCTATCGATGTGTTCATTGTTTTTGTGAGGTTGTAAGCATACATGCACTTGCATAAAGTAATTTCTAGCTTCGCTGTGAAGAGAAGGAAGATTGATTCTGATCTGACTTAGAAGTTTAACTACAGCTTATCAGTATAATAATTTACCACACTGTACCGCTTGTACATCATCTTGGTTGCGTGCTATTATCTGATTTGGCAGTTTAAACTACAAAATATGTGTACAATGATTTACCGCAATGCACTATACTACAGATATGCTAGATTTACTGCATATTATTATTTGAGTGGCTTATTCTACAGACATGGTGTGTAAGGTTAGATGGGCTTTCAAGGTCCTATATGGTGTGTCTGGTTGGATGAGCTTATAGAACCTTTTTGGGGTGTGATTGGGAGACGGATTGGTGTGTTGGCCGGATAGGTGGGTTTTTATTATGTGACTGCATTCATACGCATTTGTCTGAGTGACTAGGTGTAAGAGTATTTGACTTTGTTTGGTCTGATTGAATAACACTTGTGACTGAGTGTTTGTGTATAACATTGTGTGTTTGAATTGTTACGTTCTGTTGGGATGTTGGTTCCAAGTTTACTTTCTGATTCTGTGCATATCTGCAAGTATGTTTCCCATCGAATTGATATTTGTAATTTTATTTTTGTCGCATGTCAAACTTACTCTGAGTACGTATAGCTCACCCCCTTTGTTTCCCCTCACAAGTACATTTCTATTTTGTGTAGCTTGCACTCGGCATGTCGAAGGTCTCAGATAATCACGATAAGGAAATATGTTAAGAGTCTGAACTGTGGTATTGATATCGTGTGATATGTAGTAATAAAATTTATAAAAACTGATCACACCAAAAACTAACTAATCTCACAATTTTAAGGCAAGCACACCTATCGAACAATAGTATAGTTTAGCGGCAAAACCGAGTTATCGTACCTAAGGGAACCAAAAGTATTAGTACTTACTTCCTTCCTATTATCTAAAAGGGGGTTTGTATGAAACTAATTCTAAAACTAAACTAAGAATGCACAAAAGGTAAATTGAGGAAAAACTCTTTAGGAAAGACTGATTGATTGGGCAATACTCAAGGGAGAATCCACCTAGACTTCACTTGTTATTAACTTCATGAACTAGACAATTTCTTCACTTGACTTGATCCGTAGAGATCCCTAACCTATGTTAATACCTCCGTCGAGGATAAGAACAACTAATCTTAGGTTGATTAACTGAAATCTCTTTCTAGTTTAAACCCCTAGTCTTGCATTAACTCGATCTATGGATCCTCCTATTAGGTTTGACCCTAATCTGGCAGATTTATGTCGCCCTATGTCCAGGGTTGCATGCAACTCCTCTTAATTATGCTAGATCTACTCTTAAAACAAGGACTTTTACTCCACTGCCTAAGCACATCAGTTTCTTGAATTAATATCTAGGATTATTAAATCAAGAATTAAGAACACATAATTAAGAACAATTCAAGTATCTATCATATAATTCAAGAATAAATAACAACAAGATCTGTCTTAGGTTTCATCCCCCTCAAATATTTGGGGGATTTAGTTCATAATGAATAAAGAAGACATCTCAGAAGAAATAAGATAACAAAACATAAAGAACCCAAAAACCCCTGAAGGAATTTAGGGAAATCCTCTGTCTTGATTTAGAATTCTAGCTTCTGGGATGAATCAATCGGCTTCCCTTGGAGTAATTGCTTGCTTCCACCCTTTGTGTTGGCAGAAATATGGCGCTCCTCTGTGGGAGAAAAGAGTACACCCTTGAAGTTGCCTCCTAGGGTCTTTATATAGAGCTTTGGGATACCTTTCTTAGCTTCTAAGTATCCAAATCCGAGTGAAATTGCACTTCCTCGTGACAGGGACACGCCCGTATGCCACGTCCGTGTGGATCGATAAGAAGCCGTGTTGGGCCTGTTGGGGGTGGCACGGTCGTGTGGCCTGGCCGTGCTTGTCGGGCTGGGCCATGTTGGACCTCATGTGGTACGGCCATGTGCCACGGCCATGTGGTGACTCCTTGGGCCGTGTCATTTTCACACTTTGGCCCATTTTCTTTATTTTTGGTCTATTTTTCGTTCTTTTCTCTTCCCTGTGCTCTCCTGAGTATACAACATGAAATAGAAGGGTTAATAGCACCAATTTCCATAAATTTAATGATAATTCATCCATAAATTAGGCTAAACATGAGGTAAAAATATGTATAATTTATCGTTTATCAAATACCCCCACACTTAAGCCTTTGCTTGTCCTCAAGCAAAATCTCAATTCTTAATTAAGAATCATTCTTCTCAACTTACAATCTTTATCAATAATGTTTCAACTAATTCACAAGCAGTCATACAATGAAAATTCAATCAGAAGAACATTAAAGATTCAATCACTCTAAGTTGGGAATTTTATCATTGAAACATAAGTTCTCTCCTTTCTTCTAAGTAATTATCTCTCAATCAAAATTAACAAGATTTGACATCCTCACTAAATATTCACTTTATCCACTCAAAGTGTTTAGGGTTCAAGGATTAAGTACTCTCTAGTCAACCTAAAAAATTATTACCATAGACTTGCAAGAAAATCAAATCTCCACCACTGTAGATTGATATGATACATCAATCAAAAGTCTTTCAATGGTTGTAATGGGGCTTGATTAGGGGTGTTGTCACAGGCTACAAAAGAAGGTTAGAATTAAGATTGAATTGAAAATTATCTAGCTAGAAAAATCTCTATCACTGGAATATATTTCTAAGCTTTATGGTGACATTGTTCTATCTTTAGTAGCCTTAAAATAGAAATATGCAAAAATTTATAATTTACAACTAATTTTTACTGTATATACACTTTTAGGAACAATTCAAGTACAATACAATAAATTGTATATTTACAACTTTACAATTTGGAAAAGAGAATAAAGCTAGATAATAATTCAACTCGAATCTTGACAAAAATAGGGATCAAAGTAATTGAATGGAATTAAAAAAAATAGGTTATGGGTTAAAGTTAGAGGTAAGTCAAAGAATAGGTTGTTAGGCTCAATGGGGTTCACTAGGGGTTAATTTATGGAGGTAGGCTTTTGTGGAGTAAGTAGGTTAAATCCTAGGTGCCTTTATCATCTCGATATATCAAATCAATGATGTAGTCTCGACATGTATAATCAAAGCAAGTTTTAGAATAACAAATTAGTATTGACTCACTCAAAGTAATAATAAAAGTGAGCACGAAAGAATGTATGCTCAAAAGGCTCAAAATCTCACCAGAATTATGGCTTTTGATGTCAATCCTGTGAATTTCAAATCTCAAGATAACACTTAAAATTAAGGAAATTAACTTATGAAAAAAATTGGAATCTCAAAAATTTCAACTTATCATTCGTGTTTCCCTAGTGTTTTAAAGTTTGAATAATCAAAGTACAAGCGCCTATGCCTTAATTCTCAACATATCAATAAAAATCATAAATCAATCAAAATTTATCTTAATAGGAAATTGAAGATGGTCTTGAGAATAATGTAACAAGTTAATAATTTTCAGGGATTTCAAGGAGAATGTAATGACTAAAAGTAAGTTCCCCCCCACACTTAAGATGTACATTGCCCTCAATGTACAAAGATAACATTAGTAGCAATAAAAACACGAGATCGTAAGATAGGGAAAGGCATGAAACTCCCTAAATTTTGGATGAATTTGTGAGACGGAGATTGGAATTTGAAGAGCCGGAAGTTGTGGCAGGGTTATCCTATTTCCATATAGATATGAGCTGTAAGTCTCCTTTGAAACTGCGAAAGTATTTATCAGTCGTGGGGAATTTGGATTAATAGAATATGTTTGTTAGGGACTGGCCGATATGAAATAATTAAAAATAAAGAAAGAAAATAAACTAAGTTCTAACAATACTGAACTTTAAATAATGAAAAAGATAAGGTGAACTAAAAATAAAAGTAAAAGTAAAAAGGAAAATAAAGAAGAAGAAAAAAAAAAGGTAAAAATAGAGATCAGAGTTTAAATAAAAATTAAGATAAAAATAAAGTTAAGAGGAATAGAAGTCTCTAATCTTCAGATGGCTCACGCGGTGGCGGTGGTGAAGTGATGTGAAGGTGCTGGCATATCTGCTATAGTGTCGTATCGATGTGATCGAAGCGCTGGAAGTATTGCTGCTCGAATCGGGATAGGCGCTCAGATATGTCAGCGTATGAAGCTGCCACATGAGCTATCGGCAAGGGGGTGGCTCCTCGGTAGGTGCATCCTCTTTCTGTGGTAGTGGTGGGACATCATCAGGAATGTCCTCCGGATTCTCCTGCTCGGCATCTCGAAGTAGCTGGTACTGTGGAGGATCAGTCCCACGTCGGCGCTAGATCATCCTTATGTGTAGCATGCTCTGGATGCCCTAAGGGGACATCTGGCCTACTAAAGTGTATGAGGATGTCTGGGCTACAGTATTGAATAGGCCGAAGTAGCGGCCTAATCTCGTAATGTATGGGCTCATGGAAATTACGCCTTTACGGCGCCTCTCTGTCTGATGCTGAATTGCATGGGCGATGAAGTAAGCTAAGTCGTTCGCCATGCACCACAGGAAGTAGGCGTCGTGGTTGCTGACGACCCCTATGCTCTCACGCTTGCCTGTCAGTGTATGTGCAAGAAGGGTATGTAGGTACCTCAAAGGTGGGACAAGGTTAGTCGCTTTAGAACGACTAGGGTCGTATGTTGATGATGCAGGGACTAGGGCCTCCCAACACTTAGATGGTGATAGATGGATATGGCGGTGAAGCTTGGAAAGGTCATCCTCTTCCATGAATTGTTCGGTGTAGAGACCAAGGGCTATGCTGAACTCTGGAACACTGAGATGGCATACGAGACCTCCCAAACAGAACTGGATTGTTCCTGGATCATCGTATCTATTCATCACAGTCTGAAGATGGAACGTGGAATAGAACTCGAGGGTGAGTTCCAAGTATTTAGGCTCCATGATCTCGAAAAATTGCTCCCATGGATCGGTCATCAATAGGGCCCAGACCTCTTCTGTTAGGTGTATTTGCTCGAGGGTGGCCCAATCTATGCATCGGCCAGCGGTTACAGGGCAAGCTCGGAGTATCTCAAATCGTTCCTCCTGGGAGGCTTGCGAAAATTAGAGGAATGGATGGCGGCTCTCAGTAATGGGTCGCGAGGTTGAACCACCAGGTCCCTTGTGCTTCTTCAAAGGCGGGACGGCAGCTTTCTTACCGCGTGATGTGGACATAATGCCTAAAAACAAAATAGCAGACATTAGTCCTAAAAATCGAAATTAAATTGACTCAAAATCTATATATGAAATAAAATGTATATTAAAATAACGATGTTCCTAAGAACATAAAATGGGGACTAACTTAAATAGTATACATTATCCATCCTAATGTGGTAGCAAAAGTAAGCAATATGAGTATGTATTTATACTAAATGCATGAGAAAAATGGCAATCAAATGTGATTTTAAGTGGCATGAAATCATAAAATGTTTTACATTATTCTAGATTATTCATCCTAGTGTAATTAATTCCATACTTGAATCAATACTAAACCTAAATATAATCATAATATTTAAAATGAAAATAGTAGAAAAATGAGAAAATAGAACCGAATGGGAGAGATATAAGGCGGAGCACGGTCGTGGGAGAGGATTTGAACAGTCGTGGAGCACTATAGATACCGGTGGCGGCGTTTATGGTGGTTAGGAAAGAAAATTTTTAGGGTTTGAGTGAGGGAGAAAATGAATAGTGGCCCCTATTTATAGTTTTTCGATCACATGGGCATGGCACACGCCCGTGTGACTCGAGTTTCTCCTGTGTAATTCAAAATTTGATGGTTTTAGTGAACCTAGTTTGAGGTACACGCTCGTGTTGGCCATCTCGCACGGCCGTTTACGATCTTGTTCGCTTTTCACACGATCGTGTGGTCGGTTACACGGCCGTTTGCGATCAGGCTTTGCTATTCACACGGTCGTGTAGGTAGTCACACGGCCGTGTCTACATCGATAGTGTTGGCCACGGTTTGGGGACACGGGCGTGTGGCTTTGTGCAAGCCCGTATCGAAATTGAAGGGTTGTCATGACCATGTCGTACGGCCGTGGCGATTTGTCGGTGGCCCGTGCTGTGGGAAAAATTTTCCTCTGTTTGTACACGGCCTGGGTGCACGACTGTGTCTCTGCATTAAATGGTCACACGGCCTTAGGCACGCCCGTGTGCGTGGCCGTGTGGTCCTAAATTTCTACATTAAAAAGGGTTAGTTGATGTATTAAAAGACTAAAATCAAAAAAAAGAAAAAGTACTAAGTTAGTGCTCGGGTTGCCTCTCGAGAAGCACTTATTTAGAGTCTAAGCTCGACTCTTCCTGGATGTATCACGAAGGGATCTCGTGGAGCTGAAGCTCCTCCCTAGTATCTTTAAAATTCTCACCTCTATAATATTTAAGCCTATGGTCGTTTACCTTGAACGTACCATGGTTAGGGTGAGTTACTTCAATGGTGCCATAGAGAAAGACTTTCATTACCGTGAAGTAGGGTGTATCATTTGTATATTCTTCTGAGTTTAAGATTTAAGGATCGTCATCCCTTAAAATTACCTTATCCCTTATCTTGAACTAATTCGTTTGTTTCTGAGCGTCATCTTGGTGTAGCTCTGGGTTGATGTGGCATATTTTTGGTTTTTCATGATAGTTCAGCCACTCATCTAGCTCCTCGATCTGAAGTATTCGCTTTTCAGGTACATATCCCTCGGATGGATTTGTCCGTTGGTTGGTTGCCTCTATGTAGAGTGTATCCTGCACAGAAGGTTAGTCGGTGAGTTCAGTGTTTTTACAAGGACTCGTAGCTATATTATTATCTGTTGTCTTAATCGAGTTCTGAGCTTGTAAAGTGACTGTGTCATCACCTACATGTAATATGAGTTCACCTGTTTCTAAATCAATTTTTGTCCTAGCGGTTGCTAAAAAGGGTCGCCCTAGAATTAGGGCTACATTGCTGTCCTCATCAATGTCTAAAACAACAAAGTCAAATGGGAATATAAATTTATCAATTTTGACAAATACATCTTCAATTATTCCCTTAGGTGCCCTAATAGTTTTGTCAGCTAGTTGAATGCTCATCTGGGTTTTCTTAGGGTTTCTCAGACCTAGTTGTTTGAACAGTTTATATGGCATAACACTTATACTAGCCCCTAAATCAGCTAAAGCATTTTTGGCATCTAGGTTACCAAGTAGATAAGAAATAGTAAAACTCCCTAGATCTTTTAGTTTGGTTGGCAATTTATTCTGTAGAATAGCTGAGCATACTGCATTTAGTTCTACATGAGGTTTCTTATCTAGCTTCCGCTTGTTTGACAAAAATTCTCTTAAGAATTTAACAGCATTTGGCATTTGCAAAATTGCTTCAACAAATGGTAAGTTAATATGTAATTTCTTTAAAAGTTTAAGAAACTTACCAAATTGCTCATCTGTGCGGTCTTTCTTTAGCACTTTTGGGTATAGGATATGAGGCTTGTGTTCTTTAATATCTGGCTTATTATTACTTACCTCTACCTTACCTTTACTCACTTCAGGCTCCTTGCATAACTTTGGTTCATCTTTGATTAACGCCTCATCATCTATTGTATTCATGGTATGAAGTTGTTCTTTAGGGTTGGTCTCAGTGTTACTTGGTAGTCCACATTGTGGTCTTTTTGATATTAACTTTGCGAGTTAACCAATTTGATTCTCAAGTCCTTTGATTGATGCTTGCTGGTTCTCTAATGCTATCTCAGTGTTTTGAAAACGGGTTTCTGACATGGCCATGAATTTGGTGAACATCTCTTCAAGATTTGGCTTTTTCTCTTGTTGTGGTGGTGGCTGCTGAAATCCCGAAGGGGGCTGTTGTCTTTGATTCCCTTATCCTCCCCAAGAAAAATTGGGGTGGTTTCGCCAACCTGCATTATATGTGTTACTATAGGGATTATTTTGAGATCTAAAATTGTTACCCATATAATTGGCTTGCTCCGTTTCTGTGCCATGGCCGTAAGATGAACAGTCTGGAGTGAACATATTTTCTAGATTTGTGTCGCACTGCATCACTGGTTGTGCCTGCGTAGAACCAACAAAGTTATCAAACTTTTTATTTAAAAGTTCTACCTGATTAGTAAGCATAGTGACAGCATCAATATTATAAACTCCTGCGGCTTTTGTCGGCTTTGTCCTTATGACCTGCCACTGATAGTTATTCAGTGACATCTCTTCAATAAATTCATAAGCTGCTTCGGGTGTTTTATTGTTGATTGTTCCTCCTGCGGCTACATCAATCATCTGCCTTGTTGATGGGTTTAAACCGTTGTAGAAGGTTTGAACTTGTAATCACAAAGGTAGTCCATGGTGAGGGCACCTTCTCAACAAATCTTTGTATCTCTCCCAGGCATCGTAAAGTGTTTCTAAATCCATCTACACAAAAGAAGAGATATCGTTTCGTAATTTAGCTGTTTTAGCTAGAGGAAAATATTTAAGTAAAAATTTTTCTGTCATATGTTCCCATGTAGTGATTGATCCTCGTGGTAAAGAATTTAACCACTGTTTGGCTTTATTTCTCAAAGAGAATGGGAATAGCCTTAGACGAATAGCATCATCAGAAACGCCATTAATTTTAAAAGTATCACAAAGTTCCAAAAAGTTGGCTATGTGTGAATTTGGATCTTCATCCTGTAAACCATCAAACTGCACAAATTGCTATATCATCTGAATAGTGTTAGGTTTTAATTAAAATTATTTGCAGCAATAGTAGGTCTAATAATACTAGATTGAGCACCAGCCAAACTAGGTTTAGCATAATCATACATAGTACGAGGAGCTTCATCTTGATTCACTGGTTGCGCAGCTATTGCGGTAGGTGGTGGAATGTTTTGATTTGCTTCCATCTCTTCCGTACATTCAGGTTCTTGTTCTTGGTCTTATTCTGGATAATGTAGGCTTCGTCTGGTCTCTCTGCGAGTTCTGCGAACTGTCGCTTCTAAATCTTCGTCAAAAAGCAATGGTCCTGCTGGGTTGTTTCTAGTTATAAACTAGAAATACCTAGAAGGAAAAAGCAGAGAAAATTAAAAATTAAAAATAAAATAAAAATAAATAAAAACTGAAAATAAATAAATAAATATAATAATGGCTAAAGTAATAGAAATCGAGTTTTCTTAATATTTTAGTTCCCCGACAACGGCGCCAAAAACTTGATATCGCGTGATATGTAGTAATAAAATTTATAAAAACCGATCACACCAAAAACTAACTAATATCACGATTTTAAGGCAAGCGCACCTATCGAACAGTAGTATAGTTTAGCGGCAAGACCGAGTTATCGTACCCAAGGGAACCAAAAGTACTAGTACTTACTTCCTTCCTATTATCTAACCTAAAAATAAAAGGGGGTTTGTATGAAACTAATTCTAAAACTAAACTAAGAATGCACAAAACGTAAATTGAGGAAAAACTCTTTGGGAAAGACTGATTAATTGGGCAATACTCAAGGGAGAATCCACCTAGACTTCACTTGTTATTAACTTCTTGAACTAGATGATTTCTTCACTTGACTTGATCCGTAGAGATCCCTAACCTATGTTAATACCTCTGTCGAGGATAAGAACAACTAATCCTAGGTTGATTAACTGAAATCTCTTTTTAGTTAAAACCCCTAATCTTGCATTAACTTGATCTATGGATCCCCCTATTAGGTTTGACCCTAATCCGGCAGATTTATGTCGCCCTATGTCTAGGGTTGCATGCAACTCCGCTTAATTATGCTAGATCTACTCTTAAAACAGGGACTTTTGCTCCTCTGCCTAAGCACATTAGTTTCTTGAATTAATACCTAGGATTATTAAATCAAGAATTAAGAACACATAATTAAGAACAATTCAAGTATTTATCATCTAATTCAAGAATGAATAATAACAAGATCTGTCTTAGGTTTCATCCCCCTCAAGTATTTGGGGGATTTAGTTCATAATTAATAAAGAAGACATCTCAGAAGAAATAAGATAACAAAACATAAAGAACCCAAAAACCTCTGAAGGAATTTAAGGAGATCCTCTGTCTTGATGTAGAATTTCGGTTTCTGGGATGAATCAATCGGCTTCTCTTAGAGTAATCCCTTGCTTCCACCCTTTGTGTTGGCAGAAATATGGCGTTCCTCTGTGGCAGAAATGAGTACACCCTTGAAGTTGCCTCCTAGGGTCTTTATATAGAACTTTGGGATGCCTTTCTTAGCCTCTAAGTATCCAAATCCGAGTGAAATTGCATTTCCTCACGACAGGGACACGCCCGTGTGCCACGCCCGTGTGGATTGATAAGAGGTCGTGTTGGGCCTGTTGGGGGTGGCACGGCCGTGTGGCCTAGCCGTGCTTGTCGGGGCTGGGCCGTGTTGGACCTCATGTGGCACGGCCGTATGGTGACTCCTTGGGCCGTGTCATTTTCACACTTTGGCCCATTTTCTTCGTTTTCGATTCGTTTTTAGTTCTTTTCTCTTTCCTGTGCTCTCTTGAGTATACAACATGAAGTAGAAGGGTTAAGAGCACCAATTTCCACAAATTCAATGATAATTCATCTAGAAATTAGGCTAAACATGAGGTAATTTATCGTTTATCAGGTATAACTTTAATTTGGGTTTTCGAAAATGGTTTCTTTGGACTAAAATTTTTGTAATAACGAGACTTCATATTTGAGAGTTTTTAGAAAACTTAAATATTGTAATGTTTTCGGTTTGTTAAACTAAAATTTCCTACGATCACTTCAATGATCAATGTAACTTCCAGAATTCGCCTTAAACTTCTAGGCCAGGTTTTGGGATGCTACATTTAGTGGTATAAGAGCCAGGTTTGCAAAAACTTGGCCTGTGTTTTTATGTAACCATATGTGCATGTGTTGGTTTGAAAGAAATTTTTCAGGAAACTATGCCACAATGTTTTGAAATGACTTGTGTTTGGAAAATAAAACTTTTTGCTAAAATGGGACGTCTGAGACTCTGATGTCGGTCCATGCGAAACTTAGGAAATTGTAAGATTACTTCTGTAAGTTTATTAAACATTTATGGTTATGTTCGATTTTGGAAATTGTATATTCTTTAAGCTTAGGTACAAGATCGATATAGACTCTGAAAGTAAGTGAGATCATGATAAGCCATCTACTTCTCAAGGACGTGTTTCTGTTTAAGAGTTGGAGGTCAATGTGATTCCGCCAACTTCGGGTAGCAATAACCCGGAGCTTGGTACTGAGGCAATAACTCGGGTAGTGAGGGAAGTGCTAGAGAAAATATTTGAGGATAGGTTAGAGATAACTAGAGAAATGCTTCAAGCTAGGAGTATAGATTGTGGGAAGAAAAGAGATCGCAGTCCTCCGAGGTTGGAGCCTCGATCAGCAAAGCATCTTAAGATGCATTTCAGTGGTAATAAAGGTTTTGCGGGGGGTGCTATTAGTGGTACGAGCGCTCTGTTTTGTGAGCACTATAAGAAGTGTTATCTGGATAATTGTTAGAAAAATACAGGAGCATGTTTTTGGTACGAGTCCATCAAACATCAGATTTAGGAGTGTCCTTGGTGACTTTGAGACAGGTATGGCTGTAAATGTTTTAAAGTTTTAATTAGAGCATAGTAATTATGTGTGATAGGATAAATTTGTATCTGCTTTGGTGTTAAGTGTTCTGGTAATGTGTGAGGTCTTAAGATCAAGTTTAGCATAGTAGTGCTCCGAGATTAGAGTGCGCAGCGGGAGCGTAGTGGTGTAGCTTATGTTATACGACTGTTCTGTTAGTTGGAAACTTTAGGGACGAAATTTCTTTAAGGAGGGGTGAGTTGTAACACCTCGAATTTTGGCGTTAAAAGTTTGAGCTTTCTGGTTAGGGTCAATGAGTAGGTTATGCTATTGTGTTTAGTTACGCGTTTAAGTGACAGAATGGGCTTGCTGGTCTAGTGGTTAGTTGTGTGTTAGTGTATCTTTAAGTCACGTGTTTAAACCTTTGTGTGTGCGTTTTGGAGAAATTTTTTTATTTTGTTAAATAGTAAACTTGTTTTAAGTTTAAAAATAATTATTAGTTTTACTTTTATTTTGGTTATTACTTTCTTTTCACGTTCTCTTCTCCCTCTCCCTCTCTTTTTTTATTCTTTTTTCTTTTTTTTGAAAAATAATTTTGCTTGCAGATTTTGGAGAGCTTCACTCATTTGTCGGCTAATCGATATCTAGACGTCATTGATCATGAATCAAGTGTGGGATTCAAATCTTATCTGATTTATGTGTGAGTTATTGTTTCGGCAATTCTTGTATGTGCTCTAAACTATTGATTTTAGGTATTTAGTTGTAAGGAAGTATGGGAAATACTATGTATTCTGATATGTTTTTGTTATAGCAAAGGTTGGGGACTAATTTGATGGCTAAAACGATAATTTTGACCTGTTTCGATGTGGTTTTGTGACCACATAGGTGGCCACAAGGGCATGTGCCTACTCACAAGGCCATGTGGAATTAGGAATTAGGGTTTTCAGGTAAGATTAGGAGGCACACGACCTAGCCACAAGGCCGAGTGGCTAATTTGGGGAAATTAGTCGATTTTGACATGGCCATATCCCTTAGGTACACGGGCGTGTGCGTTTGGGAATTAGGGTTTGGCTATTTTGGTGACACACAACCTAGCCACACGGTTATGTATTTTGGACACATGGCCGTGTCTGGTGGGCACACAGGAGTGTAAAACCCTCACACGGTCATTTCTATCCTATACCCTATTTTAGCACAAACGGACAGAGAGTTACACGGCTGGATCACATGGCCATGTCCCTGGGTCATAGGAGCATGTGCCTCCTTCCACATGGGCGTGTGCCCTTTCGTATTAGCATGTTGACCCCCAAACGGCTTTTCCACACGGCCATAGCACATGGCCGTATGGTCCTAAGCCATCAATTTTAGTTCTGTGTATGTTTTTTATATAAAAATGTGTCTCTATATTCTGACCCTTGACTAGGCTTTAGTGAGGGTAGTTAAGACTTTGATCTGGGCTTCGACTTATGTGTTATTTGAGACTGTTGCGTGAGATATTTGATTCTGAACCAGGTTAGCTAGGTGTGTGCATGCCTATTTTTGTCTGATTGTCTGCCGATGTGTTCATTATTTCTGTGAGGTTGTAAGCATACATGTACTTGCATAAAGTAATTTTTGGGTTGGTTGTGAAGAGAAGGAAGATTGATTTTGATTTGATCTGCCAGTTTAACTGCAACTTATCGGTACAACGATTTACCGCATTGTACTGCTTGTACGTCAGCTTGGCTGTGTACTATTTTCTGATTTGGCAGTTTAAACTACAATATGTCTGTATAGTGGTTTACCGCAATGCACTGTACTACAGATATGCTAGCTTTACTGCATATTATTATTTGAGTGGCTTAGTCCACATACATGGTGTGTAGGCTTGGGTTGGCCGTTTGAGGTCCTATGTGGTGTATTTGGTTGGATGAGCTTATATAGCTTTTTTGATGTCTAATTGTGGGATGGAGAGATGTGTTGGCTTGATGGGTGGGTTTTTATTACTTGACATCATTCATACGCATCTGTCTGAGTGACTGGGTGTAAGAGTATTTGACTGTTTTCTATTTGATTGAATAACACTTGTGACTGAGTGTTTGTGTATGACATGGTGTACTTGAATTGTTACATTTTGCTGAGATGTTGGTTCCAAGTTTACTTTCTGATTCTGTGTATATCTGCAAGTCGCTATTGAATTGATATTTGTAATTCTGTTTTTAGTCGCGTGTCGAACTCACTCTGAGCGCGTGTAGCTCACCCCATCAGTGTTTCCCCTTTCAGGTACACTTTTGTTTTCTGGAGCTTGGACTCGGCATGCTGGAGGTCTCGGACAATCACGATAAGGAAATATGTTTAAGAGTCTGAACTGTGGTACAATTTTAATTTGGGTTTTCGAAAATCGTTTCTTTGGACTGAAATTTTTGTAATAACGGGTCTTTATATCTGAGAGTTTTTACAGAACTTAAATACTATAATATTTTCGGTTTATTAAACTAAAACTTCCCATGATCACTTGGATGATCAATGTGACTTCCGAAATTTGGCCTAAACTTCTAGGCCAGATTTTGGGGTGTTACATAGACAGAATAAGCTTATTTGCACATAATATACAACATTCAACAAACTTTTAGACACTAAATTCTTCCTAACTTTTGGTACATAATATACATCATTCAAGGTTAAAACCTTTTCAAAAGTGAATTGTAGTTCAACAAACCCTTTGTCTTTAATTGCTGTGGTGGAAGAATTTCTTATGTACAAGACATTATCATTTTTACATTGTGTAAACTTTGTGAACATGATTTTGTCTTTGCACACATGTTTGGTTGCTCCAGTATCAATCCACCATGCATTATCATCTTGTGCCATATTAATTTCAAATATCATTGCAACGAACTTTTCATTATTATCAGTCTTTGAAGATGACTTCTTCTTTAAAAATAGACATTCATTTTTGAAATGTCCCAGCGTACCACAATTATAGCATGAGCCCTTTTGTTTCTTTTTGAACTTAGGTTCTCTATCAGTCTGTTTGAACTTTCTGTTGGATGATTTAGTAGTCTGTACTTCCTCCGTAACATGCACTTTGGTATTTATAGAATCTAGGTTCTGATATTGCTGTCTATATTCTTCTTCAATACGAAGATGGTTTGCCAAAGCCTCAAGAGATATTTCATCTTTCTTATGTTTTAAACTTCTTTTAAAGTCTTTCCAAGATGGAGGAAGTTCGTCTATTATGGAGGATACAATAATCATTTCATCCATTTTCATATCATATTGCTTAAATTGATTCATTAGTTTTTCAATATCACGAAAGTGTTCCATAATTGAACGACCATAAACTATATGATAATTATTGAAACAACTAACAAGAAATTTCTTACTTATAGCATCTTTGATCATGTATCTTGTCTCTAATTTGTCCCATAAATCCTTAGTGGTGAGCTCATTTTGATAGATGTCAAATAAACCATCGGATAAACCATTTAATATGTAGCTTATGCACACGTAATCAACATTGTCCCAATTTTTCCTTTCTCAGGTTGCAACAATAGATTTGTTTTTATTCTCTTCTGGTTTTGGAGCATCCAAAACATAGGCAATCTTCAAAGTTGTTAATAAGAAGTGCATCTTTTTCTGCCATCGTCAGAAATTGCCACCATCAAACTGATCAAGTTTGACAAAGTTGGAAGCCAACTCCCTTGATGTTCCACTTTCATATGTTGTGGTAGTTGTCCTGGAATATAACCTTAAAATTGTTAGTACAAATCTCTGGTGAAAAAATCTCGAACACACGAATGGAACTCGAACAGAAAAAGAAGAAATAGGACAGGTTCCAAGGTGTGTATCAAGCCACTATCTTTAAGGTTATATTCGCCCCCACCAATGTTCAGTGTGCAAAATAGTTTCAAGCAAATTAACCTCGAGGATACAATGAAGCCAATGACTATTTGCGTTTTGCACTGACGAGAATAACCCACTAAGTACTTAGCAATCTATACCAAGAAACTCAATTTCTACAAAGGATTTTTGCAATAATACTTTATAGAATAATCTAATAATATTAGAAAATGGTGGAATGGAAGAAAGAATTTTAAAAATTGTTGGTGTGATTTCCAAATGAAATCTCATTCCTATTTATAGGAATTTTCATATCTCTTTATAGAGACATCTTTCAATAGATTTTTTTTTTGAATAAATAAAAAATAATTATTATTCATCTAATTTTATAACTATTCAAGTAATATTGTTTGAATAGTTATAATTCTTTTTCAAAGATCAAATGATATAACTTTTGATCAATATCCAAAGGATTTATCTTTTGATTAATTGCTCCCATTCATTTATAGTTATTGGACAGAGGGTGTGTAGCGGGTCATCTCCAAGCTAGTTCAAATAGGATATACAAGAGGTCCTCTATAGGAGGTCCTCTATAGACTGTCCTAAGCTAGGGATCACCATGGACAGTTCTCAGTGAGAGGTTGTATACGGACTGTTCCAAGTGGAAGATCCTGTATAGGTTGTTCCATATCTCACCACGTCATTTTTGAGGTAGGAGTATAGCAATGATAAGGTAGATAATTTTTATCCATAAAGTCACTTGATTATATATCTCATAAATAAGGTAAGATAATGACCCTTCTAGCACTTTCAAGTTTCCTTGATAAAAAGTTTTCCTTAATCGATTATAACTGATAATACTCTTAAATGACGTATTTTTACATATTAATCATGTGTTTATTTTGAGCTTGAGCCTACTAATTTGAGCTATTTATGTCTTTTTATCTTTTAGGGACTAAATTAGAGGCAAAAAGTAAATTCAAAGGAAAAAGCGTCAAATTGGAGACAAAATGGACCAATATGCAACGTGGGACAAATATGGTGCTAAAGGTGCGAACATGGAATGTACAAGGACTCAAAAGCAAAAAGAAGAGATTTTATTTTGGAAGACTCTATTTTATTTTATTTTATTAGGATAATTATTATTAAGATAATTAATATTAAGATAAATACTAGGATTATTTAATTTTAGGATTTTATTTTAATTATCTTTAATTAAATGTATTTATCTTTTAGAATTTAAATTAAATTAGACTATCTTCCTAGCACTATAAATAGGGGGTGAAGTGACTCTATTTGGGGTTCATCTTTTTCTGTAACACTCTCCCCCTCTAAACTTTTGTTTCTTTCCATAATTCCTTTAATAAAATTTTTTTTTTCCATCTCTATATTTTTCTTTTCCACCACTATCATGAGCCACTAAACCTATTCTAGCCGAAAGTTGTCAATATTTCCCCACAAGGTTCTTGAGGCTTAAAACCCATACTTAACCCCTTTCTACCAAGTATTCATCGTTTCTCCGTACTACGGGCTGACGCTTCCGTCCAAGGCCCTCAAGAAGTACACCTTTCAACGTATGCAAAGGCGGCCGCTTTGTGTGTTTTGGAGGGATTGCACCGTCGGTTCAACAACTTACTGCGTCAGAGGTTGGTGAGCCAAGAGACAAGGTGGCGTGGGATTCGCCATTGAGAAGCGTTGATCTAGCAAAGAATTTCTGGCTAGAGTCAGGTTCCCTAAGAATCGTAAGTCTAATCTTTGGAACTGGTGGTCGTAGGCGTCCTCTTCCACTATAACTGGCTTACTTGAGTCGAGAAGGATCATCCAAAGCCGAGGATTGAGCCCAAGGCGGAATGAGACAACCGGAGGCTGGAACTTCACCATAAGAATTTCTTTCCTCTTAAAACTCTCTTTATTATTTTTATTATTTTCGTAATCATAATTTCAATAAACTTTAAATTCTGTTTTTATTTTATTTTCACTCCCAAAATCAATTCTTAAATTCTGTTTCTTTTTATTTTTTTCCCAGGAACGCAGGTTTCTTGGGCACGATTTCGGCCAGGAAATCGAGGAAACAAGTATTCGTATAGTCTGGTCCATGAGGATTTCGACCCTACTTCCCCTTTACTGTTATTCTTATTATTTTGCAGGGAATAGGTTAATTTGGTGTTCTCAACGACCGCATCAAATTTTGGCGCCGTTGCCGGGGACTGGCAACATACTAATCTTGTTTTTTTTTTTTGTTTTCTATGACCAGATCTGCTCCAGGGACTCTTGCGTTCGACTCAGAAATCGAAAAGACTGCAAAAGCCAACCGAAAGGAGACAAAACTTAAGAAAAAGCAGTCAGCAGTGGTTGGAACTCAAAGCAATCCACCGCCAGAAATCAGAATCGACGACGAAGTAGAGTCTAGGGTTAACGAAAACCCTACTCGAACAATTGAAAGCAAAGAGGAAGAAGTCGATTCCCCTGAAGAGGTTCTTAACGCTAGGGTTAACGAAAACCCTACTCAGGCGCAGCAACAGATGGATCAAACAATTCGGCAACTGGCTGAAGCCCCTACGGAACAACCGCCACTTTGCATAGCGTATCCTAATATGGATACCGATTTTGAGTTAAAATCTGGGTTGATTCAATTACTTCCAACTTTTAGAGGGTTACAAAATGAAAACCCCCATAAGCACTTAAAGGAATTTCACATGGTTTGTCTTAGCATGAAACCTCAGGGGGTAACTGAGGATCAAATTAAATTGCGTGCTTTCCCTTTTTCTCTTGCAGATTCAGCAAAAGAATGGTTATTTTATTTACCCCCTGGATCTATTACCACTTGGGCTGATTTATCTCGTTTGTTTCTCAACAAGTTTTTTCCAGCATCTCGAGCAACTGAGCTAAGGAGGGAGATCGTTGGAATAAGGCAGAATGAAGCTGAGTCTCTTTATGACTATTGGGAGCGGTTTAAGAAGTTGTGTGCAAGCTGCCCACAACATGGTATAACAGAGCAATCTCTCCTCCAATATTTTTATGAAGGCTTGAAGCCTATGGAGATGAATATGGTAGATGCTGCCAGTGGAGGAACGTTGGTCAACATGACTCCTCAACAAGCGAGAAACTTGATCTCCACGATGGCTGCAAATTCTCAGCAATTTCGAGTCAATCATGAACCTCCCAGAAGGGTTCACCAGCTAAGTAATTCTTCCATAGAGGATAAACTTGATAGACTCACTAATATAGTTAGCTCTCTTGTTGCAGAAAAAGCTAAACCAGCTCGAGTGTGTGGAATATGTGCTACACCAGAACACACAACAGATGCATGTCCTGTTTTGACTGATGACTCCATGGCCCATTTAGATGCAGTGGGGAATTTTCCTGGGCCACCACAGAGGCGATACAACCCCTACGCTAATACCTACAATCCAGGATGGAGAGATCATCCTAACTTAAGCTATGGGGCCAACCTACGGTACAATTCAACATATCAAAATCCGCTTCCACAACAGCCACGAGATTCAGGTAATTCTCTAGAAACTTTGGTCAATAAATTAGCAGCTAATATGCTTGATTTTCAGTAGAAAACCAAGGCATCTATAAGAGAATTGACTATATCAGTGGAGAAATTAAACGCTCAAGGTAAGCTGCCGTCACAAACAGAACCAAACCCGAGGCAAAATGCGAATGCAGTAACGTTACGAAGCGGAAAGGTACTGGAACAGATTCCCGACAAGAATCTTGGCCAAGAAAAGGCTCAAGAAAAATCGGAGAAAGACGAACAGGTCCGACCAAAACCTCCAGTACCTAAGATCCCACCTCCATTCCCAGAACGACTCAATCAGAGTCAAAAAGGTAAAGAGGACAAGGAGATCCTCGAAACATTTAGGAATGTTGAGATCAACATACCCCTGTTAGACGCCATCAGGCAAATTCCCAGGTATGCTAAATTTCTTAAAGAACTTTGCACCAACAAACGAAAGTTAACAGGTAATGAAAGGGTAAATGTTGGTGAGAATGTGTCTGCAGTGCTACAGCGGAAAATGCCGGCAAAGTGTAAGGATAGGGGCATGTTTGCAATACCATGCAAAATAGGCCATCTGGGGATTAAAAAGGCTATGTGTGATTTAGGAGCATCCATAAATGTAATGCCATATTCTATTTATGAATCACTTAATGCAGGTTTTTTGACAAAAATAGGTGTTATCATTCAATTGGCAGATAGGTCCGTGGTGCACCCAGAAGGAGTCCTTGAGGACGTGTTGGTAAAAGTTAACGAGCTCATTTTTCCTGCAGATTTTTATGTGATTAAAATGGAGGAGGACAGCACCCCTGGGTCCTCAGATCTCTTGTTAAGACGACCTTTTCTTAGTACAGCTAGTACTAAAATTGATGTTCGAAGTGGAACTCTTACGATGGAGTTTGATGGGGAGATCGTGAAGTTTAATGTCTACGATGCCATTAGCCATCCAAGCGAAATTTTGAGTGTAAATAGTATCGACATAATTGACTCTTTAGTGGAGGAAGATTCTGAGTCAATTTATGGAGATGATTCTGAACTTAGCAAATTTGAATTTATTAATGAATTGTTATCTCCTAATACTAAACTTTTACCGTCTATTGTACAGGCGCCAGAGTTGGAATTGAAACTGCTTCCAGAACATCTGAAATATGCATTTTTGGGTAAGGATAATACCTTGCCGGTCATAGTTGCTAATAACCTCTCTATGCAGGAAGAAGAGAGTTTGGTTCGTGTGTTGAAAAGTCATAAGGAGGCGATTGGATGGACCATTGCAGACTTAAAAGGGATAAGCCCTTTGACATGCTCACACAGGATCTACTTAGAGGAAAACACAAAACCGAAGCGAGAGGCACAGAGACGGCTGAATCCGAATATGATGGAGGTGGTAAAAAAGGAAATAATCAAGCTTCTGGATGCTGACATAATTTACCCCATTTCTGACAGTAGGTGGGTAAGTCCGGTACAAGTCGTGCCCAAGAAAACAGGCATGGCAGTAAAGGAAAATGCTCAAGGTGACTTGGTACCTACCCGAGTACAAAATGGGTGGCGCGTCTGTATTGATTACAGGAAGTTGAACTCATTTACTAGAAAAGATCATTTCCCTCTTCCTTTTATTGATCAGATGCTTGAAAGGTTAGCTGGAAAATCTCACTTTTGTTGTCTTGATGGCTATTCAGGTTTCTTTCAGATTCCAGTGGCGCTAGAAGACCAGGAGAAGACTACCTTCACATGCCCATTTGGAACGTTCGCGTACAGAAGGATGCTATTTGGACTTTGCAACGCGCCGGCCACTTTCCAGAGATGCATGATAAGTATATTTTCTGAATATGTGGAAAAAATTATCGAAGTTTTTATGGATGATTTTACTGTCTATGGGAATTGTTTTGATGAATGCCTTAAAAACTTGACGATAATTTTGGGTAGATGCATAGAATTTAATCTTGTCTTAAACTATGCAAAGTGTCACTTTATGGTCGACAAGGGTTTAATTCTAGGACATATTGTGTCATCTAAGGGAATTGAGGTCGATAAGGCCAAAATAGAAGTTATAAATTCTTTACCTTACCCCTCTACTGTGAGGGAAATTCGTTCTTTCCTTGGTCATGCAGGGTTCTACAAGCGCTTCATAAAAAACTTCTCAAAGATAGCTGAACCACTGTGTGAATTGTTGCAGAAGGATAAGAAGTTTGACTTTGACCCAAAGTGTAAGGAGGCCTTTGACACTCTAAAGCAAAAATTGGTCTCTGCTCCTATAGTGCAACCGCCAGATTGGAAATTTCCATTTGGAGTTATGTGCGATGCCAGCGAACGCAGTGTAGGAGCAGTGTTGGGCCAAAAGATAAACAAGGAACCACATGTCATTTGTTATGCCTCGAAAACCCTAGATACTGCACAAAGCAACTACACCACGACAGAAAAAGAACTCTTAGCCGTTGTATTCGCTTTAGATAAATTTCGGTCTTATTTATTGGGATCTAAAGTAATTATTTTTTCTGATCATGCAGCACTTAGGTACTTGATCTCAAAGAAGGAAGCGAAACCCAGACTCATCAGGTGGATTCTGTTACTACAAGAGTTTGACATTGAGATTCGAGACAAAAGGGGATGTGAGAACTTAGTGGCTGACCACTTGAGCAGAATAAAGGTACCTTTTGACGATGTTCCCATCAAGGAAGAATTTCCTGATGAAAGCCTATTCTTAACTGAGGCACACCTTCCATGGTATGCGGATATGGTAAACTTCTTAGCCGCAGGATTGTTACCCACTGAGTTAACACGTTCCGCAAGGAATAAGCTCAAACGTGACTCTCGATATTACATTTGGGATGACCCATACTTGTGGAAACACTGTTCAGATCAGATAATACGACGATGTGTTCCAGAAACTAGGGTAACTTCTATCCTTAATTTTTGTCATACTGAAGCTTGCGGAGGACATTTTGGACCTAAGAGAACGGCTCACAAGGTTTTAGAATGTGGGTTATATTGGCCTACAATTTTTCGATATGCATATAACTTCTGTAAGTCTTGCGATAAGTGCCAACATACAGGTAATATCACTAAACGAAATCAAATGCCCCTATCCCCGATTCATGTATGTGAAATTTTTGATGTTTGGGGCATCGATTTCATGGGCCCATTTATTTCTTCATTTAGCAATGTTTATATAATCCTTGCGGTAGACTATGTCTCTAAGTGGATAGAAGCAAAGCCTACTCGTAATGATAATGCCAAAACTGTAGTGGAATTTCTAAAGCAAACTATTTTTTCCAGGTTTGGCACACCTCGAGCCCTAATCAGTGATCGCGGCACACACTTTTGCAACAAAGTCATGGAGGCACTATTGTCAAAATATGGAGTCCATCATCGTATAGCTACGGCTTACCACCCTCAAACGAATGGTCAAGCCGAGGTTTCAAATAGGGAAATAAAGACTATTTTAGAGAAAACAGTACGGCCCAACCAAAAAGATTGGAGTCTTCGGCTCAATGACGCTCTTTGGGCCTATCGAACAGCATATAACGGACCGATTGGAATGACCCCATATCGGCTTGTTTTTGGCAAGGCTTGCCATCTTCCGGTAGAATTGGAGCATAAAGCCTATTGGGCAGTTCGACAATGTAACATGGAGTTAGACCCAGCAGGAAGGGCAAGGAAATTAGATATCCAAGAGTTGGAAGAAATTCGCAACGATGCTTATGAGAATGCTCGCATTTATAAGGACAAGACAAAGTTGTTTCATGATACGAAAATTGCTCAGAAGAATTTTTCGGTAGGACAAAGAGTATTACTCTATAATTCTGTGTTGAAGTTATTTCCAGGTAAACTTCGTTCGCGATGGCAAGGGCCTTTTGTCGTTACCGAAGTATTCCCTCATGGTGCGGTTGAAATAGAAAGCGAGGAATCGGGGAAGAGGTTCAAAGTCAATGGCCAGAGGTTGAAGCCGTTTTACGAAAATTTTCAGGCCCACACGGTCGAAAAAATTCAGTTAGAGCCACCTTAGAACCATTCAAGGCGTCGAGCTAACGACGTTAAACAAGCGCTTATTGGGAGGCAACCCAATCTTTATTTTTATTTTCTTTTATTTATTTTATTTTTATTTTTATTTTTATTTTTTATTTCTATTATTATTATTTATTGTTTATTATTTATTATTTATTATTTCCTTTTCTTTGTTTTTATTTTAAAATAAATTTCTCTTCTTTTTTCTAGGAAAACCGGAGCAAAAACGCGAAGAAAAGAAGAAAAAATGCACCAAACAGCCCTATTCATGGTACCAAACAGCTCCTATTCCAGCTACTATTCCAGCTCCTATTCCAGGCCTTGAATTTCTTATTCCTACTACCAAACAGCTCTATTCCAGCCCTAGAATCACTTATTCCTGCAGCCAAACACCCCTTCCCAGCAACTTAAAACCCCCACTTTTCTTTTCTTCTTCCCATTTTTCCTCCATTGCCGTCGCACCCTCCATCTTTCTTCACCTCACCGACGATTCGCCATGGCCCGAACACGTAGTCGCGCCGCCGCCGAACCATCCATCACGGTGAACCCACGACGGTGCCGTTTTTCCGCTCCTCAAACGGTTGCCTTGTCCGACACCTCTTCTTCTTCTCCACCACCACCACCCCATACGGCCCATCCACCTTCTTCCCCTTCTTCCTTTTCCTCCACGAACCCACCGACGGACGACGCCTTGCCGACTCCACCTCCGTCTCGCGCCTCTCCGTCGTTTCACGCCTCTCCTAGCCGCCTAGAAACACGAGCCGAACCACCACGTCAACGACCACGCCGCGCCGCTCGATCAACGACCCCGGACCAGGCCCAACGACGTGCAACTCGAGCCTCGGCCCGACCCCCACCGACCGATCCTAGCCCTTCTGAATGTGAGCCGTTGCAACCACCATAACGCCGTCTGACGCGTCGTCACCCCGAGTCGGTACCAGAGGCGCCTTCGGACCTCTCCTCTACCCCTTTGAACCCGTCCTCTGATAATATTGCCGACGCTTCGACACCGTCCGACAGTCGCAATGAACAGCAGCCCATACCCTCTCGTGGGCGCACCTACCGTTCTCGCGTCAACATTCTACCACCAGAGACTCATTTGCGCGGTAACCTTGTTTTTACTTCTGATATTCATCGACGCAGGTATGACTCTCTTCGACATAAATCAATTATACCTTGTAAATGTCTGTCGATACCTGTTTTGGCTGCTTTGCGCATTGAAAATGATGTTACAGATTATTTCAAAAATATTGGTTGGGATGGAAATGTCGATTTTGTGCACTGTGCATATTATGAGTTAGTTTTAGAATTCTATTCAACATTTCATTTCCAACGACATGAGCAGATATCATTGGACACACCTGGAGTTATTCAATTTCGGTTACTTGGAATTATGCATAGCTTATCTCTGCTTGAATTTAATCTTGCTTTATCTTTCGTAACTGAAGAGTTTGCCATGTCTCATGCTTTTCAAAATTGTTTGTGCACATTTCCTACTGATTTTCGAGCCGTTGAGGCCTTTGCTTTGCTAACTAATAATGCCGAATCCATGTATAGCCCGAAAACGTCAAAAGATTTGTGGTTTCGCGACCCTGCTTTATGTTACATACACCGTTATCTTGCTTATAATTTTTCAGGTCGTCGAGACGCTCCGGCCACCGTCTCCAAGACGGAATTACTCTTTTTATGGTGTATGTATACCGGTCGTCCGGTAAATTTGGGTTATTGGTTTGCACTTCAGTTTGAACATGTTATCAAAGCTAAACGGCCTCTCATTTTAGGATCTCTTATTACACAGCTGTTATTTTCTTTACATGGTTCTAACGTCTCCGTTTCAGACTTACACGTGGCTTGTCAAGCTGATCCTTTAGATGCCCGATGCCTCGACTCCATGGGACTACTTCTCGGCACTCCGTCTTCCTTCCATTTCGTCCCTCCTGGCATTCGTTCCACACCATCCGAACGAGTCTTTCACCGACGAAATCAAGATAATGCACCATCAACTACCCAACCTCAACCGACATCGACCATTGAGCAACGATTACAGCTCATTGAGGCTCGACTTGACACTTTTGGCCAGCAAATCACTGAACTCCTTGCCATCATGCGCGACCGTCGGTAGACTACACGGGGAGTTTTCCTAACCCTTTCTACTTATTTATTTCTTTTTGCCAACATTGAGGACAATGTGTTTTAAGTAGGGGGGAGGGAAGTCTTTGATATTACTATCGTTTTCTGCTGCCATTTTGGTTGTATTGTCCTGTTTTCTGTTTGATACTACTGTTAAGGCCCCATTTTGTCCATATTTATTTTTTTTAAGTATGTCCTGCCGCTTTTCATGCCCAAGATTTCGACTAGGATTGCCTACTGTTTGCCCTATAAGCATGATTCTTACTGTCTAAGAAAGTCATGATTTTTTTCCCATAATTGATGCCATCTCCACTGTTTTATTTTTATTAGGCTAAAAATAAATTGTGATTAATAAAGTTACCTCTATCTTGCTTTTCGTGAAATTGATTAAGTTTAATATAAAGTGGACACTCAAAATTATTGCATGCTTAATTAATGTTCATGGCTATTAGGTGATTATTGAAACTTGTTTTTGACATTTAAATTGTTTCTTTCTTAAGTTCCCAAAAGTTTTAAATATCGTTTAATTATTAATAAATGTTTTCCATGGCTATGAGTACAGCTTAGATCGTGACTGACTGAGTAACCGGGGTAGGGTGCTTGGGTTGTCATTCTACTTCGCGTCAAAAGGTTGTGTGACGTGACAATTAAAACTCCGCTAGCCGAGGTTATGAGTATGGCTCAAATTGTGACTGACTGAGTAACCGGGGTAGGGTGCTTGGGTTGTCATTCTACTTCGCGTCAAAAGGTTGTGTGACGTGATGAGTAAAACTCCGCTAACCGGAAATAAATAATTTTAGGAGTATGTTGGGCTGAGTAACCGGGGTGGGGTGCTTGGGTTGTCATCTCTCTTCGCGTAAAAAGGTTTAATATATTCCTAATCAAATAAATTTAAAAAAAGAAAAAAAAAGAAAAAAAAGAAAAAAAGAAAAAATATATAAGTACTAATAAAGTTGCACTTAGGGGACTAAAGGAGTAAATAATTAGGGTGTCTTGGTAGGTTTGGTAATTTACCGAAATAGCATGAAATAAATCAAGTCGATCTTAATTTTTGTGTGAATTAATTGGAGCACTTTTTCTGTTTTACTTAAAGCAAGCTTAGAGTTTTCTTTATTTTTCGTATGCATTTTTAACTAATTTTTATAAAACTTTGGAGTGGTATTTCTTTTATGGCAGAATCTAGCTTTCACAAGTCGATAGGAACCATACTTGAGGGCAAGCATGGGCTAAGTAGGGGGAATTTGATAATACTCTTAAATGACGTATTTTTACATATTAATCATGTGTTTATTTTGAGCTTGAGCCTACTAATTTGAGCTATTTATGTCTTTTTATCTTTTAGGGACTAAATTGGAGGCAAAAAGTAAATTCAAAGGAAAAAGCATCAAATTGGAGACAAAATGGACCAATATGCAACGTGGGACAAATATGGTGCTAAAGGTGCGAACATGGAAGGCACAAGGACTCAAAAGCAAAAAGAAGAGATTTTATTTTGGAAGACTCTATTTTATTTTATTTTATTTTATTAGGATAATTATTATTAAGATAATTAATATTAAGATAAATACTAGGATTATTTAATTTTAGGATTTTATTTTAATTATCTTTAATTAAATGTATTTATCTTTTAGAATTTAAATTAAATTAGACTATCTTCCTAGCACTATAAATAGGGAGTGAAGTGACTCTATTTGGGGTTCATCTTTTTCTGTAACACTCTCCCCCTCTAAACTTTTGTTTCTTTCCATAATTCCTTTAATAAAATTTTTTTTTTCCATCTCTATATTTTTCTTTTCCACCACTATCATGAGCCACTAAACCTATTCTAGCCGAAAGTTGTCAATATTTCCCCACAAGGTTCTTGAGGCTTAAAACCCATACTTAACCCCTTTCTACCAAGTATTCATCGTTTCTCCGTACTACGGGCTGACGCTTCCGTCCAAGGCCCTCAAGAAGTACACCTTTCAACGTATGCAAAGGCGGCCGCTTTGTGTGTTTTGGAGGGATTGCACCGTCGGTTCAACAACTTACTGCGTCAGAGGTTGGTGAGCCAAGAGACAAGGTGGCGTGGGATTCGCCATTGAGAAGCGTTGATCTAGCAAAGAATTTCTGGCTAGAGTCAGGTTCCCTAAGAATCGTAAGTCTAATCTTTGGAACTGGTGGTCGTAGGCGTCCTCTTCCACTATAACTGGCTTACTTGAGTCGAGAAGGATCATCCAAAGCCGAGGATTGAGCCCAAGGCGGAATGAGACAACCGGAGGCTGGAACTTCACCATAAGAATTTCTTTCCTCTTAAAACTCTCTTTATTATTTTTATTATTTTCGTAATCATAATTTCAATAAACTTTAAATTCTGTTTTTATTTTATTTTCACTCCCAAAATCAATTCTTAAATTCTGTTTCTTTTTATTTTTTTCCCAGGAACGCAGGTTTCTTGGGCACGATTTCGGCCAGGAAATCGAGGAAACAAGTATTCGTATAGTCTGGTCCCTGAGGATTTCGACCCTACTTCCCCTTTACTGTTATTCTTATTATTTTGCAGGAAATAGGTTAATTTGGTGTTCTCAACGACCGCATCAATAACTTGTTGCATCATCATCAAAGGTGCATCCAAATTTATACGTTGACGATTATGCTTGATTTACTGCCTATTGGTCAACTTTTAAATAGAAGATATTATGCACTTAAAGTTGCTCCAATTTTTTATTTCCAAGATATTATGTTAGTAGGTATGCCAACTTAAAAGGTTATTAGAAGAAGATAGAAAACTGTTCTACATCATTATTGATGAAAAACACTCGTATATAACCCACTTACAAATAAGATAAAGGTACAAACTATTCAAAAAAAAAAAAAAGCTATATAGCTAAAAAGAAGAAGAGAAACTAAGGGATAACAAAATAAAAAATAATAACCAACTAAACTAAGACAGACTTAGTCTTGAGAGAAAACTTTGTTGGTCATCATAATTTTAGTTATTTTGTGAGTACTTGATCAAACTATGAGCTTAATCTAATGAAAATATGTTGTAAATTAAGGCGCAAATAATTAAAAAAAAAAAAAAAACAGGTTTGTTACAATTTAATAGATCCAGGTATTGTGGAAATAAATGCTTCCTTATTCCTGGGGAACTCTTATTCAATGGATCGTGTTCACTTTTAGTTGTATGAACAAATTGCAAGTTTTTCAGGTAATGGCATTATTTTCTTTCCTCTTGATGATACAGATTCTTACTTAAATTGAATCGATGATGTTCTGTTTTCTCACTTAAAAGTGTTTTGATTTTGATTTTCATCTTTTTAACAATTTGCACTTTAGATGTTTGTCTAATTTATCATGAGATTTTGCTGTCACCTTTACTGTTATGTTTCTAAATCTCAATTCAAAAGAAATTGTTTGAAGTTTGACCAAAAATTATATTCATGAAAAGAAAACTTGAGACAGAAGCCAAAAGCCTTGCAACCAATTTCTTTGTCTGCTGTATTCAACTTCAAGTGTTCCACTATTACATGGTGATCTCATCAACTTCTTTTTTAAAGTTGAGAGCTGCTAGCTTATGCTTCGTAGAAGAAGAAAGATATGCGAATTTTTTATCTTTCGAGAAAAAAAATATATGCCAAATTGGTATGAAAGTTATTGTATGATTATATTGTTGTGGTATGTTTCCAACATATAATTGAGTTTAATATTTGCTCAATTGATGCATTTGAGGTATATGTAGTCAGTAAAATACATGCAATTATTATGCATTCCGCGAATAATCTTTTAATTTAGTTACAAAAATATTTAATTCAAATATAAACAATATGTAACTAAAGTTTATGTGTATGTTACAAAATTTTAAAAAATAATTTTTAAAAAATTTATCAAATTACTCAAAATCATCTCCGAAAAATATGGATTTAAAAAAAATAAAATTATTTTTCAGAAATGGTTTTTGGAAGGTGTTTTCAGTTAAACAATAACAACCTTTAAAATAAAGGTGAAGTTCATACCTGCAATATTTTCACCTTGCAGGATTATCTCCACAATGCTTGATTAACCGTCAAACAATGCCGCTTAAAACATGGTTTTGGGGCTAAAAAACGTCCCCACCATCCCTAAATTCAATAACTTTACAGCTTCCTCAGATTTAAGGCAACAAGGTGGCTTGTATTGGGAAATGGAAGCTCCCTTTGATACATAGAAATCCATGAGTTCATCAAAGGTTCCATGTTTAACCACCCTTAGCTCTAAAGCTGAAATAACACCACCTTTCCTAAGTGATTTATATGTAAAATCAAATGACTCTTCCATTATACCGCAGCATTCTTCCATTATCTTGGCATCGAGTTTTGGTAAATCATTGCTGCCTTTCATCTTCAGCTCCCAAAACAATACATAGCGACCTGGTGTCAATGAAGCGTCAGCGTAGCTACTGTATGTGGTTAACATGATGCCGAGTGGTTCAAGGACAAGTTTTGCTTTCGTGATTGCTTTCGAAAGGTCTACTTCAGTTGTTTTGTCCAAATCAATACTCAAAACCACATTTTGTCGTTCCACAAATTGAAACTCTGGAGATTTATTATAGAATCCGGTTACCTTGAGAACATCTCCGACTCTGTATCGATACAGACCTGGAAAGACAATTTAGGTTCATACAAGAGGTAGTCAATGTGAGACTTTTAACCATGGCTCTTAACGGAACCAACCTATAGCTTTGATGCCGAGTTAAAGAAACCGTACCTGCCAATGTTGTGACAACAACTTCGTAATATCGACCAATCTTCACACTTGCAAGATCGACCGGTTTGTCGATGGTGGTAGTCTCATTTGTGCTTTCAGAGGACTCAGTAGCTGATGCACCACGAAGTATGAATTCTCGAGACTTCCCTCCACCATCGTTATTCACAGGGAGAAATTCGAAGTAAGCCATATTTGGGAGAATGGTGTAAGAGACATCAAAGGGCTTGCTTAGAGGTTTTAAATTGATCCCGAAACAAGCTTCCGAAGAACCACAATTTGGCGAAACTAAAGGGATCCCTCCACCATAAAATTCAAGTAATGGAATATATTGGCTCATGCTGCCTGTGACGATGGAACTAATACACTTTACTTCAGGCCAAAGCTCCTTAATTATCCCTTCCCATGATTTATCTTCACATATTTGTTGAATCAAATCAGCCAATTCAGGTTCTGGCCTAGTAAGGATGGATGACATAGCATTTCTGCAAGCAGGGTCAGCAATCCAATCACTGAGATAACCTGTTCTAATGTTAGAACATAATTCTTTCCAATAATCTTCTAAGAACTTGATGCTCCTTGCCAAAACCGATGCAAAGCTTGAACCAATCCGTACAACCTCATCGCGCAGCAGTAAACCGGTAAGCAATTGGCAGTACATACTTTGTTTGTTGTCCAAACATAAGATGGTGTCAATAGGACTTGTGCAAAACTTAGCCAGACCATTTTTGAAGATTTGGGTCTTGAAATAGGATGTTGTGTAGAGTGATGCCATTAAACCAGACGGAGTTTCCATCTCTGGTTTGACAAAAAATAAGTAGAACGATTTGCCTTGGTCTAACCCACTGATACACCTACCAAGACAAAAGTAAAAACACATAAGTTACTTATTTGTTTGATCTAAGATTTTAATTGCAGTGAATATCGGGGAGACAAAAGGGACCCAAGATCATGAAGTAATAACAGCAAATTAATAGTGCTTACTTTTTCATGACAAGGTCAACCAGCAGTGGTTTTACCATCCTTTTCTCAAAACTTTCAGCTGTCATGGGTATCAACTTCGGCTTCCCCTCAGAAGTACCAGTGCTGTATCCAAAGTTAATGGTTTACTTCGAAATATTATGGAATTCTTTCCAAGGAAAGAAATTGATGAAGAATTTTATATACATACATACCTTTGAATGAACTGGGTGATGGGATCAGCAAAAAGGATAGACGAGGTCTCTCCATTGGCAATCCGATCGATGTAAGGCTTGATATCTTCGTAAGTAACAATGGGTACATTTGTTTTGAAGTTTTGCTTGTGATTTTGGCCATTGACGAAGAATCTGCTTAGATATTCTGTTCCTGCATTTCTTATTAGTATCTCCTCCAACATTTGTTCTTGTATTTCATGAGCATTGCTGGTTAATTCTTCCAAAATTTTCATTCCATTTTCATATATTTCCTTTATTTCTTTCTCACAAGCCATGAGAACTATTGGCAGAGTGAGAAGAATGAAGAAGAAACTCGAGAAAAAAGTTTAACTTATTTCTTGCTTGACATTTATTTTGATTATATTAACCAAATTATTTCACATATATTAATACAAGTGGTTCCCAATCATTTTTCACCTACCGAATAAAATATTTCTTTTTCCAAATTCACAAATTTGACTAAAATATTTTGTAAAGTCAATGACCAATCATATTAAAATATTTTGTCAAACTTCCACAAGAAAGCTGCAAATTAATCCAATAAAACAAGAAAATTAATGGTTAATTCATTAAAATGTCTTTTTTACAAGTGAAGGACTCAACTTTTATATATATTTTTTATATTTCGACACCAAAAATAATAAAATTTGCAATATGGACATTTGTTACATACTTTGATCATTTCAGTCACTTTACAAATTAAATGTCGTTAATTTGTCAATACATAGTCATCCAACTTTAATAAGTTTTCATTTAGGTCATTTATTTTCTTTGTTAGAATTAACTCTATTTAAAAAAAATTTAAGTTTTTATGGGGAATTTAAATATTCAGCTACCTTTTACTAAAATACTAAAATTAATTCTAAAAAAATTAAAAATTAAAAAAATAAAATAATTTTTCCTTCTAAAAATCCAAGTTTTCGCTATAGAAGCTTAAGGTAATTTCCTGTAAAATCTTAAGCTTCTCCCTTGTACTAAGAAACTAAAATTAATTCTAAAAAATAAAAAATAAAAAGGAAATGAAATGAAATGAAATGAAATGAAAAATAAATAAATTGAATTTTTTTGTAAAAACTTAAGTTTTTCCTATAAATTAAAACCCAAGTAATTCCCTATAAAATCCCAAATTTTTCTTTCTTAGTCTAAGAAAAAACTGAAATCAATTCTAAATAAAGATAAAATAAATAAAATTAAAAAGATAAAATGATTTTTCTAACTCAAATTTTCTCTATAAAACCCAGGTTTTTCCCTTTACTAAAAAAAATCTAAACTTAATTCTTAAAATTAGTGAAAAAAAATAAAAAAGATAAAATGTAAAGTTGGGTAACTAAAATGAGTGTATGCAATGGAAAATTAACGATGGGTGACTAAAATGATAAAAGTATGTAACGGCCGTACCTATATTGTAAACTTTTTTTTCAATACCCAAAATGAAAATTTATAAAAGTTGGGTGACCAATAGCGTGGTTTACCCATAAGTGAAAAGATAATGTTGTATTGAAGCAAAATTTAAACATAATCTTGTATACTTTTGTAGCAAAACAATGGTTTCTTTTTGTTGGGGATAAATAAGATTTACTTATAAAAAAAGTAGACATAATATTTTTATATATTTTTAGTTTTAGCAACAACTATTTTTAATATCTCTTCTTGAACAATAATTATTGTTCAAAGTAAGTACTATTCAAGCAACGTTTAAAACAATTATACCACTTAGAACCACTCTTATTTAAAATAATTAAGTATCAAGAATAGCTTAGGTTAAAATTAAAACATAGTACCATGTGGACACCTTCAAAACAAATATATATAATTTTATGATTTCAATGATTCTGGCTATTCCCAAATTATTAATGTGTATAAAAAATTATACACTTCCAAGGAATAAACAAAGGAGATGAGGTAGCCTTACATTAATCTACTGGAACTTAGTCTATTATCAGTTTATCACCTCTAACTTTGGTAGGATTATTTTTAATTAATATTGTGCTTATTATTATAGCGACATAAATTAGTTCGAAACATGCCCCGAGTTAAGTTTGGACCAAAATAATGCCTTTAAGCTGGCTGATCCAATAACAGATCCAATTATCAAGGCGATAAATTTCTTGGATTTATTAAACAAATACTATAACTTACCACAAGATTAGACTAAAGGCATGCTTGGCCATTGCATATACCAAATAGCTTCATGTGCGCAGTTAATTTTCTATTGTTCAAAATCGAAATCAAAACTACTACCTATATATAAAACTCCATTCATTCTGTTATACCAAGGTGTTATCAAGGTTAGCTGTCCATCTTACAATAATATGGGACCACTTTACAGATTAATTAATAATATGCAATCAGAGACGTAGTCAAAGGTAGATAGAGCTTTCTAACCTCTCTTAATATATAATACTTAATTTAATTGTTGTGATTTATTAATCGAGTGTTCATTTTCTTCAAAGATAACTTGAGTTCAAATCATAGTTATACCAAAATTTATAATACTTTGATTTTATTCATTTTAACCACTTATTGAAATGAAAATTTCTATTTTTGATTCTTAAAAATTAGCAATTCAATTTAACTTATTTCAACATCAAAATTTTAATTTTGCACCTCTCCAAAATAAAATAAAAAATTAATTATATCCCTTCCTCCCAATACAAGATTTCTTGCTTCGCCTTTGGGAGCAATCTTGGGGGCTCAGCATAATGGACAAATACTGATTCCATCACAAGGGTCATCTCCTTATCTCATATTCTCTACAGCCTTGCTTGCTTACTTTCTCTATTACAAAATTTCCTCATTCCAACGTCTCATAACTTATGTTCTTCCAAACTTGATCTACATCTTAAACATTTTTTGAGAGTAACTATGATAGCATTTTAATAAGGGTAAACTAAATACAAGGTCACCAAACTATTAATAAATTTACGTTTTGGTTACTCAACTTAAAAAAGTTACAAAATGGTCACTAACTACTTAAAAGTTTTCATTTAAGTCACTAGATTGTTAAAATCGTTATTGTATGGTCTTCTCTGTTCGCTTCGCCTGCACCAATCAAAAGTTTTCATTTCCCTTCTCTTTTACAATTCAATTTTTTTATGTAACGGCTTTGAGCATCACAAATTATGAACCAAAATCCAAATAGCTTTTTTCTCCGGTCTTCGACCTAACCTCCGGATTGACTTGGACCAAAAATATGTTCTTCTGCTCCTAGATGGGTATTGATCCATCGTACTAGTCATTGAATTGTCACTTAGAGCTTGCTAATCGGACTTTAAAAAAAAAAAAACTTGACGGTCCAATGACTTAATTAAAAAACTTTTGAATAGTTTGATGACCATTTTATAATTTTTCAAAAATGAATAACCAAAACATGAATTTACTAATATTTTAATAACTTTGGGTGTAGTTTACTCCTTTATTAATTTATGAAAAGAGTTTGCTGCATCAACCATTACTAACCCATGAATTCTCATGGGATAATCCAAGCAAAAATCAATACGACTAGATCAGTAATATTATATGGAGGCCAAATTCACTTTGAGTACTTTGTGCCCGAATCAAGGTCTGTTGTGGCCTGTCACTAATGATCTTCATCCATATGATAAAACTATATTTTACTCTTCTTAAAAATTTATATTTTAATTTAGGTTTAATAGTTTAAAAGGTGTTTCGAACTTTTTTAAATAAATCAATTAAGTTTTTGCGATCTTTTTACATCCAATTGAACCTTTTTAATAAAATTGGACAAAGAGTCTTTTGACTAATGTTGACATTACAATGCTGACATGGTTGTTAATAGCACTAGCTTGACGCTCCATGTCAGCGACAGCTGTTGACATGGTAGTGCCACATTAGTTGTCATGTTAACAACAAAAAAAAAAATTAAAAAGAATATTTAAGTTTTTTACTAGAATGAACTTGGACATATGATTTTCCGAGTTCATTAGTTTCAAAACTTATTTTTTATAATTTTTTATATATAAAAAATAAAATAAAAATTAATTTTTTTATAAATTTGTAAAACATTATTAAAACCAGTAAAAAATATTAAATAAAGTTTAAAAATTCAAAAAAATTAAATATAAAAATTAATTAAAAAACCATTTAAAAGTTAAATCTATATGAATCTAGACAACCATTTTTTAAATTTAAAAAATTTAAAAATTATATAAAATAAAATAAAAATAAAAATCATTAAAATTATTTAAAAAGTATAAACATTATAAATATATTTTTAAATATTTTCAAAATTTTAAAAAAATAATTAAATTCTGATGTGGCATACACATGACAATACACATGTATGCCACGTTAGCAAAGTTAAAAAGGTCAACTCTTTTATCCATTTTGGAGTGATTTGACAAAAAATTGTAAGTTCAATAGTTAAAAATGCAAATATTTAAATGAATGACTAAAATAATTTTTTTTGTAAAGTTGAAAGGCCAAAATAATCATTATATTTCAAAATTATTATCTTTGATTTCCAAATATTTCTAATTTTATCTCTACCCCTAACTCAAAATTTCGGATCATTATTATTGAGTACAACATCATTCCTCGAGTTCCAAACCTACCACGGTAACACAATGAAGCTTGTAAATTTAGATTTATCAAAGAAGCGAGGAAAATTAAAATATAATGTAATTTAATATTTTAAATAATCTATTTTTTAATTCATTTAAATAATATATATACTATTTTTAAACATAATGCTAAAGTGCAAAGATCATATTCATAAATTTAATAAATTTCAAGGACCATTATAATATTATTTCATTTTTACTTTACAAAATCAAAATCAAGGTGAAAAAAATGTAAACTTTTCTGATCAGTAATAAGTAATATATGTCCCATTGGCCATTGGAGAAACATTGGAAGAATTTGTGGGTTATTAACTTATTATCTTTCAATCTCATTCCAAGTTGAAACAAAGTATGTTGAAAATCCTCATATTTTCTAGTTGTTCTTCAAAACAAATATATACTTATATTATATTAATAATTGCTTCCTAATCCTAAAGGTAACGTATGGGGCCTTCCCTCTCTCCCCTTGACTAATGGCAACCAAATTAGGTTATTCATAAATATTAAAAAATGGCCAAGTGAACCCACTCATCCCCATTTTTTTAATTTGTATAAAAAATTAAATTAAAAGGCTATTCATTTTTGTCAATGTATATTCGATGATAGATCAGGCTTAAGAATGGACCTCGTAGGAAAGTCAGATGCTTTTAGAGTCTTGTGAAACAAAAATAAGCTGGATGTTTAAGACAACCCAAAGGCTTTGTAATGAAAAAAAAGAAAAACACAATGGAAGTAAGGTGGTAGAGAAAAAAAATGAGAGGAAGGAGAGAGGCCTGTTGAAGAAATAATGCATGTGCCTTGCCCCTCTTTATTTATTCTTGTTTCTAAATATTCTAATTGATTTTGTATTCTTTGCTTGATAGCTATCATGATCAATATGTACAAACTACACAAACAATTATTTAATTTTGTTTAAATAGTTGTTTTAGTCATTAAACTTCTAGTACTTACAAATTTGTCACTAACAATGTTACAGGTCCAATTTGATATAATATGAGATCACTTGGCAAACCAATTAATAATATGGGCAATCAATGGCTTAATCAAAAGATAGATATAGCCTTTTAACCTCTCTTAAAATATAATACTTTAATTTAGTCTATTTTAACTACTTATTTAAATGCAAACTTTTATTTTTGATCCCTTTTAAAAATTAATAATTTAATTTAAACCATTTTAACACCAACTTTTTTTAGTTTGTCCCTTTTAATGATTTAATTATACTTGGACTTCCCAATACAAAATTTCTTACTTCAGCCCTCGAAGCAAACCTTGGGGACTAAGCATAAAGGATAAATAACTAATTCCCTCATGAGGATCATCTCCTTATCTCATTTCATATTCTTTGCAACCTTGTTTACTTATTTTGTTATAAAACTTTTTCATAGACTTAAATATCGAAGAGCGTCTAGAAATCTCTAATGTCTCCTAACTTATGATCGTCTTCCAAGAACTTGAAAACAATCGAGCTACTTCCAAATTTAATCCATCACCAAATATACGTAAACACAATTATAAGGTCTTTTTATTCATTTAATTTGATTTTAATGGGGGTGGATCGTGTTGGGACTAAGTAGAATCAATCTATATCTTAAACTTATTTTTTTCTGAGAGTAACTATTATAGCATTTTATTAATTAATGAAAGAGTTTGCTGCATCAGCAATTACTAACCTACAAATGTCCAAAGGATAATCCTCAATACGATTAGTACAAGATCAGTAATATTATGGAGGTTAAATTCACTATGCGTAAAATTATTATTTTTTACCTTAAAACCTTCTAATTATATCTCGACCCTTAACTCAAAATTCCATACTTCATCTATGCTCGTTAGAAATTGGCCTCGAATTCCCAAACCAATTAATGCAACGTCAACAATTGCATGCACCACTTTGGGTGCGAGTTCGTGAGTGGCTAATTTGAGAGCAATTGTGTAATAGCTCTTGCGAATCTTTTTGGGTGCGAGTTGTAAGTTTTTGGGATTGTATTTTGAGTTTTAAAGTACGTCTAATCATCATTAGTGAAAATTTTTATCATCTTTGCCCATTGAGGTAGGCTTTCGGTACACTGATGAAGGGAGTGCTGGAAGAATTCTATGGTGCATTGGTTGTGATGCGTGAACATTTAAAGTGTGACCTTTACTTCTTGGATGGTTCCACGGTTACGAATGCTACTGTAGTGTCACCATCAACTGATCCAGATTTTGATTCCACTGAGTTATGGCATATGCAAGAGAGGCTTAACCGTGCTAAGCAAACAAGGTTTGTTGTCTGGCCAGTATACGGGGAAGCTTGATTTCTATTAGCACTATGTCTTTGGAAAACAAATCCAAGACATGTTTAGCTCTAGGATTCACAAAATCAAAGGTACGGTGGATTATATCCATTCCGATCTTTAGTGCCCTTCTACAATAATTTCAAAGGATGGTTACAAGTATCTACTAAGCTATTATTGATAGCTACTCAAGAAAGGTTTGGGTGTATTCCCTGATGCACAAGGACCAAGTGTTTGTTAATTTCAAGCAATTTAAGGCTTTGATCGAAAACAAAACAAGGAAGAAAATCAAGTCACTTTGAATGAATAATGGCTTGGAGTATTGCTTGGGTGAACTTAATGATTTCTACAAAATGAAGGAGAGATGAAACATCGGGCTGCTCGTCATACACCATAGCAAAATGGAGTTGCAGAACACATGAACATGACTCTCTTGGAACGGGTTCATTCTATGCGATCAAATGGTAAGCTTGGCAAAGACTTTTGGGCTGAAGTTGCAAATACTACATACTATCCGATAAATATATCTTCATCTACATCTATTGAGCTAAAGACACCTAAGTATGCTCTAGTCCTCTTGCCGATTAATCTAGTTTAAGAGTGTTTGCCTACCCTACTTATGTTCATATTAATGAGGGCCAACCTCAACCCAATGAAAAAAAAAAACATAGATTTCTTGGATATCTGTTGAGATTTTGACAGCAGCAAAATAAGAGAATAAGACAGAGAACAAAGCAGTGTTGGGGTTGGAAGCAAGTATTACCGATGATGGTAATTGGTTTTGTGTCTTGACAAGGAACAATTACCTATGCTGGTATGAATGTTGATGACGAGAAGGCATATTACCTATGCTGGTAATGTGCGACTTAGACAGCAGGCCTTAATACTTGCAGAAAAAACAAGTAGGAATTGGGCAAGAAAGTGAAAAAGAAAGAAAAGCAAAGGAAGTTTGAGAAGTATTGAAGAAATTCAATATGATTTTCATTCATCTTCATCATTGGCATTTTGCCATTACAAATTTATAAAACAAAGCTAAAGTTTACAAGTCAAAATTCCACCTAATCATATATCTACTACCACTGAACATTACAAACAAGGTAACTTAACTTGCACATTAAAACAAAGCTGGTTAACAGCTTCATCAACATCAAATTACATCAATCATAGAATTCAAAATGAACTAGACTTCAAAAGCAACAAGATTAAGTTGAGATCTAACAGCTTCAAAAACTTTAGTTGCTGCCAACATGGTTCACGTGCCTTTGCCTTGCATGGCCACCTTTGTTGCTGCATGAAGGCTAATCTCAACACTCCTCCTTAGCTTCCATGCTGCTGACATCCAATTGCATTCTTAATTTGATGAATCTTGAAATACCAAGAACTTTCATGAAAATATCAACAATTTGTTCTTCAGAGATGCAGTAAATTAACTTTACTTCACCAGCTTGCTCCATCTCACGAACAACATGGAGTTTTATGTTGAAGTGTTTGGTTCTCCCATGGAAAACAGGATTTTTGGCTATTGCAACAGCTGATTTATTGTCACAATAGATCTCAGTAGCATCGTTTTGAGCGAGATTCAAATCTGCAAGGATTTTCCTTAACCAAACAGTTTGGTTAACAGCATTAGCAGCTGCTACATATTCGGCCTCAACTGTTGATTGAGCTACAACACCTTGTTTCTTTGAGCTCCAAAAGAACATGGCTGAGCCAAGAGAAAATGCATATCCTGAAGTGCTCTTCAAATCATCTAAGGAGCCTCCCCAGTCGTTATCAGTGTATCTCACAAGTTTTAGCTGAAGAGATGGTTTATACATTAAGCCATAGCTTAAAGTCCCTCTAATGTACCTCAGCACTCGTTTAGCAACTTGGAGGTGCTGTGTGCTGCAGCAATGCATGAACCTCGACAGTACACCTACAGCAAACATAATGTCTGGCCTTGTTGCAGTCAAATACAACAAGCAACCTACCAAGCTCCTATAGGTAGTTTCACTTACTGGCTCATGATCACTTAGGCTTGACAATTTGGTTCCAACAGCAATTGTTGTGCTGGTGGGCTTACAATTCTTCATAGAGAATTTGTCTAGGACTTTTGTAGCAAATGCTTTCTGCCCCAGAAAGATTCCTTCATCAGTTTGTTGTACTTCCATGCCTAAAAAATAAGTCATCTAGCCCAGGTCTAACATCTCGAACATATCTTGCATCTTTGCTTTGAATTTGGTCAACATGGTCTGATCTTCTCCGGTTATTAGAAGATCATCGACATAAAGAGAAACAATAAGCTGAGTTTCAGCATGCTCCTCCTTGACATATAATGTGGGCTCATTTTCACTTCTTTTGAATCCCATGCTAACCAAATGATTTTCAATTTTGGCAGACCAAGCTCGAGGAGCTTGTTTCAGGCCATAGAGTGCCTTCTTGAGCCTATACACCATGTGCTCCTTACCTGCAACAACAAAGCCTTGAGGCTGTTTAATATATATCTCCTCCTCAAGTATACCATTCAAAAAGGTAGACTTTACATCTAATTGGTGAATGAACCAGTGCTTCTGAGCTGCCAATGCAACTAAAAGTCTAATTGTATCGAGTCTGGCTATAGGAGCAAAGGTCTCCATGTAGTCCAAACCATACTTTTGGCTAAACTCCTTGACTACTAGCCTGGCCTTTAGTTTGTTCAGACTACCATCAGCTTTAAGTTTGAATCGATAAATCCACTTCACACCTATGACCTTCCTGTTTGGAGGTTTCTCAGTCAGCTCCCAGGTTTATTTTTCTCGATCATTTTTATCTCATCAACCATAGCCTGTCTCCATCCTACATGAGCATCAGCTTCTTCAAAGCTGTCTGGTTCCACTATGGCTAATTGAGCCCTCTTATATATTTCAGCCAAGGAACTAGTGCCCCTAACTGGCTCTTCATCAATGTCCTCTTCTGGACTAGCTTGATTAGTTTGAGTTTCACCAGCTGTTAGCTCTTTAGTTACACCCTCTGGTTCACTCTTATCCCAGTTCCAAATGCCTTTTCATTAAACACAACATCCCTGCTGACTTGAATCTTATTTGTGAGAGGATTCAAGATTCTATAGCCCTTTTTTGTCACGCTATAACCAACAAGAACACCAGGCTGAGATTTTTCAGACAATTTGTCTCTTTTAACAGTAGGTATAAGACTGTAGCAAAGACTACCAAAGATTTTTAGATGTGCTAATGAAGGTTTGAATCCATACTAGGCTTCAAAAGCAGTCATATGAGCTATGGCTTTTGTTGGAAGTCTGTTTTGTAAGTAGACAATAGTGTTAACTGCCTCAGCCCACATGAATTTTGGCATGTTTTTCTCAAATAGCAGACATCTGGCCATGTCCATTATGCTTCTGTTCTTCCTCTCACTGACTCCATTCTGTTGAGGAGTATAGGTGGTAGTCATTTGATGCTTGATGCCTGCTTCATTACAAATGGCATGGAACTGAGCTGAAGTATATTCAGACCCATTGTCTGACCTGATAGCTTTGATCTTGCATCCTGATTCTGTTTCAGCTGTAGCTTTGAGCTTCAAGAACACTTGAGGCACCTCAGATTTATGTTTTAAAAATAAAATTCAACAGTATCTGGTATAATCATCAATAAAGAGGATGAAATACATGTTACCACTGAGGGATTCAGTCTTCATAAGCCCCTATACATCAGTGTGCACTAATTGAAGCTTTTCTGAGGCTCTCCAGGCTTCATTCTTGGGAAATGGTTTTCTGACCAGTTTTCCTAGCTGACATATGTGGCAAACTTCTTCATTCTTCACTGAACTGATGAAGTTTTCTACCAAGTCCTTGCTAGCCAACTGGGCCATCGATTTGAAGTTAGCATGTCCAAGTCTTTGGTGCCAAAGCTTGGAGTCTTCGGTAGAAGCAACCCAGGTAGTATGTAATTCACTTGACCAGCTGACCTCAACACATTTATCAGTCATAATGACTGTCATAAGGTTTGATCCACTTGGATCTAAAATTTTTCACTCCTTGCCTTTGAACTCAACTGAGTACCCTTTCTCAAGCAGCTGACCAATGCTTAAAAAGTTCCTGTCTATTTCTGGAACCAGTAGCACATTTGAAATAATTTTGTTGCGTACAGGAATATGTATCAAAACATCTCCTATTCCTTCAGCCCTTATGAATTGGCCATTGCCAATTTTTACTTTAGATTTGCAGCTCTTATCCAAAGTCTTAAAGATGGTCGGGTTTGACGTCATATGATTGGTACATCCACTATCCAAAAGCCATCCTTTCGAGCCTTCCTTCTGACTAGTTGAACATGTTACAGCAAAGACTTGTTCTTCATGGTCATTGCTGTCTTCAGTCACTCGAGCTTCTTTATTCTTGTATTGTGGTTGGTTTTGGCCAAGTCTGCGTTTTTCTTTGCAGACTCTTTCAACATGGCCCCTCTTCTTGCAATGCTTACATGTAGCATCTGGCCTGAACCAGTATCTATTTTCAGGATGACCTGGTCTCTTGCAGTGCCTACAAGGTTGGTCTCCTTTTCTTGTAACATCAGACTTGGGTCTGTTTTTCAAAGCCTTCTTACCTTTGTAGGTAAAGGAGCTCAAGGCAGGCTTGGCCTTGGCTTGGAATCCACCCTCCTAGTGCTCCTCTAGTCTGTTGGCCCTCCTTTGCTCTTGAGCATATAAGACATTGATGAGTTCTATCAATGTGATGCTTTCCAGGTCTCTTGAATCCTCTAGAGAGAATATTTTGGCTTCATACCTCTCTGGTAAGGTAGAGAGAACTTTCTCAACTATCCTTGCTTCATCAAATTGCTCACCAAGGAGTATTATGCTGTTTACAATAGCCATTATCCTGTAAGAGTATTGTTTGACAGTTTCTTCTTCTTTCATTTTCAGATTCTTGAAATCCCTTGTAAGGTTTAAAAGCTGCTGCTGCCTCGTCCTTTCGGTGCCTTGGAACTCTTCCTTCAATTTATCCCAGGCTTGCTTTGGTGTCTCACAGGCCATGATCCTAGTAAAGATCACATCCGAGACACAATTTTGAATACATGACATTGCTTTATGCCTCTTGGTCCTCTCATCTGTGTGCTGCCTGATCTGAGCCACTGTGGGATTGGCCCTGAGTGGTGCTGGCTCAGCATCAGTGTTGACAACCTCTCACAGATCGAAGGCTTGTAGGTAAGTTCTCATTTTAACCACCCAAATGTGGAAGCCTTCACCATTGAAGACTGGTGGTGCTGCTGGAGAGAAGTTGGAAGAAGCCATTTGTATTTTAAAACAACAGGTCCTCTAAGATAACAGCTCTGATACCAATTATTGGAGTTGGAAGCAAGTATTACCGATGATGGTAATTGGTTTTGTGTCTTGACAAGGAACAATTACCTATGCTGGTATGAATGTCGATGACGAGAAGGCGTATTACCTATGCTGGTAATGCGTGACTTAGACAGCAGGCCTTAATACTTGCAGAACAAACAAGTCAGAATCGGGCAAGAAAGTGAAAAAGAAAGAAAAGCAAAGGAAGTTTGAGAAGTATTGAAGAAATTCAATATGATTTTCATTCATCTTCATCATTGGCATTTTGCCATTACAAATTTATAAAACAAAGCTAAAGTTTACAAGTCAAAATTTCACCTAATCATATACCTACTGCCACTTAACATTACAAACAAGGTAACTTAACTTGCTCATTAAACAAAGCTGGTTAACAGCTTCATCAACATCAAACTACATCAATCATAGAATTCAAAATGAACTAGACTTCAAAAGCAACAAGATTAAGTTGAGATCTAACAGCTTCAAAAACTTTAGTTGCTGCCAACATGGTTCACGTGCCTTTGCCTTGCATGGCCACCTTTGTTGCTGCATGGAGGCTAATCTCAACAAGCAGCAAGAAGCTTGACATAATTTACTTGCTCACAAACATGTATCAAGGAAGCAATTTGCTTTACACAATTGATATTCTTTCTCGTTCAATATGAAAATGATACATTTATAATCAAAATACATCACTGAATATTCAACTAATCTCACTAATCAGCATTGGGACTATTAAAACATTGTTTGTACACATGAATAAGCTGACTTAACAGTTTGATCATCACCTAAACTCATCAAAATATCCACAACTAAGTTCATTTTCAACCAAACTAAATTACATTGCAACTAAAATAGGAAATATGTTGCTGCAACATGTACAATTGTTATAGCATACATAGAAGCTGTATGCACTCAACAAAATCATCATAACAGCATGCACTTTAACAAAACATAACAGCAGTATGGTTGGACATTTTCAACACTCCTCCTTGGACTCCATGTTGAAAATACCAATCATTCATCAAGTTTTTTTAAGCTTGGCAATCCTTAGATGCTTTGTTTCAAGCTAACTCTGCTCAAGCAATTCATTTTCAACCTTGGCTTCATTCTTAACCAAATCTGACTTACACACTTGACTATCCTATTCTTTTGTGCCAAAGAGTTGTTCATCAAATGGAGTCCTTCATAGGGTTGTGCAAAATTCAGGTAAAACCGAAAAAATTCAGTTAGCCGACCGAATTCTGTTAATCAGTTAGTTAACTAAATTTTTTCAGTCGGGGGTCGGTTAATAATTTTCTGAGTTTTCGGTTAACAGTTAATTCGGTTCGAAATCGATCGGTTAACCGAATTTTTTCGGTTAACTCAAAAAATTAATAAATAAAATTATAATATATAAATAGCCCACTATTCATTCAAACTCAATCTAACATAAACCCAATCAAACTAAAACTAATTACCCAACTCAATCATCCAACCCAATTACCTAACCCAATCATAAAAATTACAAATAATTTAATAAATAAAAATAAAAACAAAAATAAAAATAATTCAGTTAATTTGATTAATTCAGTTAATTCGATTAATTTGGTTTAATCGAGTAATTCGGTTAATTCGGGTAACTCAATTAATTCGGGTAAATCGGGTAATTCGGTTAATTTTATACTTATTTTAACCAAAATATTAACTGACCGAATTAACCAAAAAAATTTCGGTTCGGTTAATTTTTCTGAAAAAATTTTAGTTCGGTTAACGGTTAAAATTTTTGAAGGGTCGGTTAATTCGATTAATGGTGTTTTGGGTCGGTTAACCAATTGAACACCCCTAGTCCTTCACAGCCTTGGTTGGCAACTTGCCTTCAAACATATCTTGCCTTGTTTCTTTGTTCATTATAGTCCTGTTTCTTCTTGCACATACTCCCTTCTACTGTTAAGTATCTTCATGCACATACCCCATCAACTCCTCCTTCAGCTTATCCCAACTTGTTTAGGAGTCTCACAGGGTGAGCTGCTGCTCTCTCTTTTACAATTAGCCCTCAAAGATGACAAGCTTTAACAACTTCTTGTCTTTCTTAACAAGCAATAGAAGCAAAAACAAGCCCTTAAAGACTTGGGCTCATGATACAATTTGTTGGGGTTTTGACAGCAGCAAAAGAAGAGAATAAGACAAAGGACAAATGAGTAAGAAGCTTGACATAATTTACTTGCTCACAAATGTGCAGTAAGGAAGCAATCTACTTTACCCAACTAATATACTTTCTCATTCAATATGAAAACAATATATTTATAATCAAAATACTTCACCAAATATTCAACTAATCCCACTAATTAGTATTGGGAATATTAAAAAATTGCTTGTACACATGAATAAGCTGACTTATCAACTCAATCATCACTTAGACCCATCAAAACATCAACAGCTAAGTTCATTTTCAACCAAAGTAAATTAAATTGTAACTAAAATAGAAAATATGTTTCTGCAACATGCACAATTGCTATAGCATGCATACAAGTTGTATGCGCTCAACAAAATTATCATAGGAGCATGCACTTTAACAAAAATATAATAGCAACATGGTTGGCCATTTTCAACAATATGACCAAGAGGTGAAGGGATATAGGTTGTGGTGTCCTAATCTGGAGTCATTAGAATTAATAATTAGTAGAGATGTGATATTTACTAAGTCATCTATGCTTTGATCTATCACAAATTCCCAATAAAAAGAATAAAAAAAAAGGGAGATCACAGTGTTAAGAAATAGGTGGAGTGTTGGGTGGACACTCCAATTTTAGGAAGGTATGTAAACCCAAGATGAATCATGATGAGGTGCTAGATTTTCATGAAGGTATGAAACCTCAAGAACAATAATTTAACATTTCCACTAGAAGAGTGAAGAGACAAATTAAACCCTCTATCTAATCTGAAGACTCGATTAGCAAAGAGCATCATATTAGTCTCAGCTCGGTGACTTGATTGATCAATCATATGGTCAAAACGCATTTAAATGTAAGTTATAAATATCAATTAAATCATTTCAAATATCCATAAATCATTACAAATAAAAATCAAGCTCAAATGGTCTTAAAACGTCAATTGAGAGCCTGAATACAAAAACACTAAACCCATGTCTCGAGACATGCCTCCCCTGAAGCTAATTTAGCAATTGGCTTTAAATGTCATGAGACTCAGGTGCCATATCTTGAGACTTTACCCTTCATGCATGTTTCCAAACTTGCTCCCCATGTTTTAATACATATACCCAAATTATTCATCCTATCTCAAGACTTATAACTAGAATTGTAAAAAACAAACACTTTTAAGTCATACAAACATGCTTCAAAAGGTGCCCAAGCACACTAGACATTAAAGGTGTACATGGGCCGGGCCGGGTCGGGTTCGGGCTGGGTCCAACTAAAAATTTAGGCCCATTCATTAGGCTAAGGTTAGGCCGAACCCAAAAAATGGGCCTAAAATTTTGTCCAAGCCCGGCCCATATAAAAATGCTAAAACCAGGGCCCGGCCCGGCTGTATTAATTTTTTATATTATTTTATATAAATTTTAAATATATATAATACATCAAAAATACTAAAAAATTAAAATAAATATTTTTCAACAAATTGAAAATAAATTTTAAAAAATATGTAAACTTAAATAACACTAAAATAGATGTAACTTAACAAGCAAATGCCTCTAAAATAATAACAAAATTAACAAATGTCTTTAAAATAATAACAAAATTAACAATAAAATAAGTTTTATACAATATCTAAACAATAACAACAAAATAATAGCAACATAATAGTAAAATGGTAGCAAAATAGGGAGAAAAACAATAAGAAAATAATATTTAAAAAATAAATTTTTTTGTCCTTTAGTGAATTTGGGCCGAGCCGGGCCAGGCTCGGGCCAAAAATTTCTCACCTGAGCCCGGCCCATTTTTTAAACGGGCCTTAATTTTTTGTCCAAGCCCATTTTTCGGGCCTATATTTTTGCCCAAACCCTCCCACATTTCGGGCGGGCCTTCGGGCCGGGTAGGGCCACCCGGTCCATGTACACCTCTACTAGACATATATTGTCACACTCGAATTTGTTAAGTCCTAAGTTATTTGGGAAAATTACAGATTAAATTGAAAATTTTTCTAAGCTGGCAGGTTCTTTTAGTAATTAAAGTTAATTAGCGAACTAATTTTGAGAAAGGTTGGGTTTCAACCATAGTCCCATTAGTATTGAACTAAGTATATTAGTGGGATACATGATGGTTAAGGTATTTCCAGGTGGCAGTGAATTGGTTTTGGTGTTACAGGTGGAAGGGCTATATATATAAGAGAAACATTCTTCTCTAGGGACAATTCTTTTGTTTTTCTATTCTTCTTCTTTTCTCTCCGGTTTGCCAAAAGAAAGATTGAGGAACATCTGTGCATAAAGGGGAGACACTAAGGATTAAGTCTTAGAAATTGGAAATCTTGGATGTTAGTAATGTTGGGGATTGACCTGATTAAGCAACGAATAATTAAAAATAGTGAAAGAAATTGAGAATTTGAACACAAATTTAAAGTGGAAAACCCTCTCCAAAGAGGATAGAAAACTACGAGCAAAGATAATTTTACTATAATGGCAAAAGAACAAAGAGTACGATGGAGATAAAAACTAAACTTCAAAAACCCAAAATAAAGAACCCTCAAAACGTAAACACAAAATTCTCTAAAAGTGTTATGAGTTCTAATCTCTAATGGGTGTATTTCTTAAAGTTCTAAAAGAGCCTATTTATAGGCTAAATTCAAAGGTCAAATAATAATAAAATAATCTAGACTAATCAAAGTTTGATTGAAACAAATAAACAAAGTTTAACTCGAAGAATATTTCTCAAATTTGACTGAAATAGGAGCCATACATAACAAATCTCCACCTTGACTTATATTTCCACAATGTCATATTTGCCAAAGCCCGTCACAATCCTATCTTGAACTATATAAGGAATTAACTAAGTCAAATCTATGCTTAGAAACTAGAAGACTTCTAGCCTTCGACTTGTACACTACCAAATCAAAACTAATCGAGGTCTGATTTTCACAAACACAGTGCCCTAGCTTTTCAAAACTTGCCTCTAAAAGAGAGTCTTTCTTCAATGAAATGGTAATACATTTTTCTCTCCTATGACCAAGTTGCCTCCGCTCCAAAAGAGTTGACTTTAACTCCGTAACAAACGAGGGATGTTCGATTTTACCGGTCACTATAGAACCTTCCAGAATATAAAGACTATCAATATTTTTACCTTTTTAACAAAATGAGAGCTCCATGAGATACCTTAATGCCGCTCGACTCAATGTTGATTCTACATCCTTTCGAGTCTAAAATTCTCAAGGAGATGAAGTTTTTTCGTAAATCAGGTACATACCTGACATTTGATAGTGTCCTAATCGTCCTAATTTTAACAATACCAATACCAATTACCTTACTAGATGAATCATTTCCTATGCGTACAACTCCACCTTCAACTGAATTGTATGTGGAGAACCGTTCTCTATTGGGTCACATGTAGAAAGAACATCCCGAATCTAGGATCCACAAGGACGTAAGCTTGGAGTTATTGTTCGTTGGCACTAACAAGAAATTATCACCACTTTCATTGGCCAAATTAGCACCAGCTACATCTTCCTCGTTACTCTCAATAGCTCTTTTATCTCGTAGTTTATAACAATCTACTTTGATGTTACCTAATTTTTTACAATAGCGAGACCTTTTGTCTCGCTTCTTTGATGCTACCAAAATGAAGCTTGCATATCTGCCTTACTATCCAAACCAAACTTATTGTTGAGTTTTTCTCTACTCAACAAATTACCCTTCACATCTTCGAACGAGAGTTTGTCTCTGCCATAAATCAGGGTCTCCTTGTAAGAAGGGGGTAAAGAGTACAATAATAGTATAGCCCGATCTTCATTGTCAATCTGAACCTCAACGTTCTTTAAATGATTTAAAAATAATGAATTGACTTATGTGATCTCTAAGAAGCTCACCTTCGTTCATATGAAATGTAAATAGACGTTGTTTCAACACTAAACAGTTAGCTAGAGACTTAGTCACATAAAGAGTTTCTAAGTTTTTCCACAAGACGATGAGATCTTCTCCATCAAGACCTCCTGCAATATCGTATTCACAAGGCACAATTAGATTGTAGACAAGGCTTTTCATCAAGCTCTTCCCATTCTGTTTGATATTCTCAAGCTTTTTCCCTATAATAACCTTTTTCAGGTCAGTTTGAACTAGAATTGCCATCATCCGAACTTGCCACAAATTAAAATTTGTGACACCGTTAAATTTCTCAATTTCAAACCTTGTTGCTGCCATCTTTGAACGGGCTGATCTACGAATATTGAACTAGTTCTGATACCACTTGTTGGGATCAACTCGATTAAACAACGAATAAGTAAAAATAGCGGAAGAAATTAAGAAATTGAACACACAAATTTAATATGGAAAAACCCCCTCCAAAGAGGATAAAAAACCACAAGCAAAGATAATTTTACTATAATGACAAAAGAACGAAGAGTACAAAAGATGGAGATAAAATTAAACCCCAAAAATCTAAAAACAAAGAACCCTCAAAACGTAAATACAAAATTCTCTAAAAGCGTTATGAGTTCTAATCTCTAATGGGTGTATTTTCTAATGTTGTAAAAGAGTCTATTTATAGGCTAAATTCATAGGTCAAATAATAATAAAATAACCTAGACTAATCAGAGTTTGATTGAAATAAATAAATAAAGTTTAACTCTAAGATTATTTCTCAAATTTGACTGAAATAGGAGTCATTCTCAACAGGTAAGTTTTCTAATCTCTTTGCATTAGTAGATTCAAGAAAAAAAAAGGTAGTTAATGATTTTAGTAAATTATTGGTTCTATTTTGTTTCAGGGTAAAATGGAGAATAATCATTCAAATGGCATCTGCATGCAAATAAATTATGACTTTTGTGATAATGAATGGTCTCAGTTAGATTTTAATATAGTTGTCGTGTTGTATTGATTAAGGAGGCTCGTGTAGTAAGAAAAAAGACTTAGAAAATGGAAATGGGGTTGACACCCAGGTAAATTCTCAGACTCAGATCTTAAATGGATGTATTTTGTGTCATTAATATACTAGATATGATGAAGTAATGTTTTACCAATAGTGAATCAACTTGTGGAGAAGTATTTATGCCTTGTGTATATATGTGGTATTGAATGCAAATACCGTTTGAATGAATCTGATCATGATTGAAGTGATGAGTGTTTTGGCCTGATGCATGTTGTGTAATGAGATGCAATTGTATGTATGGTGCATAAATGGTATGAAAGGCATACTCTATGTTTAGACTGTACATGTTGGCTGAATGTTCGAATATGTATGCATAGTCAACATGTTTAAGAATATAGGTATTTTCTTTGTTACTATTGTTTAATGTACATGCAAATGGCTGTACGCATTCAGGAGTATTATTATCGTTTTGCTATGCGCATTCACCAGTATGATTGGTTAAGTTGTTGAAGGATTGATTCAATATGTTTTAACATAAATTTATTAACGCATGTAATTTAAATTGTATTCCATTATTTAATTCAAATATAAATAGTATTTAATCCAAAGGTTGTTTTGAATCTAACAAAAAACAACATTTTAAGTATTGTCAAGTCATACCTGCAATATCCAGCTTAAAACATAGTTTTGGGGCTGAAAAACTTCCCCACCATCCCTGAATTTAATATCTTTACTGCTTCCTCAGATTTAAGGCAACTAGGTGGCTTGTTCTGGGCAACGGAAACTCCCTTCGATACATGGAAATCCATGAGTTCATCAAAGGTTCCATGTTTAACCACCCTTAGCTCTAAAGCTGAAATTGCACCACCTTTCCTATGTGATTTATACGTAAAATCAAAGGATTCTTCCACTATACAGCAGCATTGTTCCATTATCTTTGCATCTAGTTTTGGTAAATCATTGCTGCCTTTCATCTTCAGCTCCCAAACTAATACATATCGGCCTGGTGTCAACGAGGTGTCCGCGTAGCTACTATATGTGGTTAACATGATGCCAAGTGGTTCGAGGATGAGTTTTGCTTTCATGATTGCTTTTGAAAGGTCTTCTTCAGTTGTTTTGTCCACATCAATACTTAAAACCACATTTCGTCGTTCCACAAATTGAAACTGAGGAAATTTATTATAGAATCCGGTTACCTTGAGAACATCTCCGACTCTATATCGATATAGACCTGGAAAGACGATTACAAGACATTTGGGTGCATACCACTAGTAGCTTTGAGGCCGAGTTAAAGAAACCTTACCAGCCAAAGTTGTGACCACAACTTCGTAATATCGACCAAGCTTCACATTCGCAAGATCGACCAGTTCATCGTCAGTCCAAGTTTCTTGAGCCTTTCCTTCACCATCTTTACCCAAAGGGAGGAATACAAAGTAAGATGTATTTGGAAGAAAGGTGTAAGAGACATCAAAGGGCTTGCTTAGTGGTTTTAAATTGATCCCAAAACTAGATTCCGAAGAATTATAAATTGGTGAAACTAAAGGGATCCCTCCTCCATAAAATTCAAGTAATGAAACACATTGGCTCATGGAACCGGTAATGATGCAATTGATATACTTGATTTTAGGCCAAAGTTTCACAATGATCCCTTCCCATGATTTATCTTCACATATTTGTTGAATCGAATCAGCCAATTCGGGGTTTGACCTAGTAAGGATCAATGACATGGCATTTTTGCAACCAGGGTCAATAATCCAATAACTGAGGTAACCTGTCTAATGTTAGAACATAATTCTCTCCAATAATCTTCTAAGAACTTGATGGTCCTTGCCAAAACCGATGCAAAGGTCGAATCAAACCTACGACCTCATCGCGCTGTAGTAAACCGGTAAGCAATTGGCAGAACATACTTTGCTTGTTGTCCAAACATTAGATGGTGTCGATCATAGGACTCGTGCAAAACTTAGCCAGGCCATTTTTGAAGCTTTCGGTCTTGAAATAGAAAGTTGTGAAGAACGATGCTTTTAATCCAGATGGAGTTTCCATCTCTGGTTTGATAAAATATAGATACAACGATTTGCCTTCATCTGAGCCGCTAAAACATCTGCCAAGAAAATGGAAAAACGTTAATTATTTATTTGTTTGATTATGTTGAATATTGAAGAAAAAAAAAAAGAACATGAAGTAAAAGATATTATTATCGAATTACGACCGCTATAGCTGATTGAATGTACTTACTTTCAGGTCACAAGGTCAGACAGAAGAAGATCGGACATCCTTTTCTCAAAACTTTCAGCTGTCATAGGTATCAACTTCGGCTGCCCCCCAGAAGTACCAGTGCTGTTTCATAAATTAAATGGTTTACTTTGAAAAGTTATGGAATTCTTTCCAAGAGAGAGAGGAAACAAAGTTTAATTTTGAATGCCAGAATTGGATTATATATATATGTACCTTAGGAGGAACTGGATGATGCGATAAGCCAAAAGGATAGATGAGGTCTCTCCGCTAGCAATCCGATCGATGTAAGGCTTGATATGTTCATAAGAAATAATGGGTAGTACGTTTGTTTTGAAGCTTTGGTTGTCAGCTTCGCCATTGGGGAAGAATCTGCTTAGATATTCTGTTCCTGCATTGCTCTTCAGTATCTCCTCCAACACTTGTTCTTGTATTTCCTGAACATTGTTGGTTAAATCTTCCAAAATGTTCATTCCATTTTCATGTATTTCCTTTATTTCTTTCTCGCTAGCCATCACAGTTGTTGGGACAGTGAGAAGAACAAAGAAGACATCGGAGAGGAAAACTCGAAGAAAAGGAAAACAAATGTAAGAACAAACTAATATTTAATAAGATAATATACTATTTTTTATTTTTAAATAACAAAAATATAATTTTATATTGATTTTACATACTTATATAAATAAATTTAAAATATTTAGTTTAGATTTAGATAAGAACATATCAATTCAAGATATAAGTAATTATGTCCCATTGGCATTAGAGAAATATTAAAATAAAATATTTATTGGTCATTACCTCTCAATCTTATTATATTTGTTATTTCAATGATTGCTTCTTATGGGGCCTTCCCTCCATCACTTCGCTAATGGCGACGGAGTTAGGTTATCTAAAAATATTTGCAGAAGACCCAAGGGACACAGCCAACCCCCAAATTATTAATTTATATAAAAAGTTAAATTCAGAGAATATAAACTTCCAAACCTAACACCATCATTGCATAATTGCTGGTTGGACTTGGAATTTTCTTCAATTTTTTGGGTTAGACTATGGTATTAGTATTTTGGATAGAATAGATTATTTGGGTTGAAATAGAAATCATTATGGCTAATTTTAGTGCCACCAACAATCTTGAAGTTCCATCAAATGAAAACGAAAAGGCAAATTAGTGCAACAAAACTTATATCACCTTGTTCAATGAAAAGGTAAATGTTAAATAAATAAAACAAAAATCCTTCCAATATAATTTTTGTTAAAATATTTTATTCTTTTTTAAAACATTTTTATAATTAGGACTAAATTGAAAAATCTTGTAAACATTGAGAGATAGATTTGTTAATTTTTTTTTTTTAGATTTAAGATCAAATTCATAAAATATGTAAATATTGAAGAGTTAAATTTATTAATAGACAAATAAAACAAGGCTTGCATTAGACTTCTATTAGACAACTAATGAAATGAAATAGTGACTAAAATGAAAAAATTAATAGTTGAGTGATCATAATAAAACAAACCAAATAGTTTAGTGAATATTCTTGTACTTTACCTTTATTTTTAAAGTGTTATTTTATTCTATCAATTTTTTTTTACTTTTAGTATAAATTAAACCAATCCTCATTTAGTTAGTACATATATATTTTTGAACTTATAAAAATATATTATTTAATTAATTAAAAATATAAACAAATATCATTTTAAAGGCATGATGACATATTTGGCAAATTATTTTCACCTTTTTATTTTTTTTTTTTGCCTCTTTTGTTATCTCACTACTAACATGGCATTTCACACATACATCATGTTAATAATTAATTAATATTTTTAAAGAAATTTCAAAAAATATAGAATATTATTACAAATTTCATATTATATTGTTTAATAACTTTATATTTTTAATAATTTTTATATATTTTTTAATTTTAAAAAAATAATTATTGGTGTGGCATACACGTGGATGTCATGTCAGCAAATGTAGCACTCATTAACTTTTTTTTGGGTGATTTAATAAACAATACAAGTTTAAGGGGCAAAAAAAATAAATAGAGAGATAAAATGACCTTTTTTTTTTAAGTTGGAGGACCAAATACATCATTAATTATACCTATTTTAAATGGTAATATACTATTTTATAAAGAAATATTAAATAATCTCATTTTAAATTTTTAGTAGAAAATTAATGAAACTTAATTTTTTTATAACCAAAAAATATTAAATAATGAATCTGATTTTGAATTTTTTTTTTTTTTTTTGGTATAATAATAAGTTTTACGGTATATAAAAACTATTCATTTTGGAGAGATTTGTGGTTAGACGTTTGAATAAGATAGATTCTAATATTCCAACACACAAATTCATATATAATTCTAAAGTGCAGGGATTATATTCAAATATTTTATAAACTTCAGGATCGTTATGATATTATGCCATTTTTAACAACCAAATTCATATGCAAGGCATAGATCTCTAGAAAATGTGTAAAGATGCATGATCGTGTAAGGGACATGGCATTACATATCACAAGTGGAACACCTCGGTTCTTGGTAGAAGCTGGCATGAGATTAATCCCGATGTGCAAGAATGGAAGGAGGATCTAGAGAAGATTTCATTGATGAAGAATTGGGAGTTACAAGTTCTTTATCCCTTGAAAAAAACCACCGCCAAGATGTCCGATAATCACAACATTGTTGTCGTCTGATTGCGATATTAAGAGTATTGCAGAAGGCTTCTTCATGCATATGCATGGATTCAAGGTTCTTGATCTTTCAGAAAATCCTATAGAGAATCTCCTAAGTTCCGTATCAAATTTGAAGAATCCCACTGCATTATTGCTTGCTTACTGTCAAAATTTAAAAACTGTGCCATCATTGTCAAAACTTGGGGGTTTTGAAGGTGTTGAATCTTGAATCAACAAATATCAAGAAAATCCCCCATGGGATGAAAAAAATATTTAAATCTCAAATACCTAAATATGTTTGATACTCAGAACTAAATGGGATCCCTGGTGGAATATTATCAAAACTTAGTCGCCTCCAATACTTGATTGTTGGTGAAACATCTATAAGAGGAGAAGAGATTGCTGGATTGAAAAAGCTGGAATTCCTTGAAAAAATTTGGGTACTAAATTGTCCGACACTAAAAAGAATGCCTCTTAATCTTCCCAAACTTGATCATGTCCGAACATCTGCAGGTCTCTCTCTTCGTAGTTATCTAAAGCCGAATGAGCGGTGGGAATCAGTGGAATGGGATCATCCTGATGCCAAGATTCTTTTGGAGCCCTTCTTCAGGTTCTGATAGATAAAAAGGAGCACTTCATTATTGACATTGGCATTTCTTTAATTGTCTTTGGTTCCACTGGGCATTCATTTTGGGATTGTGTACTCTTTGGTGAATAAGACAAGTCTTGGTTTCAAATGAGCTGCCAAGGCAGCTTCAGTTTCAATATGAAGAAGATGCTCTCTTGAATAATTTCACTACATCTTCGGAAACTTGAAATTGGCCTTCCCTCTTCAGCAACAGTTTGGTGAGTCTTTCAAAATCTTGTTCTTTAGTTCATTCTTTTATCATATAACTTGAATAGTAAACTTGGAAATCTTTGTATGTATGTAGCATACTAGCATCCCGTGTTTTTTATTTTCAAGTAAACCATGTAAATATAAATCCACAACATAAATGATTTAATGTCTCCAAATCCTGATGTGATATTAAACTTGGCATGTTGTTGTGTTTATTGAAATATGTTATATTTGTATCCTGTTTCCATATTATGTCTATAATTGCCTAGTATATTTAGCAATAAGGCTCATCTTTGTGTTTTTTTTTCTTCTCCTTATATTCAAATATTCTGCTTTTTAGATTCTTGTGTTCTAGCTGGATTGATGTTGGATACTTGAGATAATTGTAAGGCCCAATTTTAGTCCGGACCCATACAAAAACAAAACCAAAAAATAAAATCAATTATTAACAGTCCATCATTTACAAGGTCCAACACGGCCCAAAATTCAAAACCCAAAACACTAACTTAACCACAGCCCAATAAACCTAACCGAAAATTTTACAAGCCCGAAGGCCCAAAAAAACTCAAACCAAATCAGAAACACTAGGTTTCTGAAACCCTAGGTGTTGCTGCCTCCAACGTCACCACCACCGCGTCACGTCCGTGTGCCAACTGGCCTCCGTACCTGCGAAAGAGACAAAAAATAACAGCAAACAATAGGACAATAGCAAAAAAAAGCTTGTATTTTCTTTATTTGTTTTTTTTTTCTTCGGCTATAAAGCCTGAATAGAATGAATGTATAAGGGGCTTTCATGAACAAAAAAAACTGATCAAAAGAATACAAAGAAAAAATACAGTTTCAAAAGGTGATTCTCGTTTTTGTTTACAAGTTTATTCTTTAATTTTTTATTATTATTTATATGCGCAAATAAATAATAAATAAGGGGATACTTACCTCCATCGGTCCCCTCGTTGCCGGAAAAGTCCCTCTCGCGCAACGCCGGCCACTGGCCCACGACGGAGGTGCGACGGACACCGGGGAAGCTTTAGGCCGGACGTGGAGAAGACTAAACGGGGGAGAGTTTTAAAGTTTTTTAGTTTTCTAAGAAGCTAGGGCTGAAAATAAGGATTTTAGGGAAATTTTTGGGCATATATACAACCTAAAAACGGCACAGTTTCATTTGGGGGCATTTTAATAGCAAAATGATGTCGTTTAATCACCCAACCCGCGCGCATGACCCAACCGGGGGAGGATACGCGTGTTTTTTCAATTTTTGGTATATTTTTGTGCACGGCCCTTCCACATTTCTAACATGTTTTGATTTAGTCCTCTTGTTGCTTTTTCTCATTTTTTACCCCTTCGGTCCTCTGTCTTTTCTTTCCATTACATTTTAGTCCTTATTTACTCACTTCGTCATAATTTTTACTCTTGATTTCATTCTTATGCTGATTTAGTCTCCAATCTTTGGCTTCAAACTATTGCTTGTTCTTTTTATTGTTATTTATTTTTAAAATGTTCAATATATGTCATCTTTTTCCTATAGTTTGATTTTTATGTTATTCCTTTTTGAGATTCCTTTTTATATATATTATTTCTTTTGAAATTACATGGTATATTATTTTAAGTCTTTATATATTATTTTAAACTTGCTATATATCATTTACTTCCAATGTCCTTTTATATATTATTTATTTTAAACCATTTAGTATAGTATCTATTTAAAATCTTATACATCACTTAGTTTAAGCCGTCTTTTATGTTATTCACCTCTTTTAATATTATTTATTCTAAAGTTGTTTTATTATTATCCTATTTTAGATTTTATCATATATCAATTTTTTAAAATTATTTTATATATTATTTATTTTTAGATTATTTTCTCACATTATTATTTTGAACTCATTTATTATCATTTTTAAATTGTTTTTACATTCTATTTCTATTTGCTTTGTATGTTTAAATTGTTATATGTCTTTAATTTCATTTGTCTTTGTTTATTGATGTTGGTTTCTTAAATAATGTATAGTATGTGATTATTGCCATTATGTACTCTATAAACTATTCATTCGTATTTTCGTATTGTTGTTATTCATCAACGTAGTTTTTATTCATACGTCGTTTTAATATCGCATTAATTTTCCTTAAGTTCAAAAAGAAAACTTTTAAAAATAAGGCAATGTTTTGAATTTTAGAGACACGAGAAAATTGTGCCCTAACTTATAGGGTTTCAATTTTTCTCGTTGAATCTAAATAGTCAAATATCCTTTTAAATTATGAATTTTTAAATAAAAAATAAAGGCAATATTCCGTGTTTGGAAATTTGAGAGCTCATGCCTAACTTATTGGGGTTTCGATTTTTTTTATTTGACTCAAATAACTGAATATCCTTTTAAAATTAAAATGCATGAGTCTTGAGCATCAAAAGACAAGTTTATCCTTAAGGGTTTAAAAAGTCGTGTCCTAACGTACTAGATGTGACATTTTATTACTTCGGGACAAAAGGGTCTTTAGCATCCGCTTCAATTTATCCAAGCATTTTTTCTGTAAAATCACATTAATAAAAAGGAGGATCGTATTTTTAAATTCTTCACGAATTTTCAACTTTCGACATTAAGACATTAATTAATCAATTGGGTACCGACTTTAGGCGTTACGAGGGTACTAATCCTTCCTTGTACTTAACCGACTCCCGAACCCGTTTTCTCGAATTTTGTAGACCAAAATCGATGTTTTAGTAAAACGAAACATTTTGTAAGGTAATCCGATCACACCTAAATAAAAAAGATTGGTGGCGACTCCATTTTCGTTTTTATGTCGACCCAGTTTTTCAAAATAAAAATGGTTTCGACAACAACAGCTCCATTGCTTGCAATATGAAAGGTTTTTTTTTTTTTTTTTTTTCTCTCTTTCTTTGTTTCTTCATTCATGTTCCTTCACATTTTACCAAGCTTGATCATGGCGGATTCTATATAGCTGCACTCAATCAACAAAGTAAGCTGATATGTATCTATATCTAAATATATATGAAACATGAATACTTTAAAAAAAAATAAAGAGTCAAATAACATAATTAAGCAAAGTCGAACACCACCATTAACTTAAGAAATTGTATAATGTATTGTTTGTACATTTTAGCTGGGTTTTTTTTGTCACAAACATTAAAAAAAAAAAAAAAAAACTTTCTGGCACAAGAAATTTTTTGGCATGTAGAAGTAGAGGTGTACATGGGCCGGGCCGGGCCGGGCATGTAGAAGTAGAGGTGTCATGGGCCGGGCCGGGCATGTAGAAGTAGAGGTGTACATGGGCCAGGCGGCCCGGCCCGGCCCAAAGGCCAGCCTGAAATGTGGGAGGGTTTGGGCAAAAATATAGGCCCGAAAAATGGGCTTGGGCAAAAAATGAGGCCGTTTTAAAAAATCGGCCGAGCCTCGGGTATGATTTTTTTGGCTCGGGCCCGACCCAGCCCGGCCCGAAATATTTTAATATTATGTTAATTTTTTTTTATTCATAAAATTTTAAGTTTTAACATTACCCTTTTAGTTTTTAGTTTTTTCATGTGTTTTAAGTTGCTTGTAAAAGTTGGAATTTTACTTGATTTTTGTTACCAAATTAGGAACATGTGTTTATTTTATTTCATATTTAATTTCTTTAAAATTGAATTTTTGAGAATATGAAAAAATTATTAATAAATTAAGTTAAACAAATTAAGTATCTTTTTTTGTACAAAACTAGAACTATATACTGAATGAAGAAGGATGTAAAGACATTATAAAGCAAAAGTGACTGAATCAAACTCGCCTTGCATGCTAACCCTTTTTTTAATGCATGCATTGCAATTTTGCATGCAAGGAGGAAAATAAATTCGGTAATATTTTTCTTTAATTCAATTGAATGATTAATGAATTTTTTTAGACATTAATAATTTTATTGAATTAATTAAATGAATAGATGTCTAAATTACATAATCTCTATGATCCACTATATGGTATCTAAATTTTGCTTTTATCAAATTATATATTTGAATTTTAAATATTGGTAGTGTATTTTTCTATTCCACAAATATCTTAAAAAATTGGTATGTGTTTTTTTTCAATATTTTGCTATACCTTTTATATTTCTTTGTCAACTCCTCGACCCTATTTGTGGAGTTTAAAAATTTTATTACCAAAGTAGTAAGTACCAAATAAATTCTCATAAATTAGATCACTAATATTGTTATCATTGTAGCACAAACTAGAAAATATAGAAAATAAATGAATATATGTATTTTTAAAAATATTTATAATTATATCATATTAAATTTCACATTTAAAATTGAATTAAATTAAATTTCATCTATAAATTTAAAAAATAATACGGGCCGGGCCGGGCCAGGCTCGGGCTTACCAATTTTATGTCGGGCCTGGCTTAGACAAATTTCTAGGCCTATATTTCGGGCTGGGCCGGGCTCGGGCTTACAAAATAGGCCTAAATTTTTAGTTGGACCCGGCCCGAGCCCGACCCGGCCCGGCCCATGCACACCTCTATGCAGAAGGCACGCTTGCCTTTGTCATTCTCTTATAGTAAGTTGTAGTATTTGTTTAATAAATCCAAGAAATTTATTGCCTTGAGAATTGGATCCATTGTTGATCAGCCAGCTAAAACGCATTATTTTACCTAAGATTGGACCCCTTTGCCCCCATTATTGGACCATTGACTAAAAAAAAAAAAAAGGTAAACGAAGAACGGTACTGAAGATTGTTGTTGGCATTGCTGACTTTCAACTGTTATTAAGCAAAGGGTTTTCATTCCTTGTTTAGTTGGATCTCTTGAAGTGGAAAAGAAAGAGCTAGCCTCTACCATTTACAGCTTTATTCCAAGCCGTCAGATTCAGGTAAGGTTCAAGAGACTGCCCCTAACACACACCCTATACTCTGCTTTTTGTGCTGCCTTTGTTCTTCTAATATTACATCTAAAACCACCAAAAATTGTTACAAAAAGTTTTGATTCACATATATACACCCAGAGCTTATATGTTTTATCTATATCATTTAATGTAGTCATTTTATGTGGATCTCATATTATGTTAGTAACTGCTGCACTAATGTGTTTGTAAAGAAAGATCTAGCAGTTGATGACTAGATCCAATGGTTGGGGCCTATGGTGGTAGTAACCAGAACTTTGGTGGGTTCCTGACCTTATGTTGAATTTTATTTGGAGGATTTACAAATTTTGGATATAGCTACAGGATTTAACCAGTTAAACAAGCTTAACTAGCTATCTTTGTATTATTATAACTATAGTTTGATTTTTTTAGAAAACTTCTTGAACTTGATTATCAATATGTTAAATTTGATGCAGGGAAAACTAGAGCTTTTTAATGGCTGAACTTGTTGGGCCAATTCTTGATGTTTTTAAGTTCATTGGCAGTAAAGCTAGCAAATATCTGAAATACCAACGGGAATTTGCTGAATATGTTGGGAATTTCAAACAAGCACAAGCTGACTTGCGTGCTAAGGAGGCGGATATTCAACAGCAATTGGAAGACGAGCATCACTTTGGGAAAAAGCCGAGGCAAGAAGTTGAAGGATGGATCAAGAAGGTAGAGGAAAAGCTTGCTCATGCTCAACATGTTGAAGACAAAGTTAGTAAAGGAAAATATCTCTTTCGTTCTTGCTTGGGGAAACTTGTTGATGAATCGACTCAGGCAATGAAGGAAGTGCATGCTGAAGGTCATTTTCCCGGGAGCTTGCTAGTTAATGATCCTTCTACCATAGCGGTTAACCTACCTACAACAGAATTAGTAGGTGCAGCTAATGTTAGAGAAGAAATTTATCACTATTTAATGGGAGATGATGTTGGAATGATTGGAGTGTGGGGCATGGGCGGAATTGGGAAAACAACCATTATGAAGGATGTCCACAATAGGTTGTTGAAAGAAAGCAAATTTAGAAAACTGATTTGGGTAACTGTATCCAAAGACTTGGATATTCCAAGGCTACAGAAGAACATAGCAAGTCAGTTGGAAAGAAACTTGTCAGATGATGAAGATACAATCATCCGTGCAGGGAAGGTATCAGAAATGTTGAGAAGACAGGGGAGACATGTGCTGATATTGGATGATGTATGGGAAAGCTTTTCTCTTGAGGACGTTGGAATTCTTAAGCCAACATCAGAAAATGGATGCAAATTAGTGTTGACAACACGTTCGGAAAGTATTGTTCGATCAATGGGGTTTAAGAAAGTTCGAGTGCCTTGTCTTCCTATAGAGGAGGCCATTAACTTATTTTTAAGCAAAGTTGGACGCGACATATTGCCTAATCCAATTTTAGATTCGTTTATGAAACTTATTGTGAGGGAATGTGATGGACTTCCTCTTGCAATTGTCACACTAGCTGGTTGTATGAGGGGAGTAACCGATCCTCGTGTATGGGAAAATGCTGTAGATGAATTGAGAGGGTACATCAGAAGCGTCTGCGATATGGAGGATAAGGTACATGGATGCTTGAAATTCAGCTATGAGCGCCTTAAACAAAGAGACGGAGAATGTTTTTTGTATTGTGCATTATATCCTGAAGATTACGAAATCCACAAAAATGAGTTAATTGAACGTTGGATGGAAGAAGGGCTTATAGATGAAATGGAAAGTAGAAAATCAATGGAGATTAGTGGTTATTCCATCCTGAAGAATCTTGAAGAAAATTGTTTGCTAGAAAGGGGTGAGAGGGATTATTATGGTTCCTCTTCTATTGATGATAATAGTGTGCATATGCATGATGTTGTTAGGGATATGGCATTGCATATAACATGGAAAAGATTTATGGTAAAAGCTGGTATGCAGTTAAAAGAGTTACCAAACGGGGAAGAATGGAGTGAAGATTTGGAGAAGATTTCTTTAATGCACAATTTCATCTCAATAATTCCTCAAACAATGAAGTTTCCAAAATTCTCAAAACTCACAACATTGTTGCTCTCACATAATTCATTGAAAGAAATCCCGGAATCTTTCTTTGAGCACTTCCCGAACCTTAAGATTCTTGATCTTTCTTATAACCGTTTTAAGAGTTTGCCTAACTCTATTTCTAGTTTGGAGAAACTCGAGGTATTGTTGCTTAGTTTTTGTTTCGAATTAGAGAGTTTTCCTTCTGTATTGAAGCTTCAAGCTTTGAAGAAACTGAATCTTGAAAGTACTGCAATCAAAGAAATCCCTCAAGGTTTGGAAATGCTGGTGAATCTTAGATATCTCAATCTTAGATGTACCCAGCGCTTAAAAGAGATCCCTACTGGATTGTTGTCAAAATTATGTCGGCTTCAATATTTGGTAATACATTCAAAATTAAAAAACACAGAAGAGATGAGAGAATTGAACAAGTTGGAAGTTTTTGAAGGCTGGTTTAGTAACGGGGGTGACTTGAGCACGTTTGCAGCTCAGAGAAAAATGCTTTATGCTTACTCCATTTTGGTGTGCCCCCAGAACAATAATATGTTATACATGGAAATATTGAATTCTATGAAATTGGTCAAATTTTATTGTATTGAAATCAATTCTGGAGATGCAGTTGTGCTTCCTTATGATGTTGAGCGGTTATGTCTAATATGCTGTATGGGTGTGAGAAGTTTAAACGATATTGGATTGAGGGATGCAACTGATCTGAAGAAAATTGTAGTTGAGACTTGTCATGAGTTGGAGGCTGTATTTTCATCCAAATGCCATCTGCTTCAAACACTCGAGATTCTGATACTACAACATTTACTAAATCTGAATGTCATAGTTGGAGCCGGTGTCCAAGAATTGTCAGTAGGCACATTTTCCTCGCTTAAAGTGATTGCTCTAGTGGAGTGTTGTAAAATAAAGAAGTTGTTTTCAGCTGATTGGGTTCTAGACAACTTGGAAAATCTCACCGTTTCAAATTGTAGTAAATTGGAAGAAATAATAACAGAATCCAAAGCAGGAGAAATGGGTACAAATAATGATTCCATCAAGTTCAATTTTCCCAAACTGAGGATTTTAATTTTGTCCGATCTACCAAAATTGAAGGGCATTTGTAGTGAAAATGCAGTGATGGTTTGTATTTCTCTCCAGGTCATTGAAATAAGTTGTTGTCACAAGGTAAAGCGGATTCCTATCTATCTTCCACAGCTTGAATCTCCTTCAAATACTCTCCAAGAAATCCGCGTGCATACAACAACTTGGTGGGAATCAGTGGAGTGGGAGCATCCTATTCTCAATGTTAAGAATGTTGTTCAACCTTTGCTCAGGTTCTGCAATCGCTCCGGTTGGATTGGAAGCCGGCTCGAGAGCACAAGTTACGAATATAAATATTCCTAGCTGCATACATTTAAGGGAAGAATGAGAAGGGGGAGGGTGTGGTTTTGTTTGCTTTGCCATTCTAGAGGTGTCTTATTTTCTTAACATCAGTTTAAAATAAGAATAAGATTCTCAACTACTATTCAATATTTAATTGTTTAAATTTAGTTCTAACTTCAATTCATTTACTTTTATTCAAACTAAGGATTGAAAATATTTAATTAACAGAAAATTAATTTTTTTAGTAACTTAAATTTTTTAAACATGCTTGATAACCCATAATAAAAGTTACTAATTAATTTTTTATAAGAAAAAATGTAGACACGGATGAGTAAATAGGGATCTACTTTTCACTCAATAAGGAAAAGTTCAATTGTTTTTTTTTTCTATATTTTATTTTATAATATTTCATTTAAGATTATATTATCATTTATCAAATAGATTTTATAACTTAAATTTAACATTTAATTCTTTTTAATACTTATTTTTTAACACCTATATATTACTCTCACTTGAACTCAAAAGTCTAAAACAATAAAATTTAAACAGAGTGTTGATGTACATCATTCCCTCCTCTGCAATGTATATCAACACTCTCCTTAATTTTTCAAGTAACTATTTCGTCTTGACCATATTTCCCACGATTTTTGAATTTTCGTAAGCCAATCATGTTACTAATTAAGTAATAAATTTGTCCAGGTTTCAAATTGATCGACATAAAATTTAAGATTCATTCCCTATATTTATAATTGTTTTCCCTTTCCTCCTTATAATGAATTTGTTCATTTATATTAAAAAAATCACAAAAGTAGAGGTGATTCTGTTTAAAAAATAGAATTTTCTTTTTCAAACTCATTTTTCAGATTTATATGTTTGTTCAAATCCTTCCATTTTTTAGGCAGACTTTCGAGTATGGACAGGTGGCTCAATTCATTATCAAGTTACTTTACAATATCTAGCAATGTCAACAATCCTTGAAATTAGTTCTCCCAACGTCGAGACATTAGTAATTTATTTGTTTTCAAACTTCACCATGTATTTGCTTGATCTAATGGGATAAAAAAAGTTAAATCAAGAACCAGTGGCAGTACCAATTTAAAAATAGGAATTGAATCACTTGACTCATAAACTAATACAGATCATTTGAACCAATTGAATTAGGTTTTTTTTTTTAAATTTTATTTTTATAAATTTTTAATCATTATACATAAAAAGATGATGGCTTTTTTTACTACATAGACTTAATAGACTTAGTAACTATTGAACTAATAAGGATATCTACTTGAAAAAAATTTGTAATTGAGGTATTATTTATGGTAAAAAAATGTTTAAATATTAAAAAAATATTAAGACTATTTTATAAATAGACTTAATAATTTTATAAATAGACTTAATAAATTTTAGTGAAATGACGTCAATCAAAATAACGTTAGAAGAATTGACCCATCAACACCCCCCTAAGCCACTACTACAACTATTGGACTACTGAGTATTGACTCAAGAAAGAAGGTTGACGAAGAACAGTACTACGTATTGTGAAGCTAAAAGATTGTGAAGGACTAGGATAATCAATTGTGCAAATTAGAATTGATTGAAAATTAAGTCAAGGTTATAAATGAATTGCTTGATTACAGTGAACTTGAAACAAAACATCTTGGGATTGTCAAGTTCAGAAAAATTGATAAATGATCGACATTGTAACATGAAAATTGAGGAAGAGTGTTGAAAAGTGGCTAACCATGCTGCTGTGATAATTTTGTTGAAGAGCTTGCAGCTTGTATGCATGCTGCAGTCTGTATGCTTGCTGCAATAATAAGGTTTTTGTTTAGTTGCATTATTATGTTTCGTTGAAAATGAAAAAGTTTGATAACAACTTGATGTGTTAGGTAAATGAATATATATATATATATATATATATATATAATAACAAGCATTACATATATAAAAAATTTGACTTCAACTAAAAACAAAAGGTAAAAACACATCAACATTCTATCTCAATTTTGATATTAAACAAATTAGTCTTTTTAAAATAATTAAAAGAATTTAATTTCTGATAATTTTAAAAGTGAGTAATTAAGGACATTAAACACAGAAATTGATATTTCCCACCAATTATAGATAATTTTAATTGATATAATAATAAGTTAAACCTTCAATATTTACAATTTTATCAATTTGGTCCTAATTCTAAAAAATTATAATTTAAAAAAAAAAATCTAAAACATTCAAAAAGAATATATAACAAAATTTTAACTTCAAATATATAAATATATAAAATATGTCGTGTTCAAAGTCTGCTTCAATTTGATATGAATATACTACAAATAAAATAAGAGTCTTTGCAAGTTGTCGTAGTCAAAGTCTGCTTCATTTCTTTTTTTTTTTTTTTCAAATTTTTGCTGTCCATGGTCAATCCAGAGAACTCTAGTGTATTACCGGAAACTCCAAAGCCTTAGATACAGATTAAAAAAAAAAAAAAAAAGAAGAAGGAGAAGAATTTTTATCACATCAATTCAAAAATATAAAACTTTGGGACTTCTTTTTCGTACAACTTATATTATTTTTTCTTACTACTACAAAATATCAGGTTTGTTCTTTAAATTTCCATGTTTTTCAATATTTTCTTCATGTTAGTTTTTAGTTTATATTCATTGACTTTATTTTTTAAAAAATAAAATTTGATCTGCTATAATTATGCTCTATGATCAGTTGTATATTCATGGAACTTTGGGAAACAAAGTATATTAAAATTTTAAAATAACAATAAGATTCCCAACTAGTATTCAATATTTAAATTTAGACAACACAGTTGAAATGTAGTTGAATTCATTTACTTTTATTTAAACTAAGTCCTGTTTGACTGAAAATTATATTTTTTTGATAATCTACAATTGAAATTATTCAATAAATTTTTAAAAAAAAAAAGTTAAGCAAAAAGAGAAAGGTTGACGAAGAACAGTACTGCATATTGTTAGGCAAAAAGGTCTCAATTACTTATTCAATTGGATCTGTTGAAGCGGTTGAAAGAGCTAAGCATTAGCATTTGCAGCTTTAATCCAAACCGTCAGATTCAGGTAAGCTTCAACAGTGTTGAAGTTAGTTCCCATGCAGCACATGCAGTAGCCAACCAGCAGTTATGCGGGTGAAGTATGAAGAAGAAAATTAAGCTATACTTACGCCACATAAAGTATGTGTTTTGTACTGAACCAAGTGCTACTGTTTCATTTTGTTACTTTAATGACTATTTTGTATTCTAGTTCATTTTGAACTAGATTTATTTAATGATTGATGTATTTTGATGTTGATATAGCTGATTACCAGCTATGGTCTTGTATGTAAGCCTAATATTTCAAGTTCCTATGTAATTTAGTGGTATTAGGTAAGTTTTAGGTGAAAACTTGTTTGACTTTGCTATGTCAAAGTCCCTTTTATGTATTGGCATTATGCCATTGTCAAGTGTAATAAAAATATCAGAATTTCATTCAATTTTATGCTCCATTTTCTTTCTCCCGTTCTGTTCTTGTTCTCTTAGCAAATTTCCATTTTTTATCAAGTATTAAGCCTTGCTGCCTGAGTCAAGCATTACCATCATAGGTAATTAGCCTCTTCTTCACCAAGGTTCATTCCAGAACAAGCCTGCTGTTAAAGCACAGATTTCCAACATAGGTAATACGTGGTTTCACCAACAAAACTAATTACCTATATAGGTAATACATGCTTCAAATCCCCAACAATTGGTATCAAGAGCTTTCATCTTAGAGGACCTGTTATACTCAAACTTTCAGAACAATGGCTTCATCAAGCTTCTCACCAGCTGCTCCACCAGTCTTCAATGGAGAGGGCTATCACATATGGGTGGTTAAAATGAAGACCTACCTGCAGGCATTCGACCTATGGGAGGTGGTCAACTCTGATGTTGAACCAGAACCACTTAGAGCCAACCCAACAGTGGCTCAATTGAAGCAGCATTCTGAAGAGAAAACAAAGAAGCATAAGGCCATGTCATGCATTCAGAACTGTGTTTCTGATGTAATCTTCGCCAGAATAATGGCATGTGAAACACCAAAACAGGCCTGGGACAAGCTTAAGGAGGAGTTCCAAGGTAACGAAAGAACAAGGCAGCAACAGCTTCTAAACTTGAGAAGGGATTTCGAAAATTTGAAGATGAAGGAAGAAGAAACTGTCAAGAAATATTCTGACAGAATTATGGCTGTTGTAAACAGCATAAGATTGCTTGGAGAACAGTTCAGTGAGGGAAGAATCGTGGAGAAGGTGCTCTCAACTCTACCTGAGAGATATGAAGCAAAGATTTCATCCCTTGAGGATTCGAGAGACTTAACCAGCATGTCCTTAACAGAGCTCATCAATGCTCTGTATGCACAGGAGCAGAGAAGGGCCAGTAGACATGAAGAGTACCAAGAAGGCGCCTTCCAAGCCAAAGCAAAACCAGACTCGAGCTCATTTACCTACATAGGTAAAAAGGCTTTTAAAAATAAGCCTAAGCCTGATGCTGCAAGAAAAGAAGACAAGCTCTGCAAGCACTGTAAAAGGCCTGGTCATCCAGAGGCCAAATGCTGGTTTAGGCCAGATGCACTGTGTCAATTCTGCAAGAAACGAGGCCATGATAAAAGGGTTTGTAAAAGCAAACCGAGACAGAACCATCAACAACAGCAAAAAGTTGAAGCTCAAGTAGCTGAAGACAGAAGTGACCATGAAGAGCAGGTCTTTGCTGTTTCATGCTCAGCTGGTCAGAAGAAAGGCTCAAAAGGCTGGCTATTGGACAGTGGATGCACTAACCACATGTCACCTGATGCAACCATCTTCAAGAATTTGGATAGAAGCTGTAAAACCAAAGTAAAGGTTGGTAATGGGCAGTTTATAAAGGCTGAAGGAAAAGGGGATGTGCTGATATGCACTCCTACAGGCAACAAAGTCATCTCAAATGTGCTGCTAGTACCTGAGATTGACAGGAATCTTCTCAGCATTGCTCAATTGCTTGAGAAAGGTTATTCTGTTGTGTTCATGGGTGAAGAATGCAAAATAAGTGATCCAAGTGGATCCAAGTTCATGTCAGTCACTATGACTGATAAGTGCTTTGAAGTAAATTGGCCAAGTGACTGCCACTCAGCCTGTATTGCATCTACTGAAGATTCCAAGCTTTGGCATAAAAGGCTTGGGCATGCCAACTTCAGAGCATTGACTCAAATGGTCCAAGAAGATCTAGTGGAAAATTTCACAAAATCATTGGAAAAGGATGATGTTTGTGAAGTATGTCACTTGGGGAAACAAGGAAGATTGCCATTTCCTACTAATCAAGCATGGAGAGCCTCTGAGAAGTTGGAGCTTGTACACACTGATGTGTGTGGCCCTATGAAGACTGAATCTTTGAATGGAAACAGGTACTTCATTTTATTCATTGATGATTATTCCAGGTATTGTTGGGCATACTTTCTCCGGAATAAGTATGAAGTACCCTCAATATTCCAGAAATTCAAAGCTGCTGCAGAGACTGAAACAGGCTGTAAGCTCAAGACTCTAAGGTCTGATAATGGAACTGAGTACACTTCAGCTCAGTTTCAAGCCTTTTGTGATGAGGAAGGTATAAAGCATCAGCTCACAAACACCTATACTCCTCAACAAAATGGTGTTAGTGAAAGAAAGAATAGGAGTCTCATGGATATGGCTAGGTGCTTGATGTTCGAGAAGAATTTGCCCAAAACCATGTGGGCTGAAGCAGTCAACACAGCAGTGTATATTCAGAACAGACTTCCAACTAAAGCACTTGCTCACAAGACACCTTTTGAAGCTTGGTTCGGGTTCAAGCCATCATTGGCTCATATGAAAGTCTTTGGTTCCTTATGTTACAGCCAAATTCCAGCTGTAAAGAGGGATAAGTTGTCTAAAAGAGCTCTCCCTGGTATTTTAGCCGGCTATAGTATGGTTAAGAAGGGCTATAGGATTTTGAACCCTTTAACAAACAAAATTCAAGTAAGCAGAGATGTAATCTTTGATGAAAAAGGATGCTGGAACTGGGAGAAGAATGAGCCAGAGGCTGTTTCTGAGGAGTTGATGGTTGATCATGCTGAACCTGATCAAGTTAGTTCTGAAATGGACATTGATGACACGCCAGTCAGAGGCACTAGATCCTTGGCTGAAGTTTATGAAAGAGCACAAGCTGCCATAGTGGAGCCAAGCAGTTTTGAAGAAGCTGAAGCTGATGAAGGATGGAAACAGGCTATGGTTGAAGAAATCAAGATGATCTAGAAGAATCAGACATGGGAGCTGGTTGAAAGGCCTACCAACAGAAAGACCATTGGTGTCAAATGGGTCTATCGAGCCAAACAAAATGCTGATGGCAGTTTAAATAAGCTGAAAGCCAGACTTGTTGTCAAAGGCTTCAGTCAAAGATATGGCCTGGACTACATGGAGACTTTTGCACCAGTAGCCAGACTTGACACTATCAGATTGCTAGTTGCTTTAGCTGCACAAAAGCAATGGGTTATTCATCAGTTAGATGTGAAATCAGCATTTCTCAATGGTTTTCTTGAAGAAGAAATTTATGTAGACCAGCCTCAAGGCTTCATTGTGCCTGGCAAGGAACACATGGTGTATAGGCTCAAAAAGGCTTTGTATGGCCTAAAACAAGCTCCTAGAGCTTGGTATGCTCGAATTGACAGTTACTTGGTCAGTTTGGGATTTAACAGAAGTGTTAGTGAACCAACACTATATATCAAAAGGAATGAAGCTGAAACTCAGCTTATTGTATCTCTCTATGTCGATGACCTTTTGGTGACTGGAGGAGATCAAAACATGTTGGCTGATTTTAAAGTTAAAATGAAGGACATGTTTGAAATGTCTGACTTGGGACTAATGACATACTTTTTAGGAATGGAGGTGCACCAAGCAGAAGGAAAAATCTTCTTAGGACAGAAAACATTTGCCTTGAAGGTTTTATTAAAATTCTCAATGGAGAATTGTAAGCCAACAAGCACTCCTATTGCTGTTGGAATGAAGCTATCAAGCCAAGAGGTTCATGAACATGTCAATGAGCCTACATATAGAAGTCTAGTTGGTTGTTTATTGTATTTGACAGCAACTAGACCTGATATCATGTTTGCAGTGAGTCTACTATCGAGGTTTATGCATTGCTGTAATGTCCAGCACTTTCAAGCAGCAAAGAGAGTGCTAAGATACATCAAAGGCACTCTTGACTATGGTGTGTTATTTAACAAAGCTGAAAGTTTGAAGCTAATAGGCTATACTGATAGTGACTGGGCTGGTTCAAGTGACGATATGAAAAGCACTTCTGGATATGCTTTTACCCTTGGCTCAGCCATGTTTTGCTGGAGTTCAAGAAAACAATCGATGGTGGCTCAATCAACAGCAGAAGCTGAATATGTGGCAGCTGCTAATGCTGTAAATCAAGCCATTTGGCTGAGAAAAATTCTAGCTGATCTGAACTTACATCAAAGGGAAGCAACAGAGATCTACTGTGATAACAAGTCTGCTGTTGCAATTGCAAAGAACCCTGTTTTCCATAGCAGAACAAAGCATTTCAGCATCAAACTGCATGTGATAAGGGAAATGGAGCAAGCTCGAGAGGTGGAGCTGATTCATTGCAATTCAGAGGAACAGGTTGCTGATATTTTCACAAAGGCCCTTTGTGTGTCAAGGTTTATAAAATTGAGGAAGCAGCTAGGTATTACAAGCATGGAAACTAAGGAGGAGTGTTGAAGTTAGTTCCCATGCAGCACATGCAGTAGCCAACCAGCAGTTATGCGGGTGAAGTATGAAGAAGAAAATTAAGCTATACTTACGCCACATAAAGTATGTGTTTTGTACTGAACCAAGTGCTACTGTTTCATTTTGTTACTTTAATGACTATTTTGTATTCTAGTTCATTTTGAACTAGATTTATTTAATGATTGATGTATTTTGATGTTGATATAGCTGATTACCAGCTATGGTCTTGTATGTAAGCCTAATATTTCAAGTTCCTATGTAATTTAGTGGTATTAGGTAAGTTTTAGGTGAAAACTTGTTTGACTTTGCTATGTCAAAGTCCCTTTTATGTATTGGCATTATGCCATTGTCAAGTGTAATAAAAATATCAGAATTTCATTCAATTTTATGCTCCATTTTCTTTCTCCCGTTCTGTTCTTGTTCTCTTAGCAAATTTCCATTTTTTATCAAGTATTAAGCCTTGCTGCCTGAGTCAAGCATTACCATCATAGGTAATTAGCCTCTTCTTCACCAAGGTTCATTCCAGAACAAGCCTGCTGTTAAAGCACAGATTTCCAACATAGGTAATACGTGGTTTCACCAACAAAACTAATTACCTATATAGGTAATACATGCTTCAAATCCCCAACAAACAGACAGCCCCTAGAGCATGCATCTTATACTCTACTAATTCTGATGGCTGTGTTCTTCTCTTACATTGTGAAAAACAAGTAATATTGACACACATATATGCACCCAAATCTTATTTGATCTTAAGTAAGCTATATGTCTATATCTTATTATTTAATTTCGTCATTTTTATGTGGATCTTACATATATGTTAGTAAGTGTTGCACTATTGTGTGTGTAAAGAAAGATTTAGCAATTGCTAAGTTAGATCTAGTGTCAACGACCAGATTTTTGGTGTGTCTTGTCCTTTTTAGTGAATTTTGTCAACGACCAGATTTTTGGTGTGTCTTGTCCTTTTTAGTGAATTTTATTTAGAGGGTTTACACGTTCTGAAAAAAGGATTCAGCCACTTAAAATAGCTCAACTAGCTGTATTTGAATGATTATAATTGTAGTTTGCTTTTCTGATTCTTGAATTTAATCAGGGAAAGAAGCGCTTTTTAATGGCTGAACTTGTGAGGCAAATCCTTGAGGTTATTAAGCTCATCGGCCGTCCAGCTGGAAAATATCTAAAATACCGAAGGAAATTCACTGAATACGTTGCTAATTTCAAGCAAGCACAAGTTGATTTGCTTGCCAAGAAGGCAGATATTCAACGGCAATTGGACGACGAGTGTGACTATGGGAAAATGCCAAAGCAAGAAGTTGAAAGATGGTTCAAGAAGGTAGAGGAAAAGCTTGCTCATGCTCAGCATGTTGAAGACAAAGCCAGTAAAGGAAAATATCTCTTTTGTTCTTCATTGGGAAAGCTTGTTGATGAAACGACTCAAGCATTGAAAGAAGTACATGCTGAAGGCCATTTCTCTGGTTGATTGGTTGTTGACGATCCTTATTGTAGTGGTTAAACTACCTACACAGAATTTAGTAGGTCATCAGGTGAGGGTTAGAGATGCAATATATCAGTATCTGATGGGAGATGAAGTTGAAATGATTGGAGTATGCGGGATGGGAGGGATAGGCAAAACGACCATAATGAAGGACATGTATAATAGGTTAAACCCAGAAGCTAAGTCCAAAAAATTGATATGGATAACAGTATCCCAAAACATCGACATTAGAAACATACAGATGGACATTGTAAGCCAACTATAAAGGGAAGTACCGGATCACGAGAACACAATTGTTAAGGCAGGAAAATTATCAAAATTGTCAAGGGAAATGTTAAGGAAACAAGGGAGATATGCGCTGATACTGGATGATGTGTAGAGCAGTTTTCCTCATGAAGACATTGGAATCATTGAGCCAAAAAAAGACAATGGATGCAAAGTAGTGTTGACAACACGTTCAGCAGAGGTTATTCGGTCAATGGGATGTAAGAAAGTTCAAGTGGCTTGTCTTTCTATGCATGAGGCAATGAACTTATTCTTGAGCAAAGTTGGACAAGACATATAGGAAAATCCATCTTTAAAATCATCTATGAGACTTGTTGTGGGGGAATGTGAAGGGCTTCCTCTTGCACTTGTCACACTAGCTGCTTGTATGAAAGGAATATCCAATCCTTGTGTGCGAAAAAATGCTGTAAATGAATTGAGAGGTTACGTTAAAAACATTCGGGATGTGGAAGATAAGGTGTTTGGGTCCTTAAAATTCATCCATGATCGTCTAGAAAAAGTAGAGGAAGATTGCTTTTTTTATTGTGTATTATATCCTGAGGATCATCAAATAGAAAAAAAGGAGATAATTCAATATTGGATATAAGAAGGACTTATCGACGAAATGGGAAGTTGAAAAGCAATAGAGGATTGCGGTCACTCCATTTTAGAGAAGTTTGAACAAAAATTTTTGCTTGAAATGGTTGAGAACAGTGCATATGTAAAGATGCATGATGTTGTCAGAGATATGGCGTTGCATATCACAAGAAAAAGATTTATGGTAAAAGCTGGTAAGTGGTTGAAAAACCTACCAAATGAGGAAGAATGGGGTGAAGACTTGGAGAAGGTTTCTTTGATGTACAATTCCATCTCAGCACTTCCTCAACATATGAAGTGTCTGAAATTTCCAAAACTCACAACATTGTTGCTCTCACATTATTCTTTGAAAGAAATTCCAGAATCTTTCTTTGAGCACTTTCTTAACCTTAAGATTCTTGATCTTTCTCATAATCCTTTTGAGAATTTGCCTAGCTCTATTTCTGCTTTGGAGAAACTGTTAAAGTTGGCCTGCATACAGCACTTAAACAACCAAGGAGCAGACCATGCAACGTAAGTTATCTGGATGAAGTATACATCCAGCTGCTGAAGCACATTACTGTTATTGTATTTCATTCCGTTTTGTTACATTTAATATTGCTATGTAATTTTGTTCATTTTGAACTATGTTAGTTTGATATTTAATGTAATTAGGTGCTGATAGATTGATAAATCAACTTACCTATGTGTGTAAGTTATGTTTTGTAATTTCCAATGTTAACTAGTGGTGTTAGGTAGCTGATTAGGTGATATGTTTTGGCATCATGCCATTTTTATTTTTAATGAAAAATGTCAGCAAATTCATTTAAAACTCTCTCTTTTATTTGCTTTCATTTTGCTCTTTAAGCTAAGTTCTATTCGTTTTTGCTCAAAACCTCCAGACTTTTTTTTTCAAGTTTTCTTCATATTCCATCCAGGTTTATTACTTTGTTGCTCAAATTCTTGATTGAGCTTCATACTTTCTTCTGATAAATTGTTCAAAACCCCAACAATTAGTATCTAGAGGTGCATTCTCAGTAGACCTGTTATACTTCAACATTGAAAACAATGGCTTCATCTGGCTTCTCACCAGTTGCACCACCAGTTTTCAATAGAGTGGGCTATCACATATGAGTGGTTAAAATGAAGACCTACCTACAAGCATTTGACATATGGGAGGTGGTCAACTCAGATGCTGAACTAGCACCACTTAGAGCCAATCCTACAGTGGCTCAAATGAGGCAACATGATGATGAAAAGACCAAGAGGCATAAAGTCATGTCCTGCATTCAGAATAGTGTCTCAAATGTGATCTTTACAAGGATCATGGACTGTGAGACACCAAAAGCAGGCCCGGGATAGACTAAAGGAGGGGTTCCAAGGGATAGAAAGAATAAGGTAGTAGAAGTTACTAAATTTGAGAAGGGACTTTGAGAACTTGAAGATGAAGGAGGAAGAAATTGTCAAGCAGTATTAAGATAGGATTATGGCTGTAGTAAACAGCATAACATTACTTGGAGAGCAGTTAGTGAAGCAAGAATTGTGGAGAAGGTGATCTCAACCTTACCTGAAAGGTATGGGGTAAAAATCTCATCTTTTGAAGACTTAAGGGACTTGACCAGCATCTCTTTGACAGAACTAATCAATGCTCTTTATGCATAAGAGTAACGAAGAGCCAGCAAACTAGAGGAGCACCAAGAAGGTGCCTTCCAAGCCAAAACCAAGCCAGCCTGGAGCATAAATGCCTACAAAGGCAAAAAAAGACCTAGAGAAACAAGCCTAAAGAAGATGGTGAAAGAATATCTCTACCTTGCAGAAAACTAAGTCATCCGGATGAAGTATGTTGGTTCAAGCCTGATGTGCAATGCAAGTTCTGCAAAAAATGGGTCATATAGAAAAGGTTTGTAAAAACAAGGTTAGACCAAGGCAGAATCAACCACAATAACTAAAGGCTGAAGCTCGAGTAGCTGAAGAAGGCAGTGACAATGAAGAGCAAGTTTTTGTAGTGTCTTGTTTAGTTGCCAAAGAGAAAGCCACAAAGGGATGGCTTATTGACTGTGGTTGCACCCATATGACACCAGATGCTTCCATCTTCAAGTCAATTGATAGAAGCTTCAAAACAAGGGTGAAGGTAGGAAATGGCCACTTCATCAAGGCAGAAAGCAAGGGAGATATGTTGATAAATACTCCCACAAGTAACAAACTAGTTTCAAATGTTCTTTTGGTGCTTGAGATTGACAAAAACCTGCTTAGCATAGCTTAGTTGCTTGAGAAGGGCTATTCAATGGTGTTCAAGGGCAAGGAGTGCAAAATTAGTGATCCAAGTGGATCCAAGCTTATGACAGTCACTATGGCTCATAAAAGCTTTGTTGTGGACTAGAACAAGGCCCTAGACAGTGCCTACACAGCCTCATCAGATGAAACCAAGCTATTGCATCAAAGACTTGATAATGTCAACTACAGATCGCTAGACCAGCTAACTAAAAAAAGATCTGGTTGAGAATTTCATCAACTTAGTTAAAAAGGAGGAGATTTGTGATGTCAGCTGGGTAAGCAGGCCAGGCTACCATTTCCTCTAAACAATGCTCGAAGAGCCTTAGAAAAACTTCAACTTGTACACGCTGATGTGTGTGATCCTATGAAGACCCAATCTCTGAATGACAGTAGGTATTTCATCTTTTTCATTAATGATTACTCAAAATATTGTTGGGTTTACTTTATCCGGCATAAGTATGAGGTAGCCTTTGTATTCTAGAAGTTTAAAGCTACAGTAGAAACTGAAACAGGTTACAAGTTGAAGATATTAAGGTCTGATAATGGGACAGAGTATTCTTCATCTAGGTTTACAAAGGTTTTGTGATGAAGCAGGCATCAAGCACCAGCTCACCAACACTTACCCACCTCAACAGAATAGTGTAATTGAAAAGAAGAATAGAAGTTTGATGGATATGGCCAGGTGCCTATTGTTTGAGAAGAACTTTCCCAAAACTTTATGGGCTGAGGCAGTTAACATTGTTGTCTACATCCAAAACTGACTCTCAACTAAGGCTTTGGCTTAGAAAACTCTATTTGACTCTTGCTTCTGGTTCAAACCATTCTTAACTCACCTAAAGGTATTTGGATGCATATGTTATGAACAATTTCTAGCTTTGAAAAGAGTTAACCTGGATAAGAAAGCTCAAGCAGGCATTCTGGTAGGCTACAGCACAGTCAAGAATGACTACAGATGTAACAGCCTGATTTTGGACCTACTTGAAACAGTGGTTTCGGGACCACAAATCCGACAAGGAAAATTTTATTTTTATAGTCTACTATTTCATAGAATGATTTTGTGAAAATTTCGTTCGAAAATGTCAATGTTTGGGCACTCAATTTAGTCAAAAGGACTAAATTGTAAAAAATGAAAAAGTTGAGTTTTACATGTTAGAGGTGTCCAATTGTTATTAAATTTTAAATTAGAGGTCATTAAATGGTAATTAGACCATTGGTTAAATTGATGGACAAAATGAACATGAAGTAGGTGAAATAGGATATTTTTAAGTTAGAGGCATTTTGGTCATTTAGTGATTAAATGAATTAAAAATCAAATTAAAAGCCAATTTTTGCTCATCTTCTACCCCAAGGCCGAAACTTGCATGGAGAATACATATATAGGGTTTTCCAAGCTTCCAAGCTCGATTGTAAGTCTGTTCTAGCCCCGTTTTTAATGATTTTTATGTTTTTTGAAATCCTCACAACCTAATCTACTTATTTCTACCATTATTTTGAGCTAGGGTTCATATTTTGAAATTTACCCATGTGTGAAATTTGTGTATTTTGATGTTTAATGGTAGAATATGAATGTATGAAATGTATTAAATGACTTTTGCTAGGTGATTTTCAGTAAAAACGTAAAAATGACCTATTTGTAAAAGTTATAAAATTTATGTGTAAAAGTGTGATTTAATGGAAATTGTAGGTTGGTATAGAAGATAAAATGGTCCATCTAGACTTGGGATTTAAGAAAATTGAATAAATTTCAATTCACGAGCCTAGGGACAAAAGTGTAATTTTAACAAAGTTTAGGGGTAAATATGTAAATTTTTCTGAAACGTGAATTTGGATTAATTTGAGTTGTGTATTCAATAAATGAGTTAAATGTGTTGTTATAGATTGAGAAAAATGAGATTTGGACTTAGAACGAGGGAAAAACAAAGTGTGTGACAATTAGGTTCATTTCATCGATTTTGGTATCGAGTAAATTTGTATGTAAATAATACATCGCTTTTATTTATGTGATAATATTTTGTCATATTATATGATATGTAGCTGTATATTAAATGACTATTTCATGTAAAGAATGAGTTGTAATTGATTATGAAAGAATTAGTAAAATATTGAAAAGTAAGTAATTTCGGTTAAACCTTCGGAATAGATAAGATATGAGTGATCCGTTGTGAGAACACATATGTAGTACTATGTGCAGGATACTATGTGTTCAGGATGGTTTAGGTCACGTGTGTAGTACTAAGTTAGGCTACTACGTGTACCAGATGATTGGGTCGCATGTGTAGTACTATGTGCAGGCTACTATGCGTACCCGATTATTTCGATCACATGTGTGGTACTAAGTGCAGGCCACTATGTATAAGAGATGATTTTTGTCACATGTGTAGCATTAAGTGCAGGCTACTATGTGCACAAATTAGCTTCGGCTACAAGGGTGGTACTATGTGCAGGCCACCGAATATCTGTTACTATTTCGATGTGTTCAACGAGAAAATCTACTAAGTTAAATTTCATATGAGATCGTGATATGGAGTGATGATGATAAAGTAATAAAGTGATCGTACCTAAAAACTAACTAATATCACGATAAAGGCAAGCGCACCTATCAAACAGTAGTATAGTTTAGTGGCAACACCAGAATGTCGAACCTAAAGGAACTAAAAGTACTAGTAATAACTTTCTTTCTATCATTTAACCTAGAAATAAAAGGAATTTTTTTTACCTAATTAAACTAATTAACTAAGAGCACGACATAAAGTAAGTTGAGGAAATTATTTTTGGAGAAATTGATTGATTAAGACAATACCCAAGGAAGAATCCACCTAGACTGCACTTGTTATTAGACTTTGAACTAAACGATTTATTCACTTGACTTGATCCGTAGAAATCCTTAAATTATGTTAATATCTTTTTCAAGACAAAGAACAATTAACCCTAGGTTGATTAATTGAAATTTCTTTCTAATTAAAACCCCTAGTGTTGCATTAACTCGATCTATGGATTTCCTTATTAGATTTGACTCTAATCTGGTAGATTTTTGTCATCCTATATCTAGGATTGCGATTAACTCCGCTTAATTGTGATGGATCTACTCTTAAACAGGGACTTTTGCTCCACTGAATAAGCACATTCAACTTGAATTAATATCCTGAAATATTAACACAAGAATTAATAACACAACTAAGAACAATCAAGTATTTATCATATAATTCAGATATTAATAACAAGATCCGTCTTATGTTTCATCCCTCACAGGTATTTAGGGGATTTAGTTCATAATTATAAAAGAATACATCTCAAAGTAAGGAAAATAACAAAACATAAAGAAACTCAGAAACCCTTGAAGGAAATTGGAGGGAAATCTTCAGTCTTGAATGAGATTCTGGCTTCTGAGATGGATCAATCGACTTTCTTCGAGTAATTCCTTACTTTTTACTCTGTGTGTCCCCTTTAGGCCTCTTCTAGGGTGTTAATATATACTTTAGAATGCCTTTCTTAGCCCCTAAGTAGCCTTTTTCGTGTGAAATTAAAACAGGTCACGACAAGGACACGCCCGTATGGCACTCCCGTGTGACTCAAGCTTAAGCCGTGTTTGAGTCTGCTAGAGAGACACAGGCGTGTGGTGTACCCATATGAGGAACTCTATGCCATGTTAATTTCTCACTTTGGCCCATTTTCTTCGTTTTTGGCCCGTTTCTCATTCTTTTTACTCTCCTATGCTCACCTAAGTATAAAACATGAAATTGAAGGATTAGAAGCATCAAATTCCACAATTCTAATGATAATTGATAAACATTAAATTATACACATTTTTACCTCATATTTAGCCTATATTATGGATGAATTATTATCAATTTAATGAGAATTGGCGCCCGTAATCCTTCTTTTCTTGTTTTACACTCAGAAAATCATAGGGAAGAGAAAAAAACGGAAAATTGACCAAAAACCGGAGGAAAATGGGCCAAAATATGCAAACGCACGGCCCTAAGGATCACACACGGCAATGGCACACGGCCGTACCACACGATGATCACACGGTCCAGCCTCAACAAACACAGCCTTGCTACACGGCCATGTTAAATCACACGACCTATGTCGAAGTCACACGGGCGTGGCACACGGGCGTGTTCTAGTCGTGAGAAAGAAGAGTTTCACTCAGATTTTGATGCTTAGAGGCTAAGAAAGGCTCCCCAAAGCTCTATATAATGACCCTAGGAGGCAACTCTAAGGGTGTACTCTTTTCTCCCAAAAAGGAGCGCCATCTTTCTGCCAACACGAGAAGTAAAAGCAAGGAATTACTTAAAGGAAAAGCCGATTGATTCATCCCAGAAGCTGAAGTTCTACAGCAACATAGAGGATCTCCCTAAATTCCTCCAGTGGTTTTTGGTTTCTTTTATGTTTTGTCATTTATTATCTTCTGAGATGTTTCTTTCTTTTATTATGAACTAAACCCCTCAAATACTTGAGGGGGATGAAACTTAAGACAAATCTTGTTATTATTTATTGAGATATATGATAATTGCTTGAGTTGTTCTTAATTATGAGTTCTTAAATCTTGATTTAATAATCCTAGGTATTATTTCAAGAATTTGATGTGCTTAAAGCAGAGGAGCAAAAGTCCCTGTGATAAGATTAGATCTACCATAATTGAGCGGAGTTGCATGCAATCCTAGACATAGGACGACATAAATCTACCGGATTAGGGTCAAACCTAATAAGGGGAACCATAGATCGAATTAATGCAACCTAAGGAATTAATTAATAAAGGAATTTTAATTAATAACTTAGGCCTAGTTGTTTTATACCTCGACAGAGGGTTTAGCATAAATTAGAGATCTTTACGGATCAAGCCAAGTAAATTAATCATATAGTTCATGAAATTAATAGCAAGAGAAGTTTAGGTGGATTCTCCCTTGAGTATTGCCTTTATAAATAAATTTTCCCAAAAGTTTTTCCCTAATTTACTTTTTGTGCTTTCTTTAAGTTAGTTTTAGAAATTAGTTTAAACACCCTTCTTTTATTCTTTAGGCTGGATAATAGAAAGGAAGTTAGTATTAGTACTTTTATTTCCCTTGGGTACGATAACTCGGTCTTGCCACTAAGCTATACTACTATTCGATAGGTATGCTTGCCTTACCATCGTGATATTAGTTAGTTTTGGTGTGATCAAGTTCTTTATAAATTTTATTACTTCATATCACACATATCAATAATTCATCCAAAAATATGCTAAGCATGGGATAAAATATGTATATATTACAGTTTATCAATATGAAAATGTGCGATAAGTACAAGGATATGAATATATGTATTGTGAGCAATGTGCTCGATAAATGATCAAACTTTGGTAAGTTTGATATGGGTAAGTGTTACTATGAAAAATTGATCCAAGGAAATTTATGGAAAAAATGAAATTTGAAACAAAGCAGTTTTGGATAGCAACAGTTATGTGACTTTGAAAAATCACCAAAAATGGTGGAAATTGAATTAGAGGTTGGATGAGATATTAAATTAAATTTATTGAGTCTATTTTAACATAAAAGAAACAGAGTAAACAAAAGAATTTTATATTCTGAGATATTTAAATTTTTGTGAGACAGGTTCAGAATGATTTTGGGATCCCCTTTTTTGACTTAGAAAAATCATTAAAAATTGTACAAAAATAATTATAAGACATAATTTATATGGTTATATTTCTTAATGAGTCTATTTTCAAAAGAAATAAATGACAACATATTTGAATTCTGTACAAAGAGAAAATTAAATTTTAGTAAAGATTAGTTAGGACTATCGAGCAGCAAAACAGGGGAGATTTTAATGAATAAACTATACTAATTGGCCAAACCAAAAATTCTGAAAATTTTAAGGTAAGAAGATGTATGAGTCTAGTTTCTGGGATAATTAGTGGATCTTAATTTGGAGTTTCGTAGCTGTAAATAAAAATAATTTAGTGACTGTGACTCGAATAAACAGCTTGTTCTGAACTTGAGTAAATGGTGGATCCATGTGTGGTTATAGTTGTATGATTGTGAAAACATATTTTGAAGATTTATAAAAGCCGTTAATAGTTCATCTATTATTTACATACTTACTTACTCAGCTATATGCTTACTTTCTTTTCTTTTCCTTATCTTATAGTGTTATCAAGCTAGCTCAGGATTCGGGGATTGTCGGATATTTATCCACACTATCAACACTCCTTTTGGTATTTGGAAACAATATTTTAGAACTATGGCATGTATAGAAGACTTGGTTATTTTGTTCTATATCATATTAGTATGGCCTGAAATATTGGTCTTTAGTATTTGATATCTCATTTTGTACAAGGTTAATGATGGTGGCTAATATTATTTAAGTTATATGTTTATGATGATGCAATTTATGAGATGCTTGATTGGGTTGATTGAGTGAGTGGTGGAAAATTTAAAGGTTTTAATTTGGATGTAAATTTTATGTCCCAATTTAGTACGATTGTATGTGTTTAACTCCGGTAATACCTTGTATCCTGTTCCAACGTTGAACACGGGTAAGGGGTGTTACAATAGGATCTTGGATCCTTCAACAAATGAACTGCTTGTAAGCAAAGATGTGGTGTTTGATGAGAAAGCAAGTTGGAATTGGGTGAAGAATGAGCCAGAGGCAGTTTCTGAAGACCTTGTAGCTAATCAGACTCAAACTGATCCAAATGGTCCTAAAATGGAAATTGATGATGAACCAGTCAGAGGCACAAGATCATTGACTGAAATTTATGAAAGAGCTCAAGTGGCTGCAGTTGAACCAAGCTACTTTGAAGAGGCTGAAGCTCAACAAGGATGGAAACAAGCCATGGCTGATGAAATCAACATGATTGAGAAGAACCAGACTTAGGAATTAGTTTAGAAACCAGTCAATAGGAAGGTCATTGGGGTAAAATGGGCCTATCGAGCCAAGCACAATGCAGATGGGAGCTTGAACAAACTTAAAGCTAAGATGTTGTGAAGGGGTTCAGCCAGAAGTATGGTTTAGATTACCTGGAGACCTTTGCACCAATAGCCAGACATGACACTATAAGGCTACTAGTTGCCTTAGCAGCTCAAATAAAGTGAAAAATCCACCAGCTAAATGTGAAGTTAGCCTTCCTAAATCGATTCCTTGAAGAAGAGATTTATGTTGAGCAACCTCAAGGCTTTGAAGTGGCTGGTAAAGAACATATGGTGTATAGGCTAAAGAAAGAATTGTATGGCTTGAAACAAGCACCAAGGGCCTGGTACAATAGAATTGATAGCTACTTGGTCAGTTTGGGATTTCAAAGAAGCATTACCGAGCCAACACTGTACGTTAAAAAGGAAGGAGTGCAAACTCAGCTCATTGTGTCCTTGTATGTTGACGACCTGTTGGTGACATGAGGAGACTAAGCAATCTTGGCTGATTTCAAAGCCAAAATACAACAAATGTTTGAAATGTTTGATTTGGGAGAAATAACTTACTTCCTTGGCATGGAAGTGTCACAAACTCAGCATGGGATCTTCCTAAGTCAGAAGGCTTTTGCCTAAAAAATCCTGACCAAATTCTCTATGCAAAATTGTAAAGCAACAAGCAAACCAATCGCTGTTGGAGAAAAATTATCAAGCCAAAACAATGCTGAAAAGGTTTGTGAGTCAACCTATAGGAGTCTAGTTGGATGCTTGTTGTATTTGATTGCCACTAGACAGATATTATGTTTGCTGTGAGTTCACTCTTAGGATTTATGCATTACTGCAATGAGAATCACTTTCGAGCTGCTAAAAGAGTGCTCAGGTACATCAAAGGTACACTGAGCTATGGAATGCTGTTTAGCATGGTTGAAAGCTTGAAATTGGTTGGCTATACTGATAGTGATTGGGCTGGCTTGATGGATGACATGAAGAGTACTTCAGGGTACATTTTTACACTTGGCTCTACCATTTTTAGCTGGACTTCAAGGAAGTAATCTGTTGTTGCTCAATCAATAGCAGAGGCAGAATGTGTGGCAACTACAGGAGCTGTCAACCAAGCAATTTGGCTAAGGAAAGTCTTGGTTGATCTGAATCACCAAAGGGAAGCAACAGAGATTATGTGTGATAATCAATCTGCTGCTGCAATTGCAAAAAATCCAGTTTTCCATGAAGGACAAAGCACTTTAATATTAAGCTTCATATTGTAAGAGAAATGGAACAAGCACAAGAAGTGAAACTAGTTCATTGCAGTTCTGAAGAGCAGGTAGCTGACATTTTAACAAAAGCCCTTAGTGGGTCAAGATTCTACACTTAAGAGCTGAAATGGGAGTTTGCAGCATGCAAACCAAGGAGGAGTGTTGAAGTTGGCTTGCCTGTAACACTTAAACAGCCAAGGAGCAGACCATTGAACATAAGTTATCTGGAGGAAGTATGCATGCAGCTACTGAAGAACATTACTGCTATTGTATTTCATTCTGTTTTATTACCTTTAATATTGCTATGTATTTAGTTCATTTTGAACTATGTTAGTTTGATATTTAATTTAATTAGGTGCTGATAGATTGATAAATTAGCTTACCTATGTGTGCAAGTTATGTTTTGTAAGTTCCAATGTTAATGATATGCTCGCGATATTAAGTAATAAAATTTCTAAAAACTGATCACACCAAAACTAACTAATATCACGACTTTAAAGGCAAGCGCACCTATCGAACAGTAGTATAATTTAGCAGCAAGACCGAGTTATCGTACCCAAGGGAACCAAAAGTACTAATACTTACTTCCTTCCTATTATCTAGCCTAAAAAATAAGAGAGGATAAATTAATTCTAAAACTAACTAAAAATGCACAAAAAGTAAATTGAGGAAAACTTTCAGGAAAAGCTGATTGATATGAGCAATACTCAAGGAAGAATCCACCTAGACTTCACTTGTTATTAACTTCTTGAACTAGATGATTTATTCACTTGACTTGATCCGTAGAGATCCCTAACTTATGTTAATTCCTCCGTCGAGGCTAAGAACAACTAGGCCTAGGTTATTAACTAAGTTTCTTTATTAATTAATACCCTAGATTGCATTAATTCGGTCTATGGATCACCTTATTAGGTTTGACCCTAATCCGGCAGATTTATGTCGCCCTATGTCTAGGGTTGCATGCAACTCCGCTTAATTATGGTAGATCTATTCTTAAGACAAAACTTTTGCTCCTTTGCCTAAGCGTATCAATTTCTTGAAGTAATACCTAGGATTATTAAATTAAGAATGAAGAAAATATAATTAAGAACAATTCAAGTATTTATCATATAATTCAAGAATAAATAACAAGATCTATCTTAGGTTTCATCCCCCTCAAGTATTTGAGAGGTTTAGTTCATAATTAAGAAAGAAAATATCTCAGAAGATAAAAAATAACAAAACATAAAAGAACCCAAAAACCCCTGAAGGAATTTAGGGAGATCTTCTGTCTTGATGTAGAATTCTGGCTTCTGGGATGAATCAATCGGCTTCCCTTGGAGTAATTCCTTGTGTGTTAGCAGAAATATGACGCTCCTTCTTTTGGAGAAAATAGTATTTCTCTTAGCAGAGAATTAAGCACACCTTTGAAGTAGCCTCATAGGGTCTTTATATAGAGTTTAGAATGGCTTCCTTAGCCTCTAAGCATCCAAATCTGAGTGAAATTGAACTTCTTCACGACAGGGACACACCCGTGTGCCACGGCCGTGTGATTTCGATAAAGGCCGTGGTGGTCTCTGTTTGTGTGGCACGATCGTGGAAATATATCGCACGGCCCTGCTTGTCGGGGGCTGAGCAATTGGAGGCTTCGTGTAGCACGGCCGTGTGGTGATGCCTTGGGCCGTGTGATTTCATATTTTGGCCCATTTTCTCCAGTTTTGGCCCATTTTTTGTTCTTTTCTCTTCCCTATGCTCTCCTAAGTATAAGATATGAAAAAGAAAGATTAAGAGCACAAATTCTCATAAAATAGATAATAATTCATCCAAAACATAGGCTAAATATGAGGTAAAAATATGTATAATTTATCGTTTATCAGTTAACTAGTGGTGTTAGATAGTTGATTAGGTGAAAACTTGTTGAGTTGACCAGCTTGTCTGGATATGTTTTAGCATCATGCCATTTTTATTGTTAATGAAAATTATTAGCAAATTCATTCAAAACTCTCTCTTTTATTTACTTTCATTTTACTCTTCAAGCTAAGTTCTGTTCGTTTTTGCTCAAAACCTTTAGACTTTTGTTTTCAATTTTTCTTCATACTCCATCCGGGTTTATTACGCTGTTGCTTAAATTCTTAATTGAGCTTCATACTTCCTCTGGATAAATTGTTCAAAACCCCAACAGAAACTCACGGCATTGTTGCTTATAAGATGTTATAATTTAGCTAGTTTGCCTTCTGTATTGAAGCTTTAAGCTTTAAAGAAATTGCGTCTTCGAGGAAGTGGAATCAAGGAAATCCCTCAAGGTTTGGAAATGTTGGTAAATCTTAGATATCTTGATCTTTTAGCAATGTATCCAATAACAAATGAGGGAATTTAACAAGTTAGAAGTTTTTAAAGTCTGGTTCTGTAACACGAGTGACTGGAACACGTATGTGGGCCAGAGTAAAAGGCTTCATAAATACTCTATCTTGGTGTGTCCCCTATACCGAAGTAAAGATATTCCTTAGGCTTCTATTAACATGGTTCTATTTGAGAGAATTGAAATTATTTTTGGAGATGCAGTCATGCTTCCCTATGATATTCAACAATTACATCTAAAGCACTGCTATGGTGCAAAGAGTTTAAATGATATTAGATTGAATGATTTAATTCATTTGAAGGGATGTAATGTGGAGGATTGTTTTGATTTGGAGTCTATATTTTCATCAAAGTGTAATTAGCTTAAAAACTTGAGTCTCTTACACTGCGAAATTTACCAGATTTGATAGTCCTAGTTGGAGTTTGTTTGGACTTGTAAACAAAAAAATTAAAGTAGAAAAATGAAAGTAAAGAGAGTTTGTGCAAAAAGATAACTGAAAAGTCAATTCATTTCATTAAAATTTGAAAATATATGTAGGTTACAAGTTCATTGGATAGTGTCCTAGTGACTTAACTACTCCCACTAATACATGACTAAAACAAAGCTTGAATTACACACAAAAGGAAGTTGACATATCAGCTATTACATCAAGTGTAAATCAAAAACTAATCCTACTAAATTTGAGGACAAATTACAAAGAAACTAATACTAGTTACATAGGAACAAAATGAAGAAAATGAACTAAACAAACTGTTGCACTCGGTTTAGCACCAATGCGGGTCAGCATGTTTAGTTGCTGTTGCTGGTCTGCATGTTGAGCTGCTGCTGGTGGTCTCCTATTGCATTGCAGGCCAAAGTTCAACACTCCTCCTTGGACTATATGCAACAAACACCAATCTTTCTCTTAAAACTTCAAATCTTGTAGTACTTAGTGACTTGGTCAAAATATCAGCAAGCTGAATTTTTGAGCTACAACAAACCATGTTCACTTCTTTTGATTGTTCAGCCTCTTACACAAAGTGAAATTTAATCTTGAAGTGTTTGGTTTTGCCATGAAAAACTAGATTTTTAGTTATGGCTACTGCTGACTGATTATCAACTCTAATTTCAGTAGCTTCAACATGTTCTTCATTCAAATCACTTAGCAGCTTTCTAAGCCAAATGGCTTGATTAACAACTACAACAGCTGCAATGCACTCTGCTTCAACTGTTGATTAAGCAACAGTTTGTTGCTTCTTTGAGCACCAACAGAAAACTCTTGAGCTAATGGTAAAGAAGTAGCTAGAAGTGCTCTTCATATCATTGATAAAGCCTGCCCAATCACTGTCAGAGTACCCTACCAACTTGAGCTCCTTTGCCTTTTCAAACTTTACTCCATAATTCAAAGTTCCCTTTACATATCTGAGAACTCTCTTAGCTACTTTGAAACGAATAACATCATAGTAATGCATGAATCTAGATAATAGACTAACAACATACATGATATCTGGTCTGTTAGCTGTCAAGTAGAGGAAACATCCTACTAGGCTTCGATACTCATTTTCATCAATTCTCTCTTGATTCCCATTGCTTGTTAGCTTTTCACCTTGAGCTACTGATATGCTGACTGTTTAGCAATTTGACATGCAAAATTTGTTGAGAATCTTCAAAGCAAAGGCATATTGGCTTATGAAGATGCCTTGATCTGATTGAATTACTTCCATGCCAAAAAAGTATGTTATAACTCCCCAATCTATCATTTCAAAGACTTATTGCATTTGCACTTTGAACTCATTAATCAACTCATCTTTGCTTCCAATCACAAGCAAATCATCTACATATAGTGATATAATCAGCAAGGTCTCAATTTCTGACTTCTTCACATGAAGTGCAGCTTCACTAACACTTTTCTCAAACCCAAGCCTAGACAAGTATGTGTCAACCTTGTCATACCAGGCCCTTGGTGCCTGTTTCAGACCATACAAGGCCTTTTTTAGCCTATAGACCTTGGCTTCTTCACCTAGGACCCTGAATCCATCTAATTGCTTAATGAAAATCTCCTCTTTGAGGAAACCATTAAGAAATGCTGACTTAACATCCAACTGGTGAACCTTCTATTGCTTTTGAGTAACTAAGGCAAACAGAAGCTTTACTGTGTCTAACCTTACTACTGGAGCAAATATCTTCATGAAATCGATGTCATACTGCTGACTGTAACCTTTCACTACAAGCCTTGCCTTGTACTTGTTCAGTGAGCCATCAACATTATACTTGGCTCGAAACACCTACTTAACACCAATATCCTTCTTCTAATCTGGTCTATCAACCAATTCCCAAGTGTCATTCTTGTGAATCATCTTTATTTCAACTTTCATGGCCTTCTTCCAACACTTGTCTTTTGTAGCCTCCTCAAAATTTAAAGGCTCAACTATTGCAACATCACATCTTTGATAGATGTCAACAATAGTTCTTGTGCCTCTTATAGGAACATCTTCAAAATCTTCATTACTAGGCTCATTTTTAACTGGTTCCAGATTATTATCTTGCTAATCCTTTTTAATTAAACTTGCATCTATACCATTCCAACTCCATACCTTCTCTTCATCAAATTTCACATCACTGCTTACCAAAATCTTCTTTGTCGAGGGATCAAACACCCTGTACCATTTCTTGGTGCTGCTGTAGCCAACAAAGATTCCTGGAATAGCCCTTCTTTCAAGCTTAGTTCTCTTCTCAACTGGAATAAGGGCATAACATACATAACTAAACACCTTTAAGTGTAAAACTATTGGCTTCAGTCCATGCCAAGCTTCAAAATAAGTCTTTTCCTTTACAGCATGAGTTGGTAGCTTGTTGACCAGGTATACTGAGGTGTTCACAACCTTAGCCCAAAATTTACTTGGTAATTTGCTCTCAAATAGCAAACATCTGGCTATATCAAGTATTGTTCGATTCTTCCTCTCATATACTCCATTTTGTTGAGGAGTATAAACTGTTCTTAGCTGATGGTGAATTTCAGCTTGCTCACATAGTCTCTGAAATTTTTTAGACAGGTACTCAATTCTATTGTCTGATCTTAAAGCCTTAATTTTGTAGCCAAACTGATTCTTAGCTAAGGCTTTAAACTTGGAAAATGCTTCAAACACTTTAGACTTCTGGTTCAAAAAATAAACCCCGCAGAACCTAGTGAGATCATCTATGAACAGAACAAAATATCTACTGTCATTCAAGGAGGGAGTTTCCATTGGTCCACAAACATCAGTATGGACCAATTTAAGCTTGTCTCAAGCCCTCCATGCCTTATTAACTGGAAAAGGCAATCTGGCTTTGCTTACCGAGCTGGCAAACTTCACAAACACTGTCTTTAACCTCTATTTTGGACATTTCTTCAACCAAGTTCAACTTGTGGGCAAACCAAGTGATTTGAAGTTAACATGGCCCTGCCTTTTATGCCATAGGCCAATATTATTAGCAAGATTAGTATAGGTCTTCTTTTCAAATTAATTTACATCAAGCATAAAGCACCTATCAATCATTGCTACTGTGACTAATTCTTGGCCATGTGGATCTTCAATAATGCAGGAGTCATTCTTAAAAACAAGTAAGTACCTTTTTTCTATTAGCTAACCAACAATGTAACAGCCCAATTTTTAGTAGGGTCAGAAACAGTGATTTGAGATCACTAAATCTTAAAATTAAGTTTGAAAATTTTAATAATTAGAATTTATGAGTTAAGTATGAATTTAGAAATATTTTTAAATTAGTGAATTTTGTGTTTTATAAGAATTATTAGAATAATTAGTTTTGAAAATGGAGAATTGATACCTCAAAATTATAAACCGAGTCATAAATATTTTTGTAAATATTTATGGAGTGTTAATAAGTTAGTATTAAAGTTTCGTTAAGAAATTTTAATGTTTCGGTAGTCAATTGCATAAAAAGGACTAAATTGAATTAAGTGTAAAATTGTAAATTGTGATTAAATAGCTTATGTAATAATTAAAGAGGACTAAATAGGAAAATAAACCTCTATTATTGGGCTGGCCGACATATGTGTGCAGGAAATATTGAAATTAGGTGTGAACAAGGGGTAAAATTGGAAAAGAAGTAAAAATTAAATGGTTAAAAGTTGGACTAAATTAAATATCTAGATAATTCTTCATTTTTCTTCATTTCTCTTCAGAAAAAACGCCATAGCAGACCTATAAAGCTGGTTTTTTCACATTTTTGCACCATGTGAGTTTAATCTTTGCTTTTTCTTTGTAATTTTTATGTTTTTGTGATTTTTACAATTAGGTCCACCTATTGAATTCATTAGTTTTTGATTTTTTGGGTGATATTGGAAGTTTCCATGGATGAGTGTTGTATGTTTATGATAAGTTATCATGGATTTGAAGCTTTATATTCATTATATTATGAATTTATTAAGTGGTTTTTAATAGAAATTGATTTTAGGACCTAATTATGAAAAAGGTTTAGAATTAAGGTTGTTGGTGAAATTATGAATGCTAAAGAGTACATACTAGTTTATAATGATAGAATAATATGTTAATTGAGGAAAATAAGTTCAATTGATGGGTTAATTGATCAGGGACTAAATTGTAAAAATTGTAAAGTTTAGGGTAAAAGTGTAATTTCAAAAATGGAAAGGCATAAATTGTAATTAAATTAGACACTAATGAATGGAAAATTTTATATTATAGATTAAGAGATCAAGGAAGCCGTGGAAAAGAGAAAATAGCTAATTAATTTCTGAATTTTCTACAACTTCTGTAAATTGGCCAGGTAAGTTTATATGTAAATAAAGCACCATTGTGTTTAAATAAATTTATATATTGCTAAATTATTGTATATGTGATATTATAATTGCCATAATGAATATTCGATAAACGCAAAAATATTAGTATGTGGAAAGTGTATTGATTTGGAAATAAGAAAGCATATTTGATTCTGAATCAAAATTTTGATAGAAAGATTGAATTGAAAATGAAATTAGGTAAGTAATGATATATGAATTGAATGAGATGGGGATTTAATTGTTGAATATATTTATATTTATATGTGTGTGAATTGAAATACATGTATGTTTGTGAGATTGAACTATATGATTGAATTGAGTAATGTTGGTATGTATATGAATCTGAAATTTGGAATTGTACTATTAATGTGGTTGCAATGAATTTAAATGATTTTGATCAATTGAAAATGGAAATGAAGTGAAAATATGTGAAAATGTGAATTTGAACAAGATGTGCTTGAATTGAGAAATATGTGAGAAAATGTGGTTAAAGAGTAATTGATGTGAATTTGATCGAAAAGAGAAAGGAATTTGATACCCTATTAACTAGTCGGGCTTAGTGGATATAGTTGGCATGCCATAGGATTGGAAGTGTTCAGGGATTCTTCGACCTTGAGTCGATGAGACACTTAGAGGGTCATATTGCTTCGGATAGATTCGATGAGATACTGGGTACCACTATACTTCGGCTAGGCCGATGAGACACTGGGTGTCAACTTTGCTTCGAACTATCCGATGAGGCATTGGGTGCCAATATGGTGTGTTTGGTTGGATCCGTGTATCCGCCAAAGTCCGAGTCACGTTAATAGGGGTAGTTAAGAGAAAAGAGAAAAATCAATTGAATTTGACTATTTGAACCATTAAATGAACAGTGAAAGTGATACTGAGTAATTAAATGAAATCTCGGTTGAACCTTAGGAATACTTCAGTGATAAGTGGTAGCTTCGGCTACATTTCTGTGGTAGTTTCAGCTACATTTCAGTGGTAGCTTCTGCTACATTTCAGTGGTAGCTTCGGCTACGTATCCGTATGGCACTTATGTGCAGACTTCTGTGTATTCTTTAGTATTCCGAATGGTTCAACGGGTAAATTGACGAATTAATAAGATGAGAAAGCATGTGATTATGTGTACAATTGAGTACAAGTATGTATGTGAAATTTTATTGGATAAGTTTGATTATATGCTAAGTGAGTGCAGGTATATATATGTGTAAGTTTGTGAACTTTTGCTCAAAGTACGATCGAATTTGTGGTAAGGATGATATGGAGTAAGTGTTATTATTAATATTTGTAAATACTTGATAATAAGTATACATTGAAATGATTGGCTATGGACATGTTGGGTGTTATATGAGTATAAATGAAAATATTACAAAGAAAACATGAAAGAGTAAAATTAGCTATAAGACAGGTTTGAACAACAGCAGACATGTGACTTTGAAAAATCATTAAAAATGGTGTAAATTGAATTAGAAGCTAAATGATATATCTAATTAAACCTTATTGAGTCTATTTTCACATAAAAGAAATGGTGTAGGTGAAAGAATTACAGAGTAGGATATATTTAAAGTTTCTGTAACAGGGTCAGAATGAACTTTAGGATCCTCTGTTCCAACTTTTAAAAATCACTAAAAATTGTATAAAAAAGATTATGGAGTGTAATTTATATGGATGAACTCCTTAATGAATCTAGTTTCAAAAGAAACAAACAAGAACCTTATCCGAGTTCTGCATAATGAGATAATTGATTTTTAGTAGAGAAAGGTTAGAACTATCAAGTGGAGTAACAGGGAATATTTAATGAATAAACTGTAATAAGTGGATAGGAAAAAATTCTGGAAATTTTATGGTAATAAGATATATGAATCTAGTTTCAAGGAAAATTTACAAAACTTAATACGGAGCTCTGTAGCTCAAGAAATAAATAATTTAGTTACAATGACTCCAAAGGACAGCTCAATGGGAACATGGATAAAAAGTGTATTTAAGCAAAATGGTGATTATACTACTTTGAAAACAAAATTTTAAGAAGTAATTCAAACGAATTATTACTTGCTTGTTATTATTTGCATATAAACTTACTAAGCTTTGAAGCTTACTTCCCTAACCCCAAACGAGTTGGAAATCGTTGGAGATGTCATCACACTATCATGTTATTATGGTGAGGTAAAGGTATTAATAAATCTCGTAAGTTTATGGCATGTATAGGGACTTGGTATTTTGTGTATTTATCATTTGTTTTGGTCATAAGATATGGCTCACTATGATTAATGGGTTGTAATACTTACATATGGAATTGGTTGAGTATTAGTATTAGAATGAAATTGGTTTGAAGTGTATAAGGGAGGATAGATTAATATTCAAGACTCATATAGAGTTCACATAGTTTGGCACACGGGCGTGTGTCCAGACCGTGTGAGGTACACGGCTAGTACATGGGCGTGCCTTGTAACTGTGTGCACAAGTCAGTGTAGTCCACGGGTTAGAGACACGAGCGTGTCTCAAACCATCACGGCCGTGTTGAGCCACACGGTTCAACAACATGGGTATGACTTGGGGTCACACGGGCGTGTCCCCAACCCACATGGGCGTGTGAGCCTTGTACCTAGGAAGAATTTTTAAAGGTTTCCGAAAATTGTTTTGAATTCTTAAATTAGTCCCGAACATCTTTTAACTTGTATTTTTAGACCTCAAAGATTCATTTAAGGGACTATAAGGTTATTTTATATTGTGTTTGATCATAAATGGTGTATTAATTGTAAATTGTCCGATGGTTCCGGTAATGCTCCGTAACCCTGTTCCGGCGATGATTTGTGTTAGGGGATGTTACAAACAATATGTAGATTCTGATCTATATTAGGAACAAAAAGCAAATTAGAGATCACTTTGTTATCTGAATATGTGTTGATCACCATATTGCCCTTGCCTCTAGCCTCAATCAGGTTTTCATTTCTAATCCTGATTTTGGAAGCAAAGCTTCTATCAAGGTCCTTAAACAATCCTTCATCAGCTGTCATAAGGTGAGTGCAACCACTATCCACTAGCCAGTCATTTCTGACTTTGCTGAGGTTGAAAAGCAAGATGCAGTGAAAACATGTTCCTCCTGAGCTTAAAGTTCCTCAGCAACCTGAGCTTGAATTTACTACTCAGCTTATGCCTTTCCTTTGCTATTGTACACCTTCTCAACATGATCAAACTGTTTACAACTCCTGCACTGAATATCTAGCCTATACTAGTAGTACTTCTTTAAGTGTGTGGACTTCTTGTAGTGAATGCATGGTGGAAATTTCTTCTTTCCTGCATCTCTCCTTGGCTTCTCCCTTTTATCGAGCCATGGTTTCTTTCTTTTATAACTTGAACCTGAGCCTTCTTTGGCTTTTGCTTGGAAAGCTCCTTCAAGATGCTCTTCCTACCTAATGGCCCTCCTTTGCTCAAGTGCATACAAGGAGTTTATCAGCTTAGACAATGAGATAGCTAATAAATCTCTCAAGTCCTAAAGTGATAAAATCTTTGACTCAAATTTCTCAGGAAAAGTAGTGATGACCTTTTCAACAATCTGCTCTCACTGGAATCTTCTCCAATGAGCCTAATGCTGTTGATAGTGGCCATTATCCTGTCTAAGTATTGCTTGATAGTCTCTAACTCTCTCATCTTCAAGTTCTCAAAATCTCTCCTACGATTGATTAGTTGCTACTGCCTTGTCTTATCTGACCCCATGAACTCTTCCTTTAGCTTCTCTCATGCTTGTTTAGGTGAGTAACACATTATCCGAGTGAAAATCACATCAGATATTCATGCCATTGCTTTGTGCTTCTTAGCAAACTCTTAATTGTGCTGCCTGATTTGTGCAATGGTGGATTAGCCCTCAATGGAGGTGGTTCAGTATCATTCTCGACCACATTCCATAAATCATGTGCTTGGAGGTAAGTTTTCATCTTTACCACCCAAATGTGGTAGTTCTCACCAGTTAACACAGGTGGTGAAGGTGGTGTAAAACTCATTTTGCAGCAACAAAATCGATAGCTTCAGTTTCTTCCTTCTCAAGCTTCTGTTCTCAAAAAAAAAAAGCAACCAACAATAGAGGTCCTCAAAGATGATAGGCTTTGATTACCATTTGTTGGGATTTTGGACTTGTAAACAAAAGGAATTGAAGCAGAAAAATGAAAGTAAAGAGAGTTTGTGCAAAAAGATAACTGAAAATTCATTTCATTTCATTAAAATTTGAAAATATATGTAGGTTACAAGTTCATTGGATAATTACCTAATGACTGAACTCCTCCCACTAATACATGACGAAAACAAAGCGTGAATTACATAACAAAAGAAAGCAAACATATCAACTATTACATCAAATGTAAATCAATAATTAATCCTCCTAACTTTGAGGACAAATTACAAAGAAACTAAGATTAGTTACATAGGAACAAAATGAAGAAAATGAACTAAACAAATTGTTGCACTCGGTTCAGCACCAATGCTGGTCTACATGTTGAGCTGCTGCTGGTGGTCTCCTGTTGCATTGCAAGCCAAAGTTCAACAGAGTTGGAGAATCATCATTAAGCACATTTTCCTCCCTCAAAGAGATTACTCTATGTAGTTCTCACAAAATAAAGAAATTGTTTGAAGCTGATCGGGCTCTACACAACTTGGAAAAGATCGAGGTTAACCATTGTTTGCAATTGGAAGAAATAATAATAGAACCTGAAGAAAAAGGAATGGGTACAAATAACGATACCCTCAAGTTCAATTTTCCCAAACTGGCGACTTTAATTTTGTCCAATCTACCAAAATTGAAGGGCATTTGTAGTGAAAATGTAGTGATGATTTGTAATTCTTTCCAAGTTATAAAGTTGAATGATATGAACGTTTTCTCTGTTGTCCTTCTTCTTTCTTTCTCTATGGTTTATGGTTTTCTTCTTTTTGGAAAAAGGTTCATATCATTCAGCTTTATAACTTGAAGGTTAAATTCCAGTCCTAATTAACCCAAAATTAAATTTTACTATTTCCAGACATATAATCATATTTGGAATGCCTTGTCAATATGTTATTTTCACATATTACTCTAAAAAAAACAATTAATGGATTTAATTACTATCATTTTCATCAAAATTGAAATTTTTAAATTCAATAAGTATAATAGCAAAGAATAATCCAATTGACTGTAACGACGTAAATTTTGGCTTTGCAGCTTTGGTCGCTAATTGTGGCGATTTGTGAAATCTAAATTTCAATTTATTAAAACAAGGGAGTCGCCACCGATCTTTCCTCCAGGTGTGATCAGACACCTAATAAAACTTTTTTTAACAAAAATTTATTTTCGGGTGAAAGAAGGCCGAGTTTTGGTCCGCGTCAAAATTCAGAGAAAAGTAGGGTTCGGGAGTCTGTTACGCGCGGGGAAGGTATTAGCACCCTCGCGACGCCCAAAATTGGTATCTTATTAAACATGTGTTGTCTTAATTCTCAAAAATGCAAGTCCAATTTAATATTTAGTCGTGATCCGATCGAAAAACAAGAATCTTTGAATTTTTGGTTTTTTAAAAGGACGTTCCGTTTTCAACGTGAGCCGATTGATATTCACCCAACATAGCGATGAAATCAACAACTTAGTGCTAAATCGGTACGTTGCCTTTATTTATTGAAATTAATTAAAGACGTGAAAAGTATTAATATGGGATATGGGAGTATTAGAATGACAATAATAATGGTAAAAGAAAATAAAAACAAGTTATGTATTCAAAAATAAAATAAAATAATATATTTGGTAATAATAATATAAAATAATAATAAGTACAGGAATATATATATATATGTGTAAAGGTATATAAGTTAATAATGATAATAATAATAATAATAATAATAATAATAATATCAAGATGATGTGTTAGTAACATAATGAGAATAGTAATGTATTAATAGTGAAAATCATAATAGGCATCTAAAAATAATATTAAACATAAAAACGAATATATAAACATATAATAACAAGCAAGATGAAAACATATGTTAAAGTACTAATAACGCTATATATTTATATATATATATATATATGCATACGTTAAAATATGTACATAATATTGTGGAGGAAGATAGTAAAAAATATAATATGCGCATGGGATAACAAAATATATGAATAAATATATATATATATATATATATATATATACATAATACATATAGAAAGTATAATTTTAAAAATATATAAACATAATATATAAAATACGTGCATATTATAGTATTTAAATATATAAATAAAATAATATTAAAAATTTAGTATATACATTCTTGATGTGATATTTGAAATATATGTGATATAGCATTAGGCACGCATATACGTTAATATACATATATTTATATATATATATATATAACTAATAGTATTAAGTATTGTATGCATACTATATAATGTTATAATATATACATAATATATAAAAGTATATAATATAATATATATACATATGCGTAATATAGAACTTTAAAACATGCATAATATATATATTAAAAGAATACATAGTATAATAACAAGAATATGAAAAAACATATTAATAATACTATATAATATATATATACGTATAGGTATGAAGTAAAAATAATACTAATATTAATAGATAATGAATATAATAATAATAGTAATAAAGTATAATAATATAAGTAATATTGGAATTAAAAGAAAATAATGAAAAACAGTGAAAAAGGGGATGAAATTAAATTAAAGCTGAAACTTTGGGAGCGAATTCAAAATTAAAACAAGAGGGGAGGACTTATTTTGAACACGCATAAAACATAGGAGGACCGAATCAACAATTTGCCCGAATCCTTAAGACAGTGCCGTGTTAAAGGGGACCAAATTGAAAATCGGGATAAATTATTGGGCCAAATTCAATTAAATTAAAACTCAATTACATAGAGGTGTAAAATCGGATGGGCTAAGTTCGAAAATAGCCCCTCCAATTAAGAAACACGCGGATCCTGATTGGGTCGGGTCGGATCGACCCGACCCGGGGCTGAATTAGTATAAAAATTAACATTTTTTTGTTTTAGGTCATTTGTACGGTGGAAGAGAAAAAAAAAAAGAAAAAAAGAAGAAAGGGAAGGAGAGAGGAGGGAGAGGGGAAGGAGCCGGAAGCGATTTTCGGTGGTCGGTCCGACCACCGTCCGGTCACCGGAGATGGCTCCGGCCACCGTACACGGTCTCCGGAAAAGGTAAAATTCTTATTTTTTCCTCTTTTTTTTTTATATTTTAAAATATGTATATATCTACGTGTATGTTTGCTTAGACAAAAAAATAAAAAGAAAGAAATAGCACCTTAGGGTTTTTAGTTCGGGATGTCAAATATTTGTTTTTTTTGATGTCCCGATTCTCTGATCTGGGGGGTGTTCCGTTCGTTGGATATTTGTCAAAATTTCTACCTATCTCTGTGTTTAGAATCTGTGGTACTCGTATTAGAAAATGTTGAACTCTCTCTTGTATTTTTTTTGGGACTGTTTTTGTATTTAAACGGTTTTTCTATTGATGAAAATGGCCGATCTTTTACAAAGTTCTTTCAATCGGTTTTTATAGCCAATTTTTACATCATTACTTACAACTTTCTGTCATTTCTCTTTTATTACTTGCAGGTACCACTTGGGCGGTGGCAGAGGCGAGGATGTGACCTGGGCGGTGCTGGCAGCATGACAGAGCAAGTGGGGTGGCATGGCTTGGGGCTAGGGTTTCAGTGGGTGTTGTGGGTTTGCTTGTAATGGGTCTTGGGCTGTTTGGGCTTGTAACGGGTCTGGGTAATTATTTAGGATATTGGGTTAAGTGGTATTGGGTTTAAATGGGTAATTGGGCTTTTGGGTTTAATTTGTAATGGCCAAAATTAGCCAGTAACATCGACGATTATAAACTAAATCTAAAGACTAATATCAAAATTCAACCAAACATATTTAATTGTTACCTTTTGATGAGTACTACAATTTTAAGTATAGGGACCTAAACGTATGAAGCTAAAATTATGTTTGCAATACCCTGACTCAATTCAGAAACAATATCAATTTATTTAAATTTCATCGACCACATTTTAAAGATATTTTTAAAAGGTGTAAACCTCCATTCGACACCAATGTTGTATAAAAATAATTATAACTAATATGGATAGCTGAAATAAAGATTCAATTCACATTTTACACTTTAAATTTTGTACAAAATAAAGCTTTCAGTGACAATAATAAAAGAAATAAAGAGTAGGAGAGCTTATTCCTGCGTCTCACGTTCCTACAATATATAATCAGAATAAATTTATTAAATTTATCAATATAAATGTGTTGATCACATCGTCTATATTTTTCCTACGACCTAGTCCAAAAAAAAAACAAAACACATCTATGTTTGCAAATGCAACAACTTAACATATTTTTACTTATAATATAACATATTTAATTTTTATAGAATAGTAAAATAAAAGAATAAGCAAGATGTAAACTTGTAAAGAAGTCAAGGTCAAGTCAGGTTAAGGTGTTAAGTCATAGAATTCTTACATTTTTTAAACCTGTTTATAATTATTTTTTGTTTAATTTCGTTTAAAATTAAGGGGATATCATTTTAGTTCAGTTGAACTTTTAAATTTTTTGAATTCTACATTGTAATTTTATTTGATTCTTAATCTTTCTATGATTATTATTTGTTTTGGTTTTTAGACTTAAATTTTCAAAAAAAAATCATAAATATTTCTAAAAAATAATTTTTTAAAAAAATTTAAATCATTTTCTCTATTTTAAATATAAAATATTTATTTTTATATCATAAAATTAAAACTAATTATATATTAAATAAAAATAGAATTCAATTCCGTTTTGGATAACCACAATTTTTGAACTTACATTTCATAAATTGTCCAACTATCTTTTTTTTTTTTTTTTTTTAGTTTCTTTGGTTTTTCTTGCTTAGACGACATTCAAATTTATACAAATAATTCAACCTTTGAACAAGTCTAATTTAAAATCTTTAATAAAAATTAGGTTTTTTATATTAATAGTATTTAAATATATCATATTTATATTATATTAGGCTTAATACAAAAATTTGGTACCTAAATTATATTTTTTTCTCATCTTAGTACCTAAACTTCTTTGGGGTCATAAGTGGTACCTAAACTTCTTTTTTTCTCAAGTTAGTACCACTATTAGTTAAACAGTTACGTTCACTTTTTTATATATATAAAAAGGCATAATTAACAAATTGGTATATAAACTATGCATTTTTTTTAATTGGTACTAAACTTTTTTTTGACTACAAGTAATACCTAAACTATTTGTCTAACCTATTTTTCACTAAAATATTATATCCGTTAAAAAAATTTCAACTAACAATAGATTGCCACATTATATAAATTTTAAAAAATATATTTTATTTAATTCTTGCCTTCCATTTAAATTTTTATCTTTTTTAACTATTAAATTTATATTATTTATCAAATCACTATAAAATAAATAAATAAATAATTTTAACTTTTGACAACTTTATTGATGTGACAGTATATAATAAAATCTTTTATGTCATTTTTGTGTTATGGAGTGACATGAATTGAAAGCATGTGTTTAGGATTTTTTGAAATGTTTTTTTAGTAATATATAATAATATTTTAATGTTATTTTTCGTATTATGTGTTAATTCATGTTATGTTTTGTATAGTTAATTATTATGATTTAAAAAAATTCTGTTTGTCTTAACTCTTACGTAGTATTACATGTTTGGCATTATTTATCACAGTAATTTAATTTAAATATATATATGTGATTTTTTTATTTTTAAGTATTTTAAATTTATATAAAATTTTACACATTAATAGTTAATATCAATCTATACTTCTTATTATTAACTTACGTACAACTCATTTCAAATTTGCAGCGGAAAAATCTTATTCTCTTTTAATTTTGAAAATCAAATGTTTATTTAAATTAGCAGAACACTTTAATTAAATTATAAAATCTAAAATTAAACTCAAAAATTTATCCAAAAATTCAAAAGTTTGGAAAAATTCAATTATTAATAAATTAAACTATCTTTTGCAAGAAAACCAGTCTGAGTTTCCAAATGCCACACACTCCTAATTCTATCGATTACTTGAAAAAATTGGGTGAGTTTACAAATTCAATATATAACTCAACCCAAACAAACAAAACAAACTCAAACACAGTTACAGTTACAAAAACAGATGCAATTCAGATATAGATACAATCTCAGTTTCAAATACAAATGTAATTTCATACACAAAATCAGATGCAATTATAGATGCAAATACCGACATAGAAATAGATCTTACCCCATCCGATACACACCATCTCCATCCCACCAATCACACAAAATAGTATAATAAGATTCCGCTGTTGAAAACTTTGCTTTCTTGATTGCAATAAATATTCACTTAATGTAAATTTGTTGGTTGATTATTTGGAATATCTTATATTTCAACTGAGGTTGTTTGTGAGTTTTTTTTTTTTTCTCCAAATCTGTTTTATGTTCTATATTTATGAAATTATTTAGTGCTTATTATAGACATCTTTCTTTTTGTAAGGTCTTTCATATTTGTGCGTTGGAAGGTTGGAAGATTTTGGTGATGCATTTATGATTCCGTATGATATTTAGCAAAGGTGAGAAGTTAAAATGATAATAGATTAAGAGATGGACTTGATTTTAAGGAATGTAAATTTAAAAAGTACATTCATTCAAGGTGTGGGTTTATAGAGTGAGAGTAGGAGTGTCTCATCAAATTGAACTGTGTATCACACACAAAACTTTAACTCGGTCTAGGGGCAATATCATTCATTAAAAAATTCATCAATTTTAAATTGACAATACTTCAAAGACTTTTTTAAAAAAGATTCGACCTCCCTACATATCCATGTTGGACAAAAATAATTGTAATTAATATAAAAAGCTTAAATAAATATTTAATTCACATATGATAGTGTAAAATTTATACAAATTAAAGTTTTTCATTGACAATAATAAAAGAAATAAAAAAAAATAGCCTTACTTCAAGACTCTATGTTTTCTTTTATATTAATTATAAAAATATAATTAAAATATATTTAATATATAAATGTCTATGCGCTAGATTGTACTTATCTATGATTCCAAATCATATATTTTTTCAAGCCTAGCTCATGAAACATATCTCTTTATAAATATAAATAATTTAACAAACTTTTAATTATTGTAAAATATATTTCATTTTTATCTAATATAAATTATATAATAATAAAAGAAAAGAAAAATAAAATTCAAACTTGAAAACAAGTAAGTTCAAGTTAAATTTTGACAGAACTCAAGCTTGAACATTTTTTAAATGTCTTTTTTTTTTTTTACCAAATTCACATTTTATATCTAATATTTTTGTTCAAAACTACTAAATATTAAAAAACCTTAAAATTTATGTGAATAACTCTTTTAATCCAAGATTTGTAATAAGAAATAAATTCAATAAATTAACAGTATTTAAATGTATCATATTTATATTATATCATGATATTCTATCTTAGTTTCTTTTTATTTTGATTTCCACTATTTGGATTATTTTTATTTTGGTTTAGGTTAAAAATATTCATGGGTTAGATCAAGTCCAAGTTAGACTTAAATATAATATTAATACACTTTATACTTGTCTAAGCATGATCCAATTCGAAATATTAGTCTAAAATTTTACCTAAATTTATCCATATTTACAAATAGCTAACCCAAGCCCATTTTAGACTCAATAATTTTTTTAAAAATTTGAAAAATATTTATATTACTTTTAGTTTGAATTTCATCATGAAATTCCACATGGAGAAAATGTTGCTTTTATCTCAAGAAGATTTATAGTAATTTCTAATTATGTATTAAGTATGAGTTTATATTTCTTACATTAATTTTATGTAATTTTAATATTATTAATGAATCTCATAATTAAATATAAATTGCTTAAATTATTTTAGAATTTTTAATGACTTATTATTTATTAAATTTGTTTTTCCAATAATAAAATATATTATAGATATATATTAAATTTTAAATAAAATTAATTTAAACTAATTTATCCTTTAAAATGGCATCTAAAATTTCGAACTATTATTATTATTATCACTTAAAAATAAATAAAAGTTAAATAATTTTTTTTTTAGAGATAGATAATTTTAAAAGGATATATGAATAAAATAAAATTTTAATATGGATAAACACTAATTTTAATAAACATAATCCTTCTTTTAAGGGAAATTTTTTTAATTGACATTAACCTTGTTTATAGCTTAGATTATTCGTTCGAAATTCGAGAAGGCTTGGATAAAAATTTAGGCCCGTTTAAATTATGGGTCAAGCTTGGGCTTAAACATTCAAGGCCTGAGTGGCCTGACCCGTTTTAAATTTATAACATTTTATATTATGTAATTTAGAACACATTAAAAATTAAACCTATACTAAATATATAATACTACTCTAATGTAAACATTAAAAAAATGTTAAGACTATATAAAAATTTTCAGTAAATAAAAAATATATAAAATTATTAAATACTAAAAAAGCAATATAATTATTTTTTAAAAAATTTTAAAAAATAATATGGGCGAGCCTAAAATGGGCTTGGGTTAGTCATTAGTAAATATGAGTATGTTTAGGAAAATTTTTAAACCCAAATTTTGGGTCGAGCCAGATTTAAACAAACATAAAATACTTTAATATTATGCTTAAGCTTAACCCGACCCGACCCATAAACGCCTTTAATTTACATCTATAAATTTTATATATGTACTTTTATATAAAAGAAATCATATCTATACCCCTAATTCCTTACCACTAAAACTACTTAAAATTTAAGTATAAAACTTATTTTTTATTTTTTTAAAAAATTTGATCAAAATTTAACAATTATTTTTATCAATATACTCTACTTTTTGGAAAAAAAAAGAAAAAGAAATTAACTCAAATATTTTTAAAAAAAGAAATTATTAATTTTTTGTTAAAACGACTTCATGTATTAATAAAATATATTAAATTAAATTACTTTCTATTTATAAGTGAAAAAAAAGTAATAATTGGAAAATTAAATATATGAAATTAAATTTATTGATTTCAGCTCCTTTTTCCAATTTTTTTTACATAAAATTGATTAAAAATATTGATACACTTATTTTCATTAGATCCCCTTTGACAATATGCTACAAATACTCTCGATTACACTTCCAACATAAGAAAAAAAAAATACTCGATTATATTACATGACATTGAAAAATGATTATTAATGCATGGTAATTACTATTTATAAATAGGGTTAATAATGGCTTTTAAATCCCCTAACGACAAAGCTAGCATTGAATGGATAGGTGAATGTCATTTTCACCGTCCCTTAGCAGCTACTAAAAGATTCTAAAAACTCTCTAAAAATCAACAACAAATCAAAACTTGTTAAAATTAGCTAGATTATTTTGTTACAGTAGCTGAAGCAAATCTTAAAAAAGATGAATTTTTTAGAAGGCATCCTTTTTACCAATGAGCCACAACCAATCCAAAGAAACCCCTGCAAATATCCCAATTAATAGACATAGCACTAGTATATTACCAAGGCATTTTGTTCAGGCCCCTGTCAAAAGAAAACAAGAAGTTTTTTTTAGAGATTACAAAGAATACTAAGATAAATTTCATATTGCAACTGACTATGCCAGCACTAACCTTGTAACCTTTAGGTGCTGCAGTCATTACACAGACCGTGAGGTGACCATTTGTTAATCCGAGGAATGATACGAGCAATATCATTGTTGGTGTTGAAAACATATATTACGGATGCTGGTATAAGGCTTTGAGCAAACAAGCAGCAGTTTATGCTTGGACTTTGGCTTAGGCAGCAAGCCTCGATGCTTGTTGAGCAAACAAGCAGAAATCGGGAAAGAAAATGAAAGAGAAAGAGCAAAAAACTAAGAAGAATGGTTGAAGTATTGATGAAAGAAAAAATGTACTTCATTCATGAAAAAAAGGAACATTGTCATTACATATATATATATATCAAATGAAGATAAGCTTACAAGTCAAATTTCTACCTAAACAAATACCTACTACCACTAAAAAATACAAACAAAATGACTTAGCTTGTTCATTAGACTAGAGCTGGTTAACAGCTCCATCAACATCAATTTACATCAATCAAACTAATTCAAAATGAACTAGGCTTCAAAATGAACAAAATTCGGTTGGTATTTGACAGCTTCAAGGTTTCAAGTTGCTGCCGACTTAGTTTGCATTAGACAGAGCTACATGGCCACCTTTGCTGCTGCATGGAGGCTAATCTCAACACTCCTCCTTAGCTTCCATGCTGCTAACACCTAGTTGTCTTCTTAATTCAGTAAACCTTGATGCATTAAGAGGTTTGGTTAAAATGTCAGCAAGTTGCTCCTTAGAACTGCAATGAACCAGTTCCACTTCATTAGCTAATTCCATTTCTCTAACAACATGAAGTTTGATATTGAAGTGCTTAGTTCTTCCATCAAAAATCGGGTTCTTTGCAATTGTAACAGCAGATTTGTTGTCACACATTATCTCTGTTGCTCCCTCTTGATATAAATTTAAGTCGATCAAGACTTTTCTTAGCCATACAGCTTGGTTAACAGCTCCAGCAAGTGCTACATACTCAGCTTGAGCTGTGGATTGAGCAACCATGTTTTGCTTCTTCGAGCTCTAACAGAAAACAGCTGATCCGAGTGTAAAGACATATCCTGAGGTACTCTTCATATCATCCAACGAGCCAGCCCAATCAGAATCAGTAAAGCTAACAAGTTTAAGGCCTTTAGCCTTACCAAACATCAATCCATAGTTTAGTGTGCCTTTGATGTACCTAAGTACCCTTTTTGCAGCTTGTAAATGCCTTTGGTTTCAGCAATGCATAAACCTCGAGAGCAAGCTTACACCAAACATAATGTCTGGCCTAGTTGCAGTTAGATATAGCAAACACCCAATTAGACTTCTATAGATTGATTCATCAACCTGGTCAGCAGTGGCTTGGCTCGATAGTTTTTCACCAACAGCAATAGGAGTAGCAGTTGCTTTGCAATTCTGCATAGAAAACTTGGTCAAGACTTTGGATGCAAAAGTCTTTTGGCTTAGGAATATTCCTTTTTCAGTTTGCGCGACCTCCATACCAAGGAAATAGGTCATTTTGCCAAGATTAGACATCTCAAACTCCTGCTCCATTTTTACTTTGAAATCAGCCAGTATTTGTTGATTTCCACTTGTGACTAAAAGATAATCAACATACAAGGACACGATGAGCTGAGTTTCAGTTTCTTTCTTTTTAACATACAATGTAGGCTCACTAAGACTTCTTTGGAACCCCAGGCTTAGCAGATAGCTGTCAATTCTGCTATACCAGGCTCTTGGTGCCTGTTTTAGTCCATATAAGGCTTTCTTGAGCCTGTAAACCATCTCTTCTTTGTCTTTCACCTTAAAGCCTTGAGGCTGGTCCACATATATTTCTTCTTCTAGGAGACCATTGAGAAATGCTGATTTTACATCAAGCTGGTGAATCTCCCAATCCATTTGAGCTGCTAAGGCCACTAGCAGTCTGATGGTGTCTAGTCTTGCCACAGGTGCAAAGGTTTCTAGGTAGTCCAGCCCATACTTTTGACTAAAACCTTTGACAACAAGCCTAGCCTTCAGTCTATTCAGACTTCCATCAGCATTTTGTTTGGCCCTGTAGACCCACTTTACTCTAATAATCTTCCTGTTTGCAGGCCTTCCAACCAGCTCCCAAGTCTGGTTCTTTTCGATCATGGCAATCTCATCAGTCATAGCCTGCTTCCAGCCCTCATCTCCTTTAGCTTCTTCAAAACAGGTTGGCTCTACTATGGCCACATGTGCCCTTTCATAGATCTCCATCAAAGACCTGGTACCTCTGATTAGAACATCATCAATGTCCATCTCTGGATCATTTTGAATTGGTTCAGTTTGATCAGCCACAAGTTCTTCAGAAATAGCCTCAGGCTCATTTGTTTGCCAATTCTAGGTTGCTTTTTCATTGAACACCACATCTCTGCTTACTATTATTTTATTTGTTGAAGGATTCAAGATCCTGTAGCCTTTCTTAACTAAACTATACCCTACCAGGATGCCTGCTTGAGCTCTCTGATCCAGCTTACCTCTTTTAACTGCTGGTACTTGTGAATAGCACAAACAACCAAAGATTTTCAAGTGAGCCAGTGATGGCTTAAATCCAAACCAGGCCTCAAATGGGGTCTTATGCTCTAAGACTTTGGTTGGGAGCCTATTTTGAACATAGACAGCAGTGTTAACTGCCTCAGCCCATAGGTTTTTAGGCAAATTTTTCTCAAACATCATGCATCTGGCCATATCGAGTAAACTTCTGTTCTTTCTTTCACTTACCCCATTTTGTTGAGGTGTGTAGATATTTGTTAGCTGATGTTTGATGCCATCTTTTGCACAAATGGCTTGGAACTGTGCTGAAGTGTATTCAGTCCCATTGTCTGATCTTATAGACTTAAGTTTGCAACCAGTTTCTGTCTCAGCTGCTGTTTTGAACTTCGAGAAGGCTTGAACCACTTTAGATTTATTCTTTAGGAAATAAATCCAGCAATATCTAGTACTATCATCAATGAAGAGAATAAAGTACCTGTTTCCATTGAGTGACTCGATCTTCATAGGGCCACATACATCTGAGTGCACTAATTGAAGCTTCTCTGAGGCTCTCCAGGTTGTGTTTGTAGGAAATGGAAGCCTGGCTTGCTTTCCTATTTGACAAACTTCACAAACATGCTCATTTTGGACTGACTTGATGAAGTTTTTAGCCATATCCTTCTTGATCATTCGAGCCATTGATCTGTAATTAGCATGGCTAAGCCTTTGATGCCAAAGCTTGGACTCTTCTATGGAGGCAGCATAGGCACTATCCAGGTCTTTATTCCAATCCATAACAAAACTCTTGTTGGTCATGGCTACTGTCATGAGCATGGATCTGGTTGGATCACTAATCTGGCACTCATTTCCCTTGAAGATCACAGTATAACCCTTCTCGAGCAACTGAGCTATACTCAAAAGATTTCTATCAATTTCAGGTACAAACAATACATTTGAGATGAGTTTGTTACCTGATGGAGTGCATATCATCACACTACCTTTGCCCTCTGCTTGAATACAGTGCCCATTTCCAATTTTAACTCTAGTCTTGCAGCTCTTGTCTAAAGATTTGAAGATGGATGCATCTAGTGACATGTGGTTAGTACAGCCACTGTCGAGAAGCCATCCTTTAGTAACCTTTGCTTTTTCAGCAAAACATGAGACTGCAAGCACCTGTTCTTCACTATCACTGCCTTGTTCAGCCACCCGAGCCTCTGCAGCCTTGTGTTGTGGTTGATTCTGCTCAGGTTTGTCTTTTTCTTTACAAACCGTTTCAACATGGCCCTTTTTCTTGCAATGTTGACATATGGCATCTGGCTTGAACCAGCATTTTGCCTCTGGATGACCAGGCCTCTTGCAATACCTGCATGGTCTTTCTCATTTTCTTGGAGCATAAGTTTTGGACTTATCCCTCCAGTTCTTCTTACCTTTGTAGGCAGCATTACTCGAGTTAGGCTTGGCTTTGGCCTGAAATGCACCTTTCTGGTGCTCCTCCATCCTGCTAGCTCTTCTCTGCTCTTGTGCATAGAGAGCATTAATAAGCTCAGTCAGGGAGATCCTTGCCAAGTCCCTCGAGTCCTCTAAGGAGGATATCTTTGCTTCATATCTCTCTGGCAGAGTAGAGAGGACTTTTTCAACTATTCTTCCTTCCTCAAACTGCTTACCAAGGAGCCTTATGCTGTTCACAACAGCCATTATCCTGTCAGAGTATTGCTTGACAGTTTCTTCTTCTTTCATTTTCAAATTCTCGAAATCCCTTCTCAGGTTCAGAAGCTGCTGCTGCCTGGTTCTTTTAGTGCCTTGGAACTCCTCCTTAAGCTTGTCCCAAGCCTGCTTTGGAGTCTCACATGTCATGATCCTTGTGAAGATCACATCAGAGACATAATTCTGAATGCAGGACATGGCCTTGTGCCTCTTGGTTCTTTCATCTGCATGCTGTCAAATCTGAGCCACAGTGGAGTTGGCCCTCAAAGGAGCTGGCTCAGCATCAGAGTTCACCACTTCCCACAAATCGAAGGCCTGAAGGTATGTTTTCATCTTAACCAGCCAGATATGGAAGCCTTCTCCATTGAAGACTGGTGGAGCTGCAGGAGAAAAACTTGAAGAAGCCATTTGAGTTATGGTTTACACACAACAGGTCCTCTAAGACAAAGGCTCTAGATACCAATTGTTGGAGTTGAAAACATATATTACGGATGCTGGTATAAGGCTTTGAGCAAACAAGCAGAAATCGAGAAAGAAAATGAAAGAGAAAGAGCAAAAAACTAAGAAGAATGGTTGAAGTATTGATGAAAGAAAAAATGTACTTCATTTATGAAAAAAAGGAACATTGTCATTACATATATATATATCAAATGAAGATAAGCTTACAAGTCAAATTTCTACTTAAACAAATACCTACTACCACTAAACATTACAAACAAAATGACTTAGCTTGTTCATTAGACTAGAGCTGGTTAACAGCTCCATCAACATCAATTTACATCAATCAAACTAATTCAAAATGAACTAGGCTTCAAAATGAACAAAATTCGGTTGGTATTTGACAGCTTCAAGGTTTCTAGTTGCTGCCGACTTAGTTTGCATTAGACAGAGCTACATGGCCACCTTTGCTGCTGCATGGAGGCTAATCTCAACAATCATCCATCCTTGATCACCATACTTGGCAGTGAAGTAAAAAGCAGGGATCAGTAAGAATCGAGAAAGTATTGCAATCGTGAGGCCTTTCCTTGACTCTATCTTCAAGAATTTCACAAGGGGAAGATATCTTGATATTAGATCCCACACATTGTAAGATGCTATCAACACAAGTGGATACCTAGAAACATATCAATCGTACCATATTCTTCAAGTGAATACGTAAATCTTTAGGTACAAAGGTAAAGCAACTTCAAATGTCATTTCACTGAATGAATGAAAACTTACGATGTACCCAACTTATGTTCACCAGTGTTTTCGTATAAGAATCCAGGGAAAATCGACAGCGTTAAGACGTATATTAGAAATAGGTCAAGCGCGTAATCTATGTTCTGAATGAATAATTGTTTGTTGCTTAGCCTCTCATTCTGTTCATGCTGTGAAAATGCCAAAAGAAAAGTTGTGTTAACTTAAAGCAAGGCTAAAAGAGCTTTTGAGAAAAACTTGGTAAAGGTCAAAGTATTTACATGGTCGTCTTTTGTTTGGATACCAGCTGCCGCAAGATCAGCTTGAACAGTTTTTGATCCTTCTAAAGCTGCCTTAGAGCGGAAGTACTTCACTATTGGCAATTTAGGGAAGAAATATGTATACAATAGGACACATAGGAACTCAAATAATGTAGAAATAGCTAGAAACAACACTGCAAAAAGAAGAGAATTTTTGTTTCAACGAACTAATAGATGTAAGCCAAACTAAGGAAGGTTTTGTCAAATAGCAGGCACATACTTGCCCCTTTACGAAGACCATTGTTAGACTTTTCAAAGGCTGCTTTTGTGATAAGCCTTAAAGCAGAGGTCAAGGCACCAGATGCAGCCAAACCAGCAAAGAAGGACTGAATCATAAAGCCACCAATTAACCATTAAATCAACTGTTAATCAAGTGTTAAAGAAAACCGACCTGAATAAAGTCAGGGAGCATGAAAGACAAATCACCAACAATTCCACCTTGAACACAAGCATCTGCAACTCCAAAAAATGCAACAATAGCACATATACCAATGAAAGATCCAAGTCCTCCTCTCCCTGATGTAGCTAAATCCAACTATCAAAAATAATTGAGGTTAATTGGAGAATGCAGTGGATGATATTGGAGCGTGTAAAATAAAGGAGCAGTTTTAACTTTACCACTAAGAGCATGAAAGTACTTGCAACAAAAAGTGAGTATCCAAATATGTTCCTCCGTCTAGTATTGATCTTTGATTCGTTTTATGCCAATATTGACATTGTTCCAAAGGCAAAGGGTTGATAAACCAGAGTAAGCACCCTTGAAGGATGGTAGTCCTTCAAATGCAAACATACACATCATCAAATTAGAATCCCATTTTCATGGGGATTTGGATAATATATGTATTGAACTATTGACAGAACAATGGCATTTAATGCTTGGAATATGCACCTAATTAACATGATAATGAATGTATCTTTGTGACAATTAAAACGGCACTATTGTAAAACTAACTATAGTTATGAAATTATCATTATATTAAAAATTATTAATTTTTTAAATATTTTATTTGTAATTTTTAAAGTTATTTGTAATCTATTAACATAAAATTATAACTAATATTTATTATACCAATATAAATTCACAAAAGTATAAATAAATTTCAACATAATAAAATTAATTAAAATGATTAATATGAGCAACGAAAATAAATATAAAAAGGACAAATATGAATTAGACTGGTTTATTTCAATGTTTTACTAATTTCATACGTGGTTAAACCATTGATTTTTCATTAACTAGTTCAATAAAAATTAAAAATTTGGTACTGAAATGTTAGCTTAAAGTCCAGTTCAATCCTTTTATGTGTCAATCAATTTTTGATCTAACTAATCTAATCAATTGATCTAGTCCGATTTCAATTACTAAAAATTTATGTGTCAATAGAGGTGATCATGGGTTGGGCCGAGTTTGGATCGGGCCTCAATAGAATTTTAGGCCCATTTTCTAGGCTCGAGCCTAGCTCAGATAAAATGCTAAAACTTAAGCATGGCTCAATCCGCCCATATTAATTTTTTATATAAATATAAATTTAAATAATATAATACATCAAATACACTAAAAACATTAAAGTAAATGTTTTCTTGCAAATTGAAAATAAATTTAAAAAATTATTTATACTTAAATAACACTAAAATATGTGCAACTTAGCAGCAAATACCTCTAAAGTAGTAGCAAAATTAACAATAAAGAGTTATACAATATTCAAACAATAACAATAAAATAGTAGTAATATGATAACAAAACAGCACTAAAGTAGTGACAAAACAACAAAAATAGTGAAAACAACAGCAAAAAGTAACAAGTGTTTTTTGTAAATTTGAGTCAAGCCGAGCTGAGCTCAAGCAAAAAAAAAAAAAACTTATCTGAGGCTCGGTCCGTTTAGAAAATGGGCCTCATTTTTTTGTCCATGTCTATTTTTTGAGTCTATAGTTTTATCTAAACCCTCTCCCCTTTCGAATAAACATTTAAGTTGAACTAAGCCATGATCCAAATCTATATGTCAATATTTTATAAAAATATTAAAAAATTTTAATTTACATCAAATTAAACATATATGATGTATATTAATACAATATGACTATTAAAATAATAACCATACAAAAAGATATAATAAAAAATGTCAAACTACATGTGTGAATAATATATAAAAAAAAGTTGGGAGTTGACTTTTCTTATGCTTACTTAGATAAATAATATTATTGTTAGAAATAAGAAGAAAAAAATCAGAAATTAAACTTTAATAATAAAAACACACATTAAAGCAAAATTTTGTATATATAAAAAAAAACGTTCAACTAATCAATTAAGTGTTAAATCAATTAGTATTGGTATTGTTATTGGTGCAAAAGAGTCTGGGTTCAAGTATACTGAAACTTGTTATTCTTCTATTTAAAGGTTAAGAGAAATATGAATAATTTTAAGTATTGTATAAAAAATAGATGATGTTAAAACGCTAAAATGAAATTATGTTTAAATATTTTTGTACCGTATATATAATTTTTGGGCAGAAGTATGAAGCCTTAATTTCAAGGCAGGCAGTTGAGTTGGATAAAATATTTAGATTAACATTGGTGAAGAGCAAAATTAGTTGCTATAAAATTAAAGTGTGAACATTAAACACAAAGTAAGAAGAGTTTACTTACAGGGAACAGATTATAATAATAATCTCCAGTTGTGAGCATACTATTCCAAGCGATAAGAGATCCAAATCCCAGAATCCAACAAACAATCATGGCACTAATTTTTCCCTGATTTTATTTTCACATTAAATACATGTAATTAAATTTTAAAAAAATAACTCTAGCCTCCATTGATAACTCCAATGAACAAGACAAGAGAAAGCACAAACCTCAAGCCTTGAAGGTGATTCTCCTCCATCAACAATAGTCATGTTTACTTGCTGGGTATTCTTCAAGTTTCTGTCAAGAAACAAACACCAAGGCAGGTCATAAGCAAGAATAGAAATCTATATATGTTTTTTCAAAGTCGATCAGAACGAACTCAATAATTAATCATCCATATTTCAATTTTAAATACTAATCTAACAAATACTAATTAGAATATTGGCAAGGTCTTTTCTTAAGCAGAGTAGCAGGTTGTGAATTTTTAATTGTGAATTTAATAGTTTGAAAATAAGCAAGCTAACAAATATAGAGAGAAAAAGTTTGGCAGATACCAATCCACGGACAGTTACGACACAGTGGCAAAAACAGCGATGATAACGACAGAAGCAGAAATCGATTGAAGAAGAAGAAACTCTCTCTTTCAAAGTATCAAAGGCATTGAATATTGAGTTTTAATCAAAATAAAATTTTCGGAAATTGATTTTAAATAATATATTTTTAGTTATCCTTAAAAAATATAGTTTAAACTTTAAATTCAAATTTCAAACATATCATAATAAATAATATTTAATTAATAAATTTAAATAATATTTATCTTAATATTTAAATAATATTTATCTTAATATTAAATTTAAATTTAGTATTTATCATAATGATAAATAATATTTTCAATAAATATTATTTAATTGTCATAAAAATAAAAATTATTTATCTTAATATTTATTTCATAATTGTAGTTCATATATCTTATTTACTATATGTCGAAACCATTTTTTTGAAAAGAAAAACGGATGTCGACTTAAAAAATGAAAGTGGGAGTCGCCACCAATCTTTTTAGGTGTGATCGGGTCACCGTATAAATGTTTTGGGTCTACGAAAAATTAGAGAATGGATTCGGGAGTCGGTTACGCGCGGGGAAGGATTAGCACCCCCGCGACGCCCAAAATTGGTACCCAAATTGAGCAATTTTCTGTCTTAAGCTGAAATTTGGAAAGGTTTAAAAATAGGACCCCTTTTCGAAACAGGGATAACTTAGTAGAAAAGTTGAGATTCCTTCGCCTCGGAAGAATATGAAAATCACATCCAGCACGATTGGACACGAGATTCATGAATTCTTTGAAATTAGAGATATCCCGCGAGTTGTAAAACTTTGTTTAGAAGGGCATTTTAAGTATTTAGACGGACGAGAAATCGCAACCCAGCGCGTTAGGGCACTATTTCCCGAATTTCTAAATGTAGAAACATTGCCTCGTTTTTGGAATATTTTGGATAAAATTTGAGATGATTTGGGTTGAAAAATCGAGACTCTTTCGCTTCGGAAGAATACGAACATCACATCCAGCACGATTGGACATGAAGTTCTTAAGTTCCTCGAAACTAAAGTTATCTCGCAAGTTTGCAAAATTTAGGAGGGTATTTTTGGTATTTAGACGAAATGAGAAATCGCAACCCAGCACGTTAGGGCACTATTTCCCGTATCTCTAAACACAAAAATATTGCCTCGTTTTTGTATGATTTTTTTGATAAAAATATACTTTAAAACGATGATGTAAGAATATAATGTTAATAGCTCGTGTGATATCGATGCTTTAAGGCACGCAAGTCCTAAAATAAAATACTAACGGTGCATGTGATGTGATAATAATAGTATTAATCACAAAATGAAACAATGAAAACAATTGAGTAAGGTAATGAAAGCATAATTTAAAAACAAATCCTACTACGTATACACAACATATAACATGTATATAATATAAACGAAGATGCAAAATTAACAGACATAGACAAAAATGATATGCATGAAAATACATACGATATATATATATTTCGAAAAGGTGAAAGGGTATATGAATAACGGGGTATTAGAATACATAATATAGTTAAGAGATATGGGCATGGGATAATAAAATATATGGGTAAGAATATATACGTATACATAATACATATAGAAAATATAATACTAAAATATATATATAATATGTATATAATGTAGTGTTAGGAATATATATCTAAGATAGTATAAAGTACATGATTAACAATAATATTAAATATATGAAGAGCATAATATAATATTAGAAATACGTGCGTATAATAAAGAATTAAATATGCATATATGTGTACACGAGGCGTATAAAGAGTGTATATACATAATATTAGGAAAATATACAATATATATATATATATATTAGAAATACTAAAGTATAACTAATAATAATAATAAACATGCATATATATGAATTTAAAATATCAATTATAATTAATGTTAATGATATTAATATAAAATGTAATAAAAATAATGGTAATTTTTATACTAATAGATATAGTAGTAAAAATAGATAATAATAATAATAGTAGTAAAAATAATAAAATCATAACATTTAAAACGATAATGCTAAATACAATATAATTTACTAACAATGTAACAACTATAATAATGATAATAATGGTACTAAAACGAAAATAATACAAAAGGGACGAAATCAGATTAACAGCAAAGGTCCCGGGCAAATTCGAAAATAAAACATGAAAGGGAGGGCCTATTCGAATAAGGGGTGAATATAAAGGAGGCAGAGGAGCAATTTTACCGCGTGTTAAGACGGGTTCGTGGCACAAAGGATCAAATTGCAAGCAAGAACAAATCAACGGGCCAATTTAAAGTTGAGTGAAACTTAATTGCAGATCACCTGAAAAGCGGAGGGGCTAAATGCAAAAATAACCCCTCCGCTGGAAAACACGCGGATCCTCTGGGGCGGTCGGGTCGGACGGATCGGGCCGAGTGAAACGGCGTCGTTTTGGGGTTTAAGAGTGCCGACCAAAACGACGTCGTTTTGTATCGGCTATATAAGTAAAAAAAATGGTTTTTTGAGTCATTTGTTATCCTGTTTTAAAAAAAACTAATCCTTTTCTTTGTTTTCTCTGCAGGTCTCAGCTCCGGCGAGGTCCCAACCCGGCGTCCGGCCGTTCGCCGTACGGTGGCCGGATTTTAAAAAAGGTACGTTTTTTAGTTTTTTGCTCTTTTTTTTGTTTTAATACGTATATATATATATATATTATTTTGAAGGAAAATAAAACGAGTGTGTGTGTGTATATAGGTTTCGAATTGGATAATAAAGGATAAAAGCAAATGGAAAAGAACCTTTCTTGCCTGTTTAGATTCTGTTTTGCAGCTGGTTTTTTGGTTGTTTTTGATAATCTTGAACCTGCTTTTGGTGCTTGAATTTGTTTTTGAAAATCTATTGAGTTTTGAAATCTAATGCTGGCAATCGTGAAAATTTTCTTGAAACCAAAAAATGGGTCCTTTACAAGAATCTGTTTCGGGTTTTTATAACCCTTTTTACAATTGTTTTTATGTCACTTCTTCATTTACTCCTTGCAGATGTGAAGGGCGGTGGCAAGTAGTAGACATGACCGTGGCGGTGGTGTCAGTGGCTGACAGAGGCAGGTGCAAGTGGGGAGGCCCTAGGGGCGGCAGCTGCTAGGTTGTGGAGGATTAGGGTTTCTCTTTTGGGTTAGGGTTTTGATGTATTTTGGGCATGGGAATGGGTCACCCGGGTCTTATGGGGCTTGTTTGGTTTGATGATTTTAGGTGGGTTTGAGGTTGGGTTCTGAGTAATTAGCTGGTAATGGGTATGGGTCTTGTACCCAGGCCAAAATTGGCCTATAACAGCTGCCCCTCTTTGCTCATTGTCGTGAAACGGGAATAGAGCAAAGATTTCAAAGATAGGTCAATTTTGCCTGGTCCTGTTATGTATGGACTTGCTTTGTGCTCTTCCTCTTCATGTAGCTTCTTTCCAGCCCACCGCCTCTTGTAGCTTTGGTTTAATCTACCGCAACTTCAGAGATGTGACTTGTAGCTTCAACTTTCTTCGATCTGCTCTCTTCTAATACAGAGGGATAAGATCGGCTTCTTTGATCTGGTTCCTATTACCCTACCGCTTAGGGAGTTAAGGCGGGTGACTAAAATCTGCTCCATCGCTGATGTATGGAGGTAAGATCCGCTGAAATTCGATCTGTTACCCTACTGCTTAGGGAGTTAAGATCTGATGGAAATTGATCTGCTCCGCTCCTGCTCAGCGAAGATAAGATCTGTTCTGTTTCGCCTGTTACCCTACTGCTTAGGGGGTTAAGGCGAATGGCTGAACTCTGCTCCAACACTGTTGTATGGAGATAAGATCTGCCAAAATTTGATCTGTTACCCTACTGCTTAGGGAGTTAAGATCTACTGGAATGTGATCTGCTCCGCTCCTGCTCAGCGAAGATAAGATCTGCTATGTTTTGCCTGTTACCCTACTGCTTAGGGGGTTAAGGCGAATGGCTGAAATCTGCTCCAACACTGTTGTATGGAGATAAGATCTGCCAAAATTTGATCTGTTACCCTACTGCTTAGGGAGTTAAGATCTATTGGAATGTGATTTGTCAATCTTGCTACATTGTCCACTGGGGAATCTATCTGTAGAATTGATTTCCTGAGGTTTATGCTTATGCAAATGATTAGGATGTCATGATCGAATTGCCTCCTAATTGTGCGTACTATGATGCAAAAATGTTATGAGAATGATCCCTACTTCAGCTATCACTACTCATTCATCCAAGTTTCACTCGAGGTGTCATTCACACTCTGTTTGTGTGCCTCGGATCAAGCTGGTTCTATTATGACCTGTCGACAAATGATCTTTTCTTGGGATCGAATTGTTTGAATTTTCTAATCATCACTTGAACTGAAAAGGAAGTTTTCCTTGAATATACCCAACCTTTACGCATGGGGATTCTTTTAACAATCGTTCTGTTTTAGTTTCTTGCATTATCAGGAGATTTTACAGAGTAACATGCAGAACTTCATTTGTAAAGATATTTTAGTTCATTCATCTTTATTTCAATGTAACACATCTTATGTATAGTGAAAGGAAAAAAGTTTGAAGGCAATTAGATTCGAATAAAGTCATCAAAGATACAAAGGAAATTAATCTGACAACAAATCTTTGAGAAGATCAAAAGGTAGTGAACAAGACAAAAAGTCAGACGCCCTAGATATCGTAGCTTGAGTTTCTATATACAAACTCCATGAAAATTACTTTGGGTTTGACATGTGTTCAGAAGATCCAAAGTACTTTGTTGATGCCCCGGTGTGTAATGTATTCCATCTTTCATGACGTCAAGTACAGTGAGATGTGTCGTTCAAAATTTGAGCCGCCCTTTCGGGTTTTCGACTCAAAACCCCTTTAGTCTCAAGGCGCCCTTTGCGGGTTTTCACCTTGGCTTCTCCATTTCTTTTTTTTTTTTTTTTAGGGTAGAAGTCTCAAAGCGCCCTTTGCGGGTTTTCACTTTGGCTTCCCTTCTTTTAGACAAAATACTTCTTGACTGAGTCTGAATTCACTGGATTGGGCAAACTTTTCCCATCCATTTCCGCCAAAATCAACGCACCACTAGAGAAAGCCTTCTTCACAACATATGGTCCTTCCCAATTCGGCATCCACTTTCCTCTGAAGTCCTTCTGTATAGGAAGGATCTTTTTCAGTACAAGGTCCCCCTCGTAAAATTCTCTTGGACGAACCTTTTTATCTTAAGCTCGCATCATTCGCTTCTGATACATCTGACCGTGACGAATTGCCCTTAGCCTTTTCTCTTCAATCAGGTTCAGTTGATCGTACCGCGATTGAATCCATTCTGCCTCATCCAACTTTATTTCTGACAAGATTCGAAGGGAAGGTATCTCCACTTCAATAGGTAACACTGCCTCCATCCCATAAACCAGCGAGAATGGAGTTGCCCCTGTAGAGGTTCTAACAGATGTTCGATAGGCAAATAGTGCAAATGGCAGCTTCTCGTGCCAATCTCTATAAGTCTCAGTCATCTTCCCAACAATCTTTTTAATGTTTTTGTTGGCCGCTTCCACTGCCCCATTCATCTTTGGACGGTAAGGAGATGAATTATGATGTTTAATCTTGAACTGGCTACAGACTTCTGCTATCGTGCTGTTATTCGAGTTCAGTGCATTGTCTGATATGATTTTCTCAGGCATTCCATATCGACAGATGATTTCCTTCTTCAAAAATCGACTCACTGCCGACTTGGTGACGTTAGCATATGACGCAGCTTCCATCCATTTCGTGAAGTAATCGATGACCACGAAGATGAAGCGATGCCCGTTTGAAGCTTTTGGCGAAATTGGGCCAATTACATCCATGCCCCACATGGAAAAGGGCCATGGAGAAGTCATAACATGCAGAGGTGAAGGTGGTACATGAATCTTATCCCTATAGATCTGGCATTTATGACACTTCTTGGCATAGCCGATACAATCTCCCTCCATAGTGGACCAATAGTATCCAAATCTCATGATTTGTCTTGCCATCGTGAAGCCATTAGCGTGGGTTCCACAGACACCCTCATGTACTTCTTCCAAGATTTTTTTAGCTTCCACAGCGTCGACACATCTCAAAAGTACCTGATCTTTTCTTCTTTTATACAGGATGTCCCAATCCAGTACGTAATTGCAAGCTAACCTTCTCAAGGTTCTTTTGTCATTCTCTGTCGCCTGTTCAGGGTATTCACGATTCTTCACATATCGTAATATATCCCGATACCAAGGGTGGTCATCTTTTTCTTCTCCTTCAATGTTACAACAATGAGCTGGAGCTTCAAAAATGCTCATTTGGATAGGCTTCACATCCTCTTCTCTGTTTACTTTAATCATAGATGCCAAGGTTGCCAAAGCGTCGGCCATTTGGTTTTCATCTCGTGGGAGATAATTGAAAGTGATGTCATCAAACTCCTCAAGTAGTCCTAGAACTACTCTCCGGTAATTGATCAATTTTGGGTCTCTTGTCTCCCATTCTCCTTTGAGCTGGTAGATCACCAATGCTGAATCTCCGTACACTTCCAATGTTCTAACCTTCCGTTCTACGGCAGCTCGAATTCCCATGATGCATGCTTCATACTCTGCCATATTGTTTGTGCAGTCAAAGTCTAATTTGCATGTGAACGGATAATGATCTCCATCCGGGGATATTAAGACTGCCCCAATTCCATTTCCTACTGCGTTAGATGCTCCGTCAAAGTTCATTTTCCATGGACACCTCTCGGCAGTTGCTACGTACATCAACTCCTCGTTAGGAAAATCAAAGCTCAATGGTTCGTACTCTTCCAGAGCCCTACTGGCCAAAAATTCCGCTATCGCACTTCCTTTTATGGCCTTTTGACTCACATAAACTATATCAAACTCAGAAAGTAGTATCTGCCATCTTGCCATTCTCCCATTTAGGGCTGCTGACTCCATCATGTACTTTAATGGATCCATTTTCGAAATTAGCCACGTTGTGTGATACAACATATATTGCCTCAACCTTCGGGTCGTCCAAGTCAAGGCACAACACAACTTCTCGATCAGTGGGTATCTCATTTCACAATCAGTAAATTTCTTACTGAGGTAATATATCGCCCTTTCTTTCCTTCCTGACTCGTCATGTTGACCTAGCACACATCCCATAGAGTTGCTGAACACCGACAAGTACAGTATCAGCGGTCTATCTGGACTAGGCGGAGATAGTTCTGGAACGTTTGACAAATATTGCTTGACCTTATCAAAGGCATTCTGACATTCTTCATCCCAGGTACCCTGGTTGTGTTTCCTAAGAAGGCGAAATATGGGATCACACATCTCGGTCAGTTGTGAAATAAACCGAGCAATGTAATTCAACCTCCCAAGAAAACCTCGCACTTCCTTCTGAGTATGCGGTGGCGGTAGCTCTCGTATGGCCCTGACTTTGTCTGAGTCAACTTCTATTCCTTTTTCACTGACTACAAAGCCCAATAGTTTCCCTGACCTGACTCCAAAGGTACACTTCACCGGATTGAGTTTCAACTGAAACTTCCTCAATCTCAAGAATAATTTCCTCAAGGCTTCGATGTGTTCTTTTTCGGTTCGAGATTTGGCAATCATGTCGTCTACGTATACCTCGATTTCCTTGTGCATCATATCATGGAATAAAGTCACCATAGCCCTTTGGTATGTTGCGCCTGCATTCTTTAGGCCGAATGGCATTACCTTGTAGCAGAAGGTGCCCCATAATGTTATGAAAGTAGTCTTATCCATGTCCTCAGGATGCATTTTTATTTGATTGTACCCCGAGAAGCCGTCCATGAAGGAAAACCATGAATAACCCGCTGTATTATCTACTAGGGTGTCGATGTGTGGCAAGGGGAAGTTGTCTTTTGGGCTAGCTTTGTTCAAATCTCTGTAATCGACGCACATTCGTACCTTCCCATCTTTCTTAGGAACAGGCACAATGTTAGCCACCCATTCTGAGTACTTGACCTCTTGCAGGAATCCAGCATCAAACTGCTTTTTGACTTCTTCTTTGATCTTCAGCACGACGTCAGGCCTCATTCTTCATAATTTTTGCTGGACCGGTTTGCAATCTTGTTTTATAGGAAGATGATGCACCACGATATTTGTATTCAGCCCCGGCATGTCCTGATACGACCATGCAAATACATCTTTAAATTTTCTCAGTAGCTCGACAAGATCTTGCCTTGTTTCCTTGGTAATGTGCGTCCCTATTTTCACCTCCTTCCCTTCTTCCAACGTTATGTTCTCCATTGCCTCTTTCTCGTGGGGCAGAATTTGCTTTTCTTCTTGCTTCACCATTCTCAATAGATCTGGAGATACATCACAATCCCTGTCATCTTCGAAATCCTGAGGTTCCTCTGAACACAAGTCTTGCTCAAAGGAGACTTCAGGGTCTGCAGTATCGTCGCTCATATCATTGATATCTAGGGACCTGCGGGGTATGAGAGAATGTGCGAAGAATGAATGAATTTATGAATGATTATTTTTATGTTATGAATGAGTTAAAAAAGAATGAAATTAGAAGGTCAAAAGAATGTTTATAGAAGAATGAAAGAAGTTTGCTCGATTTGACAAAAGTGTTTTTTATTGAAACCAAAATATCCGAACATAAGCCTATTTCACAAACGAAATCTTATTACTCCTAGGCTTTAGAGCAACAAGAGTGTTCTGGAAAATTACTCTGTAAAGTTCCTAAAGGTTACAGGAAGTTCTTCAGCAGTCCAATTGTTTAAAGAGCTCCCCGGTTCGTAAGGACGAATGTCTTCCAAATTCTTTTGCTCAGTCTCTTTATCGTGTATGGCGTTGATGTGATAGCTTCTTTCCTCGAGCGACCCCCCTCGGGGTAAATTATCCCTCCTGACACAAAAGTATGGGATATGTGAGGGAATGTCATCGGTTCCCACTCAAATTCTCTTCCGTTCAGACGTGCTTTCCTTCTTTCTTGACGCTTTTCTATCTCCTTCTTTCTCTGTCTGTGGTCTGGTCTAAAACCTAGGCCAAAACGGTCTCTTTTCTCGCTTAATTTAGGGACTCGAATCCCACCTTGGAGGTATCGGCCTAAACCTTTTCCGGGCAAAGCTCCTTTTCCCACTGTCATCCACAAGCCCATTCTGGTAGTTTTGGATATCTTGGGTAACGGCACCTTATTTCCTTCCGAAATAAAGGTTGCATTGACAAATTCTAAGGAGTGGAAAGAACACTCAATAGACTCTTCATTTGCCTCCACATAAGGTGCGTTACTGGTAACTGTTGCTATGATGTCTTCTTCCGCGTTTACGGTCACCAGTCGTCCGTCAGTCACTAATTTCAACTTCTAATGTAAAAAGGAAGGCACTGCTCCCGCCGAATGTATCCAGGGCCTCCCCAACAAGCAATTATAAGAAGGCTTAATGTCCATAACCAGAAAATCCACTTCATATGTGTTCGGCCCGATCATTAAAGGGATATCAATCCTTCCCATAACCTTTCTCTCCGTGCCATCAAATGCTCTCACTATATTATGGCATGCTTTCATATGAGAACTGTCTATTGGCAGTCTGTTTAGCGTGGATAATGGTAAGACATTCAGGGCTGACCCATTGTCGATAAGCACACTTGGCAACGTATACCCTTTGCAGCGAGTGGTAATGTGTAGAGCCTTAGTTGACCCCATGCCACCCGGTGGGATTTCGTCATCGTTGAAGTAGATGAAATTGTCAGCACTTATGTTGCTAACAAGACGATCCAACTTGTTGACGGATATGTCTTTAGTAACATATGTCTCATTAAGCACTTTCATCAATGCCTCACGATGTACCTCTGAACTTAAGAGCAATGCTAACACTGATATGCGGGCCGGTTGCTTACGTAACTGTTCAACCACGCTATACTCACTGTGTTTTAAGAATTTCAGAAACTCTTTAGCCTCTTCCTCCTTTACTGATTCATTAATGAGTGCTTCAGCATCCTGCTCTTTCTCCGGGTCTAGGGCTTTTGCTTTCGTGGGTGCGACCCTGATGCCTCCCGCGTCATAACGCTTTCCATTGCGTGTGTAAGAACCTTCAGCTTGAATCTCCTTGGAAGCGTTAGCTATTTCCTCTTCTTTTGGCGTCGTTATGTTGCAGCCGTAATTCCAGGGTACCCTTTTGCTGTCCGTATATGGGAAAGAAATAGGCTTGCGGATAATGACCTTTGGTGTTATCGGTGTCGCAACCTCATTATTTTTCGGTAGAGAGATGATGATTCTCGGCCGGTTGGTTCCTTGACTTGTCGGAGTTCCTTCTAATACGCATACGTGCCCCTCATTCGAGCTACCTTCGTAAAATCCTAGCTCCTTGTTATCCATGAGGCTTTGTACCAGAGCCTTAAACTCGCCACATTCCTGAATCCCGTGGCCTTCTTCTTGGTGGAACTCACAATAGTCCCTCGCTTTTTCATTTTTTTCTTTGGAGATCAGCATTCCTCTTTTTATCATTTCTCTCCAAATGACCTTCAGTGGTGTCCTTACTTCAACGATGTCCCTTTTTACCCTTCTTGCATCGATTTCCCCGATCGCGTTCACCCCTTGATTGCCGTGGTTTGACAGCGGGTCTTCCGTACTGGGGGTATCGTCAAATTTCACGACCCCCATTTTAATAAGCCTTTCCACGGCTTTTTTGAAACTAACGCAATTTTCGATCGAATGTCCCTGTACTCCGGCATGGTAATCACACTTGGCATTAGCATCATACCACTTGGGATATGGGGGCTGCAAAGGTTTCAAGTGATAGGGAGCTATTGCATGGGCATTATACAAGCTCTGATAGAGCTCTCCATACGTCACCGGGATGGGTGTGAACTGGATCTTTTCAGTATTCTGTCTTGAACTAGATTCCTGCTTTTGGGACCCCTGTTGCCCACCTGTAGCCGTTCTCGGTTGGCTAACCGTAATTGCCTTCGAGTTGTAACTACTCGCGTTGTTTACTTCGTTGTCCTTCCTTCTTGGTGCTGGCCTCTTGGCGGTTTCTCCCTCTATTTTACCACCTCTGATGGCGTTTTCGATCATTTCCCCCGCCATAACCATGTCCGCAAAGCTTTTAGTGGTACTTCCGATCATGTGAGTGAGGAATGGGGCTTTCAAAGTATTTATGAATAGCATGGTAGTTTCCTTCTCTAGTAGTGGTGGTTGAACTTGCATGGCAACCTCTCTCCACCTCTGTGCGTATTGTCGAAAGCTTTCATTATGCTTCTTTTCCATGTTTTGTAGAGTGATTCGATCGGGCGTCAAATCGGCCACATGGCTATACTGTTGCATGAAGGCGTGTGCTAGGTCTCTCCAGGAGCCAATCCTATCGCGACTCAGCTGATTATACCATTTAGCCGCGGCCCCGACTAGACTGTCTTGGAAACAATGAATTAACAGTTGATCATTGTTCACGTACCCTGTCATTCGCCTACAGAACATAGTGAGGTGGGCCTCGGGACAGCTAGTCCCATTGTATTTTTCAAACTCTGGCATTTTAAATTTATGGGGGAGGACTAAGTCTGGGACCAAACTAAATTCTTTGGCGTCCATCCCTTGTCGCCCATCAGCACCTTCTAAAGCTCTAAACTTTTCTTCCAGCCACCTGCAGCGCTCCTCCAATTGTCTTGAGGATTCAATCCTTTCCCTCTCCTTCTCAGCCAAGTCCAAATCAGGGGTGAGTGAGTTGATGAGATTATCCAATGGGTTAGACCCCGAACCGTCTTGTAAGTTCACAGGCATTCCAATATCAATTTGCCCCTGTTGAGGCCTAATGGTAACAGACGGCCTTCGCAGGGGAGCCTCCGTCTGCGTTTGAGTGCAGGGTGGTGTGAAACCTGGCGGATAATCTTCATTATCTTCCGCGGTGGTAGCCATAGGGGCCTTTCCCTTATCCATTGCCCCTTTTAGCAGCTGAGCCATCTCAGCCACCATACTTCTCTGAGCTTCCATCATTTGTTCACGCATATCGTTTTGCATTTTTACCAATTGTTCTTGCAATTGCTCCTGCATTTCCTTTTGGAGTTGCTCGAATCTTTGATCCATATTCTTGGTTTTAGCACGTGTACCGTAGGGATGTGGAGTTTCCAGATTCTTTTCTTCTCTGTAATAACTTTCACTAATCAGGGTTTTTTCGGTTTAAATGCATGTGATGTGATGCAATGCGAATGCATGAATGCAAAAGACATCGATCCCGATTCAGTTTCAATTTAGAAAACGTTGTTCAAGGAGCAAAAATCCTTACACAAAACGGACTACAGACACTTTCATTGTTAGGTACAGGGTTTCAACCTTTTGAGTAACAAAGGTTTTTACAACAAGCTGATTACAGATATGCCTTCGCTTTTAGGCCTAGAGTCTTAATTTTCCTAAGCAACGCGGCCAATTCTCGACCTCGGTTTGATTCTTGCTCGTATCTGACACCTAACACATCGGCTTGCACTGCCAGGTCCTGCAGATGGTCGGCGACTTCTCGAATCTGGACAACGGCCTCCCCCATAAGGTAATCCCTATCTCTGACTTGATTTTGGAAATGGTGAAGCTCTCCCTTCCAGTGTTCTTCTCGCGCCTCAAGTTGCTCAACCCGGAGTCCGCAGTCCTGTAATGTTGCTTCTAGTCCCTCGATCTGATGTTTCATTTCTTCAATCTTGTCTTGACTTGCCTTTAACTCGGCTGCGGAGTTGCGACTTCGGTGAAGATGAAGGGACCGTCCAAGTTCAGCTACCTTAGCTTTCAGTCCTTGATTCTCTTTCTGATTCTCTACTAAGTTCTTTTCCAGGGCTTGATTCTGTGTTCGCATTTCCTGGAACTTCTTCTCCAAATGGTCGGCTTTGGATTTTTTTTCCTGAACCTCTAGTTGCCATTGTTCAGAAGTCTTTCCCAATCCGGCTCTCCTCTTTGACAATTGCATTCTCTTGTATCGTTCTTTCAGGTCATCTCGATCTTCTTCTATTTTCCTTTTTTCTTTCTTTACCTTTTCAACCTCAGTCTTCTGGACGTCAACATCTAAGCTCAGATACATCTTTTCTTCTTCTAACTTCTCTATCCTCTTGGCGAGCTCTAGACTCTTCCTCTCAAACTCTAACTTTACGAGGTCTAATTCTGAAGGAATCACCCGTAAGCTTTCCTCCATTGATCGAGCAGTCTCCCAGCTTGGCCTTGGAATGTTGTCATTGGTCCTCTTGCTAAACCAGTCCTTGTACTCAGGGGTCGTCGCCGGGCCATCGGCCAAAGCCTTCATGGAGCAACTCTTTTTCCAGGCGTCGGAAATCTCTCGTATCTTCTTTTTATAATGATCGCCTTTGTATGAGAAATCACTTTGGGCCAAGCCACGCGTTGCCGGTATAAACTGCTCCGCTTTGTATTGCCTCAAAACGAGTAATGGCGCATAACCGACCACTCCCCAAATTCCAGGAAGAGGTACCCAATCAAAAGTCCCGCAACGATAAATGATTTCTTTAGGGGCCATCCAAGGAGCTTTCCATACAACATCTTCTTCTCGGAGATTCCGAAGTATCTCTATCCATCTTTCTTCCGTGATGTCGTCCCTTCTTGTTGTAGTTGCTGCTTCTTTTAAGGGAGAATAGTCCTGTAAGAACACTCGGCAAGGACCCCTATCGACCCTCCAGAAGTGACTGTTGAACCAAACCAACAACAACTGTGCGCAACCGATGAATCTGCCTTCACCCGCTCTCCGACACGCACTCAAGGACCGAAATGTTTCTGCTAGGATTGCAGGCACGGGTGTGACTTGTTTGTTGAGCCGATCGAATAAATCTGTGACCGCCTCGTCTATGTGCCCCATAGCCTTCGGGAAAATCACCAACCCGTAGATACTTAAGGCCAAGATATCCACATTCCTCTTCGTGTCGGGGTGCGTTAATATCAAATCCCTTAGACTCGCCCACGGAATACATTTGCTATCACCTTTTTGTTGGATTCGAGCCATGGCCCATTGCTCACTCATTCCCGTAATAGTCATTAATTTTTTCACGAAAGTTGGGAGATTTACAGCCCTAACATAAGCTTTGCTGTCTTGGATTCTTGGACAGCGGAGTAGGACGGTGTATTCTTCCAAAGTGGGTACTAAGTTTACCTCACCAAGTGTAAAGCAGCTATAAGCGGGGTTCCAAAACTGTACCATAGCCCGAAACAGATGCTTATCCACTTTAATGTCTAGCAAATAGGGCAGATCTCCGTAATTCTGATAGAACAACTGTTTAGCCTCATCATCCCATTGGGTCCAAATATCTCTCAATTCCTGAAGCTCGTTCTGTGCCGAACTGATACGAGTAAAGTCCCACAGCTCCGACGTATACCCCTCGGCGACACCGTCTCCTTTTTCTAACTGGGCTTTCTCTGACCATGTCCGTATGTTAGCGTTGTCTTCCACTTTATCAAGATATTCATTCCTCATTACAAAACTTTCTAACTTAGAAATAGAACCGTGAATCGATACCTTTAAATGCTGGATGACATGCAATGATGATAAGACAGAAAGGGTCAGTATCACATATAACAGGTATAATTCAAAGAAAATAAACAAACACCTACATGGGTAGTCACTAAAGGTTATCTCCGTGCTACCTAGGGCAGGCACCTAAGGCGCACCATATGTGTTTCGGTTCTAGAGAGAAGGGTACCTGAACCAGCAGATTCCTCGATCCTCACCCATTATAGGCTCATATGGACCAAGTTCAGTTCAGGGGGACACATTTCCCTACTGCCATGCGGAGATGAAAATCTCACGAAGCACATAGGTACGGATGTATCCCGGAAGCGATTCGCCAGCCCATGCGGAGGTGAAAACCTCACGAAAGCGTAGCTCCTCACTCCCACTTAAGGGTGTGACCACAACGGTCATGCAAATGCAATGTGTGCGAGGAAAGAAAACAAACGCAGGTAAAAGATTCTATTTAAGAAAGATTTCAAAATTTGTAACATTAAGACAGAAAATGATCAATTTTCGGCTTGACTCACTTAACGTCCCCAGCGGAGTCGCCAAGCTGTCGAAACCATTTTTTTGAAAAGAAAAACGGATGTCGACTTAAAAAATGAAAGTGGGAGTCGCCACCAATCTTTTTAGGTGTGATCGGGTCACCGTATAAATGTTTTGGGTCTACGAAAAATTAGAGAATGGATTCGGGAGTCGGTTACGCGCGGGGAAGGATTAGCACCCCCGCGACGCCCAAAATTGGTACCCAAATTGAGCAATTTTCTGTCTTAAGCTGAAATTTGGAAAGGTTTAAAAATAGGACCCCTTTTCGAAACAGGGATAACTTAGTAGAAAAGTTGAGATTCCTTCGCCTCGGAAGAATATGAAAATCACATCCAGCACGATTGGACACGAGATTCATGAATTCTTTGAAATTAGAGATATCCCGCGAGTTGTAAAACTTTGTTTAGAAGGGCATTTTAAGTATTTAGACGGACGAGAAATCGCAACCCAGCGCGTTAGGGCACTATTTCCCGAATTTCTAAATGTAGAAACATTGCCTCGTTTTTGGAATATTTTGGATAAAATTTGAGATGATTTGGGTTGAAAAATCGAGACTCTTTCGCTTCGGAAGAATACGAACATCACATCCAGCACGATTGGACATGAAGTTCTTAAGTTCCTCGAAACTAAAGTTATCTCGCAAGTTTGCAAAATTTAGGAGGGTATTTTTGGTATTTAGACGAAATGAGAAATCGCAACCCAGCACGTTAGGGCACTATTTCCCGTATCTCTAAACACAAAAATATTGCCTCGTTTTTGTATGATTTTTTTGATAAAAATATACTTTAAAACGATGATGTAAGAATATAATGTTAATAGCTCGTGTGATATCGATGCTTTAAGGCACGCAAGTCCTAAAATAAAATACTAACGGTGCATGTGATGTGATAATAATAGTATTAATCACAAAATGAAACAATGAAAACAATTGAGTAAGGTAATGAAAGCATAATTTAAAAACAAATCCTACTACGTATACACAACATATAACATGTATATAATATAAACGAAGATGCAAAATTAACAGACATAGACAAAAATGATATGCATGAAAATACATACGATATATATATATTTCGAAAAGGTGAAAGGGTATATGAATAACGGGGTATTAGAATACATAATATAGTTAAGAGATATGGGCATGGGATAATAAAATATATGGGTAAGAATATATACGTATACATAATACATATAGAAAATATAATACTAAAATATATATATAATATGTATATAATGTAGTGTTAGGAATATATATCTAAGATAGTATAAAGTACATGATTAACAATAATATTAAATATATGAAGAGCATAATATAATATTAGAAATACGTGCGTATAATAAAGAATTAAATATGCATATATGTGTACACGAGGCGTATAAAGAGTGTATATACATAATATTAGGAAAATATACAATATATATATATATATATATATATATATATATTAGAAATACTAAAGTATAACTAATAATAATAATAAACATGCATATATATGAATTTAAAATATCAATTATAATTAATGTTAATGATATTAATATAAAATGTAATAAAAATAATGGTAATTTTTATACTAATAGATATAGTAGTAAAAATAGATAATAATAATAATAGTAGTAAAAATAATAAAATCATAACATTTAAAACGATAATGCTAAATACAATATAATTTACTAACAATGTAACAACTATAATAATGATAATAATGGTACTAAAACGAAAATAATACAAAAGGGACGAAATCAGATTAACAGCAAAGGTCCCGGGCAAATTCGAAAATAAAACATGAAAGGGAGGGCCTATTCGAATAAGGGGTGAATATAAAGGAGGCAGAGGAGCAATTTTACCGCGTGTTAAGACGGGTTCGTGGCACAAAGGATCAAATTGCAAGCAAGAACAAATCAACGGGCCAATTTAAAGTTGAGTGAAACTTAATTGCAGATCACCTGAAAAGCGGAGGGGCTAAATGCGAAAATAACCCCTCCGCTGGAAAACACGCGGATCCTCTGGGGCGGTCGGGTCGGACGGATCGGGCCGAGTGAAACGGCGTCGTTTTGGGGTTTAAGAGTGCCGACCAAAACGACGTCGTTTTGTATCGGCTATATAAGTAAAAAAAATGGTTTTTTGAGTCATTTGTTATCCTGTTTTAAAAAAAACTAATCCTTTTCTTTGTTTTCTCTGCAGGTCTCAGCTCCGGCGAGGTCCCAACCCGGCGTCCGGCCGTTCGCCGTGCGGTGGCCGGATTTTAAAAAAGGTACGTTTTTTAGTTTTTTGCTCTTTTTTTTGTTTTAATACGTATATATATATATATATTATTTTGAAGGAAAATAAAACGAGTGTGTGTGTGTATATAGGTTTCGAATTGGATAATAAAAGATAAAAGCAAATGGAAAAGAACCTTTCTTGCCTGTTTAGATTCTGTTTTGCAGCTGGTTTTTTGGTTGTTTTTGATAATCTTGAACCTGCTTTTGGTGCTTGAATTTGTTTTTGAAAATCTATTGAGTTTTGAAATCTAATGCTGGCAATCGTGAAAATTTTCTTGAAACCAAAAAAGGGGTCCTTTACAAGAATCTGTTTCAGGTTTTTATAACCCTTTTTACAATTGTTTTTATGTCACTTCTTCATTTACTCCTTGCAGGTGTGAAGGGCGGTGGCAAGTAGTAGACATGACCGTGGCGGTGGTGTCAGTGGCTGACAGAGGCAGGTGCAAGTGGGGAGGCCCTAGGGGCGGCAGCTGCTAGGTTGTGGAGGATTAGGGTTTCTCTTTTGGGTTAGGGTTTTGATGTATTTTGGGCATGGGAATGGGTCACCCGGGTCTTATGGGGCTTGTTTGGTTTGATGATTTTAGGTGGGTTTGAGGTTGGGTTCTGAGTAATTAGCTGGTAATGGGTATGGGTCTTGTACCCAGGCCAAAATTGGCCTATAACACTATATATATTACATTATATGATTTTTACAAATAAATTTATTAATAGACAATTTAATTTTTTGATTTTTTTAAATTTTTTAAAAATATTATGTAATTTAACTTAAGTAATAATTTTTAAATATTTTCCTTCTACCTACAACACTATCTATATTACAAACAGAAATTAGTGAACTATTTTTTTTAATAAGTCAAAAGTATATTTTTACATTATTTAAAACTTTATTTTATAATCAAATAAATTATTTAAATTTTTATTTCTAAAATTAAAAAGTATTATATATATATATATATTCTTTATAAAGTTAAAAAATCATTTCTAAAAATTATTTAAAATTATAAATTAGAATAAAAATTAAAATTATTTGCAAACACCAACCCGGTTTTTGGCCTCAAAACTAAAATTATATAATAAAAAAATTGATAGATTTCCGCTCTCGGTCTCAAAATTCAATTTCTTCTAACTCGGTTTTTTGGAATGTTACAAATACCAACCTAAGCAAAAGTGTCAAATTTATATACAAAATTAAGAAAAAAAGTGTTGAGTTCAAATATCAAATTGGATCATAAAAAAGATTAAATACCAACCTAAGAAAAAGTATCAAATTTACATACAATATTAAGAGAAAATGTTAAGTTCAAGTACCAAATATATATATATATATATATATATATATATAATTTTTCTTTAGTCTAAATTCAAACCTCAAAAATAAATAATATTTTAAGTTTGGAATTTATTTGTAAACCTACAACAATAATCCTGTTAAATTTTTTTCCTGAAAAATTATTTAAGAGTTTAATTAGATAAAAAATGACATAATGATAAATATAGTCCTTAATTTTTTTTTTTTACCTACAACTTTTAACATTTAGTTAAATCTTAATTTTTTTTTTACCTACAACTTTTAACATTTAGTTAAATGACTTTATTTTATAGAAAAGTTAATTGGACTGTTAAATTTTTAATGATATTGATGTAGTAACTCGTGTTTCAATTCACAAATACTTCATAAAAATTAAAAAAACAATAAAATTATTTTAGAAATTTAAGAAATTTCAAAAAAAAAAATTCATAAAAGTTTTTATAAAAAAGTGTTCAAGTCATTGATGAAGAAGTGTGGACTACCAAGTAGGTTAACATGTCAATGTTATTAAAGATTTAAGTCTATTTCTTTTAAAAGATTTAAACTCATAAATTAATACTTAAATTACACCATTTTTTTTCAAGTTGGTAACTAAACTATTATGTTACCCATTTTACATTGAAATGTCATATTCGTTAAAAAAGTTCTAACTAATAATTGATTGCCACATCATACAAACTTTTAAAAATAATTTTTTGTTATTTTATTTTTACTTTATTTTTGCTTTTTTCTGTTTCTCCTCTTTTTTTTTTATTCTTTTTTTTACAATGTTTCGCAATGCTAACAATGCTCGAAACTAGCTCTCCCAAGGCCGAGACATTAGCAATTAATTTGTTTTCGAACTTCACCATGTACATGCTCAACTTTATGGGATTTAAAATATTGGACCAAGAATTGGTCAAGGTACTAATATGAAGATAGGAATTGAATTGATTAACCCGTAAATTGATACAAATCAGTAAAACCAAACTTAAAAAAAATCAGTCGAACCAATTTAATCAAATTTTCTCTATTTTTTATTTTTATAATTTTTTAAATTATTATAAGTATAAAGAAAATAATTTTTTTTTTGTTTTTTACTACATGACTATTTTTAATTGATAATATATATTTTTTTAAAAAAAACTTAACAGCTTGACTAACATATGAACTAATAGGGATATCTACTTGAGAAGAAATAGAGTTTATGTACTACTTATGGTAAAAAATATATATATATTTGGGTATTAAAATTAAAAAAATAGAAATAGTTTAGGTACCAATTTATGAGTTAAGATTTTTTTAAATAGACTTAATGATTTTACCAACAGAGGTAATAATTTGAAAAAAAAATTTAAATAACAATTATAATTAAAAAATAATCATAAACGTGTTATTTATAGATATATATATATATATATATATATATAAATGCACATGTCTTCCAATAAATTTTAATGAAATGCAGCTGATTGGGTTGTACAAAAATTGGAAAAGCAATTGGAAGAAATCAAAAGAGAAGCCAAAGGAGAAGAAATAACGATTCCCTCAACTTCAATTTGAAGTGTCTTTGCTTTATGGCTTTTCTTCTTTACGGAAAAACCTTGATATAATTCAGCAGCATAACTAGAAGGATAAAGTGAGTAGAATGTCATATTCCTTACTTTTATATATTATTCAAATATTTTAATTAATAAATTTAACTCCTACCCTATTTAGTAATTGTTTTAATAAATGAATTGGACCCCATTATTGGACTCCTGACTCAAAAGAACAGTACTGAAGATTGTTGTTAGCATTGCTGATTCAGGTAAACTTCAAGAGACTGCCCCTAACACACACCCTATACTCTGCTTCTTGTGCTGTCTTTGTTCTTCTAATATTACATCTAAACCCACCAAAAAATGTTAATAACAAGTTGAATTGGTGCACATATATACACCCAGACCTTATGTGATCTTGAAATATGTTTTATATATATAAATATATATATATCAATTAATGTGGATCTCATCTTATGTTAGTAAGTGCTGCACTAATGTGCGTGTAAAGAAAAATCTAGCAGTTGATGACTAGATCTAATGGTTGGGGCCTGTGTTGTCAACAACCAGAACTGGGGTGGGTTCCTGCCCTCATGTTGTGTTTTATTTGGAGGATTTACAAATTTTGGATATAGCTACTGGATTTAACCTCTTAAACAAGCTTCACTAGCTATCTTTGTATTATTATAACTATAGTTTGATTTTTATCTTAGTTTTGTAATTCTTGAACTTGATCTTCAATATGTTAAATTTGGTGCAGGGAAAACTAGAGCTTTTTAATGGCTGAACTTGTTGGGCCAATTCTTGATGTTTTTGGCCAATTGGCAGTAAAGCTAGCAAATATCTGAAATACCGAAGGAAATTCGCTGAATATGTTGGGGATTTCAAACAAGCACAAGCTGACTTGCATACTAAGCAGGCAAACATTCAACAGCAATTGAAAGACGAGCATCACTTTAGGAAAATGCCAAAGCAAGAAGTCGAAAGATGGATCAAGAAGGTAGAGGAAAAGCTTGCTCATGCTCAACATGTCGAAGACAATGTTGGTCTAGGAAAATATCTTTTTCGTTCTTGCTTGGAAAAACTTGTTGATGAATCCACTCAGGCAATGAAGGAAGTGCACGCTGAAGGTCATTTCCCCGCGAGCTTGATAATTAATGATCCTTCTACCATAGTTGTTAGCCTACCTACAACAGAATTAGTAGGTGCAGCTAATGTTAGAGAAGAAATTTATCAGTACTTAATGGGAGATGATGTTGGATTGATTATAGTGTATTAGTAATGATACCTATACCAATTAACTTAAAACTCAATCGACAAATAAAATTTTATTATTTATCACATCAATTTAAAAAAAAAAAGAATTATTTTTCTTCTAACTTTTTTTTTTCTGTTTACCACTACAAAATATCAGGTTTGTTCCTTAATATTTTCTTTAATATTTTCTTCATGTTAGTTTTTAGTTTATTATTAATTTAACGCAGTTTTAAAATAAAATTTGATTTTATTATCTCAGAAGCAAAATCTACTATAATTATACTTTGTGCTCAATCGTATACTCATTGAACTTTTGGGGGTGTAACACTCCAAACTCGGCCTAGACATTATGGTCGAATCTGGCAATGTCACATGATAGGGTGTTTGAAAACTAAGTTGTCACGATAAATCCATCTCCGTTTAATTACTTTTCTTTATCTCTTATTAATTCCAAAAATCGCTTACCCATTTATTCGATTGTTTTAAAACTTAGTTCGTTGCGGAAGCTTTATAAACCGTTTAATGTAAACAGTGTGTTTAGGGAAAACTTTTGCTTTTCAAAAACTGAGTTTTCCTACATCTAACAGTTATAAATCCACAAAACTGATAAAAATCCTAATTTTAAGCAAAGAGTCCAAGAAGTCCCAAATTTACATAAAAAATTAACCAAATAAAATTTAAAAGCCATAAATGAAAATAAAGCAGTCCAATAACCGTGTGGCCACCGCTAAGTCCTTCATCGCACCAATCCGCCTAAGTTTGGGAATTACCTGTACACATTAAACAGAAAGATTTGGGAATTACCTGTACACATTAAACAGAAAGACTGAGTTTATGTAAACTCAGTGTGTAAACCCCACAGAAAACATGCATACAGTCAATTAGCAGTAACAGTCAAATGCAGTCTGGGGCCTAAGCCCATTACAGTTTAAGTAGCAATTTGGGCCTTAGCCCATTTTAGTGACAATATCAGATATACATTAGGGCCTTAGCCAATCATAGTAACAGTCAAGCATACAATAATCAGTAAACAGAACCCTACCCACCAACCTCTACACACCATCTCCGTCCATCCTTACACTCTATGTGGGGTTTAAAACACCCACCTATCTCTACACTCCAAGCTGTACTGAATGCGGCACATAACAGTAAACTTGTAGCTGAGCTGCCAGATAATAGGTTTTAAGAGCCTTTCAGTACACTTCTTCCAAATATCATTATCCCAACCCAATGCAATGCAAACATACAATATGTCATGCTTTTATGCAACTATCAGTCATACGTATATGTATATCTATCAATAAACATGCATACATTTATCATACTCAGTACGTACATCATTTATTCAGAACATACAATCTTAAGTCTAAGTGGTCCTTACCGACCCTACAGTAAGTTCACAGTCGACTTGGGCGACCCGTGCAACCCTAGGAATCATTTCAGTTAAATGGGCCCACACGCCCATATGGGTCCACATGCCCCTGTGGCGCACACGGCCCTATTTGGCCTTGTCTGTGTAGATCACACGGCTGGCCTAGAATCTCGCATGCCCTTGTGGAATACCCGTGTGGACCAACACGCCCAAATTAGTCTAGCCTATGTGTCGCACATGGCCTACCTGACCATCACACGGTCGTGTCTTTCATGCACGGCCTGGCCTCGTCATTCACACGCCTGTGCTATAGCACACGGCCTACCACACAGGCGACCACATGCCCGTGTGGCATCGATAGTGGGGTTTTTAGCTTTTGCTGAAACCTCATTATTGTATTTTTGGGTACACACCTAGTTTTGATTGAAGTTAAAATGATCCCTGAGCACTTTAGAAACTATATTAGATAATCTAAAGCCCGAATTTAGCAATATTAGTGAAAACTAACCAAAATTATAACAAGGTAATCATCCTTCAACAACAAAAAACCTTACCTCCGAACAAATAGTAGGGACTTTACAACTTCAAAACATTAATGGTTGATCTCCAGCCCTTTGATTGACTCCTAACAATCAAATAAACACTTTCTTTAAATCACTTATCCAGTAACATATTTAAGTTAAAACATGAACAAAAACTTACCGAGCACGTCGATGTCGTACAAAACCAATCGAGTTAATGGAAAAGAAAAAAAGAGGAAATCAATAGAAATTTCGACAGCAAGGAGAAATAATGGGAGAGGAAAAACGGCAGAGAGAAAATTTCTGAAAAAGAGAAAATCGAAAATATTCTAAAACTATTTTTCCCCCCAAATCACTCCACCAACCCCACTACATATCAACTACTCAGTATTTTAATAAAACTCAAACTCTTCTCTAACCGATCGAGCAAAAACATTATCTATCCAGGGATTTGAACTCAAGGCCTATAGCAAACTCACATTCCACCTAACCACCAGACCAGCAAGCCCATTCTATTAAATATATACAAACTTTTAATTAAAAGCCTACTAACAAAAGATAGGGCTTTATTCATAAAAATACCAAATTTTACCTAAAGTAAGGCTTGAACTTGGGACCTCACACGCACATGCCCGGAACACTTAACCACTGAAGCAGACAGGCAGTTGTGTCACAAATTCACAAAAACCAAAAATAACAATTTTTTAGCGTTACAACTTTACCCCCTAAAAGAAAATTTCGGCCTCGAAATTTACCTTATCAAAATAGATGAGGATACTGCTAACGCATTGAATCTTTAGGTTCCCAAGTGGCTTTCTTAGTTTTATGATTCCGCCACAGCACCTTCATTAATGGGATAGACTTCTTTCGAAGAACCTTTACATCGCGATCCAGAATATAATCCGACTCCTCTTCAAAGGTCAGATCTAGCTAACCCCAATCTCCTCAACAGGAACAATGTGAGTAGGATCAGAGCGGTAGTGCCTCAACATCGAGATATGGAACAGATCATGAATATGGTCTAGCTCTAAAGGTAGCTCCAACTGGTAAGTGACTGGTCTCACTCGCTTCAAAATACGATAAGGCCCAAAAAACTTAAGGCTCAACTTGCCTTTATGACCGAACCTCAAAATCTTCTTCCATGGTGAAACCTTAAGGAACACAAAGTCTCCTACATAATACTCAATATCCTTTTTCATCAGATCTACATAGGATTTTTGCTTGTCAGAAGCCATTTTCAGACAATCCCAAATCAGTCTAACCTTATCCTCTGTCTCAGAAACCAACTCAGAATCCAAAACACGTCGTTCACCTAACTCAGTCCAACATAGAGGAGTGCGACACTTACGACTATACAAAGCTTATAAGGTGCCATCTGAATGCTAGACTGGAAACTATTATTATAAGCAAACTCCACTAACGGCGATAATCCTTCCAACTACCTCAGAAATTAATAACATAACTCTTCAACATATTTTCCAATATCTGAATAACCCTCTTAGATTGACCATTAGTCAAGGATGAAACGCAGTACTGAAGTCCAATCTCGAACCCAGAGCCTTATATAGCTTTTTTTGAAACCGAGACGTGAAGCGAGGATCCCTATTAGAAATGATTGAAACTGTTACCCTATTCTGTCTTACTATATCAGAATAAAAAGCTTTGCCAGCTTTTGCAGTGAATAATTTGTCTTAACGGGATGAAGTGGGCAGACTTGGTTAATCGATCCACGATTACCCAAACAGAATCCTTCTCAGTGAGTGTTAGGGGCAACCTATTAATGAAATCCATTGTTACATGCTCCTATTTCTATAGATGAATCTTAATCGGCTGCAGCAAACCCGAAGGTAACTGATGCTCAGCCTTGACCTGCTGGCATGTCAGACATCGTGCTAAAAAACCAGTAACCTCTCGTTTCAATCCTAGCCACTAATACAACTCTCGAAGATCTCAGTACATCTTATTTTCACCAAGGTACATAGCATAAGGGCTACTATGCGCCTCTTCTAAAATAGACTGTCTCAGATTAGTATCATTCAATATACATATCCAGCCATGGAAGCACAACAACCCTCAGAATTCAAGCAAAAAATAGTAGTGCTACCATTCTCGATCTGACAGAACTGATAACCCAAAGACTCATTCCCTAACTGTTTATCTCTAATCTGCTCGATCCAAGTCAGTTTGACTTGCAGCTCAACCAACAAACTCCCATTGTCGAATAAGCTAAGTCGAGCAGACATTGCTCTCAAATCAGTCATAGCCTATGGTTCAATGCATCGGCCACCACATTGGTCTTGCCAAGATGGTATTCGATGGTACAAGCAAAATCCTTAAGCAGTTCAATGCATCTATGCTGCTTAAGATTAAGCTCCTTCTAAGTAAGGAGGTACTTAAGGCTTTTGTGATCAGTGTAGATGATACGCTTCTCACTATACAGATTATGCCTCCAGATTTTCAAAGCAAATACTATAACGGCCAATAATTCTAAATCCTGAATCGGATAGTTCGTGTCGTATGCCTTAAGCTGACGAGACCATGTGCAACCACCTTACCATCCTGTATCAACACACATTCCAAACCAACATGTGATACATCACTATAATCCGTGAACTCCTTTTCAGGTTCAAACTATATCAAAATAGGAGCTGTTACAGGCCAATTTTGGCCTACCTAAATTAAGCCAATTACAAAATTTAAACTAAAACAGCCCACATCCATTTTAATTACCCACTAACCCATTACAAATAACCATTAAACCTAATAACATTTCAACCCAAAAATCCCTAGCCCACTACAACACAACCCAAAATCAGAAAAAAAAAACAAAAAAAGAAAAAACCCTAGCCACCTTCCCTAGCTTGCGGCAACCACCCCTCTGACACCACTGACGTCAGCCCACCTGCACCGGTCACCTGCCCTCTGCACCACCCTGCCTCTACACCTGCAAAAGAAAGAAGAAGTGACAGAAAACAATAAAAAATACATGTAAAATGGCTATTAAAGCCGAATGAAAAGAGATGTAAAGGGGGGCAGTTGTTCATAAATGAAAAACCTCATTCAAACACAAACAGTGATTAAAAACAACACTCAAAACATATATTCAACGAAAAGCAGGGGTTAAGCACAAAATCGAGGATCTTAGCATAAAAAAAAAATCGAAAGCAAAAAAGTGATTTTTTTTTGTTTAAATCGAATTTCTTTTTTCTTTTTTTTTTCTTCTTCTTCTTCTTTTATTTACAAATCTACACAAATATAACATATATTGTTAAAGTAAAAAAAAATTAAAAAACTACCTTTTTGCGATTTCCGGCCACCACCGGTAGTGGCCGGCGACGGAGGAGCTACGGCTGCGACGGTGGCCCTCCTGGCCAGAGTTCTGGGCCTGCCCAGGGAGAGGAGGGAGCTGCTGCAAGTTTTTTTTAAAAAAATAGGTTTAAAATGAAATTTTTAGAAATTTTGGGGTATTTAAAGGAAGATCAAAACGACGCCGTTTTGAGCCTTAACCCCCCTATGGCCAAAACGACGTCGTTTCACCCCTAACCCGTGTGTTGACCCGACCTGCTCCAGGGATCCGCGTGTTTTTGCTTTTGGGGCAAATTGCTAAATTGGTCCTTCCGCTTTTTAAGCGTTTTACAATTCAGTTCATATTTATTTATAAATTGGCCCCAAAGTTTGTTGCGTTTTGTAACTTAATCCCGTTCAATGCTGTGCGTTTTAAATGCCTGAGGAATTTGCTCTTTCACCCCCTGATGTTTTCAGCGCATATGCAATAGGCCCTTCCTCTTTTTTTTTTTACTTCTATTTTGCCCCAAAACTTCGTTTTCATTTCGATTTTAGTCCTTTTTTGTTTGAATTTTATATTGTTTTTGCTACTTTATTTAATTTTAAATATTGGTCATTATTATATATATTATTATTATACTGGCTATTATTTTCTACTATATATATAGATATTTTAGCACTTACTTATATTATCTTTATCATATTAGTATTATCATTACTATTATTATTATTTTATATCATTATTATTATATTATACTAGTATTATTTTTTATATTATATTTTTGCCATTTCATCTACTATTATATTTATTATTTTCAATGTACTCACCAGTATTATTTACTACTATTAATATTATTATTATTATTATTATTATTATTATTATTATTATTATTATTATTATTATTATTTTACTATTATTAATATATTTATATGTGTATATATATATATATGTAAGTATTTATGTAGTGTATTAATAGTTTTTTACTTCTAATATATGTATATATTATGTATATTTAAACATTATACTATGTATACTTTTTTTTAACTTTATCTTATGTATATATATATTTTCAATATTATATCTTTTTATATATACGTCTATATTTTTAATACCATGCTATATATGTATTTTAAATATGATATGATATTTTGTTATATACATTATGCATGTACTTTTCATACTACTAGGTTTATATTTTTTTATATTATCGTTATGTACATACTTTTTAACATACATGTGTATATATTTATGTAATATTATTAATAGTTGCTTTTGACATTATTATTATTTCTAATATATATATTTTATGTACACATTATTATTATATCTATTTTTACCCCTATTATATTTATTATTAATATCAGTATATATTTTATTATACGTGTATATATATACTTGTTATATATAATATTATTTTTATATATTATTATATTTTTTATTATTACTTATTATTTATTTTAATATTATTGTGTTATATTTGGTATACATATATCTTTTTGTACATAGTTGATTTTAAATTATTTACTTTAAAATCCATTTATTATCATTTGGGATTTGTTTTACATTTTATTTATCTTAATTTGCCTCATGATTCATTTACTTTGTAGCCGTTATATATATATATATATTTTTTAAAATTCATTAGTCTTTGATTATTAATGTTAATATTGAAATAATGCATGTTGTGTGGACATTGCAGTTGTGCGTATTATGATTATTGATTTGTACTTATGGATTGTTTATGATCTATTAGTGTGTCATTTAGTTTGTGAATTATTATTATGTGATGTTTATTATCTTTCCATCGCATTTCATTCGCTTAGTGTGTTCTTAACCTTTTTTATCGATTACCCATCTCGATTTTAATATATGTTCAGATCGCATTTCATTACAAAATTGTTATAAGTTTTATTATTTTCAAAAATATTTTTATTATTTTAATAAATAAGGCTACGTACCGATTTTAACATTAAGTCGTGATTTCATCGCTATGTTGGGTGAATCACGTTGGCTCGTGTTAAAGAACGGGATGTCTTTCTCAAAAATGAACAATTTTAAAATTCTCGTTTCAATCGGATCATGATTAAATGTTAAATTGAACTCGTATTTTTGAAAATCAAGACAACACGTGTTTAATAAGATACCAATTTTGGGCGTCACAAGGGTGCTAATACCTTCCTCGTTCGTAACCGACTCCCGAACCCTATTTTTCTCTGAATTTTGACGTAGACCTAAACCTGGCCTTCTTTTTATCCAAAAATTAATTTTTTTTTGTTAAAAAGAGGTTTTATTAGGTTTCCGATCACATACTAGAAAAAATCAGTGGCGACTCCCCTTTTTAAATAAAACCAAAATTCGATTTTTCAAATTTTAAAATAATCGCCACAATTAGCGACCAAAGCTAAAATTTTACGTTGCTACAGGAGCCTGAGTCCAAACAATCTTAAGCTTCTCAAAGTTCTCTTACTGCGCATTAGTCTAGTCAAACGGTACACCCTTACGTAGTAGCTTAGTTGAAGGTGCGACAATCAGTGAGAAACCTTTCACAAACCGTCAATAATAACTCGCCAGCTCCAAAAAGCTGCGGATCTCAGACATATTCTTAGGCTGCTTACAATCCAACACAGCCTTAATCTTTCAAGGATTGACTCGAATCCCCTCAGCAGAAATTATATAACCTAGAAATGTTACCTCAGGTAACCAGAACTTGCACTTGCTGAACTTAGCATAGAGTTGTTTTTCCCTCAAAGTCTGAAAAACAACTCTAAGGTGCCCGTCATGCTCATCCTCAATCCTCGAATAAACCAGTATGTCATCAATAAACACCACTACAAACCGATCCAAATAAGGTTGAAACACTCGGTTCATCAGGTCTAAAAGCTTCCTGTGTATTAGTCAGTACAAGTGGCATCACTAGGAACTTGTAGTGATCATATCGAGTCTTAAATGTCATTTTATGTACATCAGCTTCTTTAACCCTTAACTGATGATACCCAGAATGCAAATCAATCTTGGAGAACATAGAAGCCCCTCAGAACTGGTAAAACAGATCATCAATCCTCGAAAGTGGATACTTTTTCTTAATGGTCAACTTGTTTAGCTATCGATAGTCAATACACATCCTAATGGATCCATCCTTCTTCTTAACAAATAGTACTAGTGCTCCCCACGAGGACACACTAGGGCGGATGAACCTACAATCCAACAACTCCTATATTTGAGCCTTAAGTTCTCTAAGCTCATTCGATACCATTCGATAGGGGGCGATAGACACCAGTAGCTCTTCAGAAAAGACGTCTAGAAAATCCTTTACAGTTCTGATATCCTTAACAGTAAAGTCCCTAGAAACAGAAATACTTACATAGGTTAAAAATGCCTCACATCCCTTACAAACCAGTTTCTTAGCCACCAGTGTAGAAATCACATTAGATAAATAGTTCTGACATTCTCTAATTATGACTACCTCAATATCCTTATCGGTTCTCAAGACGATCCTCTTAGTCACATAATCCAAACTTACTCGGTGTTTGACCAACCAGTCTATCCTCAAAATTAAGATAAACTCTCCAAACAGGATATCTATTAAGTCAGCCAAGAAAATCACCCATTGAACCTCTAACGGTAGCTCTCTGTACAACTTATTAACCCGTACAGACTGCCCTAATAAATTCAGTTTAATAACTTCATTCGAAGTTCTCTTAACCAAAATCCCTAAATTTTCAGTCACAGTGCTAGCTACATAGGAATGAGTAGAACCTATATCTATTAATGAAAAGTAAGGTACATCATAAATTAAGAACGTAGCCGTGATGACGTCCAGAGTATCTCTATCCTCTTGGTGATGTGCAGCATAAATAAGAACAGGCTGCCTCGCCTCAGTCTGTCCAGTACATCTGTCCGATACTCTTTGTCCACGGTCCGTGCCATTACCACTCCTAACCTGACCACGGCCTCTCGGTGGATACTAAACTACCCTCTGCGGCTGTATAGTACCAGTACCGGAGCTTGCATCTGATCTGCCCTCAGCAAACACTTCCTAATATGGTGCTCCAATGACTCACTTCTTAAGCAAGCTTCAATCTTCCTCCAGCATTCACACTGATGGCATCTATTATAATCTACATATGGCTATAATCTAGTAGCAATAACAGGGGACCCAGCTCTAATTGGCTCATCAACTCAAGCCTTTTTCTTAAGCCTCTATACAAAATTCGAGGGCTCCGAATCCTTCTTATTCTTACCCCTCTCTCGATCACTGTTTTGGTACTAGGCGCGCTTAACATCCTCGGTGATCTTTGCCTTTTTGACCAGAATAGAAAAATCTTGCTCCCTCTGCTGAGCTATCAGAACCCTCAAATTATCTCTGAGGCCATCCTCAAAGTGGACACACCTCTAATACTCAATGCCACCATACCTCACGCATTACAGTTTAATCGTAGGAATTTAGCCTCATACTCGACCACAGATTGGTCTCTCCCTGAGTAAGGTTCAGAAACTCCCTCTTACGAGTATCCACATAACTGGTTTCCACATATTTCCCTTAGAAGGTAGTCTTAAAGAACTTTCAAGTCAAATGTTCAGGCTATGTACCCTCCATAATAGTCATCCATTATTGGTACGCCTTATTGCGAAGTATCGAGACTGCACCCTTTAATTTCTACGGAGGGGTGCAATCTAGATCATCCATTATCCTCTCAAAAGCCTCAATCCAGTACTCGGCCACATTAAAGGCGACTCCAGTGACACCACTAAATAATTCAGCTCTATTAGACTAGAGTCATTCTGTAACCGACCCTGGGCCTCTAGACCCAGTGTTGGGCCCAGCGACCCTCTTCAATATCCTTAGCATAGCCTGAGACAATGCGTCATCCCCAGCCATGCGATCTTGAAACCTGGTCTCAATAGCATGCGACACTAGTGTCTCACTCGTATTCAGGTTTGGCATGCTACCCAGTGAAGAGGACTTAGCTCGAGCCCCTATACGGCCTCTACGTCAGCCCCCAGTACCCCATCTACGGATACCTCATGCACTCATGTCTAATCAAACTTATCTGTATTAGGAATTTTTTGAATCAGTTACAATTCAATATTTATTAACAGATGTTTTATGTAAATAGTTTTAGTAATTCAGAGTTTGGTTTTGTATATCGCAGTCTCTAGCAGTTTTATTACAGTTTCAGTATACACTATCTAGAGTGTTTTCATGGTATACTACCTATAGTAGTTTGAGAATTTACTATTTATAGTATTTCAAATTAAATTTAACAAAATTTTAGGATACTTACAAGATCGGTGCCAGAGACTCAATGTACCACATACTCAGTCAAATCATTTCCAATCATTTGGAAATCAATTCTCTAAAAACCAAATTTTACACTACAGCAAAACAGGCCTTTCGCGGCATTTTTAGTGGCGTTTTGGCAAAAAACGCCACAAATATTATAAATTAGCGGCGGTTATAAAAAAACACCGTAAAAAATCGAGTAATAGCGGTGTTTCTAATAAATAGCGGCGTTTTTACAACAACGCCGCTAAAAGTCTGATAAATAGCGATATTTTTACAAAAACGCCCTAAAAGTCTGATAAATAGCGGCGTTTTTGTAAAAACGTCGCTAAAAGTCTGAGCAATAGTGGCGTTTTTACAAAAATGCCGCTAAAAGTCTGATCAATAGCGGCGTTCTCACAAAAACGCCGCGAAAAGTCTAAGCAATAGCGGCGTTTTTACAAAAACGCCGCTAAAAGTCTGATCAATAGCGGCGTTTTCACAAAAACGCCGCGAAAAGTCTTGGCAATAGCGGCGTTTTTGGTACAAACGCCGCTAAAAGTATCTGATTTGAATTATATTTTCATAGTCCTTATTTTAGGGTTTAGGCTTTAATGTTTAAGGTTTAAGGTATATGGTTTAGGTTAAAATATTTAGAATGTTAATTTTATGATTTAGGGTTTAGGGTTTAGTGTTTAGTATTTAATATCTTAATGTTTAGGGTTTTAGAGGTTTAAGAGCAGGGGTGCGGGCCTTTGTGTTTAGGTTTAGGGTTTATTTTTAATATAAACAAAATATATATTTTTTATACCTATATTAATGGGTGTATTCCTATATTTTTGTTCATGTATATATGCTTTTGGGATTTAACCCATTTTTATTTATACTTTTAAAAATAATAATTTATATTTATCTTATTTAGATTTATATATATTTTTTCAAAATTCAAAATTAAACCCTAAACCCTATACCTAAACATATTAGGGATTTAGATTTATATTTTTGTTCATGGTTGCGGTGTCTAGGGATTTAGTGTCTAGGGTTTAAGGTTTAAAGTTTATAAGTTTAGAAGGTTAGGGGTTTAAGGTTTAGAGTTTAGTGTTAAAAGTTTAAGGTTTATGATTTATATATGGTTCAGGGTTTAATGTTTAAGGGTTAATGGTTAGGGCCAGGTTAGAGAATAAGGGTTATGGGTTTAAGGGTTTAGGGGTTAAGAGGATAGAGGTTATTAGTAGTTTAGGGTTACTTAAGGTCAGGATAGGGGTTCAGGTTTAGGGTTTATGATTTATATATAGTTTAGGGTTTAATGTTTAGGGGTTAGTTGTTAGGGGTTAGGGAATAAGGGTTATAGGTTTAAGGGTTAAGGGGATAGGGGATAAGGGTTTAGGGGTTAAGAGAATAGAGGTTATTAGTGGTTTAGGGGTACTTAAGGTCAGGATAGGGGTTAAGGTTTAGGGTTTATGATTTATATATGGTTCAGGGTTTAATGTTTAGGGGTTAGTTGTTAGGGGTTAGAGAATAAGGGTTATAGGTTTAAGGGTTAAGGGGATAGGGGTTTAGGGGTTAAGAGGATAGAGGTTATTAGTGGTTTAGGGGTTAGTGGTTAGGGGTTAGGGAATAAGGGTTATGGGTTTAAGGATTGAGGGGATAGGGATTTAAGGGTTAAGAGGATAGAGGTTGCTAGTGGTTTAAGGGTTAAGGTCGGGATAGGGGTTAAGGTTTAGGGTTAAAGGGTTTAGGCTGGGAAAAGGGGTGATTAAACTATTATTAAAATAATTTTAAAGTTTTTTTGGGTATATGATTGATTTTTTTAATTTATATATTAAATAATTTCAAATTTAAAAGATTTCAAATTTTAAATATTTTTCAAGATTTCAAATTTTATCTAATTCTTTTAAATAGTATTTAAATTTTTAAAAATTATTTATTTAAATTAAAAAATTAAAATACTATTATTTAAAATGATTTTAAAGTTTTTTGGGTATATAAGTGATTGTTTTGTAATTTATATTGTTTTTAATTTATATATTAAATAGTATTAATTTTAAAAGGCATTAGCGGCGCTTATTTAGAAAACGCCACAAAAGGTTGACATTAGCAGCGGTTTCGTTAAAAACGCCGCAAAATATCATTATGTGTTAAACAAAACTGCACCGTTTTATTGGATTTGTTAGTGGCGTTTTGTGTAAAACGCCGCAATAGGTGCGTTTTTAGAGGCGCTATGGTATAAACGCCGCGAAAGTTGATTTTGTTTAAAACAAAACGGCATCGTTTGTTCGGTTGTTAGTGGCGTTTTTATGTAAAACGCCGCAATAGGTTTGTTTATAGCGGCGCTAGTTTATGAACGCCGCTAATGTTAAATTATTTTGTTCAAAACTCCGTTGTTTGGCTGTCTTATTTTCTTCGACGTAATATGCTCTAGGTTATACACTTAACATTTTACCCGTTTTTCCCCATTTCTATTTCCCCCTTTTTCATCAACCTAAATCCCTAACCTATTATTACCCATTCTCGAATTGGACATCCCAAATCCCTAAAAATTTTTCCCCAATTTGAAATCCCCAAGATTCACCCCTCCCACCGGCCTTCTAGTCAATACCCCGTAATCCCATCTATAGAAAATCGAACTAAGAAAGGCAATGGTTTCAGAAGTTGGTTTTCGGTTGAAGAAAAGAGTTGAAGTTAAGTATTTACTGATATGTGTGTATTAGTATTAGTTTTTGTTATTGATTTAGCTATATTTTGGTTGCCTTTGTTAATTTGTTTTTGTCTTTTTACAAAGAAAAGTCTCGCAGATGTTGCAAGAGTTAGGGTAAAAAGCCGTATAGAATTCCATTACTGTTGGACGACGGTAAGCTTCGAGTTTTTGTGTGGTTTGATTGGGTTCTATTAATTTTCATTTTCGTATAATGGTTTGATTGGGTTCGATTTTTTGTGTGGTTTGATTGGGTTCGATTTTTTGCAAGGTATAAGTTTGGTTTTTGGTAGCCTGGGATATTGCACCATTATTTGTTGCTTTGCAGTATTTAAAATTTTCCTGTTTCACCCATTTATGGACCTGTCTAAACTAGCTCTGAATCTTATTATGATATTATTATGCAAACAGAGAAATTAAACCATATATTTGCATTTGATGCTGAAATTATAACCTCCATTATGATCTCTAGTATTAGAGCAGCAATGAGCATTCTAGAAGCTATCATACCCTAATTGATTTGGTGTGAAACCTTTTTTTCAAATATGTTTTAGTCATGTATAGTGTAATTCAAGATGCATGTTTCAATAACCTTAACATATTTCTTTCAGGTCTGATGTCTTAGGCCAGTTTATGCCTTTAGTTGGAAGGGATTGGACACGATCTGGTGTAGCTAATCTTTTTTCAGCTATTAAGGTATGCTTTTCTCAATTGTTTCTTTGTTTCGGCTTGACTTGACTGAGAAGTTGTTCTTTTCTGGACTATCATGTAAAACTAGATCTAGGAAATTGCTCCATCGTTATTTTAGTTTCACCATAACTGAAATCAAAAATTGTCTCATGTTTCCTTTGCGCTTTACTTTTACTAATTCTTTATAAAATTCCCCATTGATGTAAGTGATGATAAATTTTTTAATGCAAGTTTATACAGTAACTTTATTATGTTAATTTTTACTTTGTGATGAGTAGTGCTATTATCTGTCATGTTTAAAGTCTGAACTAGACTTGCCATATGCATCTTCTATTATATTATATTGGCACTTGTTTTGTTTACGGTCAAATATGCTGCCGGTCCTTGTACTATTGTAATGTTTGATATTTAGCCCCTTTGCATTAAAATTTTTAAAATTTAATCTTCTTATTTTTTTAATTTAAAAATTCTTTATGAAATCGTGGACATCGTTTCATTTAGTTCATAATGATTTACCTCTTAAGACAACCACGTCTTAAAGAATAATTGGAACCACCATTAATCTGTATCGAAAAGGAATGATGTTTATGATAAGTGTTTAATGTTTTAGTAATGGTTAATGATTTTGATTGAATGTAAGGTTGATATGGCTAGGTATACAAGGTTTACTCAGTTGTTATTTGTTATTTGTTATAAGTTAGGGCTTAAGATTTACTCAGTTGGTCAATGCAATAGGTTTCTTCTTTGCATTTTTTGATAGAAATTTTGATAGAATTTAGAATTTTTAGTGATTATTCAGCTTTCTTTTAATTAAATTTTTGGTTTTCTTTTACCTGGTGAGGTATAAATATATACCTCACCATTTCACGTATTGCTTTTTCTTCTAAATCACATTTCATTACATTTTTTGGGTCAGTTCGTAGAAGTTTTAGTGAACTAATGTTATTTGTATTTTAGTTTCTGCTTCCTGGTCCTGTTGCAACTGAAGGCTGCCATTCGATCTTGGAATTAATATTGGTACTGATATTGATATTGATAATTTTCGAAAATGTCATTTTGTATTCGCCTTTTTCATTTAAAATGTTTGGGAGGGTGGACCGAAAACTCTTTGACAATGTTGTTAGAGTTTTTGAGAGAAATGTTCCCGTTTACAAAAATCCCTCAATCGTGCAAAGACATGAAGAAAGTGATAAAAGATTAGGGCCTTGGGTACAACAAAATTCATAGTTGCCCAAATGACTGCATGTTGTATTGGGGTGATCAGAGAAATCAACAGTCTTGTCATGTTTGCAGTAAATCTCGTTGGATGAATGCAGATGCAGAAGATGTTAATGAGGATGAATATAAGCCACAATCAAGAAGGAAGCCGAGCAAGATTTTGCGATATTTTCTGCTAATTCCAAGGCTTCAAAGGCTATTCATGTCGTCGAAGACAACCGAGTTCATGACGTGGCATCATGATCAACGAACGGATGATGGATTACTAAGGCATCCTGTAGATTCTTTAGCATGGAAATCATTTAACAATAAGTTTCCAAGCTTTGCAAGTGATCCTCGGAGTGTAAGGCTTAGCCTAGCATCGGACTGATTTAATCCTTTTAAGATCATGAGCACCTCATATAGTACTTGGCCTGTGGTGCTTGTTCCTTATAATTTACCTCCATGGCTCTGCATGAAACAATCTTCTTTGATTTTATCAATGATTATCCCCGGAGAGAAAGGTCCTGGAAATGATATTGACATATATTTGCAGCCACTTATTGATGAGTTAAAACAATTATGGGTGGGCGATGAGACGTATGATGTTGTGAGAAAGGAGAACTTTTACTTACGTGCTGCTTTGATGTGGACAATTAATGATTTTCCCGCATATGCGAATTTATCTGGTTGGAGTACCAGAGGATGTTATGCTTGTCCTTGTTGTGCTGCGCAAACGTGTTCACAGTGGTTGTATAATGGGAGGAAGTTCTGCTATATGGGGCATCGACGGTGGTTAGATGCAGATTATAGATTTAGATTTCAGAGAGCTTTATTTGACGGTACTGAAGAGGTCAGAGAAGCTCCTGAGCAGACCGTTGGATTTGAAATATTGTTGATGTTAAAAGATATTGATTTCAGTTACGGAAAGCTCAATCAACCATCCAACAGGCAAACAAATAGACGACCAAGGGATGAATCTGATGATGAATCTGATTTGGAGGATGACCCTAATGAGGCGGACTTGTGGAAAAAAAGAAGTATTTTTTTTGAGTTGCCTTATTAGGAGCATCACATATTACGTCACAATCTTGATGTGATGCATATTGAGAAGAATGTCTGCGAGAACATCATCGCGACAATTTTGAATGTCGATGGTAAATCCAAAGATAATCTTCAGAGTCGACTTGATTTAGTTGACATGGGAATTCGACGTGATCTTCATCCCCAAGTACTTCCGAATGGAAGATATCGGTTGCCTCTTCCAATTTTTTCAATGTTGAAGGAAGAGAAAGAAATGTTCTGCGCAGGGTTGAAGGATATAAAGGTCCCAGATGCATATGCATCAAATATATCTTGATGTGTAAGTCTTAAATATCGAAGACTGTATTCATTAAAATCACATGACTATCACATCTTGATGCAAGATCTACTTCCAGTTGCTTTACGGTGTTGTATGTCAAAGAAGGTAACGTCTTGTATAATTGAACTGTCGAATATAATGAAAGCAATTTGTGGCAAAGTTCTTAACTTTGAAGAACTTGAAAAAATACAAAATCGAGCCGCTTTGACATTATGCAATTTGGAGAAGATCTTTCCACCTTCCTTCTTCACTATTATGGTGCACCTGGTAATTCATCTCCCTCGTGAAGCAATAATTGGTGGACCGGTGTTCTATCGTTGGATGTATCCCATAGAAAGGTGCTAATTTATTTCAAGCTCTTTCATTCATTCAACTCTATACCTATAGTTACAACCTTTGATAATGTAGTATATCGTGTTTAGGTTCCTGAGCAAATTGAAGTCTTATTGCCGTAATAAGTGTTATTCAGAAGGATCAATTGCTGAAGGCTACTTGGCAGAGGAATGTATGACATTCTGTTCTAGATATTTAGAAGATGTTGAAACAAGATTGAATAGACCAAGTAGAAATGCTGGGCTCAATGATCCTAACTTGGCCAAAACTTATTTATTTCAAAGTTATGGAGAACCAATCGGCAAAGTTGAAGTTGCAGAATTAGATGACCGATCTTGGATACAAGCACATAGATATGTTCTTTTCCACCACGATGCAATTCAACCATTATGCAAGTAAGTTCTAGAATATGATAAATATGATAAATATTAATCTTCTTGATTTATTTATTTTCTAACCAACTAAACCTGTTTTCAACATAGTGAGTACAAACAAATATTGAGATCTCGTTCATGTTCACAAAGATTACCACATCGAGAGATTAATAAGTTATTCACTGAATCTTTTCATGAATGGTTAAGCCAAACGGTATGCAACGTGTTCTTTTATTATTACTCAAATCATATTTCGATTCAAATCATAAAGTTTTCTCGTAACATTTATAATTATTACTCAAATCATATTTTGATTCAATAGGTTTGGAGTGGGAAGGCCGTTAGTGATGAAGTTAAATAACTTTCCCAGGGTCCGAATCGATTAGTGAAAAGATACAGTGGCTTCATCATCAATGGATTCAGATTTCATACCAAATATCGGGAGAGATTGAGGAGAACCCAAAATTGCGGACTAGTTGTTAATTCTTCTATTACGAGTTATGCTAGTGCTAGGGACAGTAATCCTGTCGAGGGAAATGTGGATTTTTACGGACTTCTTACAGACATTATTGAATTGGATTACTATGGAAAATGGAAAGTTGTCTTATTTCGAGGTGATTGGGCTGATGTTATACTGCTCGCGGTATTAAAAACAATCAATTCGGATTTACAATGGTGAATTTCTCTCGATTGATTCACACTGGAGAACAATTAATAGACGAGCCGTACATATTTTCTTCTCATGGTACGTTGTACTCCGAAACAGCCCTAGAGACTTGTTTGACATGGGCAATGAAAATAGAGATGATATCATTGAAAGATCAGAAGCTTTGCCTTTTCCACAACAAAATTTAAATGAAAATATCCCTAGTACTAGTACGCAATTTCAATGGGTTCGTCGGGATGTGGATGAAGATATTTACGAATTATAATGTAGTAAGAATTTACAATTTTTTTACTTATATGTAATGTTATTATTTTAATCTTGCTCATGTTATATAATTTAACTATTTTATGTGTACTGTTGTTGTTCCAATTTGTTACTAAAATTTACACCGTTTTATGTTTATTGCAGGAAAAATGCGTAGAAGAAAGTTACGACATTTAAATATTGTTCAGAATAATCCAAATTCAGAAGAAGGCAATAGTGAACAGCAAACAGTTGTTGGATCTTTAAGTGTGCCGGAGACAGTTCACGATACTGCAGAAGTTCAGAGTAATGTTTAGTTTGTTTTACATGCGTGTTCACTTTTATTATTAATTTATTTTTTATTTTTAATATAATAATATGTCATTTTTCAGTTGAGAGTGCCGGGACGCGCAGAGGTCGAGGTCGTACTCTACTTACAGATTTGTACGACTTAGCTCCTACCGAGTGTGTCAAAGTTCGTAGAAATAATCATGGTCAGCCTGTCGGAATTGAAGCTCAAGTTTTAGCTGGCTATTTGGGCATTCTTGCACGAAATTCAAATATGTTGCCCATCAACTACGAATCATGGCATCACATGCCTGACAGCAACAAAAATCAAGCTCTCGACAATATTAAGGTAAGAAAACGTGAAATTAATCTCTAATGCTTTGGTTTAAGTTTAATTTTTATTTACTTTTTAACCTTGTGTTTTTTTAGGAGAGATTTATTTTAGAGGTATCTGATGACTATATCAAGAAGACATTGGGCAAAAAATAGAGAGACAATAAAAGTACTTTAAAAAAGCAATATTTTAAGAAAGACATAAGCCTCGAGGAAAAATTGTGCAATGTCCCGCCAGGAATGCTGAGGTACCAGTGGGAAGATACGGTTAGATTTTGGAATTCAAAAAAAGGAGAGGTATTACGTACTTTCAAACTCTTCTAAATTGTTCAGGTCTAGTATTTACTATATATGTAATAATAATTACTCAATGTAGGACCGTGAGCGTATTGGAACAAGTAGCAGACAGAAACAAAAATTCACGTACATGGCAGGGTCGAGAAGTTTTGCTCGCGTAGCTGAGGCCGAGGTATTATAAATTTATTAATTTTATCAACTTACGATGAGTCTCTACTATTAAATAATATTTTTATTACTATATTGTAGGAAGTCTCGTCTGGTCAAAAAGTTGGACACCTTCAGCTTTTTGACATTACGCATAGGAAGAAAGATGGATCCCCAATGACATCCGAAGCCAGAGAAATTATGGTATATTAACTTAATAAAATTTGATTTGTTCTAAATTATGTTGCATTCTTTTTTAAATAATGTTATGTTATTTTCCATTTTTTTTCAATTATATATTTCATTTCTAACTCTTTTATTTATTTTTTAGGAGAGACTAAAGGAAAAGAAGGCAGAGTACGAAGCGACTGCTTCGACTGATAGTTCTGTTAATCATGAAGACATTGATAACAGAATTATTACTGAAGTTTTGGGTCCTAAGAGGTATGGTCGGGTTCGATTTCAAGGATCTGGTGTTACCTCGACCCAATATTTTGGATCCAGCTCCTAACAATACATGCCTTCCGGAAGTCAAGCTCATGCTGAAGTTCAGAGGTTAAGAGATCAGCTAGCTCAGAAGGAAGCCAGCACAGTTGAGCAAATTGCAGAGGTTCAAAGAAAATATGAAGAACTCCAGCAACAACTTCTAGCCGATGCAGCAGAGAGGGAGGCAGCGGCAGCAGCGAGGGAGGCAGCGGTAGCAGCGAGGGAGGCGAAGCAGAGCAGAAAGTATGATGAGCTGTAGCTACAGCTTCAGTAAATGATGAAGATGTTTCAGCAGTCGCAGCAGCCACCTTCTTAGATATTTATTTTCCTGTTATGACGATATTTTTAACATTTTTACATTGAATATTATTTAACAATGTACTTAGTTATACTTTATTTATTAATGTAAATCATATATCTTTCATTGAATTTGAAGTATTATTTAGGTTTAATGTTATTGGCTGGATTTGTATGTCATGTTTGCTGTTATTGGTTGAATTTGTAATGCAGGAGGGTTCGATATTGGTTAAAACGCACCGTTTTGAATCTGTAAAATTAGCGGCGTTTGTGGGGAAAGCGCCGCTAAAGGTTTGTACTTTTAGCGGTGTTTTTTGGTAAAACGCCGCTAAAGGTCTGTACTTTTAGCGGCGTTTTTTGGTAAAGCGCCGCTAAAGGTCTATACTTTTAGCTGCGTTTTTAGGTACAACGCCACTAAAGGTCTGTACTTTTAGCGGCGTTTTTAGGTAAAGCGCCGCTAAAGGTCTGTACTTGTAACGGCGTTTGTCGGAAAGCGCCGCTAAAAATCTGTACTTTTAGCGGCGCTTGTGGGTAAAGCGCCGCTAAAGGTATGTACTTTTAGCGGCATTTTTTCACATAAATGCCACAAAACTTTGCGGTGCCGCTTATAGCAGCGTTCCAGAAGCACCGCTAAAAATCTGTTTTGCTGTGGTGTTAAAACCCAAAATCCACAGCTGAGTTTTGCAACATAGCTCTTATACCACTAAACGTAACACCCCAAACCCGAACTAGACGTTACAGCTGAATCTGACGATGTCACATGATAGGGTGTTTGAAAACTAAGTTGTCACGATAAATCCATCTCTATTAAATTACTTTTTTTATCTCTTATTAATTCTAAAAATCGCTTACCCATTTATTCAATTGTTTTAAAACTTAGTTCGTTGCGAAAGCTTTATAAATCGTTTAATGTAAGCCGTGTATTTAGGGAAAACTTTTACTTTTCAAAAACTGAGTTTTTCAACATCTAGCAGCTATAAATCCACAAAATCTATAAAAATCCCAACTTTAAGCAAAGAGTCTAAGAAGTCCCAAATTTACATAAAAAAATTAACCAAATAAAATTTAAAAGCCATAAATGAAAATAAAGCAGTCTAATAACCGTGTGGCCATCGTTGAGTCCTCTATCGCACAGATCCGCCTAAGTCTAGGGATTACTTGTACACATTAAACAGAAGGAGTGAGTTTATGTAAACTCAGTGTGTAAACCCCACAGAAAATATGCATACAGTCAATTAGCTGTAACAGTCAAATGTAGTCTGAGGCCTAAGCCCATTACAGTTTAAGTAGCAATTTAGGCCTTAGCCCATTTCAGTGACAGTATCAGATATACATTAGGGCCTTAGCCAATCATAGTAACAGTCAAGCATACAGTAATCAGTAAATAGAGCCCTACCCACCAACCTCTACACACCATCTCCGTCCATCCTTACACTCCATGTGGGGTTTAAAACACCCACCTATCTCTACACTCCAAGCTGGACCGAATGCAGCACATAACAGTAAATTTGTAGTTGAGCTGCCAAATAATAGGCTTAAGAGCTTTTCAGTACACTTCCTCCAGATATCATCATCCCAACTCAATGCAATGTAAACATACAATATGTCATGCTTTTATGCAACTATCAGTCATACGTATATGTATATCTATCAGTAAACATGCATACATTTATCATGCTCAGTATGTACATCATTTACAGAGCATACAATATTTCCTTACCGACCCTACAGTAAGTTCACAGTTGACTTGGGTGACCCGTGCAACCCTAGGAATCATTTCAATTAAATGGGCCCACATGCCCATGTGGCCTACCCGTGTGGACCTACACGGCCCTATTTGGCCTTACACAAAGCCTGGCCCAAAATTCCACACGCCGTATGGACTACCCGTGTGGACCCACACGCTCGTGTGGCCCACACAGCCCAAATTAGTTTAGCTCGTGTGTCACACAAGGCCTACTTGGCCACCACACGGCCGTGTCTTTCGCACACGGCCTGGCCTCGTTGTTTACACGTCCGTGTTATAGCACACGGCCTACCACATGAGCGACTACATGCCCATGTGGCATCAACAGTGGGGTTTTTAGCTTTCGCTGAAACCCCATTTTCTACATTTTCGGGTACACACTTGGTTTCGATTGAAGCTAAAATGATCCCAGAGCACCCAAGAACCTATATTCGATAATCCAAGGATCGAATTCAATAATATTAGTGAAAACTAACAGAAATTATAACAAGGTAATCATCCTTCAACAACCAAAAGCCTTACCTCCAAACAAATAGCAGGAACTTTACAACATCAAAACGTTAATGGCTGATCTCCAGCCCCTTGATTGACTCTTAATAATCAAATGAACACTTCCCTTAAATCACTTATCCAATAACACATTTAGGTTAAAACATGAATAAAAACTTACCGAACATGCCGACTTTGTACAAAACCAATCGAGTTAATGGAAAATAAAAAGAAATGGAGGGGAAATCAATAGAAATTTCGACAGTAAGGGGAAACAATAGAAGAGGAAAAATGGCATAGAGAAAATTTCTGAGACGGAGAAAGCTGAAGATATTCTGATAACTATTTTTCCCCCAAATCACTCCACCAACCCCACTATATCTCAACTACTCAGCATTTTAATAAAACTCAAACTCTTCTCTAACCGACCGAGCAAAAACATTGCCTATCTAGAAATACGAACTCAAGACCTCCAGTAAACTCACATTCCACCTAACCACCAGACCAGCAGACCCATTCTGTTAAGTACATACAAACTTTTAATTAAAAGTCTACTGACCAAAAATAGCGCTTTATTCATAAAATTACCAAAATTTACCCAAAGTAAGGCTTAAACTTGGGACCTTATACACACACACAGAGAACACTTAACCACTGAAGCAAACAGGCAATTGTGTCACAAATTCACAAAATCCAAAAATAACAATTTTTGGACGTTACAATGGGAATAGATGAAAATTTTAAAATTTAGGTACTAAGTGCTCTTTTTATTAGATCCTACTTTTATTTGGATTAAGGCTCTTTCTATGCAGCATTGAAATTACCAAATATATATTTTTTACAAAAAAAAAAATTCTAAACTAATTACTTTTTGGATAAATTTAATTATTTAATTATTTTATTTATTTAATTTAAGATTATATTATCATTTGTCAAATAATTTAATTATATTCTACAATTAATTTTAAATAATTTATCAAACAAATTTTTAACTTAAATTAACACTTTATTTTTTTTCAATACTTATTTTTCTAACACTTAATTTTTTGGTTTAGAAAACATAATCTAAATATTACTCACTTAAACTCAAAAATCTAAAACAAATATATATATTACCAACACTCAAACTTGGGTGAGTTACCCAAAAATTCTGATTTTTAACTATAATTACCGAATTATGTTGATTTTGTGAAATTTATCGAATTAAGTTGATTATGGGAGAGAAAGGAAAACTGTTTCCAATTGGATGTGCTTTTAGCTTTGGTTGGATAGTTAAATGTTAGTGTTTTTATCCTTGAGTCTCGGTTTCGATTCCTCCCTTACTCACATTTGTATTTTTTTATTTCATGTTGCTTTAAGCTTTTTAAAATTTTAAATTATTTTTTAACATATTAGTTCTTTTGATTAGTTGGTTAGATAGTTGCAAATACATCCTTGAGTCTTGGATACGATTCATTTTCTACTTATATTTGTATTTTTTTATTTTATATTGCTTCAAGCTTTTTAAATTTTTAATTAATTCTTTAACATATTAGTTCTTGCATTAAATGATTAAAAAGTTGCAATTGCATCTTTGAATCTCCAATTTAAATTCTTTACCACTCACATTTATATTTTTTATTTTGTATTGCTTCAAACTTCACTACTCCAAGTGTAACGCCCCAAAAATTTGAGTGTTTAAGTGTTGGATTCTAGTGTAATTAAGTTTCTATATTTGTAGTTTTGTGCTTTGCTTATGTGTTCGAGGTCAGGAGTTGGAGTTGTGTTTTAGAAAGTTTTGTTATTTTAATTTAAGCTAACCTCTATTCCTAAACCATTGACTTAATTTTAATTCAGTGTTAACCTATATCAAGAATGAGTTTGTTAGTTCACTGGTTAAGTTTCTATATTTTGTTTAGTCATGTGTTTGAGTCTCGATGTATGCATTAGGTAATTTTTTTGCTTAATGTCGGAATTTTGATCGGTGGCTAAATTAAATTGAACATTCCCTCTCCTTTCTACTTCCCATTTTCCCTTTCCTATCTTCTTTCTTTTTTGTTTCTTTCCCTTTTAGTTTTTATTTTTTGTTCAATTGCTGCTTAGATTCACAAGTTTTGTCTGCTACCATTGTCGAGTAAGTTTGTGTACTGTTAAATTACTATGTTCAGTTGTCCAACTTTGAAAAATATTGATTATTGTCTTCCTTGTCGAGTGTAGTTTTGCATAAACTGCTTGAATCCTTTTGATTTTATGTTCGATTGTTGTTTAGGGGAAGGTCTCAAAGATAATGATCCCTCTAACGGTCTAGATTTGTGATTTGTAGTAGTACGAAAGTAATTATTAAGCGATTTAGGATTTTCTTATGTCAAAATGTTTTGACGAAGTTAGTGGTGTGATAACCTTAGTGTTTGTTTCAAATTATGGCTTAATTGTTTGTGGATTGTTCATTTTATGTCTTAGGATTCTTCTACGTTGTTCCTACTTCGAAACTATTTTAGGTGCGTACCGAAAATCTGAGTTTTTACAAATTTTAGACATCGAAAAAAAATGGCTGTCAGTGCCACAGACCGTGTGGTAGGCCATATAACTTATTATCCATCAAGTAAGAGCCACATGGGCGTTTGTCCAGATCATGTGTAGCTATGTTAGTGCAGGGTTCACAGGGGCCAAGGACACGGGCATTTATCCAGGCCGTGTAACCCAATGTTTACAAAATAAGGTTCAGACGAGTAGAGGACATGGTTGTGTGAGGCACATGAGCAAGCACACGGGCGTGTAGGATAATTTACAAAATTTTTCTATATTTTGAGCATCTCTCAAACCAAATACAGAACCTTCTTTGAGGCCATTTAAACTGAGTTAAACTGCATAAACTGATATTTTGTGATTTGGAACTTGAATATTGGTTATCAATGTGTGTATTGTATTTGACTAATGTTGAAACCATTTTTTTTAAAAAAGGAATCACTTTAAATTTTGAGAGTGAAAATTAAAACGGGAGTCGCCACCAATCCTTTTTGCTAAGGTGTGATCGTGTCACCTTGAAAAGTGGTTGCTTTTAGTAATCAATTTGATTTATTGAAACAATGATTTGGGTCTATGAAAATCAAGAAAACGGGTTCGGGAGTCGGTTACGCACGAGGAAGGATTAACACCCTCGATACGCCCAAAATTGGTACCTAATTGATTAATTTATGTCCTAACGTTGAAAATTTGAACAGATTTTAAGACACGGTCCTTTTATTAAAAGAACATTTGAATAAATCAAAGTAAATACCAAGGCCCACTTATCTCAAAGAAAAGAAAATGTTGAACCCAGTAAGTTAGGATGCGACGTTTCAACCCTTCGAAATTAGGTGTGTCCATTTTTATAAAGAAAAAACTCATGCATTTAAATTCAAAAGGGATATCTAATTTTTCGAGTCAAGTGAAAAAACGGAACCCAGTGAGTTAGGGCTCGATTTCTCAAAGTTTCGAATATAGAGTATCGCCTCTATTTTTAAAATTCTTATCTCGAGATGACAAAGCGTCACGTCCAATAAGTTAGGACGCAACATCTCAAATTCCGAGGGTAAGTTTTTATTTAAAATCCTTATGCGTTTTGATTTAAAGAGATAAGGATGCTCATTAGCTTAGGTCTAACGAGAAAAAAATCGGAACCTAGTGAGTTAAGGCACGATTTTCTCAAGATCCCCAAACACGAGCATTGCTTTATTTTAGAAAATTTGAGTAAAAATGGAGTGATGTTTTCATCTTAAAAAGAGGGTTATACAATCTCAAACACAAATGCTGAAACACAATTTACGACAATTACAAGATAAACCAATTTCAAAGCTAACCTAGACAATCATAAGTGGAGATATCAAAAGATCATGATTAATAGAACGAGTAATATAAAATGCTTGGCTAACACGAGAAAAATGATGAAGATAACAAAAAATAACAAAATTCAAATTGTAGGGAAATAAACAAATTCGAATAAAACATAGAGCAAATTAAAAATTAATAAAACATAAGCAATTTAAGAATGATAAATAATTTAAAATAAACTAATGTGAAAAGTAGTTTTTTTTTTTATTTCAAAATCAATAATATACAACAGTTTAAAATAGAGGATATATGAAGCATTTGAATATATAAGAGTGAAAAATAGATAGCGTGAAAACTTAATATGAACAATATTAAAATATTTTAAATGAATAAATAACATATAAAATAGCTATAAGAAATATAAATATTTAAAATGATATATGTAAAAGAGGAAATTAAAATACATAACAATTTTAATATATGAAAAAAATTGAAATAAACTACATACAATATATAGAAATCTAAAATAAACAATATATATAAGTTTGAAATAACATATAAAAGGTTTTTTTTTATCTTTTAGAAAAGAAATAGTAATACATAGAAAGGAGTTAAGAATAAGTAATATACGAAAGTTTTTTTGTTTTGTTTTTTTTTTTAAATGTATATGTATATATATGTAATGAAGATAAAATAAAATAAAATATAATAAAGCACATAATACAATTTAAAGCAAGCTAAAAAAACAAATTAAAATAGGTAACAAATTAAAAAATTGAAAATAAGGACTAAATCCTAAAGCGCAAAAACCCAAAGGAACCAAATATGGAATTAATCCCAGCCCTTAAACGCTGCACTTCATCTGATAAAGCAATGGACCAAATCAAAAAGAGTCGAAGTCAGAGGGCCAAATTTGTAAATAATAAATGACCGCATTACAGCACGCCCCAAATGAAGGAGGACTTGTTGCGCAAATACACCTTCAGGGACCTAAATGCGCGGATCTAGCCGCATATGGGTCGGGTCATCGGGTCACCTTTATACGATGCCGTTTTAAGGTTATTGAATCAGACCTAAAACGACATCGTTTCATGTCGTGTATAAAGGCAAATAGAAGCCAAGAAAAACATGTATCCGGCCATTTCTTTACCCTAGCCCCTTTTCTTTATTTGAACCTCTAAGAGGCCAAACCCTAGCCGCCATGTAGCCACTGCAAACAGTGACCAACGGAGGGTGGTCTATTCGTTTTTTAACCCCGTTCAGGATCACGTTCACGGGTCTAACTCTTACGACCACGAAGAATCAAAAAGAAAGCCTCACACCTTTGTCAGATTTGGTTTCAACGGAGAAGAAACTCCGAGGAGTACCGATGATTCAAGGTTCAGGTGAGTCCTTTACTCTTATCCTTTTCTTCTTCTTTGTAAACAGTCGAAAGAATGAAAATAAAAATAAAAAGAACCACAAGATAACAGCGAAATGTTAAAAGGAAACAATCACCTTTTTTTTCTTTGAATTTTTTGATTAATCTTCTGTATTCGAAAAAAAAGGGGTTATTTACATTGCTTTCTTTTTGTGGCTTTATAGCCGAAAAATACAAAAATATTCATTATATTTACATCTCTACTACTATTTCGGGTCTGTCTCTGCCGTTTCCTTTCTTTTGTTTCATTTGTTGGTCTTTCGGAGGGTCAACGACAGAGGGAAGGTTGTTCTTTTACCTCTCTAGTGAAAGGGGACAGACCTTGGGATGAGGGGCCTCGGGACGAGCACGCTGACGTGGCTGAGGGCAATGGCGTTAGAAACCCTAGGGTTTCTGGCCTCTACCAAAAATTTTTTCAAGCTGTGGGCCTGTTCAGGTCGGGCTAGGGCATTTGCGCTTATTGGGCCAATTAGGTTAGGGGTTTAGGTCACCGGGTTTTTGGTGTTTGGGCAGCTAGGTTAAATATTGGGCTGATGTAAATGGACTTTTGGTATTTTATTAATTTATTCTGGTTTTAATATTTTGTTTGATTTAGCTTATTAGGCTCGGGCGAATTTGGGCCTGTACAACTAATATTACTTGAATTGACCTTTCGTATTCGAATATAAGTTATATTTGAATATTCGTATAGAACTCTGTATTAACTATTTTGTGAAGTATGCATATGCATCAGATGGGAATTGCATCAGGAGAAAGTACTTTGTTTTGAATCAATGGTTAATCTCTGGTATCCACGTACTAATCTGGCAGCTAGACTGCAATCTCTGAAACGTGTCAAACCAACATTGGGTGGTGTGTAGGGTTGGATGAGTAATAAATACCTTATTTAGTGTGTTAGGTTGGTCAGAGATGGTGTGTAGCTGTAATAGCCCGACTTTCAATGATGTTAGAAACAGTAGTTCGAGACCACCAAATCTGAAAAATGAGCTCATAAATTTTATTATTTAATATTTACGAGCCAAATATGGTTTTTAAAAGATTTTTGAATTAGTAAATTTGTGTTTATAAGGATTTATTAAATTAATTGATTTAGAAAATGAGGTATCGAGACCTTGATTTTATAAATTGAGTCGTAAATATTTTTATAAATATTTACAGAGTCTCATTAAGGTAGTATTAAAATTTCGTAAGAAATTTTAACGTCTCGATAGTCAATTAATTAAAAAGGACTAAATTGAAAAAGGTGTAAAACTTATTAATTCAAGAAATAGGGATTAAGTAGCCTAATTAGTAAATAAAAGAGGACTAAAAGGACAAATAGACCACATGAATTGGCTAAGGTGGCATAGACAAGACAAAAAATCTGGAAATGTGATGAAATAAGGGCAAAATTGTAAAATTTTCAATTTTGCCAAAATTATATGAAATAAATGGGAAATTAGAGTTTCTAGAGAAATTCATCATCATTTTCAGCTGAAAAACAGCCATTGAAGAGGGTTTAAGCTGGACTTTCATATTTTAACTTTATGTAAGTTTAATTCTTGCTTTTTCCTTGAAATTTTAATGTTTTTAGACTTTTAGAACTAGGTCCAACGTACTATTTCATTAGTTTTTGATTTTGTTGAAAGTTTTGGAAGATACCATTGATAAGTTCATATGATTTTAGTTATTTGATGATGAAATTGAGATGTTAATGGATGTTTACAGGTATTTTATCAAAAAAATTTGACTGAAATCATGTTTTAAGGATTGAATTGAAAAGTGTTGAATTTATAGAAAATTCTAAAATTTCATGGAATTCATGGGCTGTTATTGATATGTATGAGAATAATTAGGCTTGGAACAAGGATTAAATTGCATGAATTTCATTTTTTGAGCTTAGGGACGAAATTGTCATTTAGTAAAAATATAGGGGCAAAATGATAATTTTTCATGTGACTTGGATAGAATTGAATGTAAATTGTATTAAATTGATGTTAAATTTACCCATATAGATCTGGATAGATCAAAAACAAAGTTAGATCGTGGAAAAGAAAAAATATTGGAATAGCAAACTACAACTCACAAACAATTATCGAGGTAAGTTAGTGTAACTAAATTTATATATTTACATGCTCGAATTGAATTTTATGTATGTGAAATATGTAATGGCTATGTATATAGAAATTTATTATATATCTGGAAACTAACCGATAAACATTAAATTTCGTTTGAATGAATGAAACTTAATTGGATACAAGGTTCTGTTTCCCGAAATGGTAGTGATATGCATATGTTGCAGATATACTGTAACTCAAAAGAGCATCTCATTATAAGCCCTTTCAAGCTTCTCGTTATAATATTCTTGCGAGCTTCCCGTTAAATGATCTTCGGAGCATCCCGATTGGTTGTGATCTGTATATGTTGTAGACATACTCACGCTCTTATGAGCGTTTTGTTTATAGGCTCTTTATGAGCTTTCTGTTAAATGCTTTTCGAAGCTACCCGATATAAGCTCTTTATGAGCTTCCCATTATCAAGCCCGGATATGCTTCCCGTTACATGGCTTAATAAGCTTCCCGTTATAGTCCTTGAGAGAGAGCTTTCTGTTTAAGTGCTCTAATGAGTACTTCCGGACATGAATTGATGGATTTTTTATTTGTACACTTTATGTGTACTACCCTCGTATCCATTGAGATTTCAAATGATTCAACGGGTGAAATTCTGACATGAAGACAAGTGAAAATCAAAATGAAATCAATATCTGAAAAATACATGCAATGCATGGAACTTGGTATTTGATGAGCTCATCTTTTTTATTGATATTTACATGAAATGAATAACTAACATATTTGATGACATTGTGTGCTTAGGCTATGACAAGTTGTTTGGAATCCATGTGTATGATTACTTAATGTACAAATGAATGGTAAGTTAATTTCCTATTATGCAGACTTACTAAGCATAATATGCTTACTTTGTTTTATTTCATCTGTTTTATAGTAATACAAAAACTCCTTGGATTGGACGCTTGGCGGAGATCACTCAAACTATCCACCAGCACATTTCGGTACAAATATGATACTAATTATAGATATAATGGCATGTATAAGTTTTGGTTAGCCAATGTTGGCATACAAATATTTTGGTTGTAAATAGCCATTGGAATGGCTTGTGATGAATGTATTATGGTATATTAACATATGGGTTATAAGTGCTTAATTTGGTTTATGAATATTACTATAATATTAAGTAAATATGGTTAAATAAATAAATTCACAAACATGAATTTATGAAGTGATATGGTTTGTATGAGACTTGAGTTTTGCATGATTTAAATATTTTGGATTGGCTTTTGGATGTGTTAAAATGTTTGTATAGGTAGATGATCAAATGGGTGAGAAATAAGACTTGGAAATGGTCTTATTTTGTCCACACAGACAGAGACACGGGCATGTGTCTCAACCGTGTGTGACATACGGCCTAGCACATGGACGTGTGTTCTAGCCGTGTGTCCCCTGCATCTTAAAATTGAGAAATAGAATACCCAGAATTTATCACATGGCCTGACACATGGGCGTGTGACCCCTGCACTTTCATGTTTTGCAAGTCAGAAAGTTGCACGGGTTAGTGACACAGCCGTGTGACCTAATTCATATACCACATAGCGTAGAACATGGGTGTGTCACTTGGCTGCGTGAGCCACACAGCTTGACCACACGGGCGTATGACCCCCGCACCTAGGAAAAATTTTGAAATTTTGCGAAAAATTCTCTGAGTTCCTAATTTAGTCTCGACTTGTTTCTAATGTATGTTTTGGGCCTCAAATGCCCTAATAAAGGACTTTACGATAAATTTTTTGACATGTATGATAAAATAATATAAAATATCTATATTCATTTCGTAAGTTCTGGTAATGCTCCGTAACCCTATTTCAGTGACGGATACGTGTTAGGGGTGTTCCATGTAGCGGATGGGGGTAGGATTTGTTCTGTTCTAATACGACATTATGATCTGATATATATAAATTTCTGAAAATTATGACTGTCCGAAACGATATATGCTTTTGGGTTTGTTATGACATTTTGATATGTTATTTGAATATGTGTTTGTTGTTAGTAAGAATCTATTTCAATACTAGTGTCTGTACTTGTAGTTGATTATAAAATTATATATATCTGATTTTGTATGTGAGTATATGTCAAATCTGTAACTGCTAACTTGTCTGTTATTTATGTACATATGCTTGTGGGTCAGGTCACACACTGGGCTTCTAGCTCACTCATTTGTTTAATTCGTTTCAGGTGTGTAATAGGGCAATTCTGCCCGGCCCAATTAAACTAAATAAATACAAAACCAAATAAAACTAAAATCTATAAGTCCAATGTCCATTTACAAATTGAAAAAAAAAGGGGCCCGATACCCCTAACAGGCCCTTAACCCAAAGTTCAGCCCAACCTCAAAACCCATACCCAAAACCCCCAAACCCGGATAGCCCAAGCTCCAGCAAACCCTAGGGTCAGACTAGGGTTTCAGAAACTGAAACGGCGCACCAACCCTTTGACCCTACCACCCGAAGCCCTTCTCACAGGCCACTATGCTCATCGCATCACCGCCACCTGCCAACAATAAATGAAAGAGCGTCAGCAACTAAAGAAAACAGTAAGAACATAGTAAATCAAAGACAGAAGCAAAGGCATAGGGATCCGGCTATAAAGCCATCAAAAAATAGAAGGACGGGGTTCGTTTTTTTTTCTCTTTTATCATCATCAAAATATATGTAAAAGAAAAGGAAAAGAACAGAAAATACCTTGTAATCGAAAGCCAGAATCAATCCAAACCAAGTTCTTTTTGGAGGTGATCTCATGTTTCTCTACAGATCCATTCCCTCGTTTGTTTCCCTTCTTTAGCCTTTATTATTCAATAAATAAAAGTAGAATAGAAGATAGGGAATATACCTTTCTGAGTGAACCGCTGAAGGTCCCCGTTCCCTTCGTTGTCATCGGAGGCGGATGTGGGCCTTGGAGCTCAAAACGGCACGACCTCTCTAAAGGATCGCCCTGAGCAAAGCCCATCAACCTTCATGAAAAACCCCTTGTCGATTCGAGGCATACGGGTGAACGGATGGCCATCGATTTCGGCCTTGATGTGGTGGCTCTTTGGTCATCTCTGCTTCAGTAGATTGAGGAGAGAACGGCTCTGGTCTTCTCATTCTTTTTTGAGGAGAGACCCAAAACTTGTGATTTAGGGTTTTAAGTTAACCCTTGAATGGCATGAAACAGAACCGTTTAGGGCCTGTTTCGATGGCTCTAAAACAGTGCCGTATAAGCACCCTTTTGCCCAGCATTGACCCAATGACCAGACCCAAGTACACAGAGATCCGCGTGTTTTGGCGTCCAAGGGTATATTCGTACATTTGGTCCCTTTGATTCATAGTGGCTTCCAATTGGACCCCTCTTACGTCTCATTTCAGTTTTAAAATTATCCCTAAAATTTTAGCCGCGTTGCAATTTGGCCCTCCTCAAAAACGCAACACTTAGAAGGCTGGCTTATTTCCAGTTTTGGTCCCTGCTCTTTATGCCCGCGTTTCTCCTGGGTCCTTTGACCGTTTTTCAATTTCCAATTTGGGCTCTCAATTCTATTTTGATTTTAAATTTGACCCTCAATTGTTTTATGTATTTACTGACTCTTTCATTTACTATTATTTTTATTATTATTATTGTTATATTCTTTATTTTCCTACTTTATTTTTTAATATTATTAATAGATTCTATTCACTCTTCACTCTTCATTATTACTAAATTGTTATTATTATATACATTATTATCATATTCTATTTAGTATATTAATATCATTTTCCCTATCATATTTTATTACTGCTATTTTAATACCTTTATATTAATATACCATTGTTACTTTCTCTTCACCACTATTAACATGTATATATATATGTGTGTGTATAGATTACTATGTACATTTATTATTATTGTATTATTAGAATATTATTTTCATTGTTTCCCCTTTCATTACCATGTTACATCTAGCTTGGTTATATTACTTTTACCATTTTATGCATATATATATATGTATATATTCACATAGTATTAATAGTTATTCTGAACATTCTTATTATTTCTAATATATATTTGTTATGTATATGTTTTAATATCTTATTACTCATTTTATTGTTATCTCATGTACATATTTTAATTTTATTATGTAAGTATTTTCATGCATTACGTATTTAAATATATATATATATTTTTATGCACTATATATTACATTTTCATTTTACGTATTTGCCACTCTATTATATATTTGTTACATCATATTATATATAAATATTTTAAAATACTATATTACGTGTATATATACATATATTTTATAAGTATACGATTTCTTTACTTTAAAAATCTTATCTTTTATTATATAATATATTACTTAATTTTATTTGAATACTCATAACTCTAAGCCTACTTTCCTAACTACTCATTTTCATTTGCTGAAAATTTTGCTTATTTTAATTAGTCTTGCACTTCTCTTGGAATGGTTTTAATCTTTGAATGTTCATATTATTGTTTATAATGATGTTATTATGTATATCATTTTGCATTTGTTGACTATTCACGATTCATTATTGTAATGCATTGATTATGAATTGTTTCTTAGCTTCGTATTTTATAATTTCATCTTTATGTTTTATAAAAGTCATGCCTAACTCTATTTTGTTAAAAATTTTCATTCAAAAGCTTCAAAAAAAAAATAACTCGTGTTTGGGTACTTCGAGGAAATCGAGCCTTAACTTACTAGGCTCCGATTTTTCTCATTAAAATCCAAGCTATCGAGTACCGCCTTTAAAATAAAATACCAGGGTTTTCAAACAAAACTTATTCTCGGGGTTTGGAAGTGTTACGACCTAACTTATTGGACGTAGCATTCATTATCCCGAGATAAGAATTTCAAAATCAAGGTGATATTTTAAGTTTTGATACTTTGAAGGATCGAACCCTAACTTACTGGGTTCCGATTTTTTATTCGACTCAATATAATTAAATATCCCTTCTCTGATTTAAATACATGAGTCTTCTAAATAAAAAAGGCGAGTTCAATCTCGAGAAATTGAGATGTTGCATCCTAACTTACTGGGTACAGTATTCCTATTTCTCTGAGATAAGTGAGCCTCGATTTTATATCGATATATTCAAACACTTTTCACAACAGAAAGATCGTATTTTAAAATCTTTTCAATCGTTTGATAATAGGACATTAAGTAATCAATTAGGTACCAATTTTGGGCGTTACGAGGGTGCTAACCCTTCCTCGTGCATAACAGACTCCCGAGCTCGTTCTTTGATTTTTGTAGACCAAAATTACTTGTTTTAATAACTCAAAATGTTTTATTAAAATAATTTAAGGTGACCCAATCGCACCTCGGAGAAGGTCAGTGGCGACTCTATTTTTAAATTTTAAAGTCGATTCCCCGATTTTCGAAAAAAGTGGTTTCGACAGCTTAGCGACTCTACTGGGGACCTTTCAAAAGAGTCAAGCCGTCAAATTGATTACTTATTGTCCTCTCGTCTAAAATTGAAAAATTAATTTGAAAAATTACGATCCTTTTTCGATTGGATTATGATTTCGCGTGATTGTTATAAATTGATTTTTGTGAAATAATTTTGCGCATCCCATTGCATGACCGCCGGGTCACACCTTATAAGTGGGAGCAAGAAGCTACTCCTTCGTGAGGTTTTCACCTCTGTGCAGGATAGTGAATCGCTTCCGGAACACGTCCGTACCTATGTGCTTCGTGAAATTTTCATCTCCGTGCAGCCTTAGGGAAATATGTTCCCCTGAAACGAACTCGATCTAAATGAGCCTATAATGGGTGAAGACCGAGGAATCTGCTGGTTCAGGTACCCTACTTTAGATCCAAACTGCATATAGAGAACCCTTAGGAGCCCACCCTAATTAGAGCCACGCCAAACCCTAGTGGTTACCCTAATAGGTCCTTGATTGTTCTCTGTTTCCATACATGCTCTGAATTCTATTATATATCGAACTAACATTTTGTGGCTTTACTTTCTACATATTGCACTGACATTTTGTGTTTCTGCTTTCTACATATTATATTGAAAAGGTGTCGATTTGGGTTCGATTGCTAAAATAGGGAGCTCAACCATGGAAAATGAACTTTTTGATAAAGTAAAAGGCAATGCGGCAATCCAAAATTGGTTGGAGACAGCACAGTTAGAAAAAGGGGATAGTCTCGCTATGGGGTACGTATCGGAGTTATGGGATTATAACCGTATTAGCGCCATACAGAATAGCCTTCAAGAATTGAGAGAAATTTGGTGTCAGTGGGATGATGAAACAAAAAGGATGTTCTACAACAAGTATGGAGATTTGTCGTTTCTGCTAGATGTTAAGGTGGACGAGAACTTGTTCCGGGCCCTCACACAGTATTGGAACCTAGCATATAGTTGCTTCACCTTCGGAGGAGTAGATTTGGTACCAACCATAGAGGAATATACTGCTCTACTGAATTGTCCAAGAGCACAGATAGATAAAATTTATTCTAGAGCTGCTTATGTCCCTGCTTTTTGGAAAAAGTTGATGAATGTTACGGGAATGAGCGAGCAGTGGATCACAGCTAAGATTAAGAAGAAAGGAGAATATAAATGCATTCCACGGAGAAACCTAAGAGATCTGATTATAGGTCATCCTGATACGACAAAGAAAGTTGATATTTTGGCACTCAGCATTTATGGATTAATTTTATTTCCTAAGGCCCTAGGATATATGGATGAGGCAGTCACCGACCTCTTCGAACGACTCGATAAGGGAATCACGCCGGTACCTGCGATCTTGGCAGAAACTTTCAGGTCATTAAGTGCATGTAGAAGAGCCGGAGAAGGCAGATTCATAGGTTGTGCGCAACTGCTGTTAGTATGGTTCCATAGCCATTTTTGGAAGGTAAACAAGCCATCCTATCGGGTCTTCTTGAATGATTATTCCCCGTTAAAAGAAATAGTAGCCACACCAAGAAGAGATGATATGTCGGAAGAGAACTGGATCGCACTTCTTCAAAATCTGCAAGATGGGGATTTCGAATGAAGGGCTCCTTGGTTTGTACCCGGGGAGATTCTATACCGATGTGGGGATTTCAATTGGTCCCATTGCTTGGAATTTGGGGAGCCACTGGTTACGCTCCCTTAATGGTATTAAGGTAGTATTGGTCAAAGCAGTTTATACCGACAACGTACGGGTTGTCAGAATGCGAATTCCCATATAAAGGGGAAAGTTACAAGAAAAGGATTCGAGAGATTTCTATGGCCTGGAATCAGACTCATCGAATAAAAAATCAGAATGTGGGATCAGTAACTCCCGAATATAGCAGCTGGTTTAGTAGAAGGGTTAATGACAATATGCCAAGACCAAATTCAGAAAGTGTTAGACCAATGGAAGAATATTTACGGGTAGTCCCCTCTGAATTGGAAATTATAAAACAAGACTTTGAAAAGCGAAGTTCAAAAATGAGAAAACAGATAAAGCAGTTAGAGCAAGAGAAAATGTATTTGATCATGGACGTCATCTAGAAAGCAGAAGCTGAAAGACTCAAAAAGGGGAAGAACAAAGTAGAGGAAGACTTGGATAGCCTAAAGATCGATTATAAGAGAGTGTGTTCGTCTCTAAGAAAGGCCGGTCTAGGGAAAACCCCAGAAGAATGGCAGCAAGAAGACCAGGAAGAAAGACTGAAGGCCGAGCGTTGGGAGACAAGATATAAAGAGGCCCAAGCGCGAAATGAAGCCTTAGAAAGAGGAGTATTGGAAAACCAAAAAGGGAAAAAAGAGTTAAAAGCTAGAGTGGCGAAGCTAGAGGAATCCCTTTGACGACATCAGAATCGTAACTCTGTAATAGAGCTAAGAGCATGCTTAATTAAGATTGAAGAAATGAAGAAGAAGATCGAAGAGTTGGACATGACTTTGCAAAACTGTCAAAACCACATCAGGTTTCTGGAAGAGAATGAGAAGCGATGGAAAGAAGAGTGTTACCATTCTCAAGACCGGGTCCAAAGGAGAGATTATATTATGGGAGAAGCCATAATGCAAATTCGAGAGGTGGTTGAGCACCTACAATCCTTGGCAGCTCAAGTAGACGTACTTAGTGTGAAGTATAGGTCTAGAGAACAAGAGTTAGTTTCTTTGTTGGAAAAGATTAAGGCTTTAGGCATTAAGGCAAAGTCGTATCTGTAATTTACTTTATGTAAAGAGCTTTGTGTTCTAATAAAGTTTTCTATATGGAATTGAGCTGGAATCGACACTCTTTTTGCATTCATGCATCTGCATTGCATCACATCATTATATGCATTAAATTTCATAAAAAGACTCTAATTAAGGGAAATTATTTCAGAGAGTTAACCTGGAAACTACCAATAACCCATCCACCCAGCACTATTACGGTACTCGTTTTAAATCGAAAAACATGGATCAAAGAATAGAGAGATTGGAGCAACTCCAAAAGGAGATGCAGGACCGAATGCAAGAGCAGATGGTCAAAATTCAACAAGATATGATGGATCGGATGTTGGAAGCACAGAACAACATGATGAATCAACTAACGCAGCTTTTGTCTGTGGGCAAGATAAAGGAAAGGGTCCTGCAACGAATATCGAAGAGAATGAGGATCCACTTTACCCTCCGGGGTTCACTCCACCTAATACACAGACACAACAGGAAGCACACCCGCGTAGACCTTCTGTCATAATTAGGCCACAACAACTCCAAGGGGACGCATCGATACCGGTTAATCATCAAGCTGGTTCGGGCTCAGGACATAATCCAATTAACCTTAATATCCCTGATCTAGATGAGGCAGCTGAAGGAGAAAGATCGCGAACGGAGCTACCAAAACAGTTAGAGGATAGGTGCAAGTGGCTAGAAGAAAAATTCAAAGCCATGGAAAGCGCTAATAGCCGTCATGGGATTGATGCTAAGGATTTAAGTCTAGTCCCAGATTTGGTTCTTCCCCCCAAATTTAAAATGTCAGAATTCGAAAAGTACAATAGAACGAGCTGCCCTGAAGCTCACATCATTATGTTCTGTAGGCAAATGACAGGCTATATCCACAATGACCAGCTACTAATTCATTGCTTTCAAGATAGCCTGATTGGAGTGGCTTCTAGATGGTACAACCAATTAAGCCGTACTACGATTAACTCTTGGAAAGACCTTGCTCAGGCATTTATGAAGTAATATAGTCATGTGACGGACATGACTCCTGACAGGATCACTCTCCAGAATATGGAGAAGAAACCTAATGAAAGTTTTAGACAGTATGCGCAACGTTGGAGAGAAGTTGCCATACAAGTTCAGCCTCCGCTTTTAGAGAAAGAAACTACAATGCTATTTATTAACACTCTAAAGGCCCCTTTCATCACTCATATGTTGGGAAGTGCCACCAAAAACTTCGCTGACATAGTGATGACAGGCGAGATGATTGAAAATGCTGTGAGGAGCGAAAAATTGAAGTCGAGAAAGTACCAAACGATCAGCCTCGAGGAAAAGAGACAATGAAGTGAACAACACGGGCATATTTAGTAAGGGTCAGTCCAGGTCGCTCACCGTGAATCAACCAAAAACAGCGACCGCTAGTCGATCTAGCACGGCAAGACAAGAATCTAACATGAGGGAGAATACGGAGAGACCATCGTTCACTCCTATACCCATGACATATAGGGAGCTGTATCAGAACCTATACAATGCTCATGTAGTCTCACCTTTTTACTTAAAGCCACTGCAGCCCTCGTATCCCAAATGGTACGACACGAATGCCCAATGTGAATACCATGCGGGCATAACCGGGCATTCAATCAAAAACTGCACCGCGTTTAAGAAAGTGGTTGAGAGACTCATCAAAATGGGAATTGTGAGGCTTGATGATCCGGCCACACCCAATGTAGCAGGAAACCCGCTCCCTAATCACACCGACCAAGGAGTAAATGGGATAAGCGAAGGCCAAAACAAAAAGATCAAACATGAGATTGCGGAGGTCAGAACCCCATTAAGACGAGTATGGAAGGAAATGGTCAGGAGAGGATTGATTATGTTGGATTCAAGAGGAAAATCTGAAAAAGAAGGAAACTACTGCGAGTTTCACGCCAAAATGGGGCATGAGATCCAAGAGTGTATGGATTTCAGAGCTGTCGTACAAGACATGATGAATAACAAAGAAATAGAGTTTTTCGAAGAAACTAAGAACCCCGAAGAGAAAGAGATATGTGCATCGGAGGGGGAATCGGTGGCGCAAACAGTTAACTACCCTGTGATCATTATATCACGACCTACAAACAATGAAGTAGGAGTTCGAATGCCACCAAAGGTTATAATCCAAAGACCTACAGTCTTCCCTTATACGGACAACAAAAAGGTCCTATGGAATTACAATTGTAACGTAATGGTCCTAGGAAAGGAGAGCTCGATTGATGCTTTAAAAGAGGGCAAAGACGAGGGCTCCTATACACATAGTGGAAGACGTTATGATACCGCAGTCGAGAGGACACAGCTCGCAAAGGGAAAAGCCCTAGCAGCCGAAGAGATAAAAGAAAAAGTGACCGAGCCTGAGCATCCTATTAAGGAGCCAGTCAACGAAAGGGAAGCCAAGGAGTTTTTAAAATTCCCCAACCATAGCAAGTACAGCATGGTGGAATAGCTACGAAGACAACCAGCTCGTATCTCAGTATTGGCCTTACTCCTGAGTTCTAAAGTCCATCGTAATGCACTGATAAAGATCCTGAATGAAACATATGTTGCTAACGACATCTCCGTCAACAAGTTAGATCACTTAGTTAGCAACATAAGTGCCGATAATTTTATTTTCTTCAATGACGATGAGATACCACCAGGTGGCAGAGGGTCGACTAAAGCTTTACACATTACCACACGCTGCAAGGGGTACATGTTGCCAGGAGTACTGATTGACAACGGGTCGGCTTTGAACGTCTTACCATTATCGACATTAAATAGATTACCCATAGATAGCTCTCACATGAAAGAGTGCCAAAGCATCGTGAAAGCATTTGACGGCACAGAGAGAAGGGTGATGGGTAGAATTGAAGTGCCTCTCTTGATTGGACCTAGCACCTATGAGGTGGATTTCCTAGTGATGGATATCAAGCCCTCATATAATTGCCTGTTGGGAAGACCATCGATTCACTCAGCAGGAGCAGTTCCCTCTCCACTGCATCAAAAGCTGAAATTGGTGACAGAAAACCGACTAGTAACCATAAACGCGGAAGAAGAGATCATCGCGGCTGTAACCAGTGACGCACCGTATTTAGAGGCTAATGATGAGGCCATCGAGTGTTCGCTGCGATCCTTGGAATTTCTTAAATACGACCTTTTTCGGTGAAGAGAACAAAGTCCCGAGGCCTAGATTATCCAAGACTACGAAGATGGGCCTGCAATTAACCGTCGGAAGGGGAGCATTACCGGGGAAAGGACTCGGAAGATATCTCCAAGGCAGAGTAGAGGTACCATTGTTGAAAGAAAAATGAGATCGTTTCGGCTTGGGGTTTAGGCCAGACGCCAGACAGAAAAAGAAGAAACTGGAAAAGAAGCAAGAGAGGCAAAGAGCACGGTTGAGCGAGGAAGAAATCAAGTGGGAACCAATGGTTTTCCCCCACATATCCAAAACCTTCATATCAGGAGGATTCATCAATCCTGAGTAAGAAGCTTACAAAGAAGGAACCATAGAAGGAATATTGGAGGGCATGTACATCAATGCTATATCTGAAGAAGTGGCTGAAAGAAGAAGTCTGTTGGGGATCCGCCCTTTTGAGCCTGGGAGCGTTCTAGACAACTGGACTGCAGAAGAGATTCCTGTAGTGTTTAGAACTATTTCAGAGTAATGTCCTAGAACATTTATTACTCTAGGCCTAGGAGTAATAAACATCTTTGTGAACTGAATTTGTCCCAAAGTCTTTAACTCAATGAAAAGTGCACCTTTTGAACAAATATTCTTTCATTCATTCCAATTCATACATATTCTTTTATTCTTTATTATTTATTTACGATCAAACAATCATTCTTAGATACTATTATTTCTTTGCATCTTCCATTATCCCTAAAACAGGTCCCCAGATGTCAATGACATGAGTGACGCCGCCAACGACTCGGAGTCCCCTTTTGAACAAGATGTGTGTATAGAGGATTCTGAAAGTTTTGAAGATGACCGAGATTGTGACATAGCTCTCAAATTATTAAGAATGGTTGAACAAGAGGAGAATCAAATCCTGCCTCACAAAGAATCGATAGAGATTGTGGATTTAGAAGACGGAAAGGAGATAAAAATTGGGACCAGTATTACCGCACGAACCAAGCAAGATCTGATTGAGTTACTCCAGGAGTTTAAGGATGTGTTTGCATGGTCATACCAGGACATGCCTAGTTTGGATACTGATATAGTAGTGCATCGACTCCCTATAAAAGAGGAATGCAAGCCAGTCCAACAAAAGCTTAGGAGGATGAGACCTGATGTCTTGCTAAAAATAAAGGAAGTGGTCAAAAAGTAGTTTGACGCAGGATTTTTAAAGGTGGTGAAATACTCAGATTGGGTGGCCAATATTGTCCCTGTTCCTAAAAAAGATGGAAAAGTGCGAATGTGTGGACTACACAGACCTAAATAAGGCAAGCCCGAAAGTTAATTTCCCACTACCTCACATTGATACCTTGGTAGACAACACGGTAGTCTTCTCCTTGTTTTCTTTCATGGAAGATTTCTCCAGTTGCAGCTAGATCAAGATAGATCATGAAGACATGGAGAAGACCACATTTATGACTATGTGGGGGACATTCTACTATAAGGTGATGCCCTTCGGACTGAAAAATGCAGGGGCGACATATCAAAGGGCCATGGTAACCCTGTTTCACGACATGATGCACAAAGAAATCGAAGTTTATGTCGATGATATGATCGCAAAGTCCCGAACAGAGGAGGAGCACATACAAGTCTTAAGAAAGTTGTTCTTGTGATTAAAAAAGTTCTAACTAAAGCTCAATTCGGCCAAATGTACCTTTGGAGCCAAGTCTAAAAAATTGCTCGGATTCGTGGTTAGTGAAAAAAGGATTGAGATTGATCCAGACAAAATCAAAGCTATACAAGGAATATCTCCGCCGTGTACCCAGAAAGAGGTTCGAGGTTTTTTAAAAAGATTAAATTACATCGCTCGGTTCATTTCACAACTAACCGAGAAATGTGACCCTGTTTTCCTCCTCCTCAAGAAACACAACCCAGGTGTATGGGATGAAGAATGCCAAAAGGCTTTCAACAAAGTCAAACGGTACCTGTCCAATACCCCAGTACTAATGCCACCTAACCCCGACAGACCGTTGATACTGTACTTGACGGTATTTTAGAATTCCATGGGATGTGTACTTGGCCAGCACGACGAGTCAGGAAAGAAGGAAAAGGCTATTTACTACCTTCGTAAAAAGTTTACTGAGTGTGAAGCAAGGTATCCACCAATTGAGAAACTATGTTACGCTTTGGTTTGGACAACACGAAGGTTAAGATAGTATATGCTGTATCACACCACTTGGCTCATCTCAAAATTGGATCCCCTGAAGTATATGATAGGGTCGACAGCTTTGAATGGAAGAATGGCTCGATGGCAAATTCTACTTTCAGAATTCGACATAGTGTATGTGAACCAAAAAGCCGTAAAGGAAGCGCAATAGCAGATTTTCTGGCCAGTAGAGCTTTGGAAGATTACGAACCCTTAGACTTCGATTTCCCAAATGAGGACTTAATGCATATTGCGGCTCTTGAAAAAGATACTTCAGAAAACAATCATTGGAAACTTAACTTCGATGGAGCTTCTAACGCTGTGGATAACGGGATCGGAGCAATATTGGTATCTCCAAACGAAGACCATTACCCCTTTACCTGTAAGCTAAATTTTGACTGCACCAACAGCATGGCCGAATATGAGGCATGCATCATGGGAATCCGAGCTGCCATAGAACGCAAGATTAAGCTGTTGGAAGTTTACGGGGATTCTGCACTGGTGATCTATCAACTTAAAGGCGAATGGGAAATGAGAGACCCAAAGTTGATCAATTATCAAAAAATAGTCTTGGAGTTAATAGAAGAGTTTGATGACATCACCTTCTACTACCTCCCACGAGATGAAAACCAGATGGCTGATGCCTTGGCCACTCTAGCCTCCATGATCAAAGTGAACAGGCAAGAGGATGTAAGAGCCATCCAGATGAGTATATATGAGGCTCCAGCTCATTGCTCCAGTATTGAGGAAGAAAGAAAAGATAACTACCCTTGGTATCACGATATATTGTGATATGTGAATGATCACGAATACCCGGCTCAGGCGACCGAAAACGATAAAAGGACATTGAGAAGATTGGCCATTGATTATGTATTGGATGGGGAAATTCTATACAAAAGAAGGAAAGATCAAGTACTCTTAAATTGTGTGGACACTGTTGAAGCCAAGAAAATTCTCGAAGAAGTGCATGAGGGCACCTGCGGGACACACGCTAACGGCTTTACTATGGCCAGGCAAATCATGAGATTTGGTTATTACTGGTCCACCATGGAAGGGGACTGTATTAACTATGCAAAGAAATGTCATAAATGCCAGATCTACGGAGATAAAATCCATGTGCCACCTTCACTTCTACATGTTATGACTTCCCCATGGCCTTTCTCTATGTGGGGCATGGACGTAATTGGGCTGATATCGCCAAAACCTTCGGACGAACATCGATTTATCTTTGTGGTCATAAATTACTTTACCAAGTGGGTGGAAGCTGCTTCGTATGCCAATGTTACTAAGACGGCAGTTGGCATATTTTTGAAAAAAGAAATTATATGTCGATATGGAATGCTGGAAAGAATCATATCAGACAATGCTCTAAATTTGAACAATAGCACAATAGCAGAAGTTTGCAGTCGATTCAAGATCAAACACCACAATTCATCTCCGTACCGTCCAAAAATGAACGGCGCGGTAGAAGCAGCAAATAAGAACATCAAGAAGATTATGGGAAAGATGACGAAAAACTATAAAGATTGGCAAGAGAAGCTACCTTTTGCCCTTTATGCTTATCGAACATCTGTCAGGACCTCCACCGGAGCAACGCCTTTCTCATTGGTTTACGGAATGGAGGCGGTCCTACCCATTGAAGTTGTGATCCCTTCACTTAGAGCTCTGTCAGAAGTAAAATTGGACGAAGCTGAATGGGTCCAGTCTCGATATGACCAGTTGAACTTGATTGAGGAAAAAAGTCTAAGAGCTATTCCTCATGGCCAGATGTATCAAAAACGAATGATACGAGCTTACGACAAGAAGGTTCACCCTAGAGAGTTCTATAATGTGATCTGGTTCTGAAGAAAATCCTTCCAATACAAAATGACTTCAGAGGGAAATGGATCCGAATTGGGAGGGACCCTATGTGGTGAGAAAAGCCTTTTCAGAGGAGCGTTGATTCTAGCCGAGATGGATAGTAAAAACTTGCCCAATCCTGTGAATGCAGATTTTGTCAAGAAGTACTTCACTTAGAAAAGAAGAAAGCCAAAGTGAAAACCCGCAAAGGGCACTTTGAGACTAAAAAAAAAAAAACGAAGAGGCCAAGGTGAAAACCCGCAAAGGGCGCCTTGAGACCAAAGGGGATTTTGAGTTGAAAACCTGAAAAGGGTGGCTCAAATTTTGATCAAGATCGGGATATAGATCTGGCTATGGTTAAAGCGACAAGAGGAAGCGACGCTGATATAGTAAGGCGTCAACGAAACCTTTCAAGAATTCTAAACATGTATCAAGATTAAAAGGGCCTTCGAGAAGCGTTATGTAGGGAGGCTCAACCAGCGATATCTGGGGCATCTATTATTCGTTCTTTGTATTCTAGCAAAATATGCTATTTTGGTCAATTGACTATTATTCACATTCTAGCCAAATTTTCCACCTCAATTTCCTCATTTACTTTGAGCATCATTTTCAAATCTCAATTGTAGCTTTCCCTTTCAAGTATCTTTCATTGAAGCAACGATTAGTGGGTTAACGATGTTCTGAACAAAAGGAGTTCTGCATATTACTCTAAAAAGTTTCTAACTGATACAAGAGCTTGAAACAGGACTAATGTTTAGAACTTACCAAACTTAAGGGTTGAAAAGGAGTCTAATTTGAGACTACGTGTTAATTGCTTTACCAATTGAATAAGAAGGCAGGGTATTGCACCAGTGATACACCCTTGACTAACAATGAATGACTCAGAAGATTGATTACCTCTGAATTGCAGAGAGAGTAACTAAAGAGAGTAGCATACTACGTCAGTAGTGGAACCCTAAGAAGCAACGAGTAAAGACAACCTAAAACATTAAAAATGGCCATTCTCATGACATTTTGAATTCATACAAGTGTCATTCATAATATGTTTAGGAGCATTTGATTATTTTGATCACAATATCCTAAGCATTTTGCACAGGCATAATCAAATTCTATAAGACAGGTCCCCTAGAGGACGGGGTGTCAACATTGATAAACTCCCAAATTTGGCTTTCCTTGAGATTGCAAGGACCAAATTAAAGTTAGAAGATTTGACCTTCCTGAAGATGCAGGGGCAAATCGAAGAAAAGCCTAACATCCTTGAGATTGCAAGGAGCAGATTGAAGTTTGAAGATTTGGCTTTCCTTGAGATTGCAAGGAGCAGATTGAAGTTTTTAGATTTAGCTTTCCTTGAGATTGCAAGGAACAATTGAAGCTAGAAGATTTGGCTTTTCTTGAGATTGCAAGGAGCAAATTGAAGATAGAAGATCTGGCATCCAGAAGTTACTGGAGCAGATTGAAAATTTGAGTCTAGCATCCAGAGGTTACTGGAGCAGATTGAATATTTAAGTCTAGCATCCTTGAGAGTGCAAGGAGCAGACTGAATATAGAATATTTGGCCTTTGAAGATGCAGGAGCAGATCGAAGATTCTAGTTTATTGAAACAGACTAAAGCCACAAGTCCTACACCTCTGAAGATGCAGTGGAATGGAACGAGGCTCACTGAAGAAAAGAAGCGCCAAGAAGTCAAGACTCGGTAGAACCGAGTAGAATTGGCCCTTCTAAAGTCTTTGCTCAATTCTCGTTATACGAAAATGAGCAAAGAGGGGCAGCTGTAATAGGGCAATTCTGCCCGGCGCAATTAAACCAAATAAATACAAAACCAAATAAAACCAAAATCCATAAGTCCAATATCCATTTACAAATTGAAAAAAAAAGGGCTCGATACCCCTAACAGGCCCTTAACCCAAAGTTCAGCCCAACCTCAAAACCCATACTCAAAACCCCCAAACCCGGATAGCCCAAGCTCCAGCAAACCCTAGGGTTAGACTAGGATTTCAAAAACTGAAACCCTAGTGCTGCCACCAGCGCAAACGGTGCACCAACCCTTTGACCCTACCACCCGAAGCCCTTCTCACAGGCCACTATGCTTATCGCATCACCGCCACCTGCCAACAATAAATGAAAGAGCGTCAGCAACTAAAGAAAACAGTAAGAACACAGTAAATTAAAGACAGAAGCAAAGGCACAAGGATCCGGCTATAAAGCCATCAAAAAATAGAAGGAAGGGTTCGTTTTTTTTCTCTTTTATCATCATCGAAATATATGTAAAAGAAAAGGAAAAGAACAGAAAATACCTTGTAATTGAAAGCCAGAATCAATCAAAACCAAGTTCTTTTTGAAGGTGATCTCATGTTTCTCTACAGATCCATTCCCTCGTTTGTTTCCCTTCTTTAGCCTTTATTATTCAATAAATAAAAGTAGAATAGAAGATAGGGAATATACCTTTCTGAGTGAACCGCTGAAGGTCCCCGTTCCCTTCGTTGTCATCGGAGGCAGATGTGGGCCTTGGAGCTCAAAATGGCACGACCTCTCTAAAGGATCGCCCTGAGCAAAGCCCATCAACCTCCGTGAAAAACCCCTCGTCAATTCGAGGCATACGGGTGAACGGATGGCCATCGATTTCGGCCTTGATGTGGTGGCTCTTTGGTCATCTCTACTTCGGCAGATTGAGGAGAGAACGGCTAAGGTCTTCTCATTTTTTTCTAAAGAGAGACCCGAAATTTGTGATTTAGGGTTTTAAGTTAACCCTTGAATGGCATGAAACGGCACCGTTTAGGGCCTGTTTCGGTGGCTCTAAAACGGTGCCGTATAAGTACCTTTTTGCCCAGCATTGACCCGATGACCCGACCCAAGTACACGGAGATCCGCGTGTTTTGGCGTCTAAGGGTATATTCATGCATTTGGTCCCTTTGATTCATAGTGGCTTCCGATTGGACCCCTCTTACGTCTCATTTCAGTTTTAAAATTATCCCTAAAATTTTAGCCGCGTTGCAATTTAGCCCTCCTCAAAACGCAGCACTTAGAGGGCTGGCTTTTTTCCAGTTTTGGTCCCTGCTCTTTATGCCCGCGTTTCACCTGGGTCCTTTGACCGTTTTTCAATTTCCAATTTGGGCTCTCAATTCTGTTTTGATTTTAAATTTGACCCTCAATTGTTTTATGTATTTACTGACTCTTTCATTTACTATTATTTTTATTATTGTTGTTGTTATATTCTTTATTTTCCTACTTTATTTTTTAATATTATTAATAGATTCTATTCACTCTTCACTCTTCATTATTACTAAATTGTTATTATTATATACATTATTATCATATTCTATTTAGTATATTAATATCATTTTCCCTATCATATTTTATTACTGCTATTTTAATACCTTTATATTAATATACCATTGTTACATTCTCTTCACCACTATTAACATGTATATATATATGTGTGTATAGATTACTATGTACATATTATTATTATTGTATTATTAGAATATTATTTTCATTGTTTCCCCTTTCATTACCATGTTACATCTAGCTTGGTTATATTACTTTTACCATTTTATGCATATATATATACGTATATATTCACATAGTATTAATAGTTATTCTAAACATTCTTATTATTTCTAATATATATTTGTTATGTATATGTTTTAATATCTTATTACTTATTTTATTGTTATCTCATGTACATATTTTAATTTTATTATATAAGTATTTTCATGCATTACGTATTTAAATATATATATATATATATATATATATATATTTAGGCACTATATATTACATTTTCATTTTACGAATTTGCCACTCTATTATATATTTGTTATATCATATTATATATAAATATTTTAAAATACTATATTACGTGTATATATACATATATTTTATAATTATACGATTTCTTTACTTTAAAAATCTTATCTTTTATTATATAATATATTACTTAATTGTATTTGAATACTCATAACTCTAAGCCTACTTTCCTAACTATTCATTTTCATTTGCTGAAAATTTTGCTTATTTTAATTAGTCTTGCACTTCTCTTGGAATGGTTTTAATCTTTGAATGTTCATATTATTGTTTATAATGATGTTATTATGTATATCATTTTGCATTTGTTGACTATTCACGATTCATTATTGTAATGCATTGATTATGAATTGTTTCTTAGCTTCGTATTTTATAATTTCATCTTTATGTTTTATAAAAGTCGTGCCTAACTCTATTTTGTTAAAAATTTTCATTCAAAAGCTTCAAAAAAAAATAACTCGTGTTTGGGTACTTCGAGGAAATCGAGCCTTAACTTACTAGGCTCCGGTTTTTCTCATTAAAATCCAAGCTATCGAGTACCGCCTTTAAAATAAAATACCAGGGTTTTCAAACAAAACTTATTCTCGGGGTTTGGAAGTGTTACGACCTAACTTATTGGACGTAGCATTCATTATCCCGAGATAAGAATTTCAAAATCAAGGTGATATTTTAAGTTTTGATACTTTAAAGGATCGAACCCTAACTTACTAGGTTCCGATTTTTTATTCGACTCAAAATAATTAAATATCCCTTCTCTGATTTAAATACATGAGTCTTCTAAATAAAAAAGGTAAGTTCAATCTCGAGAAATTGAGATGTTGCATCCTAACTTACTGGGTACAGTATTCCTATTTCTCTAAGATAAGTGAGCCTCGATTTTATATGGATATAGTCAAACGCTTTTCAAAACAGAAGGATCGTATTTTAAAATCTTTTCTATTGTTTGATAATAGGACATTAAGTAATCAATTAGGTACCAATTTTGGGCGTTACGAGGGTGCTAACCCTTCCTCATGCGTAACCGACTCCCGAGCTCGTTCTTTGATTTTCGTAGACCAAAATTAATTATTTTAATAACTCAAAATGTTTTATTAAAATAATTTAAGGTGACCCGATCGCACCTCGGAGAAGGTCGACGGCGACTCCATTTCAAATTTTAAAGTCGATTCCCCGATTTTTGAAAAAAGTGGTTTCGACAAGGTGTACTTCCGACTTAGGACTTGGCGGCAACTCTGCAGCTCAATTTACACAAATTGGTATACGTTGATTTGGTTTTTAATTTTAGATTTTACGGTCTTTCGGATTTTAATTTGTTTTAGAATGTTAAATTCTTAGTTTTGGTAATTATTTTCGTGGACGTTTTATCTAAAACTCGTAAACACACCCAAGATGACATAACTAATGAATCTTATGATTTTAAGATATAAGAATTTTAAAAATATTTTTCCGTGGCAAGGTTTTGAAATTAATTAAGACTTTTTACAACTCAATTGGTTAAACATTCGGGGTTGTTTTTTTTTAAATTAATAAAATAAGATTTTCATTTTAATATACTCGAATTCATATTTTTTACATTGACAACAATGTCCATACTAGTTAAATTAAAACTCTAAACTCTTAACGTTATCAGATCAATTCAAAAAGAAAAAATTAGGAACTCTTTTTCTTCTAGTTTATAAGTTTATGTTTTCTGTTTACCACAACAAAATATCAGGTTTGTTCCTTAAATTTCCAGTTTTTTAAATATTTTCTTCATGTTAGTTTTCAGTTTATATTCATTTAACCTAGTTTTAAAATAAAATTTGATTTTATTTGTCGTAACCATTTTAAAAAAAAAACGGGTGTCGACTTAAAAAAGGAAAATGAGAAGTCGCCACCAATATTTTTAGGTGTGATTGGGTCACCTTATAAATGTTTTGGTCTATGAAAAATTAGAGAAAACGGGCTCGGGAGTCGATTACGCGCGAGGAAGGATTAGCACCCCCGCAACGCCCAAAATTGGTACCAAATTGAGCAATTTTCTGTCTTAAGTCGAAATTTTAGAAAGATTTAAAATAAGATTCCTTTTTTGAAGCTGGAATGGTTTGAGTTGAAAAATCGAGATTCCTTTGCTTCGGAAGAATATGAACATCACATCCAGCACAATTGGACACGAGGTTCTTAAATTCTTCGAAACCGAAGTCGTCTCGTGAGTTACAAAGTTTTGCTTAAAAGGGTATTTTAGGTATTTAGATGAGCGAGAAATCGCAACCCAGCACGTTAGGGCACTATTTCCCGTATCTCTAAACACAAAAATATTGCCTCGTTGTTGGAACATTTTAAATAAAATTGGGATGATTTGGGTTGAAAAATCGAGATTCCTTTGCTTCGGAAGAATACGAACATCACATCCAGCACGATTGGACACGAAGTTCTTAATTTCCTCGAAACTAAAGTTATCTCGCGAGTTGCAAAATTTAGTTTAGAATGGTATTTTAAGTATCCAGGCGAACGAGAAATTGCAACCCAGCACGTTAGGGCACTATTTCCCGAATCTCTAAATACAAAAACATTGCCTCGTTTTTTTTAAAACATTTTTGAATTAAATAATATATTTTTAAAACAACAATGCCATCAAGATAAAGTATTAGTAGATTACAAGGTATCAATACCAAAATACGTAACTCGTATAGTATCATAAAATACTAACAATGCATGTGATGTTTAACGTGATAATAATAGTATTAAACACAAAATAAAACCATGAATAAGTATGTAAATATATAATAATAAGTAAGGTGACGGAAACATAATAAGAGGGATCATACTATATATATAAAAAGTATATACGTAAGATATAAGAAGATATAACATTTAAAAGACATATACAAAAAAATATATACGTAATATACATAAAAATATACGATATGTATGTGAAATGATAATATAAAGAGTATATGAATAACAGGATATTAAAAGATATATGTAATATAATTAAAAATATATGCACATGAGATAATAAAAATACATGAATAAAATATATTCATAATATACTTATATAATATGTACATAATATAGTGTTAGGAATACATCTAAGATAGTATAAAGTATATAATTAGGAATATAATATTAAAATACATATACATGGTATAGAAATATATGTGAACATACGAATATATACAAAATATACATAGGTTAAAAGTATATACTATATATATTAAAAAAGTACATGTATGATAAGATATTGAAAAATATATATGCATAATGTAGTAAAGAAAAGAAATACACGAGATAAAAATATGAATAAAGTATATACATATAACATATATTCGTACTATGCAAGAAAAATATAAAAGATATATATACATAATATATAACCATATGTATGTAATAGCATTAAAAATATAGCATTAAGAAAAATAATATACGTAATATTAATACATATTACAAGAACATACATATATGACATACAAATACATTAATAATAATATTAAAAGCTACTATAATATATATAAGCATAAGCAAAACAATAATAATAAAATGCTAATAAATATAACAATAATAACGGTAATAAAACATAATAATATGATTAACATTAAGATTAAAACAAAATAATGGAAAAGGGATGAAATCGGGTTGCAAATGAAATTTTTGGGGCAAGATAGAAATAAAAAGAGTGAGGGAGGGCCTTTTAAACACATTCGAAACCTGGAAGGGCCGAAGTGGGAATAAACCCATTCGATCAAAGTACTCAACAGCAACAGGGACCCGGTTGGAGACCCAGCAAAATTACGGGGTCAAATTGAAAAATTGAAAAGCACGGGATTGCATAGGCTTGGAAAAGCGGAGGGGCTAAATGCGCAAATAGCCCCTCCGATTAAAAACACGCGGACCCTGAAGCGGGTCCGGGTCGGATCAGGTCGGGCCGAGTTCAGGTATAAAAGTTAAAATTTTTTTGTTTTAAATCATTTGTACGGGGCCAAAGAAAAAAAAGAAAAAAGAGAGAGGGGAAGGAGAGAAGAGGGAGAGGGGGAGAAAGGGGGTGCCCGGGGCGAGGGTCCGATCACCGGGCCGGTCACCGTCCGGTACCGGCGCCGGCGTCGGCCACCGCACGCGGTGGCCAGAAAAGGTAAAAAATTCCTTTTTTCCTTCTTTTTTTTTATATTTTTTAGTTGGAAAATATATATGCACGTATGTATAAATATGTGAGTAAGAAAAAAGATGAGAGCCGATCCGAACAGATTTGAATAATCACCTTTTGGTTTTTTGATTTCGGTCTTGGCCCTCTGATTAGATCAATTCCCTTGCTCTTAAATCTATTATTTCTTTGTTTTGGAAAGTGATGTACGTATGTATGTATTGAACATCAAGAATGGCCGAATCTGTTTTTATCTTTTTGAATCGGGGCCCTTACAAATGTTTTCGACTTTGGCTTTTATAGCTATACATTTTCCTTTATTCTATTATTCTTTGCTGTCCCTTCATCTTGATGATTTGCAGGTGCCATGGGCGGTGGAAATGACCTGGGGCGGTGCTTGCAGGAGGCTGGCAGAGGACAGGTGCAAGTGGGCAGACCCTAGGGGCGGCAGCTACCAGGTTGAGGAGGATTAGGGTTTCTCTTTCGGGCTAGGGTGTTTTGGGCTGGTGTTGGGCTTGTAACGAGTCTGTTGGTAATGGGTTGTGGGTAGGGTTAATTGAAATGTACGGGTTTGATTATTTTAGGTTTATTAATGTATTGGGTAAATTTTGGGGTTAATTTGTAATGGGTATGGAAATGGGTATGGAAATGGGTATTGAAATGGGTGTTGGGTCTTTGTAAACGGGCCCGGGCAAAATGGGCCTTGTACATTATTATCTCAGAAGCAAAGTTTGTTAATAATTATGGTCTTGTCAACTACTATTCAATATTTAATTTTAGAAAACTACAGGTTACGTGTTCAACATCAGTTACATTCATTTACTTTTATTTGGATTAAGGCTCCTTGAAATTATCAAATAAATTTTTTTTATAAAAAAGATATAGACACTAATAAGTAATATTGACCTATTACGATAACTTTAATTATTTATTTTATTTTATTTTATTTTAAATTATATTATCATTCCTCAAATAATTATTTAATTTTAAATAATTTATCAAATAAGTTTTACAACTTAAATTAACATTTAACTTTTTTTCAACACTTATTTTTCTAACATTTAAATACTCACTTAAACTCAAAAGTTTAAAACAACAACAAAAAAATATATATATATATTTTACCAACAATCAGACTTAACCAAAAACTAAATAAACCCATCATTCTCTCATCTACAATATATATCAATTGAACTGAGGTACAGGATACAAGCCTTATATTTATGAATTCTTTCCCTTTCCCTTATTATATATATATATATATATATAACTCCATAAAAGGAGAGGTGGGTTCCATCTGTCCTATTTTTTTTTTTCTTTGTTAAAGAGATTCAAGCCAGTACAATTATTTTATTCAGCTTTATGAAACTTAGCCCTACACCAGTTTAAATTTATACTCGCGCATGAGCAGCTTTATGTACGGCCCTTATCATACAATAATTCATACCACCATAACGTTTTCAAAGTTTAAAGCTGAATTTCTTTTACTTTGGAACTTGTGTTTTATTGGCTTAACCTATAAGTTAATATTTATTTAGGTTGTCTTTTTTTTCACCTTACCATTTAAATTTTTTTATTACTTAAATTACTTTTTTTACTAAATTAGTAGCATCTTTATATTATTAATACTTAAATTACATATTTTTTAAATTGTTATCTAAACTATTTCAACACCCATTTTATGCTGAAATATCATATACGTTAAAAAAGTTTTAGCTAATAATAGATTGTCATATCATATAAAATTTAAAAAATAATTTTTAATAATTTTATTTTATTTTTACATTTTTTTTTGGCTTTTTTCTATTTCCCCTCTTTTTTTCTTTTTACTTTACAACGTGACAATACCAACAACGCTTGAAATTAACTCGCCTAAGGTCGAGACATTAGCAATTAATTTGTTTTTAATTTTACTGTGTACTTGCTCAACCTGATGGGATCTAAAAAGTTGGAACAAGAATTGGTCAAGGTAACAGTTTGAAAATAAGGGTTGAACTAGTTGAACCAAATTTTTTTTTATAATTTTTTAATCATTATATATAAAGAAAATAATATTTTTTCTACATGGATATTTTTAATTGGCTATATATTTTTTAAATAAACTTAACCACTTAACTAGCGATTAAATAAACAGTGATATCTACTTCAGAAAAAATGTAGTTTAGGTACCATTTATGATAGAAAATGCTTCAATACTAAAAATAGTTTAGGTCTCAATTTGTGAATTAAGAATTTTTCTTTAATAGTAGACTTAACAATTTTATTAATGGAGGTAGCAATTTGAGAAAAAAATAATTTAAGTAGTACTTGTAATAAAAAAATTTTAAATTTTAATATAAAAATATAATTTAAATACCAAGTTAAACCTTTGATAAAGCTTTAAACAAAAGCATTTTAGTTTAAAAAATAGTCATAAACGTTTTATTTATAAAAAGTATATTTAGATGCATCAATATTTATTTGTCTTCCAATAAATTTTAATGAAATAACGTCAACTATGGGAAGTCTACTGTGTTCTTTAGTTCAAACACTCGTGATACAATTCGATCAGCCATTTCAAATGGATTGGGAGTCAAAAGGTCAATCAATTCCGAGATCTACTTGGGCCTGCCAAATATGGTGGGTAGTAGAGGTGAGCATGGGCCGGGCCGGGCCAGGCTCAAAAAATTTTTTAGGCCCTCTTGTCGGCCAGGCCCGGCCCGAAATATGGGCCTAAAAAATTTCCAAGCCCGGCCCGACATTAAATTAGTAAGTCTAAGCCCGGCCTGGCCCATATTAATTTTTTTGCTTATTTTATTAAAAATAAAATATAATAAATCAAATACATTTAAAAAAATAAAAAAAAATATTAAAACAAGAAACAAATAAAAAATGATACTAAAATAAAATACAAAAGCATTAAAATTTTTCTAGATTTTATTAAGAAATGGTAAATGAAAGTTAAAGTAAAAGAAATGTAAAGTTAAAAATTAAAAAAGGAATAAAAATAAAAAAAATATTTAGTATATATTTCGGGCCAGGCCTGGGCTAAAAAATTCTTACCCGAGGCCAGGCCCTTTTTTAAACAGGCCTCAATTTTTGTCTAAGCCCATTTTTCGTGCCTATATTTTTACCCAAACCCTCCCATTTTTCGGGCGGGCCTTTGGGCCGGGCCACCTCAACTCTAGTGGGTAGGAAAAGACGCCTAGCGTTCCAACTTTTAAAAGATCGGATCAAGATGAGAATTGATAGTTGGAGTACTCGTTTATTATTATAGGGAGGGAAAGAAGTCTTTACAAAAGCTGTTTTACAAGCAATTCCAGCTTATACGATAGGCTGTTTTTTACTACAGAAGTTAATATGCGAGGATATGGAATAAATAATAGTAAGATTTTGGTGGCAAAAGGGACATGAGAAACGTGGAATTCATTGGTTTTCGTGGAATAACTTGTGCAAACTAAAGGAATATGGTGGTCTCGGATATCGTAATCTAGCAAAATTCAATTTGGCTCTCCTTGCGAAGCAAGGTTGGAGATTAATTGATTACCCTAATTCTCTTCTAGCAAGAACTTTAAAAGCCAAATATTACACGAACTCTAATTTCTTAAACTCAGAGCTAGGAAACTTACCTTCATATACTTGGAAAAGTATATGGGCTGCAAAGGGCCTTATGTTAACAGGTCTATACTGAAGAGTGGGTAATGGTCATGACATTAGAATTTAAGAGGATGTTTGGGTCCCGAATGCAGAAAATTTACATATTCAACAAAGGGTGAGAAGTCAGAATATAACAAGGGTAGCAAATCGGATTGACAGTAATAATAGATCATGGAAAAAAGAGCTGATAGTAAGTACCTTTTCTATAGAAGATGCTAAAAAAATCCTCCAAATTTAGCTGGCTAATAGTCCTTATGAAGATTTTCTAGCATAGAGGGGGACCCAACGGGCAAGTACACAGTAAGAAGTGGATACAAATTACTATTACATGGTGATTCCATCAATAATAATAGATACAACCCAACTAAAAATAGGGAATGCTATAAAAAACTATGGAACAGTGGCCTACCCTCGAAACTTATTATTACAGCATGGAGAGCCAGTCTAAACTATCTACATACTCTAGCAAACCTAGGAATCAAAAGATTAAAAAACGATGTGATCTACCGAGGTGTAGACATGGAGAAGAGAATAGGGAAAATATCTTCCAAGATTGCCCTGTCATAAAGGAAACATGGGACAACTTACAACTTGTATGGCCTCAAGAAATATCTCATTTAGAATTTATGGATTGGTGTACTTGGATTATGCATAACAGTGGGATGGATGTCTGCCAAACTTTTATTTGTGCCACTTGGGCTATCTGGTCTACAAGAAACCAATGGATTTATAAAGGAAAGAAAAGATCTGGAGCAGAGACAAGTAAATTTATTTTAAAGTATCTCCAAATGCTAAATAAAGTTAATCGAAAACCCCTTACCTTAATATCATCTTCTAACATTTGTAGGCTTCCAGAGCAAGGCTTCTACAAGATAAACTTCGACGCTGCAGTTGATACCAAAAACCACAGATCATGCTCAGAAATCATCATCAGAGACTGTAATGGAAATGTTATAGCCACAAAGACGACAGTCCACAAAAAATGTACATTCTGTAATTGCAACCGAGGCCATTGCATGTTTACAGGCAGTTAGTTTGGGCAAAGAGATGGGATTAAAATAGGTTGAAATAGAAGGAGACTTTCTGACGATAATCAAGAAAGTCAGAAACGAGAGTACGGATAAATCGATAGTAGGACCATATATCAAAGACATTAAAGGTCTGCTAAAGGCTTTTCACATTTCAACATGTAAACAGAATAGTTAACGTGCATGCACATAGATTGGCTTCACAAGGATTAAAAATGAAGGAAAATAATCACATTGTCCATAGGAATGCTGGTCCAAACATCACAGAAGCGGAAGTTAACAGAGGATGGCATTGAAAGCTATCAAAAGGACTGATTTTTAGAAAAACGAGAAGATAACTATTTGATTTTCGTCTATTGATCGTATCTAAGGGTTGTTTAATGTAAAGCATATATTTTGTTGGAATTTTCTAGATCCTGAAAGCTCATACAGCTAGGCAGGTTTTCTCTTCTGTTATAACGCTTTATTTTCGTCTTTTGCTAGGTAGGCCATTTATGTTTTGGGCTGCACATTATTTTCTTAGGTTATTTGGACTTTATTTTCCCATTTAAATTGTAACATCCTAGAATTTAGGGTTAGAAGTTTTGAGGTTTGTGGTTAATGTCAGTGAGTAGATTGAACCTTTTGGATTCAATTTCACGTTTTAATGTGAGAATGGACATGCTGGTCTAATGGTTAGTTGTGTGTTAGTGTATCTCTAGGTCTCGTGTTTGAATCCTTATGAATGTTTTTGATATTTATCTATTTTTGTGTGTTTTTTTAAGAGGAAGTTAACTTTAAAATAGAAATAAGTTACGTTCATCTTTTTCTTTTCTTTTTCTTTATTTTTCTTTCTATCATTCTTTCTGTTCTTTTCATTTTTTATTTTGTATGCTTCTTTTATTTTATGCAACCAGCAAAGGAAATTGCTCTTGTACATTTCGTTTTATCAAAGGTGTTGCTTAATATCGTGTTCTAAGGTGTGTTTTTTGAAACAATTTTACTTTGGTTTTGAATTGCGATGAAATTTGATAATGTTTTATGTTTTTATGAAATTGGTTATTTGGAGTATCATATTATTTCTGAAGTGCATGAAATTCTGTATGTTTTGGCATAATTTTGGGTTACCAAGGGTTGGGGCCTATTTCGGCATCAAAAGCATGAGTTGTAGGCTGTTTCGGTGTGGTTCCGTAACCACACGGGCAGTCACATGGGCGTGCCCCACATGGGTGGCTCACACGGCCGTGTAAAATTGGGAATTAGGGTTTTTGGGCAAATTTTGGTACCACACGGTCTGACCACACATGCATGTGTTCCCACATGGGTGTGTGAGATCTCCACACAACCGTGTCACCTTTGCTCTTTATTTTTGGCATTTTTGGATAGTGAGTTACAAAGGCTGCTCACACGGGCGTGTGCCCCCTCCACACGGGTGTGTGTGACCTCCATATGGACGTGTAGACACTCACACAGCCTGGGCACATCTACACGACTAGGGCACAAAGCCATGTGCCTCTATTTTGTAAAATTTTTGTCCTGAGTCGTAAATTATATGTTTTATGTTTCTGTGTAATCCGACCCTCATTTAAGCCTCGATAAATGTATTTGAGACTCGATTTAGTTTGGTTTGTGTATATATGTGCGTATGAGCTTTGATTTTATTACTCGTTTTTGTGATGAATAAGTATGAGTTTATTATTTTTTGTCGTGACTGAACATTAAAATACAAGTGTAATCAAATATGAATATGTTCAACTGGAACTATTAATGTTCGTTTCTATATAATATCTGCATAATGTATGTATTGTTGCATAGCATCAAAATTTTAGGATCTAGTTATGAAGAGAAGGAAGGCAGACTTAACAGTTTTAACTGTGATACTTTTGTACAATAGTTTACCATGCTATCCTATATGTATATCAGCTCAGTTGTACACAGTTACTCAAGTGGCATAGTTCCACGTTGTGGTGTGTTGGATGGATGAACCTATTATGGTTCTATGCGGTGTGCAGGGTGGACAGGCCTACCATAGCCCTTATGTGGTGTGCTTGATGGACGAAGTGGTGTTTGGTTGGCAGGATGGGATTTTGAATTGTGCATCTGTTCGCATCTGAATATACGTGTAACAGCCCATTTTTTAGTCTAATCGGAATGAGTCCTTTCGGGACCACTTAACCGAGTTAAAATATTATTTTTATTATTTTATTTCTATTTACAGTATGATAGAATTACCGTACGAAAGTTTCGCGAAGAAATTTTACTGTTTAATTAGTTAATTCGGTAAAAATGACTAAATCGCGTAAAGAGATAAACTTGAGTTCTATTAATAGAATGGCTAAAATGGCTATGGTTTATTAAATGGAAGTCCTTGCATGGTAAATATACCATGATTTATATGTATGGACGGTAGTGGGTTGTTTTAAATAGCTTTATTTGTTAAATCATTAAAGTTAAAATTGTCTTTTAATTAATAATGTATATGTTTAATAAAAGAAAATGAAATTATGGCTTCAATTTATCATCTTCATTGATTTGAGAAGAAAGAAAAGTCATTTTTACTAGGTTACATTCGGCCAAGCTTTAAGCTACAATTAAGGTACAATTTTTGATCCGTTTTTAATTATTTTTATGTTTTTGAGCTCGTTGCAGCTCGATGTAGATAGCCCGTACCTTAATTTTTGAAATTCGTGATGTTTTTGAAATGTGACATTGTTGAATACTTATGTAATTTGAAGTTTTATGATAGATTATTAATGGTTGTTAGTAGATATACAAGTTTTATAAAGTGATTTTTGACAAAAATCTGTACTAGGGATTAATTTGTAAAAGATAAAAAACGTGCTGGTTAGAAATATGAATAACATGAAAATATGGGAATTTTAGTTAAAAATGTGTAATTTTTTATTTTGTGAATAAATGACTAAATTGCAAAGTAATTAAAAGTTTAAGGGAAATTATGCAATTTGCCAAATTTATATGCATATGTGTTTGATAAACCATAATGTTACCCCATGCTTGGTGCATTTATGGATGATTTGTCATTAGAATTGAGGAATTTGATGCTCCTAATCTTTTAATTTCATGTTTCATACTTAGGTGAGCATAAAGAAGAGAAAAAAGCAAGGAACGGGCTAAAAATGGACAAAATGGGCCCATATTAGCATTAACACAGCCTAAAGCTTTTTTACACAGGTAAACCACACGCCTGTGTAGATTTATCAGAGTTGAACACGACCTGAGCAACTTCACACGGGCATGTCCTTATCGAGCCCTGTTTCAATTTCACACGGAAAAAGCTAATTTTTGGGTATTTTGGGCATTCCAAAGTCTAGAAAAACACCCTAAGGGAGAAACAAAAAAAAAAAAAAGAAGACATAGATTAGAAATCAAGGAACTAATGGAAGAACGCCAATTGATCCATCTTAGAAGCAATGATCTACATCAAGACTGAAGATCTCCCTTCAATTTCTCTCGAAGTTTTTGGGTTCTTTATGTTTTGTTGTTCTCCAAATTTTTAAGATATTTTCCTTTATAATTATGAACTAAATCCATTAAATACCTGAAGGGGATGAAACCTAAGACAAATATTGTTATTATTTTCCGAATCATATGATGAATACTTGATTTGTTCTTAATTGTGTTATTTATTCTTGTGTTAATATTTTAAGATATTAATATAAGTTGAATGTGCTTATTTAGTGGAGCAAAAGTCATTGTTTAAGAGTAGATCCCCACAATTAAGCGCAGTTGATTGCAATCCTAGACCTAGGATGACGAAAATTTGCCGAATTAGAGTCAAATCTAATAAGGAATCGATCGAGTTAATGCAACACTAGGGGTTTTAATTAGAAAGAAATTTCAATTAATCAACCTAGGATTAGTTGTTCTTAGTCTTGAAAGAGATATTAACATAAATTAGGGATTTCTACGGATCAAGTCAAGTGCATAAATCGTCTAGTTCAGAATCGGATAGCAAGTGAAGTCTAGGTGGATTCTTCTTTGGGTATTGCCTTTATCAATCAGTTTTTCAAAAGCATTTTTCTCAATTTACTCTCTGTCGCATTTTAGTTTAGTTAGATTTTAGTTTTAAACTATTCCCCTTTATTTCTAGGCTGGATAATAGAAAGAAAGTTATCACTAGTATTTTTAGTTCCTGTGCGTTCAACATTCTGGTCTTGCCACTAAACTATATTACTGTTCGATAGGTGTACTTTCCTTTATTGTGATAATAGTTAGTTTTTAGGTACAATCATATTACTTGACCATCATAAATATTGAATGTGTTGGTGAATAAATAGTTGAAGTTGTATTAATATAGATCAAGATAAACAAATATCGGAACTTGATCGGGGGAAACAAAAGGTAGATGAGTAGATATCGAGTATACGAACTAAGATGAGGTAAGTTAGTATAATTAGATTTGAGTTATAATTATGATTGAAATTGTTGTCTTGAATATTGAATGATTGTATAAATGAAGAAAAGGATTGAAATGCCTATTGATTACATGTATAAATTGATTATCGAGTCCCGTTTGAACCGTAGAAAGTCGTAGGATACAAGTGACATGTCACTAGGGCTACCGTTTGGTTGAGCTCCTGCATTCGTTGCGAACTCACCACAGCTCATGAGCTTACATGTTCAGCCTTCGGGCTTACCATTACTGGCTCAAGAGGAGCATACAGTACATGGCTCGGAAGAGCATATGTGATGAATTGACGGATTTATAGGTTTACATATATACACTATGTGTGTATCACCCGAGTATCCCTCGATGTTTCCAAAGGTTCAACGGGTAATTTACCGATATGTATATATAAAATACATGTTATAAGATATATAAGAGTTACATGATTACATGTTACAAGTATATGTTTACAAGATATATGTTATATGATTTATATGTCATATGAATTACATGGACTGCATGAACTACATGAATGATATATTACAAGTATATGATTACATGGTTTATGTTACATGATTTAAAAGGGTTATATGGTACAAGAGTATAAATGCTTTATAATGACTCGATAAATGAGGTATATGATTTGTATATATGAAATGTTACATAGTTTGTATGAGTTATAAATGAAAGATGATATGTGATATGTTATAAGTATGGACTGGTACATGAATAATATATGTTTGGTTTTATCCTTTAAATGGATGGTTATATGATTTATAAGTGACTAACATGTGGTTGAATGATTTGAATAGGCCATATGAGCACATGAGTGATTATTATTGCTTTAATTGCTTTATTGATACTTTAGTAAGTTTAATTCTATATTATACGGGCTTACTAAGCTTCGAAATCTTACTTTGTTTATTTTTCCCGTGTTTTATAGAATTGGAAAGCTAGCTCGATTTTAGACAAAGTCGGGGATTGCAATCACACTATCCAGACAAGCTTTTGGTACTTTTGAATCTTTTTAAAATGTTGTAAATATGGCATGTATAGTCTAGTTTGTAAGTTGATGTATAAGGTTATCTATGTGGGTGAATTTGGTATAATGTTTGGCACATGTTCAAGTTATGTGATATGACTTGATTTTGAAAAGGTTGTTTTGGTATGAGACTTTCATATGATATGTCTTTTATATGATATATGAATGCTTTGGAAATGGTAAGAATATACATGCTTGTGGTAAATGATTGATTTTGATTGATATGGAATTAGTTTGTAATATGGCTTTAAATGATTTGTTTGTGGCATGTTTTGGAGAAGATGAAATGGTCATTTTAGTATGAGGTTAATTGTGAATTGAGATGAGATTATACTATGTATGGAATTGATAAAATTGAAATATGAAAAGTAGGTATGAACTTGAAATGGATATTTGAAATGTATACATGTTTATGTTATATACGCGACATTGAATTGGTTTATATGAAATAGTCTATTTGATGTTTGGAATTGGCTGAATTGGTTGTTCATTTGGTATATGAAATTGTTGTAAATTGATGCTTTAGGTACTTGACCAAAGCGGTTGTGAAAATGGCTTAAACCAGGCCTATTTCGTGCCACAAGGCCAAAGCATACGGGCGTGTGTCTCAACTATGTGACCCCTGTTTGTTATTAGTTAAGTTAGTATTGCACACGGCTGGACACACAGGCGTGTCTAGTACCCGTGTAGTCAAGTCAGGATGCCACACGGGCATGTCTTATGGCCGTGGGTGCAAGTCAGTAGCTCCATAAATTTCACATGGCCAAGATACACGAGCGTGTCTTGTGGTCTTGTGCACAAGTTAGAATGTATGTCCTGTTTCCACACAACCTAGACACATGGGCATATCTGGCAACTGTGTGAGGCACCCTGCCTGGGCACACGGCCGTGTGACCCTATTCCGAAAATTTTCTTATGTTTTCTTACATCTTTTATGTGTTTTCAAATTGGTCCCTTTTGTATTAATAAAGCTTTATATGTTTGATTAAAATATGATTCGATTATGAATGTTTGAAAACTATTGGATTAAGATGATATGTATTATATGTTTGATATAACACTGTTCTGATCTAAGTTACAAGTCTGGTAATGCCCCTTACCTATTCCAATGACGGTTACGGGATAGGGGTGTTACAATACGTCTGCTTGTCAAAATAATTATTGGCAATATAATTATTTTCCTGTAATATGATCTGATTATTGCGTATGACTGAAAAACCATTCTTGTGGTTCGATAGTGTATTTGACATAATGATTGAGATTTTTGTAAGCGATATTCTTATGCACATGCTTGTCTGAAATATTTTTTTTGTGTCACTCCGTTTGTTGTCATCTGTTCATGTTTCAGACTCACACTGAGCTCGCGTAGCTCATCTCTGTAGTGTCTTTCCTTTCAGGTACTTTTCGTGTTTTGAAGCTGGACTTGGTGTCTCGGAGGTATCAGACAAGTACGGTTTGAATAGTTTAAGTGAAATCTTATAAGTTTTATATGGAAAACTTTAAGTAGGTTTGTAAGACGATTATACAAACTTTGGACTGAACTTTAGAAACTATGGTTTTTATTTCCGAATGTTTGATGCCGCTTTAATATTGTTCCAAACATAATGAACAAAAAGGTTTTCTTATTTTAAATTAAAGTTTTTGTTCCCGATCACTTCGGTGATCAATGTAACCTCCAGAATTCTGTCTAAACTTCTAGACGGAGTTTTAGGGCATTACATATACAACCCAGCATTTTATTTCAAAAAAAAAATAACGTTAGTGTCGATACCATTTTTGTGAAAACAAAACGGATTTCGACTTAAAAAATGAATTCAAGAATTGGAGTCGCCACCAATCTTTTTTAGGGTGTGATTGTTCACCTCAAAAAGGGGTTGTTTTTGATAAACCTATTAATTTATTAAAACAGCGATTTTGGTTCGCATACCAAAAAAATGGGTTCGGGAGTCGGTTACACGCAGGGAAGGATTAGCACCCCTGACACGCCCAGAAAACTGGTACCTTGTTGATTAATTAATGTCTTTAGAGTCAATAATTCGAAAACTTGAGAGAATTTTAAAATACGATCCTTATTTGCACTAAAATCGTTTGGGGATTGGTCGAATATGTGAAAAGGGCCGATTTGCCTTAAGGCAAAACGTCACATCCAATACGTTAGGATACGATATTTCGACCTTTGAAGCTAAACTTGCCTTTTATTTAGAGTTTGAGTATTTATTTTGAAAGGATATTCGAATACTCGGGATAAACGAAGAAAATCAAAACCCAATACGTTAGGGTACTATTTCTCGAATTCCTGAATACCGAAGATTGCCTCAGTTTTAGAAAATCTTATCTCGAGATAACAAAATATCACATCCAATGCGTTAGGACGCAATATCTTGAATTCTCGAGAATAAGTTCTTATATCAAAATTATATTTGGACTTTGAAAGGCTATCCGGTTATTTAGACTTAAATGGAAAATCAAGACCCAATACGTTAGGGTACGGTTTCCCGAGTGTCTAAGTACGAATGTTGCCTTTTATGAAAATCATTTTTATGTCGGGTAAAAAGATAATTTGTAAGACGTGTGAAGAAATGACAATAGAGACATACATAATAAAAAGAAACGTGATAATGGAATACGCATGAATAATAGTATACAAATTAGGGATAATATAGGGTTTTTTTGTTTCAATTTTGTGTTTTAAGAAGGATGTTCGAGCACCTAGATTTAGACGAGAAAATTGAAACCCAATGCGTTACGATCTCTCGAATTTCTAAACACCGAAACAATGCCTTTATAAAAGGATTAATTTGGCGTAAAGTAGCAGAGTTCGTGATAAAATATTTAAAACAATAATAATGATGATAATAATAATATTAAAAATGAAGAGTGTATGTTAGTAAAATAATATAATGACAAAATAATGTTAAAGGTAGTGATATAATATTTAAGATAATATTTAAGCGGCGTTAGGTAAAATGTGATGATAATATATGTATATATAAGTAATAATAGTAATTATATAATAATAAAGTAGAAGATAATAATAAGAAAAATAGTAACAATATAGTAATGGTGCAAGATCAAAAGGTAATAATAAAATAAATAGTTAGGATAATATTAAGGTAACAGCAATAATAATAATAATTTGCATGTGATAGTAATAATAAAAATAATGTAATAATAGAAATAATAAGACACAAGGGGCAAAATAATATACAATAATGATATTAAGATGAAGTAACAGATAATAATAGTGGAATACTAATGATAATAATAATAATAATAATAGATAATAATGATAATAAATATAACAGCAAGTAAAATAGTATAAAAGTAAAGATATAAAATGTATATATATAATATAGTATTTAAACATACATACATAATATATATATTAGAAATATTTAAAACAACTATGAGTATGTACGTAAAAGATATACACATATATGTATTGGAAATGATAAGAATATTTACATAGTATATAAGTAACGTATAATATTTAAAAAGAACATAATAATAGATATATGCATGAGTTTTGAGTAAAATTTACAATAATAGTAACATGTTAAATAATAATAATAATAATAATAATAATAACGCTAATGATAATATATATGATGGTAAAAGTAATATAAGTGGAAATAACATGCATAAACGATATTAATAATAGCGAATAATAATAATAATAATAATAATAATAATAATAATAATTAACGGAAATGGTAAGTAAAATAAGTATAACGTATTAATAATAATAATTAGAATAATATTAAGAATAATAATAGTAAATAGTAGTAGTGGTAGTATAACAACATGTTAATGAAATGATAATAATCAAAACATAATAATAAAATAAGATAATAATAAAAAACAATAATAATAATAATAATAATAATAATAGCATAAAATACCTAAATAACGAAACAGGATCAAATTAAAATGGAACAGAACCTCTGGGCGACATTTTAAAACAAAGAAAGACAAAAACGGGTTGATTTGAACACAGGTTAAACTTAGCAGGACTAAAATAGCAATTTTTCGGGTTTTTAAAACGATGCCGTTGCGTGAAGGACTGAATTGCAAACGGAAACAAATCATTGGGCCAGATTAAAATAGAAAATAACTAGATTACAAAAAGATAAAAATGCGGAAGGATGCGCGTGCAATTAGCCCTTCCGTGGTCGAAAACACGCGGATCCTTATTGGGTCGGGTTGGATCGACCCGACCCGGGTTCAAATACTATAAAAGTTAAAAAATTTTTTATGGATTCATTTGTCACGGGGAAAGAAAAAAAAGACAGGAAAGAAAGAGAGAGGGAGAAGCTCCGGGGGGCTCCGGTCAGAGTCCGGTCATCGGACCGGTGCCGGCCACCGTGGAAGGTAAAAAATTCTGTTTTTTTTTATTTTTTTGTACTTTCTGTTTTATGTTATTATTATTATTTTTTTTCTAATATATACGTATAAAAACAGATTTAAAAAATAGAAATCACCTCCGTCGATAGGGTTCCGATATTGCTTTTGATGTTCTGTGTATTCAGCCTCTGACCCTTTTGATTATTTTCGAATCCTTATTTGGGTATTGGCTTTGATTTAGTATTTTGAAGAATAGCGAATATGTATTAAAACTGTCGATCCCCTTTACACAAAAATGACTCGGGTTTTATAGCCCTTTTACACTATTTTTCTATTGTTTTCTGTCGTGTCTTCTTAATGTGTTGCAGGTACCAGTTGCTGAGGTGAGGTGACCGGGGCGGTGGCATGCAAATGGGGCAAGTGGCAGAGCAAGTGGGGATTAGGGTTTCTGTTTAGTGGGTCGTGGTGTTTAGGTAATCGGGTAGTGAGAGATTTGGGTTTAGGGGTTATTGGGCTGACCGGGTATGGGCAATTGGGTTTTGAGATTATTTTGTAAAGGGTTAATTAAATGGGTAATTAGGTTTTAAGTGTTTGGGTTTAACCGGGTAAGGCATTTGGGTTTTGGGTTGTAAACGGGTAAACTTAGGGGTAATTAGGCTAATGTAATTGGGTTTGGGGTTTTAATTGTATGGGCTAATTTGTAATGGCCCAAAATTGGCCTATGACAGCTGCCCCTCTTTGCTCATTGTCGTGTAACGGTAATAGAGCAAAGACATAAAGAAAGGCCAATTTTGCCTGGTCTCGCCAAATCTTGACTTCTTGGTGCTCTTCTTGTTCAAGTAATCCTGTTCCAACCCACCGCCTCTCATAGCTTTAGGTTCAATCCATCGCGACTTCTGAGCTTCGACTTGTAGCCTCGATCTATTAGCATCTTCAAAGGCATAAAGTGATCTTGTTCTTCTGCAACTTCGGAAATGAAATCTTGGTATCTTTGATCTGCTCTGCTACAACTTCAGAAAGACGAAATTTGTCGCTTTAACCCGCTCCACTGCAACTTCAGGGACGCAAAATTTGAATCTTCAATCAGCTCCAACCTTTATTCTTTATTGAAAAACAGACATTGACAATAGCCTGGCCTGCGAATTCTCGCAATATGGGTTAATTCTTTTGGATCATAAATTAAAAGTGCCCCAGTGTGTGACTTGAGACTCAACTCACTTCTCGCAATATGAGTGGGTCCTTTTGAAAAATAGAAATTAAAAACTGAAATTGAAAATACCTCAGCGTGTGAGCCGAGGCTCAACTCACCTCTGTAACATGAGTTGATTTTGAAAAGGAGAAAATGAAAAGCAGAAATCGAAAAAGCTCGACTTTCCTCTGTAATATGAGTTGACTTTGAGAAGCATGAATTAAAAATAGAAATTGAAAGAGCTCAACTCACCTCTGTAATATGAGTTGGCTTTGAGAAACATAAATTAAAGACAGAAATTGAAAAAGCTCAACTCACCTCTGTAATATGAGTTGGCTTTGAGGAACAGAAATTAAAAACAGAAATTGAAAAAGCTCAACTCACCTCTGTAACATGAGTTGGCTCTGAGAACATAAATTAAAAATAGAAATTGAAAAAGCTCAACTCACCTCTGTAACATGAGTTGGCTCTGAGAACATAAATTAAAAACTGAAATTGAAAATACCTCAACATGCGAGTCGAGGCTCAACTCACCTCTGTAACATGAGTTGAAAGAGAAAATGAAAAGCAGAAATTGAAAAAGCTCAACTCACCTCTGTAACATGAGTTGACTTTGAGAAACATGAATAAAAAACTAAAATTGAAAATGCCTCAACGTGTGAGCCGAGGCTCAACTCACCTCTGTAACATGAGTTGAAAGAGAAAATAAAAAGCAAAAATTGAAAAAGCTCAACTCGCCTCTGTAACATGAGTTGACTTTGAGAAGCATAAATTAAAAACTAAAATTGAAAATACCTCAACGTGTAAGCCGAGGCTCAACTCACCTCTGTAACATAAGTTAATTTTTGAAAAAGAAATTGAAATTGAAAATGCCTCAACATGTCTTGAGGCTCAACTCACCTCTGTAATATGAGTTGATTTTTTTTGAAACATAAATTAAAGGTACCTCAGGGTACCAAAACATGTCATCTGGTGGAGCTCAGGTGTCCTTTCCTTAATTTGGTGCAGTTATCATCGAAGCCCCTTGTTCTGCTGAAGTACCTGTATATGTCATGCATGATGTTATCATGATATGCATATGTTTGTCCTAAATGCCCGTATGCCTACATGATTATGCTATACGGCAATATCTCTTTTTGTCACGATTCTTGTGATGACCTGCCTTCATTGCTTTGATTCTTGATTTTCTCTTCAGGCTTTGTACCCATCCTCAAACTTTACGTGTAACACCCTATACCCGAGACCGTCGTCGAAATCAAGTACAGAGCATTACCGGACTTAAATTGACTTTCGTAAGACTTAATTCGAAATCAGTCACGGAATCACATACAATTTTGCTCTTTATGACCCTTATCGAGGGTTTTCGGACATGTTACAGACATCTCGAATGATTAGGATTCGAATCATATTGCATCGGAAGCTCAGAAAAATTTTCACTTTTGAAACAACGTCACACGCCCGTGTGACACAAAGCATGACCGTGTGCTAAGGCCGTGTGGCCTTCACACGCCCATGTCCAGAGACCGTGGTCGAATCTGTCAAATTTGACACGGCCACTTCACACGCCCGTTTGGAGGCTGTGTTTCCCACACGGTTGAGACACACGACCGTGTCTCCTGCCCGTGTGAACCCTAAAATTTAAATCAAGGTGCAGGGGAGGCACGGTCTATTGGCACGCCCGTGAGGTCAGGCCGTGTATCGCCCACAGCCTAGGTACGCCCGTGCCGCATACCCGTGGAGCATTCTGCCAAATCCCACACGGCCATGACACACACCCGTGTGCCATGCCATGCAGGCCGTGTCAGGCTATAAGCCAAGCCTTAACCTCCCTAACATGCAACCATTCTCATATACAACCAATACATTTTATACTTTACTTATACAAACATTAAAAACATAGAACTTATAAGTTTACAGAATATTTATACATATCTATAAATCTTCTATACATGCCATAAACTTACGCTAGATAAATAACATGCTAATAAGGCTTGATAGTGTGAAGCTCACTCCAATACCTCGGCTCCCAATCCAACCATTTTCATACACTGAAATGGGGAAAAGAATAAAACAGAGTAAGCTACGATAGCTTAGTAAGTCATATGCAAATTAAAGCGATGATGCTACAAATTATTAATTACTTCATAATCATTATTAATACATATCATTCTATACTCAACTTACCCCTTTTTGGGCATATTTCAAATACTAATCACATATGTGCTTATTATTACCAATCTCAATGTATAGAACTATTTCATGTCACCTGCAGAAACACTTCATCATAGTACAGATAAAATAATACCATTAGTTTCCACATAGCATAAAATTAACATTCACATACTTACTCATGCCATTCTTATTACAATATCTCATTAAAATATTTCGTGCATATCTCATATTTACTTACTAACCTGTATCACTGTTTCACATCATATTAATCATTTTCCCGTTGAACTTTCAGAATTGAAATGGATATACGGAGGTTGGCACATAATGCCTCACATATTATGGCCGGAGCCATCCCATATGTAGCCGAAGCTACCACATATATAGCCAAAGCTATCACATCTGTAGCCGAAGCTGCCACATATCACATATGTAGCCGAAGCTACCACATCTGTAGCCGAAGCTACCACATATCACATATGTAATCCACGGGCCTACTCACAGAAGCTGACAGGTGACTGCAACACATGCTAATATACCCAGGACCCGGGATACGGAATCGGAACCCTCCATAAGTGATACATCACCCATATCCAAATCACTCTTACAGTTCAAATGGGATTTTTCCACATTATACAAATCCTTTAGTTCATAACTCATATATCATTATCCCAAATGCAATGCGTAACAAATGATCAATTAGAACTAACGTTACTTGCCTTATTTCTCATATTTATGGATATATAGAAACATATCCAAATATATCATAATTTATTAGAAAATCATAAAACATATATACATATTCAATAATAACCATTTAAGAGCTTTGGTTCATGTGTTCAATCTCATATCACAAATCTTATTATCTCAATTGCTTATACCTTATTTAACGAATACACTTTCTTATTTCTTTCAATTACTCAATCACTTTTATTCAGAATTTATCATTTCACATATTTACCCCTATTAACTTGACTCGAACCCTGGCGGATACACGGATCCAACCAAACACACCATATTGGCACCCAGTGCCTTATCGGATAGTTCGAAGTAAAGTTGACACCCAGTGTCTCATCGGCCTAGCTAAAGTAAAGTGGTACCCAGTACCTCATCGAATCTATCCGAAGCAATATGACACTCCAAGTGTCTCATCGACTCGAGGTCGAAGTAACCCTGAACACTTCCAATCCTATGGCATGCCAACTATATCCACTAAGCCCGACTAGTTAATAGGGTCTCGGAATTTCATATTACTTTCACTTTTAACTGATCCTAATTCTTCGATTCAATTCAATCACAATAGCAGTTCAATCACAATTTCAAGTTCATATAAATCACATACTTTCTCTTCAAATTGATTCAATACCAATCATAATTTCTCATATTTTCCATCCAATTCACATATCAATAGTTCTATAATATACATCTAATTATCAATCATGAATAGACAATTATATTTTTAGCAAACATGCCAAAATTTACATACAACTTACCTTAATAGCCCTCGGATTAATCCTCGAGATTTCTCTATTTCCCGTACTCGGGCTTTATCACATCTTCCTTAGTCTAAATTAACACACAAAATATCATTTATCAATTATCTATTCAATTTCGGACATAATTCACATTTTTAGGTAAATTTCCAAATTTACCCATCAACTTTTCAATAATTACAAATTAGTCCTTTAGACTCCAACTTTTATTTTCTATATTCCATGGGCTTATTTAACCCATTTTCACAACAATGACACTCAATTTACCAATAATTAACACATTTAAGAACAATTTATAAACTTTACAAATTAATCCCTTTTTACAAAAATTCATCCAATTTCAATCCCAAAAACATGCATATAACCCTCTAAGCTTTCATTATCTACCATTAATCAACCAAATACACACTTAACACAAATGGGTATATTTTTGAACCCCGAAATCTTTTGAAAATAATGGTAGAATCATGAAATTCAAGCTCAAATAATCATGAAAATACGAAAATAACTAAAAACGGGGCAAGATTGCACTTACAAATGAGCATGGAAAGCAAAGGAACCTTAACCATGGAGGAGAAGAAAAATCGGCAGCCATGGGGTTCATTTCCATGGAGAAGATGATGTTTAAAACATCAAATTTTGTCTTTTTCCCAAAAATGACTAAAATGCCCTTAATGACATAACTCATAAACATTTCTAGAATTACCCTTTTATGTCCATGACACTATTTGATGGTCTATTTGCCACATAAAGACCTCTAATTCAAACCCCCATTCCAAATTGATACTTATTTTCTGTACTTCACATTTTGCAACTAATGCAATTTAGTCCCAAACATAAAATTGGACACTTAATCAATAAAATTTTCAAACAATATTTTCACATCAAATATCAATAAATTAAATCTTGTCTAAAATTCATAAAAATCAAAACATTACTCTTCGGATTTGTGGTTACGAAACCACTATTCCGACTAGGCCTTATTTCGGGCTGTTACATTACGAGTACTCTGTGTTTCTCAGATGTCACTCTTTTGCCTCCAGTTGAAATTTTGTCCTTGCTTTGAGGCTCTTGTATTTGTCAAATTCTCATCCAGGTAATGCTCAACATTTCTTTTGTTTGGAGTATGTCATCTCAAAATGCTTTAAATCTTCAACGCATGACTCTTTCTTAATCAAGAATCTTTTCGGGCATAGCTTCTTGCGTAGAAGGTTTCGAACTGCTGAAAATGCTTCAAACACTGTAGTCTTGCTGTTTGACTTACTGCTCAAATCGTCTTACTCCTTGGGCCCAGATCTGTTTCGTTAGGATGCCCTTTCGAGTTTTTACCCAAATCTTTTTGTTTACCAAGATGTCCTTTTCAGGTTTTCATTTTTATTTTCTTTTCCCCTTTTTTTTTAACCTGGGATGCCCTATTACTTGGCTAGTATTTCGACCCAAAATTTGAGGAAACAATTGTGTTTTTCTCAACCAGCTTGCCCCACTGTAACTTCAGGGTCCCTTCTATTGTAACTCAAATGTATAGGATCTATAATTTGTTCTATTAATTGACCCCTCTTCGGGTGACCCGATCAGATGTTTATGGGTGCAGAGTATCATTTTCCCAAGAATGATTCACTTTCATGCTTAGGTTGACATTGCTTGTTTTCATCGAGATTATCACCAACGCGATATCTTGTTTTTGTTCAACTAACATCTTTGACAGAAAATCCGAAGAGATAAACTCAATTTAAGTTCAAGTTTTCCCAATCTTTATACTTGTGAGCTTTTAAACAATAGTCCTGTTTCAGGTTCCTGTACTATTCGGAAGCTTTTCAGAGTAATACGCGAAACTCCTTTTATGAAAGTATGATTAGTCCACTAATCGTTATTTCAATATGATATGCTTGAAAGAAGAATCATACCTAATGGACAATAAGGAGATTGATTGGAAACATAACTCGAAACAAACAAGTTAAATGGGGATATCAGATGAAATCAAGAATGACATTTTAAGATAATCAAAGGAAACAAATTCAAAATGAGTAGGATGGAAACTAGGTGCCCCAGATATCGCGGCCTGAGCTTCTCTGTTCAAACTTCTTGAGGACCATTTCGAGCTCAATATGTGTTTAGGGGATCCGGATTACTTTGTTGATGCCCCAAGATGTAGCATACTTCTTCATTGTTAATTCAAGCCCGGTAAAACTACCATATGCCTTACTTTTGATCAAAATTTGAGCCGCCCTTTTCGGGTTTTCAACTCAAATCCCCTTTGGTCTCAAAGTGCCCTTTGCGGGTTTTCGCCTTGGCCTCTCCTTTTCCTTTTCCTTTTCTGATTGATTTTCTTTTTTAATTTTTTGATTTTTGGTCTCAAGGTGCCCTTTTTCCTTTAAAGCTCCTTTTGAAGGATCACCTTCAATATCAGCTCCCATAATGAAATTCTCTTAGGCGAACCTTTTCGTTGCATTATCTGATCGTGACAGATTACTATTAAATTTTCTCCTTCAATTGGATTGATCATATCGGAATTGAATTGATTCCGCTTCATTAAGCTTCAGCTCTGATAAGACTCAGAAGAAAGCATCTCAACTTCAATAGGCAAGACCCGTGAGAAATGTGTTGCCCCAGCGAAGGTTCTGGCCAATGTTTGGCAAGTACATAGGGTAAATGGTAACTTCTCCACACCAACCATTACAAGTCTCAGTCATCTTTCAAAACCCTTTTGGATGGCTTTGGGTTGCCTGATATTGTGTCTGATCTTTGAATAGATCGTAAATTGCCATTTTTAGATTCAGATTTGAATTTAAATTTTGAAATTTGAATTTGGATTTCAAATTTGAACTTGGGTCTGGATTTAAATTTGGATTGAGATCTGGATTTGTATTCGAATTTGAATTTGGATTTGCCTTTGAATTTGAATTTGATGACTGTGTACCTTGTAACTTTGTCATATGAAGTGGCCTTACCCCTTTATTTCTGCGGCGAGCTAGGTTCTGATCTTCGTCTCTTTCGCAAGCTCGCGATGTCGACTAACCTCTTGCAAGTTAGGATATGTCTTTCATCTCGTTCTACCATTCTTATGAATCAAAAGCTAAGTACAATCTCTGTCATCTTTGAAGTCTTGAGATCCCTCTGAACACATATCTTACTAAAAGGGAGTTAGTAACAGCGTTGCTCGTGACATTGATATCTAGGCACCTATTGTAGGTACGAAGGCGAGTTTTGAAGAATAAATGATTCTAAGAAGATTATTTAGATGGTATGATAGTCAATATGAAAGGATACATGAATGAAAGTCCAAGACTAAGAGAACCTACACATAAACAGAATAAAAAGAATATTTGTTCAAAAAGATGCATTTCATTGAAATAAAGATTCTGGACAGATGCCTATTTCACAAAAGGGCCCTTATTGCCCCTAGGCCTGAAACAATAAGCATGTTCTGAGCATTACTATAAATAAGTTCTAAAATATAGGTCTCTTCCACAGTCCCGTCGTTCAAAATATTCCCAAGCATGTAAGGGCAAATGCTTGGAAAATTTCATTCCTCCGTCACTGCGTTCACATTCCCTTTAGCATGGTCAGGGAATGGATTCTCGGTCGCATTGCTAGCATTATCAAATCGTAGAATGCCCGTATCAATGAGTCATTGGACCTGCTTTTTAAAGGCGAGGCAGTTTTCCGTAGAATGCCCTTGATTCCCAGCATGGTATGCACAGCTAGCATTTAGGTCATACCACTTCGGGTACGGGAGTTTCAAGGGTGCCACATAGTGTAGAGATATCAACTGTTTCTCGAGAAGTTTTGGCTACAGTTCCTGTACGACACAGGGATAGGGGTAAATTATGGTTTCTCAGGGTTGTATCTTGCAGGCCTTTGTTTGTTTTGGGGTTGGCCATGGCGGGTGCGGTATTCTGTGGGAATGTGGCGACCGGTCTTTGATGACTTGTGGCGTAGATGGGATAGGAATGGTGAGGATGTGGTGTTTGGTAGTAAGGGGTCTAAGGTGGGTAATAGAAATCTGGAGGTGGATAATTCCGAGGCTGGGATTGGTTTGGATACGGACTAGGGGTATAACGGCTGCCAGTTCCCATCATGTGGGCTTCTGGCTCTTTCTTCCTCATTGGTACTGCCCTTTTTGGACTTTCCTGACCTTCTATTCTTCCACTCTTAATGGCATTTTCGATAAGCTCGCCGGATATCACAATATGCGCAAAATCCTTCGTGGCACTACCTACTAGTTTGTCATAAAACGGTGCCTTTAGGATATTGATAAAAAGGACGGTTATCTCAGTTTTTGTTAGTAGAGGCTCCACCTGAGCCGAGACGTCCCTCCATCTCGGCGCATACCGTCTGAAAGATTCTGACGGCTTTTTTTCCATCATTTGCAAGGTCATACGGTCAGGCACCATATTAGACACATGTTTGTACTGTTCGCAAAATGCAGACGCGAGGTCCTTCCACGATCGGATCCTCTCTCGAGTAAGCTGATTGTACCATCTAAGAGCCGACCTAACCAGGCTATCTTGAAAGCAATGTATGAGCAGCTTGTCTTAGTTTACGTAGCTGGTCATTTTTCGACAGAACATCACAAGATGCGCTTTTGGGCACTCGTTCCGTCGTACTTTTCAAAATCGAGTACCTTAAATTTTGGCAGTAGAACCAAATCGGGTACCAAGCTAAGCTCTTTGGCGCTTAATACCGAGAAGGCCTCAATGCCTTCTATTGCTTTGAGTCTCTTCTCCAGACTCTTATACCTCTCTTGCACCTCGTGATCATCTATTTTCAGCCTAGCAATTTCTGTAGGATCGTCTAAATTTGGAACCGTCAGATTGGCAAAAATGGCTCTGGGGTTTGTCACGAATGTTCCTTGCCCTAGATGGGCTGGCGGTATAGGTCGATGCTCCATGCTTGCGGGTTCCCCTTGGGTGTACCCTCTTTGCACCATGTGGGCGTGCAGTGGAGTAAATCCTGGGGGATAAAGTGGATCCTGGTCGGGATTGTCTTTAGGTTGTGGTTCCGTAGTGTTGGAGCTCTCTGTAGGTCTCTTTCCTTTATCTAGTCCCTTGGCCAATAGCTGCGCCAGCTGATCCATCATATTTCTTTGCGTTTCTATCATCCGATCTATCATATCTTGCTAGATCTTGGCCAGCTGTTCTTGTATTTGATCATGTGTCTCCTTCTGGAGCTGCTCTAACCTTTCCACCTTTTGGTCCATATTTCTCGATTTAGTGCGGGTGTCGTAACGGTGTTTAGTCGGTTGGTTTTTGGTGATTTCCAGGGTAACTGAAATAATTTTTCCAAATTAGGGTCCCTTTGTACAAACCTAATGTAAATGATACAATGCCAATAATGCAATGCAAAGGATGCTATGCAAATGCATGAATGCGAGAAAGAGAGGTGTCGACCTTTATATTCAATTACATAAGGAGAATTTGCCTAGCAAACAAAATTCTTTACATAAAACGGATTAAATATGCGGTCTTGTCCTTATAATCTAAGCGAAGACATCAATCTTCTTTTTCATGTCCGAATGCCATAGTCGACGTCAAAGATGTCTCTATTGGCTCCTTTTACTTGATCTATGTTGCAACTCATTACTCTTTTATCCTCGCGATACTCGTTGGCTTCTTTAAAAACGAGACATGACAGCTTTTGAATAAATCATCGTCCACTTAAATCTTCTGGCAACGAAGCAAAGTTGTATATTCCTCCACAAGCTATTATCCTTTACACGTTGTGTTGGCTCAGACCGTATTCGGACGACCGTATTATAACCCACTTTATCAAGAAATTCATTTTCTTATGAGAAACTCCCCTATTTAGCAATCGAATATGAATCAACACCTCTTTTCTTCAATGATGCAATGCAATGCGATCAAAACAAAAAGAAACTCATTAGCACAGGAGAGATAAATAATAAAACACTTAATTGGGTGACCACTAGGGTTTGGCGAAGCTTTACCTAGGATGGGCTCCTAAGGTTTGCTATTTGAGGTTCGGCTCTAGAGTGAAGGGTACCTGAACCAGCGAATACCTCGATCTTCACCCATTATAGGCTCATATGGATCTAGTTCGGTTCAGGAGGACACATTTCCCTATGGCCATACGGAGGTGAAAACTTCACGAAGACATAGGTACGGATGTATCCCAGAAGCAGTTCACTAGCCAGTGCGGAGGTGAAAACCTCACAAAGGCCTAGTTTCTCACTCCCACTTAAAAGGTGCGACCCCGATGATCATGCAAATGGAATGTGCAGAGATGAAAATGCTTGCAGTAAAATAATGAAGATCACATTGTAAAATCGATAGAATATAATGAAAGGATCGTGTATTAAAACAAATTTCCAAATTTCGACGGAAAGACAAAAGTTAATCAACTCGTGGTTCGACTCTCGTTTTAGCGTCCCCAGTGGAGTCGCCAAGCTGTCGATACCATTTTTGTGAAAACAAAACGGATGTCGACTTAAAAAATGAATTCAAGAATTGGAGTCGCCACCAATCTTTTTTAGGGTGTGATTGGTCACCTCAAAAAGGGGTTGTTTTTGATAAACCTATTGATTTATTAAAACAACGATTTTGGTCCGCATACCAGAAAAATGGGTTCGGGAGTCGGTTACGCGCAGGGAAGGATTAGCACCCCTGACACGCCCAGAAAACTGGTACCTTGTTGATTAATTAATGTCTTTAAAGTTAATAATTCGAAAACTTGAGAGAATTTTAAAATACGATCCTTATTTGCTCTAAAATTGTTTGGGGATTGGTCGAATATGTGAAAAGGGCCGATTTGCCTTAAGGCAAAACGTCACATCCAATACGTTAGGATACGATATTTCGACCTTTGAAGCTAAACTTGCCTTTTATTTAGAGTTTGAGTATTTATTTTGAAAGGATATTCGAATACTCGGGATAAACGAAGAAAATCGAAACCCAATACGTTAGGGTACTATTTCTCGAATTCCTGAATACCGAAGATTGCCTCGGTTTTAGAAAATCTTATCTCGAGATAACAAAATATCACATCCAATGCGTTAGGACGCAATATCTCGAATTCTCGAGAATAAGTTCTTATATCAAAATTATATTTGGACTTTGAAAGGCTATCCAGTTATTTAGACTTAAACGGAAAATCAAGACCCAATACGTTAGGGTACGGTTTCCCGAGTGTCTAAGTACGAACGTTGCCTTTTATGAAAATCATTTTTACGTCGGGTAAAAAGATAATTTTTAAGACGTGTGAAGAAATGACAATAGAGACATACATAATAAAAAGAAACGTGATAATGGAATACGCATGAATAATAGCATGCAAATTGGGGATAATATAGGGTTTTTTGGTTTCAATTTTGTGTTTTAAGAAGGATGTTCGAGCACCTAGATTTAGACGAGAAAATCGAAACCCAATGCGTTACGATCTCTCGAATTTCTAAACACCGAAACAATGCCTTTATAAAAGGATTAATTTGGCGTAAAGTAGCAGAGTTCGTGATAAAATATTTAAAACAATAATAATGATGATAATAATAATATTAAAAATGAAGAGTATATGTTAGTAAAATAATATAATGACAAAATAATGTTAAAGGTAGTGATATAATATTTAAGATAATATTTAAGGGGCGTTAGGTAAAATGTGATGATAATATATGTATATATAAGTAATAATAGTAATTATATAAAAATAAAGTAGAAGATAATAATAAGAAAAATAGTAACAATATAGTAATGGTGCAAGATCAAAAGGTAATAATAAAATAAATAGTTAGGATAATATTAAGGTAACAGCAATAATAATAATTTGCATGTGATAGTAATAATAAAAATAATGTAATAATAGAAATAATAAGACACAAGGGGCAAAATAATATATAATAATGATATTAAGATAAAGTAACAGATAATAATAGTGGAATACTAATGATAATAATAATAATAATAATAGATAATAATGATAATAAATATAACAGCAAATAAAATAGTATACAAGAAAAGATATAAAATGTATATATATAATATAGTATTTAAACATACATACATAATATATATATTAGAAATATTTAAAACAACTATGAGTATGTACGTAAAAGATATATACATATATGTATTGGGAATGATAAGAATATTTACATAGTATATAAGTAACGTATAATATTTAAAAAGAACATAATAATAGATATATGCATGAGTTTTGAGTAAAATTTACAATAATAGTAACATGTTAAATAATAATAATAATAATAATAACGCTAATGATAATATATATGATGGTAAAAGTAATATAAGTGGAAATAACATGCATAAACGATATTAATAATAGCGAATAATAATAATAATTAACGGAAATGGTAAGTAAAATAAGTATAACGTATTAATAATAATAATTAGAATAATATTAAGAATAATAATAGGAAATAGTAGTAGTGGTAGTATAACAACATGTTAATGAAATGATAATAATCAAAACATAATAATAAAATAAGATAATAATAAAAAACAATAATAATAATAATAATAGCATAAAATACCTAAATAACGAAACAGGATCAAATTAAAACGGAACAGAACCTCTGGGCGACATTTTAAAACAAAGAAAGACAAAAACGGGTTGATTTGAACACTGGTTAAACTTAGCAGGACTAAAATAGCAATTTTTCGGGTTTTTAAAACGACGCCGTTGCTCAAAAGATTGAATTGCAAACGGAAACAAATCATCGGGCCAGATTGAAATAGAAAATAACTTGATTGCAAAAAGATAAAAATGCGGAAGGACTGCGCGTGCAATTAGCCCTTCCGTGGTCGAAAACACGCGGATCCTTATTGGGTCGGGTCGATCCGGTTCAAATACTATAAAAGTTAAAATTTTTTTTATGGATTCATTTGTCACGGGGAAAGAAAAAAAAAAGAAAGGAAAGAAAGAGAGAGGGAGAAGTTGGGGGGCTCCGGTCAGAGTCCGGTCACCGGACCGGTGCCGGCCACCGTGAAGGTAAAAAATTCTGTTTTTTTTTTATACTTTCTGTTTTATGTTATTATTATTATTATTATTGCTTTTTTTAATATATACGTATAAAAACAGATTTAAAAAATAGAAATCACCTCTGTCGATAGGGTTCCGATATTGCTTTTAATGTTCTGTGTATTCAGCCTCTGACCCTTTTGATTATTTTCGAATCCCTATTTGGGTATTGGCTTTGATTTAGTATTTTGAAGAATAGCGAATATGTATTAAAACTGCCTATCCCCTTTACACAAAAATGATTCGGGTTTTATAGCCCTTTTACACTATTTTTCTATTGTTTTCTGTCGTGTCTTCTTAATGTGTTGCAGGTACCAGTTGCTGAGGTGAGGTGACCGGGGCGGTGGTAGCAGCTGAGTCAGAGGCAGTGGCATGCAAGTGGGGCAAGTGGCAGAGCAAGTGGGGATTAGGGTTTCTGTTTAGTGGGTCGTGGGGTTTGGGTAATCGGGTAGTGAGGAATTTGGGTTTAGGGGTTATTGGGCTGACCGGGTATGGGCAATTGGGTTTTGAGATTATTTTGTAAAGGGTTAATTAAATGGGTAATTGGGTTTTAAGTGTTTGGGTTTAACCGGGTAAGGCATTTGGGTTTTGGGTTGTAAACGGGTAAACTTAGGGGTAATTAGGCTAATGTAATTGGATTTGGGGTTTTAATTGTATGGGCTAATTTGTAATGGCCCAAAATTGGCCTATGACAGTTAGAATTGACCCATCAACCTCCTTCCCCCCTCCAAAAAAAAAAAAAAAAAAACCACTTTTACTACCATTGGACTGCGGAGTATTGACTCAAAAAGGAAAAAGGTTGACGAAGAACAGAACTGCATATTGTTAAGCGAAAGGGTTTCAATTGGATCGGTTGAAGTGGTTGACAGAGCTAAGCATTAGCACTTACCGCTTTAATCCAAACCGTCAGATTCAGGTAAGCTTCAAGAGACTGCCCCTACAGCATACATCTTATACTCTACTACTTATGCTGGCTGTGTTCTTCTCTTACATCTAAACTCACAACAAAATGTGAAAAACAAGTTATATCGACACACATATATGCACCCAAATCTTATTTTATCTTAAGTATGCTATATGTCTATATTATATCATTTAATTTCGTCATTTTATGTGGATCTTTTATATATGTCAGTAAGTGTTGCACTATTGTGTGTGTAAAGAAAGATTTAGCAGTTGATGACTCAGATCTAGTGTCAACGACCAGATTTGTGGTGTGTCTTGTCCTTTTTTTTGAATTTATTTGGAGGATTTACAAGTTCTGAAAAAAGGATTCAGCCACTTACAATAGCTCGACTAGCTGTATTTGAATGATTATAATTGTAGTTTGATTTTCTGATTCTTGAATTTAATCAGGGAAAGAAGAGCTTTTTAATGGCTGAAGTGGGGCCAATCCTTGAGGTTATTAAGTTCATCGGCCGTCCAGCTAGAAAATATCTAAAATACCAAAGGAAATTCACCAAATACGTTGATGATTTCAAGCAAGCACAAGTTGATTTGCTTGCCAAGAAGGCAGATATTCAACGGCAATTGGGCGACGAGTGTGACCATGGGAAAATACCAAAGCAAGAAGTTGAAAGATGGTTCAAGAAGGTAGAGGAAAAGCTTGCTCATGCTCAGACTGTTGCAGACAAAGTCAGAAAAGGAAAATCTCTCTTTCGTTTTTCCTTGGGAAAGCTTGTTGATGAAACGACTCAAGCACTGAAAGAAGTACATGCTGAAGGCAATTTCTCTTATAGATTGGTTGTTAATGATCCTTCTATTGTAGCCGTTAAACTACCTACACAGAATTTAGTAGGTCGTCAGGTCAGTGTTAGCGATGAAATATATGGGTATCTGATGGGAGATGAAGTTGGAATGATTGGAGTATGCGGGATGGGGGGGATAGGCAAAACGACCATAATGAAGGATGTATATAATAGGTTAATCCGAGAAGCTAAGTTCAAAAAATTGATATGGATACAAGTATCTCGAAACTTAGATATTCGAAGCATACAGAAGGACATTGTAAGCCAACTAAAAAGAGCATTACCGGATCACGAGAACATAACTGTCAGGGCAGGAAAATTATCAGAAATTTTAAGGGAACAGGGGAGATATGCCCTGATATTGGATGATGTGTGGAGTAGTTTTCCTCTTGAGGACATTGGAATCAATGAGCTAACAAAAGACAATGGATGCATAGTGTTGACAACACGTTCAGAAGAGGTTATTCGGTCAATGGGATGTAAGAAAGTTCAAGTGGCTTGTCTTTCTACGCATGAGGCGATGATCTTATTCTTGAGCAAAGTTGGACAAGACGTATCGGCAAATCCAACTTTAGAATCTTTTATGAAACTTGTTGTGGGGGAATGTGATGGGCTTCCTCTTGCACTTGTAACACTAGCAGCTTCTATGAAGGGAATATCAAATCCTCGTGTATGGAAAAATGTTGTAAATGAACTGAGAGGTTACATTAGAAACATTCAGGATATGGAAGACAAGGTGTTTGGCTCCTTAAAATTCAGCTATGATCGTCTAAAAAAAGGAGACCAAGATTGCTTCTCTTATTGTGCATTATATCCTGAGGATCATCAAATCGAAAAAGAGGAGATAATCCAGTATTGGATCCAAGAAGGACTTATAGACGAAATGGGAAGTCGAAAAGCAATGGAAGATAATGGTCACTCCATTTTAGAGAAGTTTGAACAAAATTGTTTGCTTGAAAGGGTTGAGAATAGTGCATATGTAAAGATGCATGATGTTTTCAGAGATATGGCGTTGCATATCAAAAGAAAAAGATTTATGGTAAAAGCTGGTAAGCAGTTGAAAGAGCTACCAAATGAGGAAGAATGGGGTGAAGATTTGGAGAAGGTTTCTTTGATGTACAATTCCATCTCAGGAATTCCTCAACATATGAAGTGTCCGAAATTTCCAAAACTCACAACATTGTTGCTCTCACGTAATTCTTTGAGAGAAATTCCAGAGTCTTTCTTTGAGCACTTTCCTAACCTTAAGATTCTTGATCTGTCTCATAATCCTTTTGAGAGTTTGCCTAGCTCTATTTCCGCTTTGGAGAAACTCACGGCATTGTTGCTTAATGGCTGTTACAATTTAGAGAGTTTGCCTTCTATATTGAAGCTTCAAGCTTTAAAGAAATTGCGCCTTCGAGGAAGTGGAATCAAGGAAATCCCTCAAGGTTTGGAGATGTTGGTAAATCTTAGATATCTTGATCTTTTAGCAAAGCACCCAATATTAAGAAATCCAGAACAAATGAGGGAATTTAACAAGTTGGAAGTTTTTGAAGGCTGGTTCTGTAACATGGGTGACTGGAACATGTATGTGGGCCAAAGAAAAAAGCTTTATAAATACTCTATCTTGGTGTGTCCCCTGTACCCAAGTAGAGATATTCCTTCGGCTTCTAGTAATCTGGTTGTATTTGAGAGGATTGAAATTAATTCTGGAGATGTAGTTATGCTTCCTTATGATATTCAACAATTACATCTCAAGCATTGCTATGGTGCAAGGAGTTTAAATGATATTAGATTGAGGGATGCAATTGATTTGAAGGAATGTACAGTGGAGGATTGTTTTGATTTGGTGTCCATATTTTCATCCAAGTATGATCAGCTCAAAAAACTCAAGTCTCTGACACTACGAAATTTAGCAGATTTGAAAGTCCTAGTTGGAGTTGGAGAATCATCATTGGGCACATTTTCCTCCCTCAAAGAGATTAGTCTATGTACTTGTCCTAAAATAAAGAAACTGTTTGCAGCTGATTGGGCTCTACACAACTTGGAAAAGATCGAGGTTAACTATTGTTTGCAATTGGAAGAAATAATAACAGAAACCGAAGGAGATGGAATGGGTACAAGTAATGATTCCATCAAGTTCAATTTTCCCAAACTGAAGACTTTAATTTTGTCCAATCTACGAAAATTGAAGGGCATTTGCAGTGAAAATGCAGTGATGGTTTGCAAATCTCTCCAAGTAATTGAAATAAGTAATTGTCCCAAGGTAAAGCGGATTCCTCTCTATCTTCCACAGCTTGAGGTTGATGATGAGGGAAAACTATCTCCTTTTAATACTCTCCAGGAAATTCGCGTGCGGACAACAGATTGGTGGGAATCAGTGGAGTGGGAGCACCCTAATCTCTATGTTAAGAATGTTGTTCAACCTTTGCTCAAGTTATGCAATCGCGGCAGATTGGGGTGGAGGCCAGCTAGACATGTTCATGCCTCAGGTAAGACATTTTGGGAGTGGTGACCAGCTATTGGCTGAAGTTCCACTATCGCTACGCATTGAAGTGCAAGTCAGCTAGATCCAGCAAGTTGCGAAATTATGTAGTTTCATTTTTTGTGTGTGTGTTTTAATGTTAATTAATACAAGTATTGCTTGTGGTTTATCTATTTTGCTACATGCATACATATAATGGAAGAAGAAGAAATCGGTCTAGGGAAGTGTCTTTGCTTTATGGTTTTTTTTTCACCCTATTTGCTTCTCTTGGGTTGAGTATAGTTAAATTACTTTTATTACAAGTGACAGTTACTCTTCTTTTACTAAATTGATAACATTGCTATCAAATCCTTAAGTTTTTTTTTTTTTAAAATTAACCCACAAATTATTAGTTAAATTACACCATTTTTTTTCAAGTTTATACCTAAACTACCATTTAATTATATAGACATCCATTTTGTCTGAGCTTAATTGGAGACCCATTTAAATTTTTATTCTCTCTCGAGTCATTCAAAGCCCACCTGATTTTGGTCAATTTGAGACCTTTATTTTTTTTCTTTTTTCTTCTTTCCTTTTTGGGCCTGTCAAGGACCAAAATTATAATTATCATCACTACTATTATTATTATTAAATATTATTGTTGAAACTATTTATTTTTGAAAGGGGTAGACTTTTTATTTAAAAAAACGAAAAATGGAAGTCGCCATCGATACTTTTTTATGAAGTGTGATTGGATCACATCTAATTTGGTCATTTTAATAAAATGTTTTGATTTACTAAAACAATGATTTTGGTCTACGAAATTCAAGAAAACGGGTTCGGGAGTCTATTACGTGCGAGGAAGAATTAACACCCTCGTAACGCCCAAAATTAGTACTGTCGAAACCATTTTTTGAAAATAGGTTAATCGACTTTGGGTTTTGAAAATAAAATTAAAACGGGAGTCACCACCGATCCCTTTCTGCTGAGGTGTGATCGGGTCACCTCGAAAAGTGGGTGTTTTTAATAAATATTTTAATTTATCAAAACAACGATTTTGGTCTAGGAAATCAGAAAGATGAGTTCGGGAGTCGGTTACGCACGAGGAAGGATTAGCACCCTCGATACGCCCAAAATTGGTACCTAATTGCTTAATTAATGTCCTAATGTCGAAAGTGGAAAAATCTGTGAAATAAAAAAAAAAAACGATCCTCTTTTATAAATGCGAATTTTAATGGAATGCTTTAGTAAATCGGATGTTTGAATAAATCAAAACAAATATTAAAGACTATTTTATTTCGAAGTAATAAAGCGCCACATCCAGTACGTAGGACACAACACTTTGAACCCTCAAGAATAAGCTCATCTTTAGATTTTAAAATTAGTGCATTTTCATTTTTTAAAGGATATTCGATCACTTGGGTCAAACGAGAAAGATCGAAACCCAGTACATAGGGCACAATCTCTCGAATTTCCAAAGAAAGATACATTGCCTCATTAAAAGGGCTCAAATAATAGCGGCTCGAATTGATGTATTCGTTTTTAGAGTAAAATAAAGTAATCCATATCGAATAAATATTTTGGAACTTAATTCATAATGTGATAATATGAGACAAAGACGTGATAGTGAGTATGAAGTAATTATACATAACATCATGCGAATGAATAACAATAACACAAAATTGCGAGATAAATGAATTAATATACACTAAGACAATAATCATACGGCATGCATTATTTAAATATTAACAATAACAAACAAGAAAAATAAAATGAATATAAAACAACTTAAAATAATAAATGTAATCTCTTTAGAAAAATAAAACATGAAGAATAAGTTTAAAATAGGTACCATGAAGAACAATCTAAGGTTAATAGTAAAATAATTTAAAATAATTAAAGCACAAAGCGATTTTAAGGCAAAATAATTTGAGGTGATTTAACTAAATAATTTATGAAATAATTTAAAAATAACATATGAGAAGTTTAAAACAAATAGTATAAAAATGGTATTTAAAAAGAGTATATACATAATGTAGTTATAACAAAATATATACGTGAAATAATATGAACAATATAATATTAAAAATATAAAAAAAGTGTGTATATAATATAAAAGGTATGTGGCCAATGAAATGAAAAATACATGTATAATGTATAAAAACGTAATACATACATAATATATAATATTGAAAATAAATATATGTAATGTACAAAAATATATGTACATAATAGTATCAAAAAAAGTATACTTAAGATAGTATAGAATAATATAGAATTATGCCATTAATACATATAATATATGCATAATATATAAAAAGAAGAATAATATTGAAAGGCACGTAAATAATAATAATAATAATGAACAGTGACGAAGTTTTAAAAACAATATATAAAGGTAGTTTAAATTAAATATTAAATAAAACAATTTTTAAGTAGTAGTAACACAGTTTACAACAAATTACACAAAATAACAATTCAATACGAATAACATGACATAATTTGAAAAAAAAAATGTATAAAAAATGAAAACAAATCATGTAAATGAAAAACTGCTTAAAAAAATAAAAAGGGCTAAGAAAGGGTGAGGATCCAATTACAAATCAGGATGAGAAATAGGGTAAATTTTCAAAATCACGGAAATAAGGCAGCAGGGTCAATTCGCAACGCGCTGGGCATATTAGGGGGTGAAGAAACAAATATCCCAGGCCCTTTAAGCTGCGCGTTTAACCCGAGGACCAAAATGTCGCACCAATGTACTTATGGGGCCAATTTTGAAATATAAGAAAACACTATAGGGTCTGATTGGATAACGCTGCACAAGAGGAAGGACCTCGAGTGCAAATATCCCAATAGTTGGGAATGCGCGGATCCTGGGTCCGCAGGTCGGGTCAACACGCGGATCTTCCCACCCAAAACGGCCCCGTTTCGTTAAACCCATTTGACCCCCCTTTGTTTCTATTTCAAAACATTTCAAGCCTTCTTATTTTCTGTTTAAAAAGAATAAACCCTAAACATTAGGCTAGGGTTTTGGTAACTGCAATTCCCCCACCGCCACCACTGAACCACCACTGGGTTTGGTGGTCAGAGATAGACACAAGCATGGGCTACTCAACCGCGCTCTGAATGGGTCCGTAAAGACCGAAAGAAAGGGGCTTTCATTCGTCCTCTTTTGGGTCTGATTTCGCTACGGAGGAGAGCTCTGATGACAGACCGAGGGGCGACAAGGCGGTCGCGGGATACACCAGTGAGCCCCTTTCCTTTTTTGTTTCGAAAGTAGAATTAAAATAAAAAAAAGAAAAAAAACAATCGGAAATAAAGCTTGAAAGTTCAAAAAGATTAGATACTGTGCAACCTTTTTTTGCGAGAATGTTTTCGTTTCTTCTAAATCTCCTCTATTCTGATTTTTTTAATGAAAATCCCCCTGTTACATTTTTGAATATGGCTTTATAGCCAAATGGTACACTTAGAACATCATTACTCTCTGTTTATCACTGTTTATCTGCCTTGTGCTTGTGTTTGGTCTTATTTCTTTCTTTTGCTTTCCTTTGCAGACACATCGGGAGTCAACGGGGCTGATTGTTGCTGTTTTGGTGCTAGTGTGCTAGAGAGGTGCCTCGGGGCGAGGGACCTCGAGACTGCGTTTGAGGCACGCGGGGAGAAGCCAACGGCGCCTAGGGTTTCTGCTTCTACTGAAGCAGTTTAGGTCTTGGGCTTACTAGAATTTAGGCTTAGGGTTCGGGTCTTTTGTAAATTGGGCCCTATTATTATTTTCTTTTGGCTTTTGGTTGTGTAAGCCGGCCCGGGCAAATTTAGGCCCGTACAGCTGCCCCTCTTTGCTCATTGTCGTGTAACGAGAATAGAGCAAAGACTATAAAAGGGCTAATTTCGCCTGGGCCTGCTGAGTCTCGACTTCTATTGGCGCTTCTTTTCTTCAAGTAGCCTCATTCCAATCCATTGTATCTTCAGAGGCATAGGATTAGTAGCCTCAGTCTGCTCCACTGCAATCTCAGGAAGATAAGGCTGATGGCTTCAACGTAATTTCAGAGAGAAGGGATTTGTAGTTTTGACCTACTCTACTGGAACTTTTGGGGAGATGAGAATTCAGGGAGAAGAGATTCGTAACCTCAATCTTTTCTACTGCAACTTCAAAGAAATATTGATTGATCCTCAATGTAAACTCAGGGAGAAGGGATTTGTAACTTCAACCTACTCCACTGGAACTTCAAGGAGATGAGTATTCAGGGAGAAGAGATTCGTAACCTCAATCTTCTCTACTGAATCTTCAAAGAAATGTTGATCCTCATTGTAAACTCAGGGAGGAGGGATTTGTAGCCTCAACCTACTCCACTGGAACTTCGAGGAGAATGAATTCAGGAAGAAGAGATTCGTAACTTCAATCTTCTCTACTGAACCTTCAAAGAAATGTTGATCCTCATTGTAAACTTAGGGAGAAGGAATTTGTAGCCTCAACCTACTCCACTGGAACTTCGAGGAGAATGAATTCAGGGAGAAGAGATTCGTAACTTCAATCTTCTCTGCTGAACCTTCAAAGAAATAATCTTCACTATTTTCGATTTGCTCCACTACTATCTCGAGGGAGCAGAATCTGAAATTTGATATCCTAATATCTTCGATCTGTTTTGCTTAGGAAGGCAAGATCTACTTTCTTCAACTTGATCCTTGCAAACTTATGGATGCCATGCTGATATCTTCGATCTGCTTCACTCAGGAAGGCAAGATCTACGTTCTTCAACCTGCTCCCTACAAACCCAGAGATACTATGCTGATATCTTCGATTTGCTTCACTTAGGAAGGCAAGATCTACTTTCTTCAACTTAATCCTTGCAAACTCAAGGATGTCATGCTGATATCTTCGATCTGCTTCGCTCAGGAAGGCAAGATCTACATTCTTCAACCTGCTCCCTGCAAACTCAGGGACGTCATGCTAATCTCTTTGATCTGCTTTGCTCAGGAAGGCAAGATCTGCGTTCTTCAACCTGCTCCCTGCAAACTCAGGGATGCCATGTTGATATCTTCGATCTGCTTCGCTCAGGAAGGTAAGATCTACGTTCTTCAACTTGCTCCCTACAAACTCAGGGACATCAAGTTGATATATATATATATATATTATCTGCTTCGCTCAGGAAGGCAAGATCTGGTGTTTTTTTTTTCAATGTTACTACACCGTCCTCTAGGGGACCCGTCCTGTAAAATCAATTTATGCGCTTATGCTTATGCAAAATGATTAGGATGCTATGATCAGAATGAATCAATGTTCCTAAATGAATGTGCTAATAATGATATATGTATGAATGCAAAATGAGAATGATCCCTTTTTAAGGTATCGTCGTTTGTTGCTCATCGAGGCTTTATCACAAACGTAGTATGCTGCCATTTTGCTCGGCTGGTATTTGACCAAAACTCGAAGAAACAATCATGTTTTGTTCAACTGGTTTGCCCCACTGTAGCTTCAGGGTTTATTCTACTGTAACTTAGAGGTATAGGATTCGTAACTTGTTCCATCAACTGACCACTCATCGAGTGATCTGACCAGATGCATATGGATGCTGAATATCATTTCTCTCGAGAATGACCCCCTTTTTTGCTTAGGTTGACATTGCTTATTTTCACCGAGATTACATCACCGACGCGATATCTAGTATCTTTGATAGAAGATCTCAAGAGATAAACTCAATTTAAGCTCAAATATTTCCAACCTTTACACTTGGCAAGCTTTTGAACAACAGTCATGTTTCAGGTTCATGTACTATTTAGGAGCTTCTAGAGTAATATGTAGAACTCTTTTTATGAAAGTATAATTAGTCCACTAATCATTATTTCAATGCAAAATGCTTGAAAAAGATCATGGCAATGGACAAGAAGGAAATTGAATGAAAGCATAACTCAAAACAAGCAAGTTAAACAAATGCAATCAAGGCAAAAGTTTATTGAGAGTGTATTTTGAAACGAATAAAATAATCAAAGATAGTAAAATTAGAAAGAGTAAGATGGTAACTAGGTGTCCCTGATATCGCAGCCTGAGCTTCTCTGTACAAACTTCATAGTGACCATTTTGAGTTCAATATGTGTTTAAGGGATTCAGATTGATAAAAATTTGAGCCGCCCTTTTTGGGTTTTCAACTCAAATGCCCTTTGGACTCAAAGCGCCCTTTGCGAGTTTTCACCTTGGCCTCTCCTTTTCTTTCTTCCTTTTGGCTGATTTTTCTTTTTCATTAGTATTTTTTTAACCAACTTCTTAGAAGGTCTCAAGGCGCCCTTTGCGGGTTTTCACATTGACTTCTCTTTTTGATGTGATTACTTTTGACTGAATTCACTAGGTTGAGCGTGTAAGTGACATACCCCTTGACTGAATTCATCGAATTGGGCACGTCACTACCATTTATCTCGATTAGTGCAACCCTTCTTCATTGTGTAAGATCTCTCTCAATTTAGTATTTTCCTTCGAAGTCTTTCATGAGAGATCTTCTTCAATATGAGGTCATCCTTTTGAAATTATCTAAGATGAACCTCTTTGTCATAAACCCAAATTATCAGACTATGATGGATCAATTTTGATTGATAATGTCAGGATTAGATCCATTCTTTCTCATCCAGCTTTAGCTTTGGTAAAACTCAGAAGAAAAATCTCAACTTTAATGGGCAAGACCAAAAGGTTACCTTAGCTCTGGTCAAATTCCAAAGAAAGAATCTCGACTTCAATGGGCAAGGCCAATATTTTGCCTTGGCTCTAACAAAACCAGAAGAAAGAATCTCAGTTTCCCTGGGCAAGATCAATGAGAGATGTGTTGCCCCGGCGAAGGTTCTAGCTAACGTTTGATAAGTAAAGAGGGTAAATGGTTACTTTTCTATGCCAACCTTTACAAGTTTCAATCGTCTTTCAAAGTCTTTTTGGACGGTATTTGGTTGCTTTTGCTGTACTGATATGGTGTCTAATCTTCAAACAGACAGTGGATTGCCACCATCTTTTCCCTTTTTTTTTTGATTTTGCATTCGGATTTGAATTTGAATTTTGAATTTTGAACTTTAAATTTGGACTTGAACTCGGATTTGGATTTGAATCAGGATCTAAATTTGAATTTGGATTTGGATTTGTCCCTGGATTCGAATCAGGATCTGGATTTGGATTTGGGTTTGGATTTGGATCCGGGTTCAATTTGAATTTGACGACTGTTTACTTTGTAACTTTGGCATATAAAGTGGTCTTACCCTCTTAGTAAACTGGCTATGAAGACAAATTGATGTCAGCGATGTTGGCCCACATAGAGAGTTTATGAACAAACAAAAGGAGACATATAAGCCTTGCCTTATCTCTGCGGTAAGCTAGGTTTTGAACTTCATCTCTTTTCCAAGCTCGTAATGTCAACTAACCTTTCGCAAGTTAGGATCTATCTTTCATCTTGTTTTGCCATCCTTAACAAATCAAAAGTTAGGTACCGTCTCTGTCATCTTCAAAGTTCTGAGATCCTTCTTAGACACATATCTTACTCGAAAGGGAGTCAGCATCGCTCATGACATTGATATCCGGGTACCTAATGTAGGTATGAAGGCAAATTCTAGAAAATAAATAATTCTAAGGATAATCACTTGCATGGTATGATAAAGAATGAAACAATATATGAATGAAGGTCCAAGAACAAAAGAATCTGTACAAGATAAAAGAATATTTGTTCAAAAAGATGCATTTCATTGAAATAAAAATTTTGGACACAAGCCTATTTCACAAAAGGGCTCTTATTGCCCCTAGGCTTAAGGCAATAAGCAAGTTCTGAATATTACTTAGAACTAGCTCTAAAAACATAGGGATCTCTTCCACAGTCCCATTGTTCAAAACACTCCCCAGCACATAAGGGTTTGGAACCCTTTGAGTCCTCGGTTCCCTTTTCAGATGTGATATTAATGTTCAAATTCCCCAGTATCACGTCTTATGCTAGAGCCCTGAATTTGATGTGCTCTTGGATCTCATGCCCCTATTCATCATGGTACTCATAATATTTACCCCTTTAAGAGAACGGTTGGGTAATGGATTTTCTTCATCAGAGGGATCATCGAATTTTATAACTCTAATTTTGATGAATCTTTCAACCAGCTTCTTGAAAGCAAGGCAATTTTCTATGGAATGCCCTGTGATTCCTGCATGGTACTCACACTGAGTATTTGAGTCATACCATTTAGGGTATGGGGTTTGCATCGGTTTCGGGTAAAAAGGGGCTACAACATGTGCGTCAAACAGCATTTGGTATAACTCCCCATACAAGATTGGGATGGGAGAGAACTGGGGTTTTTCTGAATTCGATTTTGGATTGAGTTCTTGTCTTGGGGAGATCGGATGACTGGTAGCTGCCTTCTTTTGTTGGCTTGCTATAATCGACTTCGAATGACCCTTGTTATACCCATTCATATTATTTACTTCATTTTCCTTCCACTTCGAGGCCTTTGAAATCCACTCTCCTCTTTTCTTTGTTTATGTTGGGCCAAGAACAATAGGAGTGACTCGATCATCCTTTGGGTTAAAATCTAAATCCTTCGGGAGATTCAACTATGCCGAGGTACCGATCTGATATTGAGGGCTAATAATAATGGGTCCCCCTTGCGGATGCGCGTCTGGTTGGGTCTGAATGCTTTTTGGGGTAAAACTTGAGAAATAAATAGGGTCTTCATTATCATTTCCATTGTTGGTTAACGGGCCTTTTCTTTCTTCAAATCCTCCGGCTAGCAACTGGATTAACTGGCTTATTGCATTCATTTGATCTCGCATATCATGTTGAATTTTGGTCAATTGTTCTTGCATCTGTATTTGTCTTTGCTCTAATCTTTCCAACCTTTGTTCCATATTTTCTGGGCTTCACTGAAATAATTTCACCTAATTAGGGATCCTTTGTGAAAATCTAATGCCAAAATGCAATGCAAATGATGTAATGCAGATGTATGCAATGCCAATGCATGAAATGCAAATGCAAGAAAGAGGGGCGTTGATATTGAATTCAATTCCTTTAGAAAAACTTTTCTAAAAAACGAATTTCTTTACATAAAATAGATTACATATACGGCGTTGTCTCGTATTCTAGACGCCGATCTTATTCTTCATATTTGATGTCATGGTCAAATCTTGCAAACCTTCTAATGGATGCCTTTACTAGCTCCTTTTCGATTAATCTGGGCTATGACCCATTATTTACTTATCCCGCGATGTCCGTTAGCTTCTTCAAGAAAGTTTTTGAATCATCTTTGTTGATTTGAATCCTCGAGCAAGGCAGTGTTGCGTGTTCCTCCACGGATTTCTCTTATTGTGCTTCCTTGTGCCGTACACAAACGACCGTATTATAATCAACTTTATCAAAAAACCCATTTTCTTATGACAAGCTTTTCTATTTAGTAACCGAATTAAATCAACACCTCCTTTCTATGATGAGAATGCAATGCGGTCAAGATAAAAGAAAACATGTTAGCACAGGAAAAAATAGATAACAAGAAAACATACCTATCCGGGTGACCACTAGGGCTTCATGTGGCTCTACCTAGGGTAGGCTCTTAGGGTTCGCTATATGAGGCTCGGTTCTAAGGAAATGGTACCTGAACCAACAGATTCCTCAATCCTCACCCATTATAGGCTCATACGGATCGAGTTCAGTTCAGGAGAACACATTTCCCTATGGCTATGCGGAGATGAAAATCTCACGAAGCACATAGGTACGGATGTGTTCCGGAAGAGGTCCACTAGCCCATGCGGAGGTGAAAACCTCACGAAGGCGTAGTTTCTCACTCCCACTTAAAGGTGTGACCACTCGGTCATGCAATGCCATGCTAAAGTATTCTAGAATATCTATAACAATAACACGAACAACTGCAACAAAGAAATCATGATTTTTTTTTAAAAAATGATTTTCAATTTTAGACAATAGGACAAAAATTAATCAATTTGCGGCTTGACTCTCAAAATGTCCCCAGCAGAGTCGCCAAGCTGTCGAAACCATTTTTTGAAAATAAGTTAATCGACTTTGGGTTTTGAAAATAAAATTAAAACGGGAGTCGCCACCGATCCCTTTCTGCTGAGGTGTGATCGGGTCACCTCGAAAAGTGGATGTTTTTAATAAATATTTTAATTCATCAAAACAACGATTTTGCTCTACAAAATCAGAAAGATGAGTTCGGGAGTCGGTTACGCACGAGGAAGGATTAGCACCTTCGATACGCCCAAAATTGGTACCTAATTGCTTAATTAATGTCCTAATGTCGAAAGTGGAAAAATCTATGAAATAAAAAAAAAACAATCCTTTTTTATAAATGCGAATTTTAATGGAATGCTTTAGTAAACCGGATGTTTGAATAAATCAAAACAAATATTAAAGACTATTTTATTTCGAAGTAATAAAGTGCCACATCAAGTACATAGGACACAACACTTTGAACCCCCAAGAATAAGCTCGTCTTTAGATTTTAAAATTAGTGCTGTAATAGCCCAAATTTGACCGGGCTTTGAGACTAAAATAAAATAAATAAATAATGTTTATTTAAGAGTCCATTTACAAAGGCCCAACAGAGACCAAATTTTAAACCATTACCCGTGTACCTAAATACACCCCTAACCCAAACTTAGCCCAAAAAATTTTTCCCGAATCAGGCCTAGGATGCCCATATGACCCAATGTACAACGGGGCCCAAATAGCCCAAATTGGGTTTCAGAACTAAGAGCCCTAGGGTTGCATTTTCTGGTCGCACTACAAAGGGATCTAGAACCTTCGAGGAGCATCCTTCTCGCGCCGTTTCAGCACCTGATCGTGACCTCCAGCAGTACACTCTGACCCTGAATCACGCTGTGGTTAGTGAGCAAATCTGTGCCCCTTTTGATATCCGGATCCTCCGTGATCACCTGCAAACAAAAGGAAGGGAATCACAGTAGACAGAAAGCAAATATGGAAAGAAGAATCACAATAGATAGGCTAGACAAAATATGGAAAGAAATCTTTTGATTTCTTTCCAAAATGTGTAGTAATCTACGGCTATAAAAAGCCTTTCAGTAAATCTATAAAGGGGGAGGTTAGTAGATTGATACGCCACCGATACAAAAGTGTAAAGAAAAACAGAGAGAAAACAAGCAATAACATTCAAAGGTTTTTGATTTCTATTTCATCTCTTTACTCTTTAAGTCTATATCTACTTTTTATTTCTCTTCTATGCATGCAATAACAGGACGAAGATTCGTGTGAAAATAGAGTGGCAAGAAGTTTTTTTTTTATTACTATTTCATTATTTTAAATACTAAAAAACTGTTTTAAAGAGAAATGGGAAAGTTACCTATGATTTGCATGGAAAAAGTAGGGTTTTTGGACCCTCCGGCCGTCGTACACGGTGGAGCGTGGGCGCGTGAGGAGGCTCGATGACCGGAGCCGTGATGGCCCTTGGCTGGAGCTCTGAGGGTTCTTCAGAGCATTTCTTTCGGTTCTTTTTTTAAAAATACTTAAAAATGATTTTTTTTGGTTAAAATGAGTTATATAGGACCCAATTGACCCGACCCGTTCTTTAAAAGATCCGCGTGTTTTGCCGCTAAAATGGTATATTTATTTCCCAGGTCCTTCCACATTTTTAGTTTATTTAATTTCGTTCAATTCAGATTTTTATTCTTTTTATATCAGCCCTCAACCTTTATTTTAGTTTCAATTGGGTCCTAAAAGTCCAATAAAAGCTTGCTTCTGGGACGACTTCGTTTTAGGGATTAGGGCTATTTGCCCAGTGAGTCCCTTGAATTTAAACGCATGTTCCAAAAGGCCCAAATTCATTCTTTTGTTTTTTCCAAAATTAGCCCCTTAAATTTGATCTTTGTTTTAATTATTATTTTTATTATTATTTAGATTTTAAATCTATACATTATTATATACGTTTTATGTATTAATACATTAGGATTTTTACTTTAGTAGCATTATATATGTTAATATTGTATTATTATAATTCTATTTGTACTTTTATTATAATTTTAGAATTTTATAAATTACTATTAAATGTTATATTTTTATAGGTATTATTTTATATATCTTTAATATGTTGTCATATATATATATATATTATTTTATATATTACTTTTTATAAATATAATTATACTTGCAAATAGTTTTCCCTATATTATTTTGTTATTTTCGTATATATACTTATATCATTTTTTTATATTATTTGTTATTTATTATACTCTATTTTATTATACTTATTTATGTATATCATTTCTACTATATTATCTTATAATTTATTATATAATTTTTTTATTTATGTATGATTTATAAACTTGTAAATTTTTCTCAAATATTATGCTTATATATTAAATATCTAATTTGTACGTCATAAAATTTATCGTAAGAGTTCTGTTCCTATTTTTATAAAATTTTTATATACTATATAATACGTTTTTATCGTTTTATTATTATTTATATATCATTCCAAATATTGTTTTTTAAATGCTTCATTTTTTATTTTATTTTTATATTTTTTACCCTTTTTTCATATTCAAACTTGTTGATTTATTTGCAATGTGCTGAGTTTTTTTTTTTATCGTTAATTGTTCATATATTCGCATGGAAGTTGATTTTTATGATGATATTTTAAGTCATATTTGTATGTAATATTGTTGTGTATGTATTTGGTATTCATTGTTTTTGTATTTTGCATGAAATGTGATTGTATATGCCTTGAAATTTTATGTTTTATACTTATTTGTACGACATGTAGGTGTACATAGTGTAGGTTATATTTGATTATTTGATATATGTTATGTTTGCATGAAATATTGAAGCATGAAATGTTGTTATATTATATTTGTATTAAAGTATGTGTTATAATTATTTTTTTTCCTTGTAATGTATCATTTTAATTGCATCATAGCGAAATAAAATATAAATATAAAAATGTTTTAAAACAAATGCAATATTTTTCGTATTTAGGAATTTGGGAAATAGTGCCCTAACATGCTGGGTTGCGATTTCCCGTTTATCTAAATGCCTAAAATATCCTTCTAAATGATTTTATAAAATACGAGATGATTTTAGTTACAAAAGTTTTAGAATATCGTGTCCTATCCTGCTGGATGTGATATTCATGCTCTTTTGAACGAAGGAATCTCTGTTTTAAACTCGAACCATTCTAATTTCAAAAGGGATCCTATTTTCAAATATTTTCAAATTTTAGCATTAAAGACAGAAAATTATTCAATTTGGTACCAATTTTGGGCGTTACGAGGGTGCTAACCCTTCCTCGTACGTAACTGACTCCCGATCCCGTTTTATTGATTTCGTAGACCAAAACAAATTATTTCAAACAAAATGGTTTGAAAGTGGTTCAATCACACTCAAAAAGATTGGTGGCGACTCCCGTTTTCATATTTTTAAAATCGATCCCATTTTTCAAACTCGTTCAAAAATGGTTTCGACAGCTTGGCGACTCCACTGGGGACCAATAAGAGAGGCAAGCCGAAAATTATTACTTTCTTAATGCTAAAATTTGAAAAGATGTAAAAATAAAGATCCCTTCTCATGTGTTTGTTGCATATGTTTGTTATTTTATTTGCACACATCGCATTTGCATGACCGTTGGTCAAACCTTTAAGTGGGAGTAAGAAACTAAGCTTTCGTGAGTTTTCACCTCCGTATGAGTTAGTGGATTGCTTCCGGGAAACATCTGTACCTATAGGCTTCGTGAGATTTTCATCTCCATATGGTCGTAGGGAAATGAATCCCCCTAAACCGAACTTGGTCCATATGAGCCTATAATGGGTAAGGATCGAGGAATCTGCTGGTTTGGGTACCATTTACTTTAGAACCGAACTTCATATAGTGAGCTTTAAGTACTTGCCCTAGGTAGTATGGTGATGACCTTTTAGTGCCTACCTTTATATGTGCTTGTTTATTACATCTCTTTATATGATACTAACATGTTTCTTATTTTTGTCATCATTGCATGTCATTCATCATTAAAAGGGCATCGATTCACGGTTCGATTTCTGAGTTAGAAAGCTTTATAATGTGGGACGAATATCTTAATAAAGTGAGGACAACTCTTCCACTTGTGCGTGGTCAGAGAAAACCCAGTTAGAGAAAGGAGATAGCATTATTAAGGGGTATGTGTCAGAGTTATGGGACTTTACTCGTATCAGTTCCACGCAGTTCGATTTTCAGGAGTTGAGAGGTATTTAAAACCAGTTGGATGACGAGTCTAGGCAGCTTTTCTTCCAGACTTATGGAGATCTTCCTTACTTGCTAGACATCAAAGTAGATAGACACTTATTTCGAGCTATGGTACAATTCTGGAACCTTGTTTATAGTTGATTTACGTTTGGTGATGTTGATCTTATACCTACTTTGGAGGAGTATACGACTTTATTGCGTTGTCGGAGGATTCAGGATCATAAGGCTTATGTTAGGCCTGTAGTCTTCCAACTTTTACAAAGAAGTTGATGATGATTACGGGGATGAGTGAGCAGTGGGTTGTAACTCGTGTGCAGCAGAAGGGTGATAGTAAGTGTGTTCCATGGGCCGTTTTGAGAGATTTGATATCGACACATCCAGACATGAAGAAAAAAGGTCGACGTCTTGGCTTTGAGCATTTATGGCTTGGTGATTTTCCCAAAGGCGTTGGGGCACATAGATGAGGCAGTCGCAGATTTGTTCGATCGAGTTGGTAAGCAGAACACACCAGTGCCAGCCATCCTAGCGGGGACTTTTAGATCTTTGAGCGCGTGCCAGAGAGTTGGTGAGGGTAGATTCATTGGATGTGCACAGTTGTTACTAATTTGGTTCCACGGCCATTTCTGGAAACTCGATAAACCTCCTGGTCGAGTATTTTTTGAGGGTTATTCTCCTTTGAAGGAGGCGGCCTCTATGCCTAGGAGAGACGACATTTCAGAGCAAAGGTGGATAGACATTCTTCAGAATCTTCGGGAGGAGGATGTTATGTGGAAGGCCCCTTGGATGGTTCCTAATAAAGTCCTTTATCGTTGCGGCAGCTTTGATTAGGTACCTCTTCCTGGGATTTGGGGAGTCGTTGGATATGCATCACTGCTTGCTCTAAGGCAATATCGAGCAAGGCGATTCATACCAGCCACAGAAGGTTTAGCGCAGAGTGATTTTTCTTATAAGGGAGATCACTATAAGAAAAGGATGCGAGAGATTTTCGAGGCTTGGAAGAAGCCTTGCTGCATAAAGATTTTGGCCGAAGGTTCGACGTTCACCCTTGAGTATAAGAGATGGTTTGGTAGGAGAGTCAACGATAATGTCCCTAGACCGATTTTGGGAGCGACTAGGTCGATGGAAGAAAGCTTGCTGGTGATCCCATCGGAGTTGGAGCTTATAAAGCAAGAATTTGAGAGGAAGAATTCAGAGCTTGAGAAGAAGATCGAGAAGCTCGAGGAAGAGAAGATGCATCTGAACTTAGACGTCGATGTCCAAAAGATGGAGACTGAGAAGGTAAGAAAGGAAAAGAGGAAAATTGAGGAGGATCGAGATGATCTAAAGATGCATTACAAGAAGGCACAGTCATCATTAAAAAAGGCTGGATTCTGAAAATCTTCAGAGCAGTGGTAGCAGGAGGTCCAAGATGAAAAGGCCAAAGCCGAATTTTGGGAAAGGAAGTTCCGAGAGATGCATGCACAGAATCAAACTCTAGGGGAGGAAAACCAAGGGCTAAAAACCAAGGTGATTGAATTGGGGCGGTCTCTTCATCTTCAACGAAATCGTAGTTCTATAGTCGAGTTAAAGGAATTAAAGAACAAGGTTGAGAGATTAGAATCAGCTTTGCATGATAGTGAATGCCGAATTGAGCAGCTTGAGGCACGAGAAGAACATTAGAAGGAAGAGCTCCATCAGTCTCGAGGACAAGTCAGAGATAGAGATTATGTCATGGGAGAAGCCATAGCCCAGATTTCAGAAGTTGCTGAACACCTGCAAGACTTGGCTATACGGGCTAATATGTTGAGTGTGATGTATGAGTCAGTGTCGGATAAAGGATGAGAATTAGCGTTGTTGTTAGATAGGGTTAAGACTTTAGGCCTACGGGCGAAAGCGTATTCGTAATCCGTTTTATGAAAAGACTTTTGTTCCTTAAATAACATTTTCTAAAATGAAATTGAATCAGAATCGATATTCTTTTGCATTCATGCATTTGCATCTCATAGCATCTCATTGCATCATATGCATTCAAAATTATAGAAAGACCCTAATTAGTTAAAATTACTACAGAGAGTAGATCTGGAAATCACACATCCTTGCGGTACTCACACCAAAACAAAAAACATGGATCAAAGGTTTGAACAATGGCAAAAGGACATGCAGGACCAGTTGTAAGAGCAATTGGCCAAGATGCAAAATGATATGAGGGAGCAAATGATGGAGGCTCAAAGGAATATGATGGAGGAAATGGTTCAACTATTAAGGGCCACTGATAAGGGAAACGCTATCATGGCTATTACTGATGATGAAGGCGAGGATCATCCTCCGGGTTTTACTCCACCTCATGGGCCAATGCAAACTGAGGCACCACCTAGGAGGCCGTCTGTTACTGTAAGGCCTCAGCAAGGGCCAATTGATGCTGGGATTCCTGTGAACTTCCCGTCTGGGTCGGGATTCAATTTAGGAGATAACATCCCTGACCTAGATATGATGGAAAAGGAAAGAATGGCAACTGAATCTTCAAAACAGTTGGAAGATCGCTGCAAGTGGTTGGAGGAAAAGTTTAGGGTTTTGGAAGGCACTGGCAATCACTACGGGATTGATACCAAAGACTTAAGCTTGGTCCCAAACTTAGTACTTCCTCACAAATTTAAGATGCCGGAGTTTGAGAAATACAATGGGACTACTTGCCCGGAGGCACACATCACGATGTTCTGTAGGAGAATGACTAGTCATGTGAACAATGATCAGCTGTTAATACATTGTTTTCAAGACAGTTTAGTAGGAGCGGCTGCCAAGTGGTATAATCAGTTGAGCTGGGCCAAAATTAGTTCGTGAAGAGATCTAGCACAAGCGTTCATGCAACAGTACAACCATGTGACCGACATGACGCCAGATAGAATCACGTTGCAAAACATGGAGAAAAAAGCCTAATGAGAACTTTAGGCAGTACGCGCAAAGATGGAGGGAGGTGGCAATGCAAGTTCAGCCGCCACCGTTGGAAAAAGAGACCACCATGTTGTTTATCAATACACTGAAGGCTCCGTTCATTACTCACATGATTGGAAGCACCACAAAGAGTTTCACGGATACAGTTATGGCGGGAGAGATGATTGAGAACGCCATAAGAGGGGGCAAAATTGAGGGGGGAAACAATTAAAAGAGCAGCCCCAAGGAGAAAAGACAACAAGGTGAATAATGCTAACAGCTTCAACTCAAAAACAATTATGGTTGGCCAACCTAAAACGGTTGTGGTTAGACAGCAAAATTCTCGAGGGCAGGAATCCGATGCAAGACAAAATCCAGAGAAGATGCAGTTCACGCCTATCCTTGTGACGTACCGGGAGCTATACCGAAACTTGTATGATGCGCATGCCATCGCTCCTTTTCACTTGAAGCCTTTACAACCTCCATACCCCAAATGGTATAATGCAAATGTTAAATGTGAATACCATGCGGAAGTGCCCGGGCATTCAATTGAAAATTGCATTGGGTTCAAAAAGGCCGTGGAGAGGCTTATCAAGATAGGGGTGGTGAAATTTGATAATACCCCTAGTGCTGAAAATTCATTGCCAGATCATGGTAATCAAGGAGTGAATGCCATTGGTGAAGTTAATGAAGAAAGAATTGAGAATGATGTATTTAGGGTGAAAACCCCTATGAGGGTAATATGGGAAGAGATGGTGAAGAGAGGTATGCTGACCGCCGAAGAAGGTAAAAGAAGAATAGGGAACTATTGTGAGTTCCATGGAAGGATAGGTCATGAGATACAAAATTGTGGAGAATTCAAAGCCATAGTACAGGGCTTTATGAATAATAAGGAGTTACAAGTTCTTGAAAGCAGCTCATGTGAAAGGCAAATTTGTGTGTTAGAGGACGGTCAGAAAAACCACCGAGGATTATTATTTCCATGCCAGGGAATAATCAAGCGGGGGTATAAATGGTGCTCAAGGTCATTATATGCAAGCCCACGCCTTTCCCCTATGCAGATAGTAAGAATGTACCATGGAGATATTACTGTGGAGTGGTAATACCAAAAGAAAGAGGTGTAGTCGGCACGTCTAAGGATGTGCAGATTGAGGGTTCCCATACTCGAAGTGGGAAACGTTATGATGTGAGGGGCGTTAGAATAGAGCCCACACAAACAAAGGTTGTTGAAGTGAGGGAAGAGGATGAGGTGCCCATTAAAGAACCGGTAAAGGAGGAAGAGGCTAAGGAGTTTCTGAAGTTCCTTAAACACAGCGAGTATAGTGTGGTCGAGCAGCTGCGAAGGCAACCAGCTCGTATATCAGTATTGGCCCTACTTCTGAGTTCTGAGGTGCATCGAGATGCGTTGTTAAAGGTGCTCAACGAAACATATGTCACCCATGACATATCTGTTAATAAGCTGGACCGGTTGGTGAATAACATCAGTATGGACAATTTTATTTACTTCAATGATGATGAAATCCCACAAGGAGGCATGTGGTCGACTAGAGCCTTGCATATCACGACTCGGTGTAAGGAATATACACTTCCAAGTGTGCTCGTGGATAATGGGTCGGCTTTGAATGTTCTTCCATTGTCCACATTGAACAGATTACCTATTGACAGTTCGCTTATGAAAACATGTCACAATGTGGTGAGAGCCTTCGATGGAACTGAGAGGAAGGTTATGGGACGAATCGACATCCCTTTGGAGATTGGGCTAAATACATACGAGGTTGATTTCTTGGTGATGGATATCAAACCTTCCTACAATTGTTTGTTGGGGAGACTATGGATACACTCGGCTGGGGCGGTACCTTCCTCATTGCACCAGAAATTAAAGTTAGTAAACGATGGACGATTAATAGCCATCAATGCTGAAGAGGACATCATAGTAGCAGTCACTAGCACGGCTCCTTATGTTGAGGCAAATGAAGAGGCTACTGAATGTTCATTTCGCTCTTTAGAGATCATCAATGCAACCTTCATTTCAGAGGGAAGGGAAGTGCCAGTGCCAAAAATGTCCAAGGCCACAAGGATGGCCCTGCAAATGATGATGGGGAAGGGAGCATTGCCAGGAAAAGGATTAGGAAGACAATTGCAAGGAGGGATTCAAGTCCCAAAGGCGATTGAAAAGAAAGACCGCTTTGGTTTGGGCTTCAAACTAGATCATAAACAAAGGGTGAAGGAAATAGAGAAGCGCCAAGAGAGAAAAAAGGCGCGATTGAATAGAAGAGAAGTGGAGTGGGAGCCGATGACTTTCCCTCCAATATCTAAAACCTTCAGATCAGGAGGATTACTGGTAAAAGGAGGTCATCAAGTCAATACTGTGCATAATGAAGGGTTTGAGCAAGGAAACCTTGAGGGCATTCGCCGTTATGAACCGGGAAGCTCTTTGGACAATTGGATTGCGGAGGAACTTCCTGTAGTCTTTAGGAACTTTTCAGAGTAATTCTCGAAACATGTCTATTATTCTAGAGCCTAGGAATAATAAGATTACGTTTGTGAAATGGGCTTATGATCATTTATCATTATTTCAATAAAATATAACGTTATTATCAATTTGAACGAGCATTGTTCCCTTTTATCGACCAATATTTCGTTAAACTTTTACAATCTTTATTCTTTCATTCATGGTACATAAACAATCATTCTTAGATTCATTTATTCTTTGTATATTCTTTCACACCCCCACAGGTCCCTAGATATCAATGACATGAGCACTGATACTGCAAGTCCTGATTTCTCTTATGAGCAAGACATGTGCTTAAAAGATTTTCAGGATTTTGAAGATGCCCAAGATTGTGATGTGTCTCCTAATTTGTTAAGAATGGTAAAGCAGGAGGAAAAGCAAATTATGCCCCATGAGAAAGAGGCAGTAGAGAATATAGCATTAGAGGAAGGGAAGGTGGTAAAAATTGGAACACTGATTGTCGAGGACACAAGGCATGCCCTAGTAGAGTTGCTTCAAGAGTTCAAGGATATCTTCGCATGGTCATATCAGGATATGCCCGGGTTGAGTGCCGACATCGTAGTGCATCGTCTTCCAATAAGACAAGATTGCAAACCTGTCCAGCAAAAGCTACGAAAAATGAGGCCAGATGTCATCCTGAAAATAAAGGACGAAGTTAAGAAACAGTTCGATGCAGGGTTCTTGCAGGAGGTTAAGTATTTTGAATGGGTAGCTAATATTGTGCCAGTACCTAAGAAGGATGGGAAGGTACGAATGTGTGTTGATTACAGAGATCTGAACAAAGCTAGCCCAAAAGACAACTTTCCTTTGCCATACATCGACATTTTGGTGGTCAATATGGCGAGGTATTCGTTGTTTTCTTTCATGGATGGTTTCTTGGGGTACAATCAGATAAAGATGCATCCAGAAGACATGGATAAAACCACCTTCATAACCTTGTGGGGTACTTTCTGCTACAAAGTAATGCCGTTTGGGTTGAAGAATGCGGGGGCAACATACCAGCGGGCCATGGTGAATTTGTTCCACGACATGATACATAGGGACATTGAAGTATATGTTGATGACATGATCGCCAAGTCTCGAACGGAGAAAGAGCATATCGAAGTCTTGAGGAGACTATTCTTGAGGTTAAGGAAATTTTAGCTGAAGCTCAATCTCGCAAAGTGTACTTTCGGAGCTAGATCGGGTAAATTATTGGGTTTTGTAGTCAGTAAAAATGGGATAGAAGTTGACTCAGACAAAGTCAAAGCCATACGAGAATTGCCTCTCCCACAAACTCAGAAAGAAGTCCGAGGATTCTTAGGAAGGTTGAATTACATCGCTCGATTCATTTCACAACTAACCGAAAAATGTGATCCAATCTTTCGCCTCCTTAGAAAACACAACCAAGGTACTTGGGATGAAGAATGCCAGAATGCTTTTGAAAAGGTCAAGCAGTATTTGTTGAATGCTCCAGTATTATCTCTACCTAGCCCAGATAGACCGTTAATACTGTACTTGTCAGTGTTTAATAATTCTATGGGGTGTGTGCTGGGTCAGCATGACGAGGCAGGAAGAAAAGAAAAGGCAATTTATTATCTTAGTAAGAAATTCACTGATTGTGAAATGAGGTACTCGTCAATCGAAAAGTTGTGTTGTGCGCTGATTTGGACAACCCGGAGGTTAAGAAAGTATATGCTATACCATACCACTTGGCTCATTTCAAAGCTAGATCCATTAAAATACATGATGGAGTCGATAGCTTTAAATGGGAGAATGGCGAGATGGCAAATATTACTTTCAGAGTTTGATATAGTCTATGTAAGTCAGAAGGCTTTAAAAGGAAGTGCGGTAGCGGATTTTTTGGCCAATAGGGCTTTAGAAGATTATGAGCCATTGAACTTTGATTTTCTAAATGAAGAGTTAATGTGTATAGCAGCAATCGAATATTCTTCTTGGAAGCTCAATTTTGATAGGCGTCTAACGCAATCGGAAATGGAATTGGGGCAGTCTTGGTATCCCCAAATGGCAATCATTATCTGTTCATATGCAAGTTGGATTTTGACTGCACAAACAATATGGCCGAGTATGAAGCGTGCATCATGGGGATTCGAGCAGCTATAGAACGAGGGGTAAGAATTCTGGAAGTATATGGAGACTCTGCATTGGTAATCTACCAACTTAGAGGTGAATGAGAGACAAGGGACCCAAAATTACTCAATTATCGGAAGATAGTTCTGGGATTACTTGAAGAATTTGAAGATATCACCTTTAATTATCTGCCACGAGACGAGAATCAAATGGCAGATACTTTGGCCACTTTAGCCTTAATGATTAAGACGAATAAAGAGGAGGAAATGAGACCGATCCAGATGAGTGTCTATGAAGCTCCAGCTCAGTGCTGTAATATTGAGGAAGAGGAAAAGGATGATAACCCGTGGTATCAAGATATATTACGATATGTGAGAGATCGTAAATACCCTTAACAAGCCAATAAAAATGATAAACGAACTTTGAGCAGGTTAGCATGTGACTACGTCTTGGACGGGGATATCTTGTATAAAAGAAGGAAAGACCAAGTACTTTTGAGATGTGTCGATGCTGTGGAAGCCAAGCTAATTCTCGAAGAGGTTCATGAAGGGGCACGTGGGACGCACACAAATGGTTTCACAATGGCAAGGCAGATTATGAGGTTTGGCTACTATTAGGCCACTATGGAAGGGGACTGTATCAACTATGCCAAGAAATGCCATAAATGTCAGATTTATGGGGATAAAATTCACGTACCACCTTCGCCTTTGCATGTTATGACTTCTCCATGGCCTTTTTACATGTGGGGCATGGATGTCATCGGGCCAATATCACCGAAAGCTTCAAATGGGCATCGGTTTATCTTTGTGGTCATTGACTACTTCACAAAATGGGTAGAGGCTGCCTCTTACGCGAATGTTACTAAGTCAGCTGTGAGTCGATTCTTAAAGAAGGAGATCATCTGTCGGTATGGAATGCCTGAGAGGATCATATCCGACAATGCATTGAACTTGAACAACAAAATGATGGCAGAGGTTTGCGACCAGTTCAAGATCAAGCACCATAATTCTTCTCCCTATCGCCCAAAAATGAATAGGCCAGTGGAAGCGCCAACAAGAACATTAAGAAAATAGTGGGAAAAATGACGGAGACTTACAGCGATTGGCATGAGAAGTTACCCTTTGCACTCCTAGCCTATAGAACATCGGTTAGAACCTCTACTGGGGCAACCCCATTCTCATTAGTTTATGGGATGGAAGCAGTGTTACCTATTGAAGTAGAAATACCTTCTCTTCGAATCTTGATGGAGGTAAATTTAGATGAAGCTGAATGGGTTCAATCCCGATATGATCAGCTGAACTTGATTGAGGAAAAGAGGTTAAGAGCCATTCGACATGGTCAGATGTATCAGAAATGAATGATGCGAACTTATGACAAGAAAGTTCGGCCAAGAAAGTTTCACGAGGGAGATCTTGTGCTGAAAAAGATCCTTCCTATTCAAAAGGACTTCAGGGGTAAATGGATGCCGAATTGGGAGGGGCCGTATGTCGTGAAGAATGCTTTCTCTGGCGGTGCATTAATCTTAACAGAAGTGGATGGGAAAAGTTTACCCAATCTAGTGAACTCAGACTTACTCAAAAAGTACTTTGTCTAAAGGAGAAGAGAATCCAAGGTGAAAACCCGCAGAGGGCATCTTGAGATTTCTAAAAAAAAAAAGAGAAATGGAGAGGCTAAGGTGAAAACCCGCAAAGGGCACCTTGTGACCAAAGGGGTTTTTGAGTTGAAAACCCAAAAGGGCGACTCAAATTTTGAAGCATCTGGTAACCTTGCCCGACAAATAACGAAGTGCGTTGCATGCTGGGGCATCAACAAAGTACTCTGAATCTTCTAAACACATGTCTGCATAGAGTTGATGTACAAGCACTCAAGCAGCGATATCTGGGGCATCTAACTTTCTGGGCTTGTTTGCTATTTTTAGATTCTTGTTCTTCTCGAAGATAGGCCATCAGATTGATTTCCTTTGTATCTTTCATTCAAATCCAATTATTCTTAAAGATTTATTCATCTTCTATTATTCTTTAAGCATGTGGCATTGAAATAATGATAGATGAGATGAATATGTTCACAAACGAAGTTTTGCACATTACTCTGAAAATTTCTAGATAATACAAGAAACTAAAACAAGTCAATTGTTCGAGAAATTCACACAAGTAAGGGATGAAAGAACTCGAGAAATTTTTTTCTTCCAATAGGATAAATGGACAAAACCAACGATTCAATTCTAAAGAAAGATTATCTTACAGCCATCCTCAGTGGATCGAAGTATGGGCCTACAGGCTGAGCAAGGATAATGCTTTGAGCAAATGAAAGAATGAGTGATGACACCTAGGATAGAGGTCATATTCATAACATTTGCATCATAACATGTTTAATCAGGAACATTTGTCTCACTTTGATCATAGCATCCTAATCGTCGGGCATAGTCACATACACAATCTACAGGTTATTGAAGATGACGCGCCTTAACTCCCTAAGCAGTAGGGTAACAGGCCGTAGCATAGCAGATCTGGCATTCAGATATTTATACTGAAGCAGATCCAAGATGGTTTGGCGTCCCTGTATTGGCAGAGAACAAATCGAAGACATAGCTGATTTGGCTTTCGCATGTTCACGCTGAAGCAAATCTAAGATGATTTGGCATTTCTGTATTGGTAGAGAGCAAATCGAAGTTTGGCGTCTCCATATTTGGTGGAGGGCAGACACATAGCAGATCTGGCGTTCAGATGTTTATACTGAAGCAGATCCAAGATGGTTTGGCATCCTTATTTTTACAAGGAGTAAATCGAAGACATAGCTGATTTGGCTTTTGCATGCCTACGTTGAAGCAAATCTAAGATAATTTGGCACCTCTGTATTGGCAGAGAGCAAATCAAAGTTTGGTGTCTCCATATTCAGTGGAGGGCAGATACATAGCAGATCTGGCGTTCAGATGTTTATACTGAAGCAGATCCAAGATGGTTTGGCATCCTTGTTTTTACAAGGAGCAAATCGAAGACATAGCTGATTTGGCTTTCGCGTGCTTACGCTAAAGCAAATCTAAGATAACTTGGCATCTCTGTATTGGCAGAGAGCAAATCAAAGTTTGGCGTCTCCATATTCGGTGGAGGGCAGACACATAGCAGATCTGGCATTCAGATGTTTATACTGAAACAGATCCAAGATGGTTTGGCATCCCTATTTTTACAAGGAACAAATCAAAGACATAGTTGATTTGGCTTTCACGTGAAGCCAATCTAAGATGAGAGAACAAATCAAAGAAGCAGATTCGGTGCCTTTGTGTTCGGCGGCGAGCAGATCGAAGATATCAACGTTACAAAAGCCAGTTGAGGACTAGGAGTTGAGAAGATCGGTCAAATTTGGTCTTTCTATAAATCTTTGTTCGATTCCCGTCACATAGCAATGAGCAAAGAGGGGCAGCTGTAATAGCCCAAATTTGACCGGGCTTTGAGATTAAAATAAAATAAATAAATAATGTTTATTTAAGAGTCCATTTACAAAAGCCCAACAGAGACCAAATTTTAAACCATTACCCGTGTACCTAAATACACCCCTAACCCAAACTTAGCCCAAAAAATTTTTCCCGAATCAGGCCTAGGATACCCATATGACCCAACGTACAACGGGGCCCAAATAGCCCAAATTGGGTTTCAGAACTAAGAGCCTTAGGGTTGCATTTTTTGGTTGCGCTGCAAAGGGATCTAAAACCTTCGAAGAGCGTCCTTCTCGCGTCGTTTCAGCACCCGATCGTGACCTCCTGCAGTACACTCCGGCCCTGAATCACGCCGTGGTTAGTGAGCAAATCTGTGCCCTTTTTTATATTCGGATCCCCCGTGATCACCTGCAAACAAAAGGAAGGGAATCACAGTAGACAGAAAGCAAATATGGAAAGAAGAATCACAATAGATATGCTAGACAAAATATGGAAAGAAATCTTTTGATTTCTTTCCAAAATGTGTAGTAATCTACGGCTATAAAAAGCCTTTCATTAAATCTGTAAAGGGGGAGGTTAATAGATTGATACGCCACCGATACAAACAGTGTAAAGAAAAACAGAGAGAAAACAAGCAATAACATTCAAAGGTTTTTGATTTCTATTTCATCTCTTTCCTCTTTAAGTCTATATCTACTTTTTATTTCTTTTCTATGCATGCAATAACAGGACGAAGATTCGTGTGAAAATAGAGTGGCAAGAAGTTTTTTTTATTACTATTTCATTATTTTAAATACTAAAAAACTGTTTTAAAGAGAAAGGGGAAAGTTACCTGTGATTTGCACGAAAAAAGTAGGGTTTTTGGACCCTCCGGCTGCCTACACGGTGGAGCGTGGGCGCGTGAGGAGGCTCGATGACCGGAGCCGTGACGGCCCTTGGCTGGAGCTCTGAGGGTTCTTCAGAGCATTTCTTTCAGTTTTTTTTTTAAATAGCTTAAAAATGATTTTTTAGGTTAAAATGAGTTATATAGGACCCAATTGACCCGACCCGTTCTTTAAAAGATCCGCGTGTTTTGCCGCTACAATGGTATATTTATTTCCCAGGTCCTTCCACATTTTTAGTTTATTTAATTTCGTTCAATTCAGATTTTTATTCTTTTTATATCAGCCCTCAACCTTTATTTTAGTTTCAATTGGGTCCTAAAAGTCTAATAAAAGCTTGCTTCTGGGACGACGTCGTTTTAGGGATTAGGGCTATTTGCCCAGTGAGTCCCTTGAATTTAAACGCGTGTTCCAAAAGGCCCAAATTCATTCTTTTGTTTTTTCCAAAATTAGCCCCTTAAATTTGATCTTTGTTTTAATTATTATTTTTATTATTATTTAGAATTTAAATCTATACATTATTATATACGTTTTATGTATTAATACATTAGGGTTTTTACTTTAGTAGCATTATATATGTTAATATTGTATTATTATAATTCTATTTGTACTTTTATTATAATTTTAGAATTTTATAAATTACTATTAAATGTTATATTTTTATAGGTATTATTTTATATATCTTTAATATGTTGTCATATATATATATATATATATATTATTTTATATATTACTTTTTATAAATATAATTATACTTGCAAATAGTTTTCCCTATATTATTTTGTTATTTTCGTATATATACTTATATCATTTTTTTATATTATTTGTTATTTATTATACTCTATTTTATTATACTTATTTATGTATATCATTTCTACTATATTATCTTATAATTTATTATATAATTTTTTATTTATGTATGATTTATAAACTTGTAATTTTTTCTCAAATATTATGCTTATATATTAAATATCTAATTTGTACGTCATAAAATTTATCGTAAGAGTTCTGTTCCTATTTTTATAAAATTTTTATATACTATATAATATGTTTTTATCGTTTTATTATTATTTATATATCATTCCAAATATTGTTTTTTAAATGCTTCATTTTTTATTTTATTTTTTTTATATTTTTTACTCTTTTTTCATATTCAAACTTGTTGATTTATTTGCAATGTGTTGAGTTTTTTTTTTTTTTTTATCGTTAATTGTTCATATATTCGCATGGAAGTTGATTTTTATGATGATATTTTAAGTCATATTTGTATGTAATATTGTTGTGTATGTATTTGGTATTCATTGTTTTTGTATTTTGCATGAAATGTGATTGTACATGCCTTGAAATTTTATATTTTATACTTATTTGTATGACATGTAGGTGTACATAGTGTAGGTTATATTTGATTATTTGATATATGTTATGTTTGCACGAAATATTGAAGCATGAAATGTTGTTATATTATATTTGTATTAAAGTATGTGTTATAATTGTTTTTTTCCTTGTAATGTATCATTTTAATTGCATCATAGCGAAATAAAATATAAATATAAAAATGTTTTAACACAAAGGCAATATTTTTCGTATTTAGGAATTTGGGAAATAGTGCCCTAACATGCTGGGTTGTGATTTCCCGTTTATCTAAATGCCTAAAATACCCTTCTAAATGATTTTATAAAATACGAGATGATTTTAGTTACAAATGTTTTAGAATATCGTGTCCTATCCTGCTGGATGTGATATTCATGCTCTTTTGAACGAAGGAATCTCGGTTTTAAACTCGAACCATTCTAATTTCAAGAGGGGTCCTATTTTCAAATATTTTCAAATTTTAGCATTAAAGACAGAAAATTATTCAATTTGGTATCAATTTTGGGCGTTACGAGGGTGCTAACCCTTCCTCGTACGTAACCGACTCCCAAACCCTTTTTATTGATTTCGTAGACCAAAACAAATGATTTCAAACAAAATGGTTTGAAAGTGGTTCAATCACACTTAAAAAGATTGGTGGCGACTCCCGTTTTCATCTTTTTAAAATCGATCCCATTTTTCAAACTTGTTCAAAAATGGTTTCAACAAGTGCATTTTCATTTTTTAAAGGATATTCGATCATTTGGGTCAAACGAGAAAGATCAAAACCCAGTACATAGGGCACAATCTCTCGAATTTCCAAAGAACGATACATTGCCTCATTAAAAGGGCTCAAATAATAGCGGCCCGAATCGATGTATTCGTTTTTAGAGTAAAATAAAGTAATCCATATCGAATAAATATTTTAGAACTTAATTCATTATGTGATAATATGAGACAAAGACGTGATAGTGAGTATGAAGTAATTATACATAACATCATGCGAATGAATAACAATAACACAAGATTGCGAGATAAATGAATTAATATACACTAAGACAATAATCATACGGCATGCATTATTTAAATATTAACAATAACAAACAAGAAAAATAAAATGAATATAAAACAACTTAAAATAATAAATGTAATCTCTTTAGAAAAATAAAACATGAAGAATAAGTTTAAAATAGGTACCATGAAGAACAATCTAAGGTTAATAGTAAAATAATTTAAAATAATTAAAGCACAAAGCGATTTTAAGGCAAAATAATTTGAGGTGATTTAACTAAATAATTTATGAAATAATTTAAAAATAACATATGAGAAGTTTAAAACAAATAATATAAAAATGGTATTTAAAAAGAGTATATACATAATGTAGTTATAACAAAATATATACGTGAAATAATATGAACAATATAATATTAAAAATATAAAAAAAGTGTGTATATAATATAAAAGGTATGTGGCCAATGAAATGAAAAATACATGTATAATGTATAAAAACGTAATACATACATAATATATAATATTGAAAATAAATATATGTAATGTACAAAAATATATGTACATAATAGTATCAAAAAATTTATACTTAAGATAGTATAGAATAATATAGAATTATGCCATTAATACATATAATATATGCATAATATATAAAAAGAAGAATAATATTGAAAGGCACGTAAATAATAATAATAATACTGAACAATGACGAAGTTATAAAAACAATATATAAAGGTAGTTTAAATTAAATATTAAATAAAACAATTTTTAAGTAGTAGTAACACAGTTTACAATAAATTACACAAAATAACAATTCAATACGAATAACATGACATAATTTGAAATAAAAAATGTATAAAAAATGAAAACAAATCATGTAAATGAAAAACTGCTTAAAAAAATAAAAAGGGCTAAGAAAGGGTGAGGATCCAATTACAAATCAGGATGAGAAATAGGGTAAATTTTCAAAATCACGGAAATAAGGCAGCAGGGTCAATTTGCAACGCGCTGGGCATATTAGGGGGTGAAGAAACAAATATCCCAGGCCCTTTAAGCTGCGCGTTTAACCCGAGGACCAAAATGTTGCACCAATGTACTTATGGGGCCAATTTTGAAATATAAGAAAACACTATAGGGTCTGATTGGATAACGCTGCACAAGAGGAAGGACCTCGAGCGCAAATATCCCAATAGTTGGGAATGCGAGGATCCTGGGTCCGCAGGTCGGGTCAACACGCGGATCTTTCCACCCAAAACGGCCCCGTTTCTTTAAACCCATTTGACCCCCCCTTTGTTTCTGTTTCAAAACATTTCAGGCCTTCTTATTTTCTGTTTAAAAAGAATAAACCCTAAACATTAGGCTAGGGTTTCGGTAATTGCAATTCCCCCACCGCCACCACTGAACCACCACTGGGTTTGGTGGTCAGAGATACACACAAGCATGGGCTGCTCAACCCCGCTCTGAATGGGTCCGTAAAGACCGAAAGAAAGGGGCTTTCATTCGTCCTCTTTTGGGTCTGATTTCGCTACGGAGGAGAGCTCCGATGACGGACCGAGGGGCGACAAGGCGGTCGCGGGATCCACCGGTGAGCCCCCTTTCCTTTTTTGTTTCGAAAGTAGAATTAAAATCAAAGAAAAAGAAAAAAAACAATCGGAAATAAAGCTTGAAAGTTCAAAAAGATTAGATACTGTGCAACCTTTTTTTGCGAGAATGTTTTCGTTTCTTCTAAATCTCCTCTATTCTGATATTTTTTAATGAAAATCCCCCCTGTTACATTTTTGAATATGGCTTTATAGCCGAATGGTACACTTAGAACATCATTACTCTCTGTTTATCACTGTTTATCTGCCTTGTGCTTATGTTTGGTCTTCTTTCTTTCTTTTGCTTTCCTTTGCAGACACATCGGGAGTCAACGGGGCTGATTGTTGTTGTTTTGGTGCTAGTGTGCCAGAGAGGTGCCTCGGGTCGAGGGACCTCGAGACTGCGTTCGAGGCACGCGGGGAGAAGCCAACGGCGCCTAGGGTTTCTGCTTTTGCTGAAGCAGTTTAGGTCTTGGGCTCACCAGAATTTAGGCTTAGGGTTCAGGTCTTTTGTAAATTGGGCCCTGTTATTATTTTGTTTTGGCTTTTGGTTGTGTAAGCCGGCCCGGGCAAATTTAGGCCCGTACAAGTACCTAATTGATTAATTAATGTTTTAATGTCGAATGTAGAAATTTTGGAAAGAATTAAAAATACGATCCCCTTTTTTATTAATGTTAATTTTATTTTAAAAGAAAAATGCTTAAACAAATCGAAACGAATGTTAAAGACCCTCTAATCTCAAGATAACGAAAGGTCACATCCTGTAAGTTAGGACATGACACTTTGAACCCTCGAGAATAAGCTTGCCTTTTAATTTTTATTTAAATTTAAAACTTGTGTATTTTAATTTTAAAAAGGATATTGAGTTATTTAAGTTCGATGAGAAAATCGAAACCCCGTAAGTAAGGGTACGACTTCTCGAAGCTCCAAACACGAAATATTGCCTTTATTTTTAAATTTTTTTAAAATAAATACACATGTAATGTGTAAAACTATGCGTATTTATTTTATTTGAGTTATAGTGTAAAAAATGAATATTTAAACACAATTCGCGACATGATTGGATTAATAATGATAGAATGATAACACGAATAAGCGAAATGACGGTATATCTATAATAATGAGACAACAAATAAGCAATAGCAATAATCAATCAAATCTAATGTTAATTAAACAATAATATAAAAATAATAATAATAATAAAAGAAAGTGGAATATGCATGATATATAAAAAATAATAATCATGAAAGTATAAAAAAAAGAAATAAATAAGTGAAAAAGAAGAATTAAAATAATATAATGATGATAATAATAAAATTTGGCGTAAATAAGAGATTATAAACAATTATATTTTCAAAACAACATATATAATAATAAACAAGCAAATGACTAAATAATGGATAAAATGGAATAATAAAAAAATTTGTATATAAATATATATATAAAAAAAAAAGAATACACCATAAAAAAACGAACCAAAAAAATAAGTAAATAAATAATTAAAAACTAATGTAAATTCGATTAAAAATTGAAATGAGATAAATAATAAATTAAATATTAAATAAAACAGTTTTTTTTTAAATGGAATAAATGAAGTTAAACAGACTAAGGATGGAAATGAAATCGAAATAAAATTCGGGGTACAAATTGCAAATAATAAAAAGAAGTAAGGACCAAAATAAGACACGCTAAAAAAGGACAGGGACTGAATGGGACAATATCCCTTTGTCTACATGCACGTGTTTATCAGGTGGACCGAAATGGGACGGAAATGAAATTAAAAGGATAAATTAAACATAAGAAAAAACTGAATTAAAAAATTAAAAAATGCGGAAGGGCCAAATAAGCAAATAGACCAAAAATGAAAACACGCGGATCCTCAAGGAGTGGCTCGGGTCGTTCGCGGGTCAGCATTAAACGGCACCGTTTTGGCACTTAAATGGCCACAGTGAAATGGCGTCGTTAATCAATTTTTTTTTCAAATTCCTCATTTTCAACTTTCTTCTCCACAAAAAAACTCAAAAATTCTCTTTACCTTTGCCTTCCCCTCTGGGCTCCAGTCAAGGGTCCGACCATCAGTTGTCACACCTGCCGCCATGCCGACCACTAGTCACCGGTGACGGCACCGCCGTCCACAGTGGCCGAAAATTGCCCCGAACCCGCTTTTGACCCCTTTTCATGTAAAAACCGATTTAAAGCCTAAAAATGAAAGAAAATAACCCTTTTCCCTCTCTTTAGGCAGACTTTGTGTTAGAGAGGGAGTTTCCGACGACGAGAAAGCGGAACGACTTAGGTGAGTCCTTTTTTCCGTTCCCTTTTTTTTTTGAAGAATTTTTCGCATTTAAATTAAATAAGAAAACAGAAAAGAAAAGAAAAAACTTAAGAGTAAAAATAAAAAAAAAAGCAAGAAAAGAAAAAACTTAAGAGTAAAAAAAAAAAAAAAGCGATCACCTTCTTCAACTTTGAGTTTTGTTTTTTTATATTAATATTGTGTGCTCGTAAAGAGAAAAAAATAACAAAGAAATCGTCTTGGCTTTTATAGCCAATATTAAGGTTGTTTGCTTCTTTTTTTTTTGTCTTTTTGCGTTTGTTTTTACTGCTTGTTGGCATGCCTTTTCTGTTGTTGCATTCAATTTTTGAAGGTGTCAGACGAGCGTGGTGATGGAGTGCGGCGGTGGTTGTAATATCTCGAATTAGGGCCTAATCGGAATAGTGGTTTCGTGACCACAAATCCGAGGTAGAAATAATTATTTTATAATTATTTTGATGTTTATGATATGATTTTATGATGGTGTGAAAATTTCGTGAAGAAATTCTAAGCGTAAAGTGCTTAATTTGAAATTAGGGACTAAATCGAATAAGTTGCAAAACTTGCATTCTAGAAGTTTCTAGTATGAAACTGCTTTGGAATATTAATTAGGAGGTCTTAAATAGCAATTTGACCAATTTTAAGTTCATGGACAAAATTTGGACATGGATGGAATTTTTGAAAGTTTAGTAAGGAGGGGCATTTTGGTCATTTGGATATTAACATGAAATAAAAAGGGAAAAATAACACAAAATTGGTCATCTTCTTCATTACCACGAAATTTCAAGGGTTCTCCATAGCTAGGGTTTGTTTCAAGCTTCCAAGCTTCATAATCAAGAAAGACGTGGAATCAACTGTGATCGAGGAAAAGAAAAGATTTTGGACTAAATTGCAAAATTGCTATATTTTGTACCGAGGTAAGTTCATGTGTAAATAATGTAACATGATTGCTATTTTAAGTGATTTAATGCTATTTATACGATATGATACTTGTTATTATGAATATTATGCTTTGTGAAATATTATGTATTGGTATGAAAAGTATGTGATTAAATTGATAAGTATGAGATGCAAGCAACGTATTGGTTCCAATATTCCGGGGAGAACGACTGGGAAATGTGTGACTGAGGAAAATCCCGTTTGAACCTTGGGAATAGATTAGGATACAAGTGACATGTCACTAGGATGGTTGGGCATCCGAACTCGTTGAGTTGAGTCCGAGTTCACTTATGGATGCAAATGTCCGAACTCGTTGAGTTGAGTCCGAGTTCGTGAGATGTAACTAGGCATCCGAGCTCGTTGAGTTGAGTCCGAGTTCACTTATGGATGCGAACGCCTGAGCTCGTTGAGTTGAGTCCGAGTTCGCTTATGGGCGGGTTACATGATTGATTGATTACATATGTGGCACTTATGTGCAAATGATCCGTGTATCCGAGTTATATTCTGATGTGTTCAGCGGGTAAAATTCTAGCGGAATGAAAGAATACTCAAGATGAAAATGATATTTTGGTAAGTGAAATGGACTATTTGGACAGGTATGTACTTAACCCTCGGGTTGAAACTTGATATAATAGAAATAAGGTGGTAAGATGATACATGATAGCTAGAAATGTGGTTTGTATCTTGGTGATATCATGCTATTGTTGTTGATATAATTGCTTTGTTATGTTACTTGTTATTTGCATGTGAACTTACTAAGCATTTATGCTTACTCCCTCCTTTTCATTCATTGTAGTTTTTAGCGAGCCAACTTGGATATCGGGAAGGTCGAAGAAACGCTCACACTATCCGAGGAAGAATTGGTATATTGGTTTGTATGTTTTGATGTATGGCATGTATAGCAATATACTTGTTTTGTGTAAATAATCTTGTGATATGGTTGTGGTTTGGTTGAGAAAATGCTTGATAATGATTAGTAATTGGTATGGCTAGCCTAGATAATGTTGGATGCCTTGTGAGTTTAATATGTTATATAGTTCATGAGAATTCATAAAAAGATGAAACTTGCCATAAGACAGAACACTATAGCAACAACGATGTGAGTTTAAAAAATCACAAAAAATAGTAGAAAACGAATTAGGTGAAGAATTAACTATGAAATTGAAGCTTATTGTGTCTACTTTCAAATGGAGAAAGTGAAATAGGTAAAGGAGTTATATGTTATAAGATATTTGAGTTTTAGTGAAACAGGGCCAGAGCGATTTCTGGATCCCCTGTTCCAATTTTGAAAATTCACTATAAATTGAAAAAAAATAATTAGGAGGTGTAATTTATATGCTCAGAATCCTTATTGAATCTAATTTTAATAGAAATAAACGGTATAGTTATATGAATTTTGTACATGGATAAAAGTGGTTCGTAGTAAGTAGAGGTCAGTGCAGTCAAGTCCTGAAACAGGGGTAGTTTTAACTAATAAACTGTACTAATTGGCCCAACCAATAATTTTCGAAAAAAATTAGTAGATAGATATGTGAGTCTAGATTCAGGGAAAATTTACGGATCTTGATTTTGAGTTTCGTAACTCGAGATATGATTTTTTTAGCGACCATGATGCAGAAAAACTGCTTATTCCGAAAGTCAAAATAAATGATGTAAAGTTGTTGAAATGATAAATTATGTTCGGTAACACCTCAAGCTCGACTCCAGCAACGGTCTCGGGCGTGGGGGTGTTATATTTGGTGGTATCAGAGTAGGTTTAGTCGGTTCTCGGACTAACGTGTTTTATGTACGGATTTTGCTATACATGCCATATGTGTATATTATGATAGTGTGACGACTTCTGACCTTTTAAATGATTTTTTTTTATAGTAAATGGATCCCGATCCAACTGTGGCTGATGATGTAGAAAGTAATGCCCCAGCTCCGGCTGAAGGGGCGGTGCCGACTGAAAATCCACCTCCCACTATTAGTTAAGGAGGAGGAGAAAGGGGTCGAGAAGCCTTTCTCCAGATGATGAGTGCTTGGTATATTGAGTTCGTTCGTACGAACCCGAATGTACAACCTCCCCCACCTCCCCCAATTCCTCAACCTGTACCTCCGATGCCTCAATATGTGGGTATGATGAAATTTCAAAGAACTCCAGTTGATAAAATCCGTAAGCTAGGGGTCGAAGAATTCAGAGCTAATGTAGATGATGATGTTGAGAAAGCAGAGTTCTGGCTTGAGAATTCTATCAGGGTATTTGATGAACTGTCTTGCACACCTGAGGAATGCTTGAAATACGCTATATCTTTGTTGAGAATTCAGCTTATAATTGGTGGAAGACACTGATTTCGGTGGTACCGAAAGAGAGGGTAACTTGGGAATTCTTTCAAGAAGAGTTTCGGATGAAATACATCAGTGAAAGATTTATTGATCAGAAGTGCAAGGAATTTCTTGAGCTAAAGCAAGGTAATATGACAGTCACTGAATACGAAAGAGAGTATGTTCGATTGAGTAAGTATGCCAGAGAATATGTTCCTACAGAGGCCAAGATGTGCCGACGATTTGAAGATGGGCTCAATGAAGATATTAAGGTATTTGTTGGGATTCTTGAATTAAAAGAAATGGTGGTACTTGTCGATCGAGCTTGCAAGGCTGAAGAACTACTTAAAGAGAAGAAAAAGGTAGAATCTGAGACACGAAATTGGAAGAAAAGACCAATGAGTAATGCACCCTCACAGCAACCCGGAAAATCAAGAAATATGAATCCTCGTTCCCAAGTTTCAGCTGGACAGTCATATGGGAATTTTAAGAAGCAAAATATGGGTCCTAAGTCCCAGACTACTTCGGCAGCTAGTGTAGGGAATTCGAGATTTGTTAAACCCGAGTGCCAGCGGTGTGGTAGAAATCATTTTGGTCCGTGCAGAGCAAATGAATGTTTCCAATGTGGTTCTCCGGATCATTTTATTAGAGACTGCCCAGAGAGGATTGAAAAAGAAAAATTTCAGAGTACAAAAGCAGGTGGTGCAGATTCGAGAGAAAGGTATCCAAGAAAAGCTGGGAGTGAAGCAAGCAGCAAGAATGTAGCCAGAGATGCAGCAGTTAGACCTGAAGGAAGGGCTCTGGCTAGAACTTATGCTATTAAAGCTTGTGAAGATGCTTCCTCACCCGATGTGATTACTGGTATATTTTCTCTCTATGATGTTAATGTTACTGCTTTGATTGACCCCGGTTCTACTCATTCATATGTGTGCATGAAATTAGTATCTAGCATGAATATACCTGTTGAGAATACAGAATTTATGATTAAAGTGTCAAACCCGTTAGGCCAATGTGTTATAGTTGATAAAGTATACAAGAACTGTCCTTTAATGATTCGGGGTTATTACTTTCCAGCTGACTTGATGTTGTTGCCGTTTGATGAGTTTGATGTTATTTTGGGTATGGATTGGTTGACATTGCATGATGCTATAGTAAATTGTAAACAGAAAGTTATTGAATTAAAGTGTGAAAATGGTGAAACTCTGTGGGTCGAATCAGATAAATCAGAGGCATTATCTAGTGTGATTTCTTCAATATTGGCTCAGAGATATTTGAGAAAGGGTTATGAAGCTTATTTAGCGTATGTGTTGAATACAAAGGAAATTGAAAAGAAAGTGGAATCAGTGCCGATTGTATGTGAGTTTACGGATGTATTTCCAGAAGAATTGCCGGGTTTGCCTCAGTTAGAGAAGTAGAGTTTGGTATTGATTTGATGCCGGGAACAGCTCCGATCTCGATTGCTCCGTACAGAATGGCACCAACAGAGTTGAAAGAATTAAAGTCACAGTTGCTAGAGTTGACCGACAAAGGCTTTGTGAGACCGAGTTTTTCGCCTTGGGGTGCTCCGATATTGTTTGTGAAAAAGAAGGATGGTTCGATGAGATTGTGTGTAGACTATCGGCAATTAAACAAAGTGACAATTAAGAACAAGTATCCGTTGCCGAGAATTGATGATTTGTTTGATCAGCTGAAAGGAGCAACATGGTTTTCAAAGATTGATTTGAGATCTGGGTACTATCAGCTGCGGGTAAAAGAGTCAGATGTGCCTAAAACTGCTTTTAGGACAAGGTATGGTCATTATGAATTTTTAGTTATGCCGTTTGGATTAACAAATGCTCCTGCCGTATTTATGGATTTGATGAATCGAATATTTCGACCGTACTTGGACAAGTTTGTTGTGGTATTTATAGATGATATCTTGATTTATTCGAAAGATGAGATAGAGCATGCTGAGCACTTGAGGATAGTTTTGCAAACTTTGCGAGACAAGCAGTTATATGCCAAGTTTAGTAAAAGTGAATTTTGGCTTCGGGAAGTTGGATTTTTGGGTCATATTGTTTCGGGTGATGGTATACGGGTTGATCCCAGTAAAATTTCAGCTATTGTTGATTGGAAGCCACCGAAGAATGTAACCGAGGTTAGGAGTTTCTTGGGACTAGCTAGATATTATCGACGGTTTGTAAATGGATTTTCTATAATTGCTGCTCCTATGACTAGATTACTTCGCAAGGATGTTAAATTTGAGTGGACGGAAGAATGTCAACAAAGTTTTGAAGAATTGAAAAAGTTATTAACAGAGGCACCAGTGTTAGTACAGCCCGAGTCAGGTAAAGAATTTGTGGTATATATGTCGAAACCATTTTTTTTGAAAAAAACGGATGTCGACTTAAAAATGAAAATGAGGAGTCGCCACCAACCTTTTTAGGTGCGATTGGATCACCTTATAAAACGTTTTGGTCTACGAAAAATTAAAAAAAGGGGTTCGGAAGTCGGTTACGCGCGGGGAAGGATTAGCACCCCCACAACGCCCAGAATTGGTACCAAATTGAACAATTGTCTGTCTTGAGTTGAAATTTGGAAAGGTTTAAAAATAGGATTCTTTTTGGAAATGGTTTAAGTTAAAAGATCGAGATTTCTTTTGCTTCGGTAGAATACGAACATCACATCAGCACGATTGGACACGAGATTCGTGAATTCTTTGAAACTAGAGATATCTCGCGAGTCACAAAATTTTGTTTAGAAGGGTATTTCAGATATTTAGATGAGCGGGAAGTCGCAACCCAGCACGTTAGGGCACTATTTCCCGTATTTCTAAACACAAAAATATTGCCTCGTTTTTGGAACAAAGTTGGAATGATTTGGGTTGAAAAATCGAGATTCCTTTGCTTCGGAAGAATACGAACATCACATCCAGCACGATTGGACACGAAGCTCTCAAATTCCGCGAAATTAAAGTTATCTCACGAGTTGTAAGATTTGTTTAGGAGGGTATTTTAGGTATTTAGATGACCGAGAAATCGCAACCCAGCACGTTAGGGCACTATATCCCGTATCTCTAAACACAAAAATATTACCTCGTTTTTGAAACATTTGGATAAGAATGCGATTGAGCTTAAAATGCGACATGTGGAGAATTTGTGAAATATATTGAACTCGTATGCATTCGTGATAGTGTCGAAATACAGGGCATGTGTTTTAGAATAATAGTATTGTAAAAACAATTATTAATAATAAACATGTAACTATATACATATATATATATATATACATAACATGCAAAGAATAAAATGTAAAATATAGTGACTATAATATAGTGTATTAGTGATGATAATATTTTAGTATTATACCTAAGATAGTATGCATGTATATATGAAACATATAAATATTGAGATATATATAAAAAAAATACGGTATTTAAACTATATGCAATATATACACGGGATGACATAAATATATACGTAAGGTAATGTTAAAATATATATATACGTATTAGAAACGATAATACAAAAAGTATATGGATAGTAAAATGTTAATATATGTAATATAGTTTGAAAATTTATGCACGTGGGATAATGATTTTATATGATGTACATATATAGAAAGTATAATGTTAAATGATATATATATAACATATGCGTAGACTAACATTAGGAATATATGTATAAGAAAATTCAAGGTATATAAGTAATAGTATTAAAGCTATATATACGAAAACATGATATAACATTGGAAATAAGATAGAATTAAAATATGCACTTACATAAGACATATTGAGTATTTATATATATTAGGAATACTAATGTAAAAAGATACTACTATTAATACTACTTATAGATGTAAACATATATGTTAGAAATATATACAATAACTATACACAAATAAATAATGGATATGTGATAATAATGATAATGAATAATAGTAAAAAAAAAAAAATAGAATAATAATAGTAGGAAGACATTGGTAGAATCATAATATTTAAAATACTAACACTAAATTTAATATAATGTACTAATAATATATAATAATAATAATAATAATAATAATAATAATAATAGGAATTTAAAATTTAAATAATCGGAACAAAAATAAAAAGGATGAAATTGAAGTAAAATGAAAATTTTGGGGCGAATTCGAAAGAAAACAAAGGGGAAGGGACTTATTCGAGTACGGGTGAAACATTCGGGGACTAAAACGGGTAATATCCCTTCCGTTCAAAAGCTGCGATTTAAATCGGGGCCGGATTGTAAACGCGCGTGAATTTTAGGGCCAAATTGTGATTTAACAGAAACCTGATTATAAAGCGTGGAAAAAGCGGAAGGACCGCATGCGAAATTATCCCATTACATCAAAAACACGCGGATCCTTGGAACGGGTCGGGTCCGTACGCGGGTTGGCTTAAAACGACGTCGTTTTGGGGTTAAAATGCAGCCCCCAAAACGACGTCGTTTTGAGGGGCTATATAAAGCCAATTTTGGCTAAAAAAAATCATTTGGGTGTGGGGAAAAGAAAAAAAAAAAGGGAGAGAAGGGGAGAGAAAGGAAAGGGGAAAAGGAGAGAGGAGGCTCCGGGGAGGGAGCCGGTGATCGGGCCGGTCTCCGGCGTTGACTCCGGCCGCCGGCGTTGACTCCGGCCACCGTGCACGGTGGCCGAAAAAGGTAAAAATTTGATTTTTTTATTTTTTTTATTTTTTTATTTTTATTATTATTATTATTTGTTAACTTTACTATAATATTTAGGTATGCATATATGTAAAAATAAAAAAAACAGAATAGGAAAAGGAATTTTACCTTCGTTATTTTAGGGTTTTTTGGTTCTGAGATTTAGTTTCCGATCGGGGGTTTCCCTTCGTTGTTTAGTGCTAATATTACAACTCTTTTGAGATTTCTACTTGTATTGATTTTTCAAAAAAATCCTCCTTTAACATGAATAGCATTCGGCTTTTATAGCATTGATGTATTACAAGTTGTTCTCTGCTTTTCTACTTTCTGTCTAGTCTTATTTTAATGCTTGCAGGTATTGTGCTGAGCAGTGGCCAAGGGCGGTGCTGAACAATGGCGGTGGACATGACCCCTCGTCTGATTTGTCAGTGCAAGTGGGGGTAGCAAACTGGATCGGGTTAGGGTTTCTCTTAGCTGGGTTAGTGGGTTTCAATTGGATATTGTTTGGGGTTGCTGTTGGGTAAGGTTGTATTGGGTTTTGGGTTGTAACGGGTTATTGGTTTAGGGGATAATGGGCTCAAATTGTAAAAGATTTGATTTTGGGGTTGGTTTAATGCCCCGGGCCAAAATTGGCCATTACAGCTGCCCCTCTTTGCTCATTGTCGTGTAACGGGGATAGAGCAAAGACCTCAAAAGGGCCAATTTTGCCTGGTCTTGCCGGATCTTGACTTCTTCAGTGCTCTTCTTGCTCAGGGAGTCGTTTTCCAGCCCACCGTCTCTTGTAGCTTTGGTTCGATCCGCTGCAACTTCAAAGATATGTCTTGTAGCTTTAATCTGCTCGCATCTCCAGGGATATAAGAATTCAGAGAGAAGAGATCTGCAACTTCAATCTCTTCTGCTAAACAATACAAAGATTTTCGAATCTGCCTTTTCGATCTGCTCTCTGCCAATACAGAGGGATAAGATCTGCCGAAACTTGATCTGTTACCCTACTACTTAGGGAGTTAAGATCTATGGGAATGTAATCTGCTCCGCTCCTATTCAGCGAAGATAAGATCTGCTTTGTTTTACCTGTTACCCTACTGCTTAAGGAGTTAAGGCGAGTGGCTGAAATCTACTCTATCACTGCTGTATGGAGATAAGATCCGCCAAAATTCGATCTGTTACCCTACTGCTTAGGGAGTTAAGATCTGCTAGAGTGTGATCTGCTCCGCTCCTGCTCAGCGAAGATAAGATCTGATGTTTTGCCTGCTACCCTACTGCTTAGGGAGTTAAGGCGAGTGGCTGAAATCTGCTCCAATACTGCTGTATGGAGATGAGATCCGCCAAAATTCGATCTGTTACCCTACTGCTTAGGGAGTTAAGATCTGCTAGAGTGTGATCTGCTCCGCTCCTGCTCAGCGAAGATAAGATCTGATGTTTTGCCTGTTACCCTACTGCTTAGGGAGTTAAGGCGAGTGGCTGAAATCTGCTCCAATACTGCTGTATGGAGATGAGATCCGCCAAAATTCGATCTGTTACCCTACTGCTTAGGGAGTTAAGATCTGCTAGAGTGTGATCTGCTCCGCTCCTGCTCAGCGAAGATAAGATCTGATGTTTTGCCTGCTACCCTACTGCTTAGGGAGTTAAGGCGAGTGGCTGAAATCTGCTCCAATACTGCTGTATGGAGATGAGATCCGCCAAAATTCAATCTGTTACCCTACTGCTTAGGGAGTTAAGATCTGCTAGAGTGTGATCTGCTCCGCTCCTGCTCAGCGAAGATAAGATCTGATGTTTTGCCTGTTACCCTACTGCTTAGGGAGTTAAGGCGAGTGGTTGAAATCTGCTCTAATACTGCTGTATGGAGATGAGATCCGCCAAAATTCGATCTGTTACCCTACTGCTTAGGGAGTTAAGACCCGTCGGAATTTGTTGTTTTCCGTCAATCTTACTACATTGTCCACTGGGGGAATCTATCTGTAGAATTGATTTCCTGAGGTTTATGCTTATGCAAATGATTAGGATGCCATGATTAAAATGAGTCAAATGCTTCCTAATTGCACACATTATAATGCAAAAAATGTTATAAGAATGGTCCCTACTTCGGCTATCATTACTCATTTATCCAAGCTTTACTCAAGGTGTCATTCACAATCTGCTCGTATGCCCCAGATCAAGTTGGCTCTATTATGACCTGCCGAAAATGGTCCTTTCCTAGGATCAAAATATTTGGATTTTCTGATCATCACTTGAACTGAAAAGGGAGTTTTCTTTGGGTATTCTCAACCTTTACACACGGGGGTTCTTTAAACAATCGTTCTGTTTTAGTTTCTTGCATTATTAGGGGATTTTACAGAGTAACATGCAGAACTTCGTTCGTAAAGATATTTACAGTTCATCAATCGTTATTTCAATGTAACACCTTTTAGGAAAAAATTTTGAAGGCAATTAGATTCGAATAAAGTCATCAAAGATACAAAGGGAATTAATCTGACAACAAATCTTTGAGAAGATCAAAAGATAGTGAACAAAGCAAAAAGTCAGACGCCCTAGATTTCGCAGCTCGAGTTTCTATATACAAACTCCATGAAAATTACTTTGGGTTTGACATGTGTTCAGAAGATCCAAAGTACTTTGTTGATGCTCCAGTATGTAATGCACTCCAATTCCTGTCAGGTCAAGTATAGCGAGATACGTGTCGTTCGAAATTTGAGCCGCCCTTTCGGGTTCTCGACTCAAAGCCCCTTTAGTCTCAAGGCGCCCTTTGCGGGTTTTCACCTTGGCTTCTCCTTTTTTTTTTTTTTTGGATAGAAGTCTCAAAGCGCCCTTTGTGGGTTTTCACCTTGGCTTCCCTTCTTTTAGACAAAATACTTCTTGACTGAGTCCGAATTCACTGGATTGGGTAAACTTTTCCTATCCATTTCTGCCAGAATCAACGCACCACCAGAGAAAGCCTTTTTCACAACATATGGCCCTTCCCAATTTGGCATCCACTTTCCTCTGAAGTCCTTTTGTATAGGAAGGATCTTTTTCAGTACAAGGTCTCCTTCGTAAAAATCTCTTGGACGGACCTTTTTATCGTAAGCTCGCATCATTCGCTTCTGATACATCTGCCAGTGACGAATCGCCTTTAGCCTTTTCTCCTCGATCAGGTTCAGTTGATCGTATCGTGATTGAATCCATTCTGCCTCATCCAAATTTATTTCTGATAAGATTCGAAGGGAAGGTATTTCCACTTCGATGGGTAACACGGCCTCCATCCCATAAACCAGCGAGAATGGAGTTGCCCCGGTAGAGGTTCTAACAGATGTTCTATAGGCAAATAGTGCAAACGGCAGCTTTTCGTGCCAATCTCGGTAGGTCTCAGTCATCTTCCCAACTATTTTTTTAATGTTTTTGTTGGCCGCTTCCACTGCCCGTTCATCTTTGGGCGGTAAGGAGATGAATTATGACGTTTAATCTTGAACTGGCTGCAGACTTCTGCTATCGTGCTGTTATTCAGGTTCAGTGCATTGTCTGATATGATTCTCTCAGGCATTCCATATCGACAGATGATTTCTTTCTTCAAAAATCGACTCACTGCCGACTTGGTGACGTTAGCATACGAAGTAGCCTCCACCCATTTCGTGAAGTAATCGATGACCACGAAGATGAAGCGATGCCCGTTTGAAGCTTTTGGCAAAATTAGGGCAATTACATCCATGCCCCACATGGAAAAGGGCCATGGAGAAACCATAACATGCAAAGGCGAAGGCGGTACGTGAATCTTATCCCCATAGATCTGACATTTATGACATTTCTTGGCATAGCTGATACAATCTCCCTCCATAGTGGACCAATAGTATCCAAATCTCATGATTTGCCTTGCCATCGTGAAGCCATTAGCGTGGGTTCCACAGACACCCTCATGTACTTCTTCTAAGATTTTTTTAGCTTCCACAGCGTCGACACATCTCAAAAGTACCTGATCTTTTCTTCTTTTATACAGGATGTCTCCATCCAGTACGTAATCGCAAGCTAACCTTCTCAAGGTTCTTTTGTCATTCTCTGTCGCCTGTTCCGGGTATTCACGATTCTTCACATATCGTAATATATCCCGATACCAAGGGTGGTCATCTTTTTCTTCTCCTTCAATGTTACAACAATGAGCTGGAGCTTCAAAAATGCTCATTTGGATAGGCTTCATATCCTCTTCTCTGTTTACGTTAATCATAGATGCCAAGGTTGCCAAAGCGTCGGCCATTTGGTTTTCATCTCGTGGGAGATAATTGAAAGTGATGTCATCAAACTCCTCAAGTAGTCCTAGAACTACTCTCCGGTAATTGATCAATTTTGGGTCTCTTGTCTCCCATTCTCCTTTAAGCTGGTAGATCACCAATGCGGAATCTCCGTACACTTCCAATGTTCTAACCTTCCGTTCTACGGCAGCTCGAATTCCCATGATGCATGCTTCATATTCTGCCATATTGTTTGTGCAGTCAAAGTCTAATTTGCATGTGAACGGATAATGATCTCCATCCGGGGATATTAAGACTGCCCCAATTCCATTTCCTACTGCGTTAGATGCTCCGTCAAAGTTCATTTTCCATGGACACCTCTCGGCAGTTGCTACGTACATCAACTCCTCGTTAGGAAAATCAAAGCTCAATGGTTCGTACTCTTCCAGAGCCCTACTGGCCAGAAATTCTGCTATCGCACTTCTTTTTATGGCCTTTTGACTCACATAAACTATATCAAACTCAGAAAGTAGTATCTGCCATCTTGCCATTCTTCCATTCAGGGCTGCTGACTCCATCATGTACTTTAATGGATCCATTTTCGAAATTAGCCACGTTGTATGATACAACATATATTGTCTCAACCTTCGGGTCGTCCAAATCAAGGCACAACACAACTTCTCAATCGGTGGGTATCTCATTTCACAATCAGTAAATTTCTTACTGACGTAATATATCGCCCTCTCTTTTCTTCCTGACTCGTCATGTTGACCTAGCACACATCCCATAGAGTTGCTGAACACCGACAAGTACAGTATCAGCGGTCTATCTGGACTAGGCGGAGATAGTACTGGAGCGTTTGACAAATATTGCTTGACCTTATCAAAGGCATTCTGACATTCTCCATCCCAGGTACCCTGGTTGTGTTTCCTAAGAAGGCGAAATATGGGATCACATTTCTCGGTCAATTGTGAAATGAACAGAGCAATGTAATTCAACCTCCCAAGAAAACCTCGCACTTCCTTCTGAGTATGCGGTGGCGGTAGCTCTTGTATGGCCCTGACTTTGTCTGAGTCAACTTCTATTCCTTTTTCACTGACTACAAAGCCCAATAGTTTCCCTGACCTAACTCTAAATGTACACTTCGCCGGATTGAGTTTCAACTGAAACTTCCTCAACCTCAAGAATAATTTCCTCAAGGCTTCGATGTGCTCCTTTTCAGTTTGGGATTTGGCAATCATGTCGTCCACGTACACCTCGATTTCCCTGTGCATCATATCATGGAATAAAGTCACCATGGCCCTTTGGTATGTTGCACCTGCATTCTTTAGGCCGAATGGCATTACCTTGTAGCAAAAGGTGCCCCACAATGTTATGAAAGTGGTCTTATCCATGTCCTCAGGATGCATCTTTATTTGGTTGTACCCCGAGAAGCCGTCCATGAAGGAAAACAATGAATAACCAGCTGTATTATCTACTAGGGTGTCGATGTGTGGCAAGGGGAAGTTCTCTTTTGGGCTAGCTTTGTTCAAATCTCTGTAATCGACGCACATTCGTACCTTCCCATCTTTCTTAGGAACAGGCACAATGTTAGCCACCCATTCTGAGTACTTGACCTCTTGCAGGAATCCAGCGTCAAACTGCTTTTTGACTTCTTCTTTGATCTTCAGCACGACGTCAGGCCTCATTCTTCGTAATTTTTGCTGGACCGGTTTGCAATCTTGTTTTATAGGAAGACGATGTACCACGATATTTGTATTCAGCCTCGGCATGTCCTGATATGACCACGCAAATACATCTTTAAATTCTCTCAATAGCTGAACAAGATCTTGCCTTGTTTCCCTGGCAATGTGCGTCCCTATTTTCACCTCCTTCCCTTCTTCCAACGTTATGTTCTCCGTTGCCTCCTTTTCGTGGGGCACAATTTGTTTCTCTTCTTGTTTCACCATTCTCAATAGATCTGGAGATACATCACAATTCCTGTCATCTTCAAAATCCTGAGGATCCTCTGAACACAAGTCTCGTTCAAGGGAGAATTCAGGGTTTGCAGTATCATTGCTCAAATCATTGATATCTAGGGACCTGCAGAGTGTGAAAGAATGTGCAAAGAATGAATGAATTTAACAATGGTTGTTTTCATGTTATGAGTGAATTGAAACAAATAGAATGAGATTAGAAGGTCCAAAGAATATTTATCGATAGAGGGGGCGCTTGCTTGATTTGACAAAAGCGTTCTTTATTGAAACAAAATATCCGAACATAAGCCTATTTCACAAACGAAATCTCATTACTCCTAGGCTTTAGAGCAACAAGAGTGTTCTGGAAAATTACTCTGTAAAGTTCCTAAAAGTTACAGGAAGTTCTTCGGCAGTCCAATTGTCTAAAGAGCTTCCCGGCTCGTAAGGACAGATGCCCTCCAAAGTCCTCTGTTCAGTTTCTCCATCATGTATGGCGTTGATGTGATAGCTTCCTTCCTCGAGCGACCCCACCTCGGGGTAAATTATTCCTCTTGACACAAAAGTATGGGATATGTGAGGGAATGTCATCAGTTCCCACTCAAATTCTCTTCCGTTCAGACGCGCTTTCCTTCTTTCTTGACGCTTTTCTATCTCCTTCTTTCTCTGTCTGTGGGCTGGCCTAAAACCTAGGCCAAAACGGTCTCTTTTCTCGCTTAATTCAGGGACTCGAATCCCACCTTGGAGGTATCGGCCTAACCCTTTTCCGGGCAAAGCTCCTTTTCCCACTGTCATCCGCAAGCCCATTCTGGTAGTTTTGGATATCTTGGGTAATGGCACCTTATTTCCTTCCGAAATAAAGGTTGCATTGACAAATTCTAAGGAGCGGAAAGAACACTCAATAGACTCTTCATCTGCCTCCACATAAGGTGCGTTACTGGTGACTGTTGCTATGATGTCTTCTTCCGCGTTTACGGTCACCAGTCGTCCGTCAGTCACTAATTTCAATTTCTGATGTAAAGAGGAAGGCACCGCTCCCGCCGAATGTATCCAGGGCCTCCCCAACAAGCAATTATAAGAAGGCTTGATGTCCATAACCAGAAAATCCACTTCATATGTGTTCGGCCCGATCATTAAAGGGATATCAATCCTTCCCATAACCTTTCTCTCCGTGCCATCAAATGCTCTCACTATATTGTGGCATGCTTTCATGTGAGAACTGTCTATTGGCAGTCTATTTAACGTGGATAATGGTAAGACATTCAGGGCTGACCCATTGTCGATAAGCACACTTGGCAACGTATACCCTTTACAGCGAGTGGTGATGTGTAGAGCCTTAGTTGACCCCATGCCACCCGGTGGGATTTCGTTATCGTTGAAGTAGATGAAATTGTTAGCACTTATGTTGCTAACAAGACGATCCAACTTGTTGACGGATATATCTTTAGTAACATATGTCTCATTAAGCACTTTCATCAATGCCTCACGATGTACCTCTGAACTTAAGAGCAATGCTAACACTGATATGCGGGCCGGTTGCTTACGCAACTGTTCAACCACGCTATACTCACTGTGTTTTAAGAATTTCAGAAACTCTTTAGCCTCTTCCTCCTTTACTGATTCATTAATGAGTGCTTCAGCATCCTGCTCTTTCTCTGGGTCTAGGGCTTTTGCTTTCGTGGGTGCGACCCTGATGCCTCCCGCGTCATAACGTTTTCCATTGCGTGTGTAAGAACCTTCAGCTTGGATCTCCTTAGAAGCGTTAGCTATTTCCTCTTCTTTTGGCGTCGTTATGTTGCAGCCGTAATTCCAAGGTACCCTTTTGCTGTCCGTATATGGAAAAGAAATAGGCTTGCGGATAATGACCTTTGGTGTTATCGGTGTCTCAACCTCATTATTTTTCGGTAGAGAGATGATGATTCTCGGCCGGCTGGTCCCTCGTCTCGTCGGAATTCCTTCTAATACGCATACGTGCCCCTCATTCGAGCTACCTTTAAAATTCTAGCTCCTTGTTATCCATGAGGCTTTGTACCAGAGCCTTAAACTCGCCACATTCCTGAATCTCGTGGCCTTCTTCTTGGTGGAACTCACAATAGTCCCCCGTATTTTCGTCTTGCTCTTTGGAGATCAACATTCCTCTTTTTATCATTTCTCTCCAAATGACCTTCAGTGGTGTCCTTACTTCAGCAATGTCCTTTTTTACCCTTCTTGCGTCGATTTCCCCGATCGCGTTTACCCCTTGATTGCCGTGGCTTGGCAGCGGGTTTTCCGTACTGGGGGCATCGTCAAATTTCACGACCCCTATTTTAATAAGCCTTTCCACGGCCTTTTTGAAACTAACGCAATTTTCGATCGAATGTCCCTGTACTCCGGCATGGTAATCACACTTGGCATTAGCATCATACCACTTGGGATATGGGGGCTGCAAAGGTTTCAAGTGATAGGGAGCTATTGCGTGGGCATTATACAAGCTCTAATAGAGCTCCTCATACGTCACCGGGATGGGCGTGAACTGGATCTTTTCAGTATTCTGTCTCGAACTAGATTCCTGCTTTTGGGACCCCTGTTGCCCACCTGTAGCCGCTCTCGGTTGGCTGACCGTAATTGCCTTCGAGTTGTAACTACTAGCGTTGTTTACTTCGCTGTCCTTCCTTCTTGGTGTTGGTCTTTTAGCGGTTTCTCCCTCTATTTTACCACCTCTGATGGCATTTTCAATCATTTCCCCCGTCATAACCATGTCCGCAAAGCTTTTAGTGGTACTTCCGATCATGTTAGTAAGGAATGGGGCTTTCAAGGTATTTATGAATAGCATGGTAGTTTCCTTCTCTAGTAGTGGTGGTTGAACTTGCATGGCAACCTCTCTCCACCTCTGTGCGTATTGTCGAAAGCTTTCATTATGCTTCTTTTCCATGTTCTGTAGAGTGATCCGATCGGGCGTCAAATCGGCCACATGGCTATACTGTTGCATGAAGGCGTGTGCTAGGTCTCTCTAGGAGCCAATCCTATCGCGACTCAGCTGATTATACCATTTAGTCGCGGCCCCGACTAGACTGTCTTGGAAACAATGAATTAACAGTTGATCATTGTTCATGTACCCTGTCATTCGCCTACAGAACATAGTGAGGTGGGCTTCGGGACAGCTAGTCCCATTGTATTTTTCAAACTCTGGCATTTTAAATTTATGAGGGAGGACTAAGTCTGGGACCAAACTAAATTCTTTGGCGTCCATCCCTTGTCGCCCATCAGCACCTTCTAAAGCTCTAAACTTTTCTTCCAGCCACCTGCAGCGTTCCTCTAATTGTCTTGAGGATTCAATCATTTCCCTCTCCTTCTTAGCCAAGTCCAAATCAGGGGTGAGTGAGTTGATAGGATTATCCAACGGGTTAGACCCCGAACCGTCTTGTAAGTTCACAGGCATCCCAATATCAATTTGCCCCTGTTGAGGCCTAATGGTAACAGACGGCCTTCGCAGGGGAGCCTCCGTCTGCGTTTGAGTGCGGGGTGGTGTGAAACCTGGCGGATAATCTTCATTATCTTCCGCGGTGGTAGCCATAGGGGCCTTTCCCTTATCCATTGCCCCTTTTAGCAGCTGAGCCATCTCAGCCACCATACTTCTCTGAGCTTCCATCATCTGTTCACGCATATCGTTTTACATTTTTACCAATTGTTCTTGCAATTGCTCCTGCATTTCCTTTTGGAGTTGCTCGAATCTTTGATCCATATTCTTGGTTTTAGCACGTGTACCGTAGGGATGTAGAGTTTCCAGATTCTTTTCTTCTCTGTAATAACTTTCACTAATCAGGGTTTTTTCGGTTTAAATGCATGTGATGTGATGCAATGCGAATGCATGAATGCAAAAGATATCGATCCCGATTCAGTTTCAATTTAGAAAACGTTGTTTAAGGAACAAAAATCCTTACACAAAACGGATTACAGACACTTTCATCGTTAGGTCTAGAGTTTCAACCCTTTTAGATAACAGGAACAAAAGTTTTTACAACAAGCTGATTACAGATATGCCTTTGCCTTTAAGCCTAGAGTCTTAATTTTCCTAAGCAACGCGGCTAATTCTCGACCTCGGTCTGATTCCAGCTCGTATTTGACACTTAACAAATCGGCCTGTACTGCCAAGTCTTGCAGATGATCGGCGACTTCTCGAATCTGGACTATGGCCTCCCCCATAAGGTAATCTCTATCTCTGACTTGATTTTGGAAATGGCAAAGCTCTCCCTTCTGGTGCTCCTCTCGCGCTTCGAGCTACTCAATCTGGAGTCCACAGTCCTGTAATGCTATCTTTAGCCCCTCGATCTGATGTTTCATTTCCTCAATCTTGTCTTGACTTGCCTTTAACTCGGCTGCAGAGTTACGACTTCGATGAAGATAAAGGGACCGTCCGAGTTCAGCTACTTTAGCTTTCAGTCCTTGATTCTCTTTCTGATTCTCTACTAAGTTCTTTTCCAGGGCTTGGTTCTGTGTTCGCATTTCCTGGAACTTCTTCTCCCAACGGTCAGCTTTGGATTTTTCTTCCCGAACCTCTAGCTGCCATTGTTCAGAAGTCTTTCCCAATCCAGCTCTCCTCTTTGACAGTTGCATTCTCTTGTATCGTTCTTTCAGGTCATCTCAATCTTCTTCTATTTTCCTTTTTTCTTTCTTTACCTTTTCAACCTCAGTCTTCTGGACGTCAACATCTAAGCTCAGATACATCTTTTCTTCTTCTAACTTCTCTATCCTCTTGGCAAGCTCTAGACTCTTCCTCTCAAACTCTAACTTTACGAGGTCTAATTCTGAAGGAATCACCCGTAAGCTTTCCTCCATTGATCGAGCAGTCTCCCAGCTTGGCCTTGGAATGTTGTCATTGGTCCTCTTGCTAAACCAGTCCTTGTACTCAGGGGTCGTTGCCGGGCCGTCGGTCAAAGCCTTCATGGAGCAACTCTTTTTCCAGGCGTCAGAAATCTCTCGTATCTTCTTTTTATAATGATCGCCTTTGTATGAGAAATCACTTTGGGCCAAGCCACGCGTTGCCGGTATAAACTGTTCCGCTTTGTATTGCCTCAAAACGAGTAATGGCGCATAACCGACCACTCCCAAAATTCCAGGAAGAGGTACCCAATCAAAAGTCCCGCAACGATAAATGATTTCTTTAGGGGCCATCCAAGGAGCTTTCCATACAACATCTTCTTCTCGGAGATTCCGAAGTATCTCTATCCATCTTTCTTCCGTGATGTCGTCCCTTCTTATTGTAGTTGCTGCTTCTTTTAAGGGAGAATAGTCCTGTAAGAACACTCGGCAAGGACCCCTATCGACCCTCCAGAAGTGACTGTTGAACCAAACCAACAACAGCTGTGCGCAACCAATAAATCTGCCTTCACCCGCTCTCCGACACGCACTCAAGGACCGAAATGTTTCTGCTAGGATTGCAGGCACGGGTGTGACTTGTCTGTTGAGCCGATCGAATAAGTCTGTGACCGCCTCGTCTATATGCCCCATAGCCTTCGGGAAAATCACCAACCCGTAGATACTTAAGGCCAAGAGATCCACCTTCCTCTTCATGTCGGGGTGCGTCAATATCAAATCCCTTAGACTCGCCCACGGAATACATTTGCTATCACCCTTTTGTTGGATTCGAGCCACGGCCCATTGCTCACTCATTCCCGTAATAGTCATTAATTTTTTCACAAAAGTTGGGAGATTTACAGCCCTAACATAAGCTTTGTTGTCTTGGATTCTTGGACAGCGGAGTAGGACGGTATATTCTTCCAAAGTGGGTACTAAGTCTACCTCACCGAGTGTAAAGCAGCTATAAGCAGGGTTCCAAAACTGTACCATAGCCCGACACAGATGCTTATCCACCTTAATGTCTAGCAAATAGGGAAGATCCCCGTAATTCTGATAGAGTAACTGTTTAGCTTCATCATCCCATTAGGTCCAAATGTCCCTCAATTCCTGAAGCTCGTTCTGTGCCGAACTGATACGAGTAAAGTCCCATAGCTCCGACGTATACCCCTCGGCGACACTATCTCCTTTTTCCAACCGGGCTTTCTCTGACCATGTCCGTATGTTAGCGTTGTCTTCCACTTTATCAAGATATTCATTCCCCATTACAGAACTTTCTAACTTAGAAATAGAACCGTGAATCGATACCTTTAAATGCTGGATGACATGCAATGATGACAAAACAGAAAGGGTTAGTATCACATATAACAGGTATAATTTCAAAGAAAATAAACAAGCACCTACATGGGTAGTCACTAAAGATTATCTCCGTGCTACCTAGGGCAGGCACCTAAGGCGCACTATATGTGTTTCGGTTCTAGAGAGAAAGGGTACCCGAACCAGCAGATTCCTTGATCCTTACCCATTATAGGCTCATATGGACCAAGTTCAGTTCAGGGGGACACATTTCCCTATGGCCATGCGGAGATGAAAATCTCACGAAGACATAGGTACGGATGTATCCCGGAAGCGATTCACTAGCCCATGCGGAGGTGAAAACCTCACGAAAGCGTAGCTCCTCACTCCCACTTAAGGGTGTGACCACAACGGTCATGCAAATGCAACGTGTGCGAGGAAAGATAACAAACATATTCGATAAACGCATGTAAAAGATTGTATTTAAGAAAACTTTCAAAATTTCTAACATTAAGATAGAAAATGATCAATTTTCGGCTTGACTCACTCATTGCTCCCCAGTGGAGTCGCCAAGCTGTCGAAACCATTTTTTTTGAAAAAAACGGATGTCGACTTAAAAATGAAAATGAGGAGTCGCCACCAACCTTTTTAGGTGTGATTGGATCACCTTATAAAACGTTTTAGTCTACGAAAAATTAGAAAAAACGGGTTCGGGAGTCGGTTACGCGCGGGGAAGGATTAGCACCCCCACAACGCCCAGAATTGGTACCAAATTGAACAATTGTCTGTCTTGAGTTGAAATTTGGAAAGGTTTAAAAATAGGATTCTTTTTGGAAATGGTTTAAGTTAAAAGATCGAGATTTCTTTTGCTTCGGTAGAATACGAACATCACATCCAGCACGATTGGACACGAGATTCGTGAATTCTTTGAAACTAGAGATATCTCGCGAGTCACAAAATTTTGTTTAGAAGGGTATTTCAGATATTTAGATGAGCGGGAAGTCGCAACCCAGCACGTTAGGGCACTATTTCCCGTATTTCTAAACACAAAAATATTGCCTCGTTTTTGGAACAAAGTTGGAATGATTTGGGTTGAAAAATCGAGATTCCTTTGCTTCAGAAGAATACGAACATCACATCCAGCACGATTGGACACGAAGCTCTCAAATTCCGCGAAATTAAAGTTATCTCATGAGTTGTAAGATTTGTTTAGGAGGGTATTTTAGGTATTTAAATGAGCGAGAAATCGCAACCCAGCACGTTAGGGCACTATATCCCGTATCTCTAAACACAAAAATATTACCTCGTTTTTGAAACATTTGGATAAGAATGCGATTGAGCTTAAAATGCGACATGTGGAGAATTTGTGAAATATATTGAACTCGTATGCATTCGTGATAGTGTCGAAATACAGGGCATGTGTTTTAGAATAATAGTATTGTAAAAACAATTATTAATAATAAACATGTAACTATATACATATATATATATATACATAACATGCAAATAATAAAATGTAAAATATAGTGACTATAATATAGTGTATTAGTGATGATAATATTTTAGTATTATACCTAAGATAGTATGCATGTATATATGAAACATATAAATATTGAGATATATATAAAAAAAAATACGGTATTTAAACTATATGCAATATATACACGGGATGACATAAATATATACGTAAGGTAATGTTAAAATATATATATACGTATTAGAAACGATAATGCAAAAAGTATATGGATAGTAAAATGTTAATATATGTAATATAGTTTGAAAATTTATGCACGTGGGATAATGATTTTATATGATGTACATATATAGAAAGTATAATGTTAAATGATATATATATAACATATGCGTAGACTAACATTAGGAATATATGTATAAGAAAATTCAAGGTATATAAGTAATAGTATTAAAGCTATATATACGAAAACATGATATAACATTGGAAATAAGATAGAATTAAAATATGCACTTACATAAGACATATTGAGTATTTATATATATTAGGAATACTAATGTAAAAAGATATTACTATTAATACTACTTATAGATGTAAACATATATGTTAGAAATATATACAATAACTATACACAAATAAATAATGGATATGTGATAATAATGATAATGAATAATAGTAAAAAAAAAATAGAATAATAATAGTAGGAAGACATTGGTAGAATCATAATATTTAAAATACTAACACTAAATTTAATATAATGTACTAATAATATATAATAATAATAATAATAATAATAATAATAATAGGAATTTAAAATTTAAATAATCGGAACAAAAATAAAAAGGATGAAATTGAAGTAAAATGAAAATTTTGGGGCGAATTCGAAAGAAAACAAAGGGGAAGGGACTTATTCGAGTACGGGTGAAACATTCGGGGACTAAAACGGGTAATATCCCTTCCGTTCAAAAGCTGCGATTTAAATCGGGGCCGGATTGTAAACGCGCGTGAATTTTAGGGCCAAATTGTGATTTAACAGAAACCTGATTATAAAGCGTGGAAAAAGCGGAAGGACCGCATGCAAAATTATCCCATTACATCAAAAACACGCGGATCCTTGGAACGGGTTGGGTCCGTACGCGGGTTGGCTTAAAACGACGTCGTTTTGGGGTTAAAATGCAGCCCCCAAAACGACGTCGTTTTGAGGGGCTATATAAAGCCAATTTTGGCTAAAAAAAAATCATTTGGGTGTGGGGAAAAGAAAAAAAAAAGGGAGAGAAGGGGAGAGAAAGGAAAGGGGAAAGGGAGAGAGGAGGCTCCGGGGAGGGAGCCGGTGACCGGGCCGGTCTCCGGCGTTGACTCCGGCCGCCGGCGTTGACTCCGGCCACCGTGCACGGTGGCCGAAAAAGGTAAAAATTTGATTTTTTTATTTTTTTTATTTTATTATTATTATTATTATTATTATTTGTTAACTTTACTAAAATATTTAGGTATGCATATATGTAAAAATAAAAAAAACAGAATAGGAAAAGGAAATTTACCTTCGTTATTTTAGGGTTTTTTGGTTCTGAGATTTAGTTTCCGATCGGGGGTTTCCCTTCGTTGTTTAGTGCTAATATTACAACTCTTTTGAGATTTCTGCTTGTATTGATTTTTCAAAAAAATCCTCCTTTAACATGAATAGCATTCGGCTTTTATAGCCTTGATGTATTACAAGTTGTTCTCTGCTTTTCTACTTTCTGTCTAGTCTTATTTTAATGCTTGCAGGTATTGTGCTGAGCAGTGGCCAAGGGCGGTGCTGAACAATGGCGGTGGACATGACCCCTCGTCTGATTTGTCAGTGCAAGTGGGGGTAGCAAACTGGATCGGGTTAGGGTTTCTCTTAGCTGGGTTAGTGGGTTTCAATTGGATATTGTTTGGGGTTGCTGTTGGGTAAGGTTGTATTGGGTTTTGGGTTGTAACGGGTTATTGGTTTAAGGGATAATGGGCTCAAATTGTAAAAGATTTGATTTTGGGGTTGGTTTAATGCCCCGGGCCAAAATTGGCCATTACAATATAGCGATGCTTCTCTAAATGGTTTGGGATGTGTACTGATACAAGAAGGAAAGGTTGTGGCTTATGCTTCGAGGCAGTTAAAACCTCATGAGAGGAATTATCCGACTCATGATTTGGAATTGGCTGCAGTGGTGTTTGCTTTGAAGATTTGGCGACATTATTTATATGGTGAAAAGTGTCGAGTATATACCGACCACAAGAGTCTTAAATACTTTATGTCACAAAAAGACTTGAATTTGAGACAGCGAAGATGGTTGGAGTTATTAAAAGATTACGAGCTTGTGATTGACTATCATCCAGGAAAAGCAAATGTAGTTGCTGATGCTTTGAGTAGAAAACTGTTGTTTGCTTTGAGAGTTATGAACACTCAGTTGGAAATGTCAGATGATGGTTCTATTCTGGCCGAGCTAAAAGTAAGACCGATGTTTTTACAAGAGATTTGTAAAGCTCAGAAAAGCGATGAAGACTTGCAAGCAAAAAGAAAGTAATGTGAGGTTGATACAGAGTCAGATCTCAGAATCGGTCCTGATGGTTGCTTGATGTTTAAAGATCGAATTTGTGTACTGAAGAATGAGGAGTTAATTCAAAAGATTTTACAGGAAGCACATGGTGGTTATTTGTCGATTCATCCAGGCAGTACGAAAATGTATAATGATTTGAAGAAAATGTACTGGTGGAATGGAATGAAAAGGGATATATCGGAATTTGTATCGAAATGCTTAATTTGTCAACAGATGAAAGCTGAACACCAAGTGCCTTCAGGATTACTTCAGCCTATTATGGTTCCAGAATGGAAATGGGATCGGATTACTATGGATTTTGTTTCAGGGTTGCCGTTGACTCTAGGAAAGAAAGATGCCATCTGGGTAATAGTTGACAGATTGACTAAATCGGCTCATTTCATTCCAGTACGTACGGATTATTCTCTTAACAAGTTAGCTGAATTGTATGTTAGAGAAATTGTTAGACTACATGGAATACCATTGTCAATCATTTCAGACAGAGATCCGAGATTTACTTCGCGGTTTTGGCAAAAGTTGCAAGAAGCATTAGGTACAAGGTTAAATTTCAGTACTGCTTTTCATCCACAAACTGATGGGCAATCAGAAAGGGTAATTCAGATTCTTGAAGACATGCTTCGATGTTGTGTATTAGAATTTCAAGGAAGTTGGGAAAGATATTTACCGTTGGTGGAATTTGCTTACAATAACAGTTATCAGACGAGTTTGAAAATGGCACCTTATGAAGCATTGTATGGTCGTAAGTGTCGGATGCCTTTGTATTGGACCGAACTCAAGGAAAATCAGATCTATGGAGTTGATCTAATAAAAGAAACCGAAGAAAAAGTGAAGGTAATTCGAGATTGTTTGAAAGCTGCTTCGGATAAACAGAAATCTTATGCAGATTTGAAACGAAAAGAAATTGAGTTTCAAGTTGGTGATAAGGTATTTTTAAAGGTGTCTCCGTGGAAGAAAGTCCTCAGATTTGGACGGAAAGGTAAATTAAGTCCGCGTTTTACGGGTCGTATGAAATAATTGAAAGAGTTGGACCGGTAGCTTATCGGTTAGCATTACCATCTGAGTTGGAGAAAATTCATGATGTGTTCCATGTATCTATGCTACCTCGGTATCGTTCGGATCCTTCACATGTGGTTTCACAGATAGAAATTGAATTACAACAAGATATGACCTACGAAGAAGAACCGATTAAAGTTTTAGCTCGAGAGATCAAACAACTAAGAAACAAAAGTATTGCTCTTGTGAAAGTGTTGTGGCAAAAGCATGGACTAGAAGAGGCTACATGGGAACCCGAGGAAACTATAAGGAAACAATACCCACACCTATTTACCGGTAAGATTTTCGAGGACGAAAATCCTTAAAAGGGGGGGAGAGTTGTAATATCCCGAATTAGGGCCTAATCGGAATAGTGGTTTCGTGACCACAAATCCGAGGTAGAAATAATTATTTTATAATTATTTTGATGTTTATGATATGATTTTATGATGGTGTGAAAATTTCGTGAAGAAATTCTAAGCGTAAAGTGCTTAATTTGAAATTAGGGACTAAATCGAATAAGTTGCAAAACTTGCATTCTAGAAGTTTCTAGTATGAAATTGCTTTGGAATATTAATTAGGAGGTCTTAAATAGCAATTTGACCAATTTTAAGTTCATGGACAAAATTTGGACATGGATGGAATTTTTGAAAGTTTAGTAAGGAGGGGCATTTTGGTCATTTGGATATTAACATGAAATAAAAAGGGAAAAATAACACAAAATTGGTCATCTTCTTCATTACCACGAAATTTCAAGGGTTCTCCATAGCTAGGGTTTGTTTCAAGCTTCCAAGCTTCATAATCAAGAAAGACGTGGAATCAACTGTGATCGAGGAAAAGAAAAGATTTTGGACTAAATTGCAAAATTGCTATATTTTGTACCGAGGTAAGTTCATGTGTAAATAATGTAACATGATTGCTATTTTAAGTGATTTAATGCTTTTTATACGATATGATACTTGTTATTATGAATATTATGCTTTGTGAAATATTATGTATTGGTATGAAAAGTATGTGATTAAATTGATAAGTATGAGATGCAAGCAACGTATTGGTTCCAATATTCCGGGGAGAACGACTGGGAAATGTGTGACTGAGGAAAATCCCGTTTGAACCTTGGGAATAGATTAGGATACAAGTGACATGTCACTAGGATGGTTGGGCATCCGAACTCGTTGAGTTGAGTCCGAGTTCACTTATGGATGCAAATGTCCGAACTCGTTGAGTTGAGTCCGAGTTCGTGAGATGTAACTAGGCATCCGAGCTCGTTGAGTTGAGTCCGAGTTCACTTACGGATGCGAACGCCCGAGCTCGTTGAGTTGAGTCTGAGTTCGCTTATGGGCGGGTTACATGATTGATTGATTACATATGTGGCACTTATGTGCAAATGATCCGTGTATCCGAGTTATATTCCGATGTGTTCAGCGGGTAAAATTCTAGCGGAATGGAAGAATACTCAAGATGAAAATGATATTTTGGTAAGTGTTGTGAAATGGACAATTTGGACAGGTATGTACTTAACCCTCGGGTTGAAACTTGATATAACAGAAATAAGGTGGTAAGATGATACATGATAGCTAGAAATGTGGTTTGTATCTTGGTGATATCATGCTATTGTTGTTGATATAATTGCTTTGTTATGTTACTTGTTATTTGCATGTGAACTTACTAAGCATTTATGCTTACTCCCTCCTTTTCATTCATTGTAGTTTTTAGCGAGCAAACTTGGATATCGGGAAGGTCGAAGAAACGCTCACACTATCCGAGGAAGAATTGGTATATTGGTTTGTATGTTTTGATGTATGGCATGTATAGCAATATACTTGTTTTGAGTAAATAATCTTGTGATATGGTTGTGGTTTGGTTGAGAAAATGCTTGATAATGATTAGTAATTGGTATGGCTAGCCTAGATAATGTTGGATGCCTTGTGAGTTTAATATGTTATATAGTTCATGAGAATTCATAAAAAGATGAAACTTGCCATAAGACAGAACACCACAGCAACAACGACGTGAGTTTAAAAAATCACAAAAAATAGTAGAAAACGAATTAGGTGAAGAATTAACTATGAAATTGAAGCTTATTGTGTCTACTTTCAAATGGAGAAAGTGAAATAGGTAAAGGAGTTATATGTTATAAGATATTTGAGTTTTAGTGAAACAGGGCCAGAGCAATTTCTGGATCCCCTGTTCCAACTTTGAAAATTCACTATAAATTGAAATAAAATAATTAGGAGGTGTAATTTATATGCTCCGAATCCTTATTGAATCTAATTTTAATAGAAATAAACAGTATAGTTATATGAATTTTGTACATGGAGAAAAGTGGTTCGTAGTAAGTAGAGGTCAGTGCAGTCAAGTCCTAAAACAGGGGTAGGTTTAACTAATAAACTGTACTAATTGGCCCAACCAAAAATTTTAGAAAAAAATTAGTAGATAGATATGTGAGTCAAGATTTAGGGAAAATTTACGGATCTTGATTTTGAGTTTCGTAACTCGAGATATGATTTTTTTAGCGACCATGATACAGAAAAACTGCTTATTCCGAAAGTCAAAATAAATGATGTAAAGTTGTTGAAATGATAAATTATGTTCGGTAACACCTCAAGCTCGACTCCGGCGACAGTCTCGGGCGTGGGGGTGTTATATTGGCCCAACCAAAAATTTTAGAAAAAAATTAGTAGATAGATATGTGAGTCTAGATTCAGGGAAAATTTACGGATTTTGATTTCGAGTTTCGTAACTCGAGATATGATTTTTTTAGCGACCATGATGCAGAAAAACTGCTTATTTTGAAAGTCAAAATAAATGATGTAAAGTTGTTTAAATGATAAATTATGTTCGGTAACGCCTCAAGCTCGACTCCAGCGACGGTCTCGGGCGTGGGGGTGTTACAGTTGGTGGTATCAGAGCAGGTTTAGTCGGTTCTCGGACTAACGTGTTTTATGTACGGATTTTGCTATACATGCCATATGTGTATATTATGATAGTGTGACGACTTCTGACCTTTTAAATGATTTTTTTATAGTAAATGGATCCCGATCCAACTGTGGCCGATGATATAGAAAGTAATGCACCAGCTCCGGCTGAAGGGGCGGTGCCGACTGAAAATCCACCTCCCACTATTAGTCAAGGAGGAGGAGAAAGGGGTCGAGAAGCCTTTCTCCAGATGATGAGTGCTTGGCATACTGAGTTCGTTCGTACGAACCCGAATGTACAACCTCCCCCACCTCCCCCAGTTCCTCAACCTGTACCGCCGATGCCTCAAGATGTGGGTATGATGAAATTCCAAAGAACTCCAGCTGATAAAATCCGTAAGCTAGGGGCCGAAGAATTCAGAGCTAATGTAGATGATGATGCCGAGAAAGCAGAGTTCTGGCTTGAGAATTCTATCCGGGTATTTGATGAACTCTCTTGCACACTTGAGGAATGCTTGAAATGTGCTATATCTTTGTTGAGAGATTCAGCTTATAATTGGTGGAAAACACTGATTTCGGCGGTACCGAAAGAGAGGGTAACTTGGGAATTCTTTCAAGAAGAGTTTCAAAAAAAATACATCAGTGAAAGATTTATTGATCAGAAGCGCAAGGAATTTCTTGAGCTAAAGCAAGGTAATATGACAGTCACTGAATATGAAAGAGAGTTTGTTCGATTGAGTAAGTATGCCAGAGAATATGTTCCTACAGAGGCCAAGATGTGCTGACAATTTGAAGATAGGCTCAATGAAGAAATTAAGGTATTTGTTGGGATTCTTAAATTAAAAGAAATGGTGGTACTTGTCGGTCGAGCTTGCAAGGCTGAAGAACTACTTAAAGAGAAGAAAAAAGTAGAATCTGAGACACAAAATTGGAAGAAAAGACCAATGAGTAATGCACCTTCACAGCAACCCGGAAAATCAAGAATTATGAATCCTCGTTCCCAAGTTTCAGCTGGACAGTCATATGGGAATTTTAAGAAGCAAAATATGGGTCCTAAGTCCCAGACTACTTCGGCAGCTAGTGTAGGGAATTCGAGATTTGTTAAACCCAAGTGCCAGCGGTGTGGTAGAAATCATTTTGGTCCGTACAGAGCAAATGAATGTTTCCGATGTGGTTCTCCGGATCATTTTATTAGAGACTGCCCAGAGAGAATTGAAAAAGAAAAATTTCAGAGTACAAAAGCAGGTGGTGCAGATTCGAGAGGAAGGTATCTAAGAAAAGCTGGGAGTGTAGCAAGCAGCTAGAATGTAGTCAGAGATGCAGCAGTTAGACCTGAAGGAAGGGCTCCGGCTAGAACTTATGCTATTAAAGCTCGTGAAGATGCTTCCTCACCCAATGTGATTACTGGTATATTTTCTCTCTATGATGTTAATGTTACTGCTTTGATTGACCCCGGTTCTACTCATTCATATGTGTGCATGATATCTTGATTTATTCGAAAGATGAGACAGAGCATGCTGAGCACTTGAGGATAGTTTTGCAAACTTTGCGAGACAAGCAGTTATATGCCAAGTTTAGTAAAAGTGAATTTTGGCTTCGGGAAGTTGGATTTTGTGGTCATATTGTTTCGGGTGATGGTATACGGGTTGATCCCAGTAAAATTTCAGCTATTGTTGATTGGAAGCCACCGAAGAATGAGGAGCTAATTCAAAAGATTTTGCAGGAAGCACATGGTGGTTATTTGTCGATTCATCCAGGCAGTACGAAAATGCATAATGATTTGAAGAAAATGTACTGGTGGAATGGAATGAAAAGGGATATATCGGAATTTGTATCGAAATGCTTAATTTGTCAACAGGTGAAAGCTGAACACCAAGTGCCTTCAGGATTACTTCAGCCTATTATGGTTCCAGAATGGAAATAGGATCGGATTACTATGGATTTTGTTTCAGGGTTGCCGTTGACTCTAGGAAAGAAAGATGCCACGTGGGTAATAGTTGACAGATTGGCTAAATCGGCTCATTTTATTCCAGTACGTACGGATTATTCTCTTAACAAGTTAGCTGAATTGTATGTTAGAGAAATTGTTAGACTACATGGAATACCATTGTCAATCATTTCAGACAGAGATCCGAGATTTACTTCGCGGTTTTGGCAAAAGTTGCAAGAAGCATTAGGTACAAGGTTAAATTTCAGTACTGCTTTTCATCCACAAACTGATGGGCAATCAGAAAGGGTAATTCAGATTCTTGAAGACATGCTTCGATGTTGTGTATTAGAATTTCAAGGAAGTTGGGAAAGATATTTACCGTTGGTGGAATTTGCTTACAATAATAGTTATCAGACGAGTTTGAAAATGGCACCTTATGAAGCATTGTATGGTCGTAAGTGTCGGACGCCTTTGTATTGGACCGAACTCAAGGAAAATCAGGTCTATGGAGTTGATCTAATAAAAGAAACCGAAGAAAAAGTGAAGGTAATTCGAGATTGTTTGAAAGCTGCTTCGGATAGACAGAAATCTTATGCAGATTTGAAACGAAAAGAAATTGAGTTTCAAGTTGGTGATAAGGTATTTTTAAAGGTGTCTCCGTGGAAGAAAGTCCTCAGATTTGGACGGAAAGGTAAATTAAGTTCGCGTTTTATCGGGCCGTATGAAATAATTGAAAGAGTTGGACCGGTAGCTTATCGGTTAGCATTACCATCTGAGTTGGAGAAAATTCATGATGTGTTCCATGTATCTATGCTACCTCGGTATCGTTCGGATCCTTCACATGTGGTTTCACCGACAGAAATTGAATTACAACAAGATATGACCTACGAAGAAGAACCGATTAAAGTTTTAGCTCGAGAGATCAAACAACTAAGAAACAAAAGTATTGCTCTTGTGAAAGTGTTGTGGCAAAAGCATGGACTAGAAGAGGCTACATGGGAACCCGAGGAAACTATAAGGAAACAATACCCACACCTATTTACCGGTAAGATTTTCGAGGACGAAAATCCTTAAAAGGGGGGGAGAGTTGTAATATCCCGAATTAAGGCCTAATCGGAATAGTGGTTTTGTGACCATAAATCCGAGGTAGAAATAATTATTTTATAATTATTTTGATGTTTATGATATGATTTTATGATGGTGTGAAAATTTCGTGAAGAAATTCTAAGCGTAAAGTGCTTAATTTGAAATTAGGGACTAAATCGAATAAGTTGCAAAACTTGCATTCTAGAAGCTTCTAGTACGAAATTGCTTTGGAATATTAATTAGGAGGTCTTAAATAGCAATTTGACCAATTTTAAGTTCATGGACAAAATTTGGACATGGATGGAATTTTTGAAAGTTTAGTAAGGAGGGGCACTTTGGTCATTTGGATATTAACATGAAATAAAAAGGGAAAAATAACACAAAATTGGTCATCTTCTTCATTACCACGAAATTTCAAGGGTTCTCCATAGCTAGGGTTTGTTTCAAGCTTCCAAGCTTCATAATCAAGAAAGACGTGGAATCAACCTTGATCGAGGAAAAGAAAAGATTTTGGACTAAATTGCAAAATTGCTATATTTTGTACCGAGGTAAGTTCATGTGTAAATAATGTAACATGATTGCTATTTTAAGTGATTTAATGCTTTTTATACGATATGATACTTGTTATTATGAATATTATGCTTTGTGAAATATTATGTATTGGTATGAAAAGTATGTGATTAAATTGATAAGTATGAGATGCAAGCAACGTATTGGTTCCAATATTCCGGGGAGAACGATTAGGAAATGTGTGACTGAGGAAAATCCCGTTTGAACCTTGAGAATAGATTAGGATACAAGTGACATGTCACTAGGATGGTTGGGCATCCGAACTCGTTGAGTTGAGTCCGAGTTCACTTATGGATGCAAATGTCCGAACTCGTTGAGTTGAGTCCGAGTTCGTGAGATGTAACTAGGCATCCGAGCTCGTTGAGTTGAGTCCGAGTTCACTTACGGATGCAAACGCCCGAGCTCGTTGAGTTGAGTCCGAGTTCGCTTATGGGCGGGTTACATGATTGATTGATTACATATGTGGCACTTATGTGCAAATGATCCGTGTATCCGAGTTATATTCCGATGTGTTCAGCGGGTAAAATTCTAGCGGAATGGAAGAATACTCAAGATGAAAATGATATTTTGGTAAGTGTTGTGAAATGGACAATTTGGACAGGTATGTACTTAACCCTCGGGTTGAAACTTGATATAACAGAAATAAGGTGGTAAGATGATACATGATAGCTAGAAATGTGGTTTGTATCTTGGTGATATCATGCTATTGTTGTTGATATAATTGCTTTGTTATGTTACTTGTTATTTGCATGTGAACTTACTAAGCATTTATGCTTACTCCCTCCTTTTCATTCATTGTAGTTTTTAGCGAGCAAACTTGGATATCGGGAAGGTCGAAGAAACGCTCACACTATCCGAGGAAGAATTGGTATATTGGTTTGTATGTTTTGATGTATGGCATGTATAGCAATATACTTGTTTTGTGTAAATAATCTTGTGATATGGTTGTGGTTTGGTTGAGAAAATGCTTGATAATGATTAGTAATTGGTATGGCTAGCCTAGATAATGTTGGATGCCTTGTGAGTTTAATATGTTATATAGTTCATGAGAATTCATAAAAAGATGAAACTTGCCATAAGACAGAACACTACAGCAACAACGACGTGAGTTTAAAAAATCACCAAAAATAGTAGAAAACGAATTAGGTGAAGAATTAACTATGAAATTGAAGCTTATTGTGTCTACTTTCAAATGGAAAAAGTGAAATAGGTAAAGGAGTTATATGTTATAAGATATTTGAGTTTTAGTGAAACAGGGCCAGAGCGATTTCTAGATCCCCTATTCCAACTTTGAAAATTCACTATAAATTGAAAAAAAATAATTAGGAGGTGTAATTTATATGCTTAGAATCCTTATTGAATCTAATTTTAAGAGAAATAAACGGTATAGTTATATGAATTTTGTACATGGAGAAAAGTGGTTCGTAGTAAGTAGAGGTCAGTGCAATCAAGTCCTGAAACAGGGGTAGTTTTAACTAATAAACTGTACTAATTGGCCCAACCAAAAATTTTAGAAAAAAATTAGTAGATAGATATGTGAGTCTAGATTTAGGGAAAATTTACGGATCTTGATTTTGAGTTTCGTAACTCGAGATATGATTTTTTTTAGCGACCATGATGCAGAAAAACTGCTTATTCCGAAAGTCAAAATAAATGATGTAAAGTTGTTGAAATGATAAATTATGTTCGGTAACACCTCAAGCTCGACTCCGGTGACGGTCTTGGGCGTGGGGGTGTTATATTGGCCCAACCAAAAATTTTAGAAAAAAATTAGTAGATAAATATGTGAGTCTAGATTCAGGGAAAATTTACGGATCTTGATTTCGAGTTTCGTAACTCGAGATATGATTTTTTTAACGACCATGATTCAGAAAAACTGCTTATTATGAAAGTCAAAATAAATGATGTAAAGTTGTTTAAATGATAAATTATGTTCGGTAACACCTTAAGCTCGACTCCAGCGACGGTCTCGGGCGTGGGGGTGTTACAGTTGGTGGTATTAGAGCAGGTTTAGTCGGTTCTCGGACTAACGTGTTTTATGTATGGATTTTGCTATACATGCCATATGTGTATATTATGATAGTGTGACGACTTCTGACCTTTTAAATGATTTTTTTATAGTCAATGGATCCCGATCCAACTGTGGTCGATGATGTAGAAAGTAATGCACTAGCTCCGGCTGAAGGGGCAGTGCCGACTGAAAATCCACCTCCCACTATTAGTCAAGGAGGAGGAGAAAGGGGTCAAGAAGCCTTTCTCCAGATGATGAGTGCTTGGTATACTGAGTTCGTTCGTACGAACCCGAATGTACAACCTCCCCCACCTCCCCCAATTCCTCAACCTGTACCTCCGATGCCTCAAGATGTGGGTATGATGAAATTCCAAAGAACTCCAGTTGATAAAATCCGTAAGCTAGGGGCCGAAGAATTCAGAGCTAATGTAGATGATGATGCCGAGAAAGCAGAGTTCTGGCTTGAGAATTCTATCCGGGTATTTGATGAACTGTCTTGCACACCTGAGGAAAATGTGCTATATCTTTGTTGAGAGATTCAGCTTATAATTGGTGGAAGACACTAATTTCGGTGGTACCGAAAGAGAGGGTAACTTGGGAATTCTTTCAAGAAGAGTTTCAGAAGAAATACATCAGTGAAAGATTTATTGATCAGAAGCGCAAGGAATTTCTTGAGCTAAAGCAAGGTAATATGACAGTCACTGAATACGAAAGAGAGTTTGTTCGATTGAGTAAGTATGCCAGAGAATATGTTCCTACAGAGGCTAAGATGTGCTGACGATTTGAAGATGGGCTCAATTAAGAAATTAAGGTATTTGTTGGGATTCTTAAATTAAAAGAAATGGTGGTACTTGTCGATCGAGCTTGCAAGGCTGAAGAACTACTTAAAGAGAAGAAAACAGTAGAATCTGAGACACAAAATTGGAAGAAAAGACAAATGAGTAATGCACCCTCACAGCAACCCGGAAAATCAAGAATTATGAATCCTCGTTCCCAAGTTTCAGTTGGACAGTCATATGGGAATTTTAAGAAGCAAAATATGGGTCCTAAGTCCCAGACTACTTCGGCAGCTAGTGTAGGGAATTCGAGATTTGTTAAACCCGAGTGCCAGCGGTGTGGTAGAAATCATTTTGGTCCGTACAGAGCAAATGAATGTTTCCGATGTGGTTCTCCGGATCATTTTATTAGAGACTGCCCAGAGAGGATTGAAAAAGAAAAATTTCAGAGTACAAAAGCAGGTGGTGCAGATTCGAAAGAAAGGTATCCAAGAAAAGCTGGGAGTGAAGCAAGCAGCCAGAATGTAGCCAGAGATGCAGCAGTTAGACCTGAAGGAAGGGCTCCGGCTAAAACTTATGCTATTAAAGCTCGTGAAGATGCTTCCTCACCCGATGTGATTACTGGTATATTTTCTCTCTATGATGTTAATGTTACTGCTTTGATTGACCCCGGTTCTACTCATTCATATGTGTGCATGATATCTTGATTTATTCGAAAGATGAGACAGAGCATGCTGAGCACTTGAGGATAGTTTTGCAAACTTTGCGAGACAAGCAGTTATATGTCAAGTTTAGTAAAAGTGAATTTTGGCTTCGGGAAGTTGGATTTTTAGGTCATATTGTTTCGGGTGATGGCATGCGGGTTGATCCCAGTAAAATTTCAGCTATTGTTGATTGGAAGCCACCGAAGAATGAGGAGCTAATTCAAAAGATTTTGCAGGAAGCACATGGTGGTTATTTGTCGATTCATCCAGGTAGTACGAAAATGTATAATGATTTGAAGAAAATGTACTGGTGGAATGGAATGAAAAGGGATATATCGGAATTTGTATCGAAATGCTTAATTTGTCAACAGGTGAAAGCTGAACACCAAGTGCCTTCAGGATTACTTCAGCCTATTATGGTTCCAGAATGGAAATGGGATCGGATTACTATGGATTTTGTTTCAGGGTTGCCGTTGACTCTAGGAAAGAAAGATGCCATCTGGGTAATAGTTGACAGATTGACTAAATCGACTCATTTCATTCCTGTACGTACGGATTATTCTCTTAACAAGTTAGCTGAATTGTATGTTAGAGAAATTGTTAGACTACATGGAATACCATTGTCAATCATTTCAGACAGAGATCCGAGATTTACTTCGCGGTTTTGGCAAAAGTTGCAAGAAGCGTTAGGTACAAGGTTAAATTTCAGTACTGCTTTTCATCCACAAACTGATGGGCAATCAGAAAGGGTAATTCAGATTCTTGAAGACATGCTTCGATGTTGTGTATTAGAATTTCAAGGAAGTTGGGAAAGATATTTACCGTTGGTAGAATTTGCTTACAATAACAGTTATCAGACGAGTTTGAAAATGGCACCTTATGAAGCATTGTATGGTCGTAAGTGTCGGACACCTTTGTATTGGACCGAACTCAAGGAAAATTAGATCTATGGAGTTGATCTAATAAAAGAAACCGAAGAAAAAGTGAAGGTAATTCGAGATTGTTTGAAAGCTGCTTCGGATAGACAGAAATCTTATGCAGATTTGAAACGAAAAGAAATTGAGTTTCAAGTTGGTGATAAGGTATTTTTAAAGGTGTCTCCGTGGAAGTAAGTCCTCAGATTTGGACGGAAAGGTAAATTAAGTCCGCGTTTTATCGGGCCGTATGAAATAATTGAAAGAGTTGGACCGGTAGCTTATCGGTTAGCATTACCATCTGAGTTGGAGAAAATTCATGATGTGTTCCATGTATCTATGTTACCTCGGTATCGTTCGGATCCTTCACATGTGGTTTCACCGACAGAAATTGAATTACAACAAGATATGACCTACGAAGAAGAACCGATTAAAGTTTTAGCTCGAGAGGTCAAACAACTAAGAAACAAAAGTATTGCTCTTGTGAAAGTGTTGTGGCAAAAGCATGGAATAGAAGAGGCTACATGGGAACCCGAGGAAACTATAAGGAAACAATACCCACACCTGTTTACCGGTAAGATTTTCGAGGACGAAAATCCTTAAAAGGGGGGAGAGTTGTAATATCCCGAATTAAGGCCTAATCGAAATAGTGGTTTTGTGACCACAAATCCGTGGTAGAAATAATTATTTTATAATTATTTTGATGTTTATGATATGATTTTATGATGGTGTGAAAATTTCGTGAAGAAATTCTAAGCGGAAAGTGCTTAATTTGAAATTAGGGACTAAATCGAATAAGTTGCAAAACTTGCATTCTAGAAGTTTCTAGTATGAAATTGCTTTGGAATATTAATTAGGAGGTCTTAAATAGAAATTTGACCAATTTTAAGTTCATGGACAAAAATGGATGGAATTTTTGAAAGTTTAGTAAGGAGGGGTATTTTCGTCTTTGTGATATTAACATGAAATAAAAAGGGAAAAATAACACAAAATTGGTCATCGTCTTAATTACCATGAAATTTCAAGGGTTCTCCATAGCTAGGGTTTGTTTCAAGCTTCCAAGCTTCATAGTAAGTGATTCCAAGCCCCGTTTTTAATGTTCTTTACGTTTTCGTAGTCCCGGTAACTCGATAAAGCTTATGTTAGCAATAATTTAAGTTAGGGTTCATATTTAGAAAAATACCCATAGGTGAAATTTGTGTATTTTGATGTTTTATGATAGAATATGAGGTTTTAAATTATGTTAAACAACTTGTGCTACTCGGTTTTAAGTAAAAACGAGTAAAACGGCTTAATCGGTAAAAGTACATATTGTTCATAAGTATGTGTTTTAGTGGGAATTTGAGCTTGCTAATGGTAAACAAATTATCAGCATGTCCTAAAACATAAGAATTTGTGATAAAATTTAATTTCCGAACTTTGTGGCAAAAGTGTAAATATGCAAAAGTTTAGGGGCAAAATTGTAATTTTGTCAAAATTTGAATTTAGGACTATTTTGATAATGAGAGTATTAAATAAGCTAAATGTGTTATTTTAGATCAAGAAAGACATGGAATCAACCTTGATCGAGGAAAAGAAAAGATTTTGGACTAAATTGCAAAATTTCTATATTTTGTACCGAGGTTAGTTCATGTGTAAATAATGTAACATAATTGCTATTTTAAGTGATTTAATGCTATTTATATGATATGATACTTGTTATTACGAATATTATGCTTTGTGAAATATTATGTATTGGTATGGAAAGTATGCGATTAAATTGATAAGTATGAGATGCAAGCAACGTATTGGTTCCGATATTCCGAGGAGAACGACGGGGAAATGTGTGATTGAGGAAAATCCCGTTTGAACCTTGGGAATAGATTAGGATACAAGTGACATGTCACTAGGATGGTTGGGCATCCAAACTCGTTGAGTTGAGTCCGAGTTCACTTATGGATGCAAATGTCTGAACTCGTTGAGTTGAGTCCGAGTTCGTGAGATGTAACTAGGCATCCGAGCTCGTTGAGTTGAGTCCGAGTTCACTTTTGGATGCGAACGCCCGAGCTCGTTGAGTTGAGTCCGAGTTCGCTTATGGGCGGGTTACATGATTGATTGATTACATATGTGGCACTTATGTGCAAATGATCCGTGTATCCGAGTTATATTCCGATGTGTTCAACGGGTAAAATTCTAGCGGAATGGAAGAATACTCAAGATGAAAATGATATTTTGGTAAGTGTTGTGAAATGGACAATTTGGACAGGTATGTACTTAACCCTCGGGTTGAAACTTGATATAACAGAAATAAGGTGGTAAGATGATACACGATAGCTAGAAATGTGGTTTGTATCTTGGTGATATCATGCTATTGTTGTTGATATAATTGCTTTGTTATGTTACTTGTTATTTGCATGTGAACTTACTAAGCATTTATGCTTACTCCCTCCTTTTCATTCATTGTAGTTTTTAGCGAGCCAACTTGGATATCGGGAAGGTCGAAGAAACGCTCACACTATCCGAGGAAGAATTGGTATATTGGTTTGTATGTTTTGATGTATGGCATGTATAGCAATATACTTGTTTTGTGTAAATAATCTTGTGATATGGTTGTGGTTTGGTTGAGAAAATGCTTGATAATGATTAGTAATTGGTATGGCTAGCCTAGATAATGTTGGATGCCTTGTGAGTTTAATATGTTATATAGTTCATGAGAATTCATAAAAAGATGAAACTTGCCATAAAACAGAACACTACGGCAACAACGATGTGAGTTTGAAAAATCACCAAAAATAGTAGAAAACGAATTAGGTGAAGAATTAACAATGAAATTGAAGCTTATTGTGTCTACTTTCAAATGGAAAAAGAAAAATAGGTAAAGGAGTTATATGTTATAAGATATTTGAGTTTTAGTGAAACAGTGCTAGAGCGATTTCTGGATCCCCTGTTCCAACTTTGAAAATTCACTATAAATTGTAAAAAAATAATTAGGAGGTGTTTTGTACATGGAGAAAAGTGGTTCGTAGTAAGTAGAGGTCAGTGCAGTCAAGTCCTGAAACAGGGGTAACTTTAAATAATAAACTGTATTAATTGGCCCAACCAAAAATTTTAGAAAAAAATTAGTAGATAGATATGTGAGTCTAGATTCAGGGAAAATTTACGGATCTTGATTTCGAGTTTCGTAACTTGAGATATGATTTTTTTAGCGACCATGATGCAGAAAAACTGCTTATTCCGAAAGTCAAAATAAATGATGTAAAGTTGTTTAAATGATAAATTATGTTCGGTAACACCTAAAGCTCGACTCCGGCCACGGTCTCGGGCGTGGGGGTGTTACAGTGGTGGCGCGTGTGAGGAGGCTAGAGTTTAGTTTAGGTGTTGGGCTAATTTGGGCTAGAGTTAAATTGGCTAGGGTTTTGGGCTTTAGTTTAGGTAATCTAATTTGTAAATGGACTGTTAAATTGTTGGACTCTTTATTTTTGGGTTTTATTTATTTTTGTGATTTGGACTGAGGCCAAATTTGGCATATTACAAAGATTATTATCAGTTTTTACAAAAAAAAAAAAGATTAAAAAACAATATATATAGATGAAATGAAAGAAGAAAGAAAAAAGAAGAAGAAGGCTTTTCATATTTTGTTCTTAAAAAAAGGTAAAAAAAAAAAAAACAAACATTCTAGTTTCTTTTTTTTTCTTTTGCCATATACGTATCTTGAGGAATTGGGTTTGGGCTCCAATGAAGGAGACATTACCGGAACATCAGTCCTCTACCCCTAGAAGCCCTAAAAATCCCCCTTTTTTTTTCCCTTCCCATTTTTAAAATAAATGTTTTTTTTACAAAGGCTTGATCTTGGGAAAATTTTGATTTTTTTTTAAACAGAAAGTTTAAATTTTTAAAATGAAAATATTTTTTTACTCATATTAAAGGAAAAGTTTAAATTTTTGAAACAAAGTTCTGATCTCTTTCAACTATTTCGAAATAAAGTTTTAACTTTTTAAAAAATAGTGATTTTTTCTAAAGAAAAAATAGTGATTTTTTCTTAAAAAAAAGGAGAAAGTTTAGATTTTTAAAATAAAAATATGGTTTTTAGTCATTTTAAAGAAAAATTTTAAATTTTTTACAATAAAGTTTTGATCATTTTCAACTATTTCGAAATAAAATTTTTATTTTTAAGAAAAGTAGTAAATTTTTTTTTAAGAAAACTTTGATTTTGCAAAAATAAAAATAAAAAAGTTCTTGCCACCGTACACAATGACTCTACCACTGGTGGCCGGAGAGCCATTGGGTTCTCTAGTGGTGGAGCCATGGCCAACGTAGAAGGATGAAGAGAAAGAGGAAGAGATTTTTTTTTTTTTTGAAAAAAAATTAAGGTTAAAATGAAAGAATGAATAGTTTTTTTCATTCATAGGTGCCAAAAATGGGTAATTTATTCTCACCCCCTTACTTTTTAAATTTAAAAAAAAAATACATCATTTTTTGTAGCACTACCCTCACTCTCTAGCCTATTTACACTCGTAATCCTTTTGTTTATTCAAACATTTGATTTAAACCCAAATTTCAAAATTAAAAGCAAATTAATTGCTACATCAGTCCTTTGTGTTCCACAGTTTTTATCTTTTAGTCTCAAAATCAAGCTATATCATTTTGTTTCCATCTTTAATAAATTATTTACATTTATATATTCACTTTCATTTGCATTTATTCCTTATATATTTAATGCCAATTATGCACTTTATTTTAATGTTTTATATTTATTCACACTTGTATAATTTTTATTTAGTCTTATTTTATCTTTATTTATTTACATGTTCATTTATATTTATGTTTTTTTATACATTCCCCTTACATACATTTTAATATTATTTATTTATGTTACTTTGACACTTTTTTGTATTATGAATATGTATTGTTGTTAATATTTTTATCATCATGTCAATGTCTTATTTATTTCATTTATTTAAGTTTTCTTTTTTATTATTGTCATTTTTTAAAGAGTTATAACTTTTCATTAACTTTTAGCCAGTTTAATTAATTTTCCTATTTTATTACTATTCGTTTTAAAATAGAGAACTTTAGGTCATTTTTTCATCCTATAATTGTTGACATGAAGCTAATTAAGTAGGTGTTAGATTTTAATAAAACCATAAGGTTTTTACATTTTAATTTAGGTTAGTCTTTAAGATCTTATCTACCATTTAACCTAGAAAAATTATAAATAACATGTAAGATATTTTTTAGGGTTTTAAACTAATTTTAAATATCGTATAGGATTCCTCTTTAGAACCTTAAATTAATATGTAAATATTCTTTAGGACTTTATTCAAGATTAAAACTAAATATTTTTGTAGGTGAATTGTAAATCATGAGTAGGTCTTTCTAAGTATTTTATTTTAGAAGTTTTTTAAGAAAACTAATAAATTTTATTTAAGATATATATATTATTTTAGGAGTTAACGAATTTAAACCTTAGATCAAGAATTTTAAAGTAAGATAAATCACAAACCCGACATAGGATATTTTCGTAAGATTTTGATAGGTTCGACATTATTAATTAAATCTTTTAAAATAATAATAATATTAATAAAAGATCGAATAAGTTGTAGATGGATTTTAATATTTCTCTTAATTCATTGGTAATTTCTAGGTTCTTTTTAAAATTCTAAGATAGAATTAATTTTAGGAATTAAAGGTATTTTACTAGAATTATTTAGGTATCTTTTAGGGTTCCAGTTAAAAGTAAAAATCTCTAATTTCAGTTTCAAAGTAGATATGTTTGGTGAACAAATCTTAAGTAAACCAAATACATTTTTTTAGAGTTTTTATTTAAGATTTCTATAAGATTTTAGCCTAGATTAAGACATTAATATGCTTAAATAAAATAAAATAAAATAAAAATAGCTCCTAAGACCCCGTAGGTCTATCCCCGGATAGGCGTTGTGGGGGTTATAACCTTTCCCACACGTAACTATACTCCCAAACCCGAAATTTGGTGATGAGATCGAGTCTAGACTTTTAGAATTTTTTTATAGTATTAATTCTAGACTTATAGACAAGAGGTGACTAACCAACCTAGCCATAATTGGTTAGTGGCAGCTCTATGTTAATTTAGGTCCTCTATGTCTAGCTTTGCTTACTAGATCCCTGTACCCTTATGTAGGCAATGTTACGACAACACCATTTTTTCCAAGTTTATACCTAATAATACCCGTTAAAAAAGTTATAGCTAATAATAGATTGTCAAATCATATAAAATTAGTTTAGTGGTGTAAAAAGCTCTCAAATTTTTTTTCAAAAAAGGCAATTAAGACCCTCTCTTTTTTATTTTTCTTTTTTTGCACTCAATTGAACATTTGAACTTTCAAAATGCATCAAAAATGCCCTAAAACTTCTTCAAAAAAAAGTAATTAAGACCTTACTTTTTTTTTTCCACTCAATTGGGTACTTGAACTTTCAAAATGCATCAAAAAGCCCCACAAAACTTTTGAAAAAAGAAATTAAGCCTCTGCTCTTATTAAAAATAAGAAAGAAAAATTATAAATAATAAATAATAAATTTTAGAAAAATTATTAACTTTTAATAAAATATAAAAAATTAAAAATTATTAAAAATTAGAATTTTTTTATAAAAATCATAAAAAATAAAAAATTGTAAAATTTTATAAAAATCATAAAAAAGTAGCGACACCTAGTTTTTTTTTTAATTAAAGTTATCACGTGTCGCAACACATCGTGAAATGTGGCAAAAAATGATAAAAAAAAATACAAATCAATAAAGTTATAGAAAAATTATAAAATGCTTCTTTTGGTTCGATAATTTTTATAAAAAAAATTTACAAAATTTATATTTCTTTACATTTTGTATAATTTTCTTACGACTTTATAAAATTTTATAATTTTTTTATATTTCTATATATTTTATAATTTTTTACGATTTTTTATAAAAATTTACAACTTTTTTATATTTTTGACGTTTTTATATTTTTAATTTTAAATAAATTTTTAATATTTGAATTTTTATTAAAATTTAATAATATTTATACCTTTTATTGATTTTAATTTTTTATAATTTTTTTCTAACTTTTAATAAAGGTGGGGGCTTAATTGATTTGTCTGAAAAAACTTGAGGTCTTTTTGATGCATTTTGAAAGTTCAAGTACCCAATTGAGTGCAAAAAAAAAAAAAGTAAGGGCTTAATTTTTTTTTTAAAAGGTTTGAGGGTTTTTTTTATGCATTTTAAAAGTTCAAGTACCCAAATGAGTGCAAAAAAAGTAAGAGCTTAATTGCTTTTTTAAAAAAAATTTAAGGGATTTTTGCACCCTTAAGCCTATAAAATTTAAAAATAAATTTTAATTATTTTATTTTAACATTATTTCTATTTTTTTTCTTTTTTTTGCCTCTTTTTTCTTTTTTTTTTCTTCCTTAACAATGTCTAGCAATGCCAATAATGCTTGAAATTAGCTCTCCCAAGGTCGAGAAGTTAATAATTAATTTGTTTTTTTAACTTCACTGTACACTTGCTCAACCTGATGAGATCTAAAAAGTTGGACAAAGAATCGGTCAAGGCACCAGTCCAGAGATAGGGATTGAACCGGTTGACTCATAAACTGATACAAATTAGTTAAACCAAACTTTTAAAAAAAAATCAGTTGAACCAATTGAATTGATTTTTCTCTATTCTTTGTTTTTATAATTTTTTTAATTAATATAAATATAAAGAAATTTTTTTTTTTTTTTGCAAAAAATAAACTAGACAGCTTGACTAACAATTGAACTAACAGGGATATCTACTCAAGAAAAAATAGAATTTGTGAGTTAAATTTTTTTTTAAAAATAGACTTAATGATTTTATCAACAAAGGTAACAATTTAGAAAAAAATAATTTAAGTACAATTGTAAGTAAAAAATAGTCATTGTATTTATAAATATATATATATATATATATATATATATATTTAAATGCATTAATTTGTCGTCCAATAAATTTTAATGAAATGCAGCTGATTAGGAACCCGAAGGAGGAGGAGGAGGAATGGGTACAAATATTAATTCCCCAACTTCAATTTGAAGTGTCTTTGCTTTATGGTTTTTATTCTTTACGGAAAAACCTTCATATAATTCAGCTGCATAACTAGAAGGCCAAATGTGACTAGAATGTCATATTCCTTATTTTGATATATCACTCACAAAAAAAAAAAATAATTAGTAAATTTAATTTGTATCCTATTTTATTTTATGGCGCGTCTTGGTAATTGTTTTAGGGTGGATTTGGATGGCCGTGAGATGTGGTGCGGTACATATAATTTACTTTATGTCTCACACACAATATTTAATCTCATTACCATCGTTATTTTTATACTAACCACAAATAAATGTACCACCATCTAAACCTATCATTAATATATGAATAGGGTCCATTGTTCATCATCCAGCTACAACGCTTACTATTTTACCTAGGATTGGACCCCATTATTGGACTACTGACTAAAAAAAAAAAAAAAAGATTAACGAAGAACACCACTGAAGATTGTTGTTGGCATTGCTGATTTTCAACTGTTGTTAAGCAAAGGGTTTTCATTCCTTGTTTAGTTGGATCTATTAAAGTGAAAAAAAAAAAAAAAAGCTAGCCTCTACCATTTACAGCTTTATTCCAAGCCGTCAATTTCAGGTACGCTTCAAGAGACTGCCCCTAGCACACACCCTATACTCTGCTTCTTGTGCTGTCTTTGTTCTTCTAATATTACATCTAAACCCAACAAAACATGTTAAAAACAAGTTGCATTGATGCAAATATATACACCCAGACCTTATGTGATCTTGAAATATGTTTTATATATATCATTTTATGTGGAGCTCATATTATGTTAGTAAGTGCTGCACTAATGTGTATGTAAAGAAAGATGCAGTTGATGTCTAGATCTAATGGTTGGGGCCTATGGTGTCACTACCCAGAACTGTGGTGGGTTCCTGCCCTCATGTTGAATTTTATTTGGAGGATTTACAAATTTTGGATATAGCTACTGGATTTAACCACTCTGTTAAGATAAGTCAGTTGTATAGTCTGGTATGTGGTTAGTCAAATAGTTAGTATCAGCTGTATATTGTTAGTCAATTAGTTAGCAGCAGTTGAAAGCAAACCTCCTCGTGTATATAAGCTGTATTCTAGCAACCTAAGTAAGAGTTGAATTACTGAATATTCAACACTTCTCTTGACACTTCTCTTTAGAATTTCTCTTTAGTATTTGCTTCTAAGTTGTTACTCCTAACATGGTATTAGTCGTCGACGATCTTGGGGTGTTTCTCTCTCCTTTCGTTCATGGCCAACTCTGGTGATTCTACTGCGGCTAATCCTGCCAGTGTTGCTTTCTTTAGTTCTCGTCTCATTCAAACATTTCCTCGCCATGATACAATAAAGTTAGACGAAGGAAACTTCGCACAATGGCAACAACACATTCATTTGATAATCGAAGGCTATGAATTACTAAGGTTTCTCGAAGGTACGTTACCTATACCAGCCTAGTTCATCACCTCCCCAGATGGCACATTGGTTTCAAATCCGGACGCGTTTGCATTTCTACAGCAAGATAAGCTCCTTACTTCTTGGTTGTTATCGACCATTAGCACTGCTTTGTTGCCTTCTTTTACAGGTGCTCGATCTACTAGTAAGTTGTAGAGCACAGCACATTGACTCTTTGCTGCTTCCACGGGAGAGAAAGTGTCACGTATTAGGCACGATATTCATTCTATCAATAAGGGAATGATGTCGATTAAAGAGTATGTTGCCAAAATCCAAAATACATACGCCTTGCTTGAAGCGTCGGGATCAACGGTTCCGAAGGCAGAAAAAGTGTAAATTATTCTTGTCATCTTCTTGTCGGAGTATAATTCCATTCTCACATTGGCATTATTTTCCACCGAGTCTCTCCCTTTGCGAAAACTTCTTGATATCCTTTTAGAGTTTGAGACGAGGCAGGCTTAGGCAGTGGCTGAAACGCCTCTTCTTCGATAGCAGGTGGCCGTGGTTTTAGAACTCGGCTTCAATGCCAAATTTGTGAAAGATTTGGCCATATGGCCCAAAGGTGCTATTACAAATTCTATCGAGAATATGGTGGTGTGTTGTTACAACGGCTCTGGTGTTTTCTGGCCGTGTAAATAGAGGATTGCACAAAGATGGCCTTAGTGTGCGTGGTTGGTTTTCGACGAAACGTGGTGGTCCGACAAGTTTTGATGGTTCTAGACAGTTTGGAGGTACTCCGATGGTGACTCCATTAGTGCATCCACCTGGCACATTGTGGGGAGGACTACCAAATGATTTTTCCATACCCCCACAGTCTGTTAGGGGGCCAAATCCTTTTGTTTTTTATTCTGATAATGATACATGTCATCCAACTGGACCAACCCCATATTATGGCCCTAATATTACTAGTTCATTGCCTCATGGGTTGGGTCATTCAAGTGGGCTACCACATGATGCATCAAGCCGTGACATTGAGTCCCGTTCTAGGCCGACCAATTTTGTTCATTCTATGGGCCAACATGTTAGGCCGAATGCCAATCTTACTACTCTTGAGCTCGCTGGATAGCATGCTGATCAAAATAATGGGCTAGGTGTACCGTGACGCACTAAGCCGAGAGCCCGTGTTCATGATGTTTATGCTTCGTCGTGTTACATGTTACCTCATATTCTAGATTTTCGTGCCTCAAATTTTTTAACCACCTCTAGGTCTAATGTCAATATGATGCAATATGGATCTAACTTTGATAATGAAAATTCGTATGTTCCTGTGCCTATAGGGACATCCTCATGGTGTCCTAATTCGGGGGCTACGCATCATGTTTGTCGTGAGGCCATTCAGGTACATCTCCTCTCTTTATGGGTGATGGGACTCCTGTGAAAATATCTTGTGTTGGGAATTTTGTTTTACCTACGCAAAGTAAGATGCTTCGATTGTCTAATGTTTTGTGCATACGGAGTATACAGAAGAATTTATTATCTGTTTCTCAGTTTGCTAGTGACAATAATGTATTCTTTGAATTTCACCCGTCTTGCTATGTGATTAAGGACATCCCAACTCGAGAGATTTTGTTGCAGAGCTATACCCGTGACGGGCTCTATTACTTTGAACCAGCTATGTCTGGCCCTTCTGTTAATGTGCCTATTGTTCACAATACTAAACTCCCGACTAGTGGTAGTGGTGGTGATGTTTTTGCGTTATGGCACCAGAGGCTTCATCATCTATCTGCTGAGACTGTTAAGATTGTTCTTGATAAATGTCATATTGTATACAATAAAAAGTTCCTTGATAGTACTCATGATGCATGTCAGATGGATAAATTTCATAAATTGCCCTTTTTAAATTCTACTACTATATATGAGATTTTTTTTTTATTTGGTTGTATCTGACATTTGAGGGCCTGCGTCGGTTGTCTGCAGTAATAATTTGTACTATGTTTCCTTTATAGACATTTGCAGTCGCTTTACGTGGGTTTATCTTATTCAACGTAAGTCACAGGCCATTGAGTGTTTTCTTCAATTTCAGCAAATGGTGAAAACTCAGTTCGGAAAAGACATTAAGAGTTTTCAAAGTGACTGGGGTGGTGAGTAGCGCAAATTCAAGACTGTGTTGGCTAATCTAGGGATAATTCATCTTCTCTCCTACCCTCATACTTCTGAACAAAATAGAGTGGCTGAGCGAAAACATAAACACATTGTGGAGACTAGTCTTACTCTGTTAGCTTAAACTGGTCTACCCATGATTACTAGGGTTATGCTTTTTGTAGTACAGTACATCTCATCAATTGTTTGCCTACTCATGTTCTAAAAAGACAGACTCCTTATCAAGTTTTTTATGGTCGTGAACCTACATACGAGTATTTAAGGGTATTTGGGTGTTGTTGTTTCCTGTATGTGAGATAGTTTACCCATCATAAGTTACAATTTCGGTATCATCTGTGCACGTTCTTAGGGTATAGTTCTCAACATAAAAGGTATTATTGTCTTACACCATATGGTAAAGTAATTATTTCTTGTCATGTTCTATTTGATGAGTGACGATTCTTGTTTTCATCTTCTAACGTGATCAGAGATGACTTTAGTTCGCAATTTGCAACACATGTTCCTGTTGTTTGGTCTACTACCCTCTCCCATGTTGCCAAATTTGATAGTCCCACACGTGTGATGACTGCTTCCCCTTATCGTAATAATATTCCGTCTGATTATGTTTTGAGTGGTTCTCTAGCTAGAGGTGTCTGCACAAACATCCCAGCAGATTAGCATAGTTCGTCTATTGTACCTATACTTTCATCAATTGTTCCATCTGGAAATACTCATAATATGGTTACTAGGTCTAAGGCTGGGATTTTTAAACCCAAGTCCCTGTTGGTCGAAGCAATTGACTATGAGCCGCACACAATTGAGGAAGCTCTTGTTGATCCCGCATGGAAACCAGCTATTAAAGATGAATTTGATGCTCTCATGGCAAACTGCACTTGGGAACTTGTTTCTCTTCCTGTTAGTCGTAAGGTGATAGGGTGTAAAATGGCTTTTCAAGCTTAAGAAAAATCATGATGGAACAGTTGCTAGGCAAGGCTCGATTGGTAGCAAAGGGATGCTCACAAGTTTCTGGTTGGGATTTCAAAGACACATTCAGCCCAGTTGTCAAACCTGCTACTATTCGAGACATACTCTCTATTGCTATCACTCGTGGGTGGAAAATTCGTTAGGTCGATGTCAATAATGCTTTTTTGAATGGTGGTCTCATTGACTAAGTGTTCATGGAGCAACCTCCAGGTTATGTTAAATCTAGCCTAGATGGAGAGAAGTTGGTGTGTCGTCTAAGAAAGGCTTTATCCAGGTTACGACAAGCTCCTAGAGCTTGGTTTGGAAAATTGAAGAAATTTTTTTTGCCTACTGGGTTTACTGTCTCCAAGTCTGATGCCTCTCTGTTTATTCATGTAACAACTAAGTCCATTCTTTATGTTCTAATTTATGTGGATAACATTATTATTACGGGAAGTGTGGCTGATAGTATATCCAGTTTTGTACACCTATTAGATAAGGAGTTTTCTCTTAAGGGTATAGGGGATCTCTATTATTTTTTGGGCATTAAAGTCACCCAATCCTCAACTGACAGTCTTCATTTATGTCAGCACAAGTACATCAGAGATCTTCTTGATATTTGCTCATTGACCAATGCGAAGAGTGTTCACACACCAATGGTCAGTTCGTCATCATTATCTAAAGATGAAGGTGATTGTCTTGCTGGCCCTACCGAATATCGAAGTCTGGCCAGTGCTCTTCAGTATGTAGTACTTACTTGACTTGATATAGCTTATTCAGTCAATCGTATTTGTCAGTTCATGCATGTGCCCACTTCAGCAATTTGGTAGCTTTAAAGCGAATTCTGCAGTACTTACATGGGACTATAGATCATGGGTTGGTCTTTCATCTGTCCGACCATCTATCTCTTACTGGTTAATTTGATGCCAACTGGGGATTGGATTTTGATGATCGTAGGTCTACCACAGGCTATTATGTCTATTTTGGGTATACGTCAGTTTCTTGGTGTTCAAAAAAACAACAAGTTGTTTCTCGTTCAACGGTAGAAACTGAATATTAGCTTGGCAGTTGCTACTAGTGATGTTACATAGCTAGTTTCTCTCTTAACGGAACTATAGCTACCATCTGATGATGTGCCTACTATTTGGTGTGACAATTCTGGTGTAGTAGTGATAAACCATAATTTATACATATTTTTATCCTATGCTTAGCATACTTTTGGATGAATTATCTCTTAATTTGTGGAATTTGATGCTCTTAATCCTTTAATTTCATGTTTTATACTTAGGTAAGCATAGAAGAGTAAAAAGAACGAGAAACGGGCCAGATGTAACACCCCCTAACCCTAAACCGTCGCTGAAACAGGGTTACAGAGCATTACCGGACCTATCGGACAATTTACATAAAATACCTATGTTCAACCAATCTAAACACATTTAAATATGCTCAAAACTTGTTACATTTAGACATTTTATATATTATCCAATACTCAATTCCAATCACTTATCATATATTATCAATATGATTCAAATTCATACTAAATTAGTCAAGTCCTATTATATACAATTACCAAACTTAATTCTACTTATTTCATCAATACATTAACAATCCAAAACGACACATACACAAAACATCCTAGGTACATGCCATTACCAACTATTAGCACTCTTTACCTCCTTGAACTCGGGATCGGCCTGGGATGCTGATTCGACGATCTAGTTTTAACTCAACCTGCGCACGGAAGCAACCATACGCTGAGTATGATTATACTCAGTGGTATTTCTATAATCCAAATATTTAAAATAAATCAATATAATATGTATAAATAAATTTTAAACACAATTAAACATTTAAAACCATACAATACTCAATTTTCATCACTTGCTATGTATAACATCTTTCCATAATTTGTTCACATATCATTTAAACAATGACACTATCCGTTCCACATTCAATTCATGAATATATATATAACTTGCATATTCCGTGTATTTACAACATATTTCACATTTTATTTTCAATTCACTATCTCATGTTCTTAGCCCAAAGTAGACTTTATAGAACACACCGGATATACGGAACAAATACAGAGGTGCGTTATTACGCACTAATGAACAGAGAGCACTAAAGTGCTATACAGAGAGCACTGATGTGCTAAACGGAGAGCACTAATGTGCTAATAATCAGAGAGCACTATCGTGCTAATAATCAGAGAGCACTAACGTGCTAATAATCAGAGAGCGCGCTAGAGTTCCTTAATGGCATGCCACTAATATCCTAGTAGTTCTAAATTCCGTCTACTTGGGCGTTAAAGCTGAATTTTATATATAAAAAAAAATCCAATTATCATATTTACTCAATATCACAATTACACGTATTTTTTCAATATATATATATTCCAATTCAATTAAACCAGTATAAATTCATCACATACCAAATTAATCCATTTCCATTATAAACACAATAATTCTTACTTCAACATTTACTAAATGCATAAAAAAATTATAATAATTAATAACTAGGTTCGGATTATAGAAATACAAACCGTAATTTCCTCGAGTCACTCCTCGTCCACTTTTTCTTTTCCTTTCTTGATCGATGACTCTGGTACGATAACTACGTAATTAAACAACTAAAAATTCATTAATACAATACAATTTCACATCCTTAATGTATATCTATAATTCTACTATTTACTTATATATTCTTTCAAAGCCGTCTACCTGAGTCATTGTCACTAAATCATTTATATCTTGAGTTAAAAAATTCCAAATTAAGATCCTCTAATTTTCCCTGAAATTAGACTCACATATCTTCTTACCATAAAATTTTCATAATTTTTGGTTTAGTAAATAAGTACAGTTAATTCTTTAAAAATTCCCCTGTTACTCCATTCAACAGTTCTGACCTCTCTCTACTAAAAATCAATTATCTCATTGTACAGAACTCGAATAAGGTTCTTGTTTATTTATTTTGAAACTAGATTCATTAAGGAGTTCACACATATAAATTACACTCCATAATCATTTTTATACAATTTTTAATGAATTTTCAAATTCAGAACAGGGAAACCCGAATTCATTCTGACCTAGTCTCACAAAACTTATTACATCTCATGATCTAAAATTTACTTGCTTACGGTGTTTCTTCTATGAGAAACTAGACTCAATAAGCTTTAATTCCATATTTTGTTCATCCTCTAGTTCAATTTCTACAATTTTTAGTGAATTTTCAAAGTTAGACTATTGCTACTACCTAAAGCTGTTTTGGTGTAAAATGTTAATAACCAAATTTATAACACCAATTCACACCTTATTTCTATTCAAATTTCATTCAAACTCAGATTTAATTATTAAATTTTCAACATATTTTCCTAATTTCAAATTTTCCTCAATTTAGTCCCTACAATATAAAACTTATGATTTACTTTACAATTCAATCCTTATTTCACTTCTAACTTGAATTTCTATCAATTTAATCCCTAATCCATCATTTTATTCAACATGAACCATATTTAGAAATCTAATAACTTTCAAAATATCAACTTAATTTCACTAAAACCTTATTCCAAAGATTCTAAAACATCAAAATTAAGTAAAAATGGCTAAATTAACTTACCTATTTAAACTTTAAACTTCAAACCCCCAAATTTTCCCTTTTTTTTTCTTTCTTTCCTTCCTTCTCTGTTTCTTCTCTTCTATTATGTTTCTTTTCCTTCTTTTTTTGTTTTGTTTTATATCTATATATAATATAACATTATTTTATACTTAAATAATATGTAATATTTATTTATTAATTACACATGTATATATTATTAGTACATATGTATTCACTTATCACCATACATTTGTCATACATTTATTTATTTATTTTATAGAAATATTATAATATAATTATTTAATTAATAAATATCTTTTATAAATATTACAAATGTATGTATTCAATTTATTACACATCTATTTTATAATTACCACACATTTGTCACTATTTTAATTTGTTTCATTTATTTTATTTACCATGCAATTGTCAAAATAATATTATAATATAATTAACATAATTTACAATAATATAATAATATAATCTAAAAAAAAATCTAGGATTTTATCATGCTATGCCGCCTCATCTAATCAGATAGGCATAATTGCCTATTTGGTCCTTTTTATTAATCTATAAATTAAATTTTACCCCTTATTCAATTTAGTCCTTTTTCTTAGTTACTCTTAATTAAGCTAAATTCACTCAATTAAACTCTAATTAACCACTCGACTTACTTCATAAATATTTTTAATAATTATTTATTAATCCATTTTTTTCATAAACGGAGACCCGAAAATACATTTTTCTGATAACCTTAAAATTCGGGTCGTTACACCAAAAACGGAGAAAATGGGCTAGAGTGAGAAATCAACACGACCTGGAGCTCCTCACACAGGTACACCACACATCCGTGTCTCTCTAGCAGGCTCAAACACGGCCTAAAACCCAAGTCATACAGGTGTGCCACACGGGCGTGTTCTTATCGTAACTCGCTTAAATTCCACGCGAAAAAGGCTACTTAGGGGCAAAGAAAGATGTTCCAAAGCCTATAAAAAGACCAAGGGGAGGACTAAAAAGAGACACAGAGTAGAAGGCAAGGAATTACTCGAAGAAAGCCAATTGATCCATCTCAGAAGCAATGATCTACATCAAGACTGAAGATCTCCCTTTAATTCTTTTAGGAGTTTTTGGGTTTCTTTATGTTTTGTTGTTTTCCTTATTTTGAGATGTTTTCCCTCTTTATTATGAACTAAACCCCTAAATACCTATGGAGGATGAAACCTAAGACGAATCTTGTTATTGTTATCTGAATTATATGATAAATATTTGATTTGTTCTCAATTGTGTTTTTAATTCTTAAGTTGATATTTCAGGATATTAATTCAAGTCGAATGTGCTTACTCAGAGGAGCAAAAGTCTCTGTTTAAGAGTAGATCCAACACAATTAAGCGGAGTTGATCGCAATCCTAGACATTGGACGACAAAAATCTGCCGGATTAGAGTCAAATCTAATAGGGGGATCCATAAATCGAATTAATGCAACGCTAGGGGTTTTAATTAGAAAGAGATTTCAATTAATCAACCTAGGGTTAGTTGTTCTTAGTCTCGATGGAGATATTAACATAATTTAGGGATCTTTACGGATCAAGTCGAATGAATAAATCGTCTAATTCAGAGTTAAATAACAAGTGAAGTCTAGATGGATTCTTCCTTGGGTATTGCCTTTATCAATCAATTTTCCAAAAGTAATTTCCCCAATTTATCATCTGTCACGTCTTAGTTTAGAATTAATTAGTTTAAACAAACCCCCCTTTATTTCTAGGGTAGATAATAGAAAGAAAGTTATTACTAGTACTTTTAGTTCCTTTGGGTTCGACATTCTCGTCTTGCCACTAACTATACTACTATTCGATAGGTGCGCTTGCCTTTCATCGTGATAATAGTTAGTTTCTAGATACGATCATTATTATTACTTCATCACAGTCATGATCAAGTAGCTGTTGCTGCAAATCCAGTGTTACACTCTAAGTTCAAACATGTTGAGCTTGATCTGTTCTTTGTTTGTGAAAAGGTTGCTCAAAGTTCACTTTTGGTTGGTGAGGTGCCGGCGTGTGATCAAGTTGCTGACATATTCACCAAATCTCTATCTGTCTTTTTGTTTACTCAGTTTCAAAATTTACTTCGGGTTTTACCCATGGAGATGTTAGGTGAATGTTAAGATAAGTCAGTTGTATAGTTTGGTATGCGGCTAGTCAAGTAGTTAGTAACAGCTATGTTGTGGGCCAATTCTGCCTGAAGCCCAAACCAACAACAGTCCAAATTACAAAGGACCCAATATGGCCCGAATGAATAAACCCAAACCCAATTAACCAACAACCCATAAACCAAATTAAGCAACCCTAGCCCACATCCATTACAAACCCAATTCAGAAGCCCAATACCCAATAAACCAACACCTAAAGACTAAACCCTGCAATATCCCCCTAACCCAAACCTAGCCCAAATACCTAAAACAAAGAGAAAAACCCTAGTTTTTCCCCTAACCCAAGTGGCGCCACCCTAGTTGCTGTTGTTCTGACCGACTGCAATTGCCACGCCTGCAACACCGCCCTCAAGTAGCCTGCAACAAGGAAAATCATTAAATAAACACTTTGTAAAATAGCTATAAAAGCCAATCAAAATCCAATGTAATATTTTAGATAGAGAGAAATCAATACAAAAAAAAAAAGGGAGATTTTGATGAAATAAAGAGATTTCAAGATCACAAACAATCAAAAAACAACAGTAAGTAACCGAAGAGAAAAACAAAATCAGAAACGAAAAGGGTATTTCATCCTCATTTTTTCTTTTTTTTTTTAAAGTTATTTGTATACCAAAATTTCTTTATTTTCCTTTTAAAAACTTGTTTATATACATACCTATATATATATATATATTAAAACATAAAAAAAAAACTTACCTTTTTGAAGCTCCGACCACCGCGTACAGTGGTTGCCGGCGGCGGAGCCTACAGCGGCTTACGGCAATCCGGCGGTCGAATGGTGGTCGGCCTTGGATGTGTAAAGAGAGGGCTAAGAGAGGGAGAGAGGACTTTTTTTTTTAAGGTGTGAAAATGAATTTTTTTAAAAGCTTTTTAACTTATATAGGCCCCCCAAAACGACGGGGTTTTGAGACTGGCCTTAAACGCCCAAAACGACGTTGTTTTGCCTTGGTCCGACCCGATCCGACCCACCCCACCATTAGGATCCGCGTGTTTTTATTAATGGGTTATTTACCCTCTTGGTCCTTCCGCTTTTTTATAGCTTTGTAATTAAGTTTTTACATTTTTCAATTTTGGCCCTATAATTTATTTTGGCTTTCAATAAGGTCCCCTTTGAACTGTTCGTTTTGGGGGACGGGGTTATTGCCCATTTTGGTCCCTCCACTTTATTTGCGCATGCAAATAGATCCTATTCTTTTCATTTTTATTTTAGATTTGCCCTAGAACTTTGTTTTTAATTTGATTTTAGTCCTTTTTTTTTGCTATTTTCACTCCTTTATTATTAAATTAATTATTTTTAATAATATTATTATATTATATTTAATATTATATTATTACTATTATGTTTACTACTATATTTATTATTATTGTTTTTAATATTATTATATTCACTATTATTTACCACTTTATTTTTAATATTTATATTACATTATTTTTGCTTTTTGTATTTATTATTATACTTATTATACCTATTATTATTATTTTCACTATTATTATCTTCATTATTGTAATTTTTATTATTCTTCTATTACTATTATTATTAATATACTTTATTGTTCATATTATTATTAGTATTATTATTATTCCATTATTATTACTATAATATTAACTCACCATTTTCACTTTTATTATTAGTTTATATTATTATTATATTATTTCACCACTAACTTCTATATTATTGTCACTGTTATTACTATTATTATTTATTATTATCATTAACTATTTAATTTATATATTTTTTATTTGTTTATGGCTTACCATTTAATCCTTTTATATTTAATTTTATTTATTTTTTATTTATTTTATCTTTATTCTCATTTTATCTTTTATTTTGTTTACCTAATTTTTTTTATAGCATGTCTGCTTTATTTCTTTATTTTATTTATGATTTTGTTGTTGACATTCTTACACATTTATTATTATTCCGTTATGCCTGTTAATATCATGACTTATCTTTTCTTGTTTTCTTACCAATTCACGTTGCATTAATTTTTATCCAATACATTTTTTTAAATGATATTTCGTATTTAGAGATTCGAGAAAATCGTGCCCTAACTTATTGGGTATCGGTTTTTCTCATTTAATCTAAATAACGAGATATCCTTTTAAATCGCAATACGAGTTTTGAATAAAATACTTATTCTCGGAGATTCGAGGCGTTGTGCCCTAACTTACTGGCCATGACTTCTTGTTACCTCAAGATAAGATTTTTGTAAATAATGGCAATATTCGATACTTGGAAATTCGAGGAACCGTGCCCTAACGCATTGGATTTCGATTTTTCTCGTTTAATCTAAATAACTGAATATCTTTTTTTTAAAATAAATAAATTTTAGATAAAAAAGCTTATTCTCGAGAATTCGAGATGTCGTGTCCTAACGTATTGGATGTGACATTTCGTTATCTTGAAATAAGATTTTCTAAATCAAGGCGATATTCTGTATTTAGAAATTCGAGAAATCGTGCCCTAACTTATTGGGTTTCAATTTTTCTCATTTACTCTAAGTAACCAAATATCCTTTTAAAGTTAAAGTACATGAGTTTTAAATAAAAGGCCAGCTCACTCTCAAAGGTTCAAGATGTCGTGTCCTACCTTACTGGATGTGACATTTTATTATTTCAAGACGAGAGGGTCTTCAACATTCACTTCAATTTATTCAAGTGTTTTTGACAAAAAGAGGAATCGTATTTTAAATTCTTTCAAGTTTTTAAATTTTCGACACTAAGACACAAATTAATCAACTAGGTACCAATTTTGGGCGTATCGAGAGTGCTAATCATTCCCGTGCGTAACCGACTCCCGAACCCGTCTTTCTAATTTTCGTAGACCAAAATCGTTGTTTTGATAAATCAAACTGTTTATTAAAAACAACCACTTTTCGAGGTAACCCGATCACACCTCATCAAAAAAGGATTGGTGGCGACTCCCATTTTTCGTTTTCACTTTCAAAATTAAGTCGACCCCGTTTTCAAAAAATGGCTTCGATAAGCTATATATTGTTAGTCAATTAGTTAGTAGCAGTTGAAAGCAAACCTCCTCGTGTATATAAGTTGTATTCTAGAAAGCTTAAGAAAGAGATAAATTACGGAATATTCAAAACTTCTCTTTAGAATTTCTCTTTAGTATTTGGTTCTAAGTTGTTACTCCTAACATACTCAAACAAGCTTAACTAGCTATCTTTGTATTATTATAACTATATTTTGATTTATTTTTTAAAATTCTTGAACTTGATCATCAATATGTTAAATTTGATGCAGGAAACTAGAGCTTTTTAATGGCTAAACTTGTTGGGCCAAGTCTTGATGTTTTTAAGTTCATTGGCAGTAAAGCTAGCAAATTCTGAAATACCAAAAGAAATTCGCTCAATATGTTGGGGTTTTCAAACAAGCACAAGCTAATTTGTATGCTAAGGAGGCGGATATTCAACAGCAATTAAAAGATGAGAATCCCTTGAAAGATGGATTAAGAAGGTAGAGAAACGCTTGCTCATGCTCAACATGTCGAAGACAAGGTTGGTAAAGGAAAATATCTTTTTTGTTCTTGCTTAGGGAAACTTGTTGATGAATCCACTCAAGCAATGAAAGAAGTGCATGCTGAAGGTCATTTCCCCATGAGCTTGATAGTTAATGACCCTTCTACCATAGCGGTTAGCCTACCTACAACAGAGTTAATAGGTGCAGCTAATGTTAGAGAAGAAATTTATCAGTATTTAATGGGAGATGATGTTGGAATAATTGGAGTGTGAGGCATGGGCAGAATAGGGAAAACAACTATTATAAAATATGTCCATAATAGGTTGTTGAAAGAAAGAAAATTTAGAAAACTAATTTGGGTAACTGTATCCCAAGGCTTGGATATTCCAAGGCTATAGAAGAACATAGTAAGTCAATTGGAAAAAAAAACTTATCAGATGATGAAGATACAATTATCCATGCAGGGAAGGTATCAAAAATGTTGAGAAGACAGGAGAGACATGTACTAATATTAGATGATGTATGGGAAAGATTTTCTCTTGAAGACGTTGGAATTCTTAAGCCAACATTAGAAAATGGATACAAATTAGTGTTGACAACATGTTCAGAAAGTATTATTCGATCAATAGAGTTTAAGAAAGTTCGAGTGCCTTGTCTTCCTATAGAGGAGGCCATTAACTTATTTTTAAGCAAAGTTGGACGCGACATGTTGTCTAATCCAACTTTAGAATCATTTATGAAACTTGTTGTGAGGGAATGTGATGGACTTCCTCTTGCAATTGTCACACTAGCTAGTTGTATGAGGGGAGTAATCGATCCTCATGTGTGGGAAAATACTATAGATGAATTGAGAGGATACATCAGAAACATCCACAATATGAAAGATAAAGTGCATGAATGCTTGAAATTCAGCTATGAGCATCTTAAACAAAGAGACCGGGAATTTTTTTGTATTGTGCATTACATCCTGAAGATTATAAAATTGGAAAAAATGAGTTAGCTGAACATTGGATGGAAGAAGGGCTTATAGATGAAATCGAAAGTAGAAAATCAATTGAGAGTAGTGGTTATTCCATCTTGCAGAATCTTGAAGAAAATTGTTTTCTAGAAAGGGGTGAGAGGGATTATAAGAATAGTGTGAATATGCATATGCCCAATTCAATCAACTAAAGCCTCTCTTGAGCTCTCCAAGCTTTGTTAACTGGAAAAGGTCCTGGTCTGCTTGCCAAGCTAACAAACCTTACATGCTTCATTTTTAGGCTCAATCTTAGACATGTATTCAACTAGACTCATCTTATGCAGCAAACCAAGTGACTTATAGTTCACATGTCCCGACCTATTGTGCCATAAACATGATTCATCAGTCGAAGCAATAATTCATATCTAAAGTGAAGGATCTGTCATGCATGACTACTATCATAAGCTCTTGACCAAAAAGATCCTTAATCACACAAGTTTTATCTTCAAAGATAAAAAAGTAACCCTTCTCTAACAACTGACCAACACTAAGTAAATTCTTGTCAATATAAGGTACAAAAATTACTTATGAAATTGTTTTGTTACCTGGTTGAGTGCAGATCATAGCTTTGCCTTTACCTTTGGCCTCAATGAACTCACCATTCCCCATTCTGACCTTGGACACAAAGTTAATATCTAGTTCCCTAAACATGCCTTCATTTGATGCTATGTGATGAGTGCAGCAATTATCATCAACCAATTTTTTCTCACCTTGCTCGAACTTGTAAAACAAGAAGCAGTAAAAACATGCTCCTCTTGAGTTTGAACATCCTCAGCAACTTAAGCTTGATTCTACTACTGTAGCTATGTTTCTGCCTTATTTTTACAGGCTTTTTCAACGTGACCAAGTTGTTTGCAACTTCTAAATTGAATGTCAGGCCTAAACCAGCAGTACTTTTCTAAATGAGTGGACTTCTTGCAGTAAATGCATGGTGGAAACTTCCTCTTCGCAACATTTTTCTTTGCCTTTTCTTTCTTTTCAAACTAAGGCTTCTTACCCTTGTAGCTTGAGTTCGAGCTTGAGCTTTATTTACTTCTAGCCTAAAAGGCTCATTCAGAATGCTCCTCCATCATGTTTGCCCTTCTCTACTCTTGTGCATAAAGAGCATTTATCAACTCCGTCAAGGATAAGTTGATAGGTCTCTAGAGTCCTCCAAGGAAGAAATTTTTTACTCATACTTCTTTGGAAGAGTTTTAATGACCTTTTCAACTATTCTTTTGTCATTGAAATCATCCCCAAGAAGCCTAATATTGTTAACTGTAGCCATAATCATGTCAGAATACTGCTTAATGGATTCAGACTCCTTCATCTTTAGATTCTCGAAGTCCCTTCTTAAGTTGATCAACTGCTGCTGCCTGGTTTTGTCTAACCCTTGAAACTCTTCCTTAAGTCTGTCCCAGGCCTGCTGTGGAGAGTCACAAGCCATTATCCTTGTGAAAATTACATCTGAAACTCCATTTTGAATGCATGACATAGCCTTATACTTTTTGGTACAGTCCTCATTGTACTGCCTAATTTGAGCTATGGTAGGATTAGCTCTCAAATGTGGTGGCTCTGTGCCAGTTTGAACAACACCCCACAAATCATGAGCCTATAGGTATGTTTTCATTTTCACAACCCAAATGTTGTAGTTTTCACCAATAAAAACAGGTGGAGGTGGTGGTGGTGGTGGTGGTGGTGGTAAGAAACTCATTCTTTTGTAGCAACCAAAAAACAACAAAACAACTTATGTTTCTTTTCTTTTAAGCATAAAACACTCAAATGAACAACTCACAGCAAAAAAGCCCTCAAAGATGACAGGCTCTTAATACCATTTGTTGAGTTATATTAGCATCTAAAGATAAAAAAAAAAAATTAAAGTTTGCGTTTGAAAGATGAAAAGCAGAAGAAAAACAAATCTATTGAGAGGAAAAGTTGAAAAACTTGTCATTACTACAATAAGCAACATTATAATATAGATAAGTAGCTCCGTTACATTAGAAGAAAACAAAACACTGCTTGTGCTAGTATCCAAGCTGTAAAATTAGCTTAATGATAACCTAAAAGGCTGCTAAATCAGCTACTAACCTTAGCAAAACAAAAATTACAATCAAACTAAACATAAGTCACATGTTACAAAAAGTTTTAACAACCAAATTACACATTGGACATTTGTTTGCTGTTGCACTGTTGCTAACTTTCAACAATAACATTACAAATTTAATTAAGACTAGTATTGCTTGTGGTTTATCTATTTTTCTAAATACATACATATAATGGAAGAGGAGGAGGTTGTGGTGTGTTTGCTTTGCAATTCTGAAGGTTTCTTATTTTCTTACCATCAGTTTAAAATAAGAATAAGATTCTCAACTAGCATTCAATATTTAATTTTAGAACTTAAATTCAACATTTAATTTTTTTAATATTTATTTTTTTGGTGAATTACAATAACGGGATAAAGGCCAAACAACAAACATGATTAGTGCGACTCCAAACCAAATTACATCTAGAACGGTGAATACCCTTAACCATTAGTCCATCACATGAGGTTCGTTAATACTTATTTTTTAACACTTTTAACTTTTGCGTTTAACAAATAAAACTTTAGTATTATTCTCATTAAACTCAAAAGTCTTAAAAAAATTATATATTTTACAAACACTCGCCAAAAACCAAATAATCCCATCATTGCCTCCTCTGCAATATATATCAAAATCTGCTTAAATTTTCAAGTAAGTATTTTGTCTTGACCATATTTCCCATGGTTTTCATAGCAGCAAGTTGAAGTTCATAAGCCAAACATGTCAGCGTGACTCAATAATAAATTTATGTGAATTTTCAATTAATTGACATGACAATTAAAATTCGTTTTAAATGTTTAAAACTGATTTTTTTTATAAAACTTAGCAATTTATATATGCATTTTTCTATTGGTTTAACTCACAAATTAATATTTAAATTTTGTCCTTTTCTTATCTTGGTTTTTAAACTTTTTTTATCACAAATGGTATCGGTCTAGAAATAGAAGTTGAATTGGTTGATTCGTAAATCGATATGATTGAACCAACTAAACCAGTTTTCTCTATTTTTTTAATTTTTATAAAAATTTTAATTATTAATATATAAAGAAAATAATACTTGTCGAAGCCTTTTTTGAATCGACTTTTTATTCTTTAAAACAAAGATGGAGTCGTCATTAATCATTTTTATGAGGTGTGATGGGATCATCTCAAGGTTTTGTCATTTGAATAAATATTAGATTTGTTAAAATTATTTTCAATCTACAAAAATTCAGGAAGTGAATTCGGGAATCGATTATGTATGAGGAAGGATTAGCACCCTCATAACGCCAAAATTGGTACCTAATTGATTACTTGATGTCTCAGTGTTGAAAGTTAAAAATTCGAATTAAAATACGATCCCTCTTTGCATGATGTTCTTTTAAAATCACTTAACTAAATTAAAACTTATGTAAAAGGCCTTCTTATCTCGAGAACCAAAATGAAAATATTGTATCCCGTAAGTTAGGGCACGACATCTCAAATCTTCGAAAATAGGATTGCTCGTTATTTAATTATTATTTAAATCTTATGTGTTTTTAGTTTTAAAAAAGACGGTCGGTTGTCATAGCCCAATTTTGCCCCACTTACAACCCAAATTAAATCCTTAAACCCAACCCCACCAGAACCATTAACCCAATTACTCACCCAACAATTAGTCCCAATCAGCCCAAAACCTAAACTAGCCCTTACCTTTAAAACCCAAAACATTTAAACCCAAAACCACCTAAATTCTAACCCAAACCCCAAATATTTACCAGTCCAATGCCCAAATACCCGGTTCAGCCCAGGAAATGACCCAAGAACCCAAAATCAACAAACCTAACCCTACCCCCTAAAATCAGCGCCGCTCCAACCACCCCTCTGACACCACGCCACCGACGTCAGCTCCACCGGTCACCTCCATCGTTCAACCACTCCTGCAAAGATAAAGCAAGCAACAGTGGAAGAGGCAACAAACAAATATTTGTAGAAGGGTTATAAAAACTCGTATAAAAATCAGTACCAAGGGGGAAAAAAGAAAAAAAAAAATCTGGAACACATGTAATACATTCTTTTAAACACAATAACAGAAATTTTAGCAATATCAACAACAAGAACAGCATCAAATCGAGCAACCAAATACAAAAAAACAAAGACCCAAGGTGATTTTTAGTTTCAAAATTTTCTTTTTCTTCTTTTTCTTCCTTTATTTTCTTCTCTGTTTACACATATATACATAATATAAAAAAAATTTTACCTTTCGGTGGCCAGCGACGGCGCCGGTGGTGGTATGCGGTGGCCCTCCTGGCCGAGTTCTGGGTTTGCCCAGAGAGAAGAAAGGAGTTTTCTCCTTCTTTTTTTTTAGAACCGTGTAACTAATGAAACAAAAAAAAAATTTGATTTTATAAGCAAAGTAAACGGCGCCGTTTAGGGTCAGAGGGGTCCGCGTGTTGACCAACCCAAGGGGCCAGATCCGCGTGTTTTCCCTCTAAATGGGAAATTTACGCAATCGGCCCCTCCTCTTTGCAATGCCCATTGATTAAATCTTTTGCTTATTTTGAAATTTGGCCCCAAACGTTTATTCCGTTTTCATCTCGGTCCTCCCTTGCACTGCATATTTTGGAATAAATGGGCTTATTGCGCTTTTTGCCCCTCACTGCTTTAGCGCGTGTTCAAATAAACCCCTTCTTTTATTTTTTTATTTTAATTTCGCCCCAAATATTTAGTTTTTAGTTTAATTTAATCCTTTTAGTTATTTTACTGTTTAAATTAATTATCTTAGTATTGTTATTTTCATTATATCTATTATCAATATTATTACTACTATTAGTCTTAATATTCGTTTTAACTAATTCTCATATATATATACGTTTTATATAGTATTAAATTATTATTTTTAATATTTTTATATTATGTCAACATATATTATCATTATTATTATTGTCCTTATACATTATTATTATATTATTATTTGTATCATGTTTTCTTTCTTTCATTATATGTATAGTATTATTTTTAATGTTATTATATCTATCATTATTTATTTTTCTTAATATCAATATTTCAGCATACTTGTTTTATTATTATTATTATTATTATTAGTATTATTATTGTTGTCATTACTATCAACATACATATATATTTTTATTTATACATATTATTACTTTTATATTATTGTTGTAAATATATAATTTTGTTATCACACCATTTTGTACATATTTTTTATACTATTGTATTTATAAATATTATTTAATACTACTATGCGCATGTTTTGCTTATTGTATACATATTCTTAATACTATTAAGTATATCTTTTTATATATTATGTATTTTTTATTTATATTATTTATATGTATTTTTTATATATATTATCTTATGCATTTTTGTAATACTATAGGACGTACATATTTTAACATTAAACTATGTATATATATTTTCAATGTTATTATGTATGTATTTTCAAATACTATTTTAATAAACTTTGGAATATGTTTTTTACATACCACTTATATATATGTGTATATTTTTATATGTATATATTTTTAGCATTATAATATTTATATATATCTGTTTTTTCTATATTATCTCATGTATATTTTTAAATGCTCTATTATGTGTATATTTTTAAATACTCTCATTATATTGTCTAATATCGTATGTATTTGTAAATATTTTACAATTACTGTATTTATTATGTGCCGTATATTCACATTTTTATTGTTTGCATGATTCTGAATTATATATGTTTAAATTGCATTTCATTTTAACATTGTTTTAAATTTTTTATCGTTTTTAAATGTTTTTTTTTTTACTTTCAATTAATTTCAAAAATAAGGCAATGTACCGATCGATTTTAACATTAAGTCTGTGATTTCATCGCTATGTTGGATGAATCATGTTGGCTCGTGTTAAAACGGGGCATCCTTCTAAGAAATCAAAAAAAAATCTTGAAATTCTCGTATTTTGAACGGATCACGATTAAAATTCATATTGAACTCGTATTTTCGAAAATCAAAACAACACGTGTTTAATAAGATACCAATTTTGGGCGTCACGAGGGTGCTAACACCTTTCTCGTGCGTAACCGACTCCCGAGCCCTATTTTTCTCTGGATTTTAAACGTAGACCTAAGCCCGGTTTTCTTTCTTTAAAATATAAATTTTATAGGTATCCGATCACACCTAGAAAAGAGATCGGTGGCGACTCCCCCTTTTTTTTAAAATCAAAATTCGGTTTTCAAGTTTTCATAAAATCGCCACAATTAGCGACCCGAAGCAAAAATTTTACGTCGCTACTAGGGGTGAGCAAAACTCGATTCGACTCGAAAAAATCGAAAAAAAATTCAAATTTCGAGTTAAACGAATCGAGTTGTTCGAGTTAATCGAGTTATTCGAATAAACTCGAATTTTCTTTTCGAATTTCGAGTTCGAATCGAGTTGAGTTTTCAAATTCGAATAACTCGAATAATTCGAATAATTCGAATATTAAACTATAATATTTTACATTTTTACCCCAAACTCCCAAACCTTTTTACTTTTCCCTCAAAACTTTTACTCTTTCCCACTTTTCCCCTAAAACTTTTACTCCCCTCTTATCCAAACCCCCCAATCTACTCAAAATCCATTTCCCACCAAAATTTTACTCTCTCATTTACTTTTTCTCAAAATTTTACTCCCTAAAACCCTCAAAACTTTTTATTTTCCCCCAAAATTTTTATTCCCTCCCATTTTTCTCCTAAAACTTTTACTCACTTCCCATCCCACCTCCCATCTACCCCAAGCCCACCCCCCAAAATTTTTTAATATTTTCCCTCCAAAATTTTACTCTCCCTATTTACTATCCCTCAAACTTTTATTCCCTAAAACTTTTTATTTTCCCTCTAAATTTTTACTTCTCACCCTTTACTCCCAAAATAAAAAATCAAAATTATCCAAAAAAATCACTAAACATAAATAGTAATAATTTTATTTATATCTACTATTTATATTATTAAATTAAATTTCACATTTATATTATTTATATTATTGAATTGTTTAGTCATATTGAATATTTATATTAAAATTGAATTATTAATTATGCCATAAAATATTCGTGTTAAAATTTTATATTGGTATCAATTCCATATTTTATCTTTAAAATAAATTTTATTAAAAAAATCTCATTTTTACATTTAGTATTTTTTTTTAATTTCAAAATATATAGTGACAAAAATCTGAATATAATTGAAACAAGCAAGCAAACAAAGAAGATAACTCGTATATAAAATATTAATAAATAAATTATATGGTGATGAAAGTTAATAAAAAATTTGATTGAGGTGGACAAATTTTATTACGATGGGTGACAGTGGTTATAAAGACCCAAAATTATTTTTTAAAATTTAACTCGAACAAATATATTCGATTCGACTCGATTCGAATTCCATCTCACTCGACTCGATTCGAGAAAATTTCAAATCAAATTAGGATGATAAAGTATGATTCGTCAACTCGATTAACTCGAAATTTTTTCATTCGATTCGATCGAATGCTCACCCCTAGTCGCTACATCGGTTATTTAGGTTCAAAGAGAAAGTCGAACCCCGTAAGTTAGGGCACAACTTCTCGGATCTCTAAATAAAGAACATTGCCTTGATTTTAAAAATTTTCCTCTTTTATGCATCGAGTAAAAATAAATGTAACATTTAAAGTAATGTGCATTTAACTTATTTGGGTATAATATGAAAACGGACAATTATATTTAATATAGTGATAGCAAGATAACAAAAAATAATCATGTGATAAAACTTCTATATTAAAATTGTAATGACCAATTTTGGCCCATATAAACCAAGTAATAATAAATGTCCATTTACAACTTTTAAACCACTACAACCCAATCCTCTAAATTAAACCTAAATTTAATCCTACCCAAATTCCCTTAACCCAAACCAAATACAAACCCTTTACAGATTAAAACCAGACCTAGCCCAATTACCCAAGCCTAAACCCGGGCAGCCCAAAACACACAAAACCCTAGCCCCATTCTTTTCCCACTCGTGCCGCCTAAGTCCCATTTGTCTCACCGCCTCGGCCACATCAGCTGCTGTGCCACGACCGCCCTTGTCACCTCACTATGCCACCGCCCAAATGCCTACAAAACAATAAAAGAGAATAGACAGAAAGCAAGAAACAGTAACACAACTTGTAAAGGAAATTTAGGCTATAAAAGCCGATCGATAAACAGATTGTAGGGGATCGATTTTTACATCAATAAAAATAGAAAACATTTCAAAAGCAGAATACCAAGGCAGCAAACTCAATATCAAGGCATTTGAACATCGAAACAGAACCAGATTAAGGAATGAAGGTGATCTTATTGTTTTTTATTTTAAATCCATTTTAGGGTGCATAGCATACATTTTCTTAAATCCACCATACATATAGATAAAATAATAAAGAACTTATAAAAAATACAAAAAAAATCTAAAAATTTTACCTTTTTCCGGACACCGGAATGGTGGCCGGAACGACGGCGAACGACATCAGATGGTGGTCCGGCGACCGAACGGTGACCGGCCCCGGAGCCGGAGCCGGACCTCTCCCCTCTCTCCCTCTCCCTCTCCCTCCTTCTTTTCTCTCTTCCCCTCTCTTTTTTTTTTCTTTTTTTCTTTCCCACGGCACAAATGAGCCAAAACCCTAAAAACTCACCTTTTATACTAACCGACCTGGGTCGGGTCGACCCGACCCAAACCGCCTAGGATCCGCGTGCTCTGACGTCAGAAGGGCTTATTGCGCGATCGGTCCTTCCGCTTTTTTTTAAATTTACAATCAAGACCTATTTGTATTGCAATTCGGCCCAGGAATTCGTCCTAAGTTCCAATTTAGTCCTCTTTGCCACGATGTCATTTTACAGAGGCGGGCTAATTGCAGTATTGGTCCCCTTAAGTTTAACCCGTGTTCAAATGCATCCTTCCCTTTCGTTTTTATTATGGATTCGCCCCGAAAGTTCTTTTTTAATTCAAATTCGTCCTTTTTACCTTATTTTTCTCATTTTAACATTATCCTTATTATTATTATTATTATCATCATCATTATATTTATGTGTATATGTATAGTATTTTACTTAGTGTTATGTTATTATTATTATATAATTGTTATTTATTTTTTCTTTTGTTAATATTGTTATTATTTTATTTTATTGTTACTATTATATATTATTATGTATATATATTATTTATATTATTTATTCTTATTATTATTAGTATTATTATATTTATACGCATACATATAGTATAGTATTTTATATAATATTATTTGCATTTGTTTTAAAGTTCTATTTACTTTGTATTTATTATTATTATATTATATTTAGTATTATTTGTTATACTTACTATTATTTTTGTTATTTTATGTTATTACTATTATGTTTTATTATTTTCATTATTATTAAATTTATTATTTATTAATGTTTTACTATTATTAGTATTTGTATTACCTATTTTGCTTAATATTTGTATATATATCATGTTTTCTTTAATACTATCATGTATAAGTTTATGTATGTCTTTAAATATTAATATATTATATGTAAATATTAGTGTGTTAATAGTTGTGTTCAATATTTTAATATGTATTATGTATTTATATTTTAGTGCCATATTCATATATATTATGTATAGATCCTAATAATATGTCGCATTTGTGGTTTTCACTATTAGTATTTATTATTATTATTTTTTTATTATTTACCCATATATATATATATATATATTTATCCAAAACATGCATTTTATATATTATACTTATACATTGCGTGTATACTCATAACATCACATTATTCGTATATTGTCGTTATCTCATATTTTTTATAATTCCGTTATTCCTAATATATACTACGTGCATGTGTCTAAATACTATTATATATATTTCGTATATGTTTTATACATGTTTACTGCTTCTTTTTATTTGCATTATTACCGTTACTATCATGTATGCATTGTTATATATATTATATTATTCATCTCGTTTATTTTCACCTTATTCGTTATGTGTTTTTAATATAGCATATTAATTCACATTTTGATTTCTTCATCGATATTACTCATTTATAATCTTTTCATGATTTAATAAACAAGGCAATATACCAATTTTAACATTAAACCGGTGATTTCATCGCTATGTTGGGTGAATCACGGATGGCTCGTGTTAAAAGCGGGATATCCTTCTCAAAAATAAAAAACCTTAAAATGCTCGTATCTTGATCGGATCTCGACTAAATGTTAAGTTGAACCTGTATTTTTTGAAAATTAAGACAACGCATGTTTATTAAGATACCAATTTTGGGCGTCGCGGGGGTGCTAATACCTTCCCTGCGCGTAACTGACTCCCGAACCCTACCTTTTCTCTGAATTTTTACGTAGACCTAAACTTGGCCTTATTTTACCCGAAAACAATTTTTTGTTAAAAGAGGCTTTACCAGGTGTCCGATCACACCTAGAGGAAAGATCGGTGGCGACTCCCTTGTTTTAATAAATCGAAATTCAGATTTCATAAATCGCCACAATTAGCGACCAAAGCTACTAAAGCAAAATTTACGTCGCTACAAAAATAATAAATAAATAAATACCGTAATAATAATCCATAATAATAAATGAAGTATCAATTCATAATACTAATGGCAATAATCATATTATTATCATAATACCAAAATAAATAAATAAAAATATGTAATAACCACCTAAAAATGCATAAAAAATAATAAAAAAATAAACAACATAAATTTTAAGTGTTAAAAAATAAAAATAAAAACAGTAATTAAAGGTGTGAAATTAACTAAATGAATGATTAAGTTGAAATTTAGTTGAAATTTAAAGTATAAATTATGTAAGTAAATAAATAAATAAATAGATAAAGCAAAATAAAGGATTAAAATAAAACATGGGAAAAAGAACAGGGACCAAACGAGAAATTATTCTCAACCCCACTACACACGCCGTTTCTAGGAGTAACCAATCGCTAGAGGAATAAAATAAAAAAAATCCAAAATTAAGTGGTATAATTTTAAAAAAGGAAAAAAAAAACCAAAAGTAGGATTATATTGAAAAGCGCTTAAAAGGCGGAAGGACTAGAACAAAATTAGACCCTTATCATGAAAACACGCGGATCCCAGAGAATCTGGATCGGGTCGGGTTTGAAAACTATGTCGTTTCAAAACAATGTCGTTTGGTACTGCCTATATAAGCTAAATATTTTTTAAAAATTTTCATTTCGGCTTAAGTTTTAAAAATAAAAACTTTAAACCTTTTTTTTTCTCTCAGCCTTCCCTTAGGCTGGCCATTGAGCCGTCGCAAGCTATCGTGATCACCGGTCATCGACAACGACAACCATTGCCTCTGGTGGCCAAAGATACAAAAACAAAAAGGCCTTTTCAGCCCCTTCGACCCTCCGAGACCCAAATCTGAAGGCAAAGCGTTCTAAACTAAAAAAAATCGAAAAAAGCTTTCGGCCACCAACCTCTTCCAATAAATTTTAAGGAAATGACGTTAATCAACATAACGTTAGAATTGACCCATCAACCCCCCTCCCCCACCGCTTCTACAACTATTGGACTGCTGAGTATTGACTCAAAAAAGAAAAAGGTTGACGAAGAACAGTATTGCATATTGTTAAGCTAAAAGTTTCAATTCCTTCAATCCAGAACGGCCCTATGGTATGGCCGCTCCAATTTTAGGAAAATTGTCAATTTTGATAGTATTGAAATTAATCCTGGAGATGCAGTTGTACTTCCAAAGCATTGCAAGGGTGTGAGAAGTTTAAACGATATTGGATTGAGGGATGCAACTGATTTGAGGGAATGTATTTTTATCCAAATGCCATCTGCTTCAAACACTCGAGTCCTTGAGACTAGGACCTTTAATAAATCTGAATGTCGTAGTTAGAGCTAGTGTCGGAGATTCATCGGGTGGCACATTTTCTTCCCTTAAAAGGAAGGAACAAGTACCATTAAATTTGCTTTTCCCAAACTATTGAGGGGCATTGCAGTGAAAATGGGGTGATAGATTGCTCGAATTCATTGAAATAGAACGTTGTCCAAAAGTAAAGCAGATTCCTCTATATCTTCCACAGCTTGAGATTGATGAGGAAGGAAAACCATCTCTGTCTAACCCTCTCGAAGAAATCCGTGTGGATTCAAGAGTTGGTGGAAACCAGTGGAGTGGGATTTAAGAGCGTTATTTGACCCTTGGTCAAGGTCTGGGATGGCAGAATACAGGGTTGGGTGCCTGTTTAAAACCATAATAATGTAGGTAAGTCTTTTATCATACAATTGCAAATCTACCTAGCTTCTGTCCTTTTTCTTTCTTTTTAGTTCATTTTTTATGTGTTTATATAACATTATAAAATTCATTAATACTAGTATTTCATGTGCTTAATCTGTTTTGCTAGATACATGCATACAATAGGAGGAGGAGGAGGTGGTGTTGTTCTTTGCTTTGCACCTCTAGAGGTTTTCAAGATTCCGCTGCTGAAAAACTTTGCTTTGTTGATTACAACCTCATGTATCTGTTCGAAGCCCAGCTCATGAGTATCAAATTTTGTTAAACATATCTATTTTTATAATAAGGAATAAATCTCATAAGTATATATGAATTTTGATTTTGGTGCGATTAGACATATTAAATTTTGATTGTGGTTTAAATATATATAAGAAAATTTAATTTTGATTCAATCATACACATTTAAACAAATAAATACATCAATTTATTTTTTCTATTATATAAATATAATTATTTGTGTATGCAATTAATAAATGTGTTAATAATCTGTGAGAATTTAATCAAATCAAAATTTCATGTATAAAATTACATAAAATCAAATTTCATATATAGTTTTGAAATTTATCCCTTATAAATACAAACAATTTAACAAACTTTTGATTATAATATAATATATTTAATAATTATATAATATAAATTATATAATAATATATAAGTTGTCGAAACCATTTTTTTGGAAAAAGCGCGTTGACTTGGATTTTGAAAATGAAAACAAAAAACGAGAGTCGCCACCGATCTTTTTTTATGAGGTGCGACCGGGTCACCTCTTAATTTGATTATTTTAATAAACGATTTGATTTACTAAAATAACGGTTTTGGTCTACGAAATCTCGAGAAAAGGGTTTGGGAGTCAGTTACATGCAAGGAAGGGTTAGCACCCTCGTAACACCGAAAATTGGTACCTAATTTATTAATTTGTTTTACTGTCGAAAATTTAAAAACTTGAAAGAATTTAAAATATGATCCCTCTTTATATTAATGTTGATTTTTACGAAGGATTTGTTTGAGTAAATCGAAACAGATGCTAAAGACTTTCTTGTCCCGAAGTAATAAAATGCCACATCTAGTACGTTAGGACACAATATTTTAAACCCTCAAAAATAAGCTTGTCTTTCAATTTTCAAAACTGATGCATTTTAATTTTAGAAGGATACTCGATCATTTGGGCTTAACGAGAAAAATCGAAACCCAGTACGTTAAGGCACGACTTCTAGAATTTCCAAAGAACGAGACATTGCCTTATTAAAAAAAGTTTGAATAATAACGATTCAAAACGATGTACATTTATTTTGTTTGGAGTAAAATAAACCAATCTTATATCGAATAAATACTTTAGAAGCTTAATTCATAATGCGGTGATATGAAATAAAAATGTGATAATGAGCATGAAACAATAATACATGAATAAAATATGACACAAGTGAATGACAACATGAAAATATGAAGAAACGAATTATAGTACACGCAATGGCAATAATCATTCAACATAAACTATTTCAATATTCACATTAATAATAAAAATGAAACAAATAATATAAAATAATTTAAAATAAATAATAAAACAATTCTAAACAAATAATACATAAAGAAAAGCAAGTTTAAAATAGATACTATAAAAGCAATCTAAGTAAATAATATAAACTAATTTAAAATAATTATTATGCAAAAAATAGGTAAATAAATAAACAAAGTAATATATAAAGTAACTTAAAATAAATAATTTAAAAAAACAAGTTAAAGTAATATATAAAAAGTTTAAGATATAATATTTTAAAAAAAGAAATTTAAAAAAAGATTTGAAGATAAATGGTATAAAAGGATAATATGTATATATATACGTTAAAAATGAATAGTATATATAAAAAAACTTGAAATAAATATAAAACAGTTTAGGGAAATATATACATATATGTATAAATAAACAATATAACCAATTTTAAAATACCATGTAATATAGTTTAAATTAAATAATATATAAAATTTAAAATAGATAATAGATAAAACAATGTATTAATATATGGAACAGTTTAAAATAAAAGGGGTCAAGGGTTGAATTGAAATCAAAATAAAAATGCGAGGTACAAATCGTGAATAAAGAAAACTAATTAAGGAGTGAAATGAAACGCGCAGAAACTCTGTGCATGTTTCAGAGAGGACTGAAATGTAACAAAAACAGAATCACCTGGGCGAATTTAAAAGAATAAGAAAAATGAAATGGAACCAAAATCAAAAACAGAAAAGGCGGAAGGGTCTAAAGGGATATTTTCCACTTTCATAAAAAGAGCGGATCCTCTCCCCAGGAGGGTCGGGTCGCGAGTTCCCATGCCAAATGGTGTCGTTTTGGGGGCTAAAACCCCCAAGTGAAACGATGTCGTTTTCTTTAAGCTATAAAAGGCCAAATTTTTTTTTAAGATCATTTTTCCCTTTCCTTAAAACAAAAACAAAAGAATTCTCCCCAGCCCTCTCTTCTCCTCTCTACTCTGCTAGGGTTTAGAACCCCACCATTGCCGCCGTTGCACCACCACCTATTTGGTGGCCGGTGACGTGCAAAATAATAGGCCTTTCAACGCCGCTCGAAGCCCCTTTGAAGGCCAGACTCGTAACACCCAAAAAAACGAAGGATGAAAGCTCTCGACCCCCTTTTGCACGACTGCAACGACGGAGGGTGGCTCTCCGACCGCGCAACGGTGGAGACCTTAGGTGACCCCCTTCCTCTTCCTTTTCATTTGTTATCTCGTAATAAATAACTAAATAAAAATAAAAGAAAACAAAAAGGAAATAGATGAAAAAAGAAACTGAAAATCGAAAATCCTTAAGCCTTTTAGACTCTCTTTTGTTTTATTGATATTTCTCTATTTTTTCGAATTGATCTTCTTCTTTTTTATTTTAAAAATCCGTCCTTTTTACATTGATTCCTGATGACCTTTTTTATAGCCAATATATGCAATATGAAAAGGGGTTTTTTTTTAGTGTTGCTTCTGCCTTTGTTCTGCCATTTTCTTGCTTGTTTCAGCTTGTTTGTAGGTCTAGGAGAGGAGTCAACGAGGGCTGCTTTGGCTATTCTGGTGCTAGGCTGCGGGGGGTGCGCTCAAGGCACATGGGGGAGCTGCGGCGCTGGAGAGGAGAGGAACCCTAGGGTTCCAAAAATTTACTTAATGATGTGGGCTTAGACTTTGGGTTAGGGTTTGGGCCATTTGTAAATTGGGCTTTTACATTTTGTAAATGGACTGTGAATTTTTGTTTTTATTTTTATTTTGGGTTTTTTAGTTTATGACTTATTAAGCCCGGGAAAATTTGGGCCCGTACATAAGTCTTGAGCTATATGGAGCAATAGTTAAAATTTTTATTAGATATCTACTTTGCACGAGCTCAAACTTTGTTAACCCATCCATTTCCTTCAATATTATATCAAAAAACTATATAATCAGAGTCGGATCCAGGGGGCAGGCATGGGCCCCGGCCCCCCTAAAATGTAAATTTGTTATTTTAGCCCTTGAGATTTTTTAAAAATTTCAAATTAGTAAAGGTAAAATTACACTTTGGCCCCCCTAAAATTATAAAAATTTAATTTAATCCTTTAAAAATTATAAGGATATAGACTATAAAAAATTAAAATTTTTTCCGGCCCCCCTATAAAATTGTTCTGGCTTCGCCCCTGTATATAATAAAAAAATACAAACTTGAAAACAAGTCAAGTGGAGTTAGATTCCGGCTTTAAGTATTAGAACTCAAACTCCAACATACGTGTCTAATTGTTTTTTTTCCAAATTCACATTTTATATCTAATATTTTTACTCAAAGCACCTTCAAATTTATGTGATTAACACAACATTTCGATATGTTTAATCCAAGATTTTAAATAAGATTTAAATTTAATATAGTAGCAATATTTAAATAGATCGTATTTATATTATACTTACGATATTATATCAGTTTTCTTTTTATTTTGATTCTAACTATTTGAATTATTTTTATTTTGGTTCGACTAGAGGTACTTATGATTTGATCAGGTTTAATTCAATCTTAAAAATGATATTAATATATTTTATATTTGTCTAAGCTCGATTCAACTTAAATATGGAATTAAAATTTTACCCAAATTTACTCATATTTGTAAATGACTAATTAAAACTCGTTTTAATCTCACTCACATTATTTTTTAGCTTTTTTAAAAATACATTTATATTAATTTTAATTTACTATTTTTCATTTATTAAATTTTTATATAGATATCTTAATATTTTTTAATGTTTACATTATAATATTATATATTATTAAAAAATTAAATTTGTGTATATGTTATAAATTATATAATATATAAAAGTAACATTATATAATATATTAAAAATATAAAAACAGATCGAACTCAGATTTAAATTTAAATATTTAAGACTTAAACTGGATCTATATTTTGAATCAACCTATTTTTTATTTAATATTTTTAGTTAAAACTTTTACAAATTTTACACAGGACTCAAATTATCTGAAATTATGCATGTAGAAAAAGGTTGATAAACATGATTAGGAATGAAGATAAGCCCACAAACTTAGAGGTGAAGAAGTCAACAAATGTTGGATCACTCCGCATTAAATCTGGGTGGACTGGCAGTGGAAGCCGGTTAGCAGTCAACATGAAATGCCCTTTTCTACTCCAAATCAGAATCAGACGCCTGCCAATCAACGATGATACGTGGCGTAATGATTGGGCAACAAATCCCATCATCATCCCATCTTTATTGTGTTTCTTTAACAGAAAAAAGAAAGTTGAAACGTGGAGAGTAGTGTGAAATACTCAGACAGAAGCAAAAATATACCAACATTACAAGCCTTAATTTAAGCATGTTTAAGTTTCTCCATTAAGGTACATAAATTCAGAGGGGTTTTTTAATAAATTATCAATAGTTTGAAGGTATATAACATGTGTCATATTATACCTAAGTGGCGTATTAGATTGAAAGTGTTTAATTTAATGGTTGGATAAATCATATATCTTAATTACAATTGTGATGTCACTTTCCAAATTTTTTAATATAAATGTAATATCAATTATTAATTATTTTACAAATTTTAAGAAAAAAAATTACATTTGAATATGACATGTATATTAAATATGTTATGGTATTTTCATCACAATCCAAAAATCATCTTTTACAAATAACCAAGTAAAATTTAAAGTTTAATAAGATGCTAAATTTTAGATAAAACTATGCTACGTGCACACACAAAAAAAAAGATTTTTGCAATTAAATATAGTAATTAATAACTTAATTTGATGATTTCTAATAAATTAAAAAATAATTTATTCAATATAATAATTAAATATAGCAATTTTATCATGATAAAATTAGACATAATTCAGTGGTTAAAATTTATATTATTTTTGTTCTTTATATTTGTTTGGCGATGAAAATGATAGAAGAATGGATAAAACATATAAATTTCCATCATAATCTGTTGGCTTTGATTATAATGATTTAAATTTAATAGCAAAGTAGGGGAGTTTTCTTTTTATTATTTAATGAAAGCATTTTTATAAATTGATTAATGCGTTTTTGTTGGAAATTAATGCATGACTTTTAAACTATTATATGGAGATTTAGTTTTTTTTTGTCTTCCATTTTAGTCTAATTTGTATAATAAAATTTATTTTAGTCTTTATATTATCCAAAAGAACATTTTAATTTTTGTATATTTGAAAAAGTTAATATTTTAGTTCTTACATGTTAACTTTATCATTAATGGAATGATTTGACTTAATGTCGGCTAACTTAGCATTAAATAAAATTAGATCATGATTTTTCTTTTACCCTAAATTGTTGTCAATTCTACTATTATTTTTTTTTACATAATTGTTATGTTTAAATTATTGTAGTTTGGTCTATCTTAGTCACCGTTAAGCCACATAATTCCATTTATTTTCAAGACCAGTAAATTTTTAATTTGATGTAATATTTTAATGCCAAATTAACCACCATTAAACAATATTTTTCCATTAATGGTAAAATTAACATGTAAGGACTAAAATATAAATTTTTTAAATGTACATAAAGTAAAATTTTCTTTTCTTAACGGTAGAGGGACTAAAATAAACTTTTGAACGTGGTACAAAACTTATAATAAACTTTAACTTTCTAAATTCAAACCTCAAAAATAAATAATGTTTTAAGTTTGGAATTTATTTTTAAATCTACAACAATAATCCATTATAATTATATTTTTTTTCTTTCCAAACCACTCAAACTCGAGTTTGATTAAATAAAAAAAATTAACATAATGATAAATTTAACTCCAAATAATTATTTTTTTCGTTTTAATTTTAATTCTTTTTTTATTACTTTGGCCCAAGACTTTTTACGTTAATATAAATATAATTTACAAGCATGACATTATCTTCAACAAAATAACAAAATATGTAATTTAATATTTAAAAATGCAAGTCTAATTGTTAATCTTGTTAAATTCATGTTCATTACAATGTTAATTTTTCATTATATGGCTATCAATGGAGTATTTTCTTCTTCTTTTTTAATTTCAAAATGTCTCACCTATGACTTTATAAAAAAAAATTAACGGATTTAACAATTGAACTTAAATTTTAAAACTCAAAATGTAAAATGATTAAATTTCAAATATAAAAGAGTACAGGGACTTGAACCATATTTTAACCTAATAATAAACGTTCAAACAAATCTGATTTGCCAATAAATATGAATATACGACTCCTACGTTAGGCAAATAAAATAAAAGAGTCTGTGCAACTTGTCGTGTTCAAAGTCCGCTTCAATTTTTTTTTTTGCAAATTTTTGCAGTCCATGGTCAATCCAAAGAACTCTTGTGGATTACCGGAAACTCCAAAGCCTTAGATACAGATTAAAGGAAAAAAAAAAAAAAGAATTTTTTTACTAACTTAAAAACTTTGCTCTTTATCACATCAATTCATAAAAAATAAAACTTTGGGACTTCAGAATTTTTTTACTAACTTAAAAACTTTGCTCTTTATCACATCAATTCATAAAAAATAAAACTTTGGGACTTCTTTTTCTTCCTTGTACTTTTTTTTTTTCCTGTTTACCACTACAAAATATCAGGTTTGTTCCTTAAATTTTCATATTCTTTTAAAGTTTTCTTGATTTTTAAAAAAAATTAATTCTGATTCTGCTACAAATGCTATGTAATCAGTCCTATATTCATTTAACTTTGTGAGTTTTTATCCATTAAATATTTACTTTTACTTTGCTTGCACTGATAGCTTTATAGCTTTATGATTCTGATATATATATATTTTTAAAGATTTGGGTTTTGTTTATTTTGTCAAAGAGTTGATTTTCTGGGTTTTTCTTAATGTACACAAATTTTAATTCATATTTTATTTTATTTTATTTTTTATGCAATATAAAAGTTGAATAAAATCATTTGCTTTATAATAACTTTTCTTCAGAAACCAGATACACTGCATGTTTAACTAATTGTTCGTATTATATCGTTCACCTTTTTCTTTGTTTGTTCTATACTTCATACTCTTTGATAATTCTTTGAAAAGTTTTCAGTTTCTTTATGATAAGGGAATTAGCATTACAAGCTATGTTCTATTTTATTATAAACTAATATGATTCTTGTTTGTGCATTTAAACAGCTATTCTGAGGTATATTTTGGAATATGTATATAAGAGGAAAGGTCTTGATTTGAAGATTTATGGTACTTTTGGGTACCATTTGCAATTGAATTCTATATTTTATGTTGATGATAAGCTGAAGATTTAAGGTCTAACAATGGCGTCCTCGAAAATGGAGAAGAAATGTGTGTGCCCTGTTGTGCTTAGTTTACTTATATGTGCGTTTGTTTTTGTTATTTCCTTAAATATGGGGCTTGTATCTTCGGTTCACAAATTCAACTCGATTTTCCCCATTTTTTCGGCTCATCAAAGGATGTCAGAATATGCTGAATCGAAGATCGAGCTAGGTACACCGCCACCTCCTAGTCCGACGTTACCTCGTTTTGCTTATTTGGTTTCGGGATCAAAAGGTGATTTGGAAAAGCTTTGGAGGACGCTTCATGCGTTGTACCATCCGCGGAACGAATACGTAGTTCATTTGGACCTCGAGGCACCACCTGAGGAAAGATTGGCGCTTGCGTCCCGGATCTATAACCATACAGTTTTCAACAAAGTTGGGAATGTTTATATGATCAGTAAGGCTAATATGGTTACTTATAGAGGGCCTACAATGGTTGCTAATACACTCCATGCTTGTGCCGTTCTTCTTAAGAGAAATAAAAATTGGGATTGGTTTATAAATCTCAGTGCATCAGATTATCCTCTAGTGACTCAAGATGGTTAGTCTCTAATCTTATGCCTAAGTTTTGAGTTTTTCGATTCTACATTGGCACCTGTTGATCTATGAGTTTGTGATCTGCAGATCTTGTTTATACATTTTCGGCTTTAAACCGGAACCTTAACTTTATAGAGCACACGAGCAACCTCGGTTGGAAAGCGTAAGTTGTCTCCCTTGTTCGTTCTCAATCGGAAGATCTTTACGTATGCCTAAAAGGCCAAAATGTTTTGCCTCTTGTTTCTGCAGGAATGAAAGAGCTATGCCTTTGATTGTAGATCCTGGACTTTACATGTCAACCAAGTCTGATATATATTTGGCCACACCAAGGAGAACACTGCCTACAGCATTTAAACTGTTTACTGGTTAATACTCGTGTTCAGAACATAAACGGTACATTTGTTTCAGCTTACAAGATTTGTGGTTAACTATTTCGGAACATCTTTGATTGCAGGTTCGGCATGGACAGTTTTATCTCGTCCGTTTGTAGAGTTCTGTGTTTGGGGTTGGGATAATCTACCAAGAACACTTCTCATGTATTACACAAACTTCGTCTCCTCCCCTGAAGGCTACTTCCAGACAGTTGTATGCAACGCTCCCAAGTTTGCCAAGACGGTTGTCAACCATGATTTGCATTATATTTCGTGGGATAATCCCCCGAAACAACACCCGCACATCCTTAACATTAATGACACAGAAAAGATGATACGGAGCAACGCAGCATTTGCCCGGAAATTCAAACACGATGATCCCGTTTTGGACAAGATTGATGCAGATTTGCTTGGCAGGGCAAAGGGGAGTTTCACACCTGGCGCTTGGTGTTCCGGCAAACCAACATGTTCAGAAGTTGGAGACTCGAACAAGATCAACCCAGGTCCAGGAGCTCAAAGGCTTTGCCAACTCATAGCTAGGTTAGCTATGAAAGCTAATAATGGTCAAGATCAGTGTAGATAGATTTAATTATATGGAGAAATTGTATCAACGAGGCATACAAATATCAGTAAAAAAAATTGTATCTAATAGGAAAACTTCAATAATAACACTGCTCATTTGACCTAATCTTGATTATCATTAGATCCTGTTCAAGTTCGGGTTCAGATTTACAGTTTGGATAGTTTTGGGTGGATTCTCAAATCCGGGGTCATCATCTTTGCCCGCTCTGCTTCCCCATGAATTTGATCAACATCAAAATATTTATGAATAGCTTCATAAATTAAATATAATTGCTAAAAAATGACTATGAACTATATAAGCATTACAAAATATACAGGATGATTCAATTGCTGTCTTTCTGTTTTCCTTTTTGAGTTTTATCTACACATATTTGATTAAGTCATTCTCAATCTTCATGTTAATTGCATCTGTTATCATCTACAGCCAAAAATGATTTTGTTTTTTGCTCAAATGCTATACTCTTTTTAATACTCTCCAATGTCTGATACCTGTCTTTATTCGATCAAAGTTTTTGTGCCAGCACGGAGCACGGATTTTGTTTGTGTTCTTGCTTCAACCTTGGATGATGAATCCAAGAGAAGTAGGCCAAACTAAACCATCTCCAGAATTTTGATATTGCCGGTGGAATTTGCAGCTACTAGAGTAGAAGACTGGCCGCGCCAACAAACAGACGAGATAAACTGCGCGGCATCATCAATTTCTTGTCCGGAAAGTGGATCCATGTTGTTGAACTTGAATGTTAATGCTGGCATCGGGAAAGCTTTATGATATATGAATACCTATAAAATAGAGTTGCCAGTGAGTGCTACAACATAAATCCCTATCCGACGGAACGAATGCCTCGTCGGACAAGATAGAGATTCCATGTAAGATTCGAAAAAGCTTTTAAGACTATTAAAACAAATGTGAGAAGATATGAATCACCTCATTAGTCTCGGAGCCGGTAGCAATGTAACCATCGGATACCGACAAGCCCACAAAGTTCTGCAACAATCATGAGAATAAAAACAAACTTGAGCAAACCGAATAAACTATAACAAGAACAAAATGTACTTAGCATAATAATCAAGTCGAAACAAGTTTTGACATTGCATGAGTTAATATACCTTTACATTCATGTGGCCAGTAAAGGACTGAAGGGGAGTATCAATAACCCGAGAATTGCTCACTGACAAATCCCAAAGCTTCAAAGTATTATCCGTGGAAGAAGACACGAGAGTATTTGCATCAACAAACTTGACGTAACTCACGGTTTTATTGTGTCCAACTAGTGTGCATAGAGGAATCCTAGAGTTTCGAAGATCATAGTAATAAATTTTATGATCAGCTGATCCGAATGCAAGAGAACGACCAGATTCAGAAGGAAACTGGACGCAGCAAACATTGGCCTTCGTCTTGATCGTACAAATACTTGCTCCCTGCAGTAGCAGCCCAGGTAAGAGAAAAACTTATCATACATCGAGAATAAACTATACACGACAATAAATTAGATGACTGTAGTACGTTTATTTTCAAAGCTGACATCCATCAAGTGCAAAAGTAGAATTGCCTGATTGATACTCCATAGCTTTACAGAGCCGTCATCACTCCCACTAGCCAAAACTGTTGGATCTGCTGATGAAAAGTCGATGGACCATACGCGTTTCTCGTGTTCTCTCATTTCAGTGAGTACTTGACTTCTTGTGACATCCCACACCTGAAAAATGGTCAAGATACGGATTTATATACAGCAAAAAGACAACCGAACGATGAATGGTAATTGAATGCTTTACGTACCTGCACCACTCCTTCAAAGTTACTCGATGCAATCTGACTTTTAATATAACTATTCCAACATATACTGCTTAGCTTTGAACGACTAGCCATTTCAACCACAGGATAGTGGATGTCACGATTTTGATTCATGACCGCATCACATTCAAATACTTTAATCTTCTTATTTACACCAGCTGTAGCAAAAAATTCTGCGTCGCGATCAAACCCGAGAGAGCATACCAGATTGGAAGAATTTAATAAATCTCCTTGTTTCAAATTTGCCTTAACTTTTAACTTGCTGTAAGCTAGATACTTGCACAAGCCCTCAAGGAATGGGTTTATCCATCCACTTTCCAAGCTCTCGCTACAGCTCTCTTTCGATGTTAAATTATTGACGGAACTTCTTTCGGTCATAACAATCGATCCTCGGCCTTCACTATTCAATGGTGTTTGTCTACTCGATGGCTTCCCAGATTGCTTCACTGGTCTGCACCTTGTTAAAAAATATGCTGACTCGAGTTTCTTAAAGTTTTTCATCAACCGAGAACTTTTCTGGAGAAAACTTTCTCGGTTTTCAGTCTGTGTATCAGACTTTTGACGAGTTTCTAGATTATCACCACATTCTTCAACATTTTGAACCCTAAGTCCCGGTCTAAATCGTTTTCTAGATCCCAAGCTAGAAGAATCATCAATATCAACAATATTTATTGAGGGAAGATTCGATGTAGAATTTTCATCTTTCCCTGGTTCCATGCATGAGTTTCCCTTTTCCTTTAAGATTGCTTGCTGCTTCATAACTTCCGCAATGTCGGAACACAGAAAAGAAATAGTATCTTGCAACCTATCAGCGACTTCCTGTTTCCTTCGTTGTACAAGCAAAAGGAATTCCACCAGTAACTCCTCCTCCTCTATTCTCTCCCGGAGCTCAATTGCCGCTTCACGTTCTTCCAGATTGTCCCTTGGTTCATTAAGAAAGTCGCTCTGTAACAACTCACTGTTACACAATGAAACAATATTAGTACTTCCAAAATGGCAATGATGACATAAAAGTAATTAAAGGTAGTGCGAATGAGATTTATTTCGGGGAGACAAAAAAACGAGACACACCATTATCCATAAGAAACACTAAAAGAAACTACGATACGGTTCTAACATTTTCCATGTGATCAAGGGATTAGACGTGTGTTTTGAATATCGTGTCTCTAATCAAGGGATTACACCGCATTCTTCATTCCAGTATTAATTGAAATTCATCAAGAAAACCCCAGGAAAAGTTTTCCATGTGATGGACTAAATCTTCAAGGTGTCTTACTCTTTCATAAGTATACCTCGATTCAACTTGCCTAATAAATGCATTGTTGAAGGCATAAATTCACACATTAATACAAAATTATTATCAATATATAAGACTGCTTTAATATCCACACCATGGCTTACACTTTAGTCACAAAACTTAAAACCTAATTCCGTGAAGCCGGACCATAAGATTCGAAAAAGGGCAATTCTTTCCTTTTTTTTACTTTCCAGCATATTAAAACATTAATCTGATTACGTACTTCAATCATATTAATAAAGAAAATGCTCCATAATGTTAATGAAAAGAAAAATATATTCAAACAGCAGGGGATAGTGAGAACCAAGAACAGAAATTATATAAATAATGGTGAATTAAAAACTGAGAGATTACCCCATTTTTGGACGACTATTTGGCTCAGGAAGCAACAACCACAAACAAAACGAAGCTTCCTTCGGCCACCTTAGTAGCAACTGTGGAGGAAGAACTCGATGTCGTAAACTAGACATAGTTCTAGTCTTCTCTTCTCTTGAGATGAAAGGGCAGAATAACTGCAGACACAAAAAAAATACTTGTATAAAGTGACGGAAAGTATTTAATAAAAAATAGACATCTTGGAGTTTAATCCAGCATTAACTAATAACAAAAGGGGTAAACTAAAAATACCAAACTCATTAAAAGTTTGAAAAATGATGATAGTATCCAGCATTCTTGAAACTAACCTCAAAAAGGAGAACTCCCAACCTATAGATGTCGGAAGCACATGTACTGGGAGAGCCAGCAACCTCTTCGGGACTGGTGTACCAACTGGTCTCCATGAGCAACATCTGTTTCATAGGGAATGGTTGCTTTTTCTCTTCTACTTGCTCAGAATTCCGATAGTCAATGATTTTATTTTCTTCACTCTCCTCTAATTGAGCATTCCTTGGACAAACTGAGCCTGACTGCATGCAACTAGCTTCAGATAAAGCATTTGTTGGAGTTTGTACATAATCTTTTATCAGCCTACGTTGTTGCTGCATGTCAAGGGGCAAAGTAGAGGACAAAACCTTAACTTCTTCCATATTTTGGTTATTTAATGCATCCTCGACAGAATCCGATCCCGAATCCGAAGAAGATGCAGATTCAATGAAGGAAATGTGATTAAACGAGGACATAACAAAGCACGAAGGTCGAACATTATGGACAACAATCCCTTGTGAATGTGCTATATTTACAATCTCAACTATTTGTCTAAAAATGTGCAAACATTCAAAGACATCAACCGATCTTTCCAGTTTATCCAACCATTGCCTCAAGCTAACATCACCCCATTCAATAGAACGAACAAAAGGGTTTACCGCCGTCTCGCAAACCCCGGAAACACCAATTTGGCTTCTAAGGTTATCATTGTGAGTCAACACGTCCCTACCATCCTCTTCCGTAAACCCAAAATCACCTGAAATGCCGGTCCTTTCTGCACGAAACAAACTCAGACCCCTATCTGAGACACCAGAAGTATCCAATGCCCTAGAACTATCACACTCCTGCTGCCAAGCAGACTCAGATGAACCCTCCATTGTTATCCTCCAAGAATTGCATGAAGACCACCACATAAACATCCAATAATCGAAAAAATTCCCCAATCTCTCACTTTTACCATTATCATATTGAATCATAAACTCATTTTTTTACCTCAATTCACTGTAAACAAAAGGAATCAAAATTAATAACCTTTAAAGTTTAAACACCAAATTTATCATTTACAAAATATTAGAAACCCTCACCACCACTAACACCGCCAATAGCCAAAAACACAAAATACCCACTACTAAACCTATGATCAACTACACATATCACATCAAAAAAATTAATAAAAGCAACCGATATGTATATATATTTAGTGTATATTTGATTTCATAGAGAGAGAGAGAGAGAGAGAGAGAGAGAGAAGGGTACCAGCTAACACCATGAAAGGATCTACTGTTCTTGCTAGACCAACCTGTAAAATGAACCAAACGAAAAAAAGGTTCTTTTTAGTTGACACTAAACATTCTCAACCTCACAAAATTGCCACAAGTTTTCTTCAGAAATAAATAAATAAATACAATCTTCCCAAAGGAAACACAGGTTAATTGGATATCAGCATTAAAGAAATAAAAAAAAAATTGTAACTCTATTTCATGTTTCTTTCTTCTTTTTTTAAACATAGGCCACTCTTTTGAGCACTTCATTATCCTCTAGCTTTATTCCAATTGGACTACGTGGCGTCACCTTGACCTCAAAGCCTTTTTGTAACACCAAGACAACAGGACAAAAAAGTAAAATTTGAATATCGTGTGGGTCCATTTTGCAATTAAAAATTTTACAAAGGGAAAATACTTGGGACTCTGAATTACTTTTTATTATTAAAAAAATCACTATCTTGGTGTTGAAAAAGAGAATCTTGGTTACTTCAGTTTCCTAAAGAGGAAAACTTTTTAGATCATTGAAACTAAACAAATTAACCCAAAGTTCCAATTTTATTTTTATTTTTAATCTTAAAAAGAACCCTAAATGATGTAACTTTATATGTTCAAGAATTAAGCTTTGATTCTAACAATTTGATTAAAATCCATAACAGACAAGGGGAAAAAACAAAGAATAAAATGAGTTGAAAGCTTGAAAACAAACCTGAAAACCTCAGATAAAAAGATAAAAAAAAAAAGGGAAATTTGCTAGTTTTTAAAAAAAAGGATGAACTTGAAGATACCTTTCGGCCATTTTATTCAAAAATCATGTTTTGATAAAGAAAATCCCAAAAAAAAGATTGCCTTCTCAACTATAAATCTGACTTGGTCTTGAGTCAAATTTAGAAGAGTTTGATTCTAAAGGTAAACATAAATTAGCTTTTTAACCCTTACATTTTTCATGATCAATCATTTTTATCATTTCAATTTTAAATTTTAACAGTAAGGTCCCTACACAAACAAACAACAACATATAAAAAATGGCTAAATAATAATTCATCACAGTTTACAAGTTGAACCCAAATTGTCCAAATAAAATATAAATTCAATTTCTAACATCACTACTTTAAGACAAAATATTACTACGTTAAGTTCATGTGAGATTTTTCAATTATAAACACCTCCCCAAAAAAATACAAGAAATATACACTTTTGCAATAAATGAGATTTCCCCACCCACCTATATGAAAAGGAAAATTTAGTACACTAATTTTGATTTTCAGACAAAAACATTGGTGTGAACATATTGTCAATTTGTCATGTAGATGGTCCTTACATTTAATGCATCGATCAAACCTTGAACCAAAACAAGTATAAATTTTTTTTCAAGGTTAAGGCTCTACCACACATTTATTTTATTTTGATTAATTTTATTTATAAATTTTAAAACTTGGGCCACAAATTTTGAGGGGTTATTTGAAAATTTTCCCTTTGGGATTTCATTTTGTAAACTATTATGAAACTTGAACCACTAAATTTCTCCAAATTGAGAAAAGCTTTTTTTTCTTTACAAAATCATTAAGTAAGAAAATTTACTTTTTCTTGATTTATAGGTTACATGCAATGTGCATTTAATTTGGTTGTTGTACATTCTTGGAATATGGTGAAGTAATTAACTATTGTAATTAAAATAAAAATCTCATTTAAACATAGGGGAATGCATTTTACTTGCTTTTTAGACTTCTTTTAGTTGTAACAATTATTACCCTAGAATGCTATTGTATAGGTTTTAAATGTCCCAATAAGAATCAAATTGAAGATTGTCCCATTTTTCAATAAATTTCTTGACCAACCCTAACAAATTCTTCTTCTTCATTATTAATTAATTTCCAATCCTAGCTATTATTTTACCCTAAAAGTCCTACTCATCACATGCATGAATGATGTGGTCAAGAGGTAATTAGATTTTCCTCCTTTCAATGAATATGAATTTTAAAAAATGAATTGACTTTTCTAAAAGATTAGTAATTTTTTTTCAAATAATTCTATATAAATTATTTTTTATTATTTGAAAATAGATTTGAAAATATTTCTAGTAAAATAAATACACTATAACTTATTTTTACAATCGAAATTTATTTTATAATAAGATAATTTTTACTATAAATAATATCTTATAGTCTTAATAATAATCAATGTGAGCTTAATTTGAAAATGAATAGTGGGATTTTGAAGTTGAAAGGGATAAATGAAACTAGACACAATATAAACAAATACTTATTTTATAGTATTAAAATATTCATATTTTATACTATAAAATATTAATATTTGAATTTGTTTAAGTTAATTTTTATATAAAAATCAAGTTGTTAACAAATGCCTCTTTTCCAAAAAATAAAAATTATTTGTGCTTTTTAAAAGTGGAAATTGTTTTCTAAAAAAATCTTATTTCCCATTAGATAAAATTATTTTTTATAAAACGAACACTGAAAAATATAGAAAATATTTTTGGTAAATCATTCTTTATGAAATAAACACAATTTTGATATATTTGTGTTTTGTGCATTAGTTTAAACATTGGGTGATATTTTAATTATTTTTTATATTGTATCATGTAATGTATGATACAAAAATCAACATTATTTGTATTTAACCCTAGTAAAGATTAAACAAGATAGAATTTTGATAACCATTTTTATGGACAATTTAGCATTAAATTCAAAATATACTACTAAAAAAAGGATAAATTGTTGAATGATAAGCATCCTTCTTATAGCATAATAATTGAAGGGTGCTGCCAAATATGTCGTATTCAATATCACATACATATAGACAAGAGTTAAAACATAGGGTTTAGTGATTCTTCTTTGTAATGTTGCTTAGATAGAAGTAATGAACCATAGCTTAGATGATTTGCAGTAAAGAGATAAACCTATTGGTGAAAATCTTATGAACCTATGTAAAATTATATTTTGCTTTTTTTATTTAAAATTTGAATAAATTAATTTTTGTACTTTAAATCGAAAAATAAACTGATTTTTTTTTTTCAAAATTCTATCTATTTTTATTCTTAAAAACTAATATAGTTAACGAAATAACTGAACAATTACACATGATGCGCATATATATCTTATGCTGACGTACGTAAACCAATTTTTAACAATAAAATATTTAATAAAAGGGCCGAATTGTTCTTCAATCTAACATGCATGAATTAATTGACCCTTTTTTTAATAAAAAAGGCAAAATACATTCTTACTCCTAATACAAACAAAAACTTTCATGGTACTTTTACCCCTCATTTACCCATCATATTATTATCATGTCCAAAATTACGGTATACCAACAAAGAGTAGCGATTTACTTGACAAGAGGCAATGATAAACAAGCTAGATTTTGATTCTTTCATTACATTTAATAATCTCATTTTGCATTTTATGGCTAATAATAACAATAAAAAGATCTACAAGAATAGGGACTTAGCTTAAGCACATTACAGTTGCCGAGTGGAAAGAAATACACAATGATTAAATCATAGAATGATTTCTCAATAAAACCATAAGCTTAGCTAAATATGTCCCCCACTAGCCATTTTCCTAAAAGCATCAACCTATACAAGAAAATCCACTCTACTGATTTGCTTGTGGGATCATCTTGACAATGTTCATACTGATTAGCTGTTTACAGAGTTTACCTCAACGACCGGAAACAAATAATGATTTGGTTGATATTTGGTTGCCTTCTAACAGATTTTTCCTCATCTTTGCCTTGTCAACACGTGCTCGCCGAACAGCTTCTTGGATTTGGCGATCATGATCCTTGAGCATCTGATCCATGTTGCCTGATGGGACTAATAAAGGACCAGAATAGTGAATTTTGTGTCCCTTTGAACCATAACCAAGCTGGAAACAAACATCATTGAGAAGCACGTATCAGATACTTGAAATGGACCAAAAACCTAAAAAGAATCTATGAATTATATGACAAATAACCCACTTTACTAAATGAGGCTTGCACATAGTTGCAAAAAGAAAAAAAGGGTTAGCTACTCACCAGAACTGGATCTTTGTTGTTATTTCTTCCATCTTCTTTCTCCTGCTCATTGTTTTTCAGATCCTGTTGGATTCCAGATTCCGAGGACTCTTTAAAGGACCCTGGAAATCTTGCAATCATTTTTGGAGCTTTTGATTGTGGAAAACCAGATTTTTCTGTACAATCATCAGATGCAAGACTAGTCCTTGGTGCCACTAAACCAGACATCATTGACAAGTCAGCCCCGGTAGAAATTTTCGGAGCATCATCCAGGTTTTTCCCAGACTTCGCCCAAGCAGCACGGTGAGCCAGTGGCCCAGAATGTGAGGCTCTCTTGGGATGATTTCCCTGTGAATCTGCATTTGATTCTATTGCTTGTGATGGTCTAGGCGGGTCTATAGGAAAGCCTGAGGCAACTTCTTCGGGATGAGGATTAAACTTCTCACTCCGGCTCTTTGAATTTGATTGTCTTTTCTGGAATGTCAAAACAATGTTAGAAATGTTCAACTAAGGTAACTGCCCTAAAAAACAAAATTTTGATTAAAAAGAAATGAGAAGCTAAATGAAATTATTAGCTTATAACCGAAGACTAGATTCGAATTTTCCTTTTCTGTGCTTTCCCAATAAGGATAGAAGCAAGAGCAAATCAAGTAGTGCCATATCATCCAGCTAGATATTTAAATCTAATCAATCTCTAAATACTCACTCAAATCAGTATCATAATGACCTTCATAAAACAAATTATAATACCATGAGTAAACTTAAAAACTAACTACATATAGCAGAAACGGCTAAATTTGCTGTTTTTCCAAGTTATTAAGTTTAAAGATAAAGTAAGTTGAAACATTAGTGAACAAACTAATTTCTCACTGTATAAACTAGTTAAGGATGCCAGTTAGCAAACATTTAGAACGAAAAGAAGAAAATGGAACTAGTTAAGGATGCCAGTCACCAAACATTTAGAACGAAAAGAAGGAAATGGGAATTATTAACCAGTTACCTGCATTGACATGACTAATTCAGCATTTGCATCAGGTGCTGGAACAGCTCGAGATTCTCTTGTTGCTCTCCTGTCAAGATCAGGTCTCAGGCCTTTGGTTCCAGCCACTCGTCTTACAATACAAAATAGAAAGTTTATCAGCACTTATACCAACCACTCAAGATTTGAGGTCATTACAACTACAGTGGGAGAAAGAAGACGATAATAGCTTATCCAGAATAAGAAAACACCACATTTACAGTAGTCCAGCCCAGGCTTAAGATCAAAGAAATCAAATTATTTAATTGTGAACTGATGGGCAGTTAAGAGTTTTGGGATTATCCTTTTGAAGCACTCCTTTCTTTCTAGAAGTAAATCCTCACAAGTACGAAAAAGAGACCAAAAAAGAATATTTTCCCTAAGAAGCATGTGATCTTCCACATAGCATAAGTATCTTTGGAAAAAAATAAAGAAGATGAATATTTCATTGTAATTAAAAATATAATATGCACCTTCTAGCTTCCTCATCCCTTAATTTTGCATCTAACTCTTTGCTTGGAGGATACTTTGGCAAGCTTGAAGGATCACAGGGAAGAGGTTCCGTTGTAAAGAACTGAAAAACAGAAATAAAAACAAGTTAAGGACACTCAATAGTAATGATAAATCATTGTGATCGAAAAGTATAACAACGTGACTTTGGAATAAAAGAATAACATCATACCATTTAGAATAAAGAATTGTCAGCACTAATCTAAAGTATGTGTTCCAGATTAAGATTCCAAAGTAACTGTGGCTTAGATAAGATGATAATAAAGTACTGCTGTTCTTGTATCCCAAGACACCAGGAAATATAGTATAACCGGGTGGTTACACAAGCCAAGAGTTATGGCTTTCTTTTTTTATATTTAAACTAGGACACAAACATAATTTCACAAAATAATTGTACCTCACTCTCGAGTGCAGAAGCTGCAGATCCACGACCAGCAGGGTCAATGGAAAGTAAGGTCTCCATGAGAGCTAAAGCTGGTGCAGGGAATTCCTTAAATGTTTCTGCAACACAGCGTCTATAAGGCCGTTGGGGTTTAAAAATGGTTGCATGAGGCAACTTTGATTTACTCCAATAGTCTTCAGAAGGTGAGCCACAAAGTTTGAAAATTTTATGCAACTGCTCCACCTACAAAATAGAAAGCAGATCTCAATCCTTTCATTTTTGCAACAAATATGTATTTTAAGGGTCTTAAAGCCATGTTATATGCATGGACATGTCATTAATCAATTTTATTTGCACAAATATGTATATAAGTTTTGGCTTAGAACTCTAAAATTCTACATGCTTTGTAGGAAATCTTTCATTTAAATGATAAAAACACACCTCAGTTCTTCCTGGCATAATAGGCTTGCCAGCATATAACTCAGCAAGTATGCAACCTGTACTCCATAGATCCACAGCGGTACCATAGTAAGTGGCTCCAAGTAAAAGCTCTGGTGGTCTATACCAAAGGGTTACGACACGGCTTGTCATGGGTTGACTTTGATGGGGATCATAAAAGCTAGCCAGACCAAAGTCTGCAATCTTCAAGATGCCATTATTGTCGATTAGAAGGTTTGAACCCTTTATGTCACGATGTAGGACACCACGGCTGTGACAATGATCCAGACCACACAAAAGTTGTTGTATGTAACACTTCACCTGCACAATAGATCAATAAATTAAACGTTAGGATAACCTTTCAATGCAAAGTGATTTCTGTATTTGCAGGACCACAGTTACTAATTAGTACTAATAACAAGTAAACTTGGGAAAGAAGCCAAATTGCAGCTAAGAAAAATAATAAGGCAAAACAATTTGAAGTACCTGTGATTCTGAAAACTTCAGACCAGGGTGTGATGCAAGACCAGCCAAGTCATGTTCCATGTACTCGAAAACAAGATACAAGCTGCAAGACATCCTAGAGGTAACCAGACCTTCCAGCTTTATAACATTCTGATGATCAAGTCTACGTAAAATGTGAATTTCCCGCGCCATGAATCGAACACTCTCAGGCTCTAGGTTATCAAATCTTACTTTCTTGAGAGCAACAAATTTTTTCTGATCTAAATCACGAGCCCTATAAACATTACTATAAGTTCCCTGACCAATCTGCATAGAAAATACAAGTTCAGGTAACAGATGTGATTATAGGTCACAAGAAACTGTCAACTTAAGCATAGAGTTAGGTTATAAGATAAGAGAAATCATGCTTAACATCTGTGGCATAGAAACAGGGCATGAGAGTAGAGAATGACAAATATGTTAAGATGCCTTAATCCTGAATACAGGTGCACCATTGAAGGATTCAGAGAGAACATTTATTCCAATCGTAAATATCTAGTGTTTTGATTTAGTGCAAGGTGAGCTTGTCTAAGCGAGTATATATCTATCCATATCAATCTTTTCTTCATTTTAGTGTAAAAAGTTTGCTCCATTAAATCATTTATAACAGCTCATACATTCATTTTGATTGACTAAATGAAACTAAACATTATATCTCACAATAGCTCATAGAGTTTTTCATAACTAAGGGTCGAACAATAAAAGAAACATCAATACAGATAAACAATATGATCAAACCACCGCAGAAGTACCCAACAAAGTGGAGAAAACTTTGTATTCAAGAACAGAGATCCAAATACAGATCTCCAAGTAAGTAATTGTCACACCTTAGAACGAAGATATCTTTATAATGCAAACTACTGAAAAAACTGATATGCTAGCAGTTTAGGAATTATGAATTACAACAACATATCTTACAATCATTAATAGATGTCAAAATGGATTCCAATTATGATTCCAAATTTATTAGCACAGAGGTGAATCTCAGCAGTTAATGCCAAGACTAGCAGAGAACTATATCAATTGATGAGTCAAATAAGGAAATTATGAATGATATTTGCAACAAGAGGATACAACAAGATATACTGTTAAAAGTTAAAGCATAATTACTTTATCCAGCTTCTCGAATGAGTCCGCACGACGCGGTAGCCATCCCTGGATTGCTTCCCCAGCCACTGCAGCTAACCAAGCAGGCCACCCTGCTGCCACCTGTTCTCCTTGCGTAGCTTTCGGAACACTTCCCATCCCTGGATGTTGAACAACAACATACTCCATCTTCTCCCTTTTCCTATCCAAATTCTCACTGTGCAATCGAACAGAATCAGTCACTTGTTTATCAATCAACATCGTGTTTTCATGTCGATCCTTGGCTCTGTACGCTTCCTCCCTCCTCGAAGAAGTAGCCCTTGGTAACCTAACATCTGACGAGGATTTACTCGAAGGCCTCTCTCTTGGACAATCCTTACTATCTTCAAAGGCAGAAGGCTTGCAACAAATGCAACCCATCATACACCAAAACCACTCCTAACAAAAGCTAATTTCAGTGTTTCTTAGAGTCACTAACTACCCTTCATTCCTTCAAAAATTATACATTTCTTTTCCAATATTATCTCCTCACCCATTCCTATCATCCTCAAAAAAGCTTAAAAGCTCAGTTAAAACTAAAAATTCCAATATCCAAATCCCAATTTAATGAAAAAATCCCATTTCTTCAACAGCATTCAACCAAATTAATAAAACCAAGAACCAACAAAGCTGCAATTGTACTACAAAAAACAAAGTACTAGCCCAATATTAAATGCAAATTTCCAATCTAATCAAAACCCCATTTCTTCAACAACATTTCAGGAAAATTAACATATGAAAGGGAGTCTATTTCCTTAGAAAACTCAACAAAATCACAACCTTCATAAAAGTAACACTTTCAAAACAAGCTTCCAAAAAAAAAACAAACTAACACATATTCAATACCACCCTTGAAGATGACATTTCTTTATACACTCCAATTTTCCTCCACTTTCATCCAATCAAACTACTCGAAAACCCAGAAATTCTAAAGTCTAAACTATACAAAAGCCCCCTCCCCCACCCCTCAGAAAAAAGAACAGAAAATCTTCGCCTTTTTCAAGTACCTTTAAGAAAAGAAAAGCTTGTTACATTGCAGTTAAATAAAAAAGGCTTGACAACTCTAAAAAGTGAAAACCCTAGAGAGATAGATAAGTGATCTAAGGGTCTTGCAAGTAAAAACGGAAAAAAGAGAGAAGCGGACCGGATCTAACATAAAGCTTTTCTCTTGGACTTTGTGAGTGGTTTTTTTTTTTTTTTTTTACAGAGAAAAGGTTTTTTTGGTTGAAATTAATGATATTTAATAAGTTTAATTTCTTTTTTTTATATTGGATTTAAATGTTTTTTGAAACCCAATGTATAGAAAGACATTCTTGATGTACTTCATGATCCCACGCGCTCTATAAATGGAAGATTTTGTTTCTGTTGTTTGATTTTTTATTTAGAAATTTTTTATTTCTTTTTTAATGCAAGAAAAACTTTTGTCTTTCTACTCTATAACAATCATCCTACCCATAATTTAAGGCATAATTGTTTATTTTGTCCTTCAATTTTATAAAAATAGTTTTTTTAGTTTTTTATGCAACTTTTAACCTCATTTAATCTTTAAATTTGTACAGTTTGTCAAATCGACAAAAAATTGATAAAAAATTTAACATTTGTTTACTTTCTAACATAACATACACGTGGATTGTCGCGTAAAAAATAATTAATTGCTAATGTGGCTTACATGTTGCTGACGTTAAATTTTTCATTCGTTTTGAGATGATTTGATAAATAATATAAATTTAAAAAATAAAATAAACAAAAATTAAATAGAAGACTAAAATAATTTTTTTTATAAAATTAAAGAATACCTTAATTTTAACGAGAATATAATATGTTATAATGAACAAAATACCTTGATGTGTATTCTTTTGAGCAAATTGAACTTAATTCTTTTTTTTAGCAATTTTACCCTCAACTTTTTGCTCTAAATCAAATTACTTGTTTTTTAATGAAAAAAATAACAATAAATAATGTGTGATGATTATATGGGAATTTTTAATTGACGTGATTGAAACGACATCGTTTTAGAAATAATTTTTTTTTTACAAATTAATATCTGACATGAAATTAAAAAATAACAAAAAGAAAAATAAATGGCAAAAACCTTCAAACCAATAAAACTACACTCCTCAACGAACATTCCCCTAATTTCAATGTTGTTTTATTATTATTTTTAATTCAATGTTAGATATTAATTGGTAAAATTTTTAATCTCGAAAATTTGCATATAATTATGCCACATCATTCTCCGTTAAATTTACTCAAAAAAAATAAGTACCAAATTGCCGAAAAGAGTAAAGTTTAAAGAGTAATTTTTGTCATTATACCATAGTTTTAAGAGGGATGTGTATCCTTCTAGAGCATAATAAAAGAATAATAAATAAGTATTTTTTATTAAAAAAAAAGAGACTTGACCTTATTGTCACTTGTACTGTATTAAATATTAATTATATTGATTTTTTTAGCCTTAGAAAATGACATTTTAATTGTAATTTTAGTGTTTTTTTGTCTTTTTTTTATTCCTATGGTTTTATTTTTAATTAAACTTAAAATTAGGTATAAGCGAAAGTGATAAATCAATGCATGATTTTTATTATTATATAAATTATTTTAATCAATTATATTTTTAGTTTTTTTTTAATTCTAACATCCCTTATCGAATTATGAGTTAATAATAAATTCTTAAATTTAAGCATAAAACATGTTAAATATTTATTTTTTATTTTTTAATTTAAAAAAAAAAACCAATCTCGTTTCTCTTATTAAAAAAAAAAGGCTTTACAAGAATCGGACCGTACGGTTCACTCGCTGAAATGGTGCGTGAGAAATTGTTGAAACCTCGCAGGATTGAGACGGGTGGGAAGAAAGTGAGGAGAAGAAGGTCGTTGCCTTTTCCTTACCTTTTTTATTTGTTACATTGGGTCCCACTTTTTGGAAAAACAAATTTTCAATTCCATCACTATCGTCCATTCTTCATCATGTGCTCAAAATTTGCATATCCATTACACCACTACGGACTTAACTTTCACAACTTTTCATTTCGAGTCAAAAAAATAAAATAAATTTATTTAATTTAAGCATTATGGTAAAAATTTATTTTTATTTTATATATCGTTGTTAAAATTTGTGGTAAACTATAAAAATAGTCAATTTTTTAGAATATAAAATAGTCATTTAATTATGCCTTTATATTAATTTTGACCGCCTAACTCTTTTTTTTAGTTATTCAATTTTTCAAAATCAAATATATTAATCGATCTTTTATTAGTTGCTATTAGATTAGTGATAAAAAATTGATATAAGCCCTTTTTATTGACTTAATAATAATTTTAGTTCTTCAATATTTACATAATCTATCAATTTGATCATAAATTTAAAAAATTAACAAATTTAACCATCGATATTTATAAAATTTGTCATTTTATTTCTAATTCTAACTAGTTCAATAAATTTAACCCATAATATTTATATTTTTTCAATTTAGTTATAATTCTAAAAGTTAAAAAAGAAAAGGAAAAATATCTTTTTTTTCAAATCATTTTTGGATTAGAAATTTTTAAAATGATTTAAAAATCTAAAAAGAATAAATAAATTATAAATAAAAAACCAAATAATATGTATTAAAAAATACAAAAAAGAGAAAATATATCAAATGATTCAAAAAGAAATGAACATGAAATAGATTGACAAGTATTAGAGAGATGAAATTGGACATCTCAATGGGATGTGAAAATGACAAAGTTACCTCCTTTGGTTTAGTTCAACTCCTATTTTTTTTGGACTAGATTTTTTGAGACTTTGGTTATTTTATCAAAGTACTTGCACTGCCCAAGTTTAAAAGTTATTGATGACATGTGCAAGGCGGAAAAGAAAAACATTTCAAGATTTTTTAATTTATGAAAGATTTTACATTGTATTGTATTCTCTATTCAAAGATTAGGTCTCTGTATATTTTTAAAATGAGAAAAAAAATTCAAAATAATTATTTTGTAATAGTTTAAAAGATAAAAAAAAAGTTAACTTTTTTAAAGGAATTTAATCAAATAATATGATATTAATTTAAAATATGACACATAGTTAGATCTAAGCCAACTTGATTTTTTAACAATTCGCAAATGTGACATTAATTTAAAATTAGCATAATACAAATAGTGTTAAATACTCTTATTATTCAACAGGTTTTGAGGTATGTTAAGGAATATTGAAAAATGAAAAAAAAAATTAGAATTAAAACTAAATTGACAGATTTTGTAATTGTTAAATGTTAAATTTGTTGAATTTTTAGATTTAATATCAAAATAATAGAATGTGTAAACATTAGAGGAATAAATTTATTATTAGGCCAATAAAAAGACCCACGATAACATTCTATCACCCTTCTAATGGCAACTAATGGAAGAATGAGTAAAATATTTATTTCGAAAATTTGAGTTATTAAATTAAAAAAAATAATAGTTGGATGATCAAACTAAAACTAAAGGCATAGTTGGGTGACTATTTTTATAGTTTACCTTAAAAACTATTCTCATTTTGGTCATTCTTTAATTAAATGTTATTATACAATCATTTGACTCACCTAATTTTAACAAATTTTCATTTTGATCACATATTTAATTTTAAAATTAATTTTATATTTTCTAAAGAAAAATCTAGGTTTTCACATGGGATAGAGTTATTCAACGAATATGAAACTTAAGTTTTTCTTATAACTCAACCAATTGTAAAAGCTTAAGTTTTTCTCTGTAAAAACTCATATAATTCATTGAAAATCCCAAAAATTTCCCAAAACTAAATTTAAATGAGAGAGAAATGGGAATAAAAAAGATCAAATATTTTTCCGATAAAAACTTAAGTTCCCCTATAAAAAAAAAAAAAAAACCTTAAGCAGTTCCCTGTAAAATTCAAGTTTTATCATTTTATCAGAAAAAAAACTAAAATTAATTATAGAAAATGAAAGAAATTAACTAATATTAAAAAGATAAAATAAATTTTCTTGTAAAGAGATAAGTTTTTCCTATAAAACCCAATTACTTTCCTGTAAAATTCCAAATTTTCCCATTTTATTGAGAAAAAACTAAAACTAATTCTACAAAAGAAAATAAATAAATAAAATTAAAAATATAAATAAATTTTCCATTTAAAAACCTAAATTTTTCCTATATACACCAAAGTTTGTCCTTTTACTAAAAAAAACTAAAATTACTTTTAAAAATGAATTAAAAAGATAAAATAAGTGAAAACTTTATAATAATAAAAACACATCATTATCATTTATTGTTTTTATACAAACTATTACTAAAAATTCTACCATATGCATATGCGTGTGAAATTAATGTATATAATATATAGGTGCACATTTATAAATAAAATTCAAGAAAAAATGAAATATATAAATTTTATTTTTGAATTTTTATTGGTTTTATTCAAAACATAAAAAAATAATATCCTTTTAATAATATAACTTATTTAAAGTATGTAATATTATTTTGGTAATTTCATTAAAGTTATATTAAGTTGATTCGTAACACCAACTCAACTACACATTTAAATAATAATATAAATAGTCATGTTTAAAGTCTTGTACTACTTCTCCTTAATTTTGATAAATTATTTAACTTTTTAAAATAAATATATAATCAAATAATCTTTTGAATGTCGACGATTTTTTAAAATTTTTATATAATACTTATTTTTACTCATAACTCTTCAAACCTATAAAATGAAGGAAAAGCGCGTTTAAAATTATTCGAACTCACTTTTATTATTATAATAATAATAATAGTATCAACTAAACTAACACATGATCAATTTTTTTTAAATGTGATACATATTCTTAATATTTTATATTGTATTTACTATATGGAAACTACATTAATAGCCATTCAACTATGTTTTTTTTCACTCGATTACAAAAAATTACAAAATAGTCATCCAACTATTAGTAAATTTTTTTGGTCACCTAATTATGAACTCAACTATTCAATTTTGTCTTTTTTTTATCACCCAACTATATTAAATTTTTGGTGTTTTCATTATTACATTAACAATTGGTGACCATAAAAGATAAAACTGAATAGTTGAATGAACATTTTATAATCTTTCATAATTGAATGACAAAAAAAAATTAATAATTGAACAATTATTTTATTATTTATCATAAGGTGAAAAAAAAATCATACCCTAATTTACTCTTTACTCAAGTCTTCTACTTGTTAGGGAAGTCAACAAAACAATTGGGGGTTATTGAAAAAGAGAAGCAAAAGGAAAAACAAACACTTGGAGCTTTATCAAAAAAACAAAGAAACAAACAGTTGTATGGTGAATAATTGAGGCGCATGTTCCCAATTCAATTCAACCTTTGGTAAAGCTTCTCATGATTATGGCCTTTTGTATCTTTGCTTTTATTACCCCACTCCATTATTTTATGGGTAATTTTATAGGAATTCACTTCTATTGTTTAAATTTATTTATTTTTCAGAATTTGGGTTAAACCCATTCGCTTAATCCATTCCATCCATTCATTTAATTTGATTACATAAATTATTAAAATAAAAAATATTAAAAATTCAATTCAATCGATATTATACTTGATTCAATCAATTCATACAAGTTCTCAAATTAATACTTTTTCCGATTTAATCAATCAATCTAATTCAATTCAAATAATTTTGATTTACCTAAAAAAGATGATTCTGGTTAACATAGCGTGTGAAGAAAAAGTGAAGTAATAACACTTGTGATGGTGAGATAAGAAATAGTGATTGAGGCTAAGTTCAATCAGACATAGGCAAATTCGTGATAATTCAATTCAATTTGGTTCTTATTTTTTTATATACTAATTATGGGTTTCGGCTATTTTTTATAAAATTAATTTTTATGGCTTTTAAATCTTATTTAGTAATGGTTCAAAAATTTTCATAAATATTTTAAAAAATATTTTTTAAGTTAATAAAAAATAATTATTATATAATATTTTTGAAAATATTTTTATAATATTTTTTAATTATTTTCACTATTTTAAATATAAAATATTTAGTTTTTACGTCATAAAATATTATTCTCTCAAACCTAATTATGGCATTTAAATTGAGTTGAGATACTATTTAATATTTTTAATTCCTTATTTAAATGTAGATGGTTTATTCATTAATTTTCAAGATCAAATTCGTGAATGATAATTAAATTAATATATGATAATATACTATTTATGCTAATGTATATGAATTAGATTTAATATTTTATATATTATTAGTAGAGTTTTTAAATTTTATGAATAAAAAGTAAATTTTGTGATAATTTTTTTAATGTTAAAAATTAAAAATTATAAAAGAATAAAAATTTTCCAAAAGAAAATAGGTGTTGTAGGTAAGGGGATGACAATTGACAACCATATTTAATAGACCCAAAGATTTATTACGAGTACTTTTGTTTCATATATCATAAATGGAAATATTAGTTAACATATTGAATTACTTATACCTTTTTAAGGGTCGGGCTGTTTGAAAATACATTCAGAAAATAAGAGGGTTTGAAAAAAAATATAAACTCAAAAAATTAAACTTGTTTTCTAAATGAATCGAGCATTAGGCAAGATTTTTTTGGTCAGACCCGGCTCAAATTGCATACCTAGTTCCCTAGTATTTTACTATTGTAGAACATTTATTTTATTGTTTATTTTGTTACTATTTTAGTATAAAAATTTTTAATGTATTTTTAATTTGTTGAGAAACAATTTGTTTTATTGTTATTAGTGTATTTGATATCTTATATTTTTAATTTTTTTTGTATTATAAAATAAATTAAAAAAATTATTATGGATTAAGTTTAGATAAAAATTTAAATCTATTTTATGAACCGGACTAAATTCAAACTTATCAATCTGACCTAAAATTCTACTAAAACTTGATCTGACGTTTCAACCTCTCTAAACTACCTATCTATCCCTAATTAATCTATTATTTAATTCTCAATTTTACTTTAACTTTTTGCATCCAACCTTTCTAATTGTCAAACAACCAAATATTCTACCATGTCTTTTCAAATGAACTTTAACTTCTTGTAGTTAATATTTTAATTGAAGTTTTAACAAATTTATATATCTTTTTCTATGTTGACTAATGTGAAGTTGTGAACCAACATATATATATATATATATATATATATGTTGTTTTTGGTGATTAGTTAAAAAAATAGTTAAAGATGTGTCAAGAACTAAATATTTCATGATTTATCTTCATGAATATATTGAAAAATAAATATTAATTTGTTGTACAATGATATAGTAAAGATATGATATAATTAGAATTAATTATGTTTTTAGCTTTGTTCATGCAATAGAATAAATATGATTTAAAAATTATTATGCCTTTGTTATGATTCTATCTAACTCAAACGTTAATTAATGTGTTTTTAAAAAAGTTAAAATTATAACAAAAAATAATTATTAAAAATATAATTAGATTGATAATTAAAATATATCATATTTTAGAACATCATGGGTTAGCCTGAAAGTTAAGGTGTTCATTGCCTCAAGTGTGACTTAAATTCAAGTTGCGCTAGTTGCGTTGATGTTAGGGCTTTACCTTCCTTTTATAATTCACCAATATATGTCGATTGAACTAATAATTTAGTCGATTTAATTGATGATATGTAACAATATATAAAGTAGATAAATTTTATTTAATTATTATTAAATGGATTGAATTGAGATATCTAATCTTTTATATGAAGGAACCCATGTTGCTTCTTGGGCTTCGTTTTCTACATACTATTTGAACCATAAAAGGCTAGTCCAATTTCACTCCATTGAAAAAGTGCTATTTATTTCAATAGACCTCTAGAAAACCCAGCGGCGACCACCAGTTGCCGGATCCGAATCTTCCTTTGCTTAAAATTCAGCGTAAGTTTTCTTTTCATTAATTGTATATTTATTTCTTTGTTTATATATTGTTCCTCTTCTTTTTCTATCTATTCCTTGATTCCTAGAAGAAGAAGGCTTTAGTATACGTAGGAAACCAACGAAAATGGAAAAAAGTGTAACAAAGATTCAATTTGTATCCTTTCAAAGTATTACTTTGATTGAGTATTGTTTTTATCTATCTGGGTTTTTCCTGTTCTGTTGAATTATGGCTCCTTTTTTTTTTTTTTTTTTTTTTTGGAATTTGGACTAAACTGATAGGGGAGAAAATTTTATATCATGTTCATGGTATTTGTTTTCTTTTGGATGGTGGAAAGCTAAAAGGTAAGGAAATAAAATGGTGAAATATAGATTTGTTCTTGACTTATTTTTTAGAAAAAATGGATATGAGAGTATGTGACTGCAGCTGAAGATCTTTGGCCTTTGTTTTGGAGTTTGGATCTTGGAAAAAATTATTTAGCTTTAAGTGAAGATGAAATTATATACCATCACTCGATAGAAATGTTGAAATGCTTAGATACAAAGAGGAAAACTTGCATTTTAGTTTCAATTACTCATTGTTATGTACTTCTAAATTACTCAAGGAATAAATTACACAAATTTGATTTGCTTTGGAGCTGTTACTTTGCTTAGTGTTCAGTCGAATTGTATGATCGATTCTTATACGACCTAGTGGTCATCAGGTACACTGCTTCAGAGAATTGGTTTAGTTTCAGGTTCTTATATTTTGCTTTCACTATATAACAAATCGATACTTATGTTTTAAGTCTTTGTGAAGTTTATTTGACATGTAAGAGAGAATGCTAGAGAAGCATAAAATGGTATTTCTATTTTGAACATTTCAAGCTTTCTTTTTTGGGTGAAAATACCCTGGTACCAATATTGTTCACTTGACCAGCTGTTTTCAGTATTTTTATACACAAACCTGTGGTTTCTACCCAATGCATACATTACTTAAACTCTTCATTTTTGTTAAGGTATATATGTCTGACACTCATGTTTGATACATATCTGGATGTAGGTATCCACCAACATGTGAAAAAAAACTTAGAAAAATTGAGCATGCTGTTGTTGGATATATACCCATATACTATACTCATTCCTTAGTCCAAGTAATATAGCCTGGTGCAGTTATAGTCATGCTAGATAGGCTATTGTTATGTTGGTTGTGCTTTTGCTTTCACAATATTGATTAATTGGACAGTGTACAATGTAAATTTGCAGATGTATTAGTACTTGAATGGCCAAAAAGGAAAAATAATTGACATTAGCTGCAGTTTGTTGTTGTAATATGATTCCTCATTCCTGTTATCACGGCCAATGTTGATTTTCTTCGACTTTGTGATGAAATTTCTTCATTTTCCTTGCGCATAAAACTTTGATTCTGTTTCACAGTACCTGGGAATCACTTACTTCCGGAGAAAATGGGTGGATTGCCTACACAAAATACATCTACCTTAGCTTTGCCCGGCTTGCAGCAAAATCAGGAATCAGCAAAACCAACAACCGGTGCAGAATCAAAGCCAAAGAAGAAAATTTGCTGCGCTTGCCCCGAGACAAAGAAGCTCAGAGATGAATGCATTGTACAGCACGGTGAAGAAGCTTGTGCAAAATGGATAGAAGCTCATCGTATATGCCTTCGCGCAGAGGGCTTCAATGTTTGAGATTTGATACACAAAGTTTATAGAGTGAAAACATTTAGTTACAAAACCATTTACACATATTATTTGAAAAATCTAGGAAATAAAGGACAGATACATTTTCTTGCCCTATTGGTGTTGGATTCATCCCAACTGTCAAATTTTCATGTATTTACCTTTGTTATGAGGCTGTTTAGCCTTATCTAATCTCTTGGAACAGCCAAAATACTTTCATTTGTAACTGGTTTTAGTTCAGACATTAGTGGTGATAAAAAAGCTTCATGTATATGTTGTTTCATCGAAGAGAGAGAGATATATATAATAAGGATACTTGATTAACCAGATAAGGCCATAAGCATAGCCATTACATCATAGTAAAGGAGACAAAGGTTAACTGACAGATATAAGTCACCACACAAACTACAACAGACACAAATTATTCAACCTTAAATTCATTATTTAGATCCCTATATATGCCATGATCTGAAGCATGACCATTGTATGTTAGCTTAGTGGCCACAGGTGCAGTCTGTGCAGCTGCAGCCAGTACCGCACTTGCACTTGCACTTGCCATCGTTCTCAGCTGGAGCATCCATCACAACAGTGTTGATGTAGCTGCAATTAGGACAACAGAACAGATTATATAATTAACATATCACTTCCCATATTTAAGTTTCTTGATTCTCCGATTATAATTAGGATCTATATAGCCTCTATTTTTCCAAAAGCATATATCATCCTCTAAATATTTGAGAAACTTGTATATTGACACATATAAACCAACATCCAACCGTCAACCCGAGCTCGAGTAACATAGTTATGGATGGTTCATATATAAATTGTTTGCAGATGTTAGAGATTCAGAGTGCTTGAAAAGCAAAAGTATATACCTCTTCTCAGTCTCAATGATCATGGTGTTGCTGTTTCCCTTCCTGTAGGCATAGAAAAAGCACCAAAAAAAGGCCTTAGTTTTAATACCTCACAACTTTGACATACAATAAACATGAAAAAACAATATAACATACACAACAAGACATTGTTTCAGCTCGTTTAAGACATTGTTTCAAGCAACAACACAAGGGTAAGGGTAAGAGCATCATGGATTACTTACGTGCATTGGCTGCGGTCAGCGCAGTCACAGTTGCCGCACCTGTCAGACATGGTGAATGTGGGAAGTTTTTTGAAAGTGAAAACTTGGGGTTTTTGAGTTTGTAACTTGTGTTAAGGTAGCTTATAAGATTGCAATGGAATGGGTTTAAGAGCATGGTGATGTATTTATAGATGGTGAAATGGGGGCAGTGCAGAGGGAGGAATAGGATAGTGGATATGTAAGTAAGGCCCACATAGGCATGAGAAAAGCACACGCCTCTCGAGGAAAAGGCATAAGGAATCTTCATGATGGAGGGCATGGCTTCCTATCCTCCTCTCATGTCCATCTCATTTCTCTTTCTTTCTTTTATATGTATTATCTCCTTTAATTCAGTTTAGGTTAAATTAAAAATTGTTAGGTGAAGGTCAATGAATTCTTGGCTAAGGTCCCAAATTTGAAATCTCGAGTTTGTATCTCAGATGTGTGGATCTTCTTCTCAGAGTTTTTGTGTTTATGCTTTGTATAGATTTTATTTGATTATTTTTAAATAAATTTTTGTGTATAGGTTGTTGTAAAGATTAAGTACTAAAATGATACATTTGAATTGGTGGAGGGGCTGTCAGCGGCGGCACTGGTGGAGGGACTATCAAAGGCTACACCAAGGAGAAGATGAAGAAGAAGAAGAAGGAGGGGAGGGCTAGAAGGGAAGGGAAAAATATAGAAAAAAAGAGGAGAAAAGAGAGAGGGAAGGAGAAAGAGAGAAAAAAATAGAAAAGAAAAAGTTTTTTTTTGGTTATAAATTAATAGATTAATGTTAATTTAATTTATTTTTGTTCTTATTGTTGATTTAATTCAAATTTAATTTTTTAAATTTATTTTTGTTAATAGATTAATGTTAAATTTTTATGAATAACAACAATAATAACAATCATAGATTGTTAAAAAAAAACAAAAAAACCCACTACATTCTATTAATAAATTAATGTTAAATTTATTATATATTTATTAATGTTAATAAATAAATACAAATTTATTTTTGTTAATAGATTAATGTTAATTTTTAAATTTATTTTTGTTACTAGATTAATGTTAAATTTTTATTATATAAAAAAGAATAACATAAACGATACATAATAAATATAAATATTTTTATTATTATTTTAAAATGATAATAAGTAAATTTTTATATTAAAATACTAAAAATAACATGTCAATAACAAAAACATAACATAAATGATAATAAGTAAACATTTTTTGTTTAAAATATAATATATATAATAACACGCTAACTTAATTATTGTCAAAAAATATAAATTTTTTTCATAGAGGTTCAAAAGAAATTTCATTTTTAATATTTATAAAAAACATAAAATAAAATTTAAAAACATAAACTCTTATTCACAATTATAAAATCTTAAAAAATTAGAACATATAAACTAATTCTTAATTAAAAATAATCTTTTTTTACTTCAATAAACATTAAATTTAAAATAAATTATGAATAAATAAAAATATAAAATAAATACAAACATACCTTAATAGCTCTTTTTAAGCAAATAATACATTATAAAAATAAATTTAAAAATTAAATCTGAATTAAATCAACAATAATAACAGTAAAAACAAGTTAAATTAACATTAATCTATTAATTTATAACAAAAAAAAAAAACTTTTTCTTCTCTATTTTTTTTCTTCTCTTTCTCCTTCCCTCTCTCTTTTCTCCTTCTCTTTTTTCTCTTTCTTTTTCCGTTCCCTTCCAGCCCTTCCCCTTCTCCTTCCCTTTCTTCTCCTTGGTGCCGCCTCTGGTAGCCCCTCCACCGGCCGCCTTTGACAGCCCCTCTATCAGTTCAAATGTACCATTTTGGTATTTAATATTTACAACAACCTATTTTGGTATTTTATTTTATTTTTTAAATTATTATGGTAAAAAACCCAAAAACAAAACAAAATTTTTATAAAATAATTATAAAATCTATTTTATTTTATTTTTTTGGTGAGTTACAAGAAAAGAACAAAGCCTTAACAGCAATGCAACTAACGCAACTATTATAAGAATTCTTAAAAAAAAAATCAAGTGTTATGAGTTGAATGAATTTTGACTAACAACTCTTTTTCCTCTCAATCTTGATTTAATTCGATGATAAGCAATCTAAGTGTAAGAAATATTAAATTTAATATTAATATCGCAAATAATATATAATTTTTTCATAATAAAATATGAATTTTAAATTTTAAATTTTAAATATCGTAAGTAAAGTTGAATATGTAAACTTTTTCATACGAATTAAAGTTTTATAGTTAATTAAAAGATCAACAATATTAGTAAAATGTCTAAAATAGGCATATAATCATTTTATGTTATAAAAAGCCTTAACATTCCATGCATTAAAAATTTTCAAAACTTGTATTAGATATTGTAATGATTTATTTATTTATTCTTATTACAAACGTATAATGATAAAAAGTAATACCATAATTAATGTAAATAAATTTATTTAATTGATTAAAAAGGTAATAAATATATTATCTAATAAAATCAATGATATTTAAACTAAAAAGTTACTAAATTTCTTATACCATTTAACAATAAAAATCAAACTAAAAACTTTTGGAGGTCAAACATAATTTACCAATTTTAGATGACTGTTTAAAGGACTAAAATATAATTTTACAAAAAATTTATCAGTTGCTATTATTGTTATTGTAACATGCAAGAGGACATAAGTTTTAAGTACGTTTAAGTGGGTATCATCTTCCAATTTAAAGGTTTGGAAAAAATTATGGGTGTATGTATAATATACATTTAAATCGCGCTAAAATGTATGTCATCCTATATGTTATAACAATAATTATGTTAAATAAATTATGGTTTTTTAGTTTTTTTTTAATACATACAAAATAAGAAAAAGATATAAAAATAGATGAGATAATAAATTATTTAACAGGATAAACGATTATTTAAAACCAAAATCAAAATGAACACCTCTAACCAGAGGTGGATTTAAGGGGGCTGGCAGGGGCCCGACCCCCTTAAAATGTAAACTTTTTATTTAAGCTCTTATATTTTTTTAAAAAATTTAAATCAGTAAAGGTAAAATTGTACTTTGGCCTCCTAAAATTATAAAAATTTAATTTAATCTTTTAAAAATTATAAAGATATAGATTATAAAAAATTATAAAGATATAGACTATAAAAAATTAAAATTTCATTCGCTTTCTAAAAATTTGTTCTGGGTTCGCCGCTGCCTCCAACCATCAACATCAAAATCTTGGGTCTTCTTAGTGGTCCTTTTATTAGAGAAATTGGAGATATATGTCAAGATTCTTATGTATTTCTTTTCAAGATTGATAGGAAATTTCTTGATGCCATTGTCAAAAAGTTGTAAGAAAGAAAATGGTAATCTATGAAAAAAAAAAGCTTTTAATTTTAGTTAGTCACTGCATATAAAATTTTATTTATTTTGAGCATATATATATTTGTATAAGCAAAATGTAAGTGGCAGTTAAATCATTCATGATTACATGCTTTGATACAAATATCTGTGGGTTGAGAATCTTATATCTCATCAGCTCTATTTTTTTTTAGAGCAAATTTATTTAAATTTCTTTTTTCTTTTTAGTGGAATAAAGTTGACAGAACATTTACATATTTTTCAGAATTTCCCATATGTTGGATAACACTTTGGTTTGCAATGTAAAAAATAAGAATAAATTCATTTTTATATTATATATATATATATATATAGTTGCTTCATCAAGTGAATAATTTATAATAAAAAATAGAGAATGGATTGGATAAAATTATGATTTCACATTATCTTTATCACTTTCTAATAAAAGAATGATAAATTAGGTTTTTCTTCCTAAAAAAAAATTAAACCCAATTAAAAATGCTAAAGATTAGGAGAAAAAATCTAATTTGTCATTCTCTTATTAGAAAGTGATAGTAATGATGTGAAATCACAATCTTATACAATCCTCTCTAAAAAAGAATATGGAATAATCTTTAATATTATTATTTTGATGAATTTTTATTAATTTAATTAATTTATTAAAATTTTAGAAATGAGTATTCAAGTCCCTACAACTTTTTTTTTTTTGGCTTCTTTAAATTACAAAAAGAAAAAGTAAAAAATAAAACGATACTAATTTAATACATAAAAGATATATTTTCCCTTGTTCTTGATGAAATAATTTTTAAATAAATAAATAAAATAAAGATAAAATTTTTTTAAAAAAATTCCCTATCAAGATCATGCATTTTTCTCCCACTTTCCATATGCCTCTAAGAGTAGGTCATTGGTATCTCTCTTCCCCCACGAAAATTATTTGGCATAAAGGACCTTAAATATTCACCATCCAAATATAAGGCATCTCCCTTTGAAACACTGAAAGAGAATGTGTACATATATATATATATATATATATATATATATATCTTGATAAGATTTGTTGATGCTAGAATTGAGTCCCATTAATTTTTCAGAATTATCATCTAAAATTTAATTTAATTTAACACATTAAATCAATTGTATCGGTTGTAATAAAATTACACTCATATGCATATTTTGATCTAAATCCGAATTTTCAAAATAATAATCTTGATTTATATTTTTGTGACACAACCTATATCCCTACCAAATAGATTGAATCATAATACTAAATAATTTTATAATGATGATGTAATCTCGGGTGAACCTGAGTTTAATTTAAATAATAAAAAAATATTTTTAAAAAATTAAAATTTAATTATAAAATATATAAAATATTAATTAAAAATATTTTTTAAATTTTGAACAGCAAAATGGGTTTTTTGGGCTGGTGATATTAAGTTTGGAAGATGTTTAAATCATTCATATTTATGAGAAAAATGAAATAAAAAATAAAAAGGAAATAAAAAAAGAGAGAGAATAAAACCAATGATGAAAGAAATAGGTAGGAGTGTAAATTACTCCAATTTCTCTTATAAGTTTATCGTTTGAAGTGGATTGCCAATAATTACAAACCAGAGACCTTGATGATAGTGGGCTATGGCAATTGCTTCTTCAATTTGCCAATGTTACATTTGGATAACTTTTTCTTTTCAGATATGGGGTTGCCTTCCTCACTAATAACTTTGCTTTCTCTTTCTCACATTACATGTCCATATCAAATTTTGTTGAGTTGTCTGCAAAAATCAATTTTTTTGATAGTATGATGATTCCTTTGTTTTTTTTTTTTTTTTTTTTTGTATTGATTTGAATTTAATATGATTATATTGTATTTATATTTATAAACTCTGAAAAGAAATGCATGCTTGAAGCTCTGTTTGAATCTCATAATTAGACTATTTATTTATGAACTTACAAAACTTCAACTCTAAATAAGAGATAAAATGAGATGATTATAGAATTTATTTGTTGATTTTCACCATATTAATTATCAACAAAATAACCTTCAATTATCACCAAATTGTGTGCATTGAAGTTCCTTTGTATAACTCAAAGTTTTTACTTTGCTTGATCATTATCAAATAGATATAAAGTGAATGATATATTGTGTCAAAGCTGATACCTTTCAAATCAATATTAGGTACAATTGTCAGTTCACTCAAAATTTACTTTTTATTAAAATAAGCTTGTATAATTATTCTCAAAATATTAATTAATTAAAATAATAAAAATATTTCTCAACTTAATTCTATTTCTATCAAAGGCATGATAACTTTACTATATTAGATTCTATGAGTAAATAAAATAAATTTAATTGTCTTATTTACTTCGAACAAATGTATTTACAGCGAACAGTAATTCATGCAATCTATTTTTCATACATCGTTTTCATCCATCCATCAAAGTGGTTCTTATCATGCAATCTATATAAATCATATTGAGCTAACGGAGAGACCAATCAGACATATATAATTGGGGCTTAAATAATTTATAAGTAAGCTTCGATTCTTTGTCTATTAATCATAAATTATTTAATTTGGAGTCAATCTACTAAAAGTACCATAACTGATCTCCCATTATAAACCATTGAAAGTAACTTAGATTTATGCTTTTTTCCAATGACCTTGTCATTTGTATGCTTACTCTTATAGGATATTCTTAATCCCTTTGGATTAAAATCCGTTGACCCAATTTGATCTTATTTTGTCTTATGGTTACCAGTGCATTTTTCATGATGAAAAAAATAATTGTTAGCAAATAGTAATAATAATTATTCATTCTAGACGAATGACCTATGACCAAGTTTATTTTTCATAATTCATGTAATGCCAATGAGATAATATTATTTACTCCTTCGAGTTATGAATTCCACAATTATAGGTTAAGTCATGTCATACATAAGTCATGCACCCAATGACTAACTTTTGACTTCGATATCAATGGAGCATTGACTTTCAATACATCGAAGTACATGAGTTAGGTACTAGGGGTGACTATTCAATCGAGTCGAGTCAAATTGAGTAAAAAAATTTCAAGTTTGTCGAGCTGACAAAATTTATTTTAGCAACCGAACTCAATTTGAATTTTTTCGAATCGAATTGAATCTAGTAAAAAAATTTCGAGTCAATTTGAGTCAAGTTAACAAATCATATTATTTATACTCAATGTTACGTTTACATGGATTGATTATTTAACTAGTAGACGAAGTACAAGATTGTTTAACTACATTGTCGAAACCATTTTTTTTGAAAAATAGGGGAATCGACTTTGGGTTTTGAAAATGGAGTCGCCACCGACCCTTTTTGAGGTGCGATCGGATCACCTTAAATTATTTTAATAAAACATTTTGTGTTATTAAAACAATTAATTTTGGTCCGCGAAAATCAAAGAATGGGCACGGGAGTCGGTTACGCACGAGGAAGGATTAGCACCCTCGATACGCCCAAAATTGGTACCTAGTTGATTAATTAATGCCCTATTACCAAACGGTTGGAAAGATTTTAAAATACGATCCTTTTGTTTTGAAAAGCATTTGAATAGATCGAAGTAAGAGATTGAAATTCACTTATCTCAAAGAAATAAGAATGTCGCATCCAGTAAGTTAGGGTGCAACATATCGATTTCTCGAAGTTAAGTTCATTCTTTTTAGGCTTAAAAGGTTCATAAATTTAAATTGAAAAGGGATATTATTTTGAGTCGAACGAAAAAACGGAACCCAGTAAGTTAGGGCTCGATTTATCGAAGCTCCAAAACATAAAACATTACTTTGATTTTTAAAATCTTACCTCGAGACAATGAATATCACATTCAGTAAGTTAGAACGCAATACTTTAAGTCCCCGAGGATAAGTTTCATTTGAAAACTCGCATGTTTAGATTTTGAAAGTGATACTCGATAGTTCGGGTTTAGTAAGGAAACCGAAACCTAGTAAGTTAAGGCTCGATTTCCTCGAAATTCCCAAACACGAGTTAAGATATCAAAGACTTTTGAATGGAAATTTTTACTAAAATGACGTTTAAATAAAAATTTTTAAAACACAAACATGCAATAACAATATTCAAAGCAAGGAGATAATTTGTGAACAATATATTTCATTCATGAATCCCGATAAACAATAAATGTAAAATAGTGCACATAATAACAACAATTATACGACATGTCATCATATGTATGAGATAAATTAAAATAAATGAAATAAACAACTTTGAACAAATCAAATGAATAATCATGACAAAAGGTTTAGGATTATAAGAATTCAAATAAAAATTTTAAATAAATGATGTATCTAAGATAAAAAGCCTTTAATGAAACCTAATTATATACCTTTTAAAATAAAATAAATACATAATATAATATTCAAAATATTTATAGTATAATATAGGAAGTATGTAAAAGAATGGTAAATTCATAATATGAAGAATATGATATCAAATAATGAAATATACATAATACGCAAAAATGTTTAGACATTGGCAATACATAAAAATATATAAAATGTTAAAATATATGTATAATACACTAAAATACTCATACAAAATAAGTGGCATGATATAAAAATGTATACATAATATATATATATACATATATAAATATATGTAACCATTAGAGTGAAAAATACATATATAATAGAGTATAGTATATATCCAAACTTCAACTTTAAAATAGATGTATTATACAAAAAATAATAGTATTAAAAAATACCTATATAAAATAATGTGAACGAATACATATACAAAATACATATAATAGTATTGAAAAACATATATAATATAATGTAAAAGAATATATATATATATATATATATACACAACTAATACAAGTAAATACCATATATGAGTACGTAAAATATACATATATATAAAACATATATAATATATGTATTAGTAATAATAATACAATAAAGTATTAGAGGATCAAGTAAGAATAAACGTAAAAACAACCAAGGATCAAACTGGAATAAAACGAAATTTAGAGTGCAGAAATGAAAAAAATATAAAAGGGGTAGTCAAGGACTAAAATAAAACACCCTTGAATCCACAGGGACCAGAAAGGACAATAGTCCATGGTCTTTATGCGCATGCATTTTGCCTAGCACTCAAGGGATCCAGTCGGATGATGAAAGAAGTCCACGGGCTGAATTTAAAAAGATAACAAGGAGCTGATCGACTGATGCCATAAAAAGGGAGGGACCACTTGCGCTAATATTCCCACAGGGTCAAAACGCGCGGGTCCAAGCCCACTCGGGTCGGGTCACGCGGATCTAAAAACCCCAATACCAGACGAAACCTTTCATTGAAGGGTTAAAAAAAAACTCTTTCATTTTACTTTGTTTCAAACCTAATTTCTCAAAAAGGGGCCGATTCTTTCTCTCCAAAAGCGTCCCCTCTTTCCCTCTTTTGGCTAGGGTTAAAGACCCATCATCGCAACCCATCGTGAGGGGCACCGAAGGTCCGCCGCGTCGCTACTATGGCCAATGGCCGGCGTCACGTGAGAGGGGGCCATTTAGTTCGATCCCAAGCAGCCCTAGAGGGCTGCGCCCTCGAAGTTCATGCGCATAAGCAGTCGAAGGCTCCTTCTCTTCCCCTTGTATGTTCGATGACGGAGACGGATTCCCCGACACCGTGACCACGGAGGACTAGGTAAGCTTCCCTTTTCTTCTTATTATTTTCAAAAACAGAATTAAAGTAACAAGAAAGAGAGCACAAGAAATAATATTCTTCCAGCACCGATTGTTTGTAAAAGAGATTAAAAGGGATAAAATGCAACCTTTTTTTCTTTTTTTTTGTGAAAATACTTCTGTTTCTTATTGATATTCTCTGTGTTTTTTCGTTTTGTTTTTGAATGTGTTCTGGTTCCCCAAAGAACGAAAGAAAGAAAAACTAAAAAAAAAGCCCTCGTTACATTGTTTTTAGTGGCTTTATAGCCGAATTTACGAAATCTTTCTCTAGATTCTGCTACTGTTGCTTGTCTTGTCTCTTTTACAGGTGCGTTGATGATGATGGGACTGGGTGGCTGGTCTTCGGTGGTGGTTCCCAGAGAGTAGGTGCACCGTTTGCACTGGCGGCGGCACTAGGGTTTCTGTTTCTGAAACCCTAGTCTGACCCTAGGGTTTGTTGGAGCATGGGTCACGGGTAGCTGATACGGGTTAATGGCTAAAACGGGCCATCCGGGTCTCAAGTGTTGGGTCTGTTTGTTGGGCTGTCGAATTTGGGCTATATGGATCTGATTTGTAAAGGGTTTGGGTAATGTAAGGTTTTGGGTCAAGTGATTGTAAATGGACATTTTAAAAAAAGACTTTAATATTTGGTTTTAATTTTGCTTTTATTTTTTTGGTTTTATTAATAGGCCGGGCCAAAATTGGCCATTACAGCTGCCCCTCTTTGCTCATTGTCGTGCAACGGGAATAGAGTAAAGACATAAAGAAGGGCCAATTTTGCCAGATCTTGCCGAGTCTTGATTTCTTTGGTATTCTTCTTGTTCAGCTCTCTTTCCAGTCTAACCCACCGCCTCTCGTAGCTTTAGGTTCAATCCCTCGCGATTTCTGAGCTTCGACTTGTAGCCTCGTTCCATTCGCATCTTCAAAGGCATAAAGTGATCTGGTTCTTCTGCAACTTCGGAGATGAAGTCTTGGTATCTTTGATCTGCTCTGCTAGAACTTCAAGAAGATGAATCTTGATCTTCGATCAACTCTAACCTTCATCCTTTATTGAAAAACAAACATTGAAGCCAGCCCAACCTGCGAATTCTCGCAACATGGGTTAATTCTTTTGGAACATAAATTAAGAGTGCCCCGGTGTATGACTTGAGACTCAACTCACCTCTCACAACATGAGTTGGTCCTTTCGAAAACAGAAATTGAAAGCAGAAATTGAAAAAGATCAACTCACCTCTCGCGATATGAGTTGAATGAACAGAAATTAAAAAAGCAGGTAAAGATCAACTCACTTCTCGCGATATGAGTTGAATGAACAAAAATTAAAAAGCAGCTATTGAAAAAGATCAACTCACCTCTCGCATTATGAGTTGAATGAACAGAAATTAAAAAGGAGGAAAAGATCAACTCACCTCTCGCAATATGAGTTGATTTTTTTGAAAAACAGGAATTGAAAATACCTCAGCGTGTCTCGAGGCTCAACTCACTTTTCGCAATATGAGTTGATTTTTGAAAGACAGAAATTAAAAATACCTCAACGAGTCTTGAGGCTCAACTCACTTCTCGCAATATGAGTTGATTTTTGAAAGACAGAAATTAAAAATACCTCAACGTGTCTTGAGGCTCAACTCGCTTCTCGCAATTATGAGTTGATTTTTGAAAGACAGAAATTAAAAATACCTCAACGTGTCTTGAGGCTCAACTCACTTCTCGCAATATGAGTTGATTTTTTGAAAAACAGAAATCAAAAATACCTCAACGTGTCTTGAGGCTCAACTCACTTCTCGCAATTATGAGTTGATTTTTGAAAGACAAATTAAAACAAATCAGAATCGCAAAACATATTATCTGGTGGGACTCAAGTGTCCTTATCAAAACTTCTTACTTTGCTGGAGTACCTGCGTATATCATGCATGATGTTATCGTGATATGCATATGCTGATCCTAAATGCCGCCATGCCTACATGATTATGCTATGTCTGAGGCTCTTTTGCCATATATCCCTTCTCATCATGATTCTTGTGATGATCCGCATCCATTACTTTGACTCCGGGTTTTCTTTTCAGGTCTTGTACCCGTCCTTAAGTTCAGCAAGTGATCTGCGTTTCTTAGATATCACTTGTTTGGTATATGTTGAACTTTTGTTCCTGCTTTGAGATTCTTGCGTCTGTCCAGTTTTCTATCCGAGTAATACTCAACATTTCTTTTGTACAGAGCATGTCATATTACTATTTATCAATTAAATAAACATAATAAGATGCATGCAAATGGTCAGGTAGGTGTGAGAAAAAGACTTCATATTAATTTCAAAGGTAAAAGTGTTATGAAAGAAAAGGAACCGCATTGGTGGATACAAATGTTCTAGATATTCAATACATGAACTCTGCCACGTTTCTCAATCAGGAATCTTTCTGAGCAAGACTTCTTGTGTAGAAGATCTCGAGTGTTCAGAAATGCTTCATACTATAGCCTGGTCACTTGGCCCACTGTTCAAAATTACTTCTGCCCCTTGGGCCCAGATTTGCTTTATTAGGACGCCCTTTCGGGTTTTCATCCTAATGTTCTGTGTTTGACCAAGGCGCCCTTTTCGGGTTTTCACATTGATCTCCCTATTTTTTTTTATGTGTAGTATTTCTTCACAACATCGGAGTTTACTGGATTTGGTAACTCCTTCCAATCCATTTCTGTGAGAATCAAAGCCCCACCAGAGAATGCTTTCTTCACGACGTATGGTCCCTCCCAATTAGGTGCCCATTTCCCTCGCAAATCTTTTTGTATTGGGAGGATCCTTCTCAACACGAGTTCTCCTTCATGGAATTCTCTTGGCCTTACTTTCTTGTCATGGGCGGCGATCATCCGTTTCTGGTACATTTGTCCATGGCAGATTGCCTTCAAGCGTTTTTCTTCGATGAGATTCAACTGATCATATCGAGCTTGGACCCATTCGGCCTCCTCGAGTTTCGATTCCATTAAGACTCGTAGGGACGGTATCTCAACTTCAATAGGTAGCACGGCTTCCATCCCATAGACTAAAGAGAAAGGAGTTGCCCCTGTGGACGTCCTCATAGATGTGCGGTATGCGAACAGAGCGAACGGCAGCTTTTCGTGCCAGTCCTTGTAGGTCTCTGTCATTTTGCTGATGATCTTCTTTATGTTCTTGTTAGCTGCTTCAACAGCTCCGTTCATCTTCGGGCGATAAGGCGAAGAATTATGATGCTTTATTTGAAATTGCTTGCACACTTCTGTCATCATTTTATTGTTCAAATTCAAGGCGTTATCTGAAATGATTCTTTCAGGCAAACCATATCGACAAATGATTTCTTTTTTCAAGAATCTACAGACGGCGGTCTTTGTCACATTAGCAAATGAGGCAGCTTCTACCCATTTTGTGAAATAGTCGATGACTACGAAAATGAATCGGTGTCCATTGGAAGCTTTGGGAGAAATCGGCCCTATAACGTCCATGCCCCACATTGAAAAGGGCAATGGAGACGTCATAACATAAAGGGGAGAAGGAGCTACATGAATTTTGTCGCCATAAATTTGACATTTGTGGCACTTTCTTGCGTAGCTAATGCAATCCCTTTCCATCGTTGACCAGTAATACCCGAGTCTCATAATTTTTCTGGACATAGTGAAGCCGTTGGAGTGGGTCCCACATATTCCTTCGTGAACTTCTTCAAGTATTTTCTTGGCTTCAGTAGTATCTACACATCTCAGAAGCACCTGATCTTTACCCTTCTTGTACAAGGTGTCCCCATCAAGAACAAATCCCGCTGACATTCTTCTGATTGTCCTTTTGTCATTCTCGTTTGCTTGCTCAGAATACGTTTGATTCTTGACGTACTCTAAGATATCATGGTACCATGGTCGTTCGTCAGCCTCTTTCTCAATGTTATAACAATGTGCAGGGACCTCGTATATGCTCATCTTGAGGGGCATTATCTTTGCTTCTTTATTTGCTTTGAACATTGAGGCTAAGGTGGCCAATGCGTCAGCCAATTGGTTATCTTCTCGTAGGAAGTAATTAAAAGTTATTTCTTTGAAATTTTTGATCAATTCAGCTACCAGATAGCTGTACTTAATCAACTTTGAGTCCCTCACTTCCCAATCTCCACGGATTTGGTAGATCACTAAAGCTGAATCCCCGTATACCTCTAGGATCTCGATGTTTCGTTCAATGGCTGCCCGTAGTCCCATGATACAAGCCTCATATTCTGCTATGTTGTTGGTGCAGAAGAAATTGAGCCTAGCAGTGAAAGGGTAATGGTCTCCTTCCGGTGATATTAAGACTGCTCCAATTCCATGCCCCAGAGCATTCGATGCACCATCAAAGCTCATCTTCCAAGGCGTCCCTTTTGATGACTCACATTCTTTCTCTGTGATGCACATCAAGTCCTCATCCGGGAAATCAAATCTCAGGGGCTCATATTCTTCTGTTGTTCGAGCCGCCAAGAAATCAGCTATTGCACTCCCTTTCACCGATTTTGGTTCACATAGATGATATCGTATTCTGATAACAGGATCTGCCATCGGGCCATTCTCCCCGAGAGTGCGGGTGATTCCATCATATATTTTATCGGGTCTAGCTTTGAAATCAACCACGTCGTGTGATACAACATGTATTGCCTGAGTCTCCGAGCTGCCCAAACCAAAGCACAACAGAATTTTTCGATTGATGAATACCTTGCTTCGCATTCTGTAAACTTTTTGCTAAGGTAGTATATCGCCTTTTCCTTCTTTCCCGACTCGTCATGCTGCCCGAGTACACAACCCATTGAGTTTTCGAACACCGTTAGATACAAAATCAAAGGCCTTCCAGGAGTTGGCGGCACTAGCACTGGAGGGCTAGACAAATATTGTTTTATTTTGTCAAAGGCCTCCTGGCGTTCCTCATCCCATTCTCCCGGGTTATGTTTTCGAAGGAGTCGAAAGATGGGGTCACACTGATTGGTGAGTTGAGCAATGAATCGGGCAATGTAGTTTAGCCTTCCCAAGAATCCTCTGACCTCTTTCTGTGTACGCGGAGGTGGTAATTCTTGAATGGCTTTTATCTTTTCTGGATCCACCTCGATGCCTCTTTCACTGACGATGAAGCCTAACAACTTTCCCGAGGTAACCTCGAATGTACATTTAACTGGATTAAGCCTTAGCTGAAACTTTCTCAGTCTTTCAAATAACTTTTTGAGGTTCACAATATATTCCTCTTCTGCTCGGGATTTAGCAATCATGTCGTCAACATAGACTTCTATCTCTTTATGCATCATATCGTGAAATAATGTCACCATGGCCCTCTGATACGTGGCCCCGGCATTCTTGAGCCCGAATGGCATCACCTTGTAACAGAACGTTCCCCACATCGTTATAAAGGTGGTTTTCTCCATATCCTCGGGAGCCATTTTGATCTGATTATACCCTGAAAATCCATCCATGAAAGAAAATAATGAATGCTTCGCCGTATTGTCCACCAATGTGTCGATATGTGGTAAGGGAAAATTATCCTTAGGACTTGCACGGTTCAGGTCACGATAATCCACGCACATTCGCACTTTACCATCCTTCTTTGGCACTGGGACAATATTAGCCACCCATTCTGGATATCTGGAAGCTTGTAGGAAGCCTGCATTAAATTGCCTCTTGACTTCCTCTTTTATTTTCAGCAGCATTTCGGGCTTCATCCGCCTTAATTTTTGTTGGATGGGTTTATATTCGGGTCTCAGCGGGAGCTTATGAACCATTATGTCCCCGTCCAATCCCGGCATATCCTGATAGGACCATGCAAACACGTCTTTGTACTCATGAAGCAAATCAATCAAATGATGCCTGGTGTCTTCTGAGAGTGAGGTCCCAATCTTCACTTCTTGCTTATTTTCATTAGTGCCCAAGTTATTGTTTCAACAGATTCTTGATGAGGTAGAATCTGTTTGTCCTCTTGTTCCACCAACCTTAGCAAGTCAGGAGACGAGACATAGTCTTCGGCATTTCCCTCATCCTCGAATTCTCCTAAACAAACGGTCCTTTCAAAATCGATTTCAAGATTGGTAATGGGTTCGTTCATGTCATTGGCATCTGAACACCTGAAAATTGAATGGGAAAGAGAATGCTATAGAGGGACATCCAAGTTTTGGCAATAGCAAACAAAATATTATGGCATGGTATGAGGTAAGTGCAAGAACAGGCCATGAAATGAAAGAATAATTATGGAGTAGATGCAAATGCAAAAGGTTATGACAAAATGCTTCTTCATTAATATTCATTTAATAGATCAAGAGCAAATGCAAGCTCTTACAAAAGAATTCTATTATATCTAAGGACACAATAGAGGGTTAACGTTGAGCATTACTCTGAAGACTTAAAAACTACAAGAAGATCTTCAGCGGTCCAATTGTTCAATTTGAAACCAGGAGGGCAAGGGCGTATTCTCGAGACGTCTTTGCCTGTAGCAATATCAACTCCTTTGTCAATAACATTTATGCTGACATTTCGAAAACCCTTTTCGATTGATAGCAGCATGTTTCGCGAGCTATTTTGTCCAGGGTATATCTTTCCCGTAGACGTAAATGTTCTTGACAAAGGAGGATACTCGATGGGCTCCCATTCTGGTTCTCGACCCAAGGTTCTTGCGATCCTTCTTTCTTGGTCCTTCTTCCATTGTCTCTTTAAGTGACACGCCTTCGGTTGGAATCCCAGACCAAACCGAGCCTTGTGAGGGACTGGCTTCAGGGCCCTAACTATTCCTTGCTGAAATTTCCCTAGACCTTTCCTTGCTCTAGCTCCTTTTCCTACCGTCAACTTAATCCCCATCTTCGTGTTTTTTGATAACTTAGGTACAGGGATTTTGTTTCCCTCTGCAACAAACGCGGCATTGACGAACTCAAGGGATCGGAAGGAGCACTCTAATGCATCTTGGCTTACTTCGACATAAGGTGCATCGGCAGAGATGGATGCGACAATATCTTCTTCGCCTTCGACTGTAACCAGACAGCCGTCCATGATGAATTTCACTTTTTGATGAAGAGACGATGGAACTGCACCCGCAGAATGTATCCAGGGCCTTCCCAGGAGGCAGTTGTACGATGGTGTGATATCCATGACTTGAAATTCCACCTCGTAGACGTAGGGGCCTACTTCTAAAGGGATCTCGATCTTTCCCATTACTTTACGCCTCGTCCCATCGAAGGCCCTTACCGTGGAATGACAGGGCCTTAGGTAGGACAAATCTATTGGGATTCGAGATAGTGTAGCCAATGGCATGACATTGAGTGCTGATCCATTATCAATGAGCACATTAGGTATGATGTAACCCTTGCAGCGGGTTGTAATATGCAGCGCTTTCACCAAGCCCCTACCACCGGGCGGTATTTCATCATCGCTGAAGGATATGAAATTGACCGCATTCAGATTGTTTACCCATTTGTCAAGTTTTTCCACGGATATGTTGTTTGCTACGTAAGCTTGGTTTAATACTTTCAACAATACGTTCCGGTATGACTCTGAATTTAGTAGTAGGGATAGTACCGAAATTTTTGCCGGCTGCTTGCTTAGTTGTTCCACTACGTTGTACTCGCTGTGCTTAATAAACTTCAGAAATTCTTGCGCCTCCTCTTCATCCACGGCCTTCTTAATTCCTGGTTCAGGCAAAATTTCATGTTCATCTTCAATCTCGCGCGCTGGCGCCTTCCCTTTTTGTTTCGAATCATTGATTTTCTTTATTGGCTCTACCTCCTTTGAGTAACATCTCCCGCTACGAGTAAAATGGCCCACTTCTCCAACACTCTCAGTTGTAACCTCAGACTTCTTACTTCCTGGTGTGACAATGTTGACGTCATATTTCCAGGGTACAGCTTTACCATCCTTGTAGGGAAAAGGAGATGGCACCTCGATTATCATCTTTGGTTTTACCAGCTCTTTCTTGGCATCATAGTAGATTACCAATGGTTGATTAGCGCTGTAAGGGCATCCTGGTGGTTGGTTGTCGGAGGCGCACACCTCTCCTTCACCTACCTCTTTCCCTTTTTTAAAGATCTCAATTCTTTTACTATCCATCATGTCTTGGAGTACTTCCCTAAATTCCTCGCAAAACTGGATATCGTGTTCTTCGCTACCGTGGAAACTGCAAAGACTTTGCCCACTTTCACCCGTTCCTTCAAATATTCCGCTAGGACAGCAGAGTAACCCGTTTTCGGCCAATATCTCCCAAATTTTCCGTAGAGGTACCTTTATTTCGGAAACCCATTTCTTAACCTGCCGTTTGTTTTCTTCTTCCACTACACTCACATTCCCTTCAGTGTGATTTGGGAACGGGTTCCCGGTTGTGCTGCTTGAGCCATCAAATCTCAGGATACCCGCATCAATGAGTCCTTGGACTTTTCTCTTGAAGGCGAGGCAGTTTTCTGTAGAATGACCCTGATTCCCAGCATGATAAGCGCAACTAGCATTAGGATCGTACCACTTCGGGTACGGAGGCTTTAAGGGTGCCATGTAATGTGGAGATATTAACTGTTTTTCCAAGAGTTTTTGATAGAGCTCTCCGTACGGTACAGGAACAGGGGTGAATTGTTGTCTCTCTGGATTGGGTCTTGCGGGCCTAGGCTCATTTTTAGTCTGGGTTTGGACGGGTGTTGTATTTTGTGGGAAAGTGGTGGTCGGTCTTGGGCTATTTGTGGCATAAACGGGGTAGGAAGGGTATGGAGGTGGTACTTGATAATAAGGGGTCTGAGGCGGATAATAGAAGTTCGGAGGCGGGTAATTTCGTGGTCGGGGTTGGTTCAGATACGGATTGGGGATATAACGACTTCCCATTCCTACCATGTGGGTCTTTGGGTCCTTCTTCTTTACAGGTCCTGCCCTCTTAGAACTTTCTTGCCCCTCCATTCTTCCACTCTTGACAGCATTCTCAATAAGTTCGCCAGATATGACAATATCTGCAAAGTCTTTTGTAGCACTTCCCACCAATTTATCATAAAATGGCGCTTTCAAGGTGTTAATAAAAAGGACAGCTATCTCAGTTTTCGTTAGTGGAGGCTCCACTTGTGCCGAGATGTCCCTCCATCTCTGCGCATACTGTCTAAAGGACTCAGTCGGCTTTTTCTCCATCATTTGCAAAGTCATCCGGTCTGGCACCATCAGATACATGTTTATATTGTTCACAAAATACAGACGCCAGGTCCTTCCACGATCGGATTCTCTCTCGGCTAAGCTGGTTGTACCATCTAAGAGCCGATCCAGTCAGGCTATCTTGAAAGCAGTGTACAAGTAGCTTGTCTTCGTTCACATAGCCTGTCATCTTTCGGCAGAACATGACTAAGTGTGCCTTTGGGCACCTTGTCCCATCATACTTCTCGAAATCAGGTGTTTTGAACTTGGGCGGCAGAACTAGATCGGGCACTAAACTAAGCTCTTTAGCGCTTAGGGCAGAGAAGACCTCAGTGCCTTCTATCGCTTTTAGTCTTTCTTCTAAGCTATTGTATTTTTCTTGAGCTTCATAATCATCTACTTTCAACCTGGCTATTTCTACTGGATCATCTAAATCGGGAACTCTAGGGTTGGCAGACGTGGCCCCAGGGTTTGTCACAAATATTCCTTGCCCTAGATGGGCCGTTGGCATAGGTCGTTGCTCTGGGACTATGGATTCCCTTTGAATGTGCTCTCTTTGCGTTGTGTGGGCGTACGGTGGAGTGAACCCCGGAGGATAAAGTGGGTCCTGGTCGGGATTGACTCTAGGCTGTGGTTCCGCAGCATCAGAGTTCGGTGCCGGCCCCTTTCCTTTGTCTAGTCCTTTGGCTAATAGCTGAGTTAGTTGATCCATCATGCTCTTTTGCGATTCCAGCATTCTATCCATCATGTCTTGTTGCATTTTAACCATCTGTTCTTGCATCTGGTCCTGCATCTCCTTTTGGAGCTGCTCCAATCTCTCCATTCTTTGATCCATACTTTTTGATTTAAAACGAGTGCTGTAACGGTGCTGGGTGGGTGGGTTATTGGTAGATTCCAGGTTAACCTTCTGAAATAATTTCCTTTTGTTAGAGTCTTTCTACGAGATTTAATGCATATGATGATGTGATGCAATGCAGATGCATGAATGCAAAAAGAGTATCGATTCAAGCTCAATTCCATATAGGAAACTTTATTAGAACACAAAGCTCTTTACATAAAGTAAATTACAGATACGGCTTTATCTTAACACCTAGAGCCTTAATCTTTTCCAACAAAGAAACTAACTCTTGTTCCTTAGACCCATACTTCATGCTAAGGATGTCCGCTTGAAAAGCCAAGGGTTGCAGGTGTTCTGCCGCCTCTCGTATTTGTGCTACAGCTCCTTCCATAACGTAATCTCTTCTTTGGATTTGCTCTTGAGAATAGCAACACTCCTCTTTCCATCGTTCCTCATTTTCCTCCAAAGACCTAATATAGCTTTGACAGCTTTGTAAAGTTATTTCTAACTCTTCGATTTTCTTTTTCATTTCTTCAATTTTGGCTAAGCTAGCTCTTAGCTCTATTACAGAGTTGCGATTCCGATGTCGTCGAAGGGATTCCTCTAGCTCCGCCACTCTAGCCGTTAACTTATCATTCCCTTTCTGATTTTCTATCATTCCTCTTTCTAGAGCTTCATTTCATGCTTGGGCCTCTTTATATCTTGTTTCCCAACGCGCGGCCTTCAATCTTTCTCTCTGGACTTCCTGCTGCCATTCTTCTGGGGTTTTCCCTAGACCAGCCTTCCTTAAGGATGAACACACTTTCTTATAATCGGTCTTTAGGCTATTCAAGTCTTCTTCTACTTTGTTCTTCCCCTTCTTAAGTCTCTCGGCTTCCGCTTTTTGGATATCGACGTCCATGCTCAGATACATCTTTTCTTGCTCCAACCGCTTTATCTGTTTTCCCATTTCTGAACTTTGCTTTTCAAAGTCCTGTCTGATAATTTCTAGTTCGGAGGGGACTACCTGTAGATATTCTTCTAGCGGTCTAACATCTCCTAAATTTGGTCTCGGAACATTATCATTGACTCTTCTATTAAGCCAGACCTTATACTCGGGAGTCACCGATCCTACGTTTTGATTTTTCATTCGGCGAGTTTGATTCCAGGCCATAGAAACCTCTTTGATCTTTTTCTTATAATTCTCCCCTTTGTATGGAAACTCGCATTCTGCCAACCCATGCGTCGTCGGTATAAACTGCTTTGACCAATATTGCCTTAATACCATTAAGGGAGCATAGCCAGTGGCTCCCCAAATTCCAAGCAATGGGACCCAATCGAAATCCCCACATCGGTATAGAATTTCCCCGGGTACAAACCAAGGAGCCCTCCACTCGAAGTCCCCATCTTGCAGATTTTGGAGAAGTGCGATCCAGTTTTCCTCCGACACATCATCTCTTCTTGGTGTGGCGACCATTTCTCTCAACGGGGAATAATCATTCAAGAAGACTCGATAGGAAGGCTTACTCACCTTCCAAAAATGGCCATGAAACCAAACTAACAGCAATTGTGCACATCCGATGAACCTGCCCTCTTCGGCTCTTCTGCATGCGCTCAATGACCTGAAAGTTTCCGCTAAGATCGCAGGCACCGGTGTGATCCCCTTGTCAAGTCGATCGAAGAGGTCAGTGACTGTCTCGTCCACATATCCCAAGGCCTTAGGGAACAACATTAACCCATAAATGCTGAGTGCTAAAACATCAACCCTCTTTGTAGTATCAGGGTGACCTAGAATTAGGTCTCTTAGGTTTTTCCATGGGATGCACTTGTATTCTCCTTTCTTCTTAATCTTAGCCGTGATCCATTGCTCACTCATTCCCGTAATACTCATCAACTTTTTCCAGAAAGCTGGGACATAAGCAGCTCGTGAATAAATTTTATCAACCTGCGCTCTCGGACAATTCAGTAGAGCAGTATATTCTTCTATAGTAGGCACCAAATCTACTCCTCCGAAGGTGAAGCAACTATATGCTGGGTTCCAAAACTGCGCGAGGGCCCGAAATAAGTTTTCGTCCACCTTAACATCTAACAGATACGGTAAATCTCCATACTTGTTGTAGAACATCCCTTTAGTTTCATCATCCCACTGACACCAAATTTCTCTCAATTCCTGAAGACTATTTTGCGTAACAATGATGCGGGTATAATCCCATAACTCCGATACATATCCCACAGCTAGGCTATCCCCTTTTTCCAATTGTGTGGTTTCTGACCAGTTTTGGATTGTCGCATTGCCTTTTACTTTATCAAGACGTTCGTTTTCCATGGTCGAGCTCCCTATTTTAGCAATTGAACCCAAATCGACACCTTTTCAATGCAATATGTAGAAAGCAAAAACACAAAATGTTAGTGCAATATGTGGAAAGTAAAACACAAAGCGTCAGTACAATATATAATAGAATTCAAAGCATACATAGAAGCAAAGAACAATCAAGGACCTATTAGGGTAACCACTAGGGTTGGGCGCAGTTCTACCTCATGTGGGCTCCTAAAGGTCCTCTATATGCGGCTTGGATCTAGAGTAGGGTACCTGAACCAGCAGATTCCTCGATCTTCACCCATTATAGGCTCATATGGATCGAGTTCAGTTCAGGGGAACACATTTCCCTAAGGCTGCACGGAGATGAAAATCTCACGAAGCACATAGGTACAGATGTGTTCCGAAAGCGTTTCACTATCCTACACGGAGGTGAAAACCTCACGAAGGAGTAGCTTCTTGCTTCCACTTAATGGGTGTGACCCGGCGGTCATGCAATGCAATGCACAAGTATATAGAAAAAACTTGAAACATAGAAAGGAAATAACGAAAACCGCAATTCAAAACAGATGAAATGCAAGAGAGGGATCGTATATAGAAATCAAAATTTCAATTTTCGACAAAAAGACAAAAGTTAATCAACTAGTGGCCTGACTCACAAACTTGTATCCCCAGCGGAGTCGCCAAGCTGTCGAAACCATTTTTTTTGAAAAATAGGGGAATCGACTTTGGGTTTTGAAAATGGAGTCGCCACCGACCCTTTTTGAGGTGCGATCGGATCACCTTAAATTATTTTAATAAAACATTTTGTGTTATTAAAACAATTAATTTTGGTCCGCGAAAATCAAAGAATGGGCACGGGAGTCGGTTACGCACGAGGAAGGATTAGCACCCTCGATACGCCCAAAATTGGTACCTAGTTGATTAATTAATGCCCTATTACCAAACGGTTGGAAAGATTTTAAAATACGATCCTTTTGTTTTGAAAAGCATTTGAATAGATCGAAGTAAGAGATTGAAATTCACTTATCTCAAAGAAATAAGAATGTCGCATCCAGTAAGTTAGGGTGCAACATATCGATTTCTCGAAGTTAAGTTCATTCTTTTTAGGCTTAAAAGGTTCATAAATTTAAATTGAAAAGGGATATTATTTTGAGTCGAACGAAAAAACGGAACCCAGTAAGTTAGGGCTCGATTTATCGAAGCTCCAAAACATAAAACATTACTTTGATTTTTAAAATCTTACCTCGAGACAATGAATATCACATTCAGTAAGTTAGAACGCAATACTTTAAGTCCCCGAGGATAAGTTTCATTTGAAAACTCGCATGTTTAGATTTTGAAAGTGATACTCGATAGTTCGGGTTTAGTAAGGAAACCGAAACCTAGTAAGTTAAGGCTCGATTTCCTCGAAATTCCCAAACACGAGTTAAGATATCAAAGACTTTTGAATGGAAATTTTTACTAAAATGACGTTTAAATAAAAATTTTTAAAACACAAACATGCAATAACAATATTCAAAGCAAGGAGATAATTTGTGAACAATATATTTCATTCATGAATCCCGATAAACAATAAATGTAAAATAGTGCACATAATAACAACAATTATACGACATGTCATCATATGTATGAGATAAATTAAAATAAATGAAATAAACAACTTTGAACAAATCAAATGAATAATCATGACAAAAGGTTTAGGATTATAAGAATTCAAATAAAAATTTTAAATAAATGATGTATCTAAGATAAAAAGCCTTTAATGAAACCTAATTATATACCTTTTAAAATAAAATAAATACATAATATAATATTCAAAATATTTATAGTATAATATAGGAAGTATGTAAAAGAATGGTAAATTCATAATATGAAGAATATGATATCAAATAATGAAATATACATAATACGCAAAAATGTTTAGACATTGGCAATACATAAAAATATATAAAATGTTAAAATATATGTATAATACACTAAAATACTCATACAAAATAAGTGGCATGATATAAAAATGTATACATAATATATATATATACATATATAAATATATGTAACCATTAGAGTGAAAAATACATATATAATAGAGTATAGTATATATCCAAACTTCAACTTTAAAATAGATGTATTATACAAAAAATAATAGTATTAAAAAATACCTATATAAAATAATGTGAACGAATACACATACAAAATACATATAATAGTATTGAAAAACATATATAATATAATGTAAAAGAATATATATATATATATATATATATACAACTAATACAAGTAAATACCATATATGAGTACGTAAAATATACATATATATAAAACATATATAATATATGTATTAGTAATAATAATACAATAAAGTATTAGAGGATCAAGTAAGAATAAACGTAAAAACAACCAAGGATCAAACTGGAATAAAACGAAATTTAGAGTGCAGAAATGAAAAAAATATAAAAGGGGTAGTCAAGGACTAAAATAAAACACCCTTGAATCCACAGGGACCAGAAAGGACAATAGTCCATGGTCTTTATGCGCATGCATTTTGCCTGGCACTCAAGGGATCCAGTCGGATGATGAAAGAAGTCCACGGGCTGAATTTAAAAAGGTAACAAGGAGCTGATCGACTGATGCCATAAGAGGGGAGGGACCACTTGCGCTAATATTCCCACAGGGTCAAAACGCGCGGGTCCAAGCCCACTCGGGTCGGGTCACTCGGATCTAAAAACCCCAATACCAGACGAAACCTTTCATTGAAGGGTTAAAAAAAAACTCTTTCATTTTACTTTGTTTCAAACCTAATTTCTCAAAAAGGGGCCGATTCTTTCTCTCCAAAAGCGTCCCCTCTTTCCCTCTTTTGGCTAGGGTTAAAGACCCATCATCGCAACCCATCGTGAGGGGCACCGAAGGTCCGCCGCGTCGCTACTATGGCCAATGGCCAGCGTCACGTGAGAGGGGGCCATTTAGTTCGATCCCAAGCAGCCCTAGAGGGCTGCGCCCTCGAAGTTCATGCGCATAAGCAGTCGAAGGCTCCTTCTCTTCCCCTTGTATGTCCGATGACGGAGACGGATTCCCCGACACCGTGACCACGGAAGACTAGGTAAGCTTCCCTTTTCTTCTTATTATTTTCAAAAACAGAATTAAAGTAACAAGAAAGAGAGCACAAGAAATAATATTCTTCCAGCACCGATTGTTTGTAAAAGAGATTAAAAGGGATAAAATGCAACCTCTTTTTCTTTTTTTTGTGAAAATACTTCTGTTTCTTATTGATATTCTCTGTGTTTTTTCGTTTTGTTTTTGAATGTGTTCTGGTTCCCCAAAGAACGAAAGAAAGAAAAACTAAAAAAAAAAGCCCTCGTTACATTGTTTTTAGTGGCTTTATAGCCGAATTTACGAAATCTTTCTCTGGATTTTGCTACTGTTGCTTGTCTTGTCTCTTTTGCAGGTGCGTTGATGATGATGGGACTGGGTGGCTGGTCTTCGGTGGTGGTTCCCAGAGAGTAGGTGCACCGTTTGCACTGGCGGCGGCACTAGGGTTTCTGTTTCTGAAACCCTAGTCTGACCCTAGGGTTTGTTGGAGCATGGGTCACGGGTAGCTGATACGGGTTAATGGCTAAAACGGGCCATCCGGGTCTCAAGTGTTGGGTCTGTTTGTTGGGCTGTCGAATTTGGGCTATATGGATCTGATTTGTAAAGGGTTTGGGTAATGTAAGGTTTTGGGTCAAGTGATTGTAAATGGACATTTTAAAAAAAGACTTTAATATTTGGTTTTAATTTTGCTTTTATTTTTTTGGTTTTATTAATAGGCCGGGCCAAAATTGGCCATTACATACATAAACAATACAATTGTTTTGTCTTTTAACTTAATGGGTCAATATTTATCAAAATAACGTAGTTTTGCCTTTTAACTTAATTGTTTTGACTTTTAACTTTTTAAAAAGTAAACATTTATTAAAACGACGTAGTTTTTCCTTTTCTTATTCAGATTTTTGGATAACTCGAATTGTTTAATTCACATTCAAGTTAAATCGAAAAACTTAATTTTTTTATTCTAGTTGATCTGAATAACTTCATTAACTCAAATAATTCGAACTATTTAATTCAAAATTAAAATTTTTATCGAGTTTTTCGAATCGAATTGGATTTTGCTCACCCCTATTAGGTACACATGGTTAGTCACTTACTTAGCATTGAGGGTCACACCATGAGCGTCACAAGTGAATAAATCCATAAACAGATCTAATATAAATTCTACTATTGGGTCCAGTCCAATGTATTGCCAAATTAGACAATCACATCTATGTCTCTATTTATGGGAGTCAACTTCTTCGATACTCATGATAAAGTATCTCCCCAATTGTATTTATAGACAAAATCATAGTCCCTATAAATCTATTTCTCATTTTGATTCTCATGGATTACTAATATAAGTTGTCTTCTCGCATCATAATCCTACCACATAATGCAACTTAATATTAGTTAAACCTTTAGGTAATCAATAAGTGAATATTTACTTATTCATTTTTCTTTGTATGCAAAACTATTGAGGATAATTATACAAAAAATAATGATGAAATTTTATTTATTTAATCAATTTAAAAATTACAAGTAAAATGACAAAATCAGAACACAAAATCTTAGCATTCTTGATTTGGCAATAAAAGTCATATAATTGCTATTCTTCATCCTCAGTTCCTTCAATTTCTGAATCATCACTCCATGTGACGTAAATGAATTTATTTTTACCGGTGTTGGCACACTCAAGCTTAGCATGCTCATAACATCTACATTCATGGCATTGAATTTCTTTCTTCTTATTTCTGTTTTCTACCATAACTCCTTTGTCTTCATCATTATACTTTTGAACAATTTTATTGAAGTTCATTATAAGAAGAGATAATTGTTCTTGAAACTCGTCAATAGAGGCAGTTGTGCCATCAAATGTGTCAACGCCAACTTTCACATTAAAAGCTATGCTCTTATTCTACATGACTTTGGCTTTTGGAGCTTCCACTAGGTTTATTTCGAAAGTCTGTAATGAACCTATTGGTTCATTTACACCCATAGTGCTGTCAACTTTGGCCTCTTTAATGGTGTCACCTTAATTGCAAACTTCTTGAGCAACAAGCATAATATCTTACGAATTATTTCACTTAAAAATATTCATTGTGAATAATTAATTATGTCACAAAATTTAGTATAAAATTTAGAGATGGTCTCATAATCAAACATTTGTAAAGATTCAAACCTGGTGGTAAGCATATGAAGTTTTGATAACTTGACTCTAGGAATTCCTTCATAGGTGGTTTAAAGATATTCCTTACTATACGAGCCAAAATATATTTTTGAAGTCCTTCTAAATTCATGTAGCTCTACCCTGCTGGAATAGCATACAATGCTTTTGAATTGAAATTCACTACTTTATCTTCTTTAGAGATTTAGGTAGCTTCAGGTTTTGGGGTACATACACTATTTTTTTGAGTGTAATGTGGCTCTCATTCAATTAGAATTGATCATTATGCTTTCTCATCAATGGATTGTCGAAACCATTTTTATTTTTTTTTTTAAAAAAGGGGATCGACCTTTTAAAAAAACGAAAACGGGAGTCGCCACCAATCCCTTTTTGCTTAGGTGTGATCGGACCACCTTATAAAATGTTTTATTTGGAAAACATTGATTTTGGCCTACGAAATTCAAGAAAGTGGGTTCGGGAGTCGATTATGTACAAGGAAGGATTAACATCATCGTAATGCCCAAAATCGGTACTGAATTGATTAGTTTTCTGTCATAATGTCGAAAATTTGAGAAGATTTAAAAACATGATCTTTTTTAAAAACTTGACCAATTTTAAGTTGAAACTTGAGATTCCTTTGTTCCGAAAGGATACAAATATTACATCCAGCACGTTAGGACACGATGTTTTAAATCTTCGTAACTAAAATCATCTCATGATTTTGAAATTTATTAAAAGGATGTTTAGTTATTTAGTCAAACTGAAAATCGTAACCCAGTATGTTAGGGCACTATTTCCGAATTTCTAAACACCAAACATTGCCTTATTTAAGAAAAACTTTTCAATTAAATGAAATATATATATTTTTTAAAACAATGATTTGAGTAAAATGTAACATTAATATATTACAAGATATCAGTACTAAAACAATATAAATTACATGATATACAGGCATTTTATACAAATATAAACAATTAAAACGACGTAAAATTACTAACAATACATGTAATAAGATGATTATGCCAAAGCAAAAATAAACAAATATATAACATAAGTAAATAAAAGATAAAGTAAACCATTCAAATTACGAAATATAAAAACTTAGAAATGAATACAAAATTATAATAAAGAGGGGTAAATATCAATAAAAAATACATGAGGTATTTAAAACAACAAATTGATATTATAATACTAAAAAATAGAATAATGACCACTTTTAGAAGGGTTAATATATACATATGGAATAATTAATGTATTTTCAATAAATAATATAAAAAAAACTCATGATGAAGAAAGGATAACTTATATCACATATATAGTATAATAATTTAACATATTTTATAAAAGATGATATACATATTTTCTAAACAAACAGTACAGAAACTTTACATTAATAATAAACCAATTTAAAACATAACATAGTATACGAATTTTAAAACAATATCTAATACATAATAAATGATATACAAAAGTAATAATATAAAATAATATATAATTTTATAATTTTATATATATATATATATAAAGTTTAGAATAAAATAAATAATATATATACAAAATAATAAAACAAACACATAATAATCTAGAAAGAATTAAGTTAGAATAAAAATAAAATTGAAAAAAAGGATTAAATCTAAATCTTGATAAAGTTCTGGGGGTGATTTAAAAAACTAAAACCGAATTAGGGACCTATTTGAAACGCGCGCCACAAAGGAGGGACTCACTGGGCAATTATGCCCTATTCCCAAAAAGACATCGTTCCATCATCCGTATTTAAACGGTCTTGGGATTAAATTGAGACTAAAGCAAATATTTAGGCTGAATTAAAAATAGAAGAAAAACTGTAATTGGACTAAATTAAATAAAAATGAAAATGCGGAAGGACCTAGATGGTAAATAGCCCATTTATAAAAAACACGCGGATCTTCCCCGGGTACCGGGTCAACTCGCGGGTCAAAGGGGCATTAAACGGCGCCGTATCACTCAAAACGGGGGGACCAAAACGCACCGTTTTGTCTCCCCATATAAGTTAAAATTTAAAAAAAAATCATTTTCCTTCTTTTAAACAAAAAAAACTCCTGCTCTCTCTCAACTCTCTCTCCCTCCGGCCTGGAATCCGGCACCGTCACTTGCTGCACGCGCCACACGAGCCGCCGTATACGGCGACCGGAAGGTCGAAAACCCTCGTTTTCGGGCCGATTAAAAGGTAATCCCTACCCTTATCATTTCCTTAGTATTATTTTGAATAAAAAATTACAAAAAACTAAAAAAAAAAAAAAAGGAAAATCACCTAAATACGAACTGTTTCTTTGCGATTTTGATCTGAAATTCACTTTCTTTTATTGATTGTGTATGTATTGTGTTCGTAAAACCCCCGCATCCCCCTATATAGATTACATTCGGGCTTTTTATAGCCTTAAAATAAATCAAAAAAAAATCTCATAAATACATAGATTTGCTAGATTTGCTGCCTCTGTTGCATTTTCTTTTCTTTTGCAGGTGAATGGCGAAGGTCACAGCGGCAATAAGGAGCGATTTGCGCGGTAATGGTGGCGCGACATGAGGCCCGAGTATGGAAGCTTGTGATACGGCCACAACACTAGTAAAGCAAGTGGAACCTCTCGAGCTGTCTGAAGGACCGATCACGCGTGCTCGAGCTAAGAAATTCAAAGATGCAATCTCAGCTCTAGTTGAGAGAGTTTGGGCCTAATCCATCACTAATCTACTCGAGAGTTCTTGGTCTAGCTCAACAAGTTCAAAGCTGGCTCAACTTCAGCTCATGAATTTGTTCTCAGCTCAATTCCAGCTCACAAGCTCAGATTTAGCTCAATCTTAGCTCATGAGTTTACTTCCAGCTCATCTTAGCTCAGTTGACTTATTACTTAAGTAGTTCATTAAATAACTGCATTTAATAACCGAAGTATTTAATTAAGTCCACATTAATAACTAAGTTATTAAGTCGACATTATAATAATTAAGTTATGTTTGTGTGTTTAAATATTACAAGTATTAAAATTGTCATAGTCGAATTTAATGCTTGAGATTCTTGTTCATACTTGGCCGAATTAATGTGTTCATATGTGCCTTAATTGGTTGTTTTAATTTTTTGTAGGTACACTCCATGTGGACGGCACAAAGGAAGATGAATCCATCAAGATCCAATTCACTTGGATGTCATACATGCATGAATAAGTATTAATGAAGGTTCATGAACGGCTAGATTCAAGGTGCCTCAAGATTCATGCATGACCGAATACATCCATGCTCAATCAATATGTTCACACCTTTGTTCACACCTAATATCCATTCGGTTCAAGACGTTCACACCATGGAGACTCTTCAAGCAACCATGTTCACACCTAGATGGCTGTTCAAAGATCCTCTTCAATGCACATCACTTTTGGCCAAACTACATGTTATCAATGCCTCAATTAAGGCTATGGCCGAATCTAGCCCATGTATCAAGGAAGTTCATTCATCCAACCATTTTACTTATCTATGAAGACTTCCCTAATTCATTCAACATGGCCGAATGTAGATTTAGTCATTAAGTGAATATTTTCTAGAATTTTCAAGTTATTTCTAGATTAGTTTACTTAGTCATTAAGGACATGAATATGCCCATTTGGCTATCCTATGTTAGGCTATAAATAGTTGGTTATTTTCATTTGTAAGGATTTGTTTTTTTTTGAATGAAAATTAAACTTGTGAGAATTTCTTCTCTAAACTTTGTTTGAGACTTTGTTGACTTATCTACCTAGTAGTGGTGTCAACCCTGTTTCTTTCAAAACCTATACCAAGGTTCCTATCTTTGTAGATAGCGGGTCGAGGTTCTATCTTTTCCATTCTCTACCTTAAGAACCTATAAGTTTCGGGTCGTCACTTCTTAGTGTCAGTTCTTACTTGTTCTTAAGCCGACTTCCTTTCATCCATTTCCAAATACCACCGAACCACTTTAGCCATTAACTCATCTGTTTGTCACCGAGTCTAACTCAACTTTAATCTTTTTTCAAACCTAAAAGAACAACTTGATCACTCTTGTTCGAACCCAAATCAGCAATCTAAATGACTCCAACCCAAAATTGCCTAAACCTTAAACTTACGGACGGAGCTTCTTCGTTAAAGACGGTTGGGGCAACAAAAGCGAAACTACTCATTCAATCGAATCTAGTTTGCATCAGCTTGCGGCGGGAAGAGCTGTGCATTCATGGGAGCTGCGGCGCAAGGGGAAACCCTAGGGTTTCCTCTTTGCCGAATTTTGATAAAAGATGGGCCTATCGGGTCTGTTTTAATTTGGGTTAATTTTTGGGCTAAGGGTTTGGGTAAATGTTTGGGTTTGTATGTTGTAATTGGATTTTGGGTTTATTTTGGGTATGAATTAGATTAAAATTTGGGCTATGTAAGTGGGTTACGGGTTGGCATAGGTTTAGTTTTTAATCCGGGTTGGGGTAATTGATTTAGGCTTGCAATTTATGTTTTGGGCTTGTAAATGGACTGTAACAAAGGACTTTATTTTTTTGGTTTTTGTTTATTTTCTATTTGTATAGCCCGGACAAATTGGGCCTATTACATGGATTTCAGAAGAATCCTTATTTTTGCTTTCCAACAACTATAATTATATTCATCCAAGAGTGATGGACGTATAATCAAACCACTTTCCTTCAAACATTTCATGGCATGACTATCAGATGTAAGATCTCATAAAATGTTTTATGTGTGGCTTTAATACCAATTGAAAATGCAACATCAAAGAGAGTTGTATAAAAAATTATAAGTACATTGAGTGGCACACAAACACAAAAAGAATGAAAATTCTAAATATAGGAAGTTGTTTATGTAGTTTGGTTTTAATCTAATACATTTTCAAGGCTTTGTCTAGAGAAGAATTCCATTACTAAATCTCATGCTACAAGAATTGGTTTAAGCTAATCTATCCTAATCTTTGGATACTTGCAGCCTCATCAAAGTACATGTAGTATAAATTCATCCTCGCTAAAAATAACTCTGTCTACCCAAAGTAGAAAACAAATCACTTAAAGGTGAATAAATTAAACACATAAAATGCTCGAACTCAATTGTTGTGCTTCTAAATTTCTCTCAATCTTACGACTACATTGCTTATTTACAGGCTTACAAAACTTCAACTCCAAACAAGAAATAAATGAGATGAACATATTATTTTGTTCTTGATTTTTACCATATTAATTATCAATAAGATACCCTTGAATTGTCACCAAAATAATTTTCAATTAATCACAAATTTAATCACCAAATACTGATCTTCAAATAATGTTTATTAATTAGCCATGACACTTTTTATATGCTTATCATAATCCATCAGGGTAGGTTTGACCAGTTAGGACTGTGTGCATTGAAGTCTTTACTTTCCTCGAATTACATTGAGAATTATCAGATAAATCATTGTAATGATGTTGTCAACTAAATTGAATGATACACTATGTCAGAATTGCCAACCTTTCAAAGCAGCGCAAATCTGCCTTATATGTATGGAAAGAGATGTGCCGCAACCATGCCACAGCCTGTGCATGAACACATTTCATTTGTGAATAAAATATTAAATCTATTAAACAAGTTTAGAGAAAACATGAAACACTTTACTATTTAACTTGAAAGCTTGGCTGAAATTATATAATCATGTAATTTTTACTTGCAATGATATAAAATTAAAGTGATTTTATACATTTCCTTTAACTTTTTATACAATTAATATTTTAGAAATCTAACCGTTAAAATTATTAAGATATTTATACTTAACATGCATGTAAATTTTTGAGTCGATCTGATATCTTTTATCAAATTGATCTAAAATATTATCTATATTAATATATATTTAACAGTTGAAAGTTTTTCTCATAAAATAGGTAGTTAGAAATTTTTAATTTATGTCAAATTTGAGTATGAAAATGGGGAAGATAGGTAAGCAGCTAAGGCTTTACATGTTGAGATTTGGGAGTGAGGTTTTCAATCTCTTATTTCATTGTATAAATATATATGTTTGAGCAATTATAAATGGTAAAATCAAATAATATGACAATTGACAATAGCATATAATGAAATTCGAAAGCTCACATGTATAATTATACAAAATAAATTTTGAATCTTAATATACAGAACTCAAAATTTTTACCTTTACCAATAACGCTATGACCACATTATCATATTATAATTATTTGTAAATCTCAAATTAATATAATGAAAGAAAATGAAAGAAAACTGTCTCTTCCAAAGTTTATTTAAATTCATGATTTTGTATACATTATAGATTATAAATTATTATAGATAAAAAATTGTATGAGTCAAATTGGATTAGTTTAGTAGTTGATTTGATTAATTTGCAAATTGAATCTAATTTTTTATATACTATATATAAAACTTTTTTTGATACAATGCTTGTAATTACCTATAATCCATTACCAATTCTTAAATAGAAGGAGAACTCACTTTAGCACACTTGAACCCATGTCTTCCTGCACTGGCAATAATATTAATACCAATCGAGCTAAGACTCATTCTGCATAATCTAGTTTAATTATTCTTTTAACTTCAATTCCTGATTTTACTATAGGGGAATTATGATTTTACAAGGTTAGTTTAGTTTGATGTTTATCTTATTTTTTGGTAGTAAAGAAACAGTAAAAGCAATTTAAAAAAAATAATATTAGAATTATTTGGATCTTCTATCAACAAACTCAACACTGAAATTGGGACCATCTCAACTATTCCCATACTTTTGATACCAACAACCAGTATTTTGGGCATGTCAATCTTTAATATAATAAATTTGTTCTAGTTTAATGTTAATTTGTTTTTGAATTTTTGACTTAATTTCAAATTGTTGGAAATTTTAATTAGTAATTTGACATTTAATTCTAATTGGATAGTTTTTTTTAATTTGACTTAAGACTCAAACTCACGTGACACGTCATTCAAAAAATAAGCTTACGTGACACGTAACAACATTCAGTCCCAAAATGGTAACCGAAGGAAGGAGCTGATTATATATTAGCTAGGCGCTAAGCCGTAATGTCTCTTTAAGAAAGTAAAGGGAAAAAATATATTGTTTTGGAGCAGGTAAGAAGCCGCGGTACAAGCCGTCGACTCGGCTAACAAATTATAGTTAATTCTTAATTTTTTATTTTTTATTTTGCTTGATTAATTAAAAAAGCATTTCCATGATGATTTTCTCCTGCACTTTCTTTCATTTTCTCACTGTCCAAACAGGTTGGACACGGCTGCTTCTTTTTTTTTTTTCTCTGAATTCCAGTTCCTTAATGGACCCCGAAGTGATCAAGATTCCTCCTCCGGTTCCTCTCCCTGTTAAGTCTAAAAATAAACAGGTCACCCCAAGCAAACTCGTTTGTTTTTCATTTTTAATTTCGCTCCCATTTTTTTAACTTTACTCTATAATTTTTTTTTGGAAATTTGAATTCGAATAGACAGAGTGATCGCTTTATTTGTTACTTTTGTTATTGGAATTTTGTTTGATCGGTTCATTTTCAACTTTTGATTGATTTTATTTTTGTTTTGGATCATTTTTTTTAGTATTTACAGTGAAAACTTATGAGTTCACTTGTTTATCACTTAAGCCATACCCATTGGTATGTAAAACTATTGGAAATTTAATTTGGTTTTAACGTGGAATTTTGTGGATTATTACTCTTTGTTGGTGGGGGTTATAGAATGACCACATTTGTAGTAGTATTATATGTTCTTTTAATAACCAGAAGACGATAATCAACATAGATGTATACTAGAGTAGATGTTTGAAGTCAATATAATTGGCTTCAAGCTCATTTGTTAATGCTCAATTGTGGATTGGTATATAATCAGGCAGCTTCTTAGGGCTTCTTTACATTTTTAGTTTCAGCTAACCGAGATCAATATCTAATAAAATTCTGAAGATGGTATTTAATTAGGTACGAATTAAGTTCTGATACTGATAATGTATGTAATTGGTATGTGCATTATCTTGGCTGATTGTGTAATGAGCTTAAAGTTGGATATGATCTTATGCCTTTATCTGAAAGTGGGAAAGAGAGCACACCAGGTGGTTATTTTATCATGAAGCATTGACATAGACTGTATAAAATCTTGGAAAAGCATTCCTGTTGATGACTCTATTATTTCAAGGTTAAGGTTGACTTTGATATATATTAACTTTTGTAGATAAACAAAACCACAAATCTAGCTATTCAGCACAAAGAAACATCTAACATATTATACAAAAAGAGTCTTCCTCATCTTTGAGAAATATCTTCTGTATCTCAGGGTTACTAAAAACTTTCTGTTTCATATCTTGGCAGGTTGCTACTAATGAAATAATTGATGTTGATAACAATGAAGATTCAACCGACACAATGATCCTTGATGAGGTAGTTGATATAAGGAGCAAAGGGAAGGCTATAAAAAGTAGCTCTGGTGTTTGCCCTGTTATTAAAGCTGAAGTATGTGAAAGATTGGATTGTTCTTGCAGTTGTTGCTGTTTATCGTTCCTGGTATTAAATTTAATGATGCACATTTGGACTTATCATTTTGTTATTTACTTTTTCCCTATTTTTTCTCTACAGGATTTTGTGGCTAAATCTCTGGGTTTGATAAACAAGGTTAAACCTCCTAAGCATTCTATCCAAGGATCACAAAATATATCTAACCTTGATTGCAATTTGGCCTCTAGTGATGAACTTTTTTATACAAATTACTTTAATGATTTCATGGATGCCGGTAAGTATGCCATGTTGCAAGAACATTTTGATGGTGTTGAGCTTCCTGCTGGAGAAGATACATCCATCCCATGGTTTGAAAATATGACCATTGAGGTTCCTGATGGATTAGAGGCATCCATCCCATGGTTTGAAAATATTTCAGAGAGTAAAAAGAAAACTTCTCATGGAACCATCTCATCGACTACTAATGCAAATGACAATTTACATTTCTTGTGGTTACAAGATCCTGCTCATATCAATATGAATGCAGCTTCAGTTAGTAATTCAAGTTCCCTGACCCCGGATGATCCTTTGAGTCATTCTCCTGGTGTAGCTAATCTATCTTCACCTTCGTTATTTTCTCAAATTCTTCAAAGTCAGAACTCTGCTACTTCACAAACTATATCTAGTATTCAAGATCTTCCGGTTGTGCATCTGCCTGATTTAACTAATGGTAATAATGCGAGTCACCATATAGAAATGATATTATCTCATGCAATCATGTCCCCTGTAGATGAACCAAATCACACTGTGGTTGCAGAACCACCCTCCCCTTTTTGGTTACCCGTGGTGACTCCGGAACAATTTTTCAATAAGCATAGTATCTATTCAAGTTTTCCTGATCTAGTTCATGGCGCATATATAACACCTGAAGAAGTGGCAGACATCAGAAATCAGAAAAATGTAGATGAAGAAGCTATCCTCAGTAAGCTCCAACTTTTTAAACAGTTTGATACTGTTGAAGATTTTTCAGATCACCACTATGCTTCCAGTGGTGCTTCAACAAAGCAGGTGACTAGCTTTTCTAGATATACACGGGTCTTCCGTTTCTCTAATTTTATATTCTTAATTTTTCATCCGATAAACTTGGTTTCTGTTTATTCTATTTTTGACAGCCACCGAAGAATTGGTCAAAGAAGATTCAGGAGGAGTGGAAAATACTTGAGAAGGATTTGCCAGGTGAGTTTTAGCATTACATTCTTCTCTGGGAGAATTTTCCTTTGATTTCTTGTTATTTCTTTTCTCAATCCTGTTTCAATAAATCTGTGGTATAGTAATCCTGCAAACTTGGATTGTGACTCAAAATGTATATTAAGTTTTCGATGCAAAATTTAACAGTTCAGACCTTTGACTGTGATTTTAATAATTTTCTATTCTGCTGATGAAATGTATAAATAATACTTTGTTTTTCTTATTTTATCTTATTTTTATTGTTTCAACAGATACTATTTTTGTTAGGGTTTATGAATCAAGAATGGATCTCCTAAGGGCCGTAATTATTGGAGCAGAGGGCACTCCTTACCATGATGGTCTCTTCTTCTTTGATGTTTTCTTCCCTGCTAGCTATCCTAAAGAACCACCAGTATGTACTTGAGGGTTATGAATTTGAAATATTAACTTGCATCTTAATATGATATCTGGTGTACGTGTTTGGTCTGATGACTAGGAAATTGCTTGTTTCAGCATGTTTACTATCACTCTGGCGGACTTCGACTCAACCCAAATCTGTATGACTGTGGGAAAGTTTGCCTTAGTCTTCTTAACACCTGGTCTGGTAAAAAAAACGAGAGATGGATACCTGGCATGTCAACTATGCTCCAAGTTCTGGTATCTATTCAAGCTCTAATCTTGAATCAGAAGCCTTACTTTAATGAGCCAGGTTGGGAACGTCTTAGTGGCACACCAAAAGGTGAATTAATGTCCAGGCAATACAATGAAGAGACATTTATCTTGTCACTAAAGGCAATGATCTATTCAATGAGGAGGCCTCCAAAGGTAAGCTGAAAGAATTATTGATATCAATTTCAATGGTAACATATGGGCGTTGGAATGTAATTAATTACCCTTGCCTCTCTTCGGCTTAAAATTCTTATGAAAATCCTGTTTGGCTGCAGCATTTTGAGGACTTTGTTGTCGGCCATTTCTACACGCGTGCTCATGATATTCTTGTGGCATGCAAAGCATATATGGATGGGGCTCAGGTAGGTTGCTCAGTAAAAGGTGGTATCCAAGATGTCGAAGAAGGTGAGAAGAGTTGCTCACCGAAGTTTAAGGTCTCCATGGCTGGATGCATAAATATGCTCGTGAAAGAATTTACGGTTTTGGGAGTCAAGGATTGTGAGAAATTCCTTGTTGCTCCTGAATCTCGAAATAATGGAGTTGATAGTATGCCCATGGCTGCTGCAAATATGAACTAGCTTTTGAAACCAAAAATTCTGAAAACTTGGCCAGAATGGTTTTTATTTATAAATTTTGCACAGAAGTTTAATTGATTTGTTATCAAGTAGTTGAGGAATGTAACTTCTGCTTTCATTCATAGGCTGCTTAGAGATAGTTTTGACATTGTACATTAATGTATATAACGATGGGGTTATGCAGTAAATATACTGTCAAATAATCTTTTTTTTTTGTTAAAGATAAAAATATGAATAAAATTAAATAAAAACTAAATATGTAAATAAATATTGGATTTGGATATTTGAACCTGTTATTTTGAAAATAGAATGGATTTGATACTCTCTGAACCAAGATCAATACAGATTTCTCAATCCTTCTAAAGTTTTCATGATATATCTTTAGAAAAACAAATATTTTATTACCATTTCATATGTAGTTTTTGGATCAATGCTTTCACATTGTTGGCTTATCTTTTGCAGGTTTCTGTACAAACCAAAGTGGAAGGAGTTTGTATCGAAGTCTACCTTGATCCTCATGCTGTCTTTATGTGTGCCGAAAGTAATCCGTATTCGACATTTGTGTTAAGACACTTTGTTCAGATATGAATACGTATTGACATTTCTTTGAGTTTGGATATCATACAAATATGACGAGAATAAAGGAGTTTTTTTTTTTGGGTTTTGTTTTGAATGCAAGATGGGGCGGACTGCTCCATGCAAAAATTCCAGTTCTGCCGGCAAAATACTTAATAGGACAGATTCAATCACCTAAAGACATTTCAAGAATAAATTAGAGCTTCACAATAGCATAGCTGATTGTTTCTTCATCTTTGATGCTACAATGTGTATGAAACCTTCAATAATGATACAGATTTGTAAGCTCACAGTCTTCTTTTTGTTCATTAGTTTTTCTGCAAAATCTGTGTCATTTGCTGAGATTGTATTTGAAGAATCCAATGATGATGAGAGCAAAGCTTTCGAATCTGCCACGACTGAAGTGAATGTATACAGTGAGAGTGAAAGTGAAGTCGCTTACTCTGATTACTGCTCTTCAGTTGTTCCTGAATCAGTCACCAACTCTAAAGCTTACACTGAGAGTTTTGGAGCATTTGATGGATATGAAACTGGTTATTACATTGGTGGAAATGGAATTCTCAACCCAAAGATCAACACAATCTCGAATTCCTTCTCATTTGAAACCAGATATGTGTCTAAAACTGTTGCAGATGGTGTGTGGAAGATTGAGGGAAGCTTGATGTTCTACGAATCATGTGATCCGATACCAAGTCCATTTCATTTGAAACTCCATGGATTCTGGTCTGAATTTTCTGGGAATCTCTGTATGGTTGGAACAGGTTCTACTTACTCCAAACAGGGTAATCTGCTAACTCCTGCAGCAGTTTTCAGGCTTAGAAATCTCAGGAATTCGAGTAACATCACTACTTTGATTACTGGAACTTTAGAGAGTGTAAGTTCTAGTGATGGGGTGAACTACTTTGAACCCACTTCCGTAGTCATGTTTCCTTTGTTGAATTATGAGTACACTTTTGACTTCAGAGAGTTTGCACATCAGTTTTCTGGTGAAAGAGATAGCCGGAAGAATTTGGCATTCAATGAACTTCCAAGTAGAAGATTTTGTTCAATGATAATGGGCCATCTAAATGAATTTAAGCTGCAGTACACAAGGGACTGCAGTTCTGGAAAGCAAACTTGCCTTCCATTTGTTCGGTTGAATGGCTATTTGCCTCATTTTCTGTCATTTTCAAGCATTAGGTGTTCAGAGGTTGAAAGGAGAATTCGGGTTTTGATAGAATTTAGAAACACTAGCCATATCGGAAAATACCCTTCTTTCAATCCCAACACAACATTGATTGGAGAAGGAACATGGGATGATAGGGAAAACCAGCTGTTCGTTCTTGTTTGTCAGTTTTTAGACATTGGAGAATCTTGGTCTAACCCTCAGGTTGGTGACTGCACAACAAGGTTGAGCTTTAGATTCCCAGCAATATTGTCTATCAGAGAGACTAGCAGTGCAATGGGGCAAATATGGACCACAAAAACAGCAAATGATTCTGGTTACTTTGATAGGACTATATTCCGAAGTACCGGGAACCATATGGTGGGAGTTCCTGGTTTGAAGTATGAATACACCGAATTTAACAGAGTAAAAAATCTATGCCTGAGAAAGGTGCAGCTGCTCCGGAACAAGGGACAAATTTACCCAAGTGGCCATTCCACAGACTTGAAATTTGACATGTTGGTTAAAAGTTCAGAGAATAAACATGGATGGGGTTCTGCGGATCCTCTCGCCATCAGCGATCAGTTATACAAGCCTTATTTGTTTCTGATGGATCTTCCTGGCACCATGCTGGAAAGAGCAGTGCCTGCAAGGCTTATGAATGTTAGCTATGAAGTGAGCATCACATTGCAAACTCCTATAGATGCAGCTAATGGAGTTTATGTTTCTTATATTGAAGAGAAAGTGGAGATTACAGCTGAAGGGATTTATGATTCTGAAACTGGAAAGTTGTGTATGGTTGGTTGCAGAAAGTTGGGATCTGATAACCAAGTGTTCGAAAATGCTTCTGTGGACTGTGAAATTCTTTTGAACTTTGAGTTTTCTCCATTAAAACCAAATCAAATTGGAGGATATATCACTGGAAGCATCGAAAGCACCCGGACAAGTTCTGATCTTCTTAAATTTGATCGTCTAGAGGTGTATTCTGCCATGCACAAGACCGATCAACGAAAAAGTTTGATTTGGACAATGGATCATGAGACAACAAAGGTTCTATTATCTAACACACTAATGTGCATCTTTGTAGGATTGCAGCTTTATTATGTGCAGAATAACCCAAACGTACTCCCTTCCATTTCACTTGTTATGCTTGTGATTCTTACCTTGGGCCACATGGTTCCTCTTGCACTAGACTATGAAACCTTGCGCTCAAACAAGCAACATCGGAACATGGTTTCGCCGCACAATGGTGGATTGATTGAATTAAATGAAGTGATTGTGACGGTAGTTATGGTGGTTGCTTTCTTACTACTACTTCGCCTTCTCCAATTAACAGCCTCAGCCAGATCACGTGACAGCAACCGAAAGTCCTGGCTGTTTGCGGAAGAAATGACCCTAATTGTGATTGCATTTCTATATGCTGCTGGGGCCAAATTTACACTGCTTGTTGCCACGGAGAAGCGTAGACTGGATGTTGCATTGCTTTACTCTTCATCCGTCGAATCCTGGTATCATTCCATCTACAATGACTTCAAATCATATGCGGGTTTAATCTTGGACGGCTTTCTTTTGCCTCAGATACTTCTCAACATGTTCTCAAACTCCAAACAGAAGGCACTCAGTTGTTCATTCTATATCGGGACCACTTTTGTTCGATTGCTGCCACATGCATATGATCTTTATTGCAATCTCAACTCTGTTTATTACAGCATGTTACAAGTTTCCGTGGGTCCTGACCGGTGTTTTGTCTCCTTTGCTTGGGATGTTACGATATTTTGGGGGCTCCTCCTGCTTGCTGCAATCATTTACTTGCAGCAAAAGTTTGATGGTCATTGCATTCTTCCATCCAGACTTAGACAGCTGGAATCATATTCTGAGGAGTTCCATTCGTAACCGAATCGTGAAGTCTGAGAGAAACTGGGTGCGGCTCTCTTCCCTTACTTCTCAATACATTATTGATTACTATTTTCAAGTCAGAATTGAACTCTTAACGAGTGATTCATAGGTGTGAGTGGTAAATAATGAATGTGTAGATAGGTAATGGAATGGATCTTAACTCATCCTGAATAATAGTGTTTCCTATTTACTGTTTTGAAATAATTTTGAAGTAGAAAAGAAAGGAAAGATCTATGAATTTGTACAAGAAAAGAGTATATATAATACATGCTATTGTATTTTTATTTCCCGTGGAGGATAGGATAGACCCACCCCACACCTTGGGGAAGGAACAAAGCCAAATAATTTTCCATTGAGAAATTGGCTACCCATTCGTGAAGAATTGGCTGGTATTTGCAATGAGATGTATTTAATATTTGTTATATGTTATTCTTATTTTTTTTGAAAGAATATATTATTATTATATACCCATAACATCTTATATTATTGACATAATGATAAATTTAACCCTCAATATTTATATTTTCTGTCAATTTGACTTTTATTCTTTTTCCCATATACCCTCAATATACCCATAACATCTTTTATTGACATCATGCTAACATAATATAATTTGTTTTATATATCATTAACAAATAATTCAAAAACTATAAAAAAATAAAAATAAAAATAAAAATTAAAAGAAATGTAAAAATTTTGTGAATTCGTTTTGGTTGTGGCACTTCATCCATCTCCTCGTAGATATTACGTTTTCGCTTTTTAAGGGAACCATTGCCTATCGATCCCTCATCAGCAGAGTATTGCTGGATATCTTCAAAATTCGCACTACACTGACTACTATGCAGCCCTTGTATTTGTTCCATCTCTTCCAAATCTCTCTCATACACTAATCTAGCACCACACTTCTTCACCTTAACACTGGCTATGCAAATCCCTACTTCGGAAGACAACTCAAGTTCCTGATCCAAGCAATCTGTTGCCCATAAATTATCGGTTTCACATCCACCACATTTGTGTTTCAAGGAAATCAGATACAACTCGTCACGTGAGAAATAACGAATGAAAATGTGGTCCATTACGGGCTGTTTATCAGGCGGGAAAGCACAGATACCCCACCTGGCCTCTCGAGGATTTCTACCCTGGAAATTATATTTAGTGCAATTGGCTTGTCTAGAATATCTATCATGAATAACAGCTGCACACATGAGTTCCTCAGCCCTTGAAGCATCATCACTGACATAAACGCAACACGAAACAACTCCCATCCATTGACTATCATTCCAGACTTCCAGAGGCAAATCTATCTTAATCGAAGAGTCACCTCTTTGTTGACTAAACCATTCCGGGATTTTACTTGCAGGCATAATAATATCAAATACTTCTCTTAAATTTCCAAATACCTGCAAAATAAAACTCTAGTTGTTAATTGTTTGGTAACCAACACCATGAATAATTATGAGACTGTAAAAGAAACAAAGATATTAACGAACCTTTAGATGGTTTTTCAGCAATGTTAAGGCATCGATATTCTCAGCCAATCTGTAGCAGTAAATACCATTAAAATTAGACCAATGGATCGAATTGTATACTTTTGATGGATTTGCAACTAATTCAAGTGAAGTAAAACCATCTGTCCACACAGATCGTATACTTGTTAGAAGTTCAGGCAACGATTTAAGCTCCTTGCAATTCGAGAATCGAAGAACTTCAAGATTGGAAAGACGAGTAAGAGAAGAAGGTATGCTGATGAAGTTGTTATCACTAAGATCAAGTTCTTCTAATGAATATAGACAACAAATATCACTAGGAATATCGAAAAGATTGCAGTCCCTTAGATTCAGCTCTTTTAATGAAGTCAAACCTAACAATGAAGGTAACATCTAAGTCATGGAATTTATCCTTCCTCTTTGAATTGCCTTGCGGCCATTGAAAGACAAAACTTAAAGATTTTTTTTAATTGAGAAATGAAGGATGGCGGTTTTCGTAAGGCTGTCTTACTTAAGTCAAGGTCTTCCAGAAACTCTAGTTGCTGCAAATTCTCAAGCAAATATTCAACTTTATAACAACCAGAAAGATTAAGAGTTTTTAAACTTTTACACCCACCTATGCTCCCTGGGACACTCACAAGGTTCCTGCAATCATGTTAGAAAACAAACTGAATGATGATAGTTATGGTGAGTAAGATATCGTATCTAGGAGGGCTAAAAATATTAGTAATTATCATTTTCTTATTATTTAGCCGACAATTTGGAGTGATGTGTTTTAATCTGAAATTACTAAACTAATTTAACTAAGAACGCAACAGAGAATGAATTAAGGAAATAATCGAATATTAACTAATGAGATAGACAATACCTAGGAAAGAATCCACCTAGACTTCACCTATTATTATGAGTTTGAATTAAACGATTTATTCACTTGTGTCTTGATCCATAGAAATCCCTAAATTATGTTAATATCTCTTTCGAGAGTAAGAACAACTGACTCTAGATTAATTAATTAAAATCTCTTTCTAATTAAAACCCCTATCGTCGCATTAATTCGATCTATGCATTCCTTTATTAGATTTGGCTCTAATTCGGTAGATTTATGTCGTCCTATTTCTAGGATTGCATGCAACTCCACTCAATTATGCTAGATCTACTTTTAAACAGGCACTTTTGCTCCATTGAATTAAGCACATTAAACATGAATTAATATCCCCAAAATATTAAAACAAGAAATAAGCATACATAATTAAGAACAAGAATAAAGTATTTATCGCGTAAAACAAAAATTAAATAATAGGATTCATCATAGGTTTCATCTCCCCTAGGTATCTAGGGGATTAGTTCAAATCCTGAATGAAAACATCTCAAAGTCAGAAAAATCACAAGAAATAAAAGAACTCATAAAAACTTCAGAAGAAATTAAAAGGAGGTCTTCGATCTTGATAGAGATCCGCTTCTGAGTTGATTCCGATGGTGTTCTTCGAGTGTTTTATTCGATCTTCTCTGATGGTTCCCTTAGGTCTTCTTTTAGTGGGTATTTATAGACTTTAAAATACCCAGAAAACCTAAAAATTAGGTTTTTTCGCATCTTTGGGAAGCAGGGTGCAAAATCGACACGGGCGTATGTCCAGCTTGTGTGGAAATGCCTAGGCTATGTGGCTCTTGAAAACAACTTTATTTATCCAATTAATTTAACTCATTTTTCACTCCTTTCACTCCTAAATGTTCTCCTAAGCTCCTAAATGTTCTCTTAAGTATAGAAACATGAATTTAAATGATTAGGAGCATCAAATTCACTAATTTACATATCATACAAAAACGCATTAAGAATAAGATTAAAATATGTTACTTTTATAGCTTATCACTGACTTTCAAAGTAGGCATAAAAATTGCAGCCAAAGAATTTCTATCCAAATTGACTTTCAACCTCATGGAAATGTGGCTTGAAATTGAATTGCAAAGTGGCCTGCAACTTTGCGAATTGGCCTGCACAAATGATAAAGCATTATCATACTGGAAGTTTCATGAAAAATCAAGGACAAAGGATAATGATGGCAACAGCTTGAATAGTCTTAGACGGCAAGGCTTGATAAAGTTTAACCCAGTTTCTTATGCTTATAAATATGTAAGTAGAGTCTTATGAAATTAAATTAAATGAGTGTGTGCTAAAAACATTAGTAAGCTTGAGAGAAAAAGAAAAAGAAAGAAAAGTATTGTGAGTTATAAAAAGGAAAAACTAGTAGCAACTAGTATAGAGAGAAAAAGAGTTTGTATTTGTGTTGTGTTTATTTGTGTGTAATAAAAAAACTAGTATTTGATTTATTTTTATTATGCTTCCAACAAGTGGTATTCGAGCTAGGTTCATGTCAACGTCACAATGGCCAACATGATTCAACCGCAAATCTTGAAATTAAAAAAATACAAATTATAACAATTGGAGCATCCAGATGAAGACTTTGCTCGGTTCTCAAGATCGTTTGGACGTTGTTGAAGAAGGATATGTTGAGCTCGAAAATGCAGCTATTGAGGCGGCTTTGACGAACAAAGAAAAAAGAGTATTGAAAGAAGCTCGTAAAAAAGGATAAGAGAGTGTTGTTCTTTATTTTTCAAGGTGTTGATGAATCAAACTTTGAAAAAATTGTAAATGCGAAGACATCAAAGAAAGCGTGGGGAATTTTGCAAAAATCTCTTCAAGGAGCGTAAAAGGCCAAAAAGGTACATTTACAAACCCTTAGAGCCAAATTTGAGACATTGAAAATGAAACCTTCAGAAAGTGTTGATGATTATGTCACTCGAGTTAAAGCGGCGGTAAATGAAATGAAAAGGAATGAAGAAACACTTGATGATATCAAAGTAATGGAAAAATTTTTACGGTCATTGACATGCAAATTTGATTATGTGGTGGTTGCCATTAAAGAGTCAAAAGATTTGTCACAAATATCAATCGACGAACTTATGGGTTCCCTTCAAACCTAGGAGCACAAAACGAAGCAAAATGATGATACTGGAAATTTGGACCAAGTCTTACAAAGCAATTTGTCCTTCAACGAAAGTGGAGCTAGGGATAATTTTGGACAAGGTACAAGCAATCGTGGAGGATACTGTGGAGGATATAGAGGTAGAAATAGAGGTGGACGAGGCAATCAATCATACAAACAAGTGAAGACTATCGAACATCAAGTCGTGGACGAGGAGTTTGAGGCCGAGGCTGAGGTTAAGGTATAGGTAGATTTCAACAAGGAAATAAATCTCAGATACAATGTTATAATTGCAATAAATATGACCATTATAGTTACAAGTGTAGATCGAATCCCAAGGTGGAGGAGGGAAATCATGGAGCAGCAGTTAGAGAAGAAGAAAACGTGGAATCTAGTGTATTCCTTAGTTATAAACAAGTGAAAAATCAAGTAAAAATATTTGGTATCGTGATAATTGTGCTAGCAATCACATGTGTGGCCAAAAAGATTTATTTTCAAAGTTGGATGAGAAGATTCATAGATAAGTAACGTTTGGAGATGAATCGTACGCCATAGTCAAAGGCAAAGGTAAAGATACTATTACACAAAAAAATGGAGAGAAAAAGTTCATATAAGATGTTTATTACGTACCAGCTTTGAAAATCAACTTTATCAGTCTTGGACAGCTTCTAGAAAAAAGGATATGAAGTACATATAAAGGATTGCATTCTTACCTAAAAAGCAAGAGTGGTGAATTAATTACCCAAGTTGATATGACACGTAACCGTCTATTTACTACTGACATTGAATTTGGAGAGGTGAAATGTATGAAGAACGCAATTAAAGATGATTCATGGTTATGGCATTTAAGGTTTGGGCATCTTGGATTTTCTGGTCTGAAGCTATTGTGAAAAGAAAGTATGGTGAATGGGTTGCCAGAAATTAATCCTTCTGATCAACTGTGTAAAGCCTGCATTAAAGGAAAACAACATAGACAGAGTTTTGAAGTTGGAAAAACTTGACGAGCTAGGAGACAATTGGAAATCGTACACTCTGACATAGCAGGTCCTTTTGATATACCATCACTTGGTGGAAACAAGTACTATGTTACTTTTATTGATGATTTTAGCTGAAAAAGTTGGATATATCTTCTTAAAACAAAATCAGAAACATTTGACAAGTTTATTGAGTTCAAAGCCGTGGTAGAAAAAAAAATGGACATTTAATTAAGATACTCAGAACTGATAGAGGTGGTAAGTATACTTCAAAGCTATTTGAAAGCTTTTACAAGGAGCACAGAATTATTCACCAGTTGACAACTGCTTACACGACACAACAAAATGGAATTGCTGAAAGAAAGAACTGCACTATTCTTGATATGGCAAGAAGCATAGTTAAAGGTAAGCATTTACCAAGAACTTTCTGGGCTGAAGCTGTTCAATGTGCTGTTTATTTGTTGAACTGGTGCCCAACAAAAAGTGTGAAATATAAGACACCAAACGAATCTTGGAGCAATCAAAAGCCAGGAGTTGGACATCTCAAGATTTTTGGATGCATCGTATATGCTCATGTTCCTAACCAGATGAGAAAGAAGCTTGACAATAAATGAGTAAAATATATTTTCATTGGTTATGAAAAGAGAAGCAATGCATATAGGCTATACAACACTCTCACCAAGAAAATTATTATTTCAAGAGATGTTGAATTCGATGAAGCTAATTACTAGAGATGGAGCAAAAAAGAGAAGAAAATTGAAGGATTATTTTTTAGTGATGACAAAGACAGTGACTTCATTAATCAAGAACAAGGCGACGAGAAAACCCTTCTTCAAGTCCTGTTGCAACAACTCCTACAACATCATCATCACCAACCAGTAGCAGTACCAGCAACTAAGAGGAAGTACCTGCCAGAATGCATAGTTTACACGATATTTATGAGGTCATAGAACCTATAGAAACAACACTCAATTATTTATTATTATGTTTAATGACAGAATGTGATCCAATAACATATGAAGATGCAATTGAAGATGTAAGATGGAAGAAGGCAATGGATGAAGAAATTGCAGCAATAAGAAGAAATGACACATGGTGTAACACCCTTAACTTGTATCCGTCGCCGGAATAGGGTTACGGAGCATTACCGTAAAAATGTAACTCAGATAATTCATTTTCAATATTTCATAATCATTGTAAAAACCAATCAAACACATGCATAACGTCCCTAATTCAAGCCCTCAAGGCCTTAGAAACACTTTAAAAACAATTCAGAACTAAAGCGAGAACATTTAAAAGTTCATGGAAAAATATAGAAAAATTCACACTGCAGGGATCCCACAGCCGTGTGGGCATTCGAAGTAGGGACACACGGCCGTGTCCCAACCCGTGTCCATGCCGGTGTAACTCTTTGACTTGGGTTTAGACCTGTTGGGTAGCCTAACCCGAAGGCCCGCCCGAAATATGAGAGGGTTTGGGCAAAAATATAGGCCCGAAAAATGAGCTTGGACAAAAAATAAAGCCCGTTTAAAAAATAGGCTGGGCATTAGGTAAGGCATTTTTAGCCTGAGCTCAGCCCGAATTCACTAAAGGATAATAAAATCTATTTTTTTAATATTATTTTCTTATTGTTTTCTCTCTATTTTGCTACCATTATACTATTATGTTGCTACTATTTTGTTGTTATTGTTTGGATATTATACAAAACTTATTTTATTGTTAATTTTGTTCTTATTTTAAAGACATTTGTTAATTTTGTTATTATTTTAGAAGTTAAGTTGCATCTATCTTAGTGTTATTTAAGTATACATATTTTTTAAATTTTATTTTCAATTTGTTGGGAAATATTTATTTTGATGTTTTTAGTATTTTTGATGTATTATATGTATTTTAAAATTATATAAAAAATAATATGGGTGGGCTGGGTCGGGCCGAGTTTTAACATTTTTATCTAGGTTGGGCTTGGGCAAAATTTTAGGCCTATTTTTTGGGTTGGGCCTGGGCTTAGCAAATGGGCCTAAATTTTTAGTTGAGCCCGACCCAAACCTAGCTCGGCCCAGGCCATGCATACATCTACTTGGGTCACACGGCCAAGTTACACGCCCGTGTGCCAGGCTGTGCAACTCTCAAAATACAACATGTAAAAACTTACAGGGGACATATGGCCGTGTCACATGGCCGTGTGTCACACACGGCTGAGATGTACGCTCGTGTCTTAGGCCGTGTGGATAAGAAATAGGCCAAATTCAAGCCATTTCTTTCACCCAATTCAAGCACATCTAAACAAGCCATTTGCACATATGATCAAGGTATCAAAACATGTTCAACCATGCATAAAATGACCAAATTCCCTTAAACCAATATGCCATAAAGGCACCTCAAACACATACATTAAACATACCTAAACTTGTGCATATTTAACCATTTATCAATCGACTTGTTTCCACACCAAAACATACCACAATTGATACAAATCAGCTATACCATATTAGATTCATGCCATATCAAAATAACTTTACCATTTGGACCATTTTTCACATGCATCATATCCACTTAAATGACACAAACCAACCATTTCCAACTGACACCAAACAACTGACATTTATATACCATATTTGCATCATGCATGTCTAGTTCAAAACCTTTCCAAAATTAAACTATATCTTAATCATGTTGGGATCAATTTATCACATACTGTTTTGGCCATTTAAAGATACATTAACACATACCAAAATTGGTAATTTCAAGACATGCATCAATTTGACCATATTAACCACAACCAACAAGACATCAATCGTACCATAAGTACCTCAAATCCAAGGCAACATTTCATGCCATAAACATCAACCAAAATGACATATACATGCCAAACTCATCAGTTAACATTCAACTAATATCGACCATAAGTCCACAAATACATGCCATTGTAACCACGACCAAAGCATTAAAATCTATTGATAAAATCGTTGGATAGTGTGATGGATCTCTGACTAGCTTCCAACCCAGTCGTGCTTCCGATAATCTATAAAGTAAAGGAAAATAACTACGTAAGCAATGTATGCTTAGCAAGCTCGTATAAACTTTAAGCATAAAATTCCATTTCGATATTAAACTTATTAGGATAGACATAACCTATGCCAATGCCAAAATTCATAAATCTATATGATCATTGACTCACAGATAAGTAAATTCATTGATATCACATATATTTATAATTCATAACATTAAAGGATTTTATGAGATGTAATGTATAACCATCAACCTTTCTATAAGATTATACACCTCTCAATTTAGTTACTTTCTATTCTGTTCCCATTGCTTATCATAAGTCTAAATGACATTATTGATTCCTGACTTAGTGTATTTATCCATGTTATAGGTATATTCATTTATAGTATACATAAAATTTCTCACTTATAAATACATCATTTATCACATTAAACCTTTTATAACATCATAATACATTCCAATTATGTACTTACCATTTCATTCCCTTTTCTTACCCATTTCATATGCATAGTACAAGTATAATCATAAACATCGATTATATCCACAAGCTTAGCATAAGCCTAAGCACATCAACAACACATGTTAGTTCATTTAAACATGATTCATATGAATTTGACATGGATAACCATTATACTTAAGCATAATTCAATTGGATTTATCATCCATCTCAAAACATGTCATGCTTTCCATGTATCACCATTTCAATGAGTTTCATGCATACATATCTTAATTCATATTGAACATTTACCATTTTATTTGCATAACACATAAGACATAAACATAGCATTAATCATAGTCACAAGTTAGTGATTAAACACATAACTTAGCTATATCATCACTTGGTAAGATATGGTACATAAACATAGCATCACTTAAATCATACTTTTCATAATCATGAATGTTCTTACTTGATCATAGATACATTATACCTTTCTATAATTGTCATAGTGAAATCATTTGGAACCCTTACTGGTTCATCCCTTTTCATGCTTGTTGAACCACTTAGAATAATAACGGATACGCAAGAAAGCTCACACAAAGTGTGCTAAACATATAGTCGTAGCTCACACGAGCTGTAAAATGGGTCTACTCACACAAGCTGTCGTTCAGAATGTAAGCTACACGATGTTGCTCACATAAGTTGTCGAGTATCCACAACTAATGTCGAACCTCAGCCATCGGTAGGACATTCAAGACCAGCACCCGAAACATGGTAACCTAGGTCTGCTCACAGAAGTTATCAGTCGAAATGTAGCTAGACGGTGCTGCTCACACAAGCTGTAAAGTATCCGCAACACATGCCAAAACTCAGCCACTGGTAAAACATTTGAGACCAGCAGCTGAAGCATGGTAACCTTAATGACATGTCATTTGTATCTTATATATTTCTAAGGTTCAAACACGGCTCGATAATCATAGTACGTCGTTGAATTTTTATTGTTTCTTTACTCGATAAATTATATAATAACATATATATACATTGATTCAATCAACATAGAATCACATACTAACATTCAATTAATCAGCATTATACAAAATTCAGTTCATATGAACTTACCTGGCTAAATTGTAGAAATGTCAAAGTATAGGGGGCATTTTGGTAATTTTCAATTCTCCTCGATTTTCCACCCGATCTTGATCTAAACTAATAATTTCATTCAATTTATTAATTTATATTTTATGCAATTTAGTCATTTTTAACATTTTTACAAAATTACCCTAAAATTTTACTTTTATTCAATTTAGTCCCTGAGCCCAAAACATGCAAATTAACCATTTTTACCAAAATTGAGCCTAGCCTAATACTTATGGCATCCAATACAGCCATTATTGCAACAATTTCACATCAAATCCTTTTATTTTTACTATTTCAATAATTTAGTCCCTAATTGGTAAATTCATCAAAAATCACTTAATAAAATACTTTTAAATAACAACTAATATTTCAATTTCATCATTTAACATCTAAAATCACAAGGTTCATAAATGGAAACATTCAAAATCTTTAATAGTTTCAAAATTGAAGGTACGGACTAGCTGGACCTAGTTGCAACAATATCAAAAACATAAAAATTACGAAAAATCGATAAATGAATCACTTACATGCATCCATTTTTGTTTGGCCAAAGCTTGGAGCTTCTCACTTTATTTATCCATGGTGACATTTGGTGTTTAAAGAAGAATGAAGAAAACAAATCATAATTTTCATCTTTATTTTAATTATAATACTTATTTTTAATTATTTTAACCTTTATACATAAATAAAACAAAAATTTAAAGTTACCTTACTGTCCCACTATCTTTAGGAAGGCTAATTTACTCAATAAGGCCATCCAATTATAATTCTTTAATCAATTAACACCTTTAAGCTAATAGCGATTGACTTTTTCAACTTTTACGATTTAGTCCTTTTCGCTTAATTAACTATCGAAACGTTAAAAATTTTCAACAAAAATTTAATACCAGCTTAATCACATTTCTTAAATATTTATTAAAATATTTATGATTCAGTTTATAGAAACGAGGTCCCGATACCTCATTTTCTAAAACCATTTGACCTTGGGGTCTTACCACTTGAACTTAATTAATCATTCATGCAACATAAATTACCATAAAAATATTTTTTAAAACCATATTCGACTCATAAATATTCATAAATAATATTTACAAACTTACTCATCGGATTTGTGGCCCCAAAATCGTTATTTTCGACCCCACTGAAAAATAGGCTATTACACATAGGAGCTAACAAGTCTACCAGAAGGACATAGTCAATTGGAGTCAAATGGGTGTACAAAACAAAGGCCTACAAAGAAGGAAAAGTGGAGAAATACAAAGCAAGACTAGTTGCAAAAGGCTACAAGCAAAGATATGGTGTGGACTATAATGAAGTATTTGCTCCGGTCGCCAAAATTGATACTATAAAGCTTCTCATGGAAATTGTAGCACAAAATAAATGGAAAATTTATTAGATGGACGTGAAGTCAACATTCCTTAATGGCTACCTGGAAGAAGAAGTCTACATAGAACAACCACATGGATATAGCAAACAAGAACAAGAAGGTAAAGTTTATCACTTGAAGAAAGCTTTATATAGACTAAAGCAAGCCCCGAGAGTATGGAACACAAGAATAGATGAATACTTTTAGAAGAATGGGTTCATGAAAAGCCCATACGAGCATGCTCCATGTACGAAGAAAAATGAAGTTGGTGACATCATGATCGTGTACTTATATGTGGATGATATGATTTTCACAGGATATAATCCAGGTACGTTCAATGACTTTAAGAAAGCTATGACTAAAAAATTTGAAATGAAAGATATTGGTTAAACGTCATACTTTCTTGGAGTCAAAGTGATACAAATGAAAGATGGAACATTTGTCTCTCAAAAGAAGCATGTGGAATAGATTTAAGAAAATTCAGAATGAAAGATTGCAAACCGTTAGCCACATCAATAGAACCATGCATGAAATTAAGTGTTGATTCATCCAGCGGTAAATCTAATGTTGTTTAAAAGTATTGTTGGAAGTTTAAGGTACTTGACTATCATGAGGTAAAACATCATGTATGCAGTCGAAATAGTTAGCAGATACATGGAGAAGCGAAAACAAGATCACCTGATTGCAGCAAAGAGAATTTTGAGATACACCAAAGGTATGATGGATCATGGTTTATTTTATACACATTCATAGAGTTCAAAAATAGTTGGTTATTCAAATAGTGATTATGGTGGTGACTTGGATGATTGCAAAAGCAAATCTGAATATTTATTCCATATTGGCTCTGCGACATTTTCATGGTCATTGAAAAAGCAACAAATAGTAGCCCTCTCAACATGTGAAGTAGAATACACGGCTGTTGCAACATGCACGTGTCAAGCAATTTGGTTGAAGAATATTTTGGGTGAATTATCTATTATACAAGAAGGTCCAATTATAATTTATATTGATAACAAGTCCACAATATCTCTTGCAAAGAATCCAGTGTCTCATAGTCGAAACAAGCATATTGATACAAAGTATCATTTTATTCGAGAGTAAGTGAAAAATAAAAATGTAGAGTTAGTTTACTTCAAAACAGAAGATCAATTGGCGGACATTTTTACAAAGCCATTGAAAGCGAACATATTCCATAAACTCAAAAAAAAGCTTGGAATGAAAAGTTCGGTTTGAGGGGGAGTGTTAGAAAACAAACCGACTTTCAAAGTTGGCATAAAAATTGCAACCAAAGAATTTCTATCTAAATTGACTTTCATCTTCATGGAAACATGGCTTGAAATTGAATTGCAAAGTGGCCTGTAACTTTGCAAATTGGCCTGCACAAATGATAAAGCATTGTCATGCTGGAAGTTTCATGAAAAATCAAGGACAAAGGATAATGATGGCAGCATCTTGAATAGTCTTAAATGGCAAGGCTTGATAAAGTTTAAGTCAATTTACTATGCTTATAAATATGTAAGTAGAGTCTTATGAAATTAAGTTAAATAAGTGTGTGTGAAAATGTTAGTGAGCTTGAGAGGAAAAAAAAGAGAAAGAAAAGTGTTGTGAGTTATAAAAAGGAAAAACTAGCAGCAGCTAGTATAGAGAGAAAAAGAGTTTATATTTGTACCGTGTTTATTTGTATGTAATAAAAAATTAATATTTGAGTTATTTTTATTACGCTTCCAACAAAATTTTCAAATTTAACAAAACAAGACTGCTCAGGTTTCCAACAGATGGATGAACATATACTAATTGAGTACAACCTTCCAAAACCAAAATTTCAAGATTTGGGGTAGTTGTGAAGTCTGGTACCTTGATTAGGTTTTTGGACCCTTCGAGGTTGAGCACTTTCAACTTATATAGGGCCTGTTGAAAACAATAATAAATTAGAGATAAACAGAGAACAATAAAGGAAAGCTCATTTTTATTGTTATTCTTCAATGTTAATAAAATTTTGATCTTTCTTATTAAAAAAAAGATAGAAAACAATGACCAAATGAGTTAATTCCTACTATGCTTTCCTTCCATAGTTGTTTAATGTTGTTATAAGATAAGAGAAGTATAACAAGGTTTTTCAGTTGAAAACTTGAAGACAATGATCTTAAAAGACATCCCATCCAATCTAAAAGCCGTAGCTCATTAGAAAGACATGTGAGATTACAACAACTTGACTGATAAAGGACTTTGAGTAGTCTTAATCTTTTCATCTTCAAGAAGGCATCCACACTCAAAGTGAGAGCCTTGTTCATTTTCCTAGGTAGAACAAGAATATGATTATAGATATACAAAAAATTTAGTATCTAAAAAGCTATGTTGCTTCAATTCCCAAGACAAAAAATCTTCTCAATTGGACTTGATAGATGACATATTAGTCTTTCAATTGATCTCCTTATTTCCAATTAGATTAAGGATATGTTTAGATCTGTCTACTAATACAAATTGTCTTTCCATATTACGATTTGACCAGGTAATACCGCTTAGTATTAATTTAATCGTTAGACAACCAATGAGCTAATATTTACTTCTATTTTGCTTTGCGTGTAAAAATTATATTAGGACAGTCATACAAAATATATTAATGTAATCAATGAATTTGTTTTATTAATCAATCTATTCAAAAAAGTTATAAGTTTACGAACGAATATACTACACTCAGGGCACTAGATCCAACAATTATATCCACAACGTTTTATATTATTGACATAATGATAAATTTAGTTCTCAACGTTGACATTTTTTGTCATTTAGACCCTTAATATTTTTTTGAGCTAAATTTAGCCTTTAATCTCTCAAAAGAGTCATTGTTTTTTTAACAGAAATGATGACTAAAACATTATTTTTTAACATTGTTGGCATGGCGACTCACATAGCAGTTCATGTGCATATCATGCTAATATAACATGATTTGTTTTATATGTCATGCCAATAAATAATTCAAAAACTACAAAAATTTGAAAATTAAAAAATATATAAAATTTTCATAAGAATTAAAAAAGTTTAGCATGGAGTGCACATGAATTGTCATGCATGTTATGTTTAAAATTTTAACATTTTAGTTAGTATTCTTGTTAAAAAATATATAATTTCAACTTCCTTTTAAAAGGTTAATAGTCAAATTTGACTATTTTTAAAAATTTAATGGCCAAATCTAGCTAAAAAAAAAAAAGAAGGGCCAAGGTGACAAAAAATATGATCGTTGAGAATTAAATTTAAGGTTATGCCTATATTATTCTTATTTACTATTTGTTATATCTTTTAAATATATAAAAACAATTGTAAACGATGAAACTAGACACATTGCATTTAACACATTCTTTGGTCTCTAAAAATTTCGAACAAAAATGAAACCATAATTTTACTTGACGAAACTAGTCTAATAACAAAGACAAAAGGATGATTATAATCTAAAATATATTTATAGGATTTGCACCTTACTTATTAATTGCTTCTTCATGGAGCAATCAAACTTCTTCCACATCTTATCCCCCGCTGATTATATTTCTTCAACCAGTGATCAGAAAATCTAATTATATAAAAAATGAATAAATTAAATGAATACTATTTTGAATGTTATGAAAAAAGAAAAAGAATGTTATCCAAATTTGGGATATGCATAAAATATGAGTTGGTGTTGAATATGTATATGCTTAACATTTTTAAATTAATTACATATATTTAAAAGATTATATCTCATTTGTTATGGAATAAAATATCATAATTGAATACTTTAAATGAAATAAAAAACTGTAAATAATTAAAAAATGTCTAAAAGAAAGAATTAATAGTAATGTAGTAGTTTACCACAGTCCGCCCATTATAGAAGTGAAAACTTTTTGCATCCGTTTTGGTTGCAGCCCTTCATCCATCTCCTGATAGATATTACGTTAATTTTCGCTTTATAAGGGAACCGTTACCTTTTGATCCATCATCGGCAGAGTGTTGCTGGATATCTTCAAAATTTTCACAACATTGACTACCATGCAGCTCTTGTATTTGTTCCATCTCTTCCAAATCTCTCTCATACACTAATCTAACACCACATTTCTTCACCTTAACACTGTCTATGTAAACCCCTCCTACGAAAGACAACTCAAGTTCATTGCATTCCTGATCTAACCAATCTGTTGTCCATAAATTTTGATACATCTCGTCACGAGAGAAATAAAAAATGCAAATGTGGTCCTTCATTACGTGTTTATCAGGCGGCAAAGTCCAGGGAGCCAACCTGAACTCTCGAGGATTTCTACCCTTGAAATTAGAAAGTCCAGATGCAGCTCTAAATTAGTGGATTTGCTCAACCCTTGAAGCATCATCACTGACAAAAATGCAGCACGAAGCAACTCCCATCCATTGGTTATCATTCCAAACTTCCGGAGGCAAATCTATGTTAATCGAAGAGTCACCTCTTTGTTGACTAAACCATTCTGAGATTTCACTTCCAGGTAAAATAATACAAAACAATTTTCTAGAATTTCCAAATACCTGCAAAATAAACCTCTGGTTGTTTGGTAACTAACACAATGAATAATTATGGGACGTGAAAGAAACAAAGATATTAACGAACCTTTAGATGGTTTTTCAGCAATGTTAAGGCATCGATGTTCTCAGCCAAACTGTAGCAGTGAATACCTCTAAACGAAGACCAACTGATTGAATCGTGTACTTTTGATGGATTTGCAACTAATTCAAGTGAAGCCCAACCATCTGTGCACACATAATTTATACTTATTAGACGTTCAGGCAACGATTTAAGCTCCTTGCAATTCGACAATATAAGACGTTGTTGGAAGGAAGAGTAAGAGACGAAGGTATGCTGATGAAGTTGTTACCACCAAGATCAAGTACTTCCAAAGAATATAGACAACAAATATCATTAGGAATATCGAAAAGATTGGAGTTCCTTAGATTCAGCTCTTTTAATGAAGTCAAACCTAACAATGAAGGTAACATCGATGTCATGGAATTTATCCTTCCTCTTTGAATTGCCTTGCTCCCATTGAATGACAAAACTTGAAATTTTTTAATTGAGAAATGAAGGATGGTGGTTTTCGTAAGGCTGTTTTACTTAAGTCAATCTCTTTCAAAAACTCTAGTTGCTGCAAATTCTCGGGCAAATATTCAACTTTATAACAACCAGAAAGATTAAGAGTTTTTAAACTTTTACACCCACCTATGCTCCCTGGGACACTCACAAGGTTCCTGCAATCTTTCAAATTTAACAAAACAAGACTGCTCAGATTTCCAACAGATGGATGAACATCTCCTAATCTAGTACAACCTTTCAAAACCAAAATTTCAAGATTTGGGGCAGTTGTTAAGTCCGGTGCCTTTGATCAGGTTTTCGGACCCTTTGAGGTTGAGCACTTTCAATTTATACAGGGGCTGTTGAAAACAATATTAAATTAGAGATAAAAGAGAGAATAACATAGGAAAGTTCATTTTCATTGTTATTCTTCAATGTAAATAAAAATTTCATCTTTCTTCTCAAAATAAGATAGAAAACAATGACGAAATGAGTTAATTCTTACTATGTTTTCTTTCCATAGATGTGAAATGTTGCTATAAGATAGGAGAAGGGCAACAAGATTTTCTGGTTGGAAGCTTGAAGACAAGGATTTTAATGGATATCCCGTTCAATCTAAAAGCCGTAGCTCATTAGAAAGATACGTAAAATCATAACAATTTGAACAACAAAGGACTTTAAGTAGTCTTAATCTTTTCATCTTTAAGAAAGCATCCGCACTCAAAGTGAGAGTCTTGTTCATTTCCCTAGATAAAACAAAAATATGATTACAGATATACAAAACATTTAGTATCTAAAAAGTTATGTCGTAACACCTATATCCGCACTCAGGGCACTATATCTAACAATTATATCCACAACATTTTATATTATTGACATAATGATAAATTTAGTTCTCAATGTTGACATTTTTGTCATTTAGGCCCTTAATATTTTTTTTGAGCTAAATTTAGCCTTTAACCTCTCAAAAATGAGTCAAATTGTTTTTTTTTTTCACGGAAATGATGACTAAAACATTATTTTTTAACATTGTTGGCGTGGCAACTCACATGACAGTTCATGTGCACATCATACTAATATAACATGATTTGTTTTATATGTCATGCCAATAAATAATTCAAAAACTACAAAAATTTGAAAATTAAAAAATATATAAAATTTTCATAAGAATTAAAAAAGTTTAGCATGGAGTGTGTAGAAGCCCAAATTAGCCCGGGGCCCATTTTACAACCTCAAACCCAATACAACCAAACCCTTCACCCATACAACCCACCTAAGCTAGCCCAAACCCACTTAATTACAAAATAACCCACAACAACTACCCAAATAACAACAAACCCGAATGGCCCATTAAACCCAATACCCACTAACCCAAAACCAACCAAATCTAAGCCCAATACCCAAACAAAAAAAAATCAGAAACAAACCTAACCCTGGCCCCTAAAATCGGCGCCGCAACCACCTTCTGACTTTCGGTCAACTGCCCACTGCTCCACTGCACCACCGGCCACTTTGCTACGTCCAACCACCGCCCCCAACTGCACCTGCAAGCAATTAAATAGGAAAAGACAGAAAAGAAAAAAGAAACAACTTGTAATGGTTATAAAGCCAAATCAAAAAATTTGTAATGGAGGTTCAGCATTTAGTAAAATACATACACTCTATTTTCAAAACACAAAAACAGTGATAGAGTAATATAAAAAACAGAGAGTCAATCCAAACTGTCAATCCAAACTGAGTAATCCAAACACCAAAATACAGTCGAGGATATAAGGTGACTTTCATCCCTATTTTATTTTTGAACTTTTATTTTATTTTATTTTATATCTATAAATATATATATATTATTAAGTAAAAAAAAGAAACTAAAAAAAACTAAAGAAAATACCTTTTTTCGATTTTCCGGCCATCGTACACGGTGGCCGACGGTAGCGGCTCCGGCGACAGTCCGGCAGTGGCCCGACGGTGGTCCGGCGATCGGAACTCCCACCGGATTCCGGGAAGAAGAAAGGGGGGATGAGAGTTTTTTTTTCAGTTTTTTTTGAAGAAGGGGTTAAAATGAATTTTTTTTTGAAATTTTTGAGGCTTTTATAGAGTTCCAAAACGACGTCGTTTTAAAGAAGTTCAGAACCCCCAAAACGACGTCGTTTTGCCCTGGACCGGACCAACCCGACCCCTACCTGCTAGGATCCGCGTGTTTTTGTATAATGGTCTAATTGCGCAAATGGCCCTTCTGCTTTTCTATACTGTGTAATTAAGTTTCTTTGTTTTTTTAAATTTCGCCCCAAGATTTTGTTCCGTTTTCAATTGAATCCCCCTTATTGCTATGTGTTTTAGGCCGATTGGGTTTATTTTTTTTAGTCCCTCACTATTTTTTGCGTGCTCAAATTGATCCTTCTCTCTTTATTTTTTCTAAAATTTGCCCCGATCATTCTGTTTTATTTCTAAATTAATCTTTTTTTAGCATTTTGATATTTTATTAATTATTATTATTATTATTATAGGTATTTTAATATTTAAAATCATTCTTTTTTATTTCTTTTTTTTCTTTTTTCTTTTTTCATTTTTTTCGTATGTATATATATATCCTTATATATTTTTACTTTTATTATCAGTATTATTATTATTGTTAATTATCGTACTTATTTCCTTTTCACATTTTTTATATATTTTATTATTATTACTACTATTACTATTATTATTTTATGGTATTATTATATTATTTAGTATTATTTTTAATATTACATTCTGCTATTATTTTTACTATTATAATTTATCATTGTTACTATTATATTATTGAAACATTATTTTTATTTTCTTTTATCATTATTGCTGTTATTCTTTATATACTATATTTAGTTTATATATATATATATATATATATCATGTTTTACTATTATTTTTGTTTATATACACCTATATATTATTATATCATATTTAATATTATTTCTATCAATATTATGTTTACAATCGTACGCATTGTTATTGTTCTTTATATCATCATTAACATATATATATGTATATATATATATATATGTATATATTATTATTTTATATTATTGTTGTAAATTTTTTTTTCTCTTTTTCTTCTTATTATATTATTATTATGTACATTTTTTAATATTTTCTTTTATTGAAAATATTATTATTATTATTATTATTATTATTAGTACATACTTTTATTATATGCATATATATATTTTTATGTACATATTATTATTTTATATTATCATTACCAAATATATCATTTTTTATTTTATTATTAGTACATTATTTGTTTTTATTTTCTTTTAAATACCATTGTTGTTGTCATTCTAATATTCTAATATTCCATGTTAATATTTTTCATTAATTATATCATTGTTTGCATCGCTTATTTATTTATGAATTCTTACTTTAAAAATATTTTTCATGTTTTTAATTAATTTCAATAAATAAGGCAACGTACTGATTTAACATTAAGTCATCGATTTCATCGCTATGTTGGGTGAAATTCGTCGGCTCGTGTTAAAAACGGGACGTCCTTCTAAAAACCAAAAACATAAGATTTCTCATTTCTTTCAATCGGATCACGATTAAATATCAAATTGAACTCGTATTTTTGAAAATTAAGACAAAATGTGTTTAATAAGATACCAATTTTGGGCGTCACGAGGGTGCTAATACCTTCCTCATGCGTAACCGACTCCCGAACCCTTTTTTTCTCTGAATTTTGACGTAGACCTAAATTCGACCTTCTTTTATCAAGAAAATAAATTTTTTCTGTTAAAAAGAGGATTTATTAGGTGTCCGATCACACCTAGGAAAATAATCGGTGGCGACTCCCCTTTTTTGATAAATCGAAAGTCAGTTTTTAAATTTTCAAATGATCACCTCAATTAGCGACCAAGCTAAAATTTTTACGTCGCTACAGAGTGCACATGAATTGTCATGCATGTTGTGTTTAAAATTTTAACATTTTAGTTAGTATTCTTGTTAAAAAAAAAATACATAATTTCAACTTTTTTTTTAAAAGGTTGATAGTCAAATTTGACTTTTTTTTAAAGGTTAATAGCCGAATCTAGCTAAAAAAAAAAAAAGAAGGGCCAAAGTGACAAAAAATATGATCGATGAAAACTAAATTTAATATTATGCCTATATTATTCTTATTTAATATTTGTTATATCTTTTAAATATATAAAAACAATCTTAAACGATGAAAGTAAACACATCACATTTAACACATACTTTGGTATCTAACAATTTCGAACAAAAATGAAACCACAATTTTACTTGAAGAAACTAGCCTAATAACAAAGATAAAAGGATGATTATAATCTAAATATCTTTAAAGGATTTGCACCTTACTTATTAATGGCTTCTTCATGGAGCAATCAAACTTCTTCCACATCTTATCTTATCTCCCGCTGATTATATTTCTTCAATCTGTGATCAGAAAATCTAACTATATAAAAATGAATAAGTTAAATGAATAATATTTTGAATGTTATGAAAAAAAAAAAAGAATATTATCCAAATTTGGGATATGCATAAAATATGAGTTGGTGTTGAATATGTATATGCTTAACATTTTTAAATTAATTACATATATTTGAAAGAATATATCTCATTTGTAATGAAGTAGATAATAGTAAAATATCATAATTGAATACTTTAAATGAAATAAAAAACTGTAAATAATAGTAATGAAAGTAGTTTACCACAGTTGCCCATTATAGAATTGAAAACTTTTTGCATCCGTTTTGGTTGCGGCCCTTCATCCATCTCCTCATAGATATTACGTTTTCGCTTTATAAGGGAACCGTTGCCTATTGATCCATCATCGGCAGAGTGTTGCTGGATATCTTCAAAATTTGCACAGCACTGACTGCTATGCAGTTCTTGTATTTGTTCCATCTCTTCCAAATCTCTCTCATACACTAATCTAACACCACACTTCTTCACCTTAACACTGTCTATGCAAACCCCTCCTACGAAAGACAACTCAAGTTCATTGCATTCCTGATCTAACCAATCTGTTGTCCATAAATTTCGATACATCTCTTCACGCGAGAAATAACGAATGAAAATGTGGTCCTTTACTGGTTCACCAGGCGGGAAAGTCCAGATACCCCTCCTGAACTCTGGAAAGATTCCTACCCTTGAAATTAGAAAGTCCAGATACAGCTCTAAACACGAGTTCCTCAACCCTTGAAGTATCAGCACTGACAAAAATGCAGCACAAAGCAACTCCCATCCATTGATTATCATTCCAAACTTCCAGAGGCAAATCTATCTTAATCGAAGAGTCACCTCTTTGTTGACTAAACCATTCTGGGATTTCACTTCCAGGTAGAATAAAATTAAACATTCTTCCTGAATTTCCAAATACCTGCAAAATAAACCTCTAGTTGTTTGGTAACTAACACCATGACTAATTATGAGACCGAAAGAAACAAAGATATTAACGAACCTTTAGATGCTTTTTCAGCAATGTTAAGGCATCGATGTTCTCAGCCAATCTGTAGCAGTGAATACCAATAAAAGTAGACCAACCGACTGAATTGTATACTTTTGATAGTTCAGGCAACGATTTAAGCTCCTTGCAACTCGACAATCCAAGATATGCAAGATTGAAAAGAGACGAAGGTATGCTGGTGAAGTTGTTACCACTAAGATCAAGTTCTTTTAATGAAAATAGACAACAAATATCACTAGGAATATCGAAAAGATTGCAGTGACTAAGATCAAGGAATTGCAATGAACTCAAACCTAACAATGAAGGTAACATTGATGCCATGGAATTTATCCTTCCTCTTTGAATTGCCTTGCTCCCATTGAATGACAAAACTTGAAGATTTTTTAATTGAGAAATGAAGGATGGTGGTTTTCGTAAGGCTGTTTTACTTAAGTCAAGCTCTTGCAAAAACTCTAGTTGCTGCAAATTCTCTGGCAAATATTCAACTTTATAACAACCAGAAAGATTAAGAGTTTTTAAACTTTTACACCCACCTATGCTCCCTGGGACACTCACAAGATTCTTGCAATCTTTCAAATTTAATAAAACAAGACTGCTCAGATTTCCAACAGATGGATGAACATCTACTAATCTAATACAACCTTCAAAAACCAAATTTCAAGATTTGGGGCGGTTGTTAAGTCCGGTGCCTTGATCAGGTTTTCGGACCCTTTGAGGTTGAGCACTTTCAACTTATACAGGGGGCTGTTGAAAACAATAATAAATTAGAGATAAAAAAGAGAAAAACATAGGAAAGCTTATTTTTATTTTTATTCTTCAACGTACATAAAAATTTCATCTTTCTTCTCAAAATAAGATAGAAAACAACGACTAAATGAGTTAATTCTGACTATGTTTTCTTTCCATAGTTGTTCAATGTTGCTATAAGATAGGAGGAGCGCAACAAGATTTTCTAGTTGGAAGCTTGAAGGCAAAGATTTTAAAAGATATCCCGTCTAATCTAAAAGTCGTAACTCATTAGAAAGATACGTATAATCATAGCAATTTGAACAGCAAAGGACTTTAAGTAGTCTTAATCTTTTAATCTTTAAGAAGGCATCCACACTCAAAGTGAGAGTTTTGTTCATTTCCCTAGATAAAACAAAAATATGATTACAGATATACAAAACGTTTGGTATCTAAAAAGTTATATTGTAACACCTATATCCAAATTTGAATAACATAGCTTCAAAGAATTGGAGTTTATATTCACAAACTCACACAGCTAGAAACCATGATATACACACAAGAAAAGTGTTTGGCTAAAGAGAAAATGCAAGAAATCGATACAACCAAATGCAATGACATTACAATTACACCAAAATACATACAACGAACTTTCACAATTACAATAAACATACTCTTAACTACTGTATAGAATGAAATAGAGACGAGCAAAATTCGATTCAAAAACAAATTTTAAAATTAAAAGTATTTAAAAAAATTCAAAAATTATAAAATTTTTAAAAAAATCTAAGAATATATAAAAAAAATTTAAAAATTCATAATTTTTTTAAAATAATAATTTTGGAGACCTAAATAAATTAATTAATGATTCAAGTTTATCATACTAAACTATATTTTTTTTTCTTATTTTGCTTTGAAATTTTTTTTCAAATATATATGGTTTCAAATTTATGTTCTTTAACATAAAATTACTTATATTATAACAAGATTTTAACTTGACATGTTTAATTTTTTAATTTAACTTAAACAATTTTACTCAATTCAATTTGACTCGACTCAACTCAACTCAAATTTCATTTCACTCGACTCGACTCAAATTTCATTTCACTCGACTCGATTTAGAAAAAATAAAATCAAGTTAAGATGATAAGATAGGATTTGTCAACTCAATTAACGCAAATTTTTTATTAGATTTGATCGAACGCTTACCCTTAATGATGAATGCATACATTTATATAATTTTCACTAAGCATGGAAGATTTTTGCCACTTATTTTTTTATTATTATTTTTATAAAAAAAAAACCAGCATTATACATAAATATATGTTTATACGTTTTCTTACCTTTTATTGTCAATGATCATACCTTCAATCATCTCTGTAGCCTAAAAATAAAAAAATTAAATATAAGACAAAAACTCTTGAAATTTACATTTATGATTATCAAAGCTTGTTTAGCATCATTTATTATCTGTTGAAATTAATAAACAAAAACAAACTAAATAAAACAATTTTCAACTAAAGTAATTCAATGAAACAGCATTCTATTTTATACATATCGTGCATGCCTTTTTTAATATTTATAATAAAAAAATAAAATAACACTTTCTAGAAATCTAGAGGACAAATGTACTCATTTTCTTTTATCCATATTTAAAATAAACACTTAAACACTTTATAAATACAATAGACCTTTTAATGCTAGAATATATAGTTTTTATGAAATGACTTACTGTGTTTTTTGTTAGCACATGATAAACATCTCTTTCTGCCCACAATCTGCAACGTTTTCCAGGTTCAGCAACAGATTTTTCTCTAACAATTTTTCTTCCCATTTCTTGTAGTAAGTCATGCATCCACAATTTGTTGTGTTCATTAACTTTTAGTAGAGAGATTTTAATGAGAACATCAATTCTAATATCAGGAAAAACTCACAACCATCTAATACTTTTGTTACAAAATCTTTCTCCTCCCTGTTAAAGAAGCATGCTATATCTAAAAATATGTTCTGCTCAGTTTGGTCCAATCCATCAAAGCTTATTTGAAATCTGTCAAGAATTTCTTGGTTAGAATCTCTTTCAAGTCTTCCTATTGCACTTCTCCACTGGGCTGCATCTCGGCCACACAAAAAGGAACCCAAAACTTCAAGAGCTAAGGGAAGACCTCCGGCATATTTTAAAACACGTTTAGAAAGATCACTAAAATCATTTTCTAGCCTAGTCTCACCATTAAAAGCTTTCAAATTGAAATGTCGGAGTGCTTCATGTGCACTCAATGTTGTAGGCTTATACACGTCATCAACTCCTTAAAATCGGAGCAAATGTTCATCTCTTGTTGTTACAATGATTCTGCTCCCTAAACCGAACCAGTCACGCCTCCCAACCAAGCATTTTAAGTGTTGTAGGTTATCAACATCATCAAGAACAACAAGAACCTTTTTGTTAGATAACCTGTGGTTAATTATGGCATTCCCTTCATGAACATTGAAGAAATTAAAGCATTCCTCAGGCAAGATTTGGGAAAGAAGTTGTTTCTGTAACGAAACAAGTCCACATGTGTTTGAAACTTCTCTAACATCAGCAAGAAAGCTTTTACCTTCAAAATGAGGTGACATTTGAGTGGAAGCAACTCTTGCAAGAGTTGTTTTACCGATGCCACCCATTTCACAAATTCCAATAATACGGACATCATCTTCACCAATATCTATTTTTGCATACAACTCCTCTAACTATGTCTCCAATAAAATCGGTTTCATGCCTATAAACACAAACAAAAAAAAAAAAAAAGAATTTGGTCTCTAAACAAGAAATCAACAGCTAATGGACATGGGTGTACATATTGATATAACATGTATTCTAATATATATGGTTTTTTTTGGGTTTGCTCGGCTAAATCTAAATTTTCATTTTGCTTTGGGTATGATGTCTGTGTTGTTTATATTTCTTTGGGTTTTCTTGTTCTTTTGGTGGGGAGAGATGGGTTTTTTGTTTCTTGATTCGGAGGGTCGGGGCAGCAGTTTTGTAGTGTTATCTGAAAGGCCTTGAGTCAAGAGTCTGATATCGGGTGTTTTGGGTTTCATGGTCTCTTGATCAAGTGGTAATGATTTTCAACAGAGATTGAAATTTTACTATGAAAATAGAGAAGAACATCATGTAAGCAGTAAAATTGGAAAACAGAGAAGATAAGAAGGAGTTGCCTGTGATTTTAATGCCAACCCTTAATGTTTGCGACTTGAGTCAAAGCATTTCGCCACCTTTGGACCTTATCTTCATCATATCTCTTTTCATGTTCCGCAAAGGCTTCTTCAACTTGTCCTTTCTGTTTTCTCAAATCAGATGGATCCACGTCATAGAAAACTGGAAACAATTTATAACCCTTGTCGTTTTTCTGCTTAACAATCTCAGTAAGTTCGTCCAAGCACCAACCCGAAGAAGCATAAGATTCTGAAAAAACGATTACGGAGCACCATGATTGCTGAATGGCTTTAAACAGTACTGGCGCGATCTCTTCGCCTGCCTCCAGCTTTGGATCATCCCTGAAGGTGATTATTCCGCTCCTTTTCAGAGCATCATAAAGATGATCAGTGAAGTTTTTGCGGGTATCTTCACCTCTAAAACTTAAGAAAACATCATATTTCTTTCTAGAAATGGAGGATGAAGTTGAAGGCAATGACAACATGATGAGAAGAAAAAGATATCAAACACTTGTGGTCAAAATCAGAAAACAGATGTCAGATATCAGAAAGAAACTACAAACAGTCTTTTAAATATAGGAGCATGAAGAATGAGAAGAATAGATCAAATTTGCAAGGAAAGTAAACAGAGGTTTCTAGGCAATTTCCCTGTAAATATGAAAGCGTGTAGTAATTTGAATCACTTTTAATAACCTTAAAATCTTATTTTTAATTGAAAAAATATATAAACACGCCTTAATTCATTATTTAAAATTTATTGAGTCTTAGTTCAATTAGTATTAATATTATTGTTATCAATAAAAAAGACATAAATTTGAATGCGTTGAGTGATGTTACACTTATATGAAAGGATGTAAATAAAAAAAAAATCATTATAATCCATAAAAAATATTATTATTATTTTTTGTACAATAATAATTTGAAGTTAGATTATTTACCACCAAAACAATATCTTCAAAAATAGTCTTAAGTAAATGATACATAGTTTTAAATTTTTTTATCAAATAAACAAAAATCAAATTGGCATAAACTAAAAGCAAACCGAGATTTTAATAATTGGTTCAACTATATTAAATGCTATATATTCATATCAAATAAATATTAAATACAAAAAATTGTTTATAGATTCTTTAAAAATTAGATTATTTTTATTTTTATTTATTAAATCATTCATATATTGTTTCATAGAAAAAATTTAATTAATAGACTATAAAGGTTGGTAAGATATTAACTTTTCAAACTATTTTTAATATCAAACTAGATTTAGATCTTTTATCTTTTCTTATTTTTGGCATACAATATATGCTGCAAAATGCATACATTAAATCATATATATACTTGTTAGTTTATAATTTTAAAGAGATTATTTTAGAGACAAAACGTATTTTTACCATTAAACTATATTAAATTTTATATTTTTATTAAATATAATAAATTGTATATAAAATTATTATTTAAAGCCTATGTCAATTGTTCGAGCTGTTTTACTGTATTCTTGCCAAAAAAAAAAAAAATGCCAAAATTTTTAACTCTATACCATTACAAAAATTTCAAACAAAGCATTACTAAAAGATGCATAAAATGAAAAATGAAGGGAATGGTGATGAATTTGTGGAAACTGAAACAATCCAAGGCAACCTTAATTGCTTTTCCCCTGAAATAATCCTCTTCTGTTTCTTATTTATACAATCTTTAATTCTAGTATGGTAAAACAAAACCCAAGTTAAAGATTTAAGAAAAAAATTTCAAAATTAAATCTCAACTTTTACATATTATATTGATTTAGTCATAATTTTAAAAAATTAATCTTTAAAATTTACAAATATTCTCCATTTGATCCTAATTCTAAGATATTCAAAGAAAATTTAAATTATTATTTTGAAAATATTTATGTACTTTTATATATTTCTTCGAATTTTTTAGAATAAGGATCAACTTGAGTATATTTGTAAAATTCAACTAAATCGATATAATATGTAGAACTTGAAAGTTAATTTATTAAAAAAGTTGTTGAAATAGCATAGTTTGTATTCATGAAGTTGGAACTAAATGCCAAACACAAACACTTAATAAAAAATAAAAATGGTTAGCAAATAAGGTGTTTGAGCTTTAAAGGAAGGCTGGTAACTGAGGTTTTGGTGATTCATTCAGCAATCCAACTTTCTCCACACTTTTTGTCCCTAATTAATGTTGCTCTCTCAGACGGCTCATTATAAAATCGAAATTTTTTTCATCCCTTTAGGTTGTGGCTCTGCCTCTGTCTCCTCGCACACCTAACTCGCAAATATTACATAAAGTCGAGCAAACAATTAGAGTCAATAATTATAGTGTCGAAGGCCAACAATGTTAACCATGATAAAGCCTCCCTAATGGCAAAACAAATATAGTGGAAATAAAGAATGTGGAAGAATTCTTTAGTGCGTTTGTACTGTTTTAAAGCAAGTGAAAATATATAATACCTTCAAAACAATATTTCATTGATTGCTTCCTAATCCTAAAGGTAACGTGTTAGGTTATTCAAATATATTCAAAAAAAAGAAGAAAAAGGACCACCAGCCAGCCAGCCAGCCCCAATTTATCAACTTGTAAATTATAATCACATACAGTTCCAAGAAATAAAACAAAGTAGAACACTCCTCCTAGTGTCACTAACAACCTTGAAGTTCCGTTATGATGGGAAAATTATTTAGAACATGGGAACCTTGAAGAAATAAAAAATTCTAAATTTTTTTAAATTCTATCAGATTATGATGGGAAAAGTTGAATTCATTTTGATTGAATATGGAATAATCAATGGGTATCAGGAAATTCCTGTGGTTTCTAAGCAATTTGTGTGGAAATATGAAAGGATATAGTGGTAGAAGACAAGTTGGGTCACAGAGATCAGAAAAAGGAAGAATCCAACAAGGTTGAAAAGTTTAATTATAAACTTTTAATAAATGAAAAATGTTGGACGGTTGGTTTTATTATGGAGCAGATATTATTATAATATATATATTTCATAGATTACTTCCTAACCCTAATTATTCAAAAATATTCAGAAAAGAGTAGCCAACCATCCCTAAATTATTAATTTGTATAGAAAATAGTAAATTATAAACACATACACTTCCAATTTAAAAAAAAAAAAAAACAAAGGACAAGACGTTATCCTACTCTCACTACCAACCTCCAATTAAGTTCCTTAAAATGAAAAATTAAGGAAAAAAGTGATGAATTTGTCGAAACAATCCTCTTCTCTTGGAATGTCTAAAGTCATACTACTTCCAATCCTACATAACATAATCCTCTTCTCTTTCTTATTAATACAATCTCTAATTATAGTAAAAGCTAAATTTGGCCATCAAACTTTTAGAAATAATCGAATTATTATTATTTAATAAAAATATTAACTAAACACTAATTTTTAAACATGACAGTTCACATAACAATTTTTTTTTAAAATTTTATGAATTTTTATTTTTTTATTTTTTTATAATTTTTAAATTATTTGTTGACCTGACATATAAGACAAATAATGTTATGTCAAAATATGAAGTACATGTGGACATTAAATTTATGACTAAATTATAAATTTTTTATTTTGAATGTATAAAATGAATAACGCTCCAACAAACATTGCATTTGCCCACCAATCTCTGGAAAGTGGATTGGAAGACTTGCAAGACATTTGCAGTTTTTTGGGTTCAAAACTTTAAGCCTTCTGAGATGTTCAATTGAAGAAGGAAGTTCTTTAATGGCTGTATCATCTAAATAAAGTTCCAACAGGTTCTCCATTTTGCAGTCAATCTCTGAAAACTTATGAATTCTTAAGACTTCTGCAAACTCTTAAATTCAGAAGTTTTAGCGTCTTGAGCTCTCCAATGGATGGATGAATATCTACTAATCTAATACAATCTTCTAAAATCAAATTTTTAAAATTTAGGGCTGTTGTAAAGTCTGGTGCCTTTCATAGTTGTTTAATGAAGCAAAAGAAAAAAGAAGTTAAATGAGAAAGATCAGATGAAATAATTCTTACTCCATTTCGCTTTCATAGTTGTTTAATGCCACTATAAGATAGAAGAAGTACATTAAGATTATGAGGTTGAAAGTCTGATGGTAGAGATTTTAAAAGATATTCCATTTATTCTAAAATTTGTAGTTGGCATCAAAGATATTAGGTCACAACAATTAAGAAGTAAACTCAAATATTTCATTATCAAAAAAGATATCAACATTCAAATTGAGTGTTTCGTTGGATTCTCTAAAAAACATGGTGACTTTGTAATTATTCAAAACACACAAAAGCATCCAAGTAAGGCTGCTTGGACACTTTATGATTATTCAAAAACTTTCGAAATGAAAAAAAAAAAAAACTAAAAATTGACAATAACAACATTAATACTATTTAATGATACATGGGTATGTATGTTTCGGATTCCTAAAAACCATGGTGACTTTATAATTATTCAAAATATACAAAAGCATTCAAGTAAGGCTGCTTGGATATATTATTCCAAAATTTTCCAAAAAAAAAAAACTAAAAATTGAGAATAACAACATTAATACTATTTAATGATACATGGGTATGTATGTTTTCCATTTTTTTTTTTTTTGTCAATGACAATGCTTTTACCAATTTCGGTACCCAGAAGCAAATTCAGGGGATTGGCAGGCCCTGGCTTTCATTTAGACCCATTAAAATTTTTAAAATTTTAAATTAGTTAAAGTAAAATTGTATTTTGACCCTCTAAAAATATTGAAATTTAATTTAATTTTTTAAAAATTATAAAGATATAATTTATTAAAATTGTAAAATTATATTTTTTGTATTGTAAAAATTACAATTTTATTTTAGTTCCTAAAAGAATTTCCTAATTTCGCCACTGTCGGTGCCCCATGCCTTTAGCAAGGGTACCCTAAAAACAAATCGAGAATAGATGGAAGAAAACAAAATATAAATGGGGATAAATTATATTACGTAACGTGTGAAAATTTAGATGAATGTTTATCATTCTTATTTTCAACCATGTTATATCTTTTGGTCGACAGAATATAGTAACCAGAGCAACTTGAGTAAAGTATTTCTGTTTTTTTCAATAGATGAACATAGTATTTCAAACTATAGTGGTTCAATGAAATCGAATACTATTTTATACATTATAGTATAACTTTTTTTTAAAGAAATATAGTTTAACTCTTGTTAATATTTGTAATTAAAAAAGAAATTATTTGAAAGAGACAGTTATAAACCTCGAACATAAAGATAAACAAATAAAAAAGAAATTACAATGTTTTTTAGTACATGATAAACGTCTCTTTCTACTCGCAATCTATAATGTTTTTCACGTTCATCAACAGATTTTTCTCTAACAATGGGATATGTTTCACATATTTTTATTGATATGTTTTTAACAATGTTTCTAATAAATTCGGATTCATTCCTATAAACATAAACAAAAAGAAATGGTTTCTAAACAAGAAACCAAAAGCTAATGAACATGAAAAAAAAAAAAAAAATATATATATATATACACATAAAATTATGGCAACAAACAAAAAAGCAACGAGCAAAATTCGATAAAAGAATCTAGCTTTAACCAAACTAGAAAGGACGAGAACAAAACCATCCCTAAAATTACTTGTAAAACTAAGGTTATATGCATAAGCAAGACTAAAAATATACTACAAGAGCTGACAAAAACTTCTAAAACTGAAAACATATTAAAAAATGGAAAAATAAACAAAAAGAATATATAAAACTTAAGATAACATGGGTCTAAATAGACTTGTGAAATAATTTATTATTATAGAATACTCTCAAAATAAAAACAAATTAAGAAATTGACGAAGAGCCATTCACTTTCCAAGAAAAACTACTGGTGGCCAATAGAGTTTTAACGAACGACGAGTACTGTCATTTGTCCAGCACAACTTGAAAAGACAACAAAAATACCCACAAAATAGATCTGCAAATTGGAAAGAGAGAAGGCATGTGAAGTGAATAAGAAGAAGAAAAAAAGAAAGAGTTGGTGGGAAGTAAAAAAAAGTGGGTGATAGCCAGTCCCGAAAATTGGCACTGCCACTGGGCAAAACAAAAGATAAGTAAACTACATTATGTATTTATATTAATATTAAATGTAACAAGTTCATAAAATTATGATTTGAGAGCCTATGTCAATTCTTCTTATTCATAGTGGAAATAAACAATGTCGAGAATTTTAACATGTTAGGTTATTCAAAAATATTAGAAAAAGACTAAGACCACCAGCCAGCCATCCCCAAATTATTAATTTTTATAGAAAATAGTAAATTATAAACACATACACTTCCAAGAAATAAAACAAAGGACAACACTTCTCCTGGTGTCACTAACAACCTTGAAGTTCCATAAATAAAAAAGGAAAGGGAAAGTACCTCTCAACATTCACGAAATGACACATTTTGATTTTTAAATTTTTTGTAAATTTTGATTTTTTTTTCAAATTCTATCAGATTATGGTGAGAAAAGTTGAATTCATTTGATTGAATATATAGAATATTAATGGCTATCAGGAAATTTATGCTAATAGAATCATCCACGGTGTATTTGCTCTAATAGATTTTATTTTGGTTTCTTTGCTAAGTCTGATCTTAGATGCTGCAATATGAACTTGGGCTGGGGACTATAATTTCGTATTTTCTGGATATTAATGATTAACTTGTCAGGCTCGGGAGCAATGGGATACTTGGCAGCTTTGTTGAGTCACCATCTCCATTGAAGGGTTTTGCTCAACTTAGGCAACCCTCCGAGAATATTGATCCTGCTCGAAAAATAGGCTGTTGCCCGCAATGCATGCAGAATTATAAACAAGATCTTGCTAAACTATTAGGGGTCAAGAATGAGAAGAATAGATCAAATTTCAAACAGAGGTTTGTAAGCAATTTTTGTGCAAATATGAGAAGACAATTTGGGTCACAGATCAGAAAAAGGAAGAATCCAAGAAGGTTGACAAACTTTAATAAATAAAAAATGTTGGATGGTTGGTTTTTTTTATGGACGAGATATTATTATAAATTTTTTAACGAGTACAATTATAAAATACATATATTTCGGCCTAATTATTCAAAAAATATTAAGAAAAGACCAAGAACTGTAGCCAGCCATCCTCAAATTATTAATTTGTATAGAGAATTAGTAAATTATGAACAAATACAATTCCAAGAAGTAAAAAACAAAGGACAGGACGTTATCCTACTCTCACAAGTTCCATAAAATGAAAAATTAAGGAAAAGAGTGATGAATTTGTGGAACACTGAAACATCCAAGGCATCCTTAATCGCTTTTCTCTTGGAATGCCTAAGTTCATACTACTTCCCATGCTACATAACATAATCATCTTATGTTATTTAATAGAAAGCTTATCTTCTTCTTTCGTTTTTTAATAGAAAGCTTCTTATGTTATTTGGATTTTAGAATGAATTCCACAACATCTTATATTTTTGACATAATGATAAATTTAATTCTCAATATTTACATTTTTTTATCAATTTGACTATTATTTTTTCTGAGCTAAATTTATCCTCTAATTTTTCAGAAAATAGTCAAATTATTTTTTTAACAAAAATAATAACTAAAATATTATTTTTTAACATTGTTATTCTTGTGATTCTTACATTGGGCCACATGGTTCCTCTTGCACTAGACCATGAAATCTTGCGCTCAAACAAGCAACATCGGAACATGGTTTCGCCGCACAATGGTGGGTTGATTGAATTAAATGAAGTGATTGTGACGGTAGTTATGGTGGTTGCTTTCTTACTATTCCGTCGCCTTCTCCAATTAACAGCCTCAGCTAGATCACGTAACTGCAATCAGAAGTCCTTGCGGTTTGCGGAAGAAATGATGACCCTATTCGTGATTGCATTTCTATATGCTGCTGGGGCCAAATTTACGCTGCTTGTTGCCTGGGAGAAGCGTAGAGCGAATGTTTCATTGCTTTTCTCTTCATCCGTCGAATACTGGCATCGTTCCATCTACATTCTATAATGACTTCAAATCATATGCAAGTTTAATCTTGGACGACTTTCTTTTGCCTCAGATACTTCTCAACTTGTTCTCAAACTCCAAACAGAAGGCTCTCAGTTGTTCATTCTAGATAGGGACCACTTTTGTTCGATTGCTGCCACATGCATACGATCTGTATTGCAATCTCAACTATATTTATTATAGCATGTTGCAGGTTTCCGCGAATCTTGACCGGTGTTTTGTCCTGCTGCTTGCTGCAATCATTTACTTGCAGCAAAAATTTGGTGGTCATTGCATTGTTGCTTCCAGGCTTAGACAGAATAATATTCTGAGGAGGTCCTCTCCTAACCGAATCGTGAATTCTAACAGAAGCTGAGTGCGTATCTCTTCCCTTACTTCTCAATACATTATTGATTATTTGTTTCAAAACGAGTGATTCATACGCATGAATGGTAAATAATGAATGTGTAGAAAGTAATGGAATCAATCTTAAGCCAAATATGAATATAGTGTTTCTAGTTGTTAAAGTTTTGAAATAATTCTGAGCTCAAAAAAAAGAAAGAAAGAAAAAGGAAAGATCCATGTATTTGTACGTGAAAAAAGTATTTAAGTTGGGTCATTATTTTTTATAAGAATCAATGTTTATTTTGGGTAATTTTGAATCCTCTCTGTTGGAACAAAAACAAAGTATTACCGATATAGGTAAAAGGTTTTGTGTAAACCTTGATGTTGAGAGAATGATTACCAACGATAAAAGAAGGCAATTACCGATGGTGGAAAACAAAGGTGATTACCTATGGTGGTAAAAGGACAAACGAATTTGTTGGTGTTAAAGAAGAGATTACCTATGGTGGTAATCAGCTAAAATTGAGAAAAAAAAATTATCTGAAAAATATGGCTGAAAGAGTTCATCATATTCCATTTGCTTTGTTAAAATATATAGATACAAAATGTGACAGTTACCTAACTTGTAACTGTTCTCATAAATGCTTTGACTAAACTTAGCCTAAAGTTGCATAAAATATAAAGCTATAATGCTAGCTATTACATCACATTAAGATTTTCTCAAATCCTACTAACTATAGATACAATGATATTAAAAGATTACAAAATAAACAAAATCATGCAGCTTTCTTGATTCAGCTTTAATGCTGACTTGCTGCTGGTCCAATGTTGCAATGCAGGCCACGGTTTAACACTCCTCCTTGGACTGTATGCAACAAACACCAATGTTCCTCCTTAAAGCTTCAAACTTAGTAGCACCAAGTGGCTTAGTCAGAATATCAGCCAGTTGGTCTTCTGAACTACAATGAGTGAGGCTGATTTCACCTGACTGCTCAGCCTCTCTAACAAAATGAAACTTAATTTTAAAATGCTTTGTCTTTCCATGAAAGACTGGATTTTTAGCAATAGCCACTGCTGATTGGTTGTCAACAAAGATCTCAGTAGGTTCAAGTTGCTCTTCATTTAAATCACTTAGCAACTTTCTAAGCCAAATGGCTTGATTTACAGCTGCTGCTGCTGCAATATATTCTGCTTCAGCTGTGGACTGTGCAATAGTTTGTTGCTTCTTTGAGCTCCAACAAAAAACTCCTAAGCCAAGAGTAAAGAAGTAACCAGAAGTACTCTTCATGTCATCGACAGAACCAGCCCAATCACTGTCAGAATATCCTGTCAGCTTGAGCTCCTTTCCCTTTTCAAACTTGACTCCATAACTCAAAGTCCCTTTGACATATCTCAGGATTCTCTTTGCTGCTTTAAAATGAACCACATTACAGCAGTGCATAAATCTCGATAAGAGACTAACACCAAACATAATATCAGGCCTGGTTGCTGTTAGGTATAACAAGCAACCTACTAAGCTTCGATATTCCTTCTCATCAACTTTTTCTTCACTTCCACAACTAGTCAGCTTCTCCCCTTGAGTTACTGGTGTGCTGACTGTCTTGCAGTTTGACATGTAAAATTTATTAAGGATTTTCGAAGCAAAAACACCCTGACTAATGAAGATGCCTTGATCGGACTGCTTCACTTCCATGCCTAGGAAGTATGTCATGACACCCAAATCTGTCATCTCAAAAACATTCTGCATTTGCACTTTAAATTCACTGATCAATTCATCTTTGCTTCCAGTTACAAGTAAGTCATCCACATAAAGTGAGACAATAAGCAACGTTTCATTCTCAGATTTCTTCACAAAGAGTGTAGGTTCACTAACACTCTTCTCAAATCCGAGCCTAGACAGGTATGCATCAATCCTGTCATACCAGGCTCTTGGTGCCTGCTTCAGGCCATACAAGGCTTTCTTCAGCCTATAAACTTTGTCCTCTTGTCCTTGGACTATAAACCCATCTGGTTGGTCAATATAAATCTCCTCATTGAGAAAACCATTCAAAAATGCTGACTTGACATCAAGCTGATGAACTTGCCATTGCTTTTGTGCTGCCAAAGCAAAAAGAAGCTTGATGGTGTCTAACCTTGCCACAGGAGCAAATGTCTCCATAAAATCAACACCATGTTGCTGACTATAGCCTTTTACCACAAGTCTTGCCTTGTGTTTATTTAAAGAGCCATCAGAATTGAATTTGGCTCTAAAGACCCACTTGACACCAATGACCTTCTTCTGTTCTGGTCTTTCAACCAAATCCCAAGTGTCATTCTTGTGGATTATCTCTAATTCAGCTTCCATGGCCTTCTTCCAACATTTGTCCTTGACTGCTTCTTCAAAACTTGAGGGTTCAACAACAGCCACATTGCACCTTTGGTAAACATCAGCAATGGACCTGGTGCCTCTCACAGGAGGGTCATCTACATCTCCACTACTGAGTTCATTTTCTGCTAGTTCCAAGCTCCCATCAATTATGTCTTCTTCCAACTGACTTGCATCTGATCCATCCCAGCTCCAAGTCTTCTCTTCATCAAATTTGACATCTCTACTAACTAAAATCTTCTTGGTTGAGGGATCATACACCCTGTAGCCTTTTTTGGTACTGCTGTAGCCAACAAATATGCCAGGGGCAGACCTTCTTTCAAGTTTGCTTCTTCTTTCAGATGGAATAAGAGCATAACATATACATCCAAATACTTTTAGATGAAAAACAGAAGGTTTGTGACCATACCAGGCTTCGAAAGGTGTTTTATCCTTCACTGCTCGAGTTGGAAGCTTGTTCAGTAGATAAACTGAGGTGTTGACAGCTTCAGCCCAAAATATGCTTGGAAGCTTGCTTTGAAACAGCAAACATCTGGTCATATTCATCACGGTTCTATTCTTCCTTTCACAAACTCCATTTTGCTGTGGAGTATAAACTGTGGTTAGCTGACGATGGATCCCTGCATCCTCACAAAGCTTTTGAAACCTCTGAGACAAGTATTCAGTCCCATTATCTGTTCTCAAGGCCTTAATGTTGCAGCCTGTCTGGTTCTCTACTAATGCCTTGAATCTGCTGAAGGCTTCAAATACTTCAGACTTCTGCTTCAAGAAGTAAACCCAACAGAATCTAGTCAAGTCATCAATGAACAGCACGAAATACTTGCTGTCATTCAAAGAAGGGGACTTCATTGGTCCACAAATATCAGAGTGCACAAGCTCAAGTCTCTCTTGAGCTCTCCATGCTTGGTTTACCGGCATAGGTAATCTGGCTTGTTTACCAAGCTGACAGATTTCACAAACACTGTCACATGCCTCAACTTTGGACATGTCCTCCACCAGATTCTGTTTGTATAACAGATCAAGCGATCTGAAATTAGCATGGCCTAATCTTCTATGCCATAGGCCAGCATTATCAACAAGGCTGGTGTAGGCCTTCTTCTCAAGCTGATTTAAATCAAGCATGAAACACCTATCTACCATTGCTACTGTAATTAACTCCTGACCATGAGAGTCTTGAACAGTACATGAGCCATTCTTAAAAGCAAGTGAATAGCCCTTTTCTACAAGCTGACCAACACTAAGCAAATTCTGATCTATATCAGGCACAAAGAGAACATCTGAAATAACTTTGTTACCTGAACCAGTATTGATCACAACATCACCTCTGCCTTTAGCTTCAATCAGGTTCCCATTGCCTATCCTGATTTTTGAGGTGAAACTTGTAATAGCCCAAATTTCAGTAATGTCGGGAATTGTGGTTCGAGACCACCGAATTCAATAAATGAACTCGTATATAATATTATTTACTATTTACGAGCCGAATGTAGTTTTTAAAAGATTTTTGAAAAAGTAAATTATGTTTGTAAAGATTTATTTGGTCAAGATATCGAGAAAAAGAGGTATTGAGATCTCGGTGTCATAAACCGAGCCATAAATATTTTTATTAATATTTAAGGAGTGTCAATAAGGTAATATTAAAGTTTCGTTAAGAAATTTTAAGGTTTTGGTGGTCAATTGAGTAAAAAGGACTAAATTGAATAAAGTGTAAAATTGTGAAAAGTGATGAAATAGCTCAATTTTCAAATGAGGAAGGATTTAAAGTGCAAATAAGCCCAAAGGAGATATTTTGGGCGGCAATAGCTGAGAAAAATCAGGAAATGAGTGAAATAAGGGCAAAATTGGAAAATTGCCAAAATTAGTTAAATAAAAATGGGACCAAATTGGGAATATCTAGAATTCTCTTCATTTTTCTCATTTTCATCAGCTGAGAAACAGCCATGGAAGAGAGTTCAAGCTGGTTTTTCATATTCTAGCTTCATGTAAGTTTAATTCTTGCTCTCTCCTTGAAATTTCTATGTTTTTGGACTTTTACAATTGGGTCCAACTTATTAATTCATTAGTTTTTGATTCCATGGAAAATTTTTAAAGTTGATGTGGATTAGTGTTGAAAGCATTTGATGAATAAATATTGAATTGAAGCTTTAATTTTGTTATATGATGATTTTATCAAGTGAAATTGATGGAAATTGGTTTTAGGACCTAATTGTGAAATAGTTGAAATCAAGGCTTAGTGTTAAAATTCTGATATTCAAAGGTTATGAAGTGGTTTAAAATGATAGACAAAGATTTTAAATGAGAAAATTAGCTCAATGGAGGGGTTAATTAAGCAAGGACTAAATTGTATGAATTGTGGAAATTGGGACAAATTGGAATTAAGATGTCACACTAAAGCAGTATTTGACAGCAGCAATTGTCTAACTTTGAAAAATCACCAAAAATGGTAGGAATTGAATTAGAAGTTGAATAAGATATGTAATTAAAGCTTATTGAGTCTATTTTCATATAAAAGAAACAGAGGAAGCAAAGGAATTCTGTATCTTGAGATATTTACATTTTTGTGAGATTGGTTTAGATTGATTTCATGATCCCCTGTTCTAATTTGTAAAACTCATTAAAAATCGTACAAAAATATTTATGGAACATGATTTATATGGTTGGAATCCTTATTGAGTCTATTTTTATAAGAAATAAACATGAACATCTTTTGAACCCGGAATAAAGAGAAATTGAAATTTTAGTGAAGAGAGGTCAGAGCTGTCGGACTGTGTAACAGGGGAGATTTTAATGAATAAACTGTACAAATTGGCCACACCAAAAATTCTGGAAAAATTATGATAAGAAGATATGTGAATCTAGTTTCAAGGAAAATTTACGGATCTTAATTTGGAGTTCTGTAGCTCAAGATAAAAATAATTTAGTGACTACGACACGGATGGACAGCTTGAAAATGTACAAGTAAATAGTAAAAGTTATAGATAATGTTACTTACAAGTTTGTTATTTACACTAAGGATGTGGAATGGAGTGGAGGAGGAGAAAAAATATATGAATGATTTGTATTTAGATTAATCATATGCCTAATTGTAATCAATAAATGTTGAATCAGAAGTGGAATAATGTTTTATTTCTTGATATTTATATGAATTATGTGACTAACGGAGATATTGAGAATGTATATTAGGATTTCGTGAGCAGAATGGCTGAATATGTTTTGCAGAAATCAACTCGAGCGATTCCAGCTCAATGACAAGATGAATTGACAGAAAAGACCATGGTTGGACCATGGCAACAAGTGAAAAGTGGTAGCTTCGGCTACAAGTGCAAAGTGACTTTCGTATAAGACCATAGCTGGGCTATGGCTTCGGAATAAGATGATAAGTGATCCGTGTAAGACCATATTTGGGATATGGCATCGGAGTGATAAGTGCTTCTGAGTAAGACCATATCTGGGATATGGCATCAGTGATATATGTGATCCGTGTAAGACCATAACTGGGATATGGCATCGGTGTGATACGTGCTTAAGATGTAAGACCATAGCTGGGCTATGGCATTCTAATGAAAAGTGATGAATTGACGGTTAAGTCCATGGTTTTACCATGGCATAGTGATATTGAAGATGTAAGACCATAGCTGGGCTATGGCATTCTATCGAAAGTGATGAATTGACGGATAAATGAAAAGACCATAGCTATGCTATGGCATCAGTGATCATCAGTGAAATTCAATGCGTATCGGCGCACATCAAAGAACGCGAGACTATGATTGTATCGGGCAGAAAGTGAATAAGTAAAAGACCATAGTTGGATGAGACTATGGCATCAGTGAAAAATGACGATTTCTAAATCGGTAAAGTTTTGGTAAGTATCATTTGAAATTATGCAATAGCATTTAATTGAGCACTGAGATTAGGCTTAATAAATGATTTATCATTTTAAATCATGATTGGAACAATAGCTAGTGAATTACATGTTTGTGAATTGATATTTAAAGTTTGGTAAGTGATATGTGATTATTATTGGCATTGATTCTGATGTTTGTGTACTCTTCGACGTTGAAATGATTCAACATATAAATTTAGCATAAGAATAAGAATGAGACTAATATAAATATCCAATATATTTGTATTAATTCAATGGAAAAATATGGTAATACGAGGACAAATAGTAATACGGAGTAATATGAGCTCAGCAAGTAAGTGATTTTCAGTACTATGAGTTTATGACATGAATAGGAGTTTAAATGATTAAGTGTGTGACATCTGTTTTAGCCAAATGTAATGACTTATATTAGCTATTGTGGCTGTAAATCTGATTATATATACATGCATGTGCTATGGATTTTATATGATTGGTTGAGTTTAAGTCCGGTAGCCCCTCGAACCCTATCCCGGTGTCGGATACGGGCGAAGGGTGTTACAAAACTGCTGTCAAGATGCTTGAACAAGCCTTCATCAGCTGCCATGTGATGTGTGCAGCCACTGTCCACAAGCCAACTGCATTTGGTTTTACTTGTGGTTGCAAGACATGAGGCTGTAAAAACATGCTCCTCCTGAGCTTGAAGGTCCTCAGCAGGTTTAGCTTGCAACTGCTGCTGAGCTTGTGCCTTCCCTTTGTTCTTGCACACTTTCTCATGATGACCATACTGATTACAGCTCTTACACTGAACATGTGGCCTGTTCCAGCAATATTTCTCCAAATGATTGGTCTTTTTGCAGTGAATACATGGTGGAAACTTCTTTCTTCCTTATTTTCTTATTTTCTCCCTTCTATCAACCCAAGGCTTCTTCCCTTTTTGACTAGAACTTGAGCCTTCCTTGGCCTTTGCTTGGAAAGCTCCTTCTGGATGCTCTTCTTGCCTATTAGCCCTTCTTTGCTCAAGTGCATATAGGGAATTCACCAACTCAGACAATGAAATGGTTGTGAGATCCCTTGAGTCTTCCAACGAGGAGATTTTCGACTCAAACCTCTCAGGGAGAGTGGTGATAACCTTTTCAACAACCCTGCTATCACTGAAGTCTTCACCTAGCAACCTTATGCTGTTGACAGTGGTCATAATCCTGTCTGCATATTGCTTGATGCTCTCTGACTCTTTCATCTTCAGATTCTCAAATTCTCTTCTAAGGTTGATCACTTGTTGCTGCCTAGTCTTATCAGACCCCATGAACTCCTCCTTCAGCCTGTCCCAAGCTTCCTTTGGTGTGCTGCAAGCCATGATTCGAGTGAAGATCACATCTGTCACTCCGTTTTACAAGCAGGCCAAGGCCTTATGCTTCTTTGTGCTCTCCTCAGCATGCTGTCTGATTTGAGCAATCGTGGGATTGGCCCTCAATGGAGGTGGTTTGAAGTCGTTTTCAACTACACTCCACAAATCTTGTGCTTGAAGATATGTCTTCATCTTGACTACCCAAATGTGGTAGTTTTCTCCAGCAAACACTGGTGGTGGTGGTGGTGTGAAGCTCATTTTTCAGCAACCAAACAAAACAGATCAACAAAAACAGCTTCTTTCTTCTCAAACTTCCTTTCCACAAGAAACACCAACAACAAAGGTCCTCAAAGATGGTAGGCTCTGATACCATTTGTTGGAACAAAAATAAAGTATTACCGATATAGGTAAAAGGTTTTGTGTAAACCTTGATGTTGAGAGAATGATTACCAACGATAAAAGAAGGCAATTACCGATGGTGGAAAACAAAGGTGATCACCTATGGTGGTAAAAGGACAAACGAATTTGTTGGTGTTAAAGAAGAGATTACCTATGGTGGTAATCAGCTAAAATTGAGAAAAAAAAATTATCTGAAAAATATGGCTGAAAGAGTTCATCATATTCCATTTGCTTTGTTAAAATATATAGATACAAAATGTGACAGTTACCTAACTTGTAACTGTTCTCATAAATGCTTTGACTAAACTTAGCCTAAAGTTGCATAAAATATAAAGCTATAATGCTAGCTATTACATCACATTAAGATTTTCTCAAATCCTACTAACTATAGATACAATGATATTAAAAGATTACAAAATAAACAAAATCATGCAGCTTTCTTGATTCAGCTTTAATGCTGACTTGCTGCTGGTCCAATGTTGCAATGCAGGCCACGGTTTAACACTCTCCCTCTCAAAGGACTTTCTTTGTTTTTTTACTACAGAGCAATTCTTGATATCTTGTGTTTTTCTTTTTCCATTTAGCTATGTTTTTAATTCATAATCATGATGTGGATTAAAATTTTATTTGATTTGGATTAGATGCCGAAAATATAAATAAAAATTATTAATTTAATTAAGCTTTAAATAATTTTTCACAAGAAAAAAAAAAAGAAAGAAAAAATTGATCTAAGGGACAGCATGAAGGAAGACTCTAAATCACGCAATTAGTGATTAATTATTTTCAGTGGAGGATAGAATAGAAAGCCAAATAATCTCCCATTGAGAAATTGGCTACCCATTGGTGATGAATTGTTTGGTATTTGCAATGAGATGGTATTTAATATTTGTTATGTATTATTTTTATTTTTTATGAAACTATATTATTATATCTAATTATATAAAATGAAAAAATTAAATGAAATATATTTTGAACGCTATAAAAAATAATGTTATCAAAATTCGGGTTATGCCTAGAATATGAAGTAGTTTACTACAATTAGTGCTTCTTCCCCAATCTGTCTATTATAGAATTGGAAATATTTTGCATCCGTTTTGGTTGTGGCCCTTCATTCATCTCCTCATAGATATTACGTTTTCGCTTAAGGGAACCGTTACCTATCGTCCCATCAGCAGAGTGTAGCTGGATATCTTCAAAATTTGCACAACACTGACTACTATGCAGCTCTTGTGTTTCTTCCAGATCTCTCTCATACACTATTCTAACACCACACTTCTTCACCTTAACACTATCTCTTTCGAAAGATAACTCAAGTTGATCGCATTCCTGGTCTAAGCAATCTGTTGTCCCTAAATTCTTGGTTTCATCATGTTCACCACATTTGTCTTCCAAGGAAATTGGATACAGCATGTCACGCGAGAAATAACGAATTAAAATGTGGTCCTTCATCACGGCCTGTTCAAAATGTCGATTTACATTCCAGCCACTACAAATGATCTGTCGAGGATTTCTACCCTCGAGATTAGATTGAGGGCAATCGGCTTGTCTAGAATATCTATCATTGATAGCAGCAGTACATATGAGTTCCTCATCCCTTGAAGCATCATCACTGACAAAAATGCAGCACAAAGCAACTCCCATCCATTGACTATCATTCCGAACTGCTAGAGGCAAATCTATCTTAATCGAAGAGTCACCTCTATGTTGGCAAAACCATTTTGGGATTTCATTTCCTGGTATAATAATATCAAATATTTTCCTTGAATTCACAAATACCTGCAAAATAAATCACCCATCAATGGTAACTAAAAACATAAATTCTCTAGTATGAGATTTTGTATCTGCAAAATAAAACACTCATCATTGGTAACTAAAAACATAAATTCGCAAATACCTTAAGATGTTTTTTAAACAATGTGAAGGCACCGATGTTCACAGCCAATCTGAAGCAATTAACACCTAATATATCTGCCCAGTCCATTGAATTGAAAACTTTTGAAGGATATGAAACTATTTCAAGAGAAGTACAACCATTTATCAGTACACCTTCTATACTTGTTAGAAGCTCAGGCAACGATTTAAGCGCCCTACAATCTGACAATCTAAGAAATTCGAGCTTGGAAATTCGAGTAACACACGAAGGTATGCTGATGAAATTGTTACCACCAAGATCAAGGTGTTTCAAAGACGATAGACGAGATATATCACTAGGAATATCTCCTTCACAAAGATTGCAGTCCCTTAGATTCAGCTTTTTTAATGAACTCAAACCTAACAACGAAGGCAACGTCGGTGCCATGGAATTTGTCCTACCTCTTTGGATTACCTTTAACAGAGAGGGCAGATTTTTTTGTAACTTGGAAGAAGGTCCCTTGATCCCATTAAAAGACAGAACTTTTAGAGTTTTAAATTGAAAAATGAAGGATGGTGGTTTTGTCATGGATGTTTCACTTAAGTCAAGCTCCTCCAAGAATTCCACTTGCCGCAAATTCTCTGGCAAATTTTCAACTTTATAACAGCCAGAAAGATTAAGAATTTTTAAACGTTTACACCCACCTATGCCGCTTGGGAGACTCACAAGGTTACTGCAATCTTTCAAATTTAACAAAACAAGACTGCTCAGATTTCCAGTTGAAAAAGGTAGCTCTTTAATGCCCGTCCCATCTAAATAAAGCTCTAGCAGGCATTCCATTTTGCCATCAATCTTGGGAAAGCTTTTAAGATTTGAGCAACCTGAAAGAATCAATTCTTCAAGAGATTCCATTCCAATTTTGGTTGGAAGACTCCTAAGACTTTTGCAACCTCTTAAATTCAAAAGCTTAAGCCTCTTAAGAACTCCGACAGATGGATGAACATATGCTAATCTAGTACAACCTTCCAAAACTAAACTTTCAAGATTTGGGGCAGTTGTGAAGTCTGGTGACTTGATCAGGTTTTCGGATCCTTCGAGGTTGAGCACTTTCAACTTATATAGAGACTGTTGAAAAAAATAATAAATTAGAGATAAAATGAGAATAACATAGGAAAGCTCATTTTTGTTGTCATTTAATGTTAATAAAAATTTAATCCTTCATCTCAAAATAATATAGAAAACAATGACCAAATGTGTTCATTCTTACTGTGTTTCCCTTCCATAGATGTTCAATGTTGCTATAAGATAGGAGTATAACAAGGTTTTCCGGGTGGAAATTTGAAGGCAATGATCTTAAAGGATATTCCATCCAATCTAAAAGCCGTAACTCATTAGAAAAATATGTGAGTTCATAACAATTTGACGGACAAAGGACTTTGAGTAGTCTTAATCTTTTCATCTTCAAGAAGGCATCCGCGTTCAAAGTGAGAGTTTGTTCATTTCCCTAGATAGAACAAGAATATGATTACAGGTATACAAAATATTTAGTATGTGAAAGTTATGTCGCTTCCTTGTTTTTTTTTTTAAATGAACATGTCTAATACTAATATTAGACGCATATTCGAAAATAAATATAAATATATAATCTTTTAGAGAATTTAAAAAATAATGAAAATGTAAAAGAAAAAAAGAAAAGAATATGCTCATACAAACACATACGCATATATATCACCTACATGCGAATGTGTATAACATAGGTTGAAAGAATTGGAGTTTATATTGACTAACTTACACTGCTAGAAACCATGATATATACACAAGTGTTTTGATAAAGAGAAAATGCAAGAAAATAAATACAACTGAATGCAACAACATTACAATTACACCAAAATAATACTACAAACTTTCACAATTACAATAAACATACCTTTAACTACTTCATAGATGACTAAGCTTACAACTAAACAATGAAGAATGCATACATGTATATCATTTTCACCAACACATACCAATCTTGTTTTTCTTTCTGTCTATTTTTTTTTTTTTGAAATATTAAACATTGAAGATTTTAATCACTTCTTTTTTTTTTTTACAATAATAAAAAAATAACAACATCAATATTATACATAAATACATGTACATATGTTTTTTTTACCTTTTATTGTCAATGATCATGCCTTCAATCATTTCTGTTGCCTAAAAATAAAAAAGTAAAACATAAGATAAAGAATTGTGAAATTTACATTGCTGATTACCAATGCATGCTTAGCATTATTATTATTTGTTGAAATTAATAAAAAAAGGCAAACTGAATAAAACATTTTTTGACTAAAGTAATTTAATGAAATAATATTCTTTATTATAAATATAGGGTCTTTTTTAATATTTATAATAAAAAATTAAATTGCACATTTTAAAAATATACAGGACATATGTACTCATTTTACTTTATCAATATTTAAAATAAACACTTTATAAATATAATAGGTTATATATGTTTTGTACCAAAATCGTCATAGTTTTGCATAACACTGCCTCTTAATACTAATACTTGAATCAATTAAGCTAAAGTTAGAATCTATATAATTTCTACAGAATGACTTACTGTTTCTCTTGTAATAATATGGTAGATATCTTTTTCCTTCCACAATCTGCAACGTTTTTCAGGCTCATCAATAGATTTTTCTCTAACAATTTTTTTCCTGATTTCTTGTAGCAAATCATGCATTCGCAATTGGTTGCATTCATTAACGGTTAGTAGAGATTTTTTAATGAGAACATCAATTCCAATATTTGGAAAAAACTCACAACCTTCTAATACTTTCATTACAAAATCTTTCTCCTCCCAATTAAAGAAGCATGCTATATCTAGAAATATATTCTTCTCCCTTTCTTCCAATCCATCAAAGTTTATTTGAAGTCTCTCAATAATTTCTTTATTAGAATCTCTTTTGAGTCTTTCTATTGCACTTCTCCATTGGTTTGCATCTCTCCCGCACAAAAAAGAACCCAAAACTTCAAGAGCTAAGGGAAGACCTCCGGCATATTTTAAAACTTGTTTAGAAAGCTCACTAAAATCATTTTCTAGCATTGTGTCACTATTAAAAGCTTTCAAATTGAAAAGTTGGAGTGCTTCATTGGCATTCAATGTTTTAGGTTTATACACATCATCAACTCGGTAAGATCGGAGTAAATGTTCGTCTCTTGTTTTTACAATGATTCTGCTCCCTAAACCGAACCAATCACGCCTTCCAACCAAGCATTTTAAGTGTTGTAGGTTATCAACATCATCAAGAACAACAAGAACCTTTTTGTTTGATAACCTGTGGCTAATTATGATATTTCCTTCATGAACATTGAAGAAATTAAAGCTTTCCTCATGCAAGATTTGTGAAAGAAGTTGTTTCTGTAAAGAAACAAGTCCACATTTATTTGAAACTTCTCTAACATTAGTAAGAAAGCTTTTACCTTCAAAATGATATGAAATTTGAGTGTAAACAACTCTTGCAAGAGTTGTTTTACCGATGCCACCCATTTGACAAATTCCGATAATGCGGACATCATCTTCACCAATGTCTATTTTCGCATACAACTCCTCTAAGCGTGAACTAATTCCAAACAACTCATGATGGACAACTGGATATGTTTCACATAATTTTGCTGATATTTTTTTAACAATGTCTCCAATAAATTCGGTTTCATGCCTATAAACACAAACAAAAACAAAATTTGGTTGCTAAACAAGAAATCAACAGCTAATGGACATGGATATATATATGCAGGGGCGAAACTAAGGGCATTAGTGTCCCGGCCTCCCTAAAATGGAAAATTTTTCATTTAGGACCTTTAAAGTTTTTAAAATTTTAAAGTAGTAAAAGTAAAATTACACTTTAGCCCCCTAAAAATATAAAAATTTGATTTGATTCTTTAAAAATTATAAATATATAAGTTATTAAAAAAGTTAAATTACGTTTTTACTGGTAAAAATTATAATTTAATTTCATTTCCTAAAAAAGTTTTCTGGTTTCCGCGTTGGAGGTAACATGTATTCTAAAATAGAGAAGAACATCATGTAAGCATTAGAAACGGAAAAGAGAGAAGATATGAAGGAATTACCTGTGATTTAAATGCCATCCCTTAATGTTTGCGACTTGAGTCAAAGCATTTCGCCACCTTTGGACCTTATCTTCATCATATCTCTTTCCATGTTCCGCAAAGGCTTCTTCAACTTTTCCTTTCTGTTTTCTTAAATCAGATGGATCCACGTCATAGAAAACTGGAAACACTTTATAACCCTTGTCGTTTTTCTGCTTAACAATTTCACTAAGTTCGTCCAAGCACCAACCCGAAGAAGCATAAGATTCTAAAAATACGATTACGGAGCACCATGATTGCTGAATGGCTTTAAACAGTTCTGGCGCGATCTCTTCACCGGCCTCCAGCTTTGGATCATCTCTGAAGGTGACAATCCCACTCCTTTTTAGAGCATCATAGAGATGATCGGTGAAGTTTTTGCGGGTATCTTCACCTCTAAAACTCAAGAAAACATCATATTTCTTTCTAGAAACGGACGAAGAAGTTGGAGGTAAATACAACATGATGAGAAGACAAAGATATCTGACAGTTTTGTTGAAAATCAGAAAACAGATGACCTAATAGCCAGCCAGAAACAAACTAGAAACAGTCTAGTAAGTATAGGAGCATGAAGAATGAGAAGAATAGATCAAATTTGCAAGGAAAATAAACAGAGGTTTGTAGGCAATTTCTGTGTAGATATGAAAGCGTGTAGTGGTAGAAATCGGGTCAAATATCAGAAAAGGAAGAATCCAAGAAGGTTGACAAAGTTTAATAAATAAAAAAAGTTGGACGGTTGGTGTTTTTATGGACGAGATATTATTATAATTTTTTTAACCAGTATTATTACAGAATACATATATTTCATTGATTACTTCCTAAACATTTTAGGGTATTCAAAAATATTAAGAAAAGACTAAGACCAGTAGTAAATTATTAACACATACAATTCCAAGAAATAAAAAACAAAGGACAAGACGTTATCCTAGTCTCACGAACAACCTTGAAGTTCCTTAAAAATGGAAAATGAATGAAAAGAGTGATGAATTTGTGGAAACTGATACAATCCAAGGCAACCTTAATGGCTTTTCTCTTGGAATGCCTAAATTCATACTACTTCCCATGCAGGGGCGAAGCCAGAACCATTTTTTAGGGGGGTCGGATGAAATTTTAATTTTTTATAGTTTATATATTTATAATTTATAAAAGATTAAATTGAAAATTTTTATAATTTTAGGGGAGGCCAAAGTGTAATTTTACCTTTACTAATTTAAAATTTTTAAAAAATTTTAAAAGCCAAAATAGCAGTTTTACGTTTTAGGGGCCGGGGCCATGCCACCCCCTGCCTTTGCCCCTGTTCCCATGCATCATACCGCAATCCTCTTCTGGTTGTTGTTGATACAATCTTTAATTCTAGTATGGTAAAACAAAACTTAAGGTAAAGACTAAAGAAAAAACTCAAAATTTGTTTAAATTTAACTCTTAATTTTTACATATTATATTGATTTAGACATAAAAAATATTAACAAAATATTCTCAATTTGATCAAATTCTAAAAAATTCAAAAAAATATATAAAAGTACATATATTTTTTCAAAAATTATGACTGAATTGATATGATATGTAAAAGTTGAAAGCTAAATTTATTATTATACGGATTTTTTAACTTCCGTGCTAGCTTACCGTTTGTGATTTTAACGGGAGTGACCAAAATGATTGAACTATGACCATTTGTGACTTATAAATCTTGAGGGTTATTTTTTTTTTTAAATTATGACTAAATTACAAACATTTTATTATGGGCACCTAAAATAAATTTTTTTGACAGTTAAGTGACTATCTGTATAATTTATCCAAATTTGTATGATATCAATTTTTTAATCTTAAAATTTATATAACTAAATAATAAATTAAATACAATGGTAGAATATGGGATTTAGTTTCTATATATACATTCACATTTTACTGAATCTTTCTTCCTTTCCTTAGATATTCTCTATATATAATGTTTTCTAATGGAAAAATCAATCTAAAACAAAGAGATATATTCTTCCACCAAACTGATTCTAAATTGTATCCTTTAGGAGCTTACCCGTTGTTGCGTAGCTACATCTTTTAGAAGCTTGAATTTTTCTGGTAGATTTTCTAACATCAATTGAAATACCATACTTTGTACTCATGTCAGAATATATGTTGGAAATAAATGCCAAACACAAACAGTTTATAAAAAATAGAAATGGTTAGCAAATAAGGTGTTTGGGCTTTAAAGGAAGGCTGGTGACTGAGGATTTGGCGATTCATTCAGCAATCCAACTTTCTCCACATTTTTGTTCCTAATTAATGTTTCTCTCCCAGTTGGCCCATTATAAAATCGAACATTTTTCCATCCGTTTAGGTTGTGGCTCTGCCTCTGTCTCTTCACACGCCTAACTCAGAAATATTAGATAATGGGTGTGATAAAACCGAAATAACAGACAGACAATTCGACTCAACAATTTTAACCATTACAAAACCTCCCTAATGGCAAGACAAATCTATATCTATATCTATAGTCGAGAATTCTTTAGTACTTTTGTACTGTTTTAAAGCAAGTGGAAATATATAATACCTTAAAAACAAATATATATAAAATACTTCCCAATCCTAAAGGTAACAGTTTGTGTTCAACATGTATATGGTCAAAAATATTAAGTTAATTAGATATATTTGAAAGATTATATCTCATCTGTTGTTCAGTAAAAATATCGAAAATGAATACTTTAAATAAAATAAAAAACTATAATTAATACAATAGAAAAAAAAGGTCTTAAAAAAGAATTAATAGGACAAGGTTAATGAAGTAGTTTTCACAATTAGTGCTTCTTCCTCAGTGTGTTCATTATAGAATTGAATGTTTTTTTGCATCCCTTGTGGTTACGACCCTTCATCCATCTCCTCATAGATATTACATTTTCGCATAGAAAACTGGAAACACTGTATAACCCTTGTCCTTTTTCTGCTTAACAATCTCAGTAAGTTCGTCCAAGCACCAACCCGAAGAAGCATAAGATTCTGAAAATAAGATTATAGAGCACCATGATTGCTGAATGGCTTTAAACAGTTCTGGAGCGATCTCTTCGCCGGCCCCCAGCTTTGGATCATCCCTGAAGGTGATTATTCCACTCCTTTTCAGAACATGATAAAGATGATCAGTGAAGTTTTTACGGGTATCTTCACCTCTAAAACTTAAGAAAACATCGTATTTCTTTCTAGAAATGGAGGATGAAGTTGAAGGCAACGACAACATGATGAGAAGAAAAAGATATCAGCCACCTGTGTTCAAAATCAGAAAACAGATAGCCTAATAGTCAGCCAGAAACAAACTACAAACAGTACTCTAAGTATAGGAGGATGAAGAATGAGAAGAATAGATCATATTTTAAACAGAGGTTTCCAAGCAATTTGTGTGGAAATATGAGAAGACAAGTTGGGTCACAGATCAGAAATGGAAGAATCCAAGAAGGTTGACAAAGTTTGATAAATAAAAAAGGTTGGACGGTTGGTTTTATTGTGGACGAGGTATTATTATAAATTTTTAATCAGTATTATTATAAAATATTAAAAAGCAATAAAACTTTTACTCAAAATTTAAAATTTTCATTAAAATCCATAAAGATTTATTAATTTTCATTTCGGTCTTTGTATCAAGAAAATGATACACACTTTAAAATTAATCTTATTAAGTAAAGAAGATTAACTTTAGCATAAAAGAGACAAAGCTAGAAGTTTATTTTTTGGGAACTAAAATTAAATTATAAAACTTTTAAAAGGGTCAAAATACAGCTTTTCTTTACATATGTATGTTAGTTTAGAATTTTAAAAAGATTAAATTGAAAAAATTTCATCTTAGAAGGTAAAGTGCAGTTTTACAATTAAATTAACTTATAATTTTCAAACAATTAAATTGATAATTTACCATGGTGGGAGGACTAAGGCCCTACCTATCTCCTAGCACCGTATATTTCAGTAGTTTATTCAACTATATTAAACTATATATATATTTATATTTAATATAATAAATTGTTTATAAAATTATTATTTAGAGCTTATGTCAATTGTTGGAGCGATTTTACTGTATGCTCCTGAAAGAAAACATATAACAAATTTTAATATTCATCAAAATTTTCAACCTTACACCAAAATTTCTAACGATATATACATTTGATTACTTCCTAACCATAAAGGTAAACATTTTAGGTTATTCAAAAATACTAAGAAAAGGCTACGACCAATCATTCCCAAATTATTAATTTGCATAGAAAATAGTAAATTATAAACACATACACTTCCAATAAATAAAAAAACAAAGGACAACACCTTATCCTAATCTCATTAACAACCTTATAGTTCCATAAAATGAAAAGGAAAAGACAAATTTAATCCATGAAACAGAGGTTTCTAAGCAATTTCTGTGGAGATGTGAGAGGGTGTAGTGGTACAACACAAGTTGGGTCACAGATCCGAAAAGGAAGAATCCAAGAAGGTTGACAAAGTTTAATTATAAACCTTAATAAATAAAAAATGTTGGACGTAGTGGCGAATCTAGAGGGAGCTGGCATGGGGTCGTTTTCTCCTAAAATGTAAAATTGTTATTTAAGTCTATTTTTAAAAAGTTTAAATTAGTAAAAGTAAAATTATACTTTAGCACCCTCTAAAATTATAAAAATTCGATTTAATCCTTTAAAAATTATAAAAATATAGATTATAAAAAATTAAAATTTCATTCAGGCCCCGAAAACCTATGCCACCAAATTTGTTAGGGACACAACCATTCCCATAAGGCTCACTTATGCTCTCTCGCTTTACTACAATAATTTATTTTACTATATTAAACACTATGTATTTATATTTAAAAAACTAAATATAATAACATTATAAAATTATGGTTTTAGAGTCTATGTCAATTCTTTTTATTCAAAGTGGAAATAAACAAAATATATATAATATTCCCTAAAGGTAACGTGTTAGGTTATTCAAAAACATTAGAAAAAAGTCTCACCAACCATCCCCAAATTTTTAATTTTTATAGAAAATGGTAAATTATGAACGCATACGCTTCCAAGAAATAAAATACAGTAGAAGACGTTCTCCTAGCCTCACTAGCAACTTCGAAGTTCAATAAAATAAACAAGGAATAATGGGTAAGTATATTCATCAAATTATTATCTACATTTTATTTTAGCCATTAAACTATTCGAAATTAATGTTTTTTGCCACTGAACAATAATGATAGTTTAAAATTTGACAAAAATGTTAATGTGAACTTTTTTTATTGGTCTAGTAATAATTTTAACCCTCTAATGTTTACAAAATTCTATCAATTTGATCCTAAGTATAAAAAATTCAACAAGTTTAGAGCACAAATTTACAAATTTGTCATTTTAATTAAAATTGTAAAAAATTCAATAAGTTTACCTCTCAACATTACAAAATGACACATTTTTTTTTTTATTTTTAAAGATCTTGTAAATTTTGAATTGTTTTTTTTTAATTCTACCAGATTATGCTGGGGAAAAGTTGAGTTCATTTTGATTGAATATGGAATATTAATGGGTATCAGGAAATTTCTGCTAATAGAATCATCCATGGTGTATTTGCTCTAATAGATTTTATTTTGGGGAAAAAAGCTTGATTCTCATCTAAAAATTTAATATTTCTTACCTGTCAGCTTTAAGACTTGCTTAATGCAAAAAAGAGTTCCTTCAGTTTGACTTTGTGTTACTTGCTCTTTATTTGGTTTGTTTGCTAAGTCTGAACTTAGATGCTGCAATATGAACTGTGGGCCCGGGACTATAATTTTGTATAAGATTGATTAACTTGTATTATGCTCCTTATCTTTCAGGCTTGGGAGCAATGGGATACTGGGCAGCTCTGTTGAGTCACTATCGCCATTGAAGGGTTTTGCAACTTCAATTGCTCAGAAAATAGGTTGTTGCCCGCAATGCAAGCAAAATTATAAACAATATCTTGCTAAACTATTGGCGGTCCAGGAACTTGAGCAACGCTCCTCTGATTTTAAATCAAAGTCAACTCGGTCAGCATTGCCACAGTGGTTGCAGAAGCTAAGGCCCTTGATAGTGATATCAAAACTGTAGATCAGGCAAAGGTAACATGCTTATTGGATTCCTTTTTGTGTGTGTGTTCTATGTTCAATATTTGCAGAGGTAAATCTTTGTTCTTTCCCCTTTATTGAAGCTTTGTTTTTATGATGTCGTGTTATAAAAAGGCTAAGGATCAAGAATCAAGATATGATCTGGATGCAGAAGACCCGAGAGTTGCAGACGAAATGCAACGATACATGCTTGCATCTCCATCCAAATTTTCATTAGCCGAGTCTAGGCTATGAAAGATTCGCTCCTGCTGCTCTCTCGATGGTGAGCTTGTGAAATTCGAGTCTGCAAAATTTACAAAATTTTTAAAAATTAAAATTTATATTTAACGCTAAATTTATTCAATTTATTAGAATTTGAAATAAAACAATTTTTGTAAATATTGATGTTCGAATTTATTGAATTTTTTATATTTAAGATCAAATTGATAAAATAGGTAAATATTAGAGGACTAAAATTATTTTTTTAGTATTTTCATGTTCGTTTTATGGTTCATGTTTAAGAATCATGGCTGCCCCTCCAACAACATTGTCTAAGGTTTGAACTGGTGTCCTTCTCTTGAGTGTGCAATGTGCCTTATTATTGCATCCAACCACTTGGTAAATTATAAATATCTCTAATTCTAATAATATAATTTTTAATTCTAGGATGGTAAAACAAAACCTACAGTAAAGGTAAAAAAAACCTTATAAAATCTAGGCATAATGATAAATTTAGCTTTTAACTTATACATTTTTTGTCAATATGACCCTTATTCTTTTCCTAAACTAAATTTGGTCATCAAACTTTTAAAAAGAGTCAAATTTGACCATTAATCTTTTAAAAATAATTTTTTAATGCCCTTTCAGGAATAGTCGAATTGTTTCTTTTAATGGAAATATTGATTAAAATATCACATTTTTAAATATGATAACCTTAAAAAAAAAGAATGATCCAATTGGAGAATATGAGCTAAATCTACTACTTTACATATTATAAAGGACAAATAGCAAAATTTAATCAAATAAGTTTAATTGCTATCGTTTGGAGCAAAACTTAAATTTTTCAAAAAGTATAGGGGACTAATTTAAAAAAGTAAAAGAACTAAAATTGATCAAATTAAAGTATAGTGATTATATCCACAACTTACACAAAATATAGTGACTAATAGCAGAATTTGACCAAATGATATATACACACTTGAACCTATTAGTAGGGTAAACTATACAGATAGTCTCTCAACTATTTCATTTTAGGCACCCAAAATAAAAAGGTTTACAATTTAAGCACCTACATTAAATGGTTCGGTCATTTTGGTCATTCTCGCTAAAATCACAAACGGCTAGTTGACATGGTAGTTTAAAATTCAATATAATGATAAATTTAGCCCTCAATTTTTACATATTATATCGATTTAGCCATAACTTTAAAAAAATTTAACCCTCAATATTTATAGATGTTCTCAATTTAATCCTAATTCTAAAAAATTCAAAGAATTATATAAAAGTATATAAATAATTTCAAAAAAAATATTAATATTAAATTTTTTTTTTACATTAGAAGCACACTCATGCTATAAACTATAAATGCTTAATTTCTCCTCACGAAAAACCACATAATACTTCTTCATTTGATTTTGATTTTGATCGACCATTTTATTGGCTTTTCTAAAAATAATATTTGAAAAATTTCCCCCTTAAAAATAGATAATGATGAGGGGAGGAGGAGTTGAGGAGGATTGTGAAGGGTATTTTGGTCAAAATAATTCCCCCAAACCGGATTCTCTATATTCTCTATATAAAAACTATCATCCATTGTATACTATAAAATTCTGAATCAATTATGACGAATATTGACATAAAAGTAAACCATGCACTTTATTCCCTGAAAGTTGAATTTCTATTTATAAAATAAGTTGGTTTCAATTAAAAACTAAACAACATTAATTCTATATGAGCACCAAACAATTAAAATTTACCTCATATTAATATTGATCACAGTAAGATTCAACTCTACCTGCAACACAAAGTAAGACATGATGACCAGTAGCACAAAATTAGAAAAATACATGGGGCTGAATTGAGTATTATTAGACTGACTATTAATACTAACAACTTTGAGATTAAGCAATTAAGAAATCAGTAAAACAAAAACCGAAAACATTTTCCATTTTGTAAGGTAAAACAAAAAACATGGAAAGATATTATAATCAGAAAAAGAGGAAATGAAAAAGAAGTAAATGCTACCTAACCATGGGAGTTAGGATAGACCCACACCGGTTTGGGAGGGAACAAGACCAAATCCATTAAGAAATTGGCTACCCATTCGTGGTGAATGGGGGTGCCTTCGGCAGCCTAAGACAAAGTAACATGCTAGGGTCATCTCTACCAAGGCTCAACTTAGAAGGCAAACCAGTCGTGTAATGTTGGTCTTTATTAATAACATAGAAAATAATTGTTTTGTTGATATGGGACTTTGCATTTTATACATTTATATATAAATTACTGTTTTCTCAAGGAACTCCATTCTATACTTCCACCGACTTTAATCTAAATTTGCTTGTTTCACTTTGTTGTGCGGTTGCATTTTATTCTCCACTGAATCTTAGGCAATTTGAATTCTATTGAAGCAAGCATTGAATCACCAAAAACAACATTATAGGCGTCCAATGGTATATTATATTATATTGTTCTTATTTAATATATTTTTAGATACAAACATATGAATATAATTAATCTTCCAAATATATTTGAAATGTGCAGCTGCTCCGAAACAAGGGACAAAGATACCTGAGTGGCCATTCCACCGAAATAAATTTGACATGTTGGTTAAAAGTTCAGAGAAGAGACATGAATGGGGTTCCGCAGATCCTCTCCCATTGTCGATCAGTTATACAAGCTTTATTTGTATCCTATATGGATCTTCCTAGCTCCATTTTGGAAAGAGCAGTGACTACAAGGCTTATCGATGTTGATAAATTTGAATGCACCACTAATGATGTGGATTTGCTGAACGTGGTAATATAAACGCTAATGGCAAAGAAATGTTAACTTAGAAATAATTTAAAATTAATATATATAAAAAAAATCATTTGATGAATGTGGGAATACTTTCTGGGTTTATCTTTGATTTTTGTAAGATGCTTTGTCTTGACGAATCTGTTTTGTGTCAAAGGTGACATGGATTCTTATTTTAGTGTTTTATCTATTTTTCTTATTTCTTTGATGATTGAGTGTTTTTGTAATGTAATGATAGCAAAGTTATTTTGACTTTGTACTTTTAATAATTTCTTTTGGCTTGCCTAAAAAAAAAAGATTGATGAGCACATAAAAGGCCATAAAAAGGATGTTTTGAAGAGAGTTTAAAAGTACAGTAGAATGTCAAATGTTGAGGCAATTGTTTTGAAGCGGTTGCCAAAGTGCCAACGGTAGCGGCTATTATGAATAACTCTACAATAGACCTCTGTTAGATGGTATGGTTGAATGATACTAATATTGTGGAAGTATGACAATTCGTCTATGAAGTTCAATCCATTTAAAGAAATTTATCTTGAGAATTGGATGGGATTGAATCATGCAACCATATTCCCTAAATCATGCCCAACAATAATTTTCATACTGTAATCAATCCAATCATCCCCAAACTTCCATCAACCAATTTAAACCATAAAACATATATTATTATTATTATTATTATAATTATTATAATAGCTCAACTAAGTTCATAGAGCTAAGAAAATAATCAAGATTCACCAAGTATTTTCACTAATAATCTTAAACATGTACTTCGATTAAACTTTTGTTCATGTCATATTCTGTACTAAAAGATTAATTTCATACTCTCCTTCAAGCCATAATGACGCGTGGAGGTCGTGACTTCAATCGAGAGTTTTAATCCATCTTTCACCTATGCATTAAACAACAATGTGTTAAGCTACATTATAACTTAATAACTACTCCAAAATTCAAATCTTACCAATAACATTAGAAGCACACTCATGCTGTAAACTATAAGTGCTTAATATCTCCTCACCAAAACCACATAATACTTCTTCATTTGATTTTGATTGGTCATTTTATTTATTTGAAATATTTTCCCCTTAAAAATAGATGAGGAAGATGAGAGGCTAACGATAGGAAACTTGGAAAGGAAAAAATTTCATGCTCAGTTAATGATATATGCTTTGTGAAGGGTTAAACTGTAAATAAGTTTTTGCACGTTCAAAGAGATCAGTAAACTAGTGGAAGAACTTACTTTGATCACAGATATATTTTATTAATTCAAATTTTAGATTCTAATCAACAGTATTTTGGTCAAAATAATTCCCCAAAACTGGATTCTCTATATTTTGTACAAAAATTATTTTCCTTTGTATAATATCAAATTCTGCATCAATTATGATGGATATTGACATAAAAGTAAATCTTGCACTTTATTCCATGAAAGTTGAATTTCTGTTTATAAAATGAATTGGTTTCACTTAAAAACTAAACAACATTAATTCTATATGAGCACCAAACAATTATAATTTAAGCTCATATTAATATTCACATAATCACAATAAGAATCAATTCTACTTGGAATACAAAGTAAGACATCATGACCATTAGCACAAAATTGGAAACATACATGGGTGTAATCGAATTGAGAACTCAAAATTTGAAACTCTCGATTAAACTTATTTATTAAATCTTATACTCAAATTTGACTCAATAGTTAAGTTTAAAGTTGATAATATATATAAAGGGGAACACAACCACTAATAGCAAATAAATGTTAACTTAGAAATAATTTGATGCACATATAAAAAATTTGATTTGATGAATGTGGGAATGCTTTCTGGGTTGATATTTGATTTTTGTAATATGCTTTGCTTTGACGAATTTGTTTTGTGTCAAAGGTGTCATGGAATCTTGTTTTAGTGTTTTATTTAGTTGTCTAGTTTCTTTGATGCTTGGGTGTTTTTGTAATCTAATGATGTAAAGTTATTTTGACTTTATACTCTTTATTTTTAATAAAAAATTTTGGCTTATCCAAAAAATAAAAGAAATGATTGATGAGAACATAAAAGGGTAAAAAAAAGATTTTCTAAAGGGAGAGCTTAGAAGTATAAATACAATACAATATAACATGTGGATACAAGTGTTTTAAAGTGGTTGTCAAGGTGTCAGTGGTAGTGGCTATTTTGACTAACATTACAATACACATTTGTTAGTTGCCATGTTTGAATAATGCTAATATTTTTGGATCGCAGAGATTCGGGGAGATTTCGCAGCCCAAGACAGAGTCGACCAGCTCATTGGGGGTGAACGGAGGTGCGTTCGGAAGCCCACAACTTCACTTAGACGTCAATCCAGTCTTCTAATCTTGGGTTTTATAAATAATACAGGAAACAATTGTATGGTCGATATCGGATTTTACATTTTATACCTTCATATATACATTACTGTTTTCTCAAGGAACTCCATTCTCTACTTCCACCAACTTCAATCTAAATTGTATCTTTAGATTATCCATTTGTTTGTTTTATACATTCAAACCTTGTGAAAGGATTTGCATCTTATTAGCTGCTTCTTCATGTTGCAATCAAACTTCCTCCACCTTTTGTCTCAAGCTAATTATATTTCTTCTATCTGCGATGATAAAATTCAATTATATAGGAAAAGAAAATTAAATGAATAATATTTTGAAGGGTACAGAAGACTGTGTTATCCAAATTTGGGATATGCGTAGAATACAAGCTTGTGTTCATCGTGTATATGTTCAAAAATTTTAAGTTAATTAGATATATTTGGAAGATTATATCTTATTTCTTGTGAAATAAAAATATAAAAAATGAATATTTTAAATGAAATAAAAAATTATAAATAATACTGTAAATCAAAAAAGTTTTAAAGAAAGAATTGTTGAAACATTGGCAGCAGCAAAACACAAAATAAACAACAAATTTGCTTAAGGAAGATCAAGTGAAACCGAGAGCAAAATGAACACAAAACTTGAGCAAAAGTTGAAGGAAAAATCAGCAACAAAATAAGAAAACAGAGAACACAGAACAATGAAACAAATGCAAGAAACAAAGAACAAATTACTTGCTCACAAATGTGAAGCAAGGAAGCAATCGGCTTCAACTTAGAAAACTGACTTTGCTTGCTGATATGCTTACTCATTCAATAAGGAAACAATACATTTATAGATAAAACTTATTACCAAATACTACCTACTCCCACTTAGTAGCCTAGGGACTTGCTAAACATTACTTGCACACATCAATAAGCTGAATTATCAGCTCAATCATCACCTAAACCTATCAAAAACATCAACAACTAGTTCATTTTTAACCTAAGCTACATTGCAACTACAACAGAAAACATGTTGCTGCAACATGCAGCATGCATACAAGCTGTATGCACTCAACAAAAAGTAATAGCAGCATGGATGGTAAATTTCCAACACTCCTCCTTGGCCTCCATGCTGCAAATGCCACTTATTCATCTAGTTTTTGAGCTTGGCAGTCCTTAGATGCTTTCTTTCAAGATGACCCTACACAAGCACTTCATTCTCAACTTATCTTCAACCTTGGCCTCATTATCAACAGAATTTCACTCGCACACTTGACTATCCCAGTCTTTTGTGCCTAAATATTCGTTGATCAAATGGAGTCTTCTCCTTCTTCATAGCAAATCTGACTTGCACACTTGACTATCCCAGTCTTTTATGCCTAACATTTGCTCATCAAATGGAGTCTTCTCCTCCTTCATAGCCTCGGTTGATAACACATCTTGCCTAGCTTGTTCATTTGTTCATTACTGTCCTTTTTTTTCTTACACAAACAGCTTGCAAGTATAGTTTGCTTGCCTTCAATCTACAGCTTGCACCCTCTCGAGCTTGCATTTAGACCGTCTGCCACACTTTGGCTTGCACCCACTCGGTTTGCATTTAGACGGGCTCTCACTTTGACAGGCTCGCACTTGGTTACTGTCTTCAACAGGCTTGCAACTATACCTTGCATTGCTGAGCTCTCACATTTGACAGATTTGCACTTTGCATACTACCCTTGAAACTCCTCCTTCAACTTATAGTCTCACAAAGGTGAGTTGCTGCTACCTTAACAAACATGCCTCAAAGATGTTAGATTTGGCACCTTCTTTCTTAACAAATAGCAGAAGCAAAGAAAAGACTTCAAAGATGACAGGCTTCAACGGCTCCTTGCCTTTCTAGCAGAGGGAGCAAAAATTCCAAAGGCCCTTTAAGATCATAAAAGCTCTGGATACCATTTGTTGGAACATTGGCAGCAGTAAAACACAAAATAAACAACAAATTTGCTTAAGGAAGATCAAGTGAAACTGAGAGCAAAATGAACACAAAACTTGAGCAAAAGTTGAAGGAAAAATCAGCAACAAAATAAGAAACAGAGAACACAGAACAACGAAACAAATGCAAGAAACAAAGAACAAATTACTTGCTCACAAATGTGAAGCAAGGAAGCAATCGGCTTCAACTCAGAAAACTGATTTTGCTTGCTGATATGCTTACTCATTCAATAAGGAAACAATACATTTATAGATAAAACACATTACCAAATACTACCTACTCCCACTTAGTAGCCTAGGGACTTGCTAAACATTACTTGCACACATCAATAAGCTGAATTATCAACTCAATCATCACCTAAACCTATCAAAAACATCAACAACTAGTTCATTTTTAACCAAACTAAGCTACATTGCAACTACAATAGAAAACATGTTGCTGCAACATGCAGCATGCATACAAGCTGTATGCACTCAACAAAAAGTAATAGCAGCATGGATGGTCAATTTCCAACACTACTCCTTGGCCTCCATGCTGCAAATGCCACTCATTCATCTAGTTTTTGAGCTTGGCAGTCCTTAGATGCTTTCTTTCAAGCTGACTCTACACAAGCACTTCATTCTCAACTTATCTTCAACCTTGGCCTCATTATCAACAGAATCTCACTCGCACACTTGACTATCCCAATCTTTTGTGCCTAAATATTCGTTGATCAAATGGAGTCTTCTCCTCCTTCATAGCAAATCTGACTTGCACACTTGACTATCCCAGTCTTTTATGCCTAACATTTGCTCATCAAATGGAGTCTTCTCCTCCTTCATAGCCTCGATTGATAACACATCTTGCCTAGCTTGTTCATTTGTTCATTACTGTCCTATTTTTTCTTACACAAACAGCTTGCAAGTATAGTTTGCTTGCCTTTAATCTACAGCTTGCACCCTCCCGAGCTTGCATTTAGACCGTCCGCCACACTTTGGCTTGCACCCACTCGGTTTGCATTTAGACGGGCTCTCATTTTGACAGGCTCGCACTTGGTTACTGTCTTCAACAGGCTTGCAACTATATCTTACATTGCTGAGCTCTCACATTTGACAGATTTGCACTTTGCATACTGCCCTTGAAACTCCTCCTTCAACTTATAGTCTCATAAAGGTGAGTTGCTGCTACCTTAACAAACAGGCCTCAAAGATGTTAGACTTTGGCATCTTCTTTCTTAACAAATAGCAGAAGCAAAGAAAAGCCTTCAAAGATGACAGGCTTCAACGACTCCTTGCCTTTCTAGTAGAAGGAGCAAAAATTCCAAAGGCCCTTTAAGATCATAAAAGCTCTGGATACCATTTGTTGGAACATTGGCAGCAGCAAAACACAAAATAAACAACAAATTTGCTTAAGGAAGATCAAGTGAAACCGAGAGCAAAATGAACACAAAACTTGAGCAAAAGTTGAAGGAAAAATCAGCAACAAAATAAGAAACAGAGAACACAGAACAACGAAACAAATGCAAGAAACAAAGAACAAATTACTTGCTCACAAATGTGAAGCAAGGAAGCAATCGGCTTCAACTCAGAAAACTGATTTTGCTTGCTGATATGCTTACTCATTCAATAAGGAAACAATACATTTATAGATAAAACTTATTACCAAATACTACCTACTCCCACTTAGTAGCCTAGGGACTTGCTAAACATTACTTGCACACATCAATAAGCTGAATTATCAGTTCAATCATCACCTAAACCTCTCAAAAACATCAACAACTAGTTCATTTTTAACCAAACTAAGCTACATTGCAACTACAACAGAAAATATGTTGCTGTAACATGCAGCATGCATACAAGCTGTATGCACTCAACAAAAAGTAATAGCAACATGGATGGTCAATTTCCAACAAGAATTAATAGGATAAGGCCAATGAAATAATTTACCACAATTAATGCATCTTCCCAGTCTGCTCATTATAGAATTGAAAATTTTTTGCATCCATTTTTGTTGCTGCCCTTCATCCATCGCCTCATAGATACTGCATTTTCGCTTTATAAGGGGGCTGTTAGCTATTGATCCATCGTCAGCAGAGTGTTGCTGGATATATTCAAATTTTGCATAACACTGACTACTATGCAGCTCTTGTATCTGTTCCAAATCTCTCTCATACACTATTCTAACACCGCATTTCTTCACCCACATACTATATTTTTTCCCGAAAGAGAGCCAAAGTTGATGGCATTCATGATTGAAGCAATCTGTTGTCCATAAATTCTTGGTTTCATCATGTTCACCACATTTGTCTTCCAAGGAAATTGGAAACAAAAGGTCACGTGAAAAATAACGAATGAAAATGTGTTCCTTCATTACAGGCTGTTCAAAATGCTGATTTACAACCCAGCCACAGTAATTGACTTTTTAAATATCTCTACCCTGGAAAATATATTCAGTCCAATTGGCACGTCTAGAATATCTATCAAGGATAACAGCAGCATGACACATGAGTTCCTCATCCTTTGAAACATCATAACTGACAAAAATGCAGTACAAAGCAACTCCCATCCATTGATTATCACTTTGAACTTCCAGAGGCAAATCTATCGTAATCGAAGAGCCACCTATTTGTTGACTAAACCATTCTGGGATTTCACTTCCAGGTATAATAACATTAAACATTTTTCTTGAATTTCCAAATACCTGCAAAATAAATCTCTGGTTGTTTGGTAACTAACACCGTGAATAATTATGAGACTGAAAGGAACAAAGATATTAACGAACCTTAAGATGTTCTTTCAACAGTGTTACTGCATCCAATTTTGTTGGAACAAAGGAGAATTACCTATGATGGTTTGAAGAATAGTTGGAGCAAAAAAGGGAATTACCTATGCTGGTTTCTTATGAACCGATCAATGAAACAAAAACAAAGAAATTCTTTGTGTTTTGAAACTCAAAAAACAGAGGCAAAAATCGATGATGGTAGAGAGAACAAATTGGCAACTCTCATTACATTTTTGTTCAAATTACATAATGCATAAATAGAAGGATTACCTAGGGAGAAAATAAAGCTTGCTTGTGCAAGTATCTAAGCTGTAAAATCATCATAATTACAACCTAAAAGCAACTAAATCAGCTAACCATAAAACTAAAACTTAGCTAGTACAAAAAGATTATATTAAAACAAAAGTCAACTATCACATGAGATAGTTTGTTGAATTACTCCTTGGACAATAGCATGCTGCAGCTGAGATGCTCGGTCACTTGCTTGCTCCTGCATGGTTGCATGGCTGCATGCACATTGCTGTTATAGTTGCCACCTTCAAACACTCCTCCTTGGCTACTAAGCAGCTAACTCCAATTTCCTTTCTTAAACACTCAAACCTTGCTCCAGCTAACGGTTTGGTCAGAACATCAGCAAGTTGATCCCTCGAACAACAATGCACCAAGCAGATTTCCTTAGCCAATTCTGCTTCTCTAACAAAGTGATACCTTATCTTAAAATACTTTGTCTTTCCATGGAACACCGAGTTTTTTGCAATGGCAACAGTAGACTGGTTGTCAACCTTGATCTCAGTTGCTTCTATTTGACTGATATTCAAGTCATCAAGTAACTTTCTAAGCCAAATAGCTTGATTAACTGCAGCCGCAGCTGCAATGTACTCAGCCTCTGCAGTGGATTGAGCCACTGTTTGTTGTTTCTTTGAACTCCAGCTAAAAACACTTGAGCCTAAACTAAAGAAGTAGCCTGAGGTGCTCTTCATATCATCAACCGAGCCTGCCCAGTCACTGTCAGAATAAACAACAAGTTTCAGCTCCTTTGCTCTTCCAAACTTCACACCATAGTTCAAAGTTCCTTTGACATATCTTAGGACCCTTTTTGCTACTTTAAAATGTGCAACATTGCAGCAGTGCATGAACCTCGAGAGTAGACTAACACCATAGAGAATGTCTAGCCTTGTTGCTGTCAGGTAGAGTAGACAACCAACCAAGCTTTTGTACCCCATTTCATCAACTCGATCATACTCACTTGTGCTTGACAGCTTCTCTCCAAGTGCAACAGTTGTGTTGACAGGCTTGCACTTTGACATACTGAATTTGCTTAGAACTTTCAGTGCAAAGGCTTGCTGGCTTATAGAAATCCCTTGCTCATTCTGTTTTACCTCCATACCAAGGAAGTAGGTCATTAGACCAAGATCGGTCATCTCAAAAATGTCTTGCATCTGCTTCTTGAAGTCTTCAATTAGCTTGTCTTTGCTGCCCGTGACCAACAAGTCATCAACATACAATGACACAATCAGCAGGGTCTCATTTCCAACCTTCTTAACATAGAGAGTAGGCTCACTTGTGCTCTTTGTGAACTCGAGCTTTGACAGGTAAGAGTCAATTTGATCATACCAGGCCCTTGGAGCCTATTTTAGACCATACAAGGCCTTCTTGAGCCTATAGACCTTGTGTTCCTCACCAGAGACCTCAAATCCTTCAGGTTGCTCAATGAAAATTTCTTCTTTGAGAAATCCATTTAAAAATGCCGGTTTCACATCTAACTGGTGCACTTCCCACTGGTTTTGAGCTGCTAAGGCAAATAGCAGCCTTATGGTATCTAACCTTGCAACAGGTGCAAAGGTTTCATAAAAATCGATCTCTTGCTGTTGACTGTAGCCCTTCACAACTAGCCTAGCCTTGTGCTTGTTCAGAGACCCATCTGCATTGTTCTTGGTCCTGAACACCCATTTGACTCCTATAACCTTTCTATTTGTAGGCCTATTGACCAGCTCCCAAGTGTCATTTTTCTGAATCATTCTCAATTCAGCTTCCATAGCCTCTTGCCAGCACCTTTCTTTTGCAGCTTCAGCATAGCAGGATGGTTCAACTGTTGTCATGGCACGCCTTTCATAGATGTCTGCTAATGTTCTAGTACCTCAAGTAGGTACATCATCAAAATCATCTTCAGCATCAGCTTCAATTTTAGCAGGCTACAGATCAAGATTGTTCTGCTCTTCCTCAAGCAGACTTGCATCAGTTCCATCCCATTTCTAGTGCCCTTCTTCATTAAACTTTACATCTCTGCTTACAATAACCTTCTTGGTTGATGGATCAAAGATTCTATAACCCTTCTTCACACTGCTGTAGCCTACAAACACCCCTGGCATGGATTTTTTTTCAAGTTTAGTCCTTTTCTCTACTGGAACCAGTGCATAGCACAAACAACCAAATACTTTCAAATGTGACACTGTTGGTTTTTGTCCAAACCAGGCTTCAAAGGGTGTTTTACCCTTCACTGCATTAGTTGGAAGTCTGTTCAGCAAGTAAACAGATGTGTTTACTGCTTCAGCCCAAAAATTGTTAGGCATTTTAGCCTCAAACAGGAGGCACCTGGCCATATCAAGAACTGTCCTGTTCTTTCTTTCACAAACACCATTCTGCTGTGGTGTATAGATGGTTGTTAGTTTGTGTTGGCTTCCAGCATCATCACATATCTTTTGGAAACTTTGAGACACATACTCAGTTCCATTGTCTGACCTTAAGCATTTCAGCTTACAACTGGCTTGGTTTTCAGCCAATGCCTTGAACTTACAAAAGAAGTCAACAACTTCTGATTTTTGTTTCAAAAAGCTCACCCAACAGAATCTAGTGAAATCATCAATGAATAGTGCAAAATACCTGTTGCCATTTAGTGAAGTGGTCTTCATAGGTCCACAGATGTCTGTATGCACCAGCTAAAGCCTCTCTTGGGCTCTCTAAGCTTTGTTAACAGGAAAGGGTAACCTGGTCTGCTTGCCAAGTTGATAGATCTCACACACATCCTTCTTTGGTTCGATCCAGAATATGTCTTCTACCAGGTTCATTTTGTGCAACAGGTCGAGTGACTTGTAGTTTACATGGCCCAACCTCCTATGCCACAAACTTGAACCATCAGCCTGAGCCACATGTGTTTTAGGTTCTAGCTGATTCACATCTAAAGTGAAGCTTCGATCATTCATGGCTACTGTTGCTAGCACTTGATCAGCAGCATCTTTGATCATACAGACCTTGCCTGACCTTGTGCTGATCACAGCCTTGCCTTTGCGTCTGGCCTCTATGAGCTCACCATTCCCTATTCTGACCTTGGACACAATGCTGGTGTCCACCTCCTTGAACATGCTTCTGTTTGAAGCTATGTGATGAGTACATCCACTATCAATCAGCCATATTTTGCTGACTTTGCTCGAGCTTACAAAACAAGAAGCTGTGAAGACATACTCTTCTTGTGTTTCAACATCTTCAGCAGCCTGAGCTTGATTTTGGTGGTGTGGCTGTGTTTTTGGCTTGTTCTTGCACACCTTTTCAATATGGCCTAGCTGTTTGCAGCCTCTACACTGGATGTCAAGTCTGTACTAGCAGTATTTTTCAAAGTGAGTGGTCTTCTTGCAATGAGCACAGGGTGGAAACTTCTTCTTTGCAGCTTCTTTCTTTTCTTTGTCTTTCCTCTCTGCCCAAGGCTTCTTTCCTTTGAAATTTGAGCTCGAACCTGAACTTTCTCTGCTCCTAGCCTGAAAGGCTCCTTCAGAATGGTCCTCCATTCTGTTTGTTCTTCTTTGCTCTTGTGCATAGAGAGCATTTATCAAATCTGTCAAAGAGATTGTTGATAGGTCTCTCGAGTCCTCCAGGGAAGAGATCTTTGATTCATACTTCTTTGGTAGGGTTGTTATAACTTTTTCAACTACCATTTGGTCACTAAAATCATCCCCAAACAGTTTTATATTGTTGACTGTGGCCATGATTCTGTCAGCATACTGCTTGACAGTCTCAGACTCCTTCATCCTCAGATTCTCCAAGTCTCTCCTCAAGTTTATCAGTTGCTGCTGCCTTGTCTTCTCAGATCCTTGAAACTCCTCCTTGAGTTTGTCCCATGCCTGCTTTGGAGTGGTACAAGCCATTATTCTTGTGAAGATCACATCTGAAACTCCACTTTGAAGGCATGACATGGCCTTGTACTTCTTTGCACAGTCTTCATTATACTGCCTGATTTGAGCAATGGTTGGATTTGCTCTCAAGGAAGGTGGTTCAGTGTCGTTTTGGACAACATTCCACAAGTCATATGCCTGCAGGTATGTCCTCATTTTGACAGCCTAGATATTGTAGTTTTCACCAACAAAAACTGGTAGTGGTGGAGGTAAGAAACTCATGCTTGCAACAACCAAAAAATAGGCCAACAACAATAGCTCCTGCTTCTTTCTTTTAAACACGAATCAGCCACAAAGTTGTGCTCAACCAAGGCCCTCAAAGACAACAGGCTCTTGATACCATTTGTTGGAACAAAGGAGAATTACCTATGATGGTTTGAAGAATAGTTGGAGCAAAAAAGGGAATTATCTATGCTGGTTTCTTATGAACCGATCAGTGAAACAAAAACAAAGAAATTCATTGTGTTTTGAAACTCAAAAAACAGAGGCAAAAACTGATGATGGTAGAGAGAAAAAATTGGCAACTCTCATTACATTTTTGTTCAAATTACATAATGCATAAATAGAAGGATTACCTAGGGAGAAAATAAAGCTTGCTTGTGCAAGTATCTAAGCTGTAAAATCAGCATAATTACAACCTAAAAGCAACTAAATCAGCTAACTATGAAACTAAACCTTAGCTAGTACAAAAAGATTACATTAAAACAAAAGTCAACTATCACATGAGATAGTTTGTTGAATTGCTCCTTGGACAATAGCATGCTACAGTTGAGATGCTCGGTCACTTGCTTGCTCCTGCATGGTTGCATGGCTGCATGCACGTTGCTGCTATAGTTGCCACCTTCAAACAAATTTGTAGCAGTTAACACCTAAAATCTGTCTCATATCCATTGAATTGCAAACTTTTGATGGATTTGCAACTATTTCCAGAGAAGTACAACCATTTATGCTTACACTTTCTATACTTGTTGGAAGTTCAGGCAACGATTTAAGCGCCCTGCAACCTGACAATACAAGAGTTTCAAGCTTGGAAAGATGAATAAGATACGACGGTATGCTGATGAAATTGTTACCACTAAGGTCAAGTTTCTCCAAAGAGGATAGGTGAGAAATATCACTAGGAATATCTCCTTCACAAAGATTGCAGTCCCTTAAATTCAACTTTTTTAATGAACTCAAACCTAGCAACGAAGGCAACATCAGATCCATGGAATTTGTCCTTCCTCTTTGGATTACCTTTAACAGATATTTTTGTAACTTAGAAGAAGGTCCCTTGCTCCCATTAAAAGATATAACTTTATAACAACCAGAAAGATTAAGAATTTTTAAACTTTTACACCCACCTATGCTGCTTGGGAGACTCACAAGGTTCCTACAACCTTTCAAATTTAACAAAACAAGTAGCAGACATTCCATTTTGCCATCAATCTCTGAAAAGCTTTCAAGATTTGAGCAACCTGAAAGAATTAACTTTTCAAGAGATTCCATTCCAATTTTGGTTGGAAAACTCCTAAGAGTTTTGCAGCCTCTTAAATTCAAAAGCTTAAGCCTCTTGATAACTCCAACGGATGGATGAACATTTGCTAATCTAGTACAACCTTTCAAAACCAAAATTTCAAGATTTGGAGTAATTGTGAAGTTTGGTGTCTTCATCAGGTTTTCGGACCCTTTGAGGTTGAGCACTTTCAACTTATACAGAGGCTGCTGGAAATAATAATAAATCAGAGATAAAAAGAGATTAACATAGGAAAGCTCATTTTTCTTGTTATTCTTTAATGTTAATAAAAATTTAATCTTCTTTTCAAAATAAGATAGAAAACAATGACCAAATGAGTTAATTCTTACTATGTTTTCCTTCCATAGTTGTTGAATGTTGCTATAAGATAGGAGAAGGATAACAAGGTTTTCCGGTTGGAAACTTGAAGGCAATAATCTTAAAGGACATCCCATCCAATTTAAAAGCCTTAGCTCATTAGAAAGATATGTAAGATCATAACAATTTCATCGACAAAGGATTATGAGTAGTCTTAATCTTTTCATCTTCAAGAAAGTATTTGCGCTCAAAGTGAGAGCCTTGTTCATTTCCCTAAGTAGGACAAGAATATGATTATAGATATACAAACCGTTAGTATCTAAAAGTTATGTTGCTTCATCACTTCTTTTTTGAAATGCTCATGACTAACACTTATATCTGATGCATATTCAGACACAGTTATGAAGATATGATGTTCCAAGGAATCTCAAAAACAATGAAAATGTAAAAAAAAAAAATGAATAGTACCAAACACACATATATAACACCTATATCCAAATTTGAATAACATAGCTTGAAAGAATTAGAGTTGATATTCACAAACTCACACTGCTAGTAGAGGCGAATTTAAGGGGCTGGCTTTTTTAAAAGACTTACATAGTAATTTTTCATTTTAGGGGAGCTATTAAATTAGTAAAGGTAAAAGTACACTTTGCCCCTTAAAATTATAAAAATTTAATTTAATCTTTTAAAAATTATAAAAATATTGACTATAAAAAATTAAAATTTCATTCGCCACTCCTAGATAATTATTCTGGCTTCGCCCCTAACTACTAGAAACCATGATATATACACAAGTGTTTGGCTGAAGAGAAAATGCAATAAAATAGATACAACCAAATGCATACATGTATGCATACACACCACTCTTTTTCCTTTTTTATTTTTTTCTAAATATTAAGTGTCGAAGATTTTTGCCATTTCTTTTTTTTTTTTTAAATAACAACAACATCAACATTATACATAGATACATGTATGTATATTTTCATACCTTTTATTGTTGACGATTATGCTTTCAATCATTTCTGTAGCCTAAAAATAAAAAATAAAAATAAAACATAAGACAAAAACTCATGAATTTTATATTTATAACCATCAATGCATGTTTAGCATTATAATTATTGGTTAAAATTAATAAATAAAAACTAACTAAATAAAATATTTTTCAAAAAATGTAATTCAATGAAATAAAATTATTTTTTATACCTATGGTGGACGTTTTTTTTAAAATATTTATAATAAAAAAATTAAATGAGAAATTTTAGAATATACAGGACAAATGCACTCATTTTACCTCATGAATATTTAAAATAAACAATTTATTATTATTATTTAAATATAAACACTTAATAAATATAATAGGTTATATATGTTTTTGGTACAAAAGGTCATAGTTTTGCGTTGAATCTCAAATTCAACTAAAGTCGCATCTTACTAGTGAATGTTTGAATCAATTAAGCTAAAGTTAGAGTATATATAATTTCTATGGAATGACTTACTGTATTTTTTGTTAGCACATGATAAACATTTCTTTCTGCCCACAATCTACAACGATTTCCAGGTTCATTAACAGATTTTTCCCTAACAATTTTTCTTCCCATTTCTTGTAGCAAGTCATGCATCCACAATGTGTCAGTCTTCATAAACTTTTAGTAGAGATTTCTTAATGAGAACATCAATTCCAATATCTGGAAAAGACTCACAGCCCTCTAGTACTTTCATTACAAAATTTTTATCCTTCCCATTAAAGAAGCATGCTATATCTAGAAATATGTTTTGCTCAATTTGGTCCAATCCATCAAAACTTATTTGAAGTCTGTCAAGAATTTCTTTGCTAGAATCTCTTTTTAGTCTTTCTATTGCACTTTTCCATTGGGTTGCATCTCTACCACATAAAAAGGAACCCAAAACTTCAAGTGCTAAGGGAAGACCTCCTGCATATTCTAAAACATGTTTAGAAAGCTCATTAAAATCATTTTCTAGCCTTGTCTCACCATTACAAGCTTTTAAATTGAAAAGTCAAAGTGCATCATTGCCATTCAATGTTGTAGGCTTATACACATCATCAACTCGGTAAGATCGGAGCAAATGTTCGTCTCTTGTTGTTACAATGATTCTGCTCCCTAAACCGAACCAATCACGCCTTCCAACCAAGCATTTTAAGTATTGTAGGTTATCGACATCATCAAGAACAAGAAGAACCTTTTTTTTAGATATCCTGTGGCTAATTATGGCATTTCATTCATAAACATTAAAGAAATTAAAGCATTCTTCATAGAAGATTTGGGAAAGAAGTTGTTTCTGTAACAAAACAAGTCCACATGTGTTTGAAACTTCTCGAACATCAGCAAGAAAGCTTTTACCTTCAAAATGAGGTGACATTTGAGTGTAAGCAACTCTTGCAAGAGTTGTTTTACCGATGCCACCCATTTCACAAATTCCGATAATGCAGACATCATCTTCACCAATTTCTATTTTCGCATACAACTCCTCTAAGCGTGAAGTAATTCCAACAAACTCATCATGTAAAATTGGATATGTTTCACATAATTTTGCAGATATCTTTTTAACAATGTCTCCAATAAATTCGATTTCATGCCTATAAACACAAACAAAAAAAGAAATTGGTCTCCAAACAAGAAATCAACAGCTAATGGACATGGACATAACATGTATTCTAAAATAGAGAAGAACATCATGTAAGCATTAAAAAAAGAAAAGAGAGAAGATATCAAGGAATTACCTGTGATTTAAATGCCATCCCTTAATGTTTGCGACTTGAGTTAAAGCATCTCGCCACCTTTGGACCTTATCTTCATCATATCTCTTTTCATGTTCCGCAAAGGCTTCTTCAACTTTTCCTTTCTGTTTTCTTAAATCAGATGGATCCACGCCATAGGAAACTGGAAACACTTTATAACCCTTTTCGTTTTTCTGCTTAACAATCTCAGTAAGTTCGTCCAAGCACCAACCCGAAGAAGCATAAGATTCTGAAAATACGATTACGGAGCACCATGATTGCTGAATGGCTTTAAACATTTCTGGCGAGATCTCTTCGCCGGCCTCCAGCTTTGGGTCATCCCTGAAGGTGACAATCCCAGTCCTTTTTAGAGCATCATAGAGATGATCGGTGAAGTTTTTGCGGGTATCTTCACCTCTAAAACTTAAGAAAACATCATATTTCTTTCTAGAAATGGAGGATGAAGTTGAAGGCAACGACAACATCGTGAGAAGAAAAAGATACCTCACACTTGTGTTCAAAATCAGAAAACAGATGTCAGATATCAGAAACAAACTAGAAAGTCTTTTAAATATAGGAGCATGAAGAAAGAGAAGAATAGATCAAATTTGCAAGGAAAGAAAACAGAGGTTTGTAGGCAATTTCTATGTAGATATCGAAGCGTGTAGTGGTAGAAATCGGGTCACATATCAGAGAAGGAAGAATCCAAGGAGGTAGTTTAATTATGGACGAGATATTATTATAAATTTTTTAACCAGTGTTCTTATAAAATATACATATTTCATTGATTACTTCCTAATCCTAAAGGTAAACATTTGAGGTTATTCAAAAATATAAAAGTTTTACATAATATTAAGAATAGACTAAAATCAGTAGCCGGCCATCCCCAAATTATTAATTTGTATAGAAAATAGTAAACTATAAACACATACACTTCCAAGAAGTAAAAAATAAAGGACAAGACGTTATCCTACTTTCACTAACAACCTCGAAGTTCCATAAAATGAAAAAGTAAGGAAAAGAGTGATGAATTTGTGGAGAGAAAGTAAAAATTTTGGGAGAAATTAAATTGGGGAGTAAATTTTGGGGAGAAAATATTTTAAAAAATTTTGTGGAGAAAATGAGTTTGGGGTGGAGGAGGGGTTGGGAGGGAGATGAGTAAAAGTTTTGGGGGACAATGGGAGGTAGTAAAAATTTTGGGGGAAAAAATAAATAAAAGAGTAAACTTTTGGGGGTAAAGTATTCAAAAAAAATTTTGAGGGGAATGAGTTTAGGTAGAGAAAGGCGGCTAGGATAGGGGAGTAAAAGTTTTGGGGGAAAATGATAGGAAGTAAAAATTTTAAGGAGAAAGTAAAAAGGTTTTAGTGTTTGGGGTAAAAATGTAAAATTTTATAGTTTGATATTTGATTTATTTGAGTTATTCGAACTCAAAAACTCAACTCAATTCAAACTCGAAATTGGAAAAAAAAAAGTTTGAGTTGACTCGAATAACTCAATTAACTCGAATAACTAGATTCGCTTAACTCGAAATTTAAATTTTGTTTCTATTTTTTTAGTCGAATCGAGTTTTACTCACCGCTATCCAAAACAACCTTAGTGACTTTTCTTGGAATGCCTAAATTCATACTCTTCTCTTTGTATAGGAGAATCAAGAAAGAGACAAAATAAATATAGGGACTAAAATTGACTAATTCGAAAAATAAAAAGATTAAAATTAACTAAATTAAAATATATGGATTATATCCGTAACTAACACAAAATGTAGTTGCTAATAGCAGAATTTGACCAAATGATATATATACATGTGAACTTATTAAAATTTGTAGGATAAGCTACACATATTGATGGCTGTCGATTCCACCAATATAAACCTACGCCTAATTCGCAAATTTAAGCAGTATAGGGAGTAGGGTCGATCCCACAAAGACTGGAACTACTGGAAATTGTTTGTTTCTTGACCAGATTAGTGTCTGGGCAGTTGTCGTGCCCGCGACGTTAGGGGGGGAATAAAATATTAAGCCTGAAATAAACACAGAGAAAAAAACGTAAAAAGTAAAAAATAAAATTAACAACGAAATAATCTAAAGAAAAATCAATGAAGCTTAGCTCAGCCTTAAGCACGGGCTTTTCCGTCTTTGACCCGATCCTCGAAATTGGATGAACTCTTCCTTTTCAATAAGCTAGTTATAGCTACCAAGGACGCCTCGGACACCAACTCTTCCTTGTGTAAATTAGTTATGGAACGTCCTATAACTAACCCTTGCCGATCGAACAACCTACGAAACGTTCGTGATTTAGAACTCCGGCAGCTTTGCGTTCTAGAAGAGCCTAGCTCGAACCAATGTCCTCAAACGTTCGGGACATTTAAATCCGGTTATTACTTCCCTTGACGGAACCAAACAGCAGTCCCCACTTGGCACGCCAATGTGTTCACGGAAAACCAATTAGCCAATCGATCCTCTCGGAATTCCAACTGTACGTCTAGCCACACTAACTCAAACGACGTCTTTTTTGACTTAGTATCGGCTTGACTTTGTGAGTTGACGAAGTCATACTCTTAATCCGGAGAAGTAATAAGTATCGAAAATTGGGAGTTAGATAGCTCGGGTTCGTAACTCACGGGTTTTTGACGGGGTTAACACCAGCTTAAAGCTGAAAGGGATTTTAGTGATGCATGAATTTAATCATGCTTGAAGTTTATGGGAAATGATAGAAATTATATGAAAAAGGTGGTGGAAATGGATGGGAAAAATATTTGAAAAGGGAATTAGACAAATTTTGTAAAAAGTAAACAAAATAATCCAACTCTCAATTTGAATTAGGAAAAGAAAGACAAAGAGGATAATTGTATTTCCAAATAGGAGTAGGAATACAAAATGAGGGATGATTTCCTAAGAACTAAAACCCCCTATTTATATAGATAGGGTTTACTAAAAATAGCATAATTAATAAAAAAATAAAAATAAAAATAATTAAAATAATTAAAATAAAAATAAAATAACAAAATATCTTCCTATTAATAGTATTTTTACAAAGTCAAAATTGCAACTAGTCCTTGGCTTGCTCCATCTTTCTGCTTTGGCCCCATTTCCATAATTTGTTTTCCAATTCGGCCACTTTTTCCTTGTTTCCGTCCAATTATGTCCCTGGATATTATTGAATCATAAAAACACTTAATTAGCGGGGTTCAATTCATCAATAAACCAAATTAAGCACAAAAAAATATGCAATTTTACATGTTTATCAAATCCCCCCTACTTAGCTCATGCTTGCCCTCGAGCATGTTGTTCTTTCAAACATTAGAATTAGTTCTACAATTTATTAAAAATCGAGCCCCTTTTCCAAGTCCTTAATCGATGCAAACAATATAGACAAACCTAAATAAATGTTCAAAGTATATATCTTAATCAACAAGTGTCATAAAATTGAAATATGTCAACCAAACAATTTCGCTAAATTGAGTTTGAATCAAATAATTTGCATTACATTCTTAATTAACTACGCATCAGAAAATTAATAGACAAGATCGAACCTTTTTACGCGAACTAGGATGACAACCCAAGCACCCTATCCCGGTTACTCAGTTCAAACAGTCTTTATTTTTATTTTTCTTTTCTCTTTTTTTTTTAATTTAATTTTGAGAAGTTCAGCTAGCGGAATGTTTGTAAGTTATCGACTTGTCACTCGAATCTTTTTACGCGAGACAAGATGGCAACCCAAGCACCTTGCCCCGGTTACTCAATGCGGTCACGTTTTCGAAACTTCATTCATAGCTTGAACATTTATTTATTTAATTTACTTATGCATAAGCAAATATATTTATTCAACCAATCAATTCATACGAAAAAAAATCTAGCTACATATATCAATTTTAAATCCTAAATGTCGACCAATTTATATACTTGAACATTTAATTCAAAATTTGCCTAATTACTTAAATAGACTAAGGATGAGGTTTTAAGGCTCAATGTCGGATAAATTGTCGAAAGAATTCAATGTAAGACTGAATACATGCAAAGGAAAAAGACATGCAGCAAAAATTAACATATTAACCCAACCCCCCACTTAAACTATGCTTGTCCTCAAGCATGTAAAACAAAGTTAGCAGCTCAAAGGAATTGAAAATGAAAAAGTTTAGAAAACTCCCATTGTATCATTGTTGTTGAAAGTCGCGACTTTGCAGGATAGTGAGGATGGTGGCGATATTTGTTTCTATCGTCTCAAGTCTAGCCTCTACTCGGCTTAAACGGGCCTCCACAGTCAAAGGTTGCTCCTCTTGCTCGCTTGTAGCGATGCGTGGATGCTTGCGAAAAACTCTATTTTCTCGAGCAGTCCGTGTACCTGGAGGAACAAAAAAACACGAAATAGGGGTGCCGGCAAGCAATCCCATAGAATCCAAACAATGTTTGTCTAGGTGGTCCATACAATATGCACATGTGAAGGTTGCGAAATCAATTTCAGATTCAAAAAGTCGAGAGGCTAAATTTGAAATAAATGATCCAAGTATAAGTGGACGGTTGTAACTCAAAACGGCATGAAAATTTCGTGCAAACCAATATCCTAAATTAACTTTAAAACCCGAATGCATGCACCACAAAAAGAATAGTTCAGTTTTAGTCAAAGCAGCGGATGCGTCATTTCTACCCGAAAAGCAAAATGCTAAAAATCGGTGTATGTATCTCAAAGCAGGCTCATGCACCCATAAATCTTTTGTGGTCTTTGGATTATAAAGTTGGTCAGAATTAGTTAAAACACGATAAACATGCTGAGCATCGAAATCATTTGGAACATCTAAAAAAGCAGAATGATAGGCATCGGATTGAATGTCATCAACGTCAATGAAACCCATGGCAATATTAAATTCAGAAATGGACATCCGAAAGTCCTTCCCAAGCAAACGAAAGCATACTATATTTTGTGTTTCAACAGTTTGCAAAGCATTTATATCGAAGCTAAATGTGGTATAAAACTCATATACTAATTCATAATATGCATCACAAGTAATATGAGCAAATAAAGTCCAACCAATAGCATCGAAATAATGGAGCACAGCATCATGGATATCTAAAAATTCAAGAGTGGGAAAATCGATTTGCTTACAGACCGGAAGCGGGCGTTGTCAGATGGCGTCGTATCGTGTCTGCTGTTCGGATGTCGAGAAGTCTAGAAATCCTCGCAAACGACTATCGGTAGGAATAGCATTGGCTCGACTACGTCTGTTGCGTTGATTTGCTCGGGGTGGTCGAACACGCTCGTTAGGTGAGTCGGGTGGGGGATGTCGTTTAGCAGCTTCAGTACTATTGTGCGGGGGTGTCGATGGCTCATGTGTCGACCGTCGTCGACTTCGGGTTTGGCGTGGAGAGACTTGTTCGACAATGGTGGGTGTAGGCTCGACATTGACGTTAGAAGTTTCGACTTCTTCTAGGCTGCCCGAAGTGCTTATGTCGGCCGGGGTCGGACTTCGTCGTCGGCAGGCTCTTGGTTGCGCAGCCGTTCGTCGTGGGGGAGGTGAAGGAGAGTCGTCGTCGGCTAACTCGACGAGGGGAGGTGCGGAGAACCGGTGTCAATTTCTGTTAAGGGAAACCGGGATGTTATCGGCCGTTTGGTTTCGAGTACGAACCATTGTACTGTTTCGGCGTCACGAAGGAGCGGCTTGGGACGTGTTTGGCGGAGGCGGGTACGGCGGTGCACTGCGGCGGACGCGGCGGCGGTCAGCGGGAAAGTGGGTTTTTGGGCCGATTTTTGAAAAGGTGACGTGGGGTTTTCGATTTTGTGGTCGGTTAAGGTGGTGGAAGGGTGGTTGTGGTTGTTTTGTGATTGAGAAAAGAAAAGAAAAGAAAATGGGTGTTGAAGAGTGGAGGAGCGGCGGCGTACGTCGGTTGAACGGTGGTTGGTGGCGAGAAAGGTCGACCTTGGTGGTGGGTAAGGGCGTTCGGCAGTAATGGCGGTAGAGGAGCCGACGAATGGTGGTTTTAGGGAGGTGAAGAAAGAAAATAAAAGAGAATAAAGGAAAGGAAGAGAATAGTTACGGTGGTGGCAGAACGGCGGTGGTAACGGTGGGGGAAGGTGTTCGGCGCAAAGCTGACCGGCGGTAGTGGTGTTGGCGACGGCGGCGGCGGCGTGGGAGGTTTGGGTTGAGGGTTTGGTTTTGAAGAAAATGGAGAAGATGAAGAAGATGAAGATGTGGGGGTTGTGGGATTTGGGTGTTTTAATTTTTTTATTTTTTTATTTGGTTGATTTTAATTTGGTTTTGGGTTGTAGGTAATTGGGTTTGGGTTTGGGTAATTGGGTTATTTGTGTTTGGGTTATATGGATGGGTAGTAAATTGGGTTAAGTTGTTGGGTTGGTGTAATTTTTTTCTTTTGGGTTATTTTGTATGGGAATGGGTTTGTGTTTATTGGGTTTGGGTTTGGGTAATTTTATGGGTAGATGGGTTAAATGGGTAAATGGGTGTTATGTGGATTTTGGGGTTTTTTTTCTCTTTTTTTTTTTTTTTTGGGTTTTGGGTAATTGGGTAATTGGTGGTATTTTGGGTATGGTAATTTGGGTATAGAAACTCCATCAAGGTAGAAATTTTTGGGATTTTTATTTGACGCATGTCGTGCCCACATCACCATCACTACCCGTACTCACGAAAATTTATGACCTTATTGCCCCTGAAAACACAAAATTGACTAAGTAAAAATAGGAATTTATTTATTTACAACCTAAACTCTAAAAATTAAATAGATAAAAATAGACAGAAATAAATTTGGGATGCCTCCCAAAGGCGCTTTTGTTTAACGTCGTTAGCTCGACGACCTGTTTTTCCAATTCTGAGCTCATCGAGAACAATCTCCTCAATTGTGTGGGTTTGAAAATTCTCGAAAAAGGGCTTTAGTCGTTGACCATTCACCTTAAAGCGCTTCCGTGTCTCTGCACTTTGAATTTCCACTGCACCATTCGCAAATAAATTAGTAATAACAAATGGTCCTATCCATTTGGATCGAAGCTTACCAGCAAAGATTTTTAAGGTAGAGTCGTATAGGAGAACTTTTTGTCCAATTGAAAATTGCTTCCTTGCGATGAACTTGTCATGGAAAGCCTTCGTCTTTTCTTTATAAACTCGAGCATTCTCATATGCATCATTTCTGATTTCTTCGAGTTCCTGGATGTCTAATTTCCGAGATTTTCCTGCAGACTCCATCTCCATATCACATTGCTTAACTGCCCAAAAAGCCTTATGCTCTAATTCGACTGGTAGATGGGACGGTTTACCAAAAACAAGTCGGTAAGGCGACATGCCTATTGGTCCCTTGTAAGCTGTCCTATAAGCCCAAAGTGCGTCATTCAGTCTCAAACTCCAATCCTTCTTGTTCGGTTTAACCGTCTTTTCCAGAATAGATTTGATCTCTCGATTTGACACTTCGGCTTGCCCGTTTGTTTGTGGATGGTAGGCAGTGGCAATTCGTTGAGTTACTCCATATTTCTCCATAAGTGCACTTACGAGCTTATTGCAAAAATGCGTCCCTCTGTCACTGATTAACGCTCGTGGAGTGCCATACCTGGAAAAAATAGAATTTTTAAGAAAATCAACGACGATCTTAGCATTATCATTGCGAGTAGCTTTCGCCTCTATCCACTTAGAGACATAATCAACAGCTAGGAGTATGTAAAAATTACCGAAAGAAGAGATGAATGGACCCATAAAGTCGATGCCCCACACATCGAAGATTTCACAAATATGAATAGGAGTAAGAGGCATCTCATTTCGACGACTAAGGTTGCCAACTCTTTGGCACTTTTCACAAGTTTTATAAAATAAAAAGGCATCGCGAAATATGTGTGGCCAAAATAACCCACATTCGAGAATTTTATGTGCTGTGCGTTTAGGTCCAAAGTGCCCTCCGCATGCATAAGTATGACAAAAAGTTAGGATAGATTGTACCTCTGTTTCTGCTACACACTGTCGTATTACCTGATCTGAGCAATGCTTCCAAAGGTAAGGATCGTCCCAAATGTAATATCGCGCATCCTTTTTTATCTTATCTTTTTTAGACCTCGGTAATTCTGAAGGAATAGTACCTGTGACGAGATAATTTACTATGTCTGCGTACCAAGGATGGACCGCATTTGCTGAAAATAGGTTTTCATCGGGAAAGCTGTCCTTCAATGGTGTGTCGTCTACTGGAATTGGTAATCGACTCAGATGGTCTGCTACTAGATTTTCGCATCCCTTTTTATCTCGAATTTCAAAGTCGAACTCTTGTAGGAGTAGGATCCACCTGATCAGTCGGGGTTTTGCCTCCTTTTTACCTATTAAATATTTCAAGGCTGCATGATCAGAAAAAATAATTACCTTAGTTCCCAATAGGTAAGATCGAAACTTTTCTAAAGCAAACACAACAGCTAATAGCTCTTTCTCGGTGGTTGTGTAATTGCCTTGGGCAGCATCCAAAGTCTTCGAGGCATAGTAGATGACATGAGGCTCTTTCCCTATTCTTTGGCCAAGAACAGCTTCCACACTTTGGTCGCTCGCATCACACATGATTTCAAATGGGAAGTTCCAATTCGGTGGCTGCACTATGGGAGCGGAGACCAATTTCTGCTTCAGCACATCAAATGCGTCTTTACAAGTCTGGTCAAATTTGAATTCTTTATCTTTTTGCAACAGACTGCAAAGTGGTCGCGCGATTTTTGAGAAGTCTTTCATGAATCGTCTGTAAAATCCTGTATGACCAAGAAACGAACGAACTTCCCTCACTGATGAGGTGTAAGGTAACGAGTTAATAATGTCTGTTTTTGCCTTATCGACCTCGATTCCTTTCGAGGAAACTATATGACCCAAAATTAATCCTCTGTCAACCATGAAATGAGATTTCTCATAATTTAAAGCAAGATTAAATTCTAGGCATCTTTGTAGTATTTTAGCAAGATTATTGAGACATTCGTTAAAAGAGTTACCGTAAACCATGAAGTCGTCCATAAAGACTTCGATGATTTTCTCGACATAATCAGACAATATGCTCACCATGCATCTTTGAAAGGTGGCCGGAGCATTGCAGAGTCCAAACGGCATTCGTCGATATGCAAACGTTCCGAAGGGACACGTGAAGGTTGTTTTGTCTTGGTCCTCGGAGCCATTGGAATCTGGAAAAATCCTGAATACCCATCGAGACAACAATAATGAGTCTTACCGGCTAATCGCTCGAGCATTTGGTCGATGAAAGGGAGCGGAAAATGGTCTTTTCGGGTGGCTGCATTCAATTTTCGGTAATCAATGCAAACCCTCCATCCGTTCTGGACTCGTGTAGGAACCAGCTCTCCTAATGGGTTTTTCACCACTGTCACGCCAGTTTTCTTAGGCACGACATGAACCGGGCTAACCCAATTACTGTCGGAAATCGGGTATATCATTCCAGCATCTAACAGTTTTTGAATCTCTTTCTTTACTACCTCCATCATGGGTGGATTGAGGCGCCTTTGAGCATCTCTCTTTGGTTTCGCGTCGCCTTCGATGGAAATTCTGTGCATACAAGTAGATGGACTTAGCCCTTTTATGTCGGCTATCGTCCAACCAATAACTTCCTTATAACTTTTCAGCACTCGAACCAGATTTTCCTCCTCGTCTTCGATTAACTTGTTCGATACTATCACCGGTAATGTGTCTTTCTCTCCCAAAAAGACGTATTTAAGATGGTTCGGTAGTGCTTTAAGCTCCAAGGTCGGTGGCTGCAAAATCGAAGGCAACATTTTGGTTTGGGAAGGTAATAATTCAAATTGGTTACCTCGGTTTGTCAACGAAGGTCGCGTTTCCAAGTGATTGACAACTTCTCGCAACGGATCTTTAATGATTGTGAATTCCTCCAGATGTCGTAAAACATCCATGTCAATACTTCTGCAAAGGACAATTTCCAACTCATCAAAGTCATGATATTCAGAATAAGATTGAGTTAAACAGTCTAAAATATCGATGCTAGAAATATTTAATACTGAGTTGGGATGACTCATGGCCTCGTAGACGTTGAATTTCACGATTTCTCCATCAAATTCCATAGTCAGCATCCCGCTTCGAACATCGATTTTCGCGCTTGCGGTACTTAGGAACGGCCTTCCGAGCAAAATGTCAGACGAATTAGTTGAATTATCATCTTCCATGTTAATAATGTAGAAATCTGCAGGGAAAACTAATTCGTTAACTTTAACAAGGACGTCCTCAAGTAGCCCTTCGGGATGGATAATTGACCTGTCCGCCAACTGGATTATTACTCCTGTCTCTTTTAAAGGACCCGCGTTAATCAACTTATAAATAGAATAAGGCATAACATTAATGGAAGCCCCTAAGTCACACATGGCTTTCTTAATGCCTACATTACCTATCTCACAAGAAATAGCAAACATACCTTGGTCCTTGTATTTGGGCGGAACTTTCTTTTGCAGCACTGCAGAGACATTTTCTCCTACATTTACTCTTTCGTTACCGACTAACCTCCTTTTGCTAGTACACAACTCCTTGAGGAATTTTGCATAACGAGGTATTTGTTTGATAGCGTCAAGTAAAGGAATGTTTAACTCCACCTTCCTGAAAGTCTCGAGGATTTCTTTTTCCTCCTTCTCCTTCTTATCCCTCGCAAGCCTCCCTGGAAAAGGTGGTGGCATCACTACTGGTCTTTGAATTTCTGATTCTAGCCTTGCTGTTGGATCGGAGCTTTGCTTTTCACGTTCCTTGTCTTGCCCACGACCTTTGGCTGGAACTGTTTCCAGAACCTTTCCGCTACGAAGAGTTATTGCGCTAGCATTCTGCCGAGGGTTCGGCTCTGTCTGGGAAGGTAATTTCCCTTGAGACTCCAAGCGATTAACTGCCATTGAAAGTTTACTAACCTGATTAGTTAATTCTTGTATTGATGCGTCTGTCCTCTGTTGATATTTTGCAGCATCAGCAGCAAGTCTCTCTACGATAGCTTCTAGAGATGTGCTTGGCTTGTGTTGTTGTTGAGGTGGTTGTAGAGGTCTCGGTTGGTATGGTGGATTATATCGGGGGTTAGGTCCGTAATTCAGGTTGGGATGATCCTTCCACCCGGGGTTGTAAGTGTTGGAAAAAGGATCATAGCGTCTTTGCGGAGGTCCTGGAAAACCTCCGACAGCATCAACATGTGCCGTTGAATTATCGTTAAGGATTGGGCACAAATCCGTCGGGTGTTCAGCCGTAGTGCAAATTCCACATAATGGGGTCAAGCTCTTCTTTTCTGTAAGCAAAGATTGAACAACATTCGTGAGCTTATCCAATTTATCTTCTAAAGTTGAAACATTTACCCCATGAACTCGTCTTGTTGGTTCCGAATTTGGCCGATATTGTTGAGAATTTGCCGCCATGGTGGATATTAGTTCTCTTGCCCTTTGAGGGGTCATATTGACAAGCGCCCCTCCGCTAGCAGCGTCGATCATCTTCATTTCCATAGGGAGCAAACCCTCGTAGAAATATTGAAGAAGTGATTGTTCGGTCAACCCATGTTGGGGACAACTTGCACACAGTTTCTTGTACCGCTCCCAGTAGTCGTAGAGTGATTCACTCTCCAATTGGCGAATTCCCACTATGTCCCTCCTAAGCTCGGCTGCTCGTGATGCTGGGAAGAACCTATCAAGAAATACACGAGATAAGTCATCCCACGTTGTGATAGAACCGGGAGGTAGGTAGAATAACCATTCTTTTGCAGTATCAACTAAAGAAAAAGGAAAAGCCCGAAGTTTGATTTCATCTTCGGGTACTCCCTGGGGTTTCATGCTTGAGCAGACCATGTGGAATTCTCTCAAGTGAGTGTGTGGATTTTCATTCTTCAAGCCTCGAAAAGTGGGCAAAAGGTGAATCAAGCCCGACTTCAATTCGAAAGGAGTTCCTCCGGTTGGATAATTGATGCATAACGGTGTTTGCTCGTTGGGAGCAGCGGCTAGTTGACGAATGGTTCGGTTCGCCATTCTTTCTTGTTCACCGAGGTTGCCTTTTGTTTCAAAAAGTTGTTCGGTCTCAGGTTCAACCTCTTCGACTTGTTTCCCACGTCGAATTGCTTCCGCTCGAATTACTTCGCTCAACTTTTCAACGTCGGATTCTAGGATCCCTTGTCCTAGCTCAATTCCTAATTTGCTTGCATGTTTAAGAGCTTCTGTCTCTTTTCGTCGTGCTCGCGCTGATTTCTCGATCTCTGGGTCGTATTCGAGATCTCCGGATGAAGACCTGGTCATGAAGATAATTTAAACAATTGTAAGTGTTGCCAGTCCCCGGCAACGGCGCCAAAACTGATGGCTGTCGATTCCACCAATATAAACCTACGCCTAATTCGCAAATTTAAGCAGTATAGGGAGTAGGGTCGATCCCACAAAGAATGGAACTACTGGAAATTGTTTGTTTCTTGACCAGATTAGTGTCTGGGCAGTTGTCGTGCCCGCGACGTCAGGGGGGAATAAAATATTAAGCCTGAAATAAACACAGAGAAAAAAACGTAAAAAGTAAAAAATAAAATTAACAACGAAATAATCTAAAGAAAAATCAATGAAGCTTAGCTCAGCCTTAAGCACGGGCTTTTCCTTCTTTGACCCGATCCTCGAAATTGGATGAACTCCTCCTTTTCAATAAGCTAGTTATAGCTACCAAGGACGCCTCGGACACCAACTCTTCCTTGTGTAAATTAGTTATGGAACGTCCTATAACTAACCCTTGCCGATCGAACAACCTACGAAACGTTCGTGATTTAGAACTCCGGCAGCTTTGCGTTCTAAAAGAGCCTAGCTCGAACCAATGTCCTCAAACGTTCGGGACATTTAAATCTGGTTATTACTTCCCTTGACGGAACCAAACAGCAGTCCCCACTTGGCACGCCAATGTGTTCACGGAAAACCAATTAGACAATCGATCCTCTCGGAATTCCAACTGTACGTCTAGCCACACTAACTCAAACGACGTCTTTTTTGACTTAGTATCGGCTTGACTTTGTGAGTTGATGAAGTCATACTCTTAATCCGGAGAAGTAATAAGTATCAAAAATTGGGAGTTAGATAGCTCGGGTTCGTAACTCACGGGTTTTTGACGGGGTTAACACCGGCTTAAAGCTGAAAGGGATTTTAGTGATGCATGAATTTAATCATGCTTGAAGTTTATGGGAAATGATAGAAATTATATGAAAAAGGTGGTGGAAATGGATGGGAAAAATATTTGAAAAGGGAATTAGACAAATTTTGTAAAAAGTAGACAAAATAATCCAACTCTCAATTTGAATTAGGAAAAGAAAGACAAAGAGGATAATTGTATTTCCAAATAGGAGTAGGAATACAAAATGAGGGATGATTTCCTAAGAACTAAAACCCCCTATTTATATAGATAGGGTTTACTAAAAATAGCATAATTAATAATAAAAATAAAAATAAAATAAAAATAATTAAAATAAAAATAAAATAACAAAATATCTTCCTATTAATAGTATTTTTACAAAGTCAAAATTGCAACTAGTCCTTGGCTTGCTCCATCTTTCTGCTTTGGCCCCATTTCCATAATTTGTTTTCCAATTCGGCCACTTTTTCCTTGTTTCCGTCCAATTATGTCCCTGGATATTATTGAATCATAAAAACACTTAATTAGCGGGGTTCAATTCATCAATAAACCAAATTAAGCACAGAAAAATATGCAATTTTACATGTTTATCACATATATATAGACACCTAATTATAAAAAAATTTCATTTTAGGCACCCAAAATAAAATGTTTGTAATTTAAGGATCCACATTTGGTCATTCTGGTTACCTCCATTAAAATTACAAGTAACAAGTTGATGTGGCAATTAAAAAAATCGGTATAATAATATATTTAGCCCTCAATTTTTACATATTATATCAATTTAGTAATAATTTTAAAAAGTTAAACCTCAAATGTTACAAATATTCTCAATTTTATCTTAATTCTAAAAAATTCAAAGAATTGTATAAAAATACATAAATAATTTTAAAATATAAAAAAAACAAAATTTTATATTAATATTAATATCTTTTTACATAAAATATAGAATGAATCATGAACATTTCGAGAGTTAGAACAGTCAAAAACAGATTTCTCACTGCTAACATGTACATTGTTTATATGTTTAAATCGATTGTTATGGTAGAATATTGTTTCTTTTTGTTTTTAATAGATTGTTAATATATTTCAATCGATTGTTATATTAGAATATTAATTCTTTTGAATCGATTGTTACGTAGCACGTCTAATTTTTGCTTGGCCCCATGATTAACATCCTAGTTCGGCCATTGTTACACAATTCTTTGGATGGATATGAGCTTTAGGCTCGAGATTCTCATCCCTTGAAGCATCATCATTCACAAAATGCAGCAGAAAGGACTCCCATCCATTGGCTATCATTCCGAATATTGAGAGGCAGTGGTAAGTTGACTAAAGAGTGAACTCTCAGATGGTTGAACCATTCAAGGATTTCACCTCCAGGTATAAAGATATCAAATACTTATCTTGAATTTGCAGATACCTACAAAATAAGACACCTGCCGTTCGATAACTAAAACCATAAATTCTTAAGTATGAGATTTTGCAAGTGGAAAAGAGATCAAATTATTAAACCTTCAGATGTTATTTCGACAAAATTAAAGAATTGATGTTCTCAGCCAGTCTGTAGCAGTTAACAGCAAAAATACAAGTTGTATCCGTTGAATTGCAAACTTTTGATGGATTTGCAACTATGTCCAGAGATGCACAACCATTTATGTTCACCATTTCTACACTTGTTAAAAGGTCAGGCAATGATTTAAGCTTCTTGCAATTTGACAATCCAAGAAAAGAAAGTGTTGGTGTACTGGTACCAATATAAATATGCTTTAGCTAAGGATCTAGCAACAAAGCTCTTAGCTTGTAGAAGAACAAGCAGGAATCGAGCAGAGAAGAAGGAGAAAAAAAAAGCAAAGAAAAATGGAGAAGTTTTTGAATGAAAAAGATGAAAAACTGCCATTACATATATCAACCATGAGTTGATCATTACAAGTCAAAAAGCTACCTAAATATTTACCTAACACCACTTAAAACATTGAAAAGTACTAAACTAGCTTGCACAAGTTGCTTTGTTGAATTTTCAGTCAATCAACATTCAAAAAATACATCAAAAGATTTACCAACTAAGTTCTAAAAGAACTAAGTTACAAACTATAAAATTAAAGTAACAAAATAAATAGTAGCACTCAGTTCAGCACGTAACGCATACTTTATGTAGTAAAAGTATAGTTTAATTTGCTTCTTCATACTTCACTCGCATAACTGCTTCTTGGCTGTTGCATGTGCTGCATGGCCACCTTTGATGCTGCATGTGTTGCATGGAAACTAACTTCAATAGAAAGCTTGGAAAAATCAATTAAGAGACAAAGGTATGGTGATGAGATTGTTACGACCAAGAACAAGATGTGCCAAAGAAGATAGAGAAGAAATATCTGTAGGAATATCTCCTTCACAAAGATTGCAACTCCTTAGATTCGAATTTTCTAAAGCAGCTGTTGAAAGTTGACCAACTATGCAGCAGTGACGGACAAGTTAAAAGTGCATGCCAAAAAATGCAAGTGGCGGACAGTCCCAAGGGCAAGTTTTTTAAAAGGGGATAGACAAGAAATATCACTAGGAATATCTCCTCATAAAGATTGTAGTCCCTTCAACTTAGCCTTGCTAATGAACTCAAACCAAAAAATGAAGGAAACATCAAAGCCATAGAATTTGTCCTTCCTCTTTGGCTTACCTTGAAAATGGAACGCAGATGTTGTTGTAACTTAGATGAAGGTCCCTTGCTCCCATTAAAAGACAAAACTTTAAGATTTTTAAATTGAAAAAAGAAGGGCGATGGTTACAATATGGTTGTTTCACTTAAGTCAAGCTCCTCCTAGAATTCTACTTAGAATTTGTCCCTATGCTCCCTAGGAGACTAGCAAGGGTACTGCAATCTTTTAGATTTAACAAAACAAGTTTCTTGAGGTTTCAAATTGAAGAAGGAAGTTCTTGAATGCCTGTCTCATCTAAATAGTGCTCTAACAAACCTTCCATTTTACCATCAATCTCTGGAAACTTTAGCAGTTTTAGGCAGCCTTACAAAATGAATGTTTCAACAGATTCCATTCTAATTTTGATTGGAAGAGTCCCAAGGCTTTTGTAGCCCCTTGAATTCAAGACTTTTAGCCTCTCAAGCTCTCCAATGGATGGATGAACATCTACAACTTTAAATGTTGTACATTGATAAACTGAGAAATTAACGTATTTTAAACCCATTCTTGGCATATTTTTGGATGATTTACTTTATAATTCAATGAATTTGATGCTCCTAATCCTTTAATTTCATGTTTTATACTTAGGTGAGTATAAGAAAGTGAAAAGAGTAAGAAACGGGCAAAAAAAGGGACAAATTGGGACAAATTCAGTATACCACACAACCTAATTACTTCCACACGGGTAAACCATGCACAAACCCGTGTGAGACACACGGGCTGGATACACGCTCGTGTATCAAGGCCATGTCGACCTAAAACCAAGTCAGTATTGCACACGGCCTAAGCCTTCGCACACGAGCAGACCACACACCTGTGTCCTTGTCGAGTCCTATTTTAATTCTACTCGAAAAAGGATAATTTTGAGATATTTTGGGTACTCCTAAGTCTATATAAACACCCTAGGAGGGGATTAAAGTGGACATACATAGCAGAAAGTAGAGAATTACTAGAAGAACGCAGTTGGATTCATCTCGGAAGCAGGATCTCCTTCAAGACTGAAGATCTCCCCTTCAATTTCTCTCAAAGTTTTTGGGTTTTTTTATATTTCCTTGTTTTCCAATATTTGAGATGTTTTTCCTTATAAGCATGAACTAAATCCCCTAAATACTTAAGAGGGATGAAACCCATAATAGATCTTATTATTTTGTTTTGAGTTATATGATAAATATTTGATCTTGTTCTTAATTATGTGTTATTAATTCTTATTTTAGTATTTTAGGATATTAATTCGAGTATTGATGTGCTTATTCAGTAGAGCAAAAGTCCCTGTTTAAGAGTAGATCCAACATAATTAAGCGGAGTTAATCGCAATCCTAGAGATAGGACGATATAAATCTGCCAGATTAGGGTCAAACCTAATAAGGGAATCCATTAATCTTGTTAATGCGACAATAGGGGTTTTAATTAGAAAGAAATTTCAATTAATCAACCTAGAGTTAGTTTTTTTAGTCTCGAGAGAGATAATAACCTAAATTAGGGATTTCTACGGATCAAGTCAAGTGAATGAACTGTCTAACTCAGAGTTAAATAATAAGTGAAGTGTAAGTGAATTCTTCCTTGGGTATTGTCTTTCTCAAATCGTTCTTCAAAATTATTTTCATACTTTTCTCTCTATTGCATTCTTAGTTAATTAATTAGTTTAGTTAAGTTTAGTTAAAATAAATCCCTTCAATTTTTAGGCTAGATAATAAAAAGATAATTAATACTAGTACTTTTAGTCCTTGTGGATATGACATTCCGGTCTTGCCATAGCTATACTACTATTTGATAGGTGCGCTTGCCTCTATTGTGAGCTTAATTAGTTTTGGGAATGATCATATCACTCACATCATACATGAATCACATAGATTTATCGTTTATGTAATAGGGCAATTTTGCCCGGGCCCATGCAAACCAAATAAAACCAAAATTTGATTAAAATTAAATGTCCATTTACATGCCATCATAAACCCAACCACTAAAACCCAATAATAGACCCAAAATCAAACCCAATTAACCCATTAGCCCACCTAGACCCACTTCCCAAACCCAATACTAATACACTACCCAGGCCCAATACTAGCCTAAACCCAGTAGACCCATTAGCCTAAACTAGGGTTTCAGACTTTCTGAAACCCTAGCCACCTTGTCCCACCAACTCCACTGCCACTTTAACCTCTGCCCACATCGCGTCCCATCGCCCTAATCCTACAAACATGAGGGAAGCAGCAACAAAAGCAGAGATAGCAAACAGTAGCATAAGGATATTGTATTAAATCGGCTATAAAACCGAAACAAGAACAATGTAAGGGGGGATTATTGAATACAAAAAAAAATCAAAAAAATTTCAACAAAGAACCAGCATTCAAAACCGAAATAAAATGTTATTATTTTTATTTTCTTCATCTTTCATTTTTGAAATACCAATATTAATAACAAATTATTACCTTAGTTGGTTCCCGAATGCGAAAAGAGGCTATCCAGTGACCCTGAAATGTCGAGAATCGCTTGAGACTCTGACGAGGGTAGGAGGTGTCGGTTTGGCCATCTTCTTCGCTGTGTTTTGCACCTTTTACCTCCGTTCAAGAATTTCTTAGGGTTAGTTTAAGGAGACAAAGAGGGGAATAAAGGAGGGACTTCCGTTTGTTTCGAGAAAAAGGGTCGGAAAGACCCTTTTGCGGCCGCGACAGCCATCTACAATGAGGGTTCGTAGACCCTAGCAGAATGGCGCCGCAAGGGGAAGCTGGAGGAAGGAGGCCATTCAGTTTTGACTAAGCTAAATTAGGGTTTAAAGTTATGATTTTATAAGGGACTAAACGGCACCGTTTAGAGCCCTTTCCAATGGCCTAAAACAGTGCAGTACAGGCTCCTATCCTATTGCTACCCGAGGACCCAACCCGAATGGAGCTGAAACCCGCGTGTTTCGACATCCTAGGGTGTATTTGCACTTTCGGTCCCTTGAACTCGCAATGGCTTTCGGTTAGGCCCTCCTTTATATGTTTCATTTTCCTTCCAAATTCGCCCATTTAATTTAAGAAGCTGTGCAATTTGACCCGTGTCTAAACGCAGCACTTAGATGGCCGGTTTATTTACAACCTTGGTCCCTGTTCTTTATGCCCGCGTTTCGTTCAGGACCATTGATTGTTTTTAATTTTTAATTTGGCTCTAAATTATTATTCTGTTTTCAATTTGGTTTTTTATTTCATCATTTTGTTATCTTAATAATTAAACTAAACCTTATTATTGTTTATTATTAATATATTTCATATATATTATTTTAACTATGTGTGCGTATATGTATGTTATTTGTATATTTTTCATATTGTATTTATAGCATTTATATATATTCAATATTATAGTTATATATTCTTTTATATTGTTATACGTATGTTTTCAATGCTATGGTATACACTTTGTATATTACACCCGTATATATTCTAAGAGTTATGTTTTATATACACTGTACCCGTATATATTATGTATGTATTTTGTGTATATCCTTTCACATTTTTTTATGTATGTATTTTTATATTTTGTATATACATCTATCTTAAAGTTATAGTTTATACATATACTATATTCTTATATATTACGTATGTATCTTTATTTCTAATATGTACATATATTTTCATGTTATCTCATATATATATTCCTAATACTATATTTTGTATATCTCTAATTATTTTAATACCATTATCATCTATACATATTTTAAAGTTATATTTCGTATATTATGTATATATTATATTCTTATATGTATTATATATGTATTTTTTTTAATAGTTACATACATTTTCATACCGCTTCATGTGTATACTTTAATACTATTATAAATATTTTCGTATATTATATAAATTTATATATATGTAAATATTTTTAAATGCTATATTTTGTATTTGTCATTCTTTCATATACTTTTGTATTACACTATATAAATATTTTAAATACTATATATGTGCAATGATATGTTATAATTATTATTATATGTGCATTATTTTGGTTATTGATTCATTGAGATAATATGTTGTTTATGAACTAGTTCTTTACTTTGTATTTCATAATTCCGTGCTTGTAATTTATAAAAGCCGTGTTTAACACCATCTTATTAAAAAATTTTATTCAAAGTCTTTCAAAAATATAACTCAAGTTTGGGAACTTCGAGGAAATCGAGCCTTAACTCACTAGGTTTCGATTTTTCTCATTAAACCCGAACTATCGAGTATCGCTTTCTAAACCAAAACACATGAATTTTCAAATAAAACCTATTCTCGAAACCTCGAAATGCTACATCCTAACTTACTGAATGTGGCGTTCAGTGTCTCGAGATAGGAACTTCAAAATTAAGGTAATATTTTATGTTTTGGAACTTCGATAAATCGAGCCCTAACTTACTGGGTTCCGATTTTTAGTTCGACTCAAAATAATTAAATATCCCTTTTCTGATTTAAATACATAAGCCTTTTAAATAAAACGGGTGAGCTCAATTTCAAGAAATTGATATATCGCACCCTAACTTACAGGGAGCGGCATTCTTATTTCTTTGAAATAAGTGAACCTCGATTTTTACTTCGATACATTCAAACTCTCTTTAAAACGAAAGGATCGTATTTTAAAATCTTTTCAATCGTTTGATGATAGGACATTAAGTAATCAATTAGGTACCAATTTTGGGCGGTACGAGGGTGCTAGCCCTTCCTCGTGCATAACCGACTCCCGAGCCCGTTTTTCGAATTTCGTAGACCAAAGTTAATTGTTTTAATAGTTCAAAATGTTTTATTAAAATAATTTAAGGTGATCCTATTGCACCTCGAAAAAGGTCGGTGGCGACTCCATTCTCAATTTTTAAAGTCGATTCCCGTTTTCAAAAAAATGGTTTCGACAGTTTGGATCTTAAATTTCAAAATTCAAAAAATACATGGACTAAAATTGATTAATTTAAAATGTAGAAAGACCACAATTGACCAAATTATAGTATAGAATTGTATCCACAACCTACACAAAATATAAGAACTAATAGAAAAATTTGACCAGATGATATATATACACGCGGGCCTATTAATATTTGTAGGGTAAACTACAAAGATAGTCACCCAACTATAAAATTTTTTATTTTAAGCACCCAAAATAAAAAAAATTATAATTTAAGCACTCATGTTATATGATTCGATCATTTTGGTCACCCCACAAATGGGGAGCTGACGTTAAAAAATCAATATAGTAATAAATTTAGCCCTCAACGTTTACATATTATATTAATTTAGTCATAATTTAAAAAAAAATTCACCCTCAAAATTTAAAAACATTCTCAATTTGATCCTAATTCTAGGGAATTCAAAGCAATATAAAGAAATACATAAATATTTTCAAAAAATATAGTAAGAAATTTAAATATATGTTAATATTAATATCAATTAATATTAATATCAATATAAAAACCGTAGAGATTCAGAATTTTTAAACTTATACACCCAACTATGCCGCTTGGGAGACTCACAATGTAGGTCTCCTATGGATATACATGTAAGATGTTCTCTTATATAAAAATATAGAATGCAGTACATCAAAAAATAAATAAATAAAGAATTCATTGAACTTTACATGTTTCAATTATGTTAAAAAATAAAATGAATAAGATTGCAACCAGTATTTCCCCCGTTTTGGTTGTGACCCTGCTTCATCCTCTGTTTCTTCATAAACATGTTCAAATTCTGCACAACTTTGATTGTTACATTGCTTAGGTAGTCCTTCATATCTACTATTCGACAATTTCTACCATGGATAATAGCATCACAACCCATATCCTCATTGACAAAAATGCAGCAATGAACAACTCCCATCCATTCACCACCGTTTCGAATATTAAGAGTTAGAGGTATCTTAATTGACAAGTCACCACTCTGTTGCTGGCTAAACCATTCTGGGATTTCACTCTCACATAAAATGACATCAAATAGTTTTCTTGAATTTGCAAATACCTGGAAAAGAAAAATACCCAAGTTGTTAATTAAAACCATAAATTATTGAGTATGAGATTTTGTAAGTGAGAGAGATTAGTCGACCTTAAGATGTTTTTTCAGCAATGTTAATGCACTGACGTTTTCAACCAATCTGTAGCAATGAATACAATTAAACCGTGCCCAATCCATCACATTGCAAACTTTAGATGGGTTTGCAATTAGTTCCAGAGAAGCACAACAATCTATTCTCAAGCTGTCTATGCTTGTCAGAAGCTCAGGCAATGATTTAAGCTCCTTTCAATTGGACAATATAAGACATTCGAGCTTGGAAAATTGAGTAAAAGATGAAGGTATGCTGATGAAATTGTTACTGCTAAGGTCAAGAAATGTCAAAGAGGATAGACAAGAAATATCTCCTTCACAAAGATTGCACTACCTTAGATTCAACTTTCTTAATGAACTCAAACCTGACAATGAATGCAACATTAAAGGCACGGATTCTATCCTTCCTCTTTGGAAAACCTGGAAAAGAGAAGGCGGATTTGATGATCCCTTGTGCCCATTAAATGACAGAATTTTAAGATTTTCAATTGAAAAATGAGGGTTGTGTCCAAGATGTCGAAGAAGGCGAGAAGAGCTGCTCTCCGAAGTTTAAGGTCTCCATGGCTGGATGTGTAAATATGCTCGTGAAAGAATTTACGGTTTTGGGAGTCAAGGATTGTGAGAAATTCCTTATTGCCCCCGAATCTCGAAATAATGGAGCTGACAGTACGCCATGGCTGCTTGCTGCAAATATGAACTAGCTTTTGAAACCAGAAATTTTGAAAACTTGGCCATAAATGGTTTTTTTTTTTATAAATTATGCACAGCAGTTTAATTGATTTGTTAACAAGTAGTTGAGGAATGTTATTTTTGCTTTTCATTCATAGGTTGCTTACAGATAGTTTTGACATTCTAGATTCATGTATATAAATTTAGCCTGGTTACATATGAACATATGTAATTACTCTTTGTTATATATAAACACATGAATATAATTACTCTTTCAAATATATAAAAATAATTTTAAAAGATTAAATTAGACACATATCACATTTAACACATAACTTGCTCTTTATCAATTTTGAACAAAAATGAAATGACAATTTTACTTAACAAAAATAGTCTAATAACAAAGATAAAAGGATAATTATAATCTAAACACCGACAAAGGAGTTGCACCTTACTTATTAGCTACTTCTTCATGGAGCAATCAACTTCCTCCACATTCAATTTCTAATTGATTACATTTCTTCTATAATCATAAAATTTAATTATATAAAAATAAATAAATTAAATGAATAATTTCAACATGTATATGTCAAAATTTTTAAGTTAATTGCATATAATTGAAAGATTATATCTCATGGAGTAAAATATCCAAAATAAATATTTTAAATGAAATAAAAAATTAAAAGTAATATTGTAGATTAAGAAAGTCTTAAAAGAAAGAATTGATAGGACAAGTCCAATGAAGTAGTTTACCATAATTAGTGTTTCTTTGCATCCGTTTCGGTTGCGGCCCTTCATCCATCTGCTCGCAGATGTTACGTTTTCGCTTTATAAGGAACCGTTACCTATTGATCCATCATCAGCAGTGTGTTGCTGGATATCTTCCAAATCTCTCTCATTCACTATTCTAACACCACACTTCTTCACCTTAACACTGCAATAACTTGTGAAAGACAACTCAAGTTGATGGCATTCCTGATCTAAGCAATCTGTTGTCCATAAATTATTGGTTTCATCATGTTCACCAAATTTGTCTTCCAAGGAAATTGGAGGATACAACATGTCATGCGAGAAATAACGAATTAAAATGTGGTCCTTCATCACGGGCTGCTGACGGAGATGCAACAGAGGGCTACTGACAACTTCACAGCAAGAAGCATGCATGTCAAAGACAAAAGGCAGCTTCAGTTGAAGCAAATATAAAAAACTTTAATTCAGTTGAAGCAAATATAAGAGTAGCACCAAATATTAATTCAATTGAAGCAAATATAAAAAACATTATCAATATCAGTATCAAATTTTAATTCGAAGATTAAATGGCAGCTTCAGTTGACCCAATAGTTGCAAGAGGAGCAAGAAGCAGTAACTGATTAAATGGCAAACTTGTAACAGTGCTTCAAGTGGATCTGTGAAAAACAGTAGTTAGTTAAAGCTCAAGCTACTAGAAATATAAGATAAACTTAGGTCAATTGTTAATTTCTGTTAAGAAACTAAGGTTGCACCTTAAGTCAAATGTTTAATAGGTCAATTGTTAATTTCAGTTAAGAAACCAAGAATCTAGTAACAAAAAATGCCTTGTCTTACTGCAGAACAAGTTTATTTACGATAAGTAAAAGATGCAATCATACGGCTGTAATTTGTACAAAAATCAATAGCATTTAAGCACCAATTTAGACAGCAATTATACGGCTATAACAACATTTGGACAGCACTGATTTCTAATATTCATACATCATTAATTCACAAGTATTTGCAGTATAAGGTAAATAAGCATTTTGCATGCAACTTGACTAAGTATAAGGTAAATAAGTATTTTGTTGTAATGTACAACATTCACAAAATGTTATATCAGCTAACAAAGTGATGAATTCAACTACACTAAATTCGGTTAACATCAATTTTTTTAATACACTATATTTAAATGAATAAATTATTTTATCTAAACAACCATGCAGCATGTTTTTCTAATGTATCTGACACAGTAGTTAGTTAAAGCTCAAGCTACTGGAATTATAAGGTGAACTTAAGTCAATTGTTAATTTCTGTTAAGAAACTAATGTTGCACATTAAGTCATATGTATAATAGCTAATTTTGTCCCTGAGTTAAAATATACACTGTTAAAATTGTTTATTAAAAATATTTAGTGACTGAAATGATTTCTATCGCATCAAAGATGTTTATTAAAAATAAGACAGATGGCATCAAAGATGTTTATTAAAAACCTTTATATTTGTAATCAAATATATGTTTGGGATAGATATTAATATTATAAACGAAATGCAAATGCTATCCGCTAAAAACCAAATTCTTAAATGCAGAAGTAGCTTGGGAGGAGGGCAGAAACTATTAAAAAAGAAAAGAGCCGGTGTGGAAGAACCATCACCTCAAGTTGATCTTGAAGGAGTCTGATATACCCAATAACTTCTAACAACACAGGAGCAGTGTCACTCTGCAAAAATAGCACACAATCCCCACCATATCATCTTTCAAACCCTTTTTTAACATTAAAAGAGAATAAGGCACAACAAGAAATAATAAGGCCGCCACTCGGCTTCATACATTCAAATTTGGGCCATCATTAAATAACCACATGGCATTTGGGCCATCATACATTCAAATTTTGAAGCACATCAAACCTGACACATACAAAATCATGCACATGCATAAATTTCGACATATTTGTCCGACATACAAAATCATGCCATTTCAGCAAAGGGAAATGAACTTGATACAACATTTTTGTCTGACATATTTAGGTCAGTAAGACACGATCAATGAAGAACAGATAAAATCCAAGTCCCGAGCTCCAATCAAACCAGTTATTAATATCACAAATTTCGAACTTGTTCTCAATCAAAATGGTACCAGAAGCAAAGAGACGCAATTGAACAACATTACCAAACACGTAGCAAGGATAATTACATACGTAAGTTCCATTATACGCAAATGCAAATTGATAGAACCCTATCAAACCACACAAAAAATCGAAGCTTACTGTCGTCCAACAGTAATGGAATTCTATCAGGGTATTTTACCCTAATTCTTGCAGCCTCAGCGAGCCTTTTCTCTGTAACAAAAACAATAACAAATTAAAAAATCCAACCAAAAAATAGCTAAATCAATAACAAGAACTAATACTAATACACAAATATCAGTAAATACCCTAATTCTTACCTTGAACTATTTTCTTCAACCTAAAAGCCAACTTCTGAAACCCTTGCCTTTCTTAATTCGATTTTCTATAGATGGGAAATCAATGGCCGGTGGGAATTTCAAGGATTTCAAATTCGAGAAAAGGGGTTATTACATTAGGAATTTCAGATGTCGATTTGGGGAAAAGGGGGGAAAGTAATTTAGGGATTTAGAACAAGGGAAAATAAGGGAAATGAACTGGGGAGAACGAGGAAATGGTTGTGTTATCATGTGGGTAAAACGAAGAGAGCAAAACGACACCGTTTTGCCCAAAATAATTAAACCTTTGCGGCGTTTTTATGATAGCGCTGCTAAAAGGGAAACCTTTTCCGGTGTTTTAAAGAAATGCCACTAATAAACGAATAAAACGACGGCGTTTTGATTTAAACAAAATAACCTTTAGCGGCATTTATACCCTAACGCCGCTAAATCCCAACCTTTTGCTACGCTTGACGAAAAACGCCACTAATAAATCCCAACCTTTTGCTACGCTTGACGAAAAACGCCACTAATAAGTCCAATAAAACGGCGCCATTTTGTTTAAAACATGATGACCTCTATTGCATACCTTTTGCGGCATCTTTATAAAAACGCCGGTAATGCCTTTAAAAATTAAAATTATTTAATATATAAATTAAAAACAATATAAATTAAAAAACAATAGTTATATACCAAAAAACTTTATAATTATTTAAATAATAGTATTTTAATTTTTTTCATTTAAATACATATTTTTTTAAAATTTAAATAATATTTAAAAGAATTAGATAAAATTTGAAATCTTAAAAATTATTTAAAATTCGAAATCTTTAAACTTTGAAATTATTTAATATATAACAATCAGTATAGTTGAAAGTTTAATTTTGATTTAATCATATAGTTCATTTACACACTTGCACACTAAACCAGTTTTCATGTATGCTTTTGGGATAAAACCCATTTTGATATATATTCTTTAAAAATAATAATTTATATATATTTATCTTATTTATATTTTTATTCTAAGTTAAAATCCAAAATAATACCCTTAACCCGATACCCTAAAACTTAAACCCTAAACCACAAACACCAGACATCAAATCCCAAACCCCAAACTCCTAACCCCAAATTAAACCATATATAAATCCTAAACCATAAATTCTAGACCATAAGTACTCAAACCTTAAACTCTAAAAACCATTAAATCTAAACCATAATCGTAGACCATATTTTTGGGAATTCGTATGGCTAATGTTAATGTACTACAAAACATATATATATATATATATATATATATATTATTCTTATATTAAATAATATGGGTATAGTACAAATTAAATGGCATGAATCTCACTAAATTCCAAATGTTGCCAATAGTATCCTTTCCTTCAATCTTAAATAATTTCACCCAAACGGCTAAACCTCAAAACCTCAAAATCTCATAAACCTTACACCTTAAACTTTAAACCCTTGTCATAACTACAGAAGCTATATAACACCGAAACCTTATAGTTAAACTTACATCGCATTTTAACCTTAAAGTTAAAATTATTTAAAATAATAGTATTTTAACCTTAAGGTACAAAAGTAATTAAAAAGTAATCTTATTGCTTGCTTAAACCCTAAAATAAATTGATTTCTCTATCGTTATTATCAAAATCCCTAACCCTTAAACCCTAATATCCTAACCCTTAATACCATTATTAAACACTAAGTCAATAATGACTATAAAATAGTAAACCCCAAATAACAAACTTTAAAATAGTAAATTCTAGACCTTAAACCCTAAATCACAAAACATGCATAAATCATAATTTTAAACCCTTGACCCTTAACCCCTAAACTCCTAACCCCTAACCCCTAACCCTTAAACCTTAATACTACTAAATACTAAGATTTTAAACCCTAAACACTAAACCCTAAATAATAAACTTTAAAACATTAAACCCTAAACCTAAAATCACAAACCCTAAACCATAAAATTAACATACTAAACATTAAACCCTAAATCATAAAACCCTAAACCATAGACCTTAAACCTTAAATATTAAACCCTAAACCCAAAAATAAATTTAACCAATATTAAGTACTACTTCCACACAATTTATTATAAACATAAGCTTTACATTAATATATATTAAGTTACACATCACCATCCACATGAATTTTTTGGGGTTTATGATTTTAGGATTTATGGTTTATGTTTTTATGAATTTAAGGTTTAAAGCTTAGAGTTTAGACAAGCACCGATTTTAATAGCTTGGTAACCTAAATGAAAACTTCTACAATCTATTGCTCAGTTTTAGCGGCATTTGTACCAAAAAACGCAGCTATTGCTCTGATTTTTAGCAGCGTTTTTGGTACAAACGTCGCATTGATAAGTTTTTAGAGGCGTTTGTACCAAAACCGCCGCTATTGTCTAGATCTTTAACGGCGTTTGTACAAAAACGCCGCTATTGTCCAGATCTTTAGCGGCGTTAGTAACAAAAACGTTGCTATTGCTCTGTTTTTAGTGGCATTTGTACAAAAACGTCGCTATTGCTCGATTTTAGCGGCGTTTGTACAAAAATTGGCAATTTCTCAGTTTTTAGCGGCGTTTGAGCCAAAAATGCCGTTATTGCTCGGTTTTAGTGGCGTTTAAGCCAAAAACGCATCTAATGTATAATCTTTGCAGCATTTTTGTGCAAACGCCATTAAAAATACCGTTAAAGCCTTGTTTTGTTGTACTGATTCTATTGAAGCAAGCTTTCAATCACCCAAAACAACATTATAGGGGTCCAATGGTATATTATATTATATTGTTCTTATTTAATATACTTTTAGATATAAGCATATGAATATAATTAATCTTCCAAATATATTAGGAATGTGCAGCTGCTCCGAAACAAGGGACAAAGATACCTGAGTGGCCATTCCACAGACATAAATTTGACATGTTGGTTAAAAGTTTAGAGAAGAAACATGAGTGGGGTTCCGTAGATCCTCTCCCATTGTCGATCAGTTATACAAGCCTTATTTGTATCCTATGGATCTTCCTAGCATCATGTTGGAAAGAGCAGTGACTACAAGGCTTATCGATGTTGATAAATTTGAATGCATCACTAATGATGTGGATTTGATGAACGTAGTAATACAAATGCTAATGGCAAAGAAATGTTAACTTAGAAATAATTTAAAGCATATATAAAAAAATCATTTGATGAATGTGGGAATACTTTCTAGGTTTATCTTTTATTTTTGTAAGATGGTTTTGTGTCAACAGTGTCATGGATTCTTATTTTAGTGTTTTATCTAGTTGTCTTATTTCTTTGATGCTTGAGTGTTTTTGTAATGTAATGATAGCAAAGTTATTTTGACTTTGTACTTTTAATAATTTCTTTTGGCTTGCCTAAAAAAAAAAGATTGATGAGCACATAAAAGGCCATAAAAAGGATTTTTTGGAGAGAGTTTAAAAGTATAGTAGAATATCACATGTTAATTGTTTTGAAGTGGTTGCCAAAGTGCCAATGGTAGCGGCTACTATGAATAACTCTAAAGTAGACCTCTGTTGGATGGTATGGTTTGAATGATGTTAATATTGTGGAAGTATGACAATTCGTTATGAAGTGCAATCCATTTGAAGAAACTTATCTTGAGAATTGGATGGGATTGGATCATGCAGCCATATTCCCTAAATCATGCCCAAAACACTAATTTTCATACTGTAATCAATCCAATCATCCCCAAACTTCCATTAAACCAATTTAAACCATAAACCATATCTTATTATTATTATTATTATTATTATTATTATTATTATTATTATTATAGCTCAAGACAAAGCTCAACTAAGTTCATAGAGCTAAGAAAATAATCAAGGTTCACCAAGTATTTTCACTGATAATCTTAAACATATTCTTTAATTAAACTTTTGTGCATGTCATATTCTATATCAAAAGAATTTCATACTCTCCTTCAAGCCATAGTGATGCGTTGAGGTCGTGACTTCAATAGAGAGTTTCAGTCCATCTTTCACCTATGCATTAAACAACAATGCATTAAGCTACATTATAATTAATAACTACTCCATAATTCAATTCTTAGCACACTCATGCTATAAACAATAAGTGCTTAATATCTCCTCACCAAAACCACATAATACTTCTTCATTTGATTTTGATAGGTCATTTTATTTATTTGAAAATTTTTCCCCTTAAAAATAAATTCTTTAATGCCCTTTCAGAAATAGTCAAATTGTTGTTTTTAATGGAAATATTGATGAAAATATCACATTTTTAAATATGATTACCCTAAAAAAAGAATGATCTAATTGGAGAATATGAGCTAAATCTACTACTTTACATATTATAAAGGACTAATAGCAAGATTTAATCAAATAAATTTAATTGCTATCGTTTGGAGCAGAACTTAAATTTCAAAATTCAAAAAGTATAGGGGACTAATTTAAAAAGTAAAAGAACTAAAATTGACTAAATTAAAGTATAGTGATTATATCCACAACTTACACAAAATTTAGTGACTAATAGCAGAATTTGACCAAATGGTATATACACACTTGAACCTATTTGTAGGGTGAACTACACAGATAGTCTCCCAACTATTTCATTTTAGGCACCCAAAATAAAAAAGTTTACAATTTAAGCATCTACATTACATGGTTTGGTCATTTTGGTCACTCTCGCTAAAATCACAAACGGCTAGTTGAAGTGACAGTTAAAAATTCAATATAATGACAAATTTAGCCCTCAATTTTTACATATTATATCGATTTAGTCATAATTTAAAAAAAATTAACCCTCAATATTTATAAATGTTTTCAATTTAATCCTAATTCTAAAAAATTGAAAGAATTATATAAAAATACATAGATAATTTAAAAAATATATATTAATATTAATGTTTTTTTACATTAGAAGTACACTCATGCTATAAACTATAAATGCTTAATTTCTCCTCACGAAAAACCACATAATACTTCTTGATTTGATTTTGATTTTGACCGGTCATTTTATTAATTGGCTTTTCTAAAAATAGTATTTGAAAATCCCCCCCCCCCCTCAAAAATAGATAATGATGAGTTGAGGAGGATTGTGAAGGGTATTTTGGTCAAAATAATTCCCTCAAACCGGATTCTTTATATTTTTTTACAAAAACTATCATCATTGTATACTATAAAATTCCGAATCAATTATGCACTTTATTCCCTGAAAGTTGAATTTATGTTTATAAAATGAGTTGGTTCAATTGAAAACTAAACAACATTAATTCTATATGAGCGCCAAACAATTATAGTTTACCTCATATTAATATTCACATAATCACAGTAAGATTCAACTCTACTTACAACAAAAAGTAAGACATCATGACCAGTAGCACAAAATTAGAAAAATACATGGGGCTGAATCAAGTATCATTAGACTGACTATTAATACAAACAAATTTGAGATTAAGCCAAACACAATTAAAAAATCAGTAAAACAAAAACCGAAACATTTTCCATTTTGTAAGGAAAAACAAAAAACATGGAAAGATTTTATAGTCAGAAAAAGAGGAAAAGAAAAAGAAGTAAATGCTACCTAACCATGGAGGTTAGGATAGACCCACACCGGTTTGGGAGGGAACAAGGCCAAATCCATTAACAAATTGGCTACCCATTCGTGGTGAAGGGGGGTGCCTTCGGTAGCCTAAGATAAAGCGACATGCCAGGGTCATCTCTAGAAAGGCTCAACTTAGAAGGCAATTTTATCATGTAATGTTGGTCTTTATAAATAACAAAGAAATAATTGTTTTGTTGATATGGGACTTTACAGTTTATACATTTATATATATATGCAATGGCCAATTTTGGCCCATATGAACAAATTAAACCAAATAATAAAAAATGTCCATTTTACAACTTTTGAACCCAAAATCAAAACCCATTTACACAAACCAACCTAATGAACATCCCTAACCCGATGCATTATTAACCCACTAAGCCCAGACCCGTTTCTAACCTAATACCTGGATGGCCCAAATTAACCCTAACCCACTACAACAAAACCCGAAATTAGAAAATCCTAGGAACTAAGCTACTGCCGCCCATGCCACTGACCGCTTGATGCCTCTGCCGCCTCTGTCCCATAAGCACCTTCCAGGTCTGCAGCACTGCCCACTGTACCTGCAAGATATCAAGATCGAAGAGACAGAAAGTAATAGTAAAAAATAACTTGTATGGCTATATAAGCCGATTCAAATCACAATGTAAGGGGTTCGGAAAATTTTATGAATACAATCTTTAGGTTTCGAAATCAAAACAGTATTGAAATAGCACGAGTATCGACGGGAATACCCCCCAAAAATTACAAGAATAACAATCAGAACAAGAATAACGAAGAGACGAGAAACGAAATCGGAGAAACAGTAGGTAGTTTCACCATTCTATTTCTTTCTTTTCTCACATACATACAAATATATATCTACGAAAACGAAAAAAGAAGAAAAATTTTAAAAGTTTTACCTTTTTCTGGCCACCGGAACGGTGGCCGGAATGGCGGCGCACGGTGGTCCGATCATCGGCCGGTGACCGGACGTTGACCGGTCCGGCGACTGGAGCCCGGATCCCCCCTCTCTCCTTTCCTTCCCCTCTCCTCTCTCCCTCTTCTCTCTTTTTTTTCTTCCCCGGGTGAGAAATGAGCCAAAAAACAAAAAATGGCCCTTTTATAGTAACCGACCTGGGTCGGGTCGACCCGACCCAGATCCGCCTGGGATCCGCGTGCTCTGACGTCAGAAGGGTTTATTGCACGATCGGTCCTTCCGCATTTCTGTTAATTTTCAATCCAGTTTTATTCCTTTGCAATTTGGCCCTGGAAGTTGTCCCGTGTTCCAATTTGATCCCCTGGCTGCTGTGCGTTTTAAGATAGCTGGAACAATTACGTTTTTGGTCCTCTGGGGTTTTAAGCGTGTTCTAATCGGTCCTTTTACTTGTTTTAATTTTAAAATTTAGCCCGAGATCTTTATTCTACTTTCAATTAAGTCCTAGTTTATTATAGTTAATTAATTTTGTTATTCTATTTCCTATTATTACCTATTATTAGTATTATTGTTATATATATTACCTATATTTACCCTTATTATACTAATTATTACTATTATTATTTTATAATTGTTATTCATATATATTAATTATATATGTATTCTCTATTATTATTATTATTAGTATTATTATATTTATGCACATACATAGAGTATAGTATTTTACATAGTAGTATTTGTATTTGTTTTAAGTTCTATTTACTTTGTATTTATCACTATATTATGTTTAGTATTATTTTCGATATTGTATTATTACTTACTATTATTTTTAGTAGTTTATGTTATTACTATTAATTAGTGTTTTCATGATATTATCATAATATTATTACTATTGTGTTTTATTATTTTCATTATTATTAAATTTATTGTTTACTAATGTTTTGCTATTATTAATATTTGTATTATTTATTTTTGCTCAATATTTGTACATATATTTTACGTTTCTTTAATTCCATCGTGTATAAGTTTACGTATATTTCTTTTAATATTAATGCATTATAAGTAAGTATTAGTATATTAATAGTTATTTTTGTATCTAATATGTATATATTAAATATGTTTTAATATTCCTTTTATATTATGTACGCTATTAAATAATATATTTCGTATGTATTCCTAATATTTGGTTTATACATCTCTTATATTATATTATGCATATATTTTTAATACTATTATCATACCTTTCTAAAACCTAGAATTATATGTTATATTTACATGTTTACTATCTTGTATTTGCATTATTATTGTCGCGCTCTACATCGTTATAATCATTATTATTACGCATGCATTGTCATATGTTTAATATATTATTCATCTCGTATATTTTTTTCACCTGTATTATTATCTGTCTCTAAATTTCGGCGTATTAATTTCTACATCGATATTGCTCATCCATAGTCTTTTCATGTTTTAATAAACGAGGCAATGTACCGATTTTGATGTTAAGCCGGTGATTTCATCGCTATGTTGGGTGAATCACAATTGGCTCGCGTCGAAACCGGGATATCCTTCTCAAAAATAAAAAACCTTAAATGCTCGTATTTTGATCGGATCACAACTAAGTTTTAAATGGAAATCGTGTTTTTGAAAATTAAGACAACGCATGTTTGAAAGATACCAATTTTGGGCGTTGCGGGGGTGCTAATACCTTCCCCGCATGTAACTGACTCCCGAACCCTATTTCTCTCTGAATTTCAACGTAGACCTAAACTGAGCCTTCCTTTTACTCAAAAACGAATTTTTCTACCGGAAAGAGGTTTTATTAGGTGTCCGATCACACCTCGGAAAAACGATCGGTGGCGAATCCTTTGTTTTAATAAAATCAAAATTCGTTTCCAGATTTTAAATCGTCACAATTAGCGATCGAGCTAAAATTTTTCGTCGCTACAATATAAATTACTGTTTTCTTAAGGAACTCCATTCTATACTTCCACCGACTTCAATCTAAATTTGCTTGTTTCACTTTGTTGTGCAGTTGCATTTTATTCTCCACTGAATCTTAAGCAATTTGAATTCTATTGAAGCAAGCTTTCAATCACCCAAAACAATATTATAGGCGTCCAACGGTGTTATAGGCCAATTTTGGCCCAGTTACACAACATGAACCCAAACCCAAATTAAAGCTAACCCGATAGCCCAAATCCCAAACCAACCCATACAAAACCAAATTTAAAAACCAATTAAACTACCCACTTAACCCTTTACAATCAAAACCCAATTGCCTAAACCCGAGCAGCCCAATTACTTGACCCGAGCCCGTTTTCATTAACCCACTACCCGATTACCCACTAGCCTACCCAAATCTAACCAAACCCAACTAAACCTAACCCCTACCCGTTACAAACAAACCCTAATCCTAGCCTTCCCACTTGTTTCTGCCAGCAGCCACTCTGACAGCTCGAGGGTCACATCCACCGCCATTGCTCAGCGCCACCACTGACTTCCACCGCCCATTTCACCTGCAAGATTTAAATGGACAGGACAGAAAGCGAAAAGAAAAAAACAACTTGTAAAGGATATGGGCTATAAAAGCCGAAATCGAAACATTTGTGAGGATCCGGATTTTTTTTAAAATACAAGTAGTACTGGAATTTTCATACAAATCTTTAAACTCCCAAACAACAGTAGACAGCAATATTAACGATAGCAACGAAGGGATACCCCCCAATCGGTAATAGAACCAGAAAACGAAATAGGGACCTAAGGTGACTTCAATTCTTTTTTTGATTTTTTTGATCCTCTTTATTTTTTTTATGCATGTATGCTTTAAAATAATAAACAACAATAGTAGTAATAAAAAATAAAAAAAATAAAAAAAAAACTAAAAATCTTACCTTTCCGGCCACCGTGTACGGTGGCCGGAGCCAACGACGGACGGCGGTCCGGTGACGGGCCGGTGGTCGGTCTGACCACCGGAAATCGCTCCGAAATCTCCCCTCCTCCCTTCTCTCCTTTTCTCTCTTCTTTTTTTTCTTTCCTCTCATCAAATGAAATTTTTTAGCCGAAATGGGCCGTATATAGCCCTCCAAAACGACACCATTTTGGGGGCTGCACTTAAGCCTCAAAACGGTGTCGTTTTGATCCGACCCGAGTATGGACCCGACCCGCTCGAGAGGATCCGCGTGTTTTTGCTTGGTGGTCTAATTACGCACGCGGTCCTTCCGCTTTTTCAGGCCTTTGCAATCAGGTTTTCATTTCTTTTAAATTGGCCCCGAAAGTCATTCCGCTTCATATTTTAATCCCCCTGCGACGACATCGTTTAGAAAAGCATGGAAAATTACTCTTTCGGTCCCCGCACGTTCAACCCGTGTTCGCATAAGCCCTCCCCCTCAGTTTTAATTTTAAATTTGCCCTGAAATTTTGATTTTAACTCAATCTTGTCCCCTTTTTACCCTTTTTCATTATTTTCCTCTCATTTAAATTATTAGTCATATTATTACTATATTACATTACTAATATCATCATTAATGTTACTACAGTTGTTATTTTTTATGAATATTACATGTATGCTTTTATATGTCCACATTTACGTACTTATTACTAATAGTTCTAATATTAGTATTATCTTAATATGTATATATTATAATATTATGTACATATATTTTCAAAATGATTTTTTATGCATATATCTAACGTACATATATGTATATTTTAATAATTCTACATTTTATATTATCTTATATATTTATTACCATGTACGTGTATATATATATACATATATATATATATATATATATATTTTTTTTTTCCGTGTATTACACAGATTTGTTTCAAATATTATATATAATATATTATGTATGTATCATATATATATGTACATATATACGTATTTTAGTAGTCACATATTTCTTATGTTACACCATGCGAATATTTTCATATTGTTATGTATGTATGTTTTACGTATACGTATGCTTTCAATATATTATCTCCACGTATTATGTATAAATTATGTTTTCATATGTTATAAACGTATTTTTATTAGTCATATACTTGTTATTATATCATGTAGGTACCATAATACTATTACGTGTATATTTTATTTTTCACATACTATGTATGCATTTTCCAAGCATCGTACTTTACAAATATATGTATTTTTAAATATTGTACTACTCGCATATTTTTATTACCTCATATTCTGTTACCACCACATTTTGTATATATATTTAATACTGCAATAAGTGTTCAAATACCATGCATATACTCTTTGAACAAACTCTTTTTATTTTTTTTTTTTTCTTATTTTCTTTTACTATACCTATCATCGTTATTATCATCTTCTAATATTATGTTTTAATATTCTTATTAATTGCATCACCGTACTTAAAAACATATGCATCTCATTCGATCCAAAAAATGTTTTAATCAAAAATATTTTAAAAACGAGGCGATATTTTTGTGTTTAGAGATTCGGGAAATAGTGCCCTAACGTGCTGGGTTGCGATTTCTCGTTCGTCTAAATACCTAAAATACCCTCCTAAAATTTGCAGCTCGCGAGATAACTTTAGTTTCGAGGAATTTAAGAACTTCGTGTCTAATCGTGCTGGATGTGATGTTCGTATTCTTCCGAAGCGAAGGAATCTCAATTTTTCAACCCAAATCATCCCATTTTTATTCAAAATGTTCCAAAAACAAGGCAATATTTTTTGTGTTTAGAGATGCGGGAGATAGTGCCCTAACGTGCTGGTTTGCGATTTCTCGTTCATCTAAATACCTAAAATACCCTTCTAAGCAAAACTTTGTGACTCATGAGACGACTTTAATTTCGAAGGATTCAAAGAACCTCGTGTCCAATCGTGCTGGATGTGACGCTCATATTCTTCCGAAGCAAAGGAATCTCGATTTTTCAAACTCAAATTATCCCCGTTTCAAAAAAGAATCCTATTTTTAAATCTTTCTAAATTTCGACTTAAGACAGAAAATTGCTCAATTTGGTACCAATTTTGGGCGTCGCGGGGGTGCTAATCCTTCCCCGTGCGTAACCGACTCCCGAACCCTATTCTCAATTTTTCGTAGACCAAAGCGTTTTATAAGGTGACCCAATCACACCTAAAAAGATTGGTGGCGACTCCTCGTTTTCCTTTTTTAAGTCGACACCCGTTTTTTTCAAAAAAATGGTTACGACAGCTTGGCGACTCCACTGGGGACACCAAGAGAGTCAAGCTAAAAATTGACCATTTTTTTTCTTAATGTTAGAAATTTGGAAATTTTTTAAATACGATTTTTTTACACTTGTTGCATATGTTTGTTATCTTTCCTCTCACACATTGCATTTGCATGACCGTTGTGGTCACACCCTTAAGTGGGAGTGAGGAGCTACGCTTTCGTGAGGTTTTCACCTCCGCATGGGCTAGTGAATCGCTTCCGGGATACATCCGTACCTAAGTCTTCGTGAGATTTTCATCTCCACATGGCCATAGGGAAATGTGTCCCCCTGAACCGAACTTGGTCCATATGAGCCTATAATGGGTGAGGATCGAGGAATCTACTAGTTCAGGTACCCTTTTCTATAGAACTGAAACACATATAGTGAGCCTTAAGCGCCTGCCCTAGGTAGTACGGAGGTAACCTTTAGTGACTATCCATGTAGGTGCTTGTTTATTTTCTTTGAATTATATCTGTTATATGTGACACTGACCCTTTCTGTTTTGTCATCATTGCATATCATCTAGCATTTAAAGGTATCGATTCACGATTCTATTTCTAAGTTAGAAAGTTTTGTAATGGGGAATGAATATCTTGACAAAGTGGAAGACAACGCCAGCATACGTGCATGGTCAGAGAAAGCCTAGTTAGAAAAAGGAGATAGTGTCGCCGAGGGGTATACGTCGAAGCTGTGGGACTTTACTCGTATCAGTTCGGCACAGAACGAGCTTCAGGAATTGAGGAACATTTGGACCCAATGGGATGATGAGGCTAAACAGTTGTTCTATCAGAATTACGGAGATCTTCCCTATTTGCTAGACATTAAGGTGGATAAGCATCTGTTTCGGGCTATGGTACAGTTTTGGAACCCTGCTTATAGCTGTTTTACATTCGGTGAGGCAGACTTAGTGCCCACTTTGGAAGAATATACCGTCCTGCTCCGCTGTCCAAGAATTCAAGACAACAAAACTTATGCTAGGGCTGTAAATCTCCCAACTTTCGTGAAAAAATTAATGACTATTACGGGGAATGAGTGAGCAATGGGCCGTGGCTTGAATCCAACAAAAAGGTGATAGCAAATGTATTCCGTGGGCAAGTCTAAGGGATTTGATATTGACGCACCCAGACACGAAGAGGAAGGTGGATCTCTTGGCCTTAAGTATTTATGGGTTGGTGATTTTCTCGAAGGCTATAGGGCAAGTAGACGAGGCGGTCACAGATTTATTCGATCGACTCGGCAAACAAGTCACACCAGTACCCGCAATCCTAGCAGAAACATTCCGATCCTTGAGTGCATGCCGGAAAGCGGGTGAAGGTAGATTCATCGGTTGCGCGCGTTGTTGTTGGTTTGGTTCCACAGTCACTTTTAGAGGGTCAATAGGGGTCCATGCCGAGTATTCTTTCAAGATTATTCTCCTTTAAAAGAAGCAGCAACTATGCCTAGAAGGGACGACATCACAGAAGAAAGATGGATAGAGATACTTCAGAATCTCCGGGAAGAAGATATTGTATGGAAAGCCCCTTGGATGGCTCTCAAAGAAATCCTCTATCGTTGCGGGACTTTTGATTGGGTACCTCTTCCTGGAATTTGGGGAGTTATCGGGTATGCGCCATTACTCGTTCTGAGGCAGTACAAAGCGGAACAGTTTATACCGGCAACACGAGGATTGGCCCAAAGTGATTTCTCATTCAAAGGTAATCATTATAAAAAGAAGATACGAGAGATTTCTGACGCCTGGAAAAATATTTGCTCTATGAAGGTTTTGACCAATGGCCCGACGACGACCCCTGAGTACAAAGAATGGTTTAACAAGAGGACCAATGACAACATTCCGAGGCCGAGTCTGGAAACTGCTCGATCAATAGAGGAAAGCTTATGGGTGATTCCTTCAGAATTAGAACTCGTAAAGTTAGAGTTTGAGAGGAAGAGTCTAGAGCTCATGAAATGGATAGAGAAGTTAGAAGAAGAGAAGATGTATCTGAGCTTAGATGTTGATGTCTAGAAAACTGAGGTTGAGAAGGTAAAGAAAGAAAAAAGGAAAATAAAAGAAGACCGAGATGACCTGAAGGAACGATATAAGAGAATGCAACTATCAAGGAAAAGAGCTGGATTGGGAAAGACTTTCGAACAGTGGCAGCTAGAAATTCGAGAGGAAAAAGCCAAGGCCGACCGTTGGGAGAAGAAGTTCCAGGAAATGCGAACGCATAATCAAGCCCTAGAAAGGAACTTGGTAGAGAATCAGAAGGAAAATCAAGGATTAAAGGCTAAGGTGAATGAACTCGGACGGTCCCTTCATCTTCACCGAAGTCGTAATTCTGTGGCTGAGTTGAAGGCAAGTCAAGACAAAATTAAGGAAATGAAACATCAGATCGAGGGGCTAGAAGCAGCATTACAGGACTGCGGACTCCGGATCGAGCAGCTTGAGGCGCGAGAGGAACACTGGAAGGGAGAGCTTCACCATTTCCAAAATCAAGTCAGGGATAGGGATTGCCTTATGGGGGAGGCCATCGTCCAGATTCGAGAAGTCGCCGATCATCTACAGGACTTGGCAGTACAGGCCGATGTGTTAAGCGTCAAATACGAGCTAGAATCAGACCGAGGTCTAGAATTGGCCGCGTTGCTTAGGAAAATTAAGACTCTAGGCCTAAAGGCAAAGGCATATCTATAATCAACTTGTTGTAAAAAACTTTTGTTCCTGTTATAAAAAAAAAAAAAAAGGGTTGAAACTCTAGACCTAACGATGAAAGTGTCTGTAATCCGTTTTGTGTAAGGATTTTTGTTCCTTAAACAACGTTTTCTAAATTGAAACTGAATCAGGATCGATATCTTTTGCATTCTTGCATTCGCATTGCATCGCATCACATGCATTTAAACCCCAAAAAAAACCCTAATTAGCGAAAATTATTACAGAAGGAAAGAATCTGGAAACTCCACATCCCTACGGTACACGAGCTAAAACCAAGAATATGGATCAGAGATTCGAACAGCTCCAAAAGGAAATGCAGGAGCAATTGCAAGAACAACTGGCAAAAATACAACAGGATATGCGTGAACAGATGATGGAAGCTCAGAGAAGTATGGTGGCTGAAATGGCCCAGTTGCTAAAAGGGGCAATAGATAAGGGAAAGGCCCCTATGGCTACCGCCGCAGAAGATAATGATGATTATCCTCCAGGTTTCACACCACCCCGTACTCAAACGCAGACGGAGGCTCCCCTGCGAAGGCCATCTGTTACCATTAGGCCTCAACAGGGGCAAATTGACATTGGAATGCCTGTGAACTTACAAGATGGTTCGGGATCCAACCCGTTAGATAATCCTATCAATTCACTCACCCCTAATTTGGACTTGGTTGAAAAGGAGAGGGAAAGAACTGAATCCTCGAAACAACTAGAGGAGCGTTGCAGGTGGTTGGAGGAAAAGTTCAGAGCTTTAGGAAGTGCTGATGGTCGACATGGAATGGACGCCAAAGAATTTAGCTTGGTCCCAGACTTAGTCCTCCCCCATAAATTCAAAATGCCAGAATTTGAAAAATACAATGGGACTAGCTGTCCTGAAGCCCACCTCACTATGTTCTGTAGGCGAATGACAGGGCACGTAAACAATGATCAACTTCTGATTCATTGTTTCCAAGACAGTTTAGTCGGTGCCGCGGCTAAATGGTACAACCAATTAAGCCGCGATAGGATCAATTCCTAGAGAGACTTGGTGCACGCCTTCATGCAACAGTATAGCCACGTGGCTGACTTAACATCCGATTGGCTCACTCTGCAGAATATAGAAAAAAAACATAATGAAAGCTTCCGACAATATGCACAGAGATGGAGAGAGGTCTCCATGCAAGTTCAACCACCATTATTAGAGAAGGAAACTACCATGTTATTCATAAATACCCTGAAAGCCCCATTCCTTACTCACATGATTGGAAGTACCACCAAGAGCTTTGCCGACATAGTTATGGCGGGGGAAATGATTGAAAACGCCACAAGGGGTGGTAAGATGAAGGAGAAAACACTAAAAGGCCAGCCCCAAGAAGGAAGGATAATGAAGTGAACAATGCGAGCGGTTACAGCCCGAAGGCGATTATGGTCAGCCAGTCGAGAACGGCTACGGGTGGGCAACAGGGTTCCCAAAGGCAGGAATCTGGTACGAGACAGAACTCTGAGAGAATGCAATTCACACTCATTCCAGTGACGTATAGAGAACTTTATCAGAGCTTATACAAGGCACATGCAATAGCTTCCTTTCACTTGAAACCACTACAACCCCCATATCCCAAGTGGTATGATGCAAACGCCAAATGTGAATACTATGGGGGAGTACCGGGGCATTCAATCAAAAATTGCACAGGCTTTAAGAAAGCGGTAGAAAGACTCATCAAGATGGGGATCGTGAATTTTGATGATACCCCCAGCACGGAAAACCCGATGCCAAACCATGGCAATCAAGAGGTGAATGCAATCAAAGAAACGAGCATAAGAAGGGTCAAAGAAAATATTGTTGAGGTGAAGACACCGTTGAAAGTAATTTGGAAAGAGATGACAAAGAGAGGAATGTTGATTTCTGAGGAAAGAAGTGAAAAAGCTGTAAACTACTATGAGTTCCATCAAGTAGAAGGGCATGAGATTCAGGAATGTGTCAAGTTTAGGGCTTTGATACAAAGCCTCATGGATAATAAGGAGCTCGAAGTCTATGAAGATGGCACAGATGAGAGACACATATGCGCATTGGAGGGAGAATCGTCGAATCAAGGAATTAACCGGCCAAGGATCATCATTTCTCTACCTAAGTATGGCGAGGCTGGAACGCACACAACACCGAAAATCATTATTCGCAAACCTGTTACCTTTCCTTATAAGGATAACAAAAGGGTACCCTGGAATTATGATTGCAATGTAACGGTACCGGAAGGAGAAGGAATAGCTAAAGCTTCCAAAGAAACTCAAGCCGAAGGTTCTTGCACGCGTAGTGGGAAGCGTTATGATGCGAGAGGCATCAGGGTCGAGCCCATGAAAGCCAAAACCCTAGACTTCGAGAAAGAAAAAGGGGCTGAAGTACCTATCAACGAACCAGTGAAGGAGGAAGAGGCTAAAGAATTCCTAAAATTCCTGAAACACAGCGAGTATAGCGTAGTTGAGCAGTTACGCAAACAACCAGCCCGTATATCAGTGTTAGCATTGCTCCTGAGTTCAGAAATCCATCGCGAGGCATTGATGAAAGTACTTAACGAAACCTATGTTACTAAGGACATATCTGTCAATAAACTGGATCGTCTGGTTAGTAACATAAGCGCTGACAATTTCACCTATTTCAATGATGAGGAAATCCCTCCGGGTAGCATGGGATCAACTAAAGCTCTGCACATCACCACTCGTTGCAAAGGGTATACGCTGCCAAGTGTGCTTATCGATAATGGGTCAGCCCTGAATGTCCTACCATTATCCACATTCTGCCAATAGATGGTTCTCACATGAAGGCATGTCATAATATAGTGAGAGCGTTCGATGGCACGGAGAGAAAGGTGATGGGAAGGATTGACGTCCCTTTAATGATCGGGCCAAACACATATGAGGTGGATTTTCTAGTGATGGACATCAAGCCCTCCTATAATTGCTTGTTGGGAAGGCCCTGGATACATTCGGCAGGAGCGGTTCCTTCCTCTTTACATCAGAAATTGAAGTTAGTGACAGACGGGCAACTGGTGACCATAAATGCGGAAGAAGACATCATAGCAGCGGTTACCAGTAACGCACCTTATGTGGAGGCAGATGAAGAGTCAATTGAATGTTCTTTTCGCTCCTTGGAATTTGTCAATGCAACCTTCATTTTGGAAGGAAATGAGATACCAGTGCCTAAGATATCCAAGACCACAAAGATGAGCTTGCAAATGACAGTAGGAAAAGGAGCTTTGCCTGGAAAAGGGTTAGGCAAATACCTCTAAGGTGGAATCTGAGTCCCCGAGATTAGGGAGAAAAGAGATCACTTTGGCCTAGGATTTAGGCCAGATAACAGACAGAGAAAGAAGGAGATAGAAAAGCGTCAAGAAAGAAGGAAGGCGCGTTTGAGCGGAAGAGAAGTTGAGTGGGAATCGATGACGTTCCCTCACATATCCCAGACTTTTGTGTCAGGGGGGATAATTCACCCTGAGGTGGGGTCACTCGAGAAAGGAAGCTATCACATCAACGCCATACATGATGAAGAGACTGAGCAAAAGAATTTGGAAGACATCCGTCCTTACGAACCGGGGAGCTCTTTAAACAATTGGACTGCTGAAGAACTTCCTGTAACCTTTAGGAACTTTACAGAGTAATTTTCCAGAACACTCTTGTTGCTCTAAAGCCTAGGAGTAATAAGATTTTGTTTGTGAAATAGGCTTATGTTCGGATATTTTGGTTTCGATAAAGAACACTTTTGTCAAATCGAGCAAACTTCTTTCATTCTTCTATCGATAAACATTCTTTTGACCTTCTAATTTTATTCATTTTTTAACTCATTCATAACATAAAAAGCAATCATTCTTAAATTCATTCATTCTTCGCACATTCTTTCATACCCCGTAGGTCCCTAGATATCAATGATATGAGCGATTATACTGCAAATCCCGAATTCTCCTTTGAGCAAGACATGTGTTTAGAGGAACCTCAGGATTTTGAAGATGACAGGGATTGTGATGTATCTCCAGATCTGTTGAGAATGGTGAAGCAATAAGAGAAGCAAATTCTGCCCCACGAGAAAGAGGCAACGGAGAACATAACGTTGGAAGAAGGGAAGGAGGTGAAAATAGGAATGCACATTACTAAGGAAACAAGGCAAGATCTTGTCGAGCTATTGAGAGAATTTAAAGATGTATTTGCATGGTCGTATCAGGACATGCCGGGGCTGAATACAAATATCGTGGTGCATCGTTTTCCTATAAAACAAGATTGCAAACCGGTCCAGCAAAAATTGCGAAGAATGAGGCCTGATATCATGCTGAAGATCAAAGAGGAAGTCAAAAAGCAGTTTGACGCTGGATTTCTGCAAGAGGTCAAGTACTCAGAATGGGTAGCTAACATTGTACCTGTCCCTAAGAAGGATGGGAAGGTACGAATGTGCGTCGATTACAGAGATTTGAACAAAGCTAGCCCAAAAGATAACTTTCCCTTGCCACACATTGACACTCTAGTAGATAATACAGTGGGTTATTCATTGTTTTCCTTCATGGACGGCTTCTCGGGGTACAATCAAATAAAGATGCATCCTGAGGACATGGATAAGACCACTTTCATAACATTGTGGGGCACCTTTTGCTACAAGGTAATGCCATTCGGCCTAAAGAATGCAGGTGCAACATACCAAAGGGCCATGGTGACTTTATTCCACGATATGATGCACAGGGAAATCGAGGTGTACGTGGACGACATGATTGCCAAATCTCGAACTGAAAAGGAACATATCGAAGCCTTGAGGAAATTATTCTTGAGATTGAGAAAGTTTCAATTAAAACTCAATCCGGCGAAGTGTACCTTTGGAGTCAGGTCGGGAAAACTATTGGGCTTTGTAGTCAGTGAAAAAGGAATAGAAGTTGACTCAGACAAAGTCAGAGCCATACAGGAGCTGCCGCCACCACATACTCAGAAAGAAAGTCGAGGTTTTCTTGAGAGGTTAAATTACATTGCTCGGTTCATTTCACAATTGACGGAGAAATGTGACCCCATATTTCGCCTTCTGAGGAAACACAACCAGGGTACCTGGGATGAAGAATGTCAGAATGCCTTTGATAAGGTAAAGCAATATTTGTCAAACGCTCTAGTACTACCCCCGCCTAGTCCAGATAGACCGCTGATACTGTATTTATCGGTGTTCAGCAACTCTATGGGATGTGTGCTAGGTTAACACGATGAGTCAAGAAGAAAAGAGAAGGCGATATATTACCTCAGTAAGAAATTTACTGATTGTGAAATGAGATATCCACCGATTGAGAAGTTGTGTTGTGCCTTGATTTGGACAACCTGAAGGTTGAGGCAATATATGTTGTATCATACAACTTGGCTGATTTCAAAAATGGACCCATTAAAGTACATGATGGAGTCAGCAGCCCTAAATGGAAGAATGGCAAGATGGCAGATACTGCTTTCTGAGTTTGATATAGTATATATGAATCAAAAGGCTATAAAAGGAAGTGCAATAGCTGAATTTCTGGATAGCAGGGCTCTGGAAGAGTATGAACCATTGAGCTTTGATTTTCCTAACGAGGAGTTGATGTACGTGGCAACCTCCGAAAGGTGTCTGTGGAAATTGAGCTTTGACGGAGCATCCAATGCAGTAGGAAATAGAATCGGGGCAGTCTTAATATCACCAGGTGGAGATCATTATCCATTCACATGCAAATTGGATTTTGACTGTACCAACAATATGGCAGAATATGAGGCATGCATCATGGGGATTCGAGCGGCGATAGAGCGAAAGGTTAGGACACTGGAAGTGTAAGGAGACTCTGCGTTGGTGATTTACGAGCTTAAGGGAGAATGGGAGACAAGAGACCCCAAATTGATCAATTACCGGAGGGTAGTTTTAGGACTACTTGAGGAGTTCGACGATATTACTTTCAATTATCTCCCACGAGATGAAAACCAGATGGCAGACGCTCTGGCAACCCTGGCATCCATGATTAAAGTAAACAAAGAGGAGGATATGAAGCCTATTCAAATGAGTATTTCTGAAGCTCCAGCTCATTGTTGTAACATCGAAGGTGAAGAAAAGGATGACCACCCTTGGTATCAGGATATATTACGATATGTGAAGAATCGTGAATACCCGGAACAGGCAACAGAGAATGACAAAAGAACCTTGAGAAGGTTAGCTTGCGACTATGTACTGGATGGGGATATCCTGTATAAAAAAAGAAAAGATCAGGTGCTTTTGAGATGTGTCGACGCTGTGGAGGCTAAGAAAATCTTAGAAGAAGTACATGAGGGTGTCTGTGGGACGCACGCTAATGGCTTCACGATGGCAAGACAAATCATGAGATTTGGATACTATTGGTCTACTATGGAGGGAGATTGTATCAGCTATGCCAAAAAGTGTCATAAATGCCAGATCTATGGGGATAAGATTCATGTACCGCCTTCACCTCTACATGTTATGACTTCTTCATGGCCCTTTTCCATGTGGGGCATGGACGTGATTGGTCCAATTTCACCAAAAGCTTCGAACGGGCATCGTTTCATCTTTGTGGTTATTGATTACTTCACGAAATGGGTAGAGGCTGCTTCGTATGCTAACGTCACCAAGTCGGCAGTGAGTCGATTTTTGAAGAAAGAAATCATCTGTCGATATGGAAGGCCTGAGAGAATCATATCAGACAACGCACTGAACTTGAATAACAGCACGATAGCAGAAGTTTGCAGTCAGTTCAAGATTAAACATCATAATTCATCTCCTTACCGCCCAAAGATGAACGGGACAGTAGAGGCGGCCAACAAAAACATTAAGAAGATAGTTGGGAAAATGACCGAGACCTACAGAGATTGGCATGAGAAACTACCATTTGCGCTCTTTGCCTATCGAACTTCTGTTAGAACCTCTACTGGGGCAACTCCATTCTCGCTGGTTTACGGGATGGAGGCGGTGTTACCCATTGAAGTGGAAATACCTTCCCTTCGAATTTTGTCAGAAATAAAGTTGGATGAAGCCGAATGGATTCAATCGCGATACGATCAACTGAACTTGATTAAAGAGAAAAGGCTAAGGGCAATTCGTCATGGTCAGATGTATCAGAAGCGAATGATGCGAGCTTACGATAAGAAAGTCCGTCCAAGGGAATTTTACGAGGGAGACCTTGTATTGAAGAAGATCCTGCCCATACAGAAGGACTTCAAAGGAAAATGGATGCCAAATTGGGAAGGGCCGTATGTTGTGAAGAAGGCTTTCTCTGGTGGCGCACTGATCTTGACAGAAATGGATGGGAAGACTTTACCTAATCCTGTGAATTCAGACTCAGTCAAAAAGTACTTTGTCTAAAAGAGAAAGGAAGCCGAGGTGAAAACCCGCAAAGGGCGCTTTGAGACTTTCATGTCAAAAAAAAAAAGAGAGAAAAAAAAACAAACAAACAAACAAAAAAAGGAAAGGAGAAAAAGAGAAAATGGAGAAGCCAAGGTGAAAACCCGCAAAGGGCGCCTTGAGACTAAAGGGGTTTTGAGTTGAAAACCCGAAAGGGCGGCTCAAATTTCGAAAAACACGCATCTCACTATACTTGGTCCGACAAGAAGTGGAGTACATTGCATATCGGGGCATCAACAAAGTACTTTGGATTCTCTGAACACATGTTAAACCCAAAGTAGTCTTCATGGAGTTTGTATATAGAAGCTCAAACTACGATATCTAGGGCATCTGATTTTTGTCCTGTCTACTATCTTTGGATCCTTCCCAAAGATAGGTTGCTAGATTAATTCTCTTTGTATCTGTGATGATTTGCTCAAGTCTAGCTATCCTCAGAGTTTTTGTCCTCTATTATTCACAAAAAGTGTTGTATTGAAATAATGATTGATGAACTAAAATACCTTTACAAACGAAGTTTTGCATATTACTCTGGAAATCTCCTGATAATCACGAAACTAAAACAGAACAATTGTTTAAAGAACCCCCATGTATAAAATTGAAGACACTCAAGGGGAATTTTCTTTTCAAACCAAACAATGATTAGGCAATTCAGAACGATTTGATCTTAAGGAAAGATCATTTTCTGGCAAGTCACAACAGAACCAAGTTAAGGCATACGAGCAGATTATGAATAACACCTCGAGTGAAACCTTGATGAATGAGTGATAACAACCGAAATAGGCACCATTCTCATGGCATTTTGCATCATAATATATGTTCAATTAGGAAGCATTTGACTCATTTTGATCATGGCATCCTATTCCTTTGCATTAGCATAAATCTCAGGAAATCAATGCTGCAGATAGATTCCCCCAGTGGACAATGTAGCAGGATGGATTGAAATCGCAAATCACAGCAGATCTTAACCCCCAAAATGATAGGGTTACAGACCAAAATTTCTAAACAGATTTGGCAATCTCTGTATTTGGCAGGGAGCAAATCGAAGCAAACAGATTTGGCAATCTCTGTATTTGGCAGGGAGCAGATCGAAGAAAACAGATTTGGCAATCTCTGTATTTGGCAGAGAGCAAATCGAAGCAAACAGATTTGGCAATCTCTGTATTTGGCAGGGAGCAGATCAAAGAAAACAGATTTGGCAATCTCTGTATTTGGCAGGGAGCAGATCGAAGAAAACAGATTTGGCAATCTCTGTATTTGGCAAGGAGCAAATCGAAGAAAATAGATTTGGCGATCTCCGTATTTGGCAGGGAGCAAATCGAAGCAAACAGATTTGGCAATCTCTGTATTTGGCAGGGAGCAGATCGAGGAAAACAGATTTGGAGATCTCTGTATTTGGCAGGGAGCAAATCGAAGAAAATAGATTTGGCGATCTCCGTATTTAGCGGGAGCAAATCGAAGAAAATAGATTTGGCAATCTCTGTATTTGGCAGGGAGCAAATCGAAGAAAACAGATTTGGCGATTTCCTGTATTTGGCAGGGAGCAAATCGAAGAAAACAGATTTGGCAATCTCTGTATTTGGCAGGGAGCAGATCGAAGAAAACAGATTTGGCAATCTCTGTATTTGGCAGAGAGCAGATCGAAGAAAATAGATTTGGCAATCTCTGTATTTGGCAGGGAGCAGATCGAAAAAAGCAGATTTGACAATCTTTACAGATAGGATTGAAGTTACAAATCTCTTCTTTTTGAATTATTATATCCCTGAAGTTACAATGGAACGGATCAAAGCTACAAGACATATCTCTGAAGTTGCAGTGGATTGAACCAAAGCTACAAGGGACGGTGGACTGGAAAGAGACTACATAAACAAGAAAGAGCACAAAACAGGTCAAGACATAACAAGACCGGGCAAAATTGGCCTTTCTTTGAAGTCTTTGCTCTATTCTCGTTTCACGACAATAAGCAAAGAGGGGCAGCTGTTATAGGCCAATTTTGGCCCAGTTACACAACATGAACCCAAACCCAAATTAAAGCTAACCCGATAGCCCAAATCCCAAACCAACCCATACAAAACCAAATTTAAAAACCAATTAAACTACCCACTTAACCCTTTACAATCAAAACCCAATTGCCTAAACCCGGGCAGCCCAATTACCTGACCCGAGCCCGTTTTCATTAACCCACTACCCGATTACCCACTAGCCTACCCAAATCTAACCAAACCCAACTAAACCTAACCCCTACCCGTTACAAACAAACCCTAATCCTAGCCTTCCCACTTGTTTCTGCCAGCAGCCACTCTGACAACTCGAGGGTCACATCCACCGCCATTGCTCAGCGCCACCACTGACTTCCACCGCCCATTTCACCTGCAAGATTTAAATGGACAGGACAGAAAGCGAAAAGAAAAAAACAACTTGTAAAGGATATGGGCTATAAAAGCCGAAATCAAAACATTTGTGAGGATCTGGATTTTTTTTAAAATACAAGCAGTACTGGAATTTTCATACAAATCTTTAAACTCCCAAACAACAGTAGACAGCAATATTAACGATAGCAACGAAGGGATACCCCCCAATCGGTAATAGAACCAGAAAACGAAACAGGGACCTAAGGTGACTTCAATTCTTTTTTTGATTTTTTTGATCCTCTTTATTTTTTTTATGCATGTATGCTTTAAAATAATAAACAACAATAGTAGTAATAAAAAATAAAATAAAAAAATAAAAAAAAAAACTAAAAATCTTACCTTTCCGGCCACCGTGTACGGTGGCCGGAGCCAACGACGGACGGCGGTCCGGTGACCTGCCGGTGGTCGGTCCAACCACCGGAAATCGCTCCGAAATCTCCCCTCCTCCCTTCTCTCCTTTTCTCTCTTCTTTTTTTTCTTTCCTCTCATCAAATGAAATTTTTTAGCCGAAATGGGCCTTATATAGCCCTCCAAAACGACACCGTTTTGGGGGCTGCACTTAAGCCTCAAAACGGTGTCGTTTTGATCCGACCCGCGTATGGACCGGACCCGCTCCAGAGGATCTGCGTGTTTGTGCTTGGTGGTCTAATTACGCGCGCGGTCCTTCCGCTTTTTTAGGCCTTTGCAATTAGGTTTTCATTTCTTTTAAATTGGCCCCGAAAGTCATTCCGCTTCATATTTTAATCCCCCTGCGACGACATCGTTTAGAAAAGCATGGAAAATTACTCTTTCGGTCCCCGCACGTTCAACCCGTGTTCGCATAAGCCCTCCCCCTCAGTTTTAATTTTAAATTTGCCCTGAAATTTTGATTTTAACTCAATCTTGTCCCCTTTTTACCCTTTTTCATTATTTTCCTCTCATTTAAATTATTAGTCATATTATTACTATATTACATTACTAATATCATCATTAATGTTACTACAGTTGTTATTTTTTATGAATATTACATGTATGCTTTTATATGTCCACATTTACGTACTTATTAATATTAGTTCTAATATTAGTATTATCTTAATATGTATATATTATAATATTATGTACATATATTTTCAAAATGATTTTTTATGCATATATCTAACGTACATATATGTATATTTTAATAATTCTACATTTTATATTATCTTATATATTTATTACCATGTACGTGTATATATATACATATATATATATATATATATATATATATTTTTTTTTTTTTTTTTTTCCGTGTATTACACAGATTTGTTTCCAATATTATATATAATATATTATGTATGTATCATATATATATGTACATATATATGTATTTTAGTAGTCACATATTTCTTATGTTACACCATGCGAATATTTTCATATTGTTATGTATGTATGTTTTACGTATAGGTATGCTTTCAATATATTATCTCCACGTATTATGTATATGTTTTCATATGTTATAAACGTATTTTTATTAGTCATATACTTGTTATTATATCATGTAGGTACCATAATACTATTACGTGTATATTTTATTTTTCACATACTATGTATGCATTTTCCAAGCATCGTACTTTACAAATATATGTATTTTTAAATATTGTACTACTCGCATATTTTTATTACCTCATATTCTGTTACCACCACATTTTGTATATATATTTAATACTGCAATACGTGTTCAAATACCATGCATATACTCTTTGAACACACTCTTTTTATTTTTTATTTTTTCTTATTTTCTTTTACTATACCTATCATCGTTATTATCATCTTCTAATATTATGTTTTAATATTCTTATTAATTGCATCACCGTACTTAAAAACATATGCATCTCATTCGATCCAAAAAATGTTTTAATCAAAAATATTTTAAAAACGAGGCGATATTTTTGTGTTTAGAGATTCGGGAAATAGTGCCCTAACGTGCTGGGTTGCGATTTCTCGTTCGTCTAAATACCTAAAATACCCTCCTAAAATTTGCAGCTCGCGAGATAACTTTAGTTTCGAGGAATTTAAGAACTTCGTGTCCAATCGTGCTGGATGTGATGTTCGTATTCTTCCGAAGCGAAGGAATCTCAATTTTTCAACCCAAATCATCCCATTTTTATTCAAAATGTTCCAAAAACAAGGCAATATTTTTTGTGTTTAGAGATGCGGGAGATAGTGCCCTAACGTGCTGGGTTGCGATTTCTCGTTCATCTAAATACCTAAAATACCCTTCTAAGCAAAACTTTGTGACTCATGAGACGACTTTAATTTTGAAGGATTCAAAGAACCTCGTGTCCAATCGTGCTGGATGTGACGCTCATATTCTTCCGAAGCAAAGGAATCTCGATTTTTCAAACTCAAATTATCCCCGTTTCAAAAAAGAATCCTATTTTTAAATCTTTCTAAATTTCGACTTAAGACAGAAAATTGCTCAATTTGGTACCAATTTTGGGCGTCGCGGGGGTGCTAATCCTTCCCCGCGCGTAACTGACTCCCGAACCCTATTCTCGATTTTTCGTAGACCAAAGCGTTTTATAAGGTGACCCAATCACACCTAAAAAGATTGGTGGCGACTCCTCATTTTCCTTTTTTAAGTCGACACCCGTTTTTTTCAAAAAAATGGTTACGACAAATGGTATATTATATTATATTGTTCTTATTTAATATATTTTTAGATACAAACATATGAATATAATTAATCTTCCAAATATATTAGAAATGTGCAGCTGCTCCGGAACAAGGGACAAAGATACCTGAGTGGCCATTCCACAGACATAAATTTGACATGTTGGTTAAAAGTTCAGAGAAGAAACATGAGTGGGGTTCCGCAGATCCTCTCCCATTGTCGATCAGTTATACAAGCCTTATTTGTATCCTATGGATCTTCCTAGCACCATGTTGGAAAGAGCAGTGACTACAAGGCTTATCGATGTTGATAAATTTGAATGCACCACTAATGATGTGGATTTGATGAACGTAGTAATACAAACGCTAATGGCAAAGAAATGTTAACTCAGAAATAATTTAAAGCATATATATAAAAAAAATCATTTGATGAACGTGGGAATACTTTCTGGGTTTATCTTTGATTTTTGTAAGATGCTTTGTCTTAACGAATCTGTTTCGTGTCAAAGGTGACATGGATTCTTATTTTAGTGTTTTATCTAGTTGTCTTGTTTCTTTGATGCTTGAGTGTTTTTGTAATGTAATGATAGCAAAGTTATTTTGACTTTGTACTTTTAATAATTTCTTTTGGCTTGCCTAAAAAAAAAAAAAGATTGATGAGCACATAAAAGGCCATAAAAAGGATGTTTTGGAGAGAGTTTAAAAGTACAGTAGAATGTCAAATGTTGAGGCAATTGTTTTGAAGCTGTTGCCAATAAAGTGCCAAAGGTAGCCGCTATTATGAATAACTTTAAAGTAGACCTCTGTTAGATGGTATGGTTGAATGATGCTAATATTGTAGAAGTATGACAATTCGTCTATGAAGTTCAATCCATTTGAAAAAACTTATCTTGAGAATTGGATGGGATTGAATCATGCAACCATATTCCCTAAATAATCAATCCAATCATCCCCAAACTTCCATCAACCAATTTAAACCATAAAATTCTTCTTCTTCTTCTTCTTCTTCTTCTTCTTATTATTATTATTATAGCTCAAGACAAAGCTCAACTAAGTTCATAGAGCTAAGAAAATAATCAAGATTCACCAAGTATTTTCACTAATAATCTTAAACATGTACTTCGATTAAACTTTTGTTCATGTCATATTCTGTACTAAAAGATTAATTTCATACTCTCCTTCAAGCCATAGTGACGCGTGGAGGTCGTGACATCAATCGAGAGTTTTAATCCATCTTTCACCTATGCATTAAACAACAATGCGTTAAGCTACATTATAACTTAATAACTACTCCAAAATTCAAATCTTACCAATAACATTAGAAGCGCACTCATGCTATAAACTATAAGTGCTTAATATCTCCTCACCAAAACCACATAATACTTCTTCATTTGATTTTGATTGGTCATTTTATTTATTTGAAATATTTTCCCCTTAAAAATAGATGAGGAAGATGAGAGGCTAACTATAGGAAATTTGGAAAGGAAAAAATTTCATGCTCAGTTAATGATATATGCTTTGTGAAGGGTTAAACTGTAAATAAGTTTTTGCACGTTTAAAGAGATCAGTAAACTAGTGGAAGAACTTACTTTGATCACAGATATATTTTATTAATTCAAATTTTAAATTCTAATCAACAGTATTTGGTCAAAATAATTCCCCAAAACTGGATTCTCTATATTTTGTACAAAAATTATTTTCCTTTGCATAATATCAAATTCTGCATCAATTATGATGGATATTGACATAAAAGTAAATCTTGCACTTTATTCCATGAAAGTTGAATTTCTGTTTATAAAATGAGTTGGTTTCACTTAAAAACTAAACAACATTAATTCTATATGAGCACCAAACAATTATAATTTGGCTCATTTTAATATTCACATAATCACAATAAGAATCAATTCTACTTGCAATACAAAGTAAGACATCATGACCATTAGCACAAAATTGGAAAAATACATGGGTGTAATCAAATTGAGAACTCAAAATTTGAAACTCTCGATTAAACTTATTTATTAAATCTTATACTCAAATTTGACTCAATAATTAAGTTTAAAGTTGATAATATATATTAAGGGGAACACAACCACTAATAGTAAATAAATGTTAATATACATATAAAAAATTTGATTTGATGAATGTGGGGATGCTTTCTGGGTTGATATTTGATTTTTGTAATATGCTTTGCTTTGACGAATTTGTTTTGTGTCAAAGGTGTCATGGAATCTTGTTTTAGTGTTTTATTTAGTTGCCTAGTTTCTTTGATGCTTGGGTGTTTTTGTAATCTAATGATGCAAAGTTATTTTGACTTTATACTCTTTATTTTTAATAAAAAATTTTGGCTTATCCAAAAAAATAAAAGAAATGATTGATGAGAACATAAAAGGGTATAAAAAAGATTTTCTAATGGGAGAGCTTAGAAGTATAAATACAATGCAATATAACATGTGGATACAAGTGTTTTAAAGTGGTTGTCAAGGTGTCAGTGGCAGTGGCTATTTTGACTAACATTGCAATACCCATTTGTTAGTTGCCATGTTTGAATAATGCTAATATTTTTGGATCGCAGAGATTCGGGGAGATTTCGTAGCCCAAGACAGAGTCGACCAGCTCATTGGGTCCCACAACTTCACTAAGACGTCAATCCAGTCTTCTAATCTTGGGTTTTATGAATAATACAGGAAACAATTGTATGGTCGATATCGGATTTTACATTTTATACCTTCATATATACATTACTGTTTCTCAAGGAACTCCATTCTCTGCTTCCACCAACTTCAATCTAAATTGTATCTTTAGATTATCCATTTGTTTGTTTTATACATTCAAACCTTGTGAAAGGATTTGCATCTTATTAGCTGCTGCTTCATGTAGCAATCAAACTTCTTCCACCTTTTGTCTCAAGCTAATTATATTTCTCTTCAATCTGTGATGATAAAATTCAATTATATAAGAAACAAAAAATTAAATGAATAATATTTCGAAGGGTACAGAAAATTATGTTATCCAAATTTGGCTTATGGGCAGAATACAAGTTTGTGTTCAACATGTTTATGTTCAAAAATTTTAAGTTAATTACATATATTTAGAAGATTATATCTCATTTTCTGTGAAGTAAAATATAAAAAATAAATACTTTAAATGAAATAAAAAATTATTAATAATACCATAAATTCAAAAAGTTTTAAAGAAAGAATTAATAGGATAAGGCCAATGAAGTAAATTACCACAATTAATGCTTCTTCCCCAGTCTGCCCATTATAAATTGAAAATTTTTTGCATCCATTTTTGTTGCCGCCCTCATCCATCTCCTCATAGATATTACATTTTCGCTTTATAAGGGAACTGTTAGCTAGTAATCCATTATCAGCAGAGTGTTGGTGGATATCTTCAAGATTTGCACAATACTGACTACTATGCAACTCTTGTATTTGTTCCATCTCTTCCAAATCTCTCTCATACACTATTCTAACACCGCACTTTGATCTTCACCTTAACACTATATTTATCTTTGAATTTGAGAAATTAGCTACCCTCGGCAGCCCAAGACCGAGCAACATGCTCAACTTGGAAGGCAATATAACCACGTAATGTTTGGGTTTATGCTATAATAATATACAAAATAATTGTTTTGTCAATATGAGAATTACTTTTTATAGTTAATGCGAAATTTTGCTGAGGAAAATCTCGAATACACAAATGGAACACGAACAACAATTTAAACAAAAAGAAAAGAAACCATAAGATAAGACTCCAAGGTATGTATCAAGCCACTATCTTTAAGATTCTACTCGCCTTCACCTATACTCGGTGTGCAAATGAGTTTCAAGCAAATAAGTCTCGATGCTACAATGAAACCCGATAACTATTTCGTTTTGCACTAACAAAAATAGTTCACTAAGTACTAAGCAAAATATAACAAGAAAATCAATTTTTATAAAGAACTTCTGCAATACTTTTTTAAAGGAACTTTCATGTCTCTTCGTAGAGTTATAACTTTCAAAATATATCTTTTCTAAATAATCACATTGTTAAGAAGACATAATTATTCAACTAATATCTAATAATTATTTAAATAATATTACTTATATAATTATAATTCTTTACAAAAAAAAAAAAAATCAAGTGAGATTATACCCCATCATTTATACTCATTAGAACACTAGAAACATTTAAAAGTATTCCGATATTCATTATAGTTTTAAGGTACTGTTTCCTTAATGAAGTTGCAGGAAATAAATGCAGGGACAAATACTCCATAAAATTTTGGCCATGATTTTTTTCCCTTTTAACTACATAACAACGCAATCAGAATACCATTGAAGCAAGCATATTGAATCACCCAAAACAACATTATATCCAATATGTCTATATTATTCTTATTTAACATTTGTTATATAAACATATGAATATAATTAATCCTCCAAATATATAAACAACAATTTTAAAAGTTTAAATATTGCATTTAACACATAACTTGGTGTTTGACAATGTCAAACAAAAAATGAAATGGTGTTTTACTGGGCAGTCTGATGGAAAATTTAGCCTTTGCTTCCCTTGACTTCCCCATGAAAAATTTGAGTGATTCTTCCAACCTGCATTATAAGTGTTAATGTAAAGATTGTTTTGAGGTCTAGGATTATTACCCATATAGTTTATCAGCTCGTTTTCCATGCCATGTCCGTAAGGGGAGTACTCTGGATTGTTCATACCACTTCCACTCGTGTCACACTGTATAACTGGATGTACCTGTGTAGAACTAAATAAACCATCAATCTTTTTATGTAAAAGTTCTACCTGATTTGATAGCATGGTGACCGAGTCAACATTAAAATCACCGGTCGATTTTGGCGGCTTTGTCCTCATGACTTGCCACTGATAATTATTCAGTGACATCTCCTCTATGAACTCATAAGCCTCCTTAGGTGTTTTGTTATTTATTGTTCCACCGACAGCCGCATTGATCATTTGCCTCGTTGAGGGGTTCAAACCATTGTGGAAAGTTTAAACCTATAGCCATAGAGGTAACTCATGATGAGGGCACCTTCTCAGTAGATCCTTATATCTCTCCCATGCGTCATAAAAAGTTTCTAGATCCATCTGCATAAAAGAAGATATGTCATTCCTCAACTTTGCTGTTTTAATCGACGAAAAATGTTTTAATAAAAATTTTTTGGTCATTTGTTCCCAAGTAGCGATGGACCCTCGTGGTAGAGAGTTCAACCACTGTTTAGCTTTATTCCTAAAGAAAAGAGAAATAATCGAAGACGAATGGCATCATCAGAAACACCATTTATTTTAAAAGTATCGTAGAATTCCAGAAAGTTTACTAAATGCATATTGGGACCCTCGTCCTGCAAACCATCAAACTGAACAAACTGTTGTATCATTTGAATCGTGTTAGGTTTCAGTTCAAAATTATTTGCAGCAATAGCAGGTCTAACAATAATCGATTCAGTACCAGTTAAATTAGGCTTGGCATAATCATACATAGTACGAGTAGCAGGATTATGATTAATGGGATCGACGGCCACCACAGGAGGTAGCGGATTATTCTGATTTGCTACCATCTCGTCAGTAATATCTGTAACATCCTCTTGCTCTTCCTCTATGTATTGTAGGCTCCGCCTTATTTCTCTTCGATTTTTGCGAGTTGATGCCTCTATCTCACTGTTAAATAGCAAAGGTCCTGACGGGTTCTTTTTAGTCATAAACTAGAGACACTTGTCAGAAACAAGTAACAGAGAGATTAGAAAATAAAAACTAAATTAAAAACAAAAAGTAAATTGCAATAAAGGAAAAAATGGCTAAAGTAATAAAAATCAAGCGTTCCTAATATCTTAGTCCCCGGTAATGGCGCAAAAAACTTGATGTGATATGATCATTCCCATGAAACTAAACTATGATTACGATAAAGGCAAGTGCACCTATCGAACGATAGTGTAGCTTATGGTAAGACCGGAATATCGAATCCACAAGGACTAAAAGTACTAGTATTAACTATCTTTTTATTATCTAGCCTAAGGATTAAAGGAGTTTGTTTTAAAATTAACTAAACTAATTACTAACTAAGAATGCACAAAGAGTGAATTGGAAAAATACTTTAAGAAAATCGATGAGAAAGACAATACCCAAGGAGGAATCCACCTAGACTTCACTTATTATTCAACTCTGAATTAGCTGATTTATTCACTTGACTTGATCCGTAGAAATCCCTAATTCATGTTATTATCTCTCTTGAAACTAAAAACAACTAACTCTAGGTTGATTAATTGAAATTTCTTTCTAATTAAAACCCCTATTGTCGCATTAATTAGGTCAATGGATTCCCTTATTAGATTTGACTCTAATTCGGTAGATTTATGTCGTCTTATCTCCAGGGTTGCAATCAACTCCGCTTAATTATGTTGTATCTACTCCTAAACAATGACTTTTGCTCCACTGAATAAGCACATCAATATTTGAATCAATATCATGAAATACTAAAACAAGAATTAAGAACACATAATTAAGAACAAGATCAAGTATTTATCATTTAATTCAGAAAAATAATAAGATTCATCTTAGGTTTCATCCCCTTTAGGTATCTAAAGGATTTAGTTCATGTTTATGAAAGAAAACATCTCAAAGTTGGCAAAACAACAAAACATAAAGAAACCCAAAAACTTCGAGGGAAATTGAAGGGAGATCTTCAGTCTTGATGGAGATCCTGCTTCCGAGATAACTTCAATGGTGATCTTCGAGTAATTTTCTACTTTCTAATTTGTGGGTCCACTTTAATCCTCTCCTAGGGTGTTTTTATAGACTTAGGAGTGCCCAAAATACCTAAAAATTAGCCTTTTCCTAGTAGAATTGAAACAGGACTCGATAGAGACGCGGGCGTGTGCAATACTGAGTTGGTTTTAAGTCGACACGGTATTGACACATGGGCATGTGGCAATCCTGTGTGTCACACAAGGGCATGTGAATAACCCGTGTGGAAGTGCCTAGGCCGTGTTGAATGCTGAGTTTAGCTCATTTTGTCTGTTTTTGGCTCGTTTCTTGCTCTTTTCACTTTCCTATGCTCACCTAACTATAAAACATAAAATTAAAGGATTAGGAGCATCAAATTCATTAAATTATAAGGTAAATCATCCAAAAATATACCAAGCATGGGTTAAAAATATGTTACTTTTACGGTTCATCAGAACAAGAACAACAATTTAAACAAAAAGAAAAGAAACAATAGGATAAGGCTCCAAGGCATGTATAAAGCCACTATCTTTAAGATTCTACTCACCTCCTTCTATACTCAGTGTGCAAATGAGTTTCAAGCAAATAAACCTTGATGATACAATGAAACCCGATAACTATTTTGTTTTGCACTAACGAAAATAGTTCACTAAGCATTGAACAAAGTATAATAAGAAAATCAATTTTTATAAAGAACTTTTACAATACTTTTTTAAAGGAATTCTCATGTCTCTTCAAAGAGTTATAACTTTCAAAATATGTCATTTCTGAATAATCACATTGTTAAGAAGACATAATTATTCAACTAATATCTAATAATTATTCAAGTAATATTACTTATATAATTATAATTCTTTACAAAAAAAAATCAAGTGAGATTACACCCTTTCATTTATACTCATTAGAACACTAGAAATATTTAAAAATATTTGATAAATCATAATATATACACATTTTTATCCCATGCTTGGCACATTTATGGATGAATTATCATTAAATTTACGGAATTTGATTCTCCTAATCCTTTAATTTCATGTTTTATACTTAGGTGAGCATGGGAGAGTAAAAAGAGCGAGAAATGGGCCAAAAATGGATAAAATGGGCCAAGGTTAGAATTCAACACGGCCTAGGCTTTCTCACACGGGTGGATCACATGCCCGTGTTGATTTAACAGTCTTGAACACTGCTTAAGCCACCTCACACGGGCGTGTCCCTGTCGTGACCAGTTTTAATTTCACGCGAAAAAGGTTACTTGGGGGCTAAAAAAGGTATTCCAGAGTCTATATAAACACCCTAGAAGAGGACTAAAAGGGGATACGAAGTAGAAAGCAATGAATTACTTGAAGAAAGCTGATTGATCCATCTCAGAAGCCAGAATCTCCTTCAAGACTGAAGATTTCCCTTCAATTTCCTTCAGGGGTTTTTGGGTTTCTTTATGTTTTGTTATTTTCCCAATTTTGAGATGTTCTATATTATGAACATGAACTAAATCCCCTTAATACCTGACGGGGATGAAATCTAAGATGAATCTTGTTATTTTCTAAATTATATGATAAATATTTAATTTGTTCTTAATTATGTTTATAATTATTGTGTTAATATTCTAGGATATTAATTCAATTCGAATGTGCTTATTCAGAGGAGCAAAAGTCCCTGTTTAAGAGTAGATCCAACATAATTAAGCAGAGTTGATTGCAATCTTAGACATAGGACGACATAAATCTACCGGATTAGAGTCAAATCTAATAGGGAAGTCTATAGATCGAGTTAATGCAACACTAGGGGTTTTAATTAGAAAGAAATTTCAATTAATCAACCTAGGGTTAGATGTTTTTAGTCTTGAACGAGATAATAACATAAATTAGGGATTTCTATGGATCAAGTCAAGTGAATAATTCATCTAGTTCAGAGTCGAATAACAAGTGAAGTCTATGTGGATTCTTCTTTGGGTATTGTCTTAATCAATCGGTTTCCCAACAGTATAATTTCCCCAATTTACTCTTTCTGCCTTAGCATTCTTAGTTAAGTTATTCATTAGTTTAATTAAAGCAAATTCTCTTTATTTTTAGGCTAGATAATAAAAAGGAAGTTAATACTAGTACTTTTAGTTCCTGTGGGTTTGACATTCTAGTCTTGCCATTTAACTATACTACTGTTCAATAGGTGCGCTTGCCTTATTTGTGATAATAGTTAGTTTCTAGGTACGATCATTAAAACACGATCATCACATATCACATCAATATTCCGATATTCATTATAGTTTTAAGGTAATGTTTTTTTAATGAAGTTGCAGGAAATAAATGTGGGGACAAGTACTCCATAAAATTTTGGCCATGATTTTTCCCCTTTTAACTACAAAACAACGCAATCTGAATACCATTGATGCAAGCATTGAATCACCCAAAACAACATTATAGGCATCTAATGGTATATTATATCCAATATGTCTTATATTAATCTCATTTAATATTTGTTATATAAACATATGAATATAATTAATCCTCCAAATATATAAACACCAATTTTAAAAGTTTAAATATCGCATTTAACACATAATTTGGTGTTTGACAATCTCAAAAAAAAAATGAAATGGCGTTTTACTTAGCAGTCTGATGGAAAAGGTAAAAGACAATTATGATCCAAACATTGTGAAAGGATTTGCAGCTTATTAGCTGCTTCTTCATGGAGCAATCAAACTTCCTCCACCTTTTGTCTCAAGCTAATTATATTTCTTCAATCTGCGATCATAAAGTTCAATTCTATAAGAAACAAAAAATTAAATGGATAATATTTTGAAGGGTACAGAAGACTATGTTACTCAAATTTGAGATATGCGTAAATTAAATGAATAATATTTTGAAGGGTATAGAAGACTATGTTATCCAAATTTGGGATATGCGCAAACTAAATGAATAATATTTTGATGGGTACTGAAGACTATGTTATCCAAGTTCGTGTTTAACATGTATATATTCAAAAATTTTAAATTAATTACACATATTTGAAGATTATATCTCATTTCTTGTTAAATAAAAATATTAAAAATGAATACTTTAAATGAAATAAAAATTATAAATAATACCGTAAATTAAAAAAGTTTTAAAGAAAGAATTAATAGGATAAGGCCAGTGAAGTAATTTACCACAATTAATGCATCTTCCCAGTCTGCTCATTATAGAATTGAAAATTTTTTGCATCCATTTTTGTTGCCGCCCTTCATCCATCTCCTCATAGATATTACATTTTCGCTTTATAAGGGGACTGTTAGCTATTGATCCGTCATCAGCAGAGTGTTGCTGGATATCTTCAAAATTTGCACAACACTGACTACTATGCAGCTCTGGTATCTGTTCCAAATCTCTCTCATACACTATTCTAACACCGCATTTCTTCACCCACACACTATATTTATCTCCGAAGGATAGCCAAAGTTGATGGCATTCATGATCGAAGCAATCTGTTGTCCATAAATTCTTGGTTTCATTATGTTCACCATATTTGTCTTCCAAGGAAATTGGAAACAAAATGTCACGCGAAAAATAACGAATCAAAATGTGTTCCTTCATTACAGGCTGTTCAAAATGCTCATTTACAACCCAGCCACAGTGATTGACTTTTCGAATATCTCTACCCTCGAACATATATTCAGTCCAGTTGGCATGTCTAGAATATCTATCAAGGATAACAGCATTACACATGAGTACCTCATCCACTGAAGCATCATAACTGACAAAAATGCAGCACAAAGCAACTCCCATCCATTGATTGTCACTCTGAACTTCCAGAGGCAAATCTATTGTAATCGTAGAGCCACCTATTTGTTGACTAAACCATTCTGGGATTTCACTTCCAGGTATAATAAGATGAAACATTTTTCTTGAATTTCCAAATACCTGCAAAATAAATCTCTGGTTTTTTGGTAACTAACACCATGAATAATTATGAGACTGAAAGGAACAAAGATATTAACGAACCTTAAGATGTTCTTTCAACAGTGTTAATGCATCCAATTTGTAGCAGTTAACACCTAAAATCTGTCTCATATCCATTGAATTGCAAACTTTTGATGGATTTGCAACTATTTCCAGAGAAGTACAACCATTTATGCTTACACTTGTTATACTTGTTGGAAGCTCAGGCAACGATTTAAGCGCCCTGCAACCTGACAATTCAAGAGTTTCAAGCTTGGAAAGATGAATAAGAGACAACGGTATGCTGATGAAATTGTTACCACTAAGGTCAAGTTTCTCCAAAGAGGATAGGTGAGAAATATCACTAGGAATATCTCCTTCACAAAGATTGCAGTCCCTTAAATTCAGCTTTGTTAATGAACTCAAACCTAACAACGAAGGCAACATCAGAGCCATGGAATTTGTCCTTCCTCTTTGGATTACCTTTAACAGATATTTTTGTAACTTGGAAGAAGGTCCCTTGCTCCCATTAAAAGATATAACTTTATTACACCCAGAAAGATTAAGAATTTTTAAACTTTTACACCCACCTATGCTGCTTGGGAGACTCACAAGGTTCCTACAAGCTTCCAAACTTAACAAAACAAGATTGCTCAGATTTCCAATTGAAAAAGGTAGCTCTTTAATGCATGTCCCATCTAAATAAAGCTCTAGCAGACATTCCATTTTGCCCTCAATCTCTGAAAAGCTTTCAAGATTTGAGCAACCTGAAAGAATTAACTTTTCAAGAGATTCCATTCCAATTTTGATTGGAAAACTCCTAAGACTTTTGCAGCTTCTTAAATTCAAAAGCTTAAGCCTCTTGAGAACTCCAACGGATGGATGAACCTTTGCTAATCTAGTACAACCCTCCAAAACCAAAATTTCAAGATTTGGAGTAGTTGTGAAGTTTGGAGTCTTCATCAGGTTTTCGGACCCTTTGAGGTTGAGCACTTTCAACTTATAAAGAGGCTGTTGAAAATAATAATAAATCAGAGATAAAAAGAGAATAACATAGGAAAGCTCATATTTCTTGTTATTCTTTAATGTTAATAAAAATTTAATCTTCTTCTCAAAATAAGATAGAAAACAATGACCAAATGAGTTAATTCTTACTATGTTTTCCTTCCATAGTTGTTCAATGTTGCTATAAGATAAGAGAAGTATAACAAGGTTTTCCGGTTGAAAACTTGAAGACAATGATCTTAAAGGACATTCCATCCAATCTAAAAGCCTTAGCTCATTAGAAAGATATGTAAGATCACAACAATTTGACCGACAAAGGATAATGAGTAGTCTTAATCTTTTCATCTTCAAGAAGGCATCCGCGCTCAAAGTGAGAGCCTTGTTCATTTCCCTAAGTAGGACAAGAATATGATTATAGATATACAAACCATTAGTATCTAAAAGTTACGTTGCCTCATCACTTCTTTTTTGAAATGCTCATGACTAACACTTATATCTGATGCATATTTAGACACAGTTATGAAGATATGATGTTCCAAGGAATCTCAAAAACAATGAAAATGTAAAAAAAAAAGTACCAAACACACATATATAACACGTATATCCAAATTTGAATAACATAGCTTCAAAGAATTGGAGCTGATATTCACAAACTCACACTGCTAGTAGAGGCGAATGTACGGGGCTGGCAGGGCCCCTGCTCCCCCTAAAATGAAAAATTATTATTTAAGCCTTTTAAAAAATTTTAAAATATTAAACTAGTAAAGGTAAAATTGCACTTTGTCCCTCTAAAATTAAAAATTTTGATTTAATCATTTAAAAATTATAAAGATATTGACAATAAAAAATTAAAATTTCATTCGCCACTCCTAAATAATTGTTCTGGCTTCGCCCCTAACTATTAGAAACATGATATACACACAAGTGTTTGGCTAAAGAAAAAATGCAATAAAATAGATACAACCAAATGCATACACACCACACTTTTTCCTTTTTTATTTTTTTTCTAAATACCAAGTGTTGAAGATTTTTGCCATTTCTTTTTTTTTTTTTTTAAAGAACAACAACATCAACATTATACATAGATACATGTATGTATATTTTCGTACCTTTTATTGTCGATGATTATTCCTTCAATCATTTTTGTAGCCTAAAAATAAAAAAATTAAAACATGAGACAAAAACTCATGAATTTTATATTTATAATTATCAATGCATATTTAACATTATTATTATTGGTTAAAATTAATAAATAAAAACTAACTAAATAAAATATTTTTCAACAAAAGTAATTCAATGAAATAAAATTATTTTTAATACCTATGGTGGAGGTTTTTTTTTAATATTTATAATAAAAAATTAAATGAGAAATTTTAGAATATACAGGAAAAATGTACTCATTTTACTTCATGAATATTTAAAATAAACACATTATTATTATTTTTTAAAAATAAACACTTAATAAATATAATAGGTATATGTTTTTGGTACAAGAAGTCATAGTTTTGCGTTGAATCTCAAATTCAATTAAAGTTGCATCTTAATACTAACTGTTTGAATCAATTAAGCTAAAGTTAGAATATATATAATTTCTATGGAATGACTTACTGTGTTTTTTGTTAGCACATGATAAACATCTCTTTCTGCCCACAATCTGCTGCGGTTTCCAGGTTCATTAATAGATTTTTCCCTAACAATTTTTCTACCCATTTCTTGTAGCAAGTCATGCATCCACAATGTGTCGTCTTCATAAACTTTTAGTAGAGATTTCTTAATGAGAACATCAATTCCAATATCCGGAAAAAACTCACAACCCTCTAGTACTTTCATTACAAAATTTTTATCCTTCCCATTAAAGAAGCATGCTATATCTAGAAATATGTTTTGCTCAGTTTGGTCTAATCCATCAAAGCTTATTTGAAGTCTGTCAAGAATTTCTTTACTAGAATCTCTTTCTAGTCTTTCTATAGCACTTCTCCATTGGGCTGCATCTCTACCACATAAAAAGGAACCCAAAACTTCAAGTGCTAAGGGAAGACCTCCTGCATATTCTAAAACACGTTTAGAAAGCTTATTAAAATCATTTTCTAGCCTTGTCTCACCATTAAAAGCTTTTAAATTGAAAAGTCGAAGTGCATCATTGTCATTCAATGTTGTAGGCTTATACACATCATCAACTCGGTAAGATCGGAGCAAATGTTCGTCCCTTGTTGTTACAATGATTCTGCTCCCTAAACCGAACCAATCACGCCTTCCAACCAAGCATTTTAAGTGTTGTAGGTTATCGACATCATCAAGAACAACAAGAACCTTTTTGTTAGATAACCTGTGGCTAATTATGGCATTTCCTTCATAAACATTGAAGAAATTAAAGCATTCCTCAAACAAGATTTGGCAAAGAAGCTGTTTTTGTAACGAAACAAGTCCACATGTGTTTGAAACTTCTCGAACATCAGCAAGAAAAGCTTTACCTTCAAAACGAGGTGACATTTGAGTGTAAGCAATTCTTGCAAGAGTTGTTTTACCAATGCCACCCATTTCACAAATTCCGATAATGCGGACATCATCTTCACCAATTTCTATTTTCGCATATAACTCCTCTAAGCGTGAAGTAATTCCAACAAACTCATCATGTAAAATTGGATATGTTTCACATAATTTTGCAGATATCTTTTTAACAATGTCTCCAATAAATTCGATTTCATGCCTATAAACACAAACAAAAAAAGAAATTGGTCTCCAAACAAGAAATCAACAGCTAATGGACATGGATATAACATGTATTCTAAAATAGAGAAGTATATCATGTAAGCATTATAAAAAGAAAAGAGAGAAATATCAAGGAATTACCTGTGATTTAAATGCCATCCCTTAATGTTTGCGACTTGAGTTAAAGCAGTTCGCCACCTTTGGACCTTATCTTCATCATATCTCTTTTCATGTTCCGCAAAGGCTTCTTCAACTTTTCCTTTCTGTTTTCTTAAATCAGATGGATCCACGCCATAGAAAACTGGAAACACTTTATAACCCTTGTCCTTTTTCTGCTTAACAATCTCAGTAAGTTCGTCCAAGCACCAACCCGAAGAAGCATAAGATTCTGAAAATACGATTACGGAGCACCATGATTGCTGAATGGCTTTAAACAGTTCTGGCACGATCTCTTCGCCGGCCTCCAGCTTTGGGTCATCCCTGAAGGTGACAATCCCAGTCCTTTTTAGAGCATCATAGAGATGATCGGTGAAGTTTTTGCGGGTATCTTCACCTCTAAAACTTAAGAAAACATCATACTTCTTTCTAGAAATGGAGGATGAAGTTGAAGGCAACGACAACATGGTGAGAAGAAAAAGATACCTCACACTTGTGTTCAAAATCAGAAAACAGATGTCAGACGTCAGAAACAAACTAGAAAGAGTCTTTTAAATATAGGAGCATGAAGAAAGAGAAGAATAGATCAAATTTGCAAGGAAAGAAAACAGAGGTTTGTAGGCAATTTCTGTGTAGATATCGAAGCGTGTAGTGGTAGAAATCGGGTCACATATCAGAGAAGGAAGAATCCAAGGAGGTAGTTTAATTATCGACGAGATATTATTATAAAATTTTTAACCAGTTTTCTTATAAAATATACATATTTCATTGATTACTTCCTAATCCTAAAGGTAAACATTTGAGGTTATTCAAAAATATACAAGTTTTACATAATATTAAGAATAGACTAAAACCAGTAGCCGGCCATCCCCAAATTATTAATTTGTATAGAAAATATAGTAAACTATAAACACATACACTTCCAAGAAGTAAAAAATAAAGGACAAGACGTTACCCTACTTTCACTAACAAGAAGTTCCATAAAATGAAAAATTATGGAAAAGAGTGATGTAATAGGCCAATTTGGCCCGGCCTGTTAATTAAAACAAAAAAATAATTAAAATAAAAACCCAAAATTAAATGTCCATAGTCCATTTACAGTTCATAAAATCAAGGCCCAAATGGCCCAAATTAGGACCCAAACAAACTAAACCCGAACCCCTAAAATGCAGTCACTAAACCAACCCAAATTTTAAACCCCTAAACACAAGTCCTAGCCCATTGCTCTAAGTCGGCTCGAATAACCCAAAATGTTCAACTGAACAGAAACCCTAGGGTTTCCATCTATTTTGCGCTGCAGCAGCCATGCGCTATCCAGGTACAACCTCCAGCGCACCTCCGTACGCCCCACGCTAAATGCCACGTACCACCATGCCACAGCTAGCCTCGTACCTCCGTACCTGCGGAAGAAGACAAAACAAGAGCAGCCAATACAACAAGAGAAAAAGGAAAATGATTTTTGTATTTTTAATTTTTCAATATTTTTTGAATCGACTATATAAAGAGCCGAAAAACATCTTGTATTCTCTCTTACGATTTCAAATACAACAAAATATATATTTCATTGATTACTTCCTAATCCTAAAGGTAAACATTTGAGGTTATTCAAAAATATGAAAGTTTTACATAATATTAAGAATAGACTAAAACCATTAGCCGGCCCCCAAATTATTAAGTTGTATAGAAAATATAGTAAACTATAAACACATACACTTCCAAGAAGTAGAAATAAAGGACAAGACGTTATCCTACTTTCACTAACAACCTCGAAGTTTCATAAAATGAAAAGTTAAGGAAAAGTGTGATGAATTTGTGGAGAGAAAGTAAAAATTTTGGGAGAAATTAAATTGGGGGGTAAATTTTGGGGAGAAAATATTTAAAAAAATTTTGTGGATAAAATAAGTTTGGGGTAGAAGAGGGGTAGGGAGGGGAGATGAGTAAAAGTTTTGGGGGACAGTGGGAGGTACTAAAAGTTTTGGTGGTAAAATATTCAAAAAAATTGAGGGGAATGGGTTTGCATAGAGGAAGGGGGTTGAGAGGGGGAGTAAAAGTTTTGGGGGAAAGTGGTAGGATGTAAAAATTTTGGGGGGGAAAGTAAAAAGGTTTGAGGGTTTGGGGTAAAAATGTAAAATATTATAGTTTGGTATTTGATTTATTCGAATAATTTGAGTTATTCGAACTCGAAAACTCAACTTGATTCAAACTTGAAATTCGAAAAAAAGTTTGAGTTGACTCGAATAACTCAATTAACTCGAATAACTTGATTCGTTTAACTTGAAATTCAAATTTTGTTTCCTTTTTTTTTTAGTCGAATCGAATTTTACTCACCGTTATATAAAACAACCTTAATGACTTTTTTTCCTGGAATGCCTAAATTCATACTCTTCTCTTTGTGTTAGGAGAATCAAGAAAGAGACAAATAAATCTAGGGACTAAAATTGACTAATTTAAAAAAATAAAAAATTAAAATTAACCAAATTAAAATATATGGATTATATCTTCAACTTAGACAAAATATAGTTGCTAATAGCAATTAAAATACATAGGTGTGAACCTATTAAAACTTGTAGGGTAAGCTACACATATATATAGACACCTAACTATAAAACATTTTCATTTTAGGTACCCAAAATAAAATGTTTGCAATTTAAGGATCCACATTAAGTAGTTCGGCCATTCTAGTTACCTCCGCTAAAATTACAAGTAATAAGTGATGTGGTAGTTAAAAAAATAGGTATAATAACATAGTTAGCCCTCAACCTTTACATAATATATCGATTTAGCCATAATTTTTAAAAATTAACCCTCAAAGGTTACAAATATTCTCAATTTTATCCTAATTCTAAAAAAATCAAAGAATTGTATAAAAATACATAAATAATTTAAAATATAAAAAAATTTTATGTTAATATTAATACCTTTTTACATAAAATATAGAATGAATCACGAACATTTGGCGAACTCGAATAGTCAAAAACAAATTCCTCACTGCTAACATGTATATTGCTTATATGTTTAAATCGGTTGTTATGATAGAATACTGTTTCTTTTGGTTTTTAATAGATTGTTTGTATATTTAAATCGATTGTTATATTAGAATATTACTTCTTTTGAATCTATTGTTACGTAGCACGTCTAATTTTTACTTGGCCTCAAGATTAACATCTTGGTTCCGCCATTGTTACACAAATCTTTTGATGGATATAAGCTTTAGGCAGGGGCGAAGCCAGAACAAAATTTTAGGGTGCCAAATGAAATTTTAATTTTTTATAGTCTATATATTTATAATTTTTAAAGGATTAAATATAATTTTTATAATTTTAAGGGGCCAAAGTATAATTTTACCTTTACTAATTTAAAATTTTAAAAAAATTTAAGGGCCTAAATATAAATTTTCCATTTATAAATTTTAGGGTTTTGGGTTTCTTTTGTTTCTGTAGGAATATCTCCTTCACAAAGATTGCAACTCCTTAGATTCGAATTTGTTAATGCAGCTGTTGAAAGTTGACCAATCATGCAGCAGTGGCGGACAAGTTAAAAGTGCACGCCAAAAAATGCAAGTGGCGGACAGTCCTAAGGGAAAGTTTTTTAAAATGCAACTTAGCCTTGCTAATGAACTCAAACCAAAAAACGAAGGCAACATCAAAGCCATAGAATTTGTCCTTCCTCTTTGGCTTACCTTGAAAATAGAACGCAGATGTTGTTGTAACTTAGATGAAGGTTCTTTGCTCCCATAAAAAGACAAATCTTTAAGATTTTTAAATTGAAAAAAGAAGGGCGGTGGTTTCGATATGGTTGTTTCACTAAAGTCAAGCTCCTCCAAGAATTCTACTTAGAATTTGTCCCTACTAGCGAGGGTACTGCAATCTTTCAGATTTAACAAAACAAGTTTCTCGAGGTTTCGAATTGAAGAAGGAAGTTCTTGAATGCCTGTCTCATCTAAATAGTGCTCCAACAAACCTTCCATTTTGCCATCAATCTCTGGAAACTTCAGCAGTTTTAGGCAGCCTGACAAAATGAATGTTCCAACAGATTCCATTCTAACTTTGATTGGAAGAGTCCCAAGGCTTTTGCAGCCCCTTGAATTCAAGACTTTTAGCCTCTCAAGCTCTCCAATGGATGGATGAACATCTACAACTTTAAATATTGTACAGGAATCACATAGATTTATCATTTGGATCTTAAATTTCAAAATTTTAAAAATACAGAGACTAAAATTGACTAAATTAAAATGTTAAAAGACCACAATTAACCAAATTATAGTATAGGATTATATCCACAACCTACACAAAATATAGGAACTAAAAGAAAAATTTTACCAAGTGATATATATACACGTGAACCCGTTAATATTTATAGGATAGACTACAAAAATAGTTATCCAACTATAAAAAATTTTCATTTTAATCACCCAAAATAAAAAAGTTTATAATTTAAATACCCATATTATATGGTTCGATCATTTTGGCCACTCCAAATAAAAGCACAAATGGGGAGCTGACATTAAAAAAATCGATATAGTAATAAATTTAGTCTCAACGTTTACATATTATATCAATTTAGTCATAATTTAAAAAAAAAATAACTCTCAAAATTTACAAATATTCTCAATTTGATCCTAATTCTAGGGAATTCAAAGAAATAAAAAGAAATACATAAATATTTTCAAAAAAAATATAGTAAGAAATTTAAATATATGTTAATATTAATATTAATATAAAAACCGTAGAGATTCAGAATTTTTAAACTTATACACCCAACTATGCCACTTGGGGGACTCACAATGTACGTTTCCTATGGATATACATATAAGATTTTCTCTTATATAAAAATATAGAATGCAGTACATCAAAAAATAAATAAATAAAGAATTCATTGAGCTTTACATGTTTCAATTATGTTAAAAAAATAAAATGAATAAGATTGCAACCAGTATTTCACCCGTTTTGGTTGTGACCCTGCTACATCCTCTGTTTCTTCATAAGCATGTTCAAATTCTGCACAACGTTGATTGTTACATTGCTTACGTGGTCCTTCGTATCTACTATTCGACAATTTCTACCATGGATAATAGCATCACAACCGCTATCCTCATTGACAAAAATGCAGCAATGAGCAACTCCCATCCAATCACCATCGTTTCAAATATTAAGAGTTAGAGGTATCTTAATTGACAAGTCACCACTCTGTTGCTGGCTAAACCATTCTGGGATTTCACTTTCAGATATAACGATATCAAATGTTTTTCTTGAATTTGCAAATACCTGGAAAAGAAAAATACCCAAGTTGGTACTTAAAACCATAAATTATTGAGTATGAGATTTTGTAAGTGAGAAAGAGAGGTTAGTCGACCTTAAGATGTTTTTTCAGCAATGTTAATGCACTAACATTTTTGTTGGTATTTTATCATAAAAGAAAAATAAAATGATGAAGAAAACTGAACTAAGAAGTCAAGTAATTGAAATGGAAAAAGGTATGTTTTATTGAACTGAAACTAGCTGTTTATATAGTAAACAAGTTAACAACTACTAACTAAAAATAGGCTAATAAGAAAATCATAATCTTTAACAAAAATCTCTAAAAAATCTGAAATAAATTAAAATTATGATTATATCTAAAAATAGCTAGATTATGATAACTAAAGCAAATCGTCAACACTCCTCCTTGCTTCAGTTGCTGCAAATACCAAGTGTTGTTCTCAAAACTTCAAATTTGCTTACTCGGAGCAGCTTGGTGAAGATATCTACAACCTGTTGTTCCAATAGGGCTGGAAGCGTGTAAATTATTGTACTAAAAAAATCACACAAAGTTCAATTCCCAGAAAAGAGAGGTGGATCACAAGGATCTCTTAAGTTCCAAGTATTTCCTTAGTCAGAATATCCCTTCTATTGTAATTTAATAGCACAATTAAATACTACTATTATACCCTCAAATATTGAAAGAAAATTAGGACAAGAAAGAACACAAGAGTTTTAACGAGGTTCGGTAAATTATACCTACATCCTCAAGCACTAACACTAGATGATAACTTCACTATCTCCAAAATATTTCAAACAAATAAAATTCCTTAAGAATTCTCAAATGGGAGAAGAGAGAAAACTGAGAGAGAAAGAATGGTTGGGATTATCTTGAAATGAGAAATGGGAAGGCCTATTTATAGTTGAAGTTCAAGGACCAAACCATAAATAGCCCATTATCTCAAGGACCAAAAAAGAAATTATCCCATGCCAATTTTTCAAGTCAATTTTCGGTGCAAAACCTGCACCTTCTATTTATGACATTATTAGTCAAGATTAATGGCTGCCATTTAATTGTTATGCAATTTGTTAACAATCTACCATGCAATTTAATGCTACCTAAATAATGCAATCGTCAATAATCTCCACCTTGAAGATTTGATTAGAATAATCACATCTTCACACAGTTCCTTCAACTCCCCAAATCCAATAAAGATATCTTTTGTAGTGCCTCCAAACGTGCTCATTAGCGCCATACACCTAAAGGTGCTCAAATTCTCAGAATGTTAATCAAGTTCAAACAATGATTGAACTTGATTGTTGTTACCACATTGGTCATCATATCTGTGGGATTATCTGCTGTCGGAATCTTTGGAAGTAGAATTTTTCCTTTTTCAAAGACTTCTTGCACAAAGTGATATCTTACGTCGATATGCTTGGTTCTTGAATGATAGACTTGATTTTTTGCTAGATGAATAGCGCTCTAACTTTCACAATATAGACTAATGTGACTTTGAACAACTCCCAAGTCTTCCAACAATCCATTAAGCCAAATAGCTTCCTTAACAGCTTCTGTAACTGCCATATTTTCTGCCTCTATAGTATACACAACTACTGTAGACTATAAGGTAGACTTCTAACTCACTGGGGCTTTAACAAGAGTAAACAAATACCCCGTAGTTGAACGACATTTATCTAAATCACCAGCAAAGTCAGAATCAACATATCCAACTACAAACTGACCAAGTGCTTCATCCTGCTCAAAAACTAAACCAACGTTTACGACTTTTTTAAGATACCGTAGAATCCATTTCACAGCTACCAATGTCCTTTTGCAGGATCATGCATATACCTGCTCACAACTCCAATAGCTTGTGAAATGTCAGGCGACATACACACCGTCGCATACATCAAACTCCCAACTACATTAGTATATGAAACTTTTGCAATATATTCTCGTTCTTCTTTAGTCTTTGGAGTTAATTGAGTATTAAGTTTCAAATGAGAAGCAAGTGGGGTACTTACATGTTTTGTGTTTTCATTTACACCAAAACATTGTAATACCTTTTTCAGATATTGTTTCTGATTCAAACAAAGCTTGCCTCTCTATCTATCTCTACTTATCATGCTGAGATTCTTCTTGGCCTCACCTAGATCTTTCATCTTGAACTCTTGATTCAACTGAGCCTTCAACTTATCTATCTCTTTTTAGCTCTTTGAAGCAATTAACATATCATCAACATACAAGAGAAGATAAATGAAAGATATGTCATGCAACTTCTGCAAATTCACACAATTGTTATATTTGCTTCTTATGTACTTTTGCCTTCTCATAAAGCTATCAAATAGCTTGTATCACTTCCTCGGGGATTGCCTCAATTCATATAGCGATTTGTTCAGCTTACAAACCTAATTTCTACCACCAGCATCTTTGTATCCTTCGAGCTGAGTCATATAGATCTCCTATTCTAACTCACTATGCAAGAAAGCTGTCTTTACATCAAGTTGAGCTAGCTCCAAATTCAATTGTGCTACCAAGGCAACAAAATTCTAATGGAGGAATGCTTCATAAAAGGGGAAAATATATCATTATAGCCAATTCCCTCCTTCTGAGCGTAGCCTTTAGCTACCAATCTTGCCTTGTAGCGAACATCTTTCTTGTTAAGAGATCCATCTTTTTTGCAAATACCCACTTGCATCCAATTATCCTTTTACCTTTTGGTAATTGCGCCAACTCCCAAGTATTGTTTTTTCGGAGAGACTACATTTCTTCATCCATGGCACTTTTCCGTTTGTCACTTTCTAATCTTTTCATTGCTTTTTAATAAGTGACCAGGATATCATCATCAACAACAAGAAGGGCGTAGGTTACCATATCAGTAAATCGAAAAGATCTGCAAATTTCTCTCCGTGGACTTGCAACTACAATTGGTTCTGGTGTACTCAATGGTTCTTGGGTCAGAACCTCTTCAACCTCTAATTCCTCCATTGTGGCTGGAGAATTAGACTTATTAATTGGGTAAATCATCACCTACACAAACTCCACCTATTTTGGAGTACATTTCACCTGTTGTGGAGTATCGCTTGTCTGAATATCTTCATCTGCTACTTTTCTCAATATGGCAGATTCATCAAAGGTAACATCTCTACTACAGATCATTTTCTTTGTGTCTAAACACCAAAGATGAAATCCCTTTACACAAGAGGTGATTCTCATAAAGAGAGCTTTCTTTACCCTTGGATCTAATTTTGACTCCTTCACATAGTAATATGCAGCGGGATCCAAACACATGTAAAGAATCATAATCTGTAGACAGTTTTCCAAACCATACCTCCATAGGAGTTTTCCTTTCTAATGTAGATGATGGCAAGCAATTAACAAGATGGCCAGTGTATGTCACAGCCTCAGCCCAAAATTGCTTGCCCAACCTAGCATTGGACAACATACATCGAACGTTCTCCAACAATGTTCGATTCATACGCTCTACCACTTTATTCTACTGTGGTGTGTCCCTAACAGTGAAGTGTCGAACAATAACATACTCTTTTCACATATCGAAGAATGGATCAGTTTTATATTCCCCTCTATTGTTCGTCTTAAGCCACTTGATTTTCTTGCCAGTCTGGTTTTCGATTATAGTTTTCCATTTAAGAAAAACTCCAAGCACTTTATCCCTAGTTCTAATGGTATACACCCAAACTCTTCTGGAAAAGTCATCAACAAAAGTAACAAAGTAGTGTTTTCCTCCCAATAAAGGTGTTGTGGAAGGCCCCTATACATCTGAGTGAATATATTCCAAAATACCTTTTGTATTATGGATAGTAGCTAGTGCTGAATTTCACTCTCTTTTGCTTTCCCAGAACACAATGCTTGCAAAATTTTAATTTGCAAGCCTTTGAACCTCTCAACAATCCTTGCTTTGCTAGAATTTACAAGGATTTTTCACTGGCATGTCCCAACTTCATATGCCACAGCTGCATTAAGTCCAATTCTTTGTTACCAAAAGCTGCAGCTACTATTCCAATAACTGTACTACCTTGGTAGTAATACAAGTTATTTTTCCTAATGCCTTTCAATATCACAAGTGCGCCAGATGTCACTTTCAAAACCCCATCTCTCATAGTAACAACTGAACCTTTAGATTCCAAGGCTTCCAATGAGATGAGATTTTTCTTCAAACTAGGCACATACCAAACATCAGTCAAAACTCTGATTGATCCATCTTGATTCTTTAATTGGATTAAACCTATGCCAACAGTTTCACAAGCATTGTCATTGCCCATATAAACAATTCTTCCATTTAGTTCTACTAAATCAGAGAACCACTCCCGGGGTTAGGGGACATATGATAGGTTCAACCCAAATTCAATATCTACTCATCTGAATGGAACGATGATGATGATGCGACCAGTGATAGTTTAGAGTCACTAGTATCATGCTTTGCAACACAAACATCTGGAGCAGCGTTTCCCTTATTCTTCAGCTTTGGACAATTTTTCTTCTAGTGGCCTTTCTCATGACAAAAGGAACATTCATCTTTCCTAGGTCTAGACTTTGACTTTGATATCCCCTTCTGAGCCTTTCTCTAAGTGTATGAATGATCTCGGACTACTAAAGCTTCTGTGTCTCTAATTGAGTTTTTCTATTTGTCCTTTTTTCTCTGTTAATAACTGTATAAGGCCACACAGACTTCGCTTAGAGATATATCACTCTTCCCGTGAAGTAGAGTAGTTTCTAAGAACTCAAACTCCTTAGGAAGTGAACCCAACAGCATCAAAGCCAAATCTTCACCTTTGAATATCTCATCCATATTGAGCAAATCAGTGACTAACTGATTAAATTTGGTGATATGATCATTCATTGTGATACCTAGGTCGTAAGTGAAACAAAATAGTCTTTTCTTCAAGTGGAGCTTATTCTAACTATTTTCTTCAAAAAATTTTCTTCAAGTGCCACCCACAACTTATTTGCAGAAGTCTCCTTTGAAAAAGCATACCTCTGCTCTCGAGAAAGGCATGATCGAATTTTACCACATGCCAACCAATTGATCGTCTTCTAATATTTCTCTTATACATCATCTGGTTTCTTTTCATCAATGGCAATGCCTAGGCCCTGTTGAAAAAGGACATCTAGAACCTCACTTTGCCATATACCAAAATGGCTCGTGCCATCAAAGATCTCCACGGCCAATCTTACATTTTCCATTGCCGGTCTTATCCACATGGACGATGTTGAAGCTCTTAAACTGTCAGTTATCTCCATAATATTTCAATATACCTAAAGAAATCTTTTTTGATGTGGAAGATTAATTTAAACTGCAACCATAGAGCATACTATGATTAACCTTCGGCTCTGATACCACTTGCTATTCCAATAGGGTTGAAAGCGTGTAAATTATTGTACTAAAAAAACCACACAAAGTTCAATTCCCAGAAAAGAGAGGTGAATCATAAGGATCTCTTAAGTACCAAGTCTTTCCTTAGTCAGAATATCCCTTCTTTCGTAATTTAATAGCACAATTAAATACTACTATTATACCCTTAAATATTAAAAGAAAATTAGGACAAGAAAGAATACATAAGTTTTAACGAGGTTTGGTAAATTATACCTACATCCTCGGGCACTAACACCAGATGATAACTTCACTATCTCCAAAATATTACAAACAAATAGAATTCTTTAAGAATTCTCAAATGGGAGAAAAAAGAAAACTGAGATAGAAAGAATGGTTGGGATTATCTTGAAATGAGAAATAGGAAGGCCTATTTATAGTTGAAGTTCAAGGACCAAACCATAAATATCCCATTATCTCAAGGACCGAAAAAGAAATTACCCCATGCCAATTTTTCAAAGCAAAGCCTGCACCTTTTATTTATGACATTATTAGTCAAGATTAATGGTTGTCATTTAATTATTATGTAATTTGTTAACAATCTGCCATGCAATTTAATGCTGCAAAACCATGCAATCGTCAACACAACCTGCTCCTATTTTTTGCAATGAACCAATATAACGTTACCTTCTTTTTACACTTCTCTCAAAAAGAAAAGCTTAATGTTGAAATGCTTAGTCTTTCCATGAAATACTGGATTATGAGAAATTGCAATGGCAGCTTGATTATCAACAAAAATCTTTGTGCTTTCCTTCTGTTCAAGGTTAAGATCACTTAATAATTTTCTCAACCACAAAGCTTGATTAACAGCGGTTGCTGCAGCAACAAATTCTACTTCGACAGTGGATTGAGCTACAGTTTCTTACTTCTTTGAGCTCCATGAGAAGACATTAGATCCAAAAGTAAAACAATAGCCTGCTGTATTCTTCATGTCATCAATGGAACCTTCCGAATCACTATCAGAGAAGCCCACAAGCTTGAACTCCTTATTTTTTGTAAATTTAACACCAAAATTAATCGTGCCTTTGACATAACGAACTACTCTTTTGGCAGCCCTGAGATTCAATTCACTGGCACAATGCATAAATCTTGACAAAATACTTACAACACTTAAAATATCAGGACATGTTGTTGCAAGATACATTAAGCAACCAATCAAACTTCTAAAATATCCCTCATCAACTTTATCAGCTCACCTTCTTTACACAGCTTCTCTTTTTGATTCATATCCTTGCACTCTTCAAGCTTGAATTTCTTCAAGATTTCCTTGGCATAATGCTCAGCCTATTTAATTTCCATTCTGAGAAAAAAAGACATCAATCTGAGATCTGTCATCTCAAAAACCTTCATCATCTCTTGCTTGAATTCCTCAAGCAACCATGCATCATTTCCTATTAACAAGATATTATCAACATAAAGAAAGACTATCAAAATATCATTATTTTGATGTTTGATATAAAAAGTGGTCTCGGACAGATTTTTTTCAGAACCTAAGCTCAGCAAATGATCATCTATCTTACTGTACCAAGCTCCTGGAGCTTGTTTCAGTCCATAAAAAGCCTTCTTGAGAAGAAACACCTTGTTTTCCTCCCTTTTCTTCACAAAACCTTCAGGTTGTTCAACAAAAATTTCGTCCTACAAAATGCCATTTAAAAAGGCTAATTTTACATCAAGCTAATACACTCTCCAATTCATTTAAGCAGCTATAGCATGTAAAAGTCTTATGGTGTCCAAACGAGCAACTGGTGCAAAGGTGTCTAAATAGTCCACGCTAAAAAACTTGTATATAGCCTTTGACCACAAGTCTTCCTTTGTGTTTTTTGATTGAGCCATCAGCATTAAGCTTGGTTCTGTACACCCACTAAACTCCAATCACCTTCCTATCATAGGGTCGATCAACCAATTCCCATGTTCTATTTTTCTCAATCATGGACAACTTCTCTTTCATTGCAACCACCCATTTTATGTCCTTCATTGTTGTAGCAAAATCTGCAAGTTCACAAACAGCTATAATACATTTTCCATAAATGTCAGTGAGCAATCTAGTACCCCTTGTTGGAACATCATCCACCAACTCATTCAGCCAATTTTTATCTTTATCTGTGGTTGAAACAGGAAATTTAAGCTTCAAATCTGCTGTGCTTTGGCCACTTTTCTCATCCCAGTTCCACTCTTCATTTTTCATAAAATGAACATTTCCACTTATAACAATTTTCCCGGATTGTGGTTAGAAAATTTTGTAAGCTTTTGCAATAGTGCTATAGCTGATAAAGACTTCTAGAAGTGCCTTTTTGTCTAACTTGTCTCTCTTGATCTGAGAAACGTGAGTGAAGCACAAATAACCAAATATTTTGAGCAAATTTAAAGATGGTTTATGACCATACCAAGCCTCATAGGGTGTTTGATCCTTGGCCACTTTTGTGGGCAATCCATTCTGTAAGAAAACTGCGGTATGAGCTGCTTCTACCCAGAATTTTTTGGGTAAATTTTTCTCATGCAACATACATTTGGTCATTTTTAAGATATATTTGTTTCACCTCTCACTAACTCCATTCTATTGCAGAGTATAAGGAGCTGTTAATTTATGCTCAATGCCAGTTTCTTCACAAAATGTATTGAAATTTTTTGATGTATACTCCTTGCCATTGTTGAACCTCAATATTTGAATGTGGTTACCACTTTGATTTTCCACAACCTTCTTGAATTTCTAGAATACTCTAGCCACTTCTGACTTGAACTTTAAGAAGAAAATCCAACACATTCTTGTAAAGTCATTAATAAAAGCAGCATAATACTAACTACATGCTAATAAAAGAGTTCTTTGAGGTCCAGAAATGTCTGTCTGAATCAACTGCAACTTACAGGTGGCTTTCCATACTATCTTAGGAAATGGCTTTCTATTTTGCTTTCCAAATTGACAAGCCTTACATGTCGGTATATGATCATCAAGTTCTGGAAGATCAATTGCCATTTACCCCTTCGACAGCCCCTTTTTGCCTCATTATATGCCTTTGCTCTTATGCTTGTAAAGCACTTAAAAGTTCTACCAAAATAATCTTTGAGATATCCTTCATGTTCTCTAAGGTGGTGATAGTAGCCTCAAATCTTTCTAGTATTGCTACAAGAATTTTTCCACAATCCTTGAATCTACTAGAGATGAACCCAGCAACCTGACCTTATTGTCTATGTTAAGGAGCCTTTTAGAATACTCCTTGACTGTCTCAGTCTCCTTCATCTTCTGCAGCTTAAAATCACGTGCAAAATTCAACACTTGCATCCCGCGAACTCTCTCGTTTCCCTCATATTCAGTTTTAAGATAATCCCATATCTCCTTTGCTAACTCTAGAGACATAATTTGTGTGAAAATAGTTGGTGAAACTGCAGCAAACAAACAGGCTTTTCCCTATAGCCTCCAAGTGGTGTTGTCTTTTTTTTCTTTTTGTGATTTGATCTGTGCCCCAGTGGGGTTGGTAGGAAATAAAGGAATCTCGTAGTCTTCTTCCACTGCTTTCCAAAGATCTATAGCCTCCAGGTAAATCTCCATTTACACTGCCCAAATCTGATAATCAAAAATAGGCAGCGCAATCGAAGAGAAATTAATTTCAGCTGCCATAATGCATCAAACACTAACACAGGTCCCTCAAGAAGAAAGCTCTTGATTACCAATGTTCGGTATTTTATCAGAAAAAAATGATGAAGAAAACTGAACTAAGAAGTCAAGTAATTGAAATGGAAAAATGTACATTTTATTGAACTGAAACTAGCTGTTTATATAGTAAAAAAGTTAACAACTACTAACTAAAAATAGGCTAATAATAGAATCAAAATATTTAATAAAAATCTCTAAGAAAATCTGAAATAAATCAAAATTTTGATTATATCTAAAAATAGCTAGATTACGATAACTGATGCAAATCTTAAACAATTTTCAACCTCTAGCAATGAATACCATTAAACCGTGCCCAATCCATCACATTGCATACTTTAGGTGGATTTGTAATTAGTTCCAGAGAAGCACAACAATCTATTCTCACAATGTCTATGCTTGTCAGAAGGCCAGGCAATGATTTAAGCTCCTTGCAATTTGACAATAAGACATTCGAGCTTGGAAAATTGAGTAAGAGATGAAGGTATGCTGATGAAATTGTTACTACTAAGATCAAGAAATGTCAAAGAGGATAGACAAGAAATATCTCCTTCACAAAGACTTGCACAACCTTAGATTCAACTTTCTTAATGAATTCAAACCTAACAATGAATGCAACATTAAAGGCATGGATTCTATCCTTCCTCTTTGGAACACCGGGAAAAGAGGAGGAAGATTTGATGGGCCCTTGTGGCCATTAAATGACAGGATTTTAATATTTTCAATTGAAAAATGAAGGTGGTGTATCCAAGGTGTCGAAAAAGGCGAGAAGAGTTGCTCACCGAAGTTTAAGGTCTCTATGGCTAGATGTGTAAATATGCTCATCAAAGAATTTACGGTTTTGGGGGTCAAGGATTGTGAGAAATTCCTTGTTGCCCCCAAAACTCGAAATAATGGAGCTGACAGTACGCTATGGCTGCTGCAAATATGAACTAGCTTTTGAAACCAGAAATTTTGAAAACTTGGCCACAATGGTTTTTATTTATAAATTATGCACAGCAGTTTAATTGATTTGGTAACAAGTAGTTGAGGAATGTTATTTTTTCTTTTCATTCATAGGTTGCTTACAGATAGTTTTGACATTCTACATTCAAGTATATAAATTTAGCCTGAACATATGTAATTACTGTCGAAACCATTTTTTTGAAAAAAGGGGAATCGACGAGAGTTTTGAAAATGAAAATTAGAACGAGAGTCGCCACCGATTTTTATTTTAAGGTGTTATCGGATCACCTCGCAAAAGCTGATCATTTTAATAAAATGTTTTAATTTATTAAAACGACGACTTTGGTCTACGGAATTTGAGAAAACGAGTTCGGGAGTCAATTACGTACGAGGAAGGATTAGCACCCTCGATACGCCCAAAATTGGTACCTAATTGATTAATTAATGTATTAATGTCGAAAGTTAAAAATTTATAAAGATTTTGAAATACGATCCTTTTTATTAACGTTAATTTCGAAAGCGCTTGAATTAAACCGAGACAATCGCTAAAGATCCCCTCGTCTCGAGATACCAAACTATCACATCCCGTAAGTTAGGACACGATATTTAGAATTCTCGAGAATAAACTTTTAGTTTAAAAAAGAATACAAATTTATTTCAAAAGGATATTCGATTATTTAGATTAAGCAAGAAAATCGAAGCCCAATACGTTAGGGTACGATTTCACGTATTTCTAAACACTGAATATTGTCTTTATTTGCAAAAGGTCTTATCTCGAGACAATAAGGCGTCGTATTCGGTAAGTTAGAACACAACATCTCGAGTCTCTGAGAATAAGCTTTTATTTCAAAACTTGTATCGCGATTTTAAAATGATATTCCGTTGTTCGAGTTAGATGAGAAAAATCGAGACTCAGCAAGTTAGAGTATGATTCCCTCAAATCTCCAAACACGGAATTTTGTTTTCATAAAAGAATTAGTTTTTGTGCCGGTCGCAAGTTGATGTAAATTCGTGGTGGAATAATAAAGAATGAACAAATAGATACAGATTTCAATATTTACAAGCATAACGAAACAAAGATAAACACATAATGAGAGTAACGAAAACGTAATCAGAGAAATAAATCAACAAGCAATGTATAGATAAATAATATGTGAAATAACGAAAACGTAATAAACATAAAAAATTATAGTAACAGAGGTATGTATAAGGAAAATAATAACTAGAAACTAAGCATAAAAACCTAATAGTACATTAATACAATATATATTGAATATTTGAAAATAACAATACTACTTCTAATAATAATGGTAATGACGATAACAACACGAACAATAAAAATATATTATTAATAATTGTAATAAAAGAATAATAAGAATTATGATAATGAAAATAATAATGAAGATAAAATAATAATAACAAGTAGATAATAATAGAGAATATACTAAAGATAATGAATAAAACAATAAGTAATAGTAAACATAAAATATTAAAGGTAATGTTTAAAATGATAATTAAATATAACAGAAATATTAAAAATAATAATAAAAGTTATAATAAAAAGAAAATAATCAAAATAATATATATAATAATACTAATAATAATAAAGTATAAAAAGCAAATAGAATGTACTAATAATATTAGAAATAAAATAGTAAATAAGAGAATGATAATTATATTAAAAAAAATAATGACAATAAATAGTAATATACTTATAATAATAATGATAATACTAATAATAATAATAACAATAGCAAAAAAGTAAAAAAGAAAGAAATAACCAAAAAAGGACTGAAATCGAATTAAAAACAAACACACGGGCCAAATCAGAAAATAAATGACAAGGAAGGGACTAATTCGGACGTGCGAAGACAATGGGGGACCCAAAGAGAAATAAACCCTTTAGTTCAAAACGGCATCGTTTGGCGCTTGAGGCTCAAAACTGATTTAAGGATTCTATTGCAACAAAATAAAAATACAGGGGTCAAATTAAAAGACATAAAGGTAACCATTTAAAAGGCCCGAAAACAGGGAGGGACCAAGCACGAAAATATCCCCTCAGCGCTTAAACACGCGAGTCCTAGGGGTACCCAAATCGGGTCGGAAAGGACCATACGGCGCCGTTTTACGCTGAGAACCCACTCTCCTAAACGGTGCCGTTTTGCGCACCATTTAAATACAAGATCAAACCCTAAAACTAAAGCTAACAGGCCATTTCTAAAACCTAAACAAAAAAACAAAAAAAGAAAACACTCCTATTCCCCTAATCGGCCGAAAAGGGGGTGACCAATGGACCTCCGACTACCGATCCACGACTGACGATGGTAGATGGTGGCGTATAGGCTCGATTTGGACTCATTTACGAGCGCACCCGAGAGTTTCAGTCTTCTTATTCCTTCGAGAACCCTCTCCAGCTTCGACTGCACCGAAGGGAGAGGACCTGAAGGCCACCCCGCACAGGTAAACCCTTCCCTCTTTTCTCTTTTTTATATAATGAGTAATAAAAGGGAGCAAACAGGAAACGAATCGCAAAAGGGATATGAGATCACCTAAAAATCGTTCCTTTCATCATTTTGGTGTGTGTTTACATTATATTTGAGTGTGTAATATTACTCGAATGGAAAATCCCCCCCCTTTTACATTGAGAAATAAAATGGCCTTTATAGTCGAAAACACCAAGTCCCTTTCTACTGTTTTCTATGTTTCCTTTTATTTTTCATATTTTGCTTCTCTGTTGCTGCCCTTTTTCTGTCTCTGCTTCTTTTTCTTGCTTTTGCAGGTGCTGGGCGATGGGACGGGGCCGAGCTTCTGATTTTTCGGTGCAAAGAGCGGGCGGTGCGCTCGAGGCGCACTTGGAGGTTGCGGCGGGTAGGTGGCTAGGGTTTCAGTCTTTCTAAAACCCTAGTTTGACTGATGGGTTAAGGATTTTGGGCCGAATATTGGGTTAGGTTTTATTGGGCTAGTTTGGGTAAGGGTTAGCTGGGTCCGTTTAAGTTTGTAAAATGGGCCCGGGCAATTTGGGCCTTCTACAATTACTCTCTGTTATATATAAACATATGAATATAATTACTCTTTCAAATATATAAAAATAATTTTAAAAGATTAAATTAGACACATATCACATTTAACACATAACTTGGTCTCTATCAATTTCGAACAAAAATAAAATCAAAATTTTACTTGACAAAAATAGCCTAATAACAAAGATAGAAGGATGATTATAATCTAAACATCGACAAAGGAGTTGCGCCTACTTATTAGCTACTTCTTCATGGAGCAATCAACTTCCTCCACATTCAATTTCCAGTTGATTACATTTCTCCTATAATCATAAAATTTAATTATATAAAAATAAATAAATTAAATGAATAATTTCAACACGTATATGCTCAAAATTTTTAAGCTAATTACATATAATTTAAAGATTGTATCTCTTGGAGTAAAATATCCAAAATAAATATTTTATATTAAATAAAAAATAAAAAAATATTGTAGATTAAGAAAGTCTTAAAAGAAAGAATTAATAGGACAAGTCCAATGAACTAGCTTACCATAATTAGTGTTTCTTTGCATCCGTTTCGGTTGCGGCCCTTCATCCATCTGCTCTCGCAGATATTACGTTCTCGCCTTATAAGGAACCGTTACCTATTGATCCATCATCAGCAGGGTGTTGCTGGATATCTTCCAAATCTCTCTCATTCACTATTCTAACACCACACTTCTTCACCTTAACGCTGCAATAACTTGTGAAAGACAACTCAAGTTGATGGCATTCCTGATCTAAGCAATCTGTTGTCCGAAAATTATTGGTTTCATCATGTTCACCAAATTTGTCTTCCAAGGAAATTGGAGGATACAACATGTCACGCGAGAAATAACGAATTAAAATGTTGTCCTTCATCACGGGCTGTTCAAATTGATAATTTATATTCCATCCACTACAATTGACCAGTTGAGGATTTCTACCCTGGATAACAGCTCTACACATGAGTCGCTCATTCCTTGAAGCATCATCACTGACAAAAATGCAGCACAAAGCAACTCCCATCCATTGACTATCATTCCTAACATTCAGAGGCAAATCTATCTTAAGTCAAGTGTCAGTTCTGGGATTTCACTTCCAGGTATAATAAAATTAAACAATTTTCTTGAATTTCCAAATACCTATTATGAGACTGATCAAAGAAACAAAGATATTAACGAACCTTTAAATGTTTTTTCAGCAATGTTAAGGCGTCGATGTTCTCCGCCAATCTGAAGCAACTCACACCTATTATATCTGCCAAATCCATTGCATTGCAAACTTTTGATGGATTTGCATCTATTTCCAGAGAAGCACAACCATTTATTCTAACAACTTCTATACTTGTTAGAAGCTCAGGCAAGGAATTAAGCGCCTTGCAATCTGTCAATCCAAGAAATTCAAGCTTGGAAGACCGAGTAAGAGATGACGGTATGCTGATGAAGTTGTTACCACTAAGATCAAGTTCTTTTAATGAATGTGGACAACAAATATCACTAGGAATATCGAACAGATTGCAGTCTCTTAGATCCAGCTCTTTTAATGAACTCAAACCTAGCAATGAAGGTAATATGGAAGTCATGGAATTTATTTGAATTACCTTGAAAAGGGAAGGCAAAGTTTGTAGTAACTTAGATGAAGATCCCTTGCGCCCATTGAATGACGAAAACTATAAGATTTTTTAACTGACAAAACTTTAAGTTATTTTGTTATCTAAGTGTTTTTGTATTCTTTCATTATTTGCCATTAGATGTCATATTCAATGAACTTTATTCATTGCTCATACTTGTTTAAATGTACCAAACATCCCTGTACTATTTTAAATTTTAAATTTAGTTGATATACTTTTATTTTGAGATATCAAATTCCTAGGCCTTTTCTATTTAAAAATTTTGGTCTCTAAATATTGTTGTTAAAATGGTTGATTTGGCCAAAATGACAAAAAAATATAAATATTAATTATTAAATTTGACTTAATATTTGTTATATAAAAACATATGGATATAATTAATCTTTCAAATATATACAAATAATTTTTAAAAGATTAAACTAGATACATATCACATTTAACATATAACTTGGTCTCTAACAATTTCGAACAAAAATAAAACGACAATTTTACTTAACGAAACAAAGATAAAAAAAAGGATGATTATCAAACTTACTTGTTATCATACTTCCTCATGGAGTTACCAAACTTCCTCCACATTTTTCTCTAGTTGATTACACTTTTTTCAATCTGCGACAGTGGTGAACATTTAATCGAATCGAATAAAAAATTCGAGTTAATCAAATTCACAAATCTTATTTTATCATTTTAATTTGATTTAAATTTTTTAACTTCTAATTGAGTCGAGTAAGAGTAATTTGGATCGAATATATTTGTTCGAATTAAATTTTAAAAAAGTTTACTTTAATGCTTATTTGTATGCAATTTATTTTGAAAATATTTTTCTTTAAAATTTTTAAACATGAGCATGCAAAGGAAACTTGAATTAATCGTATAGCAATCATATTGGTGTTAAGGAACAAGTAACCCAAAGAAAGTATGAAGAAACCTTAAGAACAAGTCTAGAGTTTTAAAGCAAAACAAAAACAGAATCGAAAGCAAAGAAAATAAGCAAAGAAAGTGGAGAGGATATTGAATGAAAAAGATGATGATTTTTCATTAATTTTTAACATTGGCAAACTGCCATTACATATATCAAACAAAAGTTGATCATTACAAATCAAAATACCACCTAAACTTTTACCTAACACCACTAGTTACATGGAAACTTAGTAAAATAACTTGTGCACATAAACAAAGCTGATTTGTCAGCTCAATCACTTCCTAATTACATCAAGTTCATCATCAACAAGTTCAAATTAAACCAAGTTATAAAATATAAAGTTAAAGTAACAAAATAAGTTGAATTTGGACAGCATCCATAAACTTTAGCTGCTGCTTGCTTGTCTCGATCTGCATGGGCACCTTCTTGATCACGTGTGCTGCATGGAGACCAAACTTTAACAAATCCCATTCTCGCTTCCATTTTAATGAGGAACCTAAAAAGAAAAACTTAACTTCCAAAATAAAATTCAGAACACGAACAATCAATTACACCCAAAATACTAATCTTCTGGCCTTATTCAATCCAATCTAAATCACATCCATGCAAACCAAAACATAAAAAGTAAATCCCTTACCCAAAATCAATATTAATGTCAAGAAAGTACTCTTTTCTTTTCTTTTCTTTTCTTTTCTTTTAATAACAAATTTAAAATGAATTAAACAAAGCCAAAGCATCATCAAAGACATGAATCAAACCTGGACTGCTGGGTCTGGGGTCAAGGAGATTCACCCAACAATATCTTCAACATCAGTATCTTCTCATAGGCTTCAACCAACAAAGCAATATCATATTGATGTTGTTCGAAGTTGTTGAATCTAAAAAATTGGCATGAAAATTAGTTTGTCCAAAATTGAAATAATCAAAATAAAGTATACCTTTAGCTTCAACAAGTGCAACACCCACAGCTGCTACAAGTGCAACAGTGATGCGGTCATTGAAAACACCAAATTAACCTATTCCCTGTAAAATAATAAAATTAACAGTAAAGGGGAAGTAGGGTCGAAATCCTCAGGGATCGGACTATACGAATACTCGTTTTTTCTATATCCTGGCCGAAATCGTGCCCAAGAAATCTGCGTTCTTGGGAAAAATAAAAAAAAGAATTTAAGAATTGATTTTGGAAGTGAAAATAAAATAAAAACAGAATTTAAAATTTACTGAAATTATGATTATGAAAATAATAAAAATAATAAAGAGAGTTTTAAGAGAAAAGAAATTCTTATAGGAAAGTTCCAGCCTCCGGTTGTCTCATTCCGCCTTGGGCTCAATCCTCGGCTTTGGATGATCCTTCTCGACTCAAGTAAGCTAGTTATAGTGGAAGAGGACGCCTACGACCACCAGCTCCAAAGATTAGACTTATGATTTTTAGGGAACCTGACTCTAGCCAGAAATTCTATGCTAGATCAATGCTTCTCAATGGCGAATCCCACGCCATTTTGTCTCTTTGGCTCACCAACCTCTGACGCAGTAAGTTGTTGAACCGACGGTGCAACCCCTCCAAAACACACAAAGCGGCCGCCTTTGCATACGTTGAAAGGTTTACTTCTTAAGGGCCATGGACGGAAGCGTCAGCCCGTAGTGCGAAGAAACGATGAATACTTGGTAGAAAAGGGGTTAAGTATGGGTTCTAAGCCTCAAGAACCTTGTGGGGAAATATTGACAACTTTCGGCTAGAAGAGGTTTAATGGCTCATGATAGTGGTGGGAAAGAAAAATATAAAGATGGAAAAAGAAATTTTTATTAAAAGAATTATGGAAAGAAACAAAAGCTTAGATGGGGAGAGTGTTACAGAAAAAGATGAACAACTAAATAGAGTCACTTCACCCCCTATTTATAGTGCTAGGAAGATAGTCTACTTTAACTTAAATTCTAAAAGATAAATACATTTAATTAAAGATAATTAAAATAAAATCCTAAAATTAAATAATCCTAATATTTATCTTAATATTAATTATCCTAATATAAATAAAATAGAGTCTTCCAAAATAAAATCTCTCCTATTTGCTTTTAAGTCCTTGTGCCTTCCATGTTCGCACTTTTGGCACCATATTTGTCCCACGTTGCATATTGGCCCATTTAATCTCCAAATTGATACTTTTTCCCTTAAATTTACTTTTCGCCTCCAATTTAGTCCCTAAAAGATAAAAAGACATAAATAGCTCAAATTAGTAGGCTCAAGCTCAAAATAAACACATGATTAATATATAAAAACACGTCTTTTTAGAGCATTATCAAATTCCCCCTACTTAGCCCATGCTTGCCCTCAAGTATGGTTCCTATCGACTTGTGAAAGCTATATTCTACCATAAGAGAAATACCACTCCAAAGTTTTATAAAAATTAGTTAAAAATGCATACGAAAAATAAAAAGAACTCTAAGCTATTTCGGTAAATTACCAAACCTACCAAGACACCCTAATTATTTCCTCCTTTAGTCTCCCAAGTGCAACTTTATTAGTACTTATATATTTTCTTTTTCTTTTTTTTCTTTTTTTTTTCTTTTTTTTAATTATTTGATTAGGAATATATTAAACCTTTTTACGCGAAGAGAGATGACAACCCAAGCACCCCACCCCGGTTACTCAGCCCAACATACTCCTAAAATTATTTATTTCCAGTTAGCGGAGTTTTACTCATCACGTCACATAACCTTTTGATGCGAAGTAGAATGACAACCCAAGCACCCTACCCCGGTTACTCAGTCAGTCACAATTTGAGCCATACTCATAACCTTGGCTAGCGGAGTTTTACTTGTCACGTCACACAACCTTTTGACGCGAAGTAGAATGACAACCCAAGCACCCTACCCCGGTTACTCAGTCAGTCACAATTTAAGTTGTACTCATAACCATGGAAATCATTTATTAACAATTAAACGATATTTAAAATTTTTGAGAACTCAGAAAAGAAACAATTTAAGTGTCAAAAATAAGTTTCGATAATCACCTAATAGCAATGAACATCAATTAAGCATGCGATAATTTTAGGTGTTCACTTTATATTAAACTTAATCAATTTTACGAAAAGCAAGATAGAGGTAACTTTATTAATCACAATTATTTTTAGCCTAATAAAAATAAAACAGTGGAGACGGCATCAATTATGGAAAAATCATAACTTTCTTATACAGTAAAAATCATGCTTGTGGGGCAAACAGTAGGCAATTCCTGGTAAAATCTTGGGCATGAAAAGCGGCAGGATATTCTTAAAATAAATGGGCAGAAACGAGCACAAAACAGCAACAACAACAATATGACAGCAAAAATAGCAGATAATAACAGTAACACGAAGAATGCCTCCCCCTCACTTAAAACACATAGTCCTCGATGTGGAAGAAAATAAATAAGTAGGTAGAAAAGTTTAGAAGAACTCCCCGTGTGATTATTGTTGTTCGGTGCGCACGGTGATAGAGAGGCGGCGACGGCGTGAGTTGATGGTGAAGAGAGGCTCGGCGGCGGTGCGACTTCGGTTACGGATCATGGCCGGCAGTAAAACGGCGGTGGGTGGTGGAAGAAGAGAGGAAGTGGCGGCTATGGAGAAAGAAAAGTTTGAAAAAGGAAAATTATGGAAGATTGGGGGTTTTAAGTTGCTGAAAAAGGGTGTTCGGTTGCAGGGATATGTCATTCTAGGGCTGGAATAGAGGCTGTTTGGTACCGTGGATAGGGTTGTTTGGTGCACTTTTTTTTTTGCCTTCTTTTCTTCGTGTTTTCACTCCGTTTTACCTAGATGGAAGAAGAGAAATTTATTCAAAAGAAAAAAATAAAATAAAATAAAAAGAAAACGATAAATAATAAATAATAAATAATAAATAATAAACAATAAATAAAAATGAAAAATAAAAATAAAGATTGGGTTGCCTCCTAACAAGCGCTTGTTTAACGTCGCTAGCTTGATGCCTCAACTAAAATTGGAGTTGTTCCAACTGAATTCTTTCATTCGTATGGGCTTGGAAATTCTCCTTTTCTATCACATCCACCATATTTGGGCTCAATCGTCCTTGTGGCTCTTTCTTTGGTTTCGTTTTTTCCTCCAAGAAAATCTTATGTGTGCCTTCCTAATCTGGTGTCTGCACAACAGAAGGTGGAAGTTTAGTATCCTTAAGAGCCAATCATTTATTAATAGAAAAATCATCAAACATCATTTTAGATTTATCTTCATAAGATGACTCAAAAGTTTTTCCGACTAATGAGTCCATTATGTCGACACGGTTTACGTTCAAGATTTCACTTGGGTGACTAATAGCATCGTAAACATTAAACTTTGCGATCTCCCCATCAAACTCCATCGTGAGAGTTCCGCTTCGTACGTCAATCTTAGTATTTGCAGTACTAAGGAAAGGTCGCCCCAACAAGATGTCTGAAGATCCAGAAGCTTTATTCTCCTCTATTTTTATCACATAAAAATCTGCAGGGAAAATAAGCTCGTTAACTTTCACTAATACGTCCTCAAGGACTCCTTCAAGATGCACAACAGACCTGTCCGCCAACTGTATAGTAACACCTGTTTTCGTCAAAAAACCTGCGTCAAGTGATTCATAAATAGAAAAAGGCATTACATTTATGGAGGCCCCTAAATCACACATAGCTTTTTTTATTCTCAAGTGGCCAATCTTGCATGGTATTGCAAACATGCCCCTATCTTTGCATTTTGCAGGCATTTTTCGCTGTAACACTGCGGATACATTTTCACCAACATTTACCTTTTCATTACCTGTTAATTTTCGTTTGTTGGTGCAAAGTTCTTTAAGAAATTTAGCATACCTTGGAATTTGCCTGATAGCATCCAACAGTGGTATATTGATCTCGACATTCCTAAATGTTTCGAGGATCTCCTTGTCCTGCTTACCTTTTCGACACTGATTGAACCGTTCTGGGAATGGAGGTGGAATCTTAGGCAATGGAGGTTTCGGTCGGACCTGTTCGTCTTTCTCTGATTTTTCCTGGGAATTTTCTTGGCCAAGATTCCTATCAGGAATCGGTTCCTGTACCTTTCCACTTCGCAGCGTCAATGCATTTGCGTATTGTCTCCGGTTTGGTTCTGTTTGTGACGGCAGCCTCCCTTGAGAGTTCAATTTCTCAATTGATATGGTCAACTCCCTTATGGATGCCTCAGTTTTCTGCTGAAAATCCTTCATCTCTCTATGGAAATTAAGAGTTTGCTGTTGAAAATCAAGGACATTAGTTGCTAATTTATTGACCAAAGTTTCTAGAGAATTACCTGAATCTTGTGGTTGCTGTAGAAATCGATTTTGGTACACTTAGTTGTTTCGTGGATTTGCCCCATAACTCAAGTTAAGGTGATCTCTCCATCCTGGATTGTATGTTTTAGCGTAAGGGTCGTATTGCCTTTGTGGAGGCCCAGGGAAGTTTCCCACAGCATTCAAATGAGCCATAGTGTCATCATGCAAGGTAGGGCATGCATCTGTGGTATGTTCAGGTGTAGCGCATATTCCACACACTCGAGCTGGTTTGGCTTTTTCTACAACAAGAGAGCTAACTATATTAGTGAGTCTATCAAGTTTATCTTCTATGGAAAAATTACTTAGCTGGTGAACCCTTCTGGGAGGTTCATGATTGACTCGAAACTGCTGAGAGTTTGCAGCCATTGTGGAGATGAAGTTTCTCGCTTGTTGGGGAGTCATGTTGACCAACGCTCCTCCACTAGCAGCATCCACCATATTCATCTCCATGGGCTTCAAGCTTTCATAAAAATATTGGAGGAGAGATTGCTCTGTTATACCGTGTTATGGGAAACTTGCACACAACTTCTTAAACCGCTCCCAATAGTCATAAAGAGACTCAGCTTCGTTCTGCCTTATTCCAACAATCTCCCTCCTTAGCTCAGCTGCTCGAGATGCTGGGAAAAACCTATTGAGAAACAAACGAGATAAATCAGCCCAAGTAGTAATAGATCCAGGGGGTAAATAAAATAACCATTCCTTTGCTGAATCTGCAAGAGAGAAAGGAAAAGCACGCAATTTAATTTGATCCTCAGTTACCCCCTGAGGTTTCATACTAAGACAAACCATGTGAAATTCCTTTAAGTGCTTATGGGGGTTTTCATTTTGTAGCCCTCTAAAAGTTGGAAGTAAATGAATCAACCCAGATTTTAATTCAAAATCAGTATCCATATTAGGATACGCTATGCATAGTGGCGGTTGTTCCGTCGGGGCTTCGGCCAGTTGCCGAATTGTTTGATCCATCTGTTGTTGCGCCTGATTAGGGTTTTCGTTAACCCTAGCGTTAGGAACCTCTTCAGGGGAATCGACTTCTTCCTCTTTGCTTTCAATTGTTCGAGTAGGGTTTTCGTTAACCCTAAACTCTACTTCGTCGTCGATTCTAATTTCTGGCGGTGGATTGCTTTGAGTTCCAACCACCGCTGACTGCTTTTTCCTAAGTATTGTTTCCTTTTGATTGGCTTTTGCAGTCTTTTCAATTTCTGAGTCGAACGCAAGAGTGCTTGGAGCAGATCTGGTCATAGAAAACAAAAGAAAACAAGATTAGTATGTTGTCAATCCCCGGCAACGGTGCCAAAATTTGATGCGGTCGTTGAAAACACCAAATTAACCTATTCCCTGTAAAATAATAAAAATAACAGTAAAGGGGAAGTAGGGTTGAAATCCTCAGGGACCGGACTATAAGAATACTCGTTTTTTCTATATCCAGGCCGAAATCGTGCCCAAGAAACCTGCGTTCCTAGGAAAAATAAAAAAAAAAGAATTTAAGATTTGATTTTGGAAGTGAAAATAAAATAAAAACAGAATTTAAAATTTACTGAAATTATGATTACGAAAATAATACAATAATAAAGAGAGTTTTAAGAGAAAAGAAATTCTTATGGGAAAGTTCCAGCCTCCGGTTGTCTCATTCCGCCTTGGGCTCAATCCTCGGCTTTGGATGATCCTTCTCGACTCAAGTAAGCCAGTTATAGTGGAAGAGGACGCCTACGACCACCAGCTCCAAAGATTAGACTTACGATTTTTAGGGAACCTGACTCTAGCCTGAAATTCTATGCTAGATCAACGCTTCTCAATGGCGAATCCCACGCCATTTTGTCTCTTTGGCTCACCAACCTCTGACGCAGTAAGTTGTTGAACCGACGGTGCAACCCCTCCAAAACACACAAAGCGGCCGCCTTTGCATACATTGAAAGGTTTACTTCTTAAGGGCATGGAAGGAAGCGTCAACCCGTAGTGCGGAGAAACGATGAATACTTGGTAGAAAAGGGGTTAAGTATGGGTTTTAAGCCTCAAGAACCTTGTGGGGAAATATTGACAACTTTCAGCTAGAAGAGGTTTAGTCGCTCATGATAGTGGTGGGAAAGAAAAATATAAAGATGGAAAAAGAAATTTTTATTAAAAGAATTATGGAAAGAAACAAAAGCTTAGATGGGGAGAGTGTTACAGAAAAAGATGAACAACCAAATAGAGTCACTTCACCCCCTATTTATAGTGCTAGGAAGATAGTCTAATTTAACTTAAATTCTAAAAGATAAATACATTTAATTAAAGATAATTAAAATAAAATCCTAAAATTAAATAATCCTAGTATTTATCTTAATATTAATTATCCTAATATAAATAAAATAGAGTCTTCTAAAATAAAATCTCTCCTATTTGCTTTTAAGTCCTTGTGCCTTCCATGTTCGCACTTTTGGCACCATATTTGTCCCACGTTGCATATTGGCCCATTTAATCTCCAAATTGACACTTTTTCCCTTAAATTTACTTTTCGCCTCCAATTTAGTCCCTAAAAGATAAAAGACATAAATAGCTCAAATTAGTAGGCTCAAGCTCAAAATAAACACATGATTAATATATAAAAACACGTCTTTTTAGAGCATTATCAAACAGCAATATATTCAACAGCAACAATTATCCTATCAGCAGCCACAGCTACTGTAGCAACAATAATTTTTTCAACAGCAACAGTATCTGTAGTAGCAGCAGCAGCAACTACAAACCTCAAGGCTCGTATGAGTTGATTTGATTAACTTAATTCCAACAATTTAAAATTTAGGATATGTGCAGAATACGAGTTCATGTTTAACATGTATATGCTTAAAATTTTAAGTTAATTACATATTTTTGAAAAATTATCTTTTTTATGGTGGAGTAAAAATCTATAAAATGAATACTACGAATGAAGTAGTTTACCACAATTAGTGCTTCTTCCCTAGTCTCGTTATTGAATTGAAAACTTTTTGCATCCATTTCGGTTGGGGCGCTTCATCTATCTCCTCATAGATATTACGTTTTCTTTTTAAAAGGGAACCGGTACCTATTGATCCATCATCAGCAGAGTGTTGCTGGATATCTTCAAAATTTGTGCAACACTGACTGCTATGCAGCTCTTGTATTTGCTCCATCTCTTCCAAATCTTTCTCATACACAACTCGAACTCCACACTTCTTCACCTTAAACAAGCGATACTTGGAGGATGTCATAGACAGCTCAAGTTGATGGCATTCTTGATCTAAGCAATTTATTATCCATAAATTCTTGGTTTCATCATGTTCACCACGTTTGTCTTCCAAGGAAATTGGATACAACTTGTCATGCGAGAAATAACGAATGAAAATGTGGTCCTTCATTACGACCTGTTCATCGCCTCCGAAGCTCCAGCCACTCCAATCTACCTTTTGGCTAGAATATCTATCATGGATAACAGCCCTACACGAGTCGCTCATCACATGAAGCATCATCACAGACAAAAATGCAGCACAAAGCAACTCCCATCCATTGACTATCATTCCGAACTTCCAGAGGCAAATCTATCTTAATCGAAGAGTCACCTCTTTGTTGACTAAACCATTTTGGGATTTCACTTCCAGGTAGCTTTGCTCTTGAACCAAATACCTGCAAAATAAACCTCTGGTTGTTTAGTAACTAACACCATGAATAATTATAAGACTGAGAGACAGAGATATTAAGGAACCTTTAGTTCTTTTTTCAGCAATGTTAAGGCATCGACGTTCTCAGCCAATCTGAAGCAGTTAACACCTACCATCCCTGCCCAAATCTTTGAATTGCAAATATTTGCAGAATATCTTGAAATACAAACTCTTGATGGATACGCAACTATTTCAAGAGAAGTACAACCATCTATATTTATACTTAGTTTATTTGTTGGAAGGTCAGGCTGATTTAAGCGCCTTGCAATCTGACAATCTAAGCCATCCAAGATTGGGAAGTTGTGTAAGACACGAAGGTAGGCTGATAAAATTATTACCACCAAGATCAAGTTTTTCCAAAGACGATAGGCGAGAAATATCACTAGGAATATCGAAAAGATTGCAGTCCCGCAGATTCAGCCTTGTTAAAACGAAGGCAGCATCAGAGCAATGGTATTTGTCCTTCCTCTTTGAGTTACCTTTTAACAGAGAAGGAAGATATTTTTGTAACTTGGAAGAAGGTCCCTTGCGCCCTTTGAATGACAAAACTTTAAGATTTTTTAATTGAGAAATAAAGGATGGTGGTTTTCCTAAGGCTGTTTTACTTAAGTCAAGCACTTCCAAAACCTTTAGTTGCTGCAAATTCTCTGGCAAATTTTCAACTTTATAACAATCAGAAAGATTAAGAGTTTTTAAACTTGTGCACCCACCTATGCTCCTTGGGAGACTCACAAGGTTCCTGCAATGTTTCAAATTTAACAAAACAAGACTGCTCAGATTTCCAATTGAAGAGGGAAGTTGTTCAATGCTTGTTCCATCTAAATAAATCCTTAGCAGGCATTACATTTTGCCAACAATCTCTGGAAATCTTTTAAGATTTGAGCAACCTGAAAGAATTAATTCTTTAAGAGATTCCATTCCAATTTTAGTTGGAAGAATACTAAGACTTTTGCAGTCTTTTAAATTCAAAAGCTTAAACCTTTTAAGAACTCCAATCGATGGATGAACATATGCTAATCTAGTACAACCTTTCAAAACCAGAGTTTCAAGATTTGGGGTAGTTGTGAAGTCTGGCGCCTTGATCAGGTTTTCAGACCCTTCGAGATTGAGCACTTTCAACTTATGCATGGACTGTTAAAAATAATATTGTTATTCTTCTTTGTTAATAAAATTTTAATCGTTCTTCTCAAAAAAGTTAGCAAACAAAGACGAAATGAGTTCATTCTTACTTTGTTTTCCTTCCATGGTTGTTCAATGTTGCTATAAGATAGGAGAACTGCAACAAGGTTTTCTGGTTGAAAATTTGAAGGCAAGTTTTTTATAGGAAATCCAGACCAATCTAAAAGTCGAAGCTCATTAGAAAGATATACGAGACCACGACAATTTGAATGGCAAATGACTCTAAGCACTCTTAATCTTTTCATCTTCAAGGAGGCATCTGCGTTTAATGTGAGAGTCTTGTTTATTTCCCTAGATAAAACAAGAATATAGTTATATATATATATATATATAACATTTAGTATTTAAAAGTTATGTTGCTTCATGACTTATTTTTTCAAATGCTCATATCTAAAATTTATGATACAAATTCAGACGCAGATATGAAGATATAATCTTTCAAGAAATCTAAAAAATAATGAAGATAAAAAAAAATATTGAATATACCCATACCAAACATATAAGCAAATATAACACCTACATCCAAATTTGAAAAACATAATATACACACAACCCACTCGGTTAGAAACCCTGATATACACAAAGAAAATTGCTTGGCTAAAGAAAAAAATGTAAGAAAATAGATACAACTGCAACGATACTACAATTACACCAAAATGCATATAATGAACTTTCCCAACTCCAATAAACATACTCTTAACTAGTGTATAAATGACTAAGCTTACCTCTCAACAATAATAAATGTATACATGTATATCAATTTCTCTAACACATGCCACTCTTATACATAAATACATGTGTGTATATTTTCTTTCATTTTATTGTTGATGATCATACCTTCAATCATTTTTGTAACCTAAAAATGAAAAATAAAACATGAGACAGAAACTCATAAAATTTCCAATATTTATGATTATCAATGCATGTTTAACATTATTATTTTTAGTTGAAATTAATAAAAAAAACTAAATAAAATATTTTTCAAATAAAGTAATTGAATGAATTAACATTCTTTTTTGTACACCTGCTTTCTTAAAATTTATAATAAAAAATTAAATGACACATTTTAGAAATATATAGGATAAATGTACTCATTTTACTTTATCAGTAGTTAAAATAAACAAATTATTATTTTTAAAAAATAAACACTTTCTAAATATAATATGTACCAAAACGTCATATTTTTACGTTGAATCCCAAATTTAAATAATGCCACCTTTTAATACTAATTGTTTGAATAAATTAAGTTATAAAGTCAAAATATATATAGTTTCTATGGAACGACTTACAGCGTTTTTTGTTAGCACATGATAAACATCTCTTTCTGCCCACAATCTGTAACGTTTTCCAGGTTCATCAATAGATTTTTCCCTAACAATTTTTCTTCCCATTTCTTGTAGCAAGTTATGCATGCACAATTTGTTGTCTTTGTTAACTATTAATAAAGATCTCTTAACGAAAACATCAATTCCAATATCCGGAAAAAACTCGCAACCATCCAATACTTTCATTACAAAATCTGTCCTCCCCATTAAAGAAGCACGCTATATCTAGAAATACGTTTTTCTCAGTCTGGTCCAATCCATCAAAGCCTATTTGAAGTCTATCAAGAATTTCTTTGCTAGAGTCTCTTTTGAGTCTTTCTATTGCACTTCTCCATTGAGCAACATCTCTACCACACAAAAAGGAACCCAAAACTTCAAGAGCTAAGGGAAGACCTCCGGCATATTCTAAAACATGTTTAGAAAGCTCACTAAAAGCATTTTCTAGCTTTGTCTCACCATTAAAAGCTTTCAAATTGAAAAGTTGGAGTGCTTCAGTTGCATTCAATGTTGTAGGTTTATACACATCATCAACTCGGTAAGATCAGAGCAAATGTTCTTCTCTTGTTGTTACAATAATTCTGCTCCCTAAATCGAACTAATCACGCCTTCCAACCAAGCATTTTAAGTGTTGTAGGTTATCAACATCATCAAGAACAACAAGGACCTTTATGTTAGATAACTTGTGGCTGATTATAGCATTTCCTTATGAACATTGAAGAAATTAAAGCATTCCCCTGACAAGATTTGGGAAAGAAGTTGTTTTTGTAACGAAACAAGTCCACATGTGTTTGAAACTTCTCGAACATCAGCAAGAAAGCTTTTACCTTCAAAATGAGGTGACATTTGAGCATAAGCAACTCTTGCAAGAGTTGTTTTAACGATGCCACCTGTCGAAACCATTTTTTTGAAAATAGGGGAATCGATTTTAAAATTTGGAAATGGAAATAAAAACGGGAGTCGCCACCAATCCTTTTTACTGAGGTGTGATCGGATCACCTTAAATTATTTTAATAAAACATTTCGATTTATTAAAACAATTAATTATGGTCTACGAAATTAGAAAAATGGGTTCGGGAGCCTGTTACGTACGAGGAAGGGTTAGCACCCTCGTAACGCCCAAAATTGGTACCTAATTGATTACTTAATATCCTATTATCAAAGGATTGAAAAGATTTTAAAATACGATCCTTTTGTTTTGAGAAAGCATTTGAATATATCGATGTAAAATCGAGGCTCACTTATCTCAGAGAAATAAGAATGTCGTACCCAGTAAGTTATGATGCAACATCTCAATACCTGAAATTAAGCTTGCCTTTTTTTTATTTTAAAGAGACTCGTCTTTAAATAAAAAAGTAATATTTCATTATTTTGGATCAAACGAAAAACCAGAACCCAGTAAGTTAGGTTTCAATTTATCGAATTTCCAAAACATAAAATATTACCTTAATTTTGAAATTCCTATCTCGAGACACTGAACGCCACATTCAGTAAGTTAGGATGTAGCATTTCGAGATTTCGAGAATAGGTTTTATTTGAAAAACTCACGTGTTTTGGTTTAGAAAACAATACTCGATAGTTCGGGTTTAATGAGGAAAACCGGAACCTAGTAAGTTAAGGCTCGATTCCCTCAAAATTTCCAAACACGAGTTATGTTATTGAAAACTTCGAATAAAATTTTTTTTAATAAAATAGGGTTAGACATGACTTTTATAAAATACAAACATGGAATCATAAAATACGAAGCAAAGCAATAATGCATAAACAATATATTTCATCGATGAATTATAATAACCAATAGATGCAAAATAGTGCAAGTAATAAAAACAATTATACAACATATCATCGTTCACAAATAATAACATTAACATTAAAAGACTAAGACAAATTTAAAAGAAACAAAGGCAAATTAAAACAAGTGAAGTTTAAAAAAGCTTTTAAGAATGAATAATTATGAAAAAAGTTTAAAACTATAAGAATTCAAATAAAGATTTTAAAAATATTAAAAGATATACAAAGTATATATTCAATATGATGAAAAAAAAATATATATATATATACACGTGATACAAAAATGTTTATCTTGGTAATATATATATATATATTAAAAAGATATTAAAATATACTAATTAATATACTAAAGTATTTATATATAAATAACATGCAAAATGTATAAAAAATATTAAAATATGCATATATTACATACTGAAATGTTTATACATAAATAATATATAATGTATTTAAATAATCTTAAGGTATATATATATATATTAAAATATTTATACATAGATAATACTAAAATATATGAATGAGATAGTATAAAAATATGCGAACCACACGATATCAAAATATATACATTTAACGTGTACAAATTAGAAACAATAATATTGTTTAATACAATTACTAATGATATTATATAAATGTATACATATGTATGATACAACATAAACCAAACTAGATGTAATATATAAGTATATAGAATAATAGTAATGGACTACTATAATATCGAAGAATATAATATAAAAAATGAATCAGTAAAAATAACTAAATTGAAAAAAACACAGAAATATAGGGTTAATTAAGAGGTAAATTAAAGAAAAAAAAGGATTAAATCTGAAATATAGCTGAGATTTTAGGGCTAAATCAAGAAGGAATGAAAGAAACGGGCCAAAAATACAATGCACATACATTCTTAAGGGTCGGATGTGCAAATATTCCATGCTCAATAAACACAGTATTTAATTATGGACTAGATTAAAACCGTGTGAAGTTAATGGGTGAAATTTCAAAATGTATGGAACAGATATAGGACTCGATCATGCATTCCAGTAAGATGGAGGGACCGAATACATAAATTGTCCTAAACAGCCAAAACTCGCGGATCTTAGAGTATGGATCGGGTCGGGTTATGGGCATGACCGATATGGTGTCGTTTTATCCTTCATGAAAGCCCTAAAACAAAGGCTAATAACATTTGGTCATTCTTCCCATTTCCAGAATCCCTAACCTCTCTATTCCTCTCCGCCGCATCGACCCAAAACCCATCTCCGTTCACCATATTGCCATGGAATTCGGCAAATAGTCACGGGTTCGCAAGTTAAACTTGCACGTCCAAAATTTTCAACCTTTGAAGACCCCTCTACTTCGATTTCGACAAAGCAAGTAGGGCTCCGACGATTCGGTTTATGGAGGTAAATTCCTTCCCCTTTTTTTTTATCTTTTGAAACTTAGGTAATGAAATCTAAATCAAGTAAAGACTCGAAAATAAAGGAGTGCAACCTTTTGATTATCTGTTGCTGTATATTCTGCTGTTTGAAGATAGTATTTGCTTGTGAACTTTTTCTTTTTTATATTTGATTCTCTAAAAAAAAAGCCCCCTGTACATTGTTTGGTTTGGGTTTTTATAGCCGAAATAATACAATATTATTATTGTTTTCCAGCTACTTGGTCTGCCATTACTATTCTTGCGTCTGTTGCCCTTTTCCTTCTTTGTTTGCAGGTCAACATAGCAGGTGGAGGAGGTGACCGATGGGAGCAGGTAGTGGCAGAGAGTTGGTGGTTAGGTGCGGTGCTTAGAGGAGGGTTAGGGTTGCTGGTTTGTTTGTGTAATTGGATCGGGTATTGGGCTTGGTGGGTGATCCGGGTTTAGATTTGTTTTTAGGGGTTTTGGGTAGTTTAGGTTAATTTAGGTTGGGTTGGTTGTAAGTGTGAGTTTAATTTGGGCTTGTTTAATGTAAATGGACATTAAAAATTTGGTTTTTTTTGTTTGCATGGGCCCGGGCATTTTTGGCCTTCTACAGCTGCCCCTCTTTGCTCATTGTCGTGCAACGGGAATAGAGCAAAGACATAAAGAAGGACAAATTCCCGGTTACATCGGGTCTCGCGTTCTTTAGTGCTCCTCTTCTTTAGGTAGCCTTGTTCCAATCTATTGCATCTTCAAGGAGATAGGACTTGTAGCTTCAACTTGCTTCTTTGCAACTTCGGGGGTATGATGCTTGATATCTTCAGTCTGCTCCTGCTATGACTTCAGGGAGATAAGACTTGTAACTTCAACCTGCTCTACTGTAACTTCAGAGAGATAAGGTTTGATGTGATCTGCTCTTCTGTAACTTTAGAGAGATAAGATCTTGTATCTTCAGTCTGCTCCGACCTTTATTCTCTCTGTAATATGAGTTGATTTTCTTGAAACATAAATTGAAAACACCTCAGCGTGCCCTGAGGCTCAACTCACCTCTGTAGTATGAGTTGATTTTTGAAACATAATTTGGAAAATAACAATTGAAAATACCTCAGCGTGTCTTGAGGTTCAACTCACCTCTGTAAAAATGAGTTGATTTTTGAAAGACAGAATTTTAAAAGAAATTGAAAATACCTCAACGTGTCTTGAGGCTCAACTCATCTCTGTAATATGAGTTGATTTTTAAAAGACAGAAATTGAAAATAGAAAAGGCTCAACTCACCTCTGTAATATGAGTTGATTTTTTTTGAAATATAATTGAAAGAAATTGAAAATACCTCAACGTGCCCTGAAGCTCAACTCACCTCTGTAATATGAGTTGATTTTTCTTGAAACATAAATTGAAAACACCTCAGCGTGCCTTGAGGCTCAACTCACCTCTGTAGTATGAGTTGATTTTTGAAACATAATTTGGAAAATAACAATTGAAAATACCTCAGCGTGTCCTGAGGCTCAACTCACCTCTGTAATATGAGTTGATTTTTTTGAAAAACAGAAATTAACAAGAATTTGAAAATACCTCAACGTGTCTTGAGGTTCAACTCACCTATGTAAAAATGAGTTGATTTTTGAAAGACAGAAGTTTAAAAGAAATTGAAAATACCTCAACGTGTCTTAAGGCTCAACTCACCTCTGTAATATGAGTTGATTTTTGAAGAAGAAATTTGAAAAGAAATTGAAAATACCTCAACGTCTTGAGGCTCAACTCATCTCTGTAATATGAGTTGATTTTGGAAAGACAGAAATTGAAAACAGAAAAGGCTCAACTCACCTCTGTAATATGAGTTGATTTTTTGAAATATAAATTGAAAGAAATTGAAAATACCAGAATACCACAATGCATCATCTGGTGAGACTCGGGTGTCTTTTCCTTTGATTCAACAGTTATCATCAACCTTTTATTCTGCTGCAGTACCTGCGTATGTCATGCATGATGTTATCATGATATGCACATGTTAGCCTTAAATGCCTTTATGCCCACATGATTATGCTATGAGTTTAAGGTATGTTGGCCATATGTGCCCTTTTGTCATGATTTTTGAAGATCTGTGTTCAGTGTTTCGACTCTTGGTTCTCTTCAGGCTTTGTACCCATCTTCAAGCCATCTGAGCAATCTGTATTTCTCCAATAGCACTCTTTTGCTCTTGGTTGAACTTTGTTATTGCTTTGAGGTTCTTGTGCTTATCAATTTTCATTCAGGTAATGCTTAACATTTCCCTTTGTTCAGAGTATGTCATTTGCTATTTAACATCTAAATAAACCATACAATGGGATGCATGAAAATGGTCGGATAGGTATGAAAGGGAAACTTCACGTTTATTTTATTTCAAAAGTAACAAACAAAGAAAGTTTGGCCAACAACAGTTAAAAGTGTCATGACGAGAAAGGGAATTATATTTAGTGGATACAAATGCTCTAAATATTCAACGCATGAATTCTTCCACGTTTCTTAATCAAGCATCTTTCTGAGCCTGGCTTCTTGCGTAGAAGATTTCGAGCTTTCAGAAATGCCTCTAATACTGTAGTCTCATCGTTTGACTCCCTATTCAAATTATCTTGCTCCTTGAATTCACACCTGTTTCATTAGGACGCCCTTTCGGGTTTTCATCCTAATCCCTTTTTGTTTGCCAAGACGCTCTTTCGGATTTTCATCTTGATCTTTTTTGTTTACCAAGACGCCCTTTCGGGTTTTCATCTTGATCTCTTTTTTTTTTTAGGCGTAGTATTTTTTCACAGCATCCGAATTCACTGGATTAGGCAACTCTTTCCCATCCATTTCAGTGAGAATCAAGACCCCACCTGAGAAAGTTTTCTTTATGACATATGGTCCTTCCCAATTTGGTGCCCATTTTCCTCGAAAATCTTTCTGTATTGGGAGAATCTTTCTCAACACAAGTTCTCCTTCGTGAAATGTTCTTGGCCGTACTTTCTTGTCGTGGGCCGCAATCATTCTCTTTTGGTACATTTGTCCATGACAGATCGCCTTCAGGCGCTTTTCTTCAATAAGGTTCAATTGGTCATATCGAGCCCGAACCCATTCTGCTTCCTCTAATTTTGAATCCATTAGAACTCGTAAGGAGGGGATCTCAACTTCAATGGGCAACACGGCCTCCATTCCATAGACCAAGGAGAATGGAGTTGCCTCTGTAGATGTTCTTACAGATGTACGGTATGCAAATAATGCGAATGGTAGCTTTTCATGCCAGTCCTTGTATGTCTCAGTCATCTTCCCGATAATTTTCTTGATATTCTTGTTGGCGGCCTCAACAGCTCCGTTCATCTTCGGGCGATAGGGTAAAGAATAATGGTGCTTTATTTGAAATTGCTCACATATTTCCTTCATCATCTTATTGTTCAGGTTCATGGCATTATCCGAGATGATTCTCTCAGGCAAACCGTATCGACATATGATTTCTTTTTTCAAGAACCTGCAGACAGCAGTCTTTGTCACATTGGAAAATGAGGCGGCTTCTATCCATTTTGTGAAGTAGTCTATGACTACAAAAATAAATCGGTGTCCGTTAGAGGCTTTGGGGGAAATCGGCCCTATGACGTCCATGCCCCACATGGAGAAAGGCCACGGAGAAGTCATAACATGAAGTGGCGAAAGGGCTGCATGAATCTTATCACCGTAAATTTGACATTTATGGCACTTTCTTGCATAGCTGATGCAGTCGCTTTCCATTGTTGACCAATAGTAACCGAGCCTCATGATCTTCTTGGCCATAGTGAAACCATTAGCATGTGTTGCACAGATTCCTTCATGGACTTCTTCGAGTATTTTCTTGGCTTCAACAGCATCTACACATCTCAGAAGCACTTGATCTTTCCCTCTTTTGTACAAGATATCCCCGTCAAGAACAAATCCGGATGACATCCTTCTGATTGTTCTTTTGTCGTTCTTATTTGCTTGTTCAGAATATTTCTGATTCTTGAGATATTCTAAGATATCGTAGAACCAAGGTCGTCCATCCGCCTCTTTCTCAATGCTGCAACAGTGTGCAGGGGCTTCATATATGCTCATTTTTAGGGGCATTATTTCTGCTTCTTTACTTGCTTTGAACATTGAAGCCAAAATGGCCAGGGCATCAGCCAATTGATTTTCTTCTCGTGGGAAGTAATTAAAAGTTACTTCTTTGAACTCGTTAATCAATTCAACCACCAGATCACTGTACTTAATCAACTTCGGATCCCTCACTTCTCAATCTCCACGGATTTGGTATATCACCAAGGCTGAGTCACCGTACACTTCTAGGGTTTTGACGTTTCGTTCAATAGCTGCACGGAGCCCCATGATACAAGCCTCATATTCTACTATGTTATTAGTACAGAAGAAGTTCAATCTGGCAGTGAACAGATAATAGCTCCCTTCAGGTGATACCATGACTGCTCCGATCCCATGCCCCAATGCATTCGACGCACCATCAAAGTACATCTTCCATGACTTGGCTTTTGATGACTCACATTCTTCTTTTGTAACGCACATCAAGTCTTCATCCGGGAAGTCAAATCTCAATGGCTCGTATTCCTCTGTTGTCCGAGTTGCCAAGAAGTCCGCTATCGCACTTCCTTTTATCGACTTTTGACTCACATAGGCGATGTCATATTCTGATAGTAGGATCTGCCATCGTGCCATCTTTCCCGAGAGTGCAGGTGACTCCATCATGTATTTAATTGGATCCAGTTTCGAGATTAACCATGTCGTGTGGTACAACATATATTGCCTGAGTCTGCGAGCTGTCCAAACTAAGGCGCAACAGTATTTCTCGATGGACGAATACTTTGCCTCACATTCTATGAACTTTTTACTAAGGTAGTAAATTGCCTTCTTTTTCTTTCCTGAATCATCGTGTTGCCCTAGTACGCAACCCATTGAATTTTCGAATACAGTCAAGTACAATATCAACGGTTTTCCTGGAATTGGTGGTACTAGCACTGGAGGACTTGACAAATACTATTTTATCTTATCAAAGGCCACCTGACATTCCTCATCCCATTCTCCCGGGTTATGTTTTCGAAGAAGCCGAAAGATTAGGTCGCATTGATTGGTAAGTTGAGCAATGAATCGGGCGATATAGTTTAACCTCCCTAAAAATCCTCTAACTTCCTTTTGCGTGCGCGGAGGTGGTAACTCTTGAATAGCTTTTATTTTATCTGGGTCCACCTCGATACCTCTTTCACTGACAATGAAGCCTAGCAGTTTTCCTGAGGTAACTCCAAATGTGCACTTGGCGGGGTTAAGCTTTAGTTGAAATTTCCTTAGCCTTTCGAACAACTTTTTGAGGTTTACCACATGCTCTTTTTCTCCTCGGGACTTAGCAATCATATCATCGACATAGACTTCTATCTCTTTGTGCATTATGTCATGGAACAATGTTACCATGGCCCTCTGATATGTTGCCCCAGTATTCTTTAATCCAAACGGCATTACCTTGTAACAGAACGTTCCCCACATTGTCGTGAAGGTAGTTTTCTCCATATCTTCAAGAGCCATCTTGATCTGATTATACCCTAAAAATCCGTCCATGAAGGAAAATAACGAATGTTTTGCCGTATTATCCACTAATGTATCAATGTGCGGTAAAGGAAAATTATCTTTTGGACTTACCCGATTCAGATCACGATAATCCATGCACATTCGTACTTTGCCGTCCTTTTTTGGTACCGGGACAATGTTGGCCACCCATTTGGGATATTTGGAAGCTTGTAAGAAACCTACATCGAATTGCTTTTTGACCTCTTCTTTTATCTTCAACAACATTTCAGGTTTCATCCGTCTTAGTTTTTGCTGAATGGGTTTACATTCTGGTTTCAAGAGGACTTTATGGACCACTATATACTCATCCAATCCTGGCATGTCCTGATACGACCAAGCGAATACATCCTTATACTCACGTAGTAAAGTAATCAAGTTGCGCCTGGTGTCTGCTGAAGTAGAAGTCCCAATTTTCACTTCTTGTTTTCTTTCTTCTGTCCCCAGATTTATTGTTTCAACAAATTCTTGATGAGGTAGAATCTGCTTATCCTCTTGTTCTACCATTCTCAGCAAGTCGGGAGACGAGACATAGTCTTCGGCATTTTCTTCTGCTTCAAATTCTCCTAAACAAACGGCTTTCTCAAAATCGATTTTAAGATTTGGAACGGGTTTGTTCATGTTATTGATATCCGAGCACCTGAAAATTAAATGAAAAAGAAAACTATAGAAGGGCATCCAAGTGTTGGAACCGACAAACAACATGTTATGATATGGTATAAGGCAAATGTAAGGAAGCTGTGAAATGAGAAAGTAATTAGGAATTTAGTGATAATGCAAAAGATCATGACAAAATGCATCTTCATTGATATTCATTTGAATGATAAAGAGCGAATGCAAGCTCTTACAAAAGAATTCTATTATATCTAAGGACACAATAGAGGGTTAACGTTGAGCATTACTCTGAAGACTTAAAAACTACAAAAAGATCCTCAGCGGTCCAATTGTTCAGTTCGAAACCAGAGGGGCAAGGGCATATTCTTGAGGCGTATTTGCCTGCAGCAATATCAACTCCTTTGTCGATGACATTTATGCTGACATTCCGAAAACCCTTTTCGATTGATAGCAGCAAGTTTTGCGAGCTACTTTGTTCAGGGTATATCTTTCCCGTAGACGTAAATGTTCTTGACAAAGGAGGATACTCCATGGGCTCCCATTCTGGTTCTCGACCAAAGGTTCTTCCGATCCTTCTTTCTTGGTCCTTCTTCCATTGTCTCTTTAAGTGACTCGCCTTCGGTTGGAATCCTAGACCAAACCGAGCCTTGTGAGGAACTGGCTTTAGGGCCCTGGCTATTCCTTGCTGAAATTTTCCCAAGCCTTTCCTTGCCCGGGCTCCTCTTCCTATGGTTAACTTGATTCCCATTCTAGTGTTTTTGGAGAGCTTAGGTTCAGGGATTTTGTTTCCCTCCGCAACAAATGTGGCATTGACGAACTCGAGAGATCGGAAAGAGCACTCTAATGCATCTTGGCTTACTTCGACATAAGGTGCATCGGCAGAGATGGATGCAACAATGTCTTCTTCGCCCTCAATAGTAACCAGACAACCATCCATAATAAGGTTCATTTTTTAGTGAAGTGATGATGGAACAGCTCCAGCAGAATGGATCCATGGTCTTCCCAACAGGTAGTTATATGATGGCGTGATGTCCATGACTTGGAATTCAACGTCATATACTTAAGGACCTACTTCTAGAGGGATCTCAATCTTTCCCATAACATCTCGCCTTGTTCCATCAAAAGCCCTTACCGTGGAATGACAAGGCCTCAAGTAGGACAGGTCTATCGGAATTCTAGAGAGCGTAGCCAAGGGCATGACATTGAGTGCTGATCCATTATCGATAAGCACATTCGGTATGATGTAACCTTTGCAACGGGTTGTGATATGCAATGCCTTCACAGAGCCCCTGCCATTGGGCTGTATTTCATCATCACTAAAAGAGATGAAATTGACCGCATTCAAATTGTTTACCCATCGGTCAAGCTTTTCTACGGATATATTGTTTGCCACATAAGCTTGGTTTAACACCTTTCACAATGTATTCCGGTGTGGCTCTGAATTTAATAATAGGGACAATACCGAAATTCGTGCTAGCTGCTTACTCAATTGCTCCACCACGTTGTATTCACTGTGCTTGATGAATTTTAGGAACTCTTGTGCCTCCTCTTCATCCACAGGCTTTTTAATTTCTGGTCCGGGCACAGTTTCGAGCTCATCTTTGCTCTCGTGTATCGGCGCCTTTCCTTTTTGCTTCAAATTGCTGGTTTTCTTCATTGGTTCTGCCTCTTTGGAGTAACACCTCCCGCTACGGGTGAAATGACCCACTTCTCCAACGTTTTCAGTTGTGACTTTGGACTTCTCACCATCTGGTGTGACAATATTGACGTTATATTTCCACGGTACAGCTTTATCATCCTTATAGGGAAACGGAGATGGCACTTCTATTATTATTTTCGGTTTCACCTGTTCCTTCTTGGCTTCGTAGTAAATCACCAATGGCCGATCAGCACTATAGGGGATGCCTGATAATTTGTTGTCAGAGGCGCAGACCTCTCCTTCATCTGCCTCTTTACCTTTGTTGAAAATTTCAATCTCTTTACTATCCATCATATTTTGGAGTACTTTCCTAAATTTCTCACAAGACTGGATATCGTGCTCTTTACTACCATGGAAATCACAAAAAATTTGCCCCATTTCAACCCTTTCTTCAAATACTTTATTAGGACGACAGAGCAACCCTTTTTCAGCTAATACCTCCCAGATTTTCTGTAGAGGCGTTCTTATTTCAGAAACCCATTTCTTGACTTGTCGCTTGTCTTCTTCTCCTACTGCACTCACATTCCCTTCAGCGTGGTTTGGGAATGGGTTCCCAGTCGTACCGCCCGTACCATCAAATCTCAAGATACCCGCATCGATGAGTCCTTGGACTCTTCTTTTGAAGGCGAGGCAGTTTTCTGTAGAATGACCCTGATTCCCAGCATGGTATGCACAGCTACCATTTGGGTCATACCATTTCGGGTACGGAGGCTTCAGAGGTGCCATGTAATGTGGGGAGATCAACTGTTTTTCCAAGAGTTTTGGGTATAGCTCCCCATACGGCACAGGAATAGGGGTAAACTGTTGTCTTTCGGAATTGGGTCTCGCTGGTCTTGTCTCATTTTTAGGTTGATTTTGAGTGGGCGTCGTGGTTTGTGGGAATGTAGTAGTTGGTCTTGGATTGTTTGTGGCATAAACAGGGTAAGAAGGGTACGGAGGTGGTGCTTGGTAGTAAGGGGTCTGAGGCGGATAATAGAAATTTGGGGGTGGGTAATTTCGTGGTCGGGGTTGGTTCGAATACAGATTGGGGGTATAACAACTTCCAATTCCTACCATGTGGGTCTCTGGGTCCTTCTTCTTCACGGGCCCTGCCCTTTTAGAACTTTCTTGCCCCTCCATTCTTCCACTCTTGACAGTATTTTCAATAAGTTCGCCAGATATGACAATATCTGCAAAGTCTTTTGTAGCACTTCCCACCAATTTATCATAAAATGGCGCTTTCAAGGTGTTAATAAAAAGGACAGCTATCTCAATTTTCGTTAGTGGAGGCTCCACTTGTGCCGAGATGTCCCTCCATCTCTGCGCATACTATCTAAAGGACTCGGTTGGCTTTTTCTCCATCATTTGCAAAGTCATCCGATCTGGCACCATATCAGATACATGTTTATATTGTTCACAAAATGCAGACGCCAGATCCTTCCATGATCGGATTCTCTCTCGGCTAAGCTGGTTGTACCATCTAAGAGCCGATCCAGTCAGGCTATCTTGAAAGCAATGTACAAGCAGTTTGTCTTCGTTCATATAGCCTGTCATCTTTCGGCAGAACATGACCAAGTGTGCCTTCAGGCACCTTGTCCCATCATACTTCTCGAAATCAGGTGTTTTGAACTTGGGCGACAGAACTAGATCGGGCACTAAACTAAGCTCTTTGGCGCTTAAGGCGGAGAAGACCTCAGTGCCTTCTATCGCTTTTAGTCTTTCTTCTAAGCTCTTGTATTTTTCTTGAGCTTCATAATCATCTACTTTCAACCTGGCTATTTCTACTGGGTCATCTAAATCGGGAGCTATAGGGTTGGCAGACGTGGCTCTAGGGTTTGTCACAAATATTCCTTGCCCTAGATGGGCCGTTGGCATAGATCGCTGCTCTGGGACTATGGATTCCCCTTGAATGTGCCCTCTTTGTGTTGCGTGGGCGTACGGTGGGGTGAATCTCAGAGGATAAAGTGGGTCTTGGTCGGGATTAACTCTAGGCTGTGGCTCCGCAGTATCAGAGTTCGGTGCTGGCCCCTTTCCTTTGTCTAGTCCTCTGGCCAATAGCTGAGTTAGTTGATCCATCATGTTCTTTTGTGATTCCATCATATCTTGTTGCATTTTAACCATCTGTTCTTGCATTTGGTCCTGCATCTCCTTTTGGAGCTGCTCCAATCTCTCTATTCTTTGATCCATGCTTTTTGATTTAAAACCAGTGCCGTAACGGTGTTGGGCGGATGGATTATTGGTATTTTCCAGGTTAACTTTCTGAAATAATTTTTACCTTTATTAGAACCTTTTTGTGAAATTTATTACACATGATGATGTGATGTAATGCAGATGCATGAATGCAAAAAGAGTGTCGACTCTAGTTCAATTCCATATAGGAAACTTTATTAAAACACAAAGCTCTTTACATAAAGTAAATTACAGATACGGCTTTGCCTTAACGCCTAAGGCCCTAATCTTTCCCAACAAAGAAACTAACTCTTGTTCTCGAGAACCATACTTTACGCTAAGGATATCCGCTTGAGCTGCCAAAGACTGTAAGTGTTCAGCCACCTTTCGTATCTGTGCTATGGCTCCTTCCATAACGTAGTCTCTTCTTTAGATCTGATCTTGAGAGCGGTAACACTCCTCTTTCCATTGTTCCTCGTTTTTCTCCAAAAATCTAACATGGTTTTGACAGTTTTGCAAAGTCATTTCTAATTCTTCGATTTTCTTCTTCATTTCTTCAATCTTCGTTAGGCTAGCCTTCAGCTCTATTATAGAATTACGGTTCCGATGTCGTCTAAGGGATTCCTCTAGCTCCGCCACTCTAACTTTTAACTCTTCTTTCCCTTTTTGGTTCTCCAATACTCCTCTTTTTAAGGCTTCATTTCGCACTCGGGCTTCTTTATATCTTGTCTCCCAACGCTCGGCCTTCAGTCTTTCTTCTTGGACTTCTTGCTGCCATTCTTCTGGGGTTTTCCCTAGACCGGCCTTTCTTAGAGACGAATAATTGGTCTTTAGGCTATCCAAGTCTTCCTCTACTTTGTTCTTCCTCTTTTTGAGTCTTTCAGCTTTTGCTTTCTGTATGTCGACGTCCATGCTCAAATACATTTTCTCTTGTTCTAACTGCTTTATCTGTTTCCCCATTTCTGAACTTCGCTTTTTAAAGTCTTGTTTTATAATTTCCAATTCGGAGGGGACTACCCGTAAATATTCTTCCATTGGTCTAACACCTTCTGAACTTGGTCTTGGCACGTTGTCATTAACCCTTCTACTGAACCAGCCCTTATACTCGGGAGTCACCGATCCTAAGTTCTGATTTTTCATTCGACGAGTCTGATTCCAGGCCGTAGAAATCTCTTTGACCCTTTTCCTGTAGTTCTCTCCTCTATACGGGAATTCGCATTCTACCAACCCATTCGTCACCGGTATAAACTGCTTAGACCAATACTGCCTTAATACCATAAAGGGGGCGTAGCCAGTAGCTCCCCAAATTCCGAGCAATGGGACCCAATCAAAATCCCCACACCGGTATAGAATTTCCCCAGGTACAAACCAAGGAGCCCTCCATTCGAAGTCACCATCTTGTAAATTTTGAAGAAGCACTATCCAGTTTTCTTCAGACACATCGTCTCTTCTTAGTGTGGCTACCATTTCTTTTAATGGGGAATAATCATTCAAGAAGACTCGATAGGATGGCTTGTTTATTTTCCAGATATAGCTATGGAACCATACTAACAACAGTTGCGCACAGCCTATGAATCTGCCTGCTCCGGCCCTTCTGCATGCACTTAATGACCTAAAAGTTTCTACCAAGATCGCAGGTACTGGTGTGATTTCTTTATCGAGTTGGTCAAAAAGGTCGGTGACTGCCTCATCCACATATCCTAGGGCCTTAGGGAATAAGATTAATCCGTAAATGCTGAGTGCCAAAATATCAACTTTCTTTATCGTGTCAGAATGACCTATAATCAGATCTCTTAGATTTCTCCATGGAATGCATTTATACTCTCCTTTCTTCTTAATCTTAGTTATGATCCACTGCTCGCTCATTCCCGTAACATTCATCAACTTTTTCCAAAAAGCAGGGACATAGGCAGCTCTAGAATAAATTTTATCCATCTGCACTCTCGGACAATTCAGTAGAGCAGTATATTCCTCTATGGTTGGTACTAAATCTATTTCTTCGAAGGTGAAGCAACTATATGCTGGGTTCTAAAACTGTGTGAGGGCCCGAAACAAGTTCTCGTCCACTTTTACATCTAACAGATACGGCAAATCTCCATACTTGTTGTAGAACAACCCTTTAGTTTCGTCATCCCACTGACACCAGATTTCTCTCAATTCCTGAAGGCTGTTTTGCGTAACAATGATGCGGGTATAATCCCATAACTCGAATACATATCCCGTAGCTAGGCTATCCCCTTTTTCCAATTGTGCTGTTTCTGACCAATTTTGGATTGCCGCATTGCCTTTTACTTTATCAAGAAGTTCATTTTCCATGGTCGAGCTCCCTATTTTAGTAATCGAACCCAAATCGACACATTTTCAATACAATATGTAGAAAGCAGAAACACAAAATGTCAGTGCAATATATAATAAAATTCAAAGCATACATAGAAGCAGAGAACAATCAAGGACCTATTAGGGCAATCACTAGGGTTCGGCGTGGCTCTACTTAGGGTGAGCTCCTAATGGTTCTTTATATGCGGTTTGGATCTAAAGTAGGGTACCCGAACCAACAGATTCCTCAATCTTCACCCATTATAGGCTCATTTGGATTGAGTTCGGTTCAGGGGAACACATTTCCCTAAGGCTACACGGAGATGGAAATCTCACGAAGCACATAGGTACGGATGTGTTCCGGAAGCGATTCACTATCCTGCACGGAGGTGAAAACCTCACGAAGGAGTAGCTTCTTGCTTCCACTTAAAGGTGTGACCCGACGGTCATGCAATATGATGCGCAAAAATTATTTCACAAAAATCAATTTACAAGAACCACGCGAAATCATAAACCAATTAAAAAGGATCGAAATTTTTCAAATCGATTTTCAATTTTCGATGGGAGGACGATAAGTAATCAATTTAATGGCTTGACTCTTTTTGAAAATCCCCAGTGGAGTCGCCAAGCTGTCGAAACCATTTTTTTGAAAATAAGGGAATCGACTTTAAAATTTGGAAATGGAAATAAAAATGGGAGTCGCCACCAATCCTTTTTACTGAGGTGTGATCGGATCACCTTAAATTATTTTAATAAAACATTTCGATTTATTAAAGCAATTAATTATGGTCTACGAAATTAGAAAAATGGGTTCGGGAGCCGGTTACGTACGAAGAAGGGTTAGCACCCTCGTAACGCCCAAAATTGGTACCTAATTGATTACTTAATGTCCTATTATCAAAGGATTGAAAAGATTTTAAAATACGATCCTTTTGTTTTGAGAAAGCGTTTGAATATATCGATGTAAAATCGAGGCTCACTTATCTCAGAGAAATAAGAATGTCGTACCCAGTAAGTTATGATGCAACATCTCAATACCTGAAATTAAGCTTGCCTTTTTTTTATTTTAAAGAGACTCGTCTTTAAATAAAAAAGTAATATTTCATTATTTTGGATCAAACGAAAAACCAGAACCCAGTAAGTTAGGTTTCAATTTATCGAATTTCCAAAACATAAAATATTACCTTAATTTTGAAATTCCTATCTCGAGACACTGAACGCCACATTCAGTAAGTTAGGATGTAGCATTTCGAGATTTCGAGAATAGGTTTTATTTGAAAAAATCACGTGTTTTGGTTTAGAAAACAATACTCGATAGTTCGGGTTTAATGAGGAAAACCGGAACCTAGTAAGTTAAGGCTCGATTCCCTCAAAATTTCCAAACACGAGTTATGTTATTGAAAACTTCGAATAAAATTTTTTTTAATAAAATAGGGTTAGACATGACTTTTATAAAATACAAACATGGAATCATAAAATACGAAGCAAAGCAATAATGCATAAACAATATATTTCATCGATGAATTATAATAACCAATAGATGCAAAATAGTGCAAGTAATAAAAACAATTATACAACATATCATCGTTCACAAATAATAACATTAACATTAAAAGACTAAGACAAATTTAAAAGAAACAAAGGCAAATTAAAACAAGTGAAGTTTAAAAAAGCTTTTAAGAATGAATAATTATGAAAAAAGTTTAAAACTATAAGAATTCAAATAAAGATTTTAAAAATATTAAAAGATATACAAAGTATATATTCAATATGATGAAAAAAAAAAAATATATATATATATATATACACGTGATACAAAAATGTTTATCTTGGTAATATATATATATATTAAAAAGATATTAAAATATACTAATTAATATACTAAAGTATTTATATATAAATAACATGCAAAATGTATAAAAAATATTAAAATATGCATATATTACATACTGAAATGTTTATACATAAATAATATATAATGTATTTAAATAATCTTAAGGCATATATATATATATATTAAAATATTTATACATAGATAATACTAAAATATATGAATGAGATAGTATAAAAATATGCGAACCACACGATATCAAAATATATACATTTAACGTGTACAAATTAGAAACAATAATATTGTTTAATTAATACAATTACTAATGATATTATATAAATGTATACATATGTATGATACAACATAAACCAAACTAGATGTAATATATTAGTATATAGAATAATAGTAATGGATTACTATAATATCGAAGAATATAATATAAAAAATGAATCAGTAAAAATAACTAAATTGAAAAAAACACAGAAATATAGGGTTAATTAAGAGGTAAATTAAAGAAAAAAAAGGATTAAATCTAAAATATAGCTGAGATTTTAGGGCTAAATCAAGAAGGAATGAAAGAAACGGGCCAAAAATACAATGCACATACATTCTTAAGGGTCAGATGTGCAAATATTCCATGCTCAATAAACACAGTATTTAATTATGGACTAGATTAAAACCGTGTGAAGTTAATGGGTGAAATTTCAAAATGTATGGAACAGATATAGGACTCGATCATGCATTCCAGTAAGATGGAGGGACCGAATACATAAATTGTCCCAAACAGCCAAAACTCGCGGATCTTAGAGTATGAATCGGGTCGGGTTATGGGCATGACCGATACGGTGTCGTTTTATCCTTCATGAAAGCCCTAAAACAAAGGCTAATAACATTTGGTCATTCTTCCCATTTCCAGAATCCCTAACCTCTCTATTCCTCTCCGCCGCATCGACCCAAAACCCATCTCCGTTCACCATATTGCCATGGAATTCGGCAAATAGTCACGGGTTCGCAAGTTAAACTTGCACGTCCAAAATTTTCGACCTTTGAAGACCCCTCTACTTCGATTTCGACAAAGCAAGTAGGGCTCCGACGATTTGGTTTATGGAGGTAAATTCCTTCCCTTTTTTTTTTTATCTTTTGAAACTTAGGTAATGAAATCTAAATCAAGTAAAGACTCGAAAATAAAGGAGTGCAACCTTTTGATTATCTGTTGCTTTATATTCTGCTGTTTGAAGATAGTATTTGCTTGTGAACTTTCTCTTTTTTATATTCGATTCTCTAAAAAAAAAGCCCCCTGTACATTGTTTGGTTCGGGTTTTTATAGCCGAAATAATACAATATTATTATTGTTTTCCTGCTACTTGGTCTGCCATTACTATTCTTGCGTCTATTGCCCTTTTCCTTCTTTGTTTGCAGGTCAACATAGCAGGTGGAGGAGGTGACCGATGGGAGCAGGTAGTGGCAGAGAGTTGGTGGTTAGGTGCGGCGCTTAGAGGAGGGTTAGGGTTGCTGGTTTGTTTGTGTAATTGGATCGGGTATTGGGCTTGGTGGGTGATCCGGGTTTAGATTTGTTTTTAGGGGTTTTGGGTAGTTTAGGTTAATTTACGTTGGGTTGGTTGTAAGTGTGAGTTTAATTTGGGCTTGTTTAATGTAAATGGACATTAAAAATTTGGTTTTATTTGTTTGCATGGGCCCGGGCATTTTGGGCCTTCTACACCACCCATTTTCACAAATTCCGATTATGCGGACATCATCTTCACCAATTTCTATTTTCGCATACAACTCCTCTAAGCGTGAACTAATTCCAACCAACTCATCATGTAAAATTGGATATGTTTCACATAATTTTGCAGATATCTTTTTGACAATGTCTCCAATAAATTTGGATTCATGCCTATAAACACAAACAAAAAAAGAATTTGATATCCGAACAGGAAATCAACAGCTAATAGACATAGATATAGCATGTATTCTAAAATAGAGAAGAACATCATGTAAGCATTAAGAAAAGAAAACAGAGAAGATATCAATCAATTACCTGTCATTTAAATGCCATCCCTTAATGTTTGCGACTTGAGTTAATGCATTTCGCCACCTTTGGACCTTATCTTCATCATATCTCTTTTCATGTTCCGCAAAGGCTTCTTCAACTTTCCCTTTCTGTTTTCTTAAATTAGATGGATCCACATCATAGAAAACTGGAAACACTTTATAACCCTTGTCGTTTTTCTGCTTAACAATCTCAGTAAGTTCGTCCAAGCACCAACCCGAAGGAGCATAAGATTCTGAAAATACGATTACGGAGCACCATGATTGCTGAATGGCTTTAAACAGTTCTGGCGCGATCTCTTCACCGGCTTCCAGCTTTGGGTCATCCCTGAAGGTGACAATCCCACTCCTTTTTAGGGCATCATATAGATGATCGGTGAAGTTTTTGCGGGTATCTTCACCTCTAAAGCTCAAGAAAACGTCATATTTCTTTCTAGAAACGGACGAAGAAGTTGAAGCTAATGACAACATTATGAGAAAAAAACAAAGATATCTGAAACTTGTGTCAAAATCAGAAAACAGTATATCGCCTAATAGCCAGCCAGAAAGAAACTACAAACAGTACTTAAGTCTAGGAGCATCAAGAATGAGAAGATTAGATCAAATTTGCAAGGAAAGTAAAGGTTTCTAGGCAATATCTCCGTAGATTATTTATGAATTTATTATTTAAAGCCTATGTCAATTGTTCAAATGGTTCTACTGTATGCTCGCCAAAAAAAAAAAAAAAAAATCAGATTTTCGAATGTTTATGCCAAAATTTCTAACATTATATCATTACTAAAATTTCAAACTAAAGCTTTATATACTTTTTTTTTAATCACGCACTAGAATTTTTCAAATTATTCTCATTCATATTGGAAATAAACAATGTTGAGAATCTTTTAATGCTTTTGTGTTTCTTTTTTTTAAGCAAGTGGAAATATATATTACTTTTAAAACAAATATATATGTGAGAGAGATTCATGGTATAAAACTAAAATAATTCTATAGCCTTTCATATATTTTTAAATTATTAATATTTTAACATTCTGACCATTAAAATAATTAATATAATTATACTTGTTACAGGCCAATTTTGGCCTTTGTACAATTACCCATTACATTCAATAAACCCCTAATCCACTTAACCCAATTTTTAAATTAAACCAACTACACTAACCCAATACCCAGAACCTACCAAAATCACTACCCATAACCCACCTAAATCAAGCCCATCAGCATCTCATACAATTAAACCAACCCAATTACTAACCTAGCCCAACAAACCCATACCTGTTACCCAAATCAGAAACAAACTAACCCTAATTCTCCTCTTCGGCTGCCCACTTGCATCGCCTCTGACCCACTGCCATTGCCACATCTGCAACACCACCCATGTCACATCCACCGCCATCCATTTGCACCTGCAAAAACATTAAAAGAGACATGACAGAAAACAATAGAAAAATAGTGTTGTAAAGGCTATATAAGCCGAATGTAAATCCAATGTAAGGGATTCAGATCTTTTTTTTTCCCAAATCAATACGAAACAATCAATTTCTAAAATCTACAAATCGTAAACCTAGCATCACAGAACATAGAAGGAACAAAGGTCCCAAAATCGGAGACCCAAAACATCAGAAGAGACCAAAACCGAGAACCAAGGTGATTTCATTTTTTTTCTATTCGCGAATCTGTCTTTTACCCATATACATGCAAAATATTTCAAATAAAAAAGAAATAATATAAAAAAGAAAAAAAAAGAAATTTTACCTTTCCGGCCACCGTGTACGGTGGCTGGCACCGACGACGGTGTGACGGATGGTGGTCGGACCGACCACCGAAAATCGCTTCGAGCCCTCCTCCCTCTCCCCCTTTCTTTTTCTTTCTTTCCCCGTGCCAACTGATTCTTTTTTCAGAAAATTGGGCTATTTATAGCCCATCAATACGACACCGTTTTGGTGTCTAAACCCAGGGCATAAAACGACATCGTTTTGCTATGGGTCAGGTCGACCCGACCCAAACCGGTCAAGGTCCACATGTTTTTAAACAGAAGGGTAAATTGCGCATTTGGCCCTTCTGCTTTTCTTATATGTTGCAATCAAGTTTTAACGTGTTTTAAATTAGCCCTGAAATTTGTTGAGACTTTCAATTCGGTCCCCGTAGCTGCCGTGCGTTTTAGAATTTCGGGCAAATTTTTATCTTTAGTCCCCTCTAGTTGTTAGCGTGTTCAAATAGGTCCCTATCTTTTGTTTTTATTTTAAAATTTAGCCCGATCTTTTTATTTTGCTTCCAATTAACTCCTTGTTTATTATTTTGCTAATGTATTTTGTTATTATTATTAGTGCCATTATTATATCTTATATGTTATCTATATTATTTTATCATTACTACTATTACACTAATTATTTCTATTATTATATATAATTTATTATCTTTTGCTATAATATTATTTTATTTTATCATTTTCATTATTATTGCTTTTTTTAATTAATGTTATTATTTACATATATATATCTATGTATTCTATGTACATATATTTTGAAATACTCTATTAAATCTATATTTTTTAATGTTATACTCTTATATGTATTATGTGTATATTTTAATACCATATTATGTATATATATTTTAATGTTATACTTTTAATATATTTCGTATATATTTTTAATATTTTATTATTTATATTTTTTTATATTGTACTATGTATATACTTTTAAAACGATCATTTTGTATACACGTTTTAATACTATATTAAGTAAACTTTATATATATATATATATATATATATGCTTTTTAAAGTATTATATTATTTATATGTTTTAGGTATCATCTTATATATATATTTTTGATATTATCTGATACACATATTTTTAAATAACTCTATCATGCTATATTATGTACGTATTTTTAATATTATATGTTCTCAAATACCATACATACACTTTTAATACCCCATCGTACCTATTATGATTTTTATTGTTAATATATTACTATTCCTATTATGCTATTAACACATCATTTCATTATTATTTTTATTAATGCTATTATTATTATCATTCTTAATATTATTTACGTGTTGTCATTGTCATGTCATACTCTAATACTGTTTTAATATTATATAATATATTACTTCCCTCTTCGACATTATTTTGACATTATTATTTTAATGACATGTTTCCACATACCTATATGATTTCTAATATACCCCTATTATACTATTCATACATCATTACCATTACTATCATTATTAATATTATCGTTTTAAATTCATCACAAATTATGCAAGGTTTTGTCCTATGCCAAAACAATCCTTTTATAAAGGCAATGCTTCGGTGTTTAGAAATTCGAGAGATCATGCCCTAACGTATTGGCTTTCGATTTTCTCGTCTAAATCTAAATACTCGAATATCCTTCTCAAGACACAAAATTTAAATAAAAAGCTTATACATAATTACTATTTTGCGTACTATATTATCACTCTTATTCATATTATCTTTCATTATCGCCTTTCACCCTGCTATACATACTCTCATTATTGCTCACTATACGTTTTTTATATTACCGTTTACTCGATACAAAAAATGATTTTCTTTATAAAGGCAAAATTCTGTATCTAGACACTCGGGAATCGTGCTCTAACGTATTGAGTTGCGGTTCTTTGTTTAAATCTAAATAACCGAATAGCCTTTCTAAATAAATACATAATTTTTCAATATAAAAACTTAGTCTCGAGAAATCGAGATGTCGAGTCCTAACGCATTGGATGTGATATTTTGCTATCTCGGGATGAGATTTTCTAAACCGAGGCAATGTTCTGTACTTAAAGATTTCGAGAAATCATGCCCTAATGAATTGGGTACTGATTTCCCTCGTTTACCTCAAGTACTGGAACATCCTTTCAAAATTAGATACTTGAATTTAAAATGAGAGGCAAGTTTAGCCCCCAAGGTCGAAATGTCGTGTTCTAACGTATTGGATGCGACGTTCTACCTTAAGGCGAACCAGCCTTTGACTCACACTGTCAACCTATCCAAATGTTTTTAAAGCAAATAAGGATCGTATTTCAAATTCTTTCAAGTTCTCGAAATATTCGACATTAAGACACTGATTGATCAACTAGGTACCAATTTTGGGCGCATCGGGGGTGCTAATCCTTCCCCGTGCATAACCGACTCCTGAATTCATTTTTCTGATCTTCGCAGACCTAAATCGTTGTTTTGATAAATCAAATTGTTTATTAAAAACAACCCCCTTTTTTGAGGTGACCAATCACACCCTTGACAAAAAGATTGGTGGCGACTCCGGTTCTTACATTCATTGTTAAGTCGACGTCCATTTTCATTTTTTCAAAAAATGGTCCCGACAATACTTATTATACATATAAATTTCAAACTAGTTCAATATTGTTATTATATTAATATAAAACATTATATATTATATTTATTAAACCGTGAAAAAAAAATTTAAATGCAAATAGTAACAAAAATAATGGTATTTTCCATAATAATATTTAGAGAAGGAATTGTATAAAACTATGATTTTACATCATTGTTATCCCTTTCTAATAAGAGGATGACAAATCAACTGTTTCATCTTAATTTTTAATATTTTTAGTTGAATTTGAATTTTTTCAAAAAGAAAAAATTGAAAATCAAGAGAAAAATCTGATTTATCATTCTTCTATTAAAAAGAATAAGGATAATATGAAATTACAGTTTCATACAATCTTTTCTCATAACACCTATGAAACGTGTAGCGGTGGAAGTTTGGTGACAAATGAAAATGATGTTCTTTTCCAGGAAGATTCCTTGAAGGTGAGGGCAGTATTGGTTGCTTTGTCCATAAAGTGGAGACTACTTTAATCATAGATTCTAATAAAAAGTCTTGGACAGTTGTTTTAAATGTGGACTGAGATATGACTATAAACTTCTACCATACTATGAAATATAGAATATGTTATCAAATATATTATAGAATCCATCTGCTTTTCTTTCTAGGCAAATTTTATAGAAGGTCCCTGTATTATAAAATTCGTCTGCTTTAATCACCGTTTTCCTTTTTTTTTTTTGGGGGGGGCGGGGGGCGGGGGGGATTCGAACACCTTTTTCTTTTCTGTGTGGAAAAATGTTAAAATGTGACAATTTCCAATGGACCTTTACCAAACATTTTTCAAACAACATACTTCTCTAAAATTAAATTACCAATGATAAGTGTGGAGGGCAGTAATAAAATTATTGCATTTTAAAAGAGAAAACATACGTTGAAATTTTAGTGACAATATTATTGTAATGGATAGTTGAAACTTTAAATAAGAATCGTAAAACAAAAATAAAAAAATGATAGAAAAAATTAAAATTTATCACGATTATTTAAACATGTCACACATTTATAATTACTAGAAATAAACCCGCATAAGTCAGAGTTTTTGAAAACCAGAAAATAAGGTGGCTCCGTATGCAGAAAGAATCTAGAGACAGTCCAAGTATAGGAGCATCAAGAAAGGGAAAGCAGATTAAAATTCCAAGGAAACAGAACACAGGTGTCTAAGCAATCTCTCTATACATTTCCTACCTTTTTTTCTTCGAAAACAATGGTGGAAGTTTGGTCACAACAATGGATTCTCAGCAATTTGAGTATATATTTCCTTTTTTATTGATTGCGCGTAGGGTGGAAGCTTGGGGTCATATATGAGCGATGATGTTCTTTACGAAGAATGAATCCAAGGAGAGAGAGCAGTCTAGAATCACATTGTTGACTATTATTTATGAAAGCAATGGAAGTCTGCAATATGAACTAGTTTTTGAAATTAGAAATGTTGAAAACATGACCAGAATGGTTTTTATTTCTAAATTTGTGCAGCAGTTTAAATGATTTGTTAAAAATATGAATGATGACCATGAATCCACCTTTTCCTATGAACCCACCTATTAGCATAACACCATATGCCCACTTACAACGTTGAAGCGTCAAAAATTTATTCTTGATCTGTTTTTAGTATTGAGATTTTCTTTTTATTCTATGTTTGGTTGCAAAGAAATTAAAGGAAAAATGAAAATTTGATCTTGAGTTCTAAACTTATTATAGTCTTATCAAAAAAGGTGACTAATGGTGTTATACTGGTAGGTAGGCTCATCAGGGTGAGATCATGATCATGATTCATAGTCGATATTGTTGAATTCCCTTTTTTTAAAGAGGATTCAAATATTGATGATGCCATCATTTGAATGTGAATTAAAAAAAAAAAAGTTTTGGGTTAACTATAGATAAGCCCCTAACTTTAGTCAAAAGTTAAAAAAATTGTCACATTAATAATTTGTTAGTGAATTAACGGAATTTTTAACGAAAATAATTATTTTGAACAATTATCTTAATTAGAGTGACTAAATTGACATGCCATCATCATTAATCAATTAATGTTTTAGTCAATTTTTTAATAAAAAAGTGGTTTGACTCCTTTTGAGAGATTGATGGCCAAATTTAAATAAATAAGGAATAAGAGTCAAATTGACAAAAATATAATCAATAAAGACTAAATTTTTCATTAAATTTATGCCCTTCCTTCTCCTCAAGCAATGCTTCTTGACTTGAAAGACTTAAAATTTGTCGCATCTAAACCAAGGATATTACGCATTATGCGTATGAATCTTATAATTTTACCCTTTTTTTGAAGGATTATTTTTACCATTTAAACTAAAACAATTTTAAATTATTAGGTGAAACTTTAATGAATATATTTGTTAAATAATTTTTTTACTCACGTGTATCATAAATATATTTGTTCACATGGAAAAATCAAGGTAAAACAAAGAGGCGTAATTGTATCCTTTTTTATAGAAAGCTTCTTATGTTATTTGGATTTTAGAGTGAATATGGGGTGTATATATATATTTGCTCCGTCAGCCCTATTTCCCTAAATAATGTTAAAAACAGTCTATTTTCTTTATTTTTTAAAAAAATCGATATTTATTACTAATTTTATCAGTGTTATTATGTGGTAAAGTTGACTAGTTGCAGTCCTATTCTTGTACAATATTTATGCCCAAACTCAAATATTCTTGCCAATGACGATGAGATTATATTCTAGGATAAGATTTCTGGTAATTAATGACTCTAAACTCCCATGTGGACCTCACATACACTTAGCGAAGATGCATAACACATGAGGTTTTTGCTAGCTTAAGGTTTGCAACTCAACAGGTCAGACAAGCGTGGTTCGTTGGGGTGTCAGCTCTATCAAAAGACACGTGTTAGATCTCCTATGGATGGTACGTTTGCACTGTAGCTATAACAAATATACATACAATAAAAAATAAAGAATTCATTGAACACTACATGTTTCAATTATGTTAAAAAAGAAATAATAAAATGAACAAATTTCTAACTAGCATAAAATGCTATGTGCAATAATTCATGTCACCCAAGAAATAATTCATGAGATTTTGCAAAGCAAAAGGGTACTAATTTAATTGCATTCCTTTGATGGATCTGCAATTATTTCCATACAACCACAACCTTCTAACTACACACCTTTTATATTTGTTAGCAGTTCAGGCATTGATTTAAGCTTTCTGCACTTTGACAATCCAAGACGTTCAAGCCTGAGAAATCGAGTAAAAAATGAAGGTATGCCGATGAAATTGTTACCATTAAGATCAAGTTCTTTCAAAGAGGATAGACAACAAATATCACTAGGAATATCTCCTTCACAAAGATTGCAGTCCATTAGATTCAACTCTCTTAATGAACACAAGCTTATGAATGATCCTTATACGTGAGATTATTATATTTTCTCCAACGTCGTGTGTCGTATGCTTTGACACATTCAAATATCTTCCGTAAATAGTTGTATTAAAAAGATTGATGTTGGATATGTCATAATCTATATAGTGATATGATATGCGTAACACTCCTTCCTTGAGCTCACACCTAAACCTGAGTAAGGAATGCTACATTTACAACTCGATCACTTCACTTTAGTTCTAAATTATACATTCAAGTTCTATTAATTTTTTAGGTCTTTTAAAGGTTTTTTAAGTCTTATCGAACCGTTTCTAAACTTTCTTTAAAATTTGGTTGCAATTGGAAGCCGTTCGGGTTTTGTTCAGGCCAAATAGAGCAAAAACATTGTAAAACATGGCACTTATATCGATACAACTCCCTTGACACTGCTCATTTTTATTCTTTGGGGTACTTATACGGGTACAAGTTTTACAAATATCGATACTTCTTTGTAGGGTACCCTCAATCATGCCCAAAACACTAATTTCCATGCTACAATCAATCCAATACAACCCCAAACTTCCATTAACCAATTTAAACCATAAAACATATCAAATTATTATTATATATCATCATATATATAGCTCAACACAAATCTCAACTAAAAGCTAACAAAATACTCAAGATTCACCAAATATTTTCACTAATAATCTTAAGCGTATACTTTAATCAAACTTTTGTGCATGTCATGTTCTATATCAAAAGATTAATTTCATACTCTCTTTCAACCCATGGTAATGTGTTGAAGTCGTCCTAATTTTCAGTTCAATAAAACATACACTTTCAATAGAAATTATTCCTACTTCCTTCTTGCCTTTGTTTTATTTCCACAGCAATTTTTCCAAAACTCCAACAGTATTAAGAGCTTGCGCCAAGAAACTTACCGGCTTTACTTTAGACCTAGGAACTTTTCAAGTAGATCTAATTATATCATAGGCGGGTGAAGGAATCAAGTAGAAACATGTTTGCCCAACATGTATATGCTCAAAATTTTAAAGTTAATTACATATATTTGAAAGTGTTGAGTATGACTCTTATTTTAGTAAAATTTAAGAAATAATTTTCCTGTTAAACTCTGTTTATTTATTTTAATCAAACTCTAATTAGTTTAGATTATATTATTATTTGATATATAAATTTAGCCCTATAAATAAGCTCTTTTACAACCTTAGAAAATAACCCCATTAGAGATTAGAACTCATAACAAATTTAGAGAATTTTGTGTTTATGAGTTCTTTGTTTTCGGAGTTTAATTTTTATTTCCATCTTTTGTACTATTCTTTTTTTTTTGTCATTATAGAATAATTATCTTAGCCCGTAGTTTTTTTATCCTTTTTAGAGGGGTTTTTTCATGTTAAATTTGTGTGTTTAATTTTTCAATTTCTTCGACTATTTTTACTTGTTCGTTGCTTAATTGAGTCGATCCCTAACAGAAAAATTATATCTTATTTGGTGTGAAGTAAAGATATCAAAATGAATACTTTAAATGAAATAAAAAACTATAAATAATACAATATATTAAAAAAGTCTCAAAAAAAAATTAATAGGACAAGGCCAATGAAGTAGTTTACCACAATTAGTGCTTCTTCCCTAATCTGCCCATTATAGAATTGAAAATGTTTTGCATCGATTTTGGTCGTGGCCCTTCATCCATCTCCTCATAGATATTACGTTTTCGCTTTTTAAGGGAACAGTTACCTATTGATCCATCAGCAGCAGAGTGTTGCTGGATATCTTCAAAATTCGCACAACACTGACTAATATGCAGCTCTTTTATTTGTTCCATCTCTTCCAGATCTCTCTTATACACTATTCTAACGCCACACTTCTTCGCGTTAACACTGTAGGGACCTGTGAAAGACAATTCAAGTTGATCGCATTCTTGATCTAAGCAATCCGTTAGCCATAAATTATTGGTTTCACGTTCATCACATTTGTCTTCCAAGGAAATTGGATACAGCATGCGACGCGAGAAATAACGAACAAAAATGTGGTCCTTCATTACGGGCTGTTCAAAATGTCGATTTACATTCCAGCCACTACGAATGACCTCTCGAGGATTTCTACCCTGGAAATTAGATTGAGTGCGATTGGCTTGTCTAGAATATCTATCATGGATAACAGCTCTACAAATGAGATGCTCATTCCTTGAAGCATCATCACTGACAAAAATGCAGCACAAAGCAACTCCCATCCATTGACTATCATTCCGAACTTCCAGAGGCAAATCTATCTTAATCCAAGACTCACCTCTTTGTTGACTAAACCATTCTGGGATTTCACTTCCAGGTATAATAACATCAAACAATTTTCTTGAATTTCCAAATACCTGCAAAATAAACCTCTGGTTGTTTGGTAACTAACACCATGAATAATTATAAGACTGAGAGAAACGGAGATATTAACGAACCTTTAGATGTTTTCTCAGCAATGTTAAGCCATCAATGTGCTCAGCCAATCTGAAGCAATTAACGCCTACTATATCTGCAGAATACTTTGAATTGCAAACTTTTGATGGATATGCAACCATTTGAAGAGAAGTACAACCATTTAGTGTTACACCTTCTATACTTGTTGGAAGCTCAGGCAATGATTTAAGCGCCCTGCAATCTGACAATCTAAGAAATTCAAGCTTGGAAATTTGAGTAAGACACGAAGGTATGCGGATGAAATTGTTACCACCAAGATCAAGTTCTTCCAAACAGGATAGACGAGAAATATCACTAGGAATGTCTCCTTCAGAAAGATTGCAGTCACTTAGATTCAGCCTTTTTAATGAACTCAAACCTAACAACGAAGGCAACATCAGAGCCATGGAATTTGCCCTTCCTCTTTGGATTACCCTTAACAGAGAAGGCAGATTTTTTTTGTAACTTGGAAGAAGGTCTCTTGATCCCATTAAAAGACAGAACTTTAAGATTTTTAAATTGAAAAATGAAGGGTGGTGGTTTTGTCATGGATGTTTCACTTAAGTCAAGCTCCTCTAAGAATTTAACTTGCTGCAAATTCTCTGGCAAACTTTCAACTTTATGACAACCAGAAAGGTTAAGAATTTTTAAACTTTTACACCCACCTATGCTCCCTGGGAGACTCACAAGGTTCCTGCAATCCTCCAAATTTAACAAAAGAAGACTGCTCAGATTTCCAATTGAAGAGGGAAGTTGTTGAATGCTTGTCCCATCTAAATAAAGCCTTAGCAGACATTCCATCTTACCATCAATCTCTGGAAAGCTTTGAAGTTTTGAACAATCTGAAAGAATTAACTTTTCAAGAGATTCCATTCCAAATTTGGTTGGAAAACTCCTCAGACTTTTGCAGCCTCTTAAATTCAAAAGCTTAAGCCTAGCAAGAACTCCAACTGATGGATGAACATATATTAGTCTAGTACATCCTTCCAAAACCAAAATTTCAAGATTTGGGGCAGTTGTGAAGTGCGGTGCCTTGATCAGGTTTTTGGACCCTTCAAGGTTGAGCACTTTCAACTTATACAGGGGCTGTTAAAAACAATAATAAATTAGAGATAAAAGGAGAATAACATAGGGAAGCTCATATTTATTGTTATTCTTCAATGTTAATAAAAATTTAATCCTTCTTCTCAAAACAAGATAGAAAATAATGACCAAATGAGTTAATTCTTACTATGTTTTCTGTCCAAAGTTGTTCAATGTTGCTATACAGTAGGAGAAGTACAACAATGTATTTTGGTTGGAAACTTGAAGGCAACGACCTTAAAGGACATTCCATCCAATCTAAAAGTCGTAACTGATTAGAAAGATATGTGAGATCACAACAATTTGACCGGCAAAAAACTCTGAGTAGTCTTAATCTTTTCATCTTCAAGAAGGCATCCGCGCTCAAAGTAAGAGTCTTGTTCATTTCCCTGGATAGAATAAGAATATGATTATAAATATACAAAAAATTTAGAAGAAGAAGAAGAAGAAAATGCAACAAAGATGAATATATTACACCAGAATAGATTACACCAGAATAGATACAACGAACTTTCACAACTATAGTAAACATAATCTTAACTACTGTATAGATTACTAAACTTACAGGTCAACGAAGATGAATGCTTACATGTATATCATTTTTACTAACACATACCATTCTTTTTTCCTTTTTTTTTTTTGAAGTGTTAAGCATTAAAGTTTAACATTAATATTATAAGTAGATTTTCCTACCTTTTATTGTCGACGATCATACTTTCAATCATTTCTGTAGCCTAAATAAAATAAAATAAAACATAAGACAAAAAGTCGTGAAATTTAAAAAAAAACATTATTATTCTTGTTTAAAATTAATAAACAAAAACAAATTAAAATAAAACATTTTTCAGCCAAACTAATTCAATGAAATAACATTCTTTTATATATATATATATATATATATATATACATATCCTGCAGGTCTTTTTTAATATTTATAAAAAAAAAATAAAGGACGTATTTTAGAAATGTAGACAACAAGTGTACTCATTTTACTTTATCAATATTTATAATGTATACTTTACAAATATAATAGGTTATATATGTTTTTGGTAACACCATAGTTTTGCATTGAATCCTAAATTTAATTAATGTCACTTTTTAATACTAACCGTTTAAATTAATTAAGCTAAAATCAGAATATATATATATATATATATATATAAATATATATATAATTTCTATGGAAAGACTTACAGTGTTTTCTGTTAGCACATGATAAACATCTCGTTTTACCCACAATCTGCACCGTTTTCCAGGTTCATCAACTGATTTTTCCTTAACAATTTTTCTTCCCATTTCTTGTAGCAAGTGATGTATCCATAATTTATTGTCTTTATAAACTTTTAGTAGAGATTTTTTAATGAGAACATCAATTCCAATATCCGGAAAAAACTCACAACCATCTAATACTTTCATTACAAAATCTTTCTCCTCCCCATTAAAGAAGCATGCTATATCTAGAAATATATTTTGCTCAGTTTGGTCCAATCCATCAAAGCCTATTTGAAGTCTCTCAATAATTTCTTTGTTGGAATCTCTTTCAAGTCTTTCTATTGCACTTCTCCATTGGGTTGCATCTCTACCACACAAAAAGGAACCCAAAACTTCAAGAGCTAAGGGAAGACCTCCGGCGTATTTTAAAACATGTTTGGAAAGCTCACTAAAATCATTTTCCAGTCTCGTCTCACTATTAAAAGCTTTCAAATTGAAAAGTTGAAGTCCATCATTGTCATTCAATGTTGTAGGCTTATACACATCATCAACTCGGTAAGATCGGAGTAAATGTTCGTCTCTTGTTGTTATAATGATTCTGCTCCCTAAACCGAACCAATCACGCCTTCCAACCAAGCATTTTAAGTGCTGTAGGTTATCAACATCATCAAGAACAACAAGAACCTTTTTGTTAGATAACCTGTGGTTAATTAAGGCATTTCCTTCGTGTACATTAAAGAAATTAAAGTATTCTTCGGACAAAATTTGGGAAAGAAGTTGTTTCTGTAACGAAACAAGTCCATATTTATTTGAAACTTCTCGAACATCAGCAAGAAAGCTTTTACCTTCAAAATGAGGTGACATTTGAGAGTAAGCAACTCTTGCAAGAGTCGTTTTACCGATGCCACCCATTTCACAAATTCCAATAATGCGGACATCATCTTCACCAATGTCTATTTTCGCATACAGCTCCTCCAAGCGTGAACTAATTCCAACCAACCCATCGTGGACAATTGGAAATTTTTCACATAATTTTGCTGATATTTTTTTAACAATATCTCCAATAAATTCGGTTTCATGCCTATAAACACAAACACAAACACCAACAAAATTTGGTTTCTAAACAAGAAATCGGCAGCTAATGGACATGGATATATATATATATATATATATATATATATTGATATAACATGTATTCTAATATATATAAGTTTGCTCGGCTAAATCTAAATTTTCATTTTGCTTTGGGTATGATGTCTGTGTTGTTTATATCTCTTTGGGTTTTCTTGTTCTTTTGGTGGGGATAGATGGGTTTTTTGTTTATTGATTCGGAGGGTCGTGGCAGCAGCTTTGTAGTGTTGTCTGAAGGGCCATGAGTCAAGAGTCTGATATCGGGAGTTTTGGGCTTCATGGTCTCTTCATCAAGCGGTAATGATGCGTAATGTTGGGATTGGTTTTTTGCTGTTTATGTTAGTGAGTTGAAAATGGAGAACAACATCATTTGTATATAGAGTGAAGAAAGGAGATCTTTTTTGGAGTGAAAAGAAATTTTTAATTTTAATAGTCTATATATTTATAATTTTTAAAAGATTAAATCAAATTTTTTATAATTTTAAGTGGATTAAAGTGTAATTTTACTTCTAATAATTTAAAATTTTTAAAAATTTTACAATATCTAAATAGCAATTTTTTATTTTAGGGGAAGGGATTGAGGCCATACCAGCACTCCCTAGATTTACGTCTGATCATTGAGCTTAGTACTAGAAAATAAAAAAGAGAATAAATTACCTATTAACATTTATTAACTTTACTTGCGTGGTAGTCCATGTATATACTATATAAGCAATTAATTATTTTTAAAAATTTTAAAATATTAAAAAAATATATTTAATACTTTTAATAATTTTTAAAATTATTTTAAATTTATTAATTATTAAAAGAAATTAATTAACTGTTGACATGACATCCACATGTATACCACATCAATAAAGTGAACAGAGGTTAACTTTTTAATTATTGTAGAGATGATTTGAGAAACATGACAAATTTAAAGCCTAGTGTTACAGGCCAATTTTGGCCTACCCCCAATCCCAATTTGAATTACCCAAAACCCAATACATCAAACCCGGTACAAACCCAATTCCCTTAACCTACCCAGACCCGTTACAAGCCCATTACCCAAACCCAACAAGACCAAACCTAGCAGCAGAACCCTAGCCGCCTCTGACTGCCCACTTGCTCTGACAGCAGCTGCTACCACCGCCTTTTGCCACTGTAGCCGCCGCCCAAAGTCCCTGCAAGCATTAAAACAGGACAAGACAGAAAGCAAACAATACAGAGGGCAACTTGTAACGTAAAATGGCTATAAAAAGCCGATTGTAAACGATTGTAGAGGATTCGAATTTTTTCGGAAAAATCAATACAAACAATAAAATTTCAAACACAAAACAGTAGATCTAGTAAATACAGTATCGAAAACATCCCTAAATCGGACAGTTCGAACGTCAAGAATCCGAATCGGAAGTTTGAGGTAAAACCCCCCATTTCGAGTCTGCTACTTTCCTCCCTTCCATCTATTTCTTTCATTCCCTTCCAAATAACGCAAATACATACTCTTTTAAAAAATAAAAATAAAAAAAAACAAAAAAAGAAATTTTTTACCTTTTCCGGCCACCGTGTACGGTGGCCGGCGCCGGCGCCGGTGACCGGCCGGTGACCGGCCGGTGGTCGGACCGACCACCGGAAATCGCCTCCGGTCCCCCTCTCTCCCTCTCTCTCCAGTCTTTTTTTTCCTCACCTGGTTAGAATGATTTTTTTGCAAACTTAGGCCTATTTATAGCCTATCAAAACGGCACCGTTTTGATTTAGGCACCCAGGGCATAAAACGACGCCGTTTTGCCCTGGGTCGGGCCGACCCGACCCGACCCGCTCCGACTAGGGTCCGCGTGTTTTTTAGCCGGAGGGGCTATTTGCGCACTTAGCCCCTCCGCTTTTCAGGTGATCCGCAATTAAGTTTCTAAGGCTTTTAAATTGACCCCGATAATTTATTACGTATTGCAATTTGGTCCCCTTTGCAACGCTGCGTTTTAAAAGCTCGGGGAAATTGCTGCTTCGGTCCCCTTAAGTTTAACCCGCGTTCAAATCAACCCATTTTGTCTTACTTTGTTTCAAAATATGGCCCAGAAATGCTGTCTCGTTTTCAATTCGATCCTGTTTTGTTATTTAGGTATTTTATGCTATTATTGTTGTTATTATTATTATTATTATACTCATTATCATCTTATTACATTTCGATCACTATGGTTTTATTAACATGTTATTATACTAATACTGTTATTATTAATTATTATCATTATTAATATTGTTCTAATTATCATTATTAACTTATTATATTTATTTTACTTACCATTTTCGTTAATTATTATCATTACTACTATTATTATTACCTAAATTTTTTAAATATACTTACTAGCATTATAATTATTATTTTATTATATTTATATCATTGACATTAGTTTTAGTTATACTTTCATATATTCATACATGTATATATTTAATACTATTATTAGTTATATTCTAATATTAACATTTCCAATATGTATATATGTATATAATATATATTTCTAATCTACACGTTATACATATATATTCTTTTAATATATTCTTTGTATGTATATATACTAATATTACATGTGTATATAATTTTTCTTAAAGCTATATTTTTATATTTTATGTATATATTTTTAATTATATTATATATATTATATTTTTCTTAAATCTATGTACCACATGTATTATATATTCTTTTATTATGCCCTGTGTACTTATGTATATTTAATTTCATATTATATATGTATTTCTAATATTACGTTATGTTTCTTACATATATTTTAAATGTTATTATCTATCTACTTTATACTATCTCAAATATATATTCTTTTACGCACATATTTTTATATTACACATACATATATTTTTCATAGTAACTTACGTATATATTTTGTCCTCACGTATACATATATTACATATAGATTAAATACCGTATTTTTGTTATATATTTTCAATATTACATTATTTCATATCCCGTATGTATATATAATATCTTATAATGCTAAATATTATCATCACCAATATATTATGTTATATTCACCGTATATTATTTATTTGCATATTACGTATATACATATATATACTTACATGTTTATTCATAATAATTGCTTCTTTACTATTATTCTAAAATATATGCACTGAATTTCGACATTATTACGTATATATATATACCTTAGCATTACGTCGCGTGTATTTTAAACCTCATAATACTCACATGCTTTATCTCACGTATACATCTTGCTATAACTACATGCTCTTTTCTTTCATTGTAAACACAATTACCATTGTCGTCTTCTTTAATATCAGGTTTTAATAGTTCTATCAATCAAGCTATCATCCCAATTTTATGTTTAAAAACGAGGCAATATTTTTGTATCTAGAAATACGGGAAATAGTGCCCTAACGTGCTGGGTTGCGATTTCTCATTCATCTAAATACCTAAAATACCCTCCTAAATTTTGCAACTTGCGAGATGACTTTAGTTTCGAGGAATTTAAGAACTTCGTGTCCAATCGTGCTGGATGTGATGTTCGTATTCTTCCGAAGTGAAAGAATCTCGATTTTTTCAATCCGAATCATCTCAAATTTTATTCAAAATGTTCCAAAAACGAGGCAATGTTTTTGTATTTAGAGATTCGGGAAATAGTGCCCTAACGTGCTGGGTTGCGATTTCTCGTCCGCCTAAATACTTAAAATACCCTTCTAAACAAAGTTTTGCAACTCGCGAGATATCCCTAGTTTCGAAGAATCCACGAATCCCGTGTCCAATCATGCTGGATGTGATGTTCGTATTCTTCCGAGGCGAAGGAATCTCGACCTTTCTCCTCAAGTTATCCCTGTTTCAAAAAGGAATCGTATTTTTAAAATCTTTCCAAATTTCGACTTAAGACAGAAAATTGCTCAATTTGGTACCAATTTTGGGCGTTGCGGGGGTGCTAATCCTTCCCCGCACGTAACCTACTCCCGAGCCTATCTTCTCTAAATTTTCGTAGACCAAAACATTATAAGGTGATCCAATCACACCTAAAAAGATTGGTGGCGACTCCCCATTTTCCTTTTTTAAGTCGACATCCGTTTTCTTTTCAAAAAAATGGTTACGACACCTAGAAAAAACGAAAAATTAAATTGAAGGTTAAAATGATTTTTTTAATAAAATTGTAGGGTAAAATAAATTATTATGTTATTATTATTACTACCAATTGTTAAGGACTATAAAATAAAAATTTTGAAAATTTCATAAATAATAGATAATACAGAAAAAGAAAAAGAAAACTGTAATCATTAAGCTTGATGGTAGAAAAGAAAGATTTACCTGTTATTTAAATGCCATCCCTTGATGTTAGCCACTTGAGTCAAAGCATTCCGCCACCTTCGGATTTTGTCTTTGTCTTCCTTATATCTCTCCTCGTGTTTAGCAAAGGCTTTTTCAACTATTTCTTTTTGTTTTCTCAAATTAGATGGATCCACATCATAAAAAATTGGAAATACTTTATGATCCTTGTTGTTCTTTTGTTTAATAACCTCAGCAAGCTCCTCCAAGCACCAACCTGAGAAGGCATAGGTTTTCGAGAAAATGATTACTGAGCACCATGATTGTTGAATTGCTTTGAAGAGCTCGGGTGCGATCTCTTCTCCGACTTCCAGCTTTGGATCATCCCTGAAAGTGACAATTCCACTCCTCTTTAGAGCATCATAAAGATGATCTGTGAAGTTGTTGCGGGTATCTTCACCACTAAAACTCAAAAAAACATCGTATTTTTGTCTAGAAATAGATGAACATGTTGAAGGTAAGGACAACATGATGAGAAGAAAAAGATATCCGACACTTGTGTTGAAAATAAGAAAACAGATCGCCTAATAGCCAACCAGAAACAAACTACAAACAGTCTTTTTAAGTATAGGAGTATCAAGAAAGAGAAGAATAGATGAAATTTCAAACAGAGGTTTCTCAGTATAGGAGTATCAGCATGTTGAAGGTAATGACAACTTGAAGTGTGAGAATGAAAAGGTATCAGAATATGGCATTCAAAATCTGAAAATTAAGGAGAACAACAGATGAAATTTAAAAGGAAACAAAACAAAGGTTTCTCAGCAATTTCAGTAATAATACCAATGAAAGCGCGTACGGGTGGAAATCCATAGTCATAGTCAGTGAAGAATTTTTGCTTTGTTGACTAATTTTCATCTAAAAAATGGAAGAAAAATATCGAGTATGCCCAAGAATTTACGGAACTGGGAGTCAAGGATTGCGTGAAATTTCTTATTTGCCTCCTGAAAGTCGAGATTTTTGGTGTTGAATTTGATAATATGCCCCCGGCTGCCATGTACAAATAAAATTTAACATATTCGATTCTACACTATCCCAACCAAAACCAATACGGATTTTGATATTCAATCTTCAACTATTTCTATCTAAATCTTTTATCAAAAATTCGAAAGTAACCTGATAATTGATTTTCAGTGTAGGCGTAATTATTGTAATTACACATGTTTAGTAACTATTTTAATTAGTATGTCCTAATGAGTGTAATCAGTCAAGATTACAGAGCCGGACCAGAGGTCGAATCGGTCTAACAAGTTTAATTGAATAAATTATTAAAAAATAAAATATATATATTTAAAAATAGAAAAAATAGGTTCAGCCGACTGATTCAACTAGTTTGATGGGTTCATGGGACAATTAATATAACCCTTTATTCCGAACTGATATACCTCAACTAGTTACTGATCTAACCCATTCGACCAACTAGTCCAACTCTAAAAATAATGGTTATTGGAGTAACTTAAGTACAACTTTCGATTTTTATGAGAGAATATGTGGATTGGAGTAATTTTAGGGATTTAATAACAAGTTTGATATAAAAAAGAAAGAGGAAAAACAATATAATAATCTGAATCAAGATGATGGACGTGAGTTAGATCATAAATATGTTGAACAAGGAAATTTATTAGAGTAAGTTCGTGATGAAGTTATGCTGCAGGAGAATTTTTAGTGGATTTCGCCACACAGGTATCGGGTCGATTCCTTTAAATCTAAACCTGCTGCTTTCTTTTGGAGGCCCCCTCCACACGGTTGATTAAAGTTCAAGGTGTGTGGGATTGCGTTAGAAGAGAGAGCAGGGTGCGGAGGTGTTTTGAGAGATGTGGAGGGTGTTGCAAGAGCGCTATTTTCGAGTGCTGATGTTGCAAATGATGCCGAGTTGCTAAGATTAGAACAGTGAAGGTTGCTCTTGAAGTTTTTTTAGCTATGAATTGGAAGACTTATGAGTCTTTATTTATTGAAATAGGTTCATTGATGGTGTTCTCGTGGTGTGTTAACACGGTTTTGAGACCTTGGTTACTTCAAACAGTTTTTACGGAGATTGAGATCGCCATGTTTAAGGTGGGAACTGTTGTTTTCTTATTGGTGGATAAGAATGGTAACGAAATGGCTTTCTCCTTGGCGATGGCAGGTGTTAGCCGAGCGCAAATGTTTAAAGCTTGATGGTGAAATTTAGTTTTGTAGAATTAGCAGGTTGTTTATTTTCATGGTCTGTGTTCTGAGTTCTGTTTGCTGTAAGTTTGAATTGTTTGGTTGCTGCTTTGTTTTGTCTTTGACAACAGTGCAATTTGAATGAAGCAAAAAAAAAAAAAAACCCTTAACTGCTACCTTTGACCTAGTCCATAGTCTCCATTTGCTTAATCATGCATATGACTTCTATTATCTATGAAAAATGGGTAACGTACGTCACTCAATAGCTTTCGATTGTTGAAACATGCAAATGACTTATTATCCATGAAAAATAGGTAATTCGTATACAAGTTAGACTATATTATTAATAAGTTTATATTCTCATCATTTAACGGTCAAAATGTTATAAAATTATTATTAAACTACTTAAAAGTTTTCATTAAAGTCAATGAGCTATTAAAATTGTTGTTGTATGACATTCTTTGTTAGCACTATCTACACTAATCGAAAGGTCTTTTTCCCTTCTTTTCTTCAGTTCATTTTTTATTAATCTACTTTGAACATTATGAATCTGCGAACTCTAACACTGATTGTCAGTTGAACTTGGACCTAAGGAATGTTCATTTATTCGTTGATGGGTATTGATCCATTAAACCAATTATCGAATTGTTGTTTGGCACTCGCTAATTAAATATAAAAAAAAAGAAACTAAATAACCCAATGAATTCAAAAAAAAAAACTTTCGAACAATTTAATAACTTAAATGAAAACTTTCAAATAGTTCAGTAACCATTTTATAATTTTATGAAGTTGAGTGACCAAAATGAAATTATTAATAATTTAGTTTTTACTTTGGATGTAGTTTTCCCATGAAAAATTAGTGTTGAGTGAAAACATTTGATTTTAATTAAACTTGAAATAAATTTGGGTAAAGTACAAAAATAATCAACAAATTATGCTTTAAATTTTAAATTTAAATGCGTGTTTTAAATGTGTCAAAGATTTCTCTACTCTTCTAATTTTAAATTTTAGTCAATGTACTTTATTTTTGAGACGTTGAGTTCCTATACTTTTTCTATTTAAAAATTTTGGTCACCAATTTTGCAATTAAAATAGTTGATTTGGTTGTAATAAAAAATTAAAATAATCTTTTTAGCCATCATTATTTATAGTTTGTGTCAATTTGGTCCATATTCATTAAAAATACATAAACAATTACAAAAATGTTTTAGAAGTTTTCTTTTTGTGTATTTTCAATAAAATATATAAAAAATTTTGAAAAATTAAAAACTCTTTAAAATTTTAAAATACATGAAAAATATATTTTTTTCACAAATTCAAAGTGATCTGCTACATTTTCAACATAAAACAATACAATTTAAAGCCAAATTACATCACCAAATACTACATGCTATCACTAAGTAATCTTGAAACTTGTAAAACTTTACTTGTACACATAGATAAGCTGACTTATTAGCTCAATCCTATTCAACTAAGCAACACTATATTGCAACTAAACAAAAAATGAACCAAATTAGAATGTTGTATTCATTAACCAAAGAGTAACAACTACTTGTAAAAACCAAAAAAACAACCAGCTACATGGATGGTCATTTTCAACGCTCCTCCTTGGCCTCCATGTTGCTGACACCATCCATCTTCCTTAAATATTCAACATGACCTTTCCAAGTGTCTTGGTCAGTATATCAGCCAACTTGCATCTTGGCTAGCTCGCAAGCTTGCACTTTAATGAGCTCGCATTTAGGTGAGCATGCACTTTTGCAGCTCACATTTCATTCAATTTGCATTTTGCACAGATCACACATTTGTCAACTCGCACTTTTGCTGAGTTCGCAACTTGAATTTTGGTGAGCTTGCACTTCACCCTGCTACTTGTGTCACAAGGCTAGAACTTTAGTCTTGCAATCCATGCGGCCCTAGGCGATTCCTTCATTTCAAGTACACCTAAGTTTGTCTAACCACCAACAATTGAGGATTCATACAGAATTCCTCCAGGAAACCAATATATAGTAGAAGCAACACAAAGCCAAAAAAGTGCTCAAAGAACATAATATTCATAGAAAAACTATGCATGAGAGGTGTTTGAGTAAATGCTCTCAATTGTATTCACTCTCAATGAATACAAAAACAATGGATGATTTACAACTAATGGGGAAGCTCTCTATTTATAATTGAATTCCCCTAAAATCGACGGTATAAATCAAATTACATCGATAGATGAGATGAAGCTTATCCCTACTGTCGAAACCATTTTTATGTTTTTTAAAAACGGGGAATCGACTTTGGATTTTGAAAATAAAAATAAACGGGAGTCGCCACCAATCCTTTTTTACTGAGGTGTGATCGGATCACCTCGAAAAAGTGGATGTTTTTAATAAACAATTCAATTTATCAAAACAACGATTTTGGTCTACGAAAGTCAAGAAAATGGGTTCGGGAGTTGATTACGCACAAGGAAGGATTAGCACCCTCGATACGCCCAAAATTGGTACGTAGTTGATTATTTAGTGTCTTAATGTCGAAAACTGAAAACTTGAAAGAATTTAAAATACGATCCCTCTTTGTATCGATGTTTAATTTACTGAAAGACAAATCGTTTGAATAAGTTAAAATGTATGGCAAAGACCGTCTTATCTCGAGGTGAAATGTCACATCCAATACGTTAGGACATAACACTTTCAGCCCCTGAGGGTAAACTTGCCATAAAAAAAACTCATGTGTTTAATTTTGAAAGGATATTCGAATACTTAGAGCAAACGAGAGAAACCGAAACCAATACGTTAGGCCACGGTCTCTCGAATTTCTAAGTATTGAACATTGCTTTGTTTTAGAAAATCTTATCTCGAGATAACAAAACGTCACATCCAATACATTAGGACACGACATCTCGAATTCTCGAGAATAGGTTTTGAAATTTATGAATTTGTTTCAAAAAAGAGGATGTTTGGTTTTTAGTTTAAACCAGAAAAATCGAAACCCAATGCGTTAGGGCACAATTTCTCGAATTTCTAAATAACGAATATTGCCTTTGCAAAAAAAATCATTTTTGTGCCGAATAAAAGTTAATACAACAAGAGTTTGTAATAAAATACAAAAATAATTTACGACAATAATATGTGCAAATAAAATAAATACATTAATAGGAAATAATATAAAAGAAAAGAATAAAGGAATTAGCAAGCACACAAACTAATTACAGATAAAAAAATAACGAAAAATAAAATAAAGAAATAAAATATATATTTATAAATAATGATAAAAGTAATGAAAAATATTAAGATATGATATTAGAATATTGGAATAATAATATTTACAATAAAAAGAAAATAATAAAAGTTATGTACTAATAATATAAAAAATATAGTTAATACGATATTAAAATAATACTAAATATAATATGATAATAATATATATAATAATTATAAATATAATAAAGTACAAAAAGTGAATAAAATATACTAATAATATTAAAAATAAAGTAGTAAAAAAGAATATAATAATAGTATTAAAAAAACAATAATAATAATTAGTAATATAATATATAAGAAATAATAATAAAAATAAAATAGTAAAAAAGAAACAGTAATATTAATAATAATACTAAACTACTTATTTTGAAAATACATTAAAATAGTAAAAATAATAGAAGTAATAGAAAAAGGACTAAAATCGAAATAAAAACATAATTATGGGGCCAAATAAAAAATAAACGTAAGAGGAAGGACCCATTTGCATGCGCAAACACAATGGAGGGACCAAAAGCGTAATACTCCTTCCTTTCAAAATGCAACACTTGGTACGGGACTAAAATGAAAACGAAATAAAATCCAAGGGGCAGATTTAAAGAGCACAAGAAACTTAATTACAAAATCATAAAAAGCGGAAGGACTAATCGTGCAATTAGCCCTTCCGCTCAAAAAACGCTCTGTAGCGACGTAAAATTTGCTTTGGTCGCTAATTGAGGTGATTTATTGAAAATTTGGAAATCGAAATTTGATTTCATTTAAAAAGGGGAGTCGCCACCGATATTTTTTCCTAGGTGTGATAGGAAACCTAATAAATCTTCTTTCTAACAGAAAAATTTATTTTCGGGTGAAAAGAAGCCAATTTTAGGTCTACGTCAAAACTCCAGAGAAAGATAGGGTTCGGGAGTCGGTTACGCACAAGAAAGGTATTAATTAGCACCCTCGTGACACCCAAAATTGGTATCTTATTAAACACATGTTGTCTTAATTTTCAAAAAATGCGAATTCAACTTAATACTTAATCGTGATCCGATTGAAAAACGAGAATTTTTAAGTTTGGACGTCCCGTTTTTAACACAAGCCGACGAATTTCACCCAACATAGCGATGAAATCAACGGCTTAACGTTAAAATCGGTACGTTGCCTTATTTATTGAAATTAATTAAAAAACATGAAAAATAAAAATGATAAAAATAATAATAATAATAAAACTAATAAGATTATAAAAAAACAAACAATGAAATAATTAATGAAAAATATTAGAATATGATATGAGAACATTAGAATAATAATATTTACAATAAAAAGAAAATAATAAAAAATGTACATAATAATATAATAAAAAAATATTTATAACAATAATACAAAATAATAATATGTACATAAATATGTATATATATATATATATATATATGTGTTAATAATAATAAATAATAAAAACAAAGGAATAATAAATGTATAAATAATAAAGTAATGATAGTAACAAATAAAAATCGAAAATAATATATTAATAATACCTCTTAGTGATAATAATAATAAAATATAATAGTAAAATACTGGTAATATACATATAGATAATGATAAAACATGATAGTTACTATAATATTAAAATAATACTAAATAGATTATGATAATAAGACTACTACTAATAATATATAAATATTAATAATAATAAATAAGTACAAAGAAGTGAATAGAATATAAAATAAAGTAATAAATAGTGAATATAATAATAGTATTAAAAATAATAATAATAAGTACAATAGTAAACAGAATAATAAAAATAATACTAAATATGATATAGTAATTATATTTATATTAAAAAGAATTAATTTAATAATGAAGGAGTGAAAATAAATGAAAAATGGACTAAAATCAAATTAAAACGGAATTCTGGGGCTAAATCAGCAATAAAAATAAAAGGAGGGACCCATTTGAAACGCGCAAACACATTGGAGGGACTAAAAGCACAATATTCCCCTCTGGCCAAAACGCGCAGCAGCAATGGGGACCAAATTAAAAATCGCGACAAATTTCGGGGCCAAATTAAAATAAAAAATAACTTGATTTTAAACGCGTGAAAAAGCGGAAGGACTACGAGCGTAAATACCCCTTTTTAAAAAACACGCGGATCCTGATGTTGGAGCGGGTCGGGTCGCGCGGGTCGGCTTAAAACGACATCGTTTTGGGGTTTAATGGCCAACCCCAAAACGACGTCGTTTTGGGGGGCTATAAAAGTCATGTTTTTGGGAAAAAAAATCATTTGTTAGCATGAGAGGAAAAAAAAAAGAGAGAGAAGAGAGAATTCTCTCTGAACTAAGCCTCAGCTCTGGCAAGGGAGGTCGCTGTCGCTGCCGCCGCCGCCGGGTTGCCGCCGCCGGCTACTGTACACGGTGGCTGGAAAAGGTAAATTTTTTTTATTTTTTTTGTTTCTTTTTTATAAAATATGTGTATGTATATATATGTAAATAGTTTTAAAAAAATAAAATCTTTATAAATATATTTACGTATAAACAGTTTCAAATAAAGAAAAATGAAAAGGAGAACCTTTGCACTTTTATTTCCTTCGATCTGCTTGGTGATTATTGATCGGTTTGTGCTTCGAATCTATTTTCTTTTGCTTTGAATCTCTTTTTTTATTAAAAGTTGCCGAATCCTTTACAATATTTTTCATTTGGCTTTTATAGCCATTTACAATCTTTTGTTTATTATTTTTTGCTATTTCTTAATTCTACCTTGCGTGTTTGCTTTGTTTTTACAGGGCATAGGCAGTGGAGGTGACTGGTGGAGCAGGTGGCGCTAGAGGGTGGTTGGCCGAAAGTTAGAGGGGTGGTTGAGGCAAGTGGCAGAGGCGGCTAGGGTTTCTAAGGTTTCTATTTTCTTTTCTTTTCTTTTTTTTTTTTTTTGTTTTGGGCTGGTTTAATTTTATTGGGCTGCTGGGTTAAAATGTAGATGGGTTTGGAAATGGGTTTGTTGTAAATTTGGTATGGTTTAGTTAATTTTATGTTGGGTTAGGGGTTTGCTTGGTGGGTTAGATGGTTAAAGCCCGGCTAATTTGGGCTTCTACACGCTCAAATCCTGGCTCTGGGTCGGGTCGGATTGGGTTGACCTAGGGCAAAACAATGTCGTTTTATGCCCTGGGTCCTTTAAGCAAAACAGCGTCGTTTCTGTATGGGTATTTAAACCAAGCTTTTGTCCAAAAATTTCATTTTTACACTTTTCTAAAAAAAAAAAATCTTCCTTTCTCTCTTTTTCTCTGAAAATGGCCTGGGCAATTTCCGACCCCAATCTCTGACCGCCGTCAACCACCGCGTCCAGTCACCGCATATGATGGCCGAAAATTTGAAAGGTAAGATTTTTTGCACCCTTTTTTTATATTTTTTATATATTTTGAATATACATGTATATACGTATGTAAAACAAAAATGAAACTAAAAATAAATCTTTGTTTATATAAAAACAGATCTCAAAAGAAAATAAGAAATTTTGATCTCAAAAGAAATTTTAGAACGAAAGGAAAAAAGATGAAATACCCTTAGCACTGTTCCGATCTATGCTTGTCTCTTCGACCTACTGATTATTGTCACTATTATTTGGTGTTTAGATTTGAAACTTCCTTTTTTATTATTCGTAATCCGTTAAAAAATACAATCTGTTTTCATGGCTTTTTGTAGCCTCTATTACACGGTTTTTCTAACTTTCTGTCACTTCTTCATTTAAAATCTGCAGGTGGCGGTGCAACTTGGAAAGGGTGGTGGCCGGTGACTCAATGGCTGCGATGGCAGAAGGCTAGGGTTCGGCACCGCAAACTTTGATTTTAAGGGAGGCTAGGGTTGCTGTTTTGTCTTTTCTATTTTGTGTATTTGGGCTTAGGGTTTTAGTTGGGTTTTAGGTTGATTTTGTTGGGTTTTAGTTGGGCTCATGGGTGATGTTATTTGTTGGGTGTGGGGTTTAAATGTAATTGGGTTTGGGTAGGCCAGGGCAAAATGGGTTAATCACAGCTACAATTAAGGGATTTACAAGATTACATAATTAAACCAAATCTAATCTTATAAGATATGATTCCCCTCAATCTTCTAAGATTAGTTTCCCTATTTACCAAGGTAGCCTAATTTTTCATATCTGCTTCATTGGGCCACCCAAGCTTAAAACAAAAAGGCTTCTCCATCAGTTCTTTGAATCGGGCCAGTTTTCGTGGGTCAAGTGATCCCTATATAATCGATAGACCTCCATGGGATGCATTTTGTGTAATGGTCACGGGTTTTGCACCTTGGCTTGTGATATTCTCCCCATCTATTCTCGCAATGCCCTTGTTGCGCATTTGAAATGTCAGTAACCTGATTCACCTTGAAACTTTCTCATTGCTTTGGCTTTTTCTCGACTAACCTCACTATTGAGTTGTCCTACCCCTCGAAACTTTCACCTCAGCTTCTGTTGCTTCTTAGCTTGATCTGTTTTGTTGGTTGGTACATCTCATTCGGAATAAGCCACGACTCTCACTTGCCCACATTCTAACTTGCCTCGATTGGAATCCTCTTGGTTCTCACAACTAGACTTCAAGTTGCCTACAGTCCCTAGATTTTCTCTCTTCAGAACTTTGAAAGGGCCCTTATGTTCTTGCCAAGCCAACAAGTTAGAATGTAAAACACTACCAAAGTGTTCAATATGAACCTTACTCACAGCATTTACTTGGCTCGACTGTCTAGTTTGCATCACCACTTTACCCCCAAAGTTTAATACACAACCCACCTTTCCCCTGGGTGGTAGCTCCACTGATATCTCAACAAGCTTCATATCAGTTTAATGTTCCACTAGCATATGGAACATCCATAGAACGAGTTAATGCGATAATAGGGGTTTTAATTAGAAAGAGATATTAACATAATTTAGAGATTTCTACAGATCAAGTTACTAAGTAAAGAAATTGCGTAATTTAGATTGATAATGACAAATGAAATCTAGGTGAATTCTTTCCTGAGTATTGTTTCGCTTCTTGGTTGTTAATCGTTTGTTTTCATGTTCTGCTTTTTGTTGTGTTCGTAAGTTAATTAATTTAGCTAATTTTAGTTTTAATCATCACTCTAATTTATCAGTTAAATAATAGAAAGACGGCAATTACTAGTACTTCTAGTGGTATTCGTGGGAAAGATATCTTGTTCATTGTAGCTATACCATTAATTGATAGGTGCACTTGCTACTAATTCTTCTCATATTCTTGGGAATGATATCTTGCTCATCATAGATATACTATTAATTGATAGGTGCACTTGCTACTAGTTCTTCTAATATTCTTGGGAATGATACCTTGCTCATCATAGCTATACTATTAATTGATAGGTGCACTTGCTGTAGTCAAATTTTTAGTTAGTTCATGATGCATTAAGTTTTTGGAGTCATTGTCGGGGACTAGAATATTAGGAAAACTTTATTTCTATTGATTTAGCCATTTTTATTTAAATTTTAATACTTTTGTTTTTAGTTTAATTTTTAGATTTTTATTTTTTTTGTTTGATTCTTACAAGTTCTTTTGATTTGTTACTAGAGGCAACTCGTTGGAACCAATAGTTTGTTACAGTGAAATTGAAAAGACAGGTCGCAAAAATAGTAGAGAGGTCAGAGAATTGAGGAAAGGTCAACAGATTGTAATAGATGATACAGAGCAAAATGACATTACTGAGGAGATGGATAATAATCTGGGTAATCGGCAACCTCCTGCACGTCCTGCTCTTCGGACTATATATAATTATGCCAAACTCACTTTAATAGAGGCTCAATCGAGTATCATTAGACTAAACGTTAATACAGACAACTTTGAGATTAAGCCAAACACAATTAAAAAAATAGTAAAACAAAAACAGAAACATTTTCCATTTTGTAAGGTAAAAACAAAAAACATAGAAAGAATGCTACCTAACCATGAAGGATAGGATAGAACCACTCCGATTTGGGTGGGAACAAGGCCAAATCCATTAAGAAATTGGTTACCCACTCGTGGTGAACGGGGGTGCCTTCGGCAGCCTAAGACAAAGCAGCATGCTAGGGTCATCTCTAGCAAGGCTCAACTTAGAAGGCAATCTAGTCATCTAATGTTGGGCTTTATAAATAACATAGGAAATAATTGTTTTGTTGATATGGGACTTTACATTTTATGCATTTATATATAAATTACTGTTTTCTCAAGGAACTCCATTCTATACTTCCACCGACTTCAATCTAAGTTGTATCTTTAGATTATCCTTTTGCTTGTTTCACTTTGTTGTGCAGTTGCATTTTATTCTCCACTGAATCTTAGGCAATTTGAATTCTATTGAAGCAAGCATTGCATCGCCCGAAACAACATTAGGCATCCAACGGTATATTATATTATATTGTTCTTATTTAATATTTTTTATATACAAAAATATAAATATAATTAATCTTCCAAATATATTAGAAATGTGCAGCTGCTCCGAAACGAGGGGCGGGTTCCGCAGATCCTCTCCCATTGTCGATCAGTTTTACAAGCCTTATTTGTATCCTATGGATCTTCCTAGCACCATGTTGGAAAGAGCAGTGACTGCAAGGCTTATCAATGTTGGTAATTTTGAATGCAATATTAATGATGTGGATTTTGAATCCTAGGCCTGCTGTCCCCCTCCCAAAGAATTGTCTTTTTAAATTGAGAAAAGGAGAATTAAAAAAATAGTTGGCAAGGCCAAATCCGTTTTCGATTAAGAGAGTGGCTATCCATTCCTGAGGTAAATCGCGTCATCCCAACACTTGGAAAGCATTGTAAGCATGTAATGTTTGATTTATAAATAATATATAGAACAATTGTTTTGTCCATATGGGATTTACATTTTATACATTCATTTATTCGCTACTGTTTTAATAAATAATATATAAATTAATTACATTGGTTGTGTGAATAAATGCATATAAAAAGGTCTGAAAAGAAGAATTAAGACACGGCTTGTGAAATAGTTTACCCCAGTCATGCTTGTTCCTTCACCACTCACTTGGGGATTTGAAAGACTGTTCAAGCTCATCACATTCCTCATCTAAGTAATCTAGATATATATTCTTGGTTTCACCTTCACCATATCTATCCAAAAACAAATGCAAATATAATTTAGGGTAAATTACACCAACATTCACTCAACTTTGATGCAACTGACAAAACAGTCACTCTAAAATTTAGTCATTCAACTTTCAAAATATAACAAATCAGTCATACTAACTATTTTTCGTTACATACGTAATATATATAAGGGTAAATTATATCAACAGTCACTCAACTTTGATCTCAATGACAAAACTGTCATTTAACTTTCAAAAAAAAAAAAAAACAAATCAGTTATGCCAACTTTCAAAAAACCAGACAGCCAAAAAGAAGAACAAATAAAACAATGAATTCTTCTTGTTTAGAAAGAAATCTGAGACTCATGGCTTCCTCATTTTCATTACCCCAAAATACCCTTTTTCAGTATCCTTTCTATACTAACTGTTAGGCCTGTGACCCGATTCAAATCCTTTTCCACGGACTGGGCTTGCCTCACCTCGACCCCAACTTTCGTTGCCAACCATCTCTACTTACATGGTTAGGGGTGTTACATGGTTTCAATTAAAAACTAAACAAAATTAATTCTATATGAGCACCAGACAATTATAATTTACCTCATATTAATATTCACATAATCACAGTAAGAGTCAACTCTACTTACAACACAAGGTAAGACATCATGACCATTAGCACAAAATTAGAAAGATACATGGGGTGTAATCAAGTCGAGTCGAGCCTGAATACTATCAAAGTTGAGTTTGACTCAAAGTTTGAAACTCTCGACTAAGCTCGTTTATTAATTTTGTACTCAAGCTTGACAATATATATTAAGGGGAATACAAACGCTAATAGCAAATAAATGTTAACTTTGAAATAATTTGATGCACATATAAAAAATTGATTTGACGAATGTGGGAATGCTTTCTGGGTATATCTTTGATTTTTGTACGATGCTTTGCTTTGATGAATCTATTTTGTGTCAAAGGTATCATGGAATCTTGTTTTGGTGTCTTATCTAGTTGTCTTGTTTCCTTGATGCTTGAGTGTTTTCGTAATCTAATGGCGCAAAGTTTTTTTGATTTTGTAATTTTTTTTAACTTTTAATAAAAAAAATTTTACTCGTCCAAAAAAAAAACAAAGATTGATGAGCACATAAAAGGGCATAAACAGATCTTTCAGGGAGAGTTTAGAAGTACAAATACAGTACAATATAGCATGAGACAAGTGTGTTGAAGTGATTGACAAAGTGCCAACGTTAGTGGCTACTATAACTAATACTACAATAGACCTTTGTTAGTTGCCATGTTTGAATAATGCTAATATTGTAGAAGTAAAGAAATTCGTCTATGAAGTTGAATCCATTTGAAGAAATTTATGTTGAAGATTGGATGGAATTAGATCATGCAATCATATTCATTGGGTTGTGGAGATTGGATTGGGATAGAATTGAAGACATATCTCCAACAATTTACACTACATTGGTCTTTATTATTATATTGTATCTTTTTATTTTGCTTATTTAATAGGAGAATTGATTGTAATTAATCTCTAGCTTGTTAACAAGTCTCAAAACTCTTATATAATTAAGAGACTTGAATAAGCTTTGAGATCAATTATTTGTTAAAAAGTTTCGGCATAAAACATGAATAAAATTTATTGGACACCTTATAAAATTTTTTGCGTATACTACTGCACAAGTTACCCAACTATAATTATTCTTATTTTTAAATTTGGTCAATAATCTTTTTAAGATTTTTTTGTCTGACGTGGCAGAAATTATATAAACAGAAAAAAGAAGTATATGCTACCGACTTGGGAGAGAACATTGCCAAATCCATCAACCATTGTGAAATTTTCTACCACGCTGGGGGAGACTATGGGAGCTTTCGCTGCCCGAGACAAGAATCGACCAGCCCATTCGGGGTGAAAAGGGGGGTCTTCGGAAGTCCACAACTTCACTTACAAGGCAACTAAATCTTTCAATTGCCTTTTATAAATAATATAGCAAACAATTGTTTTGTCAATGTGGGATTCTACATTTTCTATACATTACTGTTTTCTCGACGAACTCCATTCTCTACTTCCACCAACTTCAATCTAAATTCTATGTCTAGATTATCCTTTTGTTTAACACCCAGGTTTTATGTTTTATTTTTTTAAACACCCAAGTTTTTAACATCATTAACAAAAATTCAGCAGAAAGAAATTCCCATCCATTGACTATCATTCCGAATATTGAGATGGTAACTCAATTCAAAACTCAACTCTTTGATGGTTGAACCATTCTGGGATTTCACTTCCAGGTATAATAATATCAAATACTTCTCTTGAATTTGCAAATACCTGCAAAATGGAACACCTGTCATTTGTTATTATTAAATCCATAAATTGTTAAGTTCGAGATTTTGCAAAGCAAAAGGGATATTTATCAACCTTAAGACTTTTTTAGCAATGTCCTCAGCCAATCCGTAGCAATTTGCACCTACAATATCTGTCCAATCAATTTAATTGCATTCCTTTGATGGACCTGCAATTATTTCCATACAACCACAACCTCCTAACTACACACTTCTTATATTTGTTAGAAGGCCAGGCATTGATTTAAGCTTTCTGCACTTTGACAATCCAAGACGTTCAAGCTTGAGAAATCGAGTAAAAAATGAAGTTATGCTGATGAAATTGTTACCATTAAGATCAAGTTCTTTCAAAGAGGATAGACAACAAATATCACTAGGAATATCTCTTTCACAAAGATTGCAGTCCATTAGATTCAACTCTCTTAATGAACACAAGCCTATGAATGATCCTTATACGTGAGATCATCATTTTTTCTGCAACATCGTACGTCGTATGCTTTGACACAGTCAAATATCTTCCGTATATAGTTATAATTTAGGGTAAATTACACCAATATTCACTCAACTTTCATGCAATTGACAAATAGCCACTCTGAAATTAAGTCATTCAACTTTCAAAAAACAACAAATTAGTCCTACTAACTGTTTCCGTTACAGTTTAATAGAAAAGTGACCTGGAATTGAACCGACCACCACGTTATTTTGAATCCAAAATATATATATAAGGGTAAATTACACCAACAGTCACTCAACTTTGATCTCAATGACAAAACAATCATCAAAACTTTTAATTCAGTCACTTAACTTTCAAAAATTAACAAATCAGTCATTCTAACTTTCAAAAAACCAAACACCCAAAAAGAAGAAACAAATAAAACCCTTGAATGAATTCTTCTTGTTCAGGAAGAAAGCTAAGAACCAGGGCTTCCTCATTGTCATTACCCCCAAAATACCCTTTTTGAGTATCCTTTCTAAAGTACACGTTAGGCCTGTGACTCGACTCAAATCCTTTTCCAATAAGGACTGGGCTTACCTCACCTCGACCCCAACTTTGGTTATCGACCATCTCTGCTGCTCTTCTTTTGATCCATCTCCAATCCTCCTTTGCTACAATACCCAATCTGATTTTGACTTTGGGATCTTGCTAATCATTGGCCCCAACTCGTAATTTTACTTGTTGGCATTTGGTTGTCCCTTTGGAGGAACTTCTTCCTTTATTCTAAAAAATTATAGGTTTAATCAATTGTTTGGTTTGTCTGGATATTCCCTTATTTTTCTTTTGTTTTTGTTTTATGCAACTTGACAATGTTGGCAATAGAGTTAGTGTTGTTTAGCTTAATCGGCCACCCTTTTGTTTATATGATCATATCCCATGAAGATTTTGATAAATTTGAGTTGTTTTGGTTCTTAAATCAGTTGAATGTTGTTTTCGAGGATATTTTCTCCTCACCAGTTTGGTTGTAGGTACTAATAGTTTGACCCAAAATTGTCTCCAATCCCATTTTGATCTAGTTTTTTAAGAGTTAATGACTTTGGGTAGCAAAACAAGACACTAGGATCCCAATCGCAATGGCTCCTTTATTGGGGGTTGAAAAAGAAAAAAAGGATAGGGTGGTGGTTTGGAGGCCAACAATGGTGACGCAAAAGATGGTTGTGGTGGAGGTGGCGATAGCAAAATTATTGGGATGGAGAAGAAGTATAAATGTATTAGGTCATTTATGTAAAAATTAAAAATATTGGGTCATTTATTGAAAAATGGAAAATAAGGATGAAAAAAAACAATAACTCAACTTTGTCTCGTCTAACATGGCAAGTAACTGGTTACGTCAGCTAGTCTACTGGCCACGTCACTTGTCCTGTTAGGCTTGTAACGGAAAATGTTAATGAGTGACTGATTTGTAACTTTTTGATAACGGTATTAATGGGTGACTGATTTGTCACTTTCGATAACGTTACTGATTTGTTATTATTTGAAAGTTGAGTAACTGAATTGAAACTTTGTCTCGTCCATCGTGGTAAGTAATTCAACTAGTTAACTGGTCACGTCACCTGTCCTGTTAAGTCTGCAACGGGAAATGTTAATGGGTGACTGATTTGTCACTTTTTAATAATATTAGTGACTAATTTATTATTTTTTAAAAATTGAGTGACTGAATTAAAATTAGAATGATTGTTTTGTCAATTGCATTAAAGCTGAGTGGGTGTTGATGTAATGTACCCTATAATTTATCATGCGACTAATAACGAAAGAAAAGGTTGTCCTTCATCATGGGCTTCTCGCTCCAATCAACTATTCAAGGATTTCTATCCTAGAAAACAGATTATAGATCCATATTCATGGTTAACAACTTTACCGTGGTTGTCAAATCCATGGAAGCAACACCGCCGACAAAAATGCAGCGAAGAGCGACTCCCATCCATTGACAATCATCCATTATATTGGAAGGCAAAGGTATCTTAATTGAAGAGTCATGTCTCTACTAGTTGAACCATTATATTAAGAGAAGACTTAAATAATAGCAAGTGGGAGCAAATTACCACGAGTCAAGCCATAGAGGCATTGACAAGGATGGGACCAAAAGGCAGGACCAAGAGGCCGCGTTCCATTGAGCAAAACGATGAGTGTGGTCACGAGACCCAACATGAGGAGTTAGAATGTGTTAAAACAAAAGACCAAGTGGTAAACCTATTTCAAAAGGCTTGTGTGATAACAAGCTCAAAAGCTTCTGTCGCTCGTTTGGCTTGATTGAAAGTTGGTGTTGAGGAGAGTGTTGAATATAAACACCAACTTGTTAGAAAATATATTTAGTTAGTGGTTTCTGTTGTATAAAGTTTAAATTGTGTAGGAACCAAGTTTAGAGTATTTTGTTAGTAGGGAATGAATCCCACATTGCCTAGGAAAAAAGATGCTTAATGAATTTTTTATTTGATTTTTTTTAGCTTCTCTCTTATTCTTATTTTTTGAGTATTAAGAGGTGTCGTTAAATATTAAAATTGAAAAATTTCCCATTCGTTTAGGTTGTGGCTCTCCCTCTGTCGCTTCATAAACATTACGTGTTCGCTTAACAAGAGGACCATTTGCAGAGTCTTCGTTCATATGTTCAAATTTTGCAGAACCTTAACTGCTATGCTGCTCTTTTTCAAATTGGATATCTTCCAAATCTTTCTCATACACTATTCCAACCCCATATTATTTAGAATGTTTGGAGGTGTCGTTAAAATTTTACTGTGTCGTAAGTGTGAGCAAGACATATTTCTATCTCTTGGCCTCTCTCTTTGGAAGGAAACAATGATCGGTTTCCTATAAAATTATGTGTTTGGATATTATTGAATGCTCGGTAAAACTGAGCACAATTCTGGTTTAAATGCGGTGTTGTACACAGATGGAACTACTTGCTCAGTCTATCAGGCTCAGTCCATACTGACTAAATATTAGATAGTTTTTTTAATCTAAATTTAAGTTAAAGAATAATAAAAACAATATTTTATTAAAAACTTAATTATAAAAATATATAAATATTTTATAAAAAAATTTTATTAGGTTTTTAAACAGTAAAAATAAAAGTTGAGAGGCTGAGATATATAGAACTGGATTCAGGCTTGGGTATTAAAATATTTCAAGAACAGAATCGCAGCATAGCTCAATTTGACTATGCAATTGAAGCATTTTAATCTTACACAGAAAGGCTAAGTTGAGTGCTTTTGAGTTTAAATTTGACAGTAGTTTTCTAATTTCTGGGTTCTTTTTTTTTTTTTTTTTCTTTTAACCTGTTTATTACATGAAGTATTGGGTTCACCATACTAACATCAACTAAAGCCTTAAGCTTCAGCTGGCATGAGATAGTCCATCAATTTATTACTATCCCATGGTAACAAATAATGTGCGAATGCATTAGGTAATGTGAACTACAAATTATGGGGAATATGAGTTTCAAATAAAGCCTAATGGATAGATTATTGATTCTAGTAGATTTAGAAGAAAACTCAATGGTCCTAACTCCTAACTTTCAAATTTGAATATTTATTTACTATCCATTAGGAGTGAGCATTCAATCGAATCGAATCGAATGAAAAAATTTCGAGTTAATCGAGTTGACGAATCATACTTTATCATCCTAATTTGATTTGAAATTTTCTCGAATCGAGTCGAGTGAGATGGAATTTGAATTGAGTCGACTCGAATATATTTGTTCGAGTTAAATTTTAAAAAATATTTTTGGGTCCTTATAACCACTGTCATCTATCGTAATAAAATTTATCCACCTTAATCAATTTTTTTATTAACTTTCGTCACCTTATAATTTATTTATTAATCTTTTATATAGAGTTAGCTTCTTTGCTTGCTTGGTTGTTTTAATTATATTCAGATTTTTGTCACTATATATTTTGAAATTAAAAAATATACTAAATGTAAAAATGAGATTTTTTAATAAAATTTATTTTAAAGATAAAATGTGGAATTGATACCAATATAAAATTTTAACATGAATATTTTATGGCATAATTAATAATTCAATTTTAATATAAATATTCAATATGACTAAACAATTCAATAATATAAATGTGAAATTTAATTTAATAATATAAATAGTAGATATAAATAAAATTATTACTATTTATGTTTAGTGATTTTTTTTGGATAATTTTGATTTTTTATTTGGGAATAAAGGGTGAGAAGTAAAAGTTTAGGGGGAAAATAAAAAGTTTGAGGGAAAATAAATAGGGAGAGTAAAATTTTGGAGGGAAAATATTAAAAAAAAAAATTGGGGGGTGGGCTTGGGGTAGATGGGAGGTAGGATGGGAAGGGAGTAAAAGTTTTAGGAAGAAAATGGGAGGGAATACAAATTTTGGAGGACAATAAAAAATTTTGAGAAAACATAAATGAGAGAGTAAAATTTTGGTGAGAAATGGAATTTGAGTAGATTGGGGGTTTGGATGGGAGGGGAGTAAAAGTTTTGGGGGAAGAGTGGAAAGGAGTAAAAGTTTTGAGGGAAAAGTAAAAAGGTTTAAGAGTTTGGGGTAAAAATATAAAATATTATAGTTTGATATTCGAATTATTCGAATTATTTGAGTTATTCGAATTCGAAAACTCAATTCGATTTGAACTCGAAATTCGAAAAAAAATTCAAGTTGACTCGAATAACTCGAACAACTTAATTCGTTTAACTCAAAATTCTAATTTTTTTCGAGTCAAATCGAGTTTTGCTCACCCCTACTATCCATAATCAAATTGGATATAATATTTGAATGGATAAACTACACCGTAGGTCATTCTAAAATAGTGTTATTCTTATTTTGGTCATTCTAAAATAGTATTATTTTTATTTTGGTCATTCTATTTTTGTCAAGTTAGTCACTCTAATTAAGATAATTGCTCGAATTAGTTATTACCATAAAAAAATTTGTTAATCCACTAATAGATTGTTAATATGGTATTTTTTTTTTTTTTTTTTTTTTTTACTTTTAACTAAAGTTAGGGAATTCTCTATAATTACTCCAAAATATTTTTTTAGTTTATTCACAACAAGAAAACTTCAATACTAGTATCATTAACATTTGAATCCTTTTTAAGAAGAGAGAATCTAACTACGTCAATAATAAACCATGACCGTGACCCCAAACTTTCCGATGAGCCCAACTACCATCATAACACCACCAACCATCCTTTCTGATAAGACGAACAAATTTAGAACTCAAGATCCGAGTTTCATTTTTCCCTTGGTTTCTTGGCAAACAAACATAGAATAAAAAGGAAAAAGATATCTCAATACTAAAACCAGTTCAAGAATAAATTTAACGATATATTTTAGGGTGACTTTGTAGTATAGTTTATCCTATTGGAATATTGAATATCAAAATCTCCATTGCTAAGTCAAAGGTCAGGGTTCAAAGCTCCCCATATTTAAAATGATAAATATATAAACAATGTCGAAACTATCTGAAAGCGACCCATGAATGAAAGTCATTCTGGTCAAATTTAAACTACTTTTAACGGATCAATTAAACTGCTGCCCAAATTTAGAAATAAAACCCATTCTGGTACATTTCTAATTTCAAAAACTAGTTCATATTGCAGACTTCCATTGCTTTCATAAAGAATAGTCAACAATGTAATTCTAATCTACTCTTTCTCCTTCTTGGATTCATTCTTCATTAAGAACATCATCGCTCATATATGACCCCAAATTTCCCCCCTGCGCGCTATCAATAAAAAAGGAAATGTATACTCAAATTGCTGAGAATCAATTGTTGTGACCAAACTTTCACCACTACATGTTTTCATAGGTATTAATATGGAGATCCGTTTCGAAGAAAAAAAGGTACGAAATGTTGAATATGTTGTAGGTTATGCTAGTGGTCTCCCATTAGCTATTGAAGTTTTGGGTTCTTTTTTGTGCGATAGAGATGTAAGCCAATGGAGTAAGTACAATAGGAAGATTCAGAAGAGATTCTAACAAAGAAATTCTTGACAGACTTCAAATAAGCTTTGATGGATTGAGAGAAAGGAAAAAGAATATATTTCTAGATATAGCATGCTTCTTTAATTGGGAGGAGAAAGATTTTGTAACGAAAGTACCGGATGGTTGTAAGCTTTTTTTAGATATTGAAATTGATATTCTCATTAGAAAATCTCTATTAACAGATAATGAATACAACCAATTGCGGAAAAATGACTTCCTACAAGTAATGGGAAAAAAATTGTTAGAAAAAAATCTACTGAAGAACTTGAAAAAAATTGCAGACTATGGGAGGAAAAAGATATCTACCATGTCCTAACAATAAAAACTATAAATTATCCCATAGAAATTATATATATTTTTTACTTTAGCTTAATTGATTCAAACAATCAGTATTAGAGGTGGCATTGATTAAATTTGCGATTCAACACAAAACAATGACGTTTTTGACAAAAACATATATAACCTATTATAAACTGTTTATTTTTAAAAAATAATAAAGTGTTTATTTTAATATTGATAAAATAAAATGAGTACATGTGTCCTGTATATTTCTAAAATGTGACAGTAAATTTTTTTATTACAAATATTAAAAAATCCTACATGATACATGTATATAAGAATGTTTGATTGAATTACTTTAGTTGAAAAAATGTTTGATAATCATAAATGTCGTAACCATTTTTTGAAAAAAAACAGATGTCGACTTAAAAAGGAAAAAGAGGAGTCGCCACCAATCTTTTTAGGTGTGATTGGATCACCTTATAAAATGTTTTGGTCTACGAAAAATTTGAGAAAACGGGCTCGGGAGTCGGTTACGCGCGGGGAAGGATTAGCACCCCCACGACGCCCAAAATCGGTACCAAATTGAGCAATTTTCTGTCTTAAGTCGAAATTTAGAAAGATTTAAAAGTAGGATTCCTTTTTTTTGAAACAGGGATAACTTGAGTAGAAAAGTCGGGATTCTTTCGCCTCGGAAGAATACAATCATCACATCCAGCACGATTGGACACGAGATTCGTGAATTCTTTGAAACTAGAGATGTCTCGCAAGTTGCAAAACTTTGTTTAGAAGGGTATTTTAAGTATTTAGTCGGACGAGAAACCGCAACCCAGCACGTTAAGGCACTATTTCCCGAATCTCTAAATACAAAAACATTGCCTCGTTTTTGGAACATTTTTAATAAAATTTGAGATGATTTGGGTTGAAAAATCGAGATTCTTTCGCTTCGGAAGAATACGAACATCACATCCAGCACGATTGGACACGAAGTTCTTGAGTTCCTCGAAACTAAAGTTATCTCGCAAATTGCAAAATTTAGGAGGGCATTTTAGGTATTTAGACGAATGAGAAATCGCAACCCAGCATGTTAGGGCACTATTTCCCGGATCTCTAAATACGAAAATATCGCCTCGCTTTTAAACATTTTGGATTGAATGAGATATATATTTTGAGAATGATATAGAAATGTTTGAACATAATATTGGAATATTGTGATGATAATTGCAATGATATTTAGTAAAAGGGCGATATAGAAAGGTGTGTTTTAAAAGAGTGTATATATACGTAGTAAGATATATGTATATAATAAATTGCATGACATGGTTAGACAAAGTATATTCACGAGACCGAAAAGAGTATGAATACTATGACATTAAAGATATGCATGAAGGTATATAAATGTACGCAGGATATAATATTTGAATTTTATATGATACAATATAAAAAATATAAGGCTAATAAAATGTAAAATACGTGTTTATAAAAGTACGATACATAATATATAGATGTGATGTATGTGTAGATGTAGTATTGGAGCTGAATATATATATGATATACAAGGACATATATGTGAATAAGATAGCACGAAACGATATGGAATAATACGTATAATATGTGCATGAAGGATAAAATATTTGAAAGTACAAGTGTATAGTATAATATGTATGAGGTGTCGAAGATGCGAAGGACAGTTTATGCATGATACATATATATATTTTGAAGATTATATGCGTAATGTACGAAGAATGTATGATATATAAAAGGGTGCATTATTTAAAAGACATAATATATGTGAGAACATATAGATATTAATATTAAGATATGGTAAAAGATAGTACTAAAAATGTATAAAAGAATGTATAAATATAATATTAAAAAAATATATAAATATATATGCAAATACAATATACACATAATACATATAGAGAACTATTAATATGAAACCTAAATGTATAATGATATTAAAAAATATAATATTAGTATTAGACATACAATAGTTAAAATATATGTATAATAAAAAATAAAAAATATTTATGTAACAAAAATAGAATATATATATATATATACACATATATATGTATATAATATATACTATACATAATATATATGAAAACATTGAGAATATATATATAATAAGTGCATAAAATGTTTACAATGGTAAGTAATAATATGATGATAATAATGACAATAACAATTAAAGTAGATATTAATAATAATAGTAAAATAATAATAATAATAATAATAATAATAATAAAACCGAAAATAAAGGAAAGAAAAAGAATAATAATAAGAAAAGGGGTCCAAATTGGGTTAAAATTGAAACTTTCGGGCAGATTTAAAATTAAAAAAACGATCATGGAGGACCTATTTGAACACGGGATCAACATAAGGGGACCAAAGCAGCAATTTCCCCGAGCTTTTAAAACGCAGCGTTGCAAAGGGGACCAAATTGAAATACGTAATAAATTATCAGGGTCAATTTAAGAGCTTTAGAAACTTAATTGCCGATCACTAGAAAAGCGGAGGGGCTAAGTGCGCAAATAGCCCCTCCGGCTGAAAAACACGCGGACCTTAACCGGTTCGGGTCGGATCTCGGGTCGGATCTCCGAAACGACGTCGTTTTGGGGTTAAAACGCAGCCCCCAAAACGACGTCGTCTTAGGGGGCTATAAATAGGCCAAGTTGGTTAAAAAAAATCATTTTAAACGGGTGGGAGAAAAAAAGAGGAGAGAGGGGAGAGCAGGGGTGCCCGGAGCGATTTTCGGTGGTCGGTCCGACCACCGGCGGGCCACCGGACTGCCGCGCCGCCGCCGATGCCGGCCACCACCCACGGTGGCCGGAAAGGTAAAATTTTTTTCTTTTTATTTATTTATTTTTTTATACCCTTTTTTACTATTTATAACGTATTTTTGAACTAAAAAGAACTGAAGAGTAAAAAAGGGATTCGAAGCAAAATATACCTCTGAGTTCTGATTTTGGGTTCGTTTGGTATTTTGGTTCACTGATTTGGTGCTATTCCGTCGTTAGAGCCACTGCTTTTGTATTATTAACCTATTATTCTGATTACCAAATGTTCTCTGCTTTGTATTGATTTGAAAAGAAAATGTAAAAAAAATGTCCTTACAACATATTTCAATTGGCTTTATATAGCCCTTTTACACTGATTTTCTATTATTTCTTTTCTGCTTGCTGTCCTTTCTTTTAATTTCTTGCAGGTACAAAGGCGGTGGCATGGGCGGTGGATGTGACCAGATGCCAGTGCAAGTGGGGTGAATTGATGCTAGGGCGGCAGCAGTTAGGTCTAGGGTTTAGGTTTTCTTTGTTTTTGATTTGGGCTGTATCGTTGGGCTAGGGGATAGTGATGTAATGGGTTAAATGGGTCTTAAAGTTTTGGGTCTTGTACGGGTTTCAATTTAGGGGTTGATTTTGTAAATGGTTGTGGGGTTGGTTTAATGCCCCGGGTAAATTTGGGTATGTACAGCTGCCCCTCTTTGCTCGTTGTTGTGCAACAAGAATAGAGCAAAGACTTTCAAAACAGCCCAAATTTGCCCTGTCTGGCTGTGTTTTGATCCTGTTTTGTGCTCTTCTTATCTAAGTAGTCTCTCTCTAGCCCACCGCCTCTTGTAGCTTTGGTTCAATCCACTGCGACTTCAAAGGTATGTCTCGTAGCTTCACTCTGCCTGCATCCTTCTGCTTAGGGAATTAAGGCGAGTGGCCAAAATTTGCCCTATTGCTGACGTATGGAGATAAGATCTGCCAAACTTTGATCTGTTACCCTACTGCTTAGGGGGTTAAGATCTATGGGAATATGATCTGCTCTGCTCCTGCTCAGCGAAGATAAGATATGCTTTGTTTTGCCTGTTACCCTACTACTTAGGGGGTTAAGGCGAGTGGCTGAAATCTACTCCATTGCTGCTGTATGGAGAGAAGATCCACCGAAATTTGATCTGTTACCCTACTGCTTAGGGAGTTAAGATCTGCTGGAATGTGATCTGCTCCGCTCCTGATCAGCGAAGATAAGATCTGATGTTCTGCCTGTTACCCTACTACTTAGGGAGTTAAGGCGAGTGGCTTAAATCTGCTCCAATACTGCTGTATGGAGATGAGATCCGCCAAAATTCGATCTGTTACCCTACTGCTTAGGGAGTTAAGATCTGTTGGAATGTGATCCGCTCCGCTCCTGCTCAGCGAAGATAAGATCTAATGTTCTGCCTGTTACCCTACCGCTTAGGGAGTTAAGGCGAGTGGCTTAAATCTGCTCCAATACTGCTGTATGGAGATGAGATCCGCCAAAATTCGATCTGTTACCCTACTGCTTAAGGAGTTAAGATCTGTTGGAATGTGATCTGCTCCGCTCCTGCTCAGCGAAGATAAGATCTGATGTTTTGCCTGTTACCCTACTACTTAGGGAGTTAAGGCGAGTAGCTGAAATCTGCTCCAATACTGCTGTATGGAGATGAGATCCGCCAAAATTCGATCTGTTACCCTACTGCTTAGGGAGTTAAGATCTTTTGGAATGTTGTTTCCGTCAATCTTGCTACATTGTCCACTGGGGGAATCTATCTGTAGAATTGATTTCCTGAGGTTTATGCTTATGCAAATGATTAGGATGCCATGATCAAAATGAGTCAAATGCTTCCTAATTGCACACATTATAATGCAAAAATGTTATGAGAATGGTCCCTACTTCGGCTATCATTACTCATTTATCCAAGCTTTACTCGAGGTGTCATTCACAATCTGCTCGTATGCCCCAGATCAAGTTGGCTCTATTATGACCCGCCGAAAATGGTCCTTTCCTAGGATCGGATTGTTTGAATTTTCTAATCATCACTCGAACTGAAAAGAGGGTTTTCTTTACACACGGGGGTTCTTTAAACAATCGTTCTGTTTTAGTTTCTTGCATTATTGGGAGATTTTACAGAGTAATATGCAGAACTTCATTTGTAAAGATATTTTAGTTCATCAATCGTTATTTCAACGTAACACATTTTATGTACAGCGAAAGGCAAAAACCTTGAGGATAGTCAGATTGGAACAAAGTCATTAAAGATACAAGAGGAAATTAATTTGACAACATATCTTTGAGAAGATCAAAAGATAGTGAACAGGACAAAAAGTCAAATGCCCTAGATATCGCAGTTTTGAGCTTCCGTATACAAACTCCATGAAGACTACTTTAGGTCTGACATGTGTTCTAGAAGATCCAAAGTACTTTGTTGATGCCCTGGTACGTAATGTACTCCACCTCTCGTCAGGTTAATTATAGTGAGATGCGTGTCGTTCGAAATTTGAGCCGCCCTTTCGGGTTTTCGACTCAAAACCCTTTAGTCTCAAGGCGCCCTTTGCGGGTTTTCACCTTGGCTTCTCCCTCTTTTTTTTTTTTTGAAATAGGAGTCTCAAAGCGCCCTTTGCGGGTTTTCACCTTGGCTTCCCTTCTTTTAGACAAAGTACTTCTTGACTGAGTCCGAATTCACTGGATTGGGTAAACTTTTCCCATCCATTTCTGCCAGAATCAACGCACCACCAGAGAAAGCCTTTTTCACAACATACGGCCCTTCCCAATTTGGCATCCATTTTCCTCTGAAGTCCTTCTGTATGGGAAGGATCTTTTTTAGTACAAGGTCCCCCTCGTAAAATTCTCTTGGACGGATCTTTTTATCGTAAGCTTGCATCATTCGCCTCTGATACATCTGACCGTGACGAATTGCCTTTAGCCTTTTCTCTTCAATCAGGTTCAGTTGATCGTATCGCGATTGAATCCATTCTGCCTCATCCAACTTTATTTCTGACAAGATTCGAAGGGAAGGTATCTCCACTTCAACAGGTAATACTGCCTCCATCCCATAAACCAGCGAGAATGGAGTTGCCCCTGTAGAGGTTCTAACAGACGTTCGATAGGCAAACAGCGCAAATGGCAACTTATCGTGCCAATCTCTATAAGTCTCAGTCATCTTTCCAACAATCCTTTTAATGTTTTTGTTGGCCGCTTCCACTGCCCCATTCATCTTTGGACGGTAAGGAGATGAATTATGATGTTTAATCTTGAACTGACTGCAAACTTCTGCTATTGTGCTATTATTCAGGTTCAGTGCATTGTCTGATATAATTCTCTCAGGCATTCCATATCGACAGATGATTTCTTTCTTCAAAAACTGACTTACTGCCGATTTGGTGACGTTAGCATACGAAGCAGCCTCTACCCATTTTGTGAAGTAATCGATAACCACAAAGATGAAACGATGCCCATTCGAAGCTTTCGGTGAAATTGGACCAATCACGTCCATGCCCCACATGGAAAAGGGCCATGGAGAAGTCATAACATGCAGAGGTGAAGGCGGTACATGAATCTTATCCCCATAGATCTGGCATTTATGACACTTCTTGGCATAGCTGATACAATCTCCCTCCATAGTAGACCAATAGTATCCAAATCTCATGATTTGTCTTGCCATCGTGAAGCCATTAGCGTGTATTCCACAGACGCCCTCATGTACTTCTTCCAAGATTTGCTTAGCTTCCACAACGTCGACACATCTCAAAAGTACCTGATCTTTTCTTCTTTTGTACAGGATATCCCCATCCAGTACATAGTCGCAAGCTAACCTTCTCAAGGTTCTTTTGTCATTCTCTGTCGCCTGTTCAGGGTATTCACGATTCTTCACATATCGTAATATATCACGATACCAAGGGTGGTCATCTTTTTCTTCTCCTTCAATGTTACAACAATGAGTTGGAGCTTCGAAAATGCTCATTTGGATAGGCTTCATATCCTCTTCTCTGTTTACTTTAATCATGGATGCCAAGGTTGCCAAAGCGTCTGCCATCTGGTTTTCATCTCGTGGGAGATAATTGAAAGTGATGTCGTCAAACTCCTCAAGTAGTCCCCGAACCACCCTCCGATAATTGATCAGTTTGGGATCCCTTGTCTCCCATTCTCCTTTAAGCTGGTAGATTACCAACGCCGAGTCTCCGTACACTTCCAATGCTCTAACCTTTCGTTCTATGGCCGCTCGAATCCCCATGATGCAGGCCTCATACTCCGCCATATTGTTGGTACAGTCAAAATCCAATTTGCATGTAAACGGATAATGGTCTCCCTCCGGGGATATTAAAACTGCCCCGATTCCATTTCCTACTGCATTGGATGCTCTGTCAAAGTTTAACTTCCATGGACGTCGTTCGGCAGTTGCTACATACATCAACTCCTCGTTAGGAAAATCAAAGCTCAATGGTTCATATTCTTCCAGAGCCCTGCTAGCCAGAAATTCTGCTATTGCACTTCCTTTTATGGCCTTTTGACTTACATATACTATATCAAACTCAGAAAGCAGTATCTGCCATCTCGCCATTCTTCCATTCAGGGCTGCTGACTCCATCATGTACTTTAATGGATCCATTTTTGAAATTAGCCACGTTGTGTGATACAACATATATTGCCTCAACCTTCGGGTCGTCCAAATCAAAGCACAACACAACTTTTCAATCGGTGGGTATCTCATTTCACAATCAGTAAATTTCTTACTGAGGTAATATATCGCCCTCTCTTTTCTTCCTGACTCGTCATGTTGACCTAGCACACATCCCATAGAGTTGCTGAACACCGACAAGTACAGTATCAGCGGTCTATCTGGACTAGGCGGAGATAGTACTGGAGCATTTGACAAATATTGCTTGACCTTATCAAAGGCATCCTGACATTCTTCATCCCAGGTACCCTGGTTGTGTTTCCTAAGAAGGCGAAATATGGGATCACATTTCTCGGTCAATTGTGAAATGAATCGAGCAATGTAATTCAACCTCCCAAGAAAACCTCGTACTTCCTTCTAAGTATGCGGTGGCGGTAGCTCTTGTATGGCCCTGACTTTGTCTGAGTCAACTTCTATTCCTTTCTCACTGACTACAAAGCCCAATAGTTTCCCTGACCTGACTCCAAAGGTACACTTCGCCGGATTGAGTTTCAACTGAAACTTTCTCAATCTCAAGAATAATTTCCTCAAGGCTTCGATATGTTCCTTTTCAGTTCTAGATTTGGCAATCATGTCGTCCACGTACACCTCGATTTCCCTGTGCATCATATCGTGGAATAAAGTCACCATGGCCCTTTGGTATGTTGCACCTGCGTTCTTTAGGCCGAATGGCATTACCTTGTAGCAAAAGGTGCCCCACAATGTTATGAAAGTGGTCTTATCCATGTCCTCAGGATGCATCTTTATTTGATTGTACCCCGTGAAGCCGTCCATGAAGGAAAACCATGAATAACCCGCTGTATTATCTACTAGGGTGTCAATGTGTGGCAAGGGAAAGTTGTCTTTTGGGCTAGCTTTGTTCAAATCTCTGTAATCGACACACATTCGTACCTTTCCATCTTTCTTAGGAACAGGCACAATGTTAGCTACCCATTCTGAGTACTTGACCTCTTTCAGGAATCCGGCATCAAACTGCTTTTTGACTTCCTCTTTGATCTTCAGCACAACGTCAGGCCTCATTCTTCGTAATTTTTGTTGAACTGGCTTGTAATCTTGTTTTATTGGAAGGCGATGTACTACGATGTCGGTATCTAGCCCTGGCATGTCCTGATATGACCATGCAAATACATCTTTAAATTCTCTCAGCAGCTCAACAAGATCTCGCCTAGTTTCCTCTGAAATGTGCGTCCCTATTTTCACCTCATTTCCTTCTTCCAACATTATGTTCTCCGTCGCCTCTTTCTCGTGGGGCAGAATTTGCTTCTCTTCTTGCTTTACCATTCTCAATAAATCTGGAGATACATCACAATCCCTGTCATCTTCGAAATCCTGAGGTTCATCTGAACACAAGTCTTGCTCAAAGGAGAATTCAGGACTTGCAGTATCATTGCTCAAATCATTGATATCTAGGGACCTGCGGAGTATGAAAGAATGTGCAAAGAATGAATGAATTTAATAATGATTGTTTTCATGTTATGAGTGAATTGAAAAATTGGCATGAGATTAGAAGGTCCAACGAATATTTATCGATAGAGAGAGCGTTTGTTTGTTTTGACAAAAGTGTTCTTTTATTGAAACAAAATATCCGAACATAAGCCTATTTCACAAACGAAATCTCATTACTTCTAGGCTTTATAGCAACGAGGGTGTTCTGGAAAATTACTCTGTAAAGTTCCTAAAGGTTACAGGAAGTTCTTCAGCAGTCCAATTGTTTAAAGAGCTCCCCGGTTCGTAAGGACGGATGTCTTCCAAATTCTTTTGCTCAGTCTCTTCATCATGTATGGCGTTGATGTGATAGCTTCCTTCCTCGAGCAATCCCACCTTGGGGTGAATTATCCCTCCTGACACAAAAGTTTGGGATATGTGAGGGAACGTCATCGATTCCCACTCAACTTCTCTTCCGCTCAGACGCGCCTTCCTTCTTTCCTGACGCTTTTCTATCTCCTTCTTTCTCTGCCTGTCATCTGGCCTAAATCCTAGGCCAAAGCGATCTCTTTTCTCCCTTATCTCGGGGACTCGGGTTCCACCTTGGAGGTATTTGCCTAACCCTTTTCCAGGCAAAGCTCCTTTTCCTACTATCATTTGCAAGCTCATCTTTGTGGTTTTGGATATCTTGGGCACTGGTTACTCATTTCCTTCCGAAATGAAGGTTGCATTGACAAATTCCAAGGAGCGGAAAGAACATTCAATTGACTCTTCATCTGCCTCCACATAGGGTGCGTTATTGGTAACCGCTGCTATGATGTCTTCTTCCGCATTTATGGTCACTAGTCGTCCGTCTGTCACTAACTTCAATTTCTGATGTAAAGAGGAAGGCACCGCTCCTGCTGAATGTATCCAGGGCCTTCCCAACAAGCAATTATAGGAGGGCTTGATGTCCATCACTAGAAAATCCACCTCATATGTGTTTGGCCCGATCATTAAAGGGATGTCAATTCTTCCCATCACCTTTCTCTCCGTGCCATCAAATGCTCTCACTATGTTATGGCATGCTTTCATGTGAGAACTATCTATTGGCAACCTGCTTAACGTAGATAATGGCAGGACGTTCAAGGCTGACCCGTTGTCGATAAGCACGCTTGGGAGTGTATATCCTTTGCAACGAGCGGTGATGTGTAGAGCCTTCGTCGATCCCATGCCACCAGGTGGGATTTCATCATCATTGAAATAGATGAAATTGTCAGCACTTATGTTACTAACAAGACGATCCAATTTATTGACGGATATGTCCTTAGTAACATAGGTCTCATTAAGCACTCTCATCAATGCCTCACCATGTACCTCTGAACCTAGGAGCAATGCTAACACTGATATCCGGGCTGGTTGTTTGCACAACTGCTCAACTACGCTATACTCGCTGTGTTTCAGGAATTTTAGGAATTCTTTAGCCTCTTCCTCCTTTACTGGTTCATTAATAAGTGTTTCAACCTCTTTCTCTTTCTCGGGGCCTAAGGTTTTTGCTTTCATGGGCGCAATCCTGATGCCTCCCGCGTCATAACGCTTCCCACTGCGTGTGTGAGAACCTTTGGCTTGGGTCTCCTTGGAAGCGTTGGCTATTTCCTCTTCTTTTGTCACCGTTATATTGCAGCCATAATTCCAGGGTATTCTTTTGCTATCCGTATAAGGAAAAGAAACAGGCTTGCGAATAATGACTTTCGGTGTTATTGGTGTCTCAACCTCATTATTTTTTGGTAGCGAAATGATAATCCTTGGCCGGTTGGTCCCTTGACTCGTCGAAGTTCCTTCCAACATGCATACATGTCCCTCGTCTGAGCCACCTTCGTAAAATTCTAGCTCCTTGTTATCCATAAGGCTTTGTACCAGAGCCTTAAACTCGACACATTCCTGAATCTCGTGGCCCTTTTCTTGATGGAACTCACAGTAGTCTCTCACTTTTCCATCTCTTCCTTCGGAGATCAACATTCTTCTTTTCATCATCTCTTTCCACATTGCCTTTAACGGTGTCCTTACTTCAGCAATGTCTTTTTTGACCCTTCTCGCATCGGTTTTTCTGATTGCGTTCACCCCTTGATCGCCGTGGTTCGGCAGCGGGTTTTCCGTACTAGGGGTATCGTCAAATTTCACGATCCCTATTTTGATAAGTCTTTCCACGGCCTTTTTGAAGCTGACACAATTTTTAATTGAATGCCCCTGTACTCCGGCATGGTATTCACACTTGGCATTAGCATCATACCACTTGGAATATGGGGGTTGCAAGGGTTTCAGGTGATAGGGAGCTATTGCGTGTGCATTAAATAAGCTCTGATAAAGCTCCCTATACGTCACTGGAATAGGTGTGAACTGTATCTTCTCAGAGTTCTGTTTTGAACTAGATTCCTGCTTTTGAGAACCCTGTTGCCCACCTGTAGCCGTTCTCGGCTGGCTAACCGTAATTGCCCTCGAGCTGTAACTGCTCGCATTGTTCACTTCATTATCCTTCCTTCTTGGGGCTGGCCTTTTAGTGGTTTCTCCTTCTATCTTACCACCCCTTATGGCGCTTTCAATCATTTCCCCCGCCATAACTATGTCGGCAAAGCTCTTGGTGGTACTTCCAATCATGTGAGTAAGGAACGGGGCCTTCAGGGTATTTATGAATAACATGGTAATTTCCTTCTCTAATAGTGGTGGTTGAACTTGCATGGCGACCTCTCTCCATCTCTGTGCGTATTGTCAGAAGCTTTCATTATGCTTCTTTTCCATGTTTTGCAGAGTAATTCGGTCAGGAGTCAAGTCAGCCACGTGGCTATACTGTTGCATGAAGGCGTGTGCTAGGTCTCTCCAGGAGCCAATCCTATCGCGACTCAGTTGATTATACCATTTAGCCGCGGCCCCCACTAGACTGTCTTGGAAACAATGAATTAGCAGTTGATCGTTGTTCACGTACCCTGTCATTCGCCTACAGAACATAGTGAGGTGGGCTTCGGGACAGCTAGTCCCATTGTATTTTTCAAACTCTGGCATTTTAAATTTGTAGGGGAGGACTAAGTCTGGGACCAAACTAAATTCTTTGGCGTCCATCCCTTGTCGCCCATCAGCACCTTCTAAAGCTCTAAACTTTTCTTCCAACCACTTGCAGCGCTCCTCTAATTGTCTTGAGGATTCGATCCTTTCCCTCTCCTTCTCAGCCAAGTCCAAATCAGGGGTGAGTGAATTGATGGGATTATCTAACGGGTTGGACCCCGAGCCATCTTGTAAGTTCACAGGCATTCCAATATCAATTTGCCCCTGTTGAGGCCTAGCAGTAACAGACGGCCTTCGCAGGGGAGCCTCCGTCTGTGTTTGAGTACGGGGTGGGGTGAAACCTGGAGGATAATCATCATTATCTTCCGCGGTGGTAGCCATAGGGGCCTTTCCCTTATCCATTGCCCCTTTTAGCAGCTGAGCCATTTCAGCCACCATACTTCTCTGAGCTTCCATCATCTGTTCACGCATATCCTGTTGTATTTTTGCCAGTTGTTCTTGCAATTGCTCCTGCATTTCCTTTTGGAGCTGTTTGAATCTTTGATCCATATTCTTAGTTTTAGCACGTGTACCGTAGGGATGTGGAGTTTCCAGATTCTTTTCCTCTGCGATATTTTCCACTAATCAGGGTCTTTTCGGTTTAAATGCATGGGATGTGATGCAATGCGAATGCATGAATGCAAAAGACATCGATCCCGATTCAGTTTCAATTTAGAAAACGTTGTTTAAGGAAAAAAAATCCTTACACAAAACAGATTACAGACACTTTCATCGTTAGGTCCAGAGTTTCAATTTTTAAATAACAAGAACAAAAAGTTTTTACAATAAGCTGATTACAGATATGCCTTTGCCTTTAGGCCTAAAGTCTTAATTTTCCTAAGCAACGCCGCCAATTCTCGACCTCGGTCTGATTCTTGCTCGTATCTGACACTTAACACATCGGCTTACACTGCCAGGTCTTGCAGATGGTCAGCGACTTCTCGAATCTGGACGATGGCCTCCCCCATAAGGTAATCTCTATCTCTGACTTGATTTTGGAAATGCTGAAGCTCTCCCTTCCGGTGTTCCTCTCGTGCTTCGAGCTGCTCAATCTGGAGTCCGCAGTCCTGTAATGCTGCTTCTATCTCCTCAATTTGATGTTTCATCTCCTCAATCTTGCCTTGACTTGCCTTCAGCTCAGCCGCAGAGTTACGACTTCGGTGAAGATGAAGGGACCGTCTGAGTTCAGTCACCTTAGCCTTTAATCCTTGATTTTCTTTCTGATTCTCTACCAAGTTCCTTTCCAGGGCTTGATTCTGTGCCCGCATTTCTTGGAACTTCTTCTCCCAATGGTCGGCTTTGGCCTTTTCTTCCCGAACCTCTAATTGCCATTGTTCAGAAGTCTTTCCCAATCCGGCTCTCTTCCTTGATAGTTGCATCTTCTTATATCGTTCCTTCAGATCATCTCGATCTTCTTCTATTTTCCTTTTTTCTTTCTTTACCTTTTCAACCTCAATTTTCTGGACGTCAACATCTAAGCTCAGATACATCTTCTCTTCTTCTAACTTCTCTATCTGTTTCGTGAGCTCTCGATTCTTCCTCTCAAATTCTAACTTTACGAGTTCTAATTCTGAAGGAATCACTCGTAAGTTTTCCTCTATTGATCTAGCTGTTTCCAGACTCGGCCTCGGGATGTTGTCATTGGTCCTCTTGCTAAACCAGTCCTTGTACTCAGGGGTCGTCGTCGGGCCATCGGTCAAAGCCTTCATGGAGCACCTCTTTTTCCAGGCGTCGGAAATCTCTCGTATCTTCTTTTTATAGTGATCGCCTTTGTATGAGAAATCACTTTGGGCCAAGCCACGTGTTGCCGGTATAAACTGTTCCGCTTTGTATTGCCTCAAAACGAGTAATGGCGCGTAACCGACCACTCCCCAAATTCCAGGAAGAGGTACCCAATCAAAAGTCCCGCAACGATAAAGGATTTCTTTAGGGGCCATCCAATGAGCTTTCCATACAACATCTTCTTCTCGGAGATTCCGAAGTATCTCTATCCATCTTTCTTCCGTGATGTCGTCCCTTCTAGTCGTAGTCGCTGCTTCTTTTAAGGGAGAATAGTCCTGTAAGAATACTCCGCAAGGACCTCTATCGCCCCTCCAGAAGTGACTGTGGAACCACACTAACAACAACTGTGCACAACCGATGAATCTGCCTTCACCAGTTCTCCTACATGCATTCAAGGACCGAAATGTTTCTGCTAGGATTGCTGGCACGGGTGTGACTTGTTTGTCGAGTCGATCGAATAAATCTGTGACCGCCTCGTCTATATGCCCCATAGCCTTCGGAAAAACCACCAACCCATAGATACTTAAGGCCAAGACATCCACCTTTCTCTTCGCGTCGGGATGCGTCAATATCAGATCCCTTAGGCTTGCCCACGGAATACATTTGCTATCGCCTTTTTGTTGGATTCGAGCTGCAGCCCACTGCTCACTCATTCCCGTGATAATCATTAACTTTTTCACGAAAGTGGGGAGATTGACAGCCCTAACGTAAGCTTTGTTGTCTTGAATTCTTGGACAGCGGAGCAGGACGGTATATTCTTCCAAAGTGGGTGCTAAGTCTACCTCACCGAATGTAAAACAGCTATAAGCAGGGTTCCAAAATTGTACCATAGCCCGAAACAGATGCTTATCCACCTTAATGTCTAGCAGATAGGGAAGATCTCCGTAATTTTGATAGAACAGCTGTTTAGCTTCATCATCCCATTGGGTCCAAATATCCCTCAATTCCTGAAGCTCGTTCTGTGCTGAACTGATACGAGTAAAGTCCCACAACTCCGACGTATATGCCTCGGCGACACTATCTCCTTTTTCTAACTGGGCTTTCTCTGACCATGCACGTATGTTGGCGTTGTCTTCCACTTTGTCAAGATATTCATTCCCCATTACAAAACTTTCTAACTTAGAAATAGAACCGTGAATCGATACCTTTAAATGTTGGATGACATGCAATGATAACAAAACAAAAAAGGGTCAGTGTCATATATAACAGATACAATTCAAAGATAATAAACAAGCACCTACATGGGTAGTCACTGAAGGTTACCTCCGTACTACCTAGGGCAGGCACTTAAGGCTCACTATATGCGTTTCGGTTCTAGAGAGAAGGGTACCCGAACCAGCAGATTCCTCGATCCTCACCCATTATAGGCTCATATGGACCAAGTTCAGTTCAGGGGGACACATTTCCCTATGGCCATGCGGAGATGAAAATCTCACAAAACCATAAGTACGGATGTATCCCGGAAGCGATTCGCCAGCCCATGCGGAGGTGAAAACCTCACGAAAGCGTAGCTCCTCACTCCCACTTAAGGGTGTGACCACAACGGTCTTGCAAATGCAATGTGTGCGAGGAAAATAACAGACATACGCAACAATTACATGTAAAAATATCATATTTTAGAAAATTTCCAACTCAGACATTAAGACAAAAAACAATCAATTTTTGGCTTGACTCTCTTGATTCCCCAGTGGAGTCGCCAAGCTGTCGTAACCATTTTTTGAAAAAAAACGGATGTCGACTTAAAAAGGAAAAAGAGGAGTCGCCACCAATCTTTTTAGGTGTGATTGGATCACCTTATAAAATGTTTTGGTCTACGAAAAATTTGAGAAAACGGGCTCGGGAGTCGGTTACGCGCGGGGAAGGATTAGCACCCCCACGACGCCCAAAATCAGTACCAAATTGAGCAATTTTCTGTCTTAAGTCGAAATTTAGAAAGATTTAAAAGTAGGATTCCTTTTTTTTGAAACAGGGATAACTTGAGTAGAAAAGTCGGGATTCTTTCGCCTCGGAAGAATACAATCATCACATCCAGCACGATTGGACACGAGATTCGTGAATTCTTTGAAACTAGAGATGTCTCGCAAGTTGCAAAACTTTGTTTAGAAGGGTATTTTAAGTATTTAGTCGGATGAGAAACCGCAACCCAGCACGTTAAGGCACTATTTCTCGAATCTCTAAATACAAATACATTGCCTCGTTTTTGGAACATTTTTAATAAAATTTGAGATGATTTGGGTTGAAAAATCGAGATTCTTTCGCTTCGGAAGAATACGAACATCACATCCAGCACGATTGGACACGAAGTTCTTGAGTTCCTCGAAACTAAAGTTATCTCGCAAATTGCAAAATTTAGGAGGGCATTTTAGGTATTTAGACGAATGAGAAATCGCAACCCAGCATGTTAGGGCACTATTTCCCGGATCTCTAAATACGAAAATATCGCCTCGCTTTTAAACATTTTGGATTGAATGAGATATATATTTTGAGAATGATATAGAAATGTTTGAACATAATATTGGAATATTGTGATGATAATTGCAATGATATTTAGTAAAAGGGCGATATAGAAAGGTGTGTTTTAAAAGAGTGTATACGTAGTAAGATATATGTATATAATAAATTGCATGACATGGTTAGACAAAGTATATTCACGAGACCGAAAAGAGTATGAATACTATGACATTAAAGATATGCATGAAGGTATATAAATGTACGCAGGATATAATATTTGAATTTTATATGATACAATATAAAAAATATAAGGCTAATAAAATGTAAAATACGTGTTTATAAAAGTACGATACATAATATATAGATGTGATGTATGTGTAGATGTAGTATTGGAGCTGAATATATATATGATATACAAGGACATATATGTGAATAAGATAGCACGAAACGATATGGAATAATACGTATAATATGTGCATGAAGGATAAAATATTTGAAAGTACAAGTGTATAGTATAATATGTATGAGGTGACGAAGATGCGAAGGACAGTTTATGCATGATACATATATATATTTTGAAGATTATATGCGTAATGTACGAAGAATGTATGATATATAAAAGGGTGCATTATTTAAAAGACATAATATATGTGAGAACATATAGATATTAATATTAAGATATGGTAAAAAATAGTACTAAAAATGTATAAAAGAATGTATAAATATAATATTAAAATATATATATATATATATATATATATGCAAATACAATATACACATAATACATATAGAGAACTATTAATATGAAACCTAAATGTATAATGATATTAAAAAATATAATATTAGTATTAGACATACAATAGTTAAAATATATGTATAATAAAAAATAAAAAATATTTATGTAACAAAAATAGAATATATATATATATATATACACATATATATGTATATAATATATACTATACATAATATATATGAAAACATTGAGAATATATATATAATAAGTGCATAAAATGTTTACAATGGTAAGTAATAATATGATGATAATAATGACAATAACAATTAAAGTAGATATTAATAATAATAGTAAAATAATAATAATAATAATAATATAAAGGAAAGAAAAAGAATAATAATAAGAAAAGGGGTCCAAATTGGGTTAAAATTGAAACTTTCGGGCAGATTTAAAATTAAAAAAACGATCGTGGAGGACCTATTTGAACACGGGATCAACATAAGGGGACCAAAGCAGCAATTTCCCCGAGCTTTTAAAACGCAGCGTTGCAAAGGGGACCAAATTGAAATACGTAATAAATTATCGGGGTCAATTTAAGAGCTTTAGAAACTTAATTGCCGATCACTAGAAAAGCGGAGGGGCTAAGTGCGCAAATAGCCCCTCCGGCTGAAAAACACGCGGACCTTAACCGGTTCGGGTCGGATCTCGAGTCGGATCTCCGAAACGACGTCGTTTTGGGGTTAAAACGCAGCCCCCAAAACGACGTCGTCTTAGTGGGCTATAAATAGGCCAAGTTGGTTAAAAAAAATCATTTTAAACGGGTGGGAGAAAAAAAGAGGAGAGAGGGGAGAGCAGGGGTGCCCGGAGCGATTTCCGGTGGTCGGTCCGACCACCGGCGGGCCACCGGACCGCCGCGCCGCCGCCGGTGCCGGCCACCGCCCACGGTGGCCGGAAAGGTAAAAATTTTTGCTTTTTTTATTTATTTTTTTATACCCTTTTTTACTATTTATAACGTATTTTTGAACTAAAAAGAACTGAAGAGTAAAAAAGGGATTCGAAGCAAAATATACCTCTGAGTTCTGATTTTGGGTTCGTTTGGTATTTTGGTTCACTGATTTGGTGCTATTCCGTCGTTAGAGCCACTGCTTTTGTATTATTAACCTATTATTCTGATTACCAAATGTTCTCTGCTTTGTATTGATTTGAAAAGAAAATGTAAAAAAAAGGTCCTTACAACATATTTCAATCGGCTTTATATAGCCCTTTTACACTGATTTTCTATTATTTCTTTTCTGCTTGCTGTCCTTTCTTTTAATTTCTTGCAGGTACAAAGGTGGTGGCATGGGCGGTGGATGTGACCAGATGCCAGTGCAAGTGGGGTGAATTGATGCTAGGGCGGCAGCAGTTAGGTCTAGGGTTTAGGTTTTCTTTGTTTTTGATTTGGGCTGTATCGTTGGGCTAGGGGATAGTGATGTAATGGGTTAAATGGGTCTTAAAGTTTTGGGTCTTGTACGGGTTTCAATTTAGGGGTTGATTTTGTAAATGGTTGTGGGGTTGGTTTAATGCCCCGGGTAAATTTGGGTATGTACAATAAATATTTTCACGAGATTTTGTCTTATGTTTTAGTTTTTTTTTTTAGGCTATATAAATAATTGAAAACATGATCATCCACAATTAAAGGTAAGAAAATCTACACACTTATATTTATGTATAATGTTAGTGTTGTTGTTATTTTTTTTATTTTTATAAAAAAAATGGCAAAAAATCTTAAATGCTTATTATTTCAAAAAGAAAAAAGAAAAAGAAAAAAAGAGTGGCATGTGTTAATGAAAATGATACACATGTATACATTCATCATTATTGAGCTGCAAGCTTAATCATATATACCATATAGTTAAGAGTATGTTTGTTGTAGCTGTGAAAGTCCATTGTATGTATTTTGGTGTAATTGTAATGTCTCAGCATTCAGTTGTGTCTATTTTCTTGCATTTTCTTTTTAGCAAAACAATTTTCTTGTGTGTATAACATGGTTTCTAGCTGTGTGAGTTTGTGAATATCAACTTAAATTCTTTTGAGCTATGTTATTAAGATATGGATGTAGTGCTATATATGTATATGTGTTTGGTATGATATTCATATTCATTATATATATTCATTGCTTTTTGAGATTTCTTGAAGAATCATATCTTCATATCGGTATCTAAATATGTGTATGATAAAAGTGTTAGACATGAACATTTCAAGAAAGAAACGATGGAGCAACATAACTTTTTAGATACTAAATGTTTTGTATATGTATAATCATATTCCTATCCTACATAGGGAAATGATGAGACTCTCACTTTGGGCGCGGATGCTTTCTTGAAGATAAAAAGATTAAGACTACTCAGAGTCCTTTGTTGGTCAAATTGTTGTGATCTCACATATCTTTTTAATGAGCTACGGCTTTTAGATTGGATGGAATGTCCTTTAAGATCATTGCCTTCAAGTTTTTAACCCGAAAATCTTGTTATACTTCTCCTATCTTATAGTAATATTAAACAACTATGGAAGGAAAAAATAGTAAGAATTAACTCATTTTGTCTTTGTTTTCCAACTTATTTCGAGAAGAATGAATAACTTTTTATTATCATAGAAAAATAAAAATAACCTTCACTATATTTTTTATTCTTTTATCTCTTTATTATTGTTTTCTTTTTTTTACAGAAATTTATTATTGTTTTCAACTGCCCCTGTGTAAGTTGAAAGTGCTCAAACTCAAAGGGTCGGAAAACCTGATCAAGGCATCGGACTTCACAACTTCCCCAAATCTTGAAATTTTGGTTTTGGAAGGTTGTATTAGATTGGTATATCTTCATCCATCTATTGGATTTAAGCTTTTGAATTTAAGAGGCTGCAAAAGTCTGTGGAGCTTTCCAACCAAAATTGGAATGAAATGTCTTGAAATGTTAATTCTTTCAGGTTGCTCAAAACTTCAAAGCTTTCCAGAGGTTGATGGGAAAATGGAATGTTTGTTGGAGCTTAGTTTTGATGGGACCAACATTAAAGAGCTACCTTCTTCAATTGGAAATCTCAAAAAGACTTAAACTTTTGAATTTAAAAGACTGAAAAAGTCTTAGGAGTCTTCAATCAAAGTTGGAATGGAATCCCTTGAAATTTTCAGGTTGCTCAAATCTTAAAAGCAATTTCCAGAGATTGATGGTAAGATGGAATGTCTGCTAAGGCTTTATTTAGATGGGACAAGCATTGAACAACTTCCCTCTTCAATTGGAAATTTGAGCAGTCTTGTTTTGTTAAATTTGAAAGATTGCAGAAACCTTGTGAGTCTCCCAAGGAGCATAAGTGGATGTAAAAGTTTAAAAACTCTTAATTTTTCTGGTTGTTATAAAGTTGAATATTTTCCATAGAATTTGCAGCAACTGGAGTTTTTTGAAGAGCTTGACTTAAGTAAAACAGCCATACGAAAACCACCATCCTTTGTTTCTCAATTAAAAAATCTTAAAGTTTTGTCATTCAATGGGCGCAAGGGATCTTCATCTAAGTTACTACAAAATTTGCCTTCCCTTTTCAAGGTAATTCAAGGAGGAAGTACAAATTTTACCTTCATTGTTAGGTTTGAGTTCATTAAAAGAGCTGAATCTAAGGGACTACAATCTTTTCGATATTCCTAATGATATTTGTTGTCAATTTTCTTTGAAAGAACTTGATCTTAGTGGTAACAGCTTCATCAGCATACCGTCGTCTCTTACTCGTCTTTCCAAGCTTCAATATCTTGGATTGTCGAATTGCAAGGAGCTTAAATCGTTGCCTGAACTTCTATCAAGTATAGAAAATGTGTGGACAGATGGTTGTGCTTCACTTGAATTAGTTGCAAATCCATCAAAAGTATACAATTAAACCGGTTGGGCTTGGTTTTGTGCTGTTCACTGCTATAGATTGGTTGAGAACATCAATGCATTAACATTGTTGAAAAAACATCTTAAGGTCAATGATTAATTTGATCCCTTTTGCACATACAAAATCTCATGCTTGAGAATTTATGTTTTTAGTTACCAATGATGGGCGTTCTATTTTGCAGGTATTTGCGAATTCAAGAAAAATATTTGATATTATTATACCAGGAAGTGAAATCCCAAAATGGTTTAGTCAACAGAGAGGTGGCTCTTCAATTAAGATACATCTACCTACGAATATTCGGAATGATAGTCAATGGATGGGAGTTGCTTTTTGTTGCATTTTTGTCAGTGATGATACTTCATGGGATGAGAATGTCATGTGTAAAGCTGTTATCCAGGGAAGAAATCCTCGAGTAGTTGATTGGTGTGGCTTGCTTGTAGGTAAAGAATCTGGCCAACTCATAATGAAGGACCACATTTTTCTTCGTTATTGGTCGCCTGACATATTGTATCCATTTTCCTAGGAGAATGAATCAAGCGAACATGAAACCAAGAATTTATCCACATCAGATTGCTCGAATCAGGAATTCAATGAGCTTGAGATGGCTATGACATCCTTCTGTGGTCCCTTGGTTAAGATGAAGAAGTGTGGAGTTCGAACTGTGTCAGAGAAAGATTTGGACGAGATGGAACAAATAAAAGAGAAGCGTAGCAGTCAATGTTTTGCTACTTTTGAAGATATCCATTAACTCTCTGCTGATTATGGATCAATAGGTAGCACTTCTCTTGCAAAAAGAGAGCGTAATATCTATGAAGAGACGGAAGAAACAAAACGGATGAAACAAATTTTCAATTTCGTAATGAGCCGACCACAGAAGAAGCATTAGCCTTGTCTTATTACATTTTTGTTTACTTTATTTATACTTTCTTTTGTTTAAAGTTTTCATTCTGAACATGATGTTTTTAAGAACAAGTGCTTGTTTAGGACAAAAAAACAGAGAAAAATGACTGAAAAATTCAACTTCTTAATGTTCAACCGAAGCTTACATCTTTAAACAAGCAGTAAGCTTGAGTGAAAAGACAACAGTCATCTAATACTTACCTAACATCACTAAAATGACTTGAAATTCATAAAACAAGACTTGATTTAATCAAGTCAATCATCACCTAACCATCCTACCAACTTAGTTCAAATTCAACTGATTTATAGTTATGTGAATATGTGTATAGTTTACCTTACAAATTTTGAGTGACTACATTTTGTGTAAGTTATAGATATAATCCATATGCTTTAATTTGGTCAATTTTAGTCTTTTTTAAATTAGTCAAATTTAGTCTTTATAATTTTTTGAATTTTAAATTTTAAGTTCTAATTCAAACAATAGTAATTAAAAATGTTTGATTAAATCCTGCTATTAGTCCTTTATAATATGTAAAGTTATAGATTTAACTCATATTCTCTAATTGGATTATTCTTTTTTTTAGGATCTAATTAGATTATTCTTAATCTTTATATTCTTCAAATTTTGAAATTTCAAGATATTACTATGTGTGATTATTTATCTAGATTTATTTAATATAAAAAGATAAAAACACATAAAATTTTAAATATAGTAAATAATATATATATATATATATATATATGAAAACTATTTTAAAATTTTGGATATAACCATATTAAATGCATATATTTATTCACCCTAAAATCCAAATAACATATGAAGCTTTCTATTAAAAAAAAGATAAAGTTACAACTATGTCTCTTTGATTCTCCATAATTTTTCCATGTGAACAAAACCATATGAATAGAAAATTAGGAAAAAAGAAATGAGTATATATATATATATATATATATATATGCGCATGAAATTTATTAATAATGTTAGTGTGATAATTTATGTGTATTTCATGTTGATATGATATTATTTTTATTTTATGTCACGTCAATAAATAATTTAAATATTATAAAAAAGATTAAATTTCAAAAAAGTTAAAAATTAAAAAAAATAAAAAAAAAGCATGAAGCACACTTAGATTGTCATGTGAGTTGCCATATTTAAAAATTGAACATTTTAGTCAATATTTTCATTTAAAAAATAATAAATCAATTATTTTTAAAAATTTGACGATCAAATTCGACTATTTTTGAAAGGTTAATGGACAAATTTAACTTAAAAAAAAAAAGAACCAAATTAACAAAAAAATATAAAATTTAAAGACAAAATTTATGATTATGACTAAATTTGTTTTACTGTACTAGAATTAAAGATTGATAACCGTACTAGAATTAAAGATTGATAAGAAGCTGTCGAAACCATTTTTTGAAAACAGGAGACGACTTTGGTTTTGAAAATGAAAATTAAAATGGGAGTCGCCACCAATTTTTTTTATAAGGTGTGATTGGATTACCTTGAAATTTGATCATTTTAATAAAGTTTAAATTTACTAAAATAATGATTTTTGGGCTACGAAATCCAGAAAATGAGTTCGGGAGTCGGTTATGCACGAGGAAGGATTAGCACCCTCGATACGCCCAAAATTGGTACCTAATTGATTAATTAATGTCTTAATGTTGAAAATTTGAAAAGATTTTTAAAATGTGAGCCCTTTTTATTTTAAAGAAAACTTAAATGAATCGAATTTGATGCTAAGACCCTCTTGTCTTAAAGCAATAAAATGTCACATCCAATACATTAGGACACGACATTTCAAAACATTAAGAATAAGCTTGTCTTTTGATTTCTAAAACTCGTGCATTTTAGTTTTAAAAGGTTATTCAATCATTTGAATCAATCGAGGAAATCGAAACCCAATACGTAGGGCACGATCTCTTGAATTTCTCAAACGCAGAATATTGCCTTTATAAAAATCTTTTTTATGCGCCGGGTAAAATTAATATAAAACGAATTCGTTATAAAAATATAAAAAGAAATCACGATGATAATATGCGTAGCAAAACAATTAATGCGCTAACACGAATGACAATAAGGAATACGAGAATATAATAAATAGATAAATAAAATAAACAAACTGATTATCAATAATAAGGAAAACTACAAAATTTAAAAAAAGTAAATAAACACATAAATAAATGGTGTGAAAATGATGCGAACAATATTAATAGCAGTAATGAATAATCTAAAGTTTGGAGTTAAAAGAATATGAATAAATAAATGATAATGGTATTAGTACTAAACAAAATTGAGAAGTAATTTTGAAGTTTGAGATTACAAGAGAATATAGATAAATAATAAAATGATAAAACAAAATAAATATATTTAAGGGAATATTATGTATATGAATACAAAGGATATATAGTAATAAAAATACTAATAACATTGAATTAATTAATTTAATCATAACATAGTAAAAATAACAAAAGGAACTGATAAGAACTGAATTGAAAAAGGAATTTAAGCGAATAAACAAACAAACATTAAATAGAACGGTTTAATAACAATAATAATAATTTAAATTTTGAAAGTTCAGTAATAAATGAATAGGTAACGGAATAAAAATAACAATAACAGAGGCAAGAGTAAAAAATGCAACAAGCCAAATAAAAAAGGTAAATAAATAAATCAAAACTAATATAAGTTTGATTAAAAATTGAAATTAAAACAAAATATTTAATAAGATATTAAATAAAACAGTTTTTTTATAATAATAAAATTTGAAGTTAAATAGACCAAGGATGGAATTAAAATCAAATTCGAGGTACACATTATAAATAATAAAAATGGCTGACAAGGATCAAAATATAACGCACTAAAAATAATGGGGACCACAAGGGAAAATATCCCCGGTCCTAGCATGCGCATGAGGCCCGAAAGATCAAAGGACTTATTTAAAAAACAAGCAAAATCTAATGGCCAAATTAAGAGAAAAAGCAAAGATAGAATAGGGCCTGATCGAGGGACGCTAAAAGATGGAGGGACCTCACGCGCAAATACCCCAATAGTCGGGAATGCGCTGGCTCACCCCCCACCGAACGGCGTCGTTTTATCACTGCATATAAGGCCCAAAAAAAATCTGCTCACCCCATTTTTATCCCTGATTCAGAAAAAAAAATAAAAAAGCTTTTAAACCTTCTCCTCCTCTCTTCTTCCTCCGACGATCGAAGTCCGCCGCCGTTCATCGCACCACCACCGTTTTGGTGGCCGACGGTGCGCGGGGACGACCCTCTAGTCCCTTTTCAAGGCGTGCTCGAAGGCCACGCTTTCTTAGCCCGAAAGACCGAGAGAAGAAGGCCCCTCTTCACCTTTGGCTTCGGTTTCGACGACGGAGAAGAGGCTCCGACTACGTAACCGCGGTGGTCCTGGGTAGGCCTCCTTCTTTTCCTTCGGTTTTCATATATATGCAAAGAAAGAAGAGAAAAAAATAATAATAAAAACAAAAGAACGAAAATGAAAGAAACTCAAATCGGAAATCCTTTTGAAACTTTTTTTTTTTTATTATCGATTGTCTGTATACAAAAGATCGGATCTTTTACAATGGCTTTATAGCCGAAGTCCTTTTTCTACTGTTTGCTATGTTTCTTTTTTATTTTTCATATCTCTGCTTCTCTGTTGCTGCTTCTTGTGTTCTGTTTCTGCTTCTTTTCTTTTTGCAGGTGTCGGCGAAGGTGATGGGACGGGGTAGCAAGGCCTGAGCAGGCCTCGGGCGTGGTGCGTGCTGAGGCGCACATTGGGTGGCCGACCTAGGTGCGGCGCTGGAAGGGCTAGGGTTTCTGCTTCTGCTAAAGCAGTTTAGGTCTTGGGCCTACCAGAATTTGGGCTAGGTTTTTAGTAATTTGGAATTTTTTTTGTTTTTAATTTGGGCTTTATTTTGTTTATGAACTTGGGCTGTTCAATTTTGGGCTTGTAAAAACAATGGACTGTTTATTTATTTTTGTTTTATTTATTTGGGCCCGGGCAAAATTGGGCTTCTACAGAAGCAGAAGAGGATTAAGGGCCAGTTCTGCATTGCTTTTCAAAAGCACTTCTGACTCCAAAAGCACTTCTGGAAGAAAAGCTGTGCAGAACAAGCTGCTTTTGGCTGAAATTTTTAGCTTTTCAGAAGTGCTTTTCAAAAGCACTTCTGAAAAGGAGAAGATAAATTTTTAGCTTTTCCTCTCCCAAAAGCACTTTTAGTGCTTAATTACTTTTTTACCCCTCCAATAATATAATACTTTCTCTTTTTTTTTTCTTGATACTTAATTCCAAATGTATTAAAATCATTAATTAAAAATAAAAAATATTTTTTAAAATACTAATTACAAATATTTAATAGTTATATTTAAATATTTAAAATATAATTTATATATTCTAATTAAATTTTATAAATAATTAATATTTATTGCTTAAAAATATTTGAAATTTATATTTTATATATTAAAATATTAATAAGAAGTTATAATAATTTTTTTATATTTTTACTAAAATATAATAAATTAACTAATTTAAATATTATTTAAATGTATATTTGTTACTTGATAATAACATGTCTAAAATGGACATTTTATTACTCAAAAGTACTTTTTCACAGCAATGCTAAACACTCAAATTTTTCACAGCACTTTTCGAAAGCACTTCTCAAAAGCACTTTTTCACAGCACTTTTCAAAAGCATTTTTCAAAAGCATTGCCAAACTAGCCCTAAGTAGTATGAGTTTAGGCGTCCAAGAGAGAAGAGATTAAGGTTGCCTTGAATAGTTTCAGTTTCCAGAATTTCGTCACTCTTTTCCATCATTTTCATGGGTAATTTTGTTTTCTTCCTTTTCATTCTATGAACCTTCAAGGTTGGTAATGAGACTAGGATGACGTCTTGTCCTTGGTGTCTTTTATTTCTTGGAAATATACTGGGGATGGCTGGCTGGTGGTCTTAGTCTGTTTTTAATATTGTCTAAAACTTTTATTTTTATAAACAATTTATTATATAATATAAATATAAAAAGTTTAATATAGTTGAATAAACTAGTGAAATCTCGTGTTGATTTTAATTCAGGCGGGTAGGCAGGGCCAAAGGGCAAATTTTCAGTTTAGTACTTTGAAAATTTTAAAATTATAAGTTAGTTTAATTGTAAAAATGCACTTTACCTTAAAAATGAAAAATTTTCAATTTAATCTCTTTAAAATTTTTAACTAACAGGCATATAAAAGAAAATTATACTTTGATCCCTTTAAATTTTTATAATTTAATTTTAATCCCCAAAATAAACTTCTGGCTGCCTCTATGTTTTAATTTATGCAAATTTAATTCTTCTTCACTTAATAAGAAGATTCTTAAAGTGGGCATTATTTTCTTAATACAAAGACCGAAATGAAAAATAATAAATCTTTATGGATTTTAATAAAAAAAATTAAAATTTTGAGTAAAAGTTTTATTGTTTTTTAATATTTTATAATAATACTGGTTAAAAAATTATAATAATATCTAGTCCATAATAAAACCAACCGTCCAACATTTTTTGTTTATTAAAGTTTATAATTACCTCCACTTTGTCAACCTTCTTGAATTCTTCCTTTTCTGATCAGTGACCCAGCTTGTCTTCAACCACTACACCCTTTCATTTTTCCACAGAAATTGCCCAGAAACCTCTGTTTACTTTCCTTGCAAATTTGAACTATTCTTCTCTTTCTTCATGCTCCTATACTTAACAAAGACTGTTTGTAGTTTCTTTCTGGCTGGCGATTAGGCGATCTGTTTTTTGATTTTGATACCTTTTTCTTCTCATCATGTTGTCGTTGCCTTCAACTTCATCCTCCATTTCTAGAAAGAAATATGATGTTTTCTTAAGTTTTAGAGGTGAAGATACCCGCAAAAACTTCACTGATCATCTTTATCATGCTCTGAAAAGGATGTCATAGCCCAATTTTTGCAAAGAAGAATAAACCCAAACCGAAACCAAGATTAAATAAAGTCCAGTCCATTTAAAGTTTTTAAGCCCAATTACAATACCCATTTACAACCAACCCAATTACAAACCCAACATTTCAAGCCCAATAACCCTTGGCCCACTGCCCAAACCTAGCAGGAACCCTAACCCCGAATACCCATTTGCCCTAGCCGCCTCTACCCACTTGCACTGGCCTCTGACAGCAGCCACCTGCTCCACCGCCCTTCCTGGTCACGTCTCCACCGCCTCTACCTGCAAACAATTAAAATGAAAGGACAGAAAGCGAAGAGGAAATAGTAAAAATAATAAAGTGTAAGGCTATAAAAGCCGATTCAAATCGAGTGTAACGGGGGATTTTTTTTTTTCGGTTTTTCTTTGAAATACAAAGAATAGAGCAGTTAAACGAAAAACCAGTCATATTCAGATACTAAACAGCAAAGAAAAGGAAACCAACTCGAGTGTAACAACGAAGGGATACCCCCGAATCGCATAAATACCAGAGAACAGATTTGAATCGTAAGGTGATTTTTCTTATTTTCATGCATGGGTTTTTAAATAATAATAACAGCGATACTATAGAAATAAAAGAAAAAAATTTAGAAAAAATTACCTTTTTCCGGCCACCGTTCCGGTGGCCGGAACGACGGCGATCGGCGGCGCATAGAGGTCCGATCATCGGCCGGTGACCGGACGTTGACCGGTCCGGTGACCGGAGCTCCGAGCCCGGAACCCTCTCCCCTCTCCCTCCTTTCTTCCCTCTCCTTTCCCTCTCCCCTCTCTCTTCTTTTTTTTTTCTTTCCCCTTACCAAATGAATTTTTTGGCCGGATTAAGGCCTTTTATAGCCCCTCAAAACGACGTCGTTTTGGGGGCTGCGTTTTAACCCCAAAACGACGTCGTTTTGAAGACCCGACCCGAACTCCGACCCTTACCCGCTAGGATCCGCGCGTTCTTACGTCATAGGGGTTTATTGCGCGATCGGCCCTTCCACTTTTTTATTAATTTTCAATCAGGTTTAAAATGCTTGCAATTTGGCCCGTGGATTAGCTTTGGTTTACAATTCAATCCCCTAGGCTGCGCAGCGTTTTAAGGGTTCGGGTAAATTTCATTTTTGGTCCCTCTCTTGTTTTAGCGCGTTCAAATCGGTCCTTTTTCTTGTTTTAATTTTAAAATTAGGCCCGAGATCTTTACTCTACTCCCAATTAAGTCCTAGTTTATTATAGTTAATTAAATTTTATTATTTTATTTCATATTATTACCTATTACTAGTATTAGTATTATATATTATAAATCTTATACTAATTATTATTATTATAATTGTTATTAATATATTATATATATATATTCTCTACTATTATTATTAGTATTATTATATTTATATACACATACATATTGTGTAGTATTTTATATAATATTATTTGCATTTGTTTTAAACTTCTATTTACTTTATATTTATTATTATATTATATTTCGTATTATTTGTTATACTTACTATTATTTTTTTGTTATTTTATGTAATTACTATTATGTTTTATTATTTTCATTATTATTATTAAGTTTGTTGCTTATTAATCTTTTACCACTATTATTATTAACCCATATATATATATATGTATATATATATTTTACGTACCTGTTTTTTAATATTATTATTATTCATTTGTTTCTTAAAATATGTATAGGTATGTGTTTATATATTTATGATTATTTTTGGTATTATTATTTTTGTAATATAAATGTTATGTTTTTATTAGGTTTAACACCAGCATTATAGTATATATGTTTTTACCTAAAGCTTCGATACTATCATCGTATATATTTAAATGTTTTATTTTACGTAGTTTCATTATTATATTTCTTTATATATACACTTACGTATGCACTTTGTCACTATTATCGTTATATTTTTATATTATTTTATGTGTTTATTCTTAATAACGTATCGTATTTGTTATTTTCACTAATACTATTGTTATTTTCCATCTATATATTATCTCAAGTACGTATATATATTTATTCATCACCTCGTGTTTACATTATTGTTATTCATCGCGTATGTTTTTCACTTTTATCACCATTCGTTTTCAACGTAGCATTTTCATATTATTGTTTTTATGCCAACTCTATTTGTCCTAATCTTTTCACGTTTTAAAATAAGGCAATATGCCGATTTTAACATTATGCCAGTGATTTCATTGCTATTGTTGGGTGAATCACGATTGGCTCGTGTTAAACGGAATATCCTTTTCAACAGAAATAAAAACCTTCAAATGCTCGTATCTTGATCGGATCACAACTAAATTTTAAGTTGAACTTGTATTTTTGAAAATTAAGACAACGCATGTTTGAAAGATACCAATTTTGGGCGTCGCGGGGGTGCTAATACCTTCCCCGCGCGTAACTGACTCCCGAACCCTACCTTTTCTCTGAATTTTAACGTGGACCTAAATTTAGCCTTTTTACTTAAAAAACGAATTTTTCAGCCAAAAGAAATTTTAATAGGTGTCCGATCACACCTAAGAAAAAGGATCGGTGGCGACTCCTTTGCTTCTCATAAAATTAAAATTCGTTTTCAAGATTCTAAATCGCCACAATTAGCGACCAATGCTGCAAAGCTAAAATTTTTCGTCGCTACAAAGGAGTGGAATAATCACCTTCAGGGATCATCCAAAGCTGGAGGCCGGCGAAGAGATCGCGCCAGAACTGTTTAAAGCCATTCAGCAATCGTGGTGCTTCGTAATCGTATTTTCAGAATCTTATGCTTCTTCGGGTTGGTGCTTGGACGAACTTACTGAGATTGTTAAGCGGAAAAACGACAAGGGTTATAAAGTATTTCCAGTTTTCTATGACGTGGATCCATCTGATTTAAGAAAACAGAAAGGAAAAGTTGAAGAAGCCTTTGCGGAACATAAAAAGAGATATGATGAAGATAAGCTCCAAAGGTGGCGAGATGCTTTGACTCAAGTCGCAAACATTAAGGGATGGCATCTAAATCACAGGTAATTCCTTCATATCTTCTCTCTTTCCTATTTTTAATGCTTACATGATGTTCTTCTCTATTTTAGAATACATATTATATCCATGTCCATTAGCTGTTGATTTCTTGTTTGGAAACCAAATTTTGTTTGTGTTTATAGGCATGAAACCGAATTTATTGGAGACATTGTTAAAAAAATATCAGCAAAATTATGTGAAACATATCCAATTGTCCATGTTGAGTTGGTTGGAATTAGTTCACGCTTAAAGGAGCTATATGCGAAAATAGACATTGGTGAAGATGATGTCCGCATTATCGGAATTTGTGAAATGGGTGGCATCGGTAAAACGACTCTTGCAAGAGTTGCTGACACTCAAATGTCATCTCATTTTGAAGGTAAAAGCTTTCTTGCTGATGTTCGAGACGTTTCAAACAAACGTGGACTTGTTTCATTACAGAAACAACTTCTTTCCCAAATCTTTCCTGATGAATGCTTTAGTTTCTTCAATGTTTATGAAGGAAATGTCATCATTGGCCACAGGTTATCTAACAAAAGGGTTCTTATTGTTCTTGATGATGTTGATAACCTACAACACTTAAAATGTTTGGTTGGAAGGCGTGATTGGTTTGGTTTAGGGAGCAGAATCATTGTAACAACAAGAGATGAACATTTGCTCCGATCTTACAGAGTTGATGATGTATATAAGCCTACAACATTGAATGATAAGGATGCACTTCGACTTTTCAATTTGAAAGCTTTCGGTTGCGAGAATGTGCCAAAAGAGGATTTCATTGAGCTTGTTGAACATGTTGTAGGTTATGCTGGTGGACTCCCTTTAGCTCTTGAAGTTTTGGGATCTTTTCTGTGTGATAGAGATGTAAGCCAATGGAGAAGTGCAATAGAAAGGCTGAAAAGAGATTCTAACAAAGAAATTATTGAGAGACTTCAAATAAGCTTTGATGGATTGGAAGAAAGGGAGAAGAATATATTTCTAGATATAGCATGCTTCTTTAATGGGGAGGAGAAAGATTTTGTAATGAAAGTACTAGATGGTTGTGAGTTTTTTCCTGATATTGGAATTGATGTTCTCATTAAAAAATCTCTACTAACCATTAATAAATACAACCAATTGCGGATGCATGAATTGCTACAAGAAATGGGAAGAAAAATTGTTAGAGAAAAATCTATTGATGAACTTGGAAAACGTTGCAGATTATGGGAGGAAAGAGATGTCTATCATGTGCTAACAACAAAAGCAGTAAGTTACTACATAGAAATTTTATATTCTGACATTAGCTTAATTAAATTTGGGATTCAACGCAAAACTACAAAGTTTTTGGTACGACAACATATATAACTTATTCTATTTATAAAGTTTTTATTGTTTTAAAAATAATAAACTATTTATTTTAAATATTGATATAGTAAAATGAGTACATTTGTCTTATATATTTCTAAAATGTGCTATTTAATAAATTCTTTTATTATAAATATTAAAAAAAAAAAAACCTCCACAATATGAATAAAAAAGAATTTTAATTCATTGAATTCCTTTAGTTGAAAATTGTTTTGTTTAGATTGTTTTTGTTTATTAATTTCAACAAAAAAAATGCTCTATTAAATTTCACTAATTTTTGTCTTATATTTTATTTTTAGGGTACAGAAATAATTGAAGGCATAATTATTGATAATAAAAGGTAAGAAAACATATACACGTGTATCTATATATAATATTGATGTTGTTGTTATTTTTTTATTTTGTAAAAATAATAGAAAAGAACTGCAAAAATCTTCAATACTTAATATTTCCAAAAAGAAAGGAAAAAAAAAGTGGTATGTGTAAGTGAAAATGATATACATGTATGCATTCATAATCGTTGAGCTGTAAGTTTAGTCATCTATACAGTAGTTAAGAGTATGTTTATTGTAGTTGGGAAAGTTTGCTATATGTATTTTGGTGTAATTGTGATGTTGTTGCATTCGGTTGTATCTATTTTCTTTCACTTTCTCTTTAGCAGTTGTATATCATAGTTTCTAGCGGTGTGAGTTTGTGACTATTAGCTACAATGCTTTTAAGTTATATTATTCAAATTCGAATGTTGTCTTATATATGCATATGTGTTTGGTATCAGCATATTCATTTTTTTTCATTTTCATTATTTTAAGATCTTTGAATTACCATATCTTCATACACATGTATGAATATATAATTGTTAGACATGAAAATTTCAAAAAAGAAGCGATGAAGCAACATAACTTTTAGATACTAAATGACTTATATATCTATAATCATATTGTTATTCTACCTAGGGAAATGAACAGGACTCTTAATTTGAGCACGGATGTCTTCTTGAAGATGAAAAGATTAAGACTTCTTAGAGTCCTTTGTCACTCAACTTGTCCTGATCTCGTATATCTTTCTAATGAGCTACGGCTTTTAGATTGGACGGGATATCCTTTAAAATCCCTACCTTCAAGCTTCCAACCAGAAAACCTTGTTGCAATTCTCCTATCTTATAGCAACATTGAACAACCATGGAAGGAAAACAAAGTAAGAATTCACTCATTTGGTCTTTGTTTTCTAACTTATTTTGAGAAGGATTAAAATGTTATTAACATCGAAGAATAACAATAAAAATGAGCTTTAAGTTTTCTTCTTTGTTATTGTTTTTAACAGCCCATGCATAAGTTGAAAGTGATCAACCTCCAAGGGTCTGAAAGCTTGATCAAAACACCAAACTTCAAAATGGCCCCAAATATTGAAAGTTTGGTTTTGGAAGGTTGTACTAGATTAGCGTATGTAGATCCATCCATTGGAGTTCTTAAGAGGCTTAAGCTTTTGAATTTAAGAGGCTGCAAAAGTCTTAGGAGTCTTCCAGTCAAAATTGGAATGGAATCTCTTGAAGAATTAATTCTTTCAGGTTGCTCAAATCTTAAAAGCTTTCCGGAGATTGATGGTAAGATGGAATGTCTGCTAAGACTTCATTTAGATGGAACAAACATTGAACAACTTCCCCCTTCAATTGGACATCTGAGCAGTCTTGTTTTGATAAATTTGAAAGATTGCAGGAACCTTGTGAGTCTCCCAGGGAGCATAGGTGGGTGTACAAGTTTAAAAACTCTTAATCTTTCTGGCTGTTATAAAGTTGAAAATTTACCAGAGAATTTGCAGCAAGTAGAATTCTTGGAGGAGCTTGACTTAAGTGAAACATCCATGACAAAACCACCACCCTTCATTTTTCAATTTAAAAATCTTAAAGTTCTTTCTTTTAATGGGAGAAAGGGAACTCCTTCCAAGTTACAAAAATATCTAGATTCTCTGTTAAAAATAACCCTACAAAAATATCTACCTTCTCTGTTAAAGATAATCCAAAAAGGAAGGACGAATTTCATGGCTCCGAAGTTGCCTTCGTTGCTAGGTTTGAGTTCATTAACAGAGCTGAATCTAAGGGACTGCAATCTTTGTGAAGGAGATATTCCTAGTGATATTTCTCGTCTATCCTCTTTGGAACGCCTTGATCTTAGTGGTAACAATTTCATCAGCATACCTTCGTGTCTTACTCAATTTTCCAAGCTTGGATTGCTTCGATTGTCAGATTGCAGGGCGCTTAAATCGGTGCCTGAGCTTCCATCAAGTATGCGAAGTATATTTATAGATGGTTGTACTTCTGTTGAAATAGTTGCATATCCATCAGAAGTTTTCATTTCAAGGTTCTCTGCAAATATTTTAGGTTTTAATTGCTTCAGATTGGCTGAGAACATCGATGCCTTGACATTGCTGAAAAAACATCTAAAGGTTCGTTAATATCTCTGTTTCTCTCAGTCTTATAATTATTCATGGCGTTATTTACCAAACAACCAGAGGTTTATTTTGCAGGTATTTGGAAATTCAAGAAAAAAGTTTGATATTATTATACCTGCAAGTGAAATCCCAGAATGGTTTAGTCAACAAAGCGGAGACTCTTCGATTAAGATAGATTTGCCTCTGGAAGTTCGGAGTGATAGTCAATGGAAGGGAGTTGCTTTCTGCTGCATTTTTGTCAGTGGTGGTACTTCAAGGGATGCGATTATCACGCGTAGATTTGTTATCCACGATAGATATTCTAGCCAAGAGGTCGATAGCGGTGGCTGGAACCTCTCAAGTAATGAACATCAGGTGAAGGACCACATTCTCATTCTTTATTACTCGAGTGACTTCTTGTATCAAATTTCCTTGAAGGACAAATGTGGTGAACATGATGAAACCAATAATTTATGGACAACAGATTGCTTAGATCAGGAATACCACCAACTTGAGTTTTCTTTGACAGATCGCTCCACTGTTACGGTGAAGAAGTGTGGTGTTAGAATTGTGTATGAGAGAGATTTGGAAGAAACACAAGAGCTGCATAGTAGTCAGTGTTGTGCGAATTTTGAAGATATCCAGCAACACTCTGCCGATGATGGATCAGTAGGTAACGGTTCCCTTATAAAGCGAAAACGTAATACCTATGAGGAGATGGATGATGGGCCGCAACCAAAACGGATGCAAAAAATTTTCAATTCTATATAATGCGAAAACTGGGGAAGAAGCACTAATTGTGGTAAACTACTTCATTGGTACTATTCAAGTGTTTTTAGACATTTTTTATCTATATATTATTTACAGTTTTTTTTATTTCATTTAAAGTATACATTTTCAATATCTTTAATCCCCATAATCTTTCAAATATATGTAATTAATTTAAAATTTTTGAGCATACACATGTTAAACACAAAGTCGTATTTTATGCATTTCCCAAATTTAAATAACATTATTTTTTATGTAACATTTAAAATATTATTCATTTAATTTATTCATTTATGATCGCAGAGCGAAAAAATGTAATCAGTTGGAGATAAGATGCGGAGTTGGATTGTTCTATGAGGAAGCAGCTAATAAGTAAGGTGCAGATCCTTTAACCATGTTTAGATTATAATCATCCTTTTATCCTTGTTGTTTCATTTTTGTTTGTAATTGTTAAAGACTAAAGTATATGTTAAATGTGATATGTGTCTAGTTTAATTTTTTAAAATTGTTTTTATATATTTAAAAGATTAATTATATCCATATGTGTTTAGTTTAATTATCATGTTTTAAATGTTTGATATTATTATACCTGAAAGTGAAATCCCAAAATGATTTAGCCAAAAACAGAGTGGTGACTTGTCAATTAAGATACCTCTAACTCTTAATATTCGAAAGGACAATCAATGGATGGGAGTCGCTCGTTGCTGCATTTTTGTCAATGATGATATCGGTTGTGATGCTAGTATCCATGGTAGATATTTTGGAATAGTAGATATGAATAACTTTATTTTAGGCGAACAATATAAGCAACCCACAATGAAGGACCACCAGAGCAATGTAACAATCAAAGTTGTGTAGAATTTGAAGATGTTGATGTGTGTTCACTGAACTAACTAAAAATATGACTAAGGCAAGTGCACTTATTGATATCGTGTGTTTGATGTGATGATATGTGTTTTAAAAAAAAAGATCGTACCTAGAAAATAACTATTATCACGATAAAGGTAAGTGCACCTATCGAACAGTAGTATAGTTAGGGCAAGATTAGGATGTCGAACCCACAGGGACTAAAAGTACTAGTACTGACTTTCTTTTTATTATCTAGCCTAGAAATAAAGGGAATTTTATTCGACTAAACTAATTACTAAACTAAAGATGCACAGAGAGAAATTTGGGGAAAATACTTTGGGAAAACTGAATGATTAAGACAATACTCAAGGGAGAATCCACCTACACTTCACTTGTTATTTGACTCTGAACTAGATGATTTATTCACTTGACTTGATCCGTAAAAATCCCTAATTTATGTTAATATCTCTCTCGAGACTAAAAACAACTAACCCTAGGTTGATTAATTGAAATGTCTTTCTAATTAAAACCCCTAGTGTTGCATTAACTCGATCTATGGATTCCCTTATTAGGTTTGACTCTAATTCGGCAGATTTATATTGCCCTATGTCTAGGGTTGCAATCAACTCCGCTTAATTGTGTTGGATCTACTCTTAAACAGGGACTTTTTGCTCCACTGAATAAGCACATTCAATATTGAATTAATACCTGAAATATTAACACAATGATTAAGAACACAATTAAGAACAAATCAAATATTTATCATATAATTAAGAAGAAAACAATAACAAGATCCGTCTTAGGTTTCATCCCCCCCAAGTATTTGGGGGATTTAGTTCATATTCATAATAAAGAACATCTCAAAGTTGAGAAAATAACAAAATATAAAGAAAACCCAAAAACCCCTGAAGGAACTTGAAGGGAAATCTTCAGTTTTGAAGGAGATTCCGTCTTCTGAGATGGATCAATCGGCTTTCTTCGAGTAATTCCTTACTTTCTACTCCGTGTGTCGTCTTTAATCCTCTCCTAGGTTATTTTATATAGGCTTTGGAATACCTTACTTAGCCCACAAGTAACCTTTTCTGAGTAAAATTAAAACAGGTCACGTCAGATACGCACCCATGTGACATGCCCGTGTTAGGTGGCTCAGGCCATGTTCGAGTCTGTAAAATCCACATGGGCACGTGGTGTACCCTTGTGGGGAAGTCTAGGCCGTGTTGATTTCTCACTTTGGCCCATTTTCTCTATTTTTGACTCGTTTCTCACTTTACTCTCCTATGCTCACCTAAATATAAAACATGAAATTAAATGATTAAGAGCATCAAATTCCACAAATCTCATGATAAATCATTCAAAAAATGTGCTAAGCATGGGATTAAAATATGTATATATTACAGTTTATCACCTATCAATAAATAGTATAGCTATGGTGAGTAGAGATATTATATCCACGAGGATTAAAAGTATTAGTAATTATTGTTTCTTATTATTTTTAGGCAAATTGGAGTGATTGTTTTGAAACTAAGATTTCTAAATTAATTTAACTAAAGAATGCAATAGAAAATAAATCAAGAAAATAACTGAATAATAACCAATGAGAAAAACAATAACTAGGAAAGAATTCACCTAGACTTCATCTATTATTATAAATATGATTTAAACGATATATTCACTTGGTATATTGATCCGTAGAAATCCCTAAATGTGCTAGTATCTCTTTCAAGAGTAAGAACAACTGACTCTAAGTTGATTAATTGAAATTCTTTCTAATTAAAACCCCATATTATCGCATTAACTAGTTGTATGGATCCCCTAACAGATTTTACTCTAATTCAGTAGATTTATGTCGTCCTATTTCTAGAATTGTTTGCAATTTCACTCAATTATGCTAGATCTACTATTAAACATGGACTTTTGTTCCACTGATTAGGCACATTAAATATGAATTAATATCCCGAAAATATTAAAACAAGAGATAAGCGCATATAATTAAGAATAAGAATCAAGTATTTATCACGTAAAACAAAAATTAAACAATAGAATTATCATAAGTTTCATCCTCCCTAAGTATCTGGGGAATTAGCTCATAATCGTGAATAAAAACATCTCAAAGTCAAAATAACCACAAGAAATAAAGAAACTCATGAAAACTTCAAAAGAAATTAAAAGGAGGTCTTCAATCTTGATGGAGATTTGCCTCAGAGTTGGCTCCAATGGCGTTCTTCAAGTTGTTTCTTCGATATTCTTTGATGGCTCCCTATTCTCTTCTTCTAATTGGTATTTATAGACTTTAGAATGCTTAGAAAAACTAAAAATTATGTTTTCCTGAATGTTTGAATACGAATTACGAAATCAACACGGCCTAGCACATGGACGTGTGTCCAGCTATGTGGCTCACATGAGCGTGTGTCCAACCTGTGTGGAAAGGCCCAACCCATGTGGCTCCTAAAATCTACTCTTTTTGTTCGATTTTAGCTTTTTTTTGTCTCCTTTCTCTCCTAAATGCTCTCCTAAGTATAGAAACATGAATTCGAAGTAATAGGAACATAAAATTCACCAATTTGCATATGTAATCATCCAAAAACGCATTAAGAATGGGATTAAAATATGTTTTTTTCTTAGCTTATCGAATATCCTCACACCCAGGCGTTTACTTGTCCTCAAGCAAAATTCTTAACTTATAGTAAGGTAAGAATTTACACCCTCACTAAAGATTCACTCAAGCACTCAAAGTGTTTAAGGTTTAATATGCACTAGACAGTCGAACAAGAAATGTCATTACCATAGGCTTGCTTGAAGATCAAATCTCCACCACTATAAAATTATATGACACACCAATCAAAAGGTATTTAAGAGGTTGTAATGGGGCTTAGGTTAAAGGTGTGGAAAAAGGCCAGAAAAGTTGGTTATAATCGAGATTGAGTTGATAAATTACCAAACTAGAAAAAATAAACAAATGCTAAATTAAAAGAAAGTGCATCAATCAATACTATTTAAGAATGAAAACTAGCTTCTCAATAATATATGAAATTAATGGTTGAAGATCAATTAACAAAGAAATTTAATCAATATATTTTTTTCGATTTTTTTAGAATAATAAGAAATAATTCAGCAAATCAAACAAAAGAGCATAGTTAGACAACTAACCAAATCAAATCTCGACAAAAAAGGAGTCAATAAAACGGGAAAGAGTCGCAACGAAAAAATAGGTTATGGGTTAACATTCACGGGTTAATTAAGAAAAGATGTATTAGGCTCAACGGGGTTCAGTAAGTGTTAATTTAATAAGTAGGCTTTTTAAAGGATAAGTGGGTTAAAACCTAAGTGTTTTTATCATCTCAGTATATCAAATCAAATGTGTGGTCTCAACATGCATAATCCAAGCAAATTCTAGAATAACAAATCAAGTTGAGACACTCATAACCAGTAATAAAATGAGCATGAAAAATATATGCTCTATAGGCTCAAAATCTCACAAAAAATCATCATTTTGATGTCAAACTTGCAAATTTGGAACTTCGAGATAATACCTCAATTTAAAGAAACAATCTAAAATTTTTAATTCTGAAAAATAACTCATCATGCTTGACTCTCTCATATCTTAAAGTTTAAATCAACCAATCCGAAAATATCTACAAATTAACCCAAAACAACATGAATAAAAATCCTAAATGGACAAAAAATCACTCTAATGAAAGTATGAGAAAATTGTTTAAGTATCACAAATAATTCAAGGATTTTCAAATAATTCAATAAATAACTTATCCACAGTTAAGATGTACATTGTTTGTCCTCAATGTACAAATAGATAGACACATAGAATAAGCAAAATATCATAGGAGAGGGAGAAAACTGAAGCTGCCCTGAATATGTATGAAATCGCCAGAATGGTGAAAACTAGAATTGTAGGCAAATCTAAATGAAGTGCATGATTCCGTGCAAACTAATAAGAAAATAAACACAAATAATGAAGAGGATTAAGAGGTTACAAACTCATTTAGAAACAACCATAAAAATAAAAACATAGTTTAAAAGATAATAAACAAAAGAAAAGTCTAAGAAAATAAAAATAGTGCAACTAAAAACAAAAACAAAACTAAAACTAAAACTAAAACTAAAAAGAAAAAAAATAAAATCAATGATCATCATCGTCAAAGGCATCAGTATCGTGAGTCACCAGCGCTGAAGAAAATATGTGGAGGTGTTGATAGATATATTGCAAAGTTGCATCTACACTATCGAACCACTCAAAACACTGTTTCTTGAAACAAGTGAACCACTTGGAGAAGTCTGCTAAGATGGCAGTAGAAGTAGTAGTACGGTGACTCGAAAGTGAATGATGAGGTGGATCCTCGTGGTGGAAAGGGACATCGTTAGTGAAATCCTCATGCTCATCCTAAGAGTCAGAATGAAATAACCGGTATTAAGGAGGATCCACTCCACGTAGTCTCTCTATCATCCTCATGTGACTCATGCTCGATAATATCTGCAGGGACATCTGTCCAATTAGTGTAAAGGAGTAGGACTACTTCAGAGTGTCGAGGAGACCGAGGACTACTTCAGAGTGTCGAGGAGACCGAAGTGTTGTGCGAGGCGAGTCACGATAGGGTGTAAGCAAAAAAGGCCCTTCCTACTATGTTCTGTTTGATGGCAGCAAGCTAGGGCGATGAAATAGGTAAGATAAAAAATGTGCCCTGTGGCCATGCTCTGCAAGAAATAAGCATTAAATGTACTGATGACTCCAGTACTCTCTATTCGACCGGTCAATGTGTGAGCCAAGATAGCATGAATATAGTGCAAGGTTAGAGGAAGGGAAGTCACCTTTGACCTACTTGGGTCATATGGTATTATACTAACAGTAAGGTCTACCCAACATATCGAAGGCGAGTAGTGGATATGCCGGTATAAAGTAAGGAACCCTTTGGCACTCATGAACTCCTCAGTATAGAGTCCTAAAGCAACTCCAAACTTAAGGATACTCATATAGCGCATCGTACCACTGAGCCAGAATGAAATAGTATGCAGTTCATCATGGTCAGACATCAGGTGTTGAAGAATGAATGTCGAACAAAACTCAACGGTCAGCTTCGAGTAGGTAGGCTCAATGATAGAGAAGAACCGGTCCCAAGGAGTTGTAACAATTAGTGCGTGGACTCAATCAGCTAATTGGACCTACTCCAAGGCTGCCCAATCAATACAACAGCCTAATCCAAATGGCCTCTGTCGAAGATGCTGATGTAGATCCTCTTGAAGACCCTGTGGAAACCGTAAAAATGAATGGTGGGCATCAGCAGAAGCGCCCAACGAAAATGTCGCGCCCGGAGTCTTCTACTTTTTTGAAGCGAGTATGGCGACCTTAGACTTGCATCTAGTGTTCATCATAGTGAATCTGCAATAAAATAAAATAACTAAATATTAATATCACAAGAAGCAAATGGACAAATCAACATGGTAGGGGAAATCCAATTACCCATTCAATAAAAATCAAATTCAACCTAAACAAATTGACAAATAAAGAAATCAACATTGAACATAATATAAATAAAAATAAAAAAAAAACAATACCTAAAGAAACAAAACTTAAGAATTAAAAGAATCAATAAAGAATAGTATTAAAAAATAATCCTAAAATTGGAATAACAATAACAATTATAATACTAAGTAATAAAATAATAAAATAAATAATAATAATAACTAAAAAAATGAGTAAACAAGTTATGATTCCACTATAACTAAAAATAATAACAATGTAAATATTAATAAATAAATACATAAATGCCTAATAAATATATGAATAATAAGATAAAAAATAATAAGTTTAATAAAAATAAATGATAATGTGAAAATAATAACAAAATGATATTTAAAAAAAGGTCAACGGGAAGGACTAATCGTGGGGCACTGACAATGACCGGAGGTGCAGCAATTAGCACAAGGAAGAGGTTGCGCACGGTGGTTGGTTGGTGACGGGAACGCTTTGCGGGGTGGAGGAAGAAGAGGGGAAGGGCGTGGGGTGTTTTTAAGGTGGGGTGCGATGAGAGGGAAGGGGAAAATAGGGGTTGAGGGTTGTGTTGTTGAAGGGAAGAAGGGAAAGGGAACATGGGTAGTGGCAATGAAAGGAAAAAAAGGGAATGACGAGGGTGGCAGAGGATGGGGAGGGGTTGTTTGGTCATGCAAAGGTGGTGGATGGTGGAAAAGGAGAAGGGAAAGGGAAAGGGGAGGGAAAAGTGTGTGTTGATTGACGGTGAAGGGGCAGGAGATCGGCGGCAGCTAGGGTGGGAGAGGAAGGATACAAAGTAAAAAAAAAAAATTAGGGTTTTTGGGTTGAAAAGGGTGACACGGTTGTGTAAAGGCCCTTGTTGGGCCACAGTGATCACACGGCCTGTGTACTAATTGATACTCTAGGACTCTTTTTTATTTTTGCACAAAATTCTCTTATGGTTTGAATATCGAAATTAATAAAGAAATCATTTGCGTATTTCTCATTTTTGTTAATCGATAATTTCAAATCTCTCCTCCATGACATTTTCTCAAGTTTCTAATAGTCATTTTCGACCAAAGTGTACTCTCAACTCTCCAAGAGTCTATCACTTTTTTTTTTAATGGACCCTTATCCTCTTCAACTATTCTATGAGTTAACTCATTACTATTTTCTCCATTAAATTTAGGGTCATTAAATCTATTGTCATGCTCTAAAGGTTCGATTATCCTTATTGGTTACATTAGCCGTTAGAGAATATGTGCATGTAAATTGAAAATACACTTTTGAATTATCATGATACAAAGTTTTTGTATTTTTTATGATTTTTTTATATTTTTTATATTTTATGATAAAAATATAAGAGCAAATTATAATTTTTCATGTGCTGTCATCTAATTGACCCGTCAATTGATTTTTACAGTAAAAACCGAAATTGTTAATGAAGAAAGTTAATTTTTTTATTAACGGTAAAAACTCAAATAAGTACAGATTTAACATAGGAATTCAATTGATTTTTCTTTTTCATTTTTCTTTTATACCTATAAAATCATTTTAAATTACACTATAATATTATAAAAATCATAGTTTGCAATCAATCATTTACTCCTATGTTAGCAATCAATTTTTTTTTCTCAGCCAAAATAAAATTTATCATTACCTTCTATTATCAATTATTTTAGGTATGTTACATATCATTAATTATTATTATTTTATTCACAATATTTTTAGTTAATAAATTAACTTGTTAAATATCATATGAAAACGTTTAAACTATAATGACACTATAATATTATAAAAATCATTTACTCCTATGCTACCAATCACTTTTTTCTTTTTTATTTTTGGGATTTCAATCAATTATTAAGATAGCATTTTTTTTTTACTACGAAATCGTTAACCCTTTTTATGCTATTTATTATTTATCAATCCTCTTTTAATTATAAAAATTGGTCAGAATAAATTACATAAATTATCAATTTAAGCTTAGTTTGGATGGACTATGTGTTTACTTGTAATTAGTGTAAAAATAGTAATAACGTTGAGATTAAATACTGTAGCGTGAGACAAAAAATAAACTAAACTACCACACCACACCATACTCAATTACCTATCCAAAATGTACCTTAGACATCAACATTGAGGTTATAAAACTTTTAGTCACACAGTTGTTGATCACTTTTACTAGTTTTGAAGTTGAGCAAAAGATATAATGAAATTGAAAAATAGGTTGCTCGAAAATTATTTTAAAAGGGGCCTAATGTTTTTATTGAAGTTTAATTTTCAAGTTTAATATTTTAAATTTTTTAAAATATTTAGGATTAAACTGATAACTCTACCATTAGATAGGTCAAACGGAATTGGATGAAAACGTACTAAACCGGTTGACCAATTATCAGGGAAGATGAAGGTGATAGGAAAAGCCCCAAGTTTATATTTAAGTTTCTTCCCTATAGGACAGAGAATTGATAGTATTTGCAACAACATTGCCCATCTCTGTAACCCAATGTTGTTCTCTCTTGTTAGAAAATTTCATTCACTGTTATTAATTTTCAGTCCTTATGTGTTTGAAAAACAATGCTTCACTGTTCTTTATCCATATACCTGATCAATTATAAAGCTAAATCCAACTTTAAATTAAGATAATTTTCGAAGTTACATTTATTGTTTAATTGCAAACAATAAAAAGGTTTCGGTACATAGTAAAATAAAGGCATCCTACTTACATAATCCTATATAGATATCAAACATATACGCAAGGTAGATTATTGCCTTCTCGTCAACAATTTCCTAATCACTACTCTCAGTATGATTCCGATAACCTTTATGATCCACGGAAATATCAGAATTAGAAAATAAAAGCGAAGATAACAATGACAATGACAACTTTTACATTCACAAATAAACTGATCCATTGAGACTCTCAGATAGCTGCTTCCAAACTACAGATGGGAACTAGGGCTGGAAAATTGCCAAGTTGTTTGGGGTTAGATTTTTTTTTTTTTTTTTTTTAAAAAACCTCTTAAGGGGAAGGGATATATTGGGTAATGAGGAAGAGATGTCTCTTTCATATATATATATATATATATATAAATATAAAGGTATTGTGTGAATAGGGGAGAGCCGAAATTGGAATATAGCCTTCCATGATTTACGTTATGATGTGTACTTCAAGGAATTTGCCTCAGAAAGCAGTCCTTTTTAATTTCTTCTTTCACAAGTATAATTACGATTTGAATTAGAAGGGCATATCTAACTTGGGAGGCAAACAAGAATTTAATATAAATATTTATTGTAAGAATTTCACATTGATAAGAACTTCGATGAAATAACGTAACAAAAAAATTAATTTATATTTTTATTTAATTTTGTAAAAATAAAATTAATAAAATTTAAATTTAAAAATTATAAACATGAAATTAAAAATCAAAAGATCTCATTAAGAAATTAAGTTGACGTTGAGAACGAATGCAGTAAGAAAATGTGTAGAATCTCTTTAAGTTTCACCCATCAATCGAGTTTCATTTTAGTGTTTTATTTTTATAAAATAAGTTATATTATCACAATTATATTTATATCTTTTTCATATTTTATAGATTAATAAAAAAATATTAATTATAAAGATTTGAACCAATAACACTATACATATTAAACTTTTAATTTTTATTATTACAATCAAAGGATGATTTTGTTTTTATAATGGTTTCCAAAACCAGGCTGGCGGTTCAATATTTTAGACCATCTGTCTAGATTTAATTAAATATTTTTTAAATCATAAAAATTTAAAAATATATATATAATAAGTATAAACAATAGAAAAAACAACTTATATAATTAATTCTGAGTGGTTTACTCAAAATTGGGTTCAACACCTTTGTTCGAATCAATATGGTAACTTGTTATGGGTTCAATTGATCCAATTTGATTCTAATAATCATGGTTTTTATGTGAATTTTTAATAAATATATTTGTTACATAATTTTTTCACCCACATAATAAATATAAAAAAGCCTCTACCATAATATAAACTCATTAATTATAGGATTCAACTTTCGCAAGGTAGAAATGAGTTGGGCGAGTTAGGTTGGGCCGAGATTATGTATGATATTAATATATCTTATATTTATTTAATCTCAGTTTAATTCAAAATATGAACTTGAAAATTTTCTCAAATTCATCCATATTTATAAGAAACTAATTTAAGTGCTTTTTAGGACAGTACATATTATTTTTAATACATATATGTAATTAAATTTTTTTTTCATTTATTAAAATTTTAAATTTAGACAAGATATATTTTTAATGTTTTTATAGTACTGTATTATTATACATTTAATTTTATACTATATAAATTATATAATATATACAAATAAAATAAAAATATATTACAAAAATATAAAACAAATCAAGCCAATTTCATCCTTGAATATTAAAATTCTAAGTTTAATTTATATTTTAAACCAATCTAATTATTTTACCTAAGTTTATTTGTTGAACAGAATTTTAGGCCCAACTAAACAGTACTAGTTAGGCCTAATTTGGATTTGATTTCTAGTAAGCGTCTACAAACCCATGTTGTATTTCCTCCTATACAACCAATACCAGTATTCTACTTTTACATCACTATATTCATTTCTAAATACTCTCAACTCCTATGGTTCAACTGATTAGCACTCTATTCTTTAATATACTTAATAATTTATTTAATTTAATTAGATAAATTAATCAGACCAAAAATTGATAATTTGATTGGTTCAATTACTAATTCAATTTTGAATATGTAAAATTTTAAAATAATTTTCATATATATACACTATATAAAAGCTCTTGATTAAATTAACATAATAAATTAATAATAAGTCAATACAATTGACTCTTCATACCAATTCTGTTGAAACATGACTAAAAAATTCATTCATTTAATAACCAGAACTTTAGAGAGTCTAAGTTCTAGTGATGAGGTGAACTACTTTGAAGTTAGAACCCATTTCTGTAGCCATGTTTCCTTTGTTGAATTATGAGTACACATTTGACTTGAGAGATCTCTCAAGGAACTTTCTGGTGGAAGTTTGGCATTCAAGGAACTTCCAAGTAGAAGATTTTATTCAATGATATGGGCCATGTAAATGAAGTTAAGCTGCAGTACACAAGGGACTGTAGTTCTGGAAGGCAAACCTTTTTATTTATTACATTATATATGAGCAAAGTTTATTTCGATTTACAGTTGCTGAATTACTTTTTTTATACATATAGAATAACTATTGTTTAATATTTATAATTAGAAAATGAATTTATATGAAACTTTTTAGAAATATAATCAACAAAGATACTATTCTTATATTATTCATGTAACATTATGCTTATATTATTCTTATTTCATATTTGTTATATATAAACATATGAATATAATTAATTTTTTAAATATATAAAAACAATTTTAAAAGTTTAAACTAAATATATATCACATTTAACACATACTTCGGTTTCTAACCATTTCGAACAAAAATAAAATAATGTTATAAAAAATAACAAATTTAGGATATGTATAGAACATGAGTTCGTGTTCTAACGTGTATATGTTCAAAAATTTTAAATTAATTACATGAAAAATTATATCGCATTTGTTGTGGAGTAAAGTTAAATGAAATAAAAAAAAAAACTATAAATACTACCGCAGATTAAAAAAGTCTAAAAGAAAGAATTAATAGTAATGAAGTTGTTTACCAGAATTAGTTCTTCTTCCCCAGTCTGCCCATTATGGAATTGAAAATGTTTTGCATCTGTTTTGGTCGTGGCCCTTCATCCATCTCCTCATATATATAAGGGAACCGTTACCCATTGATCCATCATCAGCAGAGTGCTGCTGGATATCTTCAAAATTTGCACAATACTGACTGCTATGCAGCTCTGTGTTTCTTCCAAATCTCTCTTAAACACTTTTCTAACACCACACTTCTTCGCCTTATCACTGTTATGTATTACGGAAGACAGTTCATAGATATTACCTATTGATCCATCATCAGCAGAGTGTTGATGAATATCTTCGAAATTTGCACAACACTCGTACACTATTCTAGCACCACACTTCTTCACCTTAACACTGCCATATCTTTCGGAAAACAACTCAAGTTCATCGCATTCCTGATCTAACAAATCTGAAAGTACATACGACATGTCACGCGAGAAATAACGAATGAAAATGCGGTCCTTCATTACGGACTGTTCATCAGGCGAGAAAGTCCGGGCTACGCTGGAAATTAGACTGGGTGCAATTGGCTTGTCTAGAATATCTATCATGGATAACAGTTATACACACGAGTTCCTGAACCCTTGAAGCATTACCACTTACAAAAATGCAGCACGAAGCAACTCCCATCCATTGACTATCAGTCCAAACTTCCAGAGGCAAATCTATCTTAATCGAAGAGTCATCTCTTTGTTGACTAAACCATTCCGGGATTTCACTTCCAGGAATAATAATATCAAACATTTTTCTTTCTTGAATTTCCAGATACCTGCAAAATAAACCTCTACTTGTTTGGTAACTAACACCATGAATAATTATGAGACACTGAAAGAAACAAAGATATTAAGGAACATGTAGATGGTTTTTCAGCAATGTTAAGGCATCGATGTTCTCAGCCAAATGTAGCACCGAATAGCACTAAATTTTAAAATTAAAAAATACAGAGATCTGTGGCACATTTGAACCACATATGAGCAATTAATAAACTTCATTGAATATGCATTATCCATAATAAAGCCCAGCTTTTCCTCAATCATTATAACTAATTTGAGAGTGATTAAAAATATTTAATTTTAAAAAGTTTAACGACTAAATCAGAAAAAAAAAAAAAGATGTATGACCAAAAAATATGAATTGGTGACTATTTTTTTAGTTTATCCAAATTTATTATCAAAGATCCCTGTACTCTTTTAAATTTAAAATTCAGTCAATATACTTTAATTTCGGATATTGAATCTCTATACTTTTCCTACTTGAAAAAATTTTGGCCATTAGTTAGCTAGTTTTGGGTTGATTTGATTGTAATAAAAACATAAAATTATATTTTAGACCTCACTATTTATAATTTTGTGTTAACTTAGTCCATACTCTTTAAAAGTACATAAATAATTTTAAAAATTATTTTAAAAGTGTAATAAAATAAAGAGAGATGGAGAGAGTAAAGAACAAATAAAATATGAAAGTAACAAAGAATGTACTGTATTGATCAAAGGGGATGATCACAATGCTTCATCAGAGTCTCTATTTATAAGCATAAGAAGTATAAAAGAAATAGAGATCTAATTTTAGTAACTATTAGAATTTAAAGTACATTCAAATTTTATCTTGAACATGATGGATGTCCACTTAACAAGATATTCATAACAAAAAATTATTTTTTATATTTACAATAAAATTTTTCAAAAATTCAAAAAACAAAATAGTGTTATTAACCTAGACCCATGGTCATTGCTTGGGTCCAAACAAATTTCAAGCCTAGGCTCGTTTTCAATTAACTAGCCCAAAAAACCTATATAACAGTTCAAATTTTAATAAAATTTTAAAAATATTTTTATATTAATATTTTATAATTAAATTCAATTTTAAAAATAATTTGTATTATTTAAAATGAATTCCGTTTGACTCGTGGCATAAAAATCATTGTTTGAGCTTGATCTAAGTTAAGCCTACCATGATATGTCTCACAAAGAGTGGAGGCTCCTCGAGAATAATTAATAGACTTGTATCACTGCCAGCCTCTTTTGCAGTATAGTCTTACTTTCTCTCAATATGCATCGAAATCTCACTTATCAATCCTTTTTTGCGCTAGGTTTCTCTTATATTTTAAATATCAAAATTTAAATGGTGTTATTCTTTTGAAATAACTTGGGAAGTTTTTATTTTTTAAAAATCCCAATTTTCTAAATCTAGATAAAATATTATTTTTTAAATTTTATTTATAGTATTTCTATTGAATTTTGAGATAAATCTCAAAATTATATATGAACTTTAATTTAATGTGTAATTGTATATGTGAACTTTAATTATGATTTAATCATACATATTTAAAGAAATAAATGCATCAATATATTAAATAAATATAATTATTTATATATGCAATATATAAATATAAAATGATATTATATCTATAATTGGATCAGCAATTTACAAGAATTGGATCAAATCAAAATTTCATATATACAATTGCACATTAAACTATAGTTCATATAAAGTTAATATGTTATTCACCTTTTTCTTTAATTTTTTTTCATGCTTCCATCTTTTTTTATTTATTTTTTTGTTATATATACCATAACTGATAACTCTCTCTCACACCTTGATGGCAAAATAATTCATTGCCTATTTATGAAGGCTTTCAATTTTGTTCATTGTCTTTAAATATTTTAGTAGTTACACATCTTCATATGAATTAATCTTTTCTTAGTGTGATACAAATGATCATCTCTTTTCTTTCATTAATTTATTGTTTTATTTATTCATATGTTTTCATTCAAGCTTTATTCATTTCATTTTGATCTTCCATTGTCATTTTTTTTCCTTATAGTATTTTATTAAATTGATTACAATGTGGTATTTTTGTTAGATGGTGATTGTATACTCTTTAAAATTCTATGATTTAAAGTGTAATTTGACAAGTTTATTATTATTATTATTATTATTTTGGCATGCAGGTAATGTATCACCCAACAATCAACAAACAACAAATGTCTTTAGCTTTGATGTCATTCTTCTGCAAATTATTAATGGCTAAGAAGTAATATCTTTTAAAAACTTTGATATCAATTTTAGTTTCATTGTCCAAGACTGAGTAAGTTTGTAACTTAATATCAATTATGAAACCAATAATGTGCATGAAAGTTTCAATGAAATTTTTTTAGAGATAATTTAAATCTTCACATTCAATTATATAGTTGTTAAGCTCATAAAAACAAGCTTAACCATATTTTTCTAGTTTTAATTCAAAATAAAAAAAAAATATTTGAGTGGCATTTTATTTAAGATGATTTTAGAATTACTATAGATAATATTCTTTTATTAATTTAAATACTACATTATTATTTAGATAACATATATAGGAGATTACGATTGATTTAAAAACTATTATTGCTATGTATTATATATTAGAGAATACCGTCAATAAAATTTATCATCATTTTCTTTTCTTGTAATTGACTTATTATACTTCCACCACTACCCGCTTTCATAGATTATTCTGGAGATTCGTTTCGAAGAAATAAAGATAGGAAATATATAGAGAAATTGCCTAAAAACCTAAGGCTGGTGCGTGTCCTAAATAGACTTAGGAAACGACTGTGACAAGTTGGGTTCCATCATGGATTGTATGAAGTTAACAGTGTGGTTGATAGTTTAACAAAGAAAGGACTCGACTTCGTCGATGATTCGAATACTAGAAGATTTACCAGGCAAGCTAACAGATTGCCTTGAAGGGGATCACATTGCACGTCCCTTTCATCTATCTAGATTTTGTTTGTTATTTTCCTCTCTATTGAAAAAAAGAAAAAGACTGTTGGCTGGGGCTCAAAGCAGAGGGATTTTCTTTTTCTTTTTCTTTTACTTTGGGCTGAACACTGTAGAAAGGAAAGGGTTTTTTATATTGTTGGGCCGATGTTTCCAGCTTAACCTGGCTGCAATGAGCCCAAGGTTTCCAGATTGTTTGGATCCAATTGTCTTTACTTGACACTTTCCACACCGAAAAGAAAAAGGTGTTTGAACCAAAAAGAAAAAGAAAAAGGTAATTAAAGTAGCCTCCACTCTGTGGACAAAGCAACAAATTCTGCCCTCACCGTCAACGATTCTTCCTGGACAACATCTTCATTTTCATTTGTCACCAAACTTCCACCACTACACCTTTTCATTGCTATTATTATGGAGATTCGCTTTGAAGGAAAAAAAAAAAGGTAGGACATGTATAGAGAAATTGCTTAGAAACCTCTGTCCGCTTTCCCTTTCTTGATGCTCCTATACTTGGTCTGTTTCTAGTTTCTTTCTGCATGTTGAGCCACCTTATTTTCTGGTTTTCCCAAACTAGATTGTCATATCTTTTTCCTTCTCAGACTTCCTCATGTCCTCGTTTCCCTCATCTTCCTCGTCTATTCCTAGACAAAAAGAATATGACGTATTCTTGAGTTCTAGAGGTGAAGATACTCGTCATAACTTCACAGATCATCTCTATGATGCTTTGAAAAGGAGCGGAATCGTCACTTTCAGGGATGATCCAAAGCTGGAGGCCGGCGAAGAGATTGCACCTGAGCTCTTCAAAGCAATTCAACAATCATGGTGCTCAGTAATCGTTTTCTCGGAAAACTATGTCTTTTCAGGGTGGTGCTTGGAGGAACTTGCTGAGATTGTTAAACAAAAAAAGGAGAATGGTCATAAAGTATTTCCAATTTTCTATGGCGTGGATCCATCTGATTTAAGAAAACAAAAAGGGAAGGTTGAAGCAGCTTTTGCCAAACATGAAGAGAGATACAAGGAAGATGAAGCAAAGATCCAAAGGTGGAGAAATGCTTTAACTGAAGTGGCTAATATCAAGGGATGGCACTCAAATAATAGGTATTTTTTCTTCAATTTATTTGTATATTTAATGATTACAATTTGTTTTTTTTTTTTTTTTTTTTTTTTTGGAATTAGCTGTTTTTTTATATATATGGACAAAACTGGAAAATTGTTATTTTCTAGTGTTATAAGGCAAATAAGGCAATAACACCAGAAAAACTATAAACTCAAGTCCTCCAAGTGTATCCTAAATTTGTTCCATACAGTACTATGCGTTTCACATCTTAATTTTTCCTACATCGTTTAACTTTATTTCCATATCAATAATTTTCTTAATTTAAAATTAAATCTTTATATCTTTGTAGGCATGAATCAGAATTTATTGGGGACATTATTAAAAAAATATCAGCAAAGTTATGTCAAACATATCCAATTGACCATGATGAGTTAGTTGGTATCAGTCCAAGCTTGGACGATTTGCATTCGGAAATAGAAATTGGGGAAGATGATATCCGTATCATAGGAATTTGTGGTATGGGTGGCATTGGCAAAACAACCCTTGCAAGAGTTGTTTATAGTCAAATGTTACCTCATTTCGAAGGGAAATGCTTTCTTGCTGATGTTCGAGAAGTTTCAAAGAAATGTGGACTTGTTTCTTTACAGAAACAACTACTTTCTCAGATCCTGTTTGATGAAAGCTTCAATTTTTCCGATGTTGAAGATGGGAAAAAGAAAATTATTCGTAGGTTGTCTCACAAAAAAGTTCTTATTGTTCTTGATGATGTCGATAACCTACAGCACTTGAAATGGTTGGTTGGAAGGCGTGATTGGTTTGGTTTAGGGAGCAGAATCATTGTAACAACAAGAGATGAACATTTGCTCCGATCTTATCGAGTTGATGGTTTGCATAAGCCTACAACATTGGCAGGCAATGATGCACTTCGTCTTTTCAATTTGAAAGCTTTCGGTTGCGAGACTGTGCCAAAAGAGGATTTCATTGAGCTAGCTAAACAAGTTGTAGGCTATGCTGATGGACTCCCCTTAGCTCTTGAAGTTTTGGGTTCTTTTCTGTGTGATAGAGATGCAAGGCAATGGACAAGCGCAATAGAAAGACTTGAAAGAGATTCCAACAAAGAAATTCATGAGAGACTTAAAATAAGTTTTGATGGACTGGAGGAAATGGAGAAGAATATATTTCTAGATATAGCATGTTTCTTTAATGGGGAGGATAAAGATTTTGTAATGAAAGTACTGGATGGTTGTGAGTTTTTTCCAGATATTGGAATCGATGTTCTTATTAAAAAATCTCTACTAACCGTTAATGAACCCAATCAATTGCGGATGCATGACTTGCTACAAGAAATGGGAAGAAAAATTGTTAAAGAAAAATCTGTTGATGAACCTAGAAAACGTTGCAGATTGTGGGTGGAAAAAGATGTCTACCATGTGCTAACAACAAAAACTGTAAGTCATTCCATACAAATTCTATATATTCTTACTTTAGCTTAAATGATTCAAACAATTAGTATTAAGAGCTGGCATTAATTAAATTTGAGATTCAATGCAAAATTAGAATTTTTTTGTAATATATATATATATAATCTATTATATCTAAAAAGTGTTTATTTTTAAAAAAAATAATAAGATGTTTAATTTAAATATTGATAAAGTAAAAACAGTACATTTATCCTCTATATTTCTAAAATGTATCATTTAATTTTTTTAATTATAAATATTTAAAAACACCTCCACGATATGTATAAAAAAATGTTATTTCATTGAACTACTTTAGTTGGAAAAATGTTTTATTTAGTTTGTTTTTGTTTATTAATTTCAACGCTAAATCATCGCAATGTAAAATTTACAAATTTTTATTTTTTGTTTTATTTTTTATTTTTAGGCTACAAAAATGATTGAAGGCATATTCATCGACAATAAAAGGTACGTGGGAAAATATACACATATGTATCTATGTAAAATGTTGATGTTGTTGTTGTTTTTTTTTTTTTTTTTTTTGTGTGTGCGTAAAAATAATAAAAAAGAAGTGGCAAAAATCTTCAATGCTTAACATTTAAAAAAAAAAAAGAGTGGCATGTGTTATGAAAAATAAATAGTAGTTAAAGAGTATGTTTATTGTAATTGTGAAAATTTGTTGTATACATTTTGGTGTAATCCTAATGTCATTGCATTATCATGTATCTATTTTTTTGCATTTTCTCTTTAGTCAAACACCTTTTTTGTATGTATATCATGGTTTCTGGCGGTGTGAATTTGTGAATATCAACTCCAATTTTTTCAACCTACTTTACTCAAATTTGGATATACGTGTTATATATACATGTGTTTGGTATGAGCATATTCATTTTCTTTTACATTTTCATTCTTTTTTACATTCCTTGAAGGATCATACATTTATATCTATGTTTGAATATTCGTCCTAACTTTTAGATACTAAATGTTTTGTACATGTATAATCATATTTTTATTCTACCTAGGGAAATGAGCGAGACTTTCACTTTGAGCTCAGATGCCTTCTTGAAGATGAAAAGATTAAGACTACTCAAAATTCTTTGTCAGACAAATTGTTATGATCTGACATATCTTTCTAATGAGTTACGACTTTTAGATTGGGAGGGATGTCCTTTGCGATCATTACCTTCAAGTTTCAAACCGGAAAACCTTGTTATACTTCTCCTACCTTATAGCAACATTGAACAACTATGGAAGGAAAACATAGTGAGAATTAACTCATTTGCTCATTGTTTTCTATCTTATTTTGAGAAGAAAGATTAAATGAGCTTTCCTATGTTATTCTCGTTTTTATCTCTAATTTATTATTGCTTTCAACAGCCCCTGTATAAGTTGAAAGTGCTCAACCTCAAAGGGTCTGAAAACCTTATCAAGGCACCAGACTTCACAGCTACCCCAAATCTTGAAATTTTGGTTTTGGAAGGATGTACTAGATTAGTATATGTTCATCCATCTGTTTGGGTTCTTATGAGGCTTAAGCTTTTGAATTTAAGAGGCTGCAAAAGTCTGAGGAGTTTTCCAATCAAAATTGGAATGGAATCTCTTGAAAAGTTAATCCTTTCAGGTTGCTCCAATCTTAAAAGGTTTCCAGAGATTGATGGCAAAATGGAATGCCTACTAGAGCTTTATTTAGATGGTTCGGGCATTAAAGAGCTACCTATTTCAATTGGAAATCTGAGCAGTCTTGTTTTGTTAAATTTGAAAGATTGCAGGAACCTTGTGGATCTCCCAGGTAGCATAGGTGGGTGTAAAAGTTTAAAATCTCTTAATCTTTCTGGTTGTTATAAAGTTGAATATTTGCCAGAGAATTTGCAGCAAATAGAATTCTTGGAGGAGCTCGACTTAAGTGAAACATCCATGACGAAACCACCCTTCATTTTTCAATTTAAAAATCTTAAAGTTTTGTCTTTTAATGGGTGCAAGGGATCTTCTTCCAAGTTGCAAAAATATCTGCTTGCTCCGTTAAGGGTAATCCAAAGAGAAAGGACGAATCCCATGGCTCTGATGTTGCCTTCGTTGTTAGGTTTGAGTTCATTAACAAGGCTGAATCTAAGGGACTGCGGTCTTTGTGAAGGAGATATTCCTAGTGATATTTCTCGCCTATCCTCTTTGGTACGCCTTAATCTTTGTGGTAACAATTTCATCAGCCTACCTTCGTGTCTTAATCAATTTTCCAAGCTTCAGTTTCTTGGATTGTCAGATTGCAGGGCGCTTAAATCGTTGCCTGAGATTCTAACATGTACAAATCAGGTACTAATAGATGGTTGTGCTTCTCTGGAAATAGTTGCAAATCCATCAAAAGTTAATTATCCGTCAAATTACTGGGCACATATAGTAGGTGTTAATTGCTTCAGATTGGCTGAGAACATCGATGCCTTAACATTGCTGAAAAAACATCTAAAGGTTCGTTAATATCTCTGTTTCTCTGTGTCTTGTAATTATTCATGGTGTTAGTTACCAAACAAGCGAAGTTTTATTTTGCAGGTATGTGGTAATTCAAGAGAAAAGTTTGATGTTATTTTACCTGGAAGTGAAATCCCAGAATGGTTTAGTCAAAAAAGAGGTGACTCTTCGATTGAGATAGATTTGCCTCTGGAAGTTCGGAATGATAGTCAATGGATGGGAGTTGCTGTGTGCTGCGTTTTTGTGAGTTATGATGCTTCAAAGCGGGAGAAACTCGGCCTTAAAGCTGTTATCCACGATAGATATTCTAGACAAGCCAATTGCACTCAATCTAATTTTCAGGGTAGAGATCCTCGACATATCGATGCGACTGCCTGGATATTAAATTATAATTTTGAATCCATAACGGAGGACCACGTTTTAATTCGTTATTTCTCGCGTGACAAGTTGTATCCAATTTCCTTGGAAGACAAATGTGGTGAACGTGAAACCAATAATTTATGGACAACAGATTGCTTAGATCAGGAATGCGATCAACTTGAGTTGTCTTTCGAAACACCTAACAGTGCTAAGGTGAAGAAGTGTGGTGTTGGAATAGTGTATGAGAGAGATTTGGAAGAGATGGAACAAATACAAGAGCTGCATGGTAGTCAGTGTTGTGCAAATTTTGAAGATATCCAGCAACACTCTGCTGACGATGGATCAATAGGTAACGGTTCCCTAATAAAGCGAAAACTGAATATGTATGAGGAGATGGATGAAGGGCCGCAACCAAAGCGAATGCAAAAAATGTTCAGTTCTATAATGGGCAGACTTAGGAAGAAGCACTAATTGTGGTAAACTACTTCATTGGCTTGCCCTATTAATTCTTTTTTTATGACTTTTTTATCTATCATATCATTTACAGTTTTTTTTTTTTTTATTTCATTTGAAGTATTCATTTTTTATATATGTTTGATATATGTAATTAATTTAAAAATACTGAACATATATATGTCGAACACAAACTCGTATTCTATGCTTTGTCCAAAGTTGAATAACATTGTTTTATATATATATATATATATATATATATATATATATAAAATTAAATTTTATGACCTCAGATATTGAAGAAATGTAATCAGCTGGAGATAAAATATGAAGGAAGTTTTGATTGTTCCATGAAGAGGCAACTATTAAAGAAGGTGTGAATCCTTTGACCATGTTTAGAGGTTATACTCATCCTTTTATTTTGTTATTAAACTATTTTCGTCAAGTCCTTTAATTCATTTTTGTTCAAATTGTTAGATACCAAGTTATGTATTAAGTGTGATATTTGTCTTAAATTTGCTTTTATATATTTCGAAGATTAATCATATATCCATATAACAAATATTAAATAAGAATAATATAGACAAAATATTAAATTTGAGATTCAATGCAAAACTAGAACATTTTTTGTAAAAAAAAACATATATAATTTATTACATCTATAAAGTGTTTATTTTTAAAAAAAATAATAAAATGTTTAATTTAAATATTGATAAAGTAAAACAGTACATTTATCCTGTATATTTCTAAAAAGTATCATTTTTTTAATCTTTTTCATACATTTACCTGTATGAAAAAATGTTATTTCAATGAACTACTTTAGTTGGAAAAATGTTTTATTTAGTTTGTTTTTGTTTATTAATTTCAACCAATGCTAAATCATCATAATGTAAAATTTACAAATTTTTGTTTTGTGTTTTATTTTTTATTTTTAGGCTACAAAAATAATTGAAAACATAATCATCGACAATAAAAGGTACGTAGGAAAACATACACGTATGTATCTATGTAAAATGTTGATGTTGTTGGTTTTTTTTTTTTTTTTTTGTGTGTAAAAAAAAATAAAAAAGAAGTGGCAAAAATCTTCAATGCTTAACATTTAAAAAAAAAGAAAAAGGAAAAAGAGTGGCATGTGTTATGAAAAATAAATAGTAGTTAAAAGAGTATGTTTATTGTAATTGTGAAAGTTTATTGTATATATTTTGGTGTAATTGTAATGTCATTGCATTCGCATGTATCTATTTTCTTGCATTTTCTCTTTAGCCAAACGTTTTTTTGTGTGTATATCATGGTTTCTGGCAGTGTGAGTTTGTGAATATCAACTCTAATTTTTTCAACCTACTTTATTCAAATTTGGATGTAGGTGTTATATATACATGTGTTTGGTAGGAGCATATTCATTTTCTTTTACATTTTCATTCTTGTTGAGATTCCTTGAAGGATCATACATTTATATCTGTGTTCAAATATTCGTCCTAACTTTTAGATGCTAAATGTTTTTTACATGTATAATCATATTTTTATTCTACATAGGGAAATGAGCGAGACTTTCACTTTGAGCTCGGATGCCTTCTTGAAGATGAAAAGATTAAGACTACTCAAAATTCTTTGTCAGACAAATTGTTATGATCTGACATATCTTTCTAATGAGTTACGACTTTTAGATTGGGAGCAATGTCCTTTGCGATCATTACCTTCAAGTTTCAAACCGAAAAACCTTGTTATACTTCTCTTACTTTATAGCAACATTGAACAACTATGGAAGGAAAACATAGTAAGAATTAACTCATTTGGTCATTGTTTTCTATCTTATTTAGAGAAGAAAGATGAAATTTATATTAACATTGAAGAATAACAATAAAAATGAGTTTTCCTATGATATTCTCTTTTTTATCTCTAATTTATTATTGTTTTCAACAGCCCCTGTATAAGTTGAAAGTGCTCAACCTCAAAGGGTCGGAAAACCTGATCAAGGCACCAGACGTCACAACTACCCCAAATCTTGAAATTTTTGTTTTGGAAGGTTGTACTAGATTAGTATATGTCCATCCATCTGTTGGAGTTCTTACGAGGCTTAAGCTTTTGAATTTAAGAGGCTGCAAAAGTTTGAGGAGTTTTCCAACCAGAATTGGTATGGAATCTCTTGAAAAGTTAACTCTTTCAGGTTGCTCAAAACTTCAAAGCTTTCCAGAGATTGATAGGAAAATGGAATGTTTGTTGGAGCTTTGTTTTGATGGGACAAACATTAAAGAGCTACCTTCTTCAATTGGAAATCTCAAAAGGCTTAAAGTTTTGAATTTAAAAGATTGCAAGAGTCTTAGGAGTCTTCCAATCAAAATTGGAATAGAATCTCTTGAAAAGTTAATTCTTTCAGGTTGCTCCAAGCTTAAAAGCTTTCTAGAGATTGATGGCAAAACGGAATGCCTGCTAGAGCTTTTGTTGGAACAAAAAGGAAATTACCTATGATGGTAAGTAGTTTTGGTGGAACAAGAAGGCGATTACCTATGTTGGTTATTGTGTGAATAAATCAGTGACCAACACAAATAACAACAAGAAAGCTTAAGAACTTAATGAAATCGTGAGTAAAGCTTGAAAACACTGAGAACCTGAACTAGAATCGGATGGGATGAAAAATCATCTATTTCCATTGATAATGATTCAAAATATATGTGTTACAAAGTGGATTTGATAGTTACCTAACAATGTAATTGCTCCCACCTATATTTGACTAATACAAGTTGAAATTCAAACTAAAGATAGCTGATACATCAGCTATTACATCAAGTACAATCAAAAGCCTATGCTGGTAGCTTTGATTACAACCTACAAACTAACCAAGCAAGTTACATTTAAACAAAATGAAAACAAATGCACCAAGCTGCTACTGCTCTTGGTTCTGCTTGAAAATGCTGCTGGTCACATGTTGTATTGCAGGCCAATGCTTCAACACTCCTCCTTGGACTGTATGCAACATAACCCAATTTTACTCCTTAAGGTCTCGAACCTTGATGTACCAAGTGTCTTAGTCAAAATATCAGCCAATTGGTCTTGTGAGCTGCAATGAACAAGGCTGATTTCTCCTGACTGCTCAGCCTCTCTAACAAAATGAAACTTAATTTTGAAATGCTTTGTCTTTCCATGAAAGACCGGATTTTTAGCAATAGCCACTGCTGATTGGTTGTCGACAAAGATCTCAGTAGCTTCACTTTGTTCTTCATTCAAATCAAACAACAACTTTCTAAGCTAAATGGTTTGATTCACTGCTGCTGCTGCAATGTACTCAGCCTCTGCGGTGGATTGTGCAACAATTTGTTGCTTTTTCGAACTCCAGCAAAATACTCCTGATCTAAGTGTGAAAAAATAACCTGAGGTGCTCTTCATGTCATCTGTAGAGCCTGCCCAGTCACTATCTGAATATCCCATAAGTTTAAGCTCATTTTCCATCTTAAACATCACACCTAGCTTCAAGGTTCCTTTAACATACCTAAGCACCCTTTTAACAGCCTTGAAATGAGATATGTTACAACAATGCATGAATCTAGACAACAAGCTAACAGCATGCATAAGATCAGGTCTAGTTGATGTCAAATAAAGCAAACAGCTAACTAAGCTTCTGTACTCCTTCTGATCAACTCTCTCTTGATTACCAAGGCTGGTTAACCTTTCTCCTTGGGCCATGGGTGTGCTCACTGGTTTGCAATTAGACATACAGAACTTGTCTAAAATTTTCAGTGCAAAAGCATGTTAGCCAATGAAAATACCATGATCAGACTGAATCACTTCCATCCCAAGGAAGTATGACATGATTCCTAGGTCTGTCATATTAAATACTTTTAGCATTTGTGTCTTGAAGTCATTGATCAAATCAATTTTACTTCTTGTCACCAAGAGATCATCCACATAAATTGAAACAATCAACAAGGTTTCATCTTCATTTTTCTTCACATAAAGTGTAGGCTCACTTAGGCTTTTCTCAAACCCGAGCCTTGACAAATACTCATCAATTCTGTCATACCAGGCTCTAGGTGCCTATTTAAGGCTATATAATGCCTTCTTCAGCCTATAAACTTTGTCCTCTTCTCCTGGAATTTTAAATCCCTCTGGCTGCTCAATGTAGATTTCTTCCTTAAGAAAGCCATTCAAAAAGGCTGACTTAACATCTAATTGGTGAATCTTCCATTGTTTCTGTGCAGCCAAGGCAAATAGAAGCTTGATTGTGTCAAGCCTTGCTACTGGAGCAAATGTCTCCATAAAGTCAGTACCATACTGCTGACTATAGCCCTTCACCACTAGCCTTGCTTTGTGCTTGTTCAAAGAGCCATCAGCATTGAATTTGGCTCTAAAAACCCACTTGACACCTATGACTTTCTTCTAGTTTGGCCTATCAACCAAGTCCTATGTCTCATTCTTCTTGATCATGTCAAGTTCAGCTTCCATAGCCTTTCTCCAACATTGGTTACTTGCAGCTTCTTCATAGCTTGAAGGCTCAACTATTGCTACATTACATCTATGATAGATGTCAACAATGGTTCTGGTTCCTCTCACAGGGGGATCATCAATGTCAGTATTTTTAGGCTCATTTTCAGCTGGCTCTAGACTGATCTCAAGATGATCTTCATCAATCTGACTTGTTTCTGAACCATCCCAACTCTAAAATTTGTCCTCATCAAATTTGATGTCCCTACTCACCAAAATCTTCTTTGTTGAGGGATCATACACCCTATAGCCTTTTTTGGTACTGCTGTAGCCAACAAATATGCCAGGGGCATACCTTCTTTCAAGTTTGCTTCTTCTTTCAACTGGAATAAGAGCATAACACATACATCCAAAAACTTTTAGATGAAAAACAGAAGGTTTGTGACCATACCAGGCTTCGAAAGGTGTTTTATCCTTCACTGCTCGAGTCGGAAGCTTGTTCAGTAGATAAACTGAGGTGTTGACAGCCTCAGCCCAAAATATGCTTGGAAGCTTGCTTTGAAACAGCAAACATCTGGCCATATTCATCACGATTCTGTTCTTCCTTTCACAAACTCCATTTTGCTGTGGAGTATAAATAGTGGTTAGCTGATGATGGATCCCTGCATTCTCACAAAGCTTTTGAAACCTCTGAGACAAGTATTCAGTCCCATTATCAGTTCTCAAGGCCTTAATCTTACAACCTGTTTGGTTCTCTACTAATGCCTTGAATCTGCTGAAGGTTTCAAATACTTCAAACTTCTGCTTCAAGAAGTAAACCCAACAGAATCTAGTCAAGTCATCAATGAACAGCACGAAATACTTGCTGTCATTTAAAGAAGGGGACTTCATTGGTCCACAAATATCAAAGTGCACAAGCGCAAGTCTCTCTTGAGCTCTCCACGCTTGGTTTACCGGCATAGGTAATCTGGCCTGTTTACCAAGCTGACAGACTTCACAAACACTGTCACATGCCTCAACTTTGGACATGTCCTCCACCAAATTCTGTTTGTGTAACAGATCAAGCGATCTGAAATTAGCATGGCCTAATCTTCTATGCCATAAACCAGCATTATCAGCTAAGCTTGTATAAGCTTTCTTCTCAAGCCGATTCACATCAAGCATGAAACATTTGTCTACCATGCCTACAGTTATCATCTCCTGGCCATAAAGGTCCTCAATAACACATGAACCATTCTTGAAAACCAGGGAATACCCTTTTTCAACTAACTGACCATCACTCAACAGATTTTGATCAATGTCAGGTACAAAGAACACATCTGAAATGACTTTATTACCTGTGCTGGTATTGATCAGGACACTATCTCTGCCTTTGGCTTCAATCAGATCACCATTGCCTATTCTGATTTTTGAGCCATAGCTTCTGTCAAGATCCTTAAACAAGCTTTCATCTGCAGCCATATGGTGTGAGCAGCCACTATCCACTAGCCAATTGCACTTAACTTTGCTTGTGGTTGCAAAGCTTGTGGCCGTGAAAACATGCTCCTCCTGAGCTTGAAGATCCTCAACAGCTTGAGCTTGGATCTGCTGTTGTGCTGGTGCCTTTGCTTTATTCTTGCAGACTTTTTCAACATGACCAAATTGCATACATTTCCTACATTAGATATCTAGCCTAAACCAGCAAAATTTTTCAGAATGGTTGGTCTTTTTGCAGTGGACACACGGTGAATACCTCTTCTTGCCTGATTCTTTCTTTGGTTTGTCTCTTTTGTCAAGCCAAGGCTTCTTTCCTTTTTGACTTGTGCTGGAGCTGTCTTTGGCCCTTACTTGAAAGGCTCCTTCAGAATGGTCTTCCTGCCTATTGGCCATTCTCTGCTCTAAAGCATAAAGAGAGTTTACCAACTCAGATAAAGAGATGGTTGTCAAGTCCCTTATGTCTTCGAGTGATGAGATTTTAGACTCAAATCTCTCGGGGAGTGTGGTGATAACTTTTTCAACCACTCTACTATCACTAAAGTCTTCACCAAGCAATCTTATGCTATTGACAGTGGCCATGATCCTGTCTGAATATTGCTTGATGCTCTCTGATTCTTTCATTTTCAGGTTCTCAAAATCTCTCCTTAAGTTAATCACTTGTTGTTGCCTTGTTTTATCTGAACCCATGAACTCCTCCTTCAACCTTTCCCAAGCTTCCTTAGATGTGCTGCAAGCCATAATTCGGGTGAAGATAACATCTGTCACTCTGTTTTGCAAGCAGGCTAAGGCTTTGTGCTTCTTTGTGCTCTCCTCAGCATGTTGCCTCATCTGAGCAATCGTGGGATTGGCCCTCAATAGAGGTGGCTCAAAGTCATTCTCAACTACACTCCAGAAGTCTTGAGCTTGTAGGTATGTTTTCATTTTGACTACCCAAACATGGTAGTTCTCACCAGTAAACACCGGAGGTGGAGGAGGTGTGAAACTCATCTTGCTAAAATAAACTCAACTGCTTCGACTTCTTCTTTCTTAAGCTTGTATCTTCTCAACAAAGCAACCAGCAAACAGAGGCCCTCAAAGACTTAGGCTTTGATTACCATTTGTTGGAACAAAAAGGGAATTACCTATGATGGTAAGTAGCTTGTTGGAACAAGAAGGCGATTACCTATGTTGGTTATTGTGTGAATAAATCAGTGACCAACACAAATAACAGCAAGAAAGCTTAAGAACTTAATGAAATCTTGAGTAAAGCTTGAAAACACTAAGAACCTGAGCTAGAATCGGATGGGATGAAAAATCATCTATTTCCATTGATAATGATTCAAAATATATGTGTTACAAAGTGGATTTGACAGTTACCTAACAATGTAATTGCTCCCACCTATATTTGACTAATACAAGTTGAAATTCAAACTAAAGATAGCTGATACATCAGCTATTACATCAAGTACAATCAAAAGCCTATGCTGGTAGCTTTGATTACAACCTACAAACTAACCAAGCAAGTTACATTTAAACAAAATGAAAACAAATGCACCAAGCTGCTACTGCTCTTGGTTCTGCTTGAAAATGCTGCTGGTCACATATTGCATTGCAGGCCAATGCTTCAACAGCTTTATTTAGATGGGACAAACATTAAAGAGTTATCTTCTTCAATCGAAAGTCTTAAAAGACTTAAAGTTTTAAATTTAAAAGACTGCAAAAGTCTTAGAGGTCTTCCAATCAAAATTGGAATGGAATCTCTTGAAAAGTTAATTCTTTCAGGTTGCTCCAATCTTAAAAGCTTTCCAGAGATTGATGGCAAAACGGAATGCCTACTAGAGCTTTATTGAGATGGGACAAACATTAAAGAGTTATCTTCTTCAATCGAAAGTCTCAAAAGACTTAAAGTTTTGAATTTGAAAGACTGCAAAAGTCTTAGAGGTCTTCCAATCAAAATTGGAATGGAAGCTCTTGAAAAGTTAATTCTTTCAGGTTGCTCAAATCTTAAAAGCTTTCCAGAGATTGATGGCAAAATGGAATGCCTGCAACAGCTTTATTTAGATGGGACGGGCATTAAAGTGCTACCTATTTCAATTGGAAATCTGAGCAGTCTTATTTTTTTAAATTTGAAAGATTGCAGGAACCTTGTGGCTCTCCAGGGAGCATAGGTGGGTGTAAAAGTTTAAAATCTCTTAATCTTTCTGGTTGTTATGAAGTTGAATATTTGCCAGAGAATTTGCAGCAAATAGAATTCTTGGAGGAGCTTGACTTAAGTGAAACATCCATGACAAAACCACCACCCATCATTTTTCAATTTAAAAATCTTAAAGTTCTGTCTTTTAATGGGTGCAAGGGATCTTCTTCCAAGTTACAAAAATATCTGCCTTCTCTGTTAAAGGTAATCCAAAGAGAAAGGACAAATTCCATGGCTGTGATGTTGACTTCGTTGTTAGGTTTGAGTTCATTAAAACAGCTGAATCTAAGGGACTGCAGTCTTTGTGAAGGAGATATTCCTAGTGATATTTCTCGCCTATCCTCTTTGGAAGAACTTGATCTTGGTGGTAACAATTTCATCAGCGTACCTTCGTGTCTTACCCAATTTTCCAAGGTTAAATTTCTTGGATTGTCAAATTGCAGGGCGCTTAAATCGTTGCCTGAGCTTCTAACTAGTATAGTGATTGTAAGAATAGATGGTTGTGCTTCTCTGGAAATAGTTGCAAATCCATCAAAAGTTTGCAATTCAAATTTTCGGTCAAGTTATTGCCCTTGGCCAAGTATAGTAGGTTATAATTGCTTCAGATTGGCTGAGAACATCGATGCCTTAACATTGCTGAAAAAACATGTAAAGGTTCGTTAATATCTCTGTTTCTCTGTGTCTTATAATTATTCATGGTGTTAGTTACCAAACAAGCGAAGTTTTATTTTGCAGGTATTGGTAATTCAAGAGAAAAGTTTGATATTATTTTACCTGGAAGTGAAATCCTAGAATGGTTTAGTCAACAAAGAGGTGACTCTTCAATTAAGATAGATTTGCCTCTGGAAGTTCGGAATGATAGTCAATGGATGGGAGTCGCTTTGTGCTGCGTTTTTATGAGTGATGATGCTTCAAGGGAGGAGGATCTCATGTGTAGAGCTGTTATCCACGATAGATATTCTAGGCAAGCCAATTGCACTCAATCTAATTTCCTGGGTAGAGATCGTCGACAAGTCGAATGTAGTGGCTGGAAAGTAAATTATGGTTTAGAACATGCCGTAACGAAGGACCACATTTTAATTCGTTATTTCTCGCGTGACAAGTTGTATGGGATTCCCGCGGAAGTCAAATGTGGTGAATGCAAATCCAATAATTTATAGACAGCAGGTTGCTTAGATCAGGAATGCCATCAACTTGAGTTGTTTTTCGAAAGACCTAACAGTGTTAAGGTGAAGAAGTGCGGTGTTAGAATAGTGTATGAGAGAGATTTGGAAGAGATAGAACAAATACAAGAGCTACATGGTAGTCAGTGTTGTGCAAATTTTGAAGATATCCAGCAACATTCTGGTGATGATGGATCAATAGGTAACGGTTCCCTAATAAAGCGGAAACTGAATATGTATGAGGAGATGGATGAAGGGCCGCAACCAAAGCGAATGCAAAAAATTTTCAGTTCTATAATGGGCAGACTTGGGAAGAAGCACTAATTGTGGTAAACTACTTAATTTACAGTTTTTTTTTTTTCATTTAAAGTGTTATTTTTGATATATGTAATTAATTTAAAAATCCTGAGCATATATATATGTCGAACACAAACTCGTATTCTATGCTTTTCCCAAAGTTGGATAACATTGTTTTTTATATATATATATATATACATATATCATTCAAAATATTATTATTTTTATATAATTAAATTTTATGATCTCATATAGAAGAAATGTAATCGGCTAGAGATAAAATGGGAAGGAAGTTTTGATTGTTCCATGAAGAAGCAAGTATTAAATAAGGTGTGAATCCTTTGACAATGTTTAGAGGTTATAATCATCCTTTTATTTTGTTTCGTCAAGTAAAATTGTCCTTTAACTCATTTTTGTTCAAAATTATTAGAGACCAAGTTATATATTAAGTGTGATATGTGCCTAGTTTAATCTTTTAAATTTGCTTTTATATATTTCAAAGATTAATCATATATCTATATAGCAAATATTAAATAAGAATAATATAGGCAAATTATTAATTTAGTTCTTAACATTTATATTTTTTATCACTTTACCTTTTATTCTTTGTTTGAGTTAAATTTGATTCTCAATTTAAAAAATAAAAAAATAAAAACCATCAACTATTTAAAAAAAAAGTCGACATGATATTTTTTTAACAAGAATACTCATGATAAATACTAAAAGTAACATATTTTAATCTTGTTCATAATGCATTTTTGGATGATTAATCGATACAAAATAGTGAATTTTATACTCATAATAATTTAAATTCATGTTTTTATATTTAGGAGAGTATTTGAGAGCAAAATGAGGGAAAACTGAGTAAAAATCAAACAATTAAAGCAAATTTCAAAAGCCACACGGGCATATGCCAAACCCTCTTTATTTTATGAACTGCACCTCGAAAATACTACAAAATGCAATTTTTAGATTTTTTGAGCATTCTAAGACCTATAAATACCAAATATAAGAAGATGAAAGAAGACTATCATAAAAGATTGAAGAAAGCAACTTGGATTGAAGTCGACTCTGAAGCAGATTTCCATCAAGATTGAAGATCTCTTTTTAATTTCTTTGAAGTTTATTATGAGTTTATTTATTTCTTGCGGTTATATTGTTTTTGAAATGTTTTTATTTGCGATTATGAACTAATTTTCTACATACCTAGGGGAGATGAATCCTATAATAAATTTTGTCTTTTTATTTCTGTTTTATGCAATAAGTATTTGGATCTTTTTCTTAATTATGTGCACTTAATTTTTTTTAATATTTTTAGACTATTTATCCATGTGTGATGTGCTTAAATCAAAAGAGGAATATACTCTATTTAAGAGTAAATATAGCATAATTGAGTGGAGTTGCACACAATCTTAGAAATAAGACAAAATAAATCTATCGGAGATTAGAGTCAAAGCTAATAGGGAGATCCATAGATCGAATTAATGCGATAATAGAGGTTTTAATTAGAAAGAAATTTTAATTAATCAATCTAGAGTCAATTTCTGTTATTTTCAAAAGAAATATTAACATTTCGCTTCTTGGTGGTTAATCGTTTATTTTCCTAATTTGTTCTTTGTCGTGTTATTTAGTTAATTAATTTAGTTATTTTTAGTTTCAACCAATTACTCCAAATTGTCAGTTAAATAATAGAAAGATTGTAATTACTAGTGTTGAAACCCATTTTTGAAATGGGGGAATCGACTTTGGATTTTGAAAATGAAAATAGAAAATGGGAGTTGCCACCGATCTTTTTACTGAGGCGTGATCGGGTCACCTCGAAAAAGTGGTCGTTTTTAATAAACAATTTAATTTATCAAAACAACGATTTTGATCTACAAAAACCAAAAAAAAGGTTCGGGAGTCGGTTACGCACGAGGAAGATTAGCACCCTCGATACGCCCAAAATTGGTACCTAATTGATTAATTAGTGTCCTAGTGTCGAATGTTTGAAAATTTGAAAGAATTTAAAATAAGATCCCTCCTTTTTTTCTTTAAAAATGTTTGAATAAAATAAAATGAAACGTTAGAGCCACACTCGTCTCGAAGCGATAAGATGTCGTATCCAGTAACTTAGGATATAACATATAAGGCTTTTGAGATCGAGTGCGCCCTTTTAAAATTCAAAAAGGATATTCGGTTGTTTAGTTTAAACGAGGAGAATCGAAACCCAGTGAGTTAGGGTATGATCTCACGTATTTCCAAACACCGAATATTGCCTTTGATTGCAAAAGATCTTATCCCGAATCGTCTAAACGTCATATTCAGTGAGTTAGAACACGACATCTCAATTTTCTAAGAATAAGTTTTTTTATTTCAAAAACTTGTATAATGATTTAAAAAGGCTATTTCGTTGTTTAGATGAGAAAAATCGAAGCCCAGTAAGTTAGGGCACGATTATCTCTAATCGTAGAACAAGGAGTATTGTTTAAAATGTAATTTTATGGCAAAAAAGAAGTTTTAATGCACACAAGTTCATAGCATAAATATGCGAAGCAGTATAATAAAAGCGATGATAATACAAATAACGATAATGAATGCATAAAATAAAAAATACAATAATAATTTCAGCCGTAATATTACCACAATAATATGAACAATATATAGATTAATAATAAACAATAATAAAAGGAATAAAATAAAAGTAATGATAATAAGAATATTGATAATAGTAATAATAAAAGTGATAAAACAATATGTGTAATAAAAAATAATAAAAATAACAAAAGAAAATTAACAATACTAAGTATACGTAAGTATATATATATATATATATAATATATAATAATTGTGTAGAAATCTATAGTATAATATTAAGAAAAATGTAAATAGTATATATACATGCATGATATAATATTTAAAATATATATATGAGATAACATAAAAATACATGAATCATATGATATTGAAATATATGCATAATATATAGAATATAATGTTAAAAATATACATATGTAGCATATAAAAAATATATATACATAATGTAGTATTTAAAATATGTACATAATGTATAAATAAATAATAATGGTGTTAAAAATAAAACATAGTATTTAAAAATATATACATAAAATGGTATAGCAAATATAACTAATAATGTTAACATATGTACATAATATATATATATATATATATATGAAACTTTAAATAATATTTATACAAAAATTCAATATATATATATATATATATATAGTACAAATCAGATATATATAAGATAATTTTAGACTAATATTTTTAAATAAAATAGTTAATATATATATATATATACGTAAAGATCCAAAATTAACAATGATAGTGAAAAAAATGGCAAACACATGTCCCAAGACAAATTAAAGATGTAACATAAAAATATAAACACATTAGCAAAATATAATAATAATAATAATAATGATAATAATAATAATGCTAGAGAAGTAAGTAAACAAATACAAAAACAATTGAGGACTAAATTAAAACTAAATCAAAACTTATAATCTAAATTAAACATAAAAAAAAAACAAAGGACCCTGGTGCAACGCGCGCACAAAGATAGGGACTGAAACTGGAAATAATCCAGCTCTCAAGACGCTACGTTTAGGCGCGGACCATATTAAAACAAAAATAAAATAAAGGGGAAAAATTATAAAAAAGGAAAAAACAAAATAGGGCGAAATCAAGAGGGCAGAAAATGTGGGAGGACTGAAAGGGAAATTTACCCATTTCCCAGAAACACGTGGATCCCCCATGCATGGTTCGGGTCGCACGGGTTCAAGGCACTATATGGCGCAGTTTTAGGGCCATGGGAGAGGGCCCTAAACGGCACCGTTTAAAATTCCAAATAAAATCTCCTTTTGCACTTATTAGCCCTAACCCTTTCTTTTGAAACAGAACAAAAACGAAAGCCCCCCCTTTTTGCTCCTTGCGCCGTTCAGCTAGGGTTCATAACCCATCGGCCACCGCCGTCGCTACGCCCTCGTGAATGGTGGTCGTGGTTGTGCGAAAAAAAGGGGTTTCAACCCCTATTCGAAACACTCAAAGGCCCGGTTGCTTCGATTCCCCTTTTATTTCTAAATACTAACCCTAAGTTGGATCTAGATGCAGGTAAAAATTGCAAAAGGCAACAGAGAGGAGGGCCAAATCTCAACACCTCCTACCTTCGTCAGAAACGAAAGGGGTTTCGCGATGTTTGGGGGTCACTGGAGAGCTCCGACTGCGACAGAGAACATAACAAGGTATAATTTTGTTATTCGCACTATTATTTCAAAGAGAGAAGATAAAAATCACAACCTTGATTTTGCGTTTTTGACTGTTATCGTTTGTATTCAATTTTTTGTAAAAAGGTCCCCTCCTCAATACATTTTTTTTCGGTGGCTCTTATAGCCAAATGAAATACATTATTTTGATATTTTTTGCTACTGTCTTACTTTCACTGTTGCTTGTTCTGCTGCTCTGTCTGTTTTGCTTATTTGCAGGTCTCTGGATGTCAACGTTGCCAACGTTAAAGGTGCTGACAGACCAAGTAAAGTACGGCACAAATGGCGCCTAGGTTTTTTTGCTTCCCCATTTTACCGAAAATTTGTTTAGATCTTGGGCCAATCGGGCCATTAGGGTTTTTGCTAGCTTGGGCCATATTGGGCTATTGATTTGGGCCTTGAAATTTGTAAATGGACTGGAACTTTAATTTTTATTTGGTCATTGCTTGTGTTTGGGCCCCAGGCCGGGCAAAAAGGCCCTATTACAGCTGCCACTCTTTGCTCATTGTCGTGTAACGAGAATAGAGCAAAGACTTTAAAAGGGCCAATTTTGTCCGGTCCTGCCGAGTCTTGATTTCTTAGCGCTTCTTTTCTTTAATTAGCCTCGTTCCATTCCACTGCATCTTGCCACTTTAACCCACTCTATAGCCACTTAAGAGAGATAGGACTTGTAGCATCAATCTGCTCCGTTGCAACTGTTCTACTGTAGCATGGTAACTTTGATCTGCCCCACTGTAACTTCAATGGGATAAGATCTGTTATCTTTAGTCTGCTCCGCTATAACTTCAGGCAGATAAGACTTCCTATGGTAACTTCAATCTGCCACACTGCAACGTCAATGGGATATGATCCGTTATCTTTAGCCTGCTCCACTGTAACTTCAGGGAGATAAGACTTGTAACTTCAACTTGCTTCACTGCAACTTCAGAGAGATAGGGTTCATTGTCTTCGATCTGCTTCACTGCAACTTCAGGGAAATAAGATCTGATATCTTCAGTCTGCTCTGCTATAACTTCAGGGAGATAAGACTTGCTATGGTAACTTCAATCTGCCCCACTGCAACTTTAATGGGATAAGATCCATTATTTTTAGTCTGCTCCACTGCAATTTCAGGGAGATGAGACTTGTAACTTCAACCTGCTCCACTGCAACTTTAAAGAGATAGGGTTCGTTGTCTTCGATCTACTTCACTGCAACTTCAGGAAAATAAGATCTGATATCTTCAGTCTGCTCCGCTATAACTTTAGGGAGATAAGACTTGCTATGGTAACTTCAATCTGCCCCACTGCAACTTTAATGGGATAAGATCCGTTATCTTTAGTCTGCTCCACTGCAATTTCAGGGAGATAAGACTTGTGTCTTTGATCTGCTTCACTGCAACTTTAGGGAAATAAAATCTGTCGTCTTCGATCAGTTTCACTACTGCTTAGTGAAATAAGATCTGTAATCTTTAGCCTATTCCACCACTCCACCAGAACTTTTAAGGTGATGAGAATTCAGAGAGAAGAAATTCGTAGCCTCAATCTTCTCTGCTGAAACTTCAAAGCAATAAACTTCACTGTTTTGGATTTGCTCCACTGCTATCTCGAGGGAACAAAATCTAAAATTTGCAATTTGCTTCCTTGTTATTTCAGGAAGACTTCAATCTTCAGTCTGCCCCACTACCATCTCAAGGAGACAGAATTTGAATTTTTCAGCCTACTACACTGTTGCTCAGGAAGATAGGGCTACGAATTTACTGGTGTTGCTACATTGTTCTTTGGGGAACCTATCCTGTATAACTAGTTCTATGTGCTTATGCCTATGCAAAATGATTAGGATACTGTGATCGGAATGAATCAAATGCTTCTAACTAAATGTATCATGTATGACACTTGCATGAATAAGAATGTGATGTTTTTAATGTTTAGGGCACCATCACTCGTTGCCCATCAGGGTTCTATCACCAACGTAGCACGCTGCCCTCTTACTCAGCTGGTATTTTTTTAAAATAATCGTATTTTGCTCAACTAACTTGCCCCACCATAACTTCAGGGTCTATTCTATTATACCTCGGGGACACCCCACTGCAATTCAAGGGCAAAGGATCTGTATCTTCTTCCAATTCAACCCGCTGCAAATCAAGCGTATAGGGACTTGTTCCATCAACTGATCATGCTTTAGGTGACTTGACTAGATGTGTATGCCTGATACTCGCGTAGAAGCAGAATATCTTTTTTAGAATAATCTCGATTACTTGTTTTTCATCGAAATTGTATCACCGACCCAATATCTTGGCTTTTTTGTTCAGCAAATATCTCCGACTGAAAATCTGAGGAGATGATTTCAATTTGGACTTAAACATTTCTAACCCTTAAGCGTGGAAAGTCCTAAACAATAGTCTTGTTTCAGGTCCCCTACCATTTAGAAACTTCCAGGGTAATACGTAAAACTCCTTTCATGAAAGTGTTATTAGTCCACTAATCATTATTTTAATACAAAATGCTTGAAAAAGATCATAACAATGGGCAAGAATAGCTTGAAACAAATAATTTAATCAAGGATGGCGCATGCAATTTTAGATGGCAATTTATTGGGAGCATAGCTCGACATGAATAAATTAATCAATAAAAAGGAAATTGATCGGGAGCGTAACTCGACGTGAATCAAAGATAGCAAATGCAATAAGAAGAAATTTTGTTGGGAATATATTTGAAAAGAATAAGGTAATCAAAGATAACAAATTCAAAATGGGTAAAAGGGAAACTAGGTGCCCTAGATATCACAGCCCGAGCTTCTCTGTTCAAACTTCTTGAGGACCATTTTAAGCTTGACATGTGTTTAGGGGATCCGAAGTACTTTGTAGATGCCCCAAGACATAGCACACTTCCTCATTGTTAATTCGGGCATAGCAAGACTACCACATGCCCTACTTTAGATCAAAACTTGAGCCGTTTTTTCGGGTTTTCAACTCAAATCCCCTTTGGACTTAAAGCGTCCTTTGCGGGTTTTCACATTTGCCTCTCATTTTTCTTTCTTCTTTTTGATTGATTTTTATTTTTTTCTTTTTCATTTCTTTTTTCTTCTTTTTTTATCGACTTTCTTAGAAGGTTTCAAGGCGCCCTTTGCGAGTTTTCACCTTGGCCTCTCCTTTAAGGTGAAATAACTCTTGACTGAATTCACCAAATTGGGCATGTCATTGCCGTTTATCCTGATTAGCGCGTCCAAAACGAGCCTTCTTCATTGTGTAAGGTCTTTCTCCATTTGGCCTTTATTCTTGCCTAAGTACTTTGGAATATGAAGGATTTTCTTCAATATGAGGTCACCGTTTAGAGATTCTCTAAGATGAACCTTTTTGTCATAAACCCGAATCATCAGACTGTGACAGATTAACTACGATTGATTATGCCGGAATTAGATTCATTCTGTCTCATCTAGCTTCAGCTTTGGTAAAACTCAGAAGAAAAAATCTCAACTTTAATGGGCAAGACCAAAATGTTGCCCTGGCTCTGGTAAAACTCAAAAGAAAGAATCTCGACTTCAATGGGTAAGACCAATATATTTCCCTGGCTCTAATAAACTCAGAAGAAAGAATCTCGATTTTCATGGGCAAGATCAATGAGAGATGTGTTGCACCGGCGAGGGTCTTTGGCCAACATTTTACGTGTATGGAGGGTAAATGGTAACTTGTCCATGCCAACCCTTGCAAGTCTCAGTCATCTTTCAAAAAAAAATTAGATGGCTTTTGGTTGTTTTTGCTGCATTGATATGGTCTGATCTTTGAACAGACTGTAAACTTTTATCATTTTGCAGTTGTGTTAGACACGCTTTTTTCTGGCACTTTTTCTTTGTCATTCGAATTGAATTTGAACTTGAATTTGGATTTGAATTTTGAATTTGAATTCGGGGTTTGAATTCGAATTTGGATTTAGATTTGGATTTGGACTTGAATTTAAATTTGATGACCGTTTACTTGGTAACTTTGGCATGTGAAGTGACCTTACCCTCTGGTAAAGTAATTGACTACTATGAAGATGAATCAAAGTCAGTAAAGTTGGCCCCGTAACATCCGTGCCCCCACATGTAGAAAATCTTTGAAGAAATAGAGAAAGCGTTTAAGTCTTATCTACCTTCATTTGGTATTTATGCCATACTGATGCCATCTCCTTCCGTGGTGAGCCGGCAGTACTCAAACCTCATGATTAGCCTGACTATCGAAAAACCCTTAGCATCTGTCATTCAGATATCCTCGTGGACCTCTTTCAAGATTTCGGTATGCCCATGTCTCAGTAACCTAGGCATGTCTTGATGTGATTATGCGAAGACATATTGAAATAACTCAATGATACCTCGCCTTATTCCTGCGTTGGGCTAGGTTTCGATCTTCTTCTTTTTCCCCAGCTCGCAATGTTAACTGACCCTTTGTAAGTTAGGATCTATCTTTCATCTCGTTTTATCATCCTTAACAAATTGGAAGATAGGTACAATCTTTATCATCTTCGAAGTCCTGAGATCCCTCTAGACACATATCTTACTCAAAAGGGAGTCAGTAACAGTTCGCTCCTGTTGTTGATATCTGGGAGCCAATTAATGTAGGTACAAAAGTAAATTTCAAAGAATAATTCAAAGACGATTATGTGTATTGGTATGATCATGCATAAAGAATAAAAGAATATATGAATGAAAGTCCAAGAATAAAAGAATCTGTAAAGAAAAAGAATAATTGCTCAAAAAGATGCATTTCATTGAAATAAAGATTTTGGACACAAGTCTATCTCACAAAAGGATTCTCATTGCCTCTAGGCTTAAGGCAATAAGAGTGCTTTGAATACTACCCTAAATTAGCTCTAAAAATACAGGGATCTTTTCCACAGTCCCATTGTTCAAAACACTCCAAAATGTGCAAGGGCAAAAACCTTTATTCCTTAGTTCCCTCTTTGGATATGTCATTCAGATCCCGCTATATTCCTTCCAACTTTAACTTGCTCACAGCATCGCAACTCTTTTGCTCCCACTTTCAACTATCATACTTACTGCTTTGTCTGATTAGATTTTGAGGAATCGTCAAACTTTACAATTTCCATTTCAATGAACTTTTCGACTAACTTTTTGAAAGTAAGGCAATTTTCGATTGAATGCCCTGTAATCCCTGCGTGGTACTCACATTGAGCATTTGAGTCGTACCATTTGGGATATGGGGGTTGCATTAGTTGCATGTGACGAGGAGATACAACGTGCGCATCAAATAGGTTCTGGTACAGCTCTCTATACGTCATAGGTATAGGTGTGAACTGTGTCCTTTCAATGTTTGCCCTTGCGCTGGGTTCTCGTCTTGGGAGACCTTAGTAAGTAGCAGTTGCTGTCTTTGGCTGGCTTACTGTGGTTGCCCTCGAAGAATTATCTCGGGAGCTCCACTCTTGCTTTTTAAAAGCTTTGCACTGTTTCAGACGCTCCATACTAGCCCTCTTTGTTTCTTCAATGACAACAAGATTGGCTGGATTGCCTCCCGGATTGGGACCTGAGCTTACTGAGGAGTTTACCGGTGCTGACGTACCGCCTGATGCTATTGAGGTCTGGTAGTAGGGGGTACCCATCGCGAAGGTGCGTCTGGTTGAGTCTGGACGCTTATTGGAGTGAAACTTGGGGAATAAACGATGTCTTCATTATCATCCTCACTGTTGTCCATTAGGTCTTTCCTCCTTACGAGCCCTTCGGCTAATAACTGTTTTAGCTAGCTAATCATATTTCTTTGGAGCTCTAACATTTGGCTCTACATATCCTGTTGAATTTTGGATAATTGCTCTTGCATCTGTATTTGCCTGTGCTCTATTTTCTCTAACCTTCGTTACATGGCTTTAGGTTAATTGAAATAATTTTATCTAATTAGGGTTGTTTTGTAAAAATCTGATATAAATGATACAATGTAAATAATGCAATGCAAATGTATGAAATACAAATGCATGAAATGAATGCGTGGAATGAATGCAATGAAGAGAGACGTCAACCTTATATTCAGTTCCATTAGAAGAACTTTTCTAGAAAACAAATTTCTTTACATAAAGTGGATCACATATGCGGCCTTGCCTTTAGAATCCAAGTGAAGACACCGCTCCTTTCTTCATATCTAGATGTTATGCTCGAATCTTGCGAGCTTTCAATAGATACCTCCACTAACTCTCTTTTGCTTGATCGCGACCCATGGTTCTCTTATCTTCGTAATGGCTCTCGAATACTCCTTATTGGTTTGAATTCTCGAGCAAAGTTTCGTATTCCTCCTCGAGCTATCAACCTTCTTCCGTTGTGCTTACGTGGGCTATATCAAGATGACCGCATTATAATCCACTTTATAAAGAAATTCGTTTTCTTATGACAAACTCCCCTATTTAGGAATCAAATATGAATCAACACCTCTTTTCTATAACGATGCAATGCAATGCAATCAAAACAAAACAAAAGAAAACACGTTAGTATAGGAGAAATAAATAACAAAATAAAGTACCTAATTGGGTGACCACTAGGGTTTAGCGTAGCTCTACCGAAGGTGGGCTCCTAAGGTTCGCTATATGAAGTTTGGTCCTAGAGTTGGGGTGCCTGAACCAGCAGATTCCTCAATCCTCACCCATTATAGGCTTATATGGATTGAGTTCAGTTTAGGGGAATACATTTCCCTATGGCTGTACAGAGATGAAAATCTCACGAAGCACATAGGTACGGATATATTCCGGAAGCGGTTCACTATCCTGCATGGAGTGAAAACCTCACGAAACAGTAGCTTCTCGCTCCCACTTAAAGGGTATGACCCGGCGATCATGCAATGCAATGCGATAGGATATATAAAAGTTCGAAGCAAATAAAGAAAATGTGAATAAAATAATAAAGATTGCAACATAAAACTGCTAAAATGCAATGAAAGGAAAGTATATTAAAACCAAATCTTCAATTTTCGACAAAAAGACAGAAATTAATCAACTAGTGGCTTGACTCTCTTTTTCGATCCCCAGTAGAGTCGCCAAGCTGTCGAAATCCTTTTTTGAAATGGGGGAATCAACTTTGGATTTTGAAAATGAAAATAGAAAATGAGAGTTGCCACCGATCTTTTTACTGAGGCGTGATCGGGTCACCTCGAAAAAGTGGTCATTTTTAATAAACAGTTTAATTTATCTAAACAACGATTTTGATCTACAAAAACCAAAAAAAGGGTTCGGGAGTCGGTTACACACGAGGAAGATTAGCACCCTCGATAGCCCAAAATTGGTACCTAATTGATTAATTAGTGTCCTAGTGTCGAATGTTTGAAAATTTGAAAGAATTTAAAATATGATCCCTCCTTTTTTTCTTTAAAAATGTTTGAATAAAATAAAACGAAACGTTAGAGCCACACTCGTCTCGAAGCGATAAGATGTCATATCCAGTAAGTTAGGATATAACATATAAGGCTTTTGAGATCGAGTGTGCCCTTTTAAAATTCAAAAAGGATATTCGGTTGTTTAGTTTAAACGAGGAGAATCGAAACCCAGTGAGTTAGGGTATGATCTCACGTATTTCTAAACACCGAATATTGCCTTTGATTGCAAAAGATCTTATCCCGAATCGTCTAAACGTTATATTCAGTGAGTTAGAACACGACATCTCAATTTTCTAAGAATAAGTTTTTTTTATTTCAAAAACTTGTATAATGATTTAAAAAGGCTATTCCATTGTTTAGATGAGAAAAATCGAAGCCCAGTAAGTTAGGGCACGATTATCTCGAATCGTAGAACACGGAGTATTGTTTAAAATGTAATTTTATGATGAAAAAGAAGTTTTAACGCACACAAGTTCATAGCATAAATATGCGAAGCAGTATAATAAAAGCGATGATAATACAAATAACGATAATGAATGCATAAAATAAAAAATACAATAATAATTTCAGCCGTAATATTACCACAATAATATGAACAATATATAGATTAATAATAAACAATAATAAAAGGAATAAAATAAAAGTAATGATAATAAGAATATTGATAATAGTAATAATAAAAGTGATAAAACAATATGTGTAATAAAAAATAATAAAAATAACAAAAGAAAATTAACAATACTAAGTATACGTAAGTATATATATATATATATATAATATATAATAATTGTGTAGAAATCTATAGTATAATATTAAGAAAAATGTAAATAGTATATATACATGCATGATATAATATTTAAAATATATATATGAGATAACATAAAAATACATGAATCATATGATATTGAAATATATGCATAATATATAGAATATAATGTTAAAAATATACATATGTAGCATATAAAAAATATATATACATAATGTAGTATATAAAATATGTACATAATGTATAAATAAATAATAATGGTGTTAAAAATAAAACATAGTATTTAAAAATATATACATAAAATGGTATAGCAAATATAACTAATAATGTTAACATATGTACATAATATATATATATATATATATATATACGAAACTTTAAATAATATTTATACAAAAATTGAATATATATATATATATATATATAGTACAAATCAGATATATATAAGATAATTTTAGACTAATATTTTTAAATAAAATAGTTAATATATATATATATATATACGTAAAGATCCAAAATTAACAATGATAGTGAGAAAAATGGCAAACACATGTCCCAAGACAAATTAAAGATGTAACATAAAAATATAAACACATTAGCAAAATATAATAATAATAATAATAATAATAATAATGATGCTAGAGAAGTAAGTAAACAAATACAAAAACAATTGAGGACTAAATTAAAACTAAATCAAAACTTATAATCTAAATTAAACATAAAAAAAAAACAAAGGACCCTGGTGCAACGCACGCACAAAGATAGGGACTGAAACTGAAAATAATCTAGCTCTCAAGACGCTGCGTTTAGGCGCGGACCATATTAAAACAAAAAAAAAATAAAGGGGAAAAATTATAAAAAAGGAAAAAACAAAATAGGGCGAAATCAAGAGGGCAGAAAACGTGGGAGGACTGAAAGGGAAATTTGCCCATTTCCCAGAAACACGCCGATCCCCCATGCATGGGTGGGGTCGCACGGGTTCAAGGCACCATATGGCGCAGTTTTAGGGCCATGGGAGAGGGCCTTAAACGGCACCGTATAAAAGTCCAAATAAAATCTCCTTTTGTACTTATTAGCCCTAACCATTTCTTTTGAAACAGAACAAAAACGAAAGCTCCCCTTTTTGGTCCTTGCGCCGTTTAGCTAGGGTTCATAACCCATCGGCCACCGCCGTCGCTACGCCCTCGTGAATGGTGGTCGTGGTTGCACGAAAAAAGAGGGTTTCAACCCCTATTCGAAACACTCAAAAGCCCGATTACTTCGATTCCTCTTTTATTTCTGAATACTAACCCTAAGGTCGATCTAAATGCAGGTAAAAATTGCAAAAGGCAACGGAGAGGAGGGCCAAATATCAACGCCTCTACCCTCATCAGAAACGAAAGGGGTTTCGTGACATTTGGGGGTCACTGGAGAGCTCTGATTGCGACAGAGAACACAACAAGGTACGATCTTGTTATTAGCACTATTATTTCAAAGAGAGAAGATAAAAATCACAACCTTGATTTCGCGTTTTTGACTGTTATCGTTTGTATTCAATTTTTTGTAAAAATGTCCCCTCCTCAATACATTTGTTTTCGGTGGCTCTTGTAGCCAAATGAAATACATTATTTTGATATTTTTTGCTACTGTTTTGCTTTCACTGTTGCTTGTTCTGCTGCTCTGTCTGTTTTGCTTATTTTTAGGTATCTGGATGTCAACGTTGCCAACGTTAAAGGTGCTGACAGACCAAGTGAAGTACGGCACAAACGGCGCTTGGGTTTTTGTGCTTCCCTATTTTACCGAAAATCTGTTTAGATCTTGGGCCGATCGGGCCATTAGGGCTTTTGCTAGCTTGGGCCATATTGGGCTATTGATTTGGGCCTCGAAATTTGTAAATGGACTGGAACTTTAATTTATATTTGGTCATTGCTTGTGTTTGGGCCCCGGGCCAGGCAAAAATGCCCTATTACAACTAGTACTTTTAGTCCTCGTGAAAATGATATCTTTACTCACCGTAACTATATTATTAATTGATAGGTGCACTTACCTTTATCGTATTTTTAGTTGGTTTCATGGACATTAAGTAACTAAAATATTAAAATTTTCAACACGATAACATGCATGTAATTCACTTATAGTCCATAATAAAATGTTTATTTCTTATGAAATTTTTATATTTTTTAATTTTAATTTCTTATTTTTATAATTTCTAACTCATTTGTTGGTGTGACATATAAGGCAAATCATGTTATGTTAGTAAAATATGCTCATAAAATGACATGTGAATTGTTTAAAAAATAATATTTTAATCATCATTCCGTTAAAAAAAAAATCAATCCCTTTCTTTTTTAAGTTAGAAGGTTAAATTTAGCTTAGGAAAATAATAAAAATAAAATTACCAGAAAATATAAATGTAAAAGTTACATTTATCATTAGGTTAAATTTATCATTACCAGAATAATATATAACAAATATTCAAAAACTTAAAAGCTTCCCAGATATTGATGGCAAAATGGAATGCCTGCTAGAGCTTTATTAGATGAGACTGTTGGAACATTTTCAAATATTTATGGTGTTCAAAACTATAAATGAATAGGTGTAATTAATCAAAAAATTATATTATTTAATTTTTTGAAAAGAATTATCACTATTTAAATAATATTATTTGAATAGTTATAATTAAATGAATAATTATGTAAAGAATTATAACTATTTCAATTATATTATTTGAATAGTTATGTATTTATTTTAAAGACGTTATTATTCAAAAAGACACCTATTGATGAAAGATGCCTCTGTGAAGAGACATGAAAATTCCTATAAATAGGAATGAGATTTCATTTGGAAATCATTCCAAGAATTCTAACATTCTTTCTTTCCTTCCTTCATTTTTTAATATCATTAGATATTCTATAAAGTTTTACTGCAGAAATCCTTTATAGAAATTGAATTTCTTGTCATAACATTGCTCAGTGTGTAGTGGGCTATTCTCGTCAGTGCAAAACGCAAATAGTCGTTGGCTTCATTGTATCCTCGAGGTTAATTTGCTTGGAACTCGTTTGCACACCGAAGATAGGTGGGGGCGAATATAACCTTAAAGATAGTGGTTTAATACACGCCTTGGAGCCTTGTCCTATTTATTCTTCTGTGCGAGTTTCGTTGGTGTTTTCGAGATTTTCCTCACTGGAGTTTTGTACTAACAAAGACGGGCATTGAACAATTTTCCTCTTAAATTTGAAAGATTGCAGGAATCTTGTGAGTCTCCCAGGGAGTGTAGGTGGGTGTAAAAGTTTAAAATCTCTTAATCTTTATGATTGTTATAAAGTTGGATACTGCAACAACTAGAGATGTTGGAAGAGCTTGACTTAAGTGAAACAGCCATACGAAAACTACAATCCTTCATTTCTCTTCCAAAAAATCTTGAAGTTTTGTCATTCAATAGGCTCAAGGGATCTTCATCTAAGTAACTACAAAATTTGCCTTCCCTTTCCAAGGTAATTTAAAGAGGAAGGATAAATACTTGGGCTCTGATGTTGCCTTCGTTGTTTTTTTTGAGTTCATTAACGATGCTGAAACTAAGGGACTACAATCTTTGTGAAGGAGAAATTCCTAGTGATATTTCTAGCCTATCCTCTTTGATACACCTTGATCTTTGTGGTAACAATTTCATCATCATACCTTCGTGTCTTGCTCAATTTTCCAAGCTTGAATTTCTTAGATTGTCATTTTGCAAGGCTCTTAAATCGTTGCCTGAGCTTTCCAACAAGTATAAGAGATGTAAGAATGAATGGTTGTGCTTCTCTCGAAACTAATTGTGGTAAACTACTCAATCAGCTTTATCCTATTAATTCTTTTTTAAGACCTTTTTTTTTCTATGGTATTATTTATATTTTTTTCATTTAATTTAAAGTATTCATTTTCGATAAATTTACTTTGTAACAGCCCAATTTTTAGTGGTGTCGAAAATGGTGATTTGAGATCACTAAATTTGACAAGTGAGTTTAGAAAATTAAATAAATTAATATTTATGAGTCGATTGTGATTTTAGAAATATTTTTAGATTAGTGAATTTTGTGATTTAACATAAATTATTAGGTAAATTAGGTTGAAAACGAGGTATCGAGACCTCGATTTCATAAATAGAGTCGTAGATATTTTTATAAATATTTACGGAGTATCAATAAGTTACTATTAAAGTTTCGTTAAAAAATTCTAGCGTTTTAATAGTTAATTAAATAAAAAGAACGAAATTAAAAAATGTGCAAAACTTTCTAAAATGATCAAATAGCTAAAGTGATAAATAAGGAAGGATTAAAGGAGCAAATTAGCCAAAAGAGTATGGCTAAGGCTAGGTGTGAGCGTTCGATCGAATCGAATGAAAAAATTTTGAGTTAATCGAGTTGACAAATCATATTTTATCATTCTAATTTGATTTGAAATTTTCTCGAATCGAGTTGAGTGAAATGTAATTCGAATCGAATTGAATCGAATATATTTGTTAGAGTTAAATTTTAAAAAATAATTTTGAATCCTTATAACCACTGTCACTCATCGTAATAAAATTTGTCCACCGTAATCAATTTTTTTATTAACTTTCATCACCTCATAATTTATTTATTAATATTTTATATACGGGTTAGCTTCTTTGCTTGCTTAGCTGTTTCAATTATCTTTAGATTCTTATCACTATGTATTTTAGAATTAAAAAATATATTAAATGTAAAAATATGATTTTTTAATAAAAGTTATTTTAAAGATAAAATGTAAAATTGATACCAATATAAAATTTTAACACGAATATTTTAATACGAATATTTTATGGCATAATAAATAATTCAATTTTAATATAAATATTCAATATGACTAAGCAAGTCAATAATATAAATAATATAAAACGTGAAATTTAATTTAATTTAATAATATAAATAGTAAATATAAATAAAATTATTACTATTTATGTTTAGGAATTTTTTTAGATAATTTTCATTTTTTATTTGGGAATAAGGGTGAGAAGTAAAAGCTTAGGGGGAAAATAAAAAGTTTTGGGGAGTAAAAGTTTAAGGGAAAATAAATAGGGGGAATAAAATTTTGGAGGGAAAATATGAAAAAAGTTTGAGAGGGGATGGGTTTGGGGCAGATGGTGGTAGGAGGGAGTAAAACTTTTGGGGGAAAATAAAAAGTTTTGAGGGTTTGGGGAATAAAATTTTGAGGAAAAGTAAATGGGAGAGTAAAATTTTGATGGGAAATGAATTTTGAGTAGATGGGGGGTTGGGATGGAAGGGAGTAAAAGTTTTTGGGGGAAATGGGACGGAGTAAAAGTTTTAAGGGAAAAGTAAAAAAGTTTGAGAGTTTGGGATAAAAATGTAAAATATTATAGTTTGATATTCGAATTATTCGAATTATTCGAATTATTCGAGTTATTCGAATTTGAAAATTCAACTCGATTCGAATTCGAAATTCGAATAAAATTCGAGTTAACTATCGATTAACTCGAATAACTCGATTCGTTTAACTCAAAATTCGAATTGTTTTCCATTTTTTCAAGTCGAATCAAGTTTTACTCTCCCCTAGATGAGGCGGTATAACAAGAAAAAAAAAATCTGAAAATGAGGTGATAGGGACAAAATTGGAAATAAAGCAAAAGTTAAAAGCTAAATGAGATTTTTATTAGTTTCTAGACCATTTCTTCTCTAATTGTCAGCCAAAAACAGCCATTAGAGAGTTTCTTAAGCTAGTTTTTATATTTTTACTTCAAGTAAGTTTAATTCTTGCTTTTCTTTTGAAAATTTTATGTTTTTAAAGCTTTTTCAACTAGGTCCAACTATCTAATTCGTTAGTTTTTGATTTTATGAGTGATCTTGAAAGTTGCCATGGATAAGTGCTGGAAGATTATGATTAATTAGCATAGATTTGAAACTTTAAGTTTATTATATGATAATTTTACTAAGTAATTTAATTTATTTTTAGGATTTAATTGTGAAAAAGTTTAGAATTAGGGTTTAGTGTTGAAATTCTAATTTTCAAAGGTTGTGTAGTAGTTTAAAATGATAAAATAAAGTCCGAATTGAGAAAGGTTAGTTTAATTGAGAGGTTAATTAAGCAAGGACTAAATAGTAAAAATTGTAAAATTTGGGGTAAATGTGTAATTTTAAAAATTCAAGGGCATAAATTTTGAATTGAATTAGAATTGAATTAAGTTCTGATAAATGAATGCTTTTACATTATAGATCAAGAATCCGAAGATAAATGTGGAAAAGAGAAATTAATCGATTAGTCCATGAACTTTCGTAACTTCTACAAAATACCCCAGGTAAGTTCTTATGGTTAAATTCTTGTGATTAATTGTTAAGTTAGGAATAATAATATATATTACTTTGTATGCTTACTATTGAATTGTGATTAATGTGAAAACATGTTAATGAATCGAAAGTTCAAATTAGCTAGAATGCAGATTTGAGTACGATCTTCCAGTGAAAAGTGATGACTTGATTGATAGGACCATGGCATAGTGATAGTGAAAATGTAAGACCATAGCTGGGCTATGGCATTCTAGTGAAAAGACCATAGCTGAGCAATGGCATCAGTGGACTTTAATGAATAACAGTGAACATTGGTGAACGTAAGACCATGGTTGGACCATGGCAGTAAGTGAATATGTATAAGACCATAGCTGGGCTATGACATCCTAAAGTGGCATAGTGAAAGACCATGGCAAGGCCATGGCAACAAAATGCAAGACCATAGTTGGACTATGGCATCAGTGAATAATGACGTACTCAATTTCGTAAAACGTTCACTAATTCTATAAAATTGATATATGATATGTAAATTAAAGTGATTGAACAAAAGTAGTTATCAATATTGGGCTCACTCACATGAAATTGCCATTGGAAATGTGATTGACAGAAAGTGTTAGTGAATTGCATGTTTTCTAATTTGTTATAACATGTTCGATAAGGTTTATCTTTAAAGCCTATGAACTTACTAAGCTTTTATAATCTTACTTTGTGTACTTAATGTTCTTTGTAGATTGACGTGAGTTACAGAGGATCGGATCTACACATCGGAATCACACTATCCAGAAAACTCCGTTAGAATTTTGTTGTATATCTTTTGGGTTTATATGGCATGTTGTGTTAGATATGGTAATGTTGTATCATGTTTAATGCATATTTTAGCTTGAATTTGGTTGATTGATTGGTCTATATTGGTATATGAATGTGTTGAGTGTAAGGTAATTATGCAATGGTGAGAAAAGTAGCCTTAAAATGGCTTATTTTCGTCCACACGGGGTAGACACACGGGCGTGTGTCTAAACTGTGTATGACACACGCCCAGCACATGGGCGTGTGGTATGGCCGTGTGTCCCCTGCATCCTAAAATTTAGAAATAGAATGCTCAGAATTGAGCACATGGCCGAGACACTGGCTTGTGTCTTAGCCGTATAAAGCACATGGGCCTTAGACACGGGCGTGTGTCATGGCCATGTGAAACCTGCACCTAATTTTGAAAATTAAATTAACCACATGGCCTAAGCACACGAGCGTGTGTCTTGGCCGTGTGACCCTAATTTCTTCATGAATTGCAAGTCAGAGAGTTACACGGGTTGGGGACACGGGTTTGTGTCGCCATACAGCCTAGAGTTACACGGGTTGGGGACACGGGTTTGTTTCACCATACAGCCTGGAACAACCTGAGACATGGGCATGTCATCTGGCAACACACGGGCGTGTTCCTTAGCACACAGGCATGTGACTCCTTAGTTAAGGAAAAATTTTGAAATTTTGCAAAAAAGTTCCTGAGATTCCGATTTAGTCTTGAACGGATTTCAATGTATGTTTTGGGCCACAATGGCCTATATAAGGGATGTTATAATTAATTTCAGAAAATGAATAGTGATTGACTGAAACTATTTAAAAATGTTTTGTAAACCCCGGTAATACTCCATAACCCTATTTCAGTGACGGATACGAGTTAAGGGTGTTACATACTCTACAACAAATGAGATATAATCTTTCAAATATATGTAATTAACTTAAAATTTTTGGGCATATACAAGTTAAACACAAACTCGTATTCTATGCATATCCCTAATTTGGATAACATTGTTTGTTTATAACATTCAAAATATTATTCATTTAATTTATTCATTTTTATATAATTTAATTTTATGATCGTGAATTAAAGAAATATAACCAGTTGGGGAAAAAATATAGAGGAAGTTTGATTATTTCATAAATAAGCAACTAACAAGAAAGGTGCAAACCCTTTGACGATGTTTAAGTTATAATCATCCTTTTATCTTTTTTATTGGACTATTTTCATCAAGTAAAATTTTCGTTTCATTTTTGTTAGAAATTATTAAAAATCAAGTTATGTGTTAAATATATTATGTGTATGGTTTAATCTTTTAAGATTACTGGCCTTTATATATTTCAAAGATTAATCATATTCATATGTTTATATATAACAGATATTAAATAAGTATAATATTATAGATTTAATGTCAAATATTAAACGAAAAATCTGTTTAATTAAATTTTACTATTAATCCTGTAAAATATGTAAAGTTTTGTAGATGTTCTTCCATCTATTAGAGTGCTTGAGAGGCTAAAAGTTTTTAATTTAAGAGGTTGCAAAAATCTTGACTCTTCCAATAAAAATTAGAATGGAATTTTTTGAAACATTCATTTTGTCAGGCTGCTCAAAACTTCTAAGGTTTCTAAAGATTGATGGCAAAATGAAAAGTTTGTTGGAGCTTTATTTAGAGGAGACAGGCACTTAAGAACTTCCTTCTGTTGGAAATTGGCCAACCATGCTGCTGTTATTTTTTGTTGAGTGCATACAGCTTGTATACATGCTGCAGCAAGTGTGCATGTTGCAGCAACATGTTTTCTGTTGTAGTTGCAATTTAGTTTAGTTTGGTTGAAAATGAACTAAGTTGTTGATGTTTTGATTGGTTTAGGTGATGATTGAGCTGATAATTCAGCTTATTGATGTGTATAAGTTATGTTTAGCAAGTCCATAGTCTACTAAATGGGAGTAGGTAGTATTTGGTAATGTATTTTAGCTATAAATGTATTGTTTTTCTAGTTGAATGAGTGAGCTAAATGAGCTAAAGCCATAGCTCCCTTGCTGCACAATTGTGAGCAAGTAAAAAAATTGCCTTGTTCTATGTCCTGTATTTCTTCCTCTGCTCATACCTTCTCCAAAAATCCCCAACAATTGGTATCATGAGCCTTAGTCTTAAGGGCCATTGATTTTTGCTTCCGCTGCTTGTTAGAAGAAAGAAGCTGCCAAAGCATATCATTTAAGACTGCTTGTAGAGAAGAAAGCAACAGCTCAACCTTAAGAGACTCCCAAACAAGCTTCAATAAGCTGAAGGAGGAGAATACCGCAAGCTCAAGCTGCGAGCTTAGCGAGAAGTGCGAGCTATAAGCTCAGCAAAAGGTGCGAGCCTATTAAAGACACCTGTTGAAGACAGTAAGCAAAATGCGAGCCTGTCAAAGGTGCAAGCTCAGCCTAGTGCGAGTAGAGTTGAAGACACCTGTTGAAGACAGTAAGTAAAAATGCGAGCCTGTCAAAGGTGCAAGCTCAGCATAATATGAGCAGCAAAGTGCAAGCCAAAATGGCAGACTGAAGGGAAGCAAACTATACTTGGAAGTTGTTTATGCAAGAAGAAGCAAGACTGTAATGACCAAGGGAACAAGGCAAGATGTGTTGTCAACCAAGGCTGTGAAGGAGGAGAAGACTCCATTTGCCAAGGTTGAAAATGAAATGCTTGTGCAGGATCTGCTTGAAAGAAAGCATCTAAGGACTGCCAAGTTCAAAAACTTGATGAATGATTGGCATTTGCAGCATGGAGTCCAAGGAGGAGTGTTGGAAATTGGCCAACCATGCTGCTGTTACTTTTTGTTGAGTGCATACAGCTTGTATGCATGCTGCAGTAAGTGTGCATGTTGCAGCAACATGTTTTCTGTTGTAGTTGCAATTTAGTTTAGTTTGGTTGAAAATGAACTAAGTTGTTGATGTTTTGATTGGTTTAGGTGATGATTGAGCTGATAATTCAGCTTATTGATGTGTACAAGTTATGTTTAGCAAGTCCCTAGTCTACTAAGTGGGAGTAGGTAGTATTTGGTAATGTATTTTAGCTATAAATGTATTGTTTTTCTAGTTGAATGAGTGAGCTAAATGAGCTGAAGCCATAGCTCCCTTGCTGCACAATTGTGAGCAAGTAAAAATATTGCCTTATTCTATGTCCTGTATTTCTTCCTCTACTCATACCTCTTCCAAAAATCCCCAACAATTGGTATCATGAGCCTTAGTCTTAAGGGCCATTGATTTTTGCTTCTGCTGCTTGTTAAAAGAAAGAAGCTTCCAAAGCATATCATTTAAGACTGCTTGTAAAGAAGAAAGCAACAGTTCAACCTTAAGAGACTCCTAAACAAGCTTGAATAAGCTGAAGAAGGAGAATACCGCAAGCTCAAGCTACGAGCTTAGCGAGAAGTGCGAGCTATAAGCTCAGCAAAAGGTGCAAGCCTGCTGAAGATACCTGTTGAAGACAGTAAGCAAAATGCGAGCCTGTCAAAGGTACAAGCTCGGCCTAGTGCGAGCAGAGTTGAAGACACCTGTTGAAGACAGTAAGCAAAAATGCGAGCCTGTCAAATGTGGCTCAGCCTAGTGTGAGCAGTAAAGTGCAGGCCAAAATGACAGACTGAAGGGAAGCAAACTATACTTGGAAGCTGTTTATGCAAGAAGAAGCAGGACTGTAATGACCAAAGGAATAAGGCAAGATGTGTTGTCAACCAAGGCTGTGAAGGAGGAGAAGACTCCATTTGCCCAGGTTGAAAATGAAGTGCTTGTGCAGGGTCTGCTTGAAAGAAAGCATCTGAGGACTGCCAAGTTCAAAAACTTGATGAATGATTGGCATTTGCAGCATGGAGTCCAAGGAGGAGTGTTGAAAATTGGCCAACCATGCTGCTGTTACTTTTTGTTGAGTGCATACAGCTTGTATGCATGCTGCAGCAAGTGTGCATGTTGCAGCAACATGTTTTTTGTTGTAGTTGCAATTTAGTTTAGTTCGATTGAAAATGAACTAAGTTGTTGATGTTTTGATTGGTTCAGGTGATGATTGAGCTGATAATTCAACTTATTGATGTGTACAAGTTATGTTTAACAAGTCCCTAGGCTACTAAGTGGGAGTAGGTAGTATTTGGTAATGTATTTTAGCTATAAATGTATTGTTTTTCTAGTTGAATGAGTGAGCTAAATGAACTGAAGCCATAACTCCCTTGCTGCACAATTGTGAGCAAGTAAAAATATTGCATTGTTTTATGTCCTGTATTTCTTCCTCTGCTCATACCTCCTCCAAAAATCCCCAACACCTTCTTCAATTGGAAACCTCGAGAAACTTGCTATGTTAAATCTGAAAGTTTAAAAACTCTTAATCTTATTGTTGTTATAAAGTGACCTTCATCTAAGTTACGATAACATCTGCCTTCTATTTTCAAGGTAGTCCAAAGAGGAAGGACAAATTCTATGGCTTTGATGTTGCCTTTGTTTTTTGGTTTGAGTTCATTAACAAGGCTAAGTTTAAGGGACTACAATCTTTGTGAAGGAGATATTCCTAGTGATATTTCTTTTCTATCCTCTTTAAAACAACTTGACCTTGGTGGCAACAGTTTTACCAGTATAGTATCGTCTCTTACTCAAATTTCCAAAAGAATTTCTTGGATTGGCAACTTGCAAGAGGCTTAAATCGTTGCCTGAGCTTCCAACAAGTTTAGGAAGTGTGAGCATAATTGATTATGCTTCTCCGGAAATTGTTGCAAATCTGCCAAAAGTTTGCAATTCTGTGGATAACACTTGGATTTTTGCTACTAACTGCTACAAATTGGCTAAAAACATCAAAGCATTAACATTTCTTAAAGAACACCTTCAGGTAGAATAAATATTTTACATCCTTTTCACTTAACAGAATCTCATCTTAAAATTTCTTTGTTTTAGTTACCAAATGGCAGGTGTTTAGTTTTGCAGGTATTTGTAACTTGAAGAAAAACATCTGAGAGTTGCCTCATCATTAACGAAGGTATCACTACCTCCAAATATTTGGAATGACAGTCAATGGGTGGGAATTGCTTTGTGCTACATTCTTGTCAATAACGATGCTTCGAGAGATGAGTTTATCTCGTTAAAGCTGTTATTCATCGTAGAAATTCAGTACAATCTGGTTGTGATGAATCCGTTTTCCTAAATGGAAATTCTCGACGTATTGAGGACCATGGCTATTTTATAGGCAAACAATACGATAATCCGATTGCGTAGGATCACCTTTTTCTTTGTTATTGGTCGCGTGACAAATTATATCCATCTACTTTGGAGGATAAATGCGGTGAACTTGAAACCAACAATTTATTGACAACATATTACTCAGACCAGGAACACGATGAACTTGTCTTTCACATGTTATTGCAGCGTTAAGGTGAAGAAGTGTGGTGTTAGAATAGTGTATGAGAAAGAATTGGAAAAGATGGAACAATGAAAGTGTCGAAACCATTTTTTTCTAGGTTTTGAAAAATAGGAGATCGACTTTGGATTTTTGAAAATGAAAATTAGAACGGGAGTCGCCACCGACCCTTTTCGAGGTACGATCGGATCACCTTAAATTATTTTAATAAAACATTTTGAGTTATTAAAATAATTAATTTTGGTCTACGAAAATCAAAGAATGGGCTCGGGAGTCGGTTACGCACGAGGAAGGATTAGCACCCTCGATACGCCCAAAATTGGTACCTGATTGATTAACTAATGTCTTAGTGTCGAATGTTTGAAAATTTGGAAGAACTTAAAATACGATCCCTTTTATTAAAAACATTTGAATATGTCGAAATAAAAATCGAGACTCGCTCATCTCAATGAAATAAGAATGTCGCATCCAGTAAGTTAGGGTGCAATATATCAATTTCTCGAAATTAAGCTCGTCCTTTTTATTAAAAAAATTCATGTATTTAAATCGAAAAGGAATATTTAATTATTTTGGGTCGAACGAAAAAACAGAGCCCAGTAAGTTAGGGCTCGATTTATCGAAGCTCCAAAACATAAAACATTATCTTGATTTTGAAATTCCTATCTCGGGACACTGAATGCCACAATCAGTAAGTTAGAATGTAGCATTTCGAGGTTTCGAAAATAGGTTTTATTTGAAAATTCACGTGTTTTGGTTTTAAAATCAACACTCGGTAGTTCGAGTTTAATGAGAAAAATCAAAACCTAGTAAGTTAAGGATTGATTTCCTCGTACTTCCCAAACGCGAGTTATGTATTATTTTTGAACCTTTGAGTAGTAATTTTCACTAAGTAATATTGAATGCGAAAATACGAACATAAGACAACAACATATAACACGAAGAAATAATTCATGAACAATATGTTACAACAATTAATCATAATGATCAACAAGTGTAAAATGACATGCATAATGACAACAGCATCATCATATGCCAACAATAATATTAACACTCGAAGACTAAAGGCAAATCTAAAAGAAATTTAAAGCAAATTAGAACAAACGAAACAAATAATCATAAAAAAGTTTAGAGCTATAAGAATTCGAATGAAAATTTTAAATAAACAATACATTATTTAATATATATTAACCTAAAAAGTAGATAAAATAATGGCAAATATACATACAATACAAAAAATATAACATACTTAATATATGAAAAAAAATATATTTAAATATACATATGTAGTATACGAAAATACTTATACAAAATAATATTAAAATATATACATGAGATAATAATAATATGAATAGTATGATAAACAATGACATACAAAAATAATTATTAACACAATGTATAAAAATATATGTATAAATAATAATGAAGATGAGAAAAAAGATTTTAGGAATACCTATGCATGAAATAATATATAAAAATATATGTGACTATTAAAGTGAAAAATATATACATAATGTATAATAGAATATAGCATACACAAAATAAGACTTTAAAATAAATGTATTATATAAAATATAATAGTATTAAAAAATAACTATATAAAATAATGTGAAAGAACAAATACAAATACATATATAATATATATAAGAATATAGTATATGTAATATATAAAACATAATTTTAAAATGTAGATCTAGAATACAAGACATATAATAGTATTGGAAAGACATATATAAGATAATATAAAAGAATATACATATATATATATATACAACTAATACAGGTAAATACCATATATGAGTACATAAAATATATACATATATAAAACATATATAATATATATATTAGTAATAATAATACAATAAAGTATTAGAGAATCAAGTAAAAATAAACGTAAAAACAACCAAGGATTAAACTGGAATAAAACGAAATTTAGAGTGCAAAAAATGAAAAATATAAATGGGGTGGTCAAGGACTAAAATAGAACACGGGCATAAAGCACAGGGACCAACACGCGCAATAAACCAATCATTCCAGGGCTGCGTTTCACTGGCTAGACCACGGATCAAATCGAAACAATAGTAAAAGTAACGGGGCAGATTTTAAATAATAGAAAAGCGAAGTTGGACTAAATAAGAAAACAGAAAATATGGGAGGACTTATGCAACAAATAGCCCATCAGGGCTTTAGGAACACGCGGGTCGGCCATTAGACGGGTCGGGTCAAACGGGTAGCACCTAAACGGTGCCGTTTCACCTATTGTACTAAACCCTAGTTCCTTTCTTTTTTCTTCAGCCCCATCCTTCTTTTCTTTTATTTTCACAGCAGCAGTAAACAACCCCCTTTCCTCCTTTCATTCGACCGACTACGGGGGACCCTTTGATTCCCTCTTCGCCGCTGCAACAACACCCGATCTGGTGACCGGTGGTGCACGTAGGCATGGGCCACATAACCCCATCCCGAATGGGTCCGTAGGAGTCCGAGAAAGGAGGGTTTACCTTCATACTCTTGTGTAGACCGATTCTAACACGGAGGAGGCCTCCGGCGACGGTCCAAGGAACTCCGGTAAGCCTCCTTTTCTTTCTTTGTACAATGAGTAATAAAAGGGAGAAAGTAGGAAGTGAATCGCAAAAGGGAATATAAAATCACCTAAAAATCGTCACTTTGATTCATTTGATGTATGTTTACATGCGTGGTTGTTTGATACAAAAAGAATCAGAATCGGCCCTTGTTCTAGCCAAAACAGATAGGAAAGTAAAACCAAAAAATCCCAAGTTTTCAGATCTCTTTTTTTTTTTTCTCTCCTCTAGTTACATTTGCTTTGATTCGGCTTTATAGCCGAGATGAAAATTTTAAATTTTTGCTACTGTTGCCTTCACTTTGTCTTGCCATCTGCTCCTGTCTTTTCCCTTTTAATTTCTTGCAGGTGATGATGGTGGCCAGTAGTTGGTGAAGCAGACGGAAGTGACCGGTGGGTAGGCCTAGAGAGGCTAGCATGCGGCGCTTGGAGGCTGAAAGATGGCTAGGATTAGGGTTTCTGAAACCCTAATTCAGTTACTGGTTTGGGCCAACAAATTGGGCCATTCGGGTTAGGGCTTGTTGGGCTATGTATTTGGGTGTTAATTGGGTCTGTTTTGTTTGTGTTGAATTTGTAAAATGGGCCCGGGCATTTTGGGCCTTCTACAGAAAGCGCTCCATAAAAATCAATGTTTTGCTAATTTTGAAGATGTCCATCAACGCTCTGATGGTTATGGATCAATAGGTAGCAGTTCTCTTGTAAAGTGCAAATGCAGTATCTATGACTATGAATTAGAGTTAGAGGAAGGGCCGCAACTAAAAAGGATGAAATTTTTTTCAATTCATGGGCCAATCGGGGAAGAAGCACATATTAATTTTTTAGACTTATTTTTTTATCTACGTTATTTACCCTTTTGTTATACACATGGTGAATAATTCCTCGTATTTTGCACATCCCAAATTTGGATAACATGCTTTTGTTATATCAAGCACAGTCATGTTTTGGGCCCCTATTTTCTTGAAAAGGCTATGGTCCCTCAAACTCCAATATGTCTTTCAATTATTAGAAAAAGCTTTTTGTTAAAGTATATTCCGCATTCAGTCCAAAATCCAAACAACATAAAGGTACCCAACCTACCAGAAATTCTATAAAATTTAGCTACGCAACAAAAGAAAACAAAAGGAGCAAAAGTCCAATAGAAGTCCTTGTACATATATCTTATATTGCATTTTAGTTTCCCAATCCAAAAAATAGGCATATTGGACTTTGTACTTTAGATAGAGGAGCAAAATGTCCCTTGATTAAATTTTTGCGGTTAAATGCATATTTTGGTATTTCATATATAGGGTCTAATAACAAATTTAGCTCTCAACTTTTACACATTTATTCAATTTGACGCACTTTCATTTGGAGCAAATTAGCACTCAACTTTTCATTAGTGATGTTATACTATTGTGTCTTTTTTTTTTTTTTATATTTTAAAAAGTTCTTTTCTATTTATATAATTTTTAAAAGTTTTAGATTATTTTGGGTATAATCGTATGTGTTGTTGTCTGTTTTATGGTCTAAGGCTAATCTTATTCAGGTCGAGGATGAGAATCATATAAAGTCCTCACAACAATAACAACTCCACAATCCAAATGCCTAGGGCAAAAGTTAATAAATTATAAAAAGCCTAAATAAAAAATTTTTCATTTTTGAGGTGCTTGGGCTTGCCAGCCCCCTGGCTTCACCCCTGCTTTCAAGGAATCCGAGATTGTTTATTTTGTATGAAGCTACTCGTCTCTATATCAATCTTATCTGTTAACATATCTGACAGTTTTGAATTTAAAAGACTGCAAAAGTCTTAGTGAAAAGTTAATTCTTTCAGGTTGCTCCAATCTTTAAAAGCTTTCCAGTGATTGATGGCAAAATGGAATGCCTGCTAAAGCTTTATTTAGATGGGACAAACATTAAAGAGTTATGTTCTTCAATCAGAAGTCTCAAAAGACTTAAAAGTTTTGAATTTAAAAGATTGTAAAAGTCTTAGAGGTCTTCCAATCAAAATTGGAATGGAATCTGTTCAAAAGTTAATTCTTTCAAGTTGTTGAAATCTTAAAAGCTTTCCAGAAATTGATGGCAAAATGGTGGAGCTAGAAAATTTTTTTGGAGGGATCAGAATAAAATTGTATATTTTTACAATAGTAAAAATACAAATTCATTATTTTAATAGCCTACATCTTTATAACTTTTAAGGGACTAAATCAAATTTTTAATATTTTAGAGGGGCTAAAGTGTAATTTTACCATTACTAATTTAAAATTTAATAAATTATAAAGGGCCTAATTTAAAATTTTACCAGCCCTGCTTTCAAGGAATCCGGGATTGTTTATTTTGCATGAAGCTACTCATCTCTATATCTATCTTATCTATTAACATATCTGACAGGAAATGTCATTGCTGCAATGTTAGCAAAAGCTTGTGCATACGAACTTTTCTTTGCAATGGCTTCAAAGTATTGGACTTGAACTGTTAAACCTACCTGCTGTAAAGGGATGAATTTGTACCAGTCTTACCAATATCTAATATTTGATTGATCATAGCTAGCAAGTTAAAGCAAAAGACAAGGAAGGAGTTTGGTGGTTAGACTGTCAGATATTTTAAAGTTCATTTTTTTTAAAGAATGTCTAGTCTCATTTCCCACGATCTGCAAGTCCGTCCTGTAGCTGTAGGTGTTTTTTTCTTAGATCTTCTTAGCCTTCTTTATTATAGATATTGATTACATTCAAGGGAGAGTGCCACGTTATCAATTAAAAGTTGAGAATTTGCTCCAAATAATATAATACCGTCAAATTAAATGGTGTAAAGATGGAGGGTTAATGTAACTTAGGAAAACACGTTGAAGAATGTGACCCTTGACCCCGGCATGTTGCTCGGCGTAGGGCTTCCAAGGCACCTCATTCTCCACTATTTTCCGGCTAATCCATCAATGAAAAATCATGTCTCTGTTCCCTCTGTAAGCTGGGGTGGATCTATCCTATCTTCCATGTTTAGCTACTCCAAATTCCTATCCTGAATCCTCTACATCCAAATTAGTGAGAAAACCACCTGAATTGCTTCAACTTCAGCCACTGGGAACTCACTGACTTGCACAGTTTTTTTCATTCTGAATTTCCAATTCCATCAATTACATTTATTGTCTATTAAAATATTAAGCTTCTTAATATCCTTTTCATCCACCACCTAACTATCTTCATCCCTTGCCCTTTCTTTTTAGGATATCCGAGAGGGATATTGTCTGGACTTAGCTGCGATAGGTCATATTCATCATTGAAACTCCTCATGCCTCTTATCCGCTCCTGTGTTTCTTATTCTCGTTACTAGGATCATCAAACTCTTGTACTCCAGAACCCAAGTTGGGTTCATTACAGCTAAAGGAATAACATTCAAATTTCAAAGGCCCCAACTGATCTGATACAATATTGTTTTAGTTATCCCTTTGCCTCATCTTCCATGCCATTGTCCACATTCATATCTTGAATGCTTTGCTAATCCATAATCTCCCTTCTACTATTTAGATGGAAATATGCCCTCTTGTGTGGAAAAAGGTTAAAATGTCCTCAGTAGAGAAGCTGTAATTTGGAGAAGTAAAGGCCTATCAGAATATGCGATGTTAAATAAAAGGATGGGTGGTCCAAATAAGCAAATGATGATTAGAGAAAGTAGATGGGAAAAGCTACCAATTGGATGGATTAAACTGAACATAGACGAGATTTGGCTACTGCAAACGGGTTGGGAGCAGTAGGAGGAGTATTTCGGGATGCTCAAGGAGGCATTGGATATGCTTTGACTCTGTAAGTCTGGATTAAACTGAACATAGACGAGATTTGGCTGCTGCAAACGGGTTGGGATGCTCAAGGAGGCATTGGATATGCTTCGACTCTGCAAGTCGAGTTATGGGCAGTCGTGGACGGACTTGATGTTGCATGGGAAAAGGGATTTTTGCAACTTCTTGTTGAGTTAGATAGCGATGATGCTATTCATCTCATTAATTCAACTCGAGCAAAGGAAAGCAACTTAGGGAACAACACTGACTGGTTGGGTTTTATCATGGATTGCATAAAGTCAACAGTGTGATTAATAGTTTAGTAAAAAAGGGCTCAACTTCATCAATGATTCTACTATTAGAAGATTTACCAGATGAGCTAAGAGACAGTCATGAACAGGATCACATTGGACCTCTCTTTCATCGATTTAGATTTTGTTTGTTGTTTTTCTGTCTATTAAAAAAGAGGGACTGTTGGCTGGAGTTCAAAGCAGAGGGATTTTCCCTTTTTCTTTTGCTTTGGGCTGAATACTGTAAAAAGAAAAGGGTTCTCGTATTGTTGGGCCCATTGGGCCTCATTTGCCAGCTTGACCAGGCCGCAATGAGCCAAAAATTTCCAATTGTAAAAGGATGTAATTACTTTGTCCGCTTTACGTCGGCTTGATGATTGAGTTTGAAATTTGTTTGGATCCAATATTCTATACTTGACACTACACACACCGAAATGAAAAAGGTATTTCAACCAAAAAGAAAGGAAAACAAAAGAGGTAATTTCCACTTTGTGGACAAACCAACCAATTCTGCCCCACCTTCAACGATACTTCCTAGAAAAGACCATCATTTTCATTTGCCACCAAACTTCCACCCACCTTTCCATAGCTATTATTATGGAGATTCTTTTTGAAGAAGAAAAAAAAAAGGTGGGAAATGTATAGAGAAATTGCTTAGAAACCTGTGTCTGCTTTCCCTTTCTTGGGAAGAAGCACTAATTGTGGTACACTACTTCCTATTAATTCTTTTTTTTTTTTCACTTTTTTTTATCTATCATATTATTTACAGTTTTTTTTTATTTCATTTAAAGTATTTACTGTACAATAGATGAGATATAATCTTTCAAATATATATAATTAACTTAAAAATTCTAAGCATATACCTGTTGAACTCGTATCTATGCCTATCCCAGATTTGTATTTAAAAAAAAACGGTTGGCTGGGGTTCAATCAAAGCAGAGGGATTTTTTTTTTTTTTACTTTGGGCTAAATACTGTAACAAGGAAAGGGTTTTTATATTGTTGGCCCTATGTTTCCAGCTTAACCCGGCAGCAATGAGCCCAAAATTTCCAGATGTAATTACTCTGTCATCTTTATGTTAGTTTGATGATTGAGTTTGAAAATTGCTTGGATCTAATTGTCTTTACTTGACACTTTCCACACGGAACAGAAAAAGGTGTTTGAACCAAAGAGAGAGGAAAAAGAAAAAGGTAATTAAAGTTGAGCAAAGCAACAAATTCTGCCCTCACCGTCAACGATTCTTCCTGGAAAACACCTTCATTTTCATTTGTCACCAAATTTCCAACACTACACCATTTCATAGCTATTATTATGGAGATTCTTTTTGAAGAAGAAAAAAAAAAGGTGGGAAATGTATAGAGAAATTGCTTAGAAACCTGTGTCCGTTTTCCCTTTCTTGATGCTCATATACTCGGTCTGTTTCTAGTTTCTTTCTGCATATTGAGCCATCTTATTTTCTGGTTTTCCCAAATTAGATTGTCATATCTTTTTCCTTCTCAGACTTCCTCATGTCCTCGTTACCCTCAACTTCCTCGTCTATTCCTAGACAAAAAGAATATGACGTATTCTTGAGTTTTAGAGGTGAGGACACCCGTCATAACTTCACAGACCATCTCTATGATGCTTTGAGAAGGAGCGGAATCGTCACTTTCAGGGATGATCCAAAGCTGGAGGCCGGCGAAGAGATTGCACCTGAGCTCTTCAAAGCAATTCAACAATCATGGTGCTCAGTAATCGTTTTCTCGGAAAACTATGTCTTTTCAGGTTGGTGCTTGGAGGAACTTGCTGAGATTGTTAAACAAAAAAAGGATAATGGTCATAAAGTATTTCCAATTTTCTATGGCGTGGATCCATCTGATTTAAGAAAACAAAAAGGGAAGGTTGAAGCAGCTTTTGCCAAACATGAAGAGAGGTACAAGGAAGATGAAGCAAAGATCCAAAGGTGGAGAAATGCTTTAACTGAAGTGGCTAATATCAAGGGATGGCACTCAAATACTAGGTATTTTTTCTTCAATTTATTTGTAAATTTAATGATTACAATTTGTTTTTTTTTTTTTTTTGGAATTAGCTGTTTTTTATATATATGGACAAAACTGGAAAATTGTTATTTTCTAGTGTTATAAGGCAAATAAGGCAATAACACCAGAAAAACTATAAACTCAAGTCCTCCAAGTGTATCCTAAATTTGTTCCATAGAGTACCATGCGTTTCACATCTTAATTTTTCCTACATCGTTTAACTTTATTTCCATATCAATAATTTTCTTAATTTAAAATTAAATCTTTATATCTTTGTAGGCATGAATCAGAATTTATTGGGGACATTATTAAAAAAATATCAGCAAAGTTATGTCAAACATATCCAATTGACCATGATGAGTTAGTTGGTATCAGTCCAAGCTTGGACGATTTGCATTCGGAAATAGAAATTGGGGAAGATGATATCCGTATCATAGGAATTTGTGGTATGGGTGGCATTGGCAAAACAACACTTGCAAGAGTTGTTTATAGTCAAATGTCACCTCATTTCGAAGGGAAATGCTTTCTTGCTGATGTTCGAGAAGTTTCAGAGAAATGTGGACTTGTTTCTTTACAGAAACAATTACTTTCTCAAATCTTGTTTGACGAAAGCTTCAATTTTTTCAATGTTCATGAAGGGAAAGCCATAATTAGCAACAGGTTGTGTCACAAAAGAGTTCTTGTTGTTCTTGATGATGTTGATAACCTACAGCACTTGAAATGCTTGGTTGGAAGGCGTGATTGGTTTGGTTTAGGGAGCAGAATCATTGTAACAACAAGAGATGAACATTTGCTCCGATCTTATCGAGTTGATGGTTTGCATAAGCCTACAACATTGGCAGGCAATGATGCACTTCGTCTTTTCAATTTGAAAGCTTTCGGTTGCGAGACTGTGCCAAAAGAGGATTTCATTGAGCTAGCTAAACAAGTTGTAGGCTATGCTGATGGACTCCCCTTAGCTCTTGAAGTTTTGGGTTCGTTTCTGTGTGATAGAGATGCAAGGCAATGGACAAGCGCAATAGAAAGACTTGAAAGAGATTCCAACAAAGAAATTCATGAGAGACTTAAAATAAGTTTTGAGGGACTGGAGGAAATGGAGAAGAATATATTTCTAGATATAGCATGTTTCTTTAATGGGGAGGATAAAGATTTTGTAATGAAAGTACTGGATGGTTGTGAGTTTTTTCCAGATATTGGAATCGATGTTCTCATTAAAAAATCTCTACTAACCGTTAATATATACAATCAATTGCGGATGCATGACTTGCTACAAGAAATGGGAAGAAAAATTGTTAAAGAAAAATCTGTTGATGAACCTGGAAAACGTTGCAGATTGTGGGTGGAAAAAGATGTCTACCATGTGCTAACAACAAAAACTGTAAGTCATTCCATACAAATTATATATATTCTTACTTTAGCTTAAATGATTCAAACAATTAGTATTAAGAGCTGGCATTAATTAAATTTGAGATTCAACGCAAAATTAGAATTTTTTTGTAATATATATATATATAATCTATTATATCTATAAAGTGTTTATTTTTAAAAAAAATAATAAGATGTTTAATTTAAATATTGATAAAGTAAAAATAGTACATTTATCCTCTATATTTCTAAAATGTATCATTTAATTTTTTTAATTATAAATATTCAAAAACACCTCCACGATATGTATAAAAAAATGTTATTTCATTGAACTACTTTAGTTGGAAAAATGTTTTATTTAGTTTGTTTTTGTTTATTAATTTCAACGCTAAATCATCGCAATGTTAAATTTACAAATTTTTATTTTTTGTTTTATTTTTTATTGTTAGGCTACAAAAATGATTGAAGGCATATTCATCGACAATAAAAGGTACGTGGGAAAATATACACATATGTATCTATGTAAAATGTTGATGTTGTTGTTGTCGTTTTTTTTTTTTTTTTTTGTGTGTGTGTGTGTAAAAATAATAAAAAAGAAGTGGCAAAAATCTTCAATGCTTAACATTAAAAAAAAAAAAAGAGTGGCATGTGTTATGAAAAATAAATAGTAGTTAAAGAGTATGTTTATTGTAATTGTGAAAATTTGTTGTATATATTTTGGTGTAATCCTAATGTCATTGCATTATCATGTATCTGTTTTTTTGCATTTTCTCTTTAGTCAAACGCTTTTTTTGTCTGTATATCATGGTTTCTGGCGGTGTGAATTTGTGAATATCAACTCCAATTTTTTCAACCTACTTTATTCAAATTTGGATGTAGGTGTTATATATACATGTGTTTGGTATGAGCATATTCATTTTCTTTTACATTTTCATTCTTTTTTAGATTCCTTGAAGGATCATACATTTATATCTATGTTTGAATATTCGTCCTAACTTTTAGATACTAAATGTTTTGTACATGTATAATCATATTTTTATTCTACCTAGGGAAATGAGCGAGACTTTCACTTTGAGCTCAGATGCCTTCTTGAAGATGAAAAGATTAAGACTACTCAAAATTCTTTGTCAGACAAATTGTTATGACCTGACATATCTTTCTAATGAGTTACGACTTTTAGATTGGGAGGGATGTCCTTTGCGATCATTACCTTCAAGTTTCAAACGGGAAAACCTTGTTATACTTCTCCTACCTTATAGCAACATTGAACAACTATGGAAGGAAAACATAGTAAGAATTAACTCATTTGCTCATTGTTTTCTATCTTTTTTTGAGAAGAAAGATTATATTTTTATTAACATTGAAGAATAACAATAAAAATGAGCTTTCCTATGTTATTGTCGTTTTTATCTCTAATTTATTATTGCTTTCAACAGCCCCTGTATAAGTTGAAAGTGCTCAACCTCACAGGGTCTGAAAACCTTATCAAGGCACCAGACTTCACAACTACCCCAAATCTTGAAATTTTGGTTTTGGAAGGATGTACTAGATTAGTATATGTTCATCCATCTGTTTGGGTTCTTATGAGGCTTAAGCTTTTGAATTTAAGAGGCTGCAAAAGTCTGAGGAGTTTTCCAATCAAAATTGGAATGGAATCTCTTGAAAAGTTAATCCTTTCAGGTTGCTCCAATCTTAAAAGGTTTCCAGAGATTGATGGCAAAATGGAATGCCTACTAGAGCTTTATTTAGATGGGACGAGCATTAAAGAGCTACCTATTTCAATTGGAAATCTGAGCAGTCTTGTATTGTTAAATTTGAAAGATTGCAGGAACCTTGTGGATCTCCCAAGGAGCATAGGTGGGTGTACAAGTTTAAAATCTCTTAATCTTTCTGGCTGTTATAAAGTTGAAACTTTGCCAGAGGATTTGCAGCAAGTAGAATTCTTGGAGGAGCTCGACTTAAGTGAAACATCCATGACAAAACCACCACCCTTCATTTTTCAATTTAAAAATCTTAAAGTTCTGTCTTTTAATGGGTGCAAGGGATCTTCTTCCAAGTTACAAAAATATCTGCCTTCTCTGTTAAAGGTAATCCAAAGAGAAAGGACAAATTCCATGGCTCTGATGTTGCCTTCGTTGTTAGGTTTGAGTTCATTAACAAGGCTGAATCTAATGTACTGCGGTCTTTTTGAAGGAGATATTCCAAGTGATATTTCTCGCCTATCCTCTTTGGTAGAACTTCGTCTTGGTGGTAACAATTTCATCAGCGTACCTTCGTGTCTTACTCAATTTTCCAAGCTTGAATTTCTTGGATTGTCAGATTGCAGGGCGCTTAAATCGTTGCCTGAGCTTCCAACAAGTATAGAGAGTGTGAGACTAGATGGTTGTGCTTCTCTGGAAATAGTTGCAAATCCATCAAAAGTTTGCAATTCAAATTATCGGTTAAGTTACTGGTCACACATAGTATTTGTTAATTGCTTCAGATTGGCAGAGAACATCGATGCCTTAACATTGCTGAAAAAACATCTAAAGGTTCGTTAATATCTCTGTTTCTCTGTGTCTTGTAATTATTCATGGTGTTAGTTACCAAACAAGCGAAGTTTTATTTTGCAGGTATGTGGTAATTCAAGAGAAAAGTTTGATGTTATTTTACCTGGAAGTGAAATCCCAGAATGGTTTAGTCAACAAAGAGGTGACTCTTCGATTAAGATAGATTTGCCTCTGGAAGTTCGGAATGATAGTCAATGGATGGGAGTTGCTGTGTGCTGCGTTTTTGTGAGTTATGATGCTTCAAAGCGGGAGAAACTCGGCCTTAAAGCTGTTATCCACGGTAGATATTCTAGACAAGCCAATTGCGCTCAATCTAATTTTCAGGGTAGAGATCCTCGACATATCGATGCGAGTGCCTGGATATTAAATTATAATTTTGAATCCATAACGGAGGACCACGTTTTAATTCGTTATTTCTCGCGTGACAAGTTGTATCCAATTTCCTTGGAAGACAAATGTGGTGAACGTGAAACCAATAATTTATGGACAACAGATTGCTTAGATCAGGAATGCGATCAACTTGAGTTGTCTTTCGAAACACCTAACAGTGCTAAGGTGAAGAAGTGTGGTGTTGGAATAGTGTATGAGAAAGATTTGGAAGAGATGGAACAAATACAAGAGCTGCATGGTAGTCAGTGTTGTGCAAATTTTGAAGATATCCAGCAACACTCTGCTGACGATGGATCAATAGGTAACGGTTCCCTAATAAAGCGAAAACTGAATATGTATGAGGAGATGGATGAAGGGCCGCAACCAAAGCGAATGCAAAAAATTTTCAGTTCTATAATGGGCAGACTTGGGAAGAAGCACTAATTGTGGTAAACTACTTCATTGGCTTGCCCTATTAATTCTTTTTTTATGACTTTTTTATCTATCATATCATTTACAGTTTTTTTTTATTTATTTCATTTGAAGTATTCATTTTTTATATATGTTTGATTTATGTAATTAATTTAAAAATACTGAGCATATATATGTCGAACACAAACTCGTATTCTATGCTTTGTCCAAAGTTGGATAACATTGTTTTATATATATATATATATATATATATAACATTCAAAATATTATTATTTTTATATAATTAAATTTTATGACCTCAGATATTGAAGATATGTAATCAGCTGGAGATAAAATGTGAAGGAAGTTTTGATTGTTCCATGAAGAGGCAACTATTAAAGAAGGTGTGAATCCTTTGACCATGTTTAGAGGTTATACTCATCCTTTTATTTTGTTATTAAACTATTTTCGTCAAGTCCTTTAATTCATTTTTGTTCAAATTGTTAGATATCAAGTTATGTATTAAGTGTGATATTTGTCTTAAATTTGCTTTTATATATTTCGAAGATTAATCATATATCTATATAACAAATATTAAATAAGAATAATATAGACAAAATATTAATTTAGTCCTTAACATTTATATTTTTTATCACTTTGCCTTTTATTTTTTGTTTGAGCTTTGTTTGAGCTAAATTTGATTCTTTATTAAAAAAAAAAAAATCAAATTTGACCATTAACTTTTTTCTAAAAAAAATCGACATGATATTTTTTTAACAAGAATACTCATAGGAAATGCTAAAAGTAACATGTTTTAATCTCGTTTTTAATACGTTTTTGGATGATTAATCGATGCAAAATGGTGAATTTTATACTTGTAACCGTTTAAATTTATGTTTTTATATTTAGGAGAGCATTTGAGAACAAAATGAGCGAAAATTAAACAATTAGAGATGATTTCATGAGCCACACGGGCATATGCCAAACTGTGTCGATTTACGAACTACACCTCAAAAATGCTACAAAATGCAATTTTTAGATTTTTTGAGCATTCTAAAACCTATAAATACGAAATATAAGAAGATTAAAATATACTCTATTTAAGAGTAAATCTAGCATAATTGAGTGGAGTTGCACACAATCTTAGAAATAAGACAAAATAAATCTATCGGAGATTAGAGTCAAAGCTAATAGGGAGATCCATAGATCGAATTAATGCGATAATAGATGTTTTAATTAGAAAGAAATTTCAATTAATCAATTTAGAGTCAATTTCTGTTATTCTCAAAAGAAATATTAACATTTCGCTTCTTGGTGGTTAATCGTTTATTTTCCTAATTCGTTCTTTGTCGTGTTATTTAGTTAATTAATTTAGTTATTTTTAGTTTCAACCAATCACTGCAAATTGTCAGTTAAATAATAGAAAGATTGTAATTACTAGTGTTGAAACCTTTTTTTTGAAATGGGGGAATCGACTTTGGATTTTGAAAATGAAAATAGAAAATGGGAGTCGCCACCGATCTTTTTACTGAGGTGTGATCGGGTCACCTCGAAAAAGTGGTCGTTTTTAATAAACAGTTTAATTTCTCAAAATAACGATTTTGATCTAAAAAAACCAGAAAAAGGGTCCGAGAGTCGATTACGCACGAGGAAGGATTAGCACCCTCGATACGCCCAAAATTGGTACCTAATTGATTAATTAGTGTCCTAGTGTCGAATGTTTGAAAATTTGAAAGAATTTAAAATACGATCCCTCCTTTTTTTTCTTTAAAAATGTTCGAATAAAATAAAACGAAACGTTAGAGCCACACTCGTCTCGAAGCGATAAGATGTCGTATCCAGTAAGTTAGGATATCACATATAAGGCTTTTGAGATCGAGTGCGCCCTTTTAAAATTCAAAAAGGATATTCGGTTGTTTAGTTTAAACGAGGAGAATCGAAACCCAGTGAGTTAAGGTATGATCTCACGTATTTCCAAACACCGAATATTGCCTTTGATTGCAAAAGATCTTATCACGAATCGTCTAAACGTCATATTCAGTGAGTTAGAACACGACATCTCAATTTTCTAAGAATAAGTTTTTTTTATTTCAAAAACTTGTATAATGATTTAAAAAGGCTATTCCATTGTTTAGATGAGAAAAATCAAAGCCCAGTAAGTTAGGGCACGATTATCTCGAATCGTAGAACACGGAGTATTGTTTAAAATGTAATTTTATGACGAAAAAGAAGTTTTAACGCACACAAGTTCAGAGCATAAATATGTGAAGCAGTCTAATAAAAGCGATGATAATACAAATAACGATAATGAATGCATAAAATAAAATTCAGCCGTAATATTACCACAATAATATGAACAATATATACATTAATAATAAACAATAATAAAAGGAATAAAATAAAAGTAATGATAACAAGAATATTGATAATAGTAATAATAAAAGTGATAAAACAATATGTGTAATAAAAAATAATAAAAATAACAAAAAAAAACTAACAATACTAAGTATACGTAAGTATGTATATATATATATATATATATTAATATATATAATAATATTGTAGAAATCTATAGTATAATATTAAGAAAAATGTAAATAGTATATATACATGCATGATATAGTATTTAAAATATATACATGAGATAACATAAAAATACATGAATCATATGATATTGAAATACATGCATAATATATAGAATATAATGTTAAAAATATACATATGTAGCATATAAAATATATATATACATAATGTAATATTTAAAATATGTAAATAATGTATAAATAAATAATAATGGTGTTAAAAATAAAACATAGTATTTAAAAATATATACATAAAACGGTATAGCAAATATAACTAATAATGTTAACATATGTACATAATATATATATATATATATACACACGAAACTTTAAAATATTTATACAAAAATTTAATATATATATATATATAGTACAAATCAGATATATATAAGATAATTTTAGACTAATATTTTTAAATAAAATAGTTAATATATATATATATATACGTAAAGATCCAAAATTAATAATGATAGTGAAAAAAATGGCAAACACATGTCCCAAGACAAATTAAAGATGTAACATAAAAATATAAACACATTAGCAAAATATTATAATAATAATAATAATAATAATAATAATAATAATAATAATGCTAGAGAAGTAAGTAAACAAATACAAAAACAATTGAGGACTAAATTAAAACTAAATCAAAACTTATAATCTAAATTAAACATAAAAAAAACAAAGGACCCTGGTGCAACGCACGCACAAAGATAGGGACTGAAACTGGAAATAATCCAGCTCTAAAGACGCTGCGTTTAGGCGCGGACCATATCAAAACAAAAATAAAATAAAGGGGAAAAATTATAAAAAAGGAAAAAACAAAATAGGGCGAAATCTAGAGGGCAGAAAACGTGGGAGGACTGAAAGGGAAATTTACCCATTTCCTAGAAATACGCGGATCCCCCATGCATGGGTCGGGTCGCACGGGTTCAAGGCACCATATGGCGCCGTTTTAGGGCCATGGGAGAGGGCCCTAAACGGCACTGTTTAAAAGTCCAAATAAAATCTCCTTTTGAACTTATTAGCCCTAACCCTTTCTTTTGAAACAGAACAAAAACAAAAACCCCTCTTTTTGCTCCTTGCGCCGTTCAGCTAGGGTTCATAACCCATCGGCCACCGCCGTCACTATGCCCTCGTGAATTGTGGTCGTGGTTGCACGAAAAAAGGGGGTTTCAACCCCTATTCGAAACACTCAAAGGCTCGGTTCTTTTGATTCCCCTTTTATTTCTGAATACTAACCCTAAGTTGGATCTAAATGCAGGTAAAAATTGCAAAAGGCAACGGAGAGGAGAGCCAAATCTCAACACCTCTTACCCTCGTCAGAAACGAAAGGGGTTTCGCGATGTTTGAGGGTCACTGGAGAGCTACGATTGCGACAGAGAACATAACAAGGTACGATTTTGTTATTCGCAGTATTATTTCAAAGAGAGAAGATAAAAATCACAACCTTGATTTCGTGTTTTTGACTGTTATCGTTTGTATTCAATTTTTTGTAAAAAGGTCCCATCTTCAATACATTTGTTTTCGGTGGCTCTTATAGCCAAATGAAATACATTATTTTGATATTTTTTGCTACTGTTTTGCTTTCACTGTTGCTTGTTCTGCTGCTCTATCTGTTTTGCTTATTTGCAGGTCTCTGGATGTCAACGTTGCCGGTGTTAAAGGTGCTGACAGACCACGTGAAGTACGGCACAAACGGCGCCTAGGTTTTTTTGCTTCTCCATTTTACTGAAAATCTATTTAGATCTTGGGCCGATCGGGCTATTAGGGTTTTTGCTAGCTTGGGCTATATTGGCCTATTGATTTGGGCCTTGAAATTTGTAAATGGACTGGAACTTTAATTTATATTTGGTCATTGCTTGTGTTTGGGCCTCGGGCCAGGCAAAAATGCCCTATTACAGCTGCCCTTCTTTGCTCATTGTCGTGTAACGAGAATAGAGCAAAGAAGGGCCAATTTTGCCCGGTCCTGCCGAATCTTCATTTCTTGGCGCTTCTTTTCTTTAATTAGCCTCGTTCCATTCCACTGCATCTTACCGCTTTGACCCACTCCATAGCCACTTAAGAGAGATAGGACTTGTAGCTTCAATCTGCTCCGTTGCAACTGTTCTACTGTAGCATGGTAACTTCGATTTGCCCCACTGCAACTTCAATGAGATAAGATCTGTTATCTTTAGTCTGCTCCGCTATAACTTTAGGGAGATAAGACTTGCTATGGTAACTTCAATCTGCCCTACTGCAACTTCAATGGGATAAGATCCGTTATTTTTAGCCTGCTCCACTGTAACTTCAGGGAGATAAGACTTGTAACTTCAACCTGCTTCACTGCAACTTTAGAGAGATAGGGTACGTTGTCTTCGATCTGCTTCACTGCAACTTCAGGGAAATAAGATCTGATATCTTTAGTCTGCTCCGCTATAACTTCAGGGAGATAAGACTTGCTATGCTAACTTCAATCTACCCCACTGCAACTTCAATGGGATAAGATCCGTTATCTTTAGTCTGCTCCACTGTTTTTCGGCCGATCTCATGTTATTACCGTTTGATGAGTTTGATGTTATTCTGGGTATGGATTACTTGACGGCACATGATGTGGTAGTGAATTGTGGAAGGAAATTTATTGAGTTAAAATGTGAAAATGGTGAGATTCTTCGGGTTAATTCAGATGAGTCAGATGGTTCATTTGCTATGATTTCTGTTATGACAGCTCAGAAATATTTGAGAAAGGGGTATGAGGCTTATCTTGCTTTTGTATTGAATACTAAAGATTCAGAATTAAAAGTTGAATTAGTGCCCGTAGTGTGCGAGTATCCAGATGTATTTCCGGAAGAATTACCAGGTTTGCCTCCTATTAGAGAAGTTGAGTTTGGTATTGAGCTGATTCCAGGTACCACACCCATTTCTATTACTCTTTATAGAATGGCCCCATCAGAATTGAAAGAATTGAAAGCTCAGCTGCAAGAATTAACTGATTAAGGCTTTGTAAGACCCAGTAGTTCGCCATGGGGTGCACCAGTGTTATTTGTGAAAAAGAAAGATGGTTCAATGAGATTGTGCATAGATTATCGGCAACTTAGCAAGGTAACTATCAAGAACAAATATCCACTGCCTAGAATTGATAATTTGTTCTATCAATTGAAGGAAGCCACCGTGTTTTCCAAGATAGATTTGAGATCCGGATACTATCAGATGCGAGTTAAGGAGTCAGATGTTCCGAAGACTGCATTCCGAACTAGGTACGGTCATTATGAGTTTCTTGTGATGCCGTTTGGTTTAACTAATGCTCCTGCCGTTTTTATGGACTTAATGAACCGAATATTTAGACCGTATTTAGACAAGTTTGTAGTTGTGTTCATTGATGATATCTTGATTTATTCTTCTGATGAGACTGAACATGAAAAGCATTTGAGAATAGTTTTACAGATTTTGAGAGATAATTAGTTGTATGCTAAGTTCAGTAAAAGTGAGTTTTGGCTCCGAGAAGTTGGATTCCTTGGACATATTGTTTCAGGTGAAGGTATTAGAGTTGATCCAAGTAAAATTTCAGCCATTATCAATTGGAAGCCTCCTAAGAACGTTTCAGAGGTCAGAAGCTTTCTTGGTTTAGCTGGTTATTATAGACGATTTGTGGAGGGATTCTCTATGATAGCTACCCCATTGACGAGATTGTTGCGGAAAGATGTTAAGTTTGAATGGACTGAGAAGTGCCAGCAGAGTTTTGACAAGTTAAAGGCATTATTGACTGAAGCTCCCATCTTAGTACAGCCGAACCAGGTAAAGAATTTGTGATTTACAGTGATGCATCTTTGAATGGGCTCGGTTGTGTACTTATGCAGGAAGGAAAGGTGATTGCTTATGCCTCTAGACAATTGAAACCACATGAGAAAAATTATCTGACGCATGATTTTGAGCTAGCTGCGATTGTATTTGCATTGAAGATTTGGAGACATTATTTGTATGGTGAACGGTGCCAGATATTCACCGATCATAAAAGTTTGAAATACTTGATGACTCAAAAAGATTTGAACCTAAGGCAAAGAAGATGGCTAGAGTTTATTAAAGACTATGAGCTAGTGATTGATTATCACCCAGGTAAGGCAAATGTAGTTGCTGATGCTTTAAGCAGAAAACTTTTATTTACATTGCGAGCCTTGAATACCAATTTGGCCATGTCGGATGATGGTTCTATTCTAGCTAAATTGAGAACTAAACCGGTATTACTTGAAGAAATTTGTGAAGCTCAAAAAGATGATAGTGATTTACAAGCTAAAAGAATTCAATGTGAGTCAGGCATAAAATCAGATTTCCAGATTGGTTCTGATGGTTGTTTGATGTTTAGAGACAGAATATGTGTACCAAAGAATGATGAGCTTATTCGGAAGATCTTATAGGAAGCACATAGCAGTTTTTTGTCTATTCATCCGGGTAGTACAAAGATGTATAATGATTTGAAGAAATTGTATTGATGGGTAGGAATGAAAAGAGATATTTCAGAGTTTGTTTCCAGATGCTTGATCTGTCAACAGGTAAAAGCTGAACACCAGGTACCCTCGAGATTATTGCAGCCTCTGCTAGTTCCGGAGTGGAAATGGGATAGAGTTATTATGGATTTTATGATCGGATTGCCGTTAACGCCGAAAAAGAAAGATGCAGTATGGGTTGTGATTGATAAGCTAACTAAGTCGGCTCATTTTATCCTAGTTCGTATAGATTATTCACTTGACAAGTTGGCCGAGTTATACATTTCAAAGATAGTTAGACTACATGGAGTACCATTATCGATCATTTCAGACAGAGATCCGAGATTTACTTCACGGTTTTGGAAGAAGCTACAAGACGCTTTGGGCACCAAGTTGAGTTTTAGTACAGCTTTTCATCCCCAAACCGACGGTCAGTCAGAGAGAGTTATCCAGGTACTTGAAGATATGCTTAGATGTTGTATATTGAGATTTCAAGGCAGTTGGGAAAAATATTTGCCATTGGTAGAGTTTGCTTATAATAATAGTTACCAGTCGAGTTTAAAGATGGCACCTTACGAAGCTTTGTATGGACGTAAATGTCGTACACCTTTACACTGGACAGAGCTTAAAGAAAATCAGATTTACAGGGTTGATCTAGTTAAAGAAACAGAAGAAAAAGTGAAAGTTATCAGAGATTGTTTGAAAGCAGCTTTAGACAGGCAGAAGTCATATGCAGATCTAAAAAGAAAAGAGATTGAGTATCAAGTTGGCGACAAGGTATTTTTGAAAGTATCCCCGTGGAAGAAAGTTCTCAGATTTGGCAGGAAAGGCAAGCTAAGTCCACGTTTTATTGGCCCGTTCGAAGTGATTGAGAGAGTTGGACCATTAGCATATCGATTAGCTTTGCCGACTGAGTTAGAGAAGATTCATGTTGTGTTCCATGTATCGATGTTACGACGTTATCGGTCAGATCCATCACATGTGATTTCTCCGACAGAGGTTGAGATTCAGCCAGATATGATTTATGGTGAAGAACCGGTAAAAATTCTAGCTCGTGAGGTAAAGCAATTAAGGAACAAAAGTATTGCTCTTGTGAAAGTCTTATGGAATAGACATGGGGTGGATGAGGCTACATGGGAACCCGAAGAGGCCATGCGAAAATAGTACCCAAATCTTTTCACAGGTAAGATTTTCGGGACGAAAATCCCTAAAGGAGGGAGAAATGTAACATCCCGAAATAGGGCCTAATCGGAATAGTGGTATCGTAACCACAAATCTGAGATAGAAATAAGTATTTTATAATTATTTTGAGGTTTATATTATGATTGCATGATAGTGTGAAAATTTTGTGAAAAAATTCCATGCGTAAAGTGCTTAATTTGAAATTATGGACTAAATCGAATAAGTTGCAAAATTTGCATTCTAGAAGTTTTTAGTATGAAATTGCTTTGGAATATTAATTGGGAGGTTTTAAATAGTAACTTGACCAATTTCTAAGTTCATGGACAAAAATTGGACATGGATGGAATTTTTGAAAGTTTAGTAAGGAAGGGCATTTTGGTCATTTGGTTATTAAATGAAATAAAAAGGGAAATAACACAAAATTCATCATCTTCTTCATACGTTGCTGCTGAATTTTTCTCTCCACCATAGCTAAGGGTTCTTCAACTTTCAAGCTTCATAGTAAGTGATTCTAAGCCACGTTTTAAATGATTTTTACGTTTTTGAGATCCCGGTAGCTCGATAAAGCTTATGTTAGCAATATTTTAAGTTGGGGTTCATATTTGGAAAAATACCCATAGGTGAAATTTGTGTATTTTGATGTTTTATGATAGAATATGAGGTTTTAAATTATGCTAGACAACTTGAGCTACTCGGTTTTAGGTAAAAACGAGTAAAAGGGCTTAATTGGTAAAAATACCTATTGTACATAAGTGTATGTTATAGTAGGAACTTGAAGATGATATTGGTAAATAAATGATCAGCATGTCTTAAAATACAAGAATTTGTGATAAGTTTTGATTTCCGAGCCTTGGGGCAAAAGTGTAAATATGCAAAAGTTTAGGGGCAAAAATGTAATTTTTTCAAAATTTGAAAAAAGGCTGTTTTGACAAATGTGAGTATTAAATAAGCTAAATTTGCTATTATAGATCAAGAAGAACGAAATTCGAGAGTAGATCGGGGAAAAGAAAAAGTAAAGGACTAAATTGTAAAGTTTAGTCACATTTTGTATCGAGGTAAGTTTACGGTAAATAAATGCAATATTCTGTTATTTTACATTAATATTGTCATTTTCCAGCATTTATATATTCATTTTATGAAAATAACCAAGTTGAATATAAGGTGATATGACAGAGAAAAGTAATAGAAAGTCCCGATTGAACCTTAGGAATGTTAGGATACGAAATGTCATGACATTAAGGGTCGACAGGACAGGACATGACAGAAATGAGCCATGTAAGTCCGTACTAGATATACGGCTTTGGAGACAGGATTGAGCCATGTAAGTCCATATTAGACATATGGCATTGGAGACAGGAATAATTCATGTAAGTCCATGTCAAAGACATGGTATTGGCAGGATATTGTTAGACAGGAACGACCCTAGTATCCTTAGTATTCCGAGTGGTTCAACGGGCCATTATTCAAGTAAATTTACAGTGAATTATCAGCAAAGGAAAGGTAGATTGTAATCATGAATAATGAAAGGTCAGGTAAGAAAGAAGGTAAGTGAAGAAGAAGAAGGCAGAAAATGAGATGTAAAGAAAGCTTATAATGCTAATTGATAGTTTGCATACTTATCCTATATGATGAATGTTGTAATTTATTTGCTTGTAAACTTACTAAGCCTAGTGCTTACTCTCTTTATTTTCTTCTTCTTATAGTTCTTGCCAAGCCACTCGGGGATCAAAGGAAAAGTCGGAGATCCGATCACACTATCGGGGAACCATATTGGTATAGTTAGACGTTTCTTTTCGTGTATGGCATGTATAGGGACTTGGCTTCTTTTGATATGGATGTCTTATGACATGTTCAATGAATGGGATGTAAATACTTGCTAGTGAGTAGCTAATGGAATGGCTAATGATACATAAATATGATAGTATATATGTTTGTGTAATAACTATCATATGGAAACTATAAAAAAATGTGAAAGTAATCTAAAAATAGATTTAACAGCAGAAATGACGTGACTTTGAAAAATCACCAAAATTAATAGAAACATGGTTTGATGGTGAATAATATATGAAAGTAAAGCTTATTGCGTGTATTTTCATATGGAATAGGAAAAACAGGTAAAGGTATTGTATTTTATGAGATATCTGAGTTTTAATGAAACAGGGCCAGAGCGATTTCTGGATCCCCTGTTCCAACTTTGGAAATTCACCATAAATTGTACAAAAAATAATTAGGAGGATTACTTTATATGTTCAGAATTATTATTGAGTCTAGTTTTAAGAGAAACAAATGGCATAGTCATATGAATTTTGTATAGGGAGAAAAGTGGTTCGTAATAAGTAGAGGTCAGTGCAGTTGAGTTCTAAAATAGGGGAAACTTTGACTAATAAACTGTACTAATTGGCCCAACCAAAAATTCTAGAAAAAAAATTAGTGGATAGATATATGAGTCTAGTTTCAGAGAAAATTTACGGATCTTGATTTCAAGTTTCGTAACTCGAGATATGAATTTTTAAGCGACCATGATGCAGAAAAATAGTTTATTCCGAAAATTAAAATAAGTAGTTTAAAGTTGTTTAAAAAGTAAGATAGGTTTAATAACACCTCAAGCTTGACTCCGGCGACGGTCTCGGGCGTGGGGCGTTACATTTATTGGTATCAGAGCAGGTTTAGTCGGTTCTTGGAATAGTTAGCACGAGTAAGAGTCTAGCTATACATGCCATACCTATATTTTGATAGTGTGACGACTCCTGACGATTTTTAAATATTTTATTTTATAGAAATGGATCCCGAACGAGCTGGTGATGATGATATGGAAAGTAATGCGCCTGCTTCTGCGGAAGGGGCAGTGCCATCCGAAAATAGGCCAGTAACAGTTGATCAGGGAGGAGTAACTCGAGAAGCTCTCTTCTAAGCTTTGAATGATTGGTTTGCCGAGTTCATTCGTACGAATCTGGCAGTTAGACCTCCACCCCCTCATGATTCTCAGGCTACCCATGTAGCTCAAGCTCCCCCAGTTACAGGTACAGTAATAAGAGAAAAGCCACCAGTTGATAAAATCAGGAAATATGGGGCAGAAGAGTTCCGAGCAACAAAAGACGATGATGCAGAAAGAGCAGAATTTTGGTTAGAAAATACCATCAGAGTCTTCGATGAATTATCTTGTACACCTGAGGAATGCATAAAATGTGTAGTATCACCCCTTAGAGATTCGGTCTATCACTGGTGGAAGACACTAGTATCAGTTGTACCGAAAGAGAGGGTCACTTGGGATTTCTTTCAGGAAGAATTCCATAAAAAGTACATCAGCCAGAGGTTTGTTGATCAGAAGAGAAAAGAGTTCTTAGAGCTGAAACAAGGTAATATGACGGTGACCGATTACGAGCGTGAATTTGTTAGACTCAGTAAATATGCTCGAGAATGTGTGTCGACTGAGGCTATTATGTGTAAAAGGTTTGAGGATGGGTTAAATGATGATATCCGACTATCAGTGGGTGTTATGGAAATAAAAGAGTTCGTCATTTTAGTTGATAGAGCCTGTAAAGCGGAAGAGTTGTTAAAAAGAAAAGATAAAGTTGAAACAGAGACACGAGATACGAAAAAAAGACAGATGAGCAGATCATTTCAGGCTACATCCAAGAGGCCCAAAGAGTTTTCTACCAGATCTAGCTTTTCGGCAGGGCAATCTAGTCAGAATAGAGGTAGCAGATTTAAAGATCCGAAACCTCAGACCACTTCGACTGCAAGTGTGAGTAATGTTAGATCGGGTAGATCAGGGTGTCCACGATGTGGTAGACTCCATTATGGTCCTTGTCGAGCAGGCGAAAATGTTTGTTATAAGTGTGGTGCTCCAGATCATTTTGTGCGAGAGTGTCCGGAAATGGCTAACCGAGAAGTAACACAGAGTGCTAGATCCGGAAATGCTCCTACCAGAGGCAGATCACCGAGACAACCGGGAGTAGGAGCAAGTAACAGAGGCACCTCTAGAGATTCGACGTTGAGACCAGATGCTAGAGCCCCTGCAAGGACTTATGCTATTCGTGCTCGCGAAGAGGCATCCTCCCCCGATGTGATTACGGGTACATTTTCTTTACATGACATTAATGTCGTAATAAGTAGAGGTCAGTGCAGTGGAGTTCTGAAATAGGGGAAACTTTAACTAATAAACTGTACTAATTGGCCCAACCAAAAATTCTAGAAAAAAATTAATGGATAGATATATGAGTCTAGTTTCAGGAAAAATTTACGGATCTTGATTTCGAGTTTTGTAACTCGAGATATGAATTTTTAAGCGACCATGACGCAGAAAAATAGTTTATTCTGAAAATTAAAATAAGTAGTTTAAAGTTGTTTAAAAAGTAAGATAAGTTTAATAACACCTCAAGCTTGACTCCGGCGACGGTCTCGAGTGTGGGGCGTTACACCACCGGTGTTGCTACATTGTTCTCTAGGGAACCTGTCCTGTATAACCAATTCTATGTGCTTATGCCTATGCAAAATGATTAGGATGCTATGATCAGAATGAATCAAATGCTCCTAACTAAATGTATCATGTATGACACTTGTATGAATAATAATGTGATATTTTTAATGTTTAGGGCACCATCACTCGTTGCCCATCAGGGTTCTATCACCGACGTAGCACGCTGCCCTCTTACTCAGCTGGTATTTTTTCAAAATAATCGTATTTTGCTCAACTAGCTTGCCGCACCGTAACTTCAGGGTCTATTCCATTATACCTCGGGAACACCCCACTACAATTCAGGGGCAAAGGATCTGTATCTTCTCCCAATTCAACCCGCTGCAAATCAAGGGTATAGGGACTTGTTCCATCAACTGATCACTCTCTAGGTGACTTGACTAGATGTGTATGCCTGATACTCGCGTAGAAACGGAATATCTTTTTGAGAATAATCTCGATTACTCGTTTTTCATCGGAATTGTATCACCGACCCAATATCTTAGCTTTTTTGTTCAGCAAATTTCTTCGACTGAAAATCTGAGGAGATGATTTCAATTTGGACTTAAACATTTCCAACCCTTAAGCGTGGAAAGTCCTAAACAATAGTCCTGTTTCAAGTTCCCTACCATTTAGAAACTTCTAGGGTAATACGCAAAACTCCTTTCATGAAAGTGTTATTAGTCTGCTAATCATTATTTTAATACAAAATGCTTGAAAAAAGATCATAACAATGGGCAAGAATAGCTTGAAACAAATAAGTTAATCAAGGATGGCGCATGTAATTTTATATGGAAATTTATTGGGAGCATAGCTCAACACGAATAAAGTAATCAATAAGAAGGAAATTGATCGGGAGCGTAGCCCGATGTGAATCAAAGATAGCAAATGCAATAAAAAGAAAGTTTATTGGGAATATATTTGAAAAGAATAAGGTAATCAAAGATAACAAATTCAAAATGGGTAAAAGGGAAACTAGGTGCCCCAGATATCATAGCCTGAGCTTCTCTGTTCAAACTTCTTGAGGACCATTTTAAGCTTGACATGTGTTTAGGGGATCCGGAGTACTTTGTCAATGTCCTAAGACATAGCATACTTCCTCATTGTTAATTTGGACATAGCAAGACTACCACATGCCCTACTTTGGATCAAAACTTGAGCCGCCCTTTTCGGGTTTTCAACTCAAATCCCCTTTGGACTCAAAGCGCCCTTTGCGGGTTTTCACCTTAGCCTCTCATTTTTCTTTCTTCTTTTTGATTAATTTTCATTTTTTCTTTTTCATTTCTTTTTTCTTCTTTTTTTTTTATCAACTTTCTTCAATCAGAAGTCTCAAAAGACTTAAAAGTTTTGAATTTAAAAGATTGTAAAAGTCTTAGAGGTTTTCCAATCAAAATTGGAATGGAATCTGTTGAAAAGTTAATTCTTTCAAGTCGTTCAAATCTTAAAAGCTTTCCAGAAATTGATGGCAAAATGGAATGCATGCAAGAGCTTTATTTAGATAGGACGGGTGTCGAAACCATTTTTTTGAAAATGGATGTCGCCTTATTTTAAAAAAAAAAGGGGAGTCGCCACTAACCTTTTTAGGTGTGATTGGGTCACCTTTATAAAATATTTTGGTCTGCGAAAAATCGAGAATAAGGTTCGGGAGTCGGTTACACACGGGGAAGGATTAGCACCCCCGCAACGCCCAAAATTGGTACCAAATTGAGCAGTTTTCTGTCTTAGGTCAAAATTTGGAAAGATTTTAAAAATAGGATTCTTTTTGAAACTGGGATAATTTGAGTTGAAAAACCGAGATTCCTTTGCTTCGGAAGAATTTGAACATCACATCCAGCACGATTGGACACGAGGTTTAAATTCTTCGAAACTAAAATCGTATCGTGAGTTGCAAAATTTGTTTAGAAGGGTATTTTAGGTATTTAGACGAACGAGAAATCGTAACCCAGCATGTTAGGGCACTATTTCTCGGATCTCTAAACACAAAAATATTGCCTCATTTTTTTAAAACATTTTTTGATTATGTGAAATATATTTTTTATAACAATGATGCAATTGATAAAATATTAAAACATAATATTAGCGTATTAAAATGATAATAGTGATGATATTTACAGTAAAAAGGGTAATATAAAAAGAGTGTATTTAAAAGAGTGTATGCGTAGTAATATATATATATATATATATATAATAAAAATGCATGTGTAATATGGTTAGGACAAAGTATATACGCTAGATAATAAAGAATATGAATACTACGATATTAAAGATATGCATGATGGTATATAAAATATACGCATAATATAACATTAGAATTTTTATATGATATAATATAAAAAGTATGTGACTAATAAAATGGAAAATACGTGTATAATATATATATATATATATATATATAAAATATATAGTAACATACAGAATATATAAAGATATAAAGATATAATATTGAAAAAATGTATATATGTAATATACAAAAATATATGTATATAATAATATCACAAATACATATACATAAGATAGTATAAAATGATATATAACTAAAGTATTAAAATATATATAAATATAATATATACATAATATATGTAAAAATGTTGCAAATATATATACATGATAATTAAGTACATAAAAATATTTATATATACATAGGTAAATAATAACATGATGAAAATAACAAGTAATATAAATATGATGTGTTAATAATAATAATAATATATAATAATAATAAAATGATGAAAGAAAGAAAATAGTAATGTGCATAAATAATCATGTTAATGATAGTAAATGTAATAGTAGTAAAATAATGATAATAATTAGGCTAATATAAGACAGTAATGAAAATATACTTTATGATAATAATATGTAGAACAGGAAAACGTGACATGTATAAAAACTAAACATAATATAGTAGTATTATTATTATAGAATAATAGTAATAGAACACGGAAGTTATTATAATATTAAAATAGTATTGAGAATAAGTATTTAATACTATATATATAAAAAAAATATATATATATATATATATATATACACATATATAATAGAGATATTAATTAAGGCTAATACTAATAATAATAATAATAATAATAATAATAATAATAATAATAATAATAATAGAGGTATTAATTAGTAACCTATTAAAATAATGCGGAAGGATTGGATTGAAAACAAAACAGAGATATGGGGCCAGATTTAAAAATAAAGAAAGGAAAAGGGATCGATTTGAGTGCGCATAAGCAATGGAGGGACCAATAACGCAATTTACCCGAGCCTTCAAAACGCAGCGCATCAGTGGGGACCGAATCGCAAAACGCGATAAATTTTTGGGGCCGATTTAAAAAATATCAAAAGCTTAATTGCATAGACTTGAAAAAGCGGAAGGGCCAAACGCGAAAATTGCCCATTGAGTTAAAAACATGCGGATCCTAAGCGGGTTTGGGTCGGATCGGGTCGGGTAGAGTAAAACGGCACCGTTTTGGGGCTTATGGGTGCCGACCAAAACGACGTCGTTTTGTAACGTTTATATAAGTTTAAAAAAAAATTTTTAAAAGCCATTTGTAATCTGTTTAAAAAAAAAACACTTCATTCCTTTTTTTTCCTCTCTGCATGTTTGCTTCGGTGTGACACCGCTAAAGCTTCTGGCCGGTCCTCCTTCGTGCGCCGCCAAAAAGGTGCGTTTTTTTAGTACCGGTCCTCCGTCGTGCGCCGCCAAAAAAGTGCGTTTTTTTAGTTTTTTTTACCCCCCTTTTTTACTGTGTTTTAATATACGTATATATATATATATTATTTTGAAGGAAAATCAGAGAAGAAAAAAAGGATGAGTGTATGTGTGTATATATGGGTTTCAAATCGAATAAAAAAATAAAGATAAAAGCAAATGGAAAAGAACCTTTTTTGCCTGTTTAGATTCTGTTTTGCTGTTGGTTTTTGGTTGTTTTTGATATTCTTGAATCTTCTTTTGGTGCTTGAATTTGTTTTTTTTTTTGAAAATCTATTGAGTTTTGAAATCTAATGCTTGCATTCGTGAAATTTTGCCGAAAGAAAAAAAAGATGCTTTACAAGAATTTGATTCGGGTTTTTATAACCCCTTTTTACAATGGTTTTTTTATTACTATGTCACTTCTTCATTTACTCCTTGCAGGTGCAAATGGAATGGCGGTGGCAGAGCAAGTGGCCGCTGGTTGCAGGTGCAAGTGGGGCGTCAGAGGGCCATGGTGGCAGCAGGTGGTGGCAGAGGCAAGTGGCTAGGGTTTCTTGGAAGAGTTTAGGTTAGTGAGCTAGGGTTAATGGGCTGTTTTAATTTAGGGGTAATGTAAAATGGGTTTAAACCCGGGCAAATTTTGGGCTGTACAACGGGCGTGTGACTCTGGTTTAAAAATGAAAAATTTCCTAAGTATTCAATTTAATTGGATTCGAACCCGAATTGTCTGTAATGATAGTATTGTGTTCGAAAACCCTTGATAGGGGCAATTATGGATTGAATTGTATGTGGCTTTGAGAATGTTTGTGAGTTAAGTCTGTAAATGTTGTTCTGAGTCCGGTAATGCCTCGTGCTCGATTCCGGTGACGATCTCGGGTAAGGGATGTTACAATTTCTTTTAATCATAGCTAGGATTATATATTAAGTTTGTAGCATATCTACATATTATGATTTAGCTTTTAAGAAGTGGTGGAGCTAGAAATTTTTTTTTGGAGGGATCAGAATAAAATTGTATATTTTTACAATAGTAAAAATACAAATTCATTATTTTAATAGCCTACATCTTTATAACTTTTAAGGGACTAAATTAAATTTTTAATATTTTTAGAGGGGCTAAAGTGTAATTTTACCATTACCAATTTAAAATTTAATAAATTATAAAGGGCCTAATTTAAAATTTTACCAGCCCTGCTTTCAAGGAATCCGGGATTGTTTATTTTGCATGAAGCTACTCACCTCTATATCTATCTTATCTATTAACATATCTGACAGGAAATGTCATTGCTGCAATGTTAGCAAAAGCTTGTGCATACGAACTTTTCTTTGCAATGGCTTCAAAGTATTGGACTTGAACTGTTAAACCTACTCTGCTGTAAAGGGATGAATTTGTACCAGTCTTACCAATATCTAATATTTGATTGATCATAGCTAGCAAGTTAAAGCAAAAGACAAGGAAGGAGTTTGGTGGTTAGACTGTCAGATATTTTAAAGTTCATTTTTTTTAAAGAATGTCTAGTCTCATTTCCCACGATCTGCAAGTCCGTCCTGTAGCTGTAGGTGTTTTTTTCTTAGATCTTCTTAGCCTTCTTTATTATAGATATTGATTACATTCAAGGGAGAGTGCCACGTTATCAATTAAAAGTTGAGAATTTGCTCCAAATAATATAATACCGTCAAATTAAATGGTGTAAAGATGGAGGGTTAATGTAACTTAGGAAAACACGTTGAAGAATGTGACCCTTGACCCCGGCATGTTGCTCGGCGTAGGGCTTCCAAGGCACCTCATTCTCCACTATTTTCCGGCTAATCCATCAATGAAAAATCATGTCTCTGTTCCCTCTGTAAGCTGGGGTGGATCTATCCTATCTTCCATGTTTAGCTACTCCAAATTCCTATCCTGAATCCTCTACATCCAAATTAGTGAGAAAACCACCTGAATTGCTTCAACTTTAGCCACTGGGAAGTCACTGACTTGCAGAGTTTCTTCATTCTGAATTTCCAATTCCATCGATTACATTTATTGTCTATTAAAATATTAAGCTTCTTAATATCTTTTTCATCCACCACCTAACTATCTTCATCCCTTGCCCTTTCTTTTTAGGATATCCGAGAGGGATATTGTCTGGACTTAGCTGCGATAGGTCATATTCATCATTGAAACTCCTCATGCCTCTTATCCGCTCCTGTGTTTCTTATTCTCGTTACTAGGATCATCAAACTCTTGTCCTCCAGAACCCAAGTTGGGTTCATTACAGCTAAAGGAATAACATTCAAATTTCAAAGGCCCCAACTGATCTGATACAATATTGTTTTAGTTATCCCTTTGCCTCATCTTCCATGCCATTGTCCACATTCATATCTTGAATGCTTTGCTCATCCATAATCTCCCTTCTACTATTTAGATGGAAATATGCCCTCTTGTGTGGAAAAAGGTTAAAATGTCCTCAGTAGAGAAGCTGTAATTTGGAGAAGTAAAGGCCTATCAGAATATGCGATGTTAAATAAAAGGATGGGTGGTCCAAATAAGCAAATGATGATTAGAGAAAGTAGATGGGAAAAGCTACCAATTGGATGGATTAAACTGAACATAGACGAGATTTGGCTACTGCAAACGGGTTGGGAGCAGTAGGAGGAGTATTTCGAGATGCTCAAGGAGGCATTGGATATGCTTTGACTCTGCAAGTCTGGATTAAACTGAACATAGACGAGATTTGGCTGCTGCAAACGGGTTGGGATGCTCAAGGAGGCATTGGATATGCTTCGACTCTGCAAGTCGAGTTATGGGCAGTTGTGGACGGACTTGGTGTTGCATGGGAAAAGGGATTTTTGCAACTTCTTGTTGAGTTAGATAGCGATGATGCTATTCATCTCATTAATTCAACTCGAGCAAAGGAAAGCAACTTAGGGAACAACACTGACTGGTTGGGTTTTATCATGGATTGCATAAAGTCAACAGTGTGATTAATAGTTTAGTAAAAAAAGGGCTCAACTTCATCAATGATTCTACTATTAGAAGATTTACCAGATGAGCTAAGAGACAGTCATGAACAGGATCACATTGGACCTCTCTTTCATCGATTTAGATTTTGTTTGTTGTTTTTCTGTCTATTAAAAAAGAGGGACTGTTGGCTGGAGTTCAAAGCAGAGGGATTTTCCCTTTTTCTTTTGCTTTGGGCTGAATACTGTAAAAAGAAAAGGGTTCTCGTATTGTTGGGCCCATTGGGCCTCATTCGCCAGCTTGACCAGGCCGCAATGAGCCAAAAGTTTCCAATTGTAAAAGGATGTAATTACTTTGTCCGCTTTACGTCGGCTTGATGATTGAGTTTGAAATTTGTTTGGATCCAATTGTCTATACTTGACACTACACACACCGAAATGAAAAAGGTATTTCAACCAAAAAGAAAGGAAAACGAAAGAGGTAATTTCCACTTTGTGGACAAACCAACCAATTCTGCCCCACCTTCAACGATACTTCCTAGAAAAGACCATCATTTTCATTTGCCACCAAACTTCCACCCACCTTTCCATAGCTATTATTATGGAGATTCTTTTTGAAGAAGAAAAAAAAAAAAAGTGGGAAATGTATAGAGAAATTGCTTAGAAACCTGTGTCTGCTTTCCCTTTCTTGGGAAGAAGCACTAATTGTGGTACACTACTTCCTATTAATTCTTTTTTTTTTTCACTTTTTTTTATCTATCATATTATTTACAGTTTTTTTTTATTTCATTTAAAGTATTTACTGTACAATAGATGAGATATAATCTTTCAAATATATATAATTAACTTAAAAATTCTAAGCATATACCTGTTGAACTCGTATCTATGCCTATCCCAGATTTGAATAACATTGTTTTTTTATTTATAAACAATCAATATATTATTCATTTTTATATAATTACATTTTATGATGACAGATTGAAAAATGTAATCGGCTGAAGATAAAATGTGGAGGAAGTTTTGATTGCTCCATGAAGAAGCAACTAATAAGGTGTGAATCCTTTGTCAATGTTTAGTTTACCCAAATTTATTGCCAAAGATCCCTGTATTCTTTTAAATTTAAAATTTATCAATATAATTATGTTAGTAATTTACAATAATTAGATTAAATTAAAATTTCATGTATACAATTACACATTAAACTATAATTTATATATTATTCACTTTTTTCTTTGATTTTTTTCATGCTTCCATTTTCATTTTCCTTTTCTTTTTCTTTTTTTGGTTATATATACCATAACTGATATCTCTCTCTCTCACCTTGATGGCAAAATAATTCATTGCCTACTTATGAAGGCTTTCAATTTGTTCATTGTCTTTAAATATTTTAGTAGTTACACATCGTCATATGAATAAATATTTTCTTAGTGTGATACAAATGATCATCTCTTGTTTTTCACTAATTTTATGGTTTTGTTTATTCATATGTTTTCATTCAAGCTTTATTCATTTCATTCTGATCTTTCATTGTCATTTATTTTTTCAATTTTATTGGATTGATTTCAATGTGGTATTTTCGTTAGATAGGGATTGTATACTCTTTACAATTCTATGATTTAAAATGTAATCTGACAAGTTTATTTTTTTTCTTTTTGACATGTAGCAATCAACAAACAACAATTGTCTTTAGCTTTAATGTCATTCTTTTGCAAATTATTTATGGCTAAGAAGTAATATCTTTTAAAAACTTTGATATTAATTTTAGTTTCATTGCCCAAGACTGGGTAAGTTTCTAAGTTAATATCAATTATGAAACCAGTAATATGCATGCAAGTTTCAATGAAATTTTTTTTGAGATAAGTTAAATCTTCACATGCAATTACAGTTGTTAAGCTCATAAAAACAAGATTAAACATATTTTATTTTAGTTTTAATTCAAAATTAAAAAAAAAAAGAATTTGAGTGGCATTTTATTTAGGATGATTTTAGAATTATTATAGATAATTTTCTTTCATTAATTTAAATACTACATTATTATTTGGATAACATATATCGAAGATTACGATTGATTTAAAATTTATTATTGCTATATATTATATATTAGAAAATACCATCAATAAAACTTATGATCATTTTCTTTTCTTGTAATTGACTTGTTACACTTCTACCACTACTCGCTTCCATAGATTATTTTGTGGAAAATATATAGAAAAATTGCCTAGAAACTTAAGGCTGGTTGCTGTCCTAAACAGACTTAGGGAACGACTGTGACAAATTGGGTTTCGTCATGGATTACATGAAGTCAACAGTGTGGTTGATAGTTTAGCAAAGAAAGGACTCGAATTCGTCGATAATTCGGATACTAAAAGATTTACTAGACGAACTAAGAGACAGTCTTGAACGGGATCACATTAGACCTCCCTTTCATCTATTTAGATTTTGTTTGCTGGGGTTCAATCAAAGCAGACGGATTTTCTTTTTTCTTTTTCTTTTTCTTTTTTTTACTTTGGGCTGAATACTGTAACAAGGAAAGGGTTTTTATATTGTTGAGCCTATGTTTCCAGCTTAACCCGGCTGCAATGAGCCCAAAATTTCCAGATGTAATTACTCTGTCATCTTTATGTTAGTTTGATGATTGAGTTTGAAAATTGTTTGGATCTAATTGTCTTTACTTGACACTTTCCACACGGAACAGAAAAAGGTGTTTGAACCAAAGAGAAAGGAAAAAGAAAAAGGCAATTAAAGTAGCCTCCATTCTGTGGGCAAAGCAACAAATTCTGCCCTCACCGTCAACGATTCTTCCTGGAAAACACCTTCCTTTTCATTTGTCACCAAATTTCCACCACTACACCATTTCATAGCTATTATTATGGAGATTCTTTTTCAAGAAGAAAAAAAAAAAGGTGGGAAATGTATAGAGAAATTGCTTAGAAACCTGTGTCCGTTTTCCCTTTCTTGATGCTCATATACTCGGTCTGTTTCTAGTTTCTTTCTGCATATTGAGCCATCTTATTTTCTGGTTTTCCCAAATTAGATTGTCATATCTTTTTCCTTCTCAGACTTCCTCATGTCCTCGTCACCCTCAACTTCCTCGTCTATTCCTAGACAAAAAGAATATGACGTATTCTTGAGTTTTAGAGGTGAGGACACCCGTCATAACTTCACAGACCATCTCTATGATGCTTTGAGAAGGAGCGGAATCGTCACTTTCAGGGATGATCCAAAGCTGGAGGCCGGCGAAGAGATTGCACCTGAGCTCTTCAAAGCAATTCAACAATCATGGTGCTCTGTCATCGTTTTCTCGGAAAACTATGTCCGTTCAGGTTGGTGCTTGGAGGAACTTGCTGAGATTGTTAAACAAAAGGAGGAGAATGGTCATAAAGTATTTCCAATTTTCTATGGTGTGGATCCATCTGATTTAAGAAAACAAAAAGAGAAAGTTGGAGCAGCTTTTGCCAAACACGAAGAGAGATACAAGGAAGATGAAGCAAAGATCCGAAGGTGGAGAAATGCTTTAACTGAAGTGGCTGATATCAAGGGATGGCACTCAAATAATAGGTATTCTTTTTTCTTCATTTTTAGTTTTAAATTTAATGATTACAATTGTTTTTTAAATTTGCTGCTTTTTTATATATATCGAAAAATTTGGAAAATTGTTGTCTTCTAGTGTTATGAGGCAAATAAGGCAATAACACCCGAAAAAACTATAAACTTCAGACCCATATCAATCAACTTCTTAATTAAAAATTAAATCTTTATATCTTTGTAGGCATGAATCAGAATTTATTGGAGATATTGTTAAAAAAATATCAGCAAAGTTATGTCAAACATACCCAATTGACCATGATGACCTAGTTGGAATCAGTCCAAGCTTGTATGAGTTGCATTCGGAAATAGAAATTGGGGAAGATGATAGCCGTATCATAGGAATTTGTGGTATGGGTGGCATTGGCAAAACCACTCTTGCAAGAGTTGTTTACAATCAAATGTCACCTCATTTTGAAGGTAAAAGCTTTCTTGCTGATGTTCGAGAAGTTTCAGAGAAATGTGGACTTGTTTCTTTACAGCAACAATTACTTTCTCAAACCTTGTTTGACGAAAGCTTCAATATTTTCAATGTTCTTGAAGGGAAAGCCATAATTAGCAACAGGTTGTGTCACAAAAGAGTTCTTGTTGTTCTTGATGATGTTGATAACCTACAGCACTTGAAATGCTTGGTTGGAAGGCGTGATTGGTTTGGTTTAGGGAGCAGAATCATTGTAACAACAAGAGATGAACATTTGCTCCGATCTTATCGAGTTGATGGTTTGCATAAGCCTACAACATTGGCAGGCAATGATGCACTTCGTCTTTTCAATTTGAAAGCTTTCGGTTGCGAGACTGTGCCAAAAGAGGATTTCATTGAGCTAGCTAAACAAGTTGTAGGCTATGCTGATGGACTCCCCTTAGCTCTTGAAGTTTTGGGTTCTTTTCTGTGTGATAGGGATGCAAGGCAATGGACAAGCGCAATAGAAAGACTTGAAAGAGATTCCAACAAAGAAATTCATGAGAGACTTAAAATAAGTTTTGATGGACTGGAGGAAATGGAGAAGAATATATTTCTAGATATAGCATGTTTCTTTAATGGGGAGGATAAAGATTTTGTAATGAAAGTACTGGAAGGTTGTGAGTTTTTTCCAGATATTGGAATCGATGTTCTCATTAAAAAATCTCTACTAACCGTTAATGAACCCAATCAATTACGGATGCATGACTTGCTACAAGAAATGGGAAGAAAAATTGTTAAAGAAAAATCTGTTGATGAACCTGGAAAACGTTGTAGATTGTGGGTGGAAAAAGATGTCTACCATGTGCTAACAACAAAAACTGTAAGTCATTCTATACAAATTATATATATTCTTACTTTAGCTTAAATGATTCAAACAATTAGTATTAAGAGCTGGCATTAATTAAATTTGAGATTCAATGCAAAATTAGAATTTTTTTGTAATATATATATATAATCTATTATATCTATAAAGTGTTTATTTTAAAAAAAAAATAATAAGATGTTTAATCTAAATATTGATAAAGCAAAAACAGTACATTTATCCTCTATATTTGTAAAATGTATCATTTAATTTTTTTAATTATAAATATTTAAAAACACCTCCACGATATGTATAAAAAAATGTTATTTCATTGAACTACTTTAGTTGGAAAAATGTTTTATTTAGTTTGTTTTTGTTTATTAATTTCAACGCTAAATCATCGCAATGTAAAATTTACAAATTTTTATTTTTTGTTTTGTTTTTATTTTTAGGCTACAAAAATGATTGAAGGCATATTCATCAACAATAAAAGGTACGTGGGAAAATATACACATATGTATCTATGTAAAATGTTGATGTTGTTGTTGTCGTTTTTTTTTTTTTTTTGTGTGTGTGTGTGTAAAAATAATAAAAAAGAAGTGGCAAAAATCTTCAATGCTTAACATTTAAAAAAAAAAAAGAGTGGCATGTGTTATGAAAAATAAATAGTAGTTAAAGAGTATGTTTATTGTAATTGTGAAAATTTGTTGTATGTATTTTGGTGTAATCCTAATGTCATTGCATTATCATGTATCTGTTTTTTTGCATTTTCTCTTTAGTCAAACGCTTTTTTTGTGTGTATATCATGGTTTCTGGCGGTGTGAATTTGTGAATATAAACTCCAATTTTTTCAATCTACTTTATTCAAATTTGGATGTAGGTGTTATATATACATGTGTTTGGTATGAGCATATTCATTTTCTTTTACATTTTCATTCTTTTTTAGATTCCTTGAAGGATCATGCATTTATATCTATGTTCGAATATTTGTCCTAACTTTTAGATACTAAATGTTTTGTACATGTATAATCATATTTTTATTCTACCTAGGGAAATGAGCGAGACTTTTATTTTGAGCTCAGATGCCTTCTTGAAGATGAAAAGATTAAGACTACTCAAAATTCTTTGTCAGACAAATTGTTATGATTTGACATATCTTTCTAATGAGTTACGACTTTTAGATTGGGAGGGATGTCCTTTGCGATCATTACCTTCAAGTTTCAAACGGGAAAACCTTGTTATACTTCTCCTACCTTATAGCAACATTGAACAACTATGGAAGGAAAACATAGTAAGAATTAACTCATTTGCTCATTGTTTTCTATCTTATTTTGAGAAGAAAGATTAAATTTTTATTAACATTGAAGAATAACAATAAAAATGAGCTTTCCTATGTTATTCTCGTTTTTATCTCTAATTTATTATTGCTTTCAACAGCCCCTATATAAGTTGAAAGTGCTCAACCTCAAAGGGTCTGAAAACCTGATCAAGGCACCAGACTTCACAACTACCCCAAATCTTGAAATTTTGGTTTTGGAAGGATGTACTAGATTAGTATATGTTCATCCATCTGTTTGGGTTCTTATGAGGCTTAAGCTTTTGAATTTAAGAGGCTGCAAAAGTCTGAGGAGTTTTCCAATCAAAATTGGAATAGAATCTCTTGAAAAGTTAATCCTTTCGGGTTGCTCCAATCTTCAAAGGTTTCCAGAGATTGATGGCAAAATGGAATGCCTACTAGAGCTTCATTTAGATGGGACGAGCATTAAAGAGCTACCTATTTCAATTGGAAATCTGAGCAGTCTTGTTTTGTTAAATTTGAAAGATTGCAGGAACCTTGTGGATCTCCCAGGTAGCATAGGTGGGTGTACAAGTTTAAAATCTCTTAATCTTTCTGGCTGTTATAAAGTTGAAACTTTTCCAGAGGATTTGCAGCAAGTAGAATTCTTGGAGGAGCTCGACTTAAGTGAAACATCCATGACAAAACCACCACCCTTCATTTTTCAATTTAAAAATCTTAAAGTTTTGTCTTTTAATGGGTGCAAGGGATCTTCTTCCAAGTTGCAAAAATATCTGCCTTCTCTGTTCCAAAGAGAAAGGACGAATCCCATGGCTGTGATGTTGCCTTCGTTGTTAGGTTTGAGTTCATTAACAAGGCTGAGATTAAGGGACTGCGGTCTTTGTGAGGGAGATATTTCTAGTGATATTTCTCGCCTATCCTCTTTGGAATGCCTTGATCTTGGTGGTAACAATTTCATCAGCCTACCTTCGTGTCTTACTCAATTTTCCAAGCTTAAATTTTTTGTATTGTCAGCTTGCAGGGCGCTTAAATCGTTACCTGAGCTTGGCAACCTTCTAACAAGTATAGAGGATGTAAGCCTAGATGGTTGTGCTTCTCTGGAAATAGTTGCAAATCCATCAAAAGTTTGCAATTCAAATTATCGGTCATGTTATTGGTCAGTTATGGTATTTGTTAATTGCTTCAAATTGGCTGAGAACATCAATGCCTTAACATTGCTGAAAAAACATCTAAAGGTTCGTTAATATCTCTGTTTCTCTGTGTCTTGTAATTATTCATGGCGTTAGTTACCAAACAAGCGAAGTTTTATTTTGCAGGTATTTGGTAATTCAAGAGAAAAGTTTGATGTTATTTTACCTGGAAGTGAAATCCCAGAATGGTTTAGTCAACAAAGAGGTGACTCTTCGATTAAGCTAGATTTGCCTCTGGAAGTTCGGAATGATAGTCAATGGATGGGAGTTGCTGTGTGCTGCGTTTTTGTGAGTTATGATGCTTCAAGGCGGGAGGATCTCGTCATTACAGCTGTTATCCACGGTAGATATTCTAGACAAGCCAATTGCACTCAATCTAATTTTCAGGGTAGAGATCCTCGACATATCGATGCGAGTATCTGGAAAGTAAATTATGATTTTGAACCCATAACGAAGGACCACGTTTGTATTCGTTATTTCTCGCGTGACAAGTTGTATCCAATTTCCTTGGAAGACAAATGTGGTGAACGTGAAACCAATAATTTATGGACAACAGATTGCTTAGATCAGGAATGCGATCAACTTGAGTTGTCTTTCGAAACACCTAACAGTGCTAAGGTGAAGAAGTGTGGTGTTGGAATAGTGTATGAGAGAGATTTGGAAGAGATGGAACAAATACAAGAGCTGCATGGTAGTCAGTGTTGTGCAAATTTTGAAGATATCCAGCAACACTCTGCTGACGATGGATCAATAGGTAACGGTTCCCTAATAAAGCGAAAACTGAATATGTATGAGGAGATGGATGAAGGGCCGCAACCAAAGCGAATGCAAAAAATTTTCAGTTCTATAATGGGCAGACTTGGGAAGAAGCACTAATTGTGGTAAACTACTTCATTGGCTTGCCCTATTAATTCTTTTTTTATGACTTTTTTATCTATCATATCATTTACAGTTTTTTTTTTTTATTTCATTTGAAGTATTCATTTTTTATATATGTTTGATATATGTAATTAATTTAAAAATACTGAGCATATATATGTCGAACACAAACTCGTATTCTATGCTTTGTCCAAAGTTGGATAACATTGTTTTTTATATATATATATATAACATTCAAAATATTATTATTTTTATATAATTAAATTTTATGACCTCAGATATTGAAGAAATGTAATCAGCTGGAGATAAAATGTGAAGGAAGTTTTGATTGTTCCATGAAGAAGCAACTATTAAAGAAGGTGTGAATCCTTTGACCATGTTTAGAGGTTATACTCATCCTTTTATTTTGTTATTAAACTATTTTCGTCAAGTCCTTTAATTCATTTTTGTTCAAATTGTTAGATACTAAGTTATGTATTAAGTGTGATATTTGTCTTAAATTTGCTTTTATATATTTCGAAGATTAATCATATCTCTATATAACAAATATTAAATAAGAATAATATAGACAAAATATTAATTTAGTCCTTAACATTTACATTTTTTATCACTTTGCCTTTTATTTGTTGTTTGAGCTTTGTTTGAGCTAAATTTGATTCTTTATTTTTTTTTTAAAAAAAATCAAATTTGACCATTAACTTTTTCTAAAAAAAATCGACATGATATTTTTTTAACAAGAATATTCATGATAAATGCTAAAAGTAACATGTTTTAATCACGTTCTTAATACGTTTTTGGATGATTAATCGATGCAAAATGGTGAACTTTATACTTGTAACCATTTAAATTCATGTTTTAATATTTAGGAGAGCATTTGAGAACAAAATGAGCGAAAATTAAACAATTAGAGTAGATTTCATAAGCCACTCGGGTATATGCCAAACTGTGTCGATTTTACGAACTACACCTCAAAAATGCTACAAAATGCAATTTTTAAATTTTTTGAGCATTCTAAAACCTATAAATACGAAATATAAGAAGATGAAAAAAGACTGTCATAAAAGATTAAAAAAGCAACTTGGATTGAAGTCGACTTTGAAATAGATTTCCATCAAGATTGAATATCTCTTTTTGATTTCTTTGAAGTTTATTATGAGTTTATTTATTTCTTGTGGTTATATTGTTTTTGAAATGTTTTTATTTTCGATTATGAACTAATTTTTTAAATACCTAGGAGAGATGAATCTTAATGAATTTTGTCTTTTTTATTTTTGTTTTATGCAATAAATTCTTGGATCCTTTTCTTAATTATGTGTACTTAATTTTTGTTTAATATTTTTATATTATTTATCCATGTGTGATGTGCTTAAATCAAATGAGGAATATACTATGTTTAGGAGTAAATCTAGTATAATTGAGTGGAGTTGCACGTAATTCTAAAAATAAGACAATATAAATCTATTGGATTAGAGCTAATCTAATAAAGAGATCCATGGATCGAGTTAATGAGATAATAGGGGTTTTAATTAGAAAGAAATTTCAATTAATCAATCTAGAATTAATTTCTATTATTCTCAAAAGAGATATTAGTATAATTTAGGGATTTTTGTAGATCGAGATACTAAATGATGAAATTGTTTAATTCAAATTGATAATGACAAATGAAATCTAGATAGACTCTTTCCTCGGTATTATTTCGCTTCTTGGTGGTTAATCGTTTGTTTTCTTAATTCGTTCTTTGTAGTGTTATTTAGTTAATTAATTTAGTTATTTTTAGTTTCAACCAATCACTCCAATTTGTCAGTTAAATAATAGAAAGACAATAATTACTAGTACTTTTAGCCATCGTAGAAACGATATCTTTATTTACCGTAACTATGTTATTAATTGATAGGTGTAACCTTTGTCATTTTTTTAGTTGGTTTCATGGACATCAACTAATTAAAATATTAAAATTTTCAATACGACAACATGCATGTAATTCACTTATACTCCATGCTAAAAAATTTTAATCCTTATGAAATTTTTATATTTTATATTTTAATTTTAATTTATTATTTTTATAATTTCTGACTTATTTATTAGTATAACATATAAGAGAAATCATGTTATGTTAGCGAGATATGCTCATAAATTGAAATGTGAATTGTTTAAAAAAATAATATTTTAATCATCATTCCCTTTAAAAAAAACAATTCCTTTTTTTTGTAAGTTAGAAGGTTAAATTTAGCTCAGGAAAATTATAAAAATCAAATTACCAGAAAATATAAATGTAAAAAGCTAAGACATTGTAGATATAGTAAGAATAATATATAACAAATATTCAATACGATCCCATTGCTCAAAAACTTAAAAGCTTCCCAGAGATTGATGGCAAAATGGAATGCCTGCTAGAGCTGTATTTAGATGGGACGGACATTGAACAACTTCCCTCTTCAATTGAAGATCTGAGCAGTCTTGTTTTGTTAAATTTGAAAGATTGCAGGAACCTTCTGAGTCTCCCAGGGAGTGTAGGCGGGTGTAAACGTTTAAAATCTCTTAATCTTTCTAATTGTTATAAAGTTGGATATTTGCGGTAACTAGAGTTTTTGGAAGAGCTTGACTTAAGTGAAACAGCCATACGAAAACTACCATCCTTCATTTCTCTGCTAAAAAATCTTGAAGTTTTGTCATTCAATGGGCTCAAGGGATCCTCATCTAAGTTACTACAAAATTTGTTAAGGGTAATCCAAAGAGAAAGGACGAATCCCATGGCTCTGATGTTGCCTTCGTTGTTAGGTTTGAGTTCATTAACAGAGCTGAATCTAGGGGACTGCGATCTTTGTGAAGGAGATATTCCTAGTGATATTTCTCGCCTATCCTCTTTGGTACGCCTTGATCTTGGTGGTAACAATTTCATCAGCGTACCTTCTTGTCTTACTCAATTTTCCAAGCTTCACTTTCTTAGATTGTCGAATTGCAGGGCGCTTAAATCGTTGCCTGAGCTTCTAACAAGTATAGAGAAGGTAAGAATAAATGGTTGTGCTTCTCTGGAAATAGTTGCAAATCCATCAAAAGTTTGCAATTCAAATTATCGGTCAAGTTATTGGTCAAATATAGTAGGTGATAATTGCTTCAGATTGGCTGAGAACATCGATGCCTTAGCATTGCTGAAAAAACATCTCAAGGTTCGTTAATATCTCTGTTTCTCTGTGTCTTATAATTATTCATGGTGTTAGTTACCAAACAAGCGAAGTTTTATTTTGCAGGTATTTGGAAATTCAAGAGAAAAGTTTGATATTATTCTACCTGAAGTGAAATCCCAGAATGGTTTAGTCAACAAAGAGGTGAGTCTTGGATTAAGATAGATTTGCCTCTGGAAGTTCGGAATGATAGTCAATGGATGGGAGTTGCTTTGTGCTGCATTTTTGTCAGTTATGATGCTTCAAGGGAAGAGCAACTCATGTGTAGTGCTGGTATCCGTGGTAGATATTGTAGACAAGCCAATTGCACTCATTTTGATTTCAACAGCGATTGCAGTGGCTGGATGGTAAATTATGGTTTTGAACAGCCCATAACGAAGGACCACGTTTTAATTCGTTATTTGTCGCGTGACAAGTTTTATCCAATTTCCTTGGAAGACAAATGTGGTGGACGTGGAACCAATAATATATGGACAACAGATTGCTTAGATCAGGAATGCCATCAACTTGAGTTGTCGTTCACAGGTCGCCTCTTTAACGATGTTAAGGTGAAGTAGTGTGGTGTTAGAATAGTGTATGAGAGAGATTTGGAAGAGCTGCAACAAATACAAGAGCTGCATAGCATAGCAGTCAGTGCTGTGCAAATTTTGAAGATATCCGGCAACACTCTGCTGATGATGGATCAATAGTTAACGGTTCCCTAATAAAGAGAAAACTTAATATGTATGAGGAGATGGATGAAGGGCCGCAACCAAAACGAGTGAAAAAATTTTTCAGTTCTGTAATGGGCAGACGTGGGAAGAAGCACTGATTGTGGTAAACGACTTCATTGGCCTTCTCCTATTAATTCTTTTTATTTTATGACTTTTTTGAATCTATCATATTATTTACAGTTTTTTATTTCATTTAAAGTATTCATTTTCGATATATTTACTCTACGATAAATAAGATATAATCTTTCAAATAGATATAATTAACTTAAAAATTCTGAGTATATACATATTGGACACGACTCAAATTTTATGTCTATCCCAAATTCGGATAATATTGTTTTTTATAACATTAAAATATTATTCATATTTATATAATTAGATTTTATGATTGCATATTGAAGAAATGTAATCGGGTGGAGATTACAATGTAGAGGAAGTTTTTATTGGTCTACGAAGATGCAACTACTAAGTAATGTGTGAATCCTTTGAGAATGTTTGGGTATAACCATCCTTTTATTTTTGTTGTTAGACTATTCTGGTCGAGTAAAATTGTCATTTCATTTTTGTTCAAAAATTGATAGAGACCAAGTTATTTGTTAAATGTGATACGTGTCTAGTTTAATTTTTTAAAATTGTTTTTATATATACGAGTCAAAAATTATACCTTTTTACTTTTAAAAACTCTTAATTTTTTTCTCCAAATTATTTATTTTTTGTTTTTATCTAGCGGTGGTGTTAACTTCCGGATTAATTACTGCCTGCCTTTTTCTCTTATCTATCAATATTTTTTTTTCTTCTTCTTATTTACTCCATATGTTTTCTCTCTTTTTAAGTTTACATCTTAATCTTAATTTTTTTTTTCATTGCCTTAATCTTAAAATAAATCTTGAGATAAGACTAAATTTATCTCATTTAATGATATAAGTATCCCCTAATCTACAATCCTCTTCAAATCTCTTTAATATATTTTGAGTATGGTATAGAATATGAGCATGAAGGAGAAAAACAGATCAAATTTCTAGGGAACAACGGAGAGTTTTCTAAGCAATTTCTGTTTACATTTCCAACCAGTTCCTTTCTTTCCAAAAGAAAGAGGGTAGGTGTGGAAATTGGGGGATGATATATCTTCTCTCCAGGAAGAATCCAAGAAAGAGTCGACAAAATGGAGCCTACAATAATTTCAAGTAATAATCGTAGTGTTGGATGGTTTGTGTCTTACATCCCTTTTTTTTCTCCCAGTGTTTGGTTGGCTGAAAATATTTTCATCAAGTAAAATCAATTACAAAACACGGGAAAAGAAGCCCTTAATTTTGGAAAATGTCTTACCGTTTCTAATTCAGTAAGACGTTTTCCGGAAAATTAGAAGCCAACACCGATTTTCTGTTTCCCCTTCCCCCATCCTTGACACCTTATCTTCTGCTTGCCGTCAGCCAACATTGATTCTCAACACCAGACACCGGCGTTCATCAAAGCTTTTCCCCATCTTCGCCTTTCGTAGTCAAAATCTGCACTGGCGTTCATCTTCTTCTCTCGAAGGTAAGAAAGAAAAAAATTGATATGGGAAAAAGGTGTTGTCTTTTCTGATGTTTAACTTTGGTTTGTCGTTAGCCGATTTGAGGAAGGGAAAAAAAAGAAACAGGTGTTAACTGTAGTTTAATATAATATCTATGGGATTTTGACAGGATATCTATCTATTAAACAAACTTGAAAGCTGAAGTTCTACTCTTTTTTTACAGACAAACAGGACCATAAAACAAAAATCCTCTAGTTTCATGAACCCCTTTTTCTTCATTACAGATTCGATCACAGTGCTTATTGTTACTTCTTTTGGGTTAAAGTGAAGCAGCGTTGGTTATGATTTCTGGTTTTTGTTATCTAAGATAGAATGATTACTGGAAATGGCTAAGGATTTTGGGTATAATAGAGAAGAATGATAACATAGAGAACTTGGAAAAACAATGCAACATTCAACTTTATGGTACATGGTCTAGATTGTGAATACATATCATTATTCACTTATTCAGCTATGGGATTATGAATATGGAATTGATTCACCTAATAAGCTAGATATTCAGTATAGTTAGGATCTCTGTTCTTAATTTCTTCTTATCCTTCTGCAATTTTCTACTTTTTAAGTTCACATAGCTTTTTGTTTAACAGGCTGCTGAAAAGAATCAAAGTACTAAACCAACTAGCATCGTTTGTGCTGATTGAGAAGGAAATGGTAATGAAAATTTTGGGTAATTACTTTTTTTGTCTGGTCTTTTCTTTTTTCCTGAAATTAGGTCCCTTGTTTCATATAACTATAGATTTGTTGATTATCATTGTTTTCTTGATATCTATTGATACGGACTAAACTGTTAGAATTTAAGGCTGTGACTAAACTGTTAGAATTTAAGGCTGTGACTAAACTGTTAGAATTTAAGGCTGTGTTGTTAATATTGTGTATGGCAATATGGCATCTTAAACATCAATCTAGAAGGATGGTTTGAACTCCCAATTATAAGAGTGTTTAGTAATGATTCTAATTTCTTTATATAATATCTATATGAAAAGTAAGCAGATCTAAGCATCCAGCACGTCTTTTTATATGTAGCCTATGGTGCTTGTATTCATTCGATGCCGTGTAAGGATCTTAGATTGGTTAAACATAGATATACTTAGGTGTTACATGGTTCATAATGATTCATTACATGGGGCTGCAGAGCTGTATGGTTTCCTTTTGATGGAAGGGATAGAATGAGCAACAATTTCATTTCTTCTCAAGTGTGGAAGAAGCATTTTTCTCTCAATTCACTCTTCCAATTGACCCAACTTAAAAAAAAAAAATTCTTCCTATTGATTAACTTAAAAAAACTATCAATTCACTATTTGTTTCTGCTTCGGCTTCTCAAGCGAGACTCAGGGTTCAAGAGAATGTTAAGCGTTATGCTTGGAGTTATATTTAAACTTTTTGTACTCTTCTTCTCTTGTTCTCTGTAAGCAAAAAACACTCTTCTTTCTTTGCATTAATCTTTGGTATTTTGTTGTTAGTTTTGAGGATTGTTTTGGTTCTTTCCAGGGATGAGGTAAATTGGGTTTCTTTTTTGTTTCCTGAGAAACTTGTGGGAAAAGCAAAAAACAAACTTAACATAGGTTATAAACCCAGCTTGGTTAATCACTTGGTTTTCTGTTATTGTTTCATAGGTATCAGCTGCCACTCGCACTTGTTGGGTTGATATCAAGTTTGGCACTTTGGGATTCATTCAGGTTCTTCAGTGATAAATGGGGTTTGGATTGATTCCTTGTCACTGAAATGATCTTGGTTTGCTTTGCGCAATGTGGTGAGTTCTTGAATTTCAGCACTATGTAATCTTCATTAGAGGAATATTTCAGTGAAGTCTTAAGAAAAATTGTCAAATATTGGCAATAGAAATTACATGTGAAGCTGACTTGATGACACTTGATGCCTCTTTTATTTTGTATATGCAAAAGATGACCTTTGCTTCAAGCAAACTTTAAAATATTAAAATTTCCTGGGATTCTTAGGCAAAAGATTTATGGTTTGTATGAACATATACAGATAGAAGCTATTTTCTTTTGGTTTTATAATACCAACTTGATTTCATCTTTTGCAGTTACTGCAATTATTTTGTTGCGGTCGAATGTTCAAAAGGCTTTGTGTTGTACCCTTAGTGTCAATTATATAGGTAAATATTGCATTTTTCTTTTGAAACTTCTGTTGATGTTTGCGTAATTTGTTTGAACATATAATTATATTTTTCATATAGTTATGCTTTTGCATGCCTCATTTTGAAAGTTGACTCCAGTAAGGTAACCTTCTCATGGTAGACGGAAATAGGAGATCACACCGAACCAAACACAAATATGGCCAGCTTCGGTTTGCAGTTTTGTTTAGCAGCAAGAGATCAAGTTTTCTTTAGTGAGCTATGAAAACCACCTCTTTATAGCATAGTGGCTTATTATCCGGTGGATGATTTTTTTTGTAGTTGGTCTTGCTTGATACATGTAAAATGACAAAAAGAAATTGCATTATTGCAATGAACATTTGATAGATCTTGTTTAGCTTTCTATCAATCATAGGCTGTTGAGTTTTCTAACATGTAATGGAGTTTTGCTGGTATTAACTTTGTATATTTCCTCATGCACCCTCTTCCTGCTTCAAAGTTGACTAATTCATTCAGAGCTTGCAGTTAAATGGTGCTTGGCATTCATTTCCGTAAACCTTACTACACGGAGAACTGAAATAGAATTCGAAGTGGTGAATACCAATTCCTAATTCTTGGGAGTCTACAGTGCTGAAACTGGAAGTATTGCAAAAATGACACATTTTTTACCTTCATATGAAAGGCTTGGAATTTGGATCAGTTAAAGTAGTTGAATTTTAGCTGGTAAATAAATACATTTTTCCAGTGGTCTTGAGACCTCCAATTCATGAAAATGATCAGATATTAAGAAGAAAAACAGAGAAAAATAATAAAACATCAATATCTACATTCTTTCTGATTTTTTTGTTCTTGAACACTTATCTTAAATTAGTTAAATTTGAGATTCAAATTTTACTGACATAAATATGAAAAAAAACCATCTTTATTTAACCTACAAACATATTGGTAATTAAACTATACTAATTTTTGTTAACTTTTTCTGGCTCTTAAACTACTCTTTTATTACTCAATAGTATCTCCGTTAAAATAAGTCAGCTAACTTATTCCTTCTTTTACTCTTTTATTTTTTTATAACACAATTACAAATAATTTATTTTGAATTTGGTTATTTTCAATTTATGACGGTTAATATTTTAGCTCAATAATTGAGTATTATTATATATTTAATTTAATTTGATTTATTTATTTATAAATAAATCATTGCAATATATATAAAAAAAATTTAAAATATAAATTTATTAATATATATAAATTTATTAATATATGTAAAACCAGCTTTTCCGGAAAATATTTTCAAGAAACCTGCCAAACAACAGAAAATATTTTACACAGATTCATCCAGACACCAGAAAAGTAAATCATTTTCCAGAAATTATTTTCTAATTAACTAATTGTGTTTTACATGCTTAACTAGTTATGTAACATTCATCTAATTATTTTTATTTCATTAATTATATTTATTTTATTAATTAGTTTGATTAATTATTATTTAAAGATATATGATTATTTATTTTATGTAATGTAAAATAAATAAAATATTTTATTAGACTTAACACACAATTTGGTATATGAGTTTGACACTTTTTTTTTAAATTTGATACCTTTATTATTTTTTGGTCCAATTCAGTACCTATATTTGACAAAAATTATATATTTTGGCACCTAAAATTAATGAAGTTAACTTTTTTTTTTTTATGATAATGAAGTTAACTTTTTAGTGGAGTTTTAGAGTTAATTTGATGAAAATATATAATTTAGCTAGTTATATATTTTCATCAAGCCAACTCTAAAACTTCAACTAAAAATCACATCCATTTGAATGTATTTGACAAATTAAATGCAAAAGTAAACAAATCCATAATTAACACTAACTTTATTCTATTAAAAAAATATGAAAAATTCAAACCTAATAATATTAGCAATTAACTTTTATCAAATCATTCTTTACTTTTAGGTATATACAACTTTTATCAACTACAGGTAACAATTTGGACCAAAAAATAACATAGATACCATATAAAAAAAGTTTCAAACTCGGGTACCGAATTATATATTAAGCCATTTTATTACAAGATATTTTTTAATTATAAATATCAATATATTAAAATTTCAAAAAAAAAATTGTAATTCAAAGATGAATATAAAGTGCAATTCAATATTTATCCAACTTTATCTACTTAAAATATTTATTTAGTCCTATTCGATAATCGGTTGAAAAAATCAGCTAAAAGAATTAATGTTTCAATAATTTTATTTTTTAAAATATGTTTGATAATCGTTAATAAAAATCACTTTGTAGAATTTTTTTCATAAAATATTTAAAACATAATAAGTAAATAAGAATCTATTTATCATTTAATAAAGAATATGTTTAATTTTATTTGTATTTTCTTTTATTTCCTTTTAGACTATATTGCCATCACATTTACTCCCAATTTTTTCTTCACTTTGTTCTTTTTTTGAACGAAATTTTCGATGAAACATGAGCCTTCATTTTTTCTATTCTTGGTATAATATTTATTTTTCATAATGTTTATAATATTTTATATATAATAGTATAATTTACTACAAATATTTCATATTTATAGTAAGATTATTTAAAATATGAATTTGTTTAAAATAATACGCAATGCCTAAAATTTAAGGATAAAATTGTAACTTAATTATTTTTCATATTTTAATATTTATATTTTTCAAACAATCTAATTATATTCAATACTTAATTTTAAGTAATATATCAAACATATATTACAACTTAAATTCAACAATTAATTTTGGTAATATTTAATTTTTTCCGCACTTGATTTTTTTAGTTTATCAAACGGGGTTTTATTTTAAATATATTAATAAAAATATTTTTTTGGTGAATTATAAAACAGGGTAAAGCCCGAACAAACCATCAAGTCATTTCATATATGGATCCTACTGCCCATTTCATTGTATTGCTACCATTTCACATATGTTGAAGAAATGTCCGAAGAAATCTGTGCTTTCTGAGAAGGACAAGCTGGAAGGTAAGGCCAAAAGACTTGGTTCGAGTGCAAGGGTGTTGAAGCCAAGGAGGCCAAAGTGAACGAAAAGAAACCGGCAAAGTGTTTCTTGTGTCATGGTCTGTATAAGTTGTGGAAAAGTCTATAAAAGTTTGTCGTCAAAAGGGGCAATGGGTCAGACAAAGCGCCCACGAAGCTTGGTTTGAGCGAGGGAAAAGTCAAATCCAATAGGGCAAAGAGGGGCAAGAAGAAACGAGTGAAATGCTTCTTATATTGTGGTTCGCATGAGTTGCAGAACTGTCCAGAGCAATCCAAGTTAGCCATGGTCAAAAGAAAGGCAACGACAGAACTTGTTGAGTCATCAGAGGGGCTTCCACCTAAGGAAAAGGTGAGTTATGCATCAGACTTAGAGGAAGAAGTAGCGAAGCAAACATGGAAGCTAAGACCAATGATGCTCAATTCGGGGAAAGTGACGGAGCTTGTTGAGTTGTTGACGAAGCTTCCATCCAAGGAAAAGGTGAGTTGTGCATTGGACTGAAAGGAAGAAGTAGCAATGCAAACTTTGAAGCTAGGATCAATGAGACTCATCTTTGTTGATTAATTGGAGGAGCTACCACCTGAGAGTTGGGTTGTACATTAAACTTTGCAAAAGTGGTGATGCAAACTAGACAGTTGACAAGACTAAATACTACGAGTAAGGTACATTTCAAACACTTTGGTATTGTTTTGCATTCTAACTTGTTGGGTTTGTAAGAACGTAAGGGCCCTTTCAAAATTCTTAAGCAAGGAGGCCAAGGGTTTATAGGCATGTCAAATCTAGTTATGAGAATCAAGAGGATTCCAATCGAAGCGAGTCAGAATGTGGGCAAGTGAGAGTTGTGACTTTTTGCTAGTGAGATGTACCAACAAGTGGGATAGTTCGAGCTAAGAGCCAAAAAAAGTCGAGGTAAAAGTTCCAAAGGACAGGACAACCTGATATGAGACTAGTCAAGAAAAAGCCAAAGCGACAAGAAAGATTCAAGGCGAATCAAGTAAGTGTCATTCCAAAGGCACAATGAGGGTGTTGCAAGAATGGATGGGGGAGAAGGTCACGAGCCACAATTAAAAGGCCGTGAAAATTGCATGTAATGTGTCCTAAGGAGGTCTTTCAGCTAGATGGGCTCATTTGACCCATAAGAGTTGGTTCGATTCAAACAACTATTGGTGAAGCCTATCTATTTGAAGCTTGGGTGGCCCAATGATATAGCTATGGAAAGTTAGGATAATCTTAAGATTAGTTATGATTTGATTGTTAATCTTATAAATCCCTTGATTTTAGAGACAGACTAATCTCATCCGTTGATGTAACTTGATCTAAACAGACTAATCTCATCCGTTGATGTAACTTGATCTAAACCATCGATTTTGGGGGATGTCAACTATAAATAAAGAGTCTCCCCCTCACTTGTAGATCATTCATTATTTCTTGTATTCTTTGAGAAAATGAATACAATTGAGGGCATTTACTCAAACACCTCTCGTGTATAGTTTTTGGTGGCTATTCTGTTCTTTTGAACATTCTTTTGGCTTTATGCTGTTTTTGCTATCTAAATTAGTACATTGGAGGAATTCTACGTGAATCTTCAATTGTTAGTAGTTAGATTGACTTAGGCATTTTTGGAGCAAAAAAACTACCTAAGGCTACACGGATTGCAAGAGAAAAAATCAAAGTTCGTGACAATAGAACTTACAAAGTCGAAACTAAGATTACAACAAAATAAAGGTTTTTATAAAACATGAAGTTTGAGTTTTAAGCATTCTAAATGCATCCAAACTATCCGAAAAAGCTTTCATCCTTCCTTATTTGCTGTAACTCATGTGAACTTGATGCATTTGAAGCCTGCATAAAAAAATCAACATCATGCAAACAAATTACAAATTAGAAAATGAAAACTCAATAAGCAATCAACACCCATACATTACGCACCAAGGATGAACATAAAACACAGAGACAAATTTAAATCCCCTTCTAGCTTGTTAATAAGAAGCAGAAATAAAAATTGTAGAGTGAAATAATATTTGAACAAGAACGTAAATCACTTTGTGCTATAGGTGATCCTAGGATCCAACAAAACCATTCTCATGTCTATACAAGTAAACATAGACAAGTAGAACAGTAAAGCATTTACTACACTGTACACAAGTAAAATGGAAAAGATGTGTTATATAAGCAAGTGACAAGAACACCTTTCGAACAAGAACATTGTATCCATTTTTCCATCAAAGGTATTGCTTAGCTTTTGAAGCAACGCATTAAGATTAGAATCAACATATGCATATCTTAAAATAAATTGATGCTATTATATTTTACCTGTTTGCTGTCCCTTGGTTGGATATTGAATTGATATCCATGCTTGGCTCGTGTGGAAACCTCGTTTGCATGATAGTTGCATGGCCTTGATGAAAGAGATATAATCATTAAACTCAATGGCTTTTCTCAAAACTGATATCAGTAAATATAACAGCCTGCACAACGAAAGATGAAGACAAGGCTATGCGATGGAATAGAATAGAATGTATAGATCCTAGAAATACTCGTGCAATATAGAGCAAGATTTTAGCTCAAATTGCAGACTATTTTCCAGGTAAATCACTTTCAGGAAATTTCCATCATACATATCACATCTTTCCCCTGCTTAAAAAAAGTTGAACTTAGTTTTCTTCCTAACTGTATCAGATATAAATAGTGGAATTTGGGGTGATGATAATCGAATTTCAGCATGATTTCTCAAGGATTATTTCAAAAAATATGGAACTTCCGAATTCAGTTAACCATTAAAAAGGAACAAGGTAATCAATTACAGACAGTAGAGATCCAAAGACTAAGAAGCACCTGGAAGTCGGAAAGTTGTTCCTTGGTTAATTTTGTTGTTAAGGTGGAAATTATCACAGCATTGTTAAGCTCCTGCAACTTCTAAACAGAGGCAAGGGCCCTGTTTTTACCAACATCACTCTCGGAGAACACAAAATTGCTGGATAACTCCCACAATTTCACCACCCCTTCATCATACAAAGTCATTGATCTGACACCAGCGAGAATGAGATTGTTTTGTTGGGTTTGACATAAATTATCCAAAAAATAAATTATCCATAAAATTCGATAAGCTTAACCTGTATGGATTCGACTGTGGATTCTTGGACACCTCTACATTGACATTATGAACGACCAACAACATGCAATAAAAGATGTAAGAGAAAAACCAACGTCATGTCATGAAAAAGAACAACCATCCCCCCCAAATGGATCCCCCTGTTAAAATTGATTACTAATGGCAATTTGCTTCTTTTGCCATGTGTAATGTAGAGAAGGAAAAAAATGAAGTTAATAAATAAACAGAAGAGTTTTCAGCCATTGCCAATGTGCGCAAAATGAAAGAGTAAACTAGTAAAGCCCAGCACTTTTTGAAAGTTTAATAGACGAAGTGCCCATAAAACTAATATATGTTGTAGTGGGTAAAAATCACGTCGGTTGCTGCATAGATATGTCGCTGAACCAATCGTCGCAACTCTTTGCCAAAGGTGCATCGATTCATACAGCGCCGCTACTCTATATATTCGAGGAAGTTAAAACTTTTCTGGTTACATTAGCAAGAGGTAAGGCATATCAGTGAAGATGGAAGATTACGGGTGCGGTATCAGTTCGATAGCCATGATGCTGTTGGTGGTTGCTCTGCTGTTTTTGGGTCCGCTTGGAATGCCACCATTGCAGCCTCCTCCCGCTTACATTTCCCTCATCTTCGCTTTCGTCTTGGTCTTCGTTTTCATCTACCTCTCTCATGCCTCCAAATGATGATCCATGGCGATTTCGTTTGCTTTCCAGTATTATTATTCTCTTTTATTCAGTCGTTGTCTAATGATAATATGCTTTGGTGGGGACATTAACCACCAATAATACACAGTTATTTGTTGTTTTCAGTCGTTTATTAATAAATTATATGAACTCGATGGAAGAATGTTTGGGTTTATCTAGTACGTACATAAACCATGCAATGCATGCATACTTAAGTTGCTTTAAAATGGACACGACGCCTTTTACTGATATGATTCTTTCACTCCTGGATTAATAATTTTAGTGTGATCTTCACTTCATCTATCCATCACGTCAATCAATTTAAGTACGGAGGGACTAGAGCTCTTTTTTCGCTAGTCTTCTTATGTAAATTTAGTTTACTCAGGTTGTGCTTATGAAATTAGATTCAAAATAAGGATTTAAATAGTTCCATTGTCTATGCTTCCTGCTGCAGAAAGTGGTTAACCTTCGCGACTACGCTTATAGCTTTGGTAATTGATTTGACACTAGCGAGATTGAGATTCTTTGCTGCACAAGCAAAAGAAATTAACGTCTAACTGAGATACCAATCTATAATAATTATCATATATACATCCCAAAATACAACCAAAAATAAAAAGAAGCTTCACTTTATTTCCCAAATATTTTAAAGCAGAATAATGCTTGTATTATCCAAAAAAAAAAAAAAGATTATCCATATCATTCGATAAGCTTAACCAGTATGGATTCGACCGTGGGATTCGTGGACACCTCTACATTGATATCATGAAAGACAACAACATGCATTAAAAGATGTAAGAGAAAGAACAACCCTGTTACTAATGGCAATTTGCTTCTTTTGCTGTGCATAGTGTAGAGAAGAACAAAAATGAGTTAATGTTAAACAGAGAGTTGGACATTTGTCACCTAATGTGGGGAAATGACAAGAAGGAAGATTTCCGAATCTCTTTTATCATCAATTTGTAAATTCAGACATAAGTATATTGCAGGTCTAAAATATGAAGGTAAACCTCTGAACAAGAAATAAGTACAAAAAAAAAAAAAACATAATCTTGATGCATGGATATGAAGTGATTAATCTTCCATTTTAGTGTCTAAGAAAGTAAGAATTCAATCCACTGAATTCCTCAATCAGCCCAATTACATGAGCATGCAGTCTATCTCCACTCTAGTAGTACTATACAATACAGCATCCAACGTATCATGGTCGATAGAGTGGGCACTATCATCAGGTTATCATATAAATTTTATTTTAAGCTGAATCCCCTTGTTAGAACACTATTCTTCCAAATGAAAAGTTACTTCCAAATGATATCCAAGTATTCAACTAATTTTAATGTTCTTGCACCTCTCATGGAGATTTCTCCTTCTTTCTCAACACCAAAACATTGCAATTCTACGTTCTAAAGGGGAAGAGGGGACAAACTGGCCCAAGTATGTGACCATGGTGCTCAACGAAGTAGTAGCGATAGTGCTGGATGGTGACTTTTCCTCGTAGTCTCCATGTTTGGATGAAAGATGTGAAAAAGTAATTTCAGTTCTATCAAGTTTTTCAAAATTTAAAAATAAATTTCCTTATTTAGAAAAAAAACTCAAATTTTATAAGAAATTTCAAAACTCAAATTCCTTTTTTCAAAATTATGGAATTCTTTCACAGCATATTTGTATATTATTTCTTTTAATTAATGAAAATTTGTAAAAAAAATTAACATACAAACACACCATATATGACCGATTCTACTAATTGACAATTTAATTCCTTCTAAATAAATGTGTACAATTTGAATTAGTAAATATACTTTTAAAAGCTGAAGCGCATTGACTGACTTTTAAAAATTCATAAAATTAACTTACAAAAATATTTTTAAAATATTTTAGGAATATTTTATAATATTTTAAACAACTTTTTAATTTCTTTTTGTAATTTTCAACTACTTATTATTATTATTTATAATTTTTAAAATGTAGAATATTTTGTAAAATTCACCTGTGCCTTTAAATTCATAGTTGTATTTATTTTTCGCCACGTTGACTTCTATTAACGAAATACATTAACATCTCTTAAATTTTCCTCATTTTAAAATTTTAAAATCAACATTATCAATTTATTTTTTATATGTTTTATATTTATTTTAACAAAAAAAAATATAAATTTCGGTTAACTGATCGAATTAACATAAATATTTTGATTCGATTAATTTATTTTTTTAAATTTCTGTTCAGTTAATTGTTAAAAGATTAAAAAGTGAGATAAACATTTATATAGTTTAAATCCTTTAGGACTATTATCTTGTAGATAGACATTGATCTTATCCTTTAAGACTATTATCTTGTAGATAGACATTGATCTTAGTTATTGATGTAAATCGATCTGCACCATTGATTTTAGGTAGACTTGTTTATGGGTCAGGCTATTCGGCCCGGTCCAAAGGCCTATTTGAAAAGTGAGAGGATTCGAGTAACAATATAGGCCAAAAAAATGGGCTTGAAAAAAATGAGGCCTATTTAGAAAACAGATTGGGCCTTGGGTAAGGCCTTTTTTTTTGTATTTTTACTCTTTTTTTGCTATTTTCTTGTTGTCTTTTTACTATTTTGTTACTACTTATTTTGTTGTTATTTTATAACTCTTGTTTTATTGTTAATTTTGTTACTATTTTAGAAACATTTGCTTGTTAAGTTGCACCTATGTTAGCATTTTTTAAGTATATATATTAAATTTATTTTTAACTTATTGGGAAACATTTATTTTAATATTTTTTTAGTATTTTTGATGCATTATTTTTTTAAAAAATTATTTTAATAAATAATATAAAATGTAATATGAATCGTGTCTGGGTTTTAATATTTTTATACAAGCTGAGCTTGAGCAAAATTTTAGACTCATTTTTCTAACTAGACCTGAAACTAGCAAACAGGCCTAAAAATTTGCTTGAACCCAGACCGGCCTATGAACACTTCTAATTAGAATATTAACGGTATACTTTTTCTCCTCAGCGCCTTTAAGCCTGCGTAGGCGATTTCAGGCCTTGGTTCCCATTATCCCTTTCAATTATTTGAACATGTTAGTTATTTGTATTAATGTAAAATTACAATGTCCACTTTTTAATTTTCTTGCACCCTTGCTGGAAGTGTATAAACAATTACATAACTAATGTTGTTCTGTCTTGCTAGAAAATTCCATTCATTGTCGGTACTTTTCAATCCTCATGTGTTTGAAAAAGAATGCTTCACTGTTCTTTATCATATAACTAATCAAACATGAAGCTAAATCCAACTTTAAGCAAGTAAGATAAATTTTCAAAGTTATATTAATTGTTTAATTGCAAACAATAACAAGGTTTCGATACGTAGCAAAACAATGGCATCCTACTTACATAATTCTATATAGATACCTAACATACACGTAATGTAGATTATTGCCTTCTCTTCAACGAATCCTTGATCACCACTCGACGTATAGTTCCGATAACCTTTCCGATCAACGAAAATATCAAAATTAGAAGATAAAGGTGAAGTTGACAATGACAACGACAATGACAACTTTTGCATAGACAAATAAATGGATCCATTCTTATCAATAGAGACCCTCAAACAGCAACTACCAAACTGCTTACAGAGAAGATATATGTTGGGTAATGATGAAGAGAAGTCTCTTACATATATATAGGGAACAAAAGGGGTAAAGCTTTTTAATTTCTTATTCCACAAGTAAGCATTTATGAAGCTGTCAGGAGATTCTGAAGGGCTAAACAAAGTACACATTGCGCAATAGTGTGGTTGGAAGTGTTGGGGATTGTAAGATCAAACTATTTACCATCTCTAAAAGGCAATGATTAGTAGTATTTGGAATCTTTAAACGGGATAGAGAAGATAAACTCTTGTTATATTTTATTACACGTGGGTCATATATAATTTAATTTATTTCCAAAGAACCACGAAAGGTAACTCATATATGACCTAGTTTATTTCAAAAATAATTATAAAATATAATAATTTATTTTTTATTTATCTAAAATAAATATAAGCAAATTAAAAATTATAAATATATCATTCAAACACATTAAAAAAAAATAAGAGCATAATTACAATTGAATATTAACTTGATTGGTATTTGTATTATTGTTAGTATAGAAGGACGTGAATTTGAGTGAATGTGGTACATTATCCTCCTATTTAAGGAGTTATAAATAGTTGTAAGAACAAATATGATAAAAATCTATAATAAGATTAATGTTAAAAATAATAACAAAAGTATAATTACGATTTGAATGAGAAGGGCATATCGACCTAAAATCCACTTGGGAGGCAAAAGAGAATTTAATATTTAAGCTTTAAAATTAAAATATTTAATATTTTAATTTAATAATAATATTTCACATCAATATGAACTTTGATGGAATAATGTAACAAAAAGAACTGATATTTTATTTAATTTCGTAAGAATAAAAATAATAATAATTGAGTTTAATGAAGGTCCTGTTTGCCATTGTTTATGAGTCAAAAAGTGCTTTTTAACCCTAAAATAACGCCAAACATTTTAGCTTTTGAGATTGAAAGTACGGTGAAAAAGTGTTTAACCTTAACCATTCATTAAACAAGTAAAAAAAAAACGATTTAAATCGGCAACTAGAAAAGAAAAGAGCAAGGGTATTAGATATTCAAAGCTGTGATTTGGTAGACCATCAATTTCCCAGAAAGTTTTGGGTCCCCCTACTTGCTTTTTTCTTAAACAGCACGTATAAATTAATGGTTTGTTTTCCCAGGAATGTTGAGTTTCATAGTGGATTTTCTTAGAGTTTTCTGGGAAAAGCTCTTTTGTTTTAAAAGATATAGTGAATTTCATTGGTAAACTTTTAAGAATGAATGATTCTTCAATATATGGGTTTATACTCATCCATATTTGTATGTATTTGCGGGTTACGTGCTTATAGTTAACAATGAACTTTTCTGAAAAACTTTCAGAACTGTAAAGATATAAAATTTTCTAGGAAAAAAATACTATGAAAAAACATATCTTGTGATAAAAGATACGTATAGAGGACATATAATGTGTGTTTGGCTTATTGAAAATGTTTGTTTTATAAAAAATAGTTTGATGAATAAAAAATTAATTTATTGATGAATGAAAATTTATTTTTATTTTATAAAAAAGTAAATATTATTATGTTAGTAATAAAATATCAATTTTAACTTTTAAAATATTTAAAAATATTAAAATATTAGTTTCAATATTAACAAACCTACATATTTATATTTAATCACATAATACATTACTAATATAATTACTATTACTTATTATTTTAATAAAATTATTTATATTACTAAATTAATCACCAATCCTTAAGATATATTACAATTTTGTTATAATACTAAATATTAATATTTATAACCATTTTAAAGTTTAAGTAATATTCATAATATTTTATTAAAAATTTTCTATCAATATTTTTTTGTGAATTACAATAATAGAATAAAGCCCGAACAATCAACATGACTAACATGACTCGAACTCAGGTTACACCTAGATCAGTGAACACTTTTAACTATCAGGCCATCACATGAAGTTCAATTCATATCAATATTTTAATAATACAAATATAAATATTTGTTTAAATCTTATTTAATTTTATTTATCTCTTTTAGCTCTAATGTGTAACTACTTAATCTAATGTATATAATAAAAAATTCTATTACCAAAGAATACAACGTTTTGTAATAAATATAATTTATGTTATACTTAAAATAAATTTGAAAGCACAATTTTTTTAAAATTATTAAAGGGGCAAATATTGTGCGCAAAGTCATTTAAACATAAAAAAAATTAATTCTTTCGAAAAATTAATCTATTTTTTAAAAATTATTTTCCTCAACTCAGCTTTCATCAAAACAAACACAATCAGTCTTTCATTGTCTTATTCGTCATTGTCACAATTTTGATTTTGATTGTTTATGGCTTGTATTCTAAAGGCATAATAAAAAAATTTAAAGAAATATTCTATTTCTTTTTTATTCTTGAAAAGGTTTGGTCAATTAACTTGTTTTGAAAAAGGTCGCATTCAAAGCTTTTGGCTCGACTACCTTTTTTTACCACATCAACCTCTGTTTCGATGAGAAGAATGGAGAGCGAGTGAATCGAGAAGTAGAAAAGAAAACAAATAAATTTATCCCAAAATAAAATAAATAAATTTATATATAATATATAATTTATTACGAAATTAAAAATTAAATTTTATATTTACGCAAAATTCGAAACAGTAGATTGAAACACATCAACATCGTTACATCAAAATAAATCAAAATGCAAAATTTTTTTACTCAAATCTTGAATTCCAATAAAGACACCATTGCGCTAGTTCATTACATGTGCTTGAATTTCTTTCATAGTATCTGGAACAACATTGCTCTTCTCTGTATGCCAATGTTCTGTTTTGTTAGAAAAATTCATTCATATCAACAATCAAACATAAAACTAATTCCAACTTTAAAGTAAGACAAGTTTCAAAGATATGTTGATTATTTTGATTGCAAACAATGACAAGTTTTTTTTTTTTTTTTTTTTTCCCTTTTTCTGTGTGTGGATACAAAGCGAAACAAAAGAATCCCTTGTTTAACTGCAACAACTAGTAATACAATTTCTAACCTATGGCATGTAGATTATTGCCTTCTAATCAGCATTCTGGCGATCAACACTCCAAGTACGACTCCGATAAGCCTTCCGATCAATGAAAGTAGCAGAATTAGAATACGAAAGCGAAGATGACAACGACACCTTTTGCGTCTACGAGTGAATGTGTCCATTCCGATCGACAGAGCCCCTCGGGTAGCTGTTTTGGATAGGGTCTGAACTTGGGCCACCAAGCTTGCTGCTCGGAGCTTGGCTTGAAAACATAAAAAGACCATTTAGAATTGGGTCACTTGCATTGGGGACATCTCAGTTTAAGCAAAATTGGTTAGAATTGGGGAACTTGGTGGTGGAGCTTTGGTGTGAAACAGTTAAATTTCGTAGTTTCTTCTTGACGAGCACAAGTAACTTTCATGGTTTGTGCTTTGTTCAGAGAACTTTCCGAGGAATATTTAAATGGTTGAATATAAATATAATAATTATATAATCTTCTGAACTATTTGTAATAAATATATATTTATATATTCGACGGTGTTAAAAGTCAAATAGCATACAACAAAGAGTCAAAGCTATAAATTAGGCACGTGGGACATTCAAAGCTTTTGGCGCGAGTCTTCTTTGGTGACCAACTCAACCTCTGTTTTGAAGAGAAGGATGGAAAACGAGTCGATTGAGAAGTAGAGGAATCCACCTGGTGAGTGAGTCACAAACGATCCGAAACTCGTCCCAATCACACACTGCCATGCTGGTCCGTACACCGAGTCAAACTCCTAAAGCGAACACATCCATTACTCGCCCAAACATCAGTCGGCGTTAGAATTTAGAAATAAAGAATTCCATGTCTCACTAAAAGCTTATTACAAACGGGGAAGATGTTAGAAAATTAAATTTTAATTTTATTATTATATTAATTTATAATTTTATATTTTTTAATAATTTTATCTCAATATTTAGTGACAGAGTAGGATTCTTTAAAATTTATAAAATTTTAAATTAATAATAATAAAATTACACTTTAATCTCAAAAATATAAAAAAATATTAAATATTTTAAAAATGATAAAAATATAAAGTATTAAAATAGTAAAATTATATTTTTATTATTATAAAAATATACAGTTTAATTATAAATTAAGAGTGATAAAATTACAGTTTAATCCTAAAAATAATAAAAAAATTAATTTAATCTTTTTTAAATGATAAAAATATATACTATTAAAATAATAAAATTATATTTTTACTATTATAAATATATATAATTTAATTTAAACCCTACAAAATTATCTGAGTCCGCGAATTTCTAACTTCACACTGCATGAAACTTGAATGTACCTTTTTGATGGCTCGAGCCAAGCGAGTAAGGCTAGATTGCGGTTTGGGGGCAGAATCAAGAAGCTGTCAAGTGCAACGGAGGGCGTGTTCTTGCATGTAAACGGGCATATCAGATGATCCCAAACGCACCTTAAGGCTAATCGCAATAGCAGCCAACTTCACTTGATCTTCCTTACGAGATTTCTCTTGGGTTCCATGTCTTTTGCTCGGAAACCACAGCTTCAGCTCTTGTTTCTCCTTCAAGGTCCGAGAATCTTCCATGAAAATGAAGGTTATAAAACGCTTGAAAGAGCTGCTACTGGTTTTGTACAGAAACTACAGAGAAAAGAGAGTTCGATGATCTTTTTTGATTGCCTATGGAAATCAAAATCTATGTTTGGTGAGATTTTGCGTATGGGATTTTCACCACGTTTTTATGTCTGTGTAATTCACGAACCAATAAAATTGGGATGTGGGTTTCACGTGGTTGAAAGATGGGCGGTGATGAGAGAGTGTTTGAGATCGTATATGGGCACGCCTAAGGTATGAGGATGGGAACTATGAAAAATTAGGAGGGTAAACTACCTAGTAGGTCACCTAATTTTAGGGACCTTTCATTTTGGTCACCTAAAATGAAATCCTTGCAATTTTGTCACTCAACTTTTAGGATGCTTTCATGTTAATCATCCAACCATTAAATCTCTAATGGAAGTTAACTTGTACATACCACATCATGTTCACACTTTCATTTTGGTCACCCAACTTCTAGGTTGCTTTCATTTTAGTCACCCAAAAAAATTCTTGTTTTAAGTATTGATCAGGATAAAAAAATATTAAAGGTTAAAGTGAAAAAAATTAGAAACTAAAATAATGTTTTAATAATTGTCAAATTGTAATTATTTATCTCCTTGCTGAAAGTTTTGTTTTTTATTTAAATTTTGAAATTTTAATTTTCAAAATATCAAAATCAATTAAATAAGGTACTAAAATTTTTTTTTATCCTTTGATTGTGTCAACCGATTTATTACTATAATGTTGAAATTAATTAAATTAATTAATTTAGTCTTCTTTTAAATTTCAAAATTATATTTTATGCTTCCAAATTAAAATAAACTCAAATAAATCATCTTTAATAGTTGTATATGAAACATAACCCAAAATTTAAAATTTTCAATATCTTATTAAGAATTTTCGACAATGTGATAAATGAATACAATTTGACAATTTTTTGATACATTATTTTAATTCCTACCACTTTTTCACTTTAATCCTTTTTTTACCCTAATTAATACTTTAAAAAATAATTATTTTTTGAGTGACCAAAATGAAAGTTATCTTGAAGTTGGGTGACCAAAATGAAAATGTGAACATGATGTGGTGTGTATAGTTAACCACCATTAGATATTTAGTGGCTGGGTGACTAAAATGAAAGCTTCCTAATAGTTTGAGTGACAAAATTGTAAAAATTTCATTTTGAGAGACCAAAATGAAAACACTCTAAAAATTGGTTCACCAGTTTAGCCAAATTAGAATAAGATTACATGTCTCTTGTGAGTTTGACTGAGGTGGGTACTGGCGTAGACCAAAGGGATATAATTGGTAATTCAAATATTTAGTCAAAATTTGACTTCTCATCCCTCTAGTATTTAATCTTTTACTTTTATTTGGCAGACTTCTATCTCATTAGTTGAATCACTTAACACTATTAATTATATTGATTAAAATATTAACATAAACTTTACACTAATAATTATTTTGGTTTTAAATATTAACATAAACTTTTAAAAAATACCCTCTAATTCATTTGAAATAGATAATGGTGTTAAATATTCTTTTTTATATAATATTGAGGACAGATATAAGAATAAAACAATTTAATTCCGTATTAAACGAGTGCTTTATAAGAACTTTAATTGTCGCTCTATTTAAATTAAGATAAATAATCTTAAATATTTAGATTAATTAATAAAATTATGACAATATATGAAATAAATATTGTAAATTAAGTTTCAAATTTAAATTAAAGTGTAAAAACCAAAATATGATCAAAATAATTCAAGCATAAAACAAAACATGATACTAAAATGTAATAAGGATATGACAAAAAAAACAGAAGTACTAAAATGTAATAAGGATATGACAAAAAAATAGAAGTATCAAGAAAATTATATTACGACTAATAAAATTATTAGATGGTGTTACTCATTAATCAAGTCTCATTTTAATTAAAAATTTATTAAAAATTTATTTTTTTAAATAAGCTGTATTATCATAAGTGTATTTTTGTCTTTTTAATATTTTATAGATCAATAAAAATTTAAATTAAGAACGCCGTAGATATTAAACTTTTAATTTTTATCATTACAACCAAAGCATCATTTTACTTTTATTGTGGTTTATAAACCTAGGTTGTTGGTTGAATAGTTTAGGCTACTGGCTCTAATTTAATTAAATAATTTATTTTTAAAATCATAAAAATTATAAAATAATAAAAAAAATTGACTCGACTATCAATCTAACTGATTCCAAGCGGTTTGCTCAAAATTAGATTCAACCCCTTTGTCCATATCAATATTCTAACTAACCCCTTTGTCCGTATCAATATTCTAACTTTTTCTGAGATCATATCGGTCCGATCTGATTCCAACAACCTTAATTTTTATATATATTTTTAATAAATATATTTGTTAAATAAATTTTTCATCTCCATAATATACTCTAATATAAACATATTAATTATAAAAAAATGGGGCAAGTTAACCTAATCAAGATTCAATTTTTGAAAGGTATAAATTGGTTGGGCCTAGTATTTATGGGTTTGATTGTGTTGAGTTTGAGTAGAGACTATCTATAATATTTATATACTTTATATTTATTTAATCTCGGCTTTACATAAAATATGAGTTTGAAATTTTATTCAAATTGACTTATATTTGTAAAAAAAAAATTAATTCAAGTGTTTTTTAAAATTTCCATATTATTTTTTAAAATATATGTAAATAATTTTTCTTTTATGAAAAATTTAAATTTAGACCACATATATTTTTAATGTTTTTGCATTATTATATTATTATAAAATTTATTTTATGTAATATAAATTTTATATATATATACAAATAAAATAAAAATATATTACAAAAGTATAAACGTTGATGCTTGAATATTATTTTATTTAAATTTATTTTTCCAACATACTTTTAAACCCAACTAAACAGCACTAATTAGGCCTAATTTGGATTTGATTTCTAGTAAGCAACTACAAACCCATGCTGTATTTCCTCCTATACAATCAAAACCAGCATTCTACGTTTAAATCACTGTATTAAATTCTCAATAGAGTATTGTTCAACTCCCAAAGTGTGTAGCTTGTCTATTTACAGTGTCATGGTGTCGGTGTGTAATTAGTCTCCTCTAAAATAATAAAATGATAAATTAATATATAATAAAATTATATTTTGTCCCCAAAAATAAAGAAATAATTCTTTCTAAGTCTTTGAAAATGATGAATTTATAACTTAATAACCTCTCAAAAATTTATAATTAAATTTTGATCCCTAAAGTAATAAAAATTTGGTAAAAAGTATCATTAACAAGTTAAAATTAAACATAATTAGAATAAAAAAAAAAAAAGAAAACACTGATATAATTATTATTTTTATTAGTATTTTTTGTGGATTTTTCACAATATTGAAAGAGGTAAAATAAGTTATTGGGGTTAGTTATAAAGCTGTTTTCTGCCAAAACAAAAAGGAAAAGAATATTAGCAAAGAAATCACACTTTTATCATGATTTATTTGTGCTATATTTGGACTGCAAAAGGAGCAATTTTTATCTACAAAATGTGTTTCATTGGCTAACTCCATGTTTTTAATGGAATTTAAAAGCTTGAAATTATCAATTTAAATAATCAAATTAATTTATCCTTATAAATATAAGTATCTTTATAATAAAATATTAATCATCTTTTAACTAATATCTCTAACATGTCTCGGTTATTGAAAATTAAACATTCATGTCGGACAAAATATATCTATATTGACAATGTATCTCTCTCTATATATCTATCTCTCTTCACTCATTTTCCATTGATGCTTCCAATGGCCAACTCTGTAAATCAAGAAATTAATGTCAACTCAAAGCATAAAAAATCATCTGATAGAATCAGTCAATTACCAGATGTTCTAATTCATCACATACTGTCATTTCTTTCAACTAAGGAAGCAATGGCGACTTCCATTTTATCAAAAAGATGGCTTTGGGTTTGGACTTCAGTTCCTATTCTTGATCTTCAAGACACACCTTTTTTCAGAACTGATCCAAACCTTCATTTCAGACAATTTGTTAACCATGTTTTAATCCTTAACAAAACAGCTTCTTTAGACAAGTTTTGTCTGAAATTCAACTTAGTTGACCATCCTTCCTATGTTAAAACCTGGTTTTGGGATGCAGTTTCTAGAGATGTTAAAGAACTAGACATCAGTATCCATGGAACTGAAAGTTTCCCTTTCTTGAAGCTTCCATTTGCTCTTTTCACTGCTAAAACACTTCATGTTTTGAAACTCAGCCATGGGTTTGAGCTTCATGTTCCTGGGACAGTTTCTTTGCCATGTCTTAAGGTTTTAAATCTTGTTTGGATTAAGTACACAAATGATGAATCTGTTTCTAGGCTTTTTGCTGGTTGTTATGTTCTTCAGGAACTGGTTCTTCACAAACATGCTGATGATAACACAACATGTTCTAACATTTCGATTCCGACATTAAAGACTTTGTTCGTACGGTTTGCCACCACCGGTCGATGTAGGCACAAACTTAAGATAAATGCCCCAGTTCTCAAGCAGCTCAACCTCGAAGACAATCTGACCCTGGAATTTGATCTCGAGGATGTCTCTAGCTTAGTTGAAGCAAATGTCACAGTTTCATGGCTCGAAAATCGCCATATCCCACTCCTCAAAGCTCTCAGCAATGCTAAGTTTGTTTCCTTCCATTGGGATTGGTATGCAGAAATGGTAAGTAACCACAACCCTGGTGTTTCACTGTCAATGATCAATTCTTTTTTGCTCATATACATTTGCTAATGCCTCCTCTCAGAAATGGCGTAACTTCAGACCATATCGTTTGTTTCTTAATCTGGTCCAAATGGAGCTACATGTTGGTTATGGTGGTTGGAACTTGCTATCACTTTTCTTGGAATTTTCTGATCATTTGGAAGTCCTCGTTCTTGCTAAGGTGAGTGAAATTTACTCGAGAAATCAATTTAACGAGCATTTACTAATGGTCTAATGAAAGGCGCTTTGGTTTGTCTCTTGACACCAGAATGATAATTGCCGTGGACTAGGATTCGAATGCTCCTGGAAACCTCCAAAGTATGTGCCGGAATGTTTGCTATCAAGCCTATCAATGGTTTATTTTAAAGGGTTTGAAGATCTAGCATATCAGCTGCGTATGGTGAAATATATTTTAAAAAATGCTCGAGTTTTGAAGATGATGGATATCTGTAGTAATGGAGATCTGCCTTTGGATTCAAAGATTGATTTGCTCAAGAAATTATTAATGTTCCCTAGGGGTTCCAAAGAATGCCAGCTTAAATTCAACTAACAGTTTCCAATCTCCTTTTAGTTACTGTTCTTACAAAAAAATATTGTTTCATATGATAATTAAGACAATCTCATAACAACATAAATCCATGTTCTACAATTTAACAGAAACAAATTCAGTTAAGAGTAACAACATTAACAAGATAAATCATAAGAATTTCATAAAGCAATGCCTTTCATCTCTATGAATTGCTTTGCCAGCTTCATTTTAAGACATGGAGAGATTGTTTATCATAGAAACATTGCCTTTCTCCTGCAAATAGTTTATCAACTTCATTACATTTTCTTGTCCATTGAATCCCTGAATTTGAATTGTTTTGAGATGTTGCGATAAACATTCAGGAATGGACTGCGGTGGCTCCCATGTGAATTTTCACAAGGTCCCTGGTATTCAGTTTTGCATTATCCTGACAAGTTCAAAAGGGAAGTTAAGAATGAGTATGCTTCAATGACAACTAAATCGAACTGGATTCGCTCTAACACTTAAATCGAATGAGACGTGCGTCAAAGACTAAAATGTGTTTGACTCCATTTTCTAAACTTTTCCATATATTGGAGGATCATAACCCTATGGTCTGAAACTCATGTCTGAATATAAAATGGACTCAAGTGCCAGACACGGGTACTTCAGGAAGAGTTTGGGTAATATTAGTGCACATTGCAATATAACTTACCTTGCCAAGGATAAGTACTTCTAAATTAGGTGACTTCTAAAGCAACTATGGCAGCAATTGACCACAATATTCATTACATCCAAGCTTCAGTTAAGTTAAATTACTAAATACATGCAAACCCGAAGTGTATACACCGCAGAAAACCTACAATACGAAGAAAATATTAGTCAAATTCTTGATGGTCTTCCTCATTAGAGGGACCATTGTATTCATCATGCTAGAGGCTACATAAAAGTACAGAACAACCTTACCTTCATAGAACGACCAGATAATGCTAAGAAACTTAGCATTATAGGTACCTGTAAGTGGTTTTAGTCCGATAGTGGAAACATCCCCTCTCTTGCCATTGTCCGAAATATCAATGACTGCCCTGACAACAGAAAGGCAGTTCTTGAAAGAACATCCATTTGCCACATAACTCTTGTATCTCAGAACTTCAAGTTTAGGAGCATCAACGATAATCTCATAGTCTGTAAATGCATTACCATTTCCAGCCCAGTAATCGGCGTACTCTTCATCACTGCTATCATAACCATCATCATAACATTCTTACAATAAGCAATCTGTCACCAAAGAATTCAGTTCAGGGGCTGAAACAGGAAGATTCCATATCTTGCCTAATTTGCATTCCTGTATGACCAACTTTTCAAGTGCAGGAAAGCTCAAAAAGAGATTCTTGGTTGAAGAACATCTCGAAAACTCAATCGAATTGAGATGAAAAACCTTCAGACTAGGAAAAGAAATGATCCAGAAATATCTAGTTCAAAATTTCTTCCAAGCTTCAAAACCACCAAAATTTCACTAGCAAAAGGAGCAAGAGCAATAGTGTAGTCTTTCACCTTATCCATGGAGAGACTAAGAACTCGAAGTTTATGTTTTATCGCATTGTTAATCCAATCATTCAGATGAAAACTATGACGCCTACTGCAACAAAGACCAAACATATGCGTAGGCGATTCGCTATTTCTAATCAATACTCTATCCACAAAGTTAATGAAGTTAACACCTCCTATTCCATCAAAACCACCTTTGCTAGGATTGAACAACAATGTATCAGCAAAGTCAAGAGCAGAAACAGAACCCCAAGATATCTTCAATTTTTAGATAAAATGCTTGTTCTTACTGTAAGTTTTGTTGGTAGGAAGGAAAGGATATGGCAAAGAACTTCTTTTGGCAAGTAACTGACTCTATCAACACCCATTTCAGGAGGCTGCATAATAAACAGATATTTACTTAGAAAAGAAGTCATAGTACGCAGATACAGTATTAATAAACAAGGTAAATGGGCGAAAAGCATCATTTTTTAAGCATAAAAATTGGGTTAATCTAGTTATGTATGTATTAGAGGAGACAACCTAACATGCCCTTATTCAGTAAGCTTAAAAACCCAGCCTTTTCATCATCTTCTTCTTCTCCATATGACCCATCACCATTGTCATAGTCATCTTCTTCCATTTGTATTCTTGCTCTCTTCCAAGGAAACTGCATTCTCAAAGACCCTACAAAATTTTCAAATCACCAACCATGCCCTTCATTAGTCTCAAGACCATGCATGACAGAGTTCAAGGGAAATTTTTTTTTTTTTTTTAAATCAACTGTAAATCAACAGAATTTGACAACCCATTTTTACCTCGAATCTAAGCTGCTAGGTAAAATTTTCTTGAGCAAAAGTAACCTGCAAATGAACGAGATAAATTTGTCAAGTCCCCATTCAACCCCCACACAAAGGAAAAAAGAAAGAAAAATTTGTCATGTTTCTCTACCGTTGGATGAACTTTGATATGTGAACCAGAAACACTTTTTGCAGAAAATCAACGGTTTCCAAGAGAAGGGAATATTTCAAGACAAAAAAGGGGTACAGATATTTATATACAAATTATGAAGTAGATATATCGATAAAGAATAAAGATAGTTTAATTAAATACAGATAGTTCCATAATGGCTTGTTTTTTTCATAAGAGACTGTTGTTTTTGGCTATTTGGCTAAATGGCTCATAACATAGCTTTCATGTACAGCTCAATCTTTAAATTGTCTTTTAATGTGGCATTAAATTCTTCATTTATATTCCACCAAAAAAAAAATTCTTCATTTATAAAAAAATCCAACTTTAATTTGGCATTAAAAGGTGAAAAAATTATTTTATATATAATTTTATATTTTATAAATAATATATTTTAAAAAAGTAGTTTTTTAATGATAAAAAGTGTGTTTTTTTTTTTGGGAACGAAAATGTGTTTTTTTTACTTAAAATGTGCATATATTAAGGTAACAATAATTTTTTAAAATTAAAACCTTTTTAACATTTTTCTCTTCTGACATCATTAATATTTATAAATTCTAAAATAAATAATAATAATTTTAATTCAAATAGAATATGTCAAGTACTTTGAAGTACATATGAAAATTAATCAAAACATTTGTTCAAGCTAAAACAAAAAGCTCACAAGCCAAGCCAACATAATTGTCCAGATCTAAGCCACGACCAGACATGGATTCTTGAAGACAAACAACTAATATTTTTCTATTTGAAAGTAACAAATCTTTGTCTTAAAATAAAAATTAAAAATGTAATAGAAAAGAAATATTCCAAATCTAAAAACCCTTTCTTCACTACTTTCACACTTCCTAAGCTGCTTCTACTTCACTCTCCTAAAGCCCCCCTTTTTCTCTCAGTCTGTCTGCAAATTCTCTTCCTTTTTCACATTCTAAAATCCTTAGCTTAATTCTAAGAGATAAAAAGAAGAAAAGAAATGAGGGGTCCTTTGGGGGCAGTAATAGGAAGGTATCCATCAAGTGATGGAACTACAGAAATTGGAGGGATCATTAGACACAATAGGAAATGTAGAGATATTGTTTTTCTTGTAATTTTTATAGCATTTTGGGTTGCTATGATTGTTAACTCTAGCTTTGGGTTTAATCAAGGAAACCCATTAAGGTAAATTTTCTTCCTTTCGTTTTTTTCTTCCCCTTTTATAAGCTTTACCTACTTATATTCTTGCTGAATCTAAAAATGGGTATTTTTTATTTTGGATTCTTTGTTGAATCTCCTTTGTTATGGCATGTTTTTTCATCTCATAAATGGATTCCTTCTTTTGATCTCCTTATAGTTCTAATGGATCTCTTTATTCTTTGTCAAGCTATAGTTTTTGCTTGTTCTGTGAGTGGATAAAGAATGATAAACTTCTTGGTTGTTTTCTAAACAGAAAGCGAGGCATTGTCTTTGGAATAAAAGTAGATACTTAAGACTTTTTCTTCAGAACTGCTTTTACTAGTTAATAGGAACCAGTTAGCTGATCTATTTGTAAAGCAGGATTAAAAATGAGAGCTGCAAGCACTTAGCTAAGCTAGAGATGGTCATTCTGTGAGCCTGTCACACTATTTGATACTTTGAATTTTGTTGGGGAGAACTGGTACCTATATGGTTTAAGTTTAGGAAACATTTCATCTTAGAATTTATGTTAAGAGTCAGTTATAGATCCTTTAATTTAGATTTTGGGAAACCCTTTTCACCTTGGAGCTTATGAAGATTGCTCAAATCATTCCTTTGGGGGCATTAACTTCTAAATGGTGTTGTTGCTTATTCATATATGTTTAGTTTTTACTTATTCTGCTTTCTTGCTCTTAAGTTTTCAGATTCTTTTTTTATTCTATTTTATGTTTTCTCTTGTGATTTTGATAATTTGTTTTGTGTTGGATGGCACATCAGGCTTACATATGGTCTTGACTACAAAGGGAACTTATGCGGTGACAAACATGCTCATCCTGGCCTTCGTAAGTTAGAACTGAAGTATTGGTTGAATCCAAATCAGGTTTACCAAAGTGGTGTTAAGGACAGTCAATTCAAATTGTCTAATGCTCGGAGTATATGCTTATGGGATTGTCCTACTCCATCAGAAGATTCACTAAATTGGGTCTGTGATTATCCAGAAGGGGATATCCGACTCTCAATGCATGACTGGATCAGTAGAAATTACGATTATTATGAATTCCTTACACCAGAAATGAGAAATACTTCTCTTCAACTTCAGGGTCCATGTTACCCTGTTATATTTCCGAGTGTGAATGGTAGGTAAATTTGAAATGCTTGTTTTATAGTTCAATATTCATTTGATCAAAATATAGATACAGTTATTTTACCGTCTAATGAATTATTTTATGCATGTTTTTCAAGTTTACTGGAGCTGCCAATTCATTGCCCGTGCATCAAACATATCTTTGCGGCATTGGCAACAGATGGGTGGAGTGAATATCAATGAGGACATGGTAATAGACAAGTCCATTCACAGGTCCATCAATTCCCGGTCATCTGTCTTAAAGGTTGAGCAACTTTCCTGCAATACCTTACTTGTTTGAACTGCGAACTCCTTGAGATGCATCAATACGCTACGACTACTCTTCTGTGCTTGTATATTAAGTGTTTTTACCACATGTCTGTCTTTTATCTTGGTATGCTCTTCCCTATTCTGCCAACTGATTGGGTTATTGGCTAAATAATTGACAATGTAGTTCCTTATTTAATACATATACTGTACGATTATATGTATCATGTTCTTTCAAAAAGTGCCATTAACTTTCTGAAATTTCGATGTCTTATTGCAGCGTTACATGGCTGATATTGGAAAGTCATGGCCGGTATTGATAGTTTGTGGAGGGATGTTACCACTATTTCTGTCAGTGATATGGCTGTTAATGATTCGCCATTTTGTTTCTGCAATGCCTTGGATCACAGTTGCTCTCTTCAACATTCTCATAATAACTGTTACAATGTTTTACTACTTAAAAGGTTAGAAATATGCCTCTTACCTCTTGGTATTCTTTACTAGATACCACAACTCTGGAAATCATACTAGAAATAGTCAAATCGGTGTCTTGTATGTATTTGAATTCAAGGAGAGCTATTAGTTTAAATAAAATGCTAAGTTTATCTTGTTGTTCTTGCTTTTTAGCTGGATGGATTGGGAACGATGCCATATCGCCTATCATTGGGGAGCATGATCCATATATAAATGTTTTCGGACGGGTGCGTCATTTATTCTCTCTTTTTATTCTTTTTTGTCTGTGTTCGTAAGTTTTTATTGTAGCAGGTTTGTTGGCATTTGTTACATGCTAAATGTTTGCTTCTTTCAGGAACTACATCATCTACGTGCTGTTGCCATTCTTATGACATTCGTTATGGTTGTTTCCATCCTAACGTCAATTGCGATTGTTCGCCGCATCTTAATGGCAACATCTGTCCTCAAGGCAAGTTCGAACTTATTATAATATGCAGTGAGAAAGATTAACTTTCCGTTAAAACCAATACTATTGGATACTTTCCAGTCGGCTTTGAAAAGGAAGGAAAAGAGAGAACAGTGCTTTTTGCATGTAGAATCATATAAATGATTCATCACTTAGTTCGTATGGAAATGTATTTATTTGTGTGTATATAATGGTAATTTTGGTTTCATAATATCAAAAGGAGCTAAAAGATGATTTTGTGCTTCCAACTGTTTGCAGGTTGCTGCAAAAGTCATAGGCGAAGTTCAAGCATTGATAATTTTTCCAATCATACCATATGCAATTCTTGCGATCTTTTACATGTTCTGGATATCGGCTGCCCTTCATCTGTTCAGTTCTGGTCAGGTTGTCAAGAACAATTGTAATACCAATTGCTGTGCTTATGATCTTGTGGCGAAAAAGGTGAATTGTGATGGTTGCTGTGGTTATAGCATCCATTACACCCCGCATATTGCTGTTGCCATCTTCTTCCACCTGTTTGGTGGTTATTGGGCTACGCAATTTTTTATAGCATGTTCTTCAACCGTGATTGCGGGTTCTGTTGCTTCTTACTATTGGGCTCGGGGCGAAACATCGGTAAGCTACTGAGCCACTGTGTAGTTTTACTGGTATGCATGCTGTTTTCATGGGAAACAAACAATTAAATTTTTACCATGTTCAAAAGTCTGTAGTTGTAGGCAACCCCAATGTGGGCTATATGGAACCTCCCTTGGGCAAAACAAGATGCTGAAGATCCTAGAGTTGTTATTGAACAGCTTACGCAAGATTGACATATTCTTTAGTTTACTTTTTACATATATTGATGTAACATAGAAATTACTTTGTATATGTTTGTAAAGTATTATGGTAACAAAATTAGCAAATTACATTAATTCGGAAAGTTGTCTCTATTCTTTTTTTTTTTTTTTTTGAATGAATGTATTTCTACGATTTATCCTTTTGCTATTTATTTCTGGGGTTCACTTGTGCAGCCAGAGATCCCATTTCTTCCTGTTTTTGCCTCTATGAAGCGTCTTATACGATACAACCTTGGGTCAGTGGCCCTTGGCTCATTGGTTGTATCCTTTGTGGAATCAATTCGTTTCATGCTTGAGTCAATTCGTCGTAAACTCAAAGTTGCTGGTGTTACATCAGATGGTTGGTTTGGAAAGATCGGAAATCATACTTCACAGGGATGTTTGAGATGCGTTGAGTGGACGATCAAATCAGTGAATCGCAATGCTTATATAATGGTAATCTTCCTGAACAAGTTATTTTTTCGCACATTGAAGAACTTAGTGAGAAGTCCAATAATCAGAATGCAATTAGTGATTTTATTTTTTTGTTTTTTCCTTCCCCGAACTTAATCTTTAAGTATAAGTTATTGTTCTTGCAGATTGCTATAACTGGGAAAAGCTTTTTTAAGGCTTCTGAAATCGCGACAGAATTGATTATGAATAACATCCTTCGAATAGGGAAGGTGAACGTGATAGGAGATGTTATTCTGTTTCTCGGAAAGTTATGTGTCAGCCTTTCAAGTGCTGTCTTCGGTTTCCTAATGTTGGATACCTACAAGTATCGAGCTGCTCATAACAAAATATCCTCCCCATTGCTTCCGGTCCTGGTATGTTGCCAATTCCTTTATATCCAATGCGTACACCTGAGCTTGAGTAACATAGCTTATAGTTACTGTTTAATACTCCTGCTTACATTATATATTGTTGCAGATTTGTTGGGCTCTCGGTTACGTGGTTGCAACCCTTTTCTTTGCTGTGGTGGAGATGTCGATCGATACCATAATTCTTTCATTCTGCCAGGATTCGGAGGAGCATCAAGGCACCGCTCAATATGCACCTCCGCTTCTCATTGAAACACTCGGTGACCAAAATGAGATGCAGAGACTTACTCAATGATCATATTTTGATGTATAATTTTCCATAGATTTGATGAAACCTTGATATAATATAGCGTTTCTTACATTCTTATTATAATTTTCATTTCTAGTTTCTTACTGCATAAATCTTTTAAACCATTGTATATGTAAATGACCACCATGACCATGAAAATTTCAAGGTCCCAAGCAATATATATGTTGTTCTGTTACGGTTAAAACCGATATTCAGTTGTCTGACATATATCGAATGATCGTGTTTGTAGCACTAGTTTACTCCCGATAGGCGGCGGGGGAAATCTTCTTTCATAAGCCATCTAAGATCATTACAAACCTACCTTACGAGAAAATGTTTCGGGCAGCATACCTGTCCTTGTTATTTCATTTTCATCACCAGAAAATGCTACTCAAATTTTACTTGCAATGCCTTCCTGTAGTTTAGTAATACTCGTCTCCTCAGATACATTGACCCAAATCACGATATCGAACTTTTTCTCTCTTTTAAGAGTTGATTGTTTTCCTCACCCCACCAACCCCCAAACTCTGATCTTTCGAGCCTCATCATCCATCAAGTACTGCCAAATCTCTTCCTTACAGGTCCTTATCTCTTGACCTGATAAAGTTGTCGGTAAAACTTGATCCATTGCGGATCGTCAACCACCAAACCTCCATGAAATCTACCTTGTGAAGTTCCTCAACTTCCCTTGTCCTCTGTAACACATCGCCTGCTCGAGATCGACATGTAAGAGCTTCACTTATCATCTTGAACACATCTATGTGAAAATGTTTAACACTTCCATTATCCCTTCCAAATCCGCCTCTAACAGCATCGCGTTCACCAATTCTTTCGACATTTTCCAACCATATCCAAACTTCCAACTTAAGTTTCTTTCTTGGCCGCAGTTCTTAAATCCTAACTAATTACAGATTCTGTATCTTCCTTAATAGCATTCAATTGCTCTAATTTTCCTTCAAGGTTATTCATAGCAGTAAGTCTTCAATGCTGCATAACATGCATAACAGGATTCTTATTATCACTCACCGCACGGTAAAACCTGTGTAAACTTCTCTTTGAAAAATATAGAAAGTCTACTCTCTATTTTTAGGCTATTACTTGATCATCAAGCATTCTTATATCTCTAGATTATTACTTGATCAGCAAGAAATCTTATTTCTCAACGTTTTGATTCTGGAAGCCTGCTATGGAGCTGTAGGAAAAGACGAGGAAGCTTCGATGCAATGTGTTTAAGAAAAGCAAATTAAAGCTTAATCTGAAAATTCCAATTTTATTCTTAAATGCTGATATTGATATTTGTTTTCTTGGATTGGGTCCAGACCTGAATTTTAAAAAAACTCAGGCCCAGCCTACTTAAATAGCCCAAGTCACTATTAAAAAATAAAATGTATTTTTTTTTTAAGTATTTATGGGTGATGTGAACTGAAAATTTAAACATAAAGTATTTATAAATATAAATTTAGTCCCTAATGTTTATCCATTTTATCATCTTGACCTTAAATTTCTTTTTGTCGCTTTGGCCTTTAACTTTTAAATTTTAATCAACTTTTGGACGAAAAACTGGTTAAATTGTCAAAGTTTTAATGGCATTAACATAACAACATACATGGTAGTTTATGTGTACTTTATTGCTAACATTAATAATTTTTCTAAAATTTTTTATGAAATTTATTGAATCTTAAAATAATTTTTATTAAGTCTTTTAAATTTTTATAAAAGTACACGGATTACCACGTGAATGGCCGTGTTAGTGTTGTTAAAATTTTAATGGTTTGATTAACTTTCCATCTAAAAGAAAGTAATTTGACTAAGCTTTGAAGGTTAAAAAATCAAAGTGATAAAAAAAATAAGTAGAACCAAAGTGATAAAAGAGATAAATGTTAGGGGCTGAGTTTATCATTATACAATATTAAGAAACCCTTAAAAATCATTAGTTTTTTCTATTAATGTTTTTAATGATAGATTTCTCTTTATTTGGCCCCTATAATTTATCAAGTCTTTTATTGTGATACTTATACTTTTAAAATATCGATTTTGATACTTGAACTTTAATTACATTTATCAATCAAGTACTTAATTTTAATGGTGTTAAAATCTAACATTACTTGACATATGGACAAATCATATGTTGCCATCTCAAAACTTGTAGTTTTGAAGGAGTTGGATCTTAGGGGAACAAAAATTAATGAAGTACTCTCTCATGGAATGCAAAACTTAGTAAGTCTTGAACATTTGAATTTGTACGAAACTAAGAAATTAAATGAAATTACAATTAAGATGACACATTAACTCAATCAACAATATTATTCATATACACAAATATATAAAAATTTAGAAAACAAATGATTCAAATTAAAACTAAAAAAATGCTTTAATTTAATCCAACTAATTTTGTGTTATTATTAATTTTCATTTTAACATGGGAAGCCATGGCAAGGGAGGTTAGCAATTGCTAAAAACAGAAAGTAGTAAAATTCTACCAGTTAGCCCATGTCCACCGTCCTTTTCCCTCCACCTAAAATCCTCAACAACAATATCTCCCCTAAATCCATAACAATATCTCCCCCAAACCCTCAACAACTCCCTTACGTATAATACACATTCTTTGCATTATCAACAGCTATGCAGTCTTATTGTTGGATGGATTCCACACATTCTTCTACATAAATACTCTTTAGGTTTCTTCAATCCCTGTGTCCATCCATATAACACAGTAAATTAAATATTAACGACCGGGAGACAGAGATGAGAAATACGCAGCAGCAACAGCAAGAGAGTAAAGTTGCAGTTCCTGAATCATGGGATGTAGGGAGCAATAACTGCATAACTGCTATCAATGTCCAAGGAACCACCCCATACTCCTTTCCCAATCATCATCATCATCATGATATTGATCACCCAAATAATCACGAGGTTCCTTCCCATTTCTTTTCTGAATTTTACACACACACACACACACACACACATATATATATATATCATGGATTATTCATATGGTTTTGTGATGTATAGAAATCTGAATGGCAAAAGTTTCTATCATTTGTACGCCCTGGTTTCCTGGTCTCACTAGCTTACCTCGATCCTGACAACCGTAACCCCCCTTACGTGCCTCTCCACCAATCTTTATTTCTTTTTATACAACTTATGATCATCATCTGGTATGGTGTCACTTTCATGTCACAGTGGAAACTGATCTTCAAGCTGGAGCTAACCATCGATATGAGGTAAATTAAAGAGGGAAACCAAAAAAATACAGCCTTATTTATATCTTCTTAATGTTAGCAGTATATAATTCTTTTCAGCTGCTTTGGGTGGTGTTAATCGGTTTAGTCTTTGCTCTCATAATCCAATCACTTGCTGCTAACCTTGGAGTTAGCACTGGTAAATAATGATCTTATAGTCTTATCATAACTTCATTCATTTTGATATAATTAACTTAATTAAATTACGTTTGCTTGTTTGTTTCAGACAAGCACTTATCAGAACTGTGTAAGGCTAAGTACCCAAAGTTGGTCAAGTATTACATATGGTTACTTGCAGAAATTGCTGTCATTGTTGCTGATATACTTGAAGGTCTGCTACATGCAAATATAACTCAAGACCAATATAAATATACATGAAGAAATAAATAAATAAACAAAATTTATGCATAAATCATAATGAATGTTTAAGATGTGTTTTCATGCATTTAGTTGTATATATTTATTGTATTTATTGGGACAATCTTTGCACAAAATGTACTGTTTAACATCCCAGTGTGGGTTGGAGTTCTTTGCACTGGTTTAAGCGCTCTAATTCTCCTCCTTTGCCCTGCAAAGATGTGGGGTATTTTATTATTTTAAACTATTGTCACTATAATATAAAGTCAAATTACATTTTTTGTTTGAAGGAAATAAATTAAGTATATTAATATGTATATTTTATACCTTGATGACTGCATGATTAAAATGGATAAGCATATGATTACTTTAGATTATTTTGATAAGCCTTATTGCATATATTTTATGATATTTTTAAAATTTTAATTTCACCCTTTCATACAACTTGCAGTTGCCCATACGTTGCTGTGATTATCAAGTTATTTTCAAATGAAAATACAGTTGTTATATCTATTTTGTGCTAATAAAAAAAAGTGAGGAAGCTTGAAATGCTGATAGCAATGCTGGTGTTTGTGATGGCCGGATGTTTCTTTAGGGAAATGAGTTACTTAAAGTCCCCAACATCTGGTGTCATTACGGGCATGTTTGTGCCTAAGCTTGCCGACCAAGGTGCCACTGCTGGTGCCATTGCTCTCTTGGGTGCCTTCGTTCTGCCGTAAGGAATGATTATTTTTATATTTGTTTCTCTAAGCATCGCCTTACTTTAAACACTCACACAGTAACAATTTGATGTCAATGTGAACAGCCGCACTTTGTTTCTCCATTCAGCGTTGGTGCTCTCCAAAAAACCCTTAATATGCTAACCACTAAACCTTTGGCGTACGTTGTCTACATTGTGATCATTAGGATGTCTGTAGATATTTCCTCATAGAAAGCGACTTTACCTTGTTGGTGGTGTTTTTTTATCAATGTAGCGGTTGTCTCGGTTTTAGACGTCGTTTGCTCTGTCGATAATCTTTCCAGCGATGACCACCATCGTTGCAACAATCTCAACCTTAACTTTCCATCTTTTCTTCTTCAGGTACCAGTTTACTACCTCATTAATATTCATTACCCTAAACCGAAAAAATATATATGAAATTTCAAGACTAATCGAAATTAACAATCCCAAAATCTGTGATTTTTGGCTATTGTAGAATACCCTTTATGCCATTGCACTTCTTGCCTTGGGGCAAAACTCTACCGTTTCAGGCACTTATGCAGGACAATTTATCATACAAGTTTTGCTCAAACAAAAAAATTTATATTTAGGATCACCTTAATTAGTAGTTATTAACTAGTCTATAGTGACTTTCATTTCAGTTAGTCTTAAAATGAAGAAATGGGTGTGGATTTTGATGACTAGGTGTATTGCCCTTACACCTATTCTTATTGTGTCCTTCATCGGTGGATCTCAAAGGATCGGTCGACTAATCATCATTGCATTCGTAAAAATATATCCAACATTAATTTATTAAAATTACAATTATTATTTTATAATTTTGGTCTTTTCAAAATACCATAACGATTCTGTGATATATTTGAGGTAAAGTGATTGTAGTTTCGATAATTAATTTTGCAGATGATTCTTTCATTTGACCTACCATTTGCTTCGATCCACTTCGTAAATTTAGTAGCAGTTCAACTAAGATGGGATCATATATTAACTCCAAAATCGTAAGTAATCAGCTCAACCCGGCTTTTTAATAAACTAATATTATTACATAAAATATTAATGTGGCATATTAGACCAGGCAGATGAACTTGAAGTTCCAAGGTCTCAAACTTTGTATTATGGATGCTTGCAGATCATTGTGATTTCATCGATTTTAGGGATTGGAATCATAGGCATCAATGTCTATTACCTGATGATGGCCTTCCCAGATTGGTTGAATCACAATGATTTTCCGAAAGTGGGGAATGTGTTCATCGGAATCATAGTATTTCCTCTAATGGTGATCTACGTTTTGGCAGTTATATATATATCTAACCTTCCAAAAAGACACAGTCCTGGCATATATCGAACTTGAAAAGAATGTCGACCTGGCAACGCAAAGTCGAATGGAAAGTGGGCTTGCCAAACCCAGCGGCTCCTTCCAAGCTGACGTTGCTCCTTACAGACAGGATCAATGTCAGCTTGGAAGGAGCCGCTCCCACTTTCCATTCGGCTTTGGGCTGCTGACATTCTTTTCAAGTTCGACATATGTAACGACTGTGTCTTTTCTAAATGTTAGATAGATGACTGCCAAAACGTGGATCGCCATTAGAGGAAACACTATGATTTAGATGAACACATTCCCCACTTTTGATAAATCATTGTGAATCAACCAAAAAGCCATCTTCAGGTAATAGACGTTGATGCCTATGATTTCAATCCCTAAAATCCATGAAATTATAATGATCTACAAGCACCCATAATAAATGTTTGAGACCCTGGAACTTCAAGTTCATCCCACATAATCTGATATGTCACATCAATATTCTATGAAAAAGTATTAGCTAGTTCATTAAAAAGCCTGATTGAGTTGACTACTTATGATTTTGGAGTTCTTATACGGTCCCATCTTGGTTGAGCTGCTACTAAATTTACAAAGTGGAATCAAATTAAATGGTAGCTCAAATGAAAGAATCATCCGCAAAATCAATCATCGAAATTACAATTACTTTACCTCAAATAAATCACAGAATTGTCATGGTATTTTGAAAAGACCAGAATCATAAAATAATGATTGTAATATTAATAAATCAATGTTGGATATATTTTTATAAATGCAATGATGATTAGTCGACCAATCCCTTGAGATCCACCAATGAAGGACAGAATAAGATTAGGTGTAATGGCAATAATACACCTAGTCATCAAATTCCTCACCCATTTCTTCATTTTAATACTGACAGAAATGAAAATAGACTAGTTAATAACTACTAATTAAGGTGATTCTAAATATAAATTTTTTGTTTAAGCAAAACTTGCATGATAAATTGTCCTGCATAAGTGCCTGTAATGGTAGAGCTTTGCCCCGAGGCAAGAAGTGCAATGGCATAAAGGGTATTCTGCAATGGCCAAAAATCACAGATTTTGGATTGTTAATTTCGAATATTATTAGTCTTCAAATTTCATATATTTTGTTTTGGTCTAGGGTAATGAATATTAATGAGGTAGTAAATTGGGACCTAAAGAAGAAGAAAAGAAGTAAAGTTGAGGTTGAAATTGTTGCAACGATGGTGGCCATCGCTGGAAAGATTATCAGCAGAGCAAACAACGTTTAAAATCGAGACAACCGCTACATTGATAAAGAAAAACACCACCAATAAGGCAAAGTCGCTTTCTATGAGGAAATATCTACAGGCATCCTGATGATCACAATGTAGACAACGTACGCCAAAGGCTTAGTGGTTAGCACATTAAGGGTTTTCTGGAGAGCACCAACACTGAATGGAGAAACAAAGTGCGGCTGTTCACATTGACATCAAATTGTTACTGTGTAAGTGCTTAAAGTAAGGCGATGTTTAGAGAAACAAATATAAAAATAATCATTGCTTACGGCATAACGAGGGCACCCAAGAGAGCAATGGCATCAGCAGTGGCACCTTGGCCGGCAAGCTTAAGCACAAACATGCCCGTAATGACATCAGATGCTGGGGACTTTACGTAACTCATTTCCCCAAAGAAACATCCAGCCATCACAAACACCAGCATTGCTATCAGCATTTCCACCTTCCTCGCTTTTTTTCATTAACACAAAATAGATATAACGACTGCATTTTCATTTGAAAATAACTTGATAATACAGCTACCTATAGGCAATAAAATATATGCAATAAGGCTTATCAAAATAATCTAAAGTAATCATATGCTTATCCATTTTAATCATGTAGTCACCAAGGTATAAAATATACATATTAATATACTTAATTTATTTCCTTGAAACAAAAAATGTAATTTGACTCTATATTATGGTGACAATAGTTTAAAATAATAAAATACCCCACATCTTTGCAGGGCAAAAGAGGAAAAAGAGCGCTTAAACCAGTGCAAAGAACTCCAACCCACACTGGGATGTTAAACAGTACATTTAGTCCCAATAAATACAACAAATATATACAACTAAATGCATGAAAACACATCTTAAACATTCATTATGATTTATGCATAAATTTTGTTTATTTATTTATTTCTTCATGTATATTTATATTGGTCTTGAGTTATATTTTCTTGTAGCAGACCTTCAAGTATATCAGCAACAATGACAGCAATTTCTGGAAGTAACCATAGGTAATACTTGACTAACTTTGGGTACTCAGCCTTACAAAGTTCTGATAAGTGCTTGCCTTTACAAAGTTCTGATAAGTGCTTGCCTGAAACAAACGAGCAAACGTAATTTAATTAAGTTAATTATATCAAAATGAATGAAGTTATGATAAGACTATAAGATCATTATTTACCAGTGCTGACTCCAAGGTTAGCAGCAAGTGATTGGATTATGAGAGCAAAGACTAAACCGATTAACACCACACAAAGCAGCTGAAAAGAATTATAAACTGCTAACATTAAGAAGATATAAATAAGGCTGTATTTTTTTGGTTTCCCTCTTTAATTTACCTCATATCGATGGTTAGCTCCAGCTTGAAGATCTGTTGAACTTTGGCCTGCAATGCAACAGCAGAGAAACATTGAAGCTCAACCAGTACAGCAGCTACATTTTGTTTATATGTAACCAGCTTTAGTTTTCTTGTAATTTGTCTTTAAAGTTAGTAAGATTAGTTGCTGATTTGAATGATGTTCAATGTAATGTAATTGCTGATAAGACAGCTTTATTTTGTGTGTAATTCAAGCTATGTTTTAGTCAAGTAATTAGTGGGAGCAGTTATACATTAAGAAACTGTCTTGTAACTTACATGTTTTTAACTTAATGAAAGTTAAATATGAAATCAGTTTTTTCAGTTTTCATTTTTTTCAATTCTTTTTGCATCGGTTTCTTTGCTTCTCTACTCCTTAGTTTTTTGCTGCCAAAACCCCAACAAGATCAGTTTCCACTGTGACATGAAAGTGACACCATACCAGATGATGATCATAAGTTGTATAAAAAGAAATAAAGATTGGTGGAGATGTACGTAAGGGGTGACTTACGGTTGTCAGGATCGAGGTAAGCTAATGAGACCAGGAAACCAGGGCGTACAAATGATAGAAACTTTTGCCATTCAGATTTCTATACATCACAAAACCATATGAATAATCCATGATATATATATATATATATATATATATATATATGTAAAATTCAGAAAAGAAAGGGGAAGGAACCTCGTGATTATTTGGGTGATCAATATCATGATGATGATGATGATGATGATTGGGGAAGGAGTGTGGGGTGGTTCCTTGGAAATTGATAGCAATTATGCGGTTATTGCTCCCTACATCCCATGAGTCAGGAACTGCAACTTTACTCTCTTGCTGTTGCTGCTGCATATTTCTCATCTCTGTCTCCCGGTCGTTAATATTTAATTTACTGTGTATATATGGATGGACACAGGGATTGAAGAAACCGAAAGAGTATTTATGTAGAAGAATGTGTGGAATTCATCCAACAATAAGACTGCATAACTGTATGCAAAGAATGTATATTATACGTAAGGGGGTTGTTGAGGATTTAGGGGAGATATTTTATGGATTTTTTACAAAATTGTCTATGATTTTTTTACAGTTTTACCCTCTGTTATTAGTAATTAATAGCAGCTGAAGGTGGAGGGAAAAGGACGGTGGAGATGGGCTAACTGGGAGAATTTTACTACTTCCTTTTTTTAGCAATTGCTAACCTCCCTTGCCATGACTTCCCATGTTAAAATGAAAATTAATAATAACACAAAATTATTAGGATTAAATTAAAGCAATTTTTAGTTTTAATTTGAATCATTTGTTTTCTAAATTTTTATATATTTGTGTATATGAATAATACTGTTAATTGAGTTAATGCCATCTCAGTTGTAATCTTATTTTGTTTCTTAGTTTCGTACAAATTCAAATGCTTGAGACTTGTCAAGTTTTGCATCCCATGAGGGACTTCTTTAATTTTTTCCCCTAATATCCAACTCCTTCAAAACTACAAGTTTTGAGATGGCAACATATGATTTGCGCTGGGTTTGGCAAGCCCACTTTCCATCCAGCTTTGGGCTGCCGAAATTCTTTTCAAGTTCTATATATGTCATGACTGTGTCTTTTCTGAAGGTTTGATAGATGACTGCGAAAACGTAGATCGTCATTAGAGGAAACACTATGATTCTAATGAACACATTTCCCACTTTTGGCAAATCATTGTGAATCAACCAATCTACGAAGGCCATCCTCAGATAATAGACGTTGATGCCTATGATTTCAATTCCTAAAATCCATGAAATCATAATAATCTATAAGCACCCATAATATAACGTTTGAGACCTTGGAACTTCAAGTTCATCCCGCATTGTCTAATACGCCACGTCAATATTTTATGTAATAATATTAGTTCATTAAAAAGCCTGGTTGAGCTGATTACTTACGATTTTGGAGTTAGTATATGGTCCCATCTTGGTTGAGCTGCTACTAAATTTACGAAATGGAATCAAAGCAAATGGTAGCTCAAATGAAAGAATCATTTGCAAAATCAATCATCGAAACTACAATCACTTTACTTTAAATCAATCACATAATCGTCATGGTATTTTGAATAGATCAAAATCATAAAATAATCATTGTAAAATCAATAAATCAATGTTGGATTTTTTCTTACAGATGCAGTGATGATTAGTCGACCGGCCCCTTGAGATCCACTTATGAAGGGCACAATAAGACTAGGTCTAATGGCAATACACCTACTCATCAAATTCCTCACCTATTTCTTCATTTTAAGATAAAAAAAAAAAAAAAAAACCCTGACATAAATTATGAATGTCAACATATTAATGAAGACTAGTTAATAACTACTAATTAAGGTGATCCTAAATATAAATTTTTTGTTTGAGCAGAACTTGCGTGATAAATTGTCCTGCATAAGTGCTTGTGATGGTAAAGCTTTGCCCCGAGGCAAGAAGTGCAATGGCAAAAAGGGTTGAACTTGATTTTCCCAACACAGTCTGGAACGGCCAAAAATCATAGATTTTGGGATTGTTAATTGGGAATATTTTTAGCCTTCAAATTTCGTATATATATTTTTGGTTTAGGGTAATGAATATTAATGAGGTAGTAAATTGGGATTTGAAGAAGAAAAGAAGCAGAATTGAGGTTGAGATCGTTGCAATGATGGTGGTCATCACTGGAGAGATTATTGGTGGAGTAGACGGCGCCCAAAATCGAGACAACCACTACGTTGATAGAAAATGCCACCAACAAGGCAAAGCTGCTCTCTATCAAGAAATATCTACATGCATCCTGATGATCACAATATAGACAACGTACACCAAAGGCTTAGTGGTTAGGGATAAAAAGAAGAAGAGATCATAACTAAATTAAGCATTGCAATTACTAAATTGTTGTTTAATTTGCGTATTTAGACTTACGTGGATGCCATGAACGGAGTTGGGTACTTATCAGGAAGCACAGCGTTGAATGGAGAAACAAATTGTGCCTGTTCACATTGACAACATATTGTTACTGTGTTTAAAGTAAGGCGATGTTTGGAGAAATAAATATAAAAATAATCATTGCTTAAGACGTAACGAGGGCACCCAAGAGAGCAATGGCCCCTTGGCTGGCAAGCTTAGGTACAAACGTGCCCTTAATGACAACAGATGCTGGGGACTTTATGTAACTCATTTCCCCAAAGAAACATCCAGCCATCACAAACACCAGCACTGCTGTCAACATTTTTGTTGGGATTTGGACAATGAAAGATGAAGGTTAACAGAAGCTTGAGCAACAATGCTGTAAATTTGCTGGAGAAAATAAACAGAATCGGGCTTGGAGAGCAAAAATGAAAGCAAAGAAAAGAGAGAGTTTTTTGTAGAATGAATTTGCTGATAATTTCATTCATAATCCATTTTTTTTTTGGTGGCATGATTTCAATACATATATCAGAAATACGGCTGGACAACATAAACAAATTTCACCTCAACAACCACCTATTACCACTAATTACATTGAAACTTGTTAAATTAAACTTGCATACTTTAACAAAGTTGATTTAACAGCTCAAACACTACCTAATTATATTAAATATGTTACCTACTTAGTTCAAATCTGACTAAGTTACAAAACATTACTTATGGTATCAAAATGAAACTGAAAAAACTGCTGCATCAACTTCAGCAACTCAATGCACTTCATCCGAAAATATTACAGCAAGCACACATGCTGCATCATGCTTACATGCTGTATGTACTTCATCCGGAGATATTACAGCAGCTTGATCTTCCAGCTTGATCTTCAACACTTCATCCGCATGACTTGTGCTGCATGGTCTGCTCTTGGCTGCTTCATGTGCTGCATGCAGGCCAACTTCAACAATTTCCAACTTCCTCACCTTTTTCCATTAACACAGAATGGATATAACAACAACATTTTCATTTGAAAACAACTTAATGATCACAGTAACTTGTGGGCAACTGCAAGTTGTATGAAAGGATGAAATTAAAAATTTAAAACTATCATAAAAAATATGCAGTAAGGCTTATCAAGATAATCTAAAGTAATCATATGCTTATCCATTTTAATCATATAGTCATCAAGGTATAAAATATACATATTAATATATTTGGTATATTTCCTTGAAACAAAAAATGTAATTTGACTGTATATTATAGTGAGAATAGTTTAAAATAAAAACTACCCAACATCTTTGCGGGCCAAGGAGGAGAGTGCTTAAATCAGTGCAAAGAATTCCAACCCACACTGGGATGTTAATATATTTAGTGCAAAGGTTGTCCCAATAACTGCAACAAGTATGTACAACTAAATGCAAGAAAACACACCTTGAACATTCATTATGATTTATGCATAAATATAAATTGGTCTTGAGTTATATTTGCATGTCGCAGACCTTCAGGTATATCAGCAGCAATTTCTGCAAGTAACCTTACGCAATACTCGACTAACTTTGGGTACTCAAATTTAGGGGTGAGCGTTCGATCGAATCGAGTAAAAAAATTTTGAGTCGACGAAATCTATTTTATCATCCTAACTCAATTTGAATTTTTTTTGAAATGATTCTAGTGAAATGAAATTCAAATCAAATCAAATCGAGTGAAATGTTAGAGTCAAATTAAATATGTCAAATTAAAATATTGTTACGGTATAACTAATCCAATTTTGAAGCATATAAATTTGAAATCATATATATCTGAAATTTTTTTCAAAGCAAAATAATAAAAATATTTTAGTATGATAAATTTGAATTATTAATTAACTTATTTAGGTCCCAAAATTATTATTTTAGAAATTTTTTATTTTTAACTTTATTTATATATTTATAGATTTTTGGAATATTTATAATTTTTTTAATAATATATATTTTATAAATATTTTGAATTTTAAGAATTATTTTGAATTATTTTGTAGTTTTTGTTAAGAGATCAATTTGCTTATTTTCAAATTTGATAGGGACCACAAGGGTATTTACACTAATCTGTATTATTCAAATTATTCGAATTTTTTAAATTGTAAAATTCAACTCAATTCAAACTTGAAACTCGAATTACTTATCTAAGTTGACTCGAATAATTCGAATAATTGACTCGAATAATTCAAATAACTCGATTTGAGTAACTCAAATTTTTTTAATTTTTTTGACTTGAATCGAATTTTGCTCACCCCTAACTATTAATGCCCCAAAAGCTTCCATTGCTATAGCTTCCCATCATCCCCATTGCTATAGCTTTCCAGCTAGAAGTGATCATGGGTTGGGCGGCCCGGCCGGGCCTGAAGGCCCACCCGAAAAATGGGAGGGTTTGGGTAAAAATATAGACCCGAAATATGGGTTTTGACAAAAATACGAGGCCCGTTTAGAGAAGGGGCCAGGCCTCGGGCCAACCATTTTTGGCCCGGGCCCGGCCCGAATTATATAAATATTTTTATTTTTTTAAGCATATGTAATTTTTAACTTTGTTTTTTTTAGTTTGTGTATTATTTTAAGAATTTTTTATCTGAATTTTATTTTGTTTCTTGTTTTAATATTTATTTTTATATTTTAAATTTATTTAATTTATTATATTTTTAAAATTTTTAATAAAAAATAAAAATTTGATATGGGCCGGGCCAGGCTGGGCCCGGGCCTAGAAAACGGGTCAAAAATTTTTTCTGGGCCCGGCGTGGCCCGGCCCATGATCACCTCTATTTCCAGCTTCAACTACGAATAATTGCTATTCGGCTACCTCCAACCAGCCACAAACAAAACCATAACCCGACAAACATCTCAACCAAACTGATCCATTCACCAAAGCCATCACCACCATTCAGGCTATAACCATTCAGGCTTAGCTTGAAATAAATATATAGTCAAGGAAGGCTGCTATGAAACTCTAGGAAAACATAAGGTTGGGACGAATGACCTTTTTAGCGTTTTCACATTCCTTTTCTTATTGCAAGATATTGCTATGCGGAGGGTTTTCATTTTTTTTTTTAATCACATATGTGTTATGGTTTAAATTGATTTAAATTTAAATTATTAAGTTGTTAAAAATTAAGTTTTAAAATTTATGATATTACAGTTTTTTTAGATTTCCTATTCAAATTATTACTGAAATCAGGAACAATTAATTCAGTTTTTTTTAATAAAAAGTATAACATAATTGACTTAATATATTCAATTAACCCACATAACATACAAGAATGAAAAGGAATCTAAAATTAAAGCTTGAAAATTCCAAGTTTATGGTTCACACTATTGCCTTTTTTGTTTTTGATGCTACATGATAATGTTGATATTTGCTATGGGATAGTTAACTCATTTGATTTGGATTAGCTTAATTTATATTTTAAAGAAGTCTAGTTTATTTGGGGTTTTTTCCCTATTTAATGTGAATTGCTTTTAAGTTTTGGATTAATATAGAGTTATTGTATCATTTTAATGTTAGATAGTTTTTGTTTGGAATTCTATTTGTACAAACCAATTTTGGCCCGAGGCCCAAAAATAAAACTAAACACACCTAAACCAACACTTAACAAACCCACTTAAAACTACCAGCCCAATTTCAAACTCAAAACAAAGACTCAAAACTCAAAGCCCAACAGAACCTAGACCTAAGCCCAACACCACAAATCAGAAAAAACAAAGAAACAAACCCTAGGAGAGCCTTTTGACACCGCTGCCCCTGCATTGCTCCACCGCCATTGTCGCATCAGCACCGCCACTGTTGCCACCAGCCATTTGCCTGTAAAAATAAGCAGAATAATTATTAGGAAAGCAAGTTGTATTTGGCTATAAAACCATCAAAGACATCGAATGTAAGGGTTCTAATTTTTCAGTAATAGAAAAGGAGAGAATTAGTACTAAAAGCAGTCAATTTCGAATACAAGCAAATATATTTTCAAACTCATACTAGCAAAGCTTAAGCACCAAACACAAGGAGGATAACCAAAAAAAACTACTAAAAATCAAAACTGAAGCCAAGAGAGGTGATCTCTTTCCTTTTATTATTATCATCGAAGCTTTCCTTTTTCTCCTTTTTTTCCCCTTTTCGGCATATATATATATATATATACATATATTATTATTTGAATAATAAAGAAAAACAAAAAAAATTAAAAATTTTACCTTTCAGGGCCGTTGTTTTGCACTGGACGGACCTAATTCAACCGTGTGTTTTTTAACGGAAGGGCTAATTGCACTTTTAGCCCTTCCGCTTTTTTATGACTTTGCAATTAAGCTTCTTTGCTACTTTAATTTTACCCCGAAATTTCGCTTGGATTTCAATTGGGTCCTCCATAATGCTACGCGTTTTAGAGAGAGGGGTTATTGCCCGATTTGGTCCCTCCTTGTTGTTTGCGCATTCGATTCTGTCCTTTTCTCCTTTATTTATTTTCAAATTGGCCCCGAACTTCCATTTTAGGTTCAATTTAGTCCTTTTTCCGCTTATTTTGCCTTTTATTTTGAAATTAATTTGTCTAACATTATTATTATTGTCATTATTATTACTATTAGTATTATTTTTATTACTATTACTACTATTATTATTATATTATTATTACTATTATATTATTACTTTTACCTATTGCTTTTTAAATACTCTCATTTTATTTTTATTCCTCACTCACATTAAATATTATTTATTTATTTATATATATTTTTATATCATTTCAAACTTTACAATATTTATTACTTGTATTATAACCATTAATATTATTATCATTATTATTACTATCATTTTTTAAAATAATTTTGCATAATATTTATTTATTTACTACTAGTTCTTTTTTAATTTCAAATATTTTTTAGCTTATTTATTGTTTCCTTTTTTAGCTTATTCGTTTTATTCATTTATTTTTGCTCTTATCATTATCATTCACATTCGCGTCTATGTTTATTCTGTTATGCTTGTCAATACCGAAATTTGTATTTGCTTATGCATTCTTTATTATCTCATTTTATTACAAATTTATGTTATATTAACCTTTACCCGACCTAAAAATAATTCTTTCATAAAAGTAATATTCCGTATTTGGAAATACGAGAAAATAGTGCCCTAACTTACTCGGTTTTGATTTTTCTCATTTAACCTAATAACGGAATATTCTTTTAAAATCGCAATACAAGTTTTTTGATGCTTATTCTCGGAGACTCGAGGTGTTGTGCCCTAACTTACTGTATATGACATCTTGTTACTTCGAGATAAGATCTTCTTTTTGCAAATAAAGGCAATATTCAGTATTTGGAAGTTCGAGAAATCGTGCCCTAACTTACTGGGTTTCGATTTTCCTCATTTTTCCTAAATAATCGAATATCCTTTTTAAAAAGTTAAAATACACGAATTTTAAATAAAAACTAGAATTTCTTTGTATTCTGCTTTGTATTGGATTCTTGTTTTGATGGGCTTTGATTATCAGTGGTTACTGTTCTTGGCTGGTTCACGGTGATTTACCTCATTCTCTCTTTTCCTTAGGGTCGACTGTTGCAGGCAAATTTCTGACCCACATATACAAACCCTTAAACCCATTCAAATCATAAAACCTGTAACGGCCTAAATTTCAGTGGTGTCGGAACAGTGATTCGAGATCACTAAATCCAAAAAATTAGTAGAAAATATTATTAATTTAATGAGTATAAGTTAAATGAGAAGTTAGGAAAATAATTGAAATAGTGAATAGTATTTTAGAAATAAATATTAAATAATTGAGAAGTAAAAACGAGGTATCGAGACCTCGGGATATTAAACCGAGCCATAAATATTTTTATAAATATTTATGGAGTGTTAGTATGTTAGTATTAAAGTTTCGTTAAGAAATTGTAAGGTTTTGATGGCCAATTGAGTAAAAAAGACTGAATTGTAACAAGTGCAAAACTATGAGAAATGATTAAATAGCATGAAGGTTAAATGAAGAAGGACTTAAAGTGTAATTAAACACCTATTATAGGGCTGGACGACATGTGTGTGCAGAAAATATCAAATTAGGTGTGAACAAGGGGTAAAATTAGAAATGAAAAAAAGTGAATAGTTAAAAAAATGTGATGTAATTAGAAATCTAGAGATTTCTTCATTTTTCTTCATCCTCATCAGCTAATAACACCATTAGAGAGCTCTTAAAAAGTTGGTTTTCATATTTTACTATAAGTAAGTTTAATCCTTGATTATTTCTTGTAATTTTTGTATTTTTGTGATCATTACAACTAGGTCCTCTTGTCTAATTCAATAGTTTTTGATTTTATGGTTGATATTGCAAGTTGCTATGAATATGTGCTGGAAATATTTGATGATTTAGCATGGAATTAAAACTTTAATTTGCTTATATGTTGATTTTATTGAAATAATTGAATAGGAAATAAGTATTTGAGGACCTAATTGTAAAGAATCTTGAAGTTAGGCCTTTATGTGGGAATTTTGTGCATCAATGGCTGTGAAATAGTTCAAAATGATAAGATAAAGTTTTAATTGAGAAGAAATAACTCAATTGATGGGTAAAGTGATTTGAGATTAAATTGTAAAAGTGGTAAAGTTTGGGGTAAAAGTGTAATTTCGGGAATGATAGTGCATAAATTGTGGAAAATGGTAAAATTGAAATAAATGCTAATGAAGGAACGATTTTGCATTTATAGACCCAGAAATCGAAGCAAGTCACGGAAAGGAGAAAATAATCGAATAATTCCCGAATTTCTACAACTTTTGTGAATTAGCCCAGGTAAGTTCATGTGGCTAAATTTTAATGTTCATTGCTATTATTATGAATTTTGTAATGTGTTATATGATGTGTATGTGACAAAATTATGTGATGAAATTATAAACAAGGTAAAGGTATGAAATTGTAGGAAACTATCGGATTGAGTACCTTTGTCTCATGATAAGTGACGAATTGACGGAAAAAGACCATGGTTAGACCATGGCAACAGATGATAAGTGATTTCCGTATAAGACCATAGCTGGGCTATGGCATCGGAAAACAAATGATAAGTGATTCCCGTATAAGACCATAGCTGGGCTATGGCATCGGAAAAAAGTGATATGTGACCCGTGTAAGACCATATCTGGGATATGGCCTCGGTTTGATATGTGATCCGTGTAAGACCATGGCTGGGCTATGGCTTCGGAAAAGGAAACGTGATTATGTGCAAATCCATAGTTCTACTATGGTATAAAAAGGGCAATGTACTCAATTCCGTATAGTTCATAAATTGTGAAGAAATGATAAATGGTAAACAGGCCCAAAAGGATAAAATTCGAGTATGGATATTACTGAATGATACTAAGTAAAATTGATTTGATTTGTGAATGACAGGAGATAGTAGTGAAATGTATACTATGTGAATGATTTATTAATTTGGTAAGTTTACATTCCAAGCCTATGGACTTACTAAGCTTTCATAAGCTTACTTGAATTGTGTTTAACATGTTTTGTAGATTAACGTGAGTTCGGAGGACCGGATCATCACAAGGAATCACACTATCCTGATATTCTCCGATAGTTTTTGGGTTACTATCTTTTGGTTTATATGGCATGTATAAATTGATTGGTTAGATGGAGCTATTGATGGTTATGTTATGTGAAAAGTGATGGAATGCATATGTGTATGGAACTTAGTTTGTTGGTTAATAGATTAAATTACCATTATAAAGGTGGTATATGTTAGGTTTGTTCAAATCACTTATATGTAAATGAATGTGGTGTTTTGGGTATAATGTGATATGTAACACTCATGAAGCATTTGAAATGAATAAATGAATATTTATTAAGATTGATAGATGAAAAGAATGTCATTTGATTAATATTTATAAGTAAATGAATTGGTTATGAATGAGGTAAGTTAGTAGGTGAAAATGGCTTAAAAATAGTGAAAATAATGTTTTCACACGGCCAAAACACATGGGCGTGTGCCCAGGCCGTGTGGCAAAGTCAGTGTTGCCACGGGCTGGCCACATGGCCCTGTCCCAGGCCACACAGGTGTGTGCCCTGTGCCACATGGCCATGTCCCAAACCACACGGCCATGTGCCCTTGTTTTCCAAGAAAAATTTTTAAAGCTCCCGGTTTAATCCCAAATCATTTTCTAGACCTATTTTGGGCCCCATAGGCCTATATTAAGAACTATTTGATAGAAATTAGATGATTTTAAATTGAAACTCAAATTTATATCTCGTTTTTATTCGTATGTTAGTGTATAAGTCTGGTAATGCCTTGTAACCCTGTTCCGGCGACGATTTGGGGTTAGGGGGTGTTACAAAACCCACACCCAATTTAAACCTATTTAACCCAACAATAACCCAAAACCCATTTTACATCAAAAACCCAACAGAAACCCACTTATTAAGCCTAAACAGACCCAAATAAAAGCCTAAATCCTAATTACCTAGCCCAACCCAATTAGCCCATTAGTCAAACTAGGGTTTCAGAAAAGCTGAAACCCTAGCCACCAACCGCCACCTAATCACCCCACTTGCGCCACCTCTGTCAGAACCCACTTGATCGGCCACCAACCCTGGTCACTTCACCACCGTCACTGTAGCCACCAACTCCAGCAAGTTGCACCTGCAAAAATTAAAAGGAAAATACAGCAACAATAGAAAAATACTTGTAAAAGGCTATAAAAGCCAATTGAAAAATCAATGTAAAGGGTTTGGCATTTTTATCAAATACAAACGATATATTCAAACAAAAAACAGCAACTCTAGCAATATCAAAACACAAGAATAGCACCAAATCAGGCAACCAAAATACCGAAATCAAAATCAGAAACCCAAGGTGATTTTTTTTAGTTTTTCAATCGGTTTTATTTTCTTTTCTTCTTTTCTTTTTTTCTCTACTTATACATATATACATACATATATATTCGAAATAAAAAAAATTTACCTTTTAAAATTTCACGGTGGCCGGCGGCGATGACGGTGGCCCCATGGCCAGATTTTGGACTTCGTCCAGAGAACTCTCTCCCTTCTTCCCTTTTTTTTTTCTTTCAAATGCTGAAAATGAATTTTTTTTTAAGAAAAAGGGCCTTTTATAGCTTCCCAAAATGACGTCGTTTTAGGGGCTGCTCTTAATGCCCAAAATGACGTCGTTTTGGCTTGACCCGACCCGACCCGATCCGATCCAAATCCGCTTAGGATCCGCGTGTTTTTTGTTCAATGGGCTATTTGCGTGTTTAGCCCTTCTGCTTTTTCAAGCCTATGCAATCAAGTCTTTTGTTATTTTTAATTTGGCCTCGTAATTTTGTTTGATCTTCAATTGGGTCCTCGATGCTGCTGCGCGTTTTGGTGGGAGGGGTTTATTGCTGCTTCGGTCCTTCCAGGCTTCGCGCGTGCGTAAATAGGCCCTTTCCTTTTTCTTTTATTTTAAATTTGCCCCAAAACTTCGATTTTTAATTCAATTTCGTCCTTTTTTCACCTTTTTTTCATTATTTTCTTTTAATTTTAATATTATCATTATTATTATTATTATTATTATTATTATTATTATTATTATTATTATTATTATTATTATCATTATTTTATACTTTATACGTATATGTATATATCCTTTTTAGTACTTACTTATATTATTTTCTTATTATTATTTTTTTAACATATTATTATTATTATTATTAGTATTATCTTTACTTAATACATATATATATTATTATGTTTTTTAATATTATATTGTTAATACTTTATATATTATGTAAATACTTTTTAATACTATTATTATTTCTAATGCATATATATATAGTATGTACAAACTTTCAATATTATCATGTATTTATTTTTAATATATGTATATATATATTTATGAAGTATTATTAATAGTTTTTTTTAACATTATTATTAGTTCTAATATTTATACATTATGTATTTATTTTAATACTATTATGTATATATATTTTTTTATATATTATGTATGTATATTTTTAATATTATATTTTACATATATTATGTATATTTTTTTAATATTATATTATTCATATTTTTATATTATCCCATGTATATATTTATGTAATATCTTTAATAATTGTTTATTATTATTTCTAATATGTATATATTATGTATATTTTTTTAATACTACATTAAGTATATGTTTTCATATATTATATTTTTTTAAATATTATATTATTTTTATATACATTATCTTATGTATAGATATATTTTTAATTCTATATTATGTATATGTATTTCTAATACTATATTATATTTTTCATACATACATTATGTATTTTTGTAATATTATATTTTTATGCGTTGTTTAAAGCTATCTTGTCCCATGTGTTCATTCCGCAATTATTTGTTATGCTGTAATCTTATGATTTTAACTCAAGTTTATTCGGTTTCAAATTAAATGCATTAAATCATTTTCAAATTTGTCGATTTTAAGAATTTTGAAACAAGGCAATATTTAGTATTTGGATAAATTGAAAAATTGTGCCCTAACGTGCTGGGTTGCGATTCTTCATTTAACTAAATAACTAAATACCCTTTTAATTGCATGTTTTAAGAATTATGAGATGATCTCAGTTTTGAGAGCTTTAAGATGTTACATCCTAATATCACAGGGCTAGAGTTTTCACACGTAAACCCGTGCGGCTTTAGGCAGTTTCTTCGCCCAAACTCGCCTAAATCAGCCTTTAACTCGAATGAGGATTCCTTAAGAACTCCTCCAAGGCACCGATTGAATAGCGGAAGCGACTTAATGCCAAAAGAAAGCAACACAAGAACAATAGAAAGGCGCACGCAAAGTATTTGAGTAAATGCTCTCTATTCTTATTCACAAAGAATAATGAAATAATAGAATAGAGTGAGTACAAATGAGGGGGGACTCCCTATTTATACTTGAGCTCCCCCACAACCGACGGACAAGATTAAGTTACATCGACGGACGAGATCGACCATATCCCTTAATTGAAGGGATTTACAAGATATGTCATATCAAATCCTATCTAATCTTGACAAGATATGATTCCCTCTATCTTGCAAGATTAGTTACCATATTTGCCTAAGTTGCCATATCTTCGCTATCGGGCCAACCAGGCTTCAATTTCATAGGCTTCTCCAATAGTTCCTTGAATCGGGCCGGCTCTCGTGGGCCAAATGATTCCCATTTAAGTAATAGACCTCCATCGGATGCATTTGGTTTGATGATCACGGGCTTTGAACTCTGGCCCGTGACATTCTCCCCCACCTATTCTCGCAACGTCCTCGTTGCGACTCCCGAATGGCGCTGACTTGATTCGCCTTGATCTCGTCTTGTTGCCTTAGCTCCTCCCTTCTTTTGGGACTTTTGCCTCAGCTTCCGTCACTTCTTACTTCGAGCCGTTCTACTCGTTCGTACATTTCGAGGACAAGGAGTTATGTCACTCCCTTGCCCACATTCTAACTTCCCTCGAATAGAATCCTCTTTATTCAAAACCCTTGGCTTCACTTTGCCTACAGTCTCTCGACCTCCTTGCTCAAGAACTTCGAAAGGACCCCTACGTTCTTGCTCAAGAACTTCGGATGATGCCTTTCCTTTAACTACGGCTTGCTTTGGATAGTTCCACAACTCATGCGGACGACGACATAAAAAGCACTTCACTCGCTTCTTTTTGGTCCTCTTTGCGCTCTTGGCTTCGGCTTCTCCTTCGCTCGAACCAAGCTTCTTAGGCTCCTTGTCTGCTCCATTGCTCCCTTCGATGACAGACTTCCTCGGACACTTTCGCAACTTATGCGGACCATGACACAAGAAGCACTCAACTGGCTTCTTCCAGCTTTCGGCCTTCTTGGCTTCGATACTCCTTGCGCTCGAACCAAGTCCCAAAGCCTTTGCCCCCGGCTTCTTTCTAAGCTCCGATTTTATCGAACACTTCCGTAACCTATGCGGACTATTACACAAGAAGCACTCAACTGGCTCTTTCCCGCTTTCGTCCTCCTTGGCTTCGACACCTTTTTTGCTCGAACCAAGTCCCAAGGCCTTTACCCCCGGCTTCTTCTTAAGCGCGGATTTCTTCGGACAATTCTTCAATAAGTGTGGACCGTTACAAAGAAAGCATTTTCACTTGTCCCTTTTTCTCTTGGGTTCCTTCTTCCCAACTCGTGGTTTTCCATTACCACTATTGTCGCTGTTGCCATTACCATCATCTTTGTCTTCCTTGTGATTCCCTTCACGTGCGCCCCTTTCCTCGGACTCAGAAGACCCAAGCTTGTCTTTCCCTAGACCAAGCTTAACCACGAATTCTGCTACCGTCATGGCTTCTGACAGCTTTTGGACACCTCTTTGTTCCACCTCCTGTCTGACCCACGGCTTCAATCCCTCTTGAAAAGCAAGCATTGCTTCTCCCTCGGTCACATTTGAAATTTGAAGCATGAGTTCCTTGAACTCTCGAACATACTCCCCCACTGTGCCACGTTGCTTTATCCCTTACAACTTTGCCCGAGCTTCTTCCTCGGCAAACTCCGGGTAAAACTGTCCCTTCAACTCACATTGAAACTCTTCCCATGTTCCAATCTCACCTTGCCTTTTATCCGTGGTCCTACCTCGCCACCATAAAAGCGCAATATCAGTAAGAAATAATGAAACAGTTTTTACCTTACCCGCATCATCCACGATGCCTTTGGCACGGAAGTAATTTTCTATCCTCCACAAGAAATTGTCCACATCGCATGCAGACCTTGTCCCCACAAACTCTTTCGGCTTCGGGACATACTCGTCACTGAGTGCTGCACTTGACACTCTATTCCTCACCGCTGTTCGACACGAGGCCAATTCTCCCTCGAGTTCCTCTATCCTTTTACTCAAAGCCAGCGTCGTGGCTATTACTTCCTCCTTCGAAGCCATAATCATGGCTGCAAGAGCATCATACCATTTCGACATCTTAGCCTTATGTGAATTTAAAAACTCGTTTACCTGGTCCATGGTCGAATCAAGAGACATCTATACATAGTTTCTGGATTGCTCCTTCCAGTTGTCTATGCGACCCTCGACCCCATCGAGTGCCTCTTTTATGTCCTCTATGGATCCCTCGAGTTTGCCCACACGTTCCTTTACTGCCGACAGTGTCTCCCTCAAAGACTTTCTCGCCAACTTTTGTTCGCACTCTTCTTTCGACATCCCAACAGTGCCTTTAAACTTTTAGCTCGGATACCACTTGTCACGGGGCTAGAGTTTTCACACGCAAACCCGTGCAGCCTTAGGTAGTTTCTTCACCCAAACTCGCCTAAGTTAGCCTTTAACTCGAATGAGGATTCCTTAAGAAGTCCTCCAAGGCACCGATTGAATAACGGAAGCGACTTAATGCCAAAAGAAAGCAACACAAGAACAGTAGAAAGGCGCACGCAAAGTATTTGAGTAAATGCTCTCTATTCTTATTCACAAAGAATAATGAAACAATAGAATGGAGTGAGTACAAATGAGGGGGAGGCTCCCTATTTATACTTGAGCTCCTCCACAACCGACGGACAAGATTAAGTTACATCGACAGACGAGATCGACCATATCCCTTAATTCAAAGGATTTACAAGATATGCCATATCAAATCCTATCTAATCTTTACAAGATATGATTCCCTCTATCTTATAAGATTAGTTACCATATTTGCCTAAGTTGCCATATCTTCGCTATCGGGCCAATCAGGCTTCAATTTGATAGGCTTTTCCAATAGTTCCTTGAATCGGGCCAGCTCTCGTGGGCCAAATGATCCCCCATCTAAGTAATAGACCTCCATCAAGTGCATTTGGTTCGATGGTCACGGGCTTTGAACTCTGGCCCGTGACACTAACGTGCTGGATGTGGCATTTTAATCTTTCGAAACGAGTGAATCTTAAAAATCCATTATAAAATGTTCAAAAGGAATCACATTTCAAAACCTTTTCAAATTTTTCGACATTAGGAAATTAATTGATCGATTCGGTACCAATTTTGAGCGTGACGAGGGTGCTAATCTTTCCTCGTATGTAACCGACTCCTGAACCTGTTTTCTTGAATTTTGTAGACCAAAAACATCGTTTTAGTAAACTAAAACGTTTTATTAAAATAAAGGTGATCCGATCACACCTAATAAAGATCAGTGGTGACTCCCATTTTTTCGTTTTCAAACTAAAGTCGATTCTCCTTTTTCAAAAAAAATAGTTTCGACACCGACTTTTTAGTACTTTCCCCATCTTCTATCTTGCCGCATCCTACTGCATTTTCTATCATCTCTCCAGACATTACGATATTCGAAAAACTTTTAGTAGTGCTTCCCAACATGTGATTGATGAATGAAGCCTTTAAAGTATTGATGAAGAGCATGATTGTTTCCTTCTCTAGGAGAGGTGACTATACTTGCGTTGCTACCTCTCTCCATCGTTGTTTAGGTATGACGCGAAATTATTTTTTTCAGCTAAACGTAGGTGGAATTATTGTTTTTACATCACCTGCGGGAGATCGACATGTAAAAGCTTCACTTATCATTTTGAACACATCTATGTGAAAATGTTTAAGAACTTCCATTATCCTTTCCAAATCCACCTTTAACAGCATCGCCTTCACCAATTCTTTTGAAATTTTCCAACCATATCCAAACTTCCAACTTAAGTTTCTTTCTTGGCCGCAATTCTGAACTAACTACAAATTCTGTATCTTCCTTAATAGCATTCACTTGCTCTAATTTTCTTTCAAGGTTATTCATAGCCTTAAGTCTTCAATGCTGCATAACATGCATAACGGAATTCTTATTGCAGACCCTAAATTTTGCCCGGGCCCGTTTACAATTAAAGCCCAAATAATAAACTATATCTAAAGCCAAAATCCAAAAAGCAACAGACCCAAAAAGAGCTTGTCCAATCCCTTGGCCCAATTTTAAACCCAACCCCAAACAAACTCTAGACCAACTAACAGAAACCCTAGCCCTAATATTTGGCCGCCTCAACCCTCAAGCTTTCAGAAGCCGCCCACGTCGCACGTCCTCCTCCCTCACGTACCCACGTCTCCCTCGTGCCCACGACTCCCACAGTTACCCTACACAGCAAAATAGTTGTAAAATAGGCTATAAAGCCATGAGAGTTGTACAGTGTTTTTTTTTCTGATTTTGAATATAAAAAAAAACGAGTCTTCAAACACAAAAAAGAGCAAAAGCAGAGATCGAGAGCAAAAATAAAATCAAATATTCACACAAATCAAGAATAGCAAATGTACACGGGCACATCGAAAGCTTCGAAGGTTGTTTTTCTCATATATTTCCTTTTATTTTCAAAATAACTTTTCTTTTTCCTTCCCTTTCCTTTTTTTTTTTGCATTTACAAACTCGGTTTCCCAAATATATAAACATATTTTAAATTAAAAAAGAGTTTTTTTTAAAAAAAACTAACCTTTTTTGAAATTCTGGCCACCGTGCGCAGTGGCCAGCGCCAGTGCCGGCGACGGAGGGAGGGCGGAGGACGGCCGAGGTTTCGTCAGAATTCTCAAGGCCTGCAGAGAGAAAGAAATAAACAGGGAAAGGGGTTTTGAAAAAAATGAAAAATGAGTTTTTTTAAAAAAATTTTGAATTTATATACTGTTTTAAAAATGACGTCGTTTTGGTTTAAAATATTAGGCGCAAAACGGTACCGTTTCAACTCAGTCCGGGCGCGCGACCCAACCCGGCTAGAGATCCGCGCGTTTTCATGCGGATGGTCTAATTGCGCATGTGGCCCTTTCGCCTTTTGTTTCTTTCAATTCAATTTTTTAAAATTTCGAAATTTGCCCCCGTAATTTTCCTTTTGTTGCGCGATAGTCCACGATGATGTTATGCATTTCAGAGGACGGGATATTTATTCCCTCAGTCCCTTCATTTCATTGGCCTATCGCAATTAGGTCTATTGCCTTTTATTTATTTCTAATTTGGCCCAAAAACTTCAATTTTTGATGCAAAATAATCCCTTTTCTGTTTTATATTGGTTATTTGTTTTCAAACTGATTACTTTTAATACTACCATTATTATTTATATTTTATTATCATTTTTATTATTAATATCATAATATTTTTATTGTTTTTACTATTGTATAATCATTATTTTTTTATATTATTATTAACAGTAATATAATAGCGTTTTCACTATTTTACTATTATTTTTACTTTTTTTTTCTATTGTTAACAACCTACTATTATATAGTTTTTTGTTCCTCCTTTTTTTATTAGCACGTATATTGTTATCATTTAATATATCATTATTATTTTCTATTTCATTATTACTTTTTGTTTCTACCATTATTATTTTCATTACTTCCATTAAAATTATTATTTCTTTCTATTATTAATATGCTATTATAACTCTTTTAATAAATATTATAAAAAAAATATTTTTTTAACCTATTATTAAACTTACTAATATGTAATATTATTTTTCTACTTTCTTATTTTTATAATACTACTATTATATTTACTATTATATATTACCCCTATTGATATTAATTATTTTATGTTATTATTATCATTACGTTTTATAGATATTATTATTAATACCACCATTACCATTATATTATTGTATTTATTACTATTGTTGTTATTATTTATTAATTATTAAATTTCTTTATTACTATATTTTTATTATTAATATATGGTTTGCATTATTTTTGTATTATTATATTCATGTGGTATATCATTATTATTTTAAATTATTTCTTTAATTCATTTATTCATCAATTCACTCATATTTTGTTTTTAAGTAAAAAGGCAATATTTTTGTATTTAGAAGTTCGAAAAAACGTGCCCTAACGTACTGGGTTTGGTTTTTTTTCGTTCGATCTAAATATTCGAATATCCTTTTCATCGACTTACTCTTAACCTTTTTCAAAATAAAAAGGCAATTTTCGGTATTTGGAAGCTTGAAAAACGTGCCCTAACATACTGGGTTTCGATTTTTTTGTTCAATCTAAATATTTGAATATCCTTTTACTGGTTTACTCTCAAAGTTTTTTAAAAAGGCAATATTCTGTATTTAAAGAATTCGAGGAATCGTGCCCTAACGTACTGGGTTTCAATTTTTTGTTTGATTTAAATATCTGAATATCCTCTTAAAAATAAAACGCATGTTTTTAAAAGACAAGCTCATATTCGAGGGTTAAAAATGTTATGTTCTAACGTACTGGATGTGACGTTTTACCTCGAGGCGAGATGGTTTTTAACATAAAGCTTAATTTATTCAAATGTCTTGAAAAATCAATAAAAAGGAGGATCGTGTTTTGAATTCTTTTCAAATATTCAATTTTCGACATTAAGACATAAATTAATCAATAAGGTACCAATTTTGTGCGTATTGAGGGTGCTAATCCTTCCTCGTACGTAACCGACTCCCGAACCTATTTTCTTAAAATTCGTAGATCAAAATATTTTATAAGGTGGCCCAATTACACCTCAAAAAAGGATTGGTGGCGACTCCATGTTTTGTTTTCAAAGTCGATCCCCATTTTAAAAAAAAATAGTTTCGACACTTATCATCACTCACTGTACAGAAAAACCTCTGTAAACTTCAATTTGAAATTAAAATATAGAAAGTCTACTCTCTATTTATAGGCTATTACTTCATCATCAAGCTTTCTTATATCTCTAGATTTTTACTTGATCAGCAAGAAACCTTATTTCTCTACATTTTGATTCTGGAAGCCTGCTATGGAACTGTAGGAAAAGACGAGGAAGCTTCGATGCAATGAGTTTAACAAAAGCAATAAATTAAAGCTTAATCTGAAAATTCCAATTTTATTGTTAAATGCTGATATTGATATTTGTTCATTGTTTTCTTGGATGGTCCAGACCTAAATTTAAAAACATATTCGGGCCCGGCCCACTTAAATAGCTCACGTCACTATTAAAAAATAAAATAGTATTTTTTTTACTATTTATTGGTGATGTGAACTGAAAATTTAAACATAAAATATATAAAGATAAATTTAGTCCCTAATATTTATCCGTATTATTATTTTGACCCTAATTTTTGTTATCACTTTGGCCTTTAATCTTCAAATTTTAATCAATTTTTGGATGAAAAATTGGCTAAATTGTCAAAGTTTTAATGGCATTAACATGACAACATACATGATAGTCTATGTGTACTTTACCGTTAACATGAATAATTTTTTTAAAATGTTTTATGAAATTTATTGAATCTTAAAATAATTTTTATTAATTCTTTTAAATTTTTATAAAAGTATGTGAATTCTTTTGAATTTTTATAAAAGTATGCAGATTACCACGTGAATGGCCGTGTTAGTATTGTTAAAATTTTAATGGTTCGATTAATTTTTCCATCTAAAAGAAAGTAATTTGACTAAAATTTGAAGGTTAAAAAGTCAAAGTGATAAAAAATAATAATTAGGACTAAAGTGACAAAAGGGATAAATGTTAGGGGCAAAATTTATCATTATGTCAATATTAAAAAAACCTTAAAAATCATTAGTTTTTTCAATTAATGTTTTTAATGATAGATTTCTCTCTTTATTTGGCCCCTATAATTGATCAAATCTTTTAACGTGGTACTTTTACTTTTAAAATATCGATTTTGGTACTTGAATTTTAATTTTGTCTATCAATCTAGTACTTGACTTTAATGGTGTTCAAATCAAGCATCACTTGACACAGGGACAAATTTTATGTTGCCATCTCAAAACTCGTAGTTTTGAAGGAGTTGGATCTTAGGAGAACAAAAATTAAGAAAGTCCCTCATGGGATGCAAAGCTTAACGAGTCTCAAGCACCTGAATCTGTACGAAACTAAGAAGTTGAATTATATTACATATGGAGTATTATCTGAACTTTCTTTTCTTCAAGACATGACTGTTGGCTATACATTGATAAGGGAAAAAGAGGTTTGTGGATTGAAGAAGCTGGAAATCCTCTTAGGTAAGTTTGATAAGCTGTCCGACTTAAATATGTTTGTCCAAGCCTTAGATGGTCGGACTCTAGAAGAGCTTCGTGAATACTACATCTTTGTGAGTGAAGGAATATGGTCTGTAGAAACCAATACAAGAAAAAGAATTGACATAGGTGGTTTTAACATCTACACCGATGAGATTATGGTTTCCCATATGATGTTGAGGAATTGGTTATTTGTGATTGTGGTGAAGACTATCCATTTTCCCCAGGTTTATCCTCCAACTCTCACTGGGTACCTTTTGCAAATGACTTGGATGCTATTATTCCTTATCCTGACATACCACTTTCTGTACTTGCTTTCAATCTTCTTCCCCCCAAACAGACAAGCATACCCTTACTCAAAACTCCACTTCATTATCCATGTCTACTACTGTATGCCGCTTGTGTTCTCTCTGTTTTTGTTTCTCTTGATTAGTTTGTACAAATATAAACACATAAAAATGACATCATCTTTGGTGCCTGTTAGAATATAATCCTCTTAAAATTCCATTTGCTGTACTAAATAGAAAGTTCCCAGAGGCCTGATTGATTGGTTATTGTTATCTCTTAATCTTCTTTTTGATCTATGAAAATAAAATCGTCGTAATTTCCTTTGACAAGCAAAACCCTTTGGTTTTGAAACCTTTTGGTAAAAAAATCTTTCGTATTTTTTTTCGATATTGAGTTAATTGGTATTTTAAAAAAATATTAAATTTGTTTAACATTTTCAAGTTTAAGTAACAATTAGATTTTTTTTAAAAAAATTATATGCTAATTAAATATAAATAGTCAAATTTAGGTATCATGATATATGCGTTAAAACTGATTTGGTTGATAGAAATAATTTAGTTTTGAGAATTTTTAGTAAGAAAATCTCTTCGATCCTTCTCAATTTCAATATTAAATAAATTGATTTTTTAAATAAAATAATTTAATTTCTGCCGATTTTAAAAGTGAACAATTAAGGTTAACTAATCACAATATCAATTTATCTTACTTTTGATTAGAATTATAATAAGTTTAACCTTTAAATTTAAACATTTTGTCAATTTGGTCCTAATTCTAAACAAGTCAATAAATTTAACTCTTAACATTTTCTATCTAATTCGTCTTAAATCTAAATCAAATATCTGAAAAATATTTTTTTTAAATTTTTAAAATCTAAAGAATATATTAAAATTTAGGAAATATATAAAAGAATAACAAAATTCTCAAAATTTTAAAAATATATAAAATTATTATTTACATGATTTTAAAGAGGGTATAATTTTTTTTTAAATTTTAAAAAGAATACAAATATCTAAACCCTCTATGTAAACAAACAAAAGATAATGATGGAATATGAAATAAGATATAATGACTTATTTAACAATTTTGTAATGAAAAAGTTATTTTATTTTTTCATTTAATTTTTTTTAATTCTTAAATCACCCGAGATAGCTCGTGTTTTAATGGATAGGAGTATGTTTTTAGGTGACTCTTTTTTTTAAGTGATTCTTTTGTAATCTATTTTTTCCTCATAAAAAAAATTACTCCAAAATAAACGGAAAGTTAATCTTTGTTAACTTTACTGAAATGATAACTATCAATTAATTTTTTAAAATTTTAAAATATTATTTTTATAATTTTTAATGTTTTCATTTTTTTACATTTTTTTATTTTTTTATATTTAAAAAATTAATTGCTAATGTGTTGGTAATTCATTTGTATACCAAATAAGTAATTATGCCTATACAATACTATAAAGATGAGTTGTGTTCTGTCTTGATTTTGATTGATTTTTCGGGATCCATAACCTTGGTGAAATTATTGCTAATTAATCTTGAATTAGATATTTGTACTTAAAAAAAAAAAAAAAAAAACCTCTTAACAAATCACGTAAATGATAATTTTATATATTCTTTAATTTTGAATTTTTTAGATTTTTATATATTTCGTGAATTTTAAAATTATATATGTTTTGAACTTTTTAGTTTTCTAAAATTAAATATTTTTTTATTTTTAGATAATTTTTTTTAGAATTAAAATCAATTTGATAGGATATACAAATGTTAAGGGTTAGCTCTGTTGATTTTTAGTATTAGAATTAAATTGACAAAATGTGTAATGTTGAAGACTAAACTTGTTATTATACCAACCACAGTAAGATAAATTGAGGGAAATAGTGAACCCTGTGGTTAATTATACTCAGTTATCCACTTTTAAAATTGACAGGGCCTAAATTACTCTTTTTTAGAGTGACAAATTTACTCAATATCGAAATTAAGAAAGACCACATAGATAAATTGAATGAAAGATTGAACCCCCATAATTAATTGTCCTTATTTTAATTTTTAGGCTTGATATTATTAGAAACTTGAGAGATTATTACCTTTTAAAAAGTTGAGGCCTAATGAGTGCATCTTATTATTCAACTTTTTGTTTTTCAAGCAAATCTTATTACAAATGTATGAATGTAAAAATCACGTATTTAGAATACAGATATGTATTTAAAAATAACATATAATAAATAATGAAAAATATGATTTGCAACTAATTAATAATAACACATGAAATATGTACAATATTAAAGTAATAAATTAGATTAAATTATAAGTAAAACGAAATTTCACAAAAAAATACATCAAATTAAGCATACTATATGTTTATCATTGTTTTCTCATCAATTCTGAGTTGGTGTTGTGTTCATTTGTGACACTAACTCAATTAACAATATTATTCATATACACAAATATATAAAAATTTAGAACACATATATACATATTAAAGTTTCAAATTAAAACTAAAAATTACTTTAGTTTAAATTGTAAATGAAAAAGTTTTATAATTTCATTATGCCTAATAATTTAATCCAACTAATTTTGTGTTATTATTAATTTTCATTTTAACATGGGAAGCCATGGCAAGGGAGGTTAGCAATTGCTAAAAAAGTAGCAGTAAAATTCTCCCAATTAGCCCATCTCCACCGTCATTTTCCCTTCACCTTCAGCTACTATTACCACCCAAAAAGCCTCCTTTGCTCTAGCTTCCCATCATTCCCATTGCTATAGCTTTCCAGCTTCAACCATGAATCATCTGCCTTTGACCCTGCTTTCATTGCTATTCGGCTACCCAACCATCCACAAACAAAACCAGAACCCGACAGACATCTCAACCGAACTCAACTCACCAAAGCCATCACCACCATTCAGGCTATCATCATTACCGAACCTATAACCATAAATTCCCTCTACCTACCAATCACTCATCTCACAAAGCACATTGTGACAACGGTTTTTAGGTCCACACACATGAAATTAGGACCTATCATTTTTGTTAGTTAGATGGATTACCTAAAAACTTATCCCTTAATAAAATTTTAAAATCTAATTAAAATTTATTAAAAAGATAAATTTTGATCTATAAAAATGAAATTCGAGATTGAAAATAAAGTTATGCGCAATGCCCGTCAATAAAAACAGTACCATTTAATCATGTATTATCCTTAACTTGAAAATATCAATTAATTTTTGGTATTTAAAAAAGTTGTTTATTGTAGAATCATTTTATAAAATCATCCTATTTATAGAAATTGTAGAAATAGAGCAAGAATAACGAGTTCTTTTTTTCCCACCTACAGATAATCCCCTTCTTCTCTTACTCAACTCCCTTTAATTTTAACTTCCCTTCGTAAAATCGTCCCCCCACGTCTCTTTCAATAACTTCTTTTTCTTCTTCTTCTTCATCTTTTTCAACTCCCTTTTTATTAATAAATAATAAATAATAACTAAGAAATAATAAAAAGAACATTAAATTCAAATTCAATATGAACTTAATCCGAATAAAATACGGTTATTAAACACACCATTGTCCACCCTTAGTCACCTGACCCCTCCTAAACCATGTCTCAAACTCACTGCCCACTACTCAACCAAACAGTCAATAATTTTTTACAAAAAAAATTTGTTTCAAAAACCAAAAAGTGTAATCAAAATTTTAAAATTAACAAATAGTTAAATTATGAAAACTAAAAAGAATATAAAAATTTATGTATTATAAAATTATTTTAAAAATTTTGAAACATTCTTCTCACAAAATTAAAAAATATATCATTTTAAAATTTTAATATAAAACTTGAAAAGATTATTACGTCAACGCGGGTTAATATCAGTCAAAGTCGTATGGTAACTTTCTAAAATTTTTAATTATATTTTTACTTTATAAATTATTTATGAATTTCTATAATTTTTATTTCTTTTTTAATTTTTTTAGAATTTAGCTTTTTATTTTTATTTTTAGGCTTAAGGGTGTAAAAAGTCCTCAAACTTTTTCAAAAAAAGCAATTAAACCCCTTTTTTTTCACTCACTTACGTACTTGAACTTTCACAATGTATAAAAAAGACCCTCAATTTTTTTTTTCAAATAAAGCAATAAATCTCTTGTCTTTTTTTGCACTCAATTGGGTACTTAAACCACCCTTAATTTTTTTTTTCATTTAAAGCCACCATGTGTCACAACTACAGCATAATATGTGAAACAAAATGATAAAAATAAAAATAAAAATAAATAAAAATTATAAAAATGATTAAATTTTATTAAAATATTTAAATTTTATTAAAAATTAGAAAAAAATTATAAATATCTTTAAAAATTATAAAATATATAGAAATATAGAAAATAATTATAAAAATTTTATTAAGTAGTAAGAAAATTATAAAAAAATAAAGAAATATAAAATTCGTTAAAAATATATAAAAAATACCATACTGAAAGAAGCATTTTATAAATTTTCTATTAATTTTTTTGATTTTTATTTTTTTATCAATTTTTGTCACATGCCACGCTGTGTTGTGACACATGATAGTTTTAATTGAAAAATTGAGGTTGTTAACTTTAGCGGTCAAAGTTAATGGTTAAATGACTTTTTTGATACATTTATAATTTTTTTATATTTTTATTAAAATTTAATAATTTTTATAACTTTTAATAAAAAAATTTTAATAATTTTTTGTCACATGTCATGCCATGGTTGTGATACGGGGTGGTTTTAACTGAAAAAATTTAGAGCAGTTAACTTTAATAGTCAACAATTAACGTTAATAGTCAAATGGCCTTTTTGATGCATTTGATAGTTCAAGTAATTAATTGAGTGCCAAAAAAAAAAAATAGAGGCTTAATTGCTTTTTTTAAAAAAATTTAAAGGCATTTTTGATATATTTTAAAAGTTAATTTTTTTTTAAATTGAGAACTTTTTACACCATTAAATTTTATTTTCGATGGAGGTGGTAATTTTTAACTTTAGTGCACTGAATTGATTAATAAAAACTAACTTTAAATACAAATTTAGATTAAGAGTGAATTATAGGAGGCATGTGTCCTTCGGTTATTAGTTTTTTTTATTAATAAAAAAATATAAAATTTAATTATTAAATAATAAATTAGGCTTGGCTGTTCTGAAATTGAAAATATCAAATTGAAGCTCGGCTCATGAACCCATGGCTTTTAAGTTTTTTTTTTTCAAAAAAAAAAAAAACCAAAATTGTTTCTGACCCTTTTTCTGTATTTTGGATAAGTGAAAGAGTAATAAAGCAGTAGTTAGTAGTTACTAACTTCACTAATTTTTGAAGCTATATTTAGCTCAAGTTTCTACTTATTCCTAAAGCACAGTGAAAGTAATTAAAATTTAACTTCAGTTCCAGAATTGCAACACTACCCAGTTTCTTCGCATCCTTTCCAAAACTATTATATTTTTGGATAAATTTAATTCCTTGAAGTTTTAATTCTGCCTTTACATAATTGACTCAACTTTTAATTATGCCATTATGTTAATAATGAATCAAATTTTAGATTCCATCCTCTGCTATTTTTTTAATGTTTATATTATGTGAGGTCATCGTTTTCAAGGTGGATTATGGTATGTATGGCAATGTCTGAAGCAAAAAGTAGAGAATGGAAAAGCAACACATTATGAATACATAACAAAGTTAAGTCTTTTTGGTTGGATTACAAATACAAATAGCCAAAGCTCATTATCCAGCTCTAATCGATCCAATTTCAATAAACCCCGCTCTAATTGCAATTTATCCCGCACTAATTGCTCTAATTTCAAATTATCCCGCTCTAATTACAATTCATCCATCTCTAATTGCAATTATCCCGCTCTAATTGCAATCCATTCCAGACATTATCCTGTCTCTTAACTGCAAAACTCAGGACAGGCTTCAAAGCAGATTTGGTATCAGGATCATCCCATTTCACTGATTTCCACCACTTCTTTTGATCTACATAAATACAAAGTTTAGGAGGTGAAGATGGCAGGACTTGGGGAAGTTTAAGAGGCATCCTTTTTAATTTCGGACAGATTTTTACCGCGAAACATTTAAGAGATTCACAAACCACTACCGCATCAACACTACAAATGCTCTTTAATTCAGGTAGAAATTCTAGAGAAACTCTCTTTAATTCTGGAAGACAAAATTCCATGGTAACCGTTCCTCTTTCCTCCCCTCCAATTTCTTCTGATGCTATTATTTCCTCCAGTTGCAAACAGCTCGAAATCTTAAGCTCTTTTAAATTTAGCGGCATGGAGTTTGAAGTGAACAACTTTTTCATATTTTTTATTTTCCATATTTCAAGACATTTAAGAGAGGAAAAGGTGGTAAGTGAACTTAGGACAAACCTGGAGAAAATCGGGTATTCTTCATGACCATAATAAGCGCACTGAATGACATGCAATTCCTCAATGTGACGTGGAAGCATAATCTGGTTGGGATCGATATCACAATCCCATAATTCAATCCTTTTGGATGTATAAATTTCAATTTCCCGTATTCTGTTACCCAGAAGGATGATGAATTCACTAAGATCTTCTCGACCATGAAAAGCTTGGAGATACAAGCTCAAGTTTTCAAAGTCGCCAAAGCTTCCTTTAAAGGTTTCCAATTTCTTCAACTCACTAACCTCCTTTCCGCTTATCAATATTCGACCAACATTTAAATCTTGAAGGCAAGAAAGTCTCGACAAGATTCCACTTGGGATCTCATTTACATTCGTAAATAAATGATCCAAATTTAGGTACTTCAGGCTGGACAAGTTTTTCATTCCATAAGGGACTTCCTGGATCTCTGTTCCTTCAAGATCCAACACTTTTAAAACTCGAAGCTTTGACAACGATGGTACATGCTCTAAATGATCACAGTAAGCAAGCAATAAAGCAGTGAGATTTTTCAAATTTGATATGGTATTTGGGAGACTCTTGACAGGATTCCAAGAAAGATTAAGAATCTTGAGTCCATCCATATGGTTGAAGAAACCTTCCGGAATACTCTTTATACCACAACCAGGCAGCAACAATGTTGTGAGCATCGGACACTTTGGTGGTGGCATTTCCAAGGGATACAGAACTTCTAGCTCCCGATTCCACATCAATGAAACCTTCTCCAAATCCTCACTCCATTCTTGCACCTTCGGTGGCTCCCTTAATCTCACGCCAGCTTTTACCAAAAATCGAGGTTTTGCACTTGTGATATGTAATGCCATGTCCCTTACAAGATCATGCATCCTTATTGATCTTTCATTGTCACTTCCTTGAAAAACTTCTAACAAACAATTCCTCAAGAGTTTATTCATTATTGCATGACCCCTGTCAAACTCTGCCTGCCTGCTATCCATTTCTTCCACAAGCCCTTCTGCAATCCATAGTTGAACAAGCTCTCTCTCTCCAATGCTTGTATCTCCAGGATATAAAGCACAACAGAGGAAACAATGTTGAAGTTTTAGATCATTCAAACGATCATAACTAAATTGCAGCTGCTGGAACACCTCATCTTCCAGTCCATTAATACTTTGTTTGTGTTCAGTTAATTCCTTTAGTGCGTTCCTCCATTCAAATAGGTTATCAATGCCCTTCATAGAAGAAGCTACAGTAATTACTCCCAATGGCAAGCCCCCACAACGCTTAGCAATCTTTTTTGCTATTGGTTTCACCCCTGTAACATTTAGAATATCCCGACCCACCTTCTCAGAGAACAAGTTCCATGCCTCTTTTTCCACCAAAGGCTTTACTTTAATTGCTCTACAACCCATTTTTTGGCACACATCAATTGATCGCGTTGTCAACACTAGTTTAATCCCAGTAGACGGCTCAGGAATTCCTACCTTCTCAAGGGAAACCGCTTCCCATATATCGTCCAAGATCACCACAAACCTACTCTTCCGAGACAATTTTTCAAACAGCATCCCTGCCCTTCTTGTTTCACATTCGTCACCACAAAAAGTTACTTTAATTTGACTTGCAATGTCCTTCTGTAGCTTAGCAATACTCATCTTCTTGGATGCAGTGATCCAAATCACAATGTCGAACTTCTCCTTCTCTTGTATGAGTTGATTGTTTATAAGTTTCATGATGCTTGTTTTCCCCACACCACCCATCCCCCAAACTCCAATCATTCCAACCTCATCATCCATCAAGCACTTCCAAATCTCTTCCATACAGGCCTTTGTACCTTCACCTGATAATCTTCTTGTCAACAAAACCTGTCCAATCCATTGAGGATTGTCAACCACCAAACCTTCCTCAAATTTGCCTTGTTGAATAAGTTCCTCAACTTCTCTTGTCCTCTTTAACACATCGTCTGCATGAAATCCACGTGTAAGAGTACTGCTTTCACCGATTCGTTCATTAAGGTTTTGAACTTCGCCATTGATTCTTTCAACGTTTTCCAACCATATCTGGACCTCCCTCTTGAGTTTCTTTCTTGGCTGCAGCTCTGCTTTCATTCTAGAATCTGTATCTTCCTTCACACCATTCAATTCCATTACTTTCCTTTTCAGGTCATTCATATGCTGATTAAGGCTTCTGTTATTGTCCCAGTGTTCATCAATCTTATTCAGAGCAAATTCCATGGCTGTAAGTTAAGAGTGCTGCAAAACATGTAATATGTTACAAACTAAATAGTAATGCATAGTCAGCTGTATGTATCTAACCATGGCTAAAAATAACATAATCTTTTTAACAGATTCCACAATAAATTTCACAAGTTATAAAGATGTAATCAAGAAAATTTCCCTCACAAATGATGAAATGAAATTAATAGAAAATAGATAACTAGAGTCAATCCAAATAAATTACCATAAGGAATTCTAAAATGTTATTACTCGATTTTTAATGCAATAGCAGCTTTTGTTGTTTCAGTGTCATTTTTCATCGTATGTTAACATGCTAAAATATCTATATACTGTTATTAAGCTCCGAAATAGGAGATTACAGATTTGTAATTTATACTTTAGAAAGCAAATCCTAATCTCAGTTCCAATGCTAGGATAATCCTCCTTCATTTACTCTTCTACAGTAAAATGTGCCTAATGGGATCTTGAAAGCACATGAACTGTAGTTGTACCAAGTTAGAACACAAATAATAAACAATTTGTATCAAGTTGTAGTTAGTGAGCTCTGTCATAGAGTCCTGATTTTTCTATATTCTAACACATACGTCTTCAGATATTAGATAGATAGATGTGATCTTCCTAGTATATGAAAATAACTGACACTCACCCTTGCAGTGGGCAACATATATAGTTAATGAGCATGGAGCGAAAAGCAATATATGTCAGTGCAAGCATTAAAAGGAACCAAGTTTGTTGCAGTTTATGAGACTTGAAAGAACAAAAAAAAAAAAAAAAAAAGGTGAAATTCAATAAATACCTTTCCTGCCTAACTTGTTGGATGGGTGGTGATGATCACAAACGAGGAAAACCAGCGAAAGATATTGCTGATAATATGATGGGGAACTCGTAGAGGAGAGCCACTCCAAAGCGTTTTATGAAGCTGCCTTTCACTCACCTAAACTGATAATACTCTTAAATGACGTATTTTTACATATTAATCATGTGTTTATTTTGAGCTTGAGCCTACTAATTTGAGCTATTTATGTCTTTTTATCTTTTAGGGACTAAATTGGAGGCAAAAAGTAAATTCAAAGGAAAAAGCGTCAAATTGGAGACAAAATGGACCAATATGCAACGTGGGACAAATATGGTGCCAAAGGTGCGAACATGGAAGGCACAAGGACTCAAAAGCAAAAAGAAGAGATTTTATTTTGGAAGACTCTATTTTATTTTATTTTATTAGGATAATTATTATTAAGATAATTAATATTAAGATAAATACTAGGATTATTTAATTTTAGGATTTTATTTTAATTATCTTTAATTATATGTATTTATCTTTTAGAATTTAAATTAAATTAGACTATCTTCCTAGCACTATAAATAGGGGGTGAAGTGACTCTATTTGTTGTTCATCTTTTTCTGTAACACTCTCCCCCTCTAAACTTTTGTTTCTTTCCATAATTCCTTTAATAAAAATTTTCTTTTTCCATCTCTATATTTTTCTTTTCCACCACTATCATGAGCCACTAAACCTATTCTAGCCGAAAGTTGTCAATATTTCCCCACAAGGTTCTTGAGGCTTAAAACCCATACTTAACCCCTTTTTTTACCAAGTATTCATCGTTTCTCCGTACTACGGGCTGACGCTTCCGTCCAAGGCCCTTAAGAAGTAAACCTTTCAACGTATGCAAAGGTGGCCGCTTTGTGTGTTTTGGAGGGATTGCACCGTCGGTTCAACAACTTACTGCGTCAGAGGTTGGTGAGCCAAAGAGACAAGGTGGCGTGGGATTCGCCATTGAGAAGCGTTGATCTAGCAAAGAATTTCTGGCTAGAGTCAGGTTCCCCAAGAATCGCAAGTCTAATCTTTGGAACTGGTGGTCGTAGGCGTCCTCTTCCACTATAACTGGCTTACTTGAGTCGAGAAAGATCATCCAAAGCCGAGGATTGAGCCCAAGGCGGAATGAGACAACCGAAGGCTGGAACTTCACCATAAGAATTTCTTTCCTCTTAAAACTCTCTTTATTATTTTTATTATTTTCGTAATCATAATTTCAATAAACTTTAAATTCTGTTTTTATTTTATTTTCACTCCTAAAATCAATTCTTAAATTCTGTTTCTTTTTATTTTTCCCAGGAACGCAGGTTTCTTGGGCACGATTTCGACCAGGAAATCGAGGAAACAAGTATTCGTATAGTCTGGTCCCTGAGGATTTCGACCCTACTTCCCCTTTACTGTTATTCTTATTATTTTGTAGGGAATAGGTTAATTTGGTGTTCTCAACGACCGCATCAAATTTTGGCGCCGTTGCCGGGGACTGGCAACATACTAATCTTGTTTTTCTTGTTTTCTATGACCAGATCTGCTCCAGGTACTCTTGCGTTCGACTCAGAAATCGAAAAGACTGCAAAAGCCAACCGAAAGGAGACAAAACTTAGGAAAAAGCAGTCAGCGGTGGTTGGAACTCAAAGCAATCCACCGCCAGAAATTAGAATCGACGACGAAGTAGAGTCTAGGGTTAACGAAAACCCTACTCGAACAATTGAAAGCAAAGAAGAAGAAGTTGATTCCCCTGAAGAGGTTCCTAACACCAGGGTTAACGAAAACTCTAATCAGGCGCAACAACAAATGGATCAAACAATTCGGCAACTGGCCGAAGCCCCAACGGAACAACCGCCACTATGCATAGCGTATCCTAATATGGATACTGATTTTGAGTTAAAGTCTGGGTTGATTCAATTGCTTCCAACTTTTAGAGGGTTACAAAATGAAAACCCTCATAAGCACTTAAAGGAATTTCACATGGTTTGTCTTAGTATGAAACCTCAGGGGGTAACTGAGGATCAAATTAAATTGCGTGCTTTCCCTTTTTCTCTTGCAGATTCAGCAAGGGAATGGTTATTTTATTTACCCCCTGGATCTATTACCACTTGAGCTGATTTATCTCGTTTGTTTCTCAACAGGTTTTTTCCAGTATCTCGAGCAGCTGAGCTAAGGAGGGAGATTGTTGGAATAAGGCAGAACGAAGCTGAGTCTCTTTATGACTATTGGGAGCGGTTTAAGAAGTTGTGTGCAAGCTGCCCACAACATGATATAACAGAGCAATCTCTCCTCCAATATTTTTATGAAGGCTTGAAGCCTATGGAGATGAATATGGTGGATGCCGCTAGTGGAGGAGCATTGGTCAACATGACTCCCCAACAAGCGAGAAACTTGATCTCCACGATGGCTGCAAACTCTCAGCAATTTCGAGCCAGTCATGAACCTCCTAGAAGGGTTCACCAGCTAAGTAATTCTTCCATAGAAGATAAACTTGATAGACTCACTAATATAGTTAGCTCTCTTGTTACAGAAAAAGCTAGACCAGCTCGAGTGTGTGGAATATGTGCTACACCTGAACATACAACAGATGCATGTCCTGTTATGGGTGATGACTCCATGGCCCATTTAGATGCAGTGGGGAATTTTCCTGGGCCACCACAGAGGCGATACAACCCCTACGCTAATACCTACAATCCAGGATGGAGAGATCACCCTAACTTAAGCTATGGGGCCAACCCACGGTATAATTCGACATACCAAAATCAGCTCCCACAACAGCCACGAGACTCAGGTAATTCTCTAGAAACTTTGGTCAATAAATTAGCAACTAATATGCTTGAATTTCAGCAGAAAACTGAGGCATCTATAAGAGAATTGACTATATCAGTGGAGAAATTAAACGCTCAAGGTAAGCTGCCGTCACAAACAGAACCAAACCCGAGGCAAAATACGAATGCAGTGACGTTACGAAGCGGAAAGGTACTGGAACCGATTCCCGACAAGAATCTTGGCCAAGAAAATGCCCAGGAAAAACTAGAGAAAGACGAACAGTTCCGGCCGAAACCTCCAGTACCTAAGATTCCACCTCCATTTCCAGAACGACTCAATCAGAGTCGAAAAGGTAAAGAGGACAAAGAGATCCTCGAAACGTTTAGGAATGTTGAGATCAACATACCCCTGTTAGACGCCATCAGGCAAATTCCCAGGTATGCTAAATTTCTTAAAGAATTTTGCACCAACAAACGAAAGTTAACAGGTAATGAAAGGGTAAATGTTGGTGAGAATGTGTCTGCAGTACTACAGCGGAAAATGCCGGCAAAGTGTAAGGATAGGGCCATGTTTGCAATACCATGCAAAATTGGCCATTTGGGGATTAAAAAGGCTATGTGTGATCTAGGAGCCTCCATAAATGTAATGCCATATTCTATTTATGAATCACTTAACGCAGGTTTTTTGACAAAAACAGGTGTTATCATTCAATTGGCAGATAGGTCCGTGGTGCATCCAGAAGGAGTCCTTGAGGACGTATTGGTAAAAGTTAACGAGCTCATTTTTCCTGCAGATTTTTATGTGATTAAAATGGAGGAGGAAAGCACCCCTGGGTCCTCAGATCTCTTATTAGGACGACCTTTCCTTAGTACGGCTAGTACTAAAATTGATGTTCGAAGTGGAACTCTGACGATGGAGTTTGATGGGGAGATCGTAAAGTTTAATGTCTATGATGCCATTAGCCATCCAAGTGAAATTCTAAGTGTAAATCGTATCGACATAATCGACTCTTTAGTGGAGGAAAATTCTGAGTCAATTTATGGAGATAATTCTGAACTTAGTGAATTTGAATTTATTAATGAATTATTATCTCCATATACTAAACTTTTACCGTCTATTGTACAGGCACCAGAGTTGGAATTGAAACCGCTTCCAGAACATCTGAAATATGCATTTTTGGGTAAGGATAATACCTTACCAGTTATAGTTGCTAATAACCTCTCTATGCAGGAAGAAGAGAGTTTGGTTCGTGTGTTGAAAAGTCATAAGGAGGCGATTGGATGGACCATTGCAGACTTAAAAGGGATAAGCCCTTTGACATGCACACACAGGATCTACTTAGAGGAAAACACAAAACCGAAGCGAGAGGCACAAAGACGGCTGAATCCGAATATGATGGAGGTGGTAAAAAAAGAAATAATCAAGCTTCTGGATGCTGACGTAATTTACCCCATTTCTGACAGTAGGTGGGTAAGTCCGGTACAAGTCGTGCCCAAGAAAACGGGCGTGACAGTAAAGGAAAATGCTCAAGGTGACTTGGTACCTACCCGCGTACAAAATGGGTGGCGCGTCTGTATTGATTACAGGAAGTTGAACTCATTTACTAGAAAAGATTATTTCCCTCTTCCTTTTATTGATCAAATGCTTGAAAGGTTAGCTGGAAAATCTCACTTTTGTTGTCTTGATGGCTATTCAGGTTTCTTTCAGATTCCAGTGGCGCTAGAAGACCAGGAGAAGACTACCTTCACATGCCCATTTGGAACGTTCGCGTACAGAAGAATGCCATTCGGTCTTTGCAACGCGCCGGCCACCTTCCAGAGATGCATGATAAGTATATTTTCTGAATATGTGGAAAAAATTATCGAAGTTTTTATGGATGATTTTACTGTCTATGGGAATTGTTTTGATGAATGCCTTAAAAACTTGACGATAATTTTGAGTAGATGCATAGAATTTAATCTTGTCTTAAACTATGAAAAATGTCACTTTATGGTAGACAAGGGTTTAATTCTAGGACATATTGTGTCATCTAAGGGAATTGAGGTCGATAAGGCCAAAATAGAAGTTATAAATTCTTTGCCTTACCCCTCTACTGTGAGGGAAATTCGTTCTTTCCTTGGTCATGCAGGATTCTACAGGCGCTTCATAAAAAACTTCTCAAAGATAGCTGAACCACTGTGTGAATTGTTGCAGAAGGATAAGAAGTTTGACTTTAACCTAAAGTGTAAGGAGGCCTTTGACATGCTAAAGCAAAAGTTGGTCTCCGCTCCTATAGTGCAACCGCCAGATTGGAAGTTTCCATTTGAAGTTATGTGCGATGCTAGCGAACGCAGTGTAGGAGCTGTGTTGGGACAAAGGATAAACAAGGAGCCACATGTCATTTGTTATGCCTCGAAAACCTTAGATGCTGCACAGAGCAACTACACCACGACAGAAAAAGAACTCTTAGCAGTTGTATTTGCTTTAGATAAATTTCGATCTTATTTATTGGGATCTAAAGTAATTATTTTTTCTGATCATGCAGCACTCAGGTACTTGATCTCAAAAAAGGAAGCCAAACCTAGGCTTATCAGGTGGATTCTGCTACTCCAAGAGTTTGACATTGAGATTCGAGACAAAAGGGGATGTGAGAACTTAGTGGCTGACCACCTGAGTAGAATAAAGGTACCTTTTGACGATGTTCCCATCAAGGAAGAATTTCCTGATGAAAGCCTATTCTTAACTGAGGCACACCTTCCATGGTATGCGGATATGGTAAACTTCTTAGCCGCAGGATCGTTACCCGCTGAGTTAACACGTTCCGCAAGGAATAAGCTCAAACGCGATGCTCGATATTACATTTGGGATGACCCATACTTGTGGAAACACTGTTCAGATCAGATAATACGACGATGTGTTCCAGAAACTGAGGTAACTTCTATCCTTAATTTTTGTCATACTGAAGCTTGCGGAGGTCATTTTGGACCTAAGAGAACGGCTCACAAGGTGTTAGAATGTGGGTTATTTTGGCCTACAATTTTTCGAGATGCATATAACTTCTGTAAGTCTTGCGATAGGTGCCAACATACAGGTAATATCACTAAACGAAATCAAATGCCCCTATCCCCGATTCATGTATGTGAAATTTTTGATGTTTGGGGCATCGATTTCATGGGCCCATTTATTTCTTCATTTAGCAATGTTTATATAATCCTTGCGGTAGACTATGTCTCTAAATGGATAGAAGCAAAGCCTACTCGTAATGATAATGCCAAAACTGTAGTGGAATTTCTAAAGCAAACTATTTTTTCCAGGTTTGGCACACCTCAAGCCCTAATCAGTGATCGCGGCACACACTTTTGCAACAAAGTCATGGAGGCACTATTGTCAAAATATGGAGTCCATCATCGTATAGCTACGGCTTACCACCCTCAAACGAATGGTCAAGCCGAGGTTTCAAATAGGGAAATAAAGACTATTTTAGAGAAAACAGTACGGCCCAACCGAAAAGATTAGAGTCTTCGGCTCAATGACGCTCTTTGGGCCTATCGAACAGCATATAAAGGACCGATTGGAATGACCCCATACCGGCTTGTTTTTGGCAAGGCTTGCCATCTTCCAGTAGAGTTAGAGCATAAAGCCTATTGGGCGGTTCGACAATGTAACATGGAGTTAGACCCAGCAGGAAGGGCGAGAAAATTAGATATCCAAGAGTTGGAAGAAATCCGTAACGATGCTTATGAGAACGCTCGTATTTATAAAGACAAGACCAAGTTGTTTCATGATACGAAAATTGCTCAGAAGTATTTTTCGGTAGGACAAAGAGTATTACTCTATAATTCTGTGTTGAAGTTATTTCCAGGTAAACTTCATTCGCGATGGCAAGGGCCTTTTGTCGTTACCGAAGTATTCCCTCATGGTGCGGTTGAAATAGAAAGCGAGGAATCGGGGAAGAGGTTCAAAGTCAATGGCCAGAGGTTGAAGCCGTTTTACGAAAATTTTCAGGCCCACACGGTCGAAAAAATTCAGTTAGAGCCACCTTAGAACCATTCAAGGCGTCGAGCTAACGACGTTAAACAAGCGCTTATTGGGAGGCAACCCAATCTTTATTTTCTTTTATTTATTTTATTTTTATTTTTATTTTTTATTTTTTTATTTTATTTTATTATTATTTATTGTTTATTATTTATTATTTATTATTTCCTTTTCTTTGTTTTTCTTTTAAAATAAATTTCTCTTCTTTTTTCTAGGAAAACCAGAGCAAAAACGCGAAGAAAAGAAGAAAAAAACGCACCAAACAGCTCCTATTCCAGCTACTATTCCAGCTCCTATTCCAGCCCTTGAATTCCTTATTCCTGCAACCAAACAGCTTTATTCCAGCCCTAGAATCACTTATTCCTGCAGCCAAACACCCCTTTCCAGCAACTTAAAACCCCCATTTTTCTTTTCTTTTTCCCATTTTTTTTTCTCCATTGTCGCCGCACCTTCTTATTTTCTTCCCCTTACCGCCGATTCACCGACCACCATGGCCCGTACACGTAGCCGTGCCGCCGCCGAACCGTCCTTCACGGTGAACCCACGACGGCGCCGTTTTTCTGCTCCCCAAACGGTTGCCTTGTCCGACACCTCTTCTTCTTCTCCACCACCACCACCCCATTCGGCCGACCCACTTTCTTCCCCTTCCTCCTCCTACCACCGCCGAACACCTTCCCTAGCCACCTAGAAACACAAGCCGCACCACCCCGACGACGAACACGCCGTACTGGTCGACCAACGACCCCGGACCAAGCCCAACGACGTGCAACCCGAGCCTCAACCCGACCCCCACCGACCGATCCTAGCCCTTTTGAATGTGAGCCGTCGCAACCACCACAACGCCGTCCGACGCGTCGTCACCCCGAGTCGGTACCAGAGGCGCCTTCGGACCTCTCCTCTACCCCTTTGAACCCCTCCTCTGATAATATTGCCAACGCTTCGACACCGTCCGATAGTCGCAATGAACAGCAGCCCATACCCTCTCGTGGGCGCACCTACCGTTCTCGCGTCAACATTCTACCACCAGAGACTCATTTGCACGGTAACCTTGTTTTTACTTCTGATATTCATCGATGCAGGTATGACTCTCTTCGACATAAATCAATTATACCTTGTAAATGTCTGTCGATACCTGTTTTGGCTGCTTTGCGCATTGAAAATGATGTTACAGGTTATTTCAAAAATATTGGTTGGGATGGAAATGTCGATTTTGTGTACTGTGCATATTATGAGTTAGTTTTAGAATTCTATTCAACATTTCATTTCCAACGACATGAGCAGATATCATTGGACACACCTGGAGTTATTCAATTTCGGTTACTTGGAATTATGCATAGCTTATCTCTGCTTGAATTTAATCTTGCTTTATCTTTCGTAACTGAAGAATTTGCCATGTCTCCTACTTTTCAAAATTGTTTGTGCACATTTCCTACTGATTTCCGAGCCGTTGAGGCCTTTGCTTTGCTAACTAATAATGCCGAATCCATGTATAGCCCGAAAACGTCAAAAGATTTGTGGTTTCGCGACCCTGCTTTATGTTACATACACCGTTATCTTGCTTATAATTTTTCAGGTCGTCGAGACTCTCCGGCCACCGTCTCCAAGACGGAATTACTCTTTTTATGGTGTATGTATACCGGTCGTCCGGTGAATTTGGGTTATTGGTTTGCACTTCAGTTTGAGCATGTTATCAAAGCTAAACGGCCTCTCATTTTAGGATCTCTTATTACACAGCTGTTATTTTCTTTACATGGTTCTAACGTCTCCGTTTCAGACTTACACGTGGCTTGTCAGGCTGATCCTTTAGATGCCCGATGCCTCGACTCCATGGGACTACTTCTCGGCACTCCGTCTTCCTTCCATTTCGTCCCTCCTGGCATTCGTTCCACACCATCCGAACGAGTCTTTCGTCGACGAAATCAAGATGATGCACCCTCAACTAACCAACCTCAACCGACATCGACCATTGAGCAACGATTACAGCGCATTGAGGCTCGACTTGACACTTTTGGCCAGCAAATCACTGAACTCCTTGCCATCATGCGCGACCGTCGGTAGACTACACGGGGAGTTTTCCTAACCCTTTCTACTTATTTATTTCTTTTTGCCAACATTGAGGACAATGTGTTTTAAGTAGGGGGGAGGGAAGTCTTTGATATTACTATCGTTTTCTGCTGCCATTTTGGTTGTATTGTCCTGTTTTCTGTTTGATACTACTGTTAAGGCCCCATTTTGTCCATATTTATTTTTTTAAGTATGTCCTGCCGCTTTTCATGCCCAAGATTTCGACTAGGATTGCCTACTGATTGCCCTATAAGCATGATTCTTACTGTCTAAGAAAGTCATGATTTTTTTTCCATAATTGATGCCATCTCCACTGTTTTATTTTTATTAGGCTAAAAATAAATTGTGATTAATAAAGTTACCTCTATCTTGCTTTTCGTGAAATTGATTAAGTTTAATATAAAGTGGACACTCAAAATTATTGCATGCTTAATTAATGTTCATAGCTATTAGGTGATTATTGAAACTTATTTTTGACATTTAAATTGTTTCTTTCTTAAGTTCCCAAAAGTTTTAAATATTGTTTAATTATTAATAAATGTTTTCCATGGCTATGAGTACAGCTTAGATCGTGACTGACTGAGTAACCGGGGTAAGGTGCTTGGGTTGTCATTCTACTTCGCGTCAAAAGGTTGTGTGACGTGACAATTAAAACTCCGCTAGCCGAGGTTATGAGTATGGCTCAAATTGTGACTGACTGAGTAACCGGGGTAGGGTGCTTGGGTTGTCATTCTACTTCGCGTCAAAAGGTTGTGTGACGTGATGAGTAAAACTCCGCTAACCGGAAATAAATAATTTTAGGAGTATGTTGGGCTGAGTAACCGGGGTGGGGTGCTTGGGTTGTCATCTCTCTTCGCGTAAAAAGGTTTAATATATTCCTAATCAAATAAATAAAAAAAAAAGAGAAAAAAAAAGAAAAAAAAAAGAAAAAAAGAAAAAATATATAAGTACTAATAAAGTTGCACTTAGGGGACTAAAGGAGTAAATAATTAGGGTGTCTTGGTAGGTTTGGTAATTTACCGAAATAGCATGAAATAAATCAAGTCGATCTTAATTTTTGTGTGAATTAATTGGAGCACTTTTTCTATTTTACTTAAAGCAAGCTTAGAGTTTTCTTTATTTTTCGTATACATTTTTAACTGATTTTTATAAAACTTTGGAGTGGTATTTCTCTTATGGCAGAATCTAGCTTTCACAAGTCGATAGGAACCATACTTGAGGGCAAGCATGGGCTAAGTAGGGGGGAATTTGATAATACTCTTAAATGACGTATTTTTACATATTAATCATGTGTTTATTTTGAGCTTGAGCCTACTAATTTGAGCTATTTATGTCTTTTTATCTTTTAGGGACTAAATTGGAGGCAAAAAGTAAATTCAAAGGAAAAAGCGTCAAATTGGAGACAAAATGGACCAATATGCAACGTGGGACAAATATGGTGCCAAAGGTGCGAACATGGAAGGCACAAGGACTCAAAAGCAAAAAGAAGAGATTTTATTTTGGAAGACTCTATTTTATTTTATTTTATTAGGATAATTATTATTAAGATAATTAATATTAAGATAAATACTAGGATTATTTAATTTTAGGATTTTATTTTAATTATCTTTAATTAAATGTATTTATCTTTTAGAATTTAAATTAAATTAAACTATCTTCCTAGCACTATAAATAGGGGGTGAAGTGACTCTATTTGTTGTTCATCTTTTTCTGTAACACTCTCCCCCTCTAAACTTTTGTTTCTTTCCATAATTCCTTTAATAAAAATTTTCTTTTTCCATCTCTATATTTTTCTTTTCCACCACTATCATGAGCCACTAAACCTATTCTAGCCGAAAGTTGTCAATATTTCCCCACAAGGTTCTTGAGGCTTAAAACCCATACTTAACCCCTTTTTTTACCAAGTATTCATCGTTTCTCCGTACTACGGGCTGACGCTTCCGTCCAAGGCCCTTAAGAAGTAAACCTTTCAACGTATGCAAAGGTGGCCGCTTTGTGTGTTTTGGAGGGATTGCACCGTCGGTTCAACAACTTACTGCGTCAGAGGTTGGTGAGCCAAAGAGACAAGGTGGCGTGGGATTCGCCATTGAGAAGCGTTGATCTAGCAAAGAATTTCTGGCTAGAGTCAGGTTCCCCAAGAATCGTAAGTCTAATCTTTGGAACTGGTGGTCGTAGGCGTCCTCTTCCACTATAACTGGCTTACTTGAGTCGAGAAAGATCATCCAAAGCCGAGGATTGAGCCCAAGGCGGAATGAGACAACCGAAGGCTGGAACTTCACCATAAGAATTTCTTTCCTCTTAAAACTCTCTTTATTATTTTTATTATTTTCGTAATCATAATTTCAATAAACTTTAAATTCTGTTTTTATTTTATTTTCACTCCTAAAATCAATTCTTAAATTCTGTTTCTTTTTATTTTTCCCAGGAACGCAGGTTTCTTGGGCACGATTTCGACCAGGAAATCGAGGAAACAAGTATTCGTATAGTCTGGTCCCTGAGGATTTCGACCCTACTTCCCCTTTACTGTTATTCTTATTATTTTGCAGGGAATAGGTTAATTTGGTGTTCTCAACGACCGCATCCTAAACTTACTTTCACCTACAACACAAAGGAAACCACTGCTGAAAGTTGAAATACCGATGAATTTTAACTAATTTTTTATAAATAAATAAATAGATTTATTTTTAAATAAAAATCTTAATAAAAATATCGAACTTTTGGATAAAATATAAATATATATGAAGGTATTTGAATTTGGTAATTTTTAGTTACTTGATACTTAAAATTTTCTTCTTATTGGTAATCACTGTAGGTAGGACAATCAATGGTGGGGCATGTCATTTTAATTTTTTTCTTAATGAAGTAATGAATTTAAAATAAATTTCATATTTTAAAATGATTATAAATAATTTAAATAATAAAATTTTAATTTATTTCAAACATGAAATTTATTTGTTTTAAGAAAAGTTATTTTATTATTTTTGAAATTAATATACATAATTAGTAGAAAAATACATTTCAGAACGAATCTGAATGGTTCAGATTCATTGTACACTTGAAATAAAAAATCATAAATGGAAATTTTTATAAAATACATGAGTTTATCTTTTAAAAAAAGATAGTTATTTGTTAAATTATAAAAGTAGTAAAAAAAAACATTCAGAATCAACCTCAACAACTCATTACATATTTTACGATTATCGACATATATGAAAAAGAAAACGACACACACCATGAAAATGGCAACATAAGTAATTGCAAGCATGAAAATGAAATTATAGTATGTTGCAGTTTAAGAGGTTTGAAAGAAGAACAAATATACTAACTTGTTGGATGGGTGATGATGAGCAGAAATGAAGCTCTTGATAATATGATGCCAAACTGCTAGAAAAGAGCCACTCCAAAGGAAACAGGTGCGAAAGCCATTGATACAACAAAGGAAATACATTTCCTAGGAAAGCAGTACGAAAAAGCAAGTTTCAGTTTTAGAAAAAGCTTCACGGCAATGACTTTAAGAAAAGTAAATCAAAGCTTAGTCAGCTTGCATTACTAATTAAAGGGAATCCTAGACAATATGCTCTATATTTTGTTATTTTCTATATATATGATAACTAAAGTTGTTTATTGGTTGGGAAACACTTAATTTATTGGTTAAAGTATGTGTAATCCTTTATATTCTTCGTATATTTAAAATTTAGTCTATTTATGTATATTTTTAATTTTTTTATTTTTTATATTTAAAATTTTTAATCTAATAATATAATTAAAATTCTTTTATTTAATTCAAGTTAATTTTAGTATCAATTTTTTATTTCAAAATATTACATTATTGAATTTTTAAAAAAATTAACAATATTAATAATTAAATATTATAGAAATGATATCTGGATAGCTGCAGAAAGAAATGGAGTTTAAACAATAAATTTCAAGATAGAGACAGACATTTAAAAAAACAAAAACCCCCTTAAGAACCTCTTTCAATAGATTTCCAGCAACTTCAGTTTAATTGCACATTTTATAGACTTAAATTCACCACCTAAATGTAGGCTTAAGAGATTACATGGGTTTTTCCAGCTTTTACTCCTGGCTTATGGTACTTGCTTGATCAAAGTTGTACATCTTAATCATGAAGAAACCCGAAAACTAAACCCAAATCAAAAGAGAATCAAGGGAAGATCCCGGAAAAGATAGGAAGCAAAAGCATAGAAATATTTCAAGAACAAGCAAAAATTTTCTCAGGATTTGTAAAAATCAAAAGAAACAGAGAATTAGAAATTAAAGTTACCTGATCCTTCGGTTTGCCAGTGAAGGAACATAAACGCAAAACAACCATGAAAAAGATTAATAATTTTGGGAAGAAGGAAAGGTTGAGGAAAGACCAAGTTGAAAGAAGGAAGGTGCCATGGAAGATTCAGAAATGAAAAGAAGAAGAAGCAACTTTATTTCCAAAAAAGAAATAAATAATACTAAAAAAGCAGAGTGTAAGAGTGTACAACTTTTGGCACCTGCAGAGTCAACGGTCAGCTATTTTTGTTCTCTTCCATTTCCAAATTGAAATTAAGTCGAATTTATGAGCCTAATCAAATAAATTCGAGTAATTCAACTTTCATTCGGATTATAAAAGTAAAACTCAATCCATTGTTGAAAATTAAGGTTTTCAACTCAATTAACTCAGCCCGATTCAACTCAGATCAATCGCACCTTCATTGCTAAAAAGTTACATTTGCTGCGTGCTAATCTGCTGAAATAAATTCTCCCGATAAGCCCATCTCCACCGTTATTTTCCCTTCACCTTCAGCTACTATTACCACTCAAAAAGCCTCCATTGCTCTAGCTTCCCATCATTCCCATTGCTATAGCTTTCCAGCTTCAACCATGAAACCGACAGACATCTCAACCAAACTCCACTCACCAAAGCCATCACCACCATTCAGGCTATTATCATTACCGAACCTCTATAACCATATATTCCCTCTACCTAGTAATTAAAATTTAACTTCAGTTCCAGAATTGCAACACTACCCAGTTTCTTCGCATCCTTTCCAAAACTATTATATTTTTGGATAAATTTAATTCCTTGAAGTTTTAATTCTGCCTTTACATAATTGACTCAACTTTTAATTATGTCATTATGTTAATAATGAATCAAATTTTAGATTCCATCCTCTGCTATTTTTATAATGTTTATATTATTCATAATATTATGTGAGGTCATTGTTTTTAAGGGTGAGTATTCGATCGAGTTGAATCGAATCTAGTCAAAAATTTTCGAGTCAGTCGAGTTGACAAATCTTACTTTAGCAATCGAACTCAATTTAAATTTTTTTCAAATCGAATCGAATCGAGTCAAAATTTTCAAGTCAAGTTAACAAATCCTGTTATTTATACTTAATGTTGCGTTTAGATGGACCGATTATATAACTAGTAGACTAAGTATAAGATTATTTAACTACATGAACAATAAAATGATTTTGCCTTTTAATTTAATGGGTAAATATTTATCAAACGACGTAGTTTTGTCTTATCTTATTCGGATTTTCGAATAACTCGAATTGTGTAATTCATATTCGAGTTAAACCGAAAAACTTAATTTTTTATTCTAGTTGGTCCAAATAACTTGATTAACTCAAATAATTCAAACTATTTAATTTAAAATTTAAATTTTTTATCGAATTTTTTGAATTGAATCTGATTTTGCTCACCACTAATCGTTTTCACGGTGGATAGGGGTGAGCATTCGATCGAATCCAATCGAATCGAATGAAAAAATTTTGAGTTAATCGAGTTGACGAATCATACTTTATCATCCTAATTTGATTTGAAATTTTCTCGAATCGAGTCGAGTGAGATGGAATTCGAATCGAGTCGAATCGAATATATTTGTTCGAGTTAAATTTTAAAAAATAATTTTGGGTCCTTATAACCACTGTCACCGATTGTAATAAAATTTGTCCACCTTAATCAAAATTTTTATTAACTTTCATCACCTTATAATTTATTTATTAATTTTTTATATACGAGTTATCTTCTTTGCTTGCTTGCTTCAATTATATTCAGATTTTTGTCGCTATATATTTTGAAATTAAAAAAAAATACTAAATGTAAAAAAGAGATTTTTTGATAAAATTTATTTTAAAGATAAAATATGGAATTGATTCCAATATAAAATTTTAACACGAATATTTTATGGCATAATTAATAATTCAATTTTAATATAAATATTCAATATGACTAAACAATTCAATAATATAAATAATATAAATGTGAAATTTAATTTAAAAATATAAATAGTAGATATAAATAAAATTATTACTATTTATGTTTAGTGATTTTTTTGGAAAATTTTGATTTTCTATTTTGGTAGTAAAGGGTGAGAAGTAAAAATTTAAGGGGAAAATAAAAAGTTTTAGGGAATAAAAGTTTGAGGGAAAGTAAATAGGGAGAGTAAAATTTTGGAGGGAAAATATTAAAAAAAATTTGGGGGTGGGCTTGGGGTAGATGGGAGATGGGATGAGAAGTGAGCAAAAGTTTTAGGAGGAAAATGGGAGGAAATAAAAATTTTGGGGGAAAATAAAAAGTTTTGAGGGTTTTAGGGAGTAAAATTTTGAGAAAAAGTAAATGAGAGAGTAAAATTTTGGTAGGAAATGAATTTTGAGTAGATTGGGGGGTTTGAATGGGAGGGGAGTAAAAGTTTTGGGGGAAAAGTGGGAAGGAGTAAAAGTTTTGATGAAAAAGTAAAAAGGTTTAGGAGTTTGGGGTAAAAATGTAAAATATTATAGTTTAATATTCGAATTATTCGAGTTATTCGAATTCGAAAACTCAACTCGATTCGAACTCGAAATTCGAAAAAAAATTCGAGTTGACTCGAATAACTCGATTAACTCGAACAACTCGATTCGTTTAACTCGAAATTCGAATTTTTTTTCTATTTTCAAGTCGAATCGAGTTTTGTTCACCCTTAGATTATGGTATGTATGGGCATGTCTGAAGCAAAAAGTATAGACTGGAAAAGCAACACATTATGAATACATAACAAAGTTGTTGGTGTTTGAAGGCAAGTATTACCTATGGAGGTAATCTTTGTTCTTGACAGCAAGTTTTTGTTGGTATGACTATTGGTGACGAGGAGAAGTATTAGCTATGTAGGTAATTGGTTTGTGTCTGAGAAGGCGTATTACCTATGCTGGTAATCTGTTCTTTAACTGGTGAACGGAAAAGAGTATTACCTATGCTGGTAATGTATGCTTTAACAGCAGGCCAAAACAGAAAACGAACAAGAAAAATGAAGAAGAAGAAAAGCAGAGGAAAAGTTGGAAGATATTGATGATGAATAATGGATTTCATTTATCTGAAAATATTAGCTTTTTGCCATTACATATATCAAAAATAAAAGGTGAAATGAACAAGTCAAAATAACTATCAAATCACATACCTATCCCTACTTAGACTTAGAAAAAAGGCATAGCTTATACATTTAATTAAAGCAATTGACAGCTACATCAATCAAAGGATTACATCAAAAAAAAATTACCAAGTCAGTTGGAATAAAACTAGATAACAAAACATTGTTTCAAATCCAACAGCAATAAGAAACTATAGTTGCTGCGTACTTGATAAACGTTTGCATGGCCAACTTTCTGCTACCCGTGCTTCATACTAGCTGCATGGAGATCAGCTTCAACACTCCTCCTTGAGCTCCATGCTGCAAACTCCCATGAGCTTTCTCAACTTGATGAATCTTGATGTAGCAAGACCCTTTGTCAAAATGTCAGCTATTTGATCCTCTGAATTGCAATGAACCAGCTTTATTTCATAAGCTTGCTCCATCTCCCTTATCACATGCAACTTTATATCAAAGTGCTTAGTTCTCCCGTGGAAGACAGGGTTCTTTGCAATTGCAACAGCAGATTTGTTGTCACAAAGTATCTCTGTTGCTTCATTCTGGTTTAAATTCAGATCAGCTAAAATTTTTCTTAGCCAAATGGCTTGATTCACTGCACCAGCAGCTGCAACATACTTAGCTTCAGCAGTCGATTGAGCCACCAAAGACTGCTTTCTCGAGCTCCAACAGACCATTGCTGACCCCAATGTGAAGGCATACTCCGATGTGCTTGTCATATCATCTTTAGAACCTGCCCAATCACTATCTGTGTAGCCTTTCAATTTCAGTTCTTCAGCTTTGCTAAATAAAAGACCAAAGCTTAGAGTACTTTAATGTATCTTAGTACTCGTTTTGCAGCCTGAAAATGCTGTTCATTACTGTAGTGCATAAATCTAGAGAGTAAACATACTGCAAACATGATGTCTGGTCTTGTTGCAGTCAAGTATAAGAGACAACCTATCAAGCTTCTATAGGTAGTCTCACAAACTTTTTCATAACCCTCTTGGCTCGATAATTTCAACCCAGCTACAATAGGTGTAGGAGTTGGCTTGCAATTCAGCATTGAAAACTTTGTCAACACCTTCAATGCGAATGCTTTCTGGTTCAAGAAGATTCCTCCTTGTTTTTGGCTTACTTCCATTCCTAGGAAGTATGTCATCAACCCCAGGTCAGTCATTTCAAACATTTGCTTCATCTTTGTCTTAAATTCTGCTAAACCAGCTTCATCTCCTCCTGTGACCAATAAGTCATCAACATACAATGACACCACAAGCTGAGTTTTAGTTTCTTCTTTCTTAACATAGAGAGTAGGCTCGCTAGCACTTCTTCCAAATCCCAAACTGATTAGATAGCTATCAATTCGAGCATACCAGGCTCTAGGAGCCTGTTTTAGGCCATACAAAGCCTTTCTAAGTCTGTACACTTTGTCCTCTTTGCCAGCAACTTCAAAGCCCTGTGGTTGCTCAACATAAATCTCCTCCTCAAGGATTCCATTTAGAAAAGCTGATTTTACATCAAGTTGATGTATATTCCAATTCATTTGAGCTGCAAACGCAACAATCAGCCTGATCGTATCTAGTCTGGCAACAGGAGCATATGTTTCAAAGTAATCCAGTCCATATTTTTGACTGAATCCTTTTACAACCAGCCTAGCCTTGAGTTTATTCAGACTTCCATCAGCATTCTGCTTTGCCTTGTAGACCCATTTTACTCCAATAATCTTCCTGTTAGCAGGTTTTTCAACCAGCTCCCAAGTTTGGTTCTTCTCGATCATGGCAATTTCATCAGCCATTGCCTATTTCCAGCCCTCATCAGCTTCAGCCTCTTCATAACAGCTTGGCTCAACTTGTGCAACAGCTGCTCTCTCATAAATCTCAGTTAAAGATCTTGTACCCCTGATTGGTGTATCATCTACATCCATCTCAGGACCAATTTGGTTTAGTTCAACTTGATCTGTCATGAGCTCTTCAGAAATGGCCTCTGGTTCATTTTTGTCCCAGCTCCAACTTGACTTCTCATCAAATACAACGTCCCTGATCACTTGAACCTTTTTGGTTAAAGGATCTAAAATCCTATAACCCTTTTTTACTAGGCTATAGCCTACCAAAACACCAGGTAAGGCTCTTTTGGAGAGTTTGTCTCTCTTCACAGCTGGCACTTGTGTATAGCATAAGTATCTAAAGATCCTCAAATGAGCCAATGATGGCTTGAAGGAAAACCAGGCTTCAAAAGGTGTCTTGTGAGAGAGTGCCTTGGTTGGAAGCCTATTCTGAAGATAAACAGCAGTGTTTACTGCTTCAGCCCACAGATTTTTGGCCATATTCTTCTGAAATAACATGCATCTAGCCATATCTAGGAGACTTCTGTTTTTCCTTTCACTCACCCTATTCTGTTGAGTGTATACACATTTGTTAGCTAGTGTTTAATGCCAGCTTCTGCACAAATGGCTTGGAACTGAGCTGATGTGTACTCTGACCCATTGTCTGATCTTATGGACTTTAGCTTGCAACCTGATTCTGTTTCTGCTGCTGTTTTAAACTTCAGAAACACATGTGGTACTTCTGACTTCTGTTTCATGAAAAAAATCCAGCAATATCTACTAAAATCATCAATAAAGAGGATGAAATACCTGCTTCCATTGAGTGATTCTGTTTTCATGGGGCCACCCACATCTGTGTGTATTAGTTGCAGTTTTTCATTTGCTCTCCAGGCCTTGTTTGAAGGGAACGGCAACCTGGCTTGTTTCCCTAGTTGGTATACCTCACAAATGTCATCATTTTTAACGGAATTGGTGAAATTCTCAACCAGATCCTGGCTTATCATTTGAGTCATTGCCCTGAAGTTGGCATGACCAAGTCTTTGATGCCAGAGGTTGGACTCTTCAGTGGAAGCTGCATAGGCTGAATCAGACCCATTGCTCCAGTCAACAATGAAGCTCTTATCAGTCATAGTGACTGTCATGAAGTGAGATCCACTTGGGTCACTAATGTTGCACTGCTTGCCCTTAAACACAACAGTATAGCCCTTACCAAGCAACAGAGCTACACTTAGTAGATTTCTTTCAATTTCAGGTACAAACAACACATTTGAGATGAGTTTGTTACCTGTTGAAGTGCTTATTACCACATCACCTTTGCCTTCAGCTTTGATGAAGTGACCATTTCCTATTTTGACTTGAGACCTGTAGCTTCTGTCCAATGTCTTGAAAATGGCTGCATTAGATGTCATATGATTCGTGCAACCACTGTCCACGAGCCATCCACCAGTGATTTTCTCTTGAGCAATCGAACAGGAAGCTGCAAAAACCTGCTCTTCTTGATCACTGTCATCTTCAGCTACTCGAGCCTCAGCTTTTGGTTTACTAACTTGCTCCTGCCTTGGTTTGTTTTTACAAACTTTTTCTACATGACCTTTCTTTTTGCATTTTTGGCAAAAAGCATCTGGTCTAAACCAGCATTTGGCCTCAGAATGGCCAGGTCTCTTGCAGTGCCTACAAGGTTTGTCACCTTTTCTTGTAGCATCAGACTTGGGTCTGTTTTTCCAAGCCTTTTTACCTTTGTAGGTAAATGAGCTTGTGGCAGACTTGGCATTGGCTTGGAATGCACCCTCCTGGTGCTCCTCTAGTCTACTGGCCCTTCTTTGTTCCTGAGCATATAGAGCATTAATAAGCTCAGTTAGGGAAATGCTCGTCAGATCCCTTGAATCCTCTAGGGAGGATATTTTAGCTTCATATCTCTCTGGTAAAGTAGAGAGAACCTTCTCAACTATCCTTGCTTCATTAAATTGCTCACCATGGAGCCTTATGCTGTCAGAGTATTGTTTGACAGTTTCCTCCTCTTTCATTTTCAGGTTCTCGAACTCCCTTCTCAGATTTAGTAGCTGCTGCTACCTCATCCTTTCAGAACCTTGAAACTCCTCCTTCAATTTATCCCAGGCCTGCTTTGGTGTCTCACAGGCCATGATTCTTGTAAAGATCACATCTGAGACACTATTCTGAATACAGGACATGGCTTTGTGCCTTTTAGTCCTTTCATCAGCATGTTGTCGAATCTGTGCCACCGTGGGGTTGGCTCTGAGCGGGGCTGGCTCAGCATCGGTATTAACCACTTCCCAGAGGTCATATGCTTGTAGATAGGTTCTCATCTTCACTTGCCAGATGTGAAAGTTTTCACCATTGAAAGTTGGTAGAGCTGCAGGTGAGAAACTTGAAGAAGACATTTTGTTTTTGATTGACACACAACAAGTCCTCTAAGACAAAGGCTCTAGATACCAATTGTTGGTGTTTGAAGGCAAGTATTACCTATGGAGGTAATCTTTGTTCTTGACAGCAAGTTTTTGTTGGTATGACTATTGGTGACGAGGAGAAGTATTACCTATGTAGGTAATTGGTTTGTGTCTGAGAAGGCGTATTACCTATGCTGGTAATCTATTCTTTAACTGGTGAACGGAAAAGAGTATTACCTATGCTGGTAATGTATGCTTTAACAGCAGGCCAAAACAGAAAACGAACAAGAAAAATGAAGAAGAAGAAAAGCAGAGGAAAAGTTGGAAGATATTGATGATGAATAATGGATTTCATTTATCTGAAAATATTAGCTTTTTGCCATTACATATATCAAAAATAAAAGGTGAAATGAACAAGTCAAAATAACTATCAAATCACATACCTATCCCTACTTAGACTTAGAAAAAAGGCATAGCTTATACATTTAATTAAAGCAATTGACAGCTACATCAATCAAAGGATTACATCAAAAAAAAATTACCAAGTCAGTTGGAATAAAACTAGATAACAAAACATTGTTTCAAATCCAACAGCAATAAGAAACTATAGTTGCTGCGTACTTGATAAACGTTTGCATGGCCAACTTTCTGCTACCCGTGCTTCATACTAGCTGCATGGAGATCAGCTTCAACAAAAGTTAAGTCTTTTTGGTTGGATTACAAATAAATATATTCAAAGCATTTTATCCCGCTCTAATTTCAATTCATCCAGCTTTAATTCCAATTCATCCAGAACTAATTCCCCAATATTCTGCTCTAATTGCAATTTATCCCTCTCTAATTGCAATAATATCAATTTATCCTGCTTTGATTGCAATTGCAATTTATCCTGGATTAATTGCAATTGCAATTTATCCTGCTCTAATTGCTCTAATTCCCCTAATTGCAATTTATCACACTCCAATTGCTTTAATATCAATTTATGCAGCTCTAATTGCAATTGCAATTGCAATTCATCCTGCTCTAATTGCCCTAATTGCAATTTATCCCGCTCTAAATATTGCTTTAATATCAATTCCTTCTCTAATATCAATTTCTTCCGCTCTAATGGCTCTAATGTCAATTTAGCCAGCTCCGAATGCAATTCATCCCGCTCTAATTGCAATCCATCAAAGTTCCAGACATTCTCCGATTTCTTAACTGCAAAACTCAGGAAGGGCTTCAAAAGAGATTTGGTATCAGGATCATCCCATTTCACTGATTCCCACCACTTCTTTTGATCTACAGAAATACAAAGTTTAGGAGATGAAGATGGTAGGACTTGGGGAAGTTTAAGAGTTATCCTTTCTAATTTAGGACAGATTTTTACCGCAAACCATTCAAGAGATTCACAAACCACTACTGCATCAAGACTCCAAATGCTCTTTAATTCAGTTAGAAATTCTAGATCAACTCTCTTTAATTTTGCAAGACAAAATTCCATGGTAACCCTTTCTCTTTCCTCCCCTCCAATTTCTTCTGATGCTATTATTTCCTCCAGTTGCGTACAGCTCGAAATCTTAAGCTCTTTTAAATTTAGCGGCATGGAGTTTGAAGAGAACAACATTTTCATATTTTTTATTTTCCATATTTCAAGATATTTAAGAGAGGAAAAGGTGCTAAGTGAACTTAGGACAAACCTGGAGAAAATCGGGTATTCTTCACGACCATAATAAGCACACTGAATGACACGCAATTCCTCAATGTGACGTGGAAGCATAATCTGGTTGGGATAGATATCACAATCCCATAATTCAATCCTTTTGGATGAATAATTTTCCGTTTCCCATTTTCTGTTACCCACAAGGATGATGAATTCACTAAGATCTTCTCGACCATGAAAAGCTTGGAGATGCATATTCAAGTTGTCAAAGTCGCAAAATCTCCCTTCAAAGGTTTCCAATTTCTTCAATTCACTAACCTCCTTTCCGCTTATCAATGTTCGACCAACATTTAAATCTTGAAGGCAAGAAAGTCTTGACAAGATTCCACTTGGGATCTCATTTACATTCGAAAATAAATTATCCAATTTTAGGTACTTCAGGCTGGACAAGTTTTGCATTCCATGGGGGACTTCCTGGATCTCTGTTCCTTGAAGATCCAACTTTTCAAAACTCGAAGCTTTGACAACGATGGTACATGCTCTAAATTATCACAGAAAGCAGGCAACAATGCAGTGAGATTCTTCAAATTTGATATGGAATTTGGGAGACTCTTGATACGATTCCAAGAAAGCTCAAGCATCTTGAGTCCATCCATATGGTTGAAGAAACCTTCCGGAATACTCTTTATACCACAACCAGGCAGCAACAATGTTGTGAGCATCGGACACTTTGGTGGTGACATTTCAAAGGGATACAGAACTTCTAACTCCCAATTACACATCAATGAAACCTTCTCCAAATCCTCACTCCATTCTTGCACATTTGGTGGCTCCCTTAATCCCATGCCTGCTTTTACCAAAAATCGAGGGTTTGCACTTGTGATGTGTAATGCCATGTCCCTTATAAGATCATACATCTTTACCAGTCTTCTGTTGCCCCGTTTAGAAAAATCTTCTAACAAACAATTGTTTAAGAGTCTATTCATTATTGCACGACCCCTGTCAAACTCTGCCTGCCTGCTATCCATTTCTTCCACAAGCCCTTCAGCAATCCAAAGTTGAACAAGCTCTCTCTCCTCAACTTCAGAATCTTCAGGATATAATGCACAACTGAGGAAACAATATTGAAGTTTTGGATCCTTCAAACGATCATAACTAAATCGCAACTGCTGGAACACCACATCTTCCAATCCATTAACACTTTCTTTGTGTTCACTTAATTCCTTTAGCGCGTTCCTCCATTCAGAAAGGTCATCAATGCCCTTCATGCAAGAAGCTACAGTAATTACTCCCAAGGGCAGACCCGCACAACGCGTCGCAATCTTTTTTGCAATTGGTTCCACCCCTGGAACATTTAGAATATCCCGACCCACCTTCTCCGAGAACAACTAACCCGACTCTTTTTCCACCGAAGGCTTCACTTTAATTGCTCTACAACGCATTTTTCGACACATATCAAAAGATCTCGTTGTCAAGACTAATTTACTCCCAGTAGATGGCTCAGGAATTCCAACCTTCTCAAAGGAGACCTCTTCCCATATATCGTCCAAGATCACCACAAACCTACTCTTCCGAGACAATTTTTCAAACAGCATCCCCGCCCTTCTTGTTTCACATTCTTCACCACAAAAAGTTACTTCAATTTGACTTGCAATGTCCTTCTGTAGCTTAGCAATACTCATCTCCTTGGATGCAGTGATCAAAATCACAATATCGAACTTCTCCCTTTCTTGTAAGAGTTGATTGTTTATAAGTTTCATGATGCTTGTTTTTCCCACACTACCCATCCTCCAAACTCCAATCTTTCCAACCTCATCATCCATCAAGCACTTCCAAATCTCTTCCATACAGGCCTTTGTACCTTCACCTGATAATCTTGTTGTCGATAAAACCTGTCCAATCCATTGAGGATTGTCAACCACCAAACCTTCCTCAAATTTGCCTTGTTGAATAAGTTCCTCAACTTCTCTTGTCCTCTTTAACACATAGTCTGCATGAAATCCACGTGTAAGTGTACTGCTTTCACTGATTCGTTCATTAAGGTTTTGAACTTCGCCATTGATTCTTTCAACGTTTTCCAACCATATCTGGACCTCCCTCTTGAGTTTCTTTCTTGGCTGCAGCTCTGCTTTCATTCTAGAATCTATATCTTCCTTCACACCATTCAATTCCATTACTTTCCTTTTCAGGTCATTCATATGCTGATTAAGGCTTTGTTATTGTCCCAGTGTTTATCTACCTTATTTAGAGCAAATTCCATGGCTGTAAGTTAAGAGTACTGCATAGCATGTAATATGTTAGAAACTAAATAATAATGCATAGTCAGTTGTATGTATCTAACCATGGCTAAAAAATAACATAATCTTTTTAACAGATTGCACAAGAAATTTCACAAGTTATAAAGATGTAGTCAAGAAAATTTCCCTCACAAATGATGAAATGAAATTAATAGAAAATAGATATCTAGAGTCAATCCAAATAAATTACCATAAGGAATTCTAAAATGTTATTACTCGATTTTTAATGCAATAGCAGCTTTTGTTGTTTCAGTGTCATTTTTCATAGTATGTTAACATGCTAAAATATCTACTTACCGTTATTAAGCTCCGAAATAGGAGATTACAAATTTGTAAATTATACTTTAGAAAGCAAATCCTAATCTCAGTTCCAATGCTAGGATAATCCTCCTTCATTTACTCTTCTACAGTAAAATGTGCCTAATGGGATCTTGGAAGCACATGAACTGTAGTTGTACCAAGTTAGAACACAAATAATAAACAATTTGTATCAAGTTGTAGTTAGTGAGCTCTGTTGTAGAGTCTTGATTTTTCTGTATTCTTAACACATACGTCTTCAGCTATAAAATAGATAAATGTGATCTTCCTAGTATATGAAAATAACTGACACTCACCCTTGAAGTGGGCAACATATATAGTTAATAAGCATGGAGCAAAAAGCAATATATGTTATTGCAAGCATGAAAAGGAACCAAGTTTGTTGCAGTTTATGAGACTTGAAAGAACAATAAAAAAGGTGAAATTCAATAAATACCTTTTCTGACTAACTTGTTGGATGGGTGATGATGACCACTAATGAGGAAAGCCAGCAAAAGATGTTGCTGATAATATGATGAGGAACTGGTAGAAGAGGGTCACTCCAAAGGGATTTATGTAGCTGCCTTTCACTCACCTAAACTTACTTGCACCTGCAACACAAAGGAAACCACTGCTGAAAGCTGATACCGAAGAATTTTCACTAATTTTTTTATAAATGAATAAATAGATTTTTTTTTTAAAATTAAAATATTAATTAAAAAAAAGCTGCTATCAAACTTTTGGATAAAATATTAATATATATGGAGATATATGAATTTGATAATTTTTATTACTTAAAATTTTCTTCCTATTGGTAATCACTGTATGTCGGACAATCAATAGACCAGTGGGGCATCTCATAAAAAAATATTATAAATCATTTTAAATTTTTTCTTAATTAAGTAATGAATTTAAAATAAATTCCATATTTTAAAATGATTTTAAATAATTTAATTAATAAAATTCTAATTTATTTCAAAACAAAAAATTTATTTGTTTTAAGAAAAGTTATTTTACTGTTTTTAGAAAAATATATTTTAGAATAATGTGAACGAATGGCTGTTGAGATTCATTGTACACTTAAAAAATCATAAAATTAAAAAAAAATCTAAAATACGAAAAATTAGAAGATGGAAATTTTTATAAAATACACGAGTGTGAAAAGTATTGTTATTTTTTAAATTATAAAAGTAGTAAAAAAAAAACATTCAGAATCAACCTCAACAACTCATCATTTTAGTTACATATTTTACGATTTTCGACATATATGAAAAAGAAAACGACACTCACCCTGAATATGGCAACATAAGTAATTGCAAGTATGAAAATAAAATTACAGCGTGATGCAGTTTAAGAGGGTTGGAAGAAGAATAAAAAGGTGAGATTCAATCAATATACTAATTTGTTGGATGGGAGATGATGAGCAGAAATGAAGCTGTTGATAATATGATGCCAAACTGCTAGAAAAGAGCCACTCCTGCCCCTTGAATAACCTACAACACCAAGGAAACAGATGCGAAAGCCATTGATAAAATAAAGGAAATACTTTTACTAGGAAAATATGAGGAAAGCAGTACGAAAAGTAAGTTTCGCTCTTAGAAAAACTCTTCATGGCAATGACTTTAAGAAGGCTGCTATGGAAAAAGACGAGGAAAGGACCCACAGGGTTTGACCTTTTTGTCTCTTACTTATTTATGATAAATATTTTCTAGGGATATTTTAAAAGATTTCTTTATTCAACAACATAGGAATTAATTTTACGGTATTTATCAAATCATTTAGAGCCAAAAAGAAATAGATTGTGATTAAAGTTTGAAAAGTTACTGTTTAAAATTAGAAACAAAATACTTAGAGTTTCAATCCTCATTAGTAGCCTATCCAACTACTTTCACAAACAAATTAAACATATTTTGGGAAATAATCCCACACCAAAAATGGTTGATAAAATATGAAAAAATACATTCACCCTTGAAGTTGGAGCAAAAAGCAATGTATGTCGTTGCAAGCATCAAAAGGAGCCTAGTTTATTGCAGTTTATGAGACTTGAACAAACAATATAAAAATGTAGGATTCAATAAATACCTTTTTTTGAAGACGATGAGTGGAGGGGAAAAAGAGCAAAGCACCACAAATGAGGAAAAGCAGCAAAACAAGTTGGTTGGTTGCTGATAATATGATGGCATGTGGTAGAGTTGAATTTTCTTTTTAAGATTTTGAATTATTCTTTTTCAATTTGTTAACTTTTTTAAAGTTATACATAATTTTTATGAAATAATATAAATGTTATTCTGAATTTTCATTAAATAAATGTAGATGATTTTAAAAGTTTTAACAAATTCTTTTTTATAAAATGATTAAATAGATTTTTTTAAAGAAAAAAAACTTAGTCAATGATAGTTGCTATGAACAAGGGCAAAGCCAGAGTGACCGAACGAAATTTTAAATTTTTATAGCTATATCTTTATTAAAGGATTATATCAAATTTTTATAATTTTAAGAGAGGCCAAAATATAATTTTATATTTACTAATTTATGATTTTAAAAAATAAAAGTTTAAATAATAATTTTAAATTTTAAGAGAGACAGGAAACCATGTCAGCTCTTCTAGATTTGCCTTGGCAATGAAAAGATAAGGTTGGGTCCAATCACTTTTTAACGTTTTCACGTTCCTTTAATTTCTTATGGCTATGAAAAGATGAGGTTGGGTCCAAATCACTTTTTAACGTTTTTACATTTCTTTTCTTATCACAACATATCATACTCGAAGGGTTTATATTTTTTTTTATCACATATGTTATTCTCTAAATTGATTTAAATTTAAATTATCAAGTTTTTAAAATTTAATTTTTTAATATATAATACTTTTTTTTTTAGATTTCCTATTCAGTTATTACTCTGATCTTCAAACAATTAATACAGTTTTCTTAATAAAAAGTAAAACATAATTGACTTAATATAAACAATTAACCCACATAACATACAAGTATACGAACTAGTATATTTCTAAAATATACATTTTGTAGTTAAATATATAAATTTATATTCTATTTTTTTAGTAAAATTATTAGTATATATCGCTCTCAGAAATAAATTTAAGACATAAATCGTTTTCTTAAGCATTTAAGGAAACAAATCGTTTTTGCTAATGTGGGGTGAAAATGTATCATGAGAGAAGTGCTTTATAAGAAACACTTTCCATTAACACATCACCCTTCTTAATTAGATATCCAAATGTTAACAATTTCATACACGTGGCTTAAGTTTGATTCCTTTCTTTAGTTTTTTTTTTTTTTTTGAATTTCTTTTGTTCATGTTGTTTGGAGTTTATTTATTTATTTTAATTTTGTTTCAACTTTTTTAATTTTAATTTTTTACTTTTTACTTAATGCTTTTAGTTAAATTAATTCTTTTTTTTTCAAGATTTTTAACTTAATAAACATGTTGTTTTCAAATTTTTAAAATTTATTTAATTAATAAATCATTTATTTATATAAATAAAATAATAAATATGTAATTATATAATGAAAAAATATCTATTTATTTATATCATTATGTTAAATATATCTTTTAATTAATAACTTCTTTATTTTTATAAACAAAATAATAATTATGTAATTTGTTATAGTTGTGTGGTATTAATACCATCACTTCAAGGGTGGAGCCAAAACAATTTTTTAGAAGGGTCGAATGAAATTTTAATTTTTTTTATAGTCTATATCTTTATAATTTTTAAAGTACTAAATTGAATTTTATAATTTTAAGGGGGCCAAAGTGTAATTTTACCTTTACTAATTTAAAATTTTAAAAGAAATTAGAGGGCCTAAATGGCAAATTTTCATTTTAAGGGGGCGGGGCTCATGCCAACCCCTTAGAATCACCTTTGCATCACTTGTTAAAGAAATAAAATAGAAAGACAAAATAGGGAGATCTGTGGAGACAAAGGATCGAGGGCCGAAGGCCGCACAAGTTGAATTTGTATATAAATAGACTTAGTTGAATTCCTCTTGTATTGTATGTTTTTCAACATAGTGAATTTATCCTCCTCTACCCATGGTTTTTCCCGGTAAGAGTTTTTCACGTTAAAATTTGTGTGTTCTTATTTTCTTTTTCTTATTGCTTTGTGATAATTCTTTCTTCCATTGTCGATGTTAATTATAACATAATTATATAATTAAAAAATTATATATACCATTAGGTTAAATATATTTTTATTTTTTAAAAATATCAACTAATTTTTAATACATTTTCTTGATTTATTATTTTTATTTCAAATATTTTTTTTTTCAAGCTATATTATTTATAAATAGGATTTAAAGTTTGTAATAAATATTTTTTAGGGATATTTTAAAAGATTTATTTATCCAACAATCACTCAACATTTGTATAAAATCAATTAAACTTTCATTAAGGTTATACTTTGATTTAGATTCTCAATTCAATAAGTAATTGTATCAAAAATAGGTTTGAGCAAATTAATTTTACGTTTACCGTATTTATCAAATAATTTAGAGTTTGAAAATTTTCTTTTTAAAATTAGAAATAAAATACTTGAGTTTCAATCCTTATTAATAGGCTATCCAAGTACTCTTAGAAAGAAAACATATTTTGGGAAATCATCTCAAACCAAAAATGCTTGAATTGTTAATTAATGTAGTTTATATTTTAAAAAATTAATGTAGTTTATATTTTAAAAAATTAAGTTAATTTTAAGGTTTTTAATTGAATTTGAAATATTTCAAGTTTGAATTGTTTTAGATTTAGTGTATCATTTTAATTTATTTAAAATAAAACTGTTAGAGAGCCAACAATACAAGTGTTAAAGTTGCAATGTTAATTCATGATTCATACAAGTCTTGAGTGATAAATTTAGCCATATCTGCTACAAGATCATGCATTTTCACTTTTTCATTTCCTACATTTTCTAACAAGCAATTCTCTACTAGTGCTCTTAGTATAGCTTGTCTCTTGTTCATGTTTGCTTCCAAACTACCTATTTCCTCTATTAATCCCTTTCCAACCCAATCCCTTATCAATTGTTTCTTCAGAATTCCCAAGTCTTCAATATACAATGCACAAGTAAGGAAACAATTTTGGATTCTTCGATCTTTCAATTAATTGTAGTTGAATCTCAGTTGTTAATACACATTGTCTTTAATATTGGTGATACTCGATATGTTTTGGTTCAATTCTACGAGCGCATTTCTCCATATTGGAAGACTGTTTTCACCTCTCATGCTACTGGCAACTATAACTATCACCAACGGTAAACCGGCACAACTCTCAATGTTAGATTTTGCAATTGGTTGTGAATCTGTAGAACTCATTAGGTTTTGACTAACCTTGTCCGAGAACAATGTCCATGCATCTTCATTCGAAAGTGGCTCCATTTTTACGACTTGACAATCCATTCGTTGACATACATCCAATGATCGAGATGTCAACACTAATTTACCCTCAGAAGACTCAGGAATTCCAACTTTTTCAAAAGAAAATCTCTCCCACACATCATCCAATATTAAAACAAATCTACCCTTTTCATTCAAAATTTCAGACAACATCCCTTCTCTTAAAGTCTCGTCTTCATCTTCGGAAATACTGACATTCATTGCCTCTGCAATCTTAGTCTGCAGTTCAATAACACTACATTTCCTCGCTACAGTGACCCATACTATGATCTTGAACTCGATTTCACCTCTTAAGAGTTCATTGTTGACAAGCGTGACAACACTTGTTTTCCCAACTCCTGGCATTCCATAAACTCCAATCTTTTGAACCTCATCATTCCTTAAGTGTTGCATAATCTCATTCTTTTTACGTTTTACTGTTTCAACGACTAAGCTCGGTGTTGGCAACACCTGACCAATGCACGAAAGATCGTTGACAACCAAATCATCAGAAAATCTACCCTTTTCAAGCAATTCTTCAACTTCTTCTTCCTTCTTACGAACATTCTTAACAAGAAATCCACGAGAGAAAAAGCTGCTACCTCTAACTTTGGATTCGAGATTAGGAATTTCCCCATCTATCCTTCTGACATTTTCAATCCACAGATCAACTTCTTTCTTGACTCTCTTTCTCGGGCGCAGCTCTGATTTGATTCTTGATTCAATGTCTTCTTTCTGACCATTTAGTTGATCTCTCTTTCTCTTCAGATTATTTACATTCTGATCAATGCCTCTAGGGAATTCCCAATGGTTTTCAATTAAACCACGTATAGCATTTGCAACTTCAAAAACAGTCCCTGCTTGTTCAACTAACTCCCTGCACAACACCAATACCATACAAGCATAAGAATTGACATCTAAGCATATATTTTAATTTTGGTCAAAGAATTGGTCATTGCTAAGGAATTTAGTATAATTTATAATACTGAGCTTCATGCTTTTGTCAGTTTTGGGAACAAATTTTTCATTTTCTTATTACTGATAGCTTAAATATAATTTTGAATAATGTAACTTGAAAGGTACTGCTCATAAACCAAAGGCCAAATACTGCAAAAACATAAGTAAAAATAACAAATAGAACTGTATTAAGACATCCATAATTGTTCACATTGAAATAAAAACTTCTACGTACATGAAATGTTTTATTGCTGAACCCATCTCAAGAAAATGAGACACTGATTTTGGATAGAAATATAGAAATAGGCCTGTTTCTTGAAACGATATCTGGATAACGACAAAAAGAAAAGGAGTTTAAACAATAAATTTCAAGATAGAAACAGACATCTAAAAACAAAAACGCCCTTAAGAACCTCTTTCAATAGATTTCCAGCAACTTCAGTTTAATTGCACATTTTATAAACTTAAATTCACCACCTAAATGTAGACTTAAAAGATTACATGGGTTTTTCCAGCTTTTAATCCTGGCTTATGGTACTTGCTTGATCAAATTTGTGCATCTTAATCATGAAGAAACCAGAAAACTAAACCCAAATCAAAAGAGAGTCAAGGGAAGATCTCAGAAAAGATAGGAAGCAAAAGCATAGAAATATTTCAAAAACAAGCAAAAATTTTTTCAGGGTTTGTAAAAAATCAAAAGGAACAGAGAATTAGAAATTAAAGTTACCTGATAATTCTGTTTGCCAGTGAAGTCACAAAAACGCAAAACAACCATGAAAAAGATTAATAATTTTGGGAAGAAGGAAAGCTGGAGGAAAGACCAAGTTGAAAGAGGGATGGTCCCATGGAAAATTCAGAAATGAAAAGAAGAAGAAGCAACTTTATTTCCAAAAAAGAAATAACACTAATAAAGAAATGAAAATTCAGAAACAACTTTTGGCACCTGCAGAGTCAAAGGTCAGCTATTTTTGTTCTCTTCCATTTCCAAATTGAAATTAAGTCGAATTTATGAGCCTAATCAAATAAATTCGAGTAATTCAACTTTCATTCGGATTATAAATTTAAAACTCAATCCAATGTTGAAATTTAAGGTTTTCAACTCAATTAACTCAGCCCGATTCAACTCAGATCAATCGCACCTTCATTGCTAAAACGTTACAGTTGTTGCATGCCAATCTGCTGAAATAAATCTCCCAATTAGCCCATCTCCACCGTCATTTTCCCTTCACCTTCAGCGACTATTACCACCCAAAAAGCCTCCATTGCTCTAGCTTCCCATCATTCCCATTGCTATAGCTTTCCAGCTTCAACCATGAATCATCTGCCTTTGACCCTGCTTTCATTGCTATTCGGCTACCTCCCCAACCATCCACAAACAAAACCATAACCCGACAGACATCTCAACCAAACTCCACTCACCAAAGCCATCCCCACCATTCAGGCTATCACCATCACCGAACCTCTATAACCATATATTCCCTCTACCTACCAATCACTCATCTCACAAAGCACATTGTGACAACGGTTTTTAGGTCCACTATATGAATCTTAGAAAACACATGAAATTACGACCTATCATTTTTGTTAGTTAGATGGATTACCTAAAAACTTATCCCTTAATAAAATTTTAAAATCTAATTAAAATTTATTAAAAAGATAAATTTTGATCTATAAAAATGAAATTCGAGATTGAAAATAAAGTTATGCGCAATGCCCGTCAATAAAAACAGTACCATTTAATCATGTATTATCCTTAACTTGAAAATATCAATTAATTTTTGGTATTTAAAAAAGTTGTTTATTGTAGAATCATTTTATAAAATCATCCTATTTATAGAAATTGTAGAAATAGAGCAAGAATAACGAGTTCTTTTTTTCCCACCTACAGATAATCCCCTTCTTCTCTTACTCAACTCCCTTTAATTTTAACTTCCCTTCGTAAAATCGTCCCCCCACGTCTCTTTCAATAACTTCTTTTTCTTATTCTTCTTCATTTTTTTCAACTCCCTTTTTATTAATAAATAATAAATAATAACTAAGAAATAATAAAAAGAACATTAAATTCAAATTCAATATGAACTTAATCCGAATAAAATACGGTTATTACACACACCATTGTCCACCCTTAGTCACCTGACCCCTCCTAAACCATGTCTCAAACTCACTGCCCACTACTCAACCAAAGACTCAATAAACCTATTGCCAATAATCAATAAAACTAAAAAATAGAGGAAAAATAATAATAAAAGGGTAGAAGAGAGTCCCATGATTCAAAGTACCCTTACTTGAGAGCCAGCAATATTGGCGCAGAGAACGACGGCGGACTAGAAATATAGTTGAAACTTAGAGAAGAAGAAACGGAAGTAGAGGGTGTTGGAACGAAAGGAGGATTACCTATGATGGTAATCAGTTTGTTAAACAAGAAGGCAATTACAGATGGTTGAAAACAAGGGTGATTACCGATGATGAAAACAAAGGTAATTACCGATGGTGGTAAACAGAGGTGATTACCGATGGTGGTGAGCAAAGGAGATTACCGATGGTGGAAACTAAAGGTAATTACCTATATAGGTAATCAGCATACAACATATCAGTGATAACAGCAAGCAAGCTTAAGAACCAAAAATGAAACCGAGAGAAAAACAGAGAACTTTTGCACTAAACAGATGAGAAAAAATCAGCAACATTCAAATTTTTGATTAAACAAAAGAAAATATATAGAGGTACAAATTACAAGTTTCAAAGGTCAAAAGACCATAGCATAATAATTTACCTATGCCTATTAATAAGACCCTTGAGCTAGCTGCCATTGCTAGCTATTACATCAAAATCAAATCAAATTAAAAACATGTCCATCTAGCTATATGGACAAATTACAATCAAACTAAAATAAGTTACATAACAACAAAATATTCAAAATGAACCAAACTTGCTGCTGCAACTGGTTCTGCTTCAAATGCAGCTTGCCTTCGGTTTTGCTACTGTTTGTTTGTTGCAATGCAGGCCAAATCTCAACACTCCTCCTTGGACTGTATGTAACAAACACCAATAGATTTCCTTAAAGCTTCAAATCGTGCTGTTCCAAGAGGCTTTGTCAAAATGTCAGCTAACTGATCCTTTGAACAGCAATGCACTAAACTAACTTCTCCTATCTGTTCAACCTCTCGAACAAAATGGAATTTGATCTTGAAATGCTTAGTCTTTCCATGAAAGACTGGATTCTTGGCTATTGCAACTGCTGACTGGTTGTCAACTAAGATCTTAGTAGCATCCAGTTGCTTCTCATTCAAATCACTTAGCAACTTTCGAAGCCAAATGGCTTGATTTACTACTGCTGCTGCTGCAATATACTCTGCCTCAGCTGTGGATTGAGCAACTGTCTGTTGCTTCTTCGAACTCCAACAGAACACACTCGAGCCAATGGTGAAAAAGTACCCCGATGTGCTCCTCATGTCATCTATGCAGCCAGCCCAATCGCTATCTGAGTAACCAATCAGCTTCAGCTCCTCTTCTTTCTTAAACAATACACCAAGCTTCAAAGTTCCCTTGATGTATCTCAACACCCTCTTAGCAGCCTTAAAATGCACCACATTCGAGCAATGCATGAATCTTGCTAACAAACTGACTGCATGCATCAAGTCAGGTCTAGTTGTTGTCAAATAGAGCAAACAGCCAACTAAACTCCTATACTCCCTTTCATCGACCTTTTCATGATCACCAATACTTGACAGCTTCTCGCTTTGAGCCATAGGTGTGCTCACAGGCTTGCAATTTTGGATGCTAAATCTATTTAGAATCTTCAAGGCAAAGGCTTGCTGACTGATGAAGATCCCTCGATCTGACTGGTTTACTTCCATGCCAAGGAAGTAGGTCATGGTCCCCAAGTCAGTCATGTCGAATGCTTCTTGCATCTGTACTTTGAACTCATTGACAATGACATCCTTGTTTCCAATTACCAGCAAATCATCAACATAAATCGAGACAATTAGCAATGTCTCCTCTTTTGATTTCTTCACAAAGAGTGTAGGCTCACTCAAGCTTTTCTCGAACCCGAGCCTTGACAGGTAACTATCCACTCTGTCATACCAGGCTCTAGGTGCCTGCTTCAGCCCATACAAGGCCTTTTTAAGCCTATACACCTTGTTTTCTTGACCCTGAACCTTGTAGCCATCAGGTTGCTCAACATAAATCTCTTCCTTGAGGAAGCCATTCAAGAAGGCTGACTTAACATCCAATTGATGGATCCTCCATTGCTTCTGTGCAGCCAAAGAAAACAGAAGCTTGATGGTATCTAATCATGCAACTGGAGCAAATGTCTCCTCAAAATCAACTCCATATTGCTGGCTATATCCCTTGACCACCAGCCTTGCCTTGTGCTTGTTCAATGACCCATCAGCATTGAACTTAGCTCTAAAGACCCATCGAACACCAATAACCTTCTTCTTTTCTGGCCTCTCAACTAAATCCCAAGTCTGATTCTTTTGAATCATGTCTAATTCTGCCTCCATAGCCCTCTTCCAGTTCATGTCCCTAGCAGCCTCTTCATAGCTTGAGGGCTCAACAATAGCCACATTGCACCTCTGATAAACTTCAGCAATAGGCCTAGTACCTCTCACAGGAGGATCATCAACATTTCTACTGCTAGGTTCATCTTCAACTAACTCCAAATTGCCTTCAGCTGAATCTTCTTCAAACTGACATGCATTCGAACTATCCCAGTTCCAAGTCTTCTCTTCATCAAATCTGATATCTCTACTCACCAAAATCTTCTTTGTTGAAGGATCACAGACCCTATAGCCTTTCTTGTCACTGCTATAGCCCACAAATATGCAAGGAACAGACCTCTTCTCGAGCTTAGTCCTCCTTTCAGCAGGTACATGGACATAGCATACACATCCAAAGACTTTCAAATGAGACACTGTTGGCTTGAGTTCATACCATGCTTCAAAGGGTGTCTTGTCCTTGACAGCATGTGTAGGTAATCTGTTGAGCAGATAGACTGAGCTGTTGACAGCCTCAGCCCAAAAAGAGTTGGGAAGCTTGCTTTGGAACAACAAGCACCTAGCCATATCCATCACAGTCCTATTCTTTCTCTCACACACTCCATTTTGTTGAGGAGTGTACACTGTGGTCAATTGATGATGGATTCCAGCCTGCTCACACAGCATCTTAAATCTCTCAGACAAATACTCAGCCCCATTGTCTGTCCTCAATGTCTTGATCCTACAACCAACTTGATTCTCAGCCAATGCTTTGAACTTTACAAAGGCCTCAAATACATCAGATTTCTGTTTCAAGAAGAAAGTCCAGCAGAATCTGGTCAGGTCATCAATAAAAAGAATAAAATACTTACTCCCATTCAATGAAGGAGTCTTCATCGGGCCACAAATGTCAGAATGCACTAGCTCAAGCTTCTCTCGAGCTCTCCATGCTTGATCAACAGGAAATGGCAGCCTTGCTTGCTTGCCAAGTTGACACACATCACAAACACCTTCAATTGGCTCTACTTTGGTCATATCTTCTGCCAAACCAAGTCTATGCAGCAAGTCGAGTGACCTAAAGTTGGCATGGCCTAGCCTTCTGTGCCATAGACCAGCACTGTCATATTGACTGGGATAAGCCTTCTTTTCAAGTTGGCCAACATCCAACATGAAACACTTATCTGCCATAGGAACAGTAGCAGTTTCTTGCCCAAGAGAGTCTTTGATAACACAAGAACCACTCTCGAACACCAACGAGTAGCCCTTTTCAACTAACTGACCAACACTCAAAAGGTTCTGATCAATATCGGGTACATACAACACATTAGTAATCAGCTTGTTACCTGAACTTGAGCTGATCAATACATCTCCCCTGCCTCTAGCTTCAATCAGGCTTCCATTCCCGATCCTGATCTTCGAGCTAAAACTCTTGTCAAGCACCTTGAACAGACTCACATCAGCTGCCATGTGATGCGAGCAGCCACTGTCCACTAGCCAACGACACTTGGTTTTGCTCGTGGTTGCAAGGAAAGATGCACTGAAGACATGCTCCTCCTGAGCTTGAACGTCTTCAGCAACTTGTGCCTGACTTTGTTGTGTTGGTGCCTTGCCTTTGTTCTTGCAAAGTTTCTCAACGTGACCAAATTGTTTGCATTTCCAGCATTGAACATCTGGTCTTCTCCAACAGAACTTTTTTGAATGTGTGGTCTTCTTGCAGTGAGTGCATGGTGGGTAACTCTTCTTGCTTGGATCTCTTTTCGACCTCTCCTTCTTGTCAAGCCAAGGCTTCTTGCCTTTTTGACTTGCATTGGAGCTCTCCCTAACCTTTGCTTGAAAGGCTCCCTCAGATTGATCCTCTTGTCGATTAGCTCTTCTCTGCTCCAAGGCATAGAGTGAGTTAACCAATTCTGATAAAGAAATGGTGGTGAGATCCCTCGAATCTTCCAGTGAGGAAATCTTAGACTCAAACCTCTCAGGAAGTGTGGTGATCACCTTCTCAACCACTCTACTTTCAGCAAAATCCACACCAAGCAATCTTATGTTGTTCACTATGGCCATTATCCTATCAGCATATTGCTTGATAGTCTCAGCCTCCTTCATCTTGAGATTTTCAAAATCTCTCCTCAAATTAATTTGCTGTTGCTGCCTGGTCTTCTCAGACCCCATGAACTCCTCCTTCAACCTGTCCCAAGCTTGCTTTGGTGAGTCACATGCCATAATGCGAGTGAAGATCACATCAGACACTCCATTCTGCAAACAGGCCATGGCTTTTGGCTTCTTGGCAGACTCCTCAGCATGCTGCCTCATCTGAGCAATGGTGGGATTGGCTCTCAATGGAGGTGGCTCAGTATCATTCTCCACAACACTCCACAAATCGTGTGCCTGGAGGTAAGTCCTCATTTTTACCACCCAAATGTGGTCGTTCTCACCAGTGAACACCGGAGGTGGAGGTGGTGTGAAGCTCATCCTTTTGCAACAAGTTCAACAGCCTCGATTTCCTGCTTCCTTAAGCTTAAACTTCCAAACAACAAACAACAAGAGAAGCCCTTAAAGACTTAGGCTCTTGATACCATTTGTTGGAACGAAAGGAGGATTACCTATGATGGTAATCAGTTTGTTGAACAAGAAGGCAATTACAGATGGTTGAAAACAAGGGTGATTACCGATGATGAAAACAAAGGTAATTACCGATGGTGGTAAACAGAGGTGATTACCGATGGTGGTGAGCAAAGGAGATTACCGATGGTGGAAACTAAAGGTAATTACCTATATAGGTAATCAGCATACAACATATCAGTGATAACAGCAAGCAAGCTTAAGAACCAAAAATGAAACCGAGAGAAAAACAGAGAACTTTTGCACTAAACAGATGAGAAAAAATCAGCAACATTCAAATTTTTGATTAAACAAAAAAAAATATATAGAGGTACAAATTACAAGTTTCAAAGGTCAAAAGACCATAGCATAATAATTTACCTATGCCTACTAATAAGACCCTTGAGCTAGCTGCCATTGCTAGCTATTACATCAAAATCAAATCAAATTAAAAACATGTCCATCTAGCTATATGGACAAATTACAATCAAACTAAACTAAGTTACATAACAACAAAATATCCAAAATGAACCAAACTTGCTGCTGCAACTGGTTCTGCTTCAAATGCAGCTTGCCTTCGGTTTTGCTACTGTTTGTTTGTTGCAATGCAGGCCAAATCTTAACAGAGGGCCGCCCGACCCGAAGGCCTACCCGAAATGTGGGAAGTTTGGGCAAAAATATAGGCTCGAAAAATGGGCTTGGGCAAAAAAATAAAACTCGTTTAAATAGTGGGACGGGTCTCAGGTAAGGTATTTTTGGCCCGGGCCCAGCCCAGCCCGAATTCACTAAAAGACAAAAAAATCTGCTTTTTTTGTTTTGTTTTGAATGTTATTTTCTTGATGTTTTCTCCCTATTTTGCTATCATATTACTATTATATTACTACTATTTTGTTGTTATTGTTTGGATATTGTATCAAACTTATTTTATTGTTAATTTTGTTATTATTTTAAAGGCATTTGTTAATTGTGTTATTATTTTAGAGGTATTTGCTTGTTAAGTTGCATCTATCTTAGTATTATTTAAGTCTACATATTTTTTAAAATTAATTTTCAATTTGTTGGGAAATATTTATTTTGATTTTTTTAGTATTTTTGATGTATTATATATATTTAAAAATTATATAAAATAATATAAAAATTAATACTGGCGGGTTAGGCCGGGCTGGGCCCAGGTTTTAGTATTTTTATATGGGTCGGGTGTGGGCAAAATTTTAGGCCCATTTTTTTTACCGGCCCGGCCTGAACCTAATGAATGGGCCTAAATTTTTAGTTGAGCCCGGCTCGGTCCGACCCATGAGCACCTCTAGATAAAATATGAGTTAATAAATTAGAAGTTATTTTATTTTTAATTAATAACAATTTTAAAAAATTTTAAATTAAATTATTTTTAATACAGGTGACGTAATATACTTGGCTCTTTAATATACGTGGCATAATGTAATTGATTGAAGATGATAAATTTAGTGGAATTATCTAGGTATTTGAATAAAGTAGTAAGTTGATTTAAAAGTTCATGTACCAAATAGATATAAGTTGTCAAGTTTAGACATCATGATATATTTATTACAAATTAGCGTGATTAATAGAATAACTAAACTTTCTAGAACTTATATATAATTTTTGACAAAAAAATATTTGTTTCAAAAAACCAAAAAGTATAATCACAATTTTAAAATTTTACAAATAGTTAAATTATGAAAACTAAAAAAAATATAAAAATTTATATATTATAAAATTATTTTAAAAATTTTAAAACATTCTTCTCACAAAATTAAAAAATATATAATTTTTAAAATTTTAAAATAAAAACTTAAATATAAAACTTGAAAAGATTATTACGTCAATGCGGGTCAATATCAGTGAAAGTCAAATGGTAACTTTCTAAAATTTTTAATTATATTTTTTACTTTATAAATTATTTTTTGAATTTCTATAGTTTTTATTTCTTTTTTATTTTTTTAGAATTTAGAATTTTATTTTTTTTATTTGTAGGCTTAAGGGTGTAAAAAACTCTTAAACTTTTAAAAAAAAAACAATTAAGCCTTTTTTTCTTTTCATTCACTTAGTTACTTAAACTTTCATAATGTATAAAAAAGACCCTCAATTTTTTTTCAAATAAAGCAATTAACCTCCTGCCTTTTTATGCACTCAATTGGGTACTAGAACCACCCTTAATTTTTTTTCATTTAAAGCCACCATGCGTCACAACTAAAGTGTGATATGTGGAAAAAAATAATAAAAATGAAAATAAATAAAAATTATAAAAATGATTAAATTTTAATAAAAATATTTAAAATTTATTAAAAATTAAAAAAATTATAAAAAATCTTAAAATAATAAAATATATAAAAATATAGAAATTAATTATAAAATTTTATTAAGTCTATAAGAAAATTATAAAAAATAAAGAAATATAAAATTCGTAAAAAATATATAAAAATACCATACTAAAAGAAGCATTTTATAAATTTTCTATAAATGTTATTGATTTTTATTTTTTTATCAATTTTTGTCACATGTCACGCTGTATTGTAACACATGATGGCTTTATTTTAAAAAAATCGAGGTTGTTAACTTTAACTGTCAAAGTTAATGGTTAAAGGACTTTTTTGATACATTTATAATTTTTTATATTTTTATTAAAATTTAATAATTTTTATAATTTTTTGTCCTATGTCACACCATGGTTGTGATACAGGGTGGCTTTAACTTAAAAAATTTTAGAGCAGTTAACTTTTCGGATATAAATTGACTGGTATTCTTATTCCCAATGCTCAAGGCTAAAAACAACCAAAACGTCACAATCTAAAGAAACTGAAAAAGTAAAAGCAACCAAAACAGCTGTAAAGCAATTAAAGAACGGGAAACAACAAAACCAAAGAAATAAATGAACCTTGAACCAAAGCAGCAAAAAAACTCTGATATCAGCCATCGAAGCGTTCCACCTCTCCTTTGTGATCAAACCCAGGAAGATGAGAGGAGATACGAAGCTTTGAATCCAGAACGGACATGCGGTGATTCAACACCGAGTTCAAAGCGAAATCTAAACAAAATCGTACCGATGAAACCAGTCCAACCGGTCTTTCATGGCCAAAATCCTTACAGATTTCGGTATATTCCCAGACCAATCCCCAAAGAACTATTGCCGTCGACCTTCCATCGAGAGCATGTGAGCTACTGTATTAATAGATCGAGGCACAAACGAGTAAGAAACATGAACAAACCTATCGAATCTGATAGATTAAAGCTCTTAGAACAAATCTGTCCTTGTTTTTGTTCTTAATGTGTTTAATAGCTGTTAAAGAGTCTCCTTCAACAGCTATACGGTGATAACCTTTCACAGACGCGAATCGCAAAGCTCTTTCACAGGCCCAAGCTTCCGCTACGCAGGCATCGCACACATCTATAAACAGATAAGTCCCTAGCCCTATGATTTCTCTTGACGAGTCTCTTGCAATCACTGCTATCACAGAAATACTCTGATCTTTCTGGAAAGCCGCGTCAAAATTTAGCTTGATAACCCCTGCCTCTGGAGGCCTCCAAAGCTCGTTAACCATGCTTCTTTGGGACATACCTAACCTTTCTTGGCTCAAAGAAAGCTCTTGATCATAACCTTTGATAAACCCTATAAGCTCTTGAAACGACAGCTTAACCCCCTCATGCACTAACTTATTCCTTCGATACCAGAGACTCCAGATAGAAATTATCATGACACGCTTCTGTTGATCATTTGCAGAGGAAAAAGTAGAGGCAAAATGTTGCTTACCACACAACTGCTCTTCGAAGACTGGAGGTTTAATTTGTAAAGAATCCCAAACGGATTGTAGAATACCGCACGACCACAACAAATGATTGGAATCTTCCAAACCAGCCTTGCACAAAGGACAAACAGCTTCAATTCTTAAAGTTCACCGCATCAGATTAGAGAAATGAGGCAACAGATCATTCATCGATCTCCAAACATGTATTTTAATTTTTGCTGGAATGTATAGGCCCCATAAAGTTTTGTAAAAATCCCCATAGGCATTAGGATTAATGGACAGCGTAGAATCCTTCATCGACTCATTAGCTAATGCCCCATACCCACTTTTGACTGTGTATTCTCCAGATCCCTCATGTTTCCAAACCATCATATCTTTCGAATTAGCAGTAGAAATAAGTATAGAAAAGATGCAATCTGCTGTACTATGATCAACAATTTTGTGAATAACTTGTTCCAGGTATGCGTTTCAGTTAAAATTAACTGGCTCACTGTTGTCCAATTTGGTAGCATTTTCTCAATTGAAATTCTGTTGTTCTCTCTTCCAGGCAGCCAACGATCATTCTAGATATTAATCTAGTCGCCATTACCTACATGCCACACCAGTCCTTTATGAATCAGCTCCTGAACACTGCAAATGCTTCGCCAGGTAAATGAAGGGTAAGAACCTATTCTTGCTGTAAAAAAATCTAAACTTGGATAATAGCGAGCTTTAAGTACTTTAGCAAGGGGACAATCAGGCTTTGAAAAATGGGCCAAACCTGCTTTGTTAGCAATGCCTTATTAAACAGACCCAAATTTTTGAACCCCATTCCACCCATGCATTTTAGGCGACATAGAAGTCCCACGTACTCCAATGAATACCCCTCGCTGTTTTGTTATTTGCCCACTAGAACTTATTCATAATACCTTCAAGCTTATGACATAGCACTTTCAGAAGGAGAAAACACTGCATAACATAGAGCGGGATGGCTTACAGAACTGACTTAATAAAAACCTCTTTCCCCCTATTGATAAAAACCGACAGCTCCATCATTCGACTCGTTCTCTGAATCTATCAATAAAATTAGAGAAAGCCAAAGTTTTCCTATGACCCACCATCATAGGCAGTCCTAAATATTTCTCCGGGCTTACAGCCACCCAAACCCCCAATAAATTGGCTATAGTTTCCTTACACAAGAAATGTACATTAGCACCGAAATAAAGAAGAGATTTATCAAAATTCACCTATTGTCCCGAAATCATCTCATATTCACGAATAACATCACGAACCACACACGCTCCCTCATACGAAGCATCTCCAAAAAGGATACAATCATTTGTAAAAAATAAATGATTGATTGACAATCGCTCCCTACCAATTGGTGCACCCTTCATGAGACCTTTTTGCTTTTCTTCCACAAGGAGAGTAGAAAAACCTTCAGCACAAATTAGAAACAGATAAGGACTAAGAGGATCCCCTTGCCTTAGTCCTCTCGATGGAGAAAACCACTTACCACAATCCCCATTAAGACTCACCGAATAGGATACTGAGCAAACACATCGCATCACCAAAACAACCCAATCCGTATGAAAATCCAGTTTAGTCATCATACCAGCCAGAAAATCCCACTCAACACGATCATACGCCTTACTCATGTCTAATTTAAGCGCAAAATTCCCTGTATTACCCGTTTTCTTTCGTTTTAAAGAGTGAAAAATCTCATAAGCGATTAACACGTTGTCCGAAATAAGTCTCCCGGGAATAAAAGCCCCTTGGGCTTCATCAATAACCTCCCCTAGGATAGTACTCATTCGATTCACCACCACTTTTGCAACAATTTTATACATGACAGTACAAAGGCTAATAGGGCAGAATTGTGACAAAAATCTTGGTTTCTCAACTTTTGGTAATAGGACAATATGAGTTCTGTTAATATCTTGAAATTGAGATTCTCTCCGAAGAATAGACAAACAATAAGAAGAGATTTTCGGGCCAATAATATGCCAATACCTCTGGAGGAACATAACCGGAAATCCATTCACCCCAGGTACTTTTAATGGTTCCATCATTTTTACCGCAGAAACAATTTCCTCTTCTAAAAATGCCTTGAGAAGAGATTCATTCATGCTCTCTGCAACTTTCTTCTCCACCAAACCAAACACATGATCATCAAGACCCATTTCAGATGCAGAAAAAAGACTAATAAAATAATTAGTCGCAAGTTTTAAATAATCCTCAGTCGACGAAAAACACCTACCGCTCCCATCCTCTAATTCAGTGATACGGCTATGCAATTGTCTATGAACAGCCATTCTATGAAAATAGCTAGTGTTCCTATCACCGTGCTTTAACCAATTGATTCGAGCACGCTGCTCCTATAGAAGCTCCTCTTTATCAGCTTCAAAATGGAGCCCCATTTGACCATCTGTGATTTCAGCGAGATTCTTATCCGTTGGATCTTGATTGAAAAGGAACTGTAACCTATTTTCCAAATTCACCCGGTTTTTTCTTTCTTCCTTAGCTCGGGATTACCTCCAGCACTGAATTCGAGAACCCAACTTCACAAGCTTTTGCGGAATACTATCGGGAATGTCAGCCCACCATTTTCTAACTAACTCTTTAAAAGAACCATCCAAACACCATTGTGCTTCAAACCGAAATATCTGTTCTTTGTTACCACCATCGCACCCTCCATACTTCGTAGTATCAAGGAGAACCGGACAATGATCGGAGAATGAATGATTCAAATGTTGAACTTGATAACCAGGAAAAAAATTAATCTAATCCAACGTTGCCATACCTCGATCCAAATGTTCTCGAATATTTGTATCTGAAAATTTACCCCTTTCCCAAGTAAACCATCTACCAACAAAACCAAGATCATGGAGATTGCAATTTTCCAGAATTGATCGGAAAGCATGCATCTGACGTTCTGATCTAAGCCTACCACCTTTCTTCTCAAAAAAGCTTGTAATTTCATTGAAATCACCCAATAGCACTCAAGGAGTAAAATCACCTCGACTTAAGTGTTTTAAAAGATCCCAAGAAGCACCCCTAAATTTCTCTTCTGGATTTCCGTAAAAACCCGTCAACCACTAGTTACCTCCACTCTTAAAGTCATGAATGTCCACATCAATATGAAAAGATGAAAAACTTCTAAGGCTCACCAAAGAATTCCCTTTCCAACCCAAGGACAATCCACCTTTCGATCCCATCGCCCCTACATCAATCCCATTCTCAAAATTACACTTCAACCTAACCGCTTCCATTCATTTGGTACATAATTTTGTTTCCATAAGAAACAAAATGCGGGGATTAACAGCTCTCAACTTATTCTTGAGCCTTTTAACCGTTTGAGGCCTCCCCAAGCCACGAACATTCCAACTTAGTATTTTCATGGCTGACCGCTGCTCTGCATATCAGAGCCAGCCGATAAATCGATGTGAGCACCATCCACTTTACTATCCATACAAGCAATCTGACTTGTCAGAATTCTCTGTCTTTTCTTTCCTTCCGATGCTGCCATTGCATTATTTTCCTCTTCCAATACTATATCCATAGGCCCATTAACCAACCCATCAACAATAGCTGGACTATTACCCATTGCACGACCACTAAACTTCACATTCGGTAAAATTTGCTGATTTAAACCTAAAAAAGGAACATTAGAATTTAACTTCGGATCCCCTAAATTCCTCCCCATAATCCGTACAGAATCAAATCCACCATTAATAAAATTATTCCAATTGGCACTTTCTATACTCGAATTTGAACATTGGGAACCATCAGCTTCGCGCAACCACCTGCTGGCCACTGTGTGACGCCACCCTGGTGGTGCTCTCAATGACAAATCCCATCCATACACGATTTTCGAAGGTTCTATTCTTAATCGAAAAGGACAGTAACTTTCCCCATGCCGCAGCTTCCCATATATGAAACAGAATAGGCTAAGCTTTTCATATTTAAACCTAGCATAAGTCGTGGAAGCCCCCTATCTGAATCTTCTTCTTACGCTTCAACAGCGTCGTTACATCTAAACAAACCTGAATCCGCATATAGGAATGATGACCGGAGAAGGACTGAGTAGTATCATAATCAATAAACTTCCCAAAAAAATCTCCAAATTGCTTCGCAGTGATTCAGACATCCAATCAATCGGTAAATCATGGACTTGTACCCAAAACTCCGTATGAATTAATGGCACCAATAATGGATTTTCGCCTTCTTGGATTTTTTCCAGTAAAAGCAGATGGTTATTGAAAAACCATGAGGTGCCCGAAATCACCCTTTGAATGTCAACCTCATGAAAAAACTGAAAAAGATACCGCTTATTGCCCAGATCTGTTATGCAGATTCCCCCAATAGGATGCCAGAGATCCGCCATCGTATTACGCAGAGACGGAAAATGAACAACACTATCCGTTAATGCTCTTCCAACCAGACAAAACTGAATATTGTTCTCCAACACTACACCTTCCTCATGAATAGCCTCCTCTTCTTCATCCAGCAAACTCAGATTGGCTAACTCCTCCTCCATAAAAGCACCAAACAGAATCGGAACCAAGCCCCAATATTGATTGTTAAAGTGAAACAACGATAGCCAAGAGAACCAAAGACAGAGAGAAGAACCGTGTCAATCGACAGACAAAAGAACCGTATCAAACAACAGACTAATATGAACGTTAGAGTAGTTAACCTTAATAGTAAACTATTAACGTTAATAGTCAAAGGGCCTTTTTGATACATTTGATAGCTCAAGTAACCAATTGAGTGCCAAAAAAAATAATAAAAACTTAAGTGTTTTTTTGAAAAAGTTTGAAGGCATTTTTTATGTATTTTAAAAGATAGAGACTTTAGTTTTTTTTTTTTTAAATTGAAAACTTTTTACACCATTAAATTTTATTTTCAATATATAATCAATATATAATCAATATATATGAATGCGATGTGGTAATTTTTAACTTTAGTGCGCTGAATTGATTAATAAAAATTAACGATTAAGAGTGAATTTAAGGAGGCATGTGTCCTTCCCTTATTAGTGTTTTTTATTAATAAAAAATGATAAATTTTAATTTTTAAATAATAAATTAGGCTGGGATGTTCTAAAATTGAAAAATATCAAATTGAAGCTCGGCTCATGAATCCATGTCTTTTAAGTTTATTTTTTTAAAAAAAAAAAAAAACCAAATTAGTTTCTGACCCTTTTTCTGTATTTTGGGTAAGTGAGAGCAATAATGAAGCAGTAGTTAGTAGTTAGTAACTTCACTAATTTTTGAAGCTATATTTAGCTCCAGTTTCTACTTATTCCTAATGCAGAGTGAAAGTAATTAAGATTGAACTTCAGTTCCAGAAGCACAACATACTCAGTTTCTTCGTATCCTTTCCAAAACTATTATATTTTTGGATAAATTTAATTCCTTGAAGTTTTAATTCTGCCTTTAGATAATTGACTCAACTTTTAATATGCCATTATCTTAATGATGAATCAAATTTTAGATTCCATCCTCTGCTATTCTTTTAATATTTATATTATGTAAGGTCATCGTTTCCAAGGTGGATTATGGTATGTATGGGCATGTCTGAAGCAAAAAGTAGAGACTGGAAAAGCAACACATTATGAATACATAACAAAGTTTAATTCTTTTTGGTTGGATTACAAATAAAAATATTCAAAGCATTTTATCCCACTCTAATTTCATTTTATCCAATTCTAGTTTCCTTTTTTCCATTTCTAATTGCATTTTATCCACTTCTAATTGCATTTTATCCAGCTCTAATCGCTGTTCATCCCGCTCAAATAGCAACCTATCAAAGTTCCAGACATTCTCCGGTCTCTTAACTGCAAAACTGATCAGAAAGGGCTTCAAAAGAGATTTGGTATCAGGATCATCCCATTTCACTGATTCCCACCACTTCTTTTGATCTACATAAATACGAAGTTTAGGAGGTGAAGATTGTAGGACTTGGGGAAGTTTAAGAGGCATCCTTTTTAATTTCGGACAGAGTTTTACCGCAAACCATTCAAGAGATTCACAAACCACTACTGCATCAACACTACAAATGCTCTTTAATTTAGGTAGACCTTCTAGATCAACTCTCTTTAATTCTGGAAGACAAAATTCCATGGTAACCCTTCCTCTTTCCTCCCTTCCAATTTCTTCTGATGCTATTATTTCCTCTAGTTGCCAACATTCCGAAACCTTAAGCTCCTTTAAATTTAGCGGCATGGAGTTTGGAGAGAACAACTTTTTCATATTGTTTATTTGCCATATTACAAGATATTTAAGAGAGGAAAAGGTGCTAAGTGAACTTAGGACAAACATGGAGAAAATCGGGTATTCTTCACGACCATAATAAGCGCACTGAATAACATGCAATTCCTCAATGTGACGTGGAAGCATAATCTGGTTGGGATAGATATCACAATCCCATAATTCAATCCTTTTGGATGTATAAATTTCCATTTCCCATTTTCTGTTACCCACAAGGATGATGAATTCACTAAGATCTTCTCGACCATGAAAAGCTTGGAGATACACGTTCAAGTTGTCAAAGTTGCAAAAGCTCCCTTTAAAGGTTTCCAATTTCTTCAACTCACTAACCTCCTTTCCGCTTATTCGACCAACTTTTAAATCTTGAAGGCAAGAAAGTCTTGACAATATTCCACTAGGGATCTCATTTACATTCGTAACTAAATTATCCAAATTTAGGTACTTCAGGCTGGACAAGTTTTGCATTCCATGAGGGACTTCCTTGATCGCTGTTCCTTGAAGATCCAACTCCTTTAAAACTCGAAGCTTTGACAACGATGGTACATGCTTTAAATGATCACAGAAAGCAAGCAATAATGTAGTGAGATTCTTCAAATTTGATATCGATTTTGGGAGACTCTTGATAGGATTCCCAGAAAGATTAAGAATCTTGAGTCCATCCATATGGTTGAAGAAACCTTCCGGAATACCCTTTATACAACAATCAGCCAGCAACAATGTTGTGAGCATCGGACACTTTGGTGGTAACATTTCCAAGGGATACAGAACTTTTAACTTCCAATTCCACATCAATGAAACCTTCTCCAAATCCTCACTCCATTCTTGGACCTTCGGTGGCTCCCTTAATCCCATGTCAGCTTTTACCAAAAATCGAGGTTTTGCACTTGTGATATGTAATGCCATGTCCCTTACAAGATCATGCATCTTTATTAATCTTTTATTGCCGCTTCCCTGAAAAACTTCTAACAAGCAATTCCTCAAGAGTTTATTCATTATTGCATGTCCCCTGTCAAATTCTGCCTGCCTGCTATCCATTTCTTCCACAAGCCCTTCTGCAATCCATAATTGAACAAGCTCTCCCTCTTCAATTATCTTATCTTCAGGATATAAAGCACAACTGAGGAAACAATATTGAAGTTTTAGATCATTCAAACGATCATAACTAAATTGCAGCTGCTGGAACACCTCATCTTCCAGTGCATTAACACTGTGTTTGTGTTCAGTTAATTCCTTTAGTGCGTTCCTCCATTCAAATAGGTTATCAATGCCCTTCATAGCAGAAGCTACAGTAATTACTCCCAATGGCAAACCCCCACAACGCTTAGCAATCTTTTTTGCAATTGGTTCTACCCCTGGAATATTTAGAATATCCCGACCCACCTTCTCAGAGAACAAGTTCCATGCCTCTTCTTCCACCAAAGGCTTTACTTTAATTGCTCTACAACCCATTTTTTGGCACACATCAATTGATCGCGTTGTCAAAACTAGTTTAATCCCAGTAGATGGCTCAGGAATTCCTACCTTCTCAAGGGAAACCGCTTCCCATATATCGTCCAAGAGCACCACAAACCTACTCTTCCGAGACAATGTTTCAAACAGCATCCCTGCCCTTCTTGTTTCACATTCGTCACCACAAAAAGTTACTTTAATTTGACTTGCAATGGCCTTCTGTAGCTTAGCAATACTCATCTCCTTGGATGCAGTGATCCAAATCACAATATCGAACTTCTCCCTCTCGTGTAAGAGCTGATTGTTTATAAGTTTCATGATGCTTGTTTTCCCCACACCACCCATCCCCCAAACTCCAATCTTTCCAGCCTCATCATCCATCAAGCACTTCCAGATCTCTTCCATACAGGCCTTTGTACCTTCACCTGATAATCTTGTTGTCGACAAAACCTGTCCAATCCATTGAGGATTGTCCACCACCAAACCTTCCTCGAATTTGCCTTGTTGAATAAGTTCCTCAACTTCTGTTGTCCTCTTTAACACATCGTCTGCATGAAATCCACGTGTAAGAGTACTGCTTTCACTGATTCGTTCATTAAGGTTTTGAACTTCGCCGTTGATTCTTTCAACGTTTTCCAACCATATCTGGACCTCCCTCTTGAGTTTCTTTCTTGGCTGCAGCTCTGCTTTCATTCTAGAATCTGTATCTTCCTTCACACCATTCAATTCCATTACTTTCCTTTTCAGGTCATTCATATGCTGATTAAGGCTTCTGTTATTGTCCCAGTGTTTATTAATCTTATTCAGAGCAAATTCCATGGCTGTAAGTTAAGAGTACCGCATAACATGTAATATGTTAGAAACTAAATAATAATGCATAGCTAGCTGTATGTATCTAAATAACATAAATCTTTTTAACAGATTCCACAATAAATTTCACAAGTTATAAAGATGTAATCAAGAAAATTTCCCTCACAAATGATGAAATGAAATTAATAGAAAATAGATATCTAGAGTCAATCCAAATAAATTACCATAACGAATTCTAAAATGTTATTACTCGATTTTTAATGCAGTAGCAGCTTTTGTTGTTTCGGTGTCATTTTTCATAGTATGTTAACATGCTAAAATATCTACATACTGTTATTAAGCTCCGAAATAAGAGATTACAAATTTGGAAATTATACTTTAGAAAGCAAGTCCTAGTCTCAGTTCCAATGCCAGGATAATCCTCCTTCATTTACTCTTCTACAGTAAAATGTGCCTAATGGGATCTTGGAAGCACATGAACTGTAGTTGTACCAAGTTAGAACACAAATAATAAACAATTTGTATCAAGTTGTAGTTAGTGAGCTCTGTTACAGAGTCTTGATTCTTCCATATTCTAACACAGACGACTTCAGATATAAGATAAATAGATGTGATCTTCCTAGTATATGAAAATAACTGACACTCACCCTTGAAGTGGGCAACATAAATAGTTAATAAGCATGGAGCAAAAAGCAATATATGTCATTGCAAGCATGAAAAGGAACCAAGTTTGTTGCAGTTTAATGAGACTTAAAAGAACAATAAAAAGTTGAAATTCAATAAATACCTTTTCTGACTAACTTGTTCGACCGGTGATGATGACCACAAATGAGGAAAGCCAGCAAAAGAAGTTGGTTGCTTGCTGATAATATGATGGGAAACCGGTAGAAGAGAGCCACTCCAAAGGGTTTTATGTAGCTGCCTTTCACTCACCGAATCTTACTTTCACCTACAACACAAAGGAAACCACTGCTGAAACCTGAAATACCGATAAATTTAACTAATTTTTTTTTTATAAATGAATAAATAGATTTATTTTTAAATTAAAATCGTAATAAAAATATCAAACTTTTGGATAAAATATTAATATACATGAAAGTATTTGAATTTGATAATTTTAACTTACTTGATACTTAAAATTTTCTTCTTATTGATAATCACTGTAGTTTGGACAATCAATAGAACCAGGGCCGAAGCCAGAACAACTTTTAAGGGGGCCGAATAAAATTTTAACTTTTCATAGTCTATATCTTTATAATTTTTAAAGGATTAAATCAATTTTTATAATTTTAGGGGGGCCAAAGTACAATTTTACCTTTACTAATTTAAAATTTTAAAAATTTCTAAAGGGACTAAATAATAAATTTTCATTTTAGGAGAGGGCCGGGCCACTGCCTGCCCACCTGGCTACGCCTCTGAATAGAACTGTGGGAAATGTCATAAAAAATCGATTATAAATCATTTTAATTTTTTTCTTAATCAAATAATGAATTTAAAATAAATTTCATATTTTTAAATGATTATAAATAATAAATTTATTTGTTTTAAGAAAAGTTATTTTACTGTTTTCAAAATTAATATACATAATTAGTAAAGAAATATATTTTAGAATGAATCTGAACCAAGGGTTGTTCAAATCCATTGTATACTTGAAAAAATAATCATAAAATTAAAAAAAATCTAAAATATGAAAAATTAGAAAATGGAAATTTTTATAAAGTACATTAGTTTATTTTTTAAAAATATATTTATTTTTGAAATTATAAAAGTATTAAAAAAAACATTCAGAATCAACCTCAACAACTCATCATTTTAGTTACATATTTTATGATTTTCGACATATATGGAAAAGAAAACGACACACACCATGAAAATGGCAACATAAGTAATTGCAAGCATGAAAATGAAATGATAGTATGTTGCAGTTTAAGAGGTTTGAAAGAAGAATCAATATACTAACTTGTTGGATGGGTGATGATGAGCAGAAGTGAAGCTCTTGATAATATGATGCCAAACTGCTAGAAAAGAGCCACTCCGAAGGGTTTTCTATGCCTGCCCTTGAGTCACCTATAACACCAAGGAAACAGACGAGAAAGCCGTTGATACAACAAAGGAAATACTTTTTCTAGGAAAATAGGAGGAAAGCAGTAGGAAAAGTAAATCAAAGCATAGTCAGCTTGCATAGCTAATTAAAGGGAATCCTAGACAATATGCTAAATGTATTTGCTATTTTCTATATGATAATTGAAGTTGTTTATTGGTTGGGAAACAATTAATTTATTAGTTAAAGTATGTTGGATTCTTTTATATTCTTTGTGTATTTAAAATTTTGTCCATTTATTTATATTTTTAAGAATTTAATTTTTTATTTTTTAAATTTAAAAGTTTTAATTTAATTGTTAATATAGTTAAAATTACTCTATTAAATTTACGGCGATGAAGGAGATCCTAGGAGTCCTTTGAGTGGCGTTCCTAGGGGTGTGCAAAATTCGGGTAAAACTAAAAAAATTTGGTTAACCGACTGAATTCGGTTGGTCGGTTAATCGAATTTTTTGGTCAGGGGTCGATTAATAAATTTTTAAGTTTTCAATTAACAGTTAATTCAGTTCGAAAGCGGTCGGTTAACTAAATTTTTTCGGTTTAACCAAAAAAATTAATAAATAAAATTATAACATACAAATAGCCCACTATTCACTCAAACCCAATCCAATATAAACCCAATCAAACTAAAACTAATTACCTAACCCAATTATCCAACCCAATCATAAAAATTACATATAATTTAATAAATAAAAATAAAAACAATTCGGTTAATTTGGGTAAATCTGGTAATTCGGTTAATTTTATACTAATTTTAACCAAAAATTAAAAAATATAATTTTCTGTTAATTCGGTTAACCGACCGAATTAACCAAAAAAATTTTGACTCGATTAATGGTTAAAATTTTTGAAGGGTCGGTTAATTTGGTTAATGGTGTTTTGGGTCGGTTAACCGACTGAACACCCTTAGGCGTTTCAACTCTGGCGAAGATGGTGGATGCTTTGCCGACGGTGGGGGAGGCCTTTAGCCATGGATAGTGGTTGAGCGCAAATATAAGAGAAAGCAGGATGGAATTCAGGGACAAAAAGTAAAAAAATTGGATGAAAATTTAGAAGGTTCCATATTTGAAGCACTGGCTTCCATGGCAACTGAATCTTTACTGCTGAATTTGGAGGCGCTTTCTAAGAACCTTGGAACAACTAGGTTTATCCAAGGAGATTTCCTCAAAAATTTGAAGGGTAAAGGTATTGAAAAAAAAAGTATGGATCGGTGGTTGGGGTTAACATAGGGGAAGGTATATTGGGCTATGGTAGCGAGTTTGGGCCGGGCACAAAATCTGGACATTTGAGGAATAATAGCATGGGACAGACGCTGGAATTAAAGGTCCATGTTGTGCCGTGTGATGATGATCTAGCACCTTCTAGTTCTGGGCCTTTTACGGCGTTGGGCTTTCAGTAGCAAGGTCATAGTTCTTCGGTGGAACACCTTGGGCCTCAACTGACTACAGGCCAGACTCCTCCTTCCACTAGTCTGGGCTTAGAAAGTGTAGCGGGTTTTGGAAGTAATAACCCAACAGTCCCTATGTAAGGCCCCAAATTATCTGTCTATGTTTCTATAATTGATTGACACAAATATATGCCTGCTTCAGTGGTTAAGTGTTTTGGTGTGTAAGAGAGGTCTTGGGGTTCAAGCCTTAACTTTGGAAAATTTTGGTATTTTGTTTACTTAAGCCTTAACCTTGTTCAGTGGTCTTAAGTTTAATTATTTGTAAATTTATTTTAGAATGGGTTTGTTGATCTGATGGTTAGGTGGAATGTTAGTTGCTGAAGGTCCTGTGTTCAAGTCCTTGCGCAAGCGTAGGTGTTTATATTTTTATTGCTCGATCAGTTAAGAGAGTTTGAATTGTATTGGAATCTGAGTAGTGGGTGGTTGAAATTGTATGAAGTGGTGGAATTTGGGTTGAACTAGTTCCCCAAAAATCTCTTTGGGAAAACCGACGTTTCTCTCTCTTCCTCTTCTGTTTTCTTTTTTTTCTCTTTATTTCTTTTCTCATCTTTTACTTCATTTTGTTTTTTCCTCTTTTTATTTCTTTTTTGTGGCTGAAACTCTACCAAAATTTCGTCTTTTAAATTCGTTTCTTAGTTCATCAGTGTTCTTGGGTGTTCTAGTGAGTGTAGTTAGCGAGATTGTTATTTTGGATTAAGTATATTGTAAGTGATGGTATTCATTTGTCTTTGGAGAAGGTTAAAAGGCTGAAGTTTTTCCAATCGGTGTTGTGGAGGTGTTGAAACATCATTGCTCAATCGAAGGTAAGGTTTTTAATGGGTTATTGATTATTTGTCTCGTTATGATTTCGAGTAAGAATCGTTTTAAGTGACTAAATTGGTGACTTATTGGTCAAATATAGGGTCTGGTGGTGTTAGATTTATGTTTGCTGCAAAACAAAATAGGTCTATACCCGAAAATACAGAAAATGAAGATTTGGCAAAAGCCTAAAAACCTCACTGTCAATGCCACACGGATATGTGGTCGTCTATGTGGTAGGCCGTGTACGATGACACGGCTGTGTGTTTAACGAAGGCTAGGCCGTGTGCGAGGCACGACCATATGGTGGCCGAGTGTGGCCGTGTGAGCCACACAAGCACGCCACACGAGCGTGTAGATTCTAGGCTAGGCTATGTGAAAAAGTCAGAGAGTGAGGCCCTACTAATTGTATCACTCTATATGGATGATTTGTTAGTAGCTAGAAGCAAGGAAGAGTTGATTGATGAGTTAAAAGTACATGTGCGAGAAGTCTTTGAAATGACAGATTTGGGAGTAATAGCATACTTCCTTGGCATGGAAGTAAATTAATCAGACCAAGGCATCTTCATTTGCCAGCATGCTTTTGCTTCGAAGATTCTAAACATATTTTGCATGTCAAATTGCAAAATTGTCAGTACACCAATAGCTCAAGGTAAAAAGTTAACAGGCAATAGGAATCAAGAAAGGGTTAATGAAAAGGGGTATCGAAGCCCAGTAGGATGTCTTTTCTACGTAACAGCTAGCTGACCAGATATCATGTTTGCTGTTAGCCTCCTGTCCAGATTCATGCATTGTTGTAATGTTGTCATTTTAAAGCAGCTAAAAGAGTTCTCAAATATGTGAAGGGGACTTTGAATTATGGAGTGAAGTATGAGAAGGCAAAGGAGCTCAAGTTAGTAGGGTATTCTAACAGTGATTGGGTAGGTTCTATCGATGATATAAAAAGCACTTCTAGTTACTTCTTTACTCTTGGATCAAAGAAGCAACAAACTGTTGCTTAATCAACAACTAAAGCAGAGTACATTGTAGCTGTTGTAGTTGTTAATCAAGCCATTTGGCTTAAGAAGTTGCTATGTGATTTGAACGAATAATAAGTTGAAGCTACTGAAATCAGAGTTGATAATCAGTCAGCAGTTGCCATAGCCAAAAATCTAGTTTTTCATGGCAAAACCAAACATTTCAAGATCAAATTTAATTTTGTGCGAGAACTGAACAATTAAAAAAAGTGAGCTTGGTTCATTGCAGCTCAAAAAATCAGTTTGTCGATATTTTGACTAAGTCCCTTGGTGCTACAAAGTTTGAAGTCTTGAGGAGTAAGATTGGCATTTGTTGCATACAGTCCAATGAAAAGTGTTGAACTTTGGCCTGCAATGCAACAAGAGACTAGCAGCAGCTCAACATGCAGATCAGCATCGAAATAGGACCAAGTGTAATAGCAACATTTTATTTCTTTTGGTTCATTTGTAACTTGTTTTGGTTATTATGTAACTTGACTTCAAAGTTAGTAGGATTAGTTAATGAATTTGATGTAATAGTTGATATGTTAGCTTCTTTTGTGTGTAAGTTTAGCTTTGTTTTAGTCTTGTATTAGTGGTAGCAATTAAGCAATTAGGTGACTGCCTTGTGAACAAGTATCATATATATATTTTCAATCTTAATGAAATGATCAAGTAATTTTTCATCCATCTTCTTGTTCAATTTCCTTTGCCTTTCAAATTTAAGCTTCTTTTCTTTTATTTTGCTGCAAATGTTCCAAAATCCTCCTTCATTTACTTTTCTATAGTAAAATGTGCCTAATGAGATCTTGGAAGCACAAGAACTATAGTTGTACCAAGTTAGAACACAAATAATAAACAATTTGTATCAAGTTGTAGTTAGTGAGCTCTGTTATAGTGATAATATTCTAGAACGATATATTTTTATGTGTTAATTGCATATTTATTTTGAGTATGATCCTACTAATTTGAACTATTTATGGTCTTTTATCTTGTAGGGACTAAATTAAATGAAAAAGTAAATTTAAGGGCAAAAAGCGTGAATTTGGAGATAAAGTGGGCCAACATGAGACATAGGGAAAAAGGTGGTACCGAAAATGCAAGCATGGAAGACATAAGGACAAAAATGCAAAGAAGAGATTTTATAAATGCAAAGAAGAGATTTTATAAATACAAGACTCTATTTAATATTAATTATATTACGATAATTGTTAAAGAGTTTTATTTAGATTTAATTTTGGCTTTTATCTTTAATTATCTTTATTTATTTGTATTTATCTTTTATAATTTAAGTAGGACTAGACTAGATTTCTTAGTACTATAAATAAAGGATGGAGTGATACAAATTTCATATATCTTTTTTGTAATTACTCCCTCTCCCAAAAAGCCTAGCCTTTGTTCTTTTCTTTATTCAATAAATTTCCCTCTTTCGTAACATTTATTTCTTTTTCCCCAAAAACATGAGCCACTAAATTTATCTAGCCAAAGGCTGTCAAAATTCCCAAAAAGGGATTCATGAGTCTTAGAATCCGCGCTTAGCCTTCTCAACGAGTATTCATCGCTTCTTCGCATTATGGGACTAACACTTCCATCCATGTCCCTTCAAAAGTGATCTTTTCATCTTGTGCAAAGGCAACCACTTTGTATGTTTTGGGAAGGTTGCATAGTCAGTTCGTTAGCCTACTATGTCAGTGGTTGTCGAGCCTAAGAGATAAAATGCAGTGGCATTTGCCATTGAGAAGTGATGATCTAGTGTAAGACGGTCCCACATGAGCGACAGTTTGCTAGAGTTAGGTTCCTCTAAATCATAAGTCTAAACCCCAAGTGGAGCTGGTGGTCATAGGCGTCCTCTTCTACTATAACTAGCTTATTCAGTTCGAGAAGGATCACCTAAAAGCCAAGGATTGAACCCAAAGAGGGATCGAGACAACCGGAGGTAGGAATCTCGCTATATAGAAAACCCTCCATTTTTCTTAGGCACGATTCTGTCCGGGATCTCATGAAACAAAACATTGTGCAACTTTAGTCCCTGAGGATTTGACCCTACTTCCCTTATACTATTCTTTTCATTATATTTACAGGGATATGATATATTTGGTGTTCTCAATGACGCATCATATAGAGTCTTGATTTTTCTATATTCTAACACATACATCTTCAGATATAAGATACATAGATGTGATCTTCCTAGTATATGAAAATAACTGATACTCAACCTTGAAGTGGGCAACATATATAGTTAATGAGCATGGAGCAAAAAGCAATATATGTCATTGCAAAGCATGAAAAGGAACCAAGTTTGTTGCAGTTTATGAGACTTGAAAGAACAATAAAAAAGGTGAAATTCAATAAATACCTTTTCTAACTCGTTGGATGGGTGATGATGACCACAAATGGGGAAAGCCAGCAAAAGATGTTGCTGATAATATGATGAGGAATTGGTAGAAGAGAGCCACTCCAAAGGGTTTTATGAAGCTGCCTTTCACTCACCTGAACTTACTTTCACCTACAACATAAAGGAAACCACGGCTGAAAGTTAAAATACCGATGAATTTTAACTAATTTTTTTTAATAAATGAATAAATAAATTTATTTTTAAATAAAAATCTTAATAAAAATATCCAACTTTTAGATAAAATGTAAATATATATGAAGATATTTGAATTTGGTAATTTTTAGTTACTTGATACTTAAAAATTTATTGACAATCAATAGACTGGTCGTGCATGTCATAAAAAAATGACTATAAATCATTTTAATTTTTTTCTTAATGAAGTAATAATTTAAAATAAATTCCATATTTTAAAATGATTATAAATAATTTAAGTAATAAAATTTTAATTTATTTCAAAAGATGAAATTTATTTGTTTTAAGAAAAGTTATTTTATTGTTTTTGAAATTACTATACATAATTAGTAGAACAATACATTTCAGAACGAATCTGAATGGTTCAGATTCATTACAGACTTGAAATAAAAAATCAATGGAATTTTTTATAAAATACATGAGTTTATTTTTTTGTTAACTATAGTTTTTTTTGAAATTATAAAAGTACTAAAAAAACTTTCAGAATCAACCTCAACAACTCATCTTTGGTTACATATTTTACGATTTTCGACATATATGAACAAGAAAACGACACTCACCCTGAATATGGCAACATATGTAACTGCAAGCATGAAAATAGAATCATAGTATGTTGCTGTTTAAGAGGTTTGAAAGAAGAATCAATATACTAACTTGTTGGATGGGAGATGATGAGCAGCAAATGAAGGTCCTGATAATATGATGCCAAACTGCTAGAAAAGAGCCACTCCAATGGGTTTTCTATGCCTGCCCTTGAATCACCTACAACACCAAGGAAACAGGTGCGAAAGCAATTGATACAAGAAAAGGAAATACTTTTTTCTAGGAAAATACGAGGAAAGCAGTACGAAAAGTAAGTTCAGTCTTAGAAAAAGCTTCACGGTAATGACTTTAAGAAAAGTAAATCAAAGCTTAGTCAGCTTGCATTACTAATTAGAGGGAATCCTAGACAATATGCTCTATATTTTGCTATTTTCTATTTGATAATTAAAGTTGTTTATTGGTAGGCAAACACTTAATTTATTGGTTAAAGTATGTGTAATCCTTTATATTATTGTATATTTAAAATTTGGCTCATTTATTTATATTTTTAAGAATTTAATTTTTTATTTTTTCCAGATTTAAAATTTTTAATTTAATAATATAATTAAAAATTTTCTATTAAATTTAAGTTTATTATAATATCAATTTTTTATTTCAAAATATTACATTATTGAATTTTAAAAAAATAACAATATTAATAATTAAATCTAAAATTTTAAATTTATAAAAAATTAAATTCTAAATAATAAAAATACAAAACTTGAATAATATTTAAATAAAACATTTCCACGGCTTCCATATACAAATATAATTCGTTTGATAAAATATGATTTAGTTTTTAAACTAAAATGAGATGCTTTTTATTTGGTCAAAGAAGGCAGCTATGGAAAAAGACGAGGAAAGGACCCACACGGTTTAACCTTTTGGTTTCTTAATGATTTATGATAAATATTTTAAAAGACTTCTTTATCCAGCAATGACTCAAACATTTGTATAAAATCAATTGAACTTTAGTTAAGGTTAGACTTTGATTTACATTCTCAATTCAACAAGTAATTGTAGCAAAAACAATTTAGAGCCTAAAAGAAATAGGTAGTGATTTAGAGTTTGAAAATTTTCTTTTTAAAATTACAAATAAAATACCTGAGTTTCAATTCTTAGGTTATCTAAGTACTTTCAGAAAAGAAAACATATTTTTGGAAATAATCTCAAACCAAAAATGTTTGAACTAGTTTATATTTTAAAAAATTAAGTTAATTTTAAAGTTTTTAATTGAATTTGAAATATTTCAAGTTTGAATTGTTTTAGATTTAATGTATCATTTTAATTTATTTAAAATAAAAGTGTTAAAAAGCTAACCATATACGTATTAAAGTTGCAATGTTAATTCATGATTCATACAAGTCTTGAGTGATTAATTTAGCCATATCTGCTACAAGATCATGCATTTTCACTCTTTCATTTCCTACATTTTCTAACAAGCAATTCTCTACTAGTGCTCTTATTATAGCTTGTCCCTTGTCCATGTTTGCTTCCAAGCTACCCATTTCCTCTATTAATCCCTTTCCAACCCAATCCCTTATCAACTGTTCTTTTAGAATTCCCGAGTCTTCACGATACAATGCACAAGTAAGGAAACAATTTTGGATTCTTTGATCTTTCAATCGATCGTAACTGAATCTCAGTTGTTGATACACCTTGTCTTTAATATCGATGATACTTGATATGCTTCGGTTTAATTCTACGAGTGCATTCCTCCATATTGGAAGACTGTCTTCACCTCTCATGCTACTGGCCACTATAACTATCACCAATGGTAAACCGGCACAACGCTCAACGATAGATTTTGCAATCGGTCGTAAATCTGTAGAACTCATTAGGTTTTGACCAACCTTGTCCGAGAACAATGTCCATGCATCTTCATTCGAAAGTGGCTCCATTTTTACGACTTGACAATCCATTCGTCAACATACATCCAATGATCGAGATGTCAACACTAATTTACCCTTAGAAGACTCAGGAATTCCAACTTTTTCAAAAGAAAATCTCTCCCATACATCATCCAATATTAAAACAAATCTACCCTTTTCACTCAAAATTTCAGACAACATCCCTGCTCTTAATGTTCTCGTCTTCATCTTCGGAAATACTGACATTCATTGCCTTTGCAATCTTAGTCTGCAGTTCAATAACACTACATTTCCTCGCTACAGTGACCCATACTATGATCTTGAACTTGATTTCACCTCTTAAGAGTTCATTGTTGACAAGCGTGACAACACTTGTTTTCCCAACTCCTGGCATTCCATAAACTCCAATCTTTTGAACCTCATCATTCCTTAAGTGTTGCATAATCTCATTCTTTTTACGTTTTACTGTTTCAACGACTAAGCTCGGTGTTGGCAACACCTGACCAATGCACGAAAGATCGTTGACAACCAAATCGTCAGAAAATCTACCCTTTTCAAGCAATTCTTCAACTTCTTCTTCCTTCTTACGAACATTCTTAACAAGAAATCCACGAGAGAAAAAGCTGCTACCTCTAACTTTGGATTCGAGATTAGGAATTTCCCCATCTATCCTTCTGACATTTTCAATCCACAGATCAACTTCTTTCTTGACTCTCTTTCTAGGGCGCAGCTCTGATTTGATTCTTGATTCAATGTCTTCTTTCTGACCATTTAGTTGATCTCTCTTTCTCTTCAGATTATTTACATTCTGATCAATGCCTCTAGGGAATTCCCAGTGGTTTTCAATTAAACCCCGTATAGAATTTGCAACTTCAAAAACAGTCCCTGTTTGTTCAACTAACTCCCTGCACAACACCAATACCATACAAGCATAAGAATTGACATCTAAGCATATATTTTAATTTTGGTAAAAGAATTGGTCGTTGCTAAGGAATTTAGTATAATTTATAATACTGAGCTTCATGCTTTTGTCAGTTTTGGGAACAAATTTTTCATTTTCTTATTACTGATAGCTTAAAAATAATTTTGAATAATGTAACTTGAAAAGTACTGCTCATAAACCAAAGGCCAAATACTGCAAAAACATAAGTAAAAATAACAAAAAGAACTCTATTAAGACATCCATAATTGTTCACATTGAAATAAAAACTTCTACGCACATGAGATTTGTTATTGCTGAACCCATCTCAAGAAAATGAGACACTGATTTTGGATAGAAATATAGAAATAGGCCTGTTTCTTGAAACGATATCTGGATACCTACAAAAAGAGAAGGAGTTTAAACAATAAATTTCAAGATAGAAACAGACATCTAAAAAAACAAAAACGCCCTTAAGAACCTCTTTTAAATTCAATAGATTTCCAGCAACTTCAGTTTAATTGCACATTTTATAAACTTAAATTCACCACCTAAATGTAGGCTTAAGAGATTACATGGGTTTTTCCAGCTTTTAATCCTGGCTTATGGTACTTGCTTGATCAAATTTGTGCATCTTAATCATGAAGAAACCAGAAAACTAAACCCAAATCAAAAGAGAGTCAAGGGAAGATCTCAGAAAAGATAGGAAGCAAAAGCATAGAAATATTTCAAGAACAAGCAAAAATTTTCTCAGGGTTTGTAAAAAATCAAAAGGAACAGAGAATTAGAAATTAAAGTTACCTGATACTTCTGTTTGCCAGTGAAGTCACAAAAACGCAAAACAACCATGAAAAAGATTAATAATTTTGGGAAGAAGGAAAGCTGGAGGAAAGACCAAATTGAAAGAAGGAAGGTGCCATGGAAGATTCAGAAATGAAAAAAAGAAGAAGCAACTTTATTTCCAAAAAAGAAATAAATAATACTAATAAAGCAGAGTGTACAACTTTTGGCACCTGCAGAGTCAACGGTCAGCTATTTTTGTTCTCTTCCATTTCCAAATTGAAATTAAGTCGAATTTATGAGCCTAATCAAATAAATTCGAGTAATTCAACTTTCATTCGGATTATAAATTTAAAACTCAATCCAATGTTGAAATTTAAGGTTTTCAACTCAATTAACTCAGCCCGATTCAACTCAGATCAATCGCACCTTCATTGCTAAAAAGTTACATTTGCTGCATGCTAATCTGCTGAAATAATTTATTACAATCCTATCTTTTCATGATAATAAAATGGTTTAATATTATAGAAAGCCCTCGAAATTTTTTTTAAATTAAGGCTCTGTTTGTTTGCCGGTAATATATTTTTCGAAAAATGTTTTTTAGAAAATAATTTACTTTTTTGGAAATGATTTACTTTTCTAGTGTCTAGATAAATTTATGTAAAATATTTTCTGTTGTTTAGCAGATTTTCTGAAAATATTTCATAAAAGTTGTTTTAAATTAAACAAATATATATTTAAGAATTTAGGGTCCGTTTCATTGTTTAATTGAGTTTATTATATTTATATTAATAACTTTATATTTTAAATTGTTTTTACATATATTGCAATGATTTATTTATAAATAAATAAATCAAATTAAATATAAAATAATACTCAATTATTAAGCTAGAATATTAACCGTCATAAATTGAAAACAAGCAATGTCAAATAAATTATTTCTAATTGTGTTATAAAAAATAAAAAAATAAGAATTGAATAATTATAAATTAGCTTCCAATCCACAATTAATACTAGAAATTAATAATATTATCCAAATGCATAATTAATAGTACACCACATGATAACAACAACATTGTCCATGTTGAGTAAATTTGAATGGAGACAATAGAATTGGAGACTTGTATGAAAATAAACAGTAGACTTCGAGGCACGGATGATCTTTTCGAAAGAGAACTATTTGCCCCCACACAAAGTTGCTAGAGGGTTAAGACAAAGGTCCTCCTAGGATATAACGAAGTTTTGAATTTTCTTTAATTAGCAAAACCGAGAAATTCCCTAACTCTTACTCTAATTTTTTTGGAAATAAGATTGATTGTAATTGATTAATTGTGAGCACCATAATTCCTCTATTTATATTCATTCAAAAGAATACAATTTGAAGAGTCACAACCCTTCATATTAGACATAATGTCCCATAGAAATGTATTTATTGGATGATAAATCATCACTTTTAATTTTAATAATGTTTAAGAATAATTAAAATTGTAAGATGATAAATCATCATTTTTGAATAGTGCTCATATTAATTTGCAATCTATACTTTGTATCAGTCCAAGTGCATAGCTAATATTAAACCACATAAAAGTATCAATAGCTTCAAACTTGAAAAAAAATTTTGAAGCCAAATTATACTTAACATATATATAGTTAAAATTATAGTTTTCTACATCAAATTATCTATGTGAGCGTATTAGGAGCTTCAAAACATACAACAATGTTTTCATTTCAACAGCTTCTTCGAGTTCTTTGACCAACCATTAGTATTAGCTTATCTTAAGAAACCAACATGACATTAGACATGAAATACAAAACAGTGCATTATCACTAAAATGCTCAAAAGTCTCCTTATCCTTGCCTCTTATATACAACAAAGCCTGGATCCAACTCATGCACACCAAAAGACAAGATAGTAAACACAAGACACAAATCTAAGGATACAAAAATACTCATCTGTTATATCATGATTCTTATGGATAGAACAACATAGGCTAGTAATAAATTGCATATATTATGGAATGTCAAATAGCATCAGATGAGTTAAATATAACCATGGATACTTATAATGGCATATTTCTAAGACATCAAAAGTACACTTCAAAAAATGTTTATTTGTGTTAGTAAGGAAATTGTTATTACAAGCAGTATAACTTGCCCAAGGGATGTAGATTGTTATTACAAGACATCAAAAAGTACACTTCAAAAAATGTTTATAAATTGTGATTACAAGCAGTACACTTCAGAAATTGTTATTTCTAATTGTTGTTTTTCATTTAAGCTAACATCAGAAACATTGGTTTAGGAGGTAGATGTTGCCTTCTTAGCTTTCTCAACTGTTTTTTTCTTACAGAATTCCTCCAGCTGCAAGAAAGGAGGGATCAATTGTAACAGTACTTGGTAAACATACTCTAAATAATTATTTGTTCATTTGCAAAAACCCATTTATGTAATAAAATCTAACTGAAAACTTTTATCATAAGCATAAATCCAAAGAGTAAAAATTATACAAAATCCAATCAACCAAATGGATTGTTTAGGAGGATATTAACTTTTCAAACTATGTAAAAGGCATAGCATTCGAACACAAAACATAGAATCTAGAATGGGAGTTCTTTTTGTTTACCAGCCCTAGTTAGTAGAACATGAATGACTACTGAAAAAATCATAACAACAGTTCTAAACAACTAGAGTAAATTCAACACATCACAAAATAAAAGTAAAAATAAGACACTTCACTCAAGCACAAACACATGTAGGCAACCTTAAACTGCAATGCTATCGTTATGCAACTTAAATACACTCTTCATCTGAAATCACTGTTATTAGAGTGTCAAATGTAGTTAAACTTCTTCATCTTTTCCAGCTTGAATACAAACAAAAGCACATAATGACAAAAGTGAATTCTCAAATCCAATTTAAGAAGAAAAACCAAAAAACATTGGTCATATTTTTAGCTCCAATAGCATCACCTTAGAAGGCATAAAAGCATTGAAATTCCCAAAAGGTGTAATCTAACAAAATAATTGATTCCATATACCATCAATTCCAGACATGATCTACCAGAGAATTGCAAGACAATGCAAATATACTACAGATCATATATGAAAATACCAAAATAGACCGCCAATTTTAGTCTTATTCTGAAATCGATATCCCAAATAGCTGACTATATAGTAACCAAACCATTTACTAGATAGAAATCATATTTCAAAACAAAAAGAAACTATTAAATCAATCGATAAATTAAGGGGAAAAAATTAAGAACAAAAATATGTACCCAGCGCTTCCTAGCTATAGATGCTCTTGTTTCCGTGAAGAAGGCAAGGCCTGAGTCGATACCAATTTCATTTTACCCTTTCTCTCTTTTCTTTTTTCTTTTTTTTTTTTGAATTTAATGATGAGAATTCAAAATCAGCAGATGAACAAGGAAAACTTTGAAAAATCGAATTTATTTTACAAAATTCTCAATTGTTTACTCCATTTCAAAGAATTCAAATGCGGGAAAATTGAATCTGGACCTGTAAATACCAAAACTGAGCTCTCTGTAGAAGATGTCCGGTAACTCTTCTATCAAGGTCCGAATAGCGTAACCCATATTCACGTAATAATCCTGCTTCTTCTCTTCCTCTTTGCTAGGCTTCGATCCTCGCTTCATCGGAGCCAAAAATTGTACGTACAACCTCAAGTTTTGGCTCAAACCCGAAACTGTACTGCCGACATCTTTAATACCGACCCTAGCGTTGGTCCTTGACCAAACTTTCTCGTCATCATTCTTTGAAATCGTGCAGCTCTTGAGGAATTTAGGACAAGGGGTAGGGTACCTGGCAAATTTGTTAAGAGATTGGAAAAAAAAAGATAGATAGATAACAAAAACCAGAATGATCGAAAAGATAAAAATGGGTAGACTAAAGAGAATATAAAGGAGGGTACCTAACAATGGCACTGATTTGCAACCCAAGGGGAAGGGGAAGGGGAAGGGGAAGGGGAAGAGGAAAGGGGAGAAGAAGGCGTCATTTTCTCGTGTTTTGGAAAAGCTTTTACAGTGGGAATTTGTTTTCCACCAAACAAATGGTGAAAAATGATGAAAAATATTTTTCAGAAAACAAAATAAAAGCAAACAAACGGAGCCTAAGCCCTTGTTTTCTTCTCACTCAATTGAGTGTGCTCAAACTTTTTTTAAAAAAATCAATTAAAGCTCTTTTTTTATTATACTTAATTGGATATTTGAATTGTGAAAATGTATTAAAAAAATACTTTAACTGCTAATTTTAACAATCATCACATGTCACAATCACGACGTGACATATGGTAAAAAATAATTAAAAATGATTAAAAATTTAAATTTTAATAAAAATATAAAAATATTTAAATTTTATTAAAAATTAGAAGAAAAAATTTATAAGAATTTTATAAAAATCGTAAAAAAATATATATATAAAATATATAGAAATATAAAAAAATTATAAAATTTTATACAGTCATAAAAAAATTATCGTATCAAAAGAAGCACTTTATAATTTTTCTATATATTTTTTTTATTTTTATCATTTTACTCCACATGTCATGCTGTGTTGCGACACATGATGACTTTAACTAAAAAATTAGGGATCATTAATTTTAATAATTAATTATCAAAGTTAATATTTAAAGAGCTCTTTTGATGCATTTTATATTTTTTATGATTTTTATAAAATTTTAAATATTTTTATATTTTTATTAAAATTTAATTTTTTTTATTTTTTTCAATTTTTTGCCACATGTCCCGCTTTGGTTGTAACATGGAGTGGCTTTAACCGAAAAAATTAAAGGTAATTAACTTTAATCGTCAACTATTAAAATTAATGGTCAAAGAGCCTCTTTGATGTATTTTGACAATTCAAGTACCCAATTAAGTGGAAAAAAAGTAAGGGTTTAATTGTTATTTTGAAAAGTTTAAGGACTTTTTTAATACATTTTGAAAGTTCAAATACTCAATTAAGTGTAAAAAAAGAAAAGCAGGGACTTAATTGATTATTTTGAAAAAATTGAGAACTTTTTATACTATTCTAATTGTATGTCATGTTGATATAAACAATTCTGAAGCAAAAAGCAGAGAACGGAAAAACAAGACATCATGAATACATAACAAAGTTAAATAGTACACTTAGGAATTGCATTCATCATAGTTTTGGGACACTCTACAAAAGAGGTTACCAGATAACAAAATTCGCGAAGCGCATCAAATGAGACTTGGCATCAGGATCATCCCATTCCACTAATTCCCACCACTCCTTTGGCTTTACATGAATACGAAGTTTAAGAGGTGAAAATGGTCGGACTTGGGAATGTTTAAGAGGCATTGTTTTTAATTTCGGACAATATCTTACGCCAATCCATTTAAGAGATTCACAAACCACCACTGCATCAACATTGCAAATACTCTTCAACTCAGGTAGCCATTTCAATACAAGTTTCTTTAATTTTAGAAGGCTAAATTTCATGGCAAGCATTCCTCTGTCGTCTGATTCAAAATCTAATGCTATTATTTCCTCCAATTGGACACATAATGAAATCTTAAGCACTTCTAAATTTAGCGGCACGCAGTTTGGAGAGAACAACTTTTTCATATTTTTCACATCCCTTATTTCAAGATATGTAAGAGAGGAAAAAGTGCCAAGTGAGTTTAGGACAAACCTGGAGAAAAGTGGGTAGTTTACGTGACAACAGAAAGTGCAGTTACCAATATACAATTCCTCAATCTCACGTGGAAGCATAATCTAGTTGGAGATATTGCAATCCCCTAATTCAATGCCTTTTGTTGTTAAAATGACCACTGGAAATTGTATTTTTCCCATATGGATGATATATTTACGAGGCTCTTCTCGACCATTAAAAGATTGGAGATACATGCTCAAGTCTTAGAAGTCGTAAAACCTCCCTTCAACCATTTCTAATTTCTTCAACTTACCAACCTCTTTTCCACTTACCAATGTTTCACTAGCATTCAAAATTTGAAGGCAATAAAGTTTGGACAATATTCCATTGGGGATCTCAAGTACGATCGAATGGTTTAGATCTAGGTACTTGAGACTCAACAAATTTTGCATCCCATGAGGGATTTCCTTGATCTTTGCTCCTCGAAGATTCAACTATTTTAAAATTCGAAACTTTGACAATGATGGCACATACTCTAAATGATCACAGTAAGCAAGCAATAATGTAATGAGATTCTTCAAATTTGATATGGAATTTGGGAGACTCTTGATAGGATTAAGAGAAAGCTTAAAAATCTTGAGTCTATCCATATGGTTGAAGAAACCTTCTGGAATACTCTTTATACCACAACCAGACAGCAACAATGTTGTGAGCATCGGACACTTTGGTGGTGACATTTCCAAGGGATAAAGAACTTCTAACTCTCGATTCCACATCAATGAAACTGATAACATGATTATTTTGCATCATTTCTTGTGTTGAATCCGGTTTATTTTTGAATTAGTCCCTACTAAATTAGTATTTTTATGATTTAATTCTTGTCAGGGGTGCAATTAACCAAAAGCAAGCTGAAAAGGGCTAAATTAGAAGAAAATCATGAAAATGGGGGCCAAAGCAGAAAGATGGAGCAAACCAAGGACTAATCGCAATTTTGACTTTGTAAAAATACTAAAAATAGGAAGATATTTTAGTTTTATTTTAATTTTAATTTAATTTATTTTATTTAATTAGGCTATTTTTAGTAAACCCTATCTATATAAATAGGGGGTTTTAGCTCTTAGGAAATCATCCCTCATTTTTGTATTCCTACTCCTATTTGGAAATACATTATCCTTTTTATCTTCGTTTTCCTAATTCAAATTGAGAGTTGGATTGTTTTGTCTTCTTTTTACAGAATTTGTCTAATTCTCTTTTCAAATATTTTTCCCTATCCATTTCCATTATTTTCCATACAATTTCCATCATTTCCCATAACCTTCAAGCATGAATAAATTCATGCTTAACTAAATTCTATCTTAGCCTTAGGCTGGTGTTATTTTCGGTCGAAAAATTGTGAGATATGTAACCGAGCTAAAAATCTTTGTAAGCGATATTCATCTTTTTCCTAAGTATCGGGATTGACAACTCATCCCTTAAGGTTAACTCGATTCCAATTCAAAAATAGCTCGTTGATTTGGGGGCGTGTTTACTGACAGTTGGAGGAAAGAATCGGTCGTGCTGTATTCGATTCTCCGAGAACAAATTAAGGAAGAGGTGATCGGGTTTAAACGACCCACGCGGTTAAGGCTGTTAATTCGAATTGGGTTCTTCAGAATGCAAGGCTACTGGGGTCTTCGACCGGGAACACGTTTATCTCGGTTAGATAATTGGTAAGGGTTAGTTTGTAAAAAATTCCGGGACCAGCTACGAGAGGAAGAACTGGTGATTAGGACGTTCTTAATCACTATAACCAGCTTATTGTTGAAGGAGAAAATCAACTTTCAAGGATCGATTCTTGACACAATAATTACCGAGTCTAAGGTTGAGGCTATTTATTTCTGTTTTTGCAATTCTAAATTTAACTCTGATTTGCATTTATTTTCAATATTAATTAATTGTTTATTCTAGATTATTTTTCTAAATATTTTAAAACCCCCCACTTAACTTGTTTACTTTATTTTTGGCAGGCACGTCTAGAGTCGTGGGCACGACTCCTGACATGACATTTGACACGAAGGATATTCCATTCAAAAGCTAACATAGAAGTTGAATACGATGTCCAATCCCTGTGGATTCGACCCTACTACCACTCTTTACTACAATTTAGAGTTATTTTAGTAGGAAATAATTTTGGTAGATTCAACGCCCATCAAATTTTGGCGCCGTTGCCGGGGATTGGAGGTATTTTTCAATTTTCTTTTATTTGTTGCCTTATGACCAGATCTTCATCTGGAGATTTCGAATACGACCCGGAGATTGAGAAGTCGGCACGAGCACGACGAAAAGAGACAGAAGCTCTTAAACGTGCAAGTAAAGCAGAAACTGAGCTAGGACAAGGGATCCTAGAATCCGATGTTGAAAGGTTAAGTGAAGTAATTCGTGCAGGGGCAATTCGACGTGAGAAATGAATCGAAAAGGTTGAACTTGAGACCGAACCACTCTTCGAAACAAAAGGCAACCTCGACAAACCAGACGAGATGGCAGAACCAACGATACGCCAGCTTGCAGCGGCTCCTGATGAACAACAGCCCTTATGCATAACCTGTCCGGCAAGAGAAATGCCGTTCGAGCTAAAATCGGGTTTGATCCATTTACTGTCCACCTTCTGTGGACTCTAAAACGAAAGTCTGCACACATTCCTTAAAGAATTTCATATGGTATGCACAAGCATAAAGCCTCAAGGAGTAACCGAAGACCAAATTAAACTTCGTGCTTTTCCATTTTCATTAGCTGACTCTGCTAGAGAGTGGCTATTTTACTTACCTCCAGGATCTGTCAACACATGATCTGACATGTCTCTTTTGTTTCTTGATAGGTTCTTCCTTGCAGCTCGAGTAGCCGAACTAAGGAGGGACATCGTAGGAATACATCAGAAGGACACTGAATCGCTCTACGATTACTAGGAGCGGTACAAAAAGTTGTGTGCAAGCTGCCCACAACATGGACTGACTGAACAGTCACTTTTGCAGTATTTTTATGTGGGTTTGCTCCTAATGGAAATGAAAATGATAGATGCTGCAAGTGGGGTGCGCTTTTCAACATGACGCCTCATAGAGCGAGAGAGTTAATTTCAACCATGGCTGCCAACTCTTAGCAGTTCCGACCGACTACAGAACCTACGAGACAGGTTCATGGGTTAAGTTCTCTATCTTTAGAAGATAAGATCGATAAGTTGACTAATATTGTTCAAACTTTGCTTACAGATAAGATGGACCCAGCACGGTTGTGCGGAATCTGCACCAAACTAGACCACCCGACAGACTCATATCCTATTCTGCAAGAAGATTCAACCGAAAAAACAAATGTTACCGGAAACTTTCCAGGACCACCCCAAAGGCGGTATGACCCATATTCGAACTCGTATAATTTTGGGTGGAAGGATCACCCAAATCTTAGTTATGGGTTAAATCATCGGTTCAATCAACCATACCAACCAAGGCCGCCTCCAAATCAATAGTTACCATCCCCGAAGTCATCTTTGGAGGCCATAGTAGAAAGGTTAGCAAACAGTACTGAAAAATTTCAACAAAAAACTGACTTATATTTGTAGGAACTGGATAAACAGGTGAGCAAACTCGCGCTCACAGTTAGCCGCTTGGAGTCCCAAGGTAAATTTCCATCCCAAACAGAACCAAACCCTCGACACAATGCAAGCACCATGACGTTAAGGAGTGGTAAGGTTTTGGAGCTTGAACCTGACATAAGTCGCGCCCGTGACACTAGTCACGACAAGAAAGAACTCGACGCTGAAGCGTCAGAGCTTCCATCCCAAACAGAATCAAACCCTCGACACAAAGCAAGCACCATGACGTTAAGGAGTAGTAAGGTTTTGGAGCTTGAACCTAACATAAGTCGCACCTGCGACACTAGTCACGATAAGAAGGAACTCGACGCTGAAGCGTCGGCAGAGCTGACGCTAAAGAACCCGTTTGTAGTACCACCTCTGTTTCCTGGGAGGCTTGTCTAATACAGAATGGAGCGAGAAGAAAAAGAGATCCTCGACACCTTCCAAAAGGTAGAAATTAACATACCCCTTCTCGACACAATCAAGCAGATCTCAAGATACGTGAAATTTTTAAAGGAGTTGTGTACGAGTAAGAGAAAACTCATAGGTAATGAAAAGGTAAGTGTCGGAGAAAATTTTTTTGCCGTTCTACAACGGAAAATACCACCCAAATGTAAGGACCAATGTATGTTTTTCATATCCTGCAAAATAGGTAGTGTTGGTATTAAAAAGGCAATGTGTGACTTAGGCGCATCAATTAATGTTATGCCTTTATTAATTTATAAACTACTTAATACGAGTCCTTTGAAAGAGATAGGTGTAATTATTCAACTTGCAGATAGATCCGTGGTGCATCCGGAGGGGGTATTGGAAGACGTTCTTGTCAAGTCCTATACAGGAGTCTAGACCTTAACACCATTAAGGAACTGGAGGAGTGGATAACCATCGAGGACTTGTTCACGAGACAGCAGCTCATTTGGAGGCGTCTCAAGCATGAAAAGCTTCAGGTAAAACTTTTGACTTGCCTCCTTCACAAACTAAGCTTGTACCATCTATTTTACAGGTTCCAGAACTGGAGCTCAAACCTCTTTCGAGCCACTTGAAGTATGCCTTTCTCGGCAAAGGGGATACTGTACCAATAATAATCTCGAGTAAACTCTCGAGTGTCGAAGAGGAAAACTTGGTACGAGTACTTAGGGACTACAAAGAGGAAATTGGATGGACGATAGCTGACATCAAAAGGTTGAGCCCCTCGACTTGTATGCACAAAATTTAAGTTGTGGAGGATGCTGTTCCGAAAAGAGAGGCTCAAAGGTGCCTCAATCCACCCATGATGGAAGTGGTAAGAAAAGAAGTCCAAAAGCTACTTGATTCTAGGGTGATCTATCCCATTTTCGACAATAATTGGGTTAGCCCAGTCCATGTAGTTCCGAAAAAGATCGGAGTAATCGTAATCGAGAATTCATCAGGTGAGATGGTTCCCACTCCGGTCTAAAACGGGTGGAGAGTCTGTATCGATTACAGGAAGTTGAATTCACTAACTCAGAAAGATCATTTTCCACTTCCTTCTATTGATCAGATGTTGGAACGGTTAGCTGGAAAATCTCACTATTGTTGTCTTGATGGTTACTCAGGATTTTTCCAGATTCCAGACGCACAGGAGGACCAGGAGAAGACGACGTTTACGTGCCCATTTGGCACGTTCGCGTATAGACGAATACCGTTCAGACTCTGTAATGCACTAGCCACGTTCTAGAGATACATGGTAAGTATATTCTCTAACTACATCGAGAAAATAATCGAGGTATTCATGGACGACTTATATGGTGATTCCTTTGAGGTATGTTTGACGAACCTTGCAAAAATTTTGGAAAGATGTTTAGAATTTAATCTTGTTTTAAATTATGAAAAATGTCATTTTATGGTAGACAAGGGATTGATTCTATGCCATATTTTTTTTACCGAGAGAATTTCTGTCGATAAAGCGAAAATTAACGTTATTAACTCACTACCATACCCCACAACTGTGAGGGAGATTCGATCTTTCCTTGGTCATGGAGGTTTCTACAGGCGATTCATTAAAGACTTTTCGAAAAATGCACAACCACTTTGCAACCTCTTGTAAAAGGACAAGGAGTTCGAGTTCGACCAATCATGTAGAGATGCGTTTGACACGTTCAAACATAAGCTCATGTCAGCCCCTATTGTTCAACCACCAAACTGGAGTTATCCTTTCGAGATAATATGCGACGCTAGTGACCATAATGTGGGAGTAGTACTTGGATAGAGAATCGATAAAGAACCACACGTCATCTCTTACGCATTTAAAACTTTAGATGCCATCCAAAGTAATTATTCGACTACTGAAAAAGAATTTTTAGCTGTAGTATTTGCTTTAGAAAAATTTTGTTCATACTTATTGGGAACTAAAATTGTGGTTTTTTCTAATCATGCAGCTTTAAAGTATTTAATCGGGAAAAAGGAAGCAAAACCGAGACTTATAAGGTGGATACTACTTTTGCAAGAATTCGATCTTGAAATAAAGGATAAAAAGGGACGTGAAAATTTGGTAGCTGACCATTTGAGTCGAATTCCTCATTCGAAAGATGCGACACCTCTTAAAGATGATTTTTCAGATGAAAACTTGCTTGCTGCTCACACGATCTTTCTTTGGTACGCAGATATGGTAAATTATCTTGCTCAGGTATAATCCCTTCTAATTTATCGCTATCTGAAAAGGACAAGATAAAACGTGAGTTGCGACATTATATTTGGGATGACCCTTACCTTTGGAAATATTGTTCCGACCAGGTAATCTGTCGATACGTTGCTGAAACTGAGGTAAATTCGATCCTATCTTTTTGTCATTCTTATGCATGCGGTGGATATTTTGGCCCCAAACGAATAACACATAAGGTACTTGAATGCAGGCTATATTGGCCACATATTTTTCGAGATGCATATTTATTCTGTAAAATATGCGAAAACTGTCAAAAGGTAGGTAACTTGAGCCAAAAAAATGAAATGCCTTTAACACCTGTGTATGTCTGCGAAATTTTCAATATGTGGGGCATTGATTTTATGGGCCCTTTTGTCTCTTCATTCGGTAATATTTATATTTTACTTGTAGTTGATTACGTATCAAAGTGGGTGGAAGCGAAAGCCACTAGTGGTGCTGACACAAAAACAGTGGTCGATTTTCTAAAAAATTATATTTTTTTTTAGGTTTGGCACACCCAGGCTTTGATCAGTGACCGAGGTACGCATTTTTGTAACAAGGTGATTGACACGCTGTTGAAAAAATATAGAGTGGTGCAATGAGTCGCTACGACCTATCACCCCTAATCGAACGGTCAAGCTGAAGTGTTAAATCAGGAAATCAAGTTAATTTTGGAGAAAACCGCTAAATCGGATAGAAAGGACTGGAGCTTGCGACTCAACGATGCACTTTGGGCGTACTGAACCGCTTATGAAGGACCCATAGGTATGTCTCCTTATCGACTAATTTTTGGTAAACCGTGCCATCTTCTTATGGAGCTAGAACATAAAGCGTATTGGGCGGTCAAGCAGTGCAACATGGAATTGGAAGCTGCAGGTAAACATCGTAAATTACACATCCAAGAACTCGAAGAAATTCGACGAGAAGCGTATGAGAGCGTCCAAATTTACAAAGATAAGGTCAAGGCATACCATGACCAGAAGATAACCCGTAAACAATTTATTGTCAAACAGGAAGTATTACTTTATGACCCTACATTGAGAATTTTTGCAGGTAAGCTTCGAACTAAGTGGCTGGGACCTTTTGTTGTTACTCACGTGTTTCTACATGGTGCAGTCGAGATTAAAAGCGAAGTATCCGGAAAAATTTTTAAAGTTAGCGGACAGCGACTAAAGCCTTTTTACGAAAATTTTCATTCCCATTTGGTTGAGGACTTGGTCCTCGAAGAGCCGACTGAATTAATTTCCAGGTCGTCGAGCTAACGACGTTAAACAAAAGCGCTTTTGGGAGGCATCCCAAACTTATTTCTGTCTATTTTTATCTATTTAAATTTTTAGAGTTTAGGTTGTAAATAAATAAATTAATTTCTATTTTTAACTCAGTCAATTTTGTAGGGGCAATAAGGTCCTAAATTTTCGTGAGTACAGGTAATGATGGTGGCACAGGCATGACATGCTCTAAACAAAAATCCCAAAAATTTCTACCTTCATAAAATTTCTATACCTAAATCCAACACCCATATCTCATAATATCCATTAAAAACCCATTTAACCATAAAAAAACCCAATACCCAAAAGAAAAGAAAAATCCAATTTATCCTCAAAACCCAAATAATACCCATTTACCCATTTAGCCCAATACCAAAATAACCAAAAATTACCCAAATACCAGTGCAACAAAAATCACCCAATAATTTAACCCATTTTTTTTCCCATCTATCCATTTAACCCAATTACCACAACAACCCAAATACCCACCATCCATATAACCTAAACACAAAATAACCCAATAACCCAATTACTCCATAAACCCAAATACCCAAACCCAATAACCAAACACATTCCTCTAATACCCAAAAACCAACCCAAAAAGAAACAAATAATAAAAAAACCCCCCAAATTTCCCAATTACTTCTTCATCTTCTCCATCTATTTTAAATCTCTAGCCCCATCACACCCTCACGCCGCTGACCAACCCATAGCCGACACCACCACCGCCGGTCACCCTTGCGCTATCGCAGCCCCGTTCTGCCACCATTACTGCTGCCATCCGTCTACCACCGTCGACTCTTTTCTTCTTCTTTATTTTATTTTCTTTTTTCTTTCTTTTCCTCCACCCAAAACCACCATTCGTCGGGCCTTCCTACCGCCGCGTTACTGTCGAATAGTACCCCACCATCGACGTTGGCTTGCTTGTCGCCACCAATCGCCGTCGACCGTCGTCGCCATCCCCTTTCTCCTTTTAAAAATCCATTTTTTTTCTTTTTCTCTATCATAAAACACCTACAACCACCCTTCTAACACCTTAACCGACCACAAAACCATAAACCCCCACCATAACTTTCGAAAATGGGCCCAAATTCGCACCCCAGCCGCTACCGTGGCCGTGCATGCCACCGCCGCTGTCGACTTACCACCACCGAACGGTCAGAACCGTTTACTTGTGACAACCACAACAAAGGCATGGTTCGCACTCGGAACCAAACGGCCGACAACATTCCGGTCTCACTCAACCAAAATCGGCACCGTTTCTCTGCACCTTCCGTTTTCGACATAGGCGACGATGAACCCTCTCCTCCTCCTCTAAGACGAACGGCTGCACAGAGAAGAGCCCGTAGCCAACGTAGCCCGACTCCAGTCCCGGTCGAACCTCCACAACCGGACAGCAGTCCCTATATTTTTGAAAGGTCGATTTCCAATCCTCAGCTTACTTTACCTTTACTAACATATCATGCAGATGATTTAGACGAGGCCCACACCTTTGGTAACCATGTTGAAGCGCCTTCGACAGTAAACAAACACGTATCTCAGCGCCAAACTTGATCGTCCACTAGTCAGAGTCGACGACTACCAACCGAGCCAGTAACGCCAACGATCAGCAGTACTGATGCTGCTAAAAATTTGAGTCCACCTGACTCGCCCACAGAATCCACTCGCCCATCACGAAACAGTCAACGTGGTAGGCAAAATCGCCCCAAAACCATTCCCACTGAGGGACGATTACGCGGGTTTCTAGCTTTTTTGACACCAGAGAAACGTACACGATATGATAACATACGCCAACGTCCACTCCCGGTTTGTAAGTAAATCGATTTCATTACTCTTAATACATTAGATATTCATGATGCTGTACTTAATTATTTTGATGCTATTGGTTAGAGCTCATTTGCGCATATTTCTCGTACTGTATATTATGAATTGATCTATGAGTTCTACACTACATTTAGCTTCGATATTAATGCATTATAGACTGTTGAAACACAAAATATTATATGCTTTCGTTTGCTTGGTAGGGACTTTCAGATGTCAATCTCGGATTTTAACATTGCCATGGGTTTCGTTGACCCTGACAATGTTCAATCTGATTCATATCATATTGCTCCGCTAAACATCCCGAGTGACTTTAATGCTCAAAATACTTATCGTGTTTTAACCCATTCTGTATAACTTTATAATCCAAAGACCACAAAAGATTTACTTGTGCATGAACCTGCTTTACGATATATTCACCGATTTTTGGCATTCAATTTTTCAGGATGAAACGATTCGTCCTCTGTTTTGACTAGGACTGAGTTGTTTTTCTTGTGGTGTATGCATTCTGGATTTAAAGTTAACTTAGGATATTGGTTTGCACGAAATTTTCATGCTGTTGTTCGATGTAATCGCCCATTAATACTTGGGTCATATATCACGCATTTAGCCTCTACACTCTTTCCCTTTGAACTTGATTTTTCGACCTTGACATGTGCATATAATATGGATAGCCTAGATAAATACTGTTTGGATTCTATGGGTTTGCTTGCCGGCACCCCTACTGCTTTTTATTTTGTTCCTCCAGGTACACGGACCACTCATAGGAATATGGTTTTTCGCCAACGTGCACACTTTGCTACAAGGGAACAAGAAGAACAGCCTTTAACTGTGGAGGCACGTTTAAGTCAGATTGAAGCTCGACTTGGAACAATAGAAACCCAAGTCTCTACAATACTCAACATTTTGCAGGATCATCACTCCCAGCGTCATTAAAATACACGGGAAGTATTTTGAACTTTTTCATTTTTAATTTGTTTGGGCTGCTGACTTTATTTCACATGCTTGAGGACAAGCATAATTCAAGTGGGGGGTTGGATTGATATGTTAATTTTTGCTGCATGTTAATTTTTGCTGCATGCCTTTCTCTTTTGCATGTGTTCAATCTTACATTGAATTCATTCGACCATTTATTTAAACGTTGAGCCTTGAAACCTCATACTTAGTCAATTTAGGCAATTGGGTAATTTTTGAATTAAATGTTCAAGTATATAAGTTGGTCGACATTTATGTTTTAAAGTTGGTATATGTAGGCAGAATTTTTTTCGTATGAATTGATTGAATAAAATATATTTGCTTGTGCATAAATAAATTAAATAAATAAAGGTTCAAGCTATGAATGAAGTTTCGAAAATGTGACCGAATTGAGTAACTGGGGCAAGGTGCTTGCGTTTTCATCTTGTTTCGCGTAAAAAGATTCGAGTGATGAGTCGATAACTTACAAATATTCCGCTAGCTGAACTTCTAAAAAAATAGTAATAATAATAAATAAAGACTGTTTGAACTGAGTAACCGGGATAGGATGCTTGGGTTGTCATCCTAGTTCGCGTGAAAAGGTTCAATCTTGTCTATTAATTTTCTGATGCGTAGTTAATAAATAATGCCATACAAATTATTAGATTGAAACTCAATTTAGCGAAATTGTTTAGTTGACGTATTTCAATTTTATGACACTTGTTGATTCAAATATATATTTTGAACATTTATTTATTTTTTGCCTATGTTGTTTGTATTGATTGAGGATTTGGAAAAGGGGCTCGATTTTTGATAAATTGTAGGATTAATTCTAATGTTTGAAAGAACAACATGCTTGAGGGCAAGCATTAGCTAAGTATGGGGGATTTGATAACATGATTATTTTGCATCATTTCTTGTGTTTAATCCGGTTTATTTCTAAATTAGTCCCTACTAAATTAGTATTTTTATGATTTAATTCTTGTCAGGGATGCAATTGACCAAAAGCAAGCAGAAAAGGACTAAATTGGAAGAAAATCATGGAAATGGGGGCCAAAGCAGAAAGATGGAGCAAGCCAAGAACTAATCGCAATTTTGACTTTGTAAAAATACTAAAAATAGGAAGATATTTTAGTTTTATTTTAATTTTAATTTATTTTATTTTATTTAATTAGGCTATTTTTAGTAAACCCTATCTATATAAATAGGGGGTTTTAGTTCTTAGGAAATCATCTCTCATTTTTGTATTCCTACTCCTATTTGGAAATACATTATCCTCTTTGTCTTCTTTTTCCTAATTCAAATTGAGAGTTGGATTATTTTGTCTTCTTTTTACAGAATTTGTCTAATTCTCATTTTCAAATATTTTTCCCTATCCATTTCCATAATTTTCCATACAATTTCCATCATTTCCCATAACCTTCATGCTTAACTAAATTCTATCTTAGCCTTAGGCCGGTGTTATTTTCGGTTGAAAAATTATGAGATATGTAACCGAGCTAAAAATCTTTCCAAGCGGTATTTATCTTTTTCTAAAGTATCAGGATTGACAACTCATCCCTTAAGGTTAACTCGATTCTAAGTCAAAAAGAGCTCGTTGAGTTGGGGGCGTGTTTACTGACAGTTGGAGGAAAGAATGGGCCGTGCTGTATTCGATTCTCCGAGAACAAATCAAGGAAGAGGTGATCGGGTTTAAACGACCCACGCGGTTGAGGCTGTTAATTCGAGTTGGGTTCTTCAGAACGCAAGGCTACCGGGGTCTTTGACCGGGAACACGTGTATCTCGGTTAGATAATTGGTAAGGGTTGGTTTGCAGGACATTTCGGGACCAGCTACGAGAGGAAGATCTGGTGATTAGGACGTTCTTAATCACTATAACCAGCTTATCGTTGGAGGAGAAAATCAACTTTCAAGGATCGATTCTTGACACGATAATTACCGAGTCTAAGGTTGAGGCTATTTGTTTTTGTTTTTGCAATTCTAAATTTAATTTTGATTTGCATTTATTTTCGATATTAATAAATTGTTTATTCTAGATTATTTTTCTAAATATTTTAAAACCCCCCACTTAACTTGTTTACTTTATTTTTGGCAGGCACGTCTAGAGTCCTGGGCACGACTCCTGAGATGACATTTGACACGAAGGATATTCCGTTCATAAGCTAACACAGAAGTTGAATACGACGTCCAATCCCTGTGGATTCGACCCTACTACCACTCTTTACTACAATTTAAAGTTAATTTAGTAAGAAATAATTTTAGTGGATTCGACGCCCATAAGAAACCTTCTCCAAATCCTCACTCCATTCTTGCACATTTGGCGGCTCCCTTAATCCCATGTCAGCTTTTACCAAAAATTGAGGTTTTGCCCTTCTGATATGTAATGCCATGTCCCTTACAAGATCATGCATCCTTATTAATCTTTTATTGCCGCTTCTTTGATAAACTTCTAACAAACAATTGCTCAAGAGTTTATTCATTATTGCATGACCCCTGTCAAACTCTGCCTACCTGCTATCCATTTCTTCCACAAGCCCTTCTGCAATCCATAATTGAACAAGATCTCTCTCTTCAATTCTCCAATCTTCAGGATATAAAGCACAACTAAGGAAACAATGTTGAAGTTTTGGATCCTTCAAACCATCGTAACTAAATCGCAACTGCTAGAACACCTCATCTTCCAATCCATTAACACTTTGTTTATGTTCACTTAATTCCTTTAGTGCGTTCCTCCATTCAGAAAGGTCATCAATGCCGTTCATGCAAGAAGCTACAGTCATTACTCCCAAGGGCAAACCCGCACAATGCTTAGCAATCTTTTTTGCAATTGGCTCCACCCCTGGAACATTTAGAATATCTCAACCCACCTTCTCCGAGAACAACTTCCACGACTCTTTTTCCACCAAAGGCTTCACTTTAATTGCTCTACAACTCATTTTTCGACACACATCAAAAGATCTTGTTGTCAAGACTAATTTACTCCCAGTAGATGGCTCAGGAATTCCTTCTCAAGGGAAACCTCTTCCCATAGATCGTCCAAGATCATCACAAGCCTACTCTTCCGAGATAGTGTTTCAAACAGCATCCCTGCCCTTGTTATTTCATCTTCATCACCACAAAAGCTTATTCCAATCTTACTTGCGATGCCTTTCTGTAGCTTAGAAATACTCTTGTCCTTGGATACAGTGATCCAAATTACAATATGGAACTTCCCCGTCTCTTTTAAGAGTTGATTGTTTATAAGCTTCATGATGCTTGTTTTCCCCACACCACCCATCCCCCAAACTCTAATCTTTCCAACCTCATCATCCATCAAACACTGCCAAATCTCTTCCAAACAGGCCTTTGCACTTTCACCAGATAAAGTTGTAGTCGACAAAACCTGTCCAATCCATTGAGGATGGTCAACCACCAAGCCTTCCTGAAATTTGCCTTGTTGAATAAGTTCCTCAACTTGTCTTGTTCTCTTTAACACATCGCCTGCATGAAATCCACGTGCAAGAGTAATGGTTTCACCGATTTGTTCATTAAGTTTTTGAACTTCGGCATTGATTCTTTCGACATTTTCCAACCATATCTGGACTTCTGTCTTGAGTTTCTTTCTTGGCTGCAGCTCTGCGTTGATTCTAGAATCTGTATCTTCCTTCACACCATTCAATTCCATTACTTTCCTTTTCAATTCATTCATATGCTGATCAAGGCTTCTGTGATTGCCCAACTGTTTATCAATCTTATTCAGAACAAAGTCCATGGCTGTCAGTTAAGAGTACGGTATAACATGTAATATGTTAGAAATAAAATAATAATAAATCCATAGTCAGCTGTATGCATCTAAACATGGCTAAAAAATAACGTCATTTTCTGAACAGATTCCACAAGATCTTTTAGAAGTTAAAAAGATGTAATTAAGAAATTTCCCCTCACGAATGATGAAAAGAAATTAATAGAACATAGATATCTAAAGTTTCCACATAAATAACCATGCATGAGTAATTCCAACTTCTTGTTATTTGATTTTTCAATGCAATAGCGGTGTTTGTTGTTTCACTGCCGTTTTTCATAGTATGTTAACATGCTGTTACTAAGCTCCCTGTTTCACCTCCTAATCTCAATTCCAATGCTAGGATAATCCTTCTGTTTTACTCTTCTACAGTAAAATGTGCCTAATGGGATCTTGGAAGCACATTTACTGCAGTTGTAACAAGCTAGAACACAAACCATAAACAATTTGTATCAGCATCTTAGTGACCAATGCTAAAGAGTCTTGCTTTTTTCTATAATCGACACATATTCAGATATAAGATCTGCAGATGTGATCTTCCTAAAATATGAAAAAATACATTCACCCTTCAAGTGGGAGCAAAAAGCAATGTATGTCATTGCAAGCATGAAAAGGAACCTAGTTTGTTGCAGTTTATGAGACTTGAAAAAACAATATAAAAATGTAGAAATCAATAATTACCTTTTTTGGCTAACTTATTTGAAGACGATGACCGGAGCGGGGAAAAAAGAGCAAAGCACCACAAATGAGGAAAAGCAGCAAAACAAGTTGGTTGGTTGCTGATAATATGATGGCAAAGTGGTAGAGTGATCAGTTTTCTTTTTAAGATTTTGAATAATTGAAGTTATTTATTACTAACCCAATTTTTATTATGTGAATTTTGTTAAAGTTTCATTAAAAGTTAAGAATAAATATAAATATTGATTATTTTTAAAATTTTAACAGTTTCTTTTTATAAATGAATAAATAGATTTAATTTTAAACTAAGAACATGTAAGGTTGGGTCCAATCACCTTTTTAGTGTTTTCACATCCCTTTTCTTATTATAAATGAATAATTAATTTTAAATTTTAAAATCTCAAAAAATAAAATAACTAAATTCTTAAAAAAATATAAAAATAAAAATTCTAAATTTATAAATAATAAAAATACGAATTTAACATTGTTTTTAAAATAAAAATGAAATGCTTTTATTTGGTGAAAGAAGGCAGGACCCACACCCTTTTATGAGCATAATTCCCTTTTGTCCTATTTGACTAATAATTGGGTGATGATGGGTCACTCAAGTGATGGACCCTTCTCATAATTATTTTTTTAAATAGGTTTAATGTTAAGGAAGATGCATCTACATTAATATTAAATTTAAATAAATTTATATTTTTTAATTTTTTTATATTATTAATATTTTCGTTGAATTTATTAAAATATGTATATTTGTCATGTAATTCTTTATATCTATTTGATATTTATATCATATCAGCCTAAAATATTGTTTATTTTAATATATATTTAACGGTTAAAATTTTTTTTACATAAAATGAATAGTTATAATTTTTTTAATTTATATCAAATTTGACATGAATGATCTATATGAATATTGGAGCATGAAATATGATGGTTGGATTATTAAACTATTGAATGTAAAATAATTTATAAAAAAATATAATATTACTTAAATTTTACATCAATGTAAGTGGATCCCCATTTAAAGTTTAAGATAACACTATTTACTATTAGTTTAAAAGATTTCTTTATGGAAAAATGACTCTTACATTTGTGTAAAATTATGGTCATGAAAACTAATTAAATTAATTGAACAAGTGATGGTAGTAAAAATAGGTTGTAGTAAAATAATTTTTTCAGCAGTTATCAAATGTTTTAATGGCTTATAAAAAATAAGTTGTGATTTAGAGTTTAAAAAGGTCTTAATTAAAATTAGACAGGAAGAACGGAGGTTGAATCTTATTAGCTAGGTTATTTAAATACCTTTTAAAAAGAAAAAAAAATATTTGGCGAAGTAATCCCAAAACATACATGTTTAATTTGGATTGGACTAATTTATATCTTTAAAAAAAATGAATTAATTAATTTTAAATTGGATTTAAAATTTATAATAAACACTATTTTTGGTTAGTTTAATAGATTTCTTTATCTAACAATGATTTAACATTTATATAAAGTTATGGTCAATAAAATTAATTGAATTAATTCAATCGTTTTATTTTTTTTTGGAGTTAGAATTTAGTCTAAATCTTGGATCGAATAATTGATTGTAATAAAAATAGTTTAGAGAAAGTCAGTCCAAATTCAGTGTTGATGGCAATTGAGACCAAATGAATCAACGAGCTGGTTGGAGAGGAGTGACATGAGATTGCCATGGTAATTGGATTATTGGTTTTGCGAGCAACCATATATTGAGTAAAGAGTTTTTCTGTCCTTTTTTACCCAAAATAATTTTAAATATTTTAATTTAGAGTTTAGGGCTAAAAGAAATAGATTATGATTTAAATTTCAAGAAGTTTCTGTTAAAAATTAGGAGGAAAGACATGAGGTTGAATCCTTATTGATACATCAAGTACCTTTCAAAAAGAAAAAAAATCTTGGAAAATAATCTTAATAATTTTTTTAATTAACTTGTTTAACTTAAATTGAACTGCTTTATATCTTTAATAAAAATTGAGTTTGTATACCCCTACTGAAATTAGGATCCGCCAACTACCAATTAGAAAGATGCCTTAAGTTTCATGTTTCGTTCTAACCATCTGGACAAACAAAAATCACTCATTATTTCGAACCTTGACTTTCTATTAAAAAAGTGATATTATTCATAACCAAATCTAATATGGGTTAAACTACTTTGTACTATCGTATTAGAATGAATGACAAGATCTATCCTATCGTAAACATTCTCGTCCTATTGAAGACACTCTCCCCATATGTTTTGTAATGATGGCTAGTTGGTAAATTTAACACGTTAACACCACTTTGCATAGGACCCCGTCAATAAATACTTCCAAGAACGATAAAAAAAAGTTCCCCTCAACACTTCGTTTGCATATCTCTTCAATCTCACTTTCTATAATATTTGGCTTTCCGTCTCGATTTGAGTGAATCAACCTTCATAATCACCACCATGTCCTTCCCCATGTCTCCTCATTGCATTACCATATCAACAAAGTTAATTTTGATTTTGATTTTTATTAAATTTAAATTATTTCAAGTTTTGATTGTTTTTGATTTATTGTATCATTTTAATTAATAAAAATATATAAATGTTGGAGCTAAATAATACATATGTTAAAGTTGCAATGTTAAATTCATGATTCATATAACTCATAGGTGATCAGTTAGCCATATCTATTACAAAATCATGCATTTTCACTCTTCCATTTCCTACATTTTCTAGCAAGAAATTATCAACTAATGTTCTTAGGATAGTTTGACACTTGTCAAAGTTTGCTTCCATATTACTCATATCCTCTATTAATCCCTTTCCAATCTAATCCCTTATCAATTATTCTTTCAAGATTTTCGAATCTTCACGATACGATGCATAACTATAGAAATAATTTTTACTCTTTCATCATCCAATTGGTTGTAAATGAATCTCATTTGCTGATGATTTGTTAAGGTTTTGTTGGGATTAAATTAAGACTCAAAGCTCATGAAATCATGACCGTTCTCCCAACTTTGAATGTATGAATAAATATGGATGATATAAATATAAATGATAGAAATCAAAGTATTAAAAGTGTTGGTATGTATTCTTGTAAATATTCAATTTAATGAATAAAAAATACAAGTTAAATAACTTAAGGATACTATCTTTAAGGATATTTTGCTGGACCTACAACTAATGTTACACCAACACTCTGAAGTTGATTAATCTTTTATTTTCTAACTTATTAGTGCACTATAATATTTAGATGGCAGAGACGACCATTTATAAAAGCTAATCCAAGTGCATTAAGTGCTTAGAAATTTAAGGTTTAACTGAGACTTACAATTATAAGAAACAAAAACACTTTTATTAATACTCAATACAATTATAATATGATACACACTTCTCTTTTACATCATTACAAGAGGTGATCGATAAGGAAAGAGGTGAAAGAGGTGCTAATCCATATGATGTCATGTTTATGATCGATAAGGAAAGAGGTGAAAGTAGAAAATATTTTTAGAAATGTTGAAATTAAATTTTAATTTTTATGATAATAAAAATATAATTTTAGTATATATCTTTATAAAAATTAATATAATATTTTTATTATTTAAATTTTTTTATATAAAATAAATAATCAAAAAAATTTTAAGATTTCGATTCACACCCTTTTAATCTAATAAGAGAACCAATAAAATACTTATCATAATATATTAAGAGAATTAAACTAATAATTTCACCCTTGCACAACGAGCGAATTAACACTAAAATAACAACAAAATAATTTAACGAAACTTACACTATCCTTGGATTATAATCGAAATCAGAGATTCAAAGCAAAAGAAAAAGAAAAAAAGAAGGGAAAAAAAGAAGGGAAAGAACCAAATAGAAAACAATAACAGAGAGAAAAAAACGTGAAAGGGGGTGAGAGAATAATGGACGGTTTAGTAGACCAATAAGTTCATCCTTATCAACAATCTAATAAAAATAAAAGATAAGCCCAAAAAGTCAAGCTTAACATAATATCAAAATTAATAAAAAAAATATAAAACAAAAAATTTGAACTCATGACCTAAAACAAACATTTAAGACGCTTAACCACCATACCAGATTAAATTATTTAACGTACTTTAACATTCTAAACACAACAAAAGTGGGGCGTTACAATGAGTTTCTTGCTGCATTTTGGGTTTCATGGAGCTAGTCGTAGAGCATTGGCTCTGGTCATTGGGCTCATCAAGCTGAAGAATGGTCTTGGGTCTAGCAGCGTAGATTTCTTGGTGCATGAATTTTGACCCCCAGTCCCATCAACTTGACTTTCGTATTGGTTTGGCTGCCAGAGTCAAGTGATTACTGGAGTGGAGTGGCCAAAATAAATATGGTGGTTGGGTATTTAATGCCCTTCCAGAAAGTCCAAGTTGCACCGAACCAGGGAGCTTGGAGTTGGAGGTTTCTCAGTTTCTGCAGTCCAGGCTCCATAGACGTAGAGATTGTTGTTTTTGAGTTGGCCTTTGAGGACCCAGGTCCTCGTTGATGGGGAGCTGCTCATCATTTATGCGGCAAATAGAGATGGTCGGGAGACTTCAAAGAGACGGGAAGGGAAGACAAGGGATACTTATTAAACAATTTCTTAACGAGTGTTTAAGTGAAAGTGATGCATACATTTATTCATATCATTACAAATTTAATTATTATTAGAGCTAAACAAAGTTGGTATTTGCTGCTAACATTCAAGCCCTTTAAAGATTTACAATTTACAAACAAAAGCTGATGACATGAGAGCTTCATCAACTGTGTGTAACCTGGGAAACAATCGTCTTATCCAAACGGAGTCGGTGGACGCCACAGACATGGAGGTGCTGGTGACCGTGGCGGTGGAGGAGGTCGAGGTGATGGAGGAGGGCTTTTGAAATGAACGGGAGCATTAATCCTGGGTGATGGTGGAGTTATTCGCCGACTCCTCCTAGACAAAGCTTTCAACACTTTCGAGAAATCATCCGATGGTGATAGAGGAACAGACTCAGCCGCCTCAACTACCAGATTAAGCTGCGAAAACGTAAGGGCATTTATCAACAGCAAAGCAAGCAAGTAAGACTCCACTTCCATTTCCGAAGCTCCCTTTTTTTGTAAACTAACAAGGGGGCCTGGTCTTTTATGAAGTCTTGATTGAAGCTATCAAGGATGGGGAAAATATATTTTTTATTTAAATGTAATGAAATTATTGGTTACACTGTTGTTAAAATATTTAAAAATTAAAAATTATTAAGGTTGTTTATAAAATAAAAAATAAATTATCAATATATCTAATATAAAAATATATAAATAATAAATTTTAAAAGTATCTTATTAATTTTTAATAATAAAATGAATGATGATATTAAAAAAACTGATTTATCAATCCTATCAACTCCTTTAATTCAACTTTGGTGGGCATTGAGATTTAATTACACCTACCATGTGTCTTTGAGGAAAATGCATCTACCATATTTAATTAAAAGACAGTTTGTATTTTTATGACTTCGTGACTGTGATTAAAAATTTTAAATTTATATAAATTTTGTATGCATATGATGTCATGTTTAATATACTGAAAATTGCTGCTCATCGTCAGTAAGTAGAGAGAAAGAAGCTGCGATGGATTAGCCTTTCACCATTTTAACTTGTTCTTGTTTTGGATTTTTATTATATTTCAAAGGGTTGTTGCGTAGGTTTCAATATTTAATAGCCTTTTTGTTTTAAAAGTGGGCTCTTTAAAAATTAATTAAATATTTTAATTTAAAGTTTAGTGTCTAAAAAATACATTACGATTTAAAGTTCAAAAAGTTCTTATTGATAGGCCATCTAACTACCTTTCAAAAAGAAAAAAAAAGGGAAATATCTTGGGAAATAATCCTAAAACAAAAATGTTTTGTGAATTAATTTTTATAATTATCTTGTTTAACTTACATCTAACTAATTTACATTTTTAGAAAATTGAGTTTACTATGCTCCTACTCAAATAAGGACACGTGACAAGTCAAAAGGCTACTTAAACAACAAATTCACCAACCACCAATCGGAAGGTTGCCCCAAGTGTCATCTCCCGTCCTAACTATCTAGACAAACAAGAATCACTCATTGCTTTCAACCCCTGACCTTTTGTTAAAAACATGATATTGTTAGTTACTAAATCTCGTGTGAGCTCAACTACTTTGCATTGTCGTATTATAATGAATAACAAAATATGTCTTATTACAAGCATCCTCATCCCATCATAGACATCCTCCCCACATGTTCCGTAATGATGGTTAGATGACAAATTTAGCATGTAAACAATACCTTCACAAGACTCCCTCCAATAAATACCCTCAAGAACGATGAAGAAATGATTGATACTCCAAACATACGAACATATACTCTGTCAACTTACTTTGCCTACATACTCTCTTCAATCTCACTCTTTGTAGTCCCTAAGTCTCAGCCCTCAACTGGGTGAATCAACCTCCAAAATCATCACCATGTCCTTTCTTATATCTCCTCTTTGTTGTATTACTGTATCAATAAAGTTAATTTTAAGTTTTATTTTTATTAAATTTGAATTATTTTAAGTTTTGACTGTTTGTTATTTATTGTATGATTTTAATTCATCAAAAATATAAATGTTGGAGCTAAACAATACATGTGTTAAAGTTGCAACGTTAATTAATGATTCATACAACTTATGGCTGATAAGTTTAGCCGTATCTCTAACAAGATCATGCATTTTCACTCTTTCATTTCCTGCATTTTCTAACAAGTGATTCTCTACTAGTGTTCTGAGGATAACTTGGCCCTTGTCAAAGTGTGCTTCCATGCTACCCATATCCTCTATTAGTCCCTTTCCAATCCAATTCCCTATCAATTATTTTTTTAGGATTCCTGAATCTTCACGATATGATGTGTAATTATAGAAATAAATTTTGATTCTTTGATCATTCAATTGGGCTTAATTGGATGATGTGTCACGAAATTAACTAAAAATTTGATTAAACCAAATGCACCTATCAATTAATAGTATAGCTACGGTGAGTAAATATACCATTCCCATGAAGATTAAAAATACTAGTAATTACCTTCTTTCTATTATTTATTCGAATAATTTGAGTGATTGATTAAAATTAAAATTAACTAAGTTAATTAACTAACAAACACGATAAAGAATAAATCAGGAAAATAATCGATTAACAACTAAGAAGCGGAACAATAACTAGGAAAGAATTCGCCTAGATTTCATCTGTCTTTATCAATCTAAATTGTGCAATTTGTTTACTTAACTCCTTGATATGTAGAAACCCCTAAATTATGCTAATATCTCTTTCGAGTATAAGAGTAACTGGCTCTAGGTTGATTAATTGAAATTTCTTTCTGATTAAAACTCCTATTATAGTATTAACTCGTGCTATGGATTCCCCTATTAGATTTGACTTTAACCCATTAAATTTTTGTCGTCCTATTTCTAGGATTGCATGCAACTCTACTTAATTACACGAGATCTACTCTTAAACAGGGTCTATTCAACCTCCGATTTAAGCACATTAAACATGGATTAATAATTTAAAAATATTAAAACAAGAATTATATGCACATAATTAAGAACAAGAAATTAAATATTTATTGCATAAAATAAAAATCAAACAACAAAATCCATCATAGAGTTCATCTCCCCTAGGTATTTAGAAAATTAGTTCATGCTTAAAAGTAAAAACATCCAAGATACAATATAATTGAAATGACTAAAGAAACCCATGATAACTTCCTAAGAAATTAATTGGGAATCTTTAATCTTAATAGAAATCTACTTCAAAGTTGGCTTCAATGGTGTTTTTCGAGTTGTTTTCTTGAATATTCTCTAACGGCTCACTTCTATCTTCTTATTTTTGTCATATATTGGCAATTTGATATGCAATCCCATGAAATCGACACGGCCTACCACACGCTCATGTGGTCTGGCTATGTGGAATGGTTCAACTCCTGTGGCTCTTGTAGCTTGCTTCGTCGATTCGATTTTCAATCGTTTTTCGCTCCTTTTGTGCTCAAGTGCTCTATTAAGTATTAAAACATAAATTTAAAGGATTAAAAGCATAAAATTTATAATTAATATCGAATAATCACCTAAAAATGCATTAAGAATGAGATTTTACTTTTAGCACTTATCATTGGATCTCATTTGCTAATACATCATGTCTCTGATATCGATGTTACTCAATATGTTACGACTCCATTCCGCCAATGCATTCTTCCATATTAGAATATTGTATTCACCTCTCATGCTACTGACAATTGTAACTATTGCCAATGGCAAACCGACACAACGCTCAATGATAGATTATGCAATCGGTAGTAAATTTGTTGAATTCATTAGATTTTAACCACCTTGTTTGAGAATAATGTCCATGCATCTGCTTCCAGAAGCTGATCAATTTTTATGGCTTAACAACATACATCCAATGGTCGAGACGTCAACACTAATTTAGCTCTAGAAGACTTAGGAATTCCAACTTTTTCAAGGACAAATCTCTCACATACATCATCCAAGATTAAAGCAAAATCTACCCTTTTCACTCCAAAATTTGAACAACCTCCGTATTCTTAAATTTTCATCTTCATCTTCGAAAATATTGACTTTCGTTGCCTTCGCAGTATTATTTTGCAGTTCAATAACACTACATTGCATCACTATAGTGACCCATACTATGGTCTCGAACTCGATTTTCCTTTTTAAGAGTTCATTGTTGACAAGATTTACAAAACTTGTTTTCTCAACTCCTGGCTTTCCATAAACTCTGACCTTTGGAACCTCATCATTCCTTAAGTATCTCATATCTCATTCTTTTTCAATTCTACTGTGTCAACCACTAAGTTCAATATTGGCAACGCCTGACCAATCCACAAAACATCATCGACGACCAAAGCATCTAAAAATCTACCTTTTTCAAGTAGTTCTTCAACTTCTTCCTTCTTACCAACATTATTTACAAGAAATCCACGAGAGAAAAAACTGCTAGCTCTAACTTCGGATTCGAGCTTACATATTTCCCCCATTTTTCCTTTTGACTGTTGCTGGATCAAATGCAAGATTTGAGCCTTTGGCTTAGTGGGCTGATTTTGGTAGGGTGAATTGAGCCTAGCAGGGAATTAGTTGCTTCTACAGTCAACAGGAGAGTAATTAAATAAAATTCTGTCTTTTATTTCATATTAGTTGTATTGCTGCTATTTCTTTTTGTTATAACAATTGCTGAGCTGGCTTAATTTTTGAGAATCGATCTTACATGTATATGAATGGCAATTGTATGGGAAAGGAGTTTTCAGTTTTTTCTTCTAGAGTCAAGTGGTTATGCCGTAAAGAGGCATACTTTTAAACTTCAAGTGAATCACAAATGATTACTCCATTAACACTACAAATACCCTTCAATTTCAGTAGATTTCGCCGTGAAAATAGCCTTAACTGTGGTAGATGAAATTCCACCGTAACCTTTCCTCTTTGATCCCGTTCATGTTCTAATGCTATTTTTACCTCTAGCTTGTTACACTCCGTAACACTAAGCTCTTGTACGCCTTTTTCATGTTTTTACTATTATAGGTATCAAGAAATTTAAGAGAGGAGAATGTGCTAACACTGCTAAGTGAGACTAGGATAAACTTGGAGAAAAAGGATATCCTTCACCACAATTGAAATTGCCCTCCTTAATGTATAACTCCTCAACATGTGAAAGTATAATTTGATTGGTATAGATATCACAATCACGTAACTCATTGTACTTTCTTGTATTAATTTCTTCCACCCACCCTCTCTCACTCATGCGGATGATGTATTCAAGAGATTCTTTTCGACCATGCAAAGCTTGGACATACCCATTTAAGTTGTGCAAATAGTAAAACCTCCCTTTAAGGATTTCCATTTTCTTCAATTCACCAACCTCTTCTCTTCTTATCAATGTTTCACCAACAATCAAGTCTTGAAGGCAAGAAAGTTTCGATTATATTCGATCAGGAATCTCATGTAGGTTTCCTATATTTGTTGCTCCAAGGTTCAACTCCTTTTAAGACATGAAAACTTATTAAAATTAGGTGATTAGTTTATAAAATATTATTAAAAAATATAACGATCAATGATTAAAATGAAAAAAAAATATGTAATTGTGAGTAACTAAAATTATAAAAGTATAAAATGATAGTACTCATATTGTAAATTTTTTATCTTTGATACCTAAAATAAATAAAAAAATTTTTGAAAGTTATAAGTTTACTCTTTTATATTTAATCATAGATGTGATAAGATACTGGTGTATTCAAAGCAAAATTAATTTCCAATGTTAAATTTTGCAAAGGCAGGTTTCATGGGTACCTTTATGGTTTAGCAACCAATTTATAAAATATTAATTTAAAAAACTAAAGTGTAAAATAAGGATATGATTGTGATATTTTAAATATATAAAAGAATTAATGAATTAAGTATGATATTTAAATTAATGAACTCACATAGGTGCCTTGTATTATAGTGTTATATTATTCCATAATGTTGGCTTAACAGAAGAAAGAACGAGCTTACATTTTATTTTTACATGGACATAAATTGCGGCCAATAAACTAGTAGCCTAGCTAGTGAAAAATGATTTGTTAAGGTTTTGTTGGGATTAAACTAAGATTCAAAGATCTTGAAACCACGTTGACTCGTCCAACTTTCAATGTATGAGTAAATATAGAATAAATATAGATGATATATATATATATATGAATAAGAAAACAATGAATTAAAAGTGTTAGTATGTTAGACATTGACTTTAAGGATATTTTGTCGTATAATGTATCTTTTAAGATTTGATAAACTCTTCGATTATAAAATGGGAAACAAAAATTTAACAATACATTATAAAAGAAAATAATCAATTCAAACTTAAAAGGAGGAGAAGATGAGCGAGAGGAAAACGAAAAATTTTCTTAAGGTGTATAAAAGTGAAAATGAGTCAGGTATATATAAAAATTTCATTAGCTAAAAATAACAAAGAAAAGTAGATTGAATTAACTAAAAATAGTTTTAATTAATTAAGTTATTTATAGTTTGACTAAATCTAGATTTTACTAGTTAAAAAGCTTATTTTTCTTCAACTCTCAAAAATTCAATAAAAAGTAATTTCAAAAACAAAAAGGTTCAGAAGTACACTAATTTTTTGAGTCCAATGCATAAGTCCACCTTCTTAACTTAATTCTTACTAACCTAAAAAAATATAATGACTTTTAAACAAATGTCACAAAGTCTTTCTTTAAGAATGTAGGATTTAATTCTTTTAAAATATCTCAATTTTTCGTACATGTAAATCGCTTTGTTGATATAGAATATTATGAAGCAAAAGTAGAGAATGGAAATGCAAGACACTTAAACGAGTATCAAAATAAAAATATTCAAAACACACCCAAAAAAAATATTCAAAGCATATTACGGCCAAAAAGGAAACGACGTTTGATTCAAATAACTAATACAACTTGTAATTGCATTCATCAATTTGCCTAGAAACAAGAAAATATAAGTAATGCCAATGTCACTCACTACTCGAGTGCTAGTAGTCTTCAGAAAAATCTTTTAAGTGCTTAAAAAAGTCACGAATGGCTCCAAAACAGACTGGGCATGGTAATCATCCCATTCCACTGATTTCCACCACTCCTCTGGCTTTACATAAATAGAAAATGAGAGAGGTGAAGATGATCGGATTTGGGGAAGACTAAAAGGCAGCCTTTTTAATTTTCGACAATCTCTTACGTCAATCCATTTAAGAGATTCACAAACCACCGCTGCATCAACGTTGCAAATGCTGCTCAACTCAGGTAGGCATTCCAATACAAGTTCCTTTAATTTCAGAAGGCAAAATTCCATGGTAGCCCTGCCTCTTTCGTTTGATTCAAAATCTAATGCTATTATTTCCTCCAATTGGACACATATTGAAATCTTAAGCACTTCTAATTTTAGCGGCATGCAGTTCGGAGAGAACAACTTTTTCATATTTTTTACATCCCTTATTTTCTATTTTTGATAAAATTATTGGTATAAGTTAATTTTAAAAACAAATTAAGGATATAAGTCACCTTTTTTTTAGTATTTAAGGAAATAGATATTTTTACTAATTTAGAGTGTAAGTGTATCATGAGGAAAGCGCTTTGGAAAACTACTATCCTTTTCTTTAGCTTTAGCATGTTAGGTTTTTTTTTAGTTTCTTTTCTTGTTCATTTGGAGTTTTATTTTATTTTATTTTTGTTTCAAGCTTTTTCTAATTCTAATTTTTATAAATTAACTCAAGTTGTTTGAATATTTTTTATTTTAATTTTTAATTAATACTTTTAGTTAATAAACATGTTTTTTTTCAAATTTTTTATTTCATATTTTAATTGATATACTCCTTTATTATATAAATAAAATAATAACTATTTAATTATAAAATTAAAAAATCAGATTTTTATATATATCATTATGTTAAATATATTTTATTTTTAAAAATATCAACTAATTTTTCTCATATATTTTCTTGATTTATAATTTTTATATATCAAATTTTTATTTTTGTCCACCTACATTGTGGGTATGGTAAATTCTAATATATTATAAAATCAAATAATGACATTTTTAATATATTTCTCACATAACAAAATTATAGTCAGTAAAAATAATGATATTTGAAATAATTAATTGATTTAATAATATTAGAATTTATCATATTCACAATATAGGGTGAAAAAAAATATTTGACATATAAAAATTATAAATCAAGAAAAATACATTAAAAATTAATTGAAGTTTCTTTAAAATAAATATATGTAACATAATGATATATATATATATATATATATATAAAATACTTTTTCTTTAAAAAATTACATTTTTAATATTTTGTTTATATAAATAAATGAGTTATTAATTAAAATAAAATTAAAACTAACATGTTTATTAACTAAAATATTAATTAAAAATTTTAAAAAAATCCAAACAACATGAATTTAAAAAACTTAAAATGTTGAAAAAATAAATTAAACTTAAGCCTCAAGTATAAAAGTACAAACATTTAACCATCTAATGATGATGATGGTACATCAATAAGCATCTCCTACACTTTCATGCCAAGTCAACAGAAAGTAACATATTTCTTTAACTACTAAAAAAAAAAAGCATCTAATTATATCTTTTTTTTTTTTTTTTTCTTGAAATCGATATATGAATAATTTTGTTTATAATGTGTACCTATAAAAGCCCTTTATTTGGAAGAAGCAGTGGCAGACTACTCTCATGACTTTTCTAGAGTAGCTTGTGATGATTTTAAATTATGAAAATTTTAATTCAGATGGAATTACATGCTAGGAAATAATTGGAGGCAACTCTTGAAGCTACATTGTCGAGAAGGAATTCATAGAAGGTGAATATTGAAGAAATTAATTTACTGCAAATTAGAGAATTAGATGACAGATATTTTCACTAAAATTTTCAAGGTAGTCTATTTGAGTTTCTTAAGATTAATAAACTTGGTGTTTATAACACTTAACTCACGAGAGAATGTTAGTGTCTCAAGGTTGCATCTGTTTTAAAAAAAATAAGACTAAATCCTAAGGAGATTTATTAGCTTATTAGAAAGAGTAGCAATTTAATTTTTTTGTTGAGATTATTACTTGAGACTTATATATAAGGGCTACTTTGTTAATGAATTAAATCATCCTTAATTCATATTTTTTTTTCTATGTTTCAATTAATTCTTTTCTAAACCAACATTTATTCACATTATAAAAATAAAACTTAATCAAATTCAATTCTAATAAAATTTAAAATTAATTTTTCCACTGTTTCAACATTTAGGCTCAACTCAATTACATCCTTGATTAACTTAGATTCAGTTTAACTCAAAACAATCACACCTTAACAGCTAAAATGTTACACATTTGCTGCACGTTAACCCGCAATCTGCTGCTTCCAACTTCGAAATAGTTTAATAAAATCCTGCAATTATTCAGTCATAACATAAATTTATATAAAGCTCCACCACTAAAAACATGAATTCACGTAATATTTTTCATGAAAGAAATTATAACCATGTTTCAGCTAGGAACAAGTAAAAGTTCAATTGGTTTTTCCACAAATCTAGAGTGAGGAATTTCTATTCCACGTGTACAAAATTTAGAATACAAATAGCCATTAGAAGTAATTGAAAAAAAACATCATTGGAGTTAACGTAAATTCAACACTACCAGCAAGACCTCAACAAAGGCTCTAAAATAGATTTGGCATTCGGATGATCCCATTCCACTGATTCCCACCACTCTTTTGGCTTTATACAAATAAGAGGCGAGAGAGGGCCAGATGGTTGAAGTCTAATATTATCAAGTTGGGAAAGATTAAGAGGCATCCTTTTTAATTTCGGACAATTTCTTACCTCAATTATTTCAAGTGAATCACAAACGATTACTCCATTAACACTGCAAATGCTCTTCAATTTTGGTAGATTCCATAGTGAAAATAACCTTAATTGTGGTAGATGAAACTCCATGGTAGCCTTTCCTCTTTGATTCCATCCAAGTTCTGTTGCTATTATTTCCTCTAGCTTGTTACACTCCGATACGCTAAGCTCTTGTAAATTTAGTGGCAAGCAATTTGGAGAGAACAATTTTTTCATGCTTTTACAATTATATATATCAAGAAATTTAAGAGAAGAGAATGTGCTAAGTGAGATTAGGATAAACCTGGAGAAAAGCGGATACCCTTTGCTACAATTGAGATTACACTCCTTAATGTATAACTCCTCAACATGTGGAAGTATAATCTGATTGGTACCGATATTACAACCACATAACTCAATGTACTTTCTTGTATTAATTTGCTCCACCCATCCTCTCTCACCCACGCGGATGATGTATTCAAGAGGTTCTTCTCGACCATGTAAAGCTTCGACATACGCATTTAAGTTGTGCAAGTCGTAAAACCTCCCTTTAAGAATTTCCAATTTCTTCAATCCACCGACATCTTCTCCACTTATCAATGTTTCGCCAACAATCAAGTCTTGAAGGCAAGAAAGTTTTGATAATGCTCGATCAGGAATCTCATGTAGGTCTCCTACACCATTCAAATTCAGGTAATTGAGTTTCAACAAGTTTTTCATCCCACAAGGGACTTCCTTGATATTTGTTGCTTCAAGATTCAACTCCTTCAAGACTTGAAGTTTTGACAATGATGGCACCTTCTCTAAACTTCGACAATGACGAAGCAATAGCGCAGTGAGGTTCTTCAAATTAGCAATGGAATCTGGGAGATTCTTGATAGGATTTGCAGAAAGATCAAGAATCTTGAGTCTGTGCATATGCTTGAAGAAGCCTTCTGGAATGCTTTGAATATTACAACCAGACAGCAATAGTGTTGTGAGCATCGGACACTTTGGTGGCGATATTTCCAAGGGATAGGGAAGCTGTAACCCCCAATTCTCCATCAATGAAACTTTTTCTAGGTCCTTTCTCCATTCTTGCATATCTGGTGGCTCCGTTAATCTCATGCCAGCTTTTACCAAAAATCGAGGTGTTCCACTTGTGATATGTAATGCCATGTCCCTTACAAGATCATGCATCTTTACACATCTTCCATTTTCTGTTTCCGTAAGAACTTCTAACAAGCAGTTGTTTATGAGTCTATTCATTACTGCACAACCCTTGTCGTACTCTGCTTGCCTACTGTTCATTTCTTCGACAAGCCCTTCTGCAATCCAAAGATGAACAATATCTATCTCTCTGATTGCAAAATCTCCAGGATATAAGGCACAGTTGAGGAAACAGTGTTGAAGTTTTTGATCCTTTAAACGATCATAACTAAATCGCAATTGTTGGATCACCTCATCTTCCAATCCATTAACACTTTGTCTTGCTAGACTTAGTTCCTTTAGCGCATTCCTCCATTCAAAAAGGTCATCAAGTCCCTTCATACAAGCAGCTACAACAATTACTCCCAAGGGCAAACCCGCACAATGCTTAGTTATTGATTTTGCAACGGTTTCCAATCCTGGAATATGTAGAATATTCCCACCTACAATCTCCAAGAACAAGTTCCATGCCTCTTCTTCCGCAAGAGGCTTTATTTGAATTACTGTATTACAACCCAGCTGTCGACACACATCAAGTGATCGCGTTGTTAACACTAATTTACTCCCATTAGATGACTCAGGGATTCCTACCTTCTCAAGGGAAACCTTCTCCCATACATCGTCCAAGATTATCACAAACCTACTGAACTTGAAAGACAATGTTTCAAACAGCATCCCCGCCCTTGTTGTTTCACATTCATTGCCAGAAAATTTTACATCAAGTTTACTTGCAAGGTCTTTCTGCAGCTTAGCAAGACTCATCTCCTTTGATACAGTGATCCAAATCACAACATCGAACTTGTGGGTCTCTTTCAAGAGTTGATTGTTTATATGCTTCATAATGCTTGTTTTACCTACTCCTCCCATCCCCCAAACTCCAATTTTTCGAACCTCATCATTCATCAAGCACTGCCAAATTTCTTCCATGCATAACTTCGTAGCTTCACCTGATAGAGTTGACGTCGATAAAACTCGTCCAATCCGTCGAGGATTGTCAACCACCAAACCTTCACAAAATTTGCCTTGTTGAATATGTTTTTCAACTTCCTTCATCCTCATTAACACATCTTCTGCGTGGAAACCGCGTGTAAGAGCACTGCTTTCTCCGATTCTTCCATCAAGGCTTTGTATTTCGCCATTGATTCTTTCAACATTTTCCAACCATATTTGGACCTCTTTCTTGAGTTTCTTTGTTGGCTGCAGCTCTGAGCTCACTCTAGATTCTATATCTTCCTTCAGACCGTTCAAATCATTTAATTTCCTTTTAAGCTTATTCATATTCTGATCGAGGCTTCTGTGATTGTCCAAGTGTTTATCAATCTTATTCAGAAAATAATCCATAGCTCTCAGTCAGGAATGCTGCATAACATGCAATATGTTAGAAACTAAGAATGCATTGTCAGGTCTAAATTTCTGTGCATACATGGATTCCACAAATTTTTTAACAAGTTATTAAATATGTGGGTTCTATAGAGACATGTAAATCATGAAAAATTCTCATCTAACGATTAATGAAATGAAAGCAATAATTGAGTGGCATAATTAAAAAGCCTTCCACTCACAAGTAAAATGGCAATCTCTTTTCCATATTGTAAACTATAGATGAACAAATTTAAAGAAAATTAAAAATGCTTGTATCAAATAATTTCAATATCGTGGACTCATTCTGAATCCATATAACAAAGAATCCTCACAGAGATCAATCCAACCATCATCAGAATTCTATCTTCAAATTACCAATCCGTATTAGTAGAAGCTGAAGTGAAACATACCTGAGACCAAGAATTGATTGGCTTTGAATATAAAATGAACAATGCAGAAATAAGCTATAGAAGTGGCTACGATATCATAAATATACAATATATAGCAAAGATAATACCGAATCAAGAACTGGAATAAGGAAAGAAATACAACTATGTGACTTAAAGAAAAGCTAGTGATGGTCTTGTAATTGAAGAAGCAAATCCTATAATATTCTAGTTGGAAATTAAATTTCAAACTTTTCTAAGTGGGGTTGTTTGACATTTTGCAGCCATTTCACATTTTTTGCTTGTTTTATATTGATTTTATTATTATATATTTCTAACTTAACCACCCCGGAGTTGACAAAGTTAACATTGATCTTAATTGGTTGTTTGAAATGATTTCATTCATCACACCAACACGTAGCTATTTGTTAATTAAAATTGAATGAAATTTTGTGTGGTCAATTGACAGGTCTACTTAATTAGAATTTTAAAAGTTGAGTTATTTTGTTTAGTCAAAAAATTTTATTCAAACTAATTTTTGTTAAGTCCAAGCTTGTTTTCGAGTTGGTTGTTCAAAAAATCTATTTTATTATTCAAAAATTATATTTTAAATATATATTTTTATATTTTTAAAATTAAATTTAAATAATATTTTTAATTATTTAAAATGATGTCGGGCCGGTCTAAAGTACAAAAAATTCTTTTTTAAATCTAACCCAAGTTAAGTCGAACATATCATATCGAATGAACTTTTTTAAATCTAACCCAAGTTAAGTTGAACATATCGTCTACTATCCATCCTTTGGATAAGTCTAGTTTTTCTTTCTTTTTACTCTTCTACAATCTCATGTGCCTAATGGACCTTAAAAGCATGTGAACGATAGTTAATAAGTTAGAATATATGAATAAAATTCGACACTCACCCCAAAACTGTGTGGCATAGTTATAAGCTTTGAAAGAACAATAAAAATGTAAAATTCAATAGATACTTAATGGAATTAACTTGTTCAGAGATGATGACCGGAGAGAACCATAAATGAAATAAACTACTGGAAGAAGTTTCTTATTTACACATATCACAAACCATTAGAAAAGACACTCAAATGGATTTCCTCTCCTTATATTCACTCAATCAAAATTCACATACAATTTTCATAATTTAATACTGCAAGTTGAAAAAAGAATAAGTTGGGTTAGGATAGTTACCTCATATTAAACAAGCGAAAGAGTATTTGCTAAAGCATTGTATTACTGAAAAATCTGCTCTTTACAATCACAGTGCATGACAATATATACTATCAAAGGATTGTCCTTTGTAACAGAATGGAGAATAGGGACAAAGAACGTTGCAGCAGTCTTGCAACGTGGCTGCATCACACAGCAAATAGGCTAGCAACGTGGATGTGATATACAGCTAATACCTCATCAGATAAATTCACATTTTAAAGAAATTAAGTTTATTTTGGGATTTTATTTTCTATTAAATTTGAGTTATTTTTAGGAAGTAACTGATAAAAAAGTTTTAAATTTTTAGATAAATTGAATTCTTATAAATAGTAGATTTGTAATTTAACCTATCTCATTAAAATAAAAACAGTAACACTCAACTTTCTTTTTCTAATTTTACCATGCTGTTATAAGCGAAGGGTGAAAAAAAATCAATTTCTAAAATCAAACCAAATTAATATATTTTTAATTAAGTTCAATTTAGTTAAAATTTTATTAAATGATGAAAGTAAATATAAATATTGATGTATGCTTTAAAAACTTTAAATTAAAATTTTAAGATGTAAAATATGATATATTTTTTAAAACTAAAATAAAATGTTTTTTACATCGTCAGGGAAGATTGCTATGGAACTCTACAGAAAGATGCACGAAGGTTGGGTTAAATGACTTCGCAGTTAAACTATACACCTGGCCAACCATGGATGCTTTTTTTTTTCATTATATTTAATATTTAAATAATTTTGTTATTAAATTAATAAATTATTTTAATTATAATTTAAAAAGATTTTTTTATAACCCTTGATTTGCTCAAAACAGGAATGACTAAAACATAAATCCACCATTATCCCTATTTCTTGAACAAAGTTATTATAACATTTTACTTGCCCTTCATTCTATGTAAGCAGCATGGGGAACCATGGCAATGGAGATTAGCAATTGCTAAAACAAAAGTAGTAAAATTCCCCCGGTTAGCCCACCTCCACCGTCATTTTCCCTTCACCATCATTCCCATTGCTATAGCTTTCCAGCTTCAACCATGAATCATCTGCCCTTGACCCTGCTTTCATTGCTATCCAACTACCTCCCAAACCAACCACAAACAAAGCCATAACCCGACACACACCTCAACCAGACTCCATTTACCAAATCCATCGCCACCATTCAGGCCCCTATACTATCACCATATGAGCCTCTTTAACCATATATTCCCTCAACCTAGCAATCACTCATCTCATAAATCACATTTTGGCAACGGTTTTTAGTTGGCTAGATTTTTAAAGCACACATAAAGTCGTCACATATTTTGTTAGTTTGGCGTAATTTTTTACCTAAAAACAAACCCTTTAATAAAATTTTAAAATCCAATTAAAATTTAATTCAAGAGAATAAAGTTACATGTGAGAAAGATATTAACAATTTCACAATGTCTGATAATAAAAATAACCTCACAATGACCTTCATCAATATTATATCATTCCGTAACATCATGTTTATTTTAGAAAAAATCATTTAAGTTTCACAAACACATTTAATGCGAAAATAATCAAATTAGCATGTGTATGAATAAATTTGTTTTCAAAACTAAAATCCCAATGAAAATCCGACAATAATTCTTAAATAAATTTTAAAAATCTTTTTTTTGTTCACAATGAATAATTATTGAATGTCTTTGTGGAATGTTGTAATTGTAAAACCAACTAAAAATCTGACTAAGACAAGTATATCTATCAATTAATAGTATAGCCATGGTGAACAAAGATATCGTTCTTATGAAAGCTAAAAGTATTAGTAATTACCGTCTTTCTGTTATTTAATCGACAATTGGATTGATTGATTCAAAATTAAAATTAACTAATTAAATTAACTAAAGAACACAACAAAGAACGAATCAAGAAAATAATTGAATAAACAACCAAGAAACGAAACAATACCCAAGAAAAATCCACTTAGATTTCATCTGTCATTATTAATCTAAATTACACAATTTCTTCACTTAGTATCTAGATCCATAGAAATGTCTAAATTATGCTAATATCTCTCTTTAAGAATAAGAGCAACTAACTATAGGTTGATTAATTGAAATTTCTTTCTAATTAAAACCCTTATTATTGCATCAATTCGATCTATAGATTCTCCTATTAGATTTAACTCTAATCCGATAGATCTATGTTGTCCTATTTCTAGAATTGCATGTAACTCCACTCAGTTACGTTGGATCTACTCTTAAACAAGGTTTATTCCTCATCTGATTTAAGCACATCAAACATGGATTGATAATTTAGAATATCAAACCAAGAATTAAGCACACATAATTGTGAACAAGATTCCAAATATTTATTGCGTAAAATCAAATAACAGACTCCATCTTCTTAAGTATTTAGAAAATTAGTTCATGATAACAAATAAAAACATCCCAATGGCAATATAACCATAAAAAACAAAAAAACTCATAATAAACTTCAAAGAAATCAAAAGGAGATCTTCAATTTCAATGGTGTTTTTTGAGTTGTTTTCTTAAGTATTTTATAACGGCTCAATTTCATCTTCTTATTTGTGTCATATATAAGTCTTAAAATGCCCGAAAAACCTAAAAACGCATTTTATCGCAAGTTTGGACTGCTATTTGTGATTTCCACACGGTCTAGCACATAGCCGTGTGGCAGCTCATGTGGCTAACACTACCATGTGTCTAGCCCCTGTGGAATGGCCCAGCCCATTTGTTTTGATTTTTCAATTTTCACTCATTTTTCGCTCATTTTGCTCTCAAATGTTTTCCTGAGTATAAAAACATGAATTTAAATTATTAAGAAAATAAAATTCACCATTAACATTAAATAATAACCAAAAAAGCATTAAAAATTATATCAAAATATTTTTTACTTTAAGCACCTATCACGAAATTCTAACAATGACTTCCAATATTATTATCGTGTCAATTAAAGGGTATCTTATTATTGTATCAAATATTCTACAAATACACTTGAGGAGGAAAAAGCATGATTTTATGTAGGGCTGTTTATAACTGGGGGTACCCGAAATTGCGAATACCCGAAATTGCAGGTACCCAAATCTTCGGGTATAAAAATGTCGACCCGTGACCTGACCTTTGAATATCGGGTACTCGTATTTTCGGGTCACAGGGTACCTGAATTAAATTTGTGCAATTTTTTTTACAAATTATATAATTTATAGTGATTCAAAATGATTAAGTAGATAATAATATAATCCAAGTATAAAGTTTAGAAATCCAAATTACATAATCCTAAGATAAAAACTGCAAAAAAATACAACTAAAGATAAAACATATGGTCGTGTACTCATCAATCATCATGGCAAGTTGTAATGTCCGAAACTTCGTTTGTTGGTTGCTCCAAAGTAAATCTTGCATCTCTACAAAAAATAAAAAAATAAAAAAAATTCAAATATACAAAGACAATGTATGTTTAGAAATATAAAGATTTAAATATCTAAACTATATAAATAAATATTACAAAATAAAAATAATAAATTTGAAATCGAAAACTAACCTTCTTCCGTATTCTCCAATACTAGCTAGTAAGTTCTCTGCTATCATAGTGGGGTCATGAGAAGCACGAATCCAATCTTGAGTACAGATAAGAGCTTTCACCAACTTAGGAGTCAAAGAAGTGCGGAAGGAATCAAGGACACGTCCTCCCATGCTAAAAGCGGACTCTAACGCAATGGTAGAAACTGGAATCGCTAGTATATCTCACGCCATTGTCATAAGAATAGGATAACTGTTTGTTCGTGCAGACCACCAAACCAAGATATCAAAACTATCATCATTATCACGAACACATTTATCCCCCAATTATATGTCTAGCTCAGTCGTTGTTTCTGAAGTATCAACTAACTCTGTCTCAATCACATAGTCCTTCCTCAAATTTGTTCCTTTTTTCCTCAAATTTGTTCCTTTTAACCTCCTTATTTCTCCCTTTAATTCGTTGACACAAGACATTAGAGTTGTTAGGATCATAAGAACGCTGAACAATATTCCACTCAACATATCTTAACTTAGGATCAAGAACCGAAGCAATGAATATCAACACATTCACATTCTTAACATTTGCCCAATACTTATTCAAGTCATCAACATAATGATTAATTGTATACCCAATATCATATATTTCTTCCACAAAGGTTTTACCAGTCACATACCTTGATCCAGAGAAGCTCAATCTAGTCTTCTTCCACAAAGGTATTATCAGTCACATACCTTGATCCAGAGAAGCTCAATCTAGTCTCATAAAATAAGTAACTTTGTCCCAATCCCCAATCCTCATCATTTTTGAATGTCTTCCTAAACATCAAAGCACTTGTAAGCATGGAATAGGTGGAATTCCACCTTATTTCAATGACCAAACATGACCTTTGTGTTTATATTATCCTCTTTGTTGAAGCATTGGCCTGCAATGCAACATTGGACCAGCAGCAGCTCATGAAGATTGGCAGCAATGAAGCAGAACCGGACGCAGCAGCAGTCCTGGGAACATTTTGTTATTTTGTTGCTATGCAACTTAGTTTAGTTACTTTGTAACTTCATCTAGTTGCTTTTGAAGTCTAGTTCATTTTGAATTAGTTGATTGATGTAATTTGATGTTGATAGAGCTGTTAATCAGCTTTGTTTTTATGTACAAGTTAAGTTAACTTATTTCCTATGTTAAGTGGTAGTAGGTATATGTTTAGGTAAAAGTTTGTTGACTTGTAAACTTTGTTTTATTTTGATATATATGTAATGGTAATATGCTAATGAAGGATAAATGAAATACATTATTTTTCATCAATATCTTCCAACTTTTCCTTTGCTTTTCTTCTTCTTCATTTTCTTACTCGTTTTCTACTTGCTTGCTTAGCAGTATTGAGACTTACTATTTAAGACAAGCATTACCAGCATAGGTAATACGCCTTTCCCTTCACCAGCGTTCATACCAGTATAGGCTTGTTGTTAAAGCAAAGTTTACCAACATAGGTAATACGTGTTCTCAGACACAAAACCAATTACCATCATCGGTAATACTTGCTTCCAACCCCAACAATTGGTATCTAGAGCTGTCATCTTAGAGGACCTGTTGTAGTAGATTGAATGGCTTCATCAGGCTTTTCTCCAGCAGCACCACCGGTCTTCAATGGTGAAGGCTTCCATATATGGGCAGTTAAAATGAGAACCTACCTACAAGCCTTTGATTTATGGGAGGTTGTCAACACCGATGCTGAGCTAGCTCCACTTAGAGCCAACCCCACGGTGGCACAAATCAGACAACATGCTGATGAAAGGACTAAAAGGCATAAAGCCATGTCCTGTATTCAGAATAGTGTCTCAGATGTGATCTTTACAAGGATCATGGCCTGCGAGACACCAAAGCAGGCCTGGGATAAATTGAAGGAGGAGTTTCAAGGCTCTGAAAGGACGAGGCAGCAGCAGCTTCTTAACCTTAGAAGGGATTTCGAGAATCTGAAAATGAAAGAAGATGAAACTGTCAAACAATACTCTGACAGGATAATGGCTGTTGTAAACAGCATAAGGCTCATTGGTGAGCAATTTGATGAAGCAAGGATAATTGAGAAGGTTCTCTCTACTTTACCAGAGAGATATGAAGCCAAGATATCTTCACTAGAGGATTCAAGAGACCTGTCAAGCATCACCTTGACAGAGCTTATCAATGCCCTATATGCTCAAGAGCAAAGGAGGGCCAACAGACAAGAGGAGCACCAGGAGGGTGCATTACAAGCCAATGCCAAGCCTGCCACGAGCTCATTTACCTACAAAGGTAAAAAGGCCTGGAAAAACAGACCCGAGTCTGATGCTACAAGAAAATGAGACCAACCTTGCAGGCATTACAAGAGATCAGGACATCCTGAAAATAGATGCTGGTTCAGGCCAGATATCCAATGTAGGAAATGTCAGTAATTCGGCCATATTGAAAAGGTGTGTAAAAGCAAAGAGAAGGCACAAGCTCAGCAGCAAATGCAAGCTTAGGCTGTTGAGGATTTCCAAGCTCAGGAGGAGCATATCTTTACTGCCTCATGCTTTGCAGCCTCAAACAAAGTAAAAAAGGATTGGCTAGTGGATAGTGGCTGCACACATGATATGGTAGCTGATGAAAAGTTGTTCAAGGACCTAGATAGAAGCTTTGCCTCAAAAATCAGATTAGGCAATGGTGATCTGATCGAAGCCAAAGGCAGAGGCAGTGTCCTGATCAATACCAGCACAGGTAATAAAGTCATTTCTGATGTTCTTTTTGTGCCTGACATAGACCAAAACCTGCTTAGTGTTGGTCAGTTAATTGAAAAGGGTTATTCACTTGTTTTTAAGAATAACTCTTGCATTATTGAAGATTCATTTGGTCAAGAATTAGTCACAGTGGCTATGACTGAAAGATGTTTTGTGTTGAACATGAATCAGTTGGAAAAGAAAGCCTGTACTAGTGCTACTGACACAGTTAATTTATGGCACAATGAGCTAGGACCTTTTGTGGAAGGTCAGGGTGTAAAGAAACAAACATTTTGTGGAAGGTCAGGGTGTAAAGAAACAAAAGATTCATGATGGAGTGGATGGAATAACTGAAAAGCTTTCCACATCGACCACCGATGAGCTAAGTTCCAATTTCGGTCTGTTGAATAAAAGAAAAGATGTGTATGAAATCAACAAGTTTGAGACTGAAGCTAAGGGGTTCTTGGCATTTGTTTGGGAAACTCTTCAGGATATAACTCTTATGATCCTTAGTGTGTATATTTTGGTATCATTGATAGTTGGGATAATAATGGAAGGATGGCCAAAAGCAACTTTTGATGGACTTTGGATTGTCACAAGTATCTTGTTGGTCATGATTGTCACAGCGACTTGTGATTATCGCCAATCAATGAAATTCAAGAATTTGGATAAAAAGAAGAGAAGGAAGAACTGAAATAGAGGTGACAAAAGAAAGCGTGAGAAGAAATTTGCTGAAGAGTCTCATGAAATCAGTGAGTCAAGTTTGACAGAGAAGAATGAACCAATCATGGTAAATGTTGACAATCCTTTTATGTTATCTGGTACTAAGCTTAAAAATGGATCATGTAAAATGATGGTTACATCTATTGGGATAAGAAAACAATGGGGTAAATTAATGGCAACAGTTAGTAAAGGTGGAGATAATGAAACCCCATTGCAGGTGATATTAAATGGAATAGCAAGTATTATTGGGAAGGTAGGCATGTTTTTTGCTGGAATGAAGTTTGCTGTAATAGTACAAGAACTATTTACAAGTAAACTTTGAGAAGAAAGGTTTGAAGCTTTGAGAAGCAAGACTGGTGTATGTTGCATACAGTCCAAGGAGGAGTGTTGAAGCATTGGCCTGCAATGCAACATTGGACCAACAGCAGCTCATGAAGATTGGCAGCAATGAAGTAGAACCGGACGCAGCAGCAGTATTGAGACTTACTGTCTAAGACAAGCATTACCAGCATAGGTAATACGCCTTTCCCTTCACCAGCGTTCATACCAGTATAGGCTTGTTGTTAAAGCAAAATTTACCAACATAGGTAATACGTGTTCTCAGACACAAAACCAATTACCATCATCGGTAATACTTGCTTCCAACCCCAACACTCTTTAACACAATTTTTAAATTTTGAAGCCTTGTAGGGAAAGACCTCACAAATTTCACAGCAGCAACCAAATTCAGAATTTGTGCAGCACATCTCATATGCAAAAATTCAGCATTAAACACAATTCCATCCCATAGTCAAGATCCTCTTAAGACCCCATTCTAGTAGACACTTTTCAACAGCCCTACTGATAAGCTTCCTAGAATGACCAGCAATTGGGTAAAAGTTAATGATCATTTTATGTAATTTCCAAGCATCATCTATGAAATGGGCAGTAAGACACATATATGAAAAATTTTGACCAGATGTCCATTTATCAATGGTAAGACATACCCTAGAAGACAAATTCTTGAAAAAGTTCCTTAACGTCTTCCTTTTTTCAATAAAAAGAGCATCCGAATCTATTGTAATAGTAGCACGTGAGGGAGGAACAAAATCAGGAATAACAATCTTGCAAAAGTAACGAAAACTTTCATGTTTTTTCAATAAAAAGAGCATCCGAATCTATTGTAATAGTAGCACGTGAGGGAGGAACAAAATCAGGAATAACAATCTTGCAAAAGTAACGAAAACTTTCATGTTCAACAAAACTAAATGGCAACTCATCAATAATCACCATTTTATCAAGTCTTTGTCTAATCTAGGAACACTAACAGCTTCTATGGTCATCTAAGATTGTTTTTTATCTAGGTTGAAAGGGGCTTTCTTACACCGACTACTGTGACGCCTCTAGGTTGAAAGGGGCTTTCTTACACCGACTACTGAGACGCCTCATTGTATTAGTTCCATTGTTAGATGACAATTTTTTAAAATGATCCCAAATAGTAGAAGATTTTCTTTTTTTACCTCCATCTGTAGTAATTTCAACGGCCTTCTCCCCATCAGTACGAATCAGTTGAGGAAGATATCTTATTTAAGTCATCATCATTTACCCCAATCATCGACATATTCTGAAAAAAAAAATGCTTTTGTTAATTATGATTCGTAGAGCAAACAAAGTACAAATGAGCTTTGGTTTAGTTTATTTATATTTACATGCCTTCTTTCTTATATAGAAGAAAATTAACCCTTCCATCATTGGTTAAACACATGCAAAAAGTGACGACATAAAGAAATGTCAAAATGCCAACATATACAATGAAAGGTGAAAGCAACCAAAACCATGATGTTTAAACACATGCAAAAAGTGACAACATAAAGAAAAAGTCAAAATGCCAACATATACAATGAAAGGTGAAAGCAATCAAAACCATGATAACAAATACTCCTGGGCCTGGCTGAAAAATTGAACTTTTATCATAAACCAATCTGGGAAAAATAAGCTGAAAATTAGATAATCCAACTACCATAACTCAATTACTTATTCTCACAGAGCTGGTAGAAAAATAAGCTGAAAATTAGATAATTCAACCACCATAACTCAATTACTTATTCTCACAGAGGTGGTGGAAAAAGTAGACTAAATAAGAACGAAGAGAACAGTTCAGATGATAATTACAGTCAAAATAATTAATTAAGAAATGAGTAGACTAAATAAGAACGAAGAGAACAGTTCAGATGATAATTACAGTCAAAATAATTAATTAAGAAATGAGTTTTTCATCACAGAAGGTATCGTCAAAACAATTTAAATTATAGTCAACAAATAACATCAGAAAAAAGGAACATGATTTATAATCAGAAACTATCCATAGGGCATAGGCAAGAACAAAGTGCATTCACAAAAAATAAGTATAAAGTCGTCTTATATGGTTAACAGACTGCAAAATACAATCGATGAAAGTCTGATTGTCTAATACTAGACAAAGTTAATAGCAAATCATTCGTCTCCTCATTACTATAGGGTCACAACATGAGGTATAAAATGGAAACAATCAAGCAATAATTTAGAATCATTAAACATAATAATAGTAAATATCAAGCTCTAGCATTTACTGTTGTTATAAAATATCCATAATTTCTAATTTTCTATCGCCCAAAAGATTTGCAAAGCACCATAGTGAAAAAGAAAACAAAAGCTCAAACTGACTGACTAGTATACCAAATTAAAAACAAACAAAAACAAAACAAAAAAGAACAAAACAAAGAAGTTTGAGAAGGGACAGAGAGAGACGGATAGACTGAAATATTGCATAGTAGTTCTTACTTGAGCTTTGAGACGGCGACGAGCGGTGATGGTGAGAGCGGTCAGACGGCGGGTGCCGGGTGGTCATAGATGGTCAGTCGATCGGTGGAAGTGGGATTGACGAAGATGATTTGCGTGGCAGAATTGAACGCCAAGACTCGACCCGTGAAGCCGTAAAAAATAACGGGTCGGGTAGCCGCCTGTGAAATTTTTTAAAAAAATAAAAATATACCCTTTTTTTTTTTACCGAGTCAACGTGTCAAGTATCTCGGAGCAGGTATTTTTGAACACCCCTAATTTTATGAATATTTGTGAATATTTGTGCTAAACATTCATTATATCGGTAGAAGTTACACTAAATAAGTGTTAGTGCGTGCACGATTTGATTATTTTATGCATGACTTTTATAATGAATTCTTGTGTTAATTTTAAGTACAACAGTTCATTTTAGATAGTTATATCTCTATGAAAAGACATAATAATTTATATAAATAGAAATTATAGACTATGAAAAGACATAATAACTTATATAAATAGAAATTATAGAAACAAGTTTATTTTAGATAGTTATATCTCTATGAAAAGACATAATAACTTATATAAATAGAAATTATAGAAACAAGTTTTTTTATTGTCTAATATTCTTAAATTGCTATATTTTTTAATAATAAATATAATTATTTGATAAATATCTATTTAAATAAATATAATTAAATAACATAACTTTTTAGTAACAATAAACATAATTCATCACTATAACATTGTAAACTCTGATATAACTTTTAGACCACATGAAATCTTTGAATTATAACTATTGGAACTATGTAAATATTTAAGAAATGTTTAAACAACAAGAGGCATGATATATATACCACATAAGACATGTAAAACGGTGACGATGATGATAATAATAAAATGGATGGTGAAAGTGAAGACCTCTTCAATAGAATTAATGGTATTTTGAGATTAGAATATCACGAGTTGAGGAAGGCCTCTTCAATTTTTGGTTTTCTTCTCCTTGATAAATTTGCAGATTCGTTGTTTGGTCACAAATATGATGGAAACCGGTCTTCCTTGGAATCATCACTGTCCGTGAACCAAAGTTGAATGCTTTCACTGCTTCAAACCCACGGATGGGTTAACGATTAAGGTTGAGCAAATGTGTAGGGTTTTGATGGTAGTATGTAAGTTTTTGGTGTTTTAAAGTATTATGTAAGTTTTTGGTGTTTTAAAGTATGAGACTCAATGGAGGTGAAAGAAATGGAGTTGTTGTCTTTAGACTTCTCTTTTTGTTTTTTTGTTGACCTAGAGATAAAAATTAAAAAAAAAGTTAAATTATGGAAACTATAAATAATATAAAAATTTATATATTAGAAAATTATTTTAAAATTTTAAAACAATTTTTTAATATAAAATTTGAAAATATTATTAGGCCAACGATAATTAATGTTGACTCAAAATTAGACATGTTCATAGATTGGGCTGTTCAAAAAATGAGAGGGTTTGGGTAAAAATATAAAATGGGCTTGGGCAAAAAATAAAGCCCATTTAGAAATTGAGTCGAGCTTCAAGTAAGGCTTTTTTGGCCTGCGCCCAGCCCCACCCGAATATGAAAATTAAAAAAAAAACTTATTTTTTCACTGTTTTTGTTGTTATTATTATTATTTTCTTGCTATTTTTTTCACTATTTTGCTACCATTTCACAATTATATTACTACTATTTTTTTGTTATTATTTTGATATTATATAACTCTTGTTTTATTGTTATTTTTGTTACTATTTTTCACATTTGCTTGTTAAGTTACATTGATATTAGTGTTATTTAAGTATATATTTTTTAATTTATTTTTAATTTGTTTGGAAGTATTTGTTTTTTCTTATTTTTAATATTTTTGATGTATTATATTTTTTTTAAAATTATATAAAAATAATATGGGTAAGCCGGGCCTGACCGAACTTGAGTTTTAATATTTTTATCTAGGTTGGGTTTGGACAAAATTTTAAACCCATTTTTCGGGCTAGGCCCGGCTTATGGACATCTCTACTCAAAGTTAAATCATAGCTTACTAAAATTTTTAATTAAATTTTTATTTGATAAATTATTTTTAAATTTAAAAAAATTATTTAATTTTAGAATTTTTTTAAAATTTATAATCCATTTTTTTAATACACATGAATGTCAAATGGAGTTTTTCAATTAGATTGAAGTGTCACGTGGCACATTCTAATTTTGATGGACTAAACTGATTAACAGGAATGTAGTTTTAAGTGCCAATTTAGATTAAAGAAAAATTCAAGTATCATAATAAAAATAAAAATAATTTAAGTTTTTTTAAGGTTTCAACGAGATCTCTCCTATTGTTAAAGTGTTCATCATTTTCATTTATGACTATAAGTTTGGAGTGCATTTAAGGTTTATGTCTAGATAAGCATCGGAAGATTTTTTTTAATTTTTATCATAGATTCTACTAGCTTTTGGGATTATTATTACGTATACCAAATATGAGAATAAAAAAATTCGGTAAAAGTATATAAAGGTTGTTATATTAAGAATTAAATTGTTTTTTTTTATATTTACTTAAAAAATAGTTAAATTAGATTTTATATAATAGATTAAAGAGTAAATTAATTTTTTTATTAAAAAAAGGGTAAATTACACCAACAGTCACCCAACTTTAAGGTAACTAACAAAACAGTCACCTAGGTTTCATTTCAGTCACTCAACTTTCGAAAAGTTACAAAACAGTCCTTTCCGTCACAGACGTCACAGAAAAGTGACATGGCAGGTGATGGTGTCAACACAATCCAACTGGCCGTTAACTTTTCCGCTTTTTCACACGTCAGCAGAGGAAACAGAGGGAAAAAAGTTTAATTTTCTTTCATTTTCTGAGGAACCAAACTCCTCATTCTCCTTGTCTTCTTAGTGCAGCAATGACCAACCAAGAAACTTGCCTTGATGGGTTTTCTCACAATAAAGCTAATAATTTTTTTTTTCTTTTTAATACTCAAACATACTAGTTTAACTAACACTCCTTTTTCGTTTGGGCAACTATTATGAATAAAACATATCTTAACTGCATTCAAAATAAAGTACAATTAATGATTTACAGAACTCAATTAAAGACCCCAGGACTCAAAACACACCTAGATATTCCTTGAGGCAGAGGTATAGCAGTTTTGTTTGTCTGGTTAGACTGACCATTGGGGACACTTTATATCTGGGTTTGGCTGACCTATTATTGCGGTTGTTGAACTTGTTGTTGCTGCTGCTGCAGCTGCTGCACGTTAGTTTGAAAGTAAAGTTATAACGTGAGGAAGATATTAATAGTTTTACAATGCCCGTTGATGCGTCATTGAGAGCACTAAAAATATCTTATTTCTTTCAAAATAATAAAAAAAAACAGTAAATGAGAAATAAGGTCAAATCCTCAAAGACCAAATTACACAAATGCTTGTTTCTCAAAATCCTGGACAGAATCGTGCCCAAAAAACCTGTGTTCTTGAAAAAAATAAAAAAACAAAAATTTTAAAGTTTTGATCTGGGAATAAAATAAAATAAAAACGAAATTAAAAGTTCAATTGAAATTTCAAAAATTAAAAGTAAAAATAAAATTGTGAAAAAAATTTCTTATGGTGATTTTCCAACTTCCGATCTAGTGGCTGATGCTTTTTGTAAAAGAAATAAAAATAATAGAAATAGAATTTTTATTTGGAAAAAATTGAAATTTCAAAAATTAAAAGTAAAAATAAAATTGTGAAAAAAATTTCTTATGGTGATTTTCCAACTTCCGATCTAGTGGCTGATGCTTTTTGTAAAAGAAATAAAAATAATAGAAATAGAATTTTTATTTGGAAAAAAAATATAGAAAGAACAAAAGGCTAAATTTTATTAAGGAGAGGGTGTTTACAGAAAAAGAGATGTGTAATTTGTGTCACTCTATCTCCTAATATTAAATCTAAATAATAATTTTTAATAATTATCTTAATATAATTAAACATTAAATAGAGTTTTGTGCTATAAAATCTCTTCTTTTGCACTTTTGCCTTTATTTCTTTCATACTTGCATTTTTGGCACCATCTTATTCCCTATGTAGCATATTGACCCATTTTATCTTCAAATTTACGTTTTTTCCCTTAAATTTGTTTTTACCTTTAATTTAGTCCCTAAAAAATAAAAGACTATAAAATAGTCTAAATTAGTAGAATCATACTCAAAATAAACATGCAATTAGCATATAAAAATATATCGTTGTAGAGTATTATCACCCGCCAATAAAAACAATACCATTTAATCACGTATTTTTAAATATTGAGGATTTTAAAAGTTTTAACAAATTCTTTTTTATAAATGAATAAATATATTTATTTTTAAACAAAAAACTTAGTCAATGATGGCTGCTACGAAAAGATAAGGTTGGGTCCGATCACTTTTTAACGTTTTCACAGTCCTTTTCTTATTACAACATATCATTTTCGGAGGGTTTATATATTTTTTTTATCACATACGTTATTGTGAAGTTTTCATAATTAATTTTTTAGATTTCCTATCCAATTATTACTGAAATATTGAAACAGTTAATACAATTTTTAAAAAAAAATAAAACATAATTGACTTAATATACACAATTAACCCACATAACATACAAGTATACCTGCATTCACTTAATCAAAAAATTCATCATTTACCTATAAGTTTAAACAATATGATAAAATAAAATAAAATAAAAAAAGAAAGGAAGGAAAAAATTCTAATGAAATAGATTAAAATTTAAGGGTTAAAAACATTTTAATTCTTATAATTCTTATAGTAAAAGTTTTCGGTATAGTTTTTATTTTATTTTGAGGTTTAAATTGTTAGAAATTTATTGTATCACTTTAATTTTAGATAGTTTTAAATAGAATTCTTTGTATCTGTACATATAATTATATTTTGATTGTAGTCTAATTTCATCTAGAAAATTCATTTAATTTATTTTAATATAAATAATTTCAGTTTTTTTTTTTTTTGCAGTCAAACCAAATTAATACATTTTTAATTAAGTTCAATTTAGTTTAATAATTTTTTGAATTAAATGATAAAAGGAAATATAAAAATTGATGTATGCTTTAAAACTTTAAATTAAAATTTTAAAATGTAAATTATGATACAAAATGATTTGAAAAAATATTCAAGTTTTACAAACACATTTAGTTATTTTATGCGTGATTTTTACAATGAATCTTTATAGAACAATTTAAAAATAGTAAAAGATGAAAGAGAATTAAAAGAAATTTTTGTTTCTATAGTTTTTTGTGTACTTTTATAGGGATATATCTACCTATTATAAATAATTGTATCTTTTTTACAATAAATATATCAATAGATATGTTTGAAAAAATATTATTAAATAATATAACTTTTAATAATAAAAAAATAACTCATCATTATAAATAGTGAAAACTATTTATTAATAACCAAGTAATATAACTTTTGAATCATTTGGAACATTTCAATTATAACTATTGGAACAATATAAATATTTAAAAAATACTTCGACGACAAGAGTCATAATATACATATACCACTATGACACGTGTAAATTTTCCATAATTTAAACATATAAAATGATGATGATGATAATAAGATGGATGGTGAAAGTAAAAGATGAAAATAATGCCAATGGGACTAATGGTATTTTGAGATTTGAATATAAAACTTGAAAATGCTATTAGGCCAACGGTAATTAATGTTGACCTATCCATGGATCAGGTTGTTCGGTCCAGTTCGAAAAGTGGAAAAGTTTGGGTAAAAATATAAGTTTAAAAATTGGGTTTAAAAAATCGTTCGAGCCTTAGGAAAGGCTTTCTTAACTCGAGCTCGACCTAGCCAGAATATGAAAATTACAAAAAAAATATTATTTTTGTTGTTTTTCTATTATTTTCTTGCTTTTATTTGTTTTTTTTCACTATTTTACTACCATTTCACAATTATATTACTACTATTTTTTTGTTATTATTTGTATATTATATAACTCTTGTTTTATTATCAATTTTCTTACTATTCTTCACATTTGCTTGTTAAGTTACATTTATATTAGTGTTATTTAAGTATACATATTTTTTAATTTATTTTTAATTTGTTGGGAAACATTTATTTTATTATTTTTAATATTTTTAATGTATTATATTGAAAAAGGATTATATAAAAAATACAAGTGGGCTAGGCTAGGCCTAAATTTTAGTTTTTTTATCTAGGTTGGAATTGGACAAACTTTTAAACCCATTATTTTTTAGGCCGGGCCTGGGCCTAGCAAATGGGCCTAAATTTTTTGTTGAACCTAACCCATAGACATCTCTACTCGAAGTCAAATGATAGTTTACTAAAATTTTTAATTAAATTTTTATTTGATAAATTATTTTTGAATTTTAAAATTTTTTATTTCATTTTAGATTTTTTAAAAATCTATTAATCTTTTTTTTAATACACAAGAATGTCACATTAAGTTTTCCAGTTAGACTAAGTGCCGCATAGCTCATTCTAAGACTAAATTGATTAATAGGAATGTAACTTTAAGTACCAATTTAGGTTAAAGAAAACTATTTATTAAAAATAACCACTTTCCGAGGTGACCCGATCACACCTCAACAAAAAAAGGATCGGTGGCGACTCCCCTTTTTCATTTTCATTTTCAAAATAAAAAGTTGACTCCCTCTTTTTTAAAAAAAATGGTTTCGACATTAAAATTTTTTATTTCATTTAGAATTTTTATTTTAAATCTATAAATCTATTTTTTTAATAAACAAGAATGTCACATTAAGTTTTCCAATTAGACTAAGACTAAATTGATTAACAGGAATGTAACTTTAAGTATCAATTTAGGTTAAAGAAAAGTTTAAGTACCATAATGAAAAAAAAAGTTTTTTAAGGGTTTCATTGTGATCTCTCTTACTGTCGAAGTGGTCATCATTTTCATTCAAAAAAAAAAAAAAAAAACCATAAGTTTGGAGTGCATTTAAAGGATTATATCATGACATTATTATCTTTTAATTATACCATTAATATGTTACAATTTATGAATGGGGCAAAATATAGTGTATAAATTGATGAATCAGATTTTGGATTCCATCCTGATTTATTATATTCATAATATCACCTGAGGTTTCTTTTTTTATCCTTCTTTAAGTCGATTATAGTATGTATGGGTATGTTGATATTCACTCTTCTCAACCAAAAACTAGAGAATGGAAAAGCAAAAGTTTATGAATACATATCAAATTTTAAGTCTGTTGATTACCAATACAAATATTCAGAAAAGCCTCTAGGTTCCCGGATCGTAAACTTGAAATCAGGATCAGCCCATTCTATTGATTCGCACAGCTCCATTGGCTTTAGAGCAAGTTTTAGTGGTGAAGATGGTTCAGCTTGGGGAAGTTTAAAAGGCATCCTTTTTAATTTCGGACAATCTATTACATCAAGCCATTTAAGAGATTCACAAATCATTACTGCATCCACACTGCAAATGCTCTTCAATTCAGGTAAATTTCTCAATGACATTTCCTTTAATCGTGGAAGACAAAATTCCATGGTAACCCTTCCTCTTTCCTCTGATGCTATTATTCCCTCCAGTTGGTAACAAGACCAAACCTCAAGCTGTTTTAAATTTGGCGGCACACAGTTTGGAGAGAACATCCTTTTTAATTTCGGACAAAATTTTACCTGAAGACATACAAGAGATTCATAAATCACTACTGCATCAACACTGCGAATGCTCTTCAATTCAGGTAAATCTCTCAATGACATACTCTTTAACCGTGGAAGACGAAATTCCATGGTAACCCTTCCTCTTTCCTCTGATGCTATTATTTCCTCCAGTTGGTTACAATCCCAAATATAAAGCCCTTTTAAATATGGCGTGTAATAGGCCAATTTTGGCCTGGGCCCGAAAAAATAATAATCGAAGCTAAGAAGGGCCAAATTGAAAGACAATCATTAATTTGTGGCCAAATCAAAAAGATGGGAAAAACCAAGGGATTATCCAATTTTGTTGACTTGGTAAAAGGCTAAAAATAGAAAGATTTTATTTTATTTTATTTTATTTTATTTTATTTTATTTTATTTTATATTATTTTATTTTATTTTATTATTAAATTGGTTAGGCTATTTTTAGTAAATCCCGTGTATATAAATAGGGGGATCTGGTTCTTTGAAGAAAAAAACTTTTTGGGTATCCTTACGTCAATTTAGAGTGGGATTATTCTTTTTTCTTATCTCCATTGTAATTGAATTATTTTCTTTCCACTTTCAATCACGTAAGAATTTTGTCCATTTCATTTCAATTTCTTTGTTTGTTTTAAATTCGTCCAATTGCTTTTAGCCCTTCCGTTTTTTTATTGTTTTGCCATTAAGTTTTCATTTTTTTGGGGGGTCCTAAAGCTTGTTTTGACTGCATTTTGGTCTCCTTGAAGCTGTGCGTTTTGGAGGATAAGGGTTATTTCCCTTTTGGTCCCTCCTTATTATTCGCACGCTCAAATTAATCCATTTCTCTTCATTTATTTTTGATTTGCCCCAAAATTGCTATTTTTAATTCAATTTAAACCATTTTTTATTTTTTATTTTTACCATTAAATTAATTAATTTGAGTTTTATATTTATTATTATTAGATTTTTTTTGGTATTATTATTTTTATTATTATTATTTTATTATACTTTACTGTTAACAGTTAATATTATTTTATTACTATTTTTTTTATATTCTACTATTAATTTTTAGTGTCGTTTTTCTATACTATTTATATTATTCGTATTTTTTTCGGTAATCATTCGTTTTGTACTATTTATTTTAACTCATCATATTATTATTATTATTTTATATATATATTCTATTAAAAATTAATTATTTCAATATAGTTTTATACTTATTATATTATCTCTACTATTTACTACCACTATTTTACTTTTATCACTTATAATTTTTTATATATATATATACTTTTCGTTAAAGTTTCTCGTTTTTCAAATACATATCATTAACAGATTTGTTATATTATTTCTATTATTATTTTTTGTCCCAGTTATTATTTTAATTTTTACTTCTATCGCTATATTTAATATCGCCATTGACATGTCATTTTTATTTCCATTATATTTTTATATCATTAATACTATTATTGCTATATTTATTATGTATTATTTTTCTCTTATTATTACTATTATTTTATTATTCTTATTTATAAATAGTCATAAGTATATATTTTACATTAAAGGGTTTTTTTAATTATTAATAACTTTATTTTATTTATATACCATTGTTTTTATTAGTTATTATTTTTATCTAAATTGTCTTTATTCATTATTTTTCGCTATTATTAATTCACCATTGTTACTATTCTGGTTTTACTTTTATTACAATTTTTGGATACCATCGTTGACATATTATTTTTATTTCTATTATGTATTTTTATATCGTTAACGTCATTCTGATAGCCTAGCTGAGGGGTACACGTCGGAGTTGTGGGACTTCACCCGTATTAGTGTGACACAGAATGAACTCCAAGAGTTAAGAGATATATGGGCTCGCTGGGATAATGAGACCAAGGAATTGTTCTATCGTAACTACGGTGATCTGCCTTACCTGCTCGACGTTAAGGTGGACAAGTGCTTGTTTCGAGCTATGACTCAATTCTGGAACCCCGCATATAGTTGTTTCACCTTTGGAAAGGTGGACTTGGTGCCAACTGTGGAAGAGTATTCAGCCCTGTTACGTTGTCCAAGGTTTCAAACCGATAGAGTTTATGTTAAGGTCCCCAATGCCCCAAGCTTTGTAAAGAAGCTAATGAACGTCACTGGGATGAGTGAGCAGTGGGTTACGGCTCGGATTCAACAGAAAGGTGAGGGGAAATGCATTCCTTGGGTAAACTTGAGAGACTTGATCTTGGCACATCCAGATGCAAAGAAGAAAGTGGATGTTTTTGCCTTGAGTATATATGGGTTGGTGATCTTTCCCAAAGCGTTAAGGCATATCGACGAAGCTGTCACCGATTTATTTGATCGACTTGCCAAACAGGCTACACTGGTACCGGCAATTCTAGCAGAGACCTTTAGATCTTTAAGTGCATGTCGGAGGGCTGGAGAAGGAAGATTTGTGGGATGCGCGCAACTATTGTTGGTTTGGTTCCATGGCCACTTCTGGAAAGTTCACAAAGGGCCGAATCGGGCATTTTTTAAAAATTATTCCCCTTTGAAAGAGATAGCAGCTACGCCCATGAGGGACGACATATCGGAGGAAAGATGGATGACAATTCTCCAAAATCTCCAAGAGAAAGATGTGGTATGGAAGGCCCCTTGGATAGTTCCCGATGAAGTCCTCAATCGGTGCAGAAATTTTGACTGGGTACCTTTGCTTGGAATTTGGGGAGCTGTTGGGTATGCCCCTTTGTTGGTATTAAGGCAGTACGAGTCAGAGCAGTTTGTACCTACGACGCATGGTTTGGCTCAGAGTGAATTTTTGTATAAAGGGGACAATTATAAGAAGAGAGTTCGAGAAATTGCCGATGCCTGGAAACAAACGCGCCGAATAAAGAAATTGGCTGGACACCCAATGACGACTCCTGAGTACAGTAGATGGTTGAGTAGGAGGATCAATGATAATATTCCAGGGCCGAGGCTAGAAGATGCTCAATCGATGGAAGACCGTTTGCGAGTAATCCCTTCCGAACTGGAAATAATAAAACAAGACTTCGAAAAAAGAAATTCGGAGTTAGGAAAGAAGATAGAACAGCTGGAAGAAGAGAAGATGCATCTAAGGTTAGATGTCGACGTTCAAAAACTCGAGGCTGAGAAACTGCGAAAGGGGAAGAGAAAAGCTGAGGAGGACTTGGACACTTTGAAGACTGATTACCAACAGCTACATAAATCAATGAGAAATGCTGGGCTGGGAAAGACGTCAGAGCAATGGCGACAAGAAGTTCAAGAAGAAAGGTCCAGGGCTGATCAGTGGGAAGGAAGGTTTCATGATGCTCGAACACGAGAGAATGCTTTAAAAAGGAGACTGGTTGAGAGCCAGAATAAGAATGAAATGCTAGGAGCTCGAGTAGCGGAGTTGGAAAAGGCATTACAGCAGCATCGCGATCGTAACTCTGCAATCGAGCTAAAGGCCAGTTTAAGCAGAATTGAAGATTTGAAAGAGCAGCTAGAGAAACTTGAAATGGTGCTTCAAAGTCATGAACGTCGAAGTGAACAACTTGAGATAGACAATGAGTATTGGAAGGAGCAGTTCCATCATTCCCAATGCCAAGTTAGATACAGAGACCATGTCATGGGTGAAGCTGTGATCAAGATACGAGAAGTGGCTGACCATTTACAAACTCTGGTAGCTCAGGCAGACGTGTTAAGTGTAAAGTATGGATTTGTGTCAGATCGAGATCGAGAGCTGGCTCAGCTTCTCGAGGAAGTTAAAACTTTGGGCATAAGGGCTAGGCCGTATATATAACCTGTTTTATGTAAAGTTTTCTGTTTTCTAATAAAGTTCTTCTAAAAGGAATTGAATCAGAAATGACACCTTCTTAGTTTTGCATTCATCTCACGCATTTGCATCACATCGCATCATATGCATTTAATTTCACAAAAGAACCCTATTAATTAAAGATCATTTTAAAGGGGGTTACACTGGAACATCAATACTATACTCGAAGAAAAACGAAGATAATGGATCAAAGGTTGGAAAAGTTAGAGCAGATGCAAAAAGACATGCAGGATCAGTTGCAAGCTCAGATGCAAGAACAGTTGGCCAAGATCCAACAAGACATGAGGGACCAAATGATGGAGTCCCAAAGGAGCATGATGAGCCAGATAACACAGCTGTTAACTGGAGGGCCTGATAAAGGCAAAGGCCCTATGGATGCTGGTGATAATAATGAAGACTCTGCGTATCCTCCTGGCTTTGCCCCAGCAAGTGTCCAACCGCCAAAGGTGTCGGTTAATATTAAACCCCAATATCAATCTGGTACCTCGGCACCAATGAATTTCCCAACAGGTTCAAGCTCCAATCCTAGAGGCAATCTGGCGAGCCCCCAAGTCCCTGACTTTGATGACGCGGCAGAGATAGAGAAGGCGAGGGCTGAGCTTCCAAAACAATTTGAAGATAGATGCAAGTGGTTGGAGGAGAAGTTTAAAGTGTTAGAAAATGCTGATTACCAATGCGGAATAGATGCTAAAGAGTTAAGTCTGGTGCCAGACTTGGTACTCCCTCCAAAGTTCAAGATGCCAGAGTTCGAGAGATACAACGGGACCAGTTGCCCTGAGGGTCATATCACAATGTTCTGTCGAAGGATGACAGGATATGTCAACAACGACGAATTGTTAATTCACTGCTTTCAGGAAAGTTTGGCTGGGGCTGCAGCCAAATGGTACAATCAGTTGAGCCGTGCTCAAGTCAAGTCATGGAAGGATTTAGCACAGGCGTTCATGAGGCAGTACGGACATGTAACCGATATAGCGCCTGACAGAGTTACGTTGCAGAACATGGAAAAGAAACCAGGTGAAAGCTTTAGGAAGTATGCCCAAAGGTGGAGGGAAGTTGCTACACAAGTCCAACCACCACTATTGGAAAAAGAAACGACCATGCTATTCGTTAATACCCTGAAAGCACCCTTTATCAACCACATGCTGGGGAGCGCAACCAAGAGTTTCGCGGACATAGTGATGTCTGGCGAAATGATAGAAAATGCCATAAGGTCTGGTAAGATAGAAGTGGGGGAAAGCACAAGAAGGACAGCCTCAAAGAAGAGAGAAAACGAAATTGGTAATGTGAGCTCAAGCTACTCAAAGCCTGTCACGGTTAGCCAGTCGAAAATGGTAGTCACAGGCCAGCAGGCCTTACCAATGCGAGAGCCTAATACAAGGCAGAATACGGAGAAGTTTCAGTTCACTCCTATACCAGTGACGTATAGGGAGCTTTTCAAGAAGCTGTTTGATACACACATAGTGGCCCCTTTCCACTTAGAACCATTGCAACCCCCGTATCCTAAATGGTACAACGCAAACGCTCGGTGCGAATACCATGCAGGGATTACAGGGCACTCGATAGAGAACTGTACTTCATTCAAAAGATGCGTCGAAAGGCTGATTAAGGCAGGTATTGTGAAATTTGACAATACGCCTGGTACAGGGAACCCGTTACCCAGTCACACCGATAAAGGGGTAAACGCAATAGTTGAGAATAGAGGGAAGAAGGTCAAGCTGAATATCGCTGAAGTGAGAACCCCGTTAAAGCTGGTCTGGAGGGAAATGCAGAAGAGGGGTCTAGTCCCGCAAGAGTTGGAGAATAAAAACCAAAATACACGGAACTACTGTGAGTTCCATCATGAGAAGGATCACGAGATTCAAAATTGTACTGAGTTCAGGGCCCTAGTTCAGGGTCTAATGGCTAATAAAGAGTTGGAGTTCTTCGAGCTAGTTGAAGAGGATGATGTATGCTCTCTAGAAGGAGAGTCGAGTGAAGAGAGCTACAGAGCCCGCCGCCCAGCGATAATTATTGCGAAGCCCAGAGTCAGTGAGGTAGAAGTAAGGGCTACGCCAAAAATCATAATCCAGAAACCGGTAGCTTTCCCTTATAAGGATAGCCGTAGGGTACCTTGGAATTATAACTGCAGTATAGCAGTGCCAGAGAAAGGGGGTTCGGTTAATACGCCAAACACAGAAGCTGAACCAGCAAAAGGGAAGCTCGTCGTGCTCAGGCAAGAAGGAGGGAAATCAGAATCACTGGTTAATGAGCCAGTAAAGGAGAATGAAGCCAAGGAGTTCTTGAAGTTCCTAAGACACAGCGAATATAGTGTTGTGGAGCAGCTACGCCAACAACCAGATCGCATATCCGTATTGGCTCTGCTGTTAAATTCGGAGGTCCATCGCGACGCGCTGATGAAGGTGTTGAATGAAACCTATGTCGCGAATGACATTTCTGTTAACAAATTGGATCGCCTCGTCAGTAACATAAGTGCCGATAACTTCATCTCCTTCAGCGATGATGAGATACCGCCAGGGGGCATAGGGTCTACTAAGGCTCTCCACATCACCACCCGTTGCAAGGGGTATACGCTGCCAGGGGTACTGATTGATAATGGATCCACTCTGAACGTCTTACCTTGGTCTACCTTGAACCGTCTGCCTATAGATAGCTCTCACATGAAGACATGTCAGAACATAGTGAGAGCGTTCGACGGCACAGAAAGGAAAGTGATGGGAAGGATAGAGATACCTCTCCAGGTTGGCCCAAACACGTACGAGGTAGATTTCCTCGTGATGGATATTAAGCCTTCCTATAACTGTCTATTAGGAAGACCTTGGATACACTCAGCTGGGGCAGTACCATCCTCGTTGCACCAGAAAGTGAAGTTGGTTACAGAGGGCCGGTTAGTAACGATATATGCGGAGGAAGACATTATTGCGTCGGTTGCCAGTGATACGCCCTACGTGGAAAATGATTCTGAAGCAGTTGAATGTTCGTTTCGATCGCTAGAGTTTGTGAATGCAACATTCATAACTGAAGGAAGCAAGATTCCAATACCTAAGATATCTGGGGCTACGAAGATGAGCTTGGAGCTGACAGTGGGGAAAGGGGCATTACCTGGAAGAGGACTTGGAAAGCACCTTCAGGGACAATTTAAAGTGCCAGTTTTGGCTGGCAAGTGGGATCGCTTCGGTCTAGTATTCAAGCCAGATGCAAGACAAATAAAGAAGGAGTTCGAAAAGAAACAAGAGCAGCGGAGAGCAAGATTGAGTGGGGCAGAAGTTAAGTGGGAACCGATGAGCTTCCCTCACATTTCCCAAACGTTTATATCGGGAGGGTTTATTTATTCCACACAAGAGAGGGTGGAAAAAGTAAGGGCTGAAGATGCGGTAGAAAGCTGGAGCATCAACGCCACATTGGAAGATGGACCGAAAGAAGAAAATTTGTCAGGCATTCGCTCGTATGAACCTGGGAGTGTTTTGGATAACTGGACTGTGGAAGAGATTCCTGTAATCTTTAAATCTAACACAGAGTAATATTCAAAACCCACTTGTTGTCTTCTAGCCTAGGGACAATAAGAATCTTTTGTGAAATAGGCTCATGTTCAAACAATTGTTATTTTCAATAAAATGCATTTTCATATATCAGCTCGAGTAATTATTCATTCTTTCTTTTCGTTTCATACATACTCATACCATACAAAGGAATTATTCATTGTTGTTTCTCTTTGGGTATTCTTTTATACTCATAATAGGCCCCCAGCTGTCAACGTCATAAGCAATGCTGATACGAGCCCGGAGTCTCCTTTTGAGCGAGACATGTGCTTTGAGGGATCTCAGGATTTTGAAGATGACGGGGATTGTGGTTTATCTTCAGACTTGTTAAGGATGGTGGAGCAGGAAGAGAAACAGATTCTGCCACACAATGAGACCGTTGAGATTGTGATCTTAGAAGAAGGGAAGGAAGTGAAGATTGGCACTTGCATTGACGAGAAAACAAGACAGGACCTCGTTGAGCTGTTGCAAGAGTTCAAAGACGTCTTCGCATGGTCATACCAGGATATGCCTGGTCTAAGTACAGATATCGCGGTGCACCGTGTCCCTACAAAAGAAGAGTGTAAACCAGTTCAGCAGAAGCTCCGAAGAATGAGACCCGATGTAGCAATGAAAATAAAGGAGGAGGTCCAGAAACAGTTTGATGCTGGTTTCTTACAGGTGGTCAATTATTCAGAATGGGTAGCCAACGTCGTCCCTGTCCCTAAGAAAGATGGGAAAGTGCGGATGTGTGTAGATTACAGAGATTTAAACAAGGCCAGCCCAAAAGATAACTTTCCATTGCCCCACATTGATACCCTAGTGGACAATACGGCAGGTTTCACACTGTTCTCTTTCATGGATGGGTTCTCCGGGTACAATCAGATCAAGATGCATCCTGAAGATATGGAAAAAACTACGTTCATAACTTTATGGGGGACATTTTGCTACAAGGTGATGCCATTCGGGTTGAAGAATGCGGGAGCAACATACCAAAGAGCCATGGTAACCTTGTTTCATGACATGATGCACAAGGAAATTGAGGTTTACGTTGATGACATGATTGCAAAATCCCGAACTGAAGAGGAGCATGTGCAAGTTTTGAGAAAATTGTTCTTGAGGTTGAGAAAATTCCAATTAAAGCTCAATCCGTCAAAATGCATTTTTGGAGCTAGGTCCGGAAAGTTGCTCGGCTTCGTAGTCAGTGAGAAGGGAATAGAAGTTGACCCTGATAAAGTCAAGGCTATACAGCAATTGCCTCCACCGCGCACTCAGAAGGAAGTCCGAGGTTTCTTGGGAAGACTAAACTACATCGCTCGGTTCATCTCGCAGCTGACTGAAAAGTGTGACCCCATATTTCGCCTTCTCAAAAAACATAATCCTGGGGTATGGGATGATGAATGTCAGGAAGCTTTTGAAAAGGTTAAGCAATACTTGTCCAGTCCTCCAGTGTTAACACCACCTAGCCCTGGTAGACCATTGATACTGTACTTAACAGTATTTGATAATTCGATGGGATGTGTGCTCGGCCAACATGACGAGACTGGGAGAAAAGAAAAAGTGATATATTACCTCAGTAAAAAATTCACTGAGTGTGAAATGAGGTACCCGTCAATTGAGAAGCTATGCTGTGCTTTAGTCTGGACTACGCGAAGGTTGAGGCAGTACATGTTGTACCATATGACCTGGTTAATCTCAAAGTTAGACCCTCTCAAATACATGATGGAGTCAACCGCTTTGAATGGAAGAATGGCCCGATGGCAGATTCTGCTCTCTGAATTTGACATAGTCTATGTCAACCAAAAGGCCGTGAAGGGAAGTGCAATAGCGGACTTTTTAGCCAGTAGAGCCTTGGAGGACTATGAACCCTTGAATTTTAATTTCCCCAATGAAGATCTAATGTATGTGGCGGTTACTGAAGAAGACATGCCTGAAGATCGTTCTTGGAAATTACATTTTGATGGGGCATCAAATGCCGTTGGAAATAGAGTTGGGGCGGTACTAATATCCCCAAATGGAGATCACTACCCATTCAATTGCAAGCTAGATTTTGACTGCACGAACAACATCGCAAAGTATGAGGCATGTATCATGGGAATTCGGGCAGCCATAGACCGCAAAATCAAGGTACTTGAAGTATATGGGGACTCTACATTGGTAATTTATCAGATCAAAGGCGAGTGGGAAACGAGAGATCCTAAATTGATCAATTACAGAAGGTTAGTCCGGGAGCTAATTGAGGAGTTCGATGATATTACCTTCCATTATCTCCCACGAGATGAGAATCAGATGGCTGACGCCTTGGCTACACTAGCTTCCATGATCAGAGTGAATGAACAAGAGGATATGAAGCCCATTCAGATGAGTATTTGTGAGACTCCAGCTCACTGCTGTAATATTGATGAAGAAGAAGAGAGAGATGATCATCCGTGGTATCACGATATCCTACAATACATGAAAACCCGTGTGTACCCTGATCAAGCGACCGACAATGATAAAAGAACTCTAAGGAGGTTAGCCAGCGATTATGTCTTGGACGGGGAGATCCTGTATAAAAAGAGGAAGGATCAAGTATTGCTGAGATGTGTAGATGCTGTTGAGGCTAAGAAGATCCTAGAAGAAGTCCATGATGGGGTTTGTGGGACGCATGCCAATGGCTTCACAATGGCTCGACAAATCATGAGGTTCGGGTATTACTGGTCTACAATGGAGGGAGATTGCATCAGTTACGCTAAGAAGTGCCATAAGTGCCAAATATATGGAGACAAAATCCATGTGCCTCCTTCACCTCTCCATGTCATGACTTCCCCATGGCCTTTTTCAATGTGGGGCATGGACGTCATTGGGCCGATTTCACCAAAGGCTTCTAACGGGCATCGATTCATTTTCGTGGTCATTGATTACTTCACCAAATGGGTAGAGGCTGCTTCGTACGCCAATGTCACGAAGTCGGCAGTCAGCAAGTTCTTGAAAAAGGAGATCATATGTCGTTATGGTATGCCAGAAAGGATCGTATCTGACAACGCGTTGAATCTGAACAATAGCGCGATAGTAGAGGTCTGCAGTCAGTTCAATATTAGGCACCACAATTCATCACCATACCGCCCGAAAATGAATGGAGCAGTTGAGGCAGCTAATAAGAACATCAAAAGGATTGTGGGGAAGATGGCCGAGACTTACAAAGATTGGCATGAAAAACTCCCATTTGCCCTTTATGCTTATCGGACATCTGTCAGAACTTCTACCGGAGCAACGCCTTTCTCATTGGTTTATGGGATGGAGGCAGTTTTACCTATTGAGGTCGAAATCCCTTCTCTCCGAGTCTTATCAGAGTTGAAGTTGGACGAGGCAGAATGGATCCAATCCCGTTATGATCAACTAAACCTGATTGAAGAGAAGAGGCTGAGGGCTATTCGTCATGGTCAAATGTACCAGAAGAGAATGATGCGAGCTTACAACAAAAAAGTTCGTCCCAGGGTATTCTACGAGGGGGATTTAGTATTGAAAAAGATTCTCCCTATGCAAAAAGACTTCAGGGGGAAATGGATGCCAAATTGGGAAGGACCCTATGTGGTAAAAAAGGCTTTCTCTGGAGGGGCATTGATATTAGCAGAGATGGATGGCAGGAGCTTGCCTAACCCGATAAATTCAGATTCTGTCAAAAGATACTTTGCTTGAAGCAGTGGAGGTGAAAACCCGTAAAGGGCGCCTAAAAAAAAAAAAAAAGGTGTCAAGGTGAAAACCCACAAAGGGCGCCTTGAGACCAAAGGAGAGGCCAAGGTGAAAACCCGTAAAGAGCGCCTTGAGACCAAAGGGGTTTTGGATCGAAAACCCGCAAAGGGCGATTCAAATTTTGATCTATACTGGGGCAAGTGATATTCTCGCTATACTTGAATCGACAAAGAAGAGATGGGCTACATCTTGGGGGCATCGACAAAAGGCTATAGATCCCTTAAGCACATGCCAAGTTTAGAATGGTCATCGAGGAGCTCGTACAGAGAAGCTCAAATTGCGAAATCTGGGGCACCTATTTTGTCTTTTTATATTATTTTATTTTATTTTATTATTAAATTGGTTAGGCTATTTTTAGTAAATCCCGTGTATATAAATAGGGGGATCTGGTTCTTTGAAGAAAAAAACTTTTTGGGTATCCTTACGTCAATTTAGAGTGGGATTATTCTTTTTTCTTATCTCCATTGTAATTGAATTATTTTCTTTCCACTTTCAATCACGTAAGAATTTTGTCCATTTCATTTCAATTTCTTTGTTTGTTTTAAATTCGTCCAATTGCTTTTAGCCCTTCCGTTTTTTTATTGTTTTGCCATTAAGTTTTCATTTTTTTGGGGGGTCCTAAAGCTTGTTTTGACTGCATTTTGGTCTCCTTGAAGCTGTGCGTTTTGGAGGATAAGGGTTATTTCCCTTTTGGTCCCTCCTTATTATTCGCACGCTCAAATTAATCCATTTCTCTTCATTTATTTTTGATTTGCCCCAAAATTGCTATTTTTAATTCAATTTAAACCATTTTTTATTTTTTATTTTTACCATTAAATTAATTAATTTGAGTTTTATATTTATTATTATTAGATTTTTTTTGGTATTATTATTTTTATTATTATTATTTTATTATACTTTACTGTTAACAGTTAATATTATTTTATTACTATTTTTTTTATATTCTACTATTAATTTTTAGTGTCGTTTTTCTATACTATTTATATTATTCGTATTTTTTTCGGTAATCATTCGTTTTGTACTATTTATTTTAACTCATCATATTATTATTATTATTTTATATATATATTCTATTAAAAATTAATTATTTCAATATAGTTTTATACTTATTATATTATCTCTACTATTTACTACCACTATTTTACTTTTATCACTTATAATTTTTTATATATATATATACTTTTCGTTAAAGTTTCTCGTTTTTCAAATACATATCATTAACAGATTTGTTATATTATTTCTATTATTATTTTTTGTCCCAGTTATTATTTTAATTTTTACTTCTATCGCTATATTTAATATCGCCATTGACATGTCATTTTTATTTCCATTATATTTTTATATCATTAATACTATTATTGCTATATTTATTATGTATTATTTTTCTCTTATTATTACTATTATTTTATTATTCTTATTTATAAATAGTCATAAGTATATATTTTACATTAAAGGGTTTTTTTAATTATTAATAACTTTATTTTATTTATATACCATTGTTTTTATTAGTTATTATTTTTATCTAAATTGTCTTTATTCATTATTTTTCGCTATTATTAATTCACCATTGTTACTATTCTGGTTTTACTTTTATTACAATTTTTGGATACCATCGTTGACATATTATTTTTATTTCTATTATGTATTTTTATATCGTTAACGTCATTCTTGCCATGTTTATATGTTGTTATATTTATTACTATTATTATAATTATTATCTTTTTATGTTTGCCATATTTTAGATATTCATATATACGTTGTCAAGTTTATTATTATATTGTTATTTTCATATCACATATTATCATTTTTCTTAAATTTTAAATTTCCCAAATTCGTTCGTCCAAGGATCTATCTTCAATTGTTTTTTAAAATAGAGGCAATGTTTCGCGTTTAGAAGTCCGAAAGAGTCGTGCCCTAACGTGCTGGGTGTGTTCTTTTTTCGGTCGTCTAAATGTCTAAATATCTTTCTAATTTCAGGTTTTGGAAAATTAATAGACGATTTTGATTTTGGGGGATAAAATGTTGCATCCTAACGTGCTGGGTGTGATGTTTTGACCCTTTGGAACAAATGAGTCGTAATATTCCAAAACGAACCGTTCAAATATTTTCTAAAAGAATCATATTTTAAAACCCCTTTAAATTTTCGACAATAAGGACATTTGTTAATCAATTTGGTACCAATTTTGGGCGTTACGAGGGTGCTAATCCTTCCTTGTACGTAACCGACTCCCGAACCTATTTTCTTAAAATTCGTAGACCAAAATGCTTTATAAGGTGGCCCAATTACACCTCAAAAAGGATTGGTGGCGACTCCATCCATGTTTTTAAACTCGATCCACGTTTTTCAAAAAATAAAAATGGTTTCGACATGGCGGCACACAGTTTGGAGAGAACAACCTTTTTAATTCCCAACAACTTATTACATCAAGCCATTCAAGAGATTCACAAATCATTACTCCATCAAAACTGCAAATGCTCTTCAATTCAGGTAAATATCTCAATGACATTTCCTTTAATCGTGGAAGACAAAATTCCATGGTAACCCTTCCTCTTACCTCTGATGCTATTATTTCCTCCAGTTGGTTACATTCCAAAACCTCAAGCTGTTCTAAATTTGGAGGCACACAGTTTGGAGAGAACAACCGTTTCGTATTATTTAAACCACATATAAAAAGATTTTTGAGAGAGGAAAAGGTGCCAAGTGAAGTTAGGAAAAACCTGGAGAAAATCAGGTATTCTTCTTCATGAGACTCGGAAGTGTAACGAAAGACACTCAATCCCTCAATGTGATGTGGAAGCATAATCTGTTTGGGATAGACACTACCAACCCGTAATCGAATCGTTTCTGATGCAGATTTTTGCCATTCCCATACTCTTCCACCCACAATGATGAGGTATTGATGAAGCTCTTCTCGAACATGAAAAGCTTGGTCATACATGCTCAAGCTGTCAAAGTCATAAAACCGCCCTTTAAAGGTTTCCAATTTCTTCAACTCACCAAACTCTTTTCCACTTATGAGCGCTTTACCAACATCCAATTCTTGAAGGCAAGAGGGTCTGGGGAATATTCCATTCGGGATCTCATCTACGTTTGTCCAATTTAGATTTAGGAACTTGAGGCTCGACAAGTTTTGCATTCCATGAGGGACTTCCTTGATAGCTGTTCCTCCAAGATCTAACTCCTTTAAAGCTCGAAGATTTGACAACGATGGCACATACTCTAAATGATCACAGTAAGCAAGCAATAATGCGGTGAGATTCTTCAAATTTGATATGGAATTTGGGAGACTCTTGATAGGATTCCCAGAAAGATTAAAAATCTTGAGTCCATCCATATGGCTGAAGAAACCTTCCGGAATACTCTCTATGCCAGAATCAGACAGCAACAATGTTGTGAGCATCGGACACTTTGGTGGTGACATTTCCAAGGGATAAAAAACTTCTAACTCCCGATTCCCTATCAATGAAACCTTCTCCAAATCCTCACTCCATTCTTGCACATTTGGTGGCTCGCTTAATCCCATGTCTGCTTTTACAAAAAATCGAGGTTTTGCACTTGTGATATGTAATGCCATATCCCTTACAAGATCGTGCATCTTTACACTTCTTTCATCTTTAGTTTCAGAAAAAACTTCTAACAAACAATTGTTTAAGAGCCTATTCATTATTGCACGACCCCTGTCAAACTCTGCCTGCCTGCTATCCATTTCTTCCACAAGCCCTTCTGCAATCCAAAGTCGAACAAGCTCTTCCTCCTCAATTTCCAAATCTTCAGGATATAATGCACAACTGAGGAAACAATGTTGAAGTTTTGGATCCTTCAAACGATCATAACTAAATTGCAGCTGCTGGAACACCTCATCTTCCAGTCCATTAATACTTTGTTTGTGTTCAGTTAATTCCTTTAGTGCGTTCCTCCATTCAGAAAGGTCATCAATGCCCTTCATGCAAGAAGCTACAGTAATTACTCCCAAGGGCAAACCCGCACAACGCTTAGCAATATCTTTTGCAATTGGTTCCACCCCAGGAACATTTAGAATATCCCGACCCACCTTGTCCGAGAACAACTTCCACGACTCTTTTTCCACCAAAGGCATCACTTTAATTGCTCTACAACTCATTTTTCGACATACATCAAAAGATCTCGTTGTCAAGACTAATTTACTACCAGTAGATGGCTCAGGAATTCCAATCTTCTCATAGGAAACCTCTTCCCATATGTCGTCCAAGATCACCACAAACCTACTCTTCCCTGACAATCTTTCAAGCAGCATCCCTGCCCTTCTTGTTTCACATTCGTTACCACAAAAAGTTACTTTAATTTGACTTGCAATGTCCTTCTGTAGCTTAGCAATACTCATCTCCTTGGATGCAGTGATCCAAATGACAATATCAAACTTCTCTCTCTTGTGTAAGAGTTGATTGTTTATAAGTTTCATGATGCTTGTTTTTCCCACACCACCCATCCCCCAAACTCCAATCTTTCCAACCTCATCATCCATCAAGAACTTCCAAATCTCTTCCATACAGGCCTTTGTACCTTCACCTGATAATCTTGTTGTCGACAAAACCTGTCCAATCCATTGAGGATTGTCAACCACCAAACCTTCCTCAAATTTGCCTTGTTGAATAAGTTCCTCAACTTCTCTTTTCCTCTTTAACACATCGTCTGCATGAAGTCCACGTTTAAGAGTACTGCTTTTACCGATTAGTTCATTAAGGTTTTGAACTTCGCCATTGATTCTTTCGACATTTTCTGTCATTAACTCATCATGGTCAAGTGGATATGTTTGACATAACTTTGATATTTTTTTAATGATGTCTCCAATAACTTTTGATTCATGCCTACAAAGATATAAAGATTTAATTTTTAATTAAGAAAATTATTGATATGGAAATGAAGTTAAATGATGTAGGAAAAAATTAAGATGTGAAACGCATAGTACTCTATGGAACAAATTTAGGATACACTTGGAGGACTTGAGTTTATAGTTTTTATGGTGTTATTGCCTTATTTGCCTTATAACACTAGAAAATAACAATTTTCCAATTTTGTCCATATATATAAAAAAAATCAGCTAATTCAAAAAAAAATTGTAATCATTAAATTTACAAGTAAATTGAAGAAAAAAATACCTATTATTTGAGTGCCATCCCTTGATATTAGCCACTTCAGTTAAAGCATTTCTCCACCTTTGGATCTTTGCTTCATCTTCCTTGTATCTCTCTTCATGTTTGGCAAAAGCTGCTTCAACTTTCCCTTTTTGTTTTCTTAAATCAGATGGATCCACGCCATAGAAAATTGGAAATACTTTATGACCATTCTCCTTTTTTTGTTTAACAATCTCAGCAAGTTCCTCCAAGCACCAACCTGAAAAGACATAGTTTTCCGAGAAAACGATTACTGAGCACCATGAGTGTTGAATTGCTTTGAAGAGCCCAGGTGTAATCTCTTCACCGGCCTCCAGCTTTGGATCATCCCTGAAAGTGACGATTCCGCTCCTTCTCAAAGCATCATAGAGATGGTCAGTGAAGTTATGACGAGTATCTTCACCTCTAAAACTCAAGAATACGTCATATTCTTTTTGTCTAGGAATAGACGAGGAAGTTGAGGGTAACGAGGACATGAGGAAGTCTGAGAAGGAAAAAGATATGACAATCTAGTTTGGGAAAACCAGAAAATAAGGTGGCTCAATATGCAGAAAGAAACTAGAAACAGACCTAGTATAGGAGCATCAAGAAAGCCAACCCAACTTGACGAAACCCAACTTGCCACAGCGTTCCCTAAGTTTGCATATAACGCACCAGCCTTAGGTTTTTAGGCAATTTATATTATTTATATGTTTTATAATTTAATTTTAAAAATATTTATATTATTTAAATTTAATTTGGGAAGCCACCATGAGACATAAAAAAACCTTGTCTAAGTCTAGTCTGACCAGGTTTATTGGGCTAGGCAGGATGCTGACCCATGAATAGGTTTATTACTTTACTCCCTGAATAGTAACAAAGTCCCTCCAAACTTTAAGTTATTTGTTCCATCCATATTAAATCAAATTTGAATAATTTTATTTTCAATCAGATTAATATTTTACATCAAAAATATTTTTTTGTACATTTATTTATAAAGTATATAAAATATTAGTATAAAATAATTTTTAATTAATTATATAAACTCTGAATCTGCCTAACTTAGATTGAGCTCAGACAATAATTTTTATGCCACGAGTCAAACCCGAATTCATTTTAAATAATACAAATTATTTTTAAATTTGGATTTAATTATAAAATATTAATATAAAAATATTTTTAAAAGTTTATTAAATTTTGAACTGTTAAATAGGTTTTTTGGGCTAGTCAAATTGAAAACGAGCCTAAGCTTGAAATTTGTTTGGACCCAAGCAATGACCCATAGGTCTAGGTTAATAACACAATTTTTTTAAAAAAATTTTGAAAATTTTTATTGTAAATACAAAAAATAACTTTTTGTTATGAATATCTTGTTAAGTGGATGTCCATCATGTCATGATCAAGATAAAGTTTTAGTGTACTTTAAATTCTAATAGTTATTAGAATTAGATCTCTATTTCTTTTTTACTCATTATGCCTATAAATAGAGACTCTAATGAAGCATTGTGATTATCCCCTTTGATCAATAATGTACATTCTTTATTACCTGTATTTGAAAAAAGTTATATATATTGGTACCCAAAAGTAAAGATATTAACTTTTTAGCGTTTAATTTAGGTCATAGGATTAATTTGATGAAAGTTAATTGCTAATAATATTAGGTTTGAATTTTTCATAATTTTTCAATAGAATAAATTTAGTGATAATTATGGATTTGTTTACTTTTGCATTTAATTTGTCAAATACATTCAAATGGATGTGATTTAATTCAAGTTTTAGAGTTGGTTTGATGAAAATATATAACTAAATTATATATTTTCATCAAATCAACTCTAAAACTCGAATTAAACACTAAAAAGTTAACTTCCTATCATAAAAAAAAAAAAGAAAAATTTAACTTCATTAATTTTGGATACCAAAATATATAATTTTTGTTAAATATAGGTACCTGATTGGACCAAAAAATAATATAGGTATCACATTAGAAAAAGTATCAAACTCATATACTAAATTATGTGTTAAGTCTAATAAAATATTTTATTTACTTTACATTACATAAAATAAATAATCATATATCTTTAAACAATAATTAATCACTAATTAATGAAATAAAAATAATTAGATGTATGTTACATAGCTAGTTAAGCATGTAAAACAGAATTAGTTAATGCTTAATAATTATAAAGTAAATATGATAATGGAAAAAAAAAAAAAAAAAAGGTATGTAAGACTCAAACCGTCCAAAACTTCAATTATTACTTAAAGTTATTGTACGTTCCATTTTGTCAACTCTTTCTTGGATTCTTCCCGGAGAGAAGATATATATATCATCCCCCAGCTTCCACGCCTACTCTCTTTCATTTGGAAAGAAAGGAAATGGTTGGAAATGTATAGAGAAATTGCTTAGAAAATTCTTCGTTGTTCCCTAGAATTTTGATCTGTTTTTCTCCTTCATGCTCATATTCTATACTACACTCAAAATATATTAAAGAGAATTGTAGATTAGGTGATACTTATATCATTAAATGAGATAAGTTTAGTCTTATCTCAAGATTAATTTCAAGATTAAGGAAATAAAAAAAATTAAGATTAAGACATGTAAACTTAAAAGAGAGAAAATGTACGGAGCGAATAAGAAAAAAAAAAGAGTGTTCATGGATAGGAGAAAGAGGCGAGCAGTAGTTAGCCCAGAGACCAACACTGCCGCTAGACAAAAACAAAAAGAAGTAAACGATTTGGAAAAAAAAAATAGAACTTTTTAGAAGTAAAAAGATATAATTTTTTACTCAAATATATAAAAGAAATTTAAAAATTAAACTAGACACATATCACATTTAACACGTAACTTTGTCTCTAACAATTTCGAACAAAAATGAAATGACAATTTGACTTGATGAAAATAGTCTAATAACAAAAATAAAAGGATGATTATACTCAAACATCCTCAAAGGATTCACACATTACTTATTAGTTGAATCTTCACGGGGCAATAAAAACTTCCTCCACATTGTATCTATCGAAACCATTTTTTTCTAGTGTTTGAAAAATAGGGGATCGACTTTGGGTTTTGAAAATAGAAATAAAAACAGGAAGTCGCCACCGATCCTTTTTTACTAAGGTGTGATCAAGTCACCTCGAAAAGTGGTTGTTTTTAATAAATAATTCGATTTATCAAAACAACGATTTGGGTCTACGAAAAACCAGAAAAAGGTTCCGGAGTCGGTTATGCACGAGGAAGGATTAGCACCCTCGATACGCCCAAAATTGGTACCTGATACCTAGTTAATTAATTGATGTCCTACCATCGAACGATTGAAAAGATTTTAAAATACAATCCTTTGTTTCAAAAAGGTATTTAAATATGTCAAAGTAAAAAATCGAGATTTACTTATCTCAAAGAAATAAAAATGTCGCATCCAGTAAGTTAGGGTGCAACATATCGATTTCTCGAAATTAAGCTCGTCCCTTTTACTTAAAGAAAATTTCATTTATTTAAATCGAAAAGGGATATTTAATTATTTTGGGTTGAACGAAAAACCGGAACCCAGTAAGTTAGGGCTCGATTTATCAAAGTTCCAAAACATAAAATATTTCCTTAATTTTGAAAGTCCTATCTCGAGACTCTGAACGCCACATTCAGTAAGTTAGGATATAGCATTTCGAGGTTTCGAGAATAGGTTTTATTTGAAAACTCACATGTTTTGATTTTGAAAGCGACACTTGATAGTTCGAGTTTAATGAGAAAAATCGGAACCTAGTAAGTTAATGCTCGATTTCCTCAAAGTACCTAAACACGGTAATTCTTTTGAAAGCTTTTGAATGAAGCTTTTTGACAAAAAGGAATTAAGCTTGACTTTTATAACATACAAATATAGAATCATAAAAATATAAAGCAATGAAATAATTCATAATCAATGCATTACGTTCACGAATCAAGATAATCAACAAATGCAAAATGATCAAATGCAACATGATATACATAATGACAGCAATTATATAACATTATCGTATGCAAACAATAGTAAGAATATTCAAAGACCAAAATAAATCCAAAAGAAGTGCAAAACAAAATAATTGAATCAGTTTTTAACAAATGAAAATGAATAATTGTAAAAACGAGTTTTGAGTTATAAGAATTCAAATAATCATTTTAAACAAGTAATAAAAATAAGATCTTTATAGTAAAGAAATCATATGTCTATAGAAAACATGTATGCCCATATATAACATAGTATTTAAAACGTTTATATAGTGTAATACATGAAAGAATGACAAGTATAAAATATAGCATATAAAAATATTTACGTATATTTATATAATATATGAGAACATTTATAATAGTATTAAAGTATACACAAGAAGTGGTATGAAAATATATATAACTATTAGAATAGAAAATACATAGATGTATAATACATATAAGGATATAATATATACATAATATACAAAGTATAACTTTAAAATATATACAGATAATAATGATATTAATATAATTAATATTAGGAATATATATATATATATATATATATATATATGAGATGATATAAAAATATACATATACACATTAGAAATAAAGATACATATATAATATATATATTAGAATATATTATGTGTATAAAATATAACTTTAAGATAAATGTAATATACAAAACATAATAATATAAAAAAATACATATACAAAACAATGTGAAAGAATACATACAAAATACGTACATTACATATATAAGGGTATAGTGTATAAAATATGACTTTTAAAATATATGGATGTAATATATAAAATATATATCATGCTATTGGAAACATATATGTAAAATAATATAAAAGAATATATAACCATAATATCGGGAAATGTATATAAATTCAATATGAAGAATATATAAGCATAATATTCATATACGTAACATATAGTTAAAATGACGTATATAAAATATATATATTAATAATAACAATAATAAGGTATAGTTTAATTATCAAAATAACAAAATGATGAAATTAGTACCAAATTGAAAGCAGGATAACAACTTAGGGCCGAAATTAAAAAAAAAAACAGTCAATGGACCCAAGCGAATAGCGGGCACAAAGGACAGGGACCAAGGTTGTAAATAAACCGGCCATCAAAGTGCTGCGTTTAGATGCGGGCCAATTTGCAACGATACTCAAATTTGAGGGGCAAATTTAAAAGGGAATAGGAAACACATGAAGAGCCAAATCGAAAGCCGCCGTGAACTCGAGGGACCCAAAGCATAAATATCCCCTCAGACACCAAAACACGCGGGTCGCACGGTATATGGGTCGGGTCCTCGGGTCGGTTTTAATTGAGGACCTATACGGCGTCGTTTTACATTATGCTAAACCCTACCTTTTCTTCTTTCATTCACCCGTGACCCCCCCTCTTTTCTTTGTTTTCAAAAACAGCAGCCACCCTTTCTTCTTCTCTTCACCGTTTGGCTAGGGTTTCGAAACCCATCTCTGCCGCCACCGTGAAGGCCACCGGAGGCCCCTTGCTTCGCTATCCTGGCCATAGGCCTATATCGCGTGGAAGGAGGCTCTTTTAGCCCCGCTCGGAGGCAAGCTCGAAGGCTACGCCCCCGACCCGAAAACCCAAGGAAGAAAACTCTTCCTTCCCTTTTGGGTTCAGCCCCGATGATGGAGAGGAGGCTCCGACGAGGCCACCCGTGGTTCAGGTAAGCCTTTTACTCCTCTCCCTCTCTCTTTAGTAGTTTTATTTTCGTACAAAAAAACAAAATAATATAAAACTTCAAAATAAAAAAACGAAAACAAAGAAATCGTGAAAACCTTATGATTTACTCTTATTCTCTGATATCCGTGTATACAAAGGTTTTTCTCGGATTACACAGCTTTTAGATGATGAAAAATCCCCTCTATTACGCTCTTTGAATATTGAGAAAAAAATCCCCAAGGTTACACGATTTAATTCGACTTTATAGCCGATGCCACTGTTTTCGTTACTGTGTTTCGGTCATTGCTTCCCTGCTTATGGTTGCTGCTTTCGGTGCTTCTTGCAGGTCTTCAAGGATGTGATGGGAGCAGGTAGAGGCTCGGGCAGGTAGAGAGGTGGAAGTGACCGGTGGCCAGAAGGTTATTTGCTAGGTATGCGGCGCAGTAGATGGGACAAGGTGGCTAGGGTTTCAGAAAGTCTGAAACCCTAGTTTAGGCTAATGGGTCTACCGGGTTTAGGCTAGTATTGGGCCTGGGTAGTGATCCGGGTTAGAGTTTTGGGCTGTAAATTTGGGTTTATAAAATGGGTTGTAAATTTGAACTGATGGACTGATGTAAATGGACATTTAATTAAATTTTAGTTTTATTTGGTTTGTATGGGCCCGGACAAAATTGCCCTATTACAGCATCTTTAGCCGATTACATTTCTTCAATCTGCGATCATAAAACTAATTATATAAAAATAAATAATATTTTGATGTTATAAAAAAAAGAAGAAATAGGACAATGGGGAAACAAAAAGCAACATGAGGGAAAAGGGGAGGGATTTTGAGTTTATCAGATTTATTTATATTTTTCAAAAACAAATAACAAAAATAAAATAAAAATCTAATCTTAACCAACCACCTATCCAACAAACTCTTCTCTCCACCAACCACTTCTTAAAGTTTGACTCAAACACTACACCAGAAGGCACCTCTTTAATATGATTTAAGAATTAAATCTAAAATGAGATGCTATATGGAAAAAGACGAGGAAAGGACCCACAGGGTTTGGTTCTTAATTATTTATAGATAGGATTTAAAGTTTATGAAAAATATTTTAAAAGATTTCTTTATCTAACAATGACTCAACATTTGTATAAAATCAATTAAACTTTCGTTTAAGTCTAGACTTTGATTTAGATTCTCAATTCAACAAGTAATTGTGGTCAAAATAGATTTAGAGTTTGAAATTATTTTGCGGTATTTATCAAATCATTTAGTTTAAAATTAGAAACAAAATACTTGAATTTCCATCCTTATTAGTAGCCTATCCAACTACTTTCACAAAGATAACATATTTTTGGAAATAATCCCACACCAAAAATGTTTGATATGTTAATTTATTTAATTTATATTTTAAAAAAGTACTTTAGTTTTAAGGTTTTTTAATTGAATTTGAATTATTTTGAGTTTAGATTGTTTCAAATTTAGAGTATCATTTTAATTCATTTAAAACAAAAATGTTTGGAGTCAATAATAGATTTGTTAAAATTGACAATGTTATTCCGTAATTCATACCAATCTTTTCACTACTGAACTCCATTAAATCAAATATTCAATAATTACCAAACACTACGGTTATTAAGGTAAGAGCAAGTATTAAGAAAATTATCTATAATATACTTATATAAGCGAACTTACAGGATTTATTTACAGTAATGGTTCCAATACAAAAACTACTCTGTCATCTTTTCTTTTCCACGATCGTCAATATCTTTTTGATTTAAAATAATAGTTTCATTCAACTAACCAAAATAACAGCATAATTAATCCATTTTATGCAATTTGATCCAAAGCACGTTAATGTGACAGCCTGACCATAGCCCACACACCAACCAACCAACCAACCAGCCAATTTGTCTCATTCATTCATTCAACCTTACGTTTCCATAAAGCAAGAAGAAAGTTATTGCATCTTGACTTTAATCCGTGTTAATTTCCATCAATGTATCTAACATTAAACACCCAACCAATTTCATTTTCCAACTTGCTCAAATTACATGTTCTATTCTAAATTAATTATTATAAATATTAAATTGAATAATTGATGTGTTCAAACTTCAAAGGTCTCATGCCCTTTTCCTCACCATTATTCTAATTATAGTTTTTTATGTATATTTTCAATTTTAGGGATTAATTTTGTTTAAAATAAATTCTTATCACTTATTTTTCAAAACGTAACATATTCATTGTAACCTTTTTTTTCATAATTACAAAGTTTTTTTTCATATTTAAAAAAGATAAATATATATATATATATATATATATAATATTTATCTAACTGTAAAAGCTCACCAATTTTAAAATAAGTTAAATCAAATTATTTGATGGAATTAATGAAAAAACAAGTTTGATTGGTTGAAAATACTTATTTCAAAAAGTATAGATACTTGAAAGGTTAAATATGTCATTGTACTTTTTTTTTTTAAATTTAGAATTTACTCCTTATATTTTTATTTTTAGGAATTTATTTTTCAAAATTTAGTTTCAATTGTTAACATTATTAACATTATTTTATTAAATTTAAGTTCACTTGGATGTCTTTTTTAAGTTACATAGTTATTAAGTGAATATGTTTTTTATTTAAAAACAGTTATAAAATTGTCCTCAAATTTTTACTTTTATTCAGTTTAGTCCCTAAGACCTAAACAAGCAAATTAACCATTTTCATCAAATTATAAGCTCAGTCGAATCTTCTAGGGTCTCACCACAGCCCCTACATACAATTATTTCACATCAAGTCCAAGTACTTTTATCATTTTAATAATTTAGTCCTTAAACGTTAAAATCATCAAAATTACTTTGCAAAATAATTCAACACAACAACAAAGCTTAAAAATCTTTATTTAAACTTCAAGAAACAACACAACTCATCAATGGAAAAATTTATAATGTTTGATAGTTTTACAAATTAATCCTCGAGTCAGTTAGATTAAACTAAGACGAACTTAAAAATTTAAAAATTACTAAAAACAGGCAAGATTTACTCACCAAACTGAAGGACTAAAGCTCAACCTAAGCTTCCTCCTAAGTGTCAGAAGCCAATTTTGGCCCTATACAAATAAAAACCCCCATTACAAATCAGCCCTATACCCACTAACCTACCCGAACCCCAAGTACCCAAATCAACCACCCGTTTACTAACCCCCTAACCCACTTAACCACCCCAGCCCAATACATAAACCCAATAATCGAGCCCAATATTCCCTAAGCAGTGGCCCAAGATCGACAGCCCGAAGGCCAAATTGGATGAACAATTTTCAAACCCTAGGTGCCTCTGACACCACCACCACGGGACTACCACCGCCGTTTGAGGACGTCCCACTGCATTTATTAACGTTGACTCCTGCAAGTTCAAAACGAGAGCAGCAAACAGAGACAGAAACAGTGAAGTAGCAATCAAACAATGATGTTTTTACTTTTCTATTGTATTTTATTCGGTTATAAAATGACCGAAAACGAAACATTTAAAGGAGGATTTTTTTTTTACTCTTTCAAAAAAAGGAAATACAGAGGAGAGCATTTGGAAAAAGAAGAAATTAAAAGGTTGCCTTTTTTAACTCTTTACTTCAAAAGAAAATAGTAGTAATAACAACATAATCTTACCGTGTGTGGTTCTCTGTCGTTACTGGAGGCTTCTGATAAACATATTAAAATGCATATTTTCTGTTTTTAATTTGGCTTATTATTGAATTGAACCCTACTAATTAAGTGTTTTTATGATTTAATATTTGCCAGGAATGTAATTGGACGAAATCAAGCAAAAAGGGGGTTGAATTGAAAAACAAATTATTTGATTGGGGTCAAAGCAAAAAGATGGAGCAAGCTAAGGACTCAACATGAATTTTGACTTTGTAAAAGACTATAAATAGGAAGATATTTTAGTTTAATTTTGATTTTAATTTTAATTTATTTTGATTTTATTTTGATTTTATTTTATTTTTAGCTAGGCTATTTTTAGTAAATTTATGTATATAAATAGGGGACTTTACATCCTTGAAAATCATCCATTAATCAAGTTTCCTATTTCATTTTGGAATTCCTTTATCTACTTTGTCTTCTTCTTTCTAATTCAATTGAGAATTGGATAATTTGGTCTTCCTTTTACAAAATTTGTCTAATTCTCTCTTCAAGTATTTCTCTCATCCATTTCCATCACCTTTCATACAATTTCCATCATTTCCCGTAACCTTCAAGCATGAATAAATTCATGCTTAACTAAATTCCATCTTAGCCTTAAGCCGGTATTCTTTTCGGTCGAAAAATTGTGAGATATGCAACCGAGCTAAAAATCTTTCCAAGCGGTATTCACCTTTTTTCCTAAGTATCGGGATTGACAACTCATCCCTTAAGGTTAACTCGATTCCAAGTCAAAAAGAGCTCGTTGAGTTGGGGGCGTGTTTACCGACAGTTGGAGGAAAGAATCGGCCGTGCTGTATTCGATTCTCCGAGAACAAATCAAGGAAGAGGTGATCGGGTTTAAACGACCCACGCGGTTGAGGCCGTTAACTTGAGTTGGGTTCTTCAGAACGCAAGGCTACCGGGGTATTCAACCGGGAACACGTGTATCTCGGTTAGACAATTGGTAAGGGTTGGTTTGCAGGACGTTCCGGGACCAGCTACGAGAGGAAGAACTGGTGGTTAGGACGTTCTTAATCACTATAACCAGCTTATCGTATGGAGGAGAAAATCAACTTTCAAGGATCGATTCTTGACACGAGAATTACCGAGTCTAAGGCTAAGGCTATTTAATTCTGTTTATTCTAAATTTAATTTCGAATTGCATTTAATTTCGACATTAGTCAATTGTTCATTCTGGATTATTTACCTAAACATTTTTAAACCCCCGCTTACGTATTTATTTTTTTATTTTTCGCAGGTGCGTTTGGAGTCGTGGGCACGACTCTTGACACGACATTAGACGCGAAGGAGATTCTGTCCATAAAGCAAACACGGAAGTTGACTGATCCAATCCCTGTGGATTCGACCCTATTACCACTCTTACTACTATTAGAGTTTTAGTAGGAATTAATTTTGGTGGATTCGACCCCATCAGCTTCCGATGACCCGAACGTCCCAGAACTCCGATGGGTTCTGACGAGGGTAGGAGCATTTGTGGTTAGACCTCTCTCCGCATGTTTGCTTTGTGCTTTGTATGTTCTTCTGATGCGGTTTGGGGCATGGTTTTAATGGTTTAAGGGAAGGAAATATGAAATGAAGAACAGAGTGGGGGTTAAAGGGTCAGATTCGGTTATCATCGTTAGCCCTCAACCACCACTCAATATCGTCGCAGCGATGAGGGTATGAAACCCTAGCTGAATGGTGTAAGAAATGGGTGCTTGGGAGAGAGGGTTTTCGGCTGTTCTTTGAAAGAAGAAAGAGGGATAATGGATCTGCGGATTAGGTTTTTTTTTAGTCTTTTAAAAGGGGTTAAACGGCACCGTTTAGAGCACTCTTCAATGGCCTAAAACGGTGCCGTGTAGGGTATCCGGTAACACGACCCGACCCGTATAAGCAAGAACCTGCGTGTTCTGACCTCTGGGGATATTAGCGTGAGTGGTCCTCCCTCCTTTGATAGCTTCATTCGATCGGTCCGCTCTTTGTCTTCTAATTTGGCATTAAAATTTCTTCGGGCTTTCAAATGGATCCCTGGGGCTGTCATATGCTAGGTGCACGAAAAAAGCGCGGAGAAATTATTCTTTCGGTCCCCCGCGGTTTCTAGCGTGTTCCAATTGGTCCCAATCCTTCGTTATATTTTAAAATTTATCCCAGTTTCTTTATCTTGCTTCCAATCTGATCATTGTCATCATTTATCATTTTGATTCGTTATTCTGTTTTCTTTTACTTTTTAGTGATATTATTATATTATACGTTATTTATGTTATAGCATCATTATTATTAACATTTTTCATATATATATATATATATATATTACGTTTTTTACTCAACATTATTTCGTTTAATACTTTAAATACATTACATGTATATGGTTAATACTATTTTTGCTTCTAATGTATATATATACACATATATATATATATATATATATATTTTTCACGTGTTTTTTTATATGTATTATCTTGTATATTTTTTTTTCCTTTTTTTTAATATATACATTCTGTACAAGCTTTAAATATCATTATATAGTTGTCTTATACATGTATACATTTATGGTATATTATTAATAGTTGTTTTTAAATATCATCATCGTTTCTAATATTTATATACCAATGTTATATTATGTAAGTATTCCAATATTATGCGTATATATTTTCAATATTATGTTTTCAATGTTATATTTGTATTAAAATACTTTCACTACCATATTATACTTAGCATTATATATAGAGATTTTTAACATATTATTACTATTATGTTATCGTATATTTTATCTTTATTTTTATTTTGTAAATATTATCTATTATTTTAGTACTCTTCTATTATGTTCATGTTTTTTTATTTCGTATATCTTGTGTTACGTACATATCTTTAACATTATGGATTTCTTAAAATACCATTTTTCTCTTGTTTAATATTTAATGTATTTGTTAATATGGTGTAATTACTATGTTTTTGCCGTATATTCGCATTTTCTTATTGTTTGCATAATACTGTCATGAACTTTTATCGTTTTAAAGTGTTTATTTATATTTTTAATTGATTTTGAAAATAAGGCTATGTATCGATTTTAACATCAAGTCTGTGATTTCATCGCTATGTTGGATGAATCACGTTGGCTTGTGTTAAAACGAGACATCCTTCTAAAAAAAAATCAAAAAAATCTTGAAATTCTCGTGGTTTGAACGGATCACAATCAAATATTAAATCAAACTCGTATTTTTGAAAATCAAGACAACACATGTTTTATAATATACCAATTTTGGGCGTCACGAGGGTGCTAATACCTTCCTCGTGCGTAACCGACTCCCGAGCCCTATTTTTCTCTTGATTTTAAACATAGACCTAAACCCGGTTTTTCTTTAAAATATAAATTTTATAGGTGTCCATTCGCACCTAGAAAAGAGATCGGTGGCGATTCCTCTTGTTTTAATAAAATCAAAATTCAGATTTCAAAAGTCTCAATAAATCGCCACAATTAGTGACCAAAGCCGCGAAGCTAAAAATTTTACGTCGCTACAGCTGGCGACTCCACTGGGGAACAACCTTTTCGAGAGTCGAGTCGAATTAAACGCGCGTTGTCGAAATCTTCAAAATTCCTTGTTCAAGTAAATATTTAGTCGTGATCCGAAAATTTCATTTTTGAAAAAAATCATGCATTTGCATCTATTGTAAATATTCTGTTGTCATGTTTTATCTTTTTATTTTAAGCTCTAAGTTTTTACGATTCTAGTTTAGTTTTGAATAAAACGAAAGGTTTGTAAGTTTCTCCCCACACACTGTGCACGTGCATTTCTGCATAACATGAGCGCCATATCCGGGCTCTGTCTATTTAAGTGAAAGTAAACGCTACGCCTTCGTGAGTTAACTCGTCCCTCCGCACAGGCTAGTGAATACTTTCGGGTTACATATGACTTATGCTTTCGTGAGTTAACTCGTCCCTCCGCATAGGCATAAGTATATGTAATCCCTCGAATTGAACTCACAAGCCTGTGATGGGCCGTGACCGAGGCTGTGTACTAATCTTAGTAGATAACGGTACGGACAATTCGAGTACCCATTTAGAACCAAAACCGCATGTAGTGAATCGTACGAGCCACCTAACTAGAGCCATGCCGAACCTCTGTCCATTTAGCGGTTACCAAAATAAGTACATGGGAGAAACGCCTCCAACCTTTTGCATTTTTATTTTCTGGGCAAGAGAATAGGGTTTGTTTGATAAATAGGATTTGGTAGCTTAATTTGTGCAATTTTCCATGTTTTTACTTATATTACTAACCAGGGTTTATTTGTTGTTGGTTATCTGGCATCATGCATTCTAGGCAACATATTAGGAAGATGTTGACTAAGGATCAGTTGCCAAAAGACGGGTTTCTAATGGAGGAGTCGATTACACAAACAACTGAGAGGAATGTCATGGTTCGGGACTGGTCCCTGAAAAACCAAAGAGAAAGAGGGGATAGTCTAGTGGAGGGATGTGTTGTCGATTTGCCGGGGCACGTAACGGTAAATGTTCGTCAAAATAATCTTGAGGATTTGGTTCAGATTTGGAATCAATGGGACTCGGATACTAGGGGAATCTTCACTGAGAGGTATGGTGATATAACTAACCTAGTTGCTGTCAAAGTAGACGAGCAGTTGATTCAAGCTTTGGTCAAATTTTGGGATCCCGCCTATCAATGTTTCACTTTCAATGGAGAAGATATGACTCCTACTATCGAGGAGTACGCGGCTTTACTTCGCATTGATAATGTACAGCCTTACAAGATCTACGTAAAAGAACCTAAACCGATGACCTTCAAAAAGAAAATAATGAGGTTGACAGATATGACCGACACATGGGCCGAGAAACAAATAAAAAAAGAAGAATGAAGTCATTTGTATCCCGTGGTTCTCTCCACGAGATTTGGCTCTTAACCATCCGGATTTGCTGAAGAGGGTGAATTTCTTCGCCTTAGCCATATATGGATTGATCGTCTTCCCAAAGGTTCTCGGACACATAGAAGTTGCGGTACTGGATTTCTTTGAAAGACTAAAACAAGGAATCAACCCTGTCCCGACTATTTTGGCTAAAACCTTCAAATCTCTAAGTAGCTGTAGGAGGAGAGGGGAAGGACGTTTTATAGGATGCGCACAGTTACTCAATGTCTGGATTTTGAGCCATTTTTAGAAAGTCGAGCACACCCCGTACCATATGTTCTAAAAAACGTTTGCCCCATTAGAAGCTTATATCAATAAAGAATGGCCAAAGGAAGTCACCGAGCAGCATTGGACTTCAGTTTTTCAGAATCTCCGTGCCGAAGATGTAACTTGGAGAGCACCGTGGATCCGCCCGTTAGTCCTGTTATACAAAGTTAGAAATCAAGATTGGGTGCCACTGCTAGGGTTATGGGGAGGAATCGGATACGCTCCGCTATTGGTCCAAAGGCAATTCTCTTCACGACAATTCATACCAGCCACTGGAGGGTTAGCACAATCCGAGTTTGCTTTCGCGGGCGAGGGTTATATGAAGAGAGTCCGAGACACTGCCAAGTCTTGGAAGGAAATTCATCTGATGGAGCTAGCTCTATACGCCGATACTCTCACCCAAGATTACGACATCTGGAGAAAGCAACGGGTGAATAGTCAGCCAGTATCATCGACGAGTTACGTTTTCCAGAATCCCTTTTTAGAAGAAGTGCCATCCGAATTGGAAATGGCGAGACAGGAATTTGAGCGGGAAAAATCCAAAATGTTGAGGGACATTGGCGCTCTTTAAGAAGAAAATTATTAGTTGAAGATTGACGTCTAAATTGAGAAGTCCAAAATCGAGAGAGTACAAAAAGAAGTTGAAGTTATGAGAAAGGACTTAAGAGACCTTCACTTGGAAAATAAGAAGCTAAGAGTCACTATCAAGAATAGCGGACTAGGCAAGTCATCTGAGGAATGGAAGGAAAAATTGAGCAACGTAAAAGGCGGAATGGAATTTTAGAAAGGGAAGGCGAAGAAAGAGGAGGAAAAGACTGCTCGGGCCATGATAGAATTAAGAAAAAAAAATGCTGAATATGAGACTGCGTCTAATGAACTGATGACTAGCCGATCCGAGTGTCAAGAGTTAAGAAAGAGAATACAAGATTTGGAAGAAACGTTGCAAGCTCGTCAACAACAATTGGACACTCTCTTAAAAGCCTTGGAAGAAAAAAGTGATCAATACGATAGAGATACCCACGCTTATAAAACGGACCTCCAGGAAAGGGAAATACAACTTGGCTTTTTGATCAATGAAATCCGTGGAGTGGCTATACACATGGTCCAACTATCAGACGAAGCAGAAGATCTCAGTTACCGATTTCCACCGAGCCAACGATCGAGCATATCAGAATTCCTAGAGCGAGTAAAGAAATATAGTGATATAGCTAGAAAGTTCGTGTAATAGCCAAAAAAGATGGTAAAATGTCTTGTAACGAACTCTTTTGAATGAATGAAATGCCTAGATAGGGGCTGTCTTGAAATCAACACCTAATTCTTGCATATGCATTCACGACTAACATTCATATAGCATTCATACATCCATTCATTGCATACATATATCCCGTGACCGTTCACTAAGGTTAGAATCATACAATTAGCAGTTGCAACAATACAAGGCTGGAATCACGACATTCGTATAGAACGCGACGACAAACTAGAGTGATGGAGGCAGAGTTTAATGAAAGAATCGAGAGAATGGAAAGAGTTCAACGGGAATTGCAAGAGCAACTGGCCAAATCACAGCAAGAAATAAGGGATTTGATGGTGAGGTCCCGGGAGGAGTCATTGGAACAAAGAGACCAAATGGCTAAGATGATGGAAATGATGTCAGCACTAGTAAAAGGAAAAGGGCCCGTGTAGAACCCTGAGGTTGTTGACTTTGATCAAGATCCACTTTACCCACCGAGATTCACTCCACCCTATATGACACAAAGAGTACAAACTCCAGAGGAATCCGCTGGCTTAGAACAACGACCTGTGCCGGCTACACACCTAGGGCAGGGGATATTTGTGTCTACACCGGCCAATCTGCCCGTCCCAGATCTAGATGATCCGGCAGAAGTAGCTAGGTTGAGAGTGGAGGATCATGAGGTCCAAGAAAAGTACAGAAGCCTAGAAGAAAGACTAAAAACGATAGAAGACACTGAGGCCTTCTCTGCGCTAGGTGCTAAAGAGCTTAGTTTAGTACCTGATTTGGTTTTATCGCCAAAATTTAAAGTACCTGATTTCGAGAAGTATGATGGGACAAGGTGTCCGAAGGCACACTTGGTCATGTTTTGTCGAAAGATGACCGGATATGTAAATAAAGATAAATTGCTTATACATTACTTCCAAGACAGCCTTGTTGGATCAGCTCTTCGCTGGTATAATCAGCTTAGCAGAGAGAAGATCCAAACATGGAAGGATCTAGCGTCAGTATTTTACGAGCAGTATAAGCACGTGTCAGACATGGTACCCGATCGTATGACGCTACAGATGATGGAGAAGAAATCGTCAGAAACTTTTTGACAATATGCGCAGAGATAGAGAGACATCTCGGCTCAGGTGCAACCTCTACTGACGAAAATCGAGATAATTGTCCTCTTCATAAATACCTTGAAAGCACCATTTTATGATAAATTGGTGGGAAGTGCCACAAAAGACTTTGCGGATATTGTCATATCTGGCGAGCTCATTGAGAATGCTGTCAAGAGCGGTAGAATGGAGGGGCAAGAAAGTTCTAGAAGGGCAGTACCCGTGAAAAAGAAGGACCCAGAAACCCACATGGTGGGAACAGGAAACTGCTATGCCCACAATCCGTATTTGAGCCAACCTCGACCACGAAACTACCCACCCCAAATTTCTACTATTCGCCTTAAACCCCTTACTACCAAGCACCACCTCCGTACCCTTCTTACCCCGTTTATGCCACAAACAGCCTAAGACCAAATGCCACATTTTTACTAAACACAACGCACGCCCAAAGCCAACCTAAGAACGATCCAAGACCAGCGAGACCCAATCCCGAAAGGCAACAGTTTACCCCTATTTTGGTACCATATGGGGAGCTGTACCCAAAACTCTTGGAAAAACAGTTGATCTCTCCACATTACATGGCGCCCTTGAAGCCTCCATACCCGAAGTGGTACGACCCAAACGCCAGTTGCGCTTATCATGCCGGGAATCAGGGTCATTCTACAGAAAACTGCCTCGCCTTCAAAAAAAGAGTTCAAAGACTCATCGATGCGGGAATCTTGAGATTTGATAGTTTAGGCAGTACAACCGGGAACCCATTCCTAAACCATGCTGAAGGGAATGTGAGTGTAGTGGGAGAAGAAGACAAGCAGCAGGTCAAGAAATGGGTTTCTGAAATAAAAACACCTCTGCAGAAAATCTGGGAGGTATTGGCTAAAAAGGGGTTACTCTGTCGTCCTAGCAGAGTATTTGAAGAAAGAGTTAAAAGGGGGGAGATTTTTTGTGGCTTCCATGGTAGTAAAGAACACGATATCCAGTCTTGTGAGGAATTTAGGGAAGTACTCCAAGATATGATGGATAGTAAAGAGGTTGAAATCTTCAACAAAGGTGAAGAGGCAGATGAAGGAGAGGTGTGTGCCTCTGACAACAAATCCTCAGGTTTCCTCTATAGCGCCGATCGGCCATTAGTAATCTACTACGAGGCCAAAAAGGAGCAGGTAAAATCGAAAATTATAATAGAAGTGCCATCTCCTTTTCCCTATAAGGATGATAAAGCTGTACCTTGGAAATATGACGTTAACATTGTCACGCCAGAAAGTAAAAAGCCTAAGGTTACAACTGAAAGTGTCGGGGAAGTGGGTCATTTCACCCGCAGTGGGAGGTGTTATTACAGAGAGAATGAGCCAGCAAAGAAGGTCAATGATGTGAAACAAAAATGAAAAGCATTGATGTCTGAGGTAAAAGATGGGCAGGAAGCTGCGCCCGAACAAGAGATCAAAGGGCCTGTGGATGAGAATGAGGCACAAGAATTTTTAAAATTTATCAAGCACAGTGAGTATAATGTGGTGAAGCAACTAAGCAAGCAGCCAGCATGAATTTCGGTATTGTCCTTATTATTAAATTCAGAGCCACACCGGAATGCTTTGCTAAAAGTATTGAACCAAGCTTATGTGGCAAACAATATATCTGTGGAGAAGCTTGACCGATGGGTGAACAATTTGAATGCGGTCAATTTCATCTCTTTTAGCAATGATGAAATACCGCCCAATGGTAGGGGCTCCGTGAAAGCACTGCACATTACGACCAGCTGCAAGGGTTACATAATTCCAAATGTGCTCATTGATAACGGGTCGGCGCTTAACGTTATGCCTTTGGCCACGCTGTCTAGGATTCCGATAGACTTGTCCTACCTGAGGCCCTGTCATTCAGCGGTAAGGGCTTTTGATGGAACGAGGCGAGATGTTATGGGAAAGATTGAGATCCCTCTGGAGGTGGGCCCTTACGTATATGACGTTGAATTCCAGGTCATGGACATTACACCATCATATAACTGCCTGTTAGGAAGACCTTGGATCCATTCTGCTGGAGCTGTCCCATCATCACTCCACCAAAAAATGAAGCTTATCATGGACAGTTGCTTAGTCACTATCGAAGGAGAAGAGGATATTGTCGCCTCTATTTCAGCTGATACGCCTTATCTTGAAGTGAGCCAAGATGCAGTAGAGTGTTCCTTCCGATCTCTCGAATTTGTCAATGCCACATACGTTGCTGAGGGGTATAGAATTCCCGTGCCTAGGCTGTCAAAGAATACTAAGATGAGAATCAAACTGCCGGTAGGAAGAGGAGCCCAAGCGAGAAGTGGTCTGGGGAAATATCAGTAAGGGATAGTCAGAGCTCTAAAACCGGTACCCCACAAGGCTTGGTATGGTCTAGGTTTTCAATCAAATGCGCGTCAACTAAGAAAATAATGGAAGAAAGACCAAGAAAGAAGGGTTGCAAGAACCTTGGGCCGAGAATTGGAATGGAAGCCCATAGAGTACCCTCCCTTGTCGAAAACATTCACATCGGCGGGAATGGTATACTCCGGGAAAGATAACTCTAGAAGTACGCTGGTATTAATCGAAAGGGATTTTCAAAATATCAGCATAAGTGCTATCGACGAGGGAGCTGATACGAGTAAAGATGTCTCGAGGATATGCCCTTGCCCGCCTGGTTTCAAACTGAACAATTGGACTGCTGAGGACCTTCTTGTAGTTTCTAAGTTTCCCTCAGAGTAATGCTCGATGTTAACTCTTTTGTGTCCCTAAATATAATGGGATTTTGTTGTATGAGCTTGTAATTCGCTCTTTATTTCTCAAATAAATGAAAATGAAGATGCATTTTGTCACGATCTTTTGCATTTTTACTAGTTTCATAATTTTTCTTTCATTTCATAGCCTATTCTTACATTTACCTCATACCATATCATAACATTTTGCTTACTATTTCCAATATTTCGATACCCCTCTATAGTTTCCTTTTCCATTCTACTTTCAGGTGTCCAGATATCAATGACATGAACGAACCCGTTACGAATCTTGAAGTCGATTTCGAGAGGGCTATTTGTTTAGGGGAATTTGAAGCTGAGGAAAGTGCTGAAGACTATGTTTCGTCTCCTGACTTGCTGAGAGTGGTGGAACAAGAGGATAAACAGATCCTACCTCATCAAGAATCTGTTGAAACAGTAAATTTGGGAACCGATGAAAAGAGACAAGAAATAAAGATTGGGACCTCCATCTCAGAGAACACCAGACATAATTTGATTGCCTTGCTCCGTGAGTATAAGGACGTATTTGCATGGTCGTATCAAGACATGCCGGGATTGGATGAGGATATAGTGGTTCATAAGCTCCCACTGAAACCAGAATGCAAACCCATCTACAGAAATTAAGACGGATGAGACCTGAAATACTATTGAAGATAAAAGAAGAGGTCAAGAAACAATTCGATGCGGGTTTCTTACAAGCTTCCAAATATCCTAAATGGGTGGCAAACATTGTCCCGGTACCAAAGAAAGACAGCAAAGTGCGAATATGCGTGGATTATCGTGACCTGAATCGAGCAAGTCCTAAAGATAATTTTCTTTTACCGCATATAGATACATTGGTGGATAACACAGCAAAGCATTCGTTATTTTCCTTCATGGATAGATTCTCGGGGTATAATCAGATCAAGATGGCTCCTGAAGATATGGAGAAGACCACCTTTACAACGATATGGGGAACATTCTGCTACAAGGTGATGCCATTTGGACTAAAGAATGCTGGGGCAACATATCAGAGGGCCATGGTGACGTTGTTCCATGATATGATGCATAAAGAAATAGAGGTCTATGTCGACGATATGATTGCTAAGTCCCGAGGAGAAGAAGAGCATGTGGTAAACCTCAAAAAGTTATTCGAAAGGCTGAGGAAGTTTCAGCTAAAGCTTAACCCAGCGAAGTGTACATTTGGAGTTACCTCGGGGAAGTTGCTAGGCTTCATTATCAGTGAAAGAGGTATCGAGGTCGACCCAGACAAAATAAAAGCCATTCAAGAGTTACCACCTCCGCGCACGCAAAAGGAAGTCAGAGGATTTTTAGGGAGGTTAAATTATATCGCTCGATTCATCGCTCAACTTACCAATCAATGCGACCCAATCTTTTGACTTCTTCGGAAACATAGTCCGGGAGAGTGGAATGAGGAATGTCAAGTGGCCTTTGATAAGATAAAACAGTATTTGTCAAGTCCTCCAGTACTAGTACCACCAGCACCGGGAAGACCATTGATTTTGTATTTGATTGTGTTTGAAAATTCAATGGGTTGCGTACTGGGGTAACACGACGAGTCAGGAAAGAAGGAAAAGGTGATTTACTACCTCAGCAAAAAGTTCACAGAATGTGAGACAAAGTATTCGTCCATTGAAAAATACTGTTGCGCTTTGGTTTGGACAGCTCGGAGACTCAAGCAATATATGCTATATCATACGACATGGTTAATCTCGAAGCTGGATCCGATTAAGTATATGATGGAATCGCCTACACTCTCAGGAAGAATGGCACGATGGCAGATCCTCCTATCAGAATACGACATTGCCTACGTAAGTCAGAAGTCGATAAAAGGGAGCGCAATAGCCGACTTCTTAGCAGCTCGGACCACAGAAGAATATGAGCCCTTGAGATTCGATTTCCCGGATGAGGACTTAATGTGTATCACAGGAAAGGAATCCATGTCATCAAAAGAGAAACCATGGAAGATAAATTTTGACGGTGCGTCAAATGTTTTGGGGCATGGAATTGGAGCAATTCTGGTATCACCGGAAGGGAATCATTATCCGTTCACTGCAAGACTGAATTTCTTCTGTACCAACAACATAGCAGAATATGATGCTTGTATCATGGGACTTCGGGCAGCTATTGAACGAAACATTGAAACCTTAGAAGTGTACGGTGACTCAGCCTTAGTGATCTACCAAATCCGAGGAGATTGGGAAGTGAGGGATCCGAAGCTGATTAAGTATAGTGATCTAGTGGTCAAGTTGATTAAAGAGTTTAAAGAAATAACTTTTAATTACTTCCCACGAGAAGAAAATCAATTGGCTGATGCCTTGGCCACTTTGGCTTCAATGTTCAAAGCAAATAAAGAAGCAGAAATAATGCCCCTAAGAATGAGCATATACGAAGTCCCTACACACTGTTGTAGCATTGAGAAAGAGATAGACGAACGGCCTTGGTTTCATGATATTCTAGAGTATGTCAAGAATCAAAAATATCCTGAACAAGCAAATGAAAACGACAAAAGAACAATCAGAAGAATGTCAACAGGATTTGTTCTTGACGGGGACATCTTGTACAAAAGAGGGAAAGATCAAATACTTCTAAGATGCATGGACACTATTGAAGCCAAGAAAATACTCGAAGAGGTCCATGAAGGAATCTGCGGGACGCATGCTAATGGTTTCACTATGGCTAAGAAGATCATAAGACTCGGCTATTACTGGTCGACCATGGAGAGCAATTGCATTAGTTATGTTAGAAAATGCCACAAATGCCAAATATACGGCGATAAAATTCACGTGGCCCCTTTACCACTTCATGTCATGACTTCTCCGTGGCCCTTTTCTATGTGGGGCATGGACGTTATAGGGCCGATTTCCCCGAAAGCTTCTAATGGGCACCGATTCATTTTTGTGGTGATAGATTACTTCACGAAATAGATAGAGGCCGCCTCGTTTGCCAATGTGACAAAGACCGCAGTCTGTAGATTCTTGATAAAGGAAATCATCTGTCGATATGGTTTGCCTGAGAGAATCATTTCAGATAATGCATTGAATCTAAACAACAAAATGATGAAAGATGTATGCGAGCAATTTCAGATAAAGCATCATAATTCCTCACCCTATCGCCCAAAGATGAATGGAGCTGTTGAAGCGGCCAACAGGAATATTAAGAAGATTATCGGGAAAATGACTTAAACCTATAAAGACTGGCACGAGAGGCTACCATTTGCCCTGTTTGCATATCGCACATCAGTACGAATATCTACGGGAGCAACTCCTTTCTCCCTGGTCTATGGAATGGAGGCTGTGCTACCTATCGAAGTTAAGATCCCCTCTTTACGGGTCTTAATGGAGTCGAAACTAGAGGAAGCAGAATGGGTACAAGCTCAATATGACCAGCTAAATCTCATTGAAGAAAAACACTTGAAGGCAATCTGTCATGGACAGATGTACCAGAAAAGGATAATCGCGGCCCATAATAAGAAGGTACGGCCAAGAGAATTCCACGAAGGAGAGCTTGTGCTGAGAAAGATTCTTCCAATATAAAAAGATTTACGTGGAAAGTGGGCACCAAATTGGGAAGGACCATACGTCGTAAAAAAAGCCTTCTCAGGTGGAGCTTTGATTCTCACTGAGATGGATGGGAAGGAGTTACCGAATCCGATAAACTCTGGTGCTGTAAAGAAATATTATACTTAAAAAAAAGATCAAGGTGAAAACCCGAAAGGGCGTCTTGGTTAACACGAGATTAGAATGAAAACCTGAAAGGGCGTTTTAATGAAGCAAATATGGGCTTAAAAAGCAAGGCGGTTTGGATGGTGGGTCAAGCGACAAGGCTGTAATGTTTGAAGCATTTCTAAAAGCTCGAAATCTTCTATACAAGAAGTCATGCTCGAAGAGATTCTCGATTAAGAAACGCGGAAGAGTTCATGTGTTGAATATCTAGAACCTTTGTATCCTCTAAAAGCAATTCTTTTCCTGCTTTTTTCGACTCATTTAATATTTTTGATCAAACTTTCTTTGTTCATTACCTTTGAAATAAATAAGTATGGGGGCGTCTCTTTTGCACTCATTCCGACCGTTTTCATGTATCTCATTGTGTGTTTCATTTAGATAATAAATACTAGAAGGACATACTCTAAACAAAAGAAATGTTAGGCATTACCTAGATGAAATCTTCAAAAGTACAAGAGCTTCAAAGTAGGGACAAAGTTTAAACAGGAGCAAAAGAGTGATATTTGAGAGGTGCAGATTGCTCAGATGGCTTGAAGACGGGTACAAAGCCTGAAGAGAACCAAGAGTCGAAACACTGAACACAGTCTTCAAAAATCGTGACGAAAGGGCACATATGGTCAATATACCTAAAGGCATAACACAATCATGTAGGCATAAGGGCATTTAGGACTAACATATGCATATCATGATAACATATACAGGTACTCCGTCATAGTAGGAGTCTGGATGATAATTGCTGAATCGAAGGGAAAGGCACCCGTGCCTTACCAGATGATGTGTTTTGGTATTCGGGTATTTTTATTTTTTTCAAAAATCAACTCATATTACAGAGAAGAGTTGAGCCTCAAGACACGTTGAGGTATTTTCAACTGCTTTTCAATTTCTTTTTTCAACTCATATTACAGAGGTGAGTTGAGCCTCAAGACACATTGAGGTATTTTCAATTTCTTTTAATTTCTGTCTTTCAAAAATCAACTCATATCACAGAGGTGAGTTGAGCCTCAAGACACGTTGAGGTATTTTCAATTTCCTTTTAATTTCTGTCTTTCAAAAACCAACTCATATTACAGAGGTGAGTTGAGCCTCAAACCACGTTGAGGTATTTTCAATTTCATTTTAATTTTTGTCTTTCAAAAACCAACTCATATTACAGAGGTGAGTTGAGCCTCAAGACACGTTGAGGTACTTTCAATTTCTGTCTTTTAAAAACCAACTCATATTACAGAGATGAGTTGAGCCTCAAGACACTTTGAGGTATTTTCAAGATCTTGTTAATTTCTGTCTTTCAAAAACCAACTCATATTATAGACGTGAGTTGAGCCTCAAGCCACGTTGAGGCATTTTCAATTTCCTTTTAATTTCTGTCTTTCAAAAACCAACTCATATTACAGAGGTGAGTTGAGCCTCAAGACACGTTGAGGTACTTTCAATTTCTTTTAATTTCTGTCTTTCAAAAAAAATCAACTCATATTACAGAGTAAAGAATAAAGGTTGGAGCTGATCGAAGAATCAGATTTTACCTCCATGAGGTCACGATAAAGCAAGATCAAAGATATCAAGATCTCATCCCTGAAGTTACAGTAGAGCAGATTGAAGACACCAGGTCTCGTCCTTGAAGTTGCAGAAGAATAAATCATAACGAATTTCATATCCCTGAAGAGATCGACCTAAAGCTACGAGAGGCGGTGGGTTTGGAACAAGATCAGTTGAAGGAAAGCGTAAAAGAAGTCAAGATTTGGCGAGACCAGACAAAATTGGCCTTCTCTTCATGTCTTTGCTCTATTCCTGTTACATGATAATAAGCAAAGAGGGGCAGCTGTCAGAAGCCAATTTTGGCCCTGTACAAATAAAAACCCCCATTACAAATCAGCCCTATACCCACTAACCTACTCGAACCCTAAGTACCCAAATCAGCCACCCGTTTACTAACCCCCTAACCCACTTAACCACCCCAGCCTAATACATAAACCCAATAATCGGGCCCAATATTCCCTAAGCAGTGGCCCAAGATCGACAGCCCAAAGGTCAAATCGGATGAACAATTTTCAAACCCTAGGTGCGGTGCACCTAGGGGTCCTCTGACACCACCACCACGGGACTGCCACTGCCGTTTGAGGATGTCCCACCGCATTTATTGACATTGACTCCTGCAAGTTCAAAACGAGAGCAGCAAACAGAGACAGAAACAGTGAAGTAGCAATCAAACAATGATGTTTTTACTTTTCTATTGTATTTTATTCGGTTATAAAATGACCGAAAACGAAACATGTAAAGGAGGATTTTTTTTACTCTTTCAAAAAAAGGAAATACAGAGGAGAGCATTTGGAAAAAGAAGAAATTAAAAGGTTGCCTTTTTTAACTCTTTACTTCAAAAGAAAATAGTAGTAATAACAGCATAATCTTACCGTGTGTGGTTCTCTGTTGTTACTGGAGGCTTCCGATGACCCGAACGTCCCAGAACTCTGATGGGTTCTGACGAGGGTAGGAGCATTTGTGGTTAGACCTCTCTCTACATGTTTGCTTTGTGGTTTGTATGTTCTTCCGATGCGGTTTGGGGCATGGTTTTAATGGTTTAAGGGAAGGAAATATGAAATGAAGAACGGAGTGGGGGTTAAAGGGTCGGATTCGGTTATCATCGTTAGCCCTCAACCACCACTCAATATCATCGCAGCGATGAGGGTATGAAACCCTAGCTGAACGGCATAAGAAATGGGTGCTTGGGAGAGAGGGTTTTCGGCTGTTCTTTGAAAAAAGAAAGAGGGATAAGGGATCTGCGGATTAGGTTTTTTTTAGTCTTTTAAAAGGGGTTAAACGGCACCGTTTAGAGCACTCTTCAATGGCCTAAAACGGTGCCGTGTAGGGTATCCGGTAACACGACCCGACCCATATAAGCAAGAACCCGCGTGTTCTGACCTCTGGGGATATTAGCGTGAGTGGTCCTCCCTCCTTTGATAGCTTCATTCGATCAGTCCGCTCTTTGTCTTCTAATTTGGCATTAAAATTTCTTCGGGCTTTCAAATGGATCCCTGGGGCTGTCATATGCTAGGTGCATGAAAAAAGCGCGGAGAAATTGTTCTTTCGGTCCCTCGCGGTTTCTAGCGTGTTCCAATTGGTCCCAACCCTTCGTTATATTTTAAAATTTATCCCAGTTTCTTTATCTTGCTTCCAATCTGATCATTGTCATCATTTATTATTTTGATTCGTTATTCTGTTTTCTTTTACTTTTTAGTGATATTATTATATTATACGTTATTTATGTTATAGCATCGTTATTATTAACATTTTTCATATATATATATATATATATATATATATATTACGTTTTTTACTCAACATTATTTCGTTTAATACTTTAAATACAATACATGTATATGGTTAATACTATTTTTGCTTCTAATGTATATATATACATATATATATATATATATATTTTTTTTTCACGTGTTTTTTTATATGTATTATCTTGTATATTTTTTTTTCCTTTTTTTTAATATATACATTCTGTACAAGCTTTAAATATCATTATATAGTTGTCTTATACATGTACACATTTATGGTATATTATTAATAGTTGTTTTTAAATATCATCATCGTTTCTAATATTTATATACCAATGTTATATTATGTAAGTATTCCAATATTATGCGTATATATTTTCAATATTATGTTTTCAATGTTATATTTGTATTAAAATACTTTCACTACCATATTATACTTAGCATTATATATAGAGATTTTTAACATATTATTACTATTATGTTATCGTATATTTTATCTTTATTTTTATTTTGTAAATATTATCTATTATTTTAGTACTCTTCTATTATGTTCATGTTTTTTTATTTCGTATATCTTGTGTTACGTACATATCTTTAACATTATGGATTTCTTAAAATACCATTTTTCTCTTGTTTAATATCTAATGTATTTGTTAATATGGTGTAATTACTATGTTTTTGCCGTATATTCGCATTTTCTTATTGTTTGCATAATACTGTCATGAACTTTTATCGTTTTAAAGTGTTTATTTATATTTTTAACTGATTTCGAAAATAAGGCTATGTATCGATTTTAACATCAAGTCTGTGATTTCATCGCTATGTTGGATGAATCACGTTGGCTTGTGTTAAAACGAGACATCCTTCTAAAAAAAAAATCAAAAAAAATCTTGAAATTCTCGTGGTTTGAACGGATCACAATCAAATATTAAATCAAACTCGTATTTTTAAAAATCAAGACAACACATGTTTTATAAGATACCAATTTTGGGCGTCACGAGGGTGCTAGTACCTTCCTCGTGCGTAACCGACTCCCGAGCCCTATTTTTCTCTGGATTTTAAACGTAGACCTAAACCCGATTTTTCTTTAAAATATAAATTTTATAGGTGTCCGATCGCACCTAGAAAAGAGATCAGTGGCGACTCCCCTTGTTTTAATAAAATCAAAATTCAGATTTCAAAAGTCTCAATAAATTGCCACAATTAGCGACCAAAGCCGCGAAGCTAAAAATTTTATGTCGCTACACTAAGTTCTTAGGGTTTTCGGCTTAAAAAAGAATAAATGAATGTGATGGAGTTATTTTCTTTGTATTTGTTTTGTTATTATTTACTTATGAACTAAAATACCATTATACCCTTTATTAATTCATTTAAATTTCATCACTTACTAGCCCAAAACCATCCACTAACCTTCAAACGATATATTTACCATTTGAATCCCTTACTTTACCTTCACCATGTCATTTGACACCTTCCACTAATAGAAACAGACTTTTATAGCTTTTACGTTTTAGTCATTTTTACTTAATTAACTATCTGAACGATAAAATTTCCTAACCAAATTTTAATACAACATTAATGACCTCGTAAACACTAAATAATTAATATTTATGAGCTGACACGTCAGATTTGTGACCCCAAAATCACTATCTTTGACACCACTGAAAATCGAGCTGTTACAATAAATCTATATTGATTTATTATATTGATTGCAACAAAATCTTTCAAGATTTGGTTTCGAGTCAGCAACTTTTATTGTATTTTCATTCCTTTCATCTTCGCTTTTGATCGGAAAATAGAAAAGTTGGGTGAATTAAAAACTCAAAGGAGGTTCATGGCAAAGAGTAAAAATGTTCGAGTAACAATTATTTTGGAATATATCAATTGTGTTCGAAATGGCTTTAGTAAGGAATCAACTGGTATTTCCATGTATATTACTCAAAAAAATCAACACAATACGTCCAGTAAATTAGAATTGGAGAAATTTTGTCCCTATTGTTACTAACATACAATTCAAGAAAAGATAAAGAAATAAATCGAATCAAATGCTCATATGTCAACATTTCCCGAGAATATGAAAATATTACTTTAGGTATATAATATATTAAGTATAAGTATATAATTAGTTATATATATAACACATATTTTATTTATATATTATTCTATATTATTAATATATTTAAAATTTATATATTTAAATGAAAAATAATAAAATAAATCAAACAAATTCTATTTATTATATTAATTCTATAATTTGAATTTTCAAAATAGGATTTTAGAAATAGAGATAAATATAGGATTCTTTTTAGAAGTAAGGGATAAAGAAATCATTGATAAATCCAACCAACTTTTCTTAAATCCAAGCCATCTTTTCATAGGCATTTGCCCCAATCCAATTGAGAGATTGAAATGATGATAGAAACGTGAGTTTAATTAGTTGATTTTTTAGTAACAAAGAAAAATATTATCTACGCGAGTAAATAGATTGACCTTAAAACAACAATGATTAATTACTATTGCTATAAAATAAGCTCGTAGAACCATAAATAAATAGGTTTACCCCTTCTAATTCAAAATTATCAAATGTAAACTGATGCTTTAGTCAAAAAATCTGATAATCAAAATTGTTGTATTGTGAGAATAAATAAATAATGTAATGAGCCGATAGTCATAGGTATCAGAACATGTATTTTTGGGTCTTCGTTTTCGAAAAACAGATTAGGAAATATTTAATAAAAATATTTACGAAGTTAGTTGTGTGGTTAATTAGATTTTGATTAGGTGAATTTGCTTAATTTAAGAGTAATTAGGTGTAAAGACTAGATTGCATATAGGGAGAAAATTAATTTATAGATTGAAGAAAAAGTAAAGGGACTAAATAAGAATTAAACAATATTTAACAAGTGTACATGTGTAAAAATAATAAAATAAACTTACTTAATAATTAAGTATATTATATTATATTATATTATATTATATTATATTATATTATATTATATTAAAGTAAATAAAATAATAAACAAATTAAATAAAAGAAAGAAAAAGGAGAAAAATTAGGGTTTTAAGGTTCAAAGCTCAATTGGTAAGTCAAATTAGTCCATTTTCTTGTAACTTTTATGTTTTTAGAATCCTAGAACTAAATACTACCCAACCCATGTTGGATTTTTAGATGTTGTTCATGTTGAATAATTAGAATATTAGGGACTAAATTGTAAAAATTTTGAAATTTAGGGATTTGAGTGAAATTAGAGAGTTGAATTTAGTTTAAAGTGGAAATTGAATAAAAATATAGAATTATTTGTGAAGAAATAAAGTTAGTCTCGATTTAGGGACTAAATTGAAATTTAGGCAAATGTTGAATAAAAATTGAAATACTTAATGTGAAATTGAATTTTATTGTAATGATGAATTTTAATTGTTTTAATTTCATAGCAAACGTTGTGCTGGAAACCTTAACTAAGGAAAAGATAAAGTCGACGAGGAGTAGCTCGAAAGTTTTGGTTTGTATTTCTATAATCCGAATTTAATTATTAATTGTTATATTTTAATTTAAATGTTTATGCTAGGTAATTAAGGTGAGTATTAGTATTTTGATATTGAATTGAATTTATATGTATATGTGATTGATGTGGAAATTGAATATTGGATATATGTTGTACTTGAAAAATGACTTGAAACCCTGTCTGAGTCGGATATAGATGGCATGCCATAGGATTTGAAGAGTTCAGAGATACTTTGACTTCGAGTCGATGAGACACTGGGTGTTAAATTATTACTTCGGATAAATTCGATGAGGTATTGGGTACCAATTTACTTCGGCATAGCCAATGAGACACTGGGTGTCAACTTATTGCTTCGAATTATCTGATGAGGCATTGGGTGCCAAACTGGTGTACTTTGGTTGGATCCGTATATCCGTCTGAGTCCGTGTCATGTTAATAGGGGTTATTGAATAAAATAGTGTTATGATTGATATTGAGTGGTGATTTGAAATATGGTTAAAGACACATGATTTGTGTATTTATGAATTGAATATGAATGAACAATATTGTTGTTCAAATTATTTGTGTTCATATTGTGAAAAGTTATCTGGAAATGAAAATGATAAAAATTGAATGTGTTATAAATACCTTATTTATGAATTGAATAATTTTATGACTATAGTTGTTGTTGTATGTTATATTATTTTACCTTTAAGCATTCGGATTATAGAAATACCACTGAGTTTATACTCAGCGTACGGTTTGTTTTCCGTGCACAGGTTAGGTACTTAAGAGTTGATAGTCGATTCAGCATCTGTAACACCCCAAACCCGGCCTAGATGTTATGGCTAAATCTGGTAATGCCACATGAAAGTGAGTTTGAAAACCGTTTCGATTCATAAAAACTCATTTAATTTATTATCTTTACTTACTCTTGAAAAACGTGCGTTGATTGACTTACTTGAAAACATTACTTTTACACGGAAGCTCTTGAAATCATGTAGTTTCAGAAGCCTGTTATACTTATGAAAATCTTAGTGTAATTTTTAGAAAAACTATAATTTGTTGCAATGCAATTTAAGAATCCATAATAAATAATCTAAAATCCCAATTTAAACCCCAAAGTCCAAGTCCATAAATTACAACAAAATTTCCAAATATAATGAACAAAATAAAAGCATTAAGTTCATAAACCAAAATGAATGTGGTCGTGGTCACCGTCGAGTCCTCCACTACACCAATCCGCCTACTGCTGGAGATTACTTGAACAAATTAAACAAATAAGGGGTAAGTTTTCGCAAACTCAGTGTGTAAATCCCCACAGATAGTAAGCATACAATCATAAGTCAGATAACAGATGATTCGGGCCTGAGCCCTCTACAGAATCGGTGCGGCCTTAGCCTACTCAGATATAGAATCAGATATATACATGTATTAGGGCCTTAGCCCAACAACAACAAAATATTAGAAACATGCCCACCAACCTTGCACACCATCTCCGTCCAACCCAACACATCATGTGGGGATAAAAATCGACCCACCCATCCCTACACATCAAATATGGGGATAAAATTGACCCATCCATCCCTACATACCATATCATACCGTAATGCGGCACATGTCATAATATGCAACTAAGCTACCAGATAACAGGCTTTAAAGGCCTTTCATATACTTCCTTCTCTTCATCAAACTCATCCCAATGCAATGCATCATACTGATATGGCATGTTATAATGCAGAATAACAGACAAACATTTACATTCAGAATAGAACAAAACAGATATACATGCTAAGTGTAACATGCTAGTACATATACCACAATATCAAATTATAGAAAATAGGGGTCTATGTAATGTTTATTAACCCTATGATATGTCACAGTTGACTTGGGTGACCCGTACAACCTTATAGAGCATTTAAGAAAAATGGGCTCGCAAGCCCGTGCGGCCCACGTGGCCCAATTGGCAAAGCCCGTGTCCCACACACGGCCTCGCCGGCCATCACACAGCTATGTTCGTTGCGCTTGTGTAGCTCACGCACAGCCTGGCTCATCAATTACGTGGTCATGTATTGCTACACGGCCTCCACACGGGCAATCTTCACGCTCGTGTGGCATCAATAGATTACTTTTTAGCTCTCGTTAAACTCGTTTTCTGTGCAATCGGAGTACACACCTGGTTCGATTTGCTGTAAAAGCACCTCCGAGCCTCTTGAGACCACTACTCCCACTCAAATCGTCGAATAGTTGATTTCCAGCCTCCTGATTTCCTCCTAATCATCAGTAAAACATCACTTAATCTCTTAATCAAAACAGTGTTCAAGATCATTAAACAAAAGCTTACCAATGCCTACGAGTCGCAAATGCTCACTACTACACAACCAAAATGAACAAGAGGAAAATAAGGAAATTTTCGGCAGCAACAGAAATAGGGGGAGGGAAATAGCAGCAAAAGAGAGAATAGGAGAGGAGGGTAGCTGAAATTTTGTCAAAAGGGAAATAGAATGCATCAACTGCTAACCCCTTAATCTAAATCCCTTAATTCTCTCCACTACTCCCTCAACTCAGACTTTCGATAAAACACAAACTCTTAGCTGAAATTTACAGCAAAATAATCCTCATGCCCCAGTAAAGACTCAAACCCAAGACATCTAGCAATTTACCACTTCTTTTAACCACCAGACCAACAAGCCTATTCTAACATATTCTTACAAACATTTATTTATAAGCTACTAACCAAAGATATGGCTTTATTTAAATAAAAACCTAAAATTTGCCCAACCTAAGGCTTGAACTCAAAACCTCTCAAACACACCCAAAACACTTAACCACTAAAGCAAACAGATAGTTGTGTTAAGTAATTGCAGAAACATATTTATAAAATGTGAGGCATTACAGCATCCATCAATGATCTCGATCTCAAACGTGGTGATGTATATTTCTTTTTGTTTCGACATATACCTAGGGCATTTAAATGCTAATTGTTTTGTGGATTGATTGTAAATATGATTATAAGTTAATTTTGGGTAATTTTGGGTTGGTTATATATATGCTTATGTTTGAGATCATAATATGTCATGTTAAAATTGAAGTCCAAATAGATAAAATATAGGCAATTTAAGTTAAAATTGGCATGTTTATAAATTTGATTTGAATGAGGTCTTATGGATATGTTTTGATAGTAAAATTGTGGTACCTATGAGGATACGTAAGTTAGGCACCTAGGATGTCTATTTTGACATGTTTTGAACGTGTTTAATTGTGTTTTGAATTGGTTGAATAAATGATTTGAAATGTTTGTATTTGATATATTAAGTCTGGTAATACTCCATAACTCTGTTCCGTCAACAGATAAGGGTTAGGAGTGTTACAAATAAAAGAATCGAATCCGATGGGGAAGGAAAAAAAATTACTTAGCGTCTTTACTCATCTTATTTTGATGACTTTATCAAAAATTTTTATCATATTAATTTCTACTTTACCTTCCCTGAATTCATTCTTGAGGGAACCCCCTTTCATTTAAAACATTTTGTTGGATTCCTTCTATGAGGCCTAATTTTGGCCCGGGCTCGATAAACAATAATTAAACAATCTAGTTTTTACAAATTCAAAGTCCTATTACAACCCAACAGCCCAATAAGGCCCACCCTTAAACCCAAAATCCCGAACCCAATACAAACATATCCCAAATGCCTAACCCTAAACCTAAAACTAACAAAAACCTAGCCCCTAAAAATTCAGCGCCGCTACTCCCACGTACAGCCTCCGGTGCTACCCTTGCCACATCGCCTCCATATTCTTCACGTCGCCAACAATGTAGCAACACAAAAGAGAAAAACGGTTGTATTTGTTCGGCTATAAAAAAGCCAAGAACAGATTTGTATTTTTTTTACACACAATTAATACTCAAAAACAAAAGATCAAATATAAAGTAGAGAGATTAAAAAAGGTTCTTTATTTTCATTTTTTTCTTTCTATTTTCCGTTTTTTGAAACCATTATTTTTTTATTTTCTTATTTTATGAAATTATTTATGTATATACTTACATATTAAAATATAGTATAAAAAATAAAAAAGAGGGAGATTTTACCTAGAACGTCGTCGTGCGTAGCAGTCGACAGCAGCTGACGGCGCGACAGTCCGATGACTGATCCGGTGACCGGATTTCGGAGGAAGAAGGAGAGGTTGAGAGGTTTTTGAAGTGTTTTTTTTTTTTTTTTTGAAGAGAAGGCTGAAAATGAAGTTTTTTGGGAAAAATTTGGGTTTTATAATGTGATTAAATGATGCGGTTTTGAAGGTTGAGTTAAGAGGCCAAAACGAAGTCGTTTTGGCCTCTAATCCGAGACCTGACCCATTAGCCCTCAGGATCCGCGCGTTTTTGGTGGAAGGGTTAATTTCACTTTTAGCCCTTCCGCTTTTTTATGGTTTTGCAATCAAGTTTATTTTATTTTTAAATTTTACCCCAGAATTTGTTTTGAGTTTAATTCGGTCCTCACTGATGCTATGTGTTTTGGAGGAGAGGGGGAAACTGCCTTTTTAGCCCTCCTTGTTATTCGTACATTCAATTTGGTCCTTTTATCTTTTATTTATTTAGGATTAGCCCCAAATTTTTGTTTTAAATTCAATTTAGTCCCTATTTTTAGTTATTTTTCTATTTTATTAATAAATTGATTAACTTGACATTATTATTTTAATATTTTTTATTATTATATTTATGATTATTATTATTACTATTATATTTATTATTTTTATATTATTATTATTATTATTACTATTATGATTTATATTTTATTATTATAACTATTATTATTAGTATTATTACTATTACTATTATTATTATTATTATTATTATTATTATTATTATTATTATTATTTTTAAAACCATTTTACTTAATATTTCTTTATTATATGTGTACTCTCAATTTTTAATTAAACTTTTACTAGTTTTTTGTTATTTCATTTATTATTCCTTTTATTATTTTACTTATTTCATTTTTTTTGCCCTCGTTATAATTATTTCATTATATACATCTTATTTATTATTTATTTATATGCTTTCATATACTTTCAAACTTTAGGTTATTTAATTATTCATATTATTATTATTAATTTTATTATTATCATTATTTTTTGTTTTTATTTTTAAACTTAATTTACATAATATTTTTTTTGTTCATTTGTTCACTATTAGTTTTTTTTTTAATTTTTTGGGTTTTTACTTATTATTTTTTCTTTTACCAGCTTGTTTGCTCGAATTTTTTTTATTCTATTTCCATCTTTGTTATTGTTATTGTTATTCATATTGATGCATGCATTATTATTCTGTTTTGCATATTAACACTGTAATTCACCTCACATTTACTATCAAATTACATTCATCTTTGCCTGATACATTGAATTTTGTTTTTAAAAAATAATTGATACTCCTCATTTTTAAATTCGAATAGTCGTGCCCTAACTTACGGGGTTTTGACTTTCTCGATAATTCTAAATACCCGAACATTTTCAAAGCATAAATTTTTAAATATTCCCGAGAATTAGAAAAATCATGTTCTAACTAACGGAATATGATTTCTTTCTAAAACTAAGATAATCAATCATCTTTCAAAATAAATAATTTTTTATTTATTCTCATTTTCAGGTTTAAAGTATCGTGTCCTAACTTACGGGGCGTGGTCTTTTTCCTCGATTAGCGTGAAATACCCCATTTTCCTCAAGTAATTTTCAATCCAGCAATTTTTAACGAAGAATTGTATTTTAAAATCTCTTCAAATTTTCGATTTTAGACACTAAAGACATCAAGTAATCAACTAGGTACCAATTTTGGGTGTATCGAGGGTGCTAATCCTTTCTCGTACGTAACCGACTCCCGAACCCATTTTTCTAAATTTCGTAGACCAAAGTCTTTGTTTTAGTAAATCAAATAGTTTATTGGAAACAACCATTTTACGAGGTGACCCGATCACACCTCATCAAAAAGGATTAGTGGCGACTCCCGTTTTTTATTTTTATTCTCAAAATAAAAGTCGACCCCTTCATTTTCGAAAAAATGGTTTCGACACCTTCTAATCTCTTTATTTTCTAATCTTGTTGGAAATCATATAAAGACAATTCCCATTTGAGATAGCTATTCGTGCAAGTATTTTACGATTCAAAAACAATTGTTTCTTGTACAAATTGTGTATTAATCTACTATAACTATAGGATACCCCCACTCTACGAATTACTACATTTATTCGAGTGATCTGCAAATGAAAAAAATCACTTTTTTCCTATCTCTACCCTAAATCGATTAGTGAAAAGATACAGTGGCTTCATCATCAATGGATTCAGATTTCATACCAAATATCGGGAGAGATTAAGGAGAACCCAAAATTGCGGACTAATTGTTAATTCTTCTATTACGAGTTATGCTAGTGCTAGGGATAGTAATCCTGTCGAGGGGAATGTGGATTTTTACGGACTTCTTACCGACATTATTGAATTGGATTACTATGGAAAATGGAAAGTTGTCTTATTTCGAGGTGATTGGGCTGATGTGAATACTACTCGCGGTATTAAAAACGATCAATTCGGGTTTACAATGGTGAATTTCTCTCGATTGATTCACACAGGAGAACAATTAATAGACGAGCCATACGTATTTTCTTCTCAAGTGAAACAAGTTTTTTACTCGAAAGATCTAATTGATGAGGGTTGGTACGTTGTACTCCGAAACAACCCTTGAGACTTGTTTGACATGGGCAATGAAAGTAGAGATGATATCGTTGAAAGATCAGAAACTTTGCCTTTTCCACAACAAAACTTAAATGAAAATATCCCTAGTACTAGTACGCAATTTCAATGGGTTCGTCGGGATGTGGATGAAGATATTTACGAGTTATAATGTAGTAAGAATTTACAATCTTTTTACTTATATGTAATGTTATTTTTTTAATCTTGCTCATGTTATATAATTTAACTATTTTATGTGTACTGTTGTTGTTCTAATTTGTTACTAAAATTTACACCATTTTATGTTTATTGCAGGAAAAATGCGTAGAAGAAAGTTACGACATTTAAATATTGTTCAGAATAATACAAATTCAGAAGAAGGCAATAGTGAACAGGAAACAGTTGTTGGATCTTCAAGTGTGCCGGAGACAGTTCACGATACTGCAGAAGTTCAGAGTAATGTTTAGTTTGTTTTACATGTGTGTTCGCTTTTATTATTAATTTTTTTTATTTTTAATATAATAATATGTCATTTTTCAGTTGAGAGTGCCGGGACGCGCAGAGGTCGAGGTCGTACGCTACTTACAGATTTGTATGACTTAGCTCCTACCGAGCGTGTCAAAGTTCGTAGAAATAATCATGGTCAGCCTGTCGGAACTGAAGCTCAAGTTTTAGCTGGCTATTTAGGCAATCTTGCACGAAATTCAAATATGTTGCCCATCAACTACGAATCATGGCATCACATGCCTGACAGCAACAAAAATCAAGCCCTTGACAATATTAAGGTAAGAAAACGTGAAATTAATCTATAATGCTTTGGTTTAAGTTTAATTTTTATTTACTTTTTAACCTTGTGTTTTTTTAGGAGAGATTTATTTTAGAGGTCTCTGATGACTATATCAAGAAGACCTTGGGCAAAAAATTGAGAGACAATAAAAGTACTTTAAAAAAGAAATATTTTAAGAAAGACATAAACCTCGAGGAAAAATTACGCAATGTCCCGCCGGGAATGCTGAGGTACCAGTGGGAAGATACGGTTAGATTTTGGAATCCAAAAAAAGGAGAGGTATTACGTACTTTCAAACTCTTCTAAATTGTTCGATTTCTAGTATTTACTATATACGTAATAATAATTACTCAATGTAGGACCGTGAGCGTGTTGGAACTAGTAGTAGACAGAAACAAAAATTCACGCACACGGCAGGGTCGAGAAGTTTTGCTCGCGTAGCTGAGGCCGAGGTATTATAAATTTATTAATTTTATCAACTTACGATGAGTCTCTACTATTAAATAATATTTTTATTACTATATTGTAGGAAGTCTCGTCTGGTCAAAAAGTTGGACGCCTTCAGCTTTTTGACATTACGCATAGGAAGAAAGATGGATCCCCAATGACATCCGAAGCCGGAGAAATTATGGTATATTAACTTAATAAAATTTGATTTGTTCTAAATTATGTTGCATTCTTTTTTAAATAATGTTATGTTATTTTCTTTTCTTTTTCATTATATATTTCATTTCTAACTCTTTCATTTATTTTTTAGGAGAGACTAAAGGAAAAGAAGGCGGAGTACGAAGCGACTGCTTCGACTGATAGTTCTGTTAATCATGAGGACATTGATAACAGAATTATTACTGAAGTTTTGGGTCCTGAGAGGTATGGTCGGGTTCGATTTCAAGGATTTGGTGTTACCCCAACCCAATATTTTGGATCCAGCTCCCAGTAATACATGCCTTCCAGAAGTCAAGCTCAAGCTGAAGTTCAGAGGTTAAGAGATCAGCTAGCTCAGATGCAAGCGAGCATAGTTGAGCAAATTGCAAAGGTTCAAAGAAAATATGAAGAACTCCAGCAACAACTTCTAGCTGATGCAGTAGAGAGGGAGGCAGCGGCAGCAGCGAGGGAGGCGACGGTAGCAGCGAGGGAGGCGGAGCAGAGCAGAAAGTAGGATGAGCTGCAGCTACAGCTTCAGCAAATGATGAAGATGTTTCAGCAGTCGCAGCAGCCGCCGCCGCCTTAGATATTTATTTTCCTGTTGTGACGATATTTTTTTTAACATTTTTACATTGAATATTATTGTAACAATATACTTAGTTATACTTTATTTATTAATGTAAATCATATATCTTTCATTGAATTTGAAGTATTATTTAGGTTTAATGTTATTGGCTGGATTTGTATGTCATATTTGCTGTTATTGGTTGAATTTGTAATGCAGGAGTGTTCGATATTGGTTAAAATGCACCGTTTCGGATCTATAAAATTAGCGGCGTTTGTGCGCTAAGCGCCGCTAAAGGTATACACTTTTAGCGGCATTTTTAGTAAAAGCGCCGCTACATGTCTGTACTTTCAGCGGCGTTTTGAGGGAAAGCGCCGCTAAATGTCTGTACTTTTAGCTGCGTTTTTAGAGAAAGCGCCGCTAAAGGTTTATACTTTTAGCGGCGTTTACCACTAAACGCCGCTAGAGGTCTATACTTTTAGTGGCGTTTTTCATTCAAACGTCAAACAAAGGTCTGTACTTTTAGCGGCGTTTTCCACTCAAATGCCGTTAAAGGTCTGTACTTTTAGCGGCGTTTTCCATTCAAACGCCGCTAAAGGTCTATACTTTTAGCGGCGTTTTCCACTCAAACGCCGCTAATGGTCTATACTTTTAGCGGCGTTTTCCATTAAAACGCCGCTAAAGGTCTGCCCTTTTAGTGGCATTTTCCATTCAAACGCCGCTAAAGGTCTGCCCTTTTAGCGGCGTTTTTTTCACATAAACGCCACAAAACTTTGCGGCGCCGCTAAAAGCAAAAAAAAATGCCGCTAAAAATATGTTTTGCTGTAGTGATTCTTTATTGAGTAATAGTTCAAGTAAGTCTTGAATGAGCCACTCAAAAGCTTGATGCAAATAAACTAATTTTTGTTTGACATCTCCAAGCTATATATGCTCGTTTAATTCTGGTCATTGAATAAAAGAAATTTTGATGAATAACTAATTCTTTTTCAGTTATTCTTTTCTAGTCTATTAATAACAAAACAGATTCTTCCAATGTATAAAATAAAAATTCCAATGACTTTTTCTATTTTAACCGTCCTGACCACAATTTTTCCTTTTTTTCTAGGCATTTCATTTCGCCTTGAATTAAGAAATTGTATTGATATTAGGTGTAAAAAAAACATATTAACTAAAATAAAGGAGTAAATCAAAATGGATAAATAAATAGTAGGTTCCTCATTTCTATGGTTACTTTTTAAACAATGAGGCCTTCTCTATATATCGAAGCTCATTCCTTCATCTAATTGGTAACTTGTACAGTTCACACCCTTCAGCTCTACTCATAAATTTTCCAGTAATAGATCTTTCACAACAAGATGTATTTTATACAGTAATGGAATGTAAGGATGTGGATTAATTGGGAAGCTAACCTTTTTAGTCCGTTCTTTGTAAGAGTCAAAGAAAAATATTTTTTCTTTTTAAATAGTATTTTCCCTGCTTATTGGATAAGCATTTACTACCAATGGAGATTTTTTTCCTCATCTTACATATTAAGATTGGATTTGCACCAATGGACATCATAAATTTCATACACAATAGAAGGATATGGTAGATCTATCTTTTTTAGATAATGAATAGACAAACCTCATTCTATTCACTGATACTGATCGTTGATATTGAAATGATTTGATTGTTTGAAATTATTTTATTCATCACACCAACATGCAATAGAATCATATATTGGTAGGTAATAATGTCATAATATTGCAAATATCCTTCATCCATAATTAGTGCCAAAATACTTAGTTCGACACAAAAATTTAATCTAATTTTTTTTCAATTGGCAGGTCTAAGTTAATTAGAATTTTAAAAGTTTTGAGTTAGATTTTGTTTAGTCAAAGAATTTTATTCAATCAAAATTTAAATTTTAATTCAATTTTTTTTTCAATTGACAGGTGTAAGTTAATTAGAATTATAAAAGTTTTGAGTTAGATTTTGTTTAGTGATAGAATTTTATTCAACCAAAAATTTTTTCCAAGCCTATTTTCGGGCTGATTAAAAATATAATTTAAATTTAAATAATATTTTTTATTTAAATTGATGTATTGGGCTGATTAAATCCAACCCAAATTAAGTTGAGCATATCGGACCAAACAAACTACCCAACCTTTGGATAAATATAGTTTTTCTTCTTTTGCTCTTCTACAATCTCATTTGCCTAATGGGACCTTAAAAGCATGTGAACTATAGTTTTAACAAGTTAGAATACACGTTTGGGGGTGTATATATGGATAAAAATCGACACCCACCCCAAAACCAAGCAGCATAATTATGAGCTTTGAAAGAACAATAAAAAAGTGAAATTCAATAAATACTTCTTTGAATTAACTTTTTCAGAGATGATAATTAGAGAGAACCATAAATGAAATAAACCACCGGAAGAAGTTCCTTATTTACGAGTTGCAAATAATACAATATCACACACTACTTGAAAAGACACTCAAATGGGTTTATTCTCCCTGCATTCACTTAATCAAAATTCACCTACAATTTTCATAATTTATAGTGCAAGTTAAAAAAAGAATAAGTTGGTTTAGGTGCTATTGTCTTTTCCTAATTGATTAATAGTATTAAAGATTAATTGAGATTGAGAGTTATAGGAATTTAGTTGTATGATTTTCAGCCTTTACCTGTAAGTAGTAACAATATGATAAAATACAATAAAGAAAGAAAGAAGGGAAGGAAGGTTAGATATTGTCGTTTTTATTTTAGTGAAATAGATTAAAATTTATGATTTAGAAAGATTCAATATTACATCTCAAAAATTGGGTCTGAACAAATTAAACAAATAAGGGTTAAGTTTAGTGTGTAATCCCCACAGACAAGCATGCATACAGTCATAAATCAAATAACAGATAATTCGGGCTGGAGCCCTTTACAGAATCGGTGTGGGCATTAGCCCACTCAGAAATAGAATCAGATACAAACTTAGGGCCTTAGCCCATCTAAGATATCGCATGCATAACAGATCAGACAATTAGAAACATGCCCACCGACCCTGCACGCCAACTCCGTCCAACCCAACACACCACGTGAGGATAAAATCGACTCACCCATCACTGTACACCAAATATGGGGATAAAATTGACCCATCCAACCATACAGACCATATAGTACCGTGATGCGACACATGTCATAGATATGCAGCTGAGTTGTCAGATAACCAGCTTTAGAAGCCTTTCAGATGAATAAAAAATTAAAACAAAATTAAAACTAACATGTTTATTAACTAAAACATTAATTAAAATTTAAAAAAAAAATTCCAAACAACATGAATAAAAAAAACTAAAAATGTTAAAAAAATAAATTAAACTTAAGCCTCAAGTATGAAAGTATCAACATTTAACCATCTAATAAAAAATGATGATACATCAATGAAAAACGCATCCCCTAAACTTTCATGACAAGTCAGCAGAAATAAACTATTTCATTAAATACTAAAAAAAAGCATCTTATATCCATTTTTTTTTCTTGAAATCGATATATGGATAATTTTGCTTATAATGTGTACCCATAAATGCCCATTATTTGGAAGAAGGGGTGGCACTCTGACCACTCTCATGACTTTTATGGAGCATCTTGTGATGATTTTGAATTATGGAAATTTTGATTTAGATGGAGTTGCATGTTAGGAAACAATTGGAGGCAACTCTTGAAGCTACACTAGTCGAGAAGGAATTCATAGAAGGTGAATATTGAAGAAACTGGTTTATTGTAAATCAGAGGATCAGATAAAAGATATTTTCACTAAAATTTTCATGGTAGTTGATTTGAATTTCTTAAGAATAAACTTGGTGTGTGTAACACTTGAGTCAGGAGGAGAATGTTAATGTCTCAAGGTTGCACCTATTTTTTAAAAAATAAGATCAAGTCCTAGAGAGATTTGTTAGCTTGTTAGGAGTAGCAATTTAAATTTTTTGTTGAGATTGTTACTTGAGACTTATTTATAACCGCGGTTTTGTTAATAAATTAAATCATTCCTTCATTCATATTTTTTTTCTATGTTTCAATTAGTTCTTTGCTAAACCAACATTTATTCACATTATAAAAATAAAACTTAATCAAATTCAATTCTAATAAAATTTAAAATTAATTTCTTCACTGTTTCAACATTTAGGCTCAACTTCAATTACATCCTTAATTAACTTAGATTCAGTTTAACACATTTGCTGCACGTTAACCCGCAATCTGCTGCTTCCAACTTCGAAATAGTTTAATACAATCCTACAATTATTCAGTCATAACATAAATTTATATAAAGCTCCACCACTAAAAACATGAATTCACGTAATATTTTTCATGAAAGAAATTATAATCATGATTCGGCTAGGAATAAGTAAAAGTTTCAGTTGGTTTTTCCACAATTCCAGAGTGAGGAATTTCTATTCCACTTGTACAAAATTTAGAATACAAATAGCAAATAGAAGTTATTGAAAGAAAACATCATTGGAGTTAATGTAAATTCAACACTACCAGCAAGACCTCAACAAAGGCTCTAAAATAGATTTGGCATTCGGATGATCCCATTCCACTGATTCCCACCACTCTTTTGGCTTTATACAAATAAGAGGAGAGAGAGGGCCAGATGGTTGAAGTCTAATATTATCAAGTTTGGAAAGATTAAGAGGCATCCTTTTTAACTTCGGACAATTTCTTACCTCAATAATTTCAAGTCAATCACAAACGATTACTCCATTAACACTGCAAATGCTCTTCAATTTTGGTAGATTTCCTAGTGAAAATAACCTTAATTGTGGTAGATGAAACTCCATAGTAGCCTTTCCTATTTGATTCCATCCAAGTTCTATTGCTATTAATTCCTCTAGCTTGTTACACTCCGATACGCTAAGCTCTTGTAAATTTAGTGGCAAGCAATTTGGAGAGAACAATTTTTTCATGCTTTTACAATTAAATATATCAAGAAATTTAAGAGAGGAGAATGTGCTAAATGAGATTAGGATAAACCTGGAGAAAAGCGGATATCTTTCGCTGCAATTGAGATTGCACTCCTTAATGTATAGCTCCTCAACATGTGGAAGTATAATCTGATTGGTATCGATATTACAACCACATAACTCAATGTACTTTCTTGTATTAATTTGCTCCACCCATCCTCTCTCACCCACGCGGATGATGTATTCAAGAGGTTCTTCTCGGCCATGTAAAGCTTGGACATACGCATTTAAGTTGTGCAAGTCGTAAAACCTGTTAGAAGATGGTCATCCATGCAGCCCATGCAGCAGCAAAGCAGCAGGAAAGGTTCCAAGTCTTTCAAGCCATGATTTCATGTGGAAATCTTTTGTCATTTTGTTTATTTTGTAATCAAGTTGATGTAATGAAACATAGTTCATTTCCAACTATGTTAACTTAATGTTACATGTAACTTTGATAGTGATTGAGCTGATAACTCAGCTTATCTATGCTTACAAGTTATGTTTTAAGAGTTTCAAAGTAACTTAGTGGGATTAGGTAAGTATTAGGTGTAATTTAGTTTGACTTTGTTGTTCTCAATGTTCTAATATATGTAATGACTTGTGAATGTAATATACATTGAGTTTTTTGCTTCAAACCTCTCAACTTTCTGTTACATTCCTCTCCTTTTTCAATTTTCTCTCCCAATCTTAGCTTGTTTGCTCAGTAAGCATCGAGGCTTGCTGTCCAAGCCAACGCAAAACCATCTGCCCTCTTGTTCGATAGCTCCAACAATTGGTATCTAGAGCACTTTGTCTTAGGGGACCTGTTGTGTGTAAACCATAACTCAAATGGCTTCTTCAAGTTTTTCTCCTGCAGCTCCACCAGTCTTCAATGGAGAAGGCTTTCATATCTGGCTGGTTAAGATGAAAACATACCTTCAGGCATTCGATCTGTGGGAAGTGGTGAACTCTGATGCTGAGCCAGCTCCTTTAAGGGCCAACCCCACTGTAGCTCAGATTCGACAGCATGCAGATGAGAGAACTAAGAGGCACAAGGCCATGTCCTGCATTCAGAACTGTGTTTCTGATGTGATTTTCACCAGGATCATGACATGTGAGACTCCAAAGCAGGCTTGGGACAAGCTTAAGGAGGAGTTCCAAGGCACTGAGAGAACCAGACAGCAGCAGCTCTTGAACCTGAGAAGGGATTTTGGGAATCTAAAAATGAAAGAAGAGGAAACTGTTAAGCAATATTCTGACAGGATAATGGCTATTGTAAACAGCATAAGGCTCCTTGGTGAGCAATTTGAAGAGGCAAGGATGGTTGAGAAGGTTCTTTCCACTCTGCCAGAGAGATATGAAGCAAAGATATCCTCTTTAGAGGACTCGAGGGATCTGTCAAGGATCTCCCTGATTGAACTCATCAATGCTCTTTATGCACAAGAGCAAAGAAGAGCCAGCAGGATGGAGGAGCACCAAGAAGGTGCTTTTCAAGCCAAAACCAAGTCTAGCTCGAATGCTTCTACCTACAAAGGCAAGAAGACTTGGAAAAATAGGCCTAAGCATGATGCTGCTGGCAGAGCAAACCAAATATGCAGGCACTGCAAGAGGCCTGGTCATCCAGAGACCAAGTGCTGGTTCAGACCAGATGCTTTGTGTCAACAATGCAAGAAAAGGGGCCATGTTGAAAAGGTTTGTAAAGACAAACCAAGACAAGATCAACAGCACCAACCGAAGGCTGAGGCTCGGATGGCTGAACAGGGCAGTGACACTGAAGAACAGGTGTTTGCAGTCTCATGTCCAGCTGAAAAAGTAAAGGTTAACCAAGGATGGCTCCTTGACAGTGGTTGCACTAACCACATGTCACCAGATGAATCCATCTTCAAGTCCTTAGACAGAAGTTGCAAGACCAAAGTCAGAATAGGAAATGGGCACTTTATTCAAGCAGAGGGCAAAGGTAGTGTGATGATTTACACTCCATCAGGTAACAAATTCATTCCAAATGTATTATTTGTACCTGAAATCGATAGAAACTTATTGAGCATAGCTCAGTTGCTTGAGAAAGGGTACACTGTGGTCTTCAAAGGCAATGAGTGCCAAATTAGTGATCCAACAGGATCTGTACTCATGACAGTAGCCATGGCAAATAAAAGTTTTGTTGTGGACTGGACTAAAGGTATGGACAGGGCCTATGTTGCTTCTGTAGAGGAGTCCAAGCTGTGGCATCAAAGGCTTGGTCATACCAACTTCAAGTCAATGACTCGAATGATCAGCAAGGATATGGTTGAAAATTTCACCAAATCTGTTCAAAAGGAGGATGTATGTGAGGTTTGTCAAATGGGAAAGCAAGCCAGGCTTCCATTTCCTAAAAATACAGCATGGAAAGCATCAGAGAAGCTTCAGTTAGTGCATAGTGATGTATGTGGCCCTATGAAGACCGAATCGCTCAATGGCAATAGGTACTTCATACTTTTTATTGATGATAGTACCAGATATTGCTGGATTTACTTCCTAAAGAACAAGTTTGAAGTAGTTCAAGCTTTCTTGAAGTTCAAAACAGCAGCTGAGACAGAAACTGGTTGCAAACTTAAGTCTATAAAATCAGATAATGGGGCTGAATACACCTCAACACAGTTTCAAGCCATTTGTGCAAAAGCTGGCATCAAACATCAACTTACAAATGTCTACACACCTCAACAAAATGGGGTAAGTGAAAGAAAGAATAGAAGCTTACTAGATATGGCCAGATGCATGATGTTTGAGAAAAATTTGCCCAAAAACCTATGGGCTGAGGCAGTTAACACTGCTGTCTATGTTCAAAATAGGCTCCCAACCAAAGCCTTAGAGCATAAGACTCCATTTGAGGCTTGGTTTGGATTCAAACCTTCACTGGGTCACTTGAGAGTCTTTGGTTGCATATGCTATTCACAAGTCCCAATTGTCAAAAGGAGCAAGCTTGATAAAAGAGCTCAAGCAGGCATCTTGGTAGGCTATAGCTCAGTGAAAAAGGGGTATAGGATCTTGGATCCTTCAACAAACAAGGTGTTTGCAAGCAGGGATGTTGTGTTCAATGAGAAAGCAACTTGGAATTGGGAAAGAAGTGAGCCTGAAGTTATTTCTGAAGAACTTATAGCTGAACAAACAGAGGCAAATCAAGATGATCCTGAAATGGACATAGATGACACACCAGTCAGAGGAACAAGGACCCTGGCTGAGATCTATGAGAGAGCAATTATTGCACAAGTCGAGCCAAGCTGTTTTGAAGATGCTGAGGCAGACAAGGGATGGAAGCAAGCAATGGCTGAAGAAATTGCCATGATTGAGAAAAACAAGACATGGGAATTAGTTGAAAAGCCAAGCAACAGAAAGGTTATTGGGGTGAAATGGGTCTATCGAGCTAAACAGAATGCAGATGGGAGTTTAAACAAACTCAAGGCCAGACTGGTTGTGAAGGGCTTTAGCCAAAGATATGGCCTGGACTATCTAGAAACGTTTGCTCCAGTAGCCAGGCTAGACACAATTAGGCTGTTAATTGCCTTAGCTGCTCAAAAGGAGTGGAAGATTCATCAACTGGATGTAAAGTCTGCCTTCCTCAATGGTTTCCTTGATGAAGAAATCTACATTGAACAGCCCCAAGGGTTCTTGGTGTCAGGCAAAGAGCATATGGTGTATAAGCTCAAAAAGGCTCTTTATGGCCTAAAACAGGCTCCTCGAGCCTGGTATGCTCGAATTGATGGCTATTTAATCAATTTGGGATTTGAAAGAAGTGTTAGCGAGCCAACACTCTATGTGAAGAGGGAAAATGCTGAAACACACCTCATTGTGTCCCTGTATGTTGATGATCTCTTGGTCACAAGAGGAAATCAAAAAATGTTGACTGATTTCAAGGCAAAGATGAGAGACACATTTGAAATGTCTGACCTAGGACAAATGACATACTTCCTTGGAATGGAAGTGGTGCAAAAACAAAGTGAAATCTTCTTAGGACAAAGATCATTTGCTACAAAGATCTTAAGCAAATTCTCTATGGAGAATTGCAAGCCAACAAGCACACCTATGGCTGTTGGAATGAAGCTCTCGAGTCAAGGAGATTATGAACAGCTCAGTGAATCAGATTATAGAAGCCTAGTTGGATGCTTATTGTATTTGACAGCAACCAGACCCGATATCATGTTTGCCACAAGTGTGTTATCAAGGTTTATGCACTGTTGCAACAAACAGCACCAACAAGCAGCAAAAAGATTGCTGAGATACATCAAAGGCACCTTGAACTATGGTTTGAAGTTTAGCAAAGCTGAAAGTTTGAAGTTAGTAGGTTTCACTGACAGTGACTGGGCTGGTTCAAAGGATGACATGAAGAGCACCTCTGGTTATGCATTTACACTTGGTTCAGCCATGTTTTGCTGGTGTTCAAAGAAGCAATCGATGGTGGCACAATCAACTGCAGAAGCTGAGTATGTTGCTACTGCAAATGCTGTGAATCAATGTGTTTGGCTAAGAAAAATTCTAAATGATCTAAATTTGCAACAAGGAGCAGCAACCGAGATCTTTTGTGACAATAAGTCTGCAGTTGCAATTGCTAAGAACCCTGTTTTCCATGGTAGAACTAAGCATTTCAGCATTAAGCTGCATGTTGTGAGGGAGATGGAACAAGCTCGTGAAATTGAACTAGTTCATGGCAATTCTGAAGATCAGATTGCTGATATTTTCACCAAGGCTCTCAATGTAACTAAGTTTGCCGAGTTAAGGGAGAAGTTAGGAGTTAGCAGCATGAAGACCAAGGAGGAGTGTTAGAAGATGGTCATCCATGCAGCCCATGCAGCAGCAAAGCAGCAGGAAAAGTTCCAAGTCTTTCAAGCCATGATTTCATGTGGAAATCTTTTGTCATTTTGTTTATTTTGTAATCAAGTTGATGTAATGAAACATAGTTCATTTCCAACTATGTTAACTTAATGTTACATGTAACTTTGATAGTGATTGAGCTGATAACTCAGCTTATCTATGCTTACAAGTTATGTTTTAAGAGTTTCAAAGTAACTTAGTGGGATTAGGTAAGTATTAGGTGTAATTTAGTTTGACTTTGTTGTTCTCAATGTTCTAATATATGTAATGACTTGTGAATGTAATATACATTGAGTTTTTTGCTTCAAACCTCTCAACTTTCTGTTACATTCCTCTCCTTTTTCAATTTTCTCTCCCAATCTTAGCTTGTTTGCTCAGCAAGCATCGAGGCTTGCTGTCCAAGCCAACGCAAAACCATCTGCCCTCTTGCTCGATAGCTCCAACAAAACCTCCCTTTAAGAATTTCCAGTTTCTTCAATCCACCAACATCTTCTCCACTTATCAATGTTTCACCAACAATCAAGTCTTGAAGGCAAGAAAGTTTTGATAATGCTCGATCAGGAATCTCATGTAGGTCTCCTATACCATTCAAATTCAGGTAATTGAGTTTCAACAAGTTTTTCATCCCACACGGGACTTCCTTGATATTTGTTGCTTCAAGATTCAACTCCTTCAAGACTTGAAGTTTTGACAACGAAGGCACCTTCTCTAAACTTCGACAATGACAAAGCAATAGCGCAGTGAGGTTCTTCAAATTAGCAATGGAATCTGGGAGATTCTTGATAGGATTTGCAGAAAGATCAAGAATCTTGAGTCTGTGCATATGCTTGAAGAAGCCTTCTGGAATGCTTTGTATATTACAACCAGACAGCAATAGTGTTGTGAGCATCGGACACTTGGGTGGCGATATTTCCAAAGGATAGGGAAGCTGTAACCCCCAATTCTCCATCAATGAAACTTTTTCTAGGTCCTTTCTCCATTCTTGCATATCTGGTGGCTCCGTTAATCTCATGCCAGCTTTTACCAAAAATCGAGGTGTTCCACTTGTGATATGTAATGCCATGTCCCTTACAAGATCATGCATCTTTACACATCTTCCATTTTCTGTTTCCGTAGGAACTTCTAACAAACAGTTGTTTATGAGTCTATTCATTATTGCACAACCCTTGTCATACTCTGCTTGCCTACTGTTCATTTCTTCGACAAGCCCTTCTGCAATCCAAAGATGAACAAGATCTATCTCTCTTATTGCAAAATCTCCAGGATATAAGGCACAGTTGAGGAAACAGTGTTGAAGTTTTTGATCCTTTAAACGATCATAACTAAATCGCAATTGTTGGATCACCTCATCTTCCAATCCATTAACACTTTGTCTTGCTAAACTTAGTTCCTTTAGCGCATTCCTCCATTCAAAAAGGTCATCAAGTCCCTTCATACAAGCAGCTACAACAATTACTCCCAAGGGCAAACCCGCACAATGCTTAGTTATTGATTTTGCAACGGGTTCCAATCCTGGAATATTTAGAATATTCCCACCTACAATCTCCAAGAACAAGTTCCATGCCTCTTCTTCCGCAAGAGGCTTTATTTGAATTACTCTATTACAACCCACCTGTCGACACACATCAAGTGATCGCGTTGTTAACACTAATTTACTCCCATTAGATGACTCAGGGATTCCTACCTTCTCAAGGGAAACCTTCTCCCATACATCGTCCAAGATCATCACAAACCTACTGAACTTGAAAGACAATGTTTCAAACAACATCCCCGCCCTTGTTGTGTCACATTCGTTGCCAGAAAATTTTACATCAAGTTTACTTGCAAGGTCTTTCTGCAGCTTAGCAAGACTCATCTCCTTTGATACAGTGATCCAAATCACAACATCGAACTTGTGGGTCTCTTTCAAGAGTTGATTGTTTATATGCTTCATAATGCTTGTTTTACCTACTCCTCCCATCCCCCAAACTCCAATTCTTCGAACCTCATCATTCATCAAGCACTGCCAAATTTCTTCCATGCATAACTTCGTAGCTTCACCTGATAGAGTTGAAGTCGATAAAACTTGTCCAATCCGTCGAGGATTGTCAACCACCAAACCTTCACAAAATTTGCCTTGTTGAATATGTTTTTCAACTTCCTTCATCCTCATTAACATATCTTCTGCGTGGAAACCGCGTGTAAGAGTACTGCTTTCTCCGATTCTTCCATCAAGGCTTTGTATTTCGCCATTGATTCTTTCAACATTTTCCAACCATATTGGACCTCTTTCTTGAGTTTCTTTGTTGGCTGCAGCTCTGAGCTCACTCTAGATTCTATGTCTTCCTTCAGACCGTTCAAATCATTTAATTTCCTTTTAAGCTCATTCATATTCTGATCGAGGCTTCTGTGATTGTCCAAGTGTTTATCAATCTTATTCAGAAAATAATCCATAGCTCTCAGTCAGGAATGCTGCATAACATGCAATATGTTAGAAACTAAGAATGCATTGTCAGGTCTAAATTTCTGTGCATACATGGATTCCACAAATTTTTTAACAAGTTATTAAATATGTGGGTTCTATAGAGACATGTAAATCATGAAAAATTCTCATCTAACGATTAATGAATGAAAGCAATAATTGAGTGGCATAATTAAAAAGCCTTTCACTCACAAGTAAAATGGCAATCTCTTTTCTATATGAATGTCAACTATAGATGAACAAATTTAAAGAAAATTAAAAATACTTGTATCAAATAATTTCAATATCGTGCACTCATTCTGAATCCATATAACAAAGAACCCTCACAGAGATCAATCCAACCATCATCAGAATTCTATCTTCAAATTACCAATCCGTATTAGTAGAAGCTGAAGTGAAGCATACCTGAGACAAAGAATTGATTGGCTTTGAATATAAAATGAACAATGCAGAAATAAGCTATAGAAGTGGCTACAATATCATAAATATACAATATATAGCAAAGATAATACCGAATCAAGAACTGGAATAAGGAAAGAAATACAACTATGTGACTTAAAGAAAAGCTAGTGATGGTCTTGTAATTGAAGAAGCAAATCCTATAATATTCTAGTTGGAAATTAAATTTCAAACTTTTCTAAATGGGGTTGTTTGACATTTTGCAGCCATTTCACATTTATTGCTTGTTTTATATTGATTTTATTATTATATATTTCTAACTTAACCACCCCGGAGTTGACAAAGTTAACATTGATCTTAATTGGTTGTTTGAAATGATTTGATTCAGCACACCAACACATAGGTACATGTTAATTAAAATTGAATGAAATTTTGTGTGGTCAATTGACAGGTCTATCTTAATTAGAATTTTAAAAGTTGAGCTATTTTGTTTAGTCAAAAAATTTTATTCAACTAATTTTTGTTAAGTCCAAGCTTGTTTTCGAGTTGGGTTGTTCGAAAAATCCATTTTATTATTCAAAAATTATATTTTAAATATATATTTTTTATATTTTTAAAATTAAATTTAAATAATATTTTTAATTATTTAAAATGATGTCGGGCTGGTCTAAAGTACAAAAAATCCTTTTTTAAATCTAATCCAAGTTAAATTGAACATATCGTATCGGACGAACTATCCACCCTTTGATAAGTCTAGTTTTTCTTCTTTTTACTCTTCTACAATCTCATGTGCCTAATGAACCTTAAAAGCATGTGAACTATAGTTGTAATAAGTTAGAATATATGGATAAAAATCGACACTCACCCCAAAACTGTGTGGCATAGTTATAAGCTTTGAAAGAACAATAAAAATGTGAAATTCAATAGATACTTATTGGAATTAACTTGTCTAGAGATGATGACCGGAGAGAACCATAAATAAAATAAACCACTGGAAGAAGTTTCTTATTTACACATATCACACACCATTAGAAAAGACACTCAAATAGATTTCCTCTCCCTATATTCACTTAATCAAAATTCACCTACAATTTTCATAATTTAATAGTGCAAATTGAAAAAAAGAATAAGTTGGGTTAGGATAGTTACTCATATTAAACAAGCGAAAGAGTATTTGCTAAAGCATTGCATTACTGAAAAATCTGCTCTTTACAATCACAGTGCATGACAATATATACTATCAAAGGATTGCCCTTTGTAACAGAATGGAGAATAGGGACAAAGAACGTTGCAGCAGTCTTGCAACGTGGCTGCATCACACAGCAAATAGGCTAGCAACGTGGCTGTGATATACAGCTAATACCTCATCAGATTAATTCACATTTTAAAGAAATTAAGTTTATTTTGGGATTTTATTTTCTATTAAATTTGAGTTATTTTTAGGAGGTAACTGATAAGAATGATGAAAATAAAAAAGTTTTAAATTTTTAGATCAAATTGAATTCTTATAAATAGTAGATTTGTAATTTAACCTATCTCACTAAAATAAAAACAGTAACTCTCAACTTCTTCTTTTTTCTAATTTTACGATGTTGTTATAAGCGAAGGGTGAAAAAGAAAATCAATTTCTAAAATCAAACCAAATTAATATATTTTTAATTAAGTTCAATTTAGTTAAAATTTTATTGAATGATGAAAGTAAATATAAATATTGATGTATGCTTTAAAACTTTAAATTAAAATTTTAAAATTTAAAATATGATGTATTTTTAAAACTAAAGTAAAATGCTTTTTATATCGTCAAGGAAGGTTGTATCGAACTCAATAGAAAGATGTACGAAGGTTGGGTTAAATGACTGCAGTTAAACCATACACCTGGCGAACCATGGATGCTTTTTTTTTTTCATTATATTTAATATTTAAATAATTTTGTTATTAAATTAATAAATTATTTTAATTATGATTTAAAAAGATTTTTTTATTAACCCTTAATTTGCTCTAAACAGGAATGACTAAAACATAAATCCATCATTATCCCTATTTCTTGAGCAAAGTTATAATCACCGGCATCAATATGGTTAGTATTAATTTTCATCCTAACATTTTATTTGCCCTTCATTCTATGTAAGCAGCATGGGGAATCATGGCAATGGAGATTAGCAATTGCTAAAACAAAAGTAGTAAAATTCCCCCAGTTAGCACACCTCCACCGTCATTTTCCCTTCACCATCATTCCCATTGCTATAGCTTTCCAGCTTCAACCATGAATCATCTGCCCTTGACCCTGCTTTCATTGCTATCCAACTACCTCCCAAACCAACCACAAACAAAACCATAACCCGACACACACCTCAACCAGACTCCATTTACCAAATCCATCGCCACCTTTCAGGCCCTATACTATCACCATATGAGCCTCTTTAACCATATGTTCCCTCAACCTAGCAATCACTCATCTCATAAATCACATTTTGGCAACGGTTTTTAGTTGGCTAGACGAATTTTAAAACACACATAAAGTCGTCACGTATTTTGTTAGTTTGGCGTAATTTTTTACCTAAAAACAAACCCTTTAATAAAATTTTAAAATCCAATTAAAATTTAGACTAAAAATAAAATTTAATTCAAGAGTAAAGTTACATGTGAGAAAGATATTAACAAATTCACAATGTCTGATAATAAAAATGATACTATTTAATCACTCATTATCCTTAATTTGAAAATATCAATTAATCTTTATATTTAAGTTTCACAAACGCATTTAATGCGAAAATAATCAAATTAGCATGTATATGAATAAATTTGTTTTCAAAACTAAAATCCCAATGAAAATCCGACAATAATTCTTAAATAAATTTTAAAAATCTTTTTTTTTCCACAATGAATAATTATTGAATGTCTTTGTGGAATGTTGTAATCGTAAACCAACTAAAAATCTGACTAAGACAAGTCTATCTATTAATTAATAGTATAACCATAGTGAACAAAGATATCGTTCTTATGAAAGCTAAAAGTATTAGTAATTGCCGTCTTTCTGTTATTTAATCGACAAATTAGATTGATTGATTAAAAATTAAAATTAACTAATTAAATTAACTAAAGAACACGGCAAAGAACGAATCAAGAAAATAATTGAATAAACAACCAAGAAACGAAACAATACCCAAGAAAAATCCACCTAGATTTCATCTGTCATTATTAATCTAAACTACACAATTTCTTCACTTAGTATCTACATCCGTAGAAATGTCTAAATTATGCTAATATCTCTCTTCAAGAATAAGAACAACTAACTATAGATTGATTAATTGAAATTTCTTTCTAATTAAAACACTTATTATTGCATCAACTCGATCTATAGATTCCTCAATTAGATTTGACTCTAATCAGTAGATTTATGTTGTCATATTTCTATACTTGCATGTAACTCCACTCAGTTACATTAGATCTACTCTTAAACAAGGTTTATTCCTCATCTAATTTAAGCACATCAAACATGGATCGATAATTTAGAATATCAAACCAAGAATTAAACACATATAATTGTGAACAAGATTCCAAATATTTATTGCAAAAAATCAAATAACATAATCCATCTTCTTAAGTATTTAAAAAATTAGTTTATGATAGCAAATAAAAACATCCCAATGGCAATATAACCATAAAAAACAAAGAAACTCATAATAAACTTCAAAGAAATCAAAAGGAGATCTTCAATTTCAATGGTATTTTTTGAGTTGTTTTCTTGAGTATTCTATAACGGCTCAATTTTATCTTCTTATTTGTGTCATATATAAGTCTTAAAATGCCCGAAAAAACCAAAAAACGCCTGAAAAACCTAAAAACGCGTTTTATCGCAAGTTTGGAGTGCGATTTATGATTTCCACACGGTCTAGCACATAGCCGTGTGACAGCTCATGTGGCTAACACTACCATGTGTCTAGCCCCTATGGACCAGCCCATTTGTTTTGATTTTTCAATTTTCGCTCGTTTTGCTCTCAAATGTTTTCCTGAGTATAAAAACATGAATTTAAATATTAAGAAAATAAAGTTCACCATTAACATTAAATAATAAACAAAAAAAGCAATAAAAATTATATCAAAATATTTTTACTTTAAGCACCTATCACGAAATACTAACAATGACTTCCAATATTATCATCGTGTCAAAGGGTTATTATTTTATCAAATATTCTACAAATACACTTGAGGAAGAAAAAGCATGATTTTATGTAGGGCTGTTCATAACCGGGTACCTGAAATTGCGAATACCCAAAATTGCGGGTACCCAAATCTTCGGGTATAAAAATGTCGACCCGTGACCTGACCCTTGAGTATCGGGTACTCGTATTTTCGGGTCACAGGGTACCTGAATTAAATTTGTGCAATTTTTTTTACAAATCATATAATTTATAGTGATTCAAAATGATTAAGTAGATAATAACATAATCCAAATATAAAGTTTAGAAATCCAAATTACATAATCCAAAGATAAAAACTGCAAAAAAATACAACTAAAGATAAAACATATAGTCGTGTACTCATCAATCATCATGGCATGGTGTAAGGTCCGAAACTTCGTTTGTTGGTTGCTCCAAAGTAAATCTTGCATCTCTACAAAAAATAAAAAAATTCAAAAATTCAAAAATACAAAGACAATGTATGTTTAGAAATATAAAGATTTAAATATCTAAACTATATAAATAAATATTACAAAATAAAAATAATAATTTTGAAATCGAAAACTAACCTTCTTTCGTATTCTCCAATACTATAGTAAGCTCTCCGCTATCATAGTGGGGTCATGAGAAGCACGAATCCAATCTTGAGTGCAGATAAGAACTTCCACCAACTTAGGAGTCAAAGAAGTGCGGAAGGAATCAAGGACACGTCCTCCCATGCTAAAAGCGGACTCTAAAGCAATGGTAGAAACTGGAATCGCAAGTATATCTCATGCCATTGTCATAAGAATAGGATAACTGTTTGCTCGTGCAGACCACCAAACCAAGATATCAAAACTATCATCATTATCACGAACACATTTATCCCCCAACCAAGATATCAAAACTATCATCATTATCACGAACACATTTATCCCCCAAATATATGTCTAGCTCAGTTGCTGTTACTGAAGTATCAACTAATTCTGTCTCAATCACATAGTCCTTCCTCAAATTTGTTCCTTTTAACCTCCTTATTTCTCCCTTTAATTTGTTCCTTTTAACCTCCTTATTTCTCCCTTTAATTCGTTGACACAAGACATTAACCTCCTTATTTCTCCCTTTAATTTGTTCCTTTTAACCTCCTTATTTCTCCCTTTAATTCGTTGACACAAGACATTAGAGTTGTTAGGATCATAAGAACGCTGAACAATCCACTCAACATATCTTAACTTAGGATCAAGAACCGAAGCAATGAATATCAACACATTTGCCCAATACTTAGTCATCAACATAATGATTAATTGTATAACCAATATCATATATTTCTTCCACAAAGGTATCCCAATCCCCAATCCTCATCATCATCATCATAATGATTAATTGTATACCCAATATCATATATTTCTTCCACAAAGGTATCCCAATCCCCAATCCTCATCATTTTTGCATGTCTTCCTAAACATCATCAACATAATGATTAACTGTATACCCAATATCATATATTTCTTCCACAAAGGTATCCCAATCCCCAATCCTCATCATTTTTGAATGTCTTCCTAAACATCAAAGCACTTTTAAGCATGGAATAGGTGGAATTCCTCCTTATTTCAATGACCAAACATGACCTTTGTGTTTTATATTCTCCTCTTTAACACAATATTTAAACTTTTGAAGCCTTGTAGGGAAAGACCTCGCAAATTTCACAGCAGCAACCAAATTCAGAATTTGTGCAGCACATCTCATATGCAAAAATTCAGCATTAAACACAATTCCATCCCATAGTCAAGATCCTCTTAAGACCCCATTCTAGTAGACACTTTTCAACAGCCCTACTGATAAGCTTCCTAGAATGACCAGCATTTGGGTAAAAGTTAATGATCATTTTATGTCCAAGCATCATCTATGAAATGGGCAGTAAGACACATATATGAAAAATTTTGACCAGATGTCCATGTATCAATGGTAAGACATACCCTAGAGGACAAATTCTTGAAAAAGTTCCTTAACGTGTTCCTTTTTTCAATAAAAAGAGCATACGAATCTATTGTAATAGTAGCACATGAGGGAGGGACAAAATCAGGAATAACAATCTTGCAAAAGTAATGAAAACTTTCATGTTCAACAAAACTAAATGGCAACTCATCAATAATACCATTTTAGCAAGTCTTTGTCTAATCTAGGAACACTAACAGCTTCTATGGTCATCTAAGATTGTTTTTTATCTAGGTTGAAAGGGGCTTTCTCACACCGACTACTGTGACGCCTCTAGGCTGAAAGGGGCTTTCTTACACCGACTACTGTGAGGCCTCATTGTATTAGTTCCATTGTTAGATGACAATTTTTAAAAATGATCCCAAATAGTAGAAGATTTTCTTTTTTTACCTCCATCTGTAGTAATTTCAACGGCCTTCTCCCCATCAATACGAATCAGTTGAGGAAGATATCTTATTTAAGTCATCATCATTTACCCCAATCATCAACATATTCTGAAAAAAAATATGCTTTTGTTAATTATGATTCGTAGAGCAAACATGCTTTTGTTAATTATGATTCATAGAGCAAACAAAGTACAAATGAGCTTTGGTTTAGTTTATTTATATTTACATGCCTTCTTCCTTATATAGAAGAAAATTAACCCTTCCATCATTGGTTAAACACATGCAAAAAGTGACAACATAAAGAAGAAGTCAAAATGCCAACATATACAATGAAAGGTGAAAGCAACCAAAACCATGATAACAAATACTCTTGGCTGAAAATTTGAACTTTTATCATAAACCAATCTGGAAAAAATAAGCTGAAAATTAGATAATCCAACTACCATAACTCAATTACTTATTCTCACAGAGCTGGTGGAAAAAGTAGACTAAATAAGAACCAAGAGAACAATTAAGATGATAATTACAGTCAAAATAATTAATTAAGAAATGAGTTTTTCATCACAGAAGGTATCGTCAAAAAAATTTAAATTATAGTCAACAAATAACATCAGAAAAAAGGAACATGATTTATAATCAGAAACTATCCATAGGGCATAGGCAAGAACAAAGTGCATTCAGAAAAAAAGAAGTATAAAGTCATCTTATATGATTAAACAGACTGCAAAATACAATCGATGAAAGTCTGATTGTCTAACACTAGACAAAGTTAATAGCAAATCATTCGTCTCCTCATTGCTATAGGGTCACAACATGAGGTATAAAATGGAAACAATGAACCAATAATTTAGAATCATTAAACATAATAATCGTAAATATCAAGCTCTAGCATTTACTGTTGTTATAAAATATCCATAATTTCTAATTCTCTATCACCCAAAAGATTTGCAAAGCACCATAGTGAAAAAGAAAACAAAAGCTCAAACTGACTGACTAGTGTACCAAAGAAAAAACAAACAAAAACAGAACAAAAAAGAACAAAACAAAGAAGTTTGAGAAGAGACAAAGAGAGAGACGGATAGACTGAAATATTGAATAGTAGTTCTTACTTGAGCTTTGAGACGGCGACGAGCGGTGATGGTGGAAGCCGTCAGACGTAGGGGTGGTCACATATGGTCAGTCGATCGGTGGAAGTGAGGTTGATGAAGATGATTTGCGTGGGAGAATTGAACGAGTGGGATAGTGATTTAGTACCTAGGGTAAAAAATTGTGAATCAATTTAAGTTTTAACTAAAAAAATGTAAATAATTTAAAATAAAAAAATACAAATACGCATAGGTAACCGGGTTGGGTACCCGTAAAATTTAGAAATTGCGGCCAAGACTCGACCCGTGAACCCGTAAAAAATAACGGGTCGGATACCCGGCTGGGAAATTTTTTAAAAAATAAAAATATACCCATTTATTTTTTTACAGAGTCAACGAGTCAAGTATATCGGATTAGGTATTTTTGAACATCCCTAATTTTATGAATATTTGTGCTAAACATTAATGATAACAATAGAAGTTAAACCAAATAAGTGTTAGTGGGTGCATGATTTGATTATTTTACGCATGATATTTATAATGAATTTTTGTGTTAATTTTATATACAACAATTTAAGAAAATTAGACAATAAAAAAATTTGTTTTTGTAATTTGGTTTACTCGATAAATGAAATTTAATTCTTATTTATAAAAGTTAATATGTCTTTTCATAGAGATATAACTATCTAAATAAATAGTTACATTTTTTAACAATAAATATAATTATTCGATAAATATTTATTTAAATAAATATAATTAAATAACATAACTTTTTAGTAACAATAAATATAATTCATCACTATAAATATTGAAAACTCTAATATAACTTTTGGACCACATGAAATCTTTGAATTATAACTATTAGAATTATATAAATATTTAAGAAATGTTTAAACAACAATAGGCATGATATATATACCACATGAGACATGTAAATTTTCCATAATTTCAACAACATATAAAAAGATGACGATGATGATAATAATAAAATGGATGGTGAAAGTGAAGGCCTCTTCAATGGGATTAATGGTATTTTGAGATTTGAATATCACGAGTCGAGGAAGGCCTCTTCAATTTTTGGTTTTCTTCTCCTTAATAAATTTGCAGACTCGTTGTTTGGTCACAAATATGATGGAAACCGGTCTTCCTTGGAATCATCACTGTCCATGAACCAAAGTTGAATGCTTTCACTGCTTCAAACCCACGGATGGGTTAACGATTAAGGTTGAGCAAATGTGTGGGGTTTTGATGGTAGTATGTAAGTTTTTGGTGTTTTAAAGTATGAGACTCAATGGAGGTGAAAGAAATGGAGTTGTTGTCTTTAGACTTCTCTTTTTGTTTTTTTGTTGACCTAGAGATAAAAATTAAAAAAAATAGTTAAATTATGGAAACTACAAATAATATAAAAATTTATATATTAGAAAATTATTTTAAATTTTTAAAATATTTTTTAATATAAAATTTGAAAATACTATTAGGCCAACGATAATTAATGTTGACTCAGAATTAAACCTGTTCATAGATTGGGCCGTTCAAAAAATGGGAGGGTTTGGGTAAAAATATAGGCTTAAAAAATGGTGTCAAAACCATTTTTTTTCTAAGTTTTGAAAAATAGGGGATCGACTTTGAAATTCAAAAATGGAGTCGCCACCGACCTATTTCGAGGTACGATCGGGTCACCTTAAATTATTTTAATAAACATTTTGATTTATTAAAATAATTAATTTTGGTCTGCGAAATTCGAAAAATGGGCTCGGGAGTCGGTTACGCACGAGGAACGGTTAGCACCCTCGTAACGCCCAAAATTGGTACCTAATTGATTACTTAATGTCCTATCATCAAACCATTGAAAAGATTTTAAAATGCGATCCTTTTGTTTAAAAGAGCATTTGAATATATCAAAGTGAAAATCGAGGCTCGCTCATCTCAAAGAAATAAGAATGCCATACCCAGTAAGTTAGGATACAACATCTCAATTTTTCGAAATTAAGCTTGCCCTTTTTGCTTAAAAGGTTCATGTATTTAAATAAAAAAGGGATATTTAATTATTTTGGGTCGAACGAAAAACCGGAACCCAGTAAGCTAAGGCTCGATTTTTCAAAGTCCCAAAACATAAAATATTGCCTTGATTTTGAAATTCTTATCTAGAGACAATGAACGCCACATCCAGTAAGTTAGGACGTAGCACTCTAAGTTATCGAGAATAAGTTTTATTTGAAAATTCGCACGTTTTGATTTTGAAAGCGATGCTCGATGGCTCAGGTTTAATGAGAAAAATCGGAACCTAATAAGTTAAAGCTCGAATTCCTTGAAGTTTCTGAACTCGAATCATGTTTTATTTCAAACCCTTGAGCAAAAATGGTTTTAAAACTTCAATGATGTTAAGACATGATTTTCTTAGACAAATAAAATGCCATAGGATAATAGTATACAAGATAGAGAAATGATCTGTAGACAAGGTATTATACTAATGCATCACAACCAACCAATACGAGTCACGCAATACAAATCACGCAATAGTACTAATTACAAGGTATATGATTCCACAACCAACTATTGAAGAGTATGAAGTAAAATAATATTAAACAAAACAAGTAACAAAATTAACATGAATAACAAAAAGATTAAAAAAGGACTTTAAATCGTCACATGGGAAACAAATAAAAGTCAAAAGAAATAATCATTGTCAGCATTTATATTTTTGAAATAAATGAATAATATATATATATATATATATATATTGAAATGAAAAAACATGTGAAGGTTTTTTTTTTTGAAATAAATAATGTAAAAGCATTTAGAATAGATACTATACATATATAAATTTAAAATACAACAATGCGTATATAAGAAGTTTGAATTAATGCTTACATAAAAAATTTTAAAAAACAAATAATATAAATATATATATACATAAAAGTTTTAAATAATACATAAAGAGAAACTTAAAATAAATAATGTATAGAAATAATTTAAACTAACTAATATATGCAAGTGTTCAAAATAATAATAAGTTTAATATAAATAACACACATAAATGAAATTTAAATAGAAGAGTTGTAATAGACAATATATAGAAATATTTAAAATAAATGTTATATAAATCCAATATATAAAATAATATATAAAAGTTTAAAATGAAATACAAAAATAAAAAAATTATTCGAAAGGTTAGATAAATGAATACATTAAAACAGGTAAGGTACCAGATTAACAACAAAGCAATATTTTAAGGCAAATCAGTGAATAAATAAACCATTAGAATCAGATTAGGGATCAAAACGAGGCGCGCGTGAACTTAGGGGGATTAAAAACGCAAATATTCCAAGTTCCAAAACACAGCATTTTAACGGGGACCAAGTTGCAACCATACACAAATCCCAGGGAAAATATGAAAATACAAAAGAAATGTAAAACAGTGTACAATCGAACGTCAATGCAAAATAAAAGGGCCTATCACACAAATTTCCCTTGAGAACCAAAACCCGCAGGTCCACTCGGGTGTCGAATCGGGTCAAAACGGGTATGGGATCGGGTCGTTAATGCGGCACCGTTTTAGGGCCACTGAAACAGGCTCTAAACAGTGCCGTCTTGAGTGTCCTTTGAGAGCTAATAACCCTAGATCAAAAGTTATCAGACCATTTGAGATTGAAACATAAAAACCAAACAAAAATAAAATAAATAAAAAAATAAAAAAAACCTAATCCGAATCCCTTTTAAACAGCCTACTTTGAGCCAAAACTCAAGGCCATCCGACTGCCCTATGCCTCAGATCAGCGATAGGTTCCTTTCGGAAGGCTCATCTGGCTCCATTTTGGGTGGGTATTCAAGGGATCACCGCTTCGAGTCTCGGGAACTCCCATCCGACTCCGATTGCGACAGAGAGGACGAGGACTCCAGTGGCTAGTTTGTCCAGGAAAACCTCTTATCCCCTCTTGTTTTATTTATCTAATGAACAATGAAAGGGTGAAGAAAACGGAAACAAATCCAAAAAAGAAAAAAATCACCTCTTTCAAAAACTTGGTTCTTGATTGATTTCGTTTCTGTTACAAGTGTTTTCTGATTCCTTTTTGTTTTCTTTATTTTTGTGTTACATATGTATTCTGATTCTTAGAAGAAAAAAGGAAGAAGAAGCCCCCTTTGCTTTCGTTTACCATGGCTTTACAGCCGAATGAAAAGAGAAAAAGAAAAAATATGGCCACTATTTGACTTTCTTTTTACTGTTTCTACTCCTGTGCACTACTGTTTCTCTGTTTTTCTCTGCTCTGCCTGTTGCCCTTCTTTTGCTGCTGTCGTTTCTTCATTTAATGCTTGCGGGTGGCGGGATGCGATAGGAGTGGTGGCCGGCCTCTGGTGGTGGCTTCAGAAGGCCATAGGTGCGCCGCACCTAAAGTTTGACCTTTGCTCAGCAAGCTTGGGGGGAAACGAGCTTAGGGTTAGGATGGGCTAGGTCAATTTGGTATTGGGCTGCTGTTTGGGCTTGTCTTGGGTGTTAGTTTAGGTGGGCTTTGGGGTTATTGGGTTCTGATGTAAAATTGGACTGATGGACTTTATTATTATTTATTTTTCTTATTTTGGTTTTATTTATTTTTGTATTTTTTTGCTTAATTGGGCCGGGCAGAATTGCCCTATTACAGATGGGCTTGGGCAAAAAATAAAGCCCATTTAGAAATTGAGCTGAGCTTTAAGTAAAGCTTTTTTTACCTGAGCCCAGCCCCGCCCGGATATGAAACTTAAAAAAAAACTTATTTTTTCACTGTTTTTGTTGTTTTTATTATTATTTTCCTGCTATTTTTTCCACTATTTTGCTACCATTTCACAATTATATTACTACTATTTTTTTGTTATTATTTTGATATTATATAACTCTTGTTTTATTGTTATTTTTGTTACTATTTTCACATTTGCTTGTTAAGTTACATTGATATTAGTGTTATTTAAGTATATATATATTTTAATTATTTTTAATTTGTTGGGAAGTATTTGTTTTTCTTATTTTTAATATTTTTGATATATTATATTTTTTTAAAAATTATATAAAAATAATATGGGTAGGCCGGGCCTAGCCGAACCTGAGTTTTAGTATTTTTATCTAGGTTGGGTTTGGACAAAATTTTAAACCCATTTTTCGAGATGGGCCCGGCTTATAGACATCTCTACTCAAAGTCAAATCATATCTTACTAAAATTTTTAATTAAATTTTTATATGATAAATTATTTTTAAATTTTAAAAAAATTATTTAATTTTAGAATTTTTTTAAAATTTATGATCCATTTTTATAATACAAATGAATGTCACGTGGAGTTTTCCAATTAGATTGAAGTGTCACTGTAATAGCCCAAATTTCAGTAATGTCGGAAATTGTGGTTCAAGACCACTAAATTCGACAAATGAACTCGTAGAAAATATTATTTAATATTTACGAGCCAAATGTGGTTTTTAAAAGATTTTTGAAATAGTAAGATTGTGTTCATAAAGATTTATTTGGTCAAAATATCGAAGAAAAGAGGTATCGAGATCTCGGTGTTATAAACCGAGCTATAAATATTTTATGAATATTAAAGGAGTGTCACTAAGGTAATATTAAAGTTTCGTTAAGAAATTTTAAGGTTTGGTGGTCAATTGAGTAAAAAGGACTAAATTGAATAAAGTGCAAAATTGTGAAAAGTGATGAAATAGCTCAATTGTCAAAAGAGGAAGGACCTAAAGTGTAAATAAGCCCAAAGGAGATATTTTGGGCGGCAATAGCTGAGAAAAATTAGGAAATGGGTGAAATAAGGGCAAAATTGGAAAATTTGCCAAAATTAGTTAAATAAAAATGGGACCAAATGGGAATATCTAGAATTCTCTTCATTTTTCTTCATTCTTTTCAGCTGAGAAACAGCCATGGAAGAGGTTTCAAGCTGGTTTTTCATACTCTAGCTTCATTTGATATGGATTAGTTTTGAAAGTATGTGATGAATAAATATTGAATTGAAGCTTTAATCTTGTTATATGATGATTTTATCAAGTAAAATTGATGGAAACTTGATTTTAGGACCTAATTGTGAAATTGTTGAAATTAAGGCCTATTGTTAGAATTCTGATTTTCAAAAGTTTTGAAGTAGTTCAAAATGATAGAGAAAGGTATTAGGAGGGGTTAATTAAGTAAGGACTGAATTGTATGAATTGAGCAAATTGAGACAAATTGGGAAACAAGATGTCACAATAAAGCAGTATTGGACAGCAGCAATTGTCTAACTTTGAAAAATCACCAAAAATGGTATAAATTGAATTAGAAGTTGAACAAGATATGTAATTAAAGCTTGTTGAGTCTATTTTCATATAAAAGAAACAAAGAAAGCAAAGGAATTCGGTATCTTGAGATATTTACATTTTTGTGAGACTGGTTCAGATTGGTTTCGAGATCCCCTGTTCTGAATTGTAAAAATCATTAAAAATTGTACAAAAATAGTTATGGAACATAATTTATATGGGTGGATTCCTTATTGAGTCTATTTTTACTAGAAACAAACGTGGATATCTTTTGAAATCTGTATAAAGAGAAATTGGAATTTTAGTGAAGAGCGGTCAGGGTTGTCGAGTAGCGAAACAGGGGAAAACTTTAACTAATAAACTGTATTAATTGGCCACACCAAAAATTCTGGAAAAATTATGGTAAGAAGATATATGAGTCTAGTTTCAAGAAAAATTTACGGATCTGAATTTGGAGCTCTGTAGCTCTAGATAAAAATAATGTAGTGACTATGACACGGATGGACAGCTTGAAAATGTACATAAGTAAATAGTAAAAATTATAGAAAATGTTACTTACAAGTGTGTTGTTTATACTAAGGATGTGGAATGGAGTGGAGGAGGAGGAAAATATATGAATGATTTGTATTTAGATTAATCATATGCTTGATTGTAATTGATAAATGTTGAATCAGAAATGGTATAATGTTTTATTACTTGATATTATTATGAATTATGTGACTAACGGAGATATTGAGAATGTATATTAGGATTTCGTGAGCAGAATGACTGAGTATGTTTTGCAGTAATCAACTCGAGCGATTCCAGCTCAATGACAAGATGAATTGACGGAAAAGACCATGGTTGGACCATGGCAACAAGTGAAAGTGGTAACTTCGGCTACAAGTGAAAAGTGATTTCCGTATAAGACCATAGCTGGGCTATGGCATCGGAAACAAGTGATAAGCGATTCCCGTATAAGACCATAGCTGGGCTATGGCATCGGAGAAAAGTGATATGTGACCCGTGTAAGACCATATCCAGGATATGGCCTCGGTATGATATGTGATCCGTGTAAGACCATGGCTGGGCTATGGCATCGGAATAAGACGATAAGTGACTTCCATGTAAGACCATAGCTGGGCTATGGCATTGGGATAAAGTGAAAAGTGATTTTTCCGTGTAAGACCATATCTGGGATATGGCATCGGAGTGATATGTGTTTCTGAGTAAGACCATATCTGGGATATGGCATCAGTGATATATGTGATCCGTATAAGACCATATCTGGGATATGGCATCGGCGTGATACGTGCTTAAGATATAAGACCATAGCTGGGCTATGGCATTCTAATGAAAAGTAATGAATTGACGGATAAGCCCATGGTTTTACCATGGCATGGTGATAGTGAAGATATAAGACCATAGCTGGGCTATGGCATTCTATCGAAAGTGATGAATTGACGGATAAATGAAAAGACCATAGCTATGCTATGGCATCAGTGATTATCAGTGAAATACAATGTCTATCGGCGCACATCAAAGAACACGGGACTATGATTGTACCATGCAGGAAGTGAAGAAGTAACAGATCATAGTTGGATGAGACTATGACATCAGTGAAAAATGACGATTTCTAAATCGGTAAAGTTTTGGTAAGTGATATGTGATTATTATTAGCATTGATTCTGATATTTGTGTACTATTCGATGTTGAAATGATTCAACGTATAAACTTAGCATAAGAATGAGAATGAGATTAATATGAATAAGTTCAGATATGTATATGAGTTTTGTGAGTATTGAATTGATAAGGCTTGTGAACTGTGTGGCATATTATGTGAAAGAATATGACATGGGTTATTGAATCCCTACAAGTTACAATGTAAAATGTAATGAAAACGGTTTAATTACATGTGTGGCACATAATGTGCGAGAATATGGGTATCCAATATATTTGTGTAGATTCAGTGGAAAAAAAAATATATATGGTAATACGAGGACAAGTAGTAATACTGAGTAATATGAGCTCAGTAAGTAAGTGATTTTCAGTACTATGAGTTTATGACATGGGTAAGAGTTTAAAAGATTGAGTGTGTGACATCTGTTTTAGCCAAACGTAATAGCTTATATTAGCTATTGTGGCTGGAAATATGATTATATATATATGCATGTGCTATGAATTTTATATGATGAGTTTATGATGATTATGGTAGGAATGTGATAAAGACATGAGTAAAATCTATGATCTCTAATGCATATGAAATTGACATGATCATAATATGGCTAAGGACGTTTAAGTGTTCATGTATGCCTTGTTGTATGCTATTGTATAAGTATGTGTTCGTATGATGAGAAGGCGATAAAAAAGGCTTAATAAATAGCCGACACTGTCCACACGGCTGAGTACACGAGCGTGTTCCCTGGCCGTGTGATTTTGACACGATGTGCCACGATCGTGTTTAGGCCGTGTGATGGAACACGGGTCATAAACACGGGCGTATGCACAGGCCGTGTGAGTTTGGGCAGATTACTCCACGGGCTGTTGGCACGGCCGTGTTAGAGGTATACACGGGCGTGTTTGTAGAGTCACACGGGCGTGTGACATAATTGTTAACAAATTTCTAAGATATCTTCTTAAGTACTTGAGAGTTTTCGGTTTGTTTTCTAACCACCTCGAATGTATGTTTCGGGCCTTGTAAGCCCGCTTAAGGGAGTAATGTGCATGCAAACGAAAAGTTTTAAATTGATCAAAATTTTATGGTCCGGTTTTATATGATTGGTTGAGTTTAAGTCCGGTAGCACCTTGAACCCTTTCTAGGTATCGGATATGGGCAAAGGGTGTTACAGTCACGTGGCACATTCTAATTTTGATGGACTAAACTGATTAACAAGAATGTAGTTTTAAGTGTCAATTTAGATTAAAAAAAATCAAGTTCATAATAAAAATAGGAATGTAGTTTTAAGTGTCAATTTAAATTAAAAAAAATCAAGTTCATAATAAAAATAAAAATAATTTAAGTTTTTTTAAGGTTTTATCGAGGTCTCTCCTACTGTTACAGTGTTCATCATTTTCATTTAAAAAAAAAAAAACCATGACTATAAGTTTGGAGTGCATTTAAGGTTTATGTCTAGATAAGCATCGGAAGATTTTTTTTTATTTTTTATCATAGATTCTACTAGCTTTTGGGATTATTATTACGTATACCAAATATGAGAATAAAAAAATTCGGTAAAAGTATATAAAGGTTGTCATATTAAGAATTAAATTGTTTTTTTATATTTACTTAAAAAATAGTTAAATTAGATTTAATATAATAGATTAAAGAGTAAATTAATTTTTTTGTAAAAAAAATCATTTATTTTTATTGTTAAAAATCGAATTTTTTATTAAAATAACCTAAAAAATTAATTAATTATCAAAATAACCCACCTTTTTAATTAAATACAAAAATAACACAAAATCTATAGTAAAAGTTGGTGGAGCTAAATTATATGGCGCCACCAACTTGCCACATCAGCAAGGGGCATAAAAATAATTTTTTAATGGAGCCATGTTGAATGGCGCCACCTATATAAAATACAAGGGAAATACTGTAAAATCTGGAAAATTGGAGGCTTTTAAAACAATTTCTCATTTTTGGTGGAACCATTTTAAATGGCGCCACCACTTGTCACTCTCTGCCCGTTTCAGTTTTTTTAACTTTTTTTTAAATTTCATTTTTTCTTTAATTTTTTTTCTTTTTTGAAGTTTTATATTTTTTTCTTATTTTATTTTGTTTATTTAATTCATATTATTAATGTTAAAAAATTTGTAATGTATATTTAAAATGTTTTATAATATATTTTGTAAAATTTTAAATATTATTTTTAAATTATTTTTTAAATTTAGATATATATTTTTGAAATTATTTTTTATAAATTTTAAATGTATATTTTTTAAATTATTTTTGAAATTATTAGTTTTATAATATTTGAAATGTATGTTTAATATTTTATTAACTTTACATTAAGATTTGAAATTATTAGTTTTATAATATTTTTCCATATTTTATAATATTTTAAATGATTTTAAATATTTTTTTAATTTTACATAGAATTTTTTAAATTATGATTTTTATTTATTTTTAAAAATATTTAACCTTTTTTAATTTTTTATAAAAATTTTATTTAAAAATTTTAAATGTTTAAATGTTTTAATTATTAAAAAATAAAAACAAATAATAAATTTAAAAGATCATATCTTTAAAATATTTATTTTTTTATATTATTAAAAATATGGTTAATATTTAAAAAATAATATTTAAAATTTAAAAATTAATTTGAAAAATATACATTTAAAATTTATAAAAAATAATTTCAAAAATATATATCTAAAATTTAAAAAAATAATCTAAACATTATATTTAAAATTTTAAAAAATATATATTATAGAACATTTCAAATATACATTATAAATTTTTTAAAATTAATAATAAAAAATAAATAAATTAAATAATCAAAAAAATAAGAAAAAATATAAAACTTCAAATAAAATAAGAAAAAAATTAAAAAAATCTTAATGTAAAAAATTCCATGTAAAATTAATAAAATATTAAACATACATTTCAAATATTATAAAACTAGTAATTTCAAAAATAATTTGAAAAATATACATTTAAAATTTATAAAAAATAATTTCAAATATATATATCTAAAGTTAAAAAAATAATTTAAAAATAATATTTAAAATTTTAAAAAATATATTATAAAACATTTTAAATATACATTACAAATTTTTAAAATCAATAATATAAATTAAATAAAATTAAATAAACAAAATAAAATAAGAAAAAAATATAAAACGCCAAAAAAGAAAAAAAATTAAAGAAAAAGACAAAATTTGAAAAAAATTAAAAAAAAAAAAGGGCAGAGGGTGGCAGGTGGTGGCGCCATTTAAAATGGCTCCACTAGAAATGGAAAATTGTTTTTAAAGCCCCATCTTTTCATAATTTTTTTAAATTATGATTTTTTAAATGTATTTAAAAAATTGTATGTAAAAATTATTAGTTGTTTAAATGTTTTATATTATTAGAAATATGGTTAATATTTAAAAAATAATATTTAAAATTTAAAAAAATTAATTTGAAAAATATATTTTTAAAATTTATAAAAAATAATTTGAAAAATATATATCTAAAATTTAAAAAAATATTTTAAAAATAATATTTAAAATTTTAAAATATATATATTATAAACATTTAAAATATACATTTCAAATTTTTTAAAATTAATAATAAATAATAAATAAATAATAAACAAAATAAAATAAGAAAAAATATAAAACTTCAAAAATAGCAAAAAAAGAAAAAGACAAAATTTAAAAAAAAAGTTAAAAAAAAAACAAAACGGGCAGAGGGTGTCAGATGGTGGCGCCGTTTAAAATGGCTCCACCAAAAATGGGAAATTATTTTAAAAGCCCCCAAATTTTCCAGATTTTGCTGTATTTCCTTCTATTTTATTATGCCTCTTGCTGACGTGGCAAGTTGGTGGCACCATATAATTTGGCTCCACCAACTTTTACTGTAGATTTTAGATTATTTTCGTATTTAATTAAAAAGGTGGGTCATTTTGATAATTAATTAATTTTTTAGGTTATTTTAATAAAAAAACCTTAAAAATCAGTTCATATATGTCAAAAACAATAGAAATAAATATTTTTTTTCAATAAAAATAATTAGTTTACTTTTTAATTTTATAAAAACTAGTTTATATTTTAATTATGTTACAATTTATGAAAGGGGCAAAATATAGTGTATAAATTGATGAATCAGAATTTGGATTCCATCCTCTGCTCTTCTTTTTAATGTTTATTTTATTCGTAATATCACCTGAGGTTCCTTTTTTCATCATTCTCAAAGTGGATATTCACTCTTCTGAAGCAAAAAGTAGAGAATGGAAAAGCAACACATTATGATTACATAACAAAGTTTAAGTCTGTTTGGTTGGAATATTACAAATAAAAGTATTCAGAAATAGGAAGTAACTTTTGATTGAATTAAATAATACAGTTTGGAATTGCATTCATCTATGTCTCGTGATCAAAAGAGACTTGAAATCAGGATCAGCCCATTCTATTGATTCCAACAACTCCATTAGCCCTAGAAACGTAATAGCAGGTTCAAGTGGTGAAGATGGTCCAACTTGGGGAAGTTTAAAAGGCATCCTTTCTAATTTCCAACAACATATTACAAAAAGCCCTTCAAGAGATTCACAAATCATTACTGCATCAACACTGCAAATGCTCTTCAATTCAGATAAATTTGTCAATGACATTTTCTTCAATCTTGGAACACAAAATTCCATGGTAACCCTTCCTCTTTCCTCGGATGCTATTATTTCCTCCAGTTGGTCACAATTCGAAACCTCAAGCTCTTTTAAATTTGGCGGCACACAGTTTGGAGAGAACATCCTTTTCAATTTCGGACAATCTAGTACCACAAGCTCTTCAAGAGATTCACAAATCATTACTTCATCAACACTGCAAATGCTCTTCAATTCAGATAAATTTGTCAATGACATTTTCTTCAATCCTGGAACACAAAATTCCATGGTAACCCTTCCTCTTTCCTCTGATGCTATTATTTCCTGCAGTTGGTCACATTTCGAAACCTCAAGCTCTTCTAAATTTGGCGGCACACAGTTTGGAGAAAACAACCTTTTCGTATATTTTACATTACTTATTTCAAGAATTTTAAGAGAGGGAAAGTTGCGAAATGAAGTTAGGAAAAACCTGGAGAAAATCGAGTATTCTTCTTCATGCGATTCGAAAGAGGAATCACGGACAATCAATTTCTTAATGTGACGTGGAAGCATAATCTGATTGAGATAGACACTACCATCCAGTAATACAACCGTTTTTGATGGAAAAATTTCCTCATGCCATCCTCCACCCACAATGATGAAGTATTGACGAGGCTCTTCTCGACCATGAAAAGCTTGGACATACATGTTCAAGTTCTGAAAGTCGTAAAACCGCCCTTCAAAGGTTTCCAATTTCTTCAACTCACCAACCTCTTTTCCACTTATGAGCGCTTCACCAACAACCAATTCTTGAAGGCAAGGTCTGGGGAATATTCCATTCGGGATCTCATCTATGTACCAACAACGTAGTTTTAGGCACTTGAGGCTCGACAAGTTTTGCATTCCATGAGGGACTTCCTTGATAGCTGTTCCATCAAGATTCAACTCCTTTAAAGCTCGAAGATTTGACAATGATGGCACATACTTTAAATAATAACAACGAGCAAGCAACAACACAGTGAGATTCTTCAAGTTTGATATGGAATTTGGGAGACTATGAATATCATTCCTAGAAAGATCAAGAACCTTGAGTCCATCCATATGGCTGAAGAAACCTTCCGGAATACTCTGTATACCAGAATCAGACAGCAACAATGTTGTGAGCATCGGACACTTCGGTGGTGACATTTCCAGGGGATACAGGACTTCTAACTCCCGATTCCTCATCAATGAAACCTTCTCCAAATCCTCACTCCATTCTTGCACATTTGGTGGCCCCCTTAATCCCATTCCTGCTTTCACAAAAAATCGAGGTTTTGCACTTGTGATATGTAATGCCATATCCCTTACAAGATCATGCATCTTTACACATCTTTCATCTTTAGTTTCAGAAAAAACTTCTAAGAAACAATTGTTTAAGAGTATTCATTATTGCACGACCCCTGTCAAACTCTGCATGCCTGCTATCCATTTCTTCCACAAGCCCTTCTGCAATCCAAAGTTGAACAAGCTCTCTCTCCTCAATTTCCCAATCTTCAGGATATAATGCACAACTGAGGAAACAATGTTGAAGTTTTGGATCCTTCAAACGATCATAACTAAATCGCAACTGCTGGAGCACCTCTTCTCCCAATCCATTAACACTTTTTTTGCGATCACTTAGTTCCTTTAGTGCATTCCTCCATTCAAAAAGGTCATCAATGTCCTTCATACAAGAAGCTACAGTAATTACTCCCAAGGGTAAACCCGCACAGCGCTCAACAATCTTTTTTGCAATTGGTTCCACTTCTGGAATATTTAGAATACCCCGACCCACCTTCTCCGAGAACAGCTTCCAGGACTCTTCTTCCACCAAAGGCTTCACTTTAATTGCTCTAGAACTCATTTTTCGACACACATCAAATGATCGTGACGTCAACACTAATTTACTCCCGGTAGATGGCTCAGGAATTCCTACCTTGTCAAGGGGAACCTCCTGCCATAGGTCATCCAAGATGATCACAGACCTACGCTTTCGTGACAATGCTTCAGACAGCATCCCTGCCCTTCTTGTTTCACATTCATCACCACAAAAAATTACTTTAATTTGACTTGCAACGTCCTTCTGTAGCTTAGCAATGCTCATCTCCTTGGATGCAGTGATCCAAATCACAATATCGAACTTCTCCCACTCTTGTAAGAGTTGATTATTTATAAGTTTCATGATGCTTGTTTTCCCCACACCACCCATCCCCTCAACTCCAATCTTTCCAACCTCATCATCCATCAAGCACTTCCAAATCTCTTCCATACAGGCCTTTGTACCTTCACCTGATAATCTTGTTGTAGACAAAACCTGTCCAATCCATTGAGGATTGTCAACCACCAAACCTTCCTCAAATTTGCCTTGTTGAATAAGTTCCTTAACTTCTCTTGTCCTCTTTAACACATCGTCCGCATGAAATCCACGTGTAAGAGTACTGCTTTCACCGATTCGTTCATTAAGGTTTTGAACTTCGCCATTGATTCTTTCAACGTTTTCCAACCATATCTGTACCTCCCTCTTGAGTTTCTTTCTTGGCTGCAGCTCTGCTTTCATTCTAGAATCTATATCTTCCTTCACACCGTTCAATTCCATTACTTTCCTTTTCAGGTCATTCATATGCTGATTAAGGCTTCTGTTGTTGTCCCAGTGTTTATCAATCTTATTCAGAGCAAATTCCATGGCTGTAATTTAAGAGTACTGCATAACATGTAATATGTTAGAAACTAAATAATAATGCATAGTCAGTTGTACGAATCTAGCCATGGCTAAAAAAAAACATGATCTTTTTAACAGATTCCACAAGAAATTTCACAAGTTATAAAGATGTAATCAAGAAATTTTCCCACACAAATGATGAAATGAAATTAATAGAAAATAGATATCTAGAGTCAATCCAAATAAAATACCATAAGGAATTCTAAAATGTTTCTACTTGATTTTTGATGCAATAACAGCTTTTGTTGTTACAGTGTCATTTTTCATAGTATGTTAGCATGCTAAAATTTCTACATACTGTTATTAAGCTCCGAAATAGGAGATTACAACTTTGTAAATTATACTTTAGAGAGCAAATCCTAATCTCAGTTCCAATGCTAGGATAATTTTTCTTCTTTTACTCTTCTACAATAAAATGTGCGTAATGGGATCTTGAAGGCACATGAACTGTAGTTGTACCAAGTTAGAACACAAATAATAAACAATTTGTATCAAGTTGTAGTTAGTGAGCTCTGTTATAGAGTCTTGATTTTTCTATATTCTAACACATATGTCTTCAGATATAAGATACATAGATGTGATCTTCCTAGTATATGGAAATAACTGACTCTCAACATCGAAGTGGGCAACATATATAGTTAATGAGCATGAAGCAAAAAGCAATATATGTCATTGCAAGCATGAAAAGGAACCAAGTTTGTTGCAGTTTATGAGACTTGAAAGAACAACAAAAAGGTGAAATTCAATAAATACCTTTTCTGACTAACTTGGTGGATGGGAGATGATGACCACGAATGAGGTAAGCCAGCAAAAGATGTTGCTGATAATATGATGGGGAACTGGTAGAAGAGAGCCACTCCAAAGGGTTTTATGAAGCTGCCTTTCACTCCCCTAAACTTACTTTCACCTACAACACAAAGGAAACCACTGCAGAAAGCTGAAATACCGATGAATTTTAACTAATTTTTTATAAATGAATAAATAGATTTATTTTTAAATTAAAATATTAATATATACGAAAGTATTTAAATTTGGTAATTTTTACGTACTTTATACTTAAAATTTTCTTCTTATTGGTAATCACTGTAGGTTGGACAATCAATAGAATGGTGGGGCATGTCATAAAAAATTGATTATACATCATTTTAATTTTTTTCTTAATTAAGTAATGAATTTAATATAAATTTCATATTTTAAAATGATTATAAATAATTTAAGTAATAAAATTTTAATTTATTTCAAAAAATGAAATTTACTTGTTTTAAGAAAAGTTATTTTACTGTATAATTAGTAGAAAGATACATTTCAGAACGAATTTGAACTAGTAACACTTAGAAATAAAAAATCATAAAATTTTTTTAAAAAAATATAAAATATGAAAAATTAGAAAATGAAAATTTTTATAAAATACATGAATTTATTTTTTAAAAAATATAGTTATTTTTTAAATTATAAAAGTAGTAAAAAAAACATTCAGAATCAACCTCAACAACTCATCATTTTAGTTACATATTTAACGATTTTCGACATATATGAAAAAGAAAACGACACTCACCCTGAATATGGCCTAAAAGAAATAGGTTGTGGTTTAGAGTTTGAAAAGTTACAGTCTAAAATTAGAAAAAAAATACTTGAGTTTCAATCCTTATCAGTAGCCTATCCAACTACTTTCACAAAGATAACATATTTTGGGAAATAATCCCACACCAAAAATGTTTGATTCCTTAATTTAGTTAATTTATGTTTTAAAAAATTAAGTTAATTTTAAGGTTTTTTAATTGAATTTAAATTATTTTGGATTTAGAGTATTATTTTAATTCATTTAAAACAAAAGTGTTTAGAGTCAATAATAAATTTGTTAAAATTGACAATGTTATTTCATAATTCATACAAATCTTTTCACTACTGAACTCCATTAAATCAAATATTCAATAATTACCAAACACTATAGTTACTAAGGTAAAAGCAAGTATTAAGAAAATTATCTATAATATACTTATATAAACGAATTTACAGATTTGATTTTCAATAATGATTCCAATACAGAGACTACTCTATCACCTTTTCTTTTCCACAGTCGTCAATACCTTTTTGATTTAAAATAATAGTTCTTTCAACTAGCCAAAATAACAGCATAATTAATCCATTTTATGCCATTAATTCCAAAGCACATTAATGTGACAGCCTGACCCTTGCCCACACCGCATTACCACACCAACCAACCAGCCAGTCAGTTTGTCTCATTCATTCATTCAACCTTTATTGCATCATGACTTTAATTTCCATCAATGAATCTAACATTAAACACCCAACCAATTTCATTTTCCAACTTGCTCAAATTACATGCTCTATTTTAAATTAATTATTATAAGTATTAAGTTGAATAATTAATGTGTTCAAAGGTCTCATGCCCTTTTCCTTACCATTATTCTAATTATAGTTTTTTATGTGCATTTTCGATTTTAGGGGTTAATTTTGTTTAAAATAAATTCTTATCACTTATTTTTTAAAACGTAACATATACATTGTAACATTTTTTTTATAATTACAATGTTTTTTTTTTCATATTTAAAAAAGATAAATATATATTGCTATTTTCTATATGATAGTTAAAGTTGGCTATTGGTTGGGAAATATTTATTTATATGTTGGAAAGAACCCACACGGTTTATGAGACTTGGACAAACAATAACAGCATGTTTAGTTGGCTGTAATGCTAAGCCATTATAGCTGAATTAAGTGGGTCTATCCCTATTCTATTGTTTGGTTGGCTGTAATGGGCTATTACAGCCTTATTCCATACAGTCTTATTCAAGGCAAAACTGTCGTTTACAATTCTGCACTCTCCTCACGGAATACCAATTCAACGTGAAAAACTTTCAACTTTACCCTTCTCATTTCTTTCTCACATCTGAGCATTTTTTTCTTTTTTTCACATCTGATTCCCATTTCCTTCCAACCTTCTCCCTCTTTTTCACGTCTGAAGCATCCTCACCAACCCTATCCAAGCCCGAACCCAGATTCAATTTCAAATTAAAAGCCACCAAAATCCTATCTATTGGCGAATTCCATTGATTCTCGCTCCTCTTAGGCTCTACAAATTCATTCTCAAGCTCTGGTTGAAATCAGGGTCAATGGTTTCAATTTCCTTTCAACAAAAACGAAGCTTGAAATCTAGATTTCTCAGTTTTCTCGAGAAAATCAGACTTTGTTGTGAGAGGAAAGGGCTAACAATCAAACACCCAGATGTTAAATCGGTGCTGAATCAAGTGAAGCAATTCACTGACAAGGTATTTGAAGTTTTTTATTTGTCTTAATTTTTGGTCAATTTGTGGTTTTAATCCCATTACTATACTCAAATTTGACATATAGTTTGACATATTTTGGCTGTATTAATTTTCTTTTTTATTTGGCTGTATTGTTTTCTTTTTTTCTTTTTTTTTTGTTACTTCAATATCATATCCACCTGCAAAACCATGTATCAGTAAATGTATGTTTTGTTGTTTGCTTATAAATGTTGCACTGATGCATGTATATGTACCCTATGTAATTTACCTGTATTGAAATAGTCTTATGAGGAAGCCTTCCTAGTCAGTTGATGCCTAGTACTTCAAACAGCTACCATATTCAAATCAAGGCTCTATTTTCAAAAATAGAAACTTTTGCTTCAATTTATTGATTTGATGGCATATAAAATATAAGCAACATAGTAAAGATCAAGCTGACAACAGATTAGGATAATCCAAAAGTATAAAGCATTTACATATAGAAATCATGTTCATTCCCTGAGGTTACTTAAAAAAAATTTATTTATCACTAAGCAAAACAATATATGTTGACTTGCCACATGGTGCTGAAAACAAAGTTAATCAACTGGCCAAATCGCTCAAAATCGTCTTGCAGCATATGCAAAGGTTACTATAGCCAAAAGAGTTGTTGCAAAGGAGACCAAAGTCCAAAAACTCTTTTTCTTTTGTGCTTCCACAACTGATTTCTCCATTACCTCAACTTCCAACTTCAAATCTTGAGCTAATGTCTCTTTGTTCTCAAATGATTGTTTGATTGCTTCCAATTCTGTTGAATATGGTTCAATGTCCTCTTCATGTTTCCTTTTAGCAATAGCAGCTTCTTCCTTCTACTTTCGATCAGTTTCACCTTTAGATTGACATAACTGTGAAGCAGTGTTCTTGAAAAAAGTCAACAGTTGCTGATACTTAATGATGGTTGATTCCATTCTAGCTCTCAAATCATTGAGAGTTCTCTTTGCCCCCAAAATTTCCTTCTGCAGCCCATCTTTATCTTCAGCCATTATACCATCTCCTCCTTTTCCTTGATTAGGTTCTGCCATTCAGCCTTCTTCTATGTCAATTCTTCCGTAGTTTCCTCAAGTATCTTCTCCATTTCTAAAACTTTCAATCTCAAGTTATCATCTTTGTTATCATCTTCATAGTGTAATGAAAGGTTTATACTAATTTTTAGTGAAACTACAATGGGTAAAGTAGAGCAATGCGTTACGGATTGATCTCGTGATGTGATGAAGTAATAAATTGATCGTACCTAAAAGACTAACTATTATCACGATAAAAGGCAAGCGCACCTATCGAGTAGTAGTATAGCTAGTGGTAAGACCGGAATATCGAATCCAAGGAACTAAAAGTACTAGTAATTACTTTCTTCCTATTATCTAGCCTAAGAATAAAAAGGGGGTTTGGTTGTAAACTATCTAAACTAATCTAAAGAAACAACAAAGAGTAAATTGGGAAAATTACTTTGGGAAAACTGATTGATAAAGACAATACCTAAGGAAGAATCCATCTAGACTTCACTTGTTATCTAACTCTGAACTAGACTATTTCCTCATTCGACTTGATCCGTAGGGATCCCTAAATTATGTTAATAACTCCATCGAGGATAAAAACAACTAATCCTAGGTTGATTAATTGAAATCTCTTTCTAATTAAAACCCCTAGTCTTGCATTAACTTGATTTATGGATTCCCATATTAGATTTGACTCTAATTCGGGAGATTTTTGTCGTCTTATGTCTAGTATTGCGATCAACTCCGCTTAATTGTGTTGGATCTACTCTTAAACAGGACTTTTGCTCCTCTACCTAAGCACATTCGACTTAAATTAATATCCCGAAAATATCAATTCAAGAATTAAAAACAAAATTAAGAACAAGTCAAATATTTATCATATAGTTCAGATAACAATAACAAGATCCGTCTTAGGTTTCATCCCCCTTAGATATTTGGGGTTTTAGTTCATAATTATAAAAAGAAACATCTCAGAATAAATAAAATAACAAAACATAAGAAAACCCAAAACTCCTAAAAGGATTGAAGGGAGATCTTCAGTCTTGATGTATATCCTGGCTTCTGAGATGGATCAATCGGCTTTCCTTCGAGTAATTCCCTGCCTTTAGCTCTCCGTCTTGGCGGGAAGACTGTACCTTTGGCTGGAATAATGCACCTTAGCGAGGGTGGTCCCCTTATAGTTGCCTCTTAGGGTCTTTATATAGAGTTTGGAGAGTCTTTCTTAGCCCCTAAGTAGCTTTTTCCTCGTGAAATTGAAATTCCTCACGACAGGGACACACCTGTGTGCCACTCCTGTGTAAGTCGATGCTAGGCCGTGTTCAAGATGTTTAAGTGGTACAGCCGTGTGGGTTGCCCGTGTGAATCGAGTCTAGGCCGTGCTCGAGCCTGTTTATGTGGCACGGTCATGTGACACGCCATTGTGGTGAACTTCAGGCCGTGTTGATTCCTTGCTTTGGCCCATTTTCTCCGTTTTCGGCCCGTTTCTTGTTCTTTTCACTTCCTTAAGCTCACCTGAGTATAAAGCATGAAATTAAAGGTTTAGGAGCATCAAATTCCACAAATCAAGGAATAATTCATCCATAAATGTGCTAAGCATAAGGTAAAAATATGTATAATTTACGGTTTATCACAGATAGTTTGTTGTGTCTTATTTTATAGTTTTCATATATAGCTCTTATAGATTGTAAATGATATTATTTTAATAGTTAAAATGTCAAAGCCAAAGAGTTAACCAACTCAAGGAGGTGTTTTGAGTTCAAATGATTGTAATAGAGACCGAGTTGCTATCTGTACCATCCAGTTTTGGTTTTGAAAGTACATTTGTGTCCACAAAGTTGAAAATTTATTTTCTTTCAACTCATTATTTGGTAGTTTAGAGCGTTGTATCAATTTATGGTTCCTCTTTGGGTAGTATTGTTTCATGAAAATTTATCATACAAGTTAGACATCTCTGCTCAAGATGTTAATCTTTGCTTGTAAGTTGGCATATAGATTTAACATAAAATATGATATCATAACATTGAAAGTCGCGCATTATTTGCTGATAGTCAGTCAAGCATGTTCTATTTTTCTTGCTTCTAATTTTTTTTGGTTATATATTGCAATAGTTTATTTTTTGCTCGATTATTTCTTTTATTTATGTATATCCAATCACGTAGTATTTTTAGATAATGCCCCATAATCTGTTTGGAGCAACATGATGATATAGTAGATTTTCCATAGATGAAGAGACCAGACCTTCTGGTTGGTCTTCAGCAGATCCTACACGTAGGAGACATTCTGGCTTAATTGCAAATTCTGGAAGTTTAGCTAAACAAAAAGGTCTAGTAGCTAATGATCTTTCTACAGCTAAAGATCCTATTGTGATAATTAGTATTATTTTATATTTTGTATTTGGGCTATGACTATTTGACCAAAACTGTCATTATATTTTGTATTTGACCAATAGCTAATGATCTTTCTACAAGCATGTGAATTTGTTCATTATATTTTGTATTTGAGCTATGACTATTTGACCAAAACTGTCATGGCCTCCATGTTGTTGCTGAATTTCAATTTCAGTTATTTTGGCTGGGATTTATCAGTAATAAATCATGTGAATATGTCTTATGGAATTATTCATGATCTTTTTTTCACTCTTAAATACAAAGATAAACGCACTCTATGCAATTCACGTTCTCCTACAATCTAGACAATTCACATTCTCTTACTCTTGCAGCAATATGGATGCTAATTAAACTATAACTCAATTGACACATAGTTAAGGGAGGGCGCAGGGAAAATAATTGAAATACAAACAACATAAAAAACAAATAAAAACATAATAATAATTATGATTTTTTAATTCATATAATAATTATATTAAGAATTTTATTAAATTATATTTAATAATAATTATGTTAAAATATGGTTAAATTATTTATTATTTTTATTAAATCATTTTTAATAATAATTTTATTGAAATTTAATAATAATAACAATAATCATCTACATAAAAAAATTCTGCTAAGGGTATTCTAGTCATTTTAATTTTTTTTTCTTATGCTATATCATCATCATTCCATTCAACCAAACACAAAAATACTATTATAGTTCTATTTCATTCCATTCAATCAAACAGTTAAATTACTGATTACAGTTCTATTTAATTACAGCTCTATTCAATTACAGTGAACAAAACGTACCCTAAATGCCTTTTAACCCTGCTTTCATTGCTATTCAGCTACCTCCCCAGCCATCCACAAACAAAACCACATCTCAACCAAACTCCACTCACCAAAGCCATCACCACCATTCAGGCTATCACCATTACCGAACCTCTATAACCATAAATTCCCTCCACCTAGCAATCACTCATCTTACAAAGCACAATGTGACAACGGTTTTTAGGTCCGCTACATGAATATTAGAAAACACATGAAACTCGACCTATTATTTTTGTTAGTTAGATGGATTACCTAAAAACTTATCCCTTAATAAAAATTTAAAATTTAATTAAAATTTATTTAAAAAATTAAATTTTAATCTATAAAAATAAAATTCGAGATTAAAAGTAAATTTATACGTGAGGAAGATATTAACCGTTTTACAATGCCCGCCAATAAAAACAGTACCATTTAACCATGTATTTTTTAAATATGGACGATTTTAAAAGTTTTAACAAATTCTTTTTTATAAATGAATAAATATATTTTTTTTAAACAAAAAAACTTAGTCAATGATTGCTGCTATGAAAAGATAAGGTTGGGTCCAATCACTTTTTAACGTTTTCACATTCCTTTTCTTATTACAACATATCATATTCGGAGTGTTTATATTTTTTTTTTATCGCATACGTTATTATCAAGTTTTTAAAATTTAATTTTTTTAATATAATATATTTTTTTTAGATTTCCTATTCAATTATTACTGAAATATTGACACAGTTAATACAATTTTTTTAATAAAAAGTAAAACATAATTGACTTAACATACACAATTAACCCACATACCATACAAGTATACAAACTAGTATATTTGTAATACCCTTAATCCATATTTGTCGTTAGAATAGGGTTACAGAATAATACTAAAATTTACAGATCAATTAACAGACAATTCATTTCATTTATCATTCATATCATAAATCAATCAAAATCAATCATAAAATCCCTTATTCGAGTCTTTGAGGCCCAAAATACACGTTAGAAATAAGTCGAGACTAAATCGGGCACTCAAAGAATTTTTCTAAAAAATTGTAAAATTTTTCTAGGGTTCAGAAGACACACACTCGTGTGGCCAAGCTGTGTGTCTCACATGGTCAAGAGTGTAGGTATTCAAAGTAGGGCACAGTACGGTCATTTCCCAGCCCGTGACCAAATTTGGGTACTCTTTGACTTGGGTCACACGACCAAGCCACACGCCAGTGTGCTAGGCCGTGTGAACATACTGACTTGTATAATTAAGGTGCAGGGGTCACACGGCCAAGTTATACGCCCATGTGGGAGGCTATGTGCCACACACAGATGAGACTCACGCCCGTGTCTCTACCCGTGTGGACAAAAATATACTATTTTTAAGCCACATTTCTCACCTTGAATGATAATCAATTTAACCCAACCAATTTGCATATCAACAACCATTACCAGGACATCTAAATCAAGCCTAACCAAGTTTTATACATGAAATATAACCAAGTTTCCAAACTTAGCATGTGTACATATATATATATATATATATATATTAAACTTACAATTTAATGTCATTATCAACATCCCTAAACATCATTCGAACCATTTCAAATACTAGTTAAGCATGATAAGGCCAAACATATTCACATCAAAATACAAATCCAACATAAGCCATTCCAATGGCTAATCACATCAAATATTTAGCATGCCAACATTGACTATTTAACCTATACATGCCATTATAACCAAAATTAGTTTACTATTTATACCGAATGAGCTGATGGATAGTGTGATGTATCTCCGCCAAGCTTCCAACTCAACGAACTTTCGAATTATTATAAAACAAAGAAAAATGAAATAGAGTAAGCTTCAAAGCTTAGTAAGTTTGTATAACAGGAATTTGACTTACCATTAATTTACATATTAGGTAAGCATACAAATTACATGCAAAGCAATTTGGCAATTAGCCTATACACATATCCTCAACAATCATGTTAGTCACTTAAGTTAGTCACTTATTTCATATGTACATCAAAAAACATGTATGAGCTCATCAATAATCAATTTTCCACATTCATATATGTTTCACATCATGTTTTCAAATATCACGTCCATGTAATTCAAGTATATGCCCGTAATATTTCAGCATAATTCAGATTGTTTCATATAAAAATTTTACCTGTTGAACTACTTAAAAATATCGATGGATACATAGTTAGTACACCAAAGTGTACATAATAAATTCCGTCAATTCGTGTAGTATCCATCAATTCATATTCGGGAATGCTCATTGAGCATTTAAATGGGAAGCTCTTCCAAGCCATATAACAGAAAGCTCATGAGAGCTTGTAATGGGAAGCTTTTGTGGGCTTTTATAATAGAAAGCTCATAAGAGCTTAAATCAGAATGCTCATGCATGTAACGGCCCATTTTCAGTAAAATTGGAACAGTGATTTCAGGAAAAGAAACAAATGATAGATATAAATAAAATTATTGCTATTTAAGTTTAGGATTTTTTTGGATGATTTTAATTTTTAATTTGAGGTAAAGGTGAGAAGTAAACATTTAAGGTGAAAATAAAAGGTTTTGAGGATTTGGGGAAGTAAAATTTTGAGAGAGAAAAATTCAAAAAAAAAAAAAAGGAAGAAAATAAATTTTAGGTAGACGGGAGGTTGGGATGGAAGATAAGTAAAAGTTTTAGGAGGAAAGTGGGGAACAGTAAAAATTTTGGGGGAAAGTAAACAGGATAGTAAATTTTGGGAAGAATATTTTCAAAAAAAAAAAAAAGAGGAGAAAATGGGTTTGGGGTAGAAGAGGGGTTGGGAATGGAAAGAATTAACAATTTTGGGGAGGGTGATGAGTAAAAGTTTTGAGAGAAAAGTGGGAGAGAATAAAATTTTTGGGGAAAATAAATACGAAAGTAAAATTTCAGGGGAAAAATATTCAAAAAAAATTGGGGGATGGGGAATGGGTTTGGGGTAGAGGAGGGGGTTGGGGTTGGGGTGGGGGTGAGAGAGGAGTAAAACTTTTGGGAGAAAGTGGGAGAGACTAAAACTTTTGAAGGGAAAGTGAAAAGGTTTGGTGGTTTAGGATAAAAATATAAAATATTATAGTTTGTTGTTCAGTTTAATCGAATTATTTGAGTTATTCGAATTTGAAAATTAAAATCGATTTAAAATCGAAATTCGAAAAAAGTTGAGTTGACCAACTCGATTCGTTTAACTCGAAATTTAATTTTTTATTTTATTTTTTTAAGTTGAATCGAATTTTACTCACCCCTATTCGAGACATCATTTTTAATTTTGGAAAATATCTTACCTCAATTACTTTAAATGAATCACAAATAATTATTCCATTAACACCGTAAATACTGTTCAATCTTGGTAGATTCCACAATGAAAATAGCCTTATTTGTGGTAGATGAATTTTATGATAGCCTTTCCTTTTTGAACGCATTCAAGTTCTAATGCTAATATTTCCTCTAGCTTGTTACACTCTGTTACGCCAAGCTCTTGTAAATTTAGTGGCATGCAATTTGGAGAGGTCAATTTGTTTTCATGTTTCTACAATTATATATATTAAGAAATTTAAGAGAGGGGAACATGCTAAGATTAAGATAAACTTGGAGAAAAGCAGATATCATTCCCGAAATTGAGATTGCACTCCTTAAAGTATAACCTCAACATGTAGGGGTGTTCAATTGGTTAACTGACTGATTAATCGATCCAAACTATTATTAACCGAATTAATCGATTTTTTTAAACCCTTAACCATTAACCGAACCGAAATTTTTTCAAAAAAAATTAACCGAACCAAACTTTTTCGGTTAATTCGGTCGGTTAACCCAATTAACTGAAATTTATATATATATTTTTTATTTTTGGTTAAAACAAGTATAAAACATATAAAAAAATTAACCGATTTAACTGACCGATTAATTTATATTTCCAAAATAATTAACTAAACCGACCAAATACTTATATATTATAATATTATTTATTAAATTTGGTTAATTCGATTAATCGACTGATTTCGAATCGAATTATTCGTTAACCTAACTTCCAAAAAATTAATTAACCAACCCTCGACTAAATTAATTCGGTTAACTGACCGGTTAACTGAATTTTGTCAGTTAATAGAATTAATTCGATTTTATCCGAAATTTACACACACCTACCAACATGTGGAAGAGTAATTTAATTGGTATAGATATTACAACTACATAGCTTAATATACTGTATCAGTGTCAATAGCCTCTAACACTAATGATTTTGAAAATTTATCATATTTGAATTTTTAAATTTTGACAACAAATATATTTGAATTATGATCTATTTGGTTGCAAACAATACGATATTACATTCAAATGGATTTTCTCTCCCTGCATTCACTTAATCAAAATTCATCATTTACCTGTAAAGTTGTAACAACATGATAAAATAAAATAAAATAAAAAAAGGGAGGAAGGAAGTTTAGATGCTGTGGTTTTTATTTTAATGAAATAGATTAAAATTTATGCTTTAAGAACATTCAATTTGATTTAAGGGTTAAAACCATTTTAATTCTTATAATTCTTATATTAAAAGTTTTCAGTATAGTTTTTATTTTATTTTAAGGTTTAAATTGTATCACTTTAATTTTGGATAGTTTTTAAATAGAATTCTTTGTATTTGTACATATAATTATATTTTGATTGTAGTCTAATTTCATCTAGAAAATTCATTTTAATTATTTTAATATGAATAATTTCAGTTTAAATTATTTTTTTGCCCAGTCAAACCAAATAAATACATTTTTAATTAAGTTCAATTTAGTTTAAAAGTTTTTTTGAATTAAATGATGAAAGTAAATATAAGTATTGATGTATGCTTTAAAATTACTTTAATTTAAAATTTTAAAATGTAAAATATGATTCAAAATAATTTTAAAAATATTCAAGTTTCACAAACACATTTAATTATTTTATGCATGATTTCTACAATGAATCTTCATAGAACAATTTAAAAATAGTAAAAGATGGAAAAGAATTAAAAGGAATTTTTGTTTTTATATTTCAATTTATAAGAGTTTTGTTGTCTATTCATAGAGATATTATATAACTGTCTATTATAAACAATTGTATCTTTTTTACAATAAATATAATTATTCAATATATATGTATTTGAAAAAATATTATTAAAAAAACATAACTAATTATTATAAATAGTTAAAACTATTTATTAATAACCAAGTGATATAAGCTTTGGATCATTTGGAACATTTTAATTATAGCTATTGGAATAATATAAATATTCAAAAATGTTTCAACAACAAAAGTCATAATATATATATACCACTGTAACACGTATAAATTTTCCATAATTTCAACATCAGAATGACATTCAACAACATATAAACTGATGATGATGGTAATAAGATGGATGGTGAAAGTAAAGGATGGAAATAATGACAATGGTAATTTAAGATATGAATATAAAACTTGAAAATACTATTAGGCGGTAATTAATGTTGACTCAAAATTAGACTTATCCATAGATTGGGTTATCCGATCCGGTTCGAAAAGGGAGAGGTTTGGGTAAAAATATAAGTTCAAAAAATAGGTTTAAAAAATGGGTCGAACCTTAGGTAAGATTTTTTTGACCTGAGCTCGATCCGACCCAAATATGAAAATAAAACAAAACATATTTTAGCTATTTTTTTAATTATTTTCTTGCTTTTCTTTTGTTGTTTTTTTTCACTATTTTACCATACCATTTCACAATTATATTACTACTATTTTTTGTTATTATTTGTATATTATATAAATCTTGTTTTATTGTTAATTTTGTTACTATTTTTCACATTTGCTTATTAAGTTACATTTATATTAGTATTATTTAGTTGTACATATTTTTTTAATTTATTTTTAATTTGTTGGGAAATATTTATTTTATTATTTTTAATATTTTTTATGTATTATATTTAAAAAATTATATAAAAAACACAAGTGGGCCATGTAACAGCCTAAAATTTCAGTGGTGTCGGAACAATGATTCGAGATCACTAAATCCAACAAGTACGATTAGGAAATTAAAATAAAATAGTATTTAGAAGTGAATAAAATATTGGAAATATTTTAATAGGTTAAATTAAAATTTAAAAGAGAAATAAATTAAGTAAAAAATGAAGTATCAAGGCCCGATCTCGTGAAATCGAGCCGTAAATATTTTTATAAATATTTATGGAGTGTTAGTAATGTGGTGTTAAAATTTCGTTAGAAAATTTTATCGTTTGGATGGTTAATTAAATAAAAAGGACTAAATTGTAACAAATGCAAAATTTGCTAGAAGGATTAAATAGCTTAATTGTTAAAATAAAGAGGATTTAAAGGGCAATTAAGCCTAAAAGTGACTAGGTTGGATGGCAAGGGCAAGAAAATCAGCAGAAAAATAAGGGAAATAAGGGCAAAATTGGAAATTTTATAATTTTAACATATAAAATAAAGACAAAATTGAGAAATCTAGAGATCTCTTTATATTTTCTCAGCAAAAACGCCATAGGAGGTCTGGAGAAGGCTGGTTATTCATATTTTTACATCATGTGAGTTTGTTCTTGCTTTTTCTTGATAATTTTTATGTTTTTATGACTTTTACAACTAGGTCCACTTATAGAATTCATTAGTTTTTGATTTGGTGGGTGAAATTGGAAGTTACCCTAGCTTATTAAGGGAAGTTTATGATGAATTATTATGAAATTTAAGTTCTAATTTCATATTAAGGTGGTTTTATTAAGTGATTTTGATAGAAAATGGTATTTAGGACCTAATTGTGAAAAAGTTGTGAATTAGAGGTTGGTGTTGAAATTCAGAATATGAAAGGTTGTGAAATAGCTTATAATGATAAAATAAAGTGTTAATTGAGAAAAATTAGTTCAGTTGATGGGTGAATTGGGCAGGGACTAAATTGTAAAAACTATAAATTTTGGGCTAAAAGTGCAATTTCGAAAGTTGAACAGCATAAATTGTGAAGTGAAATAGAAATCAAATAAATGCTAATGAGTGAAAATATTTTACATTATAGATCAAGAATCCAAAGAAGAACGAGGAAAAGAAAAAGTTACGGAATAATCCCTGAATTTCAATATCTTCTACAAATCAGCTGGGTAAGTTCATATGGTTGAATTTACATGTTTAATTGTGAATGATCGAATGATGTATTGTGTTATTAAATATGAATTTGTCGTGAAATTGTGGGAATTGTGCTAAAATGGAATAACAAAGGCGATAATCCAAATTAGGAAAAACGCAGAAATTGAATACGTTCGTATCGTGATATGTGACGAATTGACGGATAAGACCATGGTTGTTCCATGGAAAAGTGTGAAATGTAGGTATGGTATCATCCATACTGAGTTGCGAAATGTAGGTATGGTATTATCAAATCCATATTGAGTTAAGAAATGTAGGTATGGCATTTCCCATACCGAGTTGTAAAATGTAGGTATGGTATTTCAATGAGGAAAACCATACTGAGTTATGAATCGTGGTACTGAACAACGACGTACTCAATTTCGTAAGCCGTTTCCTAATTTGATATTAAGAAATACAAGAGAAGTGAACCAAATGAAAGAGATTGAGTAGTTGTTAATGTTGAGCTCAACTATGTAAAGTATTATAAGAGAGGTTGTGAATGGTAGGAAACTTTATTAAATGTTTTGGTATTGTTTGGAATTATTATATTTGGTAAGCATTACTTTAAAACCTATGAACTTACTAAGCTTCAATGAGCTTACTTGTGTGTGGTTGACATTGTTATGTAGATTGAACTGAAATGAAGTTGGTAGATCGGATCAACACAAGAAGGCACACTATCCAGATCAATTCCGGTAGCTTTTGTTTTATGGTTATAGATTTATATGGCATGTATAGAGTTTAAATGAAATGAAGTAAGGATGTTATAAACTAGTTAGCAATATTTTGTACTAAAACAGTTTTAGTTAGTAGCAGTAGTTCAAATTTGAAAATTCACTATAAATCATGGAAATTGAATTAGAGGTTGAATAAGATATGAAATTAAATCTCATTGAATCTAGTTTCACATAGAAGAAATGGTGTAAGAAAATACTTTTATATTAGGAGATATTTGAATTTTTGTGCGACAAGATCAGAGTGACTTCGAGCTCCCCTGTTTTGACTTTAGAAATTAACTAAAAATTGTACAAAAATTATTAGGAGCCATGCTATATATTTACAGATTCCTTATTGAGTCTAGTTTTAAGGAAAATAAACGGCATAGTCATTTGAATTCTGTACAGAGAGAAAAGTGATTCGTAAGGGACAAAGGTCAAAGCAGTCTAGCACTGAAATAGGGGAGACTTTAACTAATAAAATGTACTAATTGGCCCAACCAAAAAATTCTGGAAAAAAATTAGTAGATAGATATATGAGTCTAGTTTCTGGGAAAATTTACGGATTTCAATTTCGAGTTTTGTAACTCGAGATATGATTTTTTTAGCGACTGTGACGCAGATAAACAGCTCATTCCGAAAGCTAAAGTAAATGGTTTGAAAATTGTTTAAGTGATAAATAAAGTTTATTAACACCTTAAACTCGACTCCGGCGACGGTCTCGGGTATGGGGGCGTTACATTTATTGGTATCATAGCTTGGTTTAGTCGATTCTTGGAACGAATGTGATGTGTAAAATGATTAGAAATACATGCCATATAAATCTGTGATAGTGTGATGTGAATGATCCGATCTAACTAATAATTTTTGTTATAGATTGTAAAGATGTCTGATAGACCCGAGGGTGCTGGTCAAGAAGAGGAAGTTAATAGTAGAATACAGACTACTGAGCAGGGAACAAGTGGTAATATTCCGATTTCTTTGATGAGAGAGGCAGAACTTAAAAATATGATTTACGGGTTAATGAATCAGTGGTATAGTGAAACAATACAAGGAAGAAGTCAGGCACAACCACCACCTCCTCCCCCTACTGTACCACCAGTTATAGCCCCGGTTGCTCCTCCTTTAATGGATGAATCTAGCAAAAGAACACCAATTGAGAAACTCAGAAAGTAATTTCGAGGAAGATCGGACGATGATCCAGTTAAAGCAGAGTATTGGTTAAAGAGTTTGGAGAGAGTTTTTAAACAGATGATGTGTTCTCCGGAGGACTATCTGAGGTGTGCAGTTTCATTATTGAAAGAAGAAGCGTATAATTGATGGGAAACCATTGAGGCAGTGGTATCTGCAGATAAACTTACCTGGGAATTTTTCCAAACTGAGTTTAAAAAGAAGTATGTGGGAAAGAGATATTTAGATAAGAAGAAGAGGGAATTTCTTGATCTTCGACAAGCGAATAAAATAGTAGCTGAATATGAAAGAGAATTTGTGTATCTTAGTAGATATGCTCGAGATGTTGTACCGACAGAGGAAGAAATGTGCATTAGATTCGAAGAAGGGCTTAATGATGAAATCAGAATGATGATTGGAGGCACAGAGATTCGAGAATTTGTTGTTTTGTCTGATCGAGCTCAAAAGATGGAAGAAGTGTACAACAGAAAGATGCAAAGAGAAAGAAGAGGTAAAGAGGTATACAAAAGAAGTTTCTCTAGACCAACTTTGACTTTTCCGGCTAAAAAGTTCAGAGATGATCCTAATCGATCTGTTACAATTCCGGAACGATCGAATAAAAGTAAAACAACTCAGCGGGATGTTGGGGTAACTAATAAACCAGCAGCCAGTGCTAGTAGTGTGCAAAATATTCCGAGACTTAGATGCAAAAATTGTGGTAGATTTCATATTGGCGAATGTTTGGGAAGAATCGGAGCTTGTTATAAATGTGGTGGAACTGACCATTTTATTCGGGACTGTCCTCAATTGTTAAAAGAAGATAAAGAACAAGGTGAAAATCAAGCAAATACTCCTCAGAAAAGTAGACGTTCAGGTCAAAGTAGTGCTGCTGGGACTATTCGCTCAGGAGCGAGAGATACTACAGCTCGATCAGAAACAATGGCACCTGCACGTACATATGCTATCCGGGCAAGGGAAGAAGCTTCTGCTCCAGATGTGATAGTTGGTATTTTCTATCTTTTTGATGATTCTGTGTATGCTTTAATTGATCCTGGATCTACGCATTCATATATTTGCACTGCATTAGTGTTAGAAAAGAAAATGGCTGTTGAGTCCACTGACTTTGATGTGCAAGTCACTAATCCGTTAGGGCAAAGTGTGTTAGTTAATTTAATATGTCGGAATTGTCCACTGAAAATTCAAGGCTGTGAATTCTCTGCTGATTTAATGTTGTTACCTTTCCGAGAATTTGATGTTATTCTTGGAATGGATTGGTTGATTAAACACGATGCCATAGTAAATTGTAGAGAAAAACGGATTGATTTAAAATTTCAAACAGGGGAAATAGTTTTAGCTAAGTTTGGAGATAAAAAGAATGATGTCAGAATTATTTCAGCCTTTACAGCTCAGAAATTGATTCGGAAGGGTAATGAAGCATTTTTAGCTTATATTCTTGATACTCGGAGTTCTGAATTGAAGATGGAACAATTGCCAGTTGTTAATGAGTTTACTGATGTATTTCCTGAGGAATTACCTGGTTTACCCCCAGATCGTGAGGTTGAATTCGTAATTGATGTGATTCCGGGTACAGCTCCGATATCAATAACACCGTATAGAATGGCACCAGCTGAATTAAGAGAGTTGAAGACACAGTTGCAGGAGTTGCTAGACAAAGGATTTATTAGACCGAGTATGTCACCTTGGGGTGCACCAGTCTTGTTTGTGAAAAAGAAAGACGGATCTTTAAGGCTCTGTATAGACTACCGGTAGTTGAACAGGGTTACGATTAAAAACAAATATCCTCTGCCTCGTATTGATGATTTGTTCGATCAGTTGAAATGTGCTGCCATGTTTTCAAAGATAGATCTTCGGTCTGGGTATTATCAGCTGAAAGTTAAAGATTGTGATGTACCAAAAACTGCCTTTAGAACTCGGTATGGTCATTATGAGTTTCTAGTAATGCCTTTTGGTTTAACTAATGCCCCTGCTGCATTTATGGACTTAATGAATCAGATTTTTCAACCTTATTTAGATAGATTTGTGGTTGTGTTTATTGATGATATACTTATCTATTCAAAATCAGAATCCGAGCATGCTCAGCACTTAAGAATTGTGCTACAGACTTTGCGAGAAAAATAGTTGTATGCTAAGTTCAGCAAATGTGAATTCTGGCTCCACGAAGTTGGATTTTTGGGTCATATACTTTCAGCTGAAGGGATTCGGGTGGATCCGAGTAAAGTATCTGCAGTGGTGAATTGGAAAACTCCAAAGAATGTAACTGAAGTGTGAAGTTTCCTGGGTTTAGCAGGATATTACTGCCGATTTGTTAAGAATTTCTCGATGATTGCTTCGCCTATGACACGACTGCTACAGAAGAATGTTGAATTTGTGTGGTCTGATGAATGTTAGCAGAGTTTTGATCGATTGAAGAAAATGTTAACAAAAGCCCCAGTGTTAACTCAACCAGAATCAGGTGTACCGTATGTTATATATAGTGATGCATCTAAGAATGGTTTGGGTTGTGTTTTAATGCAGTTGGGGAAAGTAGTGGCTTATGCTTTTCGGCAGTTAAAATCGCATGAGAAAAATTATCCCACACATGATTTGGAGTTAGCTGCAATTGTTTTTGCTTTGAAAATCTAGAGACACTATTTATATGGTGAAAAATGTTATGTGTATACTGGTCATAAAAGTTTGAAGTATTTGATGATTCAGAAAGAGTTGAATCTGAGACAGAGAAGATGGCTTGAATTATTAAAAGATTATGACCTTGTTATCGATTACCATCCAGGGAAAGCTAATGTAGTTGCTGACGCACTTAGTCGGAAATCATCTTTGTTTGCACTCCGGTCAATGAATGCCTATTTGTTCATTAATGAAGACAGATCGGTAATAGCGGAATTGGAAGCCAAGCCTGTATTTTCCAACGAATCCAGAAATTGCAAGATGATGATCTGAACCTAGTGTTAAAGAAACAAGAAGCACGAGACAAGTCAGAATCAGAGTATAGTATCGATGAAAGTGGTATGTTGTACTATCGTAATAGAATCTGTATTCCGAATAATTCAGACTTGAAAAATGATATTCTTTCTGAGGCTCACAGCAGTAGATATTCTATTCATCCTGGCAGTACGAAAATGTATTGTGATTTAAAAAGGATGTATTGGTGGCCTGGTATGAAAAGGGAAATTTGTGAATTTGTGGCAAAATGTCTGATATGTCAACAGGTGAAAGCAGAACATCAGGTGCCAACGGGTTTGTTACAACCTATTATGATTCCAGAATGGAAATGGGAACATGTTACGATGGATTTTGTATCTGGGTTACCAGTAACTCCGAAGAGGAAAGATTCCATTTGGGTAATTGTCGATAGATTGACAAAATCAGCACATTTTATCCCAGTCAGAGCGGACTTTCCACTAGAGAAGTTGGCAGAACTATATATTTCCAAGATTGTGAGATTACATGGGGTTCCAACATCCATTATTTCGGATCGAGATCTGAGATTTACATCAAGGTTTTGGAGTAAGCTACTGATAAGCATTAATTTATACATATTTTTACCTCATGTTTAGCCTATATTTTGGATGAATTAGTATCAAATTAGTGAGAATTGGTGCTCTTAACCATTCTTTTTCATATCTTATACTCAGGAGAGCCTAGGGAAGATAAAAGAATAGAAAACGGGCCCAAAACGGTGAAAAATGAACCAAAATGCACGAATCACACGGGCCAAGAGGTGCCACACGGCCGTGCCACACGGGCGTGCCTCACAAAGCTCACACGGACAAAATCCTGACAAGCACGGCCAATATACACGGGCGTGCTAAATCACACGGCCTCTGTCGAAACCCACACGGGCGTGGCACACGGGCGTGTTCTAGTCGTGGGAAAGACGAATTTCACTCGAATTGGGATGCTTAGGGGCTAAGAAAGAGTCCCCAAAACTTCTCTATATAAAGATCCCATGAGGCAACATAGAGAGGGGCTTCTTCCCACTTTTATACACCCTCTATACTCGTTTCCTCTCGTCTTTCTGCCACACCACAGGTAGAAGCAAGGGATTACTCGAAGGGAGAAGCCAATCAATTCATCTCAGAAGCCGGAATTCTGCATCAACATAGAGGATTCTCCTAAATTCCTTCAGGGGTTTTTGGTCTCTTTTATGATTTGTTATTTTATAACTTCTGAGATGTTTTCTTTTATCATTATGAACTAAACCCCTCAAATACTTGAGGGGGATGAAACCTAAGAAAGATCTTGTTATTTATTCTTGATTTATATGATAATTATTTGAATTGTTCTTAATTATGTGTTTTAATCCTTGAATTAATAATCCTAGGTATTAATTCAGGAATTGGATGTGCTTAGAGCAGAGGAGCAAAAGTCCCTGTGATAAGAGTAGATCTACCATAATTAAGCAGAGTTGCATGCAACCCTAGACATAGGGCGACATAAATCTGCCGGATTAGGGTCAAACCTAATATAGGGAACCATAGATTGAATTAATGCAACCTAGGGAGTTAATTAATAAAGGAACTTTAATTAACAACTTAGGCCTAGTTGCTCTTCACCTCGACGGAGGGTTTAGCATAGATTAGGGATCTCTACGGATCAAGTCAAGTAAATAACTCGTATAATTCAAGAAGATAATAACAAGTGAAGTCTAGGTGGATTCTCCCTTGAGTATTAATCATATCAATCAGCTTTCCCTAAAAAGTCTTCCCAATTTACTTTTCCTTTTGTTTTATTCTTAGTTTAGATTTTAGAATTTAGTTTTAAAATAAATCCCCATTTAATTTCTAGGTTAAATAATAGAAAGGAAGTGAGTAATAGTAATTTCGGTTCCCTTGGGTACGATACTCGATCTTATCACTAGACTATACTGCTATCGATAGGTGCGCTTGCCTTTAAACGTCGTGATATTAGTTAGTTTGGGTTTGATCAATTTCTTTATAAATTTTATTACTTCTTATCACGAGGATATCAAGTTTTTGGCGCCGTTGCCGGGGAACAAACTGAAATATTACGAAAGCTCGATTTCTATTACTTTAGCCATTATTTATTTATTTAATTATTTTTACTTTTATTATTATTTTTTATTATTTATTTATTTTCCTTTTAATTATTTTATTTTATTTTATTTTCCTTTTAGGATTTTTCTAGTCTATGACTAGAAACAACCCAACAGGACCACTACTTTTTGACGAAAATTTGGAAGCCACAGTCCGCAGAAATCGTAGAGAACTTAGACGAAGTCTACATTATCCAGAGCAGGAACTTGAGCAAGAGCCAGAACTTACTGAAGAGATGGCCGCAAATCAACATGTTCATCAACCTCCAGCACTACCAGCCGAACCAGAAGTAGCTCCTCGAACTATGTACGATTATGCTAAACCTAGTTTGATTGGTACTCAAACTAGCATTGTTAGACCTGCTATTGCTGCTAATAATTTTGAACTAAAACCTAACACTATTCAGATGATTCAGCAGTTTGTGCAATTTGATGGTCTACAGGATAAAGATCCCAACGCTCACTTAGCAAACTTTTTGGAGCTATGCGATACTTTTAAAATCAATGGCGTTACTGATGACGCCATTCGTCTAGGGCTATTTCCTTTTTTCTTTGAGAAATAAGGCAAAACAGTGGTTAAATTCTTTACCACGAGGCTCCATTACTACATGGGACCAAATGACTGAAAAATTTTTGCTTAAATATTTTCCCCTGCTAAAACTGCTAAATTACGAAACGATATTTCTTCTTTTGTACAGATGGATTTAGAAACGCTTTATGATGCCTGGGAAAGGTACAAAGATCTTTTAAGAAGATGCCCTCACCACGGATTACCCTTGTGGCTACAGGTTCAAACTTTCCATAATGGGTTAAACCCATCAACTAGGTAGATGATCGATGCAGCCGCAGGCGGAACTATCAATAATAAAACACCTGACGCAGCTTACGAATTTATTGAGGAAATGTCATTGAATAACTATCAGTGGCAAGTCATGAGGACAAAGCCGACGAAAGCCGCAGGAGTTTATAATATTGATGCTGTTACTATGCTCACTAACCAAGTAGAACTTTTAAATAAGAAATTTAATAATTTTGTTGGTTCTACGCAGGTTCAACCAGTGATGCAAAGTGATGCAGCCCCAGGAAATACGTTTAATTCAGACCATCTACACAACATGGACGCCGAACAAGCCAATTACATGGGTAATAATTTTCGACCTCAAAATAATCCTTATAGTAACACTTATAATGCAGGTTGGAGAAATCACCCAAATTTTTCATGGGGAGGACAAGAAAATCAAAGACAACAGCCTCCGGTATTTCAGCAGCCACCACCTCAACAGGAAAAGAAGCCGAATCTTGAAGATATGTTCACCAAATTCATGGCCGCTTCAGAAACCCGTTTCCAAAGCACCGAAACAGCATTAAAGAATCAACAGGCTTCGATTCAAGGACTCGAGAACCAAATTGGTCAGCTTGCAAAGTTAATCTCAGAAAGACCTCAGGGTGGCCTTCCAAGCAACACTGAACCAAATCCCAGAGAACATGTGAAAGCAATCACCCTAAGAGATGGTAAAGTGCTAGCAGAACCAGAAAAGAAGCATGCTCATGAACCGCTAAAGGATAAAGTAGAGGAATCTAAGGATGACGCCCCTCCTACACTCAAGGAATACAAACCACGCATCCCATACCCAGCAAGGTTAAAGAAGGACCAAACAGACGCCCAATTCGGTAAGTTTCTTGAACTTTTCAAACAATTACATATTAACTTACCCTTTGTTGAAGCAATTTCACAGATGCCGAAATACGTGAAATTCCTAAAAGAGCTCCTGACAAACAAAAGAAAGCTGGAAGAATTAGCCACAGTGGAACTCAACGAAGAGTGTTCAGCCATTCTCCAAAATAAGCTACCAACAAAGCTAAAGGATCCAGGGAGTTTTACTATCCCTTGTTTAATTGGTAGCTTAATTATTAATAAAGCATTGGCTGATTTAGGTGCAAGTATTAATCTCATGCCTTATAAAATGTTCAAACAACTAGGTCTAGGGGAACCTAAACCCACTAGGATGAGCATCCAATTAGCGGATAGATCTGTTAAGTATCCTAGGGGAATCATTGAGGACGTGCTAGTAAAAGTCGATAAATTTATATTCCCTGTAGATTTTGTTGTGCTTGACATGGATGAAGACATTGACGTACCTTTAATTTTAAGACGCCCATTTTTAGCCACTGCCAGAGCTATTATCGATGTAGGAGATGGTAAATTAGTTCTTAGAGTTGGTGAAGAGGAAGTCATTTTCAAAATCTATGATGCTATGAAATTTTCTAGAGAGCAAGATGATTCGTGCTATTTTGTCGATATAATTGATCACTTTGTTCAAGATAATTTGCAGGAAATCTCTATCACCGACACTCTGGAACTGTGTCTTATCCAGGGGGAGGGTGAAACCACCTTAAAAGTAGAGAAGGTAAGAAAAGAATTAGATTCTAGTGAAACGATCACTAGACATATAAGTTATGAGAATCTAAAGATGAATGATAAGCTAAGACAGAAACCTTCCATTGAGGAACCGCCTAAGTTAGAATTAAAACAACTGCCAGAACACTTAGAATATGCCTTTTTAGGGGAGAACTCAACTTTACCGGTCATTATTGCATCAAATTTAGGATCTAGAGAAAAGGAAGAACTGCTACAGGTTTTAAGAAAACATAGGCAAGCCATAGCCTGGAAAATTTCGGATATCAAAGGAATTAATCCTTCTTTCTGTACCCACAAGATTTTAATGAAAGATGAATATAAACCAGCAGTGCAAGCTCAGAGACGATTAAACCCTAACATGAAGGAGGTCGTAAAAGCCGAGGTAATTAAACTTCTTGATGCAGGTATCATTTTTCCTATTTCTGATAGTTCTTGGGTAAGCCCCGTGCAGGTTGTTCCTAAAAAAGGTGGGCTAACCGTGGTGTCCAATGACAAAGAAGAACTCGTGCCAACACGAACAGTCACAGGATGGAGAGTATGCATAGATTACCGAAAGCTAAATGATGCCACACGAAAAGATCATTTTCCTCTGCCCTTTATCGATCAAATGTTAGAAAGATTAGCCAGTCACATGTATTACTGCTTCCTAGATGGCCTCTCCGGTTACTTCCAAATTCCGATAGCCCCAGAAGATCAGGAAAAAACGACGTTCACATGCCCATACGGTACGTTTGCATATCGTAGAATGCCTTTTGGTTTATGTAACACTCCTGCTACTTTTCAGCGATGCATGTTAGCTATCTTTAACGAATTTGTGGAAGATATCATGGAGGTATTCATGGATGATTTCTCCGTTTTCGGTAACTCTTTCCAACACTGTCTAAATAATTTAAAGCTTGTTTTGATGAGATGTGAAGAGACAAATCTAGTGCTAAATTGGAAAAAATGTCATTTCATGGTTCAGGAAGGTATTGTGCTAGGACATAAAATCTCTAACAGAGGAATAGAGGTAGACAAAGCTAAAGTTGAAACTATTGAGAAACTACCCCCTCCCAGTTCAGTTAAGGCCATAAGAAGTTTTTTAGGACATGCCGGTTTTTATCGTAGATTCATTAAGGACTTTTCTAAAATAGCTAAGCCCTTAACTAAATTGCTAGAAAAAGACATACCTTTTAACTTCGACCAAGAATGCTTAGAGTCTTTTGGCACCCTTAAAGACAAGTTAGTCAATGCGCCAATTATGATTTCACCTGATTGGAATTTGCCTTTTGAACTGATGTGCGATGCAAGTGATTTTGCCGTAGGTGCAGTTCTTGGACAGCGAAGAGACAAGCATTTCCAATCGCTTTACTATGCTAGCAGAACATTGACAGCCACTCAAGCGAACTACACCACCACGGAAAAAGAACTGCTAGCCGTTATTTTTGCTTTTGATAAATTCCGATCTTATTTAATCTTGTCTAAAGTCATCATTTTTACTGACCATTCAGCTCTTCAATATCTCTTAGCCAAACCTGACGCAAAACCTCGTTTAATAAGATGGATTTTACTCTTACAGGAATTCGACTTAGAAATTAAAGACAAGAAAGGAGCTGAAAACTTAGCGGCAGATCACCTCTTAAGATTAGAAAATACACAGCCCAGGTACCTTGAGAATATAAACGATATGTTCCCTGAGGAACAACTCCTAAATTTAACAGGTACGACACTTCCTTGGTTTGCCGATTTTGCAAATTATTTAGCAGCCAATATAACCCCAAAAGGGCTAACCCATCAGCAAAAGAAGCGATTCTTTGCTAATGTGAAAAACTACTTTTGGGAAGATCCTTTTCTTTTTCGAATTTGCGCAGACCAGGTTATACGAAAATGTGTGGATGACATAGAGGCATATCAAATTTTGGAACATTGCCACTCAGGACCCACAGGAGGACATCACAGTGGAAACAGAACTGCTCACAAAGTACTCGAATCAGGTTTTTACTGGCCTACCCTTTTCAGAGACGCCAACAGGTATGTGACCTCTTGTGATAAATGCCAACGAACAGGTAATATCTCCCAACTTAATGAAATGCCTCAAAATTATATGCTTTCATGTGAAATATTGGATGTATGGGGTATAGATTTCATAGGACCCTTTCCTAATTCATTCGGAAATAAGTACATACTAGTAGCAGTAGATTACATGTCAAAATAGGTAGAAGCTCAAGCCTTACCCACAAATGATGCTAGAATGGTAGTACGATTTCTGAAGAAAATTTTTTCTCGATTTGGAACACCTAGGATAATCAGAAGTGATAGGGGCACACATTTTTGCAATACCCAATTTGAAAAAACCCTAAGAAAATATGGAGTACACCACAGAACAGCCACCCCTTACCACCCACAAACTAGCGGTCAAGTCGAAGTAACGAACAGAGAACTAAAACGCATCTTAAAAAAGACAATAGAATCAAATAGGAAGGACTGGTCTAGGAAATTAGATGATGCATTATGGGCTTACAGAACTGCATTTAAAACACCCATAGGAACATCTCCTTATAAACTCGTTTATGGAAAAAATTGCCATCTACCATTTGAACTCGAACATAAAGCATTCTGGGCTATAAAATTTCTAAACCTTGATCTTAAAAGTGCAGGTGAAAAGAGACTTCTGCAGCTAAACGAGCTAGATGAATGGCGCTACAACGCGTACGAGAACTTACGATTATATAAGGAAGCCGTAAAGCGACGTCATGACAAAAGGCTAAAACGACCCAAGCAATTCAAAACAGGTGATCTTGTCCTACTCTACAACTCAAGGTTGAAACTATTCCCTGGAAAACTCAAATCAAGGTGGTCAGGTCCGTTTACCGTTCTCAAAGTCTTTCCATACGGCACTGTCGAGGTAACTCACCCCAACCACAGTAGTTTCAAGGTAAATGGCCATAGGCTAAAACATTATATAGGTGAGAACTTTACAGAAAATAAAGAGGAGCTTAGGCTCCATCCCGTTTCTTCTTGACACCTCTAGGAAGAGTCGAGCTTAGACTCTAAATAAGCGCTTCTCGGGAGGCAACCCGAGCACTAACGTAGTAAGTTTTTTTTTTTAATTTTTCATAATTTTATTGCATAAACTAACGTTTTTCCTGCAGAAAATATGGACCACACTGCCAAACACACAGGCGTGCCTAAGGTCGTGTGTATACTAAAAAGCAGAGACACAGTCGTGGGGGCAGACCGTGTGCAAACAGAGCACCGTTTCCCCAAAACACGGGCTTCCGATAAACTCCCACGGCCGTGCGATATGGCCGTGGCGACTCATCGTAATCCACACGGGTAAGACAGGAAACTCCCACGGCCGTGCGAAATAGCCGTGGCAACCCTGCACCTTCCACACGGGCAAAACATAGCAACACACGCCCGTGCCATAAGCCCGTGGAAGCTACTGTCAATTCAGACACGCCCGTGCACCTTATTACACGCCCGTGCGCTTAGCGAACGATCAATCTCTACGGCCGTGTGAACATCACCACGCCCGTGCGTTTAACGAAGGACCAATCTCTACAGCCGTGCTCAAACTATACACGGGCGTGCTCATCGAAGCGTGGCAAGCCAAAACGTCTGATTTTCGAAAAACACGGGCTAAACATGACTCACACGGGCGTGTGACATGCCCGTGTGACCCAAAATGTATATATACAGAGCCATTTCTAAACTCCCATTTCACCCAAACCCTAAAATTTTCTCCCTAAACCTTCCCCAAACCTCCACAAACACCATCCCAGCCCTCCTACCGCCACCATACTAGATTTCCACGATCCACACGCCCGTGCAACAGTACCCACGACCGTGTGACACCAATTTTGGTTCTATTTTTCTCCCTTTTTCTCATTTATTTATTTTTCCTACAATTTTTTTTTACATTACATTCTTTTCTTATTTTATTTATTTATTAATACTATTGATTTAGGCTATTAGAGAATTAGGAATTAGAGAATAATCTAGAATCGTTTAGAATTCTAATTTTGCTTGCCATTTTAGATTCTATTTCACAATTTCCTGCCAATTAACATCATAGTTAGTTGCCACTTAATATACCTTGTAAATAGGCCACTTAAACGCACATAATTATGCTATTTGTTATTTAGTTTAGTATATATACATCCATTCATAGAAGATTTTTTTTTATTTTCATCCCCAACTTCAAAAATGATTAGATTTTACTACCAAGGTAAATTTTCATATTAGGAACATGTTCATTTTATTCCTCAGCCTCTTTATTTTAAATATTTACATTTCTTTTATATTATTTGTCTTTTCCTAATAAATGATAGTATGTTGCCGTTTAAGAGGTTTGAAAGAAGAATCAATATACTAACTTGTTGGATGGGTGATGATGAGCAGAAGTGAAGCTCTTGATAATACGATGCCAAACTGCTAGAAAAGAGCCACTCCGAAGGGTTTTCTATGCCTGCCCTTGAGTCACCTATAACACCAAGGAAACAGATGAGAAAGCCGTTGATAGAGCAAAGGAAATACTTTTTCTAGGAAAATGAGGAAAGCAAGTTCATTCTTAGAAAAAGCTTCACTGCAATGACTTTAACAACAGTAAATTAAAGCTTAGTCAGCTTGCATTACAATTGAAAGGGAATCCTAGACAATATGCTCTATATTTTGCTATTTTCTATATATATGATAATTAAAGTTGTTAATTGGTTGGGAAACACTTAATTTATTGTTTAAAGTATGTTTGTATTCTCTGTATATTTAAAATTAATTCCATCTATTTATATGTTTAAAAATTTAACTTTTTATTTTTTTAATTTAAATTATTAATTTAATTGTTAATATAATTAAAAATTTTATTAAATTCAAGTTTATTATAATAACAATCTTTATGTTATATAACTATTAAATTAGTATTTTTTTTATTTCAAATATCACATTATTGAATTTAAAAAAAAAACCTTATCAATATTAATAATTAAATTTTAAATTTACAGAAAAAGAATAAATTCTAAATACATAAAAATATTTAAATAAAACATTTCCACCGCTTCCATATACAAATATAATTTAAATGTTTGATTCACTTTACCCTTCCAACTATTCGTTTGATAAATATGATTTCAATTTTGCTTTTTAGTTGGTCAAAGAAGGCTGCTATTTATGGAAAAAGACGAGGAAAGGACCCACCTTTTTACTTCTTAATTAATTTATAAATAGGATTTAAAGTTTATAATAAATATTTTTTAGGGATATTTTAAAAGATTTCTTTATTCAACAACATAGGTCTAGCAAATTAATTTTAGGGTGTTTATCAAATAATTTAGGGCCTAAAAGAAATAGATAGTGATCTACAGCTTGAAAAGTTTCTGTTTAAAATTAAAAACAAAATACTTGAGTTTCAATGCTTATTAATAGGATATCCAACCTGGATTCCACAAGCTAAAATTTTCCCTTTTAACTACCCTATTTTAATAACTAATTCATCATCACTTAGTATTAAACTCGACCCAACAACCAAATTTGGAACACTAAAAACGCGTGCCAATCACCTCCAAACTTAATCAACATACACTTAGTACAAGAATAACCAATTTCAAGCAATTACCAACATTTAATACATTCAACTCCTAATATACTCATTATGTAAGCACATAATTTTACAAGACATTACCAATGCTTATACCTTTAGTACACGCCATTTGAGTACTCAACACACATCATACGAAACTTTCCTAGTCACCTAGGCATAGGTACATGTAAAGTCACCTTAACTGCTGCTTGTGGTACCCCTCTTACTAATGGTTTAAGAATGTTTCTTGATGTACCAATTATTCATGTTTGGGTCACAAAAGAGACATATGAACGTAGTGTTGATAAAGTTATTAAGAAATTGAGCAATTGAAAAAGTTAAATACTTACACCGGTTAAGAGATGTATTCTGATTAAATTAATGACATCCACAATTTCACTTCACACGATACATTCAATTTTATTACCTATTTTTGATTAATAATCAATTGGACAAAATAAATAGGAATTTTCTTTGGGGTGGCAGTTCAGAATGCTCTCACAAGCATCTAGTTAATTGCGATAAAGGTCCACTTCTTTATTTGGCTTGTCTTTCTTGAAAAGATTAATACTAATCTAATCCCTATATGTAAGAGAATGTCAACTGATGAAATCTATAGTCACCCAATTATTTAGTTCATTCTATTTTGGTCATTTAACTATTATTTTTTTTAATTTAGTCACTCAACTTTTTAAAATTAAATATTTAGGTCGATTTTATCGTAAACTTAGTAACAGATAATCTAACGTGGGCTTTTTTTTATTGGCCTAATAAAAAATTTAGACCTCCAATGTTGGCACATTCTATCAATTTGATCCTAAATATAAAAAATTTAACAAATTTACCCTTTCAATGTTTACAAAAGTTAGCGTTTTAGTTCTAATTTTAAAAATTATATAATAGAATTTAAAAATCTTTAATATCTTTTTATTTATTTTTTTAAAGTTTTTAAATTTATATTTACTTCTCATCAATCATGCTCATTTTTAATCAACCAAACACATGAAAAACTTAGGCACCGGTGGAAAAGTGCCTCAACACATTCTCTTGCCTTATTTTTCAATTTTTCACTCAACCTCAAATATTCTCTAACTAGCTTACTCTTTGGACAAATAATTTGACCATTGAACAAGTTTACTCGTTAAGGTTAGTACCAATTCAATTCGAAAAGATTTGAAAATATTTATATTACTATGTAGTATTATAATTTTTTAAAACAAAATGAATCGAAATCAAATCTAGCTACAAACATAACCAAACCAATCCAAATTACACCAATTTAACTTTTTACTATTAAGTTATTTTCACCCATCTAAATATAAAATATTTTATTTGTCGACAGCTTTTTTTTTGAAAAATATGTGGAATCGACTTTAAAATTTGAAAATGGAGTCCCCACCGATTTTTATTTTGAGGTGTATCGAATCACCTTGTAAAAGTTGATCATTTTAATAAAATGTTTTGATTTATTAAAACGATGATTTTGGTCTACGAAAATCAAAGAATGGGCTCGGGAGTCGGTTACGCTCGAGGAAGGATTAGCACCCTCGATGCGCCCAAAATTGGTACCTGATTGATTAATCAGTGTCTTAATATCGAATGTTTGAAAATTTTGAAGAATTTAAAATACGATCCCTATTATTAAAAACATTTGAAGATGTAGAAGTGAAGAGAACGAGGCTCAATTATTTCAAAGGAAGGAGAATACCGAACCCAGTAAGTTAGGATGCGGCATCTCAATTTCTTGAAATTAAGCTCGCCTATTTGTTTAAAAGGTTTGTGCGTTTAAATCAAGAAAGGATATTTACTTATTTTGGATCGAACGAAAAAATCGAAACCCAGTAAGTTAGGGCTCAATTTATCGAAGTTCCAAAACAATAAAATGTTGCCTTGATTTTGAAATTCTTATCTCGGGACAATGAACGCCACATTCAGTAAGTTAGAACGTAACGTTTCGAATCCCCGATAATAAGTTTTATTTGAAAACTCATGTATTTTGGTTTTGAAATTGATTTTCGATGTTTCGGGTTTAACGAGAAAAATCAGAACCTAGTGAGTTAAGGCTCGATTTCCTCGAAGTACCCAAACACGAGTGACGTTATCGAAAACTTGAATGGAAACTTTTATTAAAATGATGTTAAAATGCAAACTTTTAGGACACAAACATGCAATAACAACATTCGAAACAAGGAGATAAATTGAGAACAACATAATTCATTGATGAATCATGATAAACGATAAATAAATAAGAAAATGGTGCACATAATAACAACCAATACGTAGCACATCATCATACACCAATAATAACATGAACATGAAGAGACTAGACAAATTTAAAAAGAAATAAGAGGCAAATTAAAGTAAGTGAAATAAAAACTTTCAAGAATAATTATGAAAAAGAATTTAAACCATAAGGATTCAAAAAAATAAAAATAAAAATAAAAATAAAAATAAAAAAAAAATTTTGATGAGTAATGTACTATATAATAAATGATAGGATTTTTAAAGTAAATAAATCACATAATTTGAAACAGGGATATACATACATGATATGATATTTAAAGTATCCATCTATTATAATATAAAAAAAATAAAGAATGATAAGTATAAAATAATATACATAATATATACGTAAAATAAAATAAAGTAAAATAAAATAAATATATGTACATAATGAAATTAGGGAATATACATAAAATAAGAAAATAGATAGTATGATACAAAAATATGTACATGATATACATAGATTAAGAAGTAAAATGCCATACAAGATAATTATCAATACAGTACATAAATATTTAATATATAAGAATATAGTATACATATAAAATACGACCTTAAGATAGATATAATATATAAAACATAATAGTATATAAAAGAATATATATATAAAATGCCTATGTAATTTATAAGGGTGTATAATATACGAAAATAACAATAATAATTTTTCCAAATACATATATGTAGGCATAATAATAGTACATAAAGTATTAAAAAACATCATAAAATATGTCACGTGTATAGATATTAAGTGAAATAGGCTAATGTTAAAGGGCAAAATAACAACCACTAATAGGTTAGCGATAATAACACTAATAATAATAATGAAAATGAGAATAATAATGCTATTTCCTAATAAAAGGTAACAAATGAGCTGATTAAGGACCGTATTGAAACCGAATTAAAAAAACAAGGTGAAAATTTGCAAAAAAAAGACTGGGGGAAAGAGTGAAACGTGCATAAACTTGTAAGGACCAATCGGGATAATATCCCTGGTCTCAAGATGCGGCGTTTCGATTCATGATGCCAAGGATCGAATTTACTAAAAAAGAAAAAAAAAAGGTGGACTCGATGGAATAGCTTTGCAAAAGCAGAAGCCCTAAATATGAAATTACTCCAAAAAATAAAGCCATCAGGCCTCTCCCATAAGGAACGGTGCCGTTCCACAATACACAATAAAAAATAAAAGAAAACCAAACCCTATCCCTGGATATTTTCATTTCGAACAGAGAGATGGAACGGCACTCCTTCTCCTTTCTCTCGTTCGAACGATCCAGCTTAGGGTTTCAGAATCGGCCACTGAAACGCCTCAAGACCGGCGAACGGCGGCGCAAGAAGGGGCCGAGCATGGCCTCGACTGTAAGCCCAACCGAAGGTTAGGTTCCTTTCGCTTTAAAACTCCATTCGGAGTTTTGATTCCGACGAGATAACAGAGATTTTACAGCGTTGTTCGAAGGTAGATTTCTTTATCCTTTGTCTACTTTATTTATGTACATATGATGAGAAAGGAAAGAAAATGCAAAGACAAGCAAATCGAAAGTGAAAAAAATAAAATCCCCCCAGGTCCCAAATCGGAGAGTTTACCCTTTTGTTGATCTTTTTTTTTTTGCATATGCTGAAAATGGAGTTTTGATTACAAAGAAAAAATCTCTTCCTCCAGTTCCCCTCCTCCTTTCTTTTTTTTAGCCGATCTTTTTATATCATCCTCTCGGCCCCCCTTTTTTTCTAAATAAAAAATACAATAAAAACCTATTTGATTGCTATTCTACTGTTTCCATCTCTGCTTGCTGTTTGCTGTCTTTCATTGAATTTGCAGGAGTCACAATCAATAAATGCGGTGGGACATCCCTGAACGGCGGTGGCAGCCCTGTGGTGGTGGTGTCAGAGGACCCCTAGGTGCACCGCACCTAGGGTTTGAAAATCGTTTCTGATTCGGGGTATGGAGGCTGCCGATCTTGGGCCATTTGCTTAGGGAGTGCTGGGCTTTCGGGTTAAGGGTGGTGTTTTGGGGTTTCGGGTAATTATTTAATTTTTGGATTTGTAATGGGTTGACCGGGTATTTGTGTATTTGGTTTAGGGGTTTGGGTATAACGGGCCTGCTGGTATTGTAATGGTTGTTTGGTTTGTAATTTTTTGCTTAATTGGGCCGGGCATAATTTGGATGTTACATTATTTTTATATATAAAAATGAAAACCTCATTATAAATAAAATGATAAAGTATAATTCGATCCTAGTCAAATAAGTTTTAACTTATAAACTAAAAACTAAAACTATCCAAATGCATTCAAATAAAACCAATAATAGAAATTATTTTGTTTTTAAAATTAAAAACCAAATACTTTCAGAATGAAAGCATATTTTGAGAAATAATCCCAAACCAAAATGTTTGAATTGTTAATTAAGTTCATTTATATTTTAAAATATTAAGTTGATTTTAAAATTTTTAATTTAATTTGGATTAATTTAGATTTAGTGCATCATTTTAATTCATCTAAAATAAAAGTGTTAAGTCAACAATAGATTTGTTAAAATTGCAATGTTAATTCATGATTCATACAATTCTTGAGTGATGAGCTTAGCCATATCTATTACAAGATCATGCATTTTCACTCTTTCACTCCTATGTTTTCTAACAAGCAATTCTCTACTAGTGTTCTAAATATAGCTTTGTCCGTTTTCCATGTTTGCTTCCAAGCTACCAATTTCCTTTATTAATCCCTTTCTAACCCAATTCCTTCTCATTTGTTCCTTCAGAATTCTCAAATCTTCACGATACAATGCACAAGTAATAAAACAATTTTGGATTCCTCGATCTTTTAATCGATCATAGCTAAATCTCAATTGTTGATATACTTTGTCTTTAACATTGACGATACTCAATATGTTTTGTTCAATTCCACGAGCGCATTATTCCATATTGGAAGACTGTCTTCACCTCTTATGCTATTGGCAACTATAACTATCACCAACGGTAAACCAGCACATTGCTCAACGATAGATTTTGCAATCGGTAATAAATTCGCGGAACTCATTAGGTTTTGACCAACCTTGTCCGATAACAATGGCCATACATCTTCATTCGGAAGTGGCTCCATTTTTACGACTTGACAATCCATTCGTTGACATATATCCAATGATCGAGATGTCAAAATTAATTTACTCCCAAAAGACTCAGGAATTCCAACATTTTCAAGGGAAAATCTCTCCCTTACATCATCCAATATTAAAACAAATCTACCATTCTCACTCAAAATTCAGACAACATCCCTGCTTAGTCTCGTCTTCATCATCTTCGGAAATATCGACATTCATTGCCTTTGCAATCTTATTCTGCAGTTCAATAACACTGGATTTCCTCGCTACAGTGACCCATACTATGATCTTGAATTCGATTTCACCTTTTAAGAGTTCATTGTTGACGAGCATGACAACACTTGTTTTCCTAGCTCCTGGCATTCCATAAACTCCAATCTTTTGAACCTCATCATTCCTCAAGTGTTGCATAATCTCATTCTTTTTAGTTTTATTGTTTCAACGACTAAGCTCGGTGTTGGCAACACCTGACCAATCCACGAAAGATCTTTGACAGCCAAATCATCAGAAAATCTACACTTTTCAAGCAGCTCTTCATCTTCTTCTTCCTTCTTACGAACATTCTTAACAAGAAATCCACGAGAGAAAAAAACTGCTACCTCTAACTTTGGATTCGAGATTAGGAATTTCCCCATTTATTCTTTTGACATTTTCAATCCACAGATCAACTTCTTTCTTGACTTTCTTTCTCGGACGCAGCTCTGATTTGATTCTTGATTCAATGTCTTCTTTCTGACCATTTAGTTGATCTCTGTTTCTCTTCAGATTATTTATATTCTGATCAATGCCTTCAGGGAATTTCCAATGGTTTTCAATTAAACCCCATATAGTATTTCCAACTTCAAAAACAACACCAATACGATACAAGCATAAGATTTGACATCTAAGCGTATATTTTAATTTGTACCATCGAAGGTCAACTATTTTTGTTCTCTTCCATTTCCAAGTTGAAATCAAGTCAATCAAATAAATTCGAGTAATTCAACTTTCATTCATTTTATAAAAATAAAACTCAATCAAATGTTGAAAATTAAGTTTTTCAACTAAATTAACTCGGCCTCGGTTCAACTCAGATCACATCACACCTTCACTGCTAAAAAGTTACATTTGCTGCATGTTAATCCGCAATCTGCTGAAATAGTTTATTACAATCCCAACTTAGTTCGATCAGAACAAAAACTTAAATAAAAGATCCGCCACTTAAAAACTTGGACTATTTCTCAGAGCATAACTAAACTTGAATTACATTAAATTACTTTCAAAGTTAAGGATCAACATGGGCCAGTAACTACAAATTTCGAGTTTGCTAGTTTACAAAATTGAATTAATTTGGGAATTTGTTTCGACTTGAACATCATCGTCGAGTAACAATCTGAACTTGAGAATCTTTTGAAGTCGAGCGACCGGCTTTACTTGCTTTCTTGGGGCTTGATTTGGATCTATTATATATTTGCCTGAGAAAAGATTTGCCTCGGATGGACCTGTCTCTTCATGCACTACAGGTGAAGCTTCTGCAAATCATAATTTCACACACAAGTTCTTAATTCATGCAATGCGAAATGTTTGAGAAACAGAATAGACCAAGAGGCAGCCTATGTTACGGACTGAAGTTCAAGTACTGGAACACAACATGTATGCACGAAGATGACAAAATCTATCATGAATTTATCGTGTCACAAACTATATAACACCTTGAATGGGATATGACATAGAAAAATAATAAAAACACGACAAGAATGCCTGGATTGTATGAAGAACTTGCTATTCCCCTATGCAAGAGGCAAGAAGATGATAACAAAGAGAGAGTAGGATGAAGTTAACCAAGTCCCGGTTTAGCTCAAAGTAAGTATAACAGGAAATGTTGCTCACCATCTTCAGAGAAAACAAAGCAAGTCCCAATTGTTTCTTCATATTCTCCGATCTGTAATTTGGAAAAGAAATTAACTTAAAACATGAAAATTTCCTGAATTAAAAAACCCTCATCTCAGCAATCAGTTGGTGTTTATTAGAGCTCAAATCAAAGAGCAAATATAAAAGTGATAGCTTAGGCCTATTGCGGACCACCAAATCCCTAGGTCAAATCAAAGCAAACTTCTATATTATCGGAATTGGAAACAAATGTCAGATATGAATACCTATCCAATTATCCAGACTTGAATGATAATGATTTGGAAAATGATCTATAGATAATATTTTCCATTTATAATATCATATTCGGTCTATGGCTTCCTGAATTTTTTACGTCATTTCATGCATGACGAAGACATTCATATACCATTTAGAATTTCTAGCAATAAACATTAAGAAATAAATAAATAATGGTAGTACTAAGATGTTTAGTAAATATGGCCATCAAGGGAAATAAACTTTTCAAAACATAAATAACCTGGAAGTTGGAACCTTTGTTGTTCAAGGTAAATACTAGATTTAATATTGTTCGGACTTTTCAGTTTATTTATGTATACATAACATATTCAGACACTAGTGTGGAGGAATGGTCCTCCAAATATAGAGAAAAACATAGAAAATTTTGGTAAATCGATGTCAAGTACAGATCCACATCCGACACTGACCTTGATTTAAATAATATAGCAAGATTTGCAAAGTTAACAACCCACCAGCTTCACTTTTTTGTCTATGATTAATATTGGATTCATCGTATCCAGACCCTGACATTCATAACAATCTGATCATCACAATACGATAAAATCAAAGAAAAAAGGGTTAAAAAAACAATCAAACCTTGTTCAAAACTGACAGCAAAATACCAGTAAATCAAGTAAGCAATATTTCCAGTAAAGAATATCACTAAACAAATAAGTAGAAGTTTACAATTACACACCAAAATCAAATCCGTATTCATCTATGCAGAGCTCCAATCAAAGAACAAAAACATATACAGGTTGATTTTTATTAAGATCAATCATATTGCAAACTTAATGAATACGGAAATATAAGAAATTTTATATAATACAAATTATAAACTTGCCAAATTTTATATAAATATATAACACCATAAATGCTGAAATGCAGATTGCCGAATCTAATATTTATTAAATCCAACAAGTACAAAGCAAGTATATACATAATCTAAACAAGGTTTATCTAGATTAAGTTCTTCATAATTAAAGCAATCACACGGATAGCTAGTATTATATAACTAGATGAAGATCTCTATCAACACATGAAAATTCCCTAATCCTCATAAGCTGACCAGTAAAAATATAAAAGCTTTCGTTTCATGAATTAACAAATATAACATGAACATCGAGCAACAAAAACCAAAGGCAAAGCTTTCTTCTCAGATTCTTAGTTTTCTTAAAATATTTATATCTGTCATATGTATTCAAGACTAAACTTCCTAAATACTCATTCAGTTATAAATTCTAATTTTCACATAACTGCAAAAAAAACCTTAACAAATTTGTAACATATGAAAATTTAGAACTTACAGAAAGAGTATAAGGTGCATTTGGAGGGATGTCAATCTGCCCACGAACAGCTTCAAGATCAAGTAATACATACTCTGAATCTTCTTCCTCTCCATAATCATCATCCTTATTTTTCTCCATTTAATCAAATCCAGAAAAAAAAATATTACACTTTAAAGATACTGCAAAACGAACAATAAATTTTCAGAAGAACGGTTGAAAAAATATGAATTTTTATTTAGTTGTATTCGAGGTAGATTAAGAGAAGTTCCATTGCATACGAAACCCAAACAGATTAAGAGAAGTCAAAGAAGAAGAAAGATTCATCAAGCAGCTAGGATTAACTGATAACAATGTCCATTCCATATGGAAAAATAAACCAATCTATAAGAATTAGATATCTTTCTCCCAAGTTCAAAATTTTTCGCAAAAATATATATATATATTGGGGGACTTGCAGAGATGGAGACATTTAACTTTGTAGTGATTTTAAGCTAACCCCAAATAATTCCGATCACCATAAATAGAGAACTGTTAAGACCTAAACGTACTCTACCTCAAAAGCATAGTAAACAAAAGAAAAACAAAATATTTTACCCATTATCCTTACCTTGCGAATTTAGTCGAGAGTTAAGGGTTTCCGAGGTAGAGGAACCCCTGCCGTTGGTAAGGTGTTTCCATAAAAGAGGGTTTTGATGGAGAACGGAAAAGGATGGAATAAAATAGGTAATTTAGCAAGAAAATCGAAAATCAACTGGATAAAAAATTGCAGTTTTCTAAAATCGAACAAATTTTTTATTATAATGTATTTACAATAAATTTTAATTTTATTGTGATATTAAAATAAGTATTTTATAATTAAAATAATAAAAATAATTTAAAAGTTTTGTATAAAAAATAATTTTCAAGTAAAAATTAATACTATGAAAAACCTTCGAAATTTTATTAAAAAATTCATAAAACAAAGTTTATTTATAAAATCTAAAATAAAAATTAATAAAAAAATCTAAAAATCCAAAAAAAAAAAAAATCAAACTAAACCAATTTACCCTAATGGTTACAGCTTGTTTGGTTATTTATTAATTTTTTTTTTTTTTAAGGTTTTGGCTAATCTTTAATGTTAATATTTACTAGTAATGTATTTTTCTTATAAATAGTTTTAATAAATTGTCACATGTTTTTCTAAAAAAATATATATTTATTTTTTAATATCTTATTATACTTGTCAATCTTTGATTTTATTTGTGAAGTTTAAAAATTTTACTAGATAAGAAAGAAAGTTTAGTGGTTGTCAAGGAAGCCGGTTCACCTAATCGAGATAGCGAGGTAAAGGGTATAAGAAAGAAAAAAAAAGAGTGGAGCAGGAAAAGTTGGGTACTCGAGGTAAGATAGTTGAGTGTAAATTTGGCATTTTTGGAGAATCAATCATTTCTTCCTTATTCTTGAAGGTATTTATAGGTGAGGTTTTTACCTAAGATGATGTTAATTTGTTAAACCTACTATCTAACCATTATTACGGAATACGTGGGGTGGATGATTTCGATGATAATCATTCATTATGACTTGATCGTATACAATAGTTGAACTTCACGTGATATTTGATAACTATCAATATCATGTTTCTCATGGAAGCCTAAAGAAGCATGCAAAGGCCGGCTTTTGGCTAACCTTCTCTCCTCCATCGTAGCATATTGAGCTCTTTGAGGCATCTTGGTATGGCATGATCATTAGAAGCCGGCTAGCAGTTGAGGATTTTTGGCAAACCAGCTTCTTTGAAGTGATGTCTAGGCTCTTTTCACCAGAGGAATAAACGGGAAATAATTGAATTTCAATCATTGGTGGCAGTATAAAAGGCACTCTTTCAGTCTTTCTCGTTGGCATTGAATGATACCACTCAATGTCTCATATTGGAAAATGTTTGCTTTAGAACCCCATTGTTTACTGATTGCAGCTGCTTCTTTTTTTTTTTTTTTTTTTTTTTTTTTTTTTGAGGAACTTATATTTCTTCAAATATACAGATAGCATATTAACCTTAACTCATATGGCGTTTGTGCAAGGCTTTCGGGTGTTCTTGGTTCTGAAAACTACATGAATAAACAATAGCCTATTCTCCTTGCTGTAAATTTGTTCTGGAACTTCTAGTCCCTTACCTTGCTCAAATGTATCCCTCTTCAGTTGTGATACTTAAGCTATTAATTTATACACCATTCTAATCTATTTCTTATCATTTTATTATGGAGCATCAATAGAAATCCGCTACTGAAATTGTATCAGCAATGATTTTTTTACTTAACCAAAAACATTTCTGCATTTCACAAATGATGAACATAAAAGAAACTGTAGACATACCATGTTCTGCTCATAAGTTGTAGATAGATGATACTACAAATACATTCTGATCAATTTTGTATAATCAATCCATTGACAAAACCGAGTGCTAATGCTAACAAAATTTTGAAGAGAAAATAGCTAACCAAAATCCATTGTTTGGCAGCCAACGTGAAACTATTTTAGTGAATAATGATTGATTTAACTTGTAGAAACAAGAATCTTGTGATATCATTCCCTCCACATATCTGCAAATTCATCAGGCTCCAATGGATTAGATAGCTCGTGCATTTTCCGCCTTGTCTTAGCTTTGACTTTCTTAGCATACTTCCCGGCTTTCTGCCTTTTCTCCAATGCTCGGATCTGAAAGAGAACATGTGGCAAATTATTAAAATTTGTAGAGGAATGCGAGTCTATATACCAACACTGTTTCCGACACATATTAGGACTAGGACAAAGGTAAAGGAGTATAATCCCTGAACCTGGTTTGGTGAGACATAGAAAGGATTCTTATATGGCGTTGGGACACCTTGCCATCCACAGGTAAAGATCTTGATGTTTCCTACACTGGAAAAAACAATAGAAGTATTTATAAACTTTGAACATTTAGAGCATAATATTCTAAAGTGAAACAAAATAAAACCACCTTAACTTTAGATTAAAGAAGTTCTTAAGTGACTACCATGTCCAAAAGTTATAATGACCCAAGGTTTATATTATTCTATGCATTTCACTGAACCAAACTGAGCAAACTAATCAAATTTCATATTTTATCATTAAAAGCGCACTAGAAAACAACAAAGCTTAAATATTTACCTCAAAAAACAGAGCAGAAGAACAACCCCTCAACTCAATAAGCTCATTCAAGGTAGGCCCGTTACTACTCCTTGATTCAACCTTATTATCCTTCTTACAATGAGGCAAAAGTGAAACCATATTCAACATCAAATGCCTATACCTACAAAACCCAAAACCATAAACCAAAAAACCAACTTTAAAACCCATATAAGAAAAACAAAGTCAACCCTTGGGTTCTCATTGAATCTGGAATGGGCTGTAAAATGGACTTTACTATCTTAATTTTTCTCATCCTATATTTTTATATTGCAAAAATAAAACAAAAAAAGGGTGAAATAATATTTTGGGATCGTCCAATAATTAAAAATATGGTTTATTTAATCATAATTTAAAATTAAGTACAATTTAAAAATAAATTATTGTTTTTAGTAACTGTCGAGGCGCATAATTTATTTTTTAAGTAAAAAAACTTGAAAATAAAATGTTAGGAATTTAAGGTTTTCTTTGTAATTAGGAATTTAGTTTTTTTTTTATAATCATTTAGGCAGTTTTTAAGTAAAAAATAATTTACCGCAATTTTTAAATAGAAAGATGTTCTTCAACTTGCTTAAATCTATATTATATTTATACCGACAACAATATCAATACTAATAAAAATAAGACTCAATTGCAAAAAATTTAAATTTTAAATCCATTGGATAAAGTAGTTATATGTGGTTCATTTATTTCTCCCACTTCTATTAACCAATGATTAGACTATAACTAATAACATCTCATCACAAGGGCCATACACAACTTCAGCTAATATCAAGGCTGTTAGGCCAAAGCAAAGGTCAAATTAGTCAAGTTATCAATACACTATTTCAATCGGTTTATTAAATTTAATTAAATAAATCATTAAAAATTATAAAAATAAAAATATATATATTAAAATTTTGGTTCAACCGTTTTTTTGTCTGGTACAATCAATCCATATTGATTCCCAGTCTAAGGACGAAGCCAAAAAATTTTTTAGAGAGTGCCGAAATTCAATTGTAATTTTTACGATAATAAAAATACAATTCTACAAATTTAAAACATATATCTTTATAATTTTTAAAATATTAAATCAAATTTTTATCATTGTTAGGACAATCACAATACAATTTTACTTTTATTAAGTTAAAATTTTAAAGAACTTAAATGAAAATTTTTTTCATTTTAGGGTGACCGGAGCTCTTGCTAGCCCCCCTAACTACACCCCTATCCCAATCAACCAATATCCTTCTCAGTTCCCTATCTGACTGGCCAGTCTGGTTTCAGTTCAAACAGACCTTGACCAAGGCCAAAAGTATAAGATTGGCGTAAACATTCAAGCAAATAAATAAAGGTTACATCCAGTTTCCCTGAAAATCCCAAATCAGTTCAAAAACAGAATATCAACACATCATAAACATGGTAATTTTTCATCATCACTAGTTATTAGTCCCTGCTTGCTATATTAGGTAATATATTTGGATACAACATGTTTCCCTTGCATTGCAATAAAAAGTAATCTAACCCAAGGCTTAGCTCAATGGTCCATGCCATCACCTTTAAAAGGTATCAACATTTACAATCTCTCCAAGATACTCTCTTTTTTACCCAAAAAGAAAACCAAATACTGAATTCCCTCTTTAATTTATATGCTAAAACTGATTTAAAGAGGCTGTTCAAGATTAGCAAGACCATTTGTGCCATTTCAAATGGATGTCACAAAAACTGCCTAAGGATGACTCAGTACAGGGCAGACATAAAATAGATGACCATATTGAATGCCTGTTCCTTGATGAAAAGGCAAATTTATGCTTCAACGGTTTGAATATCCGCTGGGTCCCTTATACCCCTGTAAGAATTCAGAATAAAAGTGTCATTGAAGTAATGAAGAGAAGATATCGTTCCAGGAATTGGCATTCGGAAACAAACACACTGTCTTGGTTTACTACTAACATGAAAGCATAAGTACAACAGCCCATTCCTACATGAAACAAACAAGGGGTTTGTATTTGTAATCTTCAAAGAACAGACATGCCCGAGTTTGTATATATGACCATGCTTACATGTGTGAGCATGTGTGAGCATGCCTGATGAAAAAGTACTTTTGATCTTTAAGATTGCACCATAGGTAGATTGACAGGCTTAAATATATGTAATACAAGGTACACATCAAGCAGATATGCTACAAGGAATATACGAATGTCATGCGTGCACAATAGGATGCGCATGAAAATATAACAAAGTTTTCTCCATAGCCTCTGAATAAGAAGTTAGAACAAGCGGATCCAAAGGTTAAAGTTTTCCCTTATTTCTATAGCTTTTCATTTATGCTTTATCCAAGGCCAATAGCATTAATCTCAATGGAGATTCACACCCACAAATTTGTTGCACGAATACCTCACAAGGATGGGTTTCAGATTTTACACATATATCAAAAGCAGATTCTTACAATTTCCCAATGTGAGATAGAGGGATTAATTTGAAGTTGCTGAAGTTATTTAGTCCATTAAACTAACCGTAAAGGGAATTATGCACGAATCTCTTTTGCAAGCATGAATTTGAGATACATAGAGAGGCAAAATTTAGTAAATATCAAGTTCATATAAACTATAACTTAAGACAGCTATGAAAATAAGAGGTGAATGCACTTACCAGTCCTATGTGATTTCACACTTTCCTTCACTTGATTCATCAGAATCACTTGAATCTATAGCATGATTTGCATCACTCACACTGTGGACATCAACCGCTTTGTCGAGTAACACTAGGCTCTCCATGTAACTACCAACGTATAACAATTTCGCCCCAACCTCAACTCCATGAGGCTCCATCTGTTGGCAGTTCAAATCAAGTGAAGCCATCTCTCCATCATCCACTTGCAATAAGACTTCCCCATTCCTCCTAAATCCCAATACCCTTGGGAACCATCCACTTTGGTCAATCAAATGTAATGCTAACACCTTAGTCCATGACTCAACCACACCATACTCCTTCATGACCCACAATTCAAGCAACTCACCATCTTCCCAATCTCTTTTAAGCACTGCAATGGAAGATTCCCCATATCTCATAGTTGATAAATCCTTAGGACACAACCAAACTAAACTTTCTAGCGGACTTATCTCAAAAAACTCCTCACTACTTAAATCAAACCCTAAAATTGCATTACTGAATCCACCAATTTTCCCTCTTTGATACCCTAACCAATGGAGTGCCCCATTAACAAAAGTGGATGAAATCCCTACTTCAACAGCATACTTAGTTGAAGCTGGAGTAACCCTTTTCCAACAATTTTCATTAAGTGAAAACAAATAAGGTTCAATCAAAGTCTCACCTTTTTCAACCCCAACTATAAGTAGCTTATAATCATTGGTTCTTCAATCAAACCCGAACCCAAAATTTAAGCGTACATCATCAGTATAACAACAAATATTTGGTTGAGGCAATGTAATGTATTTTTGAATGGAAGGGTTCAAAAAAATGAAATTCAAAACATCTCCATCGAGACTAAAAACAACTAACCCTAGCTTGATTAATTGAGATCTCTTTCTAATTAAAACTCCTAGTGTCGTATTAACTTGATCTACGGATCCCCTTATTAGATTTGACTCTAATCCGGCAGATTTTCGTCGTCCTATGTCTAGAATTGCGATCAACTCCGCTTAATTGCGTTGGATCTACTATTAAATAAAGACTTTGCTCCACTGAATAAGCACATTCGGCTTAAATTAATATCCTGAAATATTAACTCAAGAATTAAGAACAAATTAAATATTTATCATATAATTTAGATAATAATAACAAGATCCGTCTTAGGTTTCATCCCTCTCAAGTATTTAGGGGTTTAGTTCATAATAAAAAGGGAAAACATCTCAAAATAAAGAAGACAACAGGACATAAAGAAAACCCAAAACTCCTGAAAGAATTGAAAAAAGATCTTCAGTCTTGATGTAGATCATTGCTTCTGAGATAGATCAATAGGCTTTCCTTGAGTAATTCCCTGCCTTCTACTCTCTGTGTGCCACCTTGCTCCTCCCCTTAGTCTTTTTATAGGCTTTGGAACACCTTTCTTAGCCCCTAAGTAGCCTTTTTCTCGTGAAATTAAAACAGGTCACGACAGGGACACGCCCGTGTGGCACGCCCGTGTGACTCGGGCTTAGGCCGTGTTCGAGTCTACTAGAAAGACACAGGCGTGTGGTGTACCAGTGTTAGGAACTTCAGGCCGTGTTGATTTCTCACTCTGGCCCATTTTCTCCGTTTTTGGCCCGTTTCTCGTTCTTTTTACTCTCCTATGCTCACCTAAGTACAAAACATGAAATTAAAGGATTAGGAGCATCAAATTCCATAATTCTAATGATAATTCATCCAGAAATATGCTAAGCATGGGATAAAAATATGTATAAATTACGGTTTATCAAGATATAAGATTTTGTCACTAAGGTGCAAATTGTGAAAATAAATTGCAGTCTTTTTTTCCAATAGCAACAAGAGCACCTCAAAGTAAAAATACATAAACTTTAAGTTCTTGGTTGTTAAAATAAAAATTCAGAGTGGTTTGGTGCTTATAAAGCATATTAGGACAAACTCCAAGATTGCGGATCCACTTAGTAAGGAACTACACCGAAGGTTTTATAAGAGCACACCGTTCATATGGTGTAGTGTCATTTAAAGGATATTTGGTTTTAGTGGGAGTTTGTATTTTTAAATGTTTTTATGTTATAGATACATTTTCAGTTATTTCAGTTTAAAGATATTAAGTTTATTTTTTTGCAGAAATAAAGTTTATTTGGTTTATTCACACTCTGATTTTGGTAAGATTTGATCTCACTAAGGAGAACCAGTTGAAAATAGACATGTTTAGATCATATTGCATGTAATTTCCATGCTACACATCCATACTTGATCTATGTCATTTGGTTGTGTTAATATATGTGATCATGAATGGATTTAGTTATAATATATGTAACGAAAGTCGCCTTAGTTCTATGTTAACATAATTAATGGACGAGATTGTTCAGAATACCTTTTGAATGTGATAGTAAAATTTTTGAGCTCATAAGGTTATATAATGACATGTAATTTTAGAATAATTAGTACATATGTGGTCCAAGTGGGAGATTGTTGGAAAATATGGACATCACATATATAATAAGGGTAATTACATATTATTATTTACTATTATGATAGGTTAGCCCAAATTAAAATTGATCTAATTTGGTTCAAATTTTATTGGGCTTTAATTATTAAATAAAGTATGGGTCAGATATGTGTAGATACTCTAGTAATTGAGTTCTAATCAAATTCTAATTAATGATGAGGTAATTAGAATTTGATTAGAACTAATATGCCAAGGTTATAAATATTAGGGTTATGGTCCCCAAGTTACACAACAAGATATCTTTTCTAATATTCCATCCTTAGGAAAAAGAGAGCAAATATTCTCTGAATATTTTGTATGCTAATTTGAAAGATCAAATCCCTAATATCCGGAAAAATTTCAAGGAATTCATGAATTTAGATACACTTCCGCATCTAATTTTGTTCTTAATTTATTCTTGATGATTTGACATGATAGATCCTGATTTATTCAATTTTATTTTAGTAACACATCTACCTTGGACCCTGCTTTCATTGCTATTCGACTACCTCCCAAACCAATCACAAACAAAACCATAACCCGACACACACCGAACCAAACCCCATTCACCAAACTCATCACCACTATTCAGGCCCCTTTACTATCACCGTTACCGAACCTCTATAACCATATATTCGGTCAACCTAGCAATCGCTCATCTCACAAAGCACATTGTGGCAACGGTTTTTAGATCTGCTAGACTAATTTTAAAACACATATGGAGTCCGCACATATCTTTTTTAGTTAAATGTAATTTTTCACTTAAAAGTATACATTTTTAATAAAGTTTTAAAATCTTTTTTTTTTTTCTAAATTTAGATTTAAGAGTAAAGTTACATGTGAAAAACATATTAATAATTTTACAATGTCTGATAATAACAATGGTACTATTTAGTCATGCATTATCCTTAACTTGAAAATATCAATTAATTTTGAAATTTAAAATAATTTCTCTCTTGTACAATCATTTTGTTTTGAATTTTTTTTCTAAAAAATAGAATCACAATAGAAAGCTGACTACAATTCTCAAATACTAATAAATCCATTTATCCATGAAAAAGGATATTCATTCTAGATAATAATTATCGAAGGTCCCGATAAAAACCCAACAGTGACCTTCAATATTATATCACATCATAACATTATGTTTATTTTAGAAAAAATCATTTAAATTTCACAAACACATTATACCATACATATGAATAACTTTGTTTTCAAGATTAGAGTCCCAGTGAAAATCCCAAAATAGTTCTTAAATAGATTTTAAAAATTTTATTTTCTTTCGGAATGAATAATTATTAAAAGTCTTTGCGGAATCCTAACAATGACTTCCAATATTATTATCGTGTCAAAGGATATCTTATTATTTTATCAAAATGTTTTACAAATACACATGAGGAAGAAAAAGCAAGATTTTATGCATGTTTGTGCTAAACGTTAATGATAATGATAGAAGTAAATCTATTAACTGTTAGTGCGTGCGTGATTTTATTATTATATGCATGATTTTTATAACGAATTTTTGTAATAAATTTTTATAGAACAATTAAAAATAATAAAAGATGGAATACAATTAAAAGAAATTTTTGTTTTTATACATTGATCTACTAAATAAATGAAATTTGACTTTTATTTATAAGATTTTTCGTATCTATTCATAGAGAGATATAACTGTCCATTATAGATAATTGCATCTTTTTTGCAATAAATATAATTATTCAATAGATATGTATTTGAATAAATATAATTAAATAATGAAACTTTTAATAATAAAAAGTATAATTGAACCTCATAAGCTTGATGGTCAAGGATGTTCACTTACTATTCCAAGTGTGATCTGGATCTGAATCATGTTAGTTGCGTTGGTTGTTCAAGCTTTACCTGATTATTATAATTCACCAAAATAATAATAATAATAAATTAATGACAACCATGATGATAAAATGGATGGTGAAAGTAAAGGATGAAAATAATGCCAATGGGACTTATGGTATTTTGAGATTTGAAATCCACGAGTCAAGGAAGGCCTCTTCAATTTTTCGTTTTCTTCCCCTTAATAAATTTGCACACTTCGTTTAGTCACAAATATGACGGAAACCGGTCTTCCTTGGAATCATCACTGTCCACTAACCAAAGTTAAGTTTAAAATTTGGTCACAAAGACATATAGAAAAAATTAGCGGTAATACAGTTGCTAAAGATACTAAAGGAGGATTAACAGAAATTCCACTATTTACAAAAGATAAAATTAAGAGGATTAGAAAGAAATATCCTTAAGTTAGATATATATACTTAGGAATAGTCATGATTACAATTAGAGTTTTATTTAGAAAAGGACATGATGTACCTATTATTGCAGTTTTACTTGATAAAAGATTCGAAAATCCAATAAAAGCACTTGTTGGATGAATCCAATCAAATTTAAATACCGGTGTAATAAGATTTAAGGTAAAACCAAACTACTTTATATCTATTACAGATCCTCTAATAGAGGAGTGTCTATGTCTTAGAATTCAGACAAAAAATTCTGATATTAAAGACTTAGCAAAAGATCTAGCAATAAGCTAGACTGCTATTAATGAATATACTAACACAGCAGAAGTAGAAATAAAAGAAGTCAATAATAAAATTATTGAACTTTTTGAACCTAATAAAATTACTATAGAAATTCAACCAAAATTATTACACTTAAAAGATCTATCTATTCCAAAAGATCAGATAACAGAGAATACAAATAATGCAAGTACTTTAAAACTCGTAAGTACTATAGAATATATGTCATCAGAAGATAAGTTATACTTTAAAAATAATCTGTTAACAAATACAGAAGATAATTTAGTTCTTCCCTCAAATTCTCAACTAGAAGAAGAAAAGGATAATATAAGTACAACATCTTCCACACCAATAGGAATGAAAACAGTTCATATTCTTATTTTTCCTACTGACCAAGTAGAAATTCTGGAAACACTAGAATAGAAGATATACAAACTTCTATAGAAGATATTACAATTTCTCAGTCTAAAAAAGATTGTACACATATTGAAATTAAAATTCAAGATAGAAATTCTTATTCTTTACATGCTTTATTAGATACAGGAGCTACAACAAGTAGTTGTAGGAGCCCATTTTCGCCCGGCCCAGACTTAAACCCAATAGCCCAAACTAAAAAGAGGCCCAATGGCCCAACATGCTAAAGATTTTCGGAAAGTACCCTAACCCTAGGGCCTTCCTAGCGCCGCACACCACATGCCTTATCGGCACGTCCACCGCTCGAGGCCTGACCCTCGTTGACCTTCTAGCACCTGCACAAAGCAAAAAAGAAACAAAGCAGAGAACAGAGACAAGACAAGCAACAGAGAAACATTAATTAACAGTGTAAAAATTGGCTAAAAAGCCGAATTCAAACATGTATCAAGGGGGTTTTTCTTTTGAAGAAAAAATATCATTGTACACAAGCGTATTTTCCGAAATAAAAAAAAGGGGACAAAGAACAAAACATCAGAGAAGAGAAACCGATTTGGAGAAGGTGTATACGATTTCTTTGTTTCGTTCCTTATTTTGAAGTTCTATTTTATTTTACTTGTCTTTGTGTTATCTCACATATCCGAAAACCAAAAAGGAAGAAGAAGGGAACATACCCGAGTCCTCACGGTCACGACGTCAGGGGTCCGTTCCCCGTCGTCAAAATCGGCCCCAAGCACGGACGAAGGATATCACTATTCTCCTCTTTGGGTGTTGAGTGCTTTGGCCTTCGGGGTGTTCCAAATGGGACAAAAGTGACCCATCCTCGAGCCTAGCAGGCCACCGAACATGGTGGTGGTGCGGTGGGCAGTAGGTAGACCCTATGGCCGGCCATCGAGGGAGTAGAGAAAAAGGGGGAGAGGAGCCTTAAAGTTTTTTTTCCTCTCTAAACCTAAGTGTGAAATGAAACAAAATAAAATGAATGGTTTTTAAAACTAAGAAACAAACGGCGTCGTATTTGCAGAAGTCGGATCTGTGTTTTTATTCCCTAAAGGGGAATTTGCAGGCGTGGTCCCTCTTCTCTTGAGGGGTATTAAATGGGTCCTTTCTTTTTCTACATTGGCCATTGTAATTTTAACTTGTTTTTTGATTTGGTCCGTACCCATGCCTGTCGAAACGCATAGCATAAGGATCAGGGATATTGTCCCTTTTGGTCCCTGCTAGTTTCAGCGCATTACATCCTTATCCTTGACACCCCCGTTTTTATTATTTGCAATTTATCCTTTGTAATTACATTAAAATCTCAATTAAACCTTTTTTAATTCAGCTTCGCACTTTTATTAATTCATTGTTTGTTTCTTTTGTCACCCACGCTAGCATTATTATTATTATTATTTTCATTTAGTAATTGTTTTTAGGTTATTTCTGATATTATATTTTAATAGTATATTACTATTATGTTTATTGTTACTAATATTATTTTGTAACCTTCACTATTATCATTATATTTTATTGTTATTATTTGTCTTATTAATGCATCGTTGTTGTTTTACTTTATTATTATTATATATTGTTAGTATTATTAGGTTATATTTAGTATTATTTTTTAATATTATGTTTTACTATTATATGTATTATTCTTATTTATAGTTTTGTTTGTATATTATTATTTACTATTATTACTATTGATATATTATTATTCGTATTATATTATTAGTATCATTTCCATTATTTCTCTGTTATTATCACTATAGTTATTATATATTTTTTTTATATTTTTATATTTCAACATATTTAATAATAATTTTTGATGTTCTTTTAATATTATATTTTCATTATTTTATTTGCTGCTATATATATTGTGTTATATTATGATTTTCATTATTATGGCATCTTTTTATCTTATTTACTATTATTATTATTATTAACGTATTAGTATGATAATTACCTTTTTTATTAACCTATTTATCATTTCCTTACTACTTTCTATTATTATTATATCTAATGTCATTACTACTTTTATTATTATAATTATTCTTCTTTATTACTATTATTATTACTTGGTTGTATTTAGAGGTGTGCATGGGCCGGGCGACCCGGCCCTGCCCAGAGGCCTGCCCGAAATGTGGGAGGATTTGGGCAAAAATATAAGCCCGAAAAATGGGCTTGGACAAAAAAATAAGGCTCGTTTAAAAAATGGGCCGGGCTCGGGTAAGATATTTTCGACCCGGACCCGACCGGCCCGGCCCGAATTCGCTAAAGACAAAATATTTTATTTTTTTAATATTATTTTCCTATTATTTTCTCCCTATTTTGCTATCATTTTACTATTATGTTGCTACTATTTTGTTGTTATTGTTTAGATATTGTATAAAACTTATTTTATTGTTAATTTTGTTATTATTTTAAAGACATTTGTTAATTTTGTTATTATTTTAGAGGCATTTGCTTGTTAAGTTACATCTATTTTATCGTTATTTAAGTATACATATTTTTTAAAATTTATTTTTTATTTGTTGAGAAATATTTATTTTAGTTTTTTAGTATTTTTGATTGTTTATATATATTTTAAAATTATATAAAAAATAATATAAAAATTAATAGGGTGGACCGAGCCGGGCACGGGTTTTAATATTTTTATTCGGGTCAGGCTTGGGCAAAATTTTAGGCCCATTTTTCGAGCCAGGCCCAGCCCGAGCCCGATGAACGGGCCTAAATTTTTAGTTGGGCCTGGCCCGAACCCGGCCCGCCCTGGCCCATGCACACCTCTAGTTGTATTATTGTGGTAATATTACGTCTCAAATTATTATTGCATTTTTTATTTTATGCGTTCTTTATCGTTATTTGTATTATCACCTTTATTATACTGTTTCGCATGGTTATACTATGAATTCGTGTGCATTAAACCTTTACTCGTCATAAATACGTTTTATTGATACCCCGCGTTTTACAATTCGAGATAATCGTGCCCTAACTCACTGGGCTTCGATTTTTCTCATTTAATCTAAACAACGGGATATCCCTTTTAAAATCATAATCCAAGTTTTGAAATAAAAACTTATTCTCGGATACTCAAGACGTCGTGTTCTAACTTACTGAATACGACGCCTTGTCTCGAGAAAAGATCTTTTACAAATAAAGGCAATATTTGGTGTTTGGAAATACGTGAGATCGTACCCTAACTTATTGGGTTTCGATTTTCCTCGTTTAATCTAAATAGTTGAATATCCTTTTCATTTTTAAATAAAAATGCACACTTGTTCTCAAAGGTTCTAAGTGTCATATCCTAACTTACTGGACGTGACATTTTATTGCTTCGAGACAAGAATGGTTTCCAACATTTCATTTCATTTTATTCAAACCTCTCAAATAAAGAGGGATCGTATTTCAAATTCTTTCAAATTTTTAAATATCCGACACTAAGACACTAATTAATCAGCTAGGTACCAATTTTGGGCGTATCGAGGATGCTAATCCTTCCTCGTGCGTAACTGACTCCCGAACCCTTTTTCTGGCTTTTCGTAGATCAAAATCATTGTTTTGATAAATTAAATTGTTTATTAAAAACAACCACATTTTGAGGTGACTCGATCATACCTCAACAAAAATGATTAGTGGCGACTCCCGTTTTACTTTCAATTTCAAAACCAAAGTTGAATTCCCGTTTTCAAAAAATGGTTTCGACAGCTTGGCGACTCCACTGGGGAACTAAAAAGAGACTCAAGCCACAAGTTGATTAATTTTAGTCTTTTTATCAAAAATTTAAAATTTGGTTTTAATATACGATCCCTCTTTTGCATTTTATCCGTTTTGGAATTGCGATCTTCATTATTTTGTTCCTATTTTCTTTCTATGTTTCGAGCTTTTCTGTATACTTGTGCATCATATTGCATGATCGCCGGGTCACACCCTTTAAGTGGAAACAAGAAGCTACTCCTTCGTGAGGTTTTCACCTCCGTACAGGATAGTGAACCACTTTTGGAATACATCCGTACCTATGTGCTTCGTGAGATTTTCATATCCATGTAGCCATAGGGAAATTTGTTCCCCTGAACTGAACTCGATCCACATAAGCCTATAATAGGTGAGAACCGAGGAATCTACTGGTTTAGGTACCCCAACTCTAGAACCAAACCTCATGTAACGAACCTTAGGAAGCCCACCCTAGGTAGAGCCACACCGATCCCTAGTGGTCACCGAATTAGGTGCTTTGTTTTGTTATTTATCTTTCTTGTGCTAATGTGTTTTCTTTTGTTTTGATGGCATTGCATTGCATTGCATCGCATCATTATAGAAGAGAGGTGTTGATTCATATTCGATTCCTAAGTAGGAGAGTTTGTCATAAGGGGATGAATTTCTTGATAAAGTAGATTATAATGCGGTCGCCCCGATGTGGTCCAAGTAAGCACAATGGAAGAAGGTTGATAGATCACTGAGGAATGCAAGACTTCACCCGAGAAATTCAAATTGATGGAGACTATGCAAGAGTCGTCACGTCGCGACTTTCTCAAAGGAGCTAGCGAGCATCACGAGGAAAAGTGAGCAATGAGTCTCGGTCCGAACCAAGCAAAAAGGAGCTGATAGAGACATCTTTGGCAAGTTTACAAAAGTCGACCATAGCATCCTGATATGAAGAGAAAGATTGATATCTTCGCTTAAAGGGCAAGACCGCACATATGATCCATTTTATATAAAGAAATCTATTTTCTAGAGAAGTTCTTTTAACAGAACTTAATATAAGGTCGACGTCTCTCTTCCTTGCATTCATTCCATGCATTTACATTTCATGCATTTGCATTGCATTGTTTGCATTTCATGCATTTGCATTATATCATTTATGCATTAAAGTTCATAAAAAAAGGACTCTAATAGGTTAAAATTATTTCAGAGGGAGTTAATCTGGAAACTACCAAAAACCCATCAACCAAACACCGCTACGATACCCGCTTTAAGTCAAGAAATATGGATCAAAGAATGGAAAGGTTAGAGCAGCTCCAAAAAGAGATGCAGGAGCAAATGCAAGAGCAGCTGATCAAGATTCAGCAAGATATGATGGATCAGATGTTAGAAGCAAAGAACAACGTGATGAATTAGCTGACTCAGCTTTTGGCTGGAGGACAAGATAAGAGAAAGGGTCCTGCGATAAACACCGAAGAAAATGAGGACCCACTTTATCCTCCGGGGTTCACACCACCTAATACACAGACACAACATGAAGTATACCCGTATAGATCCTCTGTTACTATTAGGCCGCAACGACCTCAAGTGGGCACGTCAATACCGGGAAATTATCAACCTGGATCGGGTTCAGAGGAGAACCAAATTAACCTTAATGTCCCCGACTTGGATGAGGCAGCCGAAGGAGAGAGGTCAAGAACGGAGCTGTAGAAACAGTTGGAGGATAGGTGCAAATGGATAGAAGAGAAATTCAAAGCCATGGAAAGCGCTGATAGTCGTCATGGGATTGATGTTAAGGACCTAAGTCTGGTCCCAGATTTGGTCCTTCCCCCTAAATTTAAAATGCCTGAATTCGAAAAGTACAATAGAACGAACTGTCCTGAGGCTCACATCATTATGTTCTGCAGGCGGATGACGGGCTATATCCACAACGACCAGCTATTAATTCATTGCTTTCAAGATAGCTTGGTTGGGGCAGCCTCTAAATGATATAACCAATTAAGCCGTGCTACGATCAACTCGTGGAAGGACCTTGCTCAGGCATTTATGAAGCAATATAGTCATGTGACGGACATGGCCCCCCACAGGATCACTCTCTAGAATATGGAGAAGAAACCTAATGAAAGTTTTAGACAGTATGCGCAACGTTGGAGAGAAGTTGCCATACAAGTTCAGCCGCTGCTTTTAGAGAAAGAAACTATGATGTTGTTTATTAACACTCTAAAGACCCCTTTTATCACTCATATGTTGGGGAGTGCCACCAAAAACTTCACTGACATAGTGATGACAGGTGAAATGATCAAAAATGCTATGAGGAGCGGCAAAATTGAAGTCGGGAAAAGTACCAAAAGATCAGCCCCAAGGAGGGGAGAAAATGAGGTGAATAACACAAGTACGTATAACAAGGGGCATTTGAGGGCAACCACGGTAAGCCAGCTAAAGACAGTAACTGTCACTCATCAAGGTCTCCCAAGACGAGAACCCAGGACAAGGGTAAACACTGAAAGGACATAGCTTACGCCTATACCTATGACGTATAGGGAGCTGTACTAGAACCTATTTAAGGCGCATATTGTATCTCCTCGTCACGTGGAGCCAATGCAACCCCCATATCCCAAATGGTACGACTCAAACGTTCAATGTGAGTACCACGCAGGGATTACAGGACATTCAATAGAAAATTGCCTTGCTTTCAAAAAGTTGGTCGAAAAGTTCATTGAGATGGGAATTGTGAAGTTCAACGATTCCTCAGAACCTAGTTGCTCAGATGAAGCAGTAAATAGTTAAAAATGGGGAGAAAAGAGTTGCGATGCCTTGAACAAAGCCGGAAGGAATATTGGGGAAAGGAACCAGGGAAGAAAGGTGTCTGCCCTTACGTATTTGGAAGTGTTTTGAACAATGGAATTGTGGAAGAGACCCTTGTACTTTTAAAACTAATTTAGAGTAATGTTCAAAATAAGCTTGTTGCCTTAAGCCTAGAGGCAGTAAGAATCCTTTTGTGAAATAGGCTAGTGTCCAAAATCTTTATTTCAATGAATTGCATCTTTTTGAGTAACTATTCTTTTTCTTTACAGATTCTTTTGTTCTTGGACTTTCATTCATATATTCTTTCATTCTTTATTCATGATCATACCAATGCACATAATCGTCTTTGAATTATTCTTTGAAATTTGCTTTTGTACCTATAATAGGTACCCAAATATCAATGACAGGAGCGAACTGTTACTGACTCCCTTTTGAGTAAGGTATGTGTCTAGAGGGATCGCTGGACTTTGAAGATGATAGAGATGATACCTATCTTCTGATTTCTCAAAGATGGTAGAACAAGATGAAAATGAATCCTACATTACAAAAGGTCAGTGGATATCGCGGGCAAACAAAGATTGAAGCCTAGCTTACTATAAAAAAGGCGAGACATCATTAAGTGATTTCAAAAAAAAAAAATTCAAACATGTCTTCGCATAACCATATCAAGACATGCCTAGGCTACTGAGATATAGGCATACCGAAATTTCAAAAGAGGTCCACAAGAATATCTATAGGACACATGCTAGTGGTTTTACAATAGCCAGGCTGATCATGAGGCTAAGATATTGCTAGCTCGCCATGAAAGAGGACTACATCAGTGTGTCGTAAAGGTCAAATTGAGGAAGATAAGATTTATGTTTCTTCAAGGACTCTTCATGTGGGGGCACGGACGTCAATGGGCCAGCTTCACCAACTTCAATTCATTTTCATGATGGTCAATCACTTCACCAAGAGGGTAAGGTAGCTTCATATGCCAAAGTTACCAAGTAAATAGTCATCAAATTCAAATTCAAATCCAGATCCAAACTCAAGTCTAAATTCAGGTCCAAATCCAAATCCAAATCCAAATCCAAACCCGAATTCAAATCTAAATTCAAATTTAAAATCTAAATTCAAATCCGAATCCAAACTCAAATTCAAGTTTGAATCCAAATTCAAGTTCAGATTCAAACTCGAATAAAAAATGAAAAGAAAATAGCAAATTAAAACAAAAAAAGTGCCAGAAAATAACATGTCTAAACTGCACAATATTGAAAGTTTATGGTCTGTCAAAGATCAGACACCATATCAGTGCAGCAAAGACAACCAAAAAACCATTCAAAAAGATTTTGAAAGATAACTAAGACTTGTAAGGGTTGGCATGGAGAAGTTACCACTTACCCTTCGTACTTATCAAGTGTTAGCCAGGATATTCACCAGGGCAGCACATTTTTCGTTGATCTTGCCCACGGAAGTTAAGATTTTTTCTTCTAAGTTTTGCCAAGACCGAAGCTGAATGAGGTAGAATGGGTCCAATCTTAATATGATCAATCAAATTTGAGGAGAAGTTAATCTGTCATAGTCCGATGATGCGAGTTTATGACAAAGAGGTTCATCTTAGAAAATTTCAAAAGGGTGACCTCATATTGGAGAAGATCCTTCACATAAATGACTTCAGAAGAAAATATATGCCAAACAGGAAAGGACCTTTTTCTGACAAAGAAAGCCTATTCTAGAAGAGCATTAATATCGACTGAGATTGATGGCGAGGACCAACCCAATCTAGTAAATTTTGATTCAATCAAGAAATACTTCAAAAAGAGAGAAAAAGAAAAGAAAAGAAAAAGAAAAAGGAGAGACCAAAGTGAAAACCCGCAAAGGGCGCTTTGAGTCCAAAGGGGATTTGAGTTGAAAACCCGAAAAGGGCGGCTTAAATTTTGATCAAAAGTAGGGCACGCGGTAGTCTTGCCATGCCTGAATTAGCAATGAAGAAGTATGCTACGTCTTGGGGCATCGACAAAGTACTCCGAATCCCCTAGGCATATATTAAGCTTGGAATGGTTCTCAAGAAGTTGGAACAGAGAAGCTCAGGCCGCGATATCTGGGGCACCTAGTTGCCATCTTACTCCTTCTAATTTTGCTATCTTTGATTATTCCATTCGTTTCAAAGTGCATTCTCAATAAACTTTCTCCTTAATTGCATTTGCTTAACTTGCTTATTTCGAGTTATGATTTCACTCAATTTCCTTCTTGTCTATTGTCATGATCTTTTTCAAGCATTTTGTATTGAAATAATGGCTAGTGGACTAGTAACACTTTTATGAAAGGAGTTTTGCGTATTACCCTGGAAGTTTCTAAATAGTAGGAGAACCTGAAACAGGACTATTGTTTAGAACTTTCCAAGCTTAAGGGCTAGAAATATCTAAGTCCAAATTGAAATCATCTTTTTAGATTTTCAGTCAAAGATATTCGCTGGACAAAAAGACAAGATATTGGGTCGATGATACAATCCCGATGAAAAATGAGTAATCAAGATTATTCTCAAAAAGATATTTCGCGTTTACACGAATATCAAACATGCACATCTAGTCAAGTCACCTAAAGCGTGATCAGTTGATGGACCAAATCCTTATACCTTTGACTTGCAGTAGGTGAGATTGAAATAGATGCAGATCCTATACCCCTGAGTTACAATAAGATGGATGATACAGATCCTATACCTTGGAATTAAAGAAGGAACATATTGAAAAGGTTTCAAGTCCTATAATCTTAAATTACAGTGGGATTTTGAGGATGATACAAGTCCCCGAGGTATAATAGAATAGACCCTAAGGTTACAGAGGGGCAAACTGGCCGAGTAAAATACAATTGTTTCCTTGGATTTTGGTTAAAATACCGATTGAACAGGAAAGCAGCGTACTTTGTCAGTGATAGAGCCCTAATGAGCAATGAGCGACGACGCTTTATTTAGGATCACTCTCATGACATTTTGCATCCATTAATACATTTAGTTAGGAGCATTTGACTCATTTCGATCACAGCATCCTAATCATTTTGCATAGGCATACGCACATAAAACTGGTTATACAGGACAGGTTCCTCAGAGAACAATGTGGCAACACTGGTAAATTCACAGCCCTATCTTCCTGAGCAATAGTGGAGTAGGCTGAAAAATTCAGATTCTATCTCCTTAAGTTGGTAGTAGGGTGGGCTGAAGATTGAAGTCTTCCTGAAATAACAAGAAAGTAGATTGCAAATCTCAGATTTTGTTCGCTCGAGATAGCAGTGGAACAAATCGAAAATAGTGAAGTTTATTTCTTTGAAGTTTCAGCAGAGAAAATTGAAGTTACGAATCTCTTCTCTCTGAATTCTTTCTCCTCAAAGTTCCAGTGGAGTAGGTTAAGGCTACAAATCCCTCCTATCTGAATTTATAATGAAGATCAATCTTTATTTCTTAGAAGTTTCAGTAGAGAAGATTGAAGTTACGAATCTCTTCTCCCTAAATTCTTTCTCCTCGAAGTTCTAGTGGAGTAGGTTGAGGCTACAAATCCCTTCTCCCTGAGTTTACAATGAGGATCAATCCTTATTCAGCAAAGAAGATTGAGGTTACGAATCTCTTCTCCCTGAATTCATCTCCTTAAAGTTCCAGTGGAGAAGGTTGAGGCTACAAATCCCTCCTCCCTGAGTTTACATTGAGGATCAATCCTTACTTCTTTGAAGTTTCAGCAGAGAAGATTAAAGTTACGAATCTCTTCTCACTGAAGTCTTATCTCTTTGAAGTTATAGCAGAATAGACTAAAGATAACAGATCTTATCCCATTGAAGTTGTAGTGGGGCAGACCGAAGTTACCATGCTACAGTAAAACAGTCGCAGTGAAGTGAAGCTACAATTCCTATCTCTCTGAAGTGGCAAATGGAGTGGTCCAAGTAACAAGATGCGATGGATGAGACCGAGGCTAATTGAAGAAAAGAAGCCCGAAGAAATCAAGACTCGGCAGGGCCAGGCAAAATTGGCCCTTTTTAAGTCTTTGCTCTATTCTCGTTACACGACAATGAGCAAAGAGGGGCAGCTGTAGGAGCCCATTTTTGCCCGGCCCAGATTTAAACCCAATAGCCCAAACTAAAACAAGGCCTAATGGCCGAACATGCTAAAAATTTTTGGAAAGTACCCTAACCCTAGGGCCTTCCTAGCGCTGCACACCACGTGCCTTGTCAGCACATCCACCGCTCGAGGCCTGACCCTCGTTGACCTTCTAGCACCTGCACAAAGCAAAAAATAAATAAAGCAAAGAACAGCGACAAGACAAGCAACAGAGACCAGTGTAAAAATCGGCTATAAAGTCGAATTCAAACATGTATCAAGGGGGTTTTCTTTTGAAGAAAAAATATCATTGTACACAAGCGTATTTTTCGAAATAAAAAAAAGGGGACAAAGAACAAAAAATCAGAGAAGAGAAACCGATTTGGAGAAGGTGTATACGATTTCTTTGTTTCGTTCCTTATTTTGAAGTTCTATTTTATTTTACTTGTCTTTGTGTTATCTCACATATCCGAAAACCAAAAAGGAAGAAGAAGGGAACATACCCGAGTCCTCCCAGTCACGGCGTCAGGGGTCCGTTCCCCGTCGTCAAAATCAGCCCCAAGCACGGACGAGGGATATCACTGTTCGCCTCTTCGAGTGTTAAGGGCTTTGGCCTTCGGAGTGTTCCAAATGGGACAAAAGTGACCCATCCTCGAGCCTAGCCGGCCATCGAACATGGTGGTGGTGCGGTGGGCAGTAGGTAGACCCCATGGCCGGCCATCGAGGGAGTAGAGAGAAAGGGGGAGAGGAGCCTTAAAGTTTTTTTTCCTCTCTGAACCTAAGTGTGAAATGAAACAAAATAAAATGAATGGTTTTTAAAACTAAGAAACAAACGGCATCGTATTTGCAGAAGTCGGATATGCGTTTTTAATCCCTAAAGGGGAATTTGCGGGCATGGTCCCTCTTCTCTTGAGGGGTATTAAATGGGTCCTTTCTTTTTCTACATTGGCCACTGTAATTTTAACTTGTTTTTTGATTTGGTCCGTACCCATGCCTGTCGAAACACATAGCATAAGGATCAGGGATATTGTCCCTTTTGGTCCCTGCTAGTTTCAGCGCATTACATCCTTATCCTTGACACCCCTTTTTTATTATTTGCAATTTATTCTTTGTAATTACATTAAAATCTCAATTAAACCTTTTTTAAGTCAGCTTCGCACTTTTATTAATTCATTGTTTGTTTCTTTTGTTACCCACGCCAGCATTATTGCTATTAGTATTTTCATTTAGTAATTGTTTTTAGGTTATTTCTGATATTATATTTTTAATAGTATATTACTATTATGTTTATTGTTACTAATATTATTTTGTAACCTTCACTATTATCATTATATTTTATTGTTATTATTTGTCTTATTAATGCATCGTTGTTGTTTTACTTTTGTCGAAACCATTTTTTAAGGGGGTTTGAAAAACGGGGTTCGACTTTTAAAAATGAAAACGGGAGTCGCCACTAATCTTTTTAGGTGTGATTGGATCACCTTATAAAACATTTTGGTCTACGAATTTTTGAGAAAACGGGTTCGGGAGTCGGTTACGTGTGAGGAAGGGTTAGCACCCTCACAACGCCCAAAATTGGTACCAAATTGAATTGTTTTCTGTCTGAATGTCAAAGTTTGAAATAATTCAAAATAAGATCCCTTTAAAATTGGAATATTTTGAGCTTAAAAACTGAGAATCCTTCATTCCAAAAGAACACGAATATCACATCCAGCATGATAGGACACGATATTCTCAAACTTTTGTAACTGAAATCACCTCGTAATTTAGGAAAATTTATTAAAAGGATATTTGGTTATTTAGTCAGGCGAAAAATCGCAACCCAGCATGTTAGGGCACTATTTCCCGATTTTCTAAACATCAAACATTGCCTTATTTAAGAAAAGAAACTTTTCAATTAAATGAAATATATATTTTTTAAAACAAAGAGTAATATAGAATTTAATAAAAAATAATTTGATATAAAAATCGAGAATCCTTCGTTCCAAAAGAACACGAATATCACATCCAGCATGATAGGACACGATATTCTCAAACTTTTGTAACTGAAATCACCTCGTAATTTAGGAAAATTTATTAAAAGGATATTTGGTTATTTAGTCAAACGAAAAATTGCAACCCAGCATGTTAGGGCACTATTTCCCGAATTTCTAAACACCAAACATTGCCTTATTTAAGAAAAAAACTTTTCAATTAAATGAAATATATATTTTTAAAACAAAGAGTAATATAGAATTTAATAAAAAATAATTTGATATAATACTAAAATTATAAAAAAATAAAATATAAAAGAATTAAAAAAACAAGGAAATAAGGATTAAATCAAAATGAAAAAAGGTTGAAAAATGAAGATGAACAAAGAATAAAATAAGAACAAATTGCAGAAAATAAGAACGTAAGAGGGAGAGAAATTTGAGAGCTCTCAAGAATTTTTATTGCTTGCCAAAACTCAAGTGTGTTTTCAAGGGGGGGAGGCCTCTATTTATAGTTGAGCCTCCTCAAATCCAACGGTACAGATTAATTACATCAACGGTTAAGATTAAAGGGTATCTACAAATTAAATCTCTAAGATTACAAAATCATATCTTCTAAGATTGCATATCATATCTAAGATTGCAATCATATCTAAGATTGTATCATATCTAAGATTGCATATCATATCTAAGATTGCATATCATTGAAGATTTTATCTCCATATGAGTCAAGCTTGTAGATGGACCTTAATTTCGATCGGGCCCAAATTATATTTGTAATTCTGGACTAGGCTTGGAATTTATTTATTTATTTTTTATTATTTTGTGGTATGGGCCCGGGCAAAAATGGGGTATTACAGCTGCCCCTCTTTGCTTATTGCTGTGTAATAGGAATAAAGCAAAGACTATCAAATGACCCATTTTGCCCGGGCTCGCTTGAGTTCTTCGATCTGCTCCCCGTCGAATACAAAGAGGCCAAATCATCTTGGATCTGCTTTGATGAAAGTCAGATCTGCTATGTCTTCGATCTGTTCCCTGTAAGCACAGGGATGCCAAATCGTCTTGGATCTGCTTCGCTGCTGACTCAGGAATGCCAGATCTGCTGTGTGTTTGCTCTCCGCCAAATACAGAGATGCCAAACTTTGACTTGCTCTCCGCCAGTACAGAGACGCCAAATCATCTTAGATTTACTTCAACGTAAACACGCGAAAGCCAAATTAGCTATGTCTTTGATTTGCTCCTCGCCAGTACAAGGATGCCAAACCATCTTGGATCTGCTTCAGTATAAACATCTGAATGCCAGATCTGCTATGTGTCTGCCCTCCATCGAATATGGAGATGCTAGACTTTGATTTGCTCTCCGCAAGTACAGAGACGCCAAATCATCTTAGATTTGCTTCAACGTAAACACGTGAAAGCCAAATCAGCTATGTCTTCGATTTGCTCATCGCCAGTACAAGGATGCCAAACCATCTTGGATCTGCTTCAGTATAAACATGTGAATGCCAGATCTGCTATGTGTCTGCCCTCCATCGAATACAGAGATGCCAGACTTTGATTTGCTCTCCGCAAGTACAAAGACGCCAAATCATCTTAGATTTGCTTCAACGTAAACACGCGAAAGCCAAATCAGCTATGTCTTCGATTTGCTCATTGCCAGTACAAGGACGCCAAACCATCTTGGATCTGCTTCAGTATAAACATCTGAATGCCAGATCTGCTATGTGTCTGCCCTCCATCGAATACGGAGATGCCAGACTTTGATTTGCTCTTCGCAAGTACAGAGACGCCAAATCATCTTAGATTTGCTTCAACGTAAACACGCGAAAGCCAAATCAGCTATGTCTTCGATTTGCTCCTCGCCAGTACAAGGACGCCAAACCATCTTGGATCTGCTCTCCATCCATTATAGAGAGATAAGATCTGCTATCTTGGATCTGCTTCCTGTCCATTACAGAGAGATAAGATCTGTCATCTTGGATCTGCTCTCCATCCATTATAGAGATAAGATCTGCTATCTTGGATCTGCTCCCCGTACATTACAGAGAGATAAGATTTGTCATCTTGGATCTGCTTCCTGTCCATTACAGAGAGATAAGATCTGCTATTTTCGATCTGCTTCTCGTCCATTACAGAGAGATAAGATCTTTCATCTTGGATCTGCTCTCCATCCACTATAGAGAGATAAGATCTGCTATCTTCGATCTGCTCCCCGTCTATTACAGAGAAATAAGATCTGCTATTTTCGATCTGCTCCCCGTCTATTACAGAGAGATAAGATCTGTCATCTTGGATCTGCTCTCCATCCACTATAGAGAGATAAGATCTGCTATCTTCGATCTGCTCTCCGTCCATTACAGAGAGATAAGATCTATCATCTTTGATCTACATTGCCCCTAGAGGACATAACCTGTAGAATGCGTATGTGTTTATGCCTAATGATTAGGATGCCCTGATCGAAATGAGTCAAATGCTCCTAATTAGACATGTTATAATGCAAGATGTTATGAGAATGATTTCTATTTCAGATGTCATTACTCAAAGTTTCATCGCTTGCCTTTCTCAATGTCAATCAAACTCCATTTGTATGCTTTGGATCAATTAGGTTCTATTGTACCATCCTCTGAATGTTACGACCAACTGGAGATGTTTTAAAAAGATGATCCCCTCCTAGGATCGAATCGTTTGAACTATCCAATCACCATTTGGACTGAAGAAGAAATTCTCTCGAGGACCTCTGATCCTTACTCAATGGGAATTCCTTAAACAATTGTCATGTTTTAGTTTCTTGTATTATCTAGAAATTTCCAGAGTAATATGTAAAACTTCGTTTGTGAAAATATTTTAGTTCATCAATCATCGTTTCAATGCAACATGCTTTATGAATAATAGACAACAGATAAATTGATCTTTGAGGATAATTAGAGTTTGAAAGATTTATCAAAAAAAATAGAGGTTAATCTAGGAATCTATCTTTGTGAGGAAAGAGAATTCAAAGATATTAAACAACAAAAAATCAGATGCCCTAGATATCGCAGCTTAGGCTTCCATATACAAATTCCATGAAGACTGCTTTGAGTTTAACATGTGTTTAGAAGACCCAAAGTACTTTGTAGATGCCCCGGTATGTAACATACTCCGCTTCTTATCGAATCAGGTATAACAAGGTCACTGCATGCCTTTCAAAATTTGAGCCGCCCTTTCGGGTTTTCAACTCAAAACCTCTTTGGTCTCAAGGCGCCCTTTGCGGGTTTTCACCTTGACCTCTCCATTTTCTTTTTTCTTTTTTCTTTTTTCTTTTTTCTTTTTTCTTCTTTTTTTTTTCTTTTTCCTCTTTTTTTTTGTTTTTGGAATAGAAGTCTCAAAGCGCCCTTTGCGGGTTTTTACCTTGGCTTCTGTGAGAAATTCTTGTGGAGGAACCCTCTTTGTCATAAGTCTGTGTCGTCCATTTGATTAGGATGAAAATTTTCCAATTAAGCTCACTGGAGGTATTCATAAACTCATAAGAAAGGGATTGCCCCAGCAGCAATCCTGGCTGTCGTTTGACAAACACATAGCTTCAATGATGTCTCTGAAGCATCCACAAACTTCATAAATTGCCCTAGTTGTAAGGCTGTTAAATGAGCGTAGTAAATAGGGGCCACGACTGATATGGCTGTGGTGCTCCTTTGATACACATAAGATAGAGAATGAACCAGTTCATGTAGATCATCAGCTGAAAGCCCAATCTAGTCTAAGAGAACATGATAGTAGGTCGGCCTTGTGGTCCAGCATGAGCACAAAGGTAAAAATTATTATTCTTCGGATTGCATATTTTGTTGTCAATGACAGTACCAGGTAGTACATCGTCGGAAGATCCTTGCTGAAAAACTTGGTATGATGGTTCTTTTGTGCAACAATAACCACAAACTTAGGGTTCCAATCCTCATCAAGGAACTTGCAAGCCTCAATAACTTGATCAAGCTCTTTGTTCAAAACTTGATTGAACTAAGACTCACTAACCTCATCCTTGAAAATAATTATCTGATCAGGCTTCCTCTTCTCTGAACTTGCATAGGAGTTTAATAAAGCTTTCTTCAGTATACCCTCATCCACTTTGTCAGAAACTGGTTTGAGAAATGAATCTATCATTTCAAGCTTTGAAGACTGTGTACGAACTGATGCCCTATAGTGGGAAATCAAAAGCCATTGCCTAAAGTAAATCAACACCGCGGTTGATGGAATACCAAGCTGCTCAGGAGAGCCATGAGACACATCCATGCCAAGAATGATGGTTGGAACCTTTGAAACAACTGGAATTGAAGGTGTTTGCTCCAGCATAAGAGCAAGTAGTAGCTTTTTATGCCAATTTTTACAAAGTCTCGGTCATCTTCTGTATTCTTTTGTTGATTTGTCCTTTTGGCCACCTTTGATGTACTGTGATAGGGTGCCTAATCTTTAAACAGATTGCTAATCTTTGTGCAGTTGAGGATGATTTTTCGGGACCCTCTTTTATTTCTCATTTTTTTTCTTTTTTCTTTTTTCTTTTTTCTTTTTTTGTTTTTGAATCGATGACTATTGACTTTGTAATATTGGCATACGAAGCTACTCTCTCCCTCTTAATAGAGCAGTCAACAGCCACAAAGATGATCCATTACTAGCTTGAAACTTTTGACGAACACGGGCCCATAACAGACATGCCCCATAAGTCTTGACTCCTTAAATTCGGCATTTTTGACATGATCCATTTTCAAGATGGTCCAACAGTGTCCAAACCTCATGCTTTTCCTGGTCATCATGCACTCCTCTAACATTCTAGGCTTCTTTTACCTTGACAACATTTTTTGAAATAGCCTCCACGAGGTCTCGTCTTGGCTCCTTGGCTATGTATATTCCAATTTCACAACCTTTCCTTTTTTAAGGTTATACCTTCTTCATGGGGTAAAATCTGTTTTTCTCCTTACTTTACCATTTCCAACAAATCAGGAGATATGTTACAATCTTTATCATCTTTAAAGTACTGAGATTCCTTTAAACACATGTCGCGCTCAAAAAAGAAATCTGAATCTGTAATATCGTTGCCCCTGTCATTGATATCTAGAGATCTACTATAGGCATAAAGGAATATACAAGGAATGAATTCAAGAATGACTATTTACATGTTATGAATACAATGAAAATTTAAAAAGAATTTTGAAGGTCAAAAGAATATTTATCTGTATAAAAGAATGAAAGAATATTCGCTCGTATTGATAACAAAAGTATGTTTTATTGAAACAAAAACGTCTGAACACGAGCCTATTTCACAAATGAAATCTTGTTACTCCTAGGCTTTAGAGTAACAAGAGTGTTCTGCAGATTACTCTGTATAATTTCTAAAGACTACACGAAGTTCTTCCGCAGTCCAATTGTTTAAGGACTTTCCAGGTTAGTAAGAACGGATGCCTTCTAGATTTCCTTAATCAGTCCCTTCTTCATGTGTGGCATTGATGGAACGATTTTCATTTCAAAAGACCCCTGTCTCCGGGTAAACTATCCCTCCGGATAAAAAAGTCTAGGATATGTAAGGGAACGTCTTCTTTACTCAGCCGTGACCCTCTTTTCTCTTCCTTTCTCTTTTTAACCTTAACTAATTAGGGTTTTTTTATGAATTTAAATACATTTGATGTGATGCAATGCAAATGCATGAATGCAAAAGAAAAGGAGAAATTCCATTAGAATAACTTTTCTAGAAAACAAATTTCTTTACATGAAAATAGATTACATATGCGGTCTTGCCCTTCATAGTCCAAGTGGAAACACTGATCTTCTCTTCATGGTCGAATCCTGTAAATTCTCCAAAAGATGCCTTTTCTTGCTGCTTGATCTGAGCCTCGATCTCTTGCTCGCTTATCTCCATGATACTTATCAAAAAGTACCAGCTCTTTGATAGTCTTCGTTGGCTTGAATCTTTGGCAATTAAATCAAGTCATGTATTCCTTCGTGGACTTCCGTCTTTCTCTCGTCATACTCTTGGATAGCTTTCGTTGGCTTGAATCTCTGGCAATTAAATCATGTGTTCCTTCGTGGACTACCAGCTTTCTCTCATCGTGTTTACTTGGACTATATTCAGACTACCACACTATAATCCACTTTATCAAGAAATTTGTTTCCTTATGAGAAACTATTCTATTTAGGAATCGAATTTCAAATCAACATCTTCTTTTCTTTGATGTAATGTCGATTCTGATTCAGTTTCATTTTAGAAAATGTTATTTAAGGAACAAAAGTCTTTTCATAAAACAGATGACAAATTCGCTTTCGCTCATAGGCCTAGAGTCTTAACCCTATCTAATAACAAAGTTAACTCTCGACCTCTATCGGACTGAAGCTCATATTAGTGCTCAATGCGTCAGCTTGTACCGCCAAAGTCTATAAATAATCGGCTACCTCTTGAATTTGAGCTATGACTTCACCCATGAGGTAATCCTTACAGCCAAGAGCACCTCCTTCAATACCTGTGAAGTTGTTCTAATTATCTTGAAAGATTGGTGAACAAGTAAGCATTCCTGCTTCGCAGCATGCTGCCTTAAAATGATATCCAACATTCTTAGTGCTTCTTGAGAGTCTTCAGATTTTTTGCCCCTGCAGAGCATTTGAATTGCGTATCTTCGCAGCATGGCTAATCTCTAGTTTAAAGGTTTAACCTCTGTCCCTCAGGTCCATTTGAGCTATCCCGACCATCAGAGCTTGCATTTCCATTATTTCTAATAGGTGTAACATCCTAAAGTACAACAATAAACTCAAGCTTGTTGTTTGGTAGCTGCCTTATAGTAAATGATCCTTTCTATAGGCAAAATTCTTTCCATCCCACTCGTTTTTTTTTACATTTTGTCAATTATTTTCCTCCTAAAACCCGTATCATCCCCAGGGCGACCATCTTCAAATGGAAGAAGTGTCCATCAACTCCTCATGCTTACCTTGAAGTAACCTACGCCTTGTCATGGAGTGTTAAACAATCTTCTTTACAACATTAAATGGCGGAAGAGGCAAGGATTCGAATATCGAGTGATGGCCTGAAATAGTTACTCGTTTATCTTCATATTAAACAAGTAAGGTAGATCATAATTCAAGTAGAATATCTGCTTAATTCTGTTATCCTAATGGGCCCAAATATCCTTCAATCCTTGAAACTCATTTTGTGCCGAGCTGATGCGAGTGAAATCCCACAACTCTGATATATATCCCCTGGTGACACTATCTCCTTTCTCTAACTAGGTTTTCTCTGACCACGCACAAACGGAAGAGTTGTCATCCACTTTATTAAGACATTCATTCCTCATTACAAAACTTCTTAACTTAGAAATCGAACCTTGAATTTATACCTTTTAATCATGAATGACATGCAATGATGACAAAAATAAAAAAATAAGTCAGTATCATATAAAAAGATGTAATAAACAAGCACATATAAAGGTAGGTACTAAAGGTCGTCACCATACTACCTAGGGCAAGCACTTAAAGTTCACTATATGTAGTTCGGCACTAAAGTAAAGGGTACCCAAACCACCAGATTCCTCGATCCTCACCCATTATAGGCTCATATGGACCAAGTTCGGTTTAGGGGGATTCATTTCCCTACGACCATACGGAGATGAAAATCTCACGAAGTCTATAGGTACAGATGTTTCCCGGAAGCAATCCACTAACTCATACGAAGGTGAAAACCTCACGAAAGCTTAGTTTCTTACTCCCACTTAAAAGGTATGACCAACGGTCATGCAAATGCAATGTGTGCGAGAAAAATAACAAACATATGTAGCAAACACATGTAAAGGGATCATATTTTAAAACCGAGTTTTCAATTTTTCGACAAAAAGACAGAAATTAATCAATTTTACGGCTTGACTCTCTTATTGGTCCCCAGTAGAGTCGCCAAGCCGTCGAAACCATTTTTTAAGAGGGTTTGAAAAACGGGGTTCGACTTTTAAAAATGAAAACGGGAGTCGCCACTAGAGGTGATCATGGGTTGGGCGGCCCGGCCCGGCCCGAAGGCCCGCCCGAAAAATGGGAGAGTTTGGGTAAAAATATAGGCCCGAAATATGGGTTTGGGCAAAAATATGAGGCCCGTTTAGAAAACGGGCCGGGCCTCGGGCCAACCCTTTTTGGCCCGGGCCCAGCCCGGCCCGGCCCGAATTAGATAAATATATTTTTTTATTTTTTATTTTTTTAAGTATATATAATTTTTAACTTTATTTTTTTTAGTTTTTGTATTGTTTTAAGAATTGTTTATCTCAATTTTATTTTGTTCCTTATTTTAATATTTGTTTTTATATTTTTTAATTTATTTAATTTATTATATTTTTAAATTTTTTAATGAAATAAGCAAAAAAAAATAATATGGGCCGGGCCGGGCCGGGCCGGGCTCGGGCCTAGCATTTTTATTCCGGGCCGGGCTTGGACAAAATTTTAGGCCCATATTTCAGGCCGGGCCGGGCCGGGCCCGGGCCTAGAAAACGGGCCGAAATTTTTTTCTGGGCCCGGCCCGAACCCGGCCCGGCCCGGCCCATGATCACCTCTAGTCGCCACCAATCTTTTTAGGTGTGATTGGATCACCTTATAAAACATTTTGGTCTACGAATTTTTGAGAAAACGGGTCGGGAGTCGGTTACGTGTGAGGAAGGGTTAGCACCCTCATAACGCCCAAAATTGGTACCAAATTGAATTGTTTTCTGTCTGAATGTCAAGGTTTGAAATAATTCAAAATAAGATCCCTTTAAAATTGGAATATTTTGAGTTTAAAAACCGAGAATCCTTCGTTCCAAAAGAACACGAATATCACATCCAGCATGATAGGACACGATATTCTCAAACTTTTGTAACTGAAATCACCTCGTAATTTAGGAAAATTTATTAAAAGGATATTTGGTTATTTAGTCAGGCGAAAAATCGCAACCCAGCATGTTAGGGCACTATTTCCCGATTTTCTAAACATCAAACATTGCCTTATTTAAGAAAAGAAACTTTTCAATTAAATGAAATATATATTTTTTAAAACAAAGAGTAATATAGAATTTAATAAAAAATAATTTGATATAAAAATCGAGAATCCTTCGTTCCAAAAGAACACGAATATCACATCCAGCATGATAGGACACGATATTCTCAAACTTTTGTAACTGAAATCACCTCGTAATTTAGGAAAATTTATTAAAAGGATATTTGGTTATTTAGTCAAACGAAAAATCGCAACCCAGCATGTTAGGGCACTATTTCCCGAATTTCTAAACACCAAACATTGCCTTATTTAAGAAAAAAACTTTTCAATTAAATGAAATATATATTTTTAAAACAAAGAGTAATATAGAATTTAATAAAAAATAATTTGATATAATACTAAAATTATAAAAAAATAAAATATAAAAGAATTAAAAAAACAAGGAAATAGGGATTAAATCAAAATGAAAAAAGGTTGAAAAATGAAGATGAACAAAGAATAAAATAAAAACAAATTGCAGAAAATAAAAACGTAAGAGGGAGAGAAATTTGAGAGCTCTCAAGAATTTTTATTGCTTGCCAAAACTCAAGTGTGTTTTCAATGAGGGGGGGAGGCCTCTATTTATAGTTGAGCCTCCTCAAATCCAACAGTACAGATTAATTACATCAACGGTTAAGATTAAAGGGTATCTACAAATTAAATCTCTAAGATTACAAAATCATATCATCTAAGATTGCATATCATATCTAAGATTGCAATCATATCTAAGATTGTATCATATCTAAGATTGCATATCATATCTAAGATTGCATATCATTGAAGATTTTATCTCCATATGAGTCAAGCTTGTAGATGGACCTTAATTCCGATCGGGCCCAAATTATATTTGTAATTCTGGACTAGGCTTGGAATTTATTTATTTATTTTTTATTATTTTGTGGTATGGGCCCGGGCAAAAATGGGGTATTACAACTTTATTATTATTATATATTGTTATTATTATTAGGTTATATTTAGTATTATTTTTTAATATTATGTTTTACTATTATATGTATTATTCTTATTTATAGTTTTGTTTGTATATTATTATTTACTATTATTACTATTGATATATTATTATTCGTATTATATTATTAGTATCATTTCCATTATTTCTCTGTTATTATCACTATAGTTATTATATATTTTTTATATATTTTTATATTTCAACATATTTAATAATAATTTTTTATGTTCTTTTAATATTATATTTTCATTATTTTATTTGCTGCTATATATATTGTGTTATATTATGATTTTCATTATTATGGCATCTTTTTATCTTATTACATTTATTATTATTATTAACGTATTAGTATGATAATTACCTTTTTTATTAACCTATTTATCATTTCCTTACTACTTTCTATTATTATATCTAATGTCATTACTACTTTTATTATTATAATTATTCTTCTTTATTACTATTATTATTACTTGGTTGTATTATTCTGGTAATATTACGACTGAAATTATTATTGCATTTTTTATTTTATGTGTTCTCTATCGTTATTTGTATTATCACCTTTATTATACTGTTTCGCATGGTTATACTATGAACTCGTGCGCATTAAACCTTTACTCGTCATAAATACGTTTTATCGATACCCCGCGTTTTACAATTCGAGATAATCGTGCCCTAACTCACTGGGCTTCGATTTTTCTCATTTAATCTAAACAACGGGATATCCCTTTTAAAATCATGATCCAAGTTTTGAAATAAAAACTTATTCTCGGATACTCGAGACATCGTGTTCTAACTTACTGAATACGATGTCTTGTCTCGAGATAAGATCTTTTACAAATAAAGGCAATATTCGGTGTTTGGAAATACGTGAGATAGTACCCTAACTTACTGGGTTTCGATTTTCCTCGTTTAATCTAAATAGTTGAATATCCTTTTTGTTTTTAAATAAAAATGCACACTTGTTCTCAAAGGTTCTAAGCGTCATATCCTAACTTACTGGACGTGACATTTTATTGCTTCGAGACAAGAATGGTTTCCAACATTTCATTTCATTTTATTCAAACCTCTCAAATAAAGAGGGATCGTATTTCAAATTCTTTCAAATTTTCAAATATCCGACACTAAGACACTAATTAATCAACTAGGTACCAATTTTGGGCGTATCGAGGGTGCTAATCCTTCCTCGTGCGTAACTGACTCCCGAACCCTTTTTCTGGCTTTTCGTATATCAAAGTCGTTGTTTTGATAAATCAAATTGTTTATTAAAAACAACCACATTTTAAGGTGACCCGATCATACCTCAACAAAAATGATTGGTGGCGACTCCTGTTTTACTTTCAATTTCAAAATCAAAGTCGAATTCCCATTTCCAAAAAATGGTTTCGACAGTAGTTGTAAAATGAATGCTATTCGAATAGAAAATTGGGAACCTGTAAAAAGACCAATAAATGTTAATGGAATAAATGGTAATAAAACTCTAATATATTATAAGGCTAGGAATATACCAATCTACATAAATAATGTAAAATTTGTAATTCCTAAAATACTATGCTTTCCGGATATGAATGGTGATATATTATTGGGAAATAATTTTATAAAACAATATTTACCATTTTCCATTGATAAAAAGTCATTTATGTTATTTATAGAAAAAACTTCTATAGAAATACCAATAGTTAAAAATCCTAAATTTATTTGTACTAATTCTTGCTGATTTTCTTTCCAGGCCTTATGGATAGAAGTAAAAAACCTCTAGAAATAGTTGGAGAATGGACTACGGTTCATAAAAAACCCAACAAGGGAAAAGCAAGAAATCCTAATCAAGGATTTATTCCAGCTCAAGTACCATTTTATCCTAATCAAGGATATTATGTACAATATCCAATGGTAAGACAACCAATTGGAACACAATTTTCATTTACATCAAAAACAGTAAGTCAATCACAATGGTCTCAAGATCCAAATTCGACATTTCAAGCTAATTATGCTGAAGTTATTCAAGGAGTGGAAAATTTGTTAAACTAACAAATATTTCCTAAAATAAAAGATTTTTTATAATTCAGGATTACTGTTGGAATATTACAAATTCATTAACGAAATATGGAAAACCCATATTTTGGAACAAAGAGCAAATTTTAGACGAGCTCTTACAAAGTTTTCTCAATTTTTAGTTGAAAAAACAACTAAAGAAAATAAAGTTCATGATTTATTACTAAAATTTATTTTATATAGAGAATGGAAGGAAATTTATATAGAAGATATGGATATTAAGGAGATAAATAATCTTCTTGATATATTTCAATATTTTATTGATAATGGGATAAATAGTCCTATTATAAATAAAATGTTTAGAATATATTTATTTCATAAATCAAGAAGAATTTTATCTGTTGAAATTTTTACAAAAATAAAAGGAGCAGTTTGCAACCAGCAAGCTCAATTTCAAAAAGCTTTTTCTGAATATTTTCTACAAGCCTATGTTTTTATGAGAACAATTTCCTACTATAAAATTTAGGCTTAATCACGAACCATTTGATGTAAATACTATTGAATGGGGATTTGTTAAAGAAATAATAGTTCAAAATCTTTCTTTTGATTGATTAAAAGATTTTCCTGCTATAGTAAAATCCAAATTATCAAGTTTTCCTAATGTGGATTTCTTTTATTATTTTCATATTGAAATAAGTAGTCTTATTGGTATAGCTGAAAAAGAAAAATTTTATCAGCCTTATCAAATCTGGATTATACAAACAATGTTTGGAGGAAGAAACCTATCATCTGCAAATGAAGATAAAGAACATTTGTCAAAAATCATTGACATATGTTATAATAATTTCTCTTATTATCAAGTCCAAGCCGGAATTGATTTAATGATCAAGGCCCAGTATCTACTTCAACAGGATACTTATATTCTCTGGACGGATGGAAGAAGAATATTGACATACAACACTGGAAAACACCAACAAGAAAGAAATGAAGAATCCGTGCAGTTACTAAAAAAGATAGCTGATATGGAAATTGATGATTGTCCATTAACAATGGAAATCAAAGACACATGGGAGAGTTGGAATTCACCACCACTTTCACCAGAATCATTACATCTGGATGAGATAGAAGAAATGAATCTTGTCAACATTCAAGAAGGATAAAGACAATAACACGTGGAAAGAAGATAACCAAGTAACCAACTTAGAGGAAGCCTAAAGATAAAAGCATCTAGAAGATTGCAACGTGGAAGCAAATCCATAAAGCAACAAGCCAAAGCAACATAGAAGTAACCATGATGTGACAAAAGATGGAAATAACCATTAAATAAGACAAGGCGAAAAAAGGATACGTGGAAGCAGCCACAAGATTGATGAGACAAGATCCTTGTCATGGGAGAGAGTAAAAATTTTAAAGGAAAATAAATAAGAGAGTAAAATTTTGGGGAAAAATATTCAAAAAAAATTGGAGGGGGGAATGGGTTTGGGGTAGGGGGATTAGGGTGGGAGAGGAGTAAAAGTTTTGAGAGGAAGTGGAAGAGAGTAAAAATTTTGAAGTGAAAGTAAAAGCATTTAGGGGTTAGATAAAAATGTAAAATATTATAGTTTCGTATTCGGTTTGTTAGTATTATTCGAGTTTGAAAACTCAACTCGATTTAAACTCAAAATTTGAAATTTTTTTCTACTCAAATCGATTTTTACTCACCCCTACTCAAGAGACATCCTTTTTAATTTGAAAAATTTCTTACCTCAATTACTTAAAATGAATCACAAATGATTATTCCATTAACATTATAAATACTCTTCAATTTTGGTAGATTCCATAATGAAAATAGCCTTATCTGTGGTAGATGAAATTCCATGATAGCCTTTCCTTTTTGAACCCATTCAAATTCTAATGCTAATATTTCCTCTAGCTTGTTACGTAAACTTTGTTACCTAAGCTCTTGTACATTTAGTGGCATGCAATTTGGAGAGAATTTTTTTTTTTCATGTTTTTACAATTAGCTATTAGGAGACAACAATTTTTTTCACGTTTTTACAATTATATATATCAAGAAATTTAAGAGAAGGGAACATGCTAAGATTAAGATAAACTTGAAGAAAAGTAGATATCCTTTATTACAACTGAGATTGCACTCCTTAGTGTATAACTCCCCAAAATTTAATCGGTATAGATATTACAACCACATAATTTAATATATTGGATCAGAGCCAATGATTTTGAAAAATTATTATGTTTGAGTTGACAAATTTTGACAACAAATATATTTAGACTATGATTTTATTTGATTGCAAATAATACGATATCACACACTACTAGAAAAGACATTCAAATGGATTTTCTCTCTATGCACTTATTTAATCAAAATTCACCATTTATATGTAAGTTGTAACAACATAATAAAACAAAATAAAATAAAATAAAATAAAATAAAGGAAGGAAGGAAGGAGGGTTAGATGTAGTGATTTTTATTTTAGTGAAATAGATTAAAATTTATGATTTAGAAACATTTGATTTAAGGGTTACAAACATTTTAATTCTTATATTAAAAGTTTTCACTATAATTTTTATTTTATTTCAAGGTTTGAATTGTTATAGATTTATAGTATCACTTTAATTTTGAATAGTTTTTAAACAGAATTCTTTGTATTTGTACATATATTTATATTTTGATTGTAGTTGTAACTACAATCGTAATTTCATCTAGAAAATTCATTTAAATTATTTTAATATGAATAATTTCAGTTTAAATTATTTTTTGTTCAGTTTATCAATTTCTAAAATCAAACTAAATTAATATATTTTTAATTAAGCTCAATTTAGTTTAAAATTTTTTTGAATTAAAGGATGAAAGTAAATATAAATATTGATGTATGCTTTAAAACTTTAAATTAAAATTTAGAGTAAAGAGTGAGAAGTAAAAGTTTAAGGGAAAAATAAAATGTTCTGGAGATTTGGGGGAGTAAAATGGGAGAAATATTCAAAAAAAATGGGAGAAAATGAGTTTGTGGTAGAGGGTTGGGATGAGATATGAGTAAAAGTTTTAGGAGGAAAGTGGGGGAGAGTAAAAATTTTGGGGGAAAGTAAATAGGGTAGTAAATTTTGGGAAGAATATATTCAAAAAAAAAAAAAGGGGAGATAATGGGTTTGGGGTTGAGAAGGGAGAGAAGTAAAAGTTTTAGGGAGGGTGATGAGTAAAAATTTTGAGGGGAATGAGGGAGAAAGTAAAACTTTTGAGGAAAATAAATAGAAGAGTAAAATTTCAGGGGAAAATATTCAAAAAAAAATAAGGGATGGGGAATGGGTTTGGGTTGGAGGAGGGGGTTTGAGGTGAGAGAAGAGTAAAAGTTTTGAGAGGAAGTGGGAGAGAGTAAAAATTTTGACAAGAAAGTGAAAGGGTTTGGGGTTTTAGGATAAAATGTAGAATATTATAGTTTGTTATTCGGTTTATTTGAATTATTTGAGTTATTCGGATTCAAAAATTAAATTCGATTTAAACTCGAAATTCGAAAAAAAAATTTGAGTTGACTTAAATAACTCAATTCGTTTAACTCGAATTTGAATTTTTTTCTATTTTTTCAAGTCGAATCGAGTTTTACTCACCCCTACTTGAGACAACCTTTTTAATTTGGAAAATATCTTACCTCAATTACTTCCAAATGAATCACAAATGATTATTCCATTAACACCGTAAATACTCTTCAATCTTCCACAATGAAAATAGCCTTAGTTGTGGTAAATGAAATTTCAGGATAGCCTTTCCTTTTTGAACGCATTCAGGTTCTCCTCTAGCTTGTTACACTCTGTTACGCCAAGCTCTTGTAAATTTAGTGGCATGCAATTTGGAGACAACAATTTTTTTCATGTTTTTACAATTATATATATATCAAGAAATTTAAGAGAGAAAATGACATATCATTCACAACAATTGAGATTGCACTCCTTAATGTATAGCTCCCCAACATGTGAAAGTATAATTTAATTGGTATAGCTATTACAACGACATAACTTAATATACTATATCAGTGCCAATGGCCTCTAACACTAATGATTTTAAAAAACTATCATATTTGAATTGACAAATTTGACAACAAATATATTTGAATTATGATCTATTTAGCTGCAAATAATACGATATTACATACTACTAGAAGAGACACTAAAATGCATTTTCTCTCTTTACATTTACTTAATCAAAATTCATCATTTACATGTAAGTTGTAACAACACGATAAAATAAAATAAAATAAAATAAGAAAAAGGAAGGAAGGTTAGATGCTGTGGTTTTATTTTAATGAAATAGATTAAAATTTATGCTTTAGAAACACTCAATTTGAGTTGAGGGTTAATTTTAATTCTTATAATTCTTATATTAAAAGCTTTCAGTATAGTTTTTATTTTTTATTTTTAAGTTTTAAGTTGTTGTAAATTTATTGTGTCACTTTAATTTTGGATAGTTTTTAAATAGAAATCTTTGTATTTGTACATATAATTATATTTTGATTGTAGTTGTAACTACAATCCTAATTTTATCTAAAAAATTCATTTAAATTATTTTAATATGAATAATTTCAGTTTAAATTATTTTTTTCCAGCCAAACCAAATTAATACATTTTTAATTAAGTTCAATTTAGTTTAAAAGTTTTGTAAATTAAATGATGAAAGTAAATATAAATATTGCTGTATGCTTTAAAACGTCAATTTAAAATTTTAAATGGTAAAATATGATACAAAATGATTTGAAAAAATATTCAAGTTTGACAAACACATTTAATTATGTTATGTATAATTTTTACAACGAATCTTTATAGAATAATTTAAAAATACTAAAAGATGGAAGAGAGTTAAAAGAATTTTTTTTGTTTCTATACTTCAATTTACAAGAGTTTTTATGTCTCTTCATAGAGATATATTCGTCCATTATAAACAACTGTATCTTTTTAACAATAAATATAATTATTTAATAGATATGTATTTAAAAAAATATTATTAAATAATATAACTTTTGATAATAAAAAACATAACTCATCATTATAATTAGTGATATAACTTTTGGATCATTTGGAATATTTCAATTATAACTATTAGAACAATATAAATATTAAAAAAATAGTTCGACGATAAAAGTCATAATATATATACCACTATGACACGTGTAAATTTTCCATAATTTCAACATATAAAATGGTGATGATAATAATAAGATGGATGGTGAAATTAAAAGATGAAAATAATGCCAATGACTAATGGTATTTTGACATTTGAATATAAAACTTGAAAATACTATTAAGCCAACCGTAATTAATGTTGGCTCAAAATTAGACCTATCCATGGACCAAGTTGTTTGGTCCGGTTCGAAAAGTGGGAAGGTTTAGGTAAAAATATAAATTCGAAAAATGAGTTTAGAAAATGGTTTGAGCCTTAGGTAAGGCTTTCTTGACTCAAGCCCGATTCGGCCCGAATATTAAAATTAAAAAAAAATGTTTCTTTTGCTTTTTTTATTATTTTCTTACTTTTTTTATTTTTATTTTCACTATTTTACTACCATTTCACAATTATATTACTACTATTTTTTATTATTTGTATATTATATAACTCTTGTTTTATTATTAATTTTGTTACTATTCTTCATATTTGCTTGTTAAGTTATATTTATATTAGTGTTATTTAAGTATACATATTTTTTAATTTATTTTTAATTTGTTAGGAAATATTTATTTTATTATTTTTAATATTTTTAATGTATTATATTGAAAAAAATATATAAAAAATACGGGTGAACCGAGCCGGGCCTAAATTTTAGTATTTTTATCCAGATTGGGTTCGGACAAACTTTTAAACCTGTTTTTTAGGTTGGGCATAGGCCTAGCAAATGGGCCTATATTTTTTTGTTGGACCTAGCCTATGGACATCTCTACTCAAAGTCAAATGATAGCTTACTAAAATTTTTAATTAGATTTTTATTTGATAAATTTGAATTTTAAAATTTTTTAATTTTCATTTTAGAATTTTTTTTAAAAAATTAAAAATCTATTTTTTTTAATACACAATAATTTCAGGTTAAGTTTTCCAATTAAGCTAAGTGCCACATACCACATCATAAGACTAAATTGATTAACAGGAATGTTACTTTAAGTACCAATTTAGATTAAAAAAAAGTTCAAGTACCATAATGAAAAAAATTAATTAAGTTTTTTAAGGGTTTCATTGAGATCTCTCTTACTATCAAAGTGTTTATCATTTTCATTAAAAAAAAAAACATGACTATAAGTTTGGAGTGCATTTAAAGGTTTATATCATGACATTATTATATTTTAATTATACCATTATGTTACAATTTATGCATGGAGCAAAATAAAGTGTATAAAATGATGAATCAGATTTTGGATTCCATCCTCTGTTATTCTTATTTAATGTTTACTTTATTCATAATATCACCTGAGGTTCCTTTTATTATCCTTCTCAAAGTCGATTATAGTATGTATGGGTATGTTGATTTTTACTCTTCTCAACCAAAAACTAGAGCATGGAAAAGCAAAACTTTATAAATACATAACAATATTTTAAGTCTGTTTGGCTGGATTACCAAATCAACACTGCAAATGCTCTTCAATTCAAGTAAATCTCTCAATGTCATTTCCTTCAATCGTGGAAGACAAAATTCCATGGTAACCCTTCCTCTTTCTTCTGATGCTATTATTTCCTCCAGTTGGTTACTTTCCGAAACCTCAAGCTGTTCTAAATTTGGCGGCACACAGTTTGGAGAGAACAACCATTTCGTATTATTTAAATCCCATATAAAAAGATTTTTGAGAGAGGAAAAACCTGGAGAAAATCAGGAATTCTTCTTCATGAGACTCGGAAGTGTAATCAAAGACACTGAATTCCTCAATGTCACGGGGAAGCATAATCTGATTGGGATAGACACTACCAACCCGTAATTCAATCGTTTTTTATGCAGATTTTTCCACTTCCCATACTTTTCTACCCACAACGATGAAGTATTGACGAGGCTCTTCTCGACCATGAAAAGCTTGGACATACATGTTCAAGTTGTGAAAGTCGTAAAACAGCCCTTCAAAGGTGTTGAGATTTGGCCTGCATTGCAACAAAGAAACCAGCAGCAAGCTTATTTTGTTTTGATATTTTGTTCCCATGTAACTTAATTTAGTTTGGTTGTAATTTGTCCTTATAGCTAAAAGGACTTGTTTTAATTTGATTTGATTTTTGATGTAATAGCTGGACATGCTAGTTTGAATTTCTTGTAATTTAGGTCAGTCTAAGTGACTTACTAGGGGGAATAGGTAAATCATTATGCTTTGGCTTGTAATTTGTATCTCTTTATATTTTTTCTTTTGTTTTTAATCATAATATATGAATGTTGCTGTTTTATCATCCGTTTAGTGCTCAAGTTCTTTTTCTCTCGGTTTTGCTTTTGTTTCTTGAGCTTTCTGTTTTGTTGTTGTTGTTTCGATTGTGTTACAAGCTAATTACCGATATAGGTAATCACCTTTGCTTACCACCATCGGTAATCACCTTTGTTTACTAACATTGGTAATCATCCTTGTTTCACCATCGGTAATAGCCTTCTTGTTACCACAAAACTGATTTCCATCATAGGTAATCCCCTTTTCGTTCCAACAAAAGGTTTCCAATTTCTTCAACTCACCAACCTCTTTTCCACTTACGAGCGCTTCACCAACATTCAATTCTTGAAGGCAAGAAGGTCTGGGGAATATTCCATTTGGGATCTCATATATGTTCGTATTACCTAGTATTAGGCACTTGAGGTTCGACAAGTTTTGCATTCCATGAGGGACATCCTTGATGGCTGTTCTTCGAAAATCTAACTCCTTTAAAGCTCGAAGATTTGACAATGATGGCACATAACTTAAACGAAAACAACTAGCAAGCAACAACGCAGTGAGATTTTTCAAATTGGATATGGAATTTGGGAGACTCTCAATAAGATTAAAAGAAAGATCAACAACCTTGAGTCCATCCATATGGCTGAAGAAACCTTCCGAAATCCTCTGTATACCACTACCAGACAGAAACAATGTTGTGAGCATCGGACACTTTGGTGGTGACATTTCCGAGGGATACAGAACTTCCAACTCCCAATTCCTCATCAATGAAACCTTCTCCAAATCCTCACTCCATTCTTGCACATTTGGTGGCCCCCTTAATCCCATTCCTGCTTTTACAAAAAATCGAGGTTTTGCACTTGTGATATGTAATGCCATATCCCTTACAAGATCGTGCATCTTTACACATCTTTCATCTTTAGTTTCAGAAAAAACTTCTAACAAACAATTGTTTAAGAGTCTATTCATTATTGCACGACCCCTGTCAAACTCTGCCTGCCTGCTATCCATTTCTTCCAAAGCCTTTCTGCAATCCAAAGTCGAACAAGCTCTCTCTCCTCAATTTCCCAATCTTCAGGATATAATGCACAACTGAGGAAACAATGTTGAAGTTTTGGATCCTTCAAATGATCATAACTAAATCGCAACTGCTGGAACACATCTTCTTCCAACCCATTAAGACTTTTTTTGCGATTACTTAGTTCCTTTAGTGCATTCCTCCATTCAGAAAGGTCATTAATGTCCTTCATACAAGAAGCTACACTAATTACTCCCAAGGGTAAACCCGCACAGCGCTCAACAATCTTTTTTGCAATTGGTTCCACTTCTGGAATATTTAGAATACCCCGACCCACCTTCTCCGAGAACAGCTTCCACGACTCTTCTTCCACCAAAGGCTTCACTTTAATTGCTCTACAACTCATTTTTCGACACACATCAAATGATCGCGTCGTCAACACTAATTTACTCCTAGTAAATGGCTGAGGAATTCCTACCTTGTCAAGGGAAACCTCCTGCCATAGGTCATCCAAGATGATCACAGACCTAGGCGTTCGTGACAATGCTTCAAACAACATCCCTGCCCTTGTTATTTCATATTCATCACCACAAAATCTTACTCCAATCTTACTTGCCGTGTCCTTTTGTAGTTTAGCAATACTCATATCCTTGGATACAGTGGTCCAAATCACAATATTGAACCTTCCTGTCTTTTCTAAGAGTAGATTGTTTATATAAGCGTCATGGTGCTTGTTTTCCCCACACCGCCTATCCCCCAAACTCCAATCTTTCCAACCTCATCATCCATCAAACACTGCCAAATCTTTTCCACAGAGGTCTTTGTACCTTCACCTGATCATCTTCTTGTCGACAAAACCCGTCCAATCCATTGAGGATTGTCAACCACCAAACCTTCCTGAAATTTGCCTTGTTGAATAAGTTCCTCAACTTCTCTTGTCCTCTTTAACACATCGTCTGCATAAAATCCACGTGTAAGAGTACTGCTTTCACCGATTCGTTCATTAATGTTTTGAACTTCGCCATTGATTCTTTCAACGTTTTCCAACCATATCTGGACCTCCCTCTTGAGTTTCTTTCTTGGCCGCAGCTCTGCTTTCATTCTTGAATCAGTATCTTCCTTCATACCATTCAATTCCATTACTTTCCTTTTCAGGTCATTCATATACTGATTATGCTTCTGTTATTGTCCCAGTGTTTATCAATCTTATTCAGAGCAAAGTCCATGGCTGTAAGTTAAGAGTACTGCATGACATGTAAATTGTTAGAAACTAAATAATAATGCATGGTCAGCTGTATGTATCTAACCATGTCTAAAAAATAATATAATCTTTTTAACAGATTCCACAAGAAATTTCACAAGTTATAAAGATGTAATCAAGAAAATTTCCCTCAAAAATTATGAAATGAAATTAATAGAAAATAGATATCTAGAGTCAATCCAAATAAATTACCATAAGGAATTCTAAAATGTTATTACTCGATTTTTAATGCAATAGCAGCTTTTGTTGATTCAGTGTCATTTTTCATAGTATGTTAACATGCTAAAATATCTACATACTGTTATTAAGCTCCAAAATAGGAGATCACAATTTTGTAAATTATATTTTAGAAAGCAAATCCTAATCTCAATTCCAATGCTAGGATAATCCTCCTTCATTTCTTCTATAATAAAATGTGCCTAATGGGATCTGGGAGGCACATGAACTGTAGTTGTACCAAGTTAGAACACAAATAATAAACAATTTGTATCAAGTTGTAGTTAGTGAGCTCTGTTATAGAGTCTTGATTTTTCTATATTCTAACACATATGTCTTCAGATATAAGATACATAGATGTGATCTTCCTAGTATATGAAAATAACTTACACTCACCCTTGAGGTGGGCAACATATATAGTTAATGAGCATGGAGCAAAAAGCAATATATGTCATAGCAACTAGCAAGTATGAAAAGGAACCAAGTTTGTTGCAGTTTATGAGGCTTTAAATAACAATAAAAAAGGTGAAATTCAATAAATACCTTTTCTGACTAACTTGTTGGATGTGTGATGATGACCACAAATCAGGAAAGCCAGCAAAAGATGTTGCTGATAATATGATGGGAAACTGGTAGAAGGGAGCTACTCCAAAGGGTTTTCTGTAGCTGCCTTTCACTCACCTAAACTTTCACCTACAACACAATGGAAACCACTGCTGAAAGCTGATGAAAAGTAGGGAAAATATAAATACAGATGAATTTTAACAAATTTTTTTTTTTTTGTAAATGAAATTATAGTAAGTTGCAGTTTAAGAAGTTTGAAAGAAGAATAAAAAGGTGAAATTCAAAAAATATACCTGTTCTGAGTAGCTTGTCGGATGGGAGATGAAGAAAGCAGCAAATGAAGGTCCTATGAAAATTAGAGGAAGCTTGGCTGCAATGACTTTAAGAAAAGCAAATTAAAGCTTAGTTTAAAATAAATATATATATGGTCAAGGAAGGCCGCTTGAAACTCTAGGAATAAATAAAGCTTGTTGGATGGGAGATGATGAGCAGCAAATGAAGGTCCTGATAATATGATGCCAAACTGCTAGAAAAAGGAGCCACTCCAAAGGGTTTTCTATGCCTGCCCCCTTAATCACCCACAACCCAAAGGAAACCGGTGCCAAACTCACTCATATGATCAATCAAATCAAAATATTTGGATTAAAATCACTTTGAATTATATTTTATTTAATGAAAATTTTGGAGTATTTAGGACTCCACTAATAAATTATAAAAGTAATACGCGTTCCCTAATTCAGATTATAGTGAATATATATAAATTAAGAATTAAAACAAAATATATAGCAACTCAACAAATGCTTAGTAATTTATTAATCTTTAAATTAAATTTAAACATATATGTTTATCAAGTTCAACTTTGTTAGTATTTTATTAGTGTAGTAGGGCAATTTTGCCCGGCCCAATTAATTAAATAAATAAAACAGCCTAATGTCCATTTACATTTTCTGAAAAGCCCAAAGCACCTCAACCCGTTACAACCCAACAGGCACTAAACCCGTTTCTAACCAACCTAAACCCAAATGAGGCCCAAACACTGAACCCCAACCCACATCAATTGACAGAAATGGGAAACAGCAACCCTAGGTGCGCCGCACCTAGGACCTCAGGCTTCTGAGCACCCAACTGGCGTGGCCACATCAACCTTCTGACACTGCAGCCGAAATCCACCGCTACTCAGCCCCGTCCCACCGCATTTATTGGCGTCAGCTCCTGCAAAACGTGAAAAGAGAAAGGACAGCAACAAGCAGAGGCAGAAACGGAAACAATAGAAAAACAATTTTTTATTATTGTACCACACCCGGCTATAAAGCCATTAGAAACAGAAACGAGAGGGTCTTCTCTTTTTTTTTTCTCTCAATATCAGAACTAGCAACAGAAGCAAAAAAAAAAAAAAACAACAACAGTTGTAACAGGAATTGAAATAAATCGAAAGTAACGTATTTTGGAGGTGATTTTGCTCTTCTTTCTCTGAATCCTCCGTTTGTATACATGTTTTACTAAAGAAAAGAGAGGCTAAGATTTACCTGTACGGGGTCGCCTTCAAACTCCGATCCCTTCGTCGCGATCGAAGTGTCAGATAGGGGTCTTCGAAGGCACGAGATCAACACATCTGACCTGGATACTCGCAAATAGGCCTTGGTTCAGCTTTCGCGAGGTGCTACTGCCGATTTGGTAGCCGAACGGTGGTCTTTTGGTCACCTCTGTTTTGGTCGGTTAGGGGATTCGGCTAAAAGAGAGACCGAAAAAAAAATTTGTAAAAGGGTTTTTTTTTTTTGAAGAATAGAAACTGAATACAAGGAACGATTCAAAAAGCAATAAATCAAAAGGTTTTTTTTACCTTTTACTTAGAAATAGTTTAAGTTAGCAAAGGATTTTACCGTGATTCACCTTTTTGGACGTTACCGAAGCCCTCCAAGGACCCCGAATGTTGCTAAACCCCTTTGGGTTCTGACGAGGGTAGGAGGCGCTGATATTCGGCATTTCTCTTCACTGTTTTTGCAATTTGTACCTGCATTTAGACTCATCCTAGGGTTAGTTTTAAGAAATAAGAAAGCAAACAAGGCCACTAGGGCCTTCGAACGCTTCGAGTAGGGTTGGAAACTACCCTTTTGCGCGCCCTCAACCTCCGGCAGCGATAATGGGCTCGACCCGTAGCAGAACGACGCAAAAGAAATGGGGTAGGGTCCTTAGGGTTTGCTTCAGGCTGAAACGGGGAAGAATATGCCTGATTTTGTGGATTTATAAAGGTATTAAACGGCACCGTTTAGGACCCTCTTCAATGGCCCTAAAACGGTGCCGTATAGGGGCCCCATTCGTGCGACCCGACCCATGCCCAAGGGATCCGCGTGTTTCTCTTCATCTTGGGTTATTTGCGCTAAAAGTACCTCCGCTTCTGCGGTATGGTTCGGTTAGGCCCCATACTAATTTTTTTTATTTTAATTTAGCCCTGTTTCCTTGCTTTTGATGCAATTCGGTCCCTAGGTCTTTGAAGAGGCGGACCTTCGAGATGTTGCGTTTAAAGGGCTGGGATTATTTTCCCAATCAGCCCTTCATAGCCTCAGCACGTCTTAAATCGGTCCGATGCTTCATTTTTTTATGCCCGAATTCATCCTTTGAATTTTATTTAGATTTTAATTTACTTTTTATATTCTGTTATTTTATTCCAATTCTGACTTTAAAATTTCATTTCAATTGCAATCAAGCCCTTAGTTGGGCTCTTTTTTTGTTTTAATCTACTTAATTTATTTTAATTTTTGTATGTTATTTGTTTTAAACAATTGTAAATTGTTTTAAACATACTATCTTAGATTATTTCACATACTATATTATTTTAAACTGTTTTATACTTGTTTTATATGTATTCATTCCAAAGTTGTTATTATTACCTTAAATTTTTTTTCGTATACTATTTAATTTTAAATACATTTTATATGGATTACCTATTTTAAATCCTTTCTCATTTTTATACTATTTTGTATACTGTTTATTTTAAGTTTCTTTTAGACTTTCTATTCTAGAACAGTTTCATACTTTGTATATATTTTATATTTTAAATACCACTTTTTTATATATATACTATTTGTTTTAAACTTCATATATATTGTTTTAAATTATTTCAATATTAACTTTAGATTGTTTTTCATAACATTTATTTTAAATTCATTTTTCTATATATTATTCTTTTTAAAATAGTTTTGTAGAAGGCCCAAAATGCCCGGGCCCATTTTACAAATTTAATACCCAATACAAACACCCAATCCAAACCAAACCCCTAAACCAAAACCTGATCGGCCCACTTACAACCCTACCCACTAAACCCGATGGCCCAAACCTGACAGCCCATGCTCCAAATCCAACTAGGGTTTCAGACTTTCTGAAACCTAGCTACCTGCCCCCTCCAAGCGCCGTAACCTCTCCGTGCCTCCTTAGGCCTGCTTCGGTCACCAACTCCACCGCCACTTTAGCCTCTGCCCCACATCACGTCATCCGCGCCTCCTAGCACCTGCAAAAGAAACAAAGAAGAGAACAGAGACAAGACAAGAGAACAGAGAACAGTAACGATAGCAATAGGTCTTGTAATCCAATCGGCTATAAAGCCGAATCAAAAAAACAAATCAAGGGGGATTTTGGAGATTCAAAAAAACGTGTAATCGGGGATACACAAAAAATAAAGAGCAAAGAACATTAATAAAAAAGCTTTTTTTCGCAGAAGAGAAAAGGGTGCACTTTTGCCTCTTTCAACTGGTTTTCCCGATCGATTGGTGTTGGTAGTTCCTTTTTTTTTTGCTTTCTTCTTCTTACTTTAGTTTTATTTTCAAAAAATAAAGAAAAGAAAATGAGGGCTTACCTCTGCTTCATGGATGCGCCACCGGAGGTTTCCTCCGTCGTCCAGGTCGACACCCAAGGGATGGAGGTTTTGGGCTATTGGGTTCCTTTAATCGAGGGATCTTGGCCTTCCAAAGGCCTTGAACGGGGTAAAATGACCCGTATAACCCGTTGTTGACTACCGAAAGTGCCGGTGGTGCCGTGGACTGCCGATAGAGCCCCAAACGGCGCCGAAGGGAAGGGTGTCGGGAACCCTAGATGATGGAGGTATTTTTCGGTTTTCTTCTTGGGATAAAAGGGGGCTAGGGTTGTTTTTGTTATAAAAAGACGACAAAAAGAAAGGGTTCTGGCTCTTAAACGCAGCAAACGGTGCCATATGAGGCACCAAACTCGCACGACCCGACCCGGGTAACCCAGGATCCGCGCATTCCCAAGCGATGGGATATTTGCGCTATCGGTCCTTCCTTTTTTCATGTGTACTTCGATCAGGCCCTATTTATCATTTGTTTCTTCGAGATTTGGCCACCTGATTTTATGGTTTTTCAATTTAGTCCGATGGCTTGTTGGTGTGAATGTGCACAATCAAGATTTGGGATATTATCCCCTTTAGTCCCTGTTCTTTGTACGCGCATTCATTCAAGTCCTCCTATTTTTTTTATTAAAAATCTTCCTCAAAAGCTGGCTTCTGTTTCGATTTAGTCCTTCCTGATGCGATTCATTTTGGGAGGAAGGGTTTATTGTTCTTTTAGTCCCCCATTTCCTCCACGTATTCCAAATAGGTCATTCCTTTCATTTTTTATTTCAGATCTGCCCCCCCCAAATTTCTGTTTTAAATTTAATCTAGTTCCTTTTAGTTATTCTTGCTATTTTACTATTAATTAAATTTTATATTTATTATATTATTATTATGTTTTCTTTCTATTATTATTACTAATATATATTATATATTTTATATATATATATCTTTAACCATATTTTGCGTATTTATATTATACTTGTATATTTTTCATATTATATTTATATATATATTTTTCAATATTGTAGTTGTATATATATTCTTTATTATTATTTCATATATGTATTTTCAATACTAATATATATTTTGTATATCACATCTATTTTAAAGTTATATTTTGTATATACACTATGTTCTTATATATTATGTAGGTATTTTTTATTCTAATAGTTACATATATTTTTATACTATTTCACGAATATACATTCCTAATATTATATTTTGTATATTTGTTTTTTTAATATCATTATCATCTATATATGTACGTATTCATATTGTATTAATAATTGTTTTTGTATGTCATTATTATTTTTAATATAATATATATATGTGTGTATTGTGTATACATTTTTATATCCTATTACTTATTTTATTGTTATCTTATGTATATACTTTAATTTTATTATGTAAGTATTTTCATGCATTGCGTATAAATATATATCTTCAAATATTTTTGTATCATATTATAATTTGCTAAATTTTACTTATTTTAATTAGTTTTACACTTCTCTTGGATTTGTCTTAATCTTCGAATGTTCATATTATTGTTTGTAATGATGTTATTACGTGTACCATTTTGCATTTGTTGATTATTCACGATTTATTATTGTAATGCATTGATTATGAATTGTTTCTTTGCTTCGTATTTCATAATTCCATGTTTATGTTTTATAAAAGTCTTGTCTAATTCTATTTTGTTAAAAATTTTCATTCAAAAGCTTTCAATAACATAACTCGAGTTTAGGAATTTTGAGGAAAGCGAGCCTTAACTTACTAGGTTCCGGTTTTCCTCATTAAACTCGAACTATCGAGTATCGCTTTCAAAATCGATACACGTGACCTTTCAAATAAGACTTATTCTCGGATCCTTGGAGTGTTGCGTTCTAACTTATTGAATGTGATATTTATTGTCCCGAGATAAGAATTTCAAAATCAAGGCAATTTTTACGTTTTGAGATTTTGAAAGATCGAGCTCTAACTTACTGGGTTCTGATTTTTCATTCGACTCAAAATGATTAAATATCCTTTTGGATTTAAATACAAAAACCTTTTAAGCAAGAAAGGCGAGCTTAACTTCAAGGAATAGATATGTCGCATCTTAACTTACTGGGCTTGGCATTCTCATTCCTTCGAAATAAGCGAGCCTCGATTTTTACTTCGACATATTCAAATGTTTTAAATAACAAGGGATTGTATTTTAAAATTCTTCCAAGTTTTCAAATATTTGACACAAAGACACTACTTAATCAATTAGGTACCCATTTTGGGCGTATCGAGGGTGCTAATCCTTCCTCGTGCGTAACCGACTCTCGGATCCTTTTTCTGGTTTTCGTAGACCAAAATAGTTGTTTTGGTAAATTAAATTATTTATTAAAAACAACCATTTTTTCGAGGTGATCCGATCGCACCTCAATAAAAATAGATCGCTGGCGACTCCCCCGCTTTAATTTTCATTTTCGAAACCCTAAAGTCAATTCCCCTATTTCAAAAAAAATGGTTTCGACAAGTTTTATTGTTCATTTTTAAATTCTTTGATAATTGATGTTGGTATCAAAATGATATGTGTTGTGAGATTATCGTCATTGTATATTCTTTAACTTGTTTATTCGTATCTTTATACCATTGTCATTCATTTGTGCAACATCATATTCATGTATGTTCGTTTCGGGCTCATCACTAAATTTTTATGTCATTGGATCGTGAATTAAACCTTAACATATCTAGCCAACTTAGATTGTTTTCATTTTTTCCTCCAAATTAAATAAATGTATGTCTTTAAATATCGCTCCTGCTTTTATTCAAAAAATGAAAAATTTTCAAAAATAAGGCAATATTCGGTGTTTGGGAACACGCGAGATTGTACCCTAGCTTATTGGGTTTCGATTCTCTTCGTTTAACCTGAATAACCGAATATCCTTTTTGAATTTTAAAAAAGGCACACTCGATCTCAAAGGCTCTATATGTTATATCCTAACTTATTAGACGTGACGTTTTATTGCTTCGAGACGAGGGTGGTTTTTTTTTTTAACATTTCATTTCGATTTATTCAAGTCTTTTAGAAAAGGGATCATATTCTAAAATTTTTCCAATTGTCAAATCTTCGATATTAAGACACTAATTAATCGACCAGGTACCAATTTTGGGCGTATCGAGGGTGCTCATCCTTCCTCGTGTGTAACCGACTTCCGAACCCGTTTTCTTGATTTTCGTAGACCCAAATCACTGTTTTAATATGTTGAAACCATTTTTTTGAAAATAGGGGAATCGACTTTAGGGTTTCGAAAATGAAAATTAAAACGGGAGTCGCCATCGATTTTTATTTTGAGGTGTTATCGGATCACCTCGTGAAATTTGGTCATTTTAATAAAATGTTTTGACTCACTAAAACGATAGTTTTGGTCTACGAAATTTTTAGAAATCGAGTTCGGGAGTCGGTTACGTGCGAAGAAGGATTAGCATCCTCGTCACGCCCAAAATTGGTACCTAGTTGATTAACTAAAGTCCTATTGTCGAAGATATGAAAACTTGAAAGAATTTAAAATACAATCCCTCCTTTTATTAAAACATTTGAATAAATTGAAACGAAATGTAAAGCCATTCTCATCTCGAAGTAATAAAATGTCACGTCCAGTAAGTTAGGATACGACATTTAGAACCTTTGAGGACGAGCGTTCTTTTTATTGAAAGTTTGAAAAGGATATTCGGTTATTTGGGTTTAAACGAAAGAGATCAAAACCCAGTAAGTTAGGGCATGACTTCACGTATTTCCAAACAGCGAACATTGCCTTTATTTGCAAAAGATGTTATTTCGGAATGATAAGACGTCATATTCAGTAAGTTAGAGCACAGCTTTTCGAGTATCCGAGAATAAGTTTTTATTATTTCAAAAATCGTATTGTAATTTTAATAAAATGGTATTCCGTTATTTGGATTAAATGAGAAAAATCGGGACTCAGTAAGTTAGAGTACGATTCTCTCGAATCCCCAAACACGAAATTTTACTTTTACAAAAGAACTTAACACGAATAAGATAACAGTGAAAGCGATGACATAAATAACAATAATGAATGAAGACATAAGAGATAGAAATAACCTAAAATAATGTATAAAGAACTAATATGTAAACGATAAAATACTAAACAGAACAATAAAACATAAAAACGAAGTAATAACAATGGAGCATAAAACAATAATAAGAAAAGGAATATTGCAAAGTCAATAATAAATAACAATAGTAAGCGATGATCATATATTAATAGTAACAATAATGACTATGTAAATACAAACAATAAATTACAAATAAAAATAGTAAAAAAAGGGTAATAATAAAAAGAATTTAATAAAAATAATAATGAAACCTTTTTTAAATAAATAAATGGAGTTTAAGGAGTATATGAAATAATTTAAAATAAGTAGTATATAAATCCATTTACAATAACATACAAGAGTTTAAAAATAAATAAAATGTAATATATATATATATATATATATATATATATATGGATACATATGTAAAACAGTTTAAAATAATGTATAAAACAAATCTAAAATAAATAATATATACAAAATTTAAAATAAATAATACCTAAAGTCATTTAAAGCAAACAATATAACACGGTATAATACAAATAATATATAAAAAAATAAAATAAATAATATATAAATGTAGCTTAAACTAAGTAATATATAGAAAATTCAAAAATATAACATATATGTAATAGCAAATGAAATAATGAAAATAATATAATCTTGAAAGAACATCAAAATGATTATTAAATCAAATATAAAAATTAATGAGAATATTAAAAATATAATAACAGTATATTAAAGTAATGATAAAAAGGGAAATGGTAATAATATATGAAAATATACTAATTATAATAGTAACAAAAGAATAGTAAAATACAAAGATGATGAAACATAATAACGATGATGAAAACAACAATAATAATAAAGTAATAATAATAAGCATAATAGTCAAATATAAAAATATAATATTGAAAACAACATTAAAATAATTATTAAATACAATATAAAAACCTTGAAGTGATAATAGCAATTAAGATTAATACTAATAAAAATAAACATAATAGTAATAATAACTTATAATAATAAAAGAAAATAATCATATATTAGAAAACAATAATAATAATAATAACAATAATAATAATAATAATAATAATAATAAAGCTAGGAACTAAATAATAATACGTTACTTAAAAAAATAAAAAAAGCCATATCTTAATAATAGTAATAGTAATAAATAAATAAGCATAAAAAGAAAACATAATAATAGTAAAAATAATAATAGTTGCAGTGATGAATGAACAAACTAATATGAAATTAAAAGGGTAAAATAAACAGAAAGAGGACTAAACCAAATTTAAAACGAAACTTGTGGGGCGAAATCTGGAATAAATAAAGATAAAAGGACCAAAATGAGGTGCGTCCAACATTGAAAGGGCTGAAGGGAATAATATCCCATGCCTTAATGATGTGCATTCAAACCAACAAGCCTGATGGGCTAAATTGAAGAACATGTAAAATCAGAAGGCCAGATTTCGAAGAGACAAATGATAAAATAGGGCCTGATCGAGACATGCATGAAAAAAGAAGGATTGAGAGCACAAATATCCCATTACTTGGGAATGCGCAGACCCTCTCCTCTCTGAACGGCATCGTTTGCTTGGATGGTTAAAATCCCCTTTTTTTTTAAAAAATTATTTCATTTCATTTCAAACCTAATCCCCTTCTAAAAAAAAAGGCCGATTCCTTCTCCCCTAAACCATCCCTTCCTCTTCTTATTCGGCCGAAATAAGGCATTTTACAGCCATTTTTCCATTTGAAATTGGCGATAGCATCATGCGAAAGCCAAGTTTGGCTCTCTCGGCGAACAAGCTCAAAGATCCGATCATTTTCCCATCGTACAATTCCATTTCAGATTCGATTTGGACAAAGTGAATAGGAATCCGACCGCAATACCCCACAGGTGAGTATTTTCTTACTTTCTTTTCACGTATAAAGAAATAATGAGAAATAAACAAAAAAAAAAGAAGATTCCAATCTGAAAATCACCTTCGAAATCTCTTTTATTTCCTTTTTCTCTTCTTTTTTGTTTGTTTTTATTTACAGAAGAATAGGATTGGTGAATTTGGGTTTTGGGATCGGATTGGGGATCGTCCGGATCTAAAAAAGTCCCCCCGGTTACATTGATTTGTTTCTAGGCTTTAATAGCCGAAAATGAGAAACAAATTTGCTACTGTCCTTACTTTCTATTTTTTTGTTGTCCTTTTTGTCCCTTTTTTGCTGTTTGTAAGTGTTGACGGAGGCGATGGGACACGGGGCAGCAGGAGACCCTGGCCTCGGGATGAGGCACTGGCGATGCGCTCGAGGAGGCAGAGGCTGATGGGCAGAGCCTAGGTGCGGCGGCTGCACATGCTTGGAGGCTAGGGTTTGGTTGAAAAATGTTTTAGGATAGTGGGTCAGAGTTTGGGCTAAATATTGGGTTAGGGCTTATTGGACTAGTTTGTAGTGGGCCGGGTGAAAATTGGATATTACATAATAAATCAAACTGATTATTAAAAACAACCACTTTCCAAGGTGATCTGATCACACCTTATAAAACATTAGTGGCGACTCCCGTTTTTATTTTCATTTTCAAAACAAAGTCGATCCCCTATTTTCCAAAAATGGTTTTGACAGCTTGGCGACTCCACTAGGGAATTAAAAAGAGAGTCAAGCCACGAGTTGATTAACTTTTGTCTTTTTGTCGAAAATTGAAATTTTGATTTTAATATACGATCTTTCTTTTGCATTTCATCCGTTTTGAATTACGATTTCCATTATTGTGTTCCTATTTTTTTTTTACTTGTTTCAAGTTTTTGTATATACTTGTGCGTTACATTGCATGACTGCCGGGTCACACCTTTTAAGTGGGAGTGAGAAGCTACTCGTTCGTGAGGTTTTTACCTCCGTGCAGGATAGTGAACCGCTTCCGGAATACATCTGTACCTATGTGCTTCGTGAGATTTTTATCTCCGTGCAGCCATAGGGAAATGTATTCCCTTGAATCGAACTCGATCCATATGAGCCTATAATGGGTGAGGATTGAGGAATCTATTGGTTCAGGTACCCTTACGCTAGAACCAAACCTCATATAGCGAACCTTAGGAGCCCACCTTAGGTAGAGCTACGCCGAACTCTAGTGGTCACCCAATTAGGTGTTTTATTTTGTTATTTATTTCTCCTGTGCTAACGTGTTTTCTTTTGTTTGATTACATTGTATTACATCATCATAAAAGAGAGGTGTTGATTCATATTCGATTCCTAAATAGGAGAGTTTGTCATAAGGGGACGAATTTCTTGATAAAGTGGATTATAATGCGGTCGCCCCGATATGGCCCAAGTAAGCACAATGGAAGAAGGTTGATAGCTCACTGAGGAATGCAAAACTTTGCCTGAGAGGTTCAAATTAATAGAGACTATGCAAGAGTCATCACGTCGCAACTTTCTCAAAGAAGCTAGCAAGCATCAAGAGGAAAAGTGAGCAATGAGTCGCGGCCCGGACCAAGCAAAGAGGTGCTGATGAAGACACCGTTGGCAAGTTTACAAAAGTCGACCATAGTGTTCGGAAATGAAGAGAAAGATGGAGGTCTTCGCTTGGATTATGAGGGCAAGACCGACTATGTGATCCGTTTTATGTAAAGAAATCTGTTTCCTAGAAAAGTTCTTCTAATGGAACTGAATATAAGGTCGACGCCTCTCTTTCTTGCATTCATTTGCATTTCATGCATTCGCATTTCATGCATCTGCATTACCTCATTTGCATTATATTTTGCGCACTACACTTTCACAAAAGGTCCCTAACTAGGTGAAATTATTTCAGTTAACCTGGGAACCAATAAGAGTCAATTGATTAAGCATCTTTACGATATACGGAAAAAGACTAAAAATATAGAACAGAGACTAAACAGGCTCGAGCAGCTCCAAAAAGAGATGCAAGATCAACTACAAGTACAAATGCAAGAAAAACTAGCCAAAATGCAACAAGACATGAGGGATCAGATGTTCGAATCCCAAAGAAACATGATGAACCAATTGGCCCAGCTATTGGCCGAAAGGTCAAATAAAGGAAAAAGCCCCGCGACCCATCCTGGTGAGGACAATGAAGAACTTGCCTGCCCTCCAGGTTTTGCCCCAACCAACACACAAGCGCAGCCAGATGCGAACCCGCAAAAGATACCGGTTACTATCAGACCCCAACCATATAGTATCGGTACCTCGACACCAATAGATTACCCGATAGGCTCAGACTCTAATTTGAGGGGAAATCCAACCACTCTTGAAGTTCCTGATCTGAATGAAATGGCAAAAAGGGAAAAAGCAAAGATGGAACTGCCAAAACAACTTGAGGATAGGTACAAATGGTTGGAAGAAAAATTCAAAGTAATGGAGACTGCTGATTACCACTGCGGCATTGATGCCAAAAACTTAAGCTTGGTCCCAGATCTCGTTCTCCCACCAAAGTTTAAAACTCCAAAGTTTGAAAAGTACAACGGGACTAGCTGTCCTGAAGCTCACATTACAATGTTCTGTTGGAGGATGACAGGATACGTCAACAATAATCAGCTGTTAATCCATTGTTTCCAAGATAGTCTGATCGAATCTGCAGCCAAGTGGTATAACCAGCTGAGTCGTGCCCAAATTGGTTCATGAAAGGACTTGGCACAAGCTTTCATGAAACAATATGGCCATGTAATAGATATAGTACCCGACAGAATTACATTACAAAACTTGGAAAAGAAACTAAGTGAGAGCTTCAGGCAATATGCCCAACGATGGAGGGAAATAATGACACAAGTCCAACCACCTCTCTTGGAGAAAGAAATGACCATGCTTTTCATTAACACTCTGAAGGCCCCTTTTATCACTCATATGTTGGGGAGTGCCACCAAAAACTTCACCGGCATAGTGATGACAGGTGAAACGATTGAAAATGCTGTGAGGAGCGGCAAAATTGAAGTCAGGGAAAGTACCAAAAGACTAGCCCCGAAGAGGGGAGAAAATGAAGTGAATAACACAAGTACGAGACATTTGAGGGCAATTATGGTAAACCAGCTAAAGACAACAACTATTACTCATCAAGGTCTCCCGAGACGAGAACGCAGCACAAGGGCAAACACTGAAAAGACACAGTTCACGCCTATACCTATGACGTATAGAAAGCTGTACCAGAACCTATTTAAGGCGCATATTGTATCTCCTCGTCACGTGGAACCAATGCAACCCCCATATCCCAAATGGTACGACTCAAACGCTCAATGTGAGTACCACACAGGGATTATAGGGCATTCAATAGAAAATTGCCTTGCTTTCAAAAAGCTGGTCGAAAAGTTCATTGAGATGGGAATCGTTAAGTTCAACGATTCCTTAGAACCTAGTTGCTCAGATATTTAAAAACGGGACAAAAGAGTTGTGATGCCTTGAACAAAACTGAGAGGAATATTGGGGAAAGGAACCAGGGAAGAAAGGTGTCTGCCCTTACGTATTTAGAAGTATTTTGAACAATGGAATTGTGGAAGAGACCCTTGTACTTTTAAAACTAATTTAGAGTAATGTTTAAAACAAGCTTGTTGCCTTAAGCCTAGAGACTATGAGGATCCTTTTGTGAAACAGACTTGTGTCCAAAATCTTTATTCCAATAAAATGCATCCTTTTGAACAAATATTCTTTTATTCTTTTGTATGGATTCTTTGGTTCCTAGACTTTCGTTCATATATTCTTTCATTCTTTATCATACCATGCAAATAATCATCCTTAGAATTATTTATCCTTTGGAATTTGCCTTCATACCTACAATAGGTACCCAGATATCAACGACAGGAGCGAACTATTACTGACTCCCTTTTGAGTGAGATATATGTCTAGAGGGATCTCAGGACTATGAAGATGGCATAAATTATACTTATCTTCCGATTTTTTAATGAATACAGAACAAGATGAAGGAAAGATCTTAACCTGCAAAGGGTCAGTTGACATTGTGAACTTGAGAAGAGAACGAAGACCGAAACCTAGCTCACCGCAGAAATAAGACAAGGCGTATGTATCTCCCTTGTTTCTTTATGGGCTCTCTATGTGGGGCATGAATGTTATAGGGTCAATATCGCTGACATCAATTCGTGATTATCAAGTACTTTACTAAGAGGGTAAGGTCGCTTTATATGTCAAAGTTACAAGGTGAATGGTCATCAAATTCAAATTTAAACCCAAATCCAAATCCAAATCCAAATCCAAATCTGGATTCTGATTCAAATCTAGATCCTGATTCAAATCCAAATCCGAGTTCAAGTCCAAATTTAAAATTCAGAAATTCAAAATTCAAATTCAAATTCAAATTCAAATTCAAAAAAAAAAAAAGAAGAAGAAGAAGAAGAAGAAGCCAATTCACAGTCTGTTCAAAGATCAGACACCATATCAATGCAGCAAAAATAACCAAAAAAACCATTCAAAAGATTTTGAAAGATGATTGAGACTTGTAAGAGTTGGCATGGAAAAGTTACCACTTACCCTCCGTAATTGTCAAAGGTTGGCCAGGACATTTGCCAGGCCAACACATTTCTCATTGATCTTGCCCACGGAAGTTAAGATTCTTTCTTCTGAGTTTTGCCAAGACCGAAGCTGAATGAGGTAGAATGGGTCCTGTCGAAACCATTTTTCATGGGTTTAAAAATTGGGGTTCGACTTTAAAAACTAAAACGGGAGTCGCCACCAATATTTTTAGGTGTGATTGGATCACCTTTAAAACATTCTTGTTTTAAAATCATTAGTTTTGGTCTACGAAATCAGAAAATAGGTTCGGGAGTTGGTTACATATGAGGAAGGATTAGTACCCTTGTAACGCCCAAAAATTGGTACCGAATTGATTATCAAATGTCTTTAATGTCAGAAATTTGAAAAGTTTTAAGATGCAATCCTCTTTCAAAAATATTTTGATTTTGAAAAATTAGGGTTCACTTGTATCAAATGAATCAAAATATTACATCTAATAAGTTAAGACACAATATTTTTAAGGCATTCGAAACTAAGCTAACCATTTTTTTGAAAATTCTTATCTTGAAACAACAAAACATCATATCCAGTAAGTTAGGACACAACCTTTTGAAATTTCAAGATAGCTATTCGTATTTTGAAAGCCTTAAAACTTTAGAAGGGTACTTGATTATTCAAACTCAACGAGAAAAGTTGCAACCCAGTAAGTTAGGGCACTACTTTTCTCGAAGCTTCCGAATATCAAACATTGCCTTTTGTTTTTTTTTAAAACTTTGAAATATCATTTTTAATCGATGTATGGGGAATCATATACACTATAACATAAAATATAGAATATTGCGATAATATGTAGGTAGAACATGCATTTAAACAATGTGATAGCAATAATATATTAGACACATTCATAAAAAAATAAACACCACCCTTAATAACAATGCACACATGAAGATATTCAACATATATTGAAAATGAATAAATAAAACATATAAACACACAAGGTAATGATTAATTAAACAAAAATGATACATAACATACGACATATATGCAAAAATATTAATATATTAACACTAATAATCCTATAATATCAAACATATATCTCAATTCCAAAATATAAGTACGACTTAAATTAATATGATGTTCATAAATGACATATACTATACAATTAAAAAGGGATTAATACACATGATAAAAAATAATTACACAAAGGTATAATATAAAACAACTAATTAATGATAAACGTGTAAGAAGAGTTAAAATATACCACTAATAATTACTTTTTAAAATAGTATTTAGTATATAATACCTAAATAAAAATGTAAAAGAATAATAATAATTTTAAATAAAATAAAGAATATATTGGTTTAAAATATAACATAAAATATAACATAAAATATAATATTAAGTAATAATTTTAAAGTAATATTTGTTATACATAATAAAAAAAATGAATTTAGCATAAAATAATATATATAAAAATAAGTAATTAAAAGTAAAATATATGTATAATACGAATAATGATTTCAAAAAAAAATAATCTCATAATGATAATAGTATATAAGATAAATGATATAATAAATGGAATGATTTATAATATATAATATAAAAGTATGAGTTTTTTAAAAAAATGTATAATATAAATAATTAAATGATACGAAATATAAGTTAGAATGTTGTCGATACCATTTTTTTGTGAAAAAACCAAAATGGACGTCGACTTTAAAAATATGAATTGGAGTCGCCACCGATCTTTTTTAGGGTGCGATCGGCCACCTCAAAAAGATCGGTGGCGACTCCAATTCATATTTTTAAAGTCGACGTCCATTTTGGTTTTTTCACAAAAAAATGGTATCGACAGCTTGGCGACTCCACTGGGGACGCTAGAATGAGGGTCGAACCACAAGTTGATTAATTTTTATCCTTTGTCGAAATTTGAAAATTTACTTTTAATGTACGATCCTTCCATTACACTTTATCAATTTTATAGCATGATTTCCATTATTTTTGTATTTACTGCAAGCTTTTTATATCCCTGCACATTTCATTTGCATGACCATCGGGGTCGCACCTTTTAAGTGGGAGTGAGAAACTATGCCTTCGTGAGGTTTTCACCTCCGCACGGGCTAGTGAACTGCTTCCGGGATACATCCGTACCTATGTCTTCGTGAGGTTTTCACCTCCGCATGGCCATAGGGAAATGGATCCCCCTGAATCGAACTCGATCCATATGAGCCTATAATGGGTGAAGATCGAGGAATTCGCTGGTTCAGGTACCCTTCACTCTAGAACCGAACCTCATATAGTAAACCTTAAGAGCCCACCTTAGGGAAAGTTCCGCCAAACCCTAGTAAAACACTTGAATATTTGCTTTGGTCATTTTTTTATTATTGTTATTTTTGTTGATACTGACATGTTTTATTCTGTTTTGTGCATGATTGCATTGCATGGTATCATCATAGAAAAGAGGCGTCAATTCGAGTTCGGTTGCTAAATAGAGCACGGATCATGGAAAAGGGGTTTCTTGATAGTGTGGAAGAAAATGCGACCGTCCGGAAATGGTCCGAGGAAACATGGCAAGAAAAAGGAGATAGTTTGGTTGAGGGATACACATCGGAGCTGTGGGACTTCACCAGCATCAGTGTTACACAAAATGATCTTCGGGAATTGAGAGAAATATGGGCCAATTGGGACGACGAGGCCAAGCAGCTATTTCATTATAATTATGGTGATCTACCTTACCTACTCGATATTAAGGTAGATAAGCATTTGTTTCGAGCCATAACTCAATTTTGGAACTCAGCATATAGTTGCTTTACATTCGGAAATGTGGATCTAGTTCCTACTGTAGAAGAATACACCACGTTACTTCGTTGTCCGAGGGTACAAACTGACAAAGCCTATGTTAGGGTGGTTAATGTTCCAAGTTTTGTGAAGAAACTAATGAATATTACCGGGATGAGTGAACAGTGGGTTGTGGCCCGAATTCAGCAAAAAGGGGAAGGCAAGTGCATCCCCTGGAAAAGCTTGAAGGATTTGGCTTTGACACACCCCGAAACGAAGATAAGAGTCGACGTGTTCGCCTTGGGCATTTATGGATTGATGATCTTTCCTAAAGCCTTGAGACACATTGATGAAGCAGTCACTGATTTGTTCGATCGACTAAACAAAAGGATCAATCCGGTCCCTGCAATCCTGGCGGAAACTTTCAGATCATTGAATGCATGCCGGAGGGCCGGTGAGGGAAGGTTCATAGGATGTGCACAACTCCTGCTAGCTTGGTTTCATAGCCATTTTTGGAAAGTGGAAAAGCCGTCCTACCGAGCTTGTTATGAGAACTACTCTCCATTAAAAGAAATAGCATCAACACCAAGACGGGACGACATTTCAGAAGAAAAATGGATGGAAATTCTTCAGAACTTACAAACTGAAGACATCGAGTGGAAGGCTTCGTGGATGACCCCTGATGAAATCTTATATCGTTGTGGTGATTTTGATTGGGTTCCTCTGCTGGGGATATGGGGAGCCGTCGGATACGCTCCATTACTTGTATTAAGGCAATATCGATCGAGACAGTTCGTGCCAGCTACTCAAGGATTAGCCCAAAGCGAGTTCATGTACAAGGGCGAAAACTATAAGCAGAAAATTCGTGAGATCTCGAAAGCTTGGAGTCAAACCTATAGAATGAAGAGATTTGCTGCAAATCCAATGTCAACCCCTGAATACGATCAATGGAGGATTAGAAGAGTCAACGACAATGTTCTCTCGCCAAATCAAGAAAACACTCGGCCTTTAGAAGAACACTTACGAGTAATCCCATCAGAATTAGAAATCATCAAACAAGACTTTGAAGAAAAGAATCGAGAATTAGAAAAAAAGATAGAGAAGCTCGAAGAGGAAAAGATGCAATTGGGATTAGATGTTGATATCCACAAGCTAGAGGCCGAGAAGCTAAGAAAGGGGAAGAGTAGGGTCGAAGAAGACCTAGACGATTTGAAGACGCGATACAAGAAAATCTGTAGGGCCAGAAGGACTGCTGGTTTGGGTAAAACATCAGAACAGTGGAGACAAGAAGTCAAAGAGGAACAAACTAAGGCTAGTCGCTGGGAAAGGCAATTTCAGGAAGCCCAGACACGAGAGGATGCTTTGAAAAGAAGCTTGCTAGAGAATCAGAGTGAAAAGGACAGGTTGCGAGCTCGAATAGCGGACTTGGAAAAGTCCCTGCATCATCATCGCAATCGTAACTCCGTGATTGAGCTAAAGGCTAGTTTAAGCAAAATTGAAGAGTTAAAGGTAAAGATAGAGGAGATGGAAATGGCACTACAAAATGCTGAATTACGAATTGAACTCCTTGAAGCAAACAATGAACACTGGAAAGAACAGCTCCATTCCTCACAGCGTCAGGTTAGAGACCGGGATCATGTCATGGGCGAAGCCTTGGTCCAAATTCGAGAAGTCGCCGAGCATCTGCAAATCCTAGCAACAGAAGCTGACATATTGAGCTTAAAGTTTGAGTCTGTACCAGATCGTGGCCGAGACTTAGCTTGGCTTCTCAAAAAAGTTAAGACCCTAGGAAATAGGGCCAAGTCGTATATGTAATCATCTACATTATGTAAAGAAGTTCGTTTTCTAGAAAAGTGATCTAATAGAATCGAATCAAGAATTAACGCCTCTTTCTTTACATTCATTTCATTCATGTGCATGCATTAATTCCCATTGAAAAGGGGTCTGATTAATTAAAAATTATGACAGAGATACTCGCGCCTATAAAATAGGCCGTCAAGAAAGGGAAATGCAACCTGATTCTTTTGATCAATAAAATGCCTGAAATAGAGGCTATCTTAAAATCAACATCAAATTTTTGCATACACATTCGTAGCTAGCATTCATATGGCATTCATGCATTCATTTCATATCTCATGATCGTTCACTAAGGTTAGAATCCTATAAATCGCAGAGTTGCAACGATATAAGGCTGGAATCTCGACATTCATATAGAACACGACGACAAACTAAAGCAATGGAAGCAGAGTTTAATGAAAGAATTGAGAGAATGGAAAGGGCTCAAAAAGAATTACAAGAGCAGTTAGCCAAATCACAACAAGAAACGAGAGATCTAATGATAAGATCTCGAGAGGAATCATTGGAACAAAGGGACCAAATGGCAAAAATGATGGAAATGATGTCAGCCTTGGTAAAAGGAAAGGGACCCGTGCAGAACCCAGAGGTTGTTAACCTTGATCAAGATCCACTTTACCCACCTGGATTCACCCCGCCCCATATAACGCAAAGAGTGCACACCCAAGCGGAATCCGCTGGGTTAGAACAACGACCTGCGCCGGCTACGCACCTAGGACAGGGGATATTTGTATCAGCTCCTGCTAACCCGCACGTCCCAGATTTAGATGATCCGGTGGAAATCGCCAGGTTGAGAGTGGAGGATCATGAGGCTCAAGAAAAATACAAGAGCTTAGAAGAAAGACTAAAAGCGATAGAAGGCACTGAGGTCTTCTCCGCCCTAAGCGCCAAAGAGCATAGTTTAGTGCCTGATCTAGTTCTACCACTCAAGTTTAAAGCACCTGATTTCGAGAAGTATGATGGGACAAGGTGCCCGAAGGCACACTTGGTCATGTTTTGCCGGAAAATGACCGGCTTTGTAAATGAAGACAAATTACTCATACATTGCTTTCAAGATAGCCTTGTCGGGTCAGCTCTTCGCTGGTACAATCAGCTAAGCAGAGAAAAGATCCGAACATGGAAAGACTTAGCGTCGGCATTTTGCGAACAGTATAAGCACGTGTCTGACATGGTGCCCGATCGTATGACGCTGCAGATGATGGAGAAGAAGCCGTCGGAAACCTTTAGACAGTATGCGCAAAGGTGGAGGGACGTCTCAGCTCAAGTAGAACCTCCGTTGACCAAAACCGAGATAACTGTCCTCTTCATAAATACCTTGAAAGCACCGTTTTATGATAAACTGGTAGGAAGTGCCACAAAAGACTTTGCAGATATTGTCATATCTGGCGAACTTATTGAGAATGCTGTCAAAAGTGGTAGAATGGAGGGGCAAGAAAATTCCAGAAGAACAATGCCTATAAAGAAAAAAGACCCAGAGACCCACATGGTAGGAGTAGGAAGCCGTTATGCCTCCAACCTGTATCCAAGCCAACCTCGACCACGAAACTATCCACCCCCAAATTTCTACTATCCGCCTCAAACCCCATATTACCAAACACCACACCCTCATCCACCTTACCCAGTTTATGCCGCCAGTCATCAAAGGCCAATGGCCACATTTCCACAAAACACCGCACCTGTCCGCGGCCAACCTCAGAATGAACAAAGGCCTATAAGATCAAATCCCGAGAAACCACAGTTCACTCCTATCCCTGTGTCATACGGGGAACTATACCCGAAACTCTTAGAAAAGCAGCTGATATCACCACACTACATGGCACCCTTGAAGCCCCCGTACCCAAAATGGTACGATCCTAACGCCAGCTGTGCTTATCATGCTGGGAATCAGGGTCATTCTACGGAAAACTGCCTCGCCTTTAAAAGAAGAGTTCAAGGACTCATTGATGCGGGTATCTTGAGATTTGATGGTTCAGGCGGTGCAACCGGGAACCCATTCCCAAATCACGCTGAAGGGAATGTGAGTGTAGTTGAAGAAGAAAACAAACGGCAGGTTAGGAAATGGGTTTCTGAAATAAAAGTACCTTTGCAGAAAATCTGGGAGATATTGGCCGAAAATGGGTTACTCTGTTATGCTAGCGGAGTATTTGAAGAAAGTGGACATGATCTTTGCAGTTTCCATGGTAATAAAGAGCACGATATCCAGTCTTGCGAAGAATTTAGGGAAGTACTCCAAGACATGATGGATAGTAAAAAGATTGAGATCTTCAAAAAAGGGGAAAAGTCGGATGAAGGAGAAGTGTGCGCCTCCGACAATCAATCACCAGGTTGCCCATATAGCGCTAACCGACCATTGATAATCTACTATGATGCCAAGAAAGAGCTCGTGAAACCAAAAATGATAATAGAAGTGCCATCTCCTTTTCCCTATAAGGATGATAAAGCTGTGCCCTGGAAATATGACGTCAACATTGTCACACCAGAAAGTAAAAAGTCTGATGTTACAACTGAGAGTGTTGGAGAAGTGGGCCATTTTACTCGTAGTGGGAGATGTTACTCCAAGGAGGTAGAACCAATAAAGAAAATCAATGATTCGAAACAAAAAGGGAAGGCGCCAGCGCGCGAGATTGAAGATGAACATGAAATTTTGCCTGAACCAGGAATTAAGAAGGCCGTGGATGAAGAGGAGGCGCAAGAATTTCTGAAATTTATTAAGCACAGCGAGTATAACGTAGTGGAACAACTAAGCAAGCAGCCGGCAAAAATTTCGGTACTATCCTTACTACTAAATTCAGAGTCACACCGGAACGTATTGTTGAAAGTATTAAACCAAGCTTACGTAGCAAATAACATATCCGTGGAAAAACTTGACAAATGGGTAAACAATCTGAATGCGGTCAATTTCATATCCTTCAGCGATGATGAAATACCGCCCGGTGGTAGGGGCTTGGTGAAAGCGCTGCATATTACAACCCGCTGCAAGGGTTACATCGTACCTAATGTGCTCATTGATAATGGATCAGCACTCAATGTCATGCCATTGGCTACACTATCTCGAATCCCAATGGATTTGTCCTACCTAAGGCCCTGTCATTCCACGGTAAGGGCCTTCGATGGGACGAGGCGTGAAGTAATGGGAAAGATCGAGATCCCTTTAGAAGTAGGCCCCTACGTCTACGAGGTGGAATTTCAAGTCATGGATATCACACCATCGTACAACTGCCTCCTGGGAAGGCCCTGGATACATTCTGCGGGTGCAGTTCCATCGTCTCTTCATCAAAAAGTGAAGTTCATCATGGACGGCTATCTGGTTACAGTCGAGGGCGAAGAAGATATTGTCGCATCCATCTCTGCCGATGCACCTTATGTCGAAGTAAGCCAAGATGCATTAGAGTGCTCCTTCCGATCCCTTGAGTTCGTCAATGCCACGTTTGTTGCAGAGGGAAACAAAATCCCCGTACCTAAGTTATCAAAGAACACGAAGATGGGGATTAAGTTGACGGTAGGAAAAGGAGCTAGAGCAAGGAAAGGTCTAGGGAAATTTCAACAAGGAATAGTCAGGGCCCTGAAGCCAGTCCCTCACAAGGCTCGGTTTGGTCTGGGATTCCAACCGAAGGCGTGTCACTTAAAGAAACAATGGAAGAAGGACCAAGAAAGAAGGATCGCAAGAACCTTGGGTCGAGAACCAGAATGGGAGCCCATCGAGTATCCTCCTTTGTCAAGAACATTTACGTCTGCGGGAAAGATATACCCTGGACAAAATAGCTCGCGAAACATGCTGCTATCAATCGAAAAGGATTTTCGAAATGTCAGCATAAATGTTATTGACAAAGAAGTTGATATTGCTGTAGGCAAAGACGTCTCAAGAATACGCTCTTGCCCTCCTGGTTTCAAACTAAACAATTGGACTGCTGAGGACCTTCTTGTAGTTTTTAAGTCTTCAGAGTAATGCTCAACATTAACCCTCTATTGTGTCTTTAGATATAATAGAATTCTTTTGTAAGAGCTTGCATTCGCTCTTTGTCATTCAAATGAACATCAATGAAGATGTATTTTGTCATGATCTTTTGCATTATCACCAAATTCCTAATTATTTTCTCATTTCACAGCTTCCTTACATTTGCCTTATACCATATCATGGCATGTTGTTTGTCGATTCCAACATTTGTATGCCCTTCTATAGTTTTCTTTTTTCATTTAATTTTCAGGTGCTCGGATATCAATAACATGAACAAACCCGTTCCAAATCTTGAAATCGATTTTGAAAAAGCTATTTGCTTAGGAGAATTTGAAGCAGAAGAAAATGTCGAAGACTATGCACCGTCTCCCGACTTGCTGAGGATGGTGGAACAAGAGGATAAACAGGTCTTACCACACCAAGAAGCTGTCGAAACAGTGAATTTGGGAAATGAAGAGAGGAAACAAGAAGTGAAAATCAGGACTTCCATTTCAATGGACACTAGACATAACTTGATTGCTCTGCTGCGTGAGTATAAAGACGTATTCGCCTGGTCATATCAGGACATGCCAGGATTGGATGAGGATATAGTGGTCCACAAACTCCCATTGAAACCAGAATGTAAACCCATTCAGCAAAAACTAAGGCGGATGAGACCCGAAATGTTGTTGAAGATAAAAGAAGAGGTCAAAAAGCAATTCGATGCGGGTTTCTTACAAGCTTCCAAATACCCTGAATGGGTGGCCAACATTGTCCCGGTACCAAAAAAGGATGGCAAAGTACGAATGTGTGTGGATTATCGTGACCTGAATCGGGCAAGTCCAAAAGACAATTTTCCTTTACCGCACATTGATACGTTGGTAGACAATACAGCAAAACATTCATTGTTTTCCTTCATGGATGGATTCTCAGGGTATAATCAAATCAAGATGGCTCCTGAAGATATGGAGAAAACCACCTTTACAACAATGTGGGGGACATTTTGCTACAAAGTAATGCCGTTCGGATTAAAGAATGCAGGGGCAACATATCAGAGGGCCATGGTAACGTTGTTCCATAACATGATGCACAAAGAGATAGAAGTCTATGTCGATGACATGATTGCTAAGTCCCGAGGAGAAGAAGAGCATGTGGTAAACCTCAAAAAGTTATTCGAAAGACTGAGGAAGTTTCAGCTAAAACTTAACCCAGCCAAATGTACATTTGGAGTTACCTCGGGGAAGCTGTTAGGCTTCATTGTCAGTGAAAGGGGTATCGAGGTGGACCCAGATAAAATAAAAGCTATTCAAGAGTTACCACCTCCGCGCGCGCAAAAAGAAGTCAGAGGATTTTTAGGGAGGTTAAACTATATCGCCCGATTCATCTCTCAACTTACCAATCAATGCGATCCAATTTTTCGGCTTCTTCGAAAACATAACCTGGGAGAATGGGATGAGGAATGTCAGGTGGCCTTCGATAAAATAAAACAGTATTTGTCAAGTCCTCCAGTGCTAGTGCCGCCTATTCCGGGAAGACCATTGATATTGTACTTAGCTGTATTTGAAAATTCAATAGGTTGCGTACTGGGGCAACACGACGAGTCAGGAAGGAAAGAAAAGGCGATTTACTACCTCAGCAAAAAGTTCACAGAATGCGAGGTAAAGTATTCGTCCATTGAGAAATACTGCTGCGCTTTGGTATGGACAGCTCGAAGACTCAGGCAATATATGTTGTACCACACAACGTGGCTAATCTCGAAACTGGATCCAATTAAATACATGATGGAATCACCTGCACTCTCAGGAAGAATGGCACGATGGCAGATCCTATTATCGGAATACGACATCGCCTATGTAAGTCAAAAATCGATAAAAGGGAGCGCAATAGCTGATTTCTTGGCGGCTCGAACAACAGAAGAATATGAGCCCCTGAGATTTGATTTCCCGGATGAGGATTTGATGTGCATCACAGAGAAAGAATGTGAGTCATCAAAAGGGACGCCTTGGAAGATGAGCTTTGATGGTGCATCGAATGCTCTGGGGCATGGAATTGGAGCAGTCTTAATATCACCGGAAGGAGACCATTACCCTTTCACTACTAGGCTCAATTTCTTCTGCACCAACAACATAGCAGAATATGAGGCTTGTATCATGGGACTACGGGCAGCCATTGAACGAAACATTGAGATCCTAGAGGTATACGGGGATTCAGCTTTAGTGATCTACCAAATCCGTGGAGATTGGGAAGTGAGGGACTCAAAGTTGATTAAGTACAGCTATCTGGTAGCTGAATTGATCAAAGATTTCAAAGAAATAACTTTTAATTACTTCCCACGAGAAGATAACCAATTGGCTGACGTATTGGCCACCTTAGCCTCAATGTTCAAAGCAAACAAAGAAGCAGAGATAATGCCCCTCAAGATGAGCATATACGAGGTCCCTGCACATTGTTATAACATTGAGAAAGAGGCTGATGAACGACCATGGTACCATGATATCTTAGAGTACGTCAAGAATCAAACGTATCCTGAGCAAGCAAACGAGAATGACAAAAGGACAATCAGAAGAATGTCAGCGGGATTTGTTCTTGATAGGGACACCTTGTACAAGAAGGGTAAAGATCAGGTGCTTCTGAGATGTGTAGATACTACTGAAGCCAAGAAAATACTTGAAGAAGTTCACGAAGGAATATGTGGGACCCACTTCAACGGCTTCACTATGTCCAGAAAAATTATGAGACTCGGGTATTACTGGTCAACGATGGAAAGGGATTGCATTAGCTACGCAAGAAAGTGCCACAAATGTCAAATTTATGGCGACAAAATTCATGTAGCTCCTTCTCCCCTTCATGTTATGACGTCTCCATGGCCTTTTTCAATGTGGGGCATGGACGTTATAGGGCCGATTTCTCCCAAAGCTTCTAATGGGCACCGATTCATTTTCGTGGTCATCGACTATTTCACAAAATGGGTAGAAGCTGCCTCATTTGCTAATGTGACGAGGACCGCCGTCTGTAGATTCTTGAAAAAAGAAATCATTTGTCGATATGGTTTGCCTGAAAGAATCATTTCAGATAACGCCTTGAATTTGAACAATAAAATGATGACAGAAGTGTGCAAGCAATTTCAAATAAAGCATCATAATTCTTCGCCTTATCGCCCGAAGATGAACGGAGCTGTTGAAGCAGCTAACAAGAACATAAAGAAGATCATCGGCAAAATGACAGAGACCTACAAGGACTGGCACGAAAAGCTGCCGTTTGCTCTGTTCGCATACCGCACATCTATAAGAACATCTACGGGGGCAACTCCTTTCTCTTTGGTCTATGGAATGGAGGCCGTGTTGCCCATTGAAGTTGAGATCCCCTCCTTACGAGTTCTAATGGAATCAAAATTAGAGGAAGCAGAATGGGTTCGGGCCAGATACGACCAATTGAACCTTATTGAAGAAAAGCGCTTGAAGGCGATCTGCCATGGTCAGATGTACCAAAAAAGAATGATTGCGGCTCATGACAAGAAAGTACGGCCAAGAACATTTCACGAAGGAGAACTTGTGTTGAGAAAGATTCTCCCAATACAGAAAGACTTTCGAGGAAAGTGGGCACCAAATTGGGAAGGACCATATGTCGTAAAGAAGGCTTTTTCAGGCGGAGCCTTGATTCTCACTGAAATGGATGGAAAAGAGTTGCCTAATCCAGTGAATTCAGATGCTGTGAAAAAATACTATGTCTAAAAAAAAAAAAAAAAAAAGAAGAGAAAATCGAGACGAAAACCCGAAAGGGCGTCTTAGTAAACAAAAGATCAAGATGAAAACCCAAAAGGGCGTCTTGGTAAGCAAAAAGGGATTAGGATGAAAACCCGAAAGGGCGTCCTAATGAAACAGATGTGAAGTCAAGGGGCAAATTGATTTGAACAAGGAATCAAACGATGAGACTACAGTGTTTGAGGCATTTCTGAGAGCTCGAAATCTTCTACGCAAGAAGCCAGGCTCGAAAGGATTCTTGATTAAGAAACGTGGAAGAGTTCATGCGTTGAATATTTAGAGCATTTGTATCCATTGAATATAATTCCCTTTCATTTCATGACACTTTCAACTATTCTTGATCAACTTTCTTTGTTTGTTGCTTCTGAAATAAAATATATGTGAAGTTCCTTTTCTTACCTATCTAACCATCTTTCATGCATCTCGTTGTGTGTTTCATTTAGATAATAAATAGTAGAATAACATGCTCCTAACAAAAGAAATGTTAAGCATTACTTGGATGAAATTTTGAAAAGTACAAGAGCTTCAAAGCAGGGACAAAGTTCAAACAGGGGCAAAAGAGTGATATTAGAGAACTGCAGATTGCTCAGAGGGCTTGAAGACGGGTACAAAGCCTGAAGAGAACCAAGAGTCGAAACACTGAACACAGATATTCAAAAATCATGATGAAAGGGCACATATGACCAGCATACCTTAAACTCATGGCATAATCATGTAGGCATAGCGGCATTTAGGGCCAACATATGCATATCACGATAATATCATGCATGACATATGCAGGTACTCCAGTAAAGCAAGAAGTTTTGATAAGGACACCTGAGTCCCACTAGATGATATGTTTTGCTATTCTGATTTGTTTCAATTTCTTTTTCAAAAATCAACTCATATTGCGAGAGGTGAGTTGAACCTCAAGACACGTTGAGGTATTTTCAATTTCTTTTTCAAAAAAATCAACTCATATTGCGAGAGGTGAGTTGAACCTCAAGACACCTTGAGGTATTTTCAATTTCTTTTTCAAAAATCAACTCATATCGCGAGAGGTGAGTTGAACCTCAAGACACGTTGAGGTATTTTCAATTTATGATTTCAAAAATCAGCTCATATTGCGAGAGGTGAGCTGAGCCTCAAGACACGTTGAGGTACTTTTAGTTTCTGTTATTGACTCATATTGCGAGAGGAGAGTCAAATCTTGAGTCATGGCAAGATGTTTTCAGCATCTGTTTTTAATTTATGTTTTCAAAATTAGCTCATATTGCGAGAGGTGAGCTGAGCCTCGAAACACGTTGAGGTACTTTTAATTTCTGTTTCTCAAAATCAACTCATATTGCGAGAAGTGAGTTGAACTCTTTTTAGTTCTTTTATTTATGTTTTAAGGCCAACCCATATTACGAGAAGCGAGTTGAGTTCTTTTAATTTCAGTTTTAATTTGTGCTCTAAAATCAACTCATATTGCGAGAAATGAGTTGATTTCTTTTTAGTTCTTAATTTACGTTTTCAATCAACTCATATTGCGAGAGATGAGTTGAGTTTTTAATTCGTGTTTTTAAATTGCTCATATCACGAGAAGTGAGTTGAGCCTCAATTTGCACAATGAGGCACTTGTGATTTATATTTCAAAAATTTGACCCATATTGCGAGAATACGCAGGCCGAGCTATCGTCAATGTTTGTTTTTCAATAAAGGATAAAGGATAGAGTTGATCGAAGATATAGATCTCATCCCTGAAGTTGCAGCAGAGCAGATCGAAGATACCAGATCACATCTCTCTAAAGTGGCAGAAGACCAGATCATGGCGAATCTCATACCCCTGAAGATGTGAAGCTACAAGTCATAGCTTTGAAAAAGCGATGGATTGAACCAAAGTTACAAGAGGTGGTAGACTGGAAAGAGAGCTGAATAAGAAGAGTACCAAAGAAGTCAAGATTTGGCGAGACCAGGCAAAATTGGCCTTTCTTTATGTCTTTGCTCTATTACCGTTGCACGACAATGAGCAAAGAGGGGCAGCTGTAGTGGCCAATTTTGACCCAAATTAAATAAATTCAAACAACAAAATAATACCAATGTCCATTTACAAATATTTAGCCCAATAAGCTAAACCCAATAACAAACCCAATTCCCCTTTTCAACCCAAACCCGGTGGCCCGTATCCCAAGTCTGACTAGGGTTTTAGACTTTCTGAAACCCTAGCCACCTGCTCTCCCACTTGCGCCGCAAGCCTCCAACCACCCTTACCAGAGCCGCAACTGCTCTCTGCCACCAGCCCCGGTCACTCAACGCCCATACCCTGCAAGGACAAAGCAACACACAAGACAGAAAGGGATAGCAAAAAATAATAAATATTTGTAAAGAATGGCTATAAAAGCCTTCAGCACCGATTGTAAGGGTTCGGTGATTTTTGGAAAATACAAACACAATATTTCGCAAGCATAAATATTCCAAAATAGCATTTAAATACCAACCAGGAAGAACAGACAGTAGATCGAAACAAAAGCAACAGATCAAAGGGTATTTTCTTTTTCCAAAAATTAATCTGTTGTTTCATGCATGTACTGTTAAATAGTGTAATTTTTTTAAAATAAACTAAAGAATAACAACTAAAAATAAAAATAAATTTTTTTTTACCTCTTTTCGAAGTTCCGGCCACCGTGTACGGTGGCCGGCGACGGTGGTCGGTGACGGACCGGTGATCGTCCGGTGACCGGTCTCCGACCGGAAACCCCCACCGGAGACCCTCCCCTCTCTTTCCTTCCTTATTCCCTCTCTTTTCTCTCTGTTTTTTTTTCCTTACCCGTGCAAAATGAGTTTTTTTTTCTTTGATTTAGGCCTTTTATAGCCTTCCGAAACGACACCGTTTTGGAGGCTATACTCAGGCCCCAAAACGGTGTCGTTTTGAACCGTACCCGATCCGACCCGACCCGATCCGAGAGGATCCGCGTGCTCTGACGTCATGAGGGCAATTTACGCGTTTGGTCCTTCCGCTTTTTCTGACTTTCGCAATTGGGTTTCCATATGTCTTAAATTAGCCTCAGTAGTTATGTTTGTTCTCAATTTGATCCTCCACGATGCGCAGCGTTTTAAGGGCGCGGAAAATTTTCGTTTCTGGTCCTCCGTGGTTCAACCCGTGTTCTAATAAATCCCTTTTGTTCGTTTTATTCCCAAATTGGCCCCGAAATTCTGTTTTTAAGTTCAATTTAGCCCATTTTCGTGGATTTGTTTTTTTTAAATTAATTCATCCTTTCTTATTATTATTATTATTAGTATTATATTTATAATTATTAATTTCTTATTTATTATCATCAGAATTTATATTTTTTTTTTATGTATATATTTTCATATAATGCCATTTTCAAATATTATTACTATACTTTTATATATAGTTTTATATAGTATACTTTAGCCTTAATATTATTTTGTTATATTTGCTATTCGCATTTTGTTATTTTGCTAGTATTACCATTTTTATTTTTTACCACTATTAATGTATACTAGTATATATATACTCTTTTAATATTATTTTTCTATATATATTTTAATATCACACTATTCATATATTTTTATATTATCTCATATTTTTATATATAATTCTATTATACTATATTATGCACACGTTTATACACATATATACTTAATATTTTATATGAACACTTTCTACACCAATTCTGTTATTATTGTTAACATTATTATTATTATTATTTGTTTTAAACATTTTTATCACAAACTATACATTGTTTAACCCTATACCAAATTGGCCTTTATATACATAGGCAATGTTCGGTGTTTAGAAATTCGAGAAACCGTGCCCTAACGTATTGGGTTTCGGTTTTCTCGTCTAAATCTAAATGCTCGAATAACCTTCCCAAAATATAAATTTAAATGAAAAGCTTATGAGATACTATTATCAATCGTTTCTATGTATTCCATTTCCATATTGTATTTTGTTATACCTTTACCCCATGTATTCCAAATTTCTTTTACCCGTCACAAATTTTTTTTGTATAGGTAATGTTCGGTGTTTAGAAATCCGAGAACCGTGCCCTAACGTATTGGGTTTCGATTTTCTCGCCTAATTCTAAATACTCGAACATCCTTCTTAAAATACAAATTAAAACAAAAACTCTATATATTACTTTCCATTTTCGCTCACTATCACCATATTGTATTTCATTACCATATTTCACTCTATTATGCGTATTCTCATTGTCATTCTAAATGTCTTATAAACCTCATTTTACTTAATACAAAAATAATTTTCTTCATAAAGGCAAAAATTTCGTGTTTAGACATTCGAGAATCGTGCCCTAACACATTGGGTTGCGGTTCTTCGTTTAAATCTAAATAATCGAATAGCCTATCAAAATACATTTTTTCAAAACTTGTTCTCGAGAGTCCGAGGTATTGCGTCCTAAGGCATAGGGCGTGATATTTCATAATCTCGGGATGAAATTTTCAGAAATCAAGGCAATGTTCGGTACTTAGGAATTCGAGAAATTGTGCCCTAACGTATTGGGTTTCAATTTTCTTCATTTATCTCGAGTATTCGAATACCCTTTCAAATCAAATACATGATTTCTAAATGAAAAGTAAGTTTAGCCTCTAAGGTCAAAATATCGTGTCCTACCGTATTGGATGTGATGTTTTACCCTAAGGCAAACCGACCTTTGATTTCCGTCTTCAACCTACCCGAATGGTTTTAAAGCAAATAAGGATCGTATATTAAACTCTTTCAAATTTTCAAATCATCGACCACAAAGACATTAATTAATCAACAAGGTACCGGTTTCCGGGCGTTTCGGGGGTGCTAATCCTTCCCTGTGCGTAACTGACTCCCGAACCTATTTTTTTTTTTTCTTCTGGTATGCGGACCAAAATTGTTGTTTTAATAAATCAAATAGTTTATCAAAACAAATGTAATTCATGATAATAATTTACAAATTCTAAATAATATAGTGGGTAGTATATAAAAATATATAAACGAAAATAAACAATAATAATAAATACTATACAATAAAATATAATATAAATGTATAGGAAAATAATAATGTATGATAAGGTTTTATATAAATATAAACAATTTTTATAGTGAAATAATAATATGTATAGTATTTAAAATAAATAAATTATTTATAGAATTTAAAATAGTAAAAAAAAAGGCTAAAACCAAACTTAAGTAAAATTACAGAGTTAATTTTATAACTAAAATAAATTTAATTAAAACAAATGAAAATGCAGAAGGACTGATGGGATAAATATCCCATTTATCAAAAACACGCGGATCCTCCTCGGGTCGGGTCACATGCGTGCGGGTCGAGCCTTAAAACGGCACCGTTTTGCCGCTTATTAGTTTAAGCTAAAACGATGCCGTATGACGTAGGCTATATAAGCCAAAGTTTAAGCCAAAAAATCATTTTAAACAACGATTTAAAAAAAAAACAGAAAGAATCATCTGAAAAGAGGAATCCTAGGAGCTCTGCTCTGCCTCCGTCATCGGATTCCCACGCGCTTTACGCGCCACCGCAGACGGCTGAAGGAATCCCACAAACACTGTTTTTTCAACGCAAATCCGAAGGTACTTCTTTCCTTTCCTTTTAATCCGTCAGTAAATTCAACTTACACATGCATGCATGCCTTAAACATCAGAAGAAGAGAGGGGAGAAAAAAGAAAATCACCTTTTTTTTTTAATAGTCTATTTTTTTGTGTTTGTGCTTTTATTTCCCAATGTATTCGTAGAAAATTACAATAGTTAGATTCTGGCTTTAATAGCCGCTGCTTGGTACATTTTTGGAAAGAAATCAGCCGATTTCTTTTTACTTTTCTACTATTATTCCTTTCCTTTTATTTGCAGATAAATTGCGATGAAGATCGCGTTGATACGATATCTATTGCGTGAAGAAAAATCATCCACTGTTGGTGCGAAGAAAGTCCACTATGGCTTGCGGCGTGAACCCTAGCTAGGGTTTCTAGAGGCAGAAAACACGATGGGTCAATCGGGCTGGCTCGTCTTGGGTCGCTGATTAGCCATTGGGCTACTGCTGTTGGGTCACGGGTGTGTTGGGTTTGATTTTGCTTAGGCTAAGGGCGTATTGTGTTATTGGTTGATACCAGGCCATGGGTAGTGGGATCGGGTTTAGGCTAATAGTGGGCTACGAGTGTAATGGGTCGTTAGGTAATTTAGTCTGATTTGGTATTTGGGTAGAAGGGTGTACGGGCTGTGGTTAGGTTATTGGGTTGGTATATGTTAGATTGGGCTTGGAAAATTGTAAAAGGGACTGTTTAAAAATGACTTTATTATTTGTTTTTATTTTTTGGTTTATTTATTTCTTTTGATTTAATTCTGATGGGCTTCCAACGGGCCCGGGCAGAATTAGGTGATTACAGGTCCAATCTTAATATGATCAATCAAATTTGAGGAGAAGTTAATTCGTCATAGTCCGATGATACGGGTTTATGACAAAGAGGTTCCTCTTACAGACTTTCAAAAAGGTGACCTCATATTGGAGAAGATCATTCACATAAATGACTTCAGAAGAAAACATATGTCAAACAGGAAAGGACCTTTTTCTGACAAAGAAAGCTTGTTCTAGAAGAGCATTAATATCGACTGAGATTGATGGCGAGGACCTACTTAATCTAGTAAATTTGATTCAATCAAGAAATACTTCAAAAAGAGAGAAAAATAAAAGAAAAAAAAGAAAGAAAAAGGAGAGGCCAAAGTAAAAACCCGCAAAGGGCACTTTGAGTCCAAAGGGGATTTGAGTTGAAAACCCGAAAAGGGTGCTTCAAATTTTGATCAAAAGTGGGCACATAGTAGTCTTGCCATGCTTGAATCGACAATGAAGAAGTATGCTACGTCTTGGGGCATCGACGAAGTACTCCGAATTTCCTAGGCGTATATTGAGCTTGGAATGGTTCTCAAGAAGTTGGAACAGAGAAGCTCAGGCCACGATATCTGGGGCACCTAGTTGTCATCTTACTCCTTCTAATTTTGTTATCTTTGATTATTTCATTCGTTTCAAAATACATCCTCAATAAATTTTCTCCTTGATTGCATTTGCTTAACTTGTTTGTTTCGAGTTATGCTTTCACTCAATTTCCTTCTTGTCTATTGTCATGATCTTTTTCAAGCATTTTGTATTGAAATAATAATTAGTGGACTAATAGCACTTTCATAAAAGGAGTTTTGCATATTACTCTGAAAGCTTCTAAATAGTACAGGAACCTGAAACAGGACTGTTGTTTGAAGAGCTCACCAAGTATAAAGGTTAGAAATATTTGAGCTTAAATTGAGTTTATCTCTTCTGATTTTTCTGTCAAAGATATCAGTTACAAGATATCGCGTCAGTGATACAATCTCGATGTAAACAAGCAATGTCAACCCAAGCATAAAAGGGGGTCATTCTCATGGAAAAAGATATTTCGCATTTACACAAGTATCAGACATGCACATCTAGTCAGGTCACCTAGAACGTGATCAGTTGATGGAACAAGTCCTTACACATTTGACTTGCAGCGGGTGAGATTGAAATCCTATACCCCTAAGTTACAGTAAGCTGGATGATACAGATCCTATACCTTGGAATTACAGAAAGAACATATCGAAAAGGTTTCAAGTCCTATAATCTTGAATTACAGTGGGATTTTAAGGATGGTACAAGTCCCCGAGGTACAGTAAAATAGACCCTGAGGTTACAGAGGGGCAAACTGGCCGAGCAAAATACAATTGTTTCCTTGGATTTTGGTTAAAATACTGATCGAACAGGAAAGCAGCGTACTTTGTCAGAGATAGAGCCCTAATGAGCAACGAGCGACGACGCTCTAATTAGGATCACTCTCATGACAGTTTGCATCCATTAATACATTTAGTTAGGAGCATTTGATTCATTCTGATCACAACATTCTAATCATTTTGCATAGGCATGCGCACATAAAACTGGTTATACAGGATAGGTTCCTCAGAGAACAATGTGGCAACACTGGTAAATTCATAGCCCTGTCTTCCTGAGCAACAGTGGAGTAGGCTGAAAAATTCAGATTCTGTCTCCTCGAGATGGTAATGGGGCAGACTGAAGATTGAAGTCTTCCTGAAATAACAAGGAAACAGATTGCAAATCTTAGATTTTGTTCCCTCGAGATAGCAGTGGAGTAAATCGAAAACAGTGAAGTTTATTTATTTAAAGTTTCAACAGAGAAGATTGAGGTTACGAATCTCTTCTCCCTGAATTCTCCTCGAAGTTCCAGTGGAGTAGGTTGAGGCTACAAATCCCTCCTCCCTGAGTTTACAATGAGGATCATCCAGTATTTGAAGTTTCAACAGAGAAGATTGAGGTTACGAATCTCTTCTCCTTGAATTTTCCTTAAAAGTTCCAGTGGAGTAGGTTGAGGCTACAAATCCCTCCTCCCTGAGTTTATGATGAGGATCAATCCTTGTTCAGCAGAGAAGATTGAAGTTACAAATCTCTTCTCCCTGAATTTTTTCTCCCCGAAGTTCCAGTGGAGCAGGTTGAGGCTACAAATCCCTCCTCCCTGAGTTTACGATGAGGATCAATCATTGTTCAGCAGAGAAGATTGAGGCTACAAATCTCTTCTCCCTGAATCCATCTCCTTAAAGTTCCAGTGGAGCAGGTTGAGGCTACAAATCCCTCCTCCCTGAGTTTACATCGAGGATCAATCCTTACTTCTTTGAAGTTTCAGCAGAGAAGATTGAAGTTACAAATCTCTTCTCACTGAAGTCGTATCTCCCTGAAGTTACAGCGGAGTAGACTAAAATTACAAGTATCATATCCCCGAAGTTACAACAGAGCAAATTGAAGCTACAATTCCTATCTCTCTGAAGTGGCAATGGAGTGGTCAAAGTAACAAGATGCGGTGGATGAGAACGAGGCTAATTGAAGAGAAGAAGCACCAATAGACCAAGACTCGGCAGGACCGGCCAAAATTGGCCCTTTTAAAGTCTTTGCTCTATTTTCATTACACGATAATGAGCAAAGAGGGGCAACTGTAATAGGGCAATTTTGCCCGGCCCAATTAATTAAATAAATAAAACAGCCTAATGTCCATTTACATTTTCTGAAAAGCCCAAAGCACCTCAACCCGTTACAACCCAACAGGCCCTAAACCTGTTTCTAACCAACCTAAACCCAAATGAGGCCCAAACACTGAACCCCAACCCACATCAATTGATAGAAACGGGAAACAGCAACCCTAGGTGCGCCGCACCTAGAACCTCAGGCTTCTGAGCACCCAACTGGTGCGGCCACATCAACCTTCTGACACTGCAGCCGAAGTCCACTGCCACTCAGCCCCGTCCCACTGCATTTATTGGCGTCCGCTCCTGCAAAACATGAAAAGGGAAAGGACAGCAACAAGTAGTGGCAGAAACGGAAATAATAAAAAAACAATTTTTATTATTGTACCACACTCGGCTATAAAGCCATTAGAAACAGAAACGAGAGGGTCTTCTCTTTTTTTCTCTCAATATCAGAACTAGCAACAGAAGCAAAAAAAAACAACAACAGTCGTAACAGGAATTGAAATAAATCGAAAGTAACGTATTTTAGAGGTGATTTTACTCTTCTTTCTCTGAATCCTCCGTTTGTATACATGTTTCATTAAAGAAAAGAGAGGTTAAGATTTACCTGTACGGGGTCGCCTTCAAACTCTGATCCCTTCGTCGCGATCGAAGTGTCGGATAGGGGTTTTCGAAGGCACGAGATCAGTACATCTGACCGGGATACTCGCAAATAGGCTTTGGTTCGACTTTCGCGGGGCGCTGCTACTGATTTAGTAGCCAAACGGTGGCCTTTTGGTCACCTCTGTTTTGGTCGGTTAGGGGATTCGGCTAAAAGAGAGACCGAAAAAAACATTTGTAAAAAGGGTTTTTTTTTTAAGAACAGAAACTAAATACAAGGAACGATTCAAAAAGCAATAAATCAAAAGGTTTTTTTTTATCTTTTACTTCGAAATAGTTTAAGTTAGCAAAGGATTTTACCGTGATTCATCTTTTTGGACGTTGCCGAAGCCCTCCAAGGACCCGAATGTTGCTAAACCCCTTTAGGTTCTGACGAGGGTAGGAGGCGCTGATATTCGGCATTTCTCTTCACTGTTTTTGCGATTTGTACCTGCATTTAGACTCATCCTAGGGCTAGTTTTAAGAAATAAGAAAGCAAACAAGGCCACTAGGGCCTTCGAACGGTTCGAATAGGGTTGGAAACTACCCTTTTGCGCGCCCTCAACCTCCGACAGCGATGACAAGCTCGACCCATAGTAGAACGGCGCAAAAAAAAATGAGGTAGGGTCCTTAGGGTTTTGCTTCAGGCTGAAACGATGAAGAATAAGCCTGATTTTGTGGATTTATAAGGGTATTAAACAGCACCGTTTAGGACCCTCTTCAATGGCCCTAAAACGGTGCCGTATAGGGGCCCCATTCGAGCGACCTGACCTATGCCCAGGGGATCCGCATGTTTCTCTTCATCTTGGGTTATTTGCGCTAAAAGGACCTCCGCTTCTGCGTTATGGTTCAATTAGGCCCCATACTAAGTTTTTTTATTTTAATTTAGCCCTGTTTCCTTGCCTTTGATGCAATTCGGTCCCTGGGTCTTTGAAGAGGCGGACCTTCGAGATGTTGCGTTTAAAGGGCTAGGATTATTTTCCCAATCAGCCCTTCATTGTCTCAGCACGTCTCAAATCGGTCCGATGCTTCATTTTTTTATGCCCGAATTCATCCTTTGAATTTTATTTAGATTTTAATTTAGTCCCCTTTTTATATTCTGTTATTTTATTCCATTTCTGACTTTAAAATTTCATTTCAATTGCAATCAAGCCCTTAGTTGGGCTCCTTTTTTGTTTTAATCCACTTAATTTATTTTAATTTTTGTATGTTATTTGTTTTAAACAGTTGTAAATTGTTTTAAACATACTATCTTAGATTATTTCACATACTATATTATTTTAAACTGTTTTATACTTGTTTTATATGTATTCATTCCAAAGTTGTTATTATTACCTTAAATTTTTTTTCGTATACTATTTAATTTTAAATACATTTTATATGGATTACCTATTTTAAATCCTTTCTCATTTTTATACTATTTTGTATACTGTTTATTTTAAGTTTCTTTTAGACTTTCTATTCTAGAACAGTTTCATACTTTGTATATATTTTATATTTTAAATACCACTTTTTTATATATATACTATTTGTTTTAAACTTCATATATATTGTTTTAAATTATTTCAATACTAACTTTAGATTGTTTTCCATAACATTTATTTTAAATTCGTTTTTCTATATATTATTCTTTTTAAAATAGTTTTATTGTTCATTTTTAAATTCTTTGATAATTGATGTTGATATCAAAATGACATGTGTTGTGAGATTATCGTCATTGTATATACTTTAACTTGTTTATTCGTATCTTTATACCATTGTCATTCATTTATGCAACATCATATTCATGTATGTTCGTTTCGTGCTCATCACTAAATTTTTATGTCATTGGATCGTGAATTAAACCTCAATATATCTAGCCAACTTAGATTGTTTTCATTTTTTCCTCCAAATTAAAAAAATGTATGTCTTTAAATATCGCTCCTGCTTTTATTCAAAAAACGAAAATTTTTCAAAAATAAGACAATATTCGGTGTTTGGGAACACGCAAGATTGTACCCTAGCTTACTGGGTTTCGATTTTCTTCGTTTAACCTGAATAACCGAATATCCTTTTTGAATTTTAAAAAAGGCACACTCGATCTCAAAGGCTTCTATATGTTATATCCTAACTTACTGGACGTGACATTTTATTGCTTCGAGACGAGGGTGGTTTTTTTTTTTAACATTTCATTTCGATTTATTCAAGTTTTTTAAAAAAGGGATCGTATTCTAAAATTTTTCCAATTGTCAAATCTTCGATATTAAGACACTAATTAATCGACCAGGTACCAATTTTGGGCGTATCGAGGGTGCTCATCCTTCCTCGTGCGTAACCGACTCCCGAACCCGTTTTCTTGATTTTCGTAGACCCAAATCACTGTTTTAATAAATCAAACTGATTATTAAAAACAACCACTTTCCAAGGTGATCTGATCACACCTTATAAAAGATCGGTGGCGACTCCCGTTTTTATTTTCATTTTCAAAACAAAGTCGATCCCCTATTTTCCAAAAATGGTAAGATTAAAATTAAAAAAAAATATTGATACACAATTTTAAAATTTTTGGGCAAAAGTTTCCCTTTACCCTTCCAACCATTTGTTTGATAAATATGATTTAATTTTATGGTATTTTTCAAATATTTTAAGGCTTAAAAGAAATAGATAATGATTGTTTAAAGTTAGAAACAGAATACTTTGAGTTTCAATCTTTATTAATAAGCTATCTAAGTACTTTAAAAAGGAAAACGCATTTTAGAATATAATCCCAAAGCGAAAATTTTTAAATTGTTAATTAAATTAATAGATTCAAAATATTAAAAATAATTTTAAAATTTTCAGTTGAATTTAAATTATTTTAATTTTGAATTATATCGAAAATAGAAGTATTAGAACGAATAATACATGTGTTAAAGTTAAAATATTAATTTTTGATTCATACAACTCATAAATGATAATTTTTGTAATATCTATTACAAGATCATGCATTTTCACTCCTTCATTTCCTACATTTTCTAACAAGCAATTCTCTCTTGTCCCATGTTTACTTCCATGCTACCCATTTCCTCTATTAATCCCTTTTCAATTTAATCCCCTTTCAAAATGCAATATTTATCATTGCAAGCAAGAAAAGGAACCAAGTTTGTTGCAGTTTAGTGAGACTTAAAAAGAACAATAAAAAGGTGAAATTCAATAAATACTGTAATCACCTAATTCTGCCCGGGCCCGTTGGAAGCCCATGCAAAACCAAAATAAATAAATTAAATTGTTCTTAACAGTCCTTGTACAACCCAATTTACCAGGCCCACTTACTTACCCGTGACTCACATTACAAGACCCGGCTACCCATTTACACCCAAACCCAAACCATACCCAATCCTTACACTCGTGACCCAACTACACCAGAGGCCCAAGACTTAAGCAAGTCCAATCAACCCAACATGTCTTCACCCTTCGGGGAACCCTAGCTAGGGTTCACGCCGCAAGCACCCCAACACCGAGCCACCTTCAGCGCCTTCATCTCGGCCGGATTTTTCACGTTAGCCTGCAAAGAAAGAAAGAAAACAACAGAGAAAGGCAGAATATGGCAAGAAATCGAAAGGGATTTAGTATTGTATTCTAACAGTGCCTATAAAAGGCCATATACCACTGTTGTAAAAGGGGAAAAGGAAGAAGAAATCTAGGTTGCAATACGCATGTACACAAAAATTATACAATAAGAATATAGCATTTTGAATCGCAAAACAGAGGTGATTCTCAGTTTTTTTTAGTTTTATTTCTTTGTTTTCAATATACGGTTAGCTTATATATATATATATATATATATATAAAATATTTTTTAAAATAAAGTAACAGAGATTACCTTCTAATCGACGTTGAGGAGCCGAGTTTTCTGGCCTTAAACAGCCGTACGCGGCGTCTCCAACGGAGGCGCATCGGCGTGTGAAGAGCGTGACACAGTGGCCTTTGGCCATTGCTGGAACTCGGGCCAGAGAAGTTGAGAGCTTTTAAGCTCTGTTTTTTTTTTTTGTTTTTTTGAGAAAGCTTTGAAAAATTGATTTTTTGGGTTGTTTTGTTGTTTATATACCAACATTAAAACGGCACCATTTTTGCTTAGGCTCATAAGCATAAAACGACGTCATTTCAGCACGGTGCGGGTCAACCCGACCCAAAGGACCCTAGGATCCGCGTATTTTCGTTAAGTGGGCTAATTGCCCAACTGGTCCTTCCGTTTTTTTCCTGTTGTTAAATTAAGTATATTTCGTTTTTTTTTAAATTTTCCCATTTGATTTTATCTTGATTCCAATTTAGCCCCTCAGCCCTTTTAAGGCTACCTTCAAAACGTTGCGTTTCGGGACAAGGCCCGAATTGCCCAATGAGTCCCTCAACTTTAAACCCGTGTTCCTGAAGGCCCCAAATTCATTTTTTTTATTTTTAAAATTAACCCTATAATTTTAATTTGATTTTAATATTAGTTTTTTTTATTATCTACTTAATTAAATTATTTTATAAAGTCAATTATATTATTATTAATATTATTATCTTTTATTATATTACATTCATTATTCTATAATACTTATTATTTATTATATTTTATTCTTTTGTATTATAAATATAAATATATTTTATTTTTATATTCATCACACATATATTTTTACTTTTTAAAAAAGAAAATCATATTAGTTTAATCATATTATATTATTTATAATTTTATAGTTTTAAAAGTATTATTAAATTATATTTTTATATGTCTTATATTTATTTAATTATTCATATTATATATATTTCTTTTAAAATTTCACAAAGTTATTTTATTTTATATTATTATTTTATATGTTTTTTAAAAAAATTTATTTATTTTAAACCTTCTAAATATTATTCATTTTTTACTATTACACATAAAATTTATTTTATCTTACATTATTTTCATATGCATTAATTTTAATATTTATTACTATTATATTACATTATATTCCATATTTTATAATATTTACTGTTTATTGTATTTTTATAAATTGCTATTAAGTATTATATTTGTATATATTAAACATATAGTGTATATTGTTGGAAAATTTTATCATTTTGCATATTGTATATCATTTTAGCATGCATTAAATGTTTTAAAATCTTTTTTATTTATGGTGTTAAGTATATGGTTTTGCCCTAAATTCCTATTTTTGATTGCTTTTTGCTTTGCGAATTTTAATAAAACATTGGTATTAATGTATTGTTAATTTCATTTTATAAATCATTCGTTCTTATGTTTTGTATAAATTGACTATTTATGTTATATTTTGCATAAAGTGGTATTGTATGAAATGTTGTTGTATTTGTATTAAAAGTGCGTGTTGTAGTTATTTAAATTGTATTATCTTGTAATGTTTTCTTAATTGCATCATATTAAAATAAAATATAAACAAAAATGTTTTAAAACAAAGGCAATGTTTTTTGTATTTAGAAATTTGGAAAATAGTGCCCTAATATGCTGGGTTACAATTTCCCGTTTGTCTAAATGCCTAAAATACCCTTCTAAATGATTTTATAAATTACGAGACGATTTTAGTTACAAAAGTTTTAGAATGTCATGTCCTATCATGCTGGATGTGATATTCATACTCTTTTGAACGAAGAAATCTCAGTTTTAAATTCGAACCATTCTAATTTCAAAAGGGATCATATTTTCAAATATTTTCAAATTTTAGTATTAAAGACAGAAAGTTATTCAATTTGGTACCAATTTTTGGGCGTTACGAGGGTGCTAATCCTTCCTCGTACGTAACCAACTCCCGAACCTGTTTTCTTGATTTCGTAGACCAAAACAAATGATTTCAAACAAAAATGGTTTGAAAGTGGTTCAATCACACTTAAACTGATTGGTGGCGACTCCCATTTTCATTTTTAAAGTCGAGACCCCGTTTTTCCAAAACCCCTAAAAAAATGGTTTCGACAAATACCATGACAATATTAATAATTAAATTTTAAATTTTAAATTTTAAATTTTAAAATTAAAAAAAAACCTAAAATTAAATGCTTTTTAGTCGGTCAAAGAAGGCTGCTATCTATGGAAAGAGACGAGGAAAGGACCCACACGGTTTAAACTTCTATGTCGCAGCACATAGGGTGTGCAAAATTCGGGTAAAACCGAAAAAATTCGGTTAACAGACCGAATTCGGTTAATAGGTCAGTTAACCAAATTTTTTCAGTCGGGGGTCGGTTAATAATTGTGAGTTTTCAGTTAACGGTTAATTCGGTTCGAAACCAGTCGGTTAACCGAATTTTTCAGTTTAACCGAAAAAATTAATAAATAAAATTATAATATATAAATAGCCCATTATTCACTCAAACCCAATCCAACATTAACCCAATTAAACTAAAACTAATTACCCAACCCAATTACCCAACCCAATAATAAAAATTACAAATAATTTAATAAATAAAAATAAAAATAATTCGGTTAATTTAATTAATTTGGTTAATTCGGTTAATCAGGTAATTCGGTTAATTCGGTTAATTCAGGTAAATTGGGTAATTCGGTTAATTTTATACTTATTTTAACCAAAAATAAAAAAATATAACCGAATTAACCCAAAAAATTTCAGTTCTATTAATTTTTTAAAAAAATTTCGGTTCGGTTAACGGTTAAAATTTTTGAAAGGACGGTTAATTCGGTTAATGATGTTTCGGGTCGGTTAACCGATTGAACACCCCTAACAACATAGGTCCTAATATGTTGCTACATCAACTGTGGACGGAAATTAATACGAGTCTGGGAGCATTTTAGTTTGCATAATTAAACTTAAGGCTCGATAAGTGAAGGGAAGATCTTAAAAAAGATAGGAAGCAATAACATGGAAATATTTCAAGAGCAAGCAAAAATTTTCTCAGGATTTGTGAAAATTAAAAGAAATAGAGAATTAGAAATTAAAGTTACCTGATACTTCTATTTGTCAGTGAAGGAAAAAAAAAAACCCGACACTCACCATGAAAATGAATGTATAGTATGTTGCAATTTATTTTGATTTTTTTCTATTAAAATTTGATAATTTTAAGTTTTAGTGTTTAAGATTTATTGTATTATTTTAATTTCAGGTAACCTCAAGTTTATTTTTTTAAATATATTTAAGTAATCACTCCAATAAAAATATTTGGCGTTTTAATTCAAGCTTAGCTATTCCTTAGAGCATAACTAAGCTTGAATTACATTAAATTGCTTTCAAAGTTAAGGATCAACATTGGCCAGTAACTACAAAATTCGAGTTTGCTAGTTTACAAAATTGAATTATTTTGGGAAATTTGTTTTGACTTGAACATCCTCGTCGAGTGACAATCTGAACTTTAGAATCTTTTGAAGTTGAGCGACCGGTTTTACTTGCTTTCTTGGAGCTTGATTTGGATCTATTATATATTTGCCTGAGAAGAGATTTGCCTCTGATGGACCTATCTCTTCATGTTATTACGGGATAAAACTATAATTAAAGAAGAGTTTTAAAAATCTTTTTAAATAACGGTTAGTATAATAGCTAATCATTAAGTAAAATAGGGCATTTAGTTTAAATGAACCGGTGCGTTTTGGTTTATTTTCATCTTTCACGTTGTAAACCTGCATGGTCACATTTTCCTAGGCTGTTGTTTGTTTCCTTTAAAACATCACCTGAATAGGGGGAAACGATTATGAATGAAAATACAGAAGAAAATTCAGATTTCTCTCATATTCTCTGTTCTTTCTTTTCTCTTCTTGTTTTTTCTTCTACTTCAATTTTTTAGTTCTTATCAAGGGTATCAGAGCTAGGCCGATTCCTCCAAAATGACCGGTGATGGGTATTGACGCGAAGTCAGAAAGAGATAGGCGACATACAGCAAGAAATCTCTAAGATCCATGATGAGATGGCACGAATAGAAGCACGAATGGAAGCACGTTTAGAGGCAACGATAGAATCCAAGTTGCAAATAGTTAAGAAGGAGTTTCGAGGGGAGTTACAGACACTCTTGGGACAGTATTCAGATCACCAGCAAATGTTAATCCAGCCCCTGTAGGTAAATACAAGGGAAAAGGTGTTTTAGAAGCTCCACCGGGATTTCCCCAAAAAGACACAGAAGCAATTAATACTCCGGAGGGATCAAACTTGGCAGACATGGGAAGTGTCCACTTGCGAAATCAGTTGGTCACAATTGGGATATCTGAGAAATTTAGTAGATTTGATTGCCCGAAGTTTGATGGAAGTGATTTTTGGGGTTGGTGGACCAAGCTTGGGCAGTTCTTTGAGGCTGAGGGAATACCAGAAGCTAATAAGGTTCGTGTGGTGATGTTGAACTTGGAGGGGAGAGCGTTGGAATGGCATCATTTTTACTCCCAAAGAAATGGTGGCCTCTAAATCTTGTCGTGGCCAGCGTACAGGAAGAGCCTCTAAGATCGTTTTGGTTTTAGCCAATTTGGTGATCTTATGAAGGAGCTAGTCAACTTAAAACAAAACGGTACAGTTGAACAATATCAATATACCTTTGTAAGTCTGCTGAATCAATTGCACTTACCTGAATCCTATGCCCTTAGCATTCTTCTTAGCAATTTGAAAACTGAGATTGGTCATTACTTGGATTTGTTTGAACCCACTTCACTTATGGAAGCTTTTTAGTTAGCTAGGAAAATTGAAGTGTTATTGGCTTGCATAGTAAAGAAGTTGCTAACCCCTGTGCACAACTACCCTAAGCCACTGTTGAGTCCTTCTACAATGTCAGCCTATTCTTCTTCACCTACACGGTCTGTCCCTGCCTCTCAAACTATGAGTAATGTTTCGGTCAACAAGTTTGGTGTGCGATCTATTCTTTCAAATGTGATGGCTGAATGCAAGAAGAAAGGTCTATGTTTCTGGTGTAGTGCTAAGTATCAGCTGGGTCACAAATGCATCAAATCACAGTTGTATCAATTTCTATGGGAGCCTTTATCTGACAATGAAGCAGATGAATTCTAGGAGTGTATAAAGAAACTTGATGAGGAAAATTCTGAAGAAGAAGCTTTGAAATCGCTTGTGATTTCGTTACATGCTCTCAATGGTTTACAAGGTCATAATATGATGAAGGTTGCTATGTGGATCGAGTCAGTGCTAGCTGTCATTTTGGTGGATTCTGGTAGTACACATAACTTTATCGATGCAAAGCTGGTGAGCTGATTGTCATTACCAATAATTCATCAAGAGAGGCTGAAAGTGACTGTGGCCAATGGATGCTGTCTTTTTACTCGAGGAATATGTCAGGGGATGTCCTAGGAGGTTCAAGACCATCATTTTGAAACTAATTTCATGGTGTTACCTTTAAAGAGGTGCGACATGGTTCTCGGGGTACAGTGGTTATTAATGCTAGGCGATATTCTATAGAATTTTAGCTCTTTAACTATGCAGTTTAGAGTTAAAGGACAAGATTGTGTTATTCAAGGTATAGCTCCTGATTCTATAATAGTGAAGGAGCATGGTTCGAATATAAAATGTTTTTTGGCCATAGGACAGACATTGGGGCCTTACATTATGATAATGAGTACACCAAGGCAAGCAACATTGTCAACTTTGACAGGTCAGGAACTGGAGGAACTGCTTCAGGTACTATTGTAGGAGTTTAAGAATGTCTTCCAGATTCTTAAAGCATTACCACCATCTAGATTGCATGACCACAGAATCCATTTAAAATACGAAAATGTGATAGTCAAGATTCGACCTTATCAATATTCAGCCATTCAAAAGACTGAGATAGAGAAGTTGATTCAAGAGATGCTTCAAACAGGGATAATTCGAGACAGTAACAGTTCCTTTGCTTCTTCCATAGTCATAGTGAAGAAAAAAGATGGTAGCTGGCGCTTATGTGTTGACTATAGGCAACTAAACCAATACACAATCAAGGACAAATTTCCTATACCTATTATTGAGGAGTTACTGGATGAGTTAGGGGATGCTCGAGTATTTTCCAAGCTGGATCTAAGGTTAGGCTATCATCAAATTCGAATGAAAGAATCGAACATACACAAAACAACTTTACGAACACATGAAGGGCACTACGAATTTCTAGTAATGCCATACGGCCTCACTAATGCTCCTTCCTCTTTTCAGGCTCTTATGAACTCCATTTTCAAGCCTCTTCTGAGAAAATGTGTGCTTGTATTTTTTGATGATATATTAGTGTACTCCAGCTCGTGGAGTGATCATTGGCAGCATTTGCGAGAGGTTTTGTTCCTTTTGAGAGATCATCAAGTGTTTGCAAACAAGAGCAAATGTTGTTTTGGCTCTACGCAAATCAAATATCTTAGACATGTGATACACGCTGGAACGGTCTCTATGGATAATTCCAAAATAGAGTGTGATTCTACTTGGCCAGTGCCTCAATCAGTCAAAGAGTTGAGAAGCTTTCTTGGTCTCTCCGGATATTATAGGCGGTTGAAAAAACCTCTTACAGACTTATTGAAGAGAAACGGGTGACAATGGACTATCAGGCTGCTGTTGCATTTCAGTCACTTAAAACGGCTCTTTGTGCAGCACCTATCTTGGCATTACTGAATTTCCAACTAGAATTCACGGTGGACACTGATGCTTGTGCGACTAGAGTTAGTGCTGTGTTGCAACAACAAGGAAGACCGATAGCCTACTATAGCAAAGCTTTCAGGGTTCATCACCAGGCCTTATCCATTTTTCAAAAAGAAATGATGGCGGTCCTGTTAGCAGTGCGAAAATGGCAGGCGTATGTGGTGAGGAGACATTTCAAGATCCGTACGGACCACCAGAGCTTGAGGTTTCTATCTAATCAAGTAGCAGTTACAACTTTTTAGCAACGTTGGGTAGCTAAGATGTTGGGCTATGACTATGAGATTTCCTACAGAAAAAGGGTCAATAACAAGGTGGCGGATGCCCTGTCTCGCCAATCTCAGCTTGAACAGGTTCAATTATTTCAATTTTCTACGAGCTCTATCATTTCGAACCTGCTAGTTCGAGTACAACATTCCTATATGTCTGATGGAAAACTTCAGAAAACTCTCCAAGACATTCAGCAGAATCGAGCTCCTAATGCGAGATATTCATGGGATGGTTGATTCTTACGCAGAAGAGGGAAGATAGTAGTGGGTAAGGACCTACAACTACAAGGGGAACTGTTTCAACATTTCATGCTAGTGCTGTAGAGGGACATTCGGGGGTGCATGTTACTAGGAAGCGGTTGGCTAGCCTTTTTTATTGGAAGGGGCTTACTATAGATGTTAAAAAATAGACTCACGAGTGTTTGGTTTTTCAACGATGCAAGGGTGAAACGGTAGCTTCTCCTGGACTGCTACAACCATTACCTGCCCCTAATCGAGCTTGGTCTGTTATTAGTTTGGATTTTATTGAAGGGCTGCCAACTTCAAGTAAAAGAATTCAATCTTAGTGTTGGTGGATCATCTAACCAAGTATGGCCATTTTTTGGCACTATCGTACCCTTACACTACGAGAGAAATGGCCCAAATATATCTCGACAATGTCTACAAGCTCCATGGTATGCCAGATGCAATCATATCTGACCAAGACCATATTTTTGTCAGCAACTTTTAGCAGGAATTATTTCGGAGAGCTGGAACCAAGCTCTTGCTGTCCACGGCCTACCACCCCTAAATAGATGGGCAGACAAAAGTTTTAAATAGGTTCTTGGAAAATTACCTATGGTGTATGACGGGCGAGACGCCATCTCAGTGGTACCAATGGCTACCCCTTGCTGAGTGGTGGTACAATTCTTCTTTCCACTCTTCCCTTCAATTAACTCTATATGAAGCATTGTATGGACAACCACCACCCACGCACCATGCGGGTGCATTAACAATAGCAGTTGTCGACCGAGCTTACAGGCTAGGGAAGCTGCCAAGAAACTGTTACATTTTCATCTTAAAAGAGCTCGATCTCATATCAAGCAATTTATGGATAGGCGTCGTTTGGACAGGAGCTTTGAAGTCGGATATTTGATCTATTTGAGGTTACAGCCGTATCGACAACAAATGGTGTGCAAGGTGCTTAACCAGAAGTTGTCTCCCAAGTATTATGGGCCTTTTCCAGTGATCAAGAAAATAGGGGCAGTGGCTTACTCTTTGCAGCTACCTCAGGGGTCTCGCATTCACTCTACTTTTCATGTGTCACAGCTGAAGAAACATATTGGTTCTAGTTCGGTTCAGCATCATTTACCTTTGCATGATGACCATGGTGCCATGCTAAAGGAACAGATTAAAGTTATGGATAGCAGAATTGTTAAGCGGGGAAATCAGGTTGTTACAGAGGTTTTGGTAGAGTGGTTTGACTCTTTTCCAAAAGACGCTATGTGGAAGTCCTTGACTGCACTTTAGACTAAATTTCCTCATTTCTAACCTTGAGGACAAGGTTTTCTTTTTGGGAGGGAGTATTTGTTACTGGATAAAACTATAATTAAAGAAGAGTTTTAAAAATCTGTTTAAATAATGGTTAGTATAATAGCTAATCATTAAGTAAAACGGGGCGTTTAGTTTAAATGAACCGGTGCGTTTTGGTTTATTCTCATGTTTCACGTTGTCAACCTGCATGGTCACGTTTGCCTAGGTTGTTGTTTGTTTCCTTTAAAACATCACTTGAATAGGGGGAAATGGTTATGAATGAAAATACAGAAGAAAATTCAGATTTCTCTCATCTTCTCTGTTCTTTCTTTTCTCTTCTTGCTTTTTCTTCTACTTCAATTTTTCAGTTCTTATCACATGCACTACAGGCGAAGCTTCTGCAGATCATAATTTCACACACAAGTTCTTAATTCACGCAATGCAAAATGTTTGAGAAACAGAATAGACCAAGAGGCAGCCTATGTTACAGACTGAAGTTCAAGTACTGGAACACAACATGTTTGCACGAACATGCAAAAATCTATCATGAATTTATCGTCTCACAAACCATATAACTCCTTAAATGCGATATGACATAGAAATTTAATAAAAAAAACACGGTAAGAATGCCTGGATTGTACGAGGAACTTGCTATTCCGCTATGCAAGAGGCAAGAAGATGATAACAAAGAGAGAATAGGATGAAGTAAGTTAACCACGTCCCGGTTTAGCTCAAAGAAAGTATAAAATGTTGCTCACCATCTTCAGAGAAAACAAAGCAAGTCCCAATTGTTTCTTCATATTCTCCGATCAGCAATTTGGAAAAGAAATTAACTTAAAACATGAACATTTCATGAATTAAAAAACCCTCATCTCAGTAATCGGTTGGTGTTTATTAGAGCTCAAATCAAAGAGCAAATATAAAAGCGATAGCTTAGGCCTATTGCGGACCACCAAATCCCTAGTTTAAATCAAAGCAAACTTCTATATTACCGGAAGTGGAAACAGATGTCAGATATGAATACCTATCCAGTTATCCAAACTTGAATGATAATGGTTTGGAAAATGATCTATAGATACTACTTTCCATTTATAATACCATATTCGGTCTATGCCTTCCTGAATTCTTTACGTCATTCTCATGCACAACAGACACATTTGTATACCATTTAGAATTTCTAGCAATAAACATTAATAAATAAATAATGGTAGTCCTGAGATGTTTAGTAAATATGGTCTAGGGAAATAAACTAGAAGTTGGAACCTTTGTTGTTCAAGGCAAATACTAGATTTAATGTTGTTTGGACTTTTCATTTTCTTTATGTATACATAACCTTTGTTGTTTGCTTCCATGCTACCCATTCTCTCTATTAATTCCTTTTCGATCCAATCCCTTATCACCTATTTCTTCAGGATTTTTGAATTTTCAAGATACGATACACAAGTAAGGAAACAATTTTGGATTCTTCAATCTTTTAATCGATCGTAACTGAAACTTTGTTGCCAATACACCACCATGTCTTCATCATCAATGAAATTTTATATGTTTTGGTTCAATTTTACAAGCGCATTCTTCTATATTGGAAGACTAACTTCACCTCTCATGCTACTAGCAATTATAACTATAAATAATGACAAATTAGTCTCTGTATATTATATTAAAGAGTAAATTAATTTTTTTTGTTAAACAATTCATCGATTTTTACTGTTAAAAATTAATTATTATATGACACAACACTTGTAATTGTTTGATTATTCTGTCAACAATATTAGATTTTAATAGTGATGAGCTTTTTAAAAGATTGGACTAGTTTACACTTTGGTGTAATGTACAATGACTAATATGTTCATTTTTTGAGTAAAGGAGATAAAATTCAATCAAACTCTTAGTATGGATTCCTCCATAATATTTTTACCAAAAAAACTACACAAATAAATTTCCTTTTGCTTATTAGCTTTTCTTTTATTAGTAAAAAATTATGTATTTTTAATTATTAAATAGTAAATTAGGTTGGGTTAGTCCAAATTTGAAAATGTCAAATTGAAGCTGGCTCATGAATACAGTTCTATAAGTTTATTTTTTTCAAAAAAAAAAAACAAAATAGTTTCCGACCCTTTTTCTTTATTTTGGGTAAGTCAATGAGTAATAATGAACCAGTAGTTACTAACTTTACTAAATTTTAAAGCACTATTTAGCTTGAGTTTCTACTAATTCCTAATGCACATGCTAAACTGTGAGTATTTAAATTTTAACTTCAATTCCAGCACTTCAATTCTAGAATTACTCAGTTTCTTCGTATCCTTTTCAAAAGTAAAATCTTTTATGTCATTTTTGTTAATTAATATAAGAAGTGCTCATGGCTTGAGTCCAGTTAAAATTTTAAGCCTGATTATTAAGCTCAGATTCGATCTAAAAAATATACCTAAAATTTTGTTAAAACTCGACTCAAATAAAAATGTTAAAATCAATATTTTTTTTCTCATATTTTTAATATTTTTGGATAATTGTAATTCCCTTTAGATAATTGAGTCAACTTTTAATTATACCATTATGTTACAATTTATTATTGGGGCAATTTTTTTTTTTTTTTGAGCTTTAATTGTCTTAAAATTATCAATTTGAATTAAAATACTGTCATAGACACCATTAATTAAAAGAACCCAACCTACCTGCCCACTAGTCAACATAAAAAACAGAGCAGGGCAACTTTTTAACATAAACTGATGAATCTCTTAAAAATTGAAGATTTTGGATTCCATCCTCAGCTATTCTTTTAATGTTCATATTATTCATGAGGTCCTTTTTTTCATCGTTTTCGAGGTCGATTATGGTATGCATGGGCATGTTAATATAGACTACTCTGAAGCAAAATGTAGAGAATGGAAAAGCAAAACTTTATGTATACATAACAAAGTTATATCTTTTTGGTTGAATTACGAAAAAAAAAAATTCAAAGCTTATTCATAAAAACTTGAAATAAATAATACAGTTTGGAATTGCATTCATCAGAGTTTCTGGATCAAAAGAAACTTGGCATCAGGATCAGCCCATTCCATTGATTCCCACAACTCCATCGGCTCTAGATTTATAAAAAGTTTAAGAGATGAAGATGATCGGATTTGGGGAAGTTTAAGAGGCATCCTTTTTAATTTCGGACAATGATGTGCCACAAGCCATTCAAGAGATTCACAATCCATTACTGTATCAACATTGCAAATGCTCTTCAATTCAGGTAGATTTTTCAATACAATTTCCTTCAATCGTGGAAGACAAAATTCCATGGTAACCCTTCCACTTTCCTCTGATGCTATTATTTCCTCCAGTTGCATACATTTCCAAATCTCAAGCACTTGTAAGTTTAGCGGGACACAGTTTGGAGAGAATAACCGTTTTCTATTTTTTAAATTCCATATAACAAGATATTTAAGAGAGGAAAAGGTGCCAAGTGAAGTGAGGACAAACCTGGAGATAATCGGGTCTTCTTCATGACCATAGAAAGTGCAGTGCATGACATACAATTCCTCAATGTGACGTGGAAGCATAATCTGATTGGGATAGCTATCACAATCCCATAATTCAATCCTTTTTGATGTATGAATTTCCCATTCCCTTTCTCTGTTACCCACAATGATGATGTATTGACGAGGCTCTTCTCGACCATGAAAAGCTTGGAGATACATGTTCAAGTTGGGCAAGTCGTAAAACCTCCCTTCAAAGATTTCCAATTTCTTCAACTCACCAACCTTTTTTCCACTTATGAACGCTTCACCAACATTCAATTCTTGAAGGCAAGAAGGTCTGGGGAATATTCCATTCGGGATCTCATCTACGTTTGTAAAATCTAGATTTAGGCACTTGAGGCTCGACAAGTTTTGCATTCCATGAGGGACTTCCTTGATAGCTGTTCTTTCAAGATCCAACTCCTTCAAAGCTCGAAGATTTGACAATGATGGCACATACTTTAAACCAAAACAATTAGCAAGCAACAACGCAGTGAGATTCTTCAAATTTGATATGGAATTTGGGAGACTCTCAATATGATTCCAAGAAAGATCAAGAACCTTGAGTCCATCCATATGGCTGAAGAAACGTTCCGGAATACTCTGTATACCAGAACCAGCCAGCGACAATTTTGTGAGCATCGGACACCTTGGTGGTGACATTTCCAAGGGATACAAAACTTGTAACTCCAGATTCCTCATCAATGAAACCTTCTCTAAATCCTCACTCCATTCTTGCACATTTGGTGGCTCCCTTAATCCCATTCCTGCTTTTACAAAAAATCGAGGTTTTGCACTTGTGATATGTAATGCCATATCCCTTATAAGATTGTGCATCTTTACACATCTTCCATCTTTAGTTTCAAAAAAAACTTCTAACAAACAATTGTTTAAGAGTTTATTCATTATTGCACGACCCCTATCAAACTCTGCCTGCCTGCTATCCATTTCTTCCACAAGCCCTTCTGCAATCCAAAGTCGAACAAGCTCTCTCTCCTCAATTTCCCAATCTTCAGGATATAATGCACAACTGAGGAAACAATGTTGAAGTTTTCGATCCTTCAAACGAATATAACTAAATTGCAGCTGCTGGAACACCTCATCTTCCAATACATTAATACTTTGTTTGCGTTCATTTAATTCCTTTAGTGCGGTCCTCCATTCAACAAGGCCATCAATGTCCTTCATAGAAGAAGCTACAGTAATTACTGACAATGGCAAACCCCTACAACGCTTAGCAATCTTTTTTGCAATTGGTTCCACTTCTGGAATATTTAGAATACCCCGACCCACCTTCTCTGAGAACAGCTTCCACGACTCTTCTTCCATCAAAGGCTTCACTGTAATTGCTCTACAACTCATTTTTCGACAAACATCAAATGATCGTGTCGTCAACACTAATTTACTCCCAGTAAATGGCTCAGGAATTCCTACCTGATAAAGGGGAACCTCCTGCCATAGGTCATCCAAGATGATCACAAACCTACGCTTTCGTGACAATGCTTCAAACAGCATCCCTGCCCTTCTTATTTCATCTTCATCACCACAAAATCTTACTCCAATCTTACTTGCCATGTCTTTTTGTAGTTTAGCAATACTCATCTCCTTGGATACAGTGGTCCAAATCACAATACTGAACCTCCCCATCTCTTCTACAAGTAGGTTGTTTATACACTTCATGATGCTGGTTTTCCCCACACCACCCATCCCCCAAACTCCAATCTTTCCAACCTCATCATCCATCAAGCACTTCCAAATCTCTTCCATACAGGCCTTTGTACCTTCACCTGATAATCTTGTTGTCGACAAAACCTGTCCAATCCATTGAGGATTGTCAACCACCAAACCTTCCTCAAATTTGCCTTGTTGAATAAGTTCCTCAACTTCTCTTGTCCTCTTTAACACATTGTCTGCATGAAATCCACGTGTAAGAGTACTGCTTTCACCGATTCGTTCATTAAGGTTTTGTACTTCACCATTGATTCTTTCGACATTTTCCAACCATATCTGGACTTCCCTCTTGAGTTTCTTTCTTGGCAGCAGCTCTGCGCTCATTCTAGAATCAGTATCTTCCTTCATACCATTCAATTCCATTACTTTCCTTTTCAGGTCATTCATATGCTGATTAACGCTTCTGCTATTGCTCCAGTATTTATCAATCTTATTCAGAACAAACTCCATGGCTGTAAGTTGAAGAGAACTGCATAACATGTAGTATTTTAGAAACTAAATAATAATTCTTTATCAGCTATATGTATCTAAACATGGCTAAAAAAATAACGTCATTTTCTGAGCAGATTCCACAAGATCTTTTAGACGTTATAAAGATGTAATCAAGAAATTTTCCCTCACAAATAATGAAATGAAGTTAATAGAAAAAATATATATAAAGTCAATCCCACCATAAGGAATCCTTATACATTAATATTTGATTTTTCAGTGAAATAAAATCATTTCTTTTTTTCAGTGCCATCATCATTTACTAAATTGCAAATTATACTTTAGAAAGGAAATCTAAATCTCAGTTTCAATGTTAGGATAATTTTTCTTCTTTTACTCTTCTACAATAAAATGTGCCTAATGGGATCCTGGAAGCACATGAACTGTAGTTGTACCAAGTTAACACACCAATCATAAACAACTGTAACAAGCTGTAGACAGTGACCTCTGTTATAGAGTCTTGATTTTTCTATATTCTAACACACATTTCTTCAGATATAAGATACATAGATGAGATCTTCCTAGTATATGAAAATAACTGACACTCACCCTTGAAGTGGGCAACATATATAGTTAATGAGCATGGAGCAAAAAGCAATAAATGTCATTGCAAAAAAGAAAAGGAACCAAGTTTGTTGCAGTTTAATGAGAATTAAAAGAACAATAAAAAGGTGAAATTCAATAAATACCTTTTCTGACTAACTTGTTCGACCAGTGATGATGACCACAAATGAGGAAAGCCAGCAAAAGAAGTTGCTTGCCTGCTAATAATATGATGGGAAACTGGTAGAACAGAGCCACTCCAAAGGGTCTTATGTAGCTGCCTTTCACTCACCTAAACTTACTTTCACCTATAACACAAAGGAAACTGCTGCTGAAAGCTGACAAAAAGTAGGGGGAAAAAAATACAGATGAATTTTAAAATTTTTACTTTTTTTTATATAAATGAATTAATAGATTTATTTTAAAACTAAAATCTTCATCAAAGAAAGCTGCTAGGAAACTTTAGGATATAGGGTTAATATATATGAAGGTGCTTGAATTTGGTAAATTTTACCTATTTGGTACTTAAGTTTTCAGAACCAACCTGGACAACTCACCATTTGAGTTACATATTTTTACGGTTTTCGACATATATGAAGAAAAAAGACATGAATTTTATAGACTTAAATTCACCACCAAAATGCAGACTTTAAAGATTAAATGGGGTTTTTTTTCCAGCTTTTAATTCTAGCTTATGGTAATTGCTTGATCAAATTTGTGCATCTTAATCATGAAGAAACCAGAAAATTAAAGCATATGAATAAATTTTCAACAAAAAGATGAAAAGGAAACAAAAACCCAAATCAAAAGTGAGTCAAGGGAAGATCTTAGAAAAGATAGGAAGCAATAACATAGAAATATTTCAAGAACAAGCAAAAACTTTCTCAGGATTTGTGAAAATTAAAAGAAACAGAGAATTAGAAATTAAAGTTACCTGATACTTCTGTTTGCCAGTGAAGGGAAAAAAAACCGGCACTCACCATGAAAATTAATTTATAGTATGTTGCAGTTTAAAAGCTTAGAAAGAAGAATAAAAAGGCGAAATTGAAAAAATATACTAACCTGTTGGACAGGAAATGAAGATCCGGATAAAATGATGCCAAACGCTAGAAAATAGGCACTGTAAAGGGTTTTCTATGCCTGCCCTTGAATCACCTACAACCTAAAGGAAGCCGGTGCGCAAGCCACAAGGAATTTCTAGGAAAATACGAGGAAACCAGTACGAAAAGCAAGTTCCAGTCTTTGCCCGCGATTTTGAATAATCAATCAAATCTTTTATTTAATGAAAATTTTAGAGTATTTTTACTCCACAAATAAAATTATAAAAGTGGAATTAGTTGCCTTTAGATCATAGTAAATATATATAATTTAAGAATTAAAAAAACAGGTAGCAGTGTTTGAAGTCAATATATACTTATTATTATCTTTGTTTAATTTATTAATCTTTAAATTAAATGTTAATATTTTATTAGAAGATAAAAGAAAATTTGATATATGCTTTAAAAAATTTGTAAATGAAAAATTATGATTTATTTTTTATATAATTACAGATATGTCATCCGATCTAAAATTAAGAATTAAAAGTAATATTTAAATACAATTCTAGATTTTCTTATACAAATTTAATTTAAATTTTTGGTAAAAAAAGGTTCACTATACCCTTCCAAGTTCCAACCCTTTGTTTGATAAGTATAATTTAATTCTAAAATTATAATGAAATGCTTGGTCAAAGAAAGGCTGCCGTGGGAAAGGACGAGGAAAGCACCCACACCTTTGTGTTTCTTAATTATTTATAAATAAGATTTAAAGTTTATGATAAATATGTTTTAGGGATAGTTTAAAAGATCTTTTTTATTCATTAATGACTCAACATTGGTATAAAATCATCTAGCTTAATCAATTAAATCCGAGTTTCCTTTTGTTAAGGTTAGAGTTTGAATTAGATTCTCAAATCAACAAGTAATTATGATAAAATAAGTCGAGTAAAATAATTTTACAGTATTTACCAATGCTTAAAATAAATAGGTAGTGATTTAGAGTTTGAAAAAATTTCCGTTTAAAATTAGAAGCAAAATACTTCAGTTTTCATCCTTATTAATAGCCTATCCAACTACTTAAAGAAAACATATTTTGGGAAATAATCCCAAACTAAAAATGTTTGAATTGTTAATTAACTTAATTTATATACGGGATTTTTTAATTGAATTTAAATTATTTTAAGTCTAAAACATTTTAATTCATAATAAATAAAAAAATTGAAACTAACTATACATGTATTAAAATTTACATTGTTAATTCATGATTATTACAATTCTTGAATGATAAGGTTAACCATATCTCTTGTGAGATTATGCATCATCACCCTTTCATTTCCTACCTCTTCTAACAAGCAATTCTCAACTAGTGTTCTTAGTATAGCTTGGCCCTTGTCCAACATTACTTCCATGCTACCCATTTCTTCTATTAATCCTTTTTCAATCCAATCCATTATCAACCGTTCCTTCAAAATTCCTAAATCTTCACGATATAATGCACAGGTACGAAAACATTCTTGAATTCCTGGATCTTTTAATCGATCATAGTTGAATCTCAGTTGCGGATACACCTTTTTAACCCATACCAATATGTTTGGTGTCAATTCTACGAGCGCATTCCTCCATATTGGAAGACTCCTTTCTCCTCTCATGTTACAAGCAACTGTAACTATCACTAACGGCGAACCAGCACAACGCTCAACGATAGATCTTGCAATCGGTACTAAATCTGTAAAATCCATTAGATTATGACCAACATTGTCCAAGAACAATAGCCATGCATCTTGTTCAGGAAGCGGCTCCATTTTTATGACTTTACAATCCATTTGTCGGCATACATCCATTGATCGAGCTGTCAACACTAATTTACCCCCAGAAAATTCAGGAATTCCAACTGTTTCAAGGGAAAATACCTCGTTTACACCATCCAGGATTAAAAGAAATCTACCCTTTTCAATCAAAATTTCGGACAACATCCCTGCTCTTAATATTTCATCTTCATCTACTGTAATAACAACGTTCATTGCCTCTGCAATCTTGTTCTGTAGTTCAAAAACACTAAATTCCCTCGATACAGTGACCCATATTATGATATCGAAATTGTTTACACTTTGTAAGAGTTCATTGTTGACAAGCTTAACAACAGTTGTTTTTCCAGCTCCTGCCAATCCAGAAACTCCAATCTTTCGAATTTCATCATTCCTCAAGTATCTTATAATCTTATTCTTTACAAGTTCTATTGCATCAACGACAAAGCTTGGTGTTGGCAACACCTGACCAATCCGCGAAAGATCGTCGACAATCAAATCATCAGGAAATTTACCCGTTTCAAGCAGTTCGTCAATTTTTTCTTCCATCTTACGAACATCATTTACAAGAAATCCACGAGAGAAAAAGCTTCTATTACTAACTTTGGATTCGAGAATAGGAACTTCCCCATTCACCCTTTCGACATCTTTGAAATGCAGAACAACTTCATTTCTGACTTTCTTTCTCGGACGCAGCTCTGATTTGATTCTTGATTCGATGCCTTCTTTCTGACCATTTAGTTGATCTCTTTTTCTCTTCAGAATATTTACATTCTCATCAATGCCTTTAGGGAATTCCCAAGGGCTTTCAATTAAACCCAATATAGACTTTAAAACTTCAAAAACAGTTCCGACCTGTCCAACAAACTCCCTGCACAACACCAATACCATACAAGCATAAGAATTGGCATCTAAGCATATATTTTAATTTTGGTAAAAGATTTGGTCATTGCTAGTGAATTTAGTATTATTCATAATACTGAGCTTCATGCTTTTGTCAGTTTTGGGAACAAATTTTTCATTTTCTAATTACTGATGCTTAAAAATAATTTTGAATAATGTAATTTGAAAAGTACTGCTCATAAATCAAAGGCCAAATACTGCAGAAACATAAGTAAAAATAACAAAAAAGAACTCTATCAAGAAATTCATAACTGTCCACATTGAAATAAAAACTTCTTCGTACATGAAATGTTTTATTGCTGAACTCATCTCAAGAAAATGAGACACTGATTTTGGATAGAAATGAGCCTGTTTCTTGAAATGATATCTGGATATCTGCAAAAAGAAAATTGAATTTTACACATTACTTCTAGGATATAATTTATTGTAACAACAAATTTCAAGATCCATGTTATCAGATTTAGGGGCATGTGTCTGATGCAGGTATTTCCAGCTCGGTTAAGCATAAATTTTTTGAAGTATCTTCATACAAGGAGCATTCCCATGCTATATTCGAATTGTGCATGCAGATATCATCTCAAGATAGAAACAGATACTAAAAAGCCCCTTAAGAACATCTTTCAATAGATTTCCAGCAACTTCAGTTTAATTACAAATTTTATAGACTTAAACTCACGACCAAAATCTAGAGTTTAAGAGATTAAATGGGGTTGTTCCAGTCCTTAATCCTGGCTTAGGGTAATTGCTCGATCAAATTTGTGCGTCTTAATCATGAAGAAACCAGAAACTAAAGCGTATGAACAAATTTTCAACAAAAAGTTGAAAAGGAAAAAAAAAAAAACTAAATCAAAAGTGAGTCAATCTTAGAAAAGATAGGAAGCGATAGCGTAGAAATATTTCAAGAACAAGCAAAAATTTTCTCAGGATTTGTAAAAATCAAAAGAAACAGAGACTTAGAAATTAAAGTTACCTGATACTTCTGTTTGCCAGCAAAGGGGAAAAAAAAGGCAAAACAACCATGAAAAAAGATTAACAATTTGGTGAAGAAGGAAAGCTGGAGGGAAGTTGCCCAGAAAGTTCAGAAATGAAATTGCCACGTAAGAGCAAAAATGAAAAGAAAAACTAATTTTATTTTTATGATCAATTTCATGGAAACTATCATGAAGAAATAATACTAATAAAGCAGTGTGTTTTGGCACCGGCGGAGTCAACGGTCAGCTATTTTTTTTCTCTTCCATTTCCAAATGAAATCCAGTCAAATTTGAGTCTAATCAAATAAATTCGAGTAATTCAACTTTCATTCGGATTATAAAAATAAAACTCAATCCAACGTTGAAAATTTGAGTCTAATCACACCTTCATTGCTAAAAAGTTACATTTGCTGCATGCTAATCCGCAATCTGCTCAAATAGTCTATTACAATCCTATCTTTGTTCGATCACAACAAAAATTTATATACAAGAGCATAACTAAGCTTGAATTACATTAAATTACTTTCAAAGTTAAGGATATCAACATTGGCCAGTAACTACAAAATTTGAATTTGCTAGTTTACAAAATTGAATTATTTCGGGCAACTTGTTTCGTCGAGTAACAATCTGAACTCGAGAATCTTTTAAAGTCGAGCAACGGGTTTTACTTGCTTTGCTGGAGTTTGATTTGGATCTATCATATATTTGCCTTAGAAGGGCTTTGCCTCTAATGGAGCTGTCTCTTCATGCACCAAGTTGAAGCTTCTGGAAATCATAATTTCACACACAAGTTCTTAATTCATGCAATCCAAAATGTTTGAGAAACAGAGTAAACCAAGAGGTAGTCTGTGTTAAGGACTGAAGTTCAAGTACTGGAACATAAACATGTAAAAAATTTATCATGAACTTATCATGTCATGAACTATATAACACCTTAAATGCAATATCGAACTCCTTCGTCTCTTGTAAGAGTTGAAAATTTATAAGTTTCATGATGCTGGGTTTCTCCAAGCCACCCATCCCCCAAACTCCAATCTTTCGAACCTCATCATCCATCAAGCACTGCCTAATCTCTTCCACACAGGCCTTTGTACCTTTACCTGATAATCTTGTTGCCGATAAAACCTGTCCAATCCATTGAGTCTTGTAAACCACCAAACCTTCTTGAAATTTGCCTTGTTGAAAAAGTTCTTCAATTTCCTTTATCCTCTTAGAAACATCATCTGCGTGAAATCCATACGTAAGATAAGAGTACTGCTTTCGCCGATTTGTTCGTCAGGATTTTCCACTTCGCCATTGATTCTTTCGGCATTTTTCAACCATATCTGGACTTCGGTCTTGGGTTTCTTTCTTGGCTGCAGCTCGGCAGGTCATTCTAGAATATGTATCTTCCTTCAGACCATTCAATCCCGTTATTTCCCTTTTCAGGTCCTTCATCTGCTGATCAAGGCTTCTGTTATTGTCCCATTGTTTATCAATCTTATTCAGAACAAAGTCCATGGCTGTAAGTCAAGAGTAGTACATAACATGCAATATGTTAGAAAGTAGGAACAAAATAATAATGCATCGTCAGCTGTATGCAGTGGCGGAGCCAGGCGGCTTGCAGGGCCTGGCCCCCCAAAAATAGAAAATTTTTTATTTAGGCCCTTTATAATTTATAAAATTTTAAATGAGTATTAGTAAAATTTCACTTTGACCCTAAAAATGATAAAATTTTATTTAATCCTTTAAAGATATAGACTATTAAAATTTAATTCTGAGCCCTCAAAAATAATTTTCTAATTCCGCCACTAGTTGTAAGTATATCTAAACATGGCTAAAATATAACTCCATTTTCTACTACTATAAAAAAAATTTAGAACTAAAACTAAAATTAAAAATTTTATAAAATTAAGCACTAAATTTCTTTAATATTTTGGATTTAAAAATTGATAAAATATATAAACATTGAAGGGCTAAATTTGTTATTAGATCAATAAAAAATCCATATTAGACTTTCATTTAATTCTAAAAAATTAAATGATTATATTAAAAAAACTAATAGCTGGAGCAAATTATAACAAAATGTATAGTTGGGTGACTATTGTCATAGTTTACCTTTTTAAAATAAAATAAAATAAATATATTCTTAATTAAGTTAAACTATGTTAAAATCCTATTAAATGATGAAATTAAATAATAAAGTTGATGTATGCCTCAAATTAGACCTGGGTCGAGCCACTCGGAATATGGAAGAGTTTGGGTAAAAATATAGATCTAAAAAATGAATTTGAACAAAAAAAAAAACTCGTTTAAAAAAGGGGTCAGGCTTCGAGTAAAGTATTTTTGGCTCAGGCTCTACCTGGTTTGAATTCACTAAAGGATAAAAAAATTATTTTTTAATGTTGTTTTCTCCCTATTTTGTTACCATTTTACTATTATATTGCTACTACAAAATATTATTATTTCCACATTGTTAAAACTTATTTTATTGTTAATTTGTTATTATTTAAAAGGCATTTGGTAATTTTGTTATTATTTTAAAGGCATCTACTTGTTTAATTGCATCTATCTTAGTGTTAATTAAGTATACATATTTTTTAAAATTTATTTTCAATTTGTTAGGAAATATTTATTTTGATGTTTTTAGTATTTTTGATGCATTATATATATTTAAAAATTATATAAAAATAATATAAAAATTAATACTGGCAGGCAGGGTCAAGCTCGTGTTTTAACATTTTTATTTTGGTAGAGTTTAGACAAAATTTTAAGCCTATTTTTCAGGTCAGGCCTGAGCCTAATAAATGGGCCTGAATTTTTAGTTAAACCCAGACCAGCTCATGAATACCTCTATTTCAAATCTTCAAATTATAATTTTAAAATAAAATATATGATGAGGTTTTTAAAACTAAAAATAAAATGCTTTTACTTCATCAAGGAAGGTAGAAAACAACAGACGAAGTTTGGGTTAAATGAGAATACTGTTTTCACATTCTCTAAGCTCATCTTGGAACAAATCAATTTGTTGAAATTTTATTAAAAAGATAAAAAGTAAATATAAATTTTTACGTATGCTTTGAAAATTAGATTTCAAGTTTTTATTCTTATAAATGAAAAAAAATTATAAATGTATGACCCAATTTTGGCTGGGGTTTCAAAAATAAATGGACCCAAACCTTCAAACCTATTACAAGCCCAAAAACCTAAATTCATTACCCAATACCTACCCGAAGCCCAAACCTAGACCTAGCCCAACAAACCCCTAAACCAAAATAGGAAGGTCAAACCCTAAGGTGCCCTAACGCCGCACGCCTTGTTTCTCCGCATTGTGCGCCCCTCCACCATCCACCACGCCCAAGTAGCGTGTCCTTCTGCACCACACCGTTAGACTTGCAAAGCAGTTGTAATAGTTTGGCTATAAAAAGCTAGACAAAAATCAGATGTAACACACTTTTTTTATGAATACACGAAGAGAATACAAAACAACAAATATTTGAAAGGGAAAACCAAAAAATCCAGATCGTGTCAAGGTTTTATTTTTGCTCATTTTTTCTTTTATTTTTTATTTTATTTTTCCAAAACTGTTCTATTTTTTTATTTTTAATTTTTCCCCCTACTTTATAAAATCGTTTACCTATAAGCTACCTTTAAAAAAAATTAAAAAAAAACTTACTTTTTGTCGGCGACAGTGCCAGTGACGGTGGGTGGCGGCGATCGGCACCGGAGGTCTTGCTGGAGTTCAGGCTGGAGGGAGAAAATGAGAGAGAATTTTGAAAAGTTTTTTTTGGAAAAGGGAATGATTTTTTTTACAAAATTTTTGACTTATATAGAGGTACCAAAATGACATCGTTTTGGCCTATGTCCCCAAGCACCAAAACGGTGTCGTTTTGAGTTTAACCCGAATTCGACCCGATCCAAGGCCTAGGATCCGCGTGTTTTTAATTGATGGTCTAATTGCGCTCCTGGCCCTTCCGCTTTTTTATGTTTTTGCAATCAAGTTCCATTTATTTTTAATTTTGGCCCAATAATTTTATTCCGATTTCAATAAAGTCCTCCCCAATGCTGCGCGTTTTGGAAAGAGGGATTATTTCCCATTTTGGTCCCTCCTTACTTCTCGCGCGTTCATACCATCCTTGGTCTTCTGTTTATTTCGATTTCGCCCCAAAATCTCTGTTTTCAACTCAATTTAGCCCCTTTTCGATTATTTTTGACATTTTATCCTTAAATTAATTAATTTGAGTTTTATATTCATTATTATTATCATAGTTATTATTATTTTTAGTATTATTATTTTACTATGCTATTATTTATTACATTTTTACTATTATAATCGTTAGTATTATTATTCACTATTATTACTATTATTATTCTATATAAGTTGTTTCTTTTAAATTTGTTTTTATATATATATATATATATATATATATATATTTATTTATTTATTTATTTATTTATTTTTACATATGCAATTTATTTCTTTTAAAGATCTCATTTTAAATTATACTTTGCTTATTTCAAATACCTTCTTCTATTATTTTTTATATATATACTTTATTTATATCATTTTTTTCCTCTATAATCATTTTTAAATTCATATATTTTATATTAACTTCTTTTTTGTATAGAATTGATTTCATTTTATAAAGCTTATTATTTTAAATATGTTCTTTTATATAAATAGATTTTGCATTGTTGAATTTATAATTCACTTGTGCTAAAACTATCTTATATGTACATTATTTGGTAAATATTGCATGCCGTAAAATTATTGTCATCGTGCATGTTTGGATTTAAACGTGTGTCCTTCATATTAGTGTTGTTCATTTATATAATATTTTATCCATGTACATCGTTCCGTGTTTGTCACTTTACTTGTCTTTTCACATTATCGCATAGTAATACAAGTATCCACATTTTAGTTGATATTGTTGGTTTCATTTTCCTCCCAAATGAACCAAATAAATATTATGAATCAACTTTAAATTGCCCATTTAAAAAGTTTTAAAACAACGCATTATTTTGTATTCGAGAAATCGTGCCCTAAAGTGCTGGGTTTCGGTTTTTCGTTTGACCAAATAACCAAATATCCTTTTAATTTTTTTTCCCCTCCATGTTTTCCTACTTTCAAAGATAAGGCAATGTTTTGTGTTTGGAAATTTGAAGAATCGTACCCTAACGTGCTGGGTTTCGGCTTTTTGTTTGGCCAAATAACGGGATATCCTTTTAAAGTTGCAATGCTTGAATTTTGGAAATTATGAAATGATTTTGGTATCGAGGGTTTGAAATGCCGTATCCTAACGTGCTAGATGTGATCTTTCACTCCTTCAGAACAGGAGAATTTTGATATCCAATTCGAATTATCCAAACGTTTTCTAAAGGATTTGTATTTTAAAATCTCTTCAAATTTTCAATATTAAGACATTAATCAATCAATAAGGTACCAATTTTGGGTGTTAGCTAATCCTTTCTCGTACGTAACCGACTCCCAGACCTGTTTTCTTAAAATTCGAAGACCAAAATATTTGATAATGTGGCCCAATCACACTTCTAAAAAGATTGGTGACGACTCCATTCTCGTTTTTAAGTCGATCCCTTGTTTTTTAAAAATTAAAAATGGTTTTGACAATATATTTTTAACAAAAAAATAAAATGCTTTTACCTTGTCAAATGTTGAGGAAGGCTGCTATTAGTGGTGTTCATGGTCGGGTCGAGCCGAGTTTGACTAAAAAGTTAGGGCCATTTGTTAGGTTGGGGCCCAGCCCGATCTAAAAAATAGACCTAAAATTTAGTATAATAATTATTAAAATATAAATTAATAATATATAATATTATAAAAATAATATATAACATACTTTTTTTATTTTTTAAAATGCAATACATATTTAATATGCTAGAATATTATTAACGAAACAAATAATTTAATTTATATGTCATAATCTATATGTTACTTAAAGAATAATTTAAAAGAAAAAGGGGGAAAAAATTGGAAAATACGTGTCTTTCTCTTGTCTCAAATATTTTTACTTAGAGACAAATGTTGAAGTACAACTGTCAAAACCATTTTTTTTAAAAGGTTAACTTTTGTTTTCAAAACAAAAATGGGAGTCGCTACCAATCTTTTTTTGAAGTGTGATCAGATCACCTTATAATTTGATCGTTTTAATAAACGGTTTTGATTTACTAAAACAATGATTTTGGTATATAAAATTTGAGAAAATGGGTTCAGGATTCGGTTATATGCGAGGAAGGATTATCATCCTCGTAATACCCAAAATTGGTACCTAATTGATTAACTAATGTCTTAATGTCGAAAATTAAAAACCCAAAAAGAGTTTAAAATACGATCCCTCTTTTATTAATGTTAATTTTACTAAAAAAATTACTTGAATAAATTGAAACGAACGTTAAAGACCCGCTCGTCTTGAGATAATAAAATACCACATCCCGTAAGTTAAGATACGATATTTGAGCCCTTGAGAATAAGCTTGTCTTTTAATTTTTATTTAAAACTTATGTATTTTAATTTTTAAAGGATATTCGGTTATCTAAGTTCAATGAGAAAATCGGAACCTTGTAAATTAGGGTATAATTTCTCGAAGCTCCCAAATATAAAATATTGTCTTATTTTGAAAATTTTATTTTTACGCACTTGAGTAAAAATTGATGTAATATTTAAAAAATATATATTAGTTCATTCGGTTATGGTAAAAATGGCTAAAACGTAAAATATTATGTTTAACGAATAATAATAATGATCCTACGTAAATCTAGTAATCCAATAAAGCTTAAGAAATGATACTAATAAGTCATGACAATAATATGCATTATATAACAAACAATAATGAAAATGATGATGGTGATAATAGTAATGCTAATATCAACAACAAAAATAATAATAGTAATAATAATAATAAAGGCAGAGAAAATGCACAATAAATAAAAAATACGAGCCAATTTGAAATTCAAGAAAAAAATAAACAAAATAAATACATTAATAATAAAAAGTTAAAGAAATAACAAATAAATTAATAAACAAGTGAATGTTAATAAAAGTTTGATTACCAATTGGAAATAAATAATAATTAAATAAATCAAATCAAATATATATGAAACAGTTTAAAATAAATAAAAAATTTGAAGTTAAAAAGGTTAAGGATTGAATTGCAATCAGAATAAAATTAGGGGTACAAATTATAAGCATGAAAAACAATAGGGGACTAAATGGGGAATTATTGCACCATTTTGTCTGGAACGTCGAGGATCCAAATTGCAACGGAAATAAAATTAAGGACAAAATTAAAAAAAGAAAACAGGGCAGGACTTAATCAAAGCACGCTGCAAAAATGAAAGGGTCATTCGCGCAAATAGCCCAAATATTGAAAACACGCGGATTCCTTGGAGTGGGTTGGGTCACGCATGGGTCGGGCTCAAATCGACGCTGCTTTGGTGTCTAGGGAAATAGGCCAAAACGACATCATTTTGGAACCCCTATTTAAACCCACAATTTTTTAAAACTTCATTTCTGCCATAACTTAAAAAAAAAACAAAAAATACCTCTTCTTTTCTCTATTTTCTCTCTTCCTTAGGCCATGGCTCTGATCATCATCCACAGTGGCAGCCGCCGGTTGTCGGCGATGGTGCCGCCGTCCACGGTGGTCGGAGAGAAAAATAGCCCATTTTTTTGGCTTTTTAACTTTGAACCCGCAAGATGTCGATTTTCATTGAAACCGATGAACCTCAGCCGCTTACGGGGACGCAAATGCAAAAAAAAAGGTAAGATTCAGCTATTTTCTTTTGTGTTTGTTTATTTCTTTCCAATAAAAATAAAATAAAAGAGTAGAGAAATACAAAATGATAAGAAAGTGACCACCTTTAGTTAGAAACGTTTTATTTCTCATTTTTTTTTGTGTTGTATTCGATTCTTTTTTTTTTTTGTGTTTGTAAAAAAAATACAAAAAAGCTATTGTGGCTTTTATAGCGATTGGTGGTGGCAGACGCAGGTAAACATGTGGCTAGGTTTTTTTTTTACTAACTTAAGATAGTGAGCCATTTGGGCTGTCTAAGGTTTTTAGGTTTTGGGCTGGTAATTTGTTTGTAAATTGGGCTGGTGTTGTAATTTGGACTTTGGATTGGACCATAAATATTATTATTTTGGTTTTTTATATTTATATTTGGATTTCTGGTTTGTTAGTTGGGCTCGGGCAAATTTGGGCCTGTACAGCTGCCCCTCTTTACTCATTGTCGTGTAACAGGAATGAAGCAAAGACTTTAAAAAGAGTCAAATTTGCCTAGTCTTGCAGAATCTCGACCTCTTTGGTGCTTCTCTTTCTCAAGGAGTTTCATTCCATCCCGTTGTAACTTCAGGGGTATAGGAATTATGATTTCAATCTACTCAACTGCAACTTCAGGGAGATAAGATTAGACTTCAATCTACTCCACTGCACTTTACGAAGATAAGATCTATAATTTGTAGCTTTAATTTATTCCACTGCAACTTCAGGAAAATAAGATTCACTATCTTCAGTTTGCTCCACTGCAATTTCAGGGAGATAAGACTTTTTAACTTCAACCTGCTTCACTGCAACTTTAGGGAGATAAAGTTTGTAGCTTTAATCTGTTCTACTACAACTTTAGAGAGATAAGATTTTCTATTTTTTATCTACTCAACTGCAACTTTAGGGAGATAAGATCTATAACTTCAATTTGCTCCACTGCAAATTCAGGGAGATAAGATTTGTAATTTGTAGCTTTAGTCTGTTCCACTGCAACTTTAAGGAAATAAGATTCGCTATCTGTAGTTAGCTCTACTGCAACTTTAAGGAGATAAGACTTGTAACTCCGACCTGCTCCATTGCAACTTCAGGGAGATAAGGTTTATAGCTTTAATCTTCTCTATTGCAAATTCAGAGAGATAAGATTCGCTATCTTCGATCAGCTTCACTGCAACTTTAGGGAGATAATACTTAAAACTTTATTTTACTCCATTACAACTTCAGAGAGATAAGATTTGCCATAATAACTTATAATCTGTCCTACTACAACTTCAGGGGTATAAGATTTGTAATTTCATTGATCTATTACACCATTCTCTAGGTAACATGACCTATAAAGTCCAATTTATGGGTCTCTATTTATGCCGAATGATTAGGATATTATGATCAGAATGAATTAAATACTCCTAAGTAGATATGTATGAATGATATTTGCATGAATGCAAAAATGTCATTTTTGAGAATGATCCTTTTTAAAAGCTTGGGTTAACATTACTTGTTCATCAAGTTTCTATCACTGATGTGTTACCATGCTTTCTTGTTCAGCTGGTATCTTTGATAGGAAACCCGAGGATGACTCTTTCCCGAATGTTTCCAACCCTTAGGTTTGGTTAGTTCTAACTAATGGTCCTATTTCAGGTACTCGTACTATTTAGAAAACCTTTCAAAGTAATATGCAAACTCTTTTTACTTGAATATTATTAGTCCATTAATCGTTATTTCAATGTAAATACTTGAAAAAAAATCATAACAGTGGACAAGATTGAAATTTATTGAAAACGAAGCTCGAAAAAATTTATCAAAATAGAAAATTTTACTAGAATACAAAATGAATAAGATGAACATAGATGCCCCAAATATCATAGCATGAGCTTCTCCATACAAAACTTCTCGATGACCCTTTAAACTTGATATGTGTTTAGAAGATCTATAATACTTTGTTGATGCCATAAGATGTAACATCCCTCCTTCTCATTAATTCGAAGAGGACAAGACAACCCTACCTTTGATCAAATTTGAATTGCCCATTCTTGGGTTTCCAACTCAAAGCCCCTTTGGTCTTAAGGCACCTTTTTACGAGTTTTCGCCTTGGCCTCTCCTTTTTTTTTTCTTTTTCTTTCTTTTCTTTTCTTTTTTTTTAGCGAAGTATTTCTTAACTGAATCTGAATTCACAAGATTAGGCATGTTTTTGCCATCCATTTCGATCAATATCAACACTCCTCTAGAAAAAGCTTTCTTTTACATATAAAGTCTTTCCCAGTTTGGCATCTACTTTCATTTAAAATCCTTTTATATGGGAATGATCTTTTTCAAAACCAGGTTTCCCTTATGGAATTCTCTTGGACGAACCTTTTTTTTAAGCTCGCATCGTGCATTTTTTTGGTACATTTGACCATGACGGATAGCTTTTAACCTCTTTTCCTCGATCAAATTCAATTGATCATATCAAAATTGGATCCATTCGGCTTTATCTAACTTCAACTCTGAAAAACTCGGAGAGAAGAAATTTCGACTTCAATGGGCAAAACGGTCTCCATTCCACAAATCAATGAGAAAGGCATTGCCTCAGTGGAGGTCCTAATAGACATTCGATAAGCATATAGGGTAATTTCTCTTGCCAATCTTTATGACTCTCAATCATTTTCCCCACGATTCTCTTAAATTTTTTAGTTGTGTCCACTGCACCATTCATTTTGGGGAGATAAGGTGTTTGATCTTGAATAGACTGCAAACTTCTGATATCATATTATTGTTTAAATTTAATGTATTATTAAATATGATCCTTTTTGGCATTCCATACTGACATATGATTTCTTTTTTTAAGAACTTGCTGACTGTCGACTTTGTGACATTGGCATATGAAGTAGCTTCCACCCTATTTAATAAAGTAATCGATGATTGCAAAGATGAATCGATGCTAACTAGAAACTTTTGGCGAGTTCGGCCAATAACATCCATGCCCCACATAGAGAAAGGCCATGGATTCCATTGATTCTTTGTAAGGTAGGATTTGTTTCATCTTGTTCTACCATCCTTAACAAATCAAGAGATAAGTTATACTCTCGATCATCTTCAAAGTCTTGAGGTTCCTCTGGACACATATCTTACTCAAAAGAAGGTTCTCATTCAATAGCAGTGCCACTTATATCATTGATATCTGAAGGTCTGTTATAGGGATGAAAGAAGCCTCAAAGAATAAAAGAATCTAAGAATAAATATTTGTGTGGTATGATTATGAAAGAAATAAAATAAATAAAAGAATAATTGCTCAAAGTGAGGCACAAAAATACATTTTATTGAAAAAAAGATGTTAGAAATAAGCCTATTTCACAAGAGGATTCTTATTGCTCCTAGGCTTAAAGCAATAAACGCATTTTGAACATTACTCTGAATTAGCTCTAAAAAATACAGGGATCTCTTCCATAGTCTAATTTTTCAAAACATTCCCAAGTATGTAAGGACAAATGCCTGATAAATTCTCTTTCCTGGTTCCCTCTTCGGATATGGCATTAATGTTCAAATTTCCCAACAATCCTTCCGGGCCTTTAACCTCTTCAAAGAATTCTAACTCTTTGTTATCCATTAGACTTTGTACTAAAGCTTTGAATTCGGCACACTCCTAGATTTCATTACCTTTTTCTGCGTGGAACTCACAGTAGCTCATCATCCTTTTGGGTATCTTCTTCGAATCCTGAATGATAAATCTCATGTCTATCATTTGTTTTAAAACCCATTTCAGTGGGGTTTTTACTTCTGCAACATGGGTTTTGGTTCGCTTTCCTCCCCTCTCAATTAACTTTTTTAAATATAGTGCAGTTTTTAATTGAATGTCTCGTTATTCCTGTGTGGTACTCGCATTGGGCATTCGCATCATATCATTTCAAAAATAGAGGTTGCAGGGTACCCTTCGTGGATATGCGTTCGGTTGAGCCTAGACGTTTACCGGGGTAAAGCCTGGAGGATAGGTAAGGTCTTCATTATCATCCCCTGAGTTGACCGTACTGCTCTTTTCTTTTTCAATTCCTCCATCCAGCAACTCGGTCAACTGGTTTATCATACTTCTTTGGGATTCCTGTATCTGATCCCTTGTGTCTTATTAAACTTTGGCTAATTGTTCTTGCATATGTGCTTGCAACTGATCTTTTGAACTCCAATCTTCCTCAAATGTTGCATAATCTCATTCTTTGTATGTTTTACTATTTCAATGACTAAGCTCGGTGTTGGCAACACTTGACCAATGCACGAAAGATCATTGACAACCAAATCATCAGAAAATCTACCCTTTTCAAGCAATTCTTCAACTTCTTCTTCCTTCTTACAAACATTCTTAACAACAAATTCACGAGAGAAAAAGCTACTACTTCTAACTTTGGAATCGAGATTAGGAATTTCCCCATCTATCCTTCTGACATTTTCAATCCACAAATCAACTTCTTTCTTGACTCTCTTTCTCGAGCGCAGCTCTGATTTGATTCTTGATTCAATGTCTTCTTTCTGACCATTTAGTTGATCTCTCATTCTCTTAACATTATTTACATCCTGATCAATGCCTTTAGGGAATTCCCAATGGTTTGCAATTAATCCCCGTATAGTATTTGCAACTTCAAAAACAGTCCCTGCTTGTTCAACTAACTCCCTGCACAACACCAATACCATACAATACATGCATAAGAATTCACCTCTAAGCATATATTTTAATTTTGGTAAAAGAATTCGTCATTGCTAAGGAATTTAGTATAATTTATAATACTGAGCTTCATGCTTTTGTCAGTTTTGGGAACAATTTTTTTCATTTTCTTATTACTGATAGCTTAAAAATAATTTTGAGTAATGTAACTTGAAAAGTACTGCTCATAAACCAAAGGCCAAATACTGCAAAAACATAAGTAAAAATAACAAAAAGAACTCTATTAAGAAATCCATTACTATTCATATTGAAATAAAAACTTCTACGTACATGAAATGTTTTATTGCTGAACCCATCTTAAGAAAATGAGACACTGATTTTGGATAGAAATATAGAAATGATATCTGGATACCTGCAACAAGAAATGGAGTTAAAAACAATAAATTTCAAGATAGAAACAGACATTTAAAAAAACAAAAACCCCCTTAAGGACCTCTTTCAATAGATTTCCAGCAAGTTCAGTTTAATTGCACATTTTGTAGACTTAAATTCACCACCTAAATGTAGGCTTAAGAGATTACATGGGTTTTTCCAGCTTTTAATCCTGGCTTTTGGTACTTGCTTGCTTGATCAAATTTGTGCAACTTAATCATGAAGAAACCAGAAAACTAAACCCAGATCAAAAGACAGTCAAGGAAAGATCTCAGAAAAGATAGGAAGCAAAAGCATAGAAATATTTCAAGAACAACCAAAAATTTTCAGGATTTGTAAAAATCAAAAGAAACAGAGAATTAGAAATTAAAGTTACCTGATACTTCTGTTTGCCAGTGAAGGAACAAAAAGCAAAACAATCATGAAAAAGATTAATAATTTTGGGAAGAAGGAAAGCTGGAGGAAAGACCAAGGTGAAAGAGGGAAGGTGCCATGGAAGATTCAGAAATGAAAAGAAGAAGAACCAGCTTTATTTCCATAAAAGAAATAATACTAATAAGGCAGAGTGTAAGAGTGTACAACCTTCGGCACCTGCAGAGTCAACGGTCAGCTATTTTTGCTGAAAATAAAGTCAACTTTCATTCGGATTATAAAAATAAAACTTAATCCAATGTTGAAAATTAAGATTTTCAAACTCAATTAACTCAGCCCGATTCAACTCAGATCAATCCCACCTTCATTGCTAAAAAGTTTCATTGTTGCATGCTAATCTGCTGAAATAATTTATTACAATCCTATTTTGATGATAACAAAAATGATTTCATGATATAAAAAGCCTTCAAATTTTTTAAAAAAAATCAATTAAAGTTTTATTTTTTTTTACTCAATTGGATATTTAAACTATCAAAATGTATTAAAAAAGTTCTTTTACAGCTAACTTTAACAGCCACCACGTGTTAATGTGACGTTTGGTAAAAATGATTAAAAATTTTAAATTTTAATAAAAATACATAAAAATATTTAAACTTTAATAAAAATTAGAAAAAAATTATAAGAATTATAAAATTTTATAAAATTTTATAAAATCGTAAAAAAATCATAAAAATTATCGTATCAAAAGAAGCAATTTATAATTTTTCTATAAGATTTTTATTATTATCATTTTTCGCCACATGTTATACTGGGTTGCGACACATAATGACTTTAACTAAAAAAAACTAGGGATCGTTAATTTTAACAATCATCGATTAAAGTTAAATGTTTAAAGAACCATTTTGATGCATTTTATATTTTTTTATAAAATTTTAAATATTTTTATATTTATATTAAAATTTAATTATTTTTATTTTTTATAATCTTTTTGTCACATGTCACATTGTGGTTATAACATGAAGTGGCTTTAACTTAAAACAATTAAGGATGACTAATTTTAATAGTCAACTGTTAAAGTTAAAGGTCAAAAAGTCTCTTTGATGCATTTTGACAATTCAAGTACCCAAGTAAATGGAAAAAAAGGATAGGGCTTTAATTGTTATTTTTAAAAATTTATGGGTTTTGTAATACATTTTGAAAGTTTAAATACTCAATTAAGTGCAAAAAAAAAAGCAAGAATTTAATTTTTTTTTAAATTTGAGAACTTTTTATTGTATTCTAATTATATGTCAAGTTGATATAAACTACTCTAAAGCAAAAAAATAGAGAATGGAAAAGCAAGACATTATGAATACATAACAGAGTTAAGGACAAATACAGAAACTGAAAGCTAATTATTAAAAAGGAAGCAGGTTTGACTGAAATAAATAGAACACTTAGGAATTGCATTCATCGTAGTTTTGGGACACTCTACAAAAGATGTTACTAGATTACAAAATTCACGAAGACACTTGGCATCAAGATTAGGTGAGTAAAATCTTATTCAATTCGAAAAATTTGATAAATAATTCAAATTTTGAATTAAATAGTTTGAATTATTTGAGTTAATCAAGTTATTCGGATCAACTCGAATAAAAAATCAAGTTTTTTGGTTTAACTCGAATATAAATTACACAATTCGAGTTATCCGAAAATCCAAATAAGAAAAGACAAAATTACATCATTTTGATAAATGTTTACTTTTCTAAAATTTAAAATTTAAAATAATTAAGTTAAAAGGTAAAACTATGTCGTTTTGATAAATGTTTGCCTATTAAATTAAAAGACAAAATTATTATATTGTTCATGTAGCTAAATAATCTTATACTTCGTCTACTAGTTATATAATCGGTCCATCTAAATGCAACAATTAAGTATAAATTATAGGATTTGTTAACTCGACTCGATTTGACCTGAAATTTTTTGACTCGATTCGATTCAATTAGGAAAAAATTTAAATTAAATTCGGTTGCTAAAGTAGGATTTGTCAACTCGACTAACTTAAAAATTTTTTACTCGACCCGACTCGATCGAATACTCATCCCTAATCAAGATCATCCCATTCCACTGATTCCCGCCACTCCTTTGGCTTTACATAAATACCAAGTTTAAGAGATGAAAATGGTCAGACTTGGGGAAGTTTAAGAGGCATTCTTTATAATTTCAGACAATGTCTTATGCCAATCCATTTAAGAGATTCACAAACCACCACTGCATCAACATTGCAAATGCTCTTCAACTCAGGTAGCCATTCCAATACAAGTGTCTCTAATTTTAGAAGGCTAAATTCCATGGTAGGCATTCCTCTTTCGTCCCATTCAAAATCTAATGCTATTATTTCCTCTAATTGGACACATAATGAAACCTCAAGCACTTCTAAATTTAACGGCATGCAATTTGGAGAGAACAATTTTTTCATATTTTTTTACATCCCTAATTTCAAGATATGTGAGAGAGGCAAAGGTGCCAAGTGAGGTTAGCACAAACCTGGAGAAAAACGGGTAGTTTTCGTGCAATTCCTCAATGTCACGTGGAAGCATAATCTGATTCCATAACCGTCTTTAAAAAATTTTAAATTTATATAAATTTTGTTCGCCATATGATGTCATGTTTATGATCAGTAAAGGAAGAAGCGAAGGTAGAAAATATTTTTAAGAATGTTGAAATAAAATTTTAATTTTTTATAATCATAAAAATATAATTTCATCAATTGAATAGTGTCGAAACCATTTTTAACGAGGTTTTTGAAAAATGGGGTTCGACTTTAAAAACGAAAATAGAAGTCGCCACCAATTTTTTTAGGTGTGATTGGATCACCTTTAAAACATTTTGTTTTAAAATCATTAGTTTTGGTCTACGAAATCAGAAAATAGGTTCGGGAGTCGGTTACGTACGAGGAAGGGTTAGCACCCTCGTAACGCCCAAAAATTGGTACCTAATTGATTATCAAATGACTTTAATGTCAGAAATTTGAAGGTTTTAAAATGCAATCCTCTTTAAAATATTTTAATTTTGACAATTAGGGTTTACTCGTGTCGAATGAGTCAAACTATTACATCCCATAATTTAGGACATGATATTTATAAGACATTCGAGGCTAAGCTAGCCATTTTTGAAAATCCCTATCTCAAGATAACAAAATGCCCTATCCAATAAGTTAGGACACAACGCTTTGAAATTTCAAGACAGGTGTTGTATTTTGAAAACCTTAAAAAACCTAGAAGGGTGCTTAACTACTCGAATTCATCGAGAAAAGTTGCAACCCAGTAAGTTAGGGCACTACCTTTCTCGAAGTTTCCAAACACCAAGCATTGCCTTTATTTTTATAAACTTTGGAACATCGTTTTAATCAATGTATGAGGATAATATTTGAACATTATAACATACAACGTACTAGATAACATATAAAATACTAAGTAAATAAAAGCATGAATATAAACATTAAGAATAATATATATATCAAATATTGGTTAAAAAACATGGAAGAAATAATAATCGTGGCAAATCTCAAATATCTAAATACATTCACACAAGGATATATAACATGCATAAAAAATGAATAAACAAAACATTTAAATAATGAACATGCAAAGTAGTAATTTAGCATAAATTATAAACAAAAATGATGTAATCTAATATAAAAATAAACATAAATAATAAATATATTAATACAAAAAAAAATAGGAATATAATAATAATATATATCGAATTTAGAATAAAAATATAACACCCTATAATTTTAAATTAGCATTTAGTATATTAACACATATTAAAACATAATATTCAATAATTTCAAAATGATACATAACATATATAATAAAGAATATATAATAAGAATAATATGCAAAAGGAAAAAGATAATTATAAAAATATATGGGTTTTAAAAAATGTATAATTAATAATAAAAATATAATATTTAATAAAAATTTTAAAATAGTATTTAGTGTACATCATTAATAATAATATATAAGAAAATTAATATATGATGAAATAATTACACAAAGATATGAATTTCGAATAAAATAGTATATAATGTAAAAATAAGTAATTAATAATAAGATAAACATATAATACGAATAATAATTTCAAAATAAATAATGTATAACAAGAATAATAATATATAAAATGATATATAAAATAATTATAATATATGATATAAAAGGATGTAAGTTATAATAAAGTAATACAGATAAATGAATAGTTAATAAAATAAGTATATAGTACAAGTTAAAAATATAATATTAAAAAAATATAAATATAATAATACAAAATAATAACAATGTATATATAATATAATATAATAATATTAAATATAATAAATAATATAAAATGGAAAAATAGTATAATAAATAATATAGTAAAATATAATAATAAATAATATAATATAAAACTAATATAAAAATAATAGAATGATATAAGATAAAAACATATACAATAGTGTCTATAGTAATATAAAGAACAAAATATTTTGAATTAAAAGTGTAATAAGGATTAAAATTAGAATTAAATAAAAATACAGGGTTAATTTTAAAATAGATAAAAAATTAAATTTGGACTCAATTGAAACATGCGTTAAGATTGAGGGACTCATTGGACAAGTACACCCTAATCCCAAAACGGTGACGTTTCATCGCTTATGTTTTAAAAGGCCCGGGGATGAAATTGGGATCAAAACAGAAAAATTGGGCGAAATTAAAAAAATTGAAATATACTTAAATCAAAAGGATAAAAACGAGGAAGGACCAATTGGACAATTAGCCCACTTTATGAAAACACGCGGATCCTCCCCCGGGTAATCGGGTCAACACGCGGATCCTGGGGTTCAAAACGGCACCGTTTAAGGCTTATTGAATTAAGCCTAAACGACACCGTTTCATTAATGCTATTTAAAGCATTTTTTAATCCCAAAAATCATTTTAACAGTTTGAAAGAAAAAAAAACAAAAATAAAGCCCGGATGCTCTCCCCTCTCACTGGCCTGAGTTCTGACAGTGGCCACTGACCACCGTCCACGCGCTTCACGCGCCACCTTGCACGGGGATTTGAGAGTTTAAAAACTCTCATTTTTCAGGTATTTCCTTCTCTTTTTACTTAATGTTAATATTTGTACGAAGATTCATATGAACGCAAAAAAAATAAAAAGGAATCACCTTTCTTTCAAAAAGAAATTGTTTTTTTATTTCTCTATTCGCGTAGTGAATACAACTATTTTTGGTGTGGTGTTTGTGTGGGTGTTCTTGCGGCTGTCAATCTCTCTGTGTATGTGGGTATCTCGTGGTCCCCCTTTTTACAGATTCAAAGGGCTTTTATGGCCTCTGTTTTAGTATACAAAAAATGGTAAAAATAAATCTCTTGATTTCCTTGCTATATTTGCTGAGATTTTCTTTCCTTCTTGTAGGTGAACGCGATGATTGCGGCAACGATCGAGCAAAGATAGTGGCGCGCTGCTGGAAGCATCGATCTCGGCGTTGTTTGCGCCATTAGTGGGGCGATCGGTGGCCGAAGTGAGGAGTCGTGGTGCGTCGAAAGGGCGCTGATTGGGCCACTGAATCTGAAAGGTCTCGTTGTTTGGACAACTGAAGCTTCTGGAGCTTCATTGCGGCGCTGAAGAGAAAGAGAGCTAGGGTTTGAAACCCTTGCTGAGAGTTACTAGGGCCCCTGTTGTTTGGACCTTCGGGCCTGTGTGTTTGGGTCTAAGGTGTAGGCTACGGGTTATTGGGTATTTGGGTAGTGGTTTAATTTGGGTCGGTTCAGGGGTGCAAATGGGTTAGAGGTTTGTTGTGTTAGACCTTGGGCCCTAATGTTTGGGCTTTGTAACTTGGACTTTGTTTGAAGGGACTATTAAATAAATAAACATTTATTTATTTAACTCTTTTATTCTATTTTAAGCCCGGTCAAATTTGGGCTATTACAAATAGTATATATATTTATAAAAATCTTTTAAATTTTTTATATAAAATAAATAGTCAGGAAATTTTAAGATTTCGATTTACACCTCTTTAATCTAATAAGAGAACTAATAAAATATTTATCATAATAAATTGAAAGGATTAAACTAATAATTTTGTCCTTGCACAATGAACGAATTAACACCAAAATAGCAACAAAATAATTTAACGAAATTTACGCTATCCTTGGATTATAATCAAAATTGGAGATTCAAAGTAAAAGAAAAGGAAAAACTCAAAGAGAGGAAAAAAAAAAAGGGAAAGAACCAAATAGAAAACAATAACAGAGAGATAAAACGTGAAAGGGGGTGAGAAAATAATCAACGGTTTAGTAGACCAATAAGCTCATCCTTATCAACAATCTAAGCCATGACAGCTGAATTCAGTGGGGCCTCTCATTAAAATTTTGTTTGGTTGGCTATTACAGCCTCATTCAATACGGCTTTATTCAAGGCAAAAGTGCCATTTACAATTCGGCACTCTCCCTACGGAATAGGGATTCAAGGGTTTTTTACCAGATTATTACGAAAAAAATTTAAAAATTCCAAAATAATATACATCAAATAGTATTTACGAAAATGGTACAAACAGGGTGGTCACGCCACTGTGATAGGCGGCACCACCCTGTTTTTCTGACATTCCAGAAAAAAAAACCCGAAAAACGAAAAAAAAGCTGAAAACGAGAAAATGAAAAAAAAAGGAAACATGTGGATGGCAGAGGCGGTACCAGTGTTGCCTCTGCCAGAGGCGGCACCGGTGCCCAAGGCATGCTCCCACGCCGATTTGACCCCTCATGCAAAGGGGTTTTGTTTTTTTGTTTGGGGACCATAATATATGGTCCCCTTGAGTCTCATTTCAGGGGGAAAGAAGGAGAAGGAGAAGAAGGAAAGAAGGAGAAGAAGGAAAGAAGAGAAGAAGATGAAAGAAAAAGAAGGGGAAGAGGAGGAGAAGGAGGCCGGCGGTTGAGAGAAGAAAAAAGAAATAGAGAGAAGAAGAAGAGGGAAGGAAAAAAAGGAAAAAAAAAGGTAAATATTTTTTTTTATAAATTTGAGGGTTTGTTAATTAATGTTAGTTAATTTAAGTTATTTATTTTAGTTGTTATTATTGTTGTTGTTGATTGATTTAGATTTAAAACAGATATAATTTTTTTTTTATTTCTTTGCAAGGTGTTATTTGGTTAAGAAGAGATATTAAGGTATGTTCGTATTTATTTTATATTTTCATTGAAGTAATACGCATGTTATGTGGAAAGAATGTTTTATTGTTATTATTTTATGTAATTTATTTGTTAAGTGTGCTTTAGGTTGATTAATTATATTTTTTAAATTTATTTGACTTATTATATTCTGATTATTTTAATTTTTTTATTTTTTATGTGATGGGGGTTTTAAACCTTTTATTAAAAATAGTATAAAAAATAAAATGGTAAAAAATATATTAATGAAAAACTAAAATACGAGAAGGAAAAGTTACGGAAAAAACTTTTTTGGGGAAAGTGGTGCTGACGAGTTTTTTACTAAAATAATATAAAAAAATAAAATACGAAAATGATATATTTTAAAAAATAATATACGGAGATAAAAAATACGAATAAAGTGCTAAAATCAGAGTTATTTATTAAAAAACTAAAAAAACACTTATATAATACATTTGAAACATTATGCACTAAAATAATATAAAGAAATAAAATACAGAAATAATATATTTTAAAAAATAGTATACAAAAAAAAATACGAAGAAAATGCCAAAATCAGGGTTATTTATTAAATTAATATAAAAAACACTCAAGTAATACATTTGAAACATTTTTTGCTAAAATAATATAAAAACTAAAATACGAAAATGATATATTTTAAAAAATAATATACGGAGATAAAAAATAGGAATAAAGTGCTAAAATCAGGGTTATTTATTAAAAAAATAAAAAAACACTTATATAATACATTTGAAATATTATGCACTAAAATAATATAAAGAAATAAAATACAGAAATAATATATTTTAAAAAATAGTATACGAAAAAAATACAAAGAAAATGCCAAAATCAGGGTTATTTATTAAATTAATATAAAAAACACTCAAGTAATACATTTGAAACATTTTTTGCTAAAATAATATAAAAACTAAAATACGAATATGATATATTTTAAAAAATAATATACGGAGATAAAAAATACGAATAAAGTGCTAAAATCAGGGTTATTTATTAAAAAAATAAAAAAAACACTTATATAATACATTTGAAACATTATGCACTAAAATAATATAAAGAAATAAAATACAGAAATAATATATTTTAAAAAATACTATACGAAAAAAATACGAAGAAAATGCCAAAATCAGGGTTATTTATTAAATTAATATAAAAAACACTCAAGTAATACATTTGAAACATTTTTTGCTAAAATAATATAAAAAATAAAATACGAATATGATATATTTTAAAAAATAATAATATATGGAGATAAAAATACGAATAAAGTGCTAAAAACACTTAAGTAAGTAATATATTTGTATTTAAGTTGGATATATTTAATTTTTTAATGTAGTATAGTAAAAAAAATGTTGTCGAAAAAATTTGTTTGCTATTTTTTTTGTAATTTATTCTAATAAATATTTAAAATCTATCAAACATTAAAATTAATAACCGAAATTTATTTTGAAATTGCAGGCATCGCAATGGCTTCATTGATTGATAAGAAACTTTCTCACATATGTGACACAGTTAATAATACGGTAATATATTGTTATTTGTTAACCAATGGTTCCATTAAAAAAAGATCTACGTAGAAATAAATTATGTTATTATAACCGTTTTCTATAATTTAACACTGTCAGGACTCATTCCGCAAATTAAGGGGCCGGGTGAATGGTGTAGGATATTTCCCGGATGCACGACTGATGCCCTACTTGGAGCTAGCTGGATTCGGGTCAGCAGCTTTGACCTGGACTTTCGATTTGCGGTACGATTTAATATCCACATTGGTTGAGCGTTGGCGACCGGAGACCCACACTTTTCATTTGCCGTGTGGGGAGTGCACTGTCACTCTGGAGGATGTTGCATTGCAGTTTGGGCTCCCAATCGACGGGGATGCTGTCACGGGCGTAAGTGCGATAGCTGAGCCGGCTGCACTTTGTTATAGCCTACTAGGAACCTCGCCCGGTGATGCTGAATCTACTTTTTTGGAGTTGAAATTTACATGGCTAAAAGCCAATTTTCAGCATTTATCAGATAATGCCACCGAAGAAGAGTTGGTATGCGCAGCTCGAGCGTATATTATGCATATCATAGGGGGTGTACTGATGCCCAATTCGAACAACAACAGGGTTCATCTCCAATATTTACCTCTGTTAGCTGATCTGCGTAGTGTTCGCTCCTATAGTTGGGGTTCCGCAGTTCTTTCTATGTTGTATCGTGAGCTCTGCCGGACGACAGATCCTGATGCTGTAGACATAGGCGGATGCCTTATATTGTTGTAATCATGGGCTCTATATCGGATGCCATTCTTGGCATCGGTTACTCACCAGCCATACGTATATCCGCTAGTCAACAGGTGATAAAATTTAACTTGTTATTAATTGACAATTTCTTTATAATGATAATATTCTAATGACATTAAATTTGCTTGAAAATTGTTTTCGTAGATGGAGTATTTATCCTAGTATCGGGAGGTCATACACTGTCCTGATATATCGTCTACTAATTGAACAACATACCGGAGAAGGGGTAAGCTATTCAAATATTCGTGACATGTAATTGCTTTGTATATCTTACCTCAACCGTGTTAAATTTTAATCATGGTATTAATCGTGCAGTTTATATGGACGCCATACCGTAGACCAGAAATTGCGGCCATTATACCCTCGTCTGCCTATGTTGATTCTCATTTGTGGTGCATTAACGCACCAATTATCTGTTTCAATGTAGTCGAGTGGTACCACGGGGATCGGGTACTACGACAGTTTGGTTGCCGCCAGTACATCCCAGATCTGCCAATGCAGGTGGAGAAGAAAGTTCACGGCAAGAACAAGAGAGGGAGACATGGACAACATTAGGGGGTTACGCACTGGAGATATATTGCAGTGTGGGAGAGTCAGATGGCTCGACGACCTCAGATGGATATGTGTTTCGAGTTGCGACCATCCGTACAGTACATGCAATGGTACTCTAGCATGGGGAAGCCATATTTACTTGGTGGGCAGTCGACTATAATCCCCCCGTACGTCCAGCGATCTGGGGTATATGAGCCAGTGGCCGATATAGAGCCTGATCCACAGCCAGATGCCGAGCATGACCCAGAGCCAGAGCCCGAGGCATAGCCGGAGGCCGAGCCCGAGCGATCGCATTCACAATCGACTGGTACTTCTTATCATCTGGATTTGGCAGGCAGTGACTATTTCCTGGGCTCTACATCACATTCACATTCGGCTGATACTTCTTATCATCCGGATTTTGCGGGCAATGACTATCTCCCGGGCTCAACATCGCATTCACATTCGGCTGATACTTCTTATCATCTGGATTTGGCGGGCAATGACTATCTTCCGGGCTCGACATCGCATTCACATTCGGCTGATACTTCTTATCATCCGGATTTGGCGGGCAATGACTATCTCCCGGGCTCGTCAGGGGGCGGATACCATTATGGGTTTGATTTGTTTGGGTCGTACCCACAGCAGCACAACACCTCTCCCTGCCCATATCCACCGCATTATAGCAGTACCCCCGGCCCATATCCATTGCAGTACTCCACTCCTACCCCGATGTATCGACCGCAGCATGGCACTCCTCCCGGCTCAAGTTCATCAGTGCCATTCGAGTCGCATGATTTTTTTTCTATGTATCAGACACCCTCACCTGCGACTGAAGAGGATGTTGGTCGTCGTAATCACCCACAACGAGAACGTCGACCTCCGCAAAAATATACCCCTAGGACCACACCATCGAACCATCAATTTTAGGGGTTTCTTGGGTTTTGATATTAAAAAGTTTGTATATTTTTGTATATATTTAATTAAATTAATTGGAACTTTGAAACGTGGAACAAAATTTGACCAAAACGTAAATTAGATTAATTTGGACATTTTTGAACATTAAAACAGTAAAACTTGTAACAAACTTAGTCTTGTAATATAAATTGGAACAAACTTTAAATACATTACAACATTAATCTACTTGGAACATTAATTAAATTGGAACATACTATTATTGGTAAATAAAGAGATTTCATGGACGTATGAAATAGATGATACATATGTAGTTATATATGCAAGTTGAGTAAATGTAAACTCTGTAACATGTTTTGGACAGCAACAGTAGGTAACCTTTTAAAAATCACCAAAAATGGTAAAAATTGAATTATAAGTTGAGTGAGATATGGAATTAAAGCTTAATGAGTCTATTTTCATATAAAAGTAACAGAATAAGTAAATGAATTCTGTACTATAAGATATTTAGATTTTTGTGAGACTGGTTCAGAATGATTTCGGGATCCTCTGTTTTGAATTGGAAAAATCATTAAAAATTTTATAAAAATAATTATGGGACATAATTTATATGGTTCAATTCTTCAATGAGTCTAGTTTTATGAGAAACAAACATGAACATCATTTGAATTCTGTACAAAGAGATAATTAAATTTTACCGAAGAATGGTTAGAACTGTCAAACAGCAAAATAGGGAAGAGTTTAATGAATAAACTGTACAAATTTGCTAAACCAAAAATTCTGAAAATATTATGTTAAGAAGATATGTGAGTCTAGTTTCAGGAAAAATTATCGGATCTTAATTTGGAGTTCTGTGGCTCAAGATATAAATAATTTAGTGACTATAACTCAATTGGACAGTTTTGAATATACATAGTGAAATTATTGATACTGTTACTTATAGCATGTTATATAAATTAACGATGTGGAATGGAGAGGAGGAGGAGGAAAATATGTATGAATATTTTGTTAGAAATGGCTAATTTGCATGTTTTAGGCTCAGGGACTAAATTGAATAAAAGTATAACTTTATGGGCAATTTTGTAAAAAAGTTAGAAATGGCCAATTTGCATTAAATAAATTATTTTATTATTACAACATAAGTTCAATTCCCACCTGATCATGACGATTTTCCGACATGGTAGTTTCGCTGCGGGCATTTACTCCGATTATGACCAGCTAACCTGCATAATCCACAACGCGTACCGTCGGATTTCTCCCTAATGTCCATTTCATTATGGATTCTAGTTGATTGCGGACGACCTCTCGGATTTCTGCGTAGCCTTCTGTCTGGGACAAGTTCGAAAGTCGTCGGAGGCACTTCCCACGTAGACAGGTCGGGCAGGACAGGAAACTCATTTTCCTATACACGTAACGTGCCATTGAGTGTGTACACATCATCGACAAATTGTTCAACATTAAGGTTTACTTTAGCACACGCTGCCACGACATGCGCACACGGATAATAAAGTGTTTGGAATCTCCTACAATCGCATTGTCTATTCCGGAGATCAACTCCATAGGACCTCGGTGGTATACCGGGTCGGCGACCAATGGTTTCCGTAACCCGAAACGTTTCAAGGCGTCGTGAATATATTTCTACATTCATCGACCTCGCCATCCGACGATTTGCAACCATTGCATCCCTGACATCTTCAACAAAGACGTGTCCCGCCTGCATCTAGTTAACTTGTTGCTGACCCATTCTTGGCATCAAGGTAGCCAACCTGTAGAATATAGCCGAGAAGACTGTTGAAATCTGAAAATGTCGTGTTTTCAACAATACAGCGTTGAACCCCTCCACTAAGTTTGTGGTCATTTGGCCATAACGAAAGCCCTCGTCAAAACTTTGAGCCCGTTGTCACGGCTCCATAGTACTCAACCACTGTCGGAAGGATGTATTTGTTTGACCCTCCATGTCACTCTCAAGTCGACTCATTCTTTGGCAAAAAATGTGTGGCTCTAGCTTGTACGCTGTATATGTATTAAAAAAAGATAAGTTACAGTATTGCCCTAAAAACTTATATTGAAAAGATAAGCCAATCGTTTACCCATTTTGACAAATTGTTTCTTCTAGTCTGCATTTTTATAATCTCTCATGAAGTTAGCTGCGATGTGACGGATGCAGTAAACGGATCTCCATGGTACACTGGAACGTCTAATGGCAGCAATTAATCCTTTCCCTCTATCAGAGATAATGCAAATATTATCGTTGCTAATAACATACCTCCTCAGGTTGGTAAGGAAGAATTCCCACGATTCCATGTTCTCTTTATCTACAATGGCAAATGCTATCGGGAGCACATTCCTGTTACCGTCTTGAGCAACCGCAAGAAGTAAAATCTGTGTATATTTTCCGTATAGCCAGGTGCCATCCACTTGCACAAATGGCTTACAGTGGGGAAATGCGCGCACACATGGATCAAACGTCCAAAACATCTGATGGAAAATTTTTTTCCCGACTGTATTTGGTCATCCGGGCCGTAATAAGGTCGTGTCTGTAACTCAATGACGGTCCCCGGTACGTACTCACGCATAGCGGCTATCCATCCCTGTAGCTCGTTATAGGACGCATCGAAATCCCTATACAATTGCTCCATTGCCATCTGTTTTGCTATCCATGCCTTTCGATATGACACTCGATATTGAAATCGTGCTTGTATTTCGACAATCAGTACTGAAACTTTAATGGTCGGCATGTCCTTCACCATTGGCATGATACACGTACAGATAGTTTTAGAATCAAGTTTTCGATCATCTTCTATCATACGTGTTGATGTGCATGTGTGAGGCCCAACAAATTTGCGTATCTCCCACATCTGAGAATTTTGAATAAATGCAGCTCGTACCCCCCAATTGCAGCCTTCCGCCGACTTTCAACACTCTCCAATATATAATGTCGGTTTTGACACTGCAACTTTGTAATCTACTGATATATTCATGCTATATCGCTTAATAGCAAATACACACTCTTCTTTACTTTCGAATCTCTGGCCGACGAATAACTCATCAGGATCAGAATTCACGGCTAGTCAGTGAGCAGGAAGTATTTCAGGGTACTCTGGAAACTCGGCTACATGCGCCGCGTCGGGGTCTATGAGCGACATGTGTGGCCCAAGATTATTGTGAATCACAACACGTCGCATCTGGTTCCCAACCGAAGACGCGTTAATGTTTTCATTGTCATTCACGTCTTCATCATCAATATCATCGGGGACATCGTCCACATCGGGATCACTATCCCCATCGACCTCTTGATAACAAGGATCACTACTATCGTAACCATCATCACCAACCACATTCATATCGGCTGTAACATTAAGATCGATATCGATCCCACGTATAGTCGATTCACTATCAACGTACGATATTGGAGCCACCATGCACGGTTCTTGAGCTCTATGTTCTTCACCATATGTAGTGAGATCTTCATTTTCTTCCATACCAGCTAACTCAGCAAATAAGTGAATCGGTGCATTTTTTTCACTCCCATTCCCACAGTAAAGAGCGATCATTGTCTCCACGTCTTCGTCGTCTACAAGTTCCATTTCAGTGAATTTGATTGGATCTGTCGAAACTGGAAACTTGTAGAAAAGTTTCGAGATCCTTCTCCCACAACGTCTAACAATTTTTTGCGTTAATTCTTCCCTTCATATCATCCAACGAGACATTTCTATTAAATCTCATTGCTATTTGTTGCCGGCATTCAAATATGCATCCAACGGTTGTTGTCAAGATAATTCCATCGAAATAAACACATACGAAAAACTGATTTTCCATCTTCACTGCTGAATCTATTAAAAAATAAACAAACTTTCTAAAAAAAATTTTGAACACCAAATAAACTACTTAAATAAAAAAAATTAATTAATCAATATGCAATTTTTTTCATTCATAAACTCATAGTTTTTCAGTTCTCATTTTATACATAAACAACATTTATCCATAATAATAACAAATCATAAATATTATCTAATCAACTTAAAAACAGTTTTTTACCCTAATAATATAAAAAATAAACAACCTATTTTGCTAATTTATTTTATTTTTTATATTATTAGGGTTTTTTTACTAACAACAATTTTAAGGGTTTTTTACTAACAATAATAATAAATAACAGCAAAAAATAATAAATAGGGTTTTTTTACTAACAACAATTTTAAGGGTTTTTTACTAACAATAATAATAACTAACAGCAAAAAATAATAAAAATCAACAATAATAATAACAAAATAAAAATCTATTATTTAAAAAAAATTATACCTTTTTTTTCCTTCTCCTTCTTTTTCTTCTCTTCTCCTTTCTTTCCCTTTATTTTCTTCTCCTTGCTACTGCTTCTTCGTCCCAGAGTTGCTGATGCTTGGGGTATATATAGCAGTTAGGTGCCGCCTCTGGGACCCACACCACCAGTGCCCCCTCTGCCAAAGGCAAGACTGGTGCCGCCTCTGGCAGAGGCAACACTGGTGCCGCCTCTGGCAGAGGCAACACTGGTGCCGCCTCTGCCATCCACATGTTTCCTTTTTTTTTCATTTTCTCGTTTTTAGCTTTTTTTTTCGTTTTTCGAGTTTTTTTTTTGGAATGTCAGAAAAACAGGGTGGTGCCGCCTATCACAGTGGCGTGACCACCCTTTTTGTACCATTTTTGTAAATACTATTTGATGTATATTATTTTGGAATTTTTAAATTTTTTTTGTAATAATCTGGTAAAAAACCCGGGATTCAACGAATCGCTGGGTGGAAAATTAGGTTAGACTTTCAACTTTACCCTTCTCTTTCTCACAGTCTAAAGCAATCTATTCTTTTTTCATTCTTCTTCCCATTTTCTTCCAACCTTGTCTTTCTCTTTTTCATGCTTCTATCCTCACCAAGTCTATCTCCCTTTGACAAACCCTAACAAGGCCTTCAATTAAGAATCATTTTTCTAACTCCAACCCTCAACAAGGCTTTCGATTGAGGTGGAAACTTGAGAGGAGAAACAATCGGCAGTCCTCCCTCAGGTAACTGTTCTCCCATTTTTATTTCCCTTAAGTAACCCTCAACAAGGCTTTTGATTGAGGTGGAAACTTGAGGGTAAGTCTTTTCTTTTTATATTCTGATAAGTGGTGCAGTTTACAGAAAGGCTTGCTTCAATACTGCCAAAAAGGTATTCCCAACTTAGGTAAGTCTCTGTTTTATGCTTGTATGTCATACAAAGAAGAGTCACTTTGTGTAAATGATGGCTGTTAGCCAAAGGATATAAGTACCTTTAATTTTTCACTCTGTGCTTTTCTTTTTTTCAATCTCTTGTTTGTAATGTTTGAGTATAAAGTGAGATGCGGAAGGGGGAAAATATGCAACCTTTTTCTTTCTATAAGTATTATCATACGAATATAATTATTAAGGTTCCAAATACTTTCATCTTTGTTCTTTGCTGTGGCATCTTTAAACACTATCTGTGCTAATTCTTTTACTGAAAGTTGTTTCCCCTCCTTATATCTATAGATGAGGTTTTTTTTCATAATTAATTTTGTAGGAATTATTTGTTGCATTTTTTTTCATTATTTATTGCATGAGGTTAATGGCTTGCTCGAGTTTTTTTCAAGGTTCTTAGTATTTATATCAAATTTTGGTAATTATTTCTGGTTTGAAGCTAGTTATATATTATTGGATCATGGTGATCATTATATGTGTGCTTTGACTAATCAAATCTTGGTGGTAATATATTTCACGCTATGTGTAACTAGGAATTTTTGTTCATTTCATCAAACCTAGGTGAAATTTGTAAATTATGTGCCCCGACTCTTTTGCAAGTGAGCTGTAAATTTGTCATTGATGTTCTTTTGTATCATTAAATTTCTATAATTGCAGGAATGATGGATTTCATAAGGTAAGTTTTTTATTAAATTTTTGCTTATGTGCCAAGAGTTGAGAGTGGCTCAGATAACTAAACTAATTAGTGATCTTTATTTTGTTCATTATTGTGAAAAATGTTTATCCACGCACTAGACTTCAGCTTCCTTTTCCTTCAGACAACTTGCTTCTTACTTCCATGGAGACTGAACTTTCTAAATGAGATATTTTGTTAATTAGTTTCCTTTGAATGTTTATACGCACATATGTTCATTCTCCTTAATTAAGATGGTGCTTCCTAACTTATATCATATTGATAAAATATCTCTGGACAGGACAGTCTCCAAATAAAAGCAATAACTTAGGAAGGCACCTTACTGAGGCCCTGAAGCTTGTTTTACTAATCGGTATGTTCTTAAGTTTTTTTGTACTTCTGGATATTTCCCTTTTTTCCTAGGATCAGTTTTCTAGGCATTGCCAACAATATTGTAATATAATGAAATTTTTAATTGGTTCTGGAAGTAATATAGGAATAATATCATAAATTTGGGACTTACAATAGTAATACAACAGTTCTAAAATTAGAAACTATGATTTCTATTGGCTGATTTATAATGCTTCTTAATTTTAGTGATGATATAGTACAGTACATTTTAATCTAAGGAATTAATTTTGTTCTGTTGATAATCTCTGTTTTGTTTATTATTATATTAATTGGCACAACCTGCTTCCTTTCTATCAGTTTGATATGCCTTGGCATACCACTATGTTCTTGAAAATCTTTTTTCTTTTAAAACATTTGTAATTTTCAGAGGATTATGATTCATTAACTGTTTTCGGTGATAGTGAACTAATTTGATGCAGGTGTGGAGAGTAGAACTAATATGTTTGTTGCATTTTCTTTTCTCTTTGAGACAGATTTATCCATGGTATAATTTCTAATAGTTATAAATTAAGTTCTGTTAGAATCTAGTTATCTATGGCTGGCTTCAATTTCCATACTAGACTGCATAAGTTGAAATATATTCCATGTTATTTATTTATGATTTGAAATAACCATAACGACAACTTTTTCTTGTTATGATCACGGTGGCTTGGTTGGTATATTAAGCATCACAGTGTTCCAGAGTCAGTTGATTTGAGCAATTTTGTATTATAATCCTCTTCTTCTGGTGGTTAGTTAAAATTTTATGATATATATAAAAAAAAATTATATTATACTAATTTTTCAATATGAGTGCAATTTTATGTTGTGTGTTTAAGGACTTGTAAGAAATTATTCTTCTTGTTTTGATATCACAGACAACAATGGTATGGCTTTGGGGAATTAATTTATTGGTCTTTACTCGGTCTAATATCAATTATGCGAAAATTTTTTATCTCGATCAGAATCATCTCACCCATTAAGAAATATGGAAGGTAATTGAATTCCCCAGTCAGATCTTTTAATCAAGTTGCCTAATATGTACCGGTGGCTCATTATGATATACTATATGTATAAACTATAGTTGGTTGCCTTGTTTCTTGTCTTGTTCTTCAGCTAATGATATACTATATGGCCGGCAGTGGCTGCAATTATTTTTAATACTTGATTGAATTTTGTCAAGTCTGGAACCTATACTTTCTTTAGTGATTTCAATATGTTTGAAGTTTGTATAGCTGATGTATTATTTTGAGGGATCCATTTATAATGTCATCTTTAGCTTCAAGCTTTGTAAATGTGTATGAGGGATATAACATTGAGTTTTTGAAGGAATTGTTCCATTTTCTTCTTTTGTTTAGTTTTTCTTTTTATCTTGAAATATCCACAAAAAGCTTGATGGTCTATTGGTACAATCGTTGCTAATAGTGCTTTGTAATTTTCCTCAAATAAAATAACTCTCCCTACTATTGTTGTTATTTTAGTGCGATGACTATAGTTGTTCCAACCAGTATGATAGCATATCTTTATCTATACTCTAATGGAGAAGTATCATTAGCTGCCTCCTAACCAGTGTAATAGATATAATTTTATCATATATTAATTTATAATTCCATCCTTTTTGAAGGTACTAAATATAATTTTTTAATATTTTTGGGGGCTAAAGTACAATTTTACCATAGATCAATTTGTAATTTTATTCTTTTTAAAGGGACTGAATTAAAAAAAATTATTTTACATATGAAAGAACTAATGTTATTAAAATTTAGTAATTTTTATGTAAAATTTGAAGGTTTTTATTTCACTAAAAGATTACTATAAATAATTAATTTATTAAAGAGTATATCTCATAATTAATTGTTGTTATCATGTTATTATAAAGGATAAAATAAAATATAAAAATATATTTTGTATTAAAATTGACTATGAAAATAAAATGTTATTAGAGGATTATCATATCGTTAAACTTATTTTTATATTGGTAATTGTGACTAAGAGAATAGGTGAGAGACTAGATTAAAACAAATATATTAAGCACTGAAATATTCTTAATAATAATTTTATATTAAAATTATTATTAAATATTATTAATAATTATATTAAGAATATTATTAAATTATATATTATTTTATTAAATTGTATTTAATAATAATTATGTTAAAATATGACCAAATTAAGGATACTTTGGTCATTTAAGCCTTTTTCTTTATACTATTACGGCATCTATTCTATTAAACAAACATAAGAATTCTATTACAGCTTTATTCCATTCCATTCAACCAAACAATTGAATTACTGATTACAACTCTATTCCGTTACAGCTTTATTCAATTACAGTCCTATTCCATTACAATGAACCAAACGTACCCTAAAAAAGTAAAAAATAAGCCCAAAAAGTCAAACTTAACATAATATCAAAATTAATAAAAAAATCCAAAACAAAAGAATTAAACTCAACATCTAAAACAAAAATTTAACACAAACCACCATACCATATCAAATTAAATTATTTAACATACTTTAACAATCTAAACACAACAAAAGTGGGGCGTTACAATGAGTTTCTGGCTGCATTTTGGGTTTCATGGAGCTAGTCGTAGAGCATTGGCTCTGGTCATTGGGCTCATCAAGCTCAAGAATGGTCTTGGGTCTAGCTTAAATTAATAGATTGCTTGGTGCATGAATTTTGACCCCCAGTCCCATCAACTTGACTGTCGTATTGGTTTGGCTGCCAGAGCCATATGATTACTGGAGTGGAGTGGCCAAAATAAATATGGTCGTTGGGTATTTAATGCCCTTCCCAGAAAGTCCAAGTTGCACCGAACCAGGGATCTTTGAGTTGGAGGTTTCTCAGTTTCTGCAGTCCAGGTTCCATAGACGTAGAGATTGTTGTTTTTGAGTTGGCCTTTGAGGACCCAGGTCCTCGTTGATGGGGAGCTGCTCATCATTTATGCTGCATATAGAGATGGTCGGGAGATTTCAAAGAGATGGGAAGGGAAGACAAGGGATACTTATTAAACAATTTCTTAACGAGTGTTTAAGTGAAAGTGATGAATACATTTATTCATTTTTATATTTAACATATTATTATTTTTATCATTACAAATTTAATTATTATTAGAGCTAAACAAAGTTGGTATTTGCTGCTAACATACAAGCACTTTAAAGTTTTACAATTTACAAACAAAAGCTGATGACATGAGAGCTTCATCAACTGTGTGTAACCTGGGAAACAATCGTCTTATCCAAACGGAGTAGGTGGACGCCACAGACATGGATGTGGTGGTGACCGTGGCGGCGGAGGAGGTCGAGGTGATGGAGGAGGGCCGAAGTGAACAGGAGCATTAATCCTGGGTGATGGTGGAGTTGTTCGCCGACTCCTCCTAGACAAAGCTTTCAACTCTTTCGAGAAATCATCTGATGGTGATAGAGGAACAGACTCAGCCGCCTCAACTGCCAGATTAAGCTGCGAAAACGTAAGGGCATTTATCAACGGCAAAGCAAGCAAGTAAGACTCAACTTTCATTTCCGAAGCGCCCTTTTTTGTAAACAAACAAGGGGGCCTGGTCTTTTATGAAGTCTTGATTGAAGCTTTCAAGGATGGGGAAAAGATATTTTTATTTAAATGTAATGAAATTATTGGTTACACTGTTGTTAAAATATTTAAAAATAAAAATATATTAATTTTTTAATGTTATTTGTAAAATAAAAAATAAAATATTAATATATCAAATATAAAAATATATGAACAATAATTTTTAAAAGGCATAATTGCAAAAAAAGCCCTCAACCTTTGGGGGCTTTTTGATATACGCCCCTAATGTTTTTTTTTGAAATCGGCCCTTCACGTAACGAATTTTTCAGATTTCAACCCAGTGGAAACGGTAACCGTCAGCTGACCATTAGTCAACAGTCGGTCAATAAAATTGGTCTACGTGGCGGTCAATATGGCTAATGACGTGGCCCGCATTAAATTTAAATTGGTTGACGTGGAAAATAAATTAAATTAAATAAACTTAATAATCATAAAACCAAAAAAAAAAACCCCTAAATCCCCAAACCCCCCACGATACTTTCTTCCCATCTAAAATTCCAAATCGGAAAATTTTACAAAATCTTAACGTGAAATCCCTAAAATCGTCATTCAATCCCTAAAATCTTCAAATCCTTAAATCTTAAAATCCCTAAATTGTTCATTCTGAAATATTCTTGAAATCCCTAAATTGTTCATCCCTAAATCGTTGAATCCCTAAAATTATTAGGAACGAAAAAAATTCCAGAATCGTGAGCAGTTCCCGTAACCCAAAATTGTAAGGTAGGTGCTTTCTTATTTGGTTTGTTGGGAAAATAAATTGCATTTTTGGTTTATATGTTGGTTATTTGTGATTTATTATTGTAAATTTAGTGCCACAATGTAAGGTTTGTTCTGTCGATTTTTGATGAGATAGTGGTCCCGATGTTGTTGATAGGGTTTGCTTGTTTTGTCGATTTGTGATCCGACAGTGGTCTCGATGATATTGATATCTGTTACCCAACCCAAGCAAAAAGATGTTAAAATTGTAGACATGTGTTACTGTTTTGTATTGTATTCTTAGAAGTGGTCCCGATGTAGGTAGTGGGTTTTTTTTAAATGTTTTTTGCTTAGAAAATTGTTTATTTATTTAAAGCAATTTGTTTTTGCTCAGAAAAGATGTTAAAATTACAGACTTTTATTACTGTTTTGTTTTTTTTTTTAATGTTTTTTGCTTACAATGTGTTTTTGTAGATATCTAGTGATTGGGTAGTTTGTAAAGGACCCATATGTTAGATATGTTGGTGGGGAAGTGACTAGGCTTAAAGAGGAGCCAGACACAATATCTTATTTTGAATTATGTAAAATAGTAAAAATTGGGTTAGGGTTTAACACTGTCATGTTAGTATATTTTCATGAGCCTGGTACAATAGGGTTACAAAATAATCTTAGGGTGATTTTTTATGACAATTCTACTATAGCTATGTTAGACTTTTGGGTCAAGTTTAAGGAGATTGAGTTATATGTTGAGCATGAGGTTGATAACCCTATAATTGTGGATGATATTTTTCTGTTGACTACTGGGGAGGGTGATGTTGAAGAGGTGGAAGTTGATGGGGAGGGTGATGATGAAGGTGTAGAATCTAATGGTGAAGGTGATCTGGAAAAGGTAGAATCTGGTGGGAAATGTGAAGCAGGAGAGGTACAAACTGATGGGCAGGGTGTGTCTGCTACTAGTATTGAGGTAGATGAGGATATTATTATGGAAAGTGGCGGACATATTAGTCTAGGGTCTACTGTTGGAGAGAATAATGATAGTGAAGTTGCTACTGATGAATATGCTGGTGATTTTGCAACATCAGATGGAGTGGATAATGTTGCTGATGAATATGCTGGTGATTTTGCAACATCAGATGGACCAGATAATATTGCTACTGCACGTACTGGAGAAGAGGAGGATGGGAATGAGACTGAGGTATGGGACTCAAATGAACATGGAAGCTTGGTTAGGTCTGATGAAGATGAAGAACATGAAGATGGTGAGAGAAGGAGGAGCAAGTTTCCCTTATACAATGATAAGTTAAAATTTAGTCTGGGAATGTTCTTTAAGGATGGCAAACAGTTTAAGAGTACAGTTCGAAAGTACTCCAAAGACTGTAGAAGACAACTAAAGTTTATTAAGAATGAACTGAAAAGGGTTGTTGTGAGTTGCATTGCTTCCCCTAACCATCCATGGAGAATTAGGGCTAGCTACAATCCTGTTGCGCTTGCAAATAAAGATGTTTCATTATGAGCACCATTGTTCGGTTAGTTTTAAGAACGAAATGGTGACTGCTACTATGATTGCCCAACATTTTGAAGCAACTATCAAGGATCACCCTAAGATGAAGCTGAGGGAAATTCAAAGAAGATGTGCTTCTGAGATGCATGTAAATGTGACTATTGACTGTTGTTATAGAGCGAAGAAAATAGTGAATGAGAAAATGACTGGAAATCATAAGGAGGAATTTGGCTTGCTATGGGACTACGCTCATGAGTTAAGGTCAAAGATGCCAGGAAGCATAATAAAAATGGCTGTTCAAAGGGTGACAGCAGACTCCCTTCCTCATTTTAAGAGGTTTTATGTGTGCTTTGATGCACTAAAGAGAGGTTGGAAAGTAGGGTGTAGGCCACTCATTAGGCTAGATGGTTGCTTCTTAAAAGCCCATTTAAGAGTGAATTTCTCACAGTTGTTGGAAGAGACGCAAACAACCAAATGTTTCCTATTGCATGGGCTGTTGTTGAAGTGGAGTGCACTGATTCATGGGCCTAGTTTCTCAGTCTCCTATCAACTGATTTGGGCTTGGAAGATGTGTATGGGTACACAATTATCAGTGACCAACAAAATGTTAGTAAATATATAATTTTAAGTTCGGTATTTTTTTTAACCTGTTATTTGTATTTAAGTAAAATTTTCTAACAATCTATCTCATTTGTGAATTTGAATTAGGGCATTGACATTGCAATTTCAAACATACTATCAAGGGTGGAGCATAGGAATTGTGCGAGGCACGTGTTTGCAAATTGGTTAGGGAGGAAGTTAGGGAAATCTTTTGAGTGTGATTTTTGGCAGATTGCGAAGTGCACGACCGAGAGGGAGCGGGAGGATCTATGTTCAGCACTGGAGAAGCAAGATAAGGATGCTTACGATAATTTGATGAAAAAGTCTCCAAAGATATGGACTAGAGCATTTTGGGGGACTACTTGTAAATCAGATATAGTTGACAATAATTTGTGTGAAGCATTCAATTCAAGCATTGTTGAAGCTAGGTTCAAAAGCATTATCAGAATGCTTGAGGATATTAGGACCAATATGATGACTAGGATAGTACAAAAAAGAAAGCTATGTAATGGATGGAAGCAAAATTATGGTCCATTGGTGAAAGCTAAGTTTGATGCCAACAAGAAGGATTGTGTAGAGTGGCAACTGATATGGAATGGTGAAAATGGATGTGAGTTGAGAAAAGGAAGTTATCAGTATACAGTGGACCTAAGTCAAAGGATATGTAGTTGTAGACGTTGGCAAATTAGTGGGGTTCCATGTTCCCATACATGTGCTGCCATGTATCATTTAGGGCTTCAACCAGATGAATATCTGCATGAATATTATCACACTGATATGTACAAGAAAGCTTACTCTTTTCCAATGCAACCTATAAATGGGCCACATGATTGGGAAAAAACTGGTATTTAGCCAGTGCTACCTCCTATTGAAAGGAAGATGCCTGGGAGGCCCAAAAAGAATAGGAGGATTGTAATGACCCAAAATTCACGAGCACCAGAAAAAGTACATTATCGGGCCTCCGTCTTAGTAAATCGAGTTCGTAAATAATTATTAGGAATAATTATGAGTCTAGTAGTGTGTTTAATTAGGTTTTAAGTAAGTGAATTTAGCTTAATTTAGAATAGTTAGTAAAAAGAACTAAAGTGAATAAAAGGTAAAAGTTTAATTGTAGATTAAAAGAAAATAAAAAGGGCCAAATTGGAATTAAACCATTTTTATTAATATAGGCGGTTTAACGTTAGAAAATCTAAGTTTTTTTAATTGAGATTTTTTATTTTAATATACTATTTTATTATTATATTAATATTATATAACTTTATAACTTAATAAATAAATAGAATAAATCTAAATGTATGGAAATAAGGGCATACATGTGTAAAAATACAAATTTATACACTTGTAATTTATTTATATATTTCCTTAAACAATAAACAAAAGATATTTGTTAATTATTAAAATTGTTATTATTATTTTATAATAAAATGAAGAGTAAAAGGAATAAAAAAGAAACAAAGAAACAGGGAAACTTTCGAAACAGAGCAGGGAAAGAAGAAAGAAAGGAGAAAAAAGAAAAGAAAAGGGGAAATAGGGTTTATGAAGCTTGGAGTTAATTGGTAAGCTCAATCAAGTCCTTTTCTCATAATTTTGATGTTTTAGAAGTATTAAAATAAGGTTTTGATGGAATCAAGTTGGTAGTTTGGAAGTTCTTAGGTTTTTAAACAAAGTTCATGTTGAATAAAAATGATGAAATAGGGGTTAATTGAATGGAATTCAAGTTAGAATAGATATAGGGATTGAATTGTAAAGTAAGCTATAAGTTTTGTGTTTTAGGGACTAAATGGATAAAAATTCGAAATTAGGAAAATATTTTGAAAATTTAATAGTTAAATTTGAGTTTGAATGAAATTTGAATAGAAATAAGATGTGAATTGGTGTTATAAATTTAGTTATTAACATTTTACACCAAAACAGCTTTGGGCAGCAGCAATGGTTTGACTTTAAAAATTCACTAAAAATTGTAGAAATTGAACTAGAGGATGAACAAAATATTTAATTAAAGCTTATTGAGTATAGTTTCTCATAGAAGAAACGGTGTAAGAAAATAAATTTTAGATCATAAGATATAATAAGTTTTGTGAGACTAGGTCAGAATGAATTTGGGTTCCCCTGTTCTGATTTTGAAAAATCATTAAAAATTGTATAAAAATGATTTAGAGTGTAATTTATATTGTGAACTCCTTAATGAATCTAGTTTCAAAAAAAATAAACAAGAACCTTATTTGAGTTCTTTACAATGAGATAATTTATTTTTAGTAGAGAGAGGTCAGAATTATCAAATGGAGTAATAGGGGAATTTTTAATGAATAAACTGTACTAATTGGCTAGACCAAAAATTCTTAAAATTTTATGGTAAGAAGATATATGAGTCTAGTTTCAAGGAAAATTATCAGATGTTAATTTGGAGTTTCGTAGCTCAAGATATAAATAATTTAGTAACAATGACTTAAATAGACAGCTTAATGGTGAAATTATATATACATTAAAAATGGTTAAATTTACATGTTTAGGCTCATGAATTAAATTGAACTGTGTTGTATTGATGATTATAAATTATTATTATTTTCGTAGTTAATAAAGAACCTGAGACATCAGCGCACAAAGGGAAGGAGAAAGCTATCAAGGATTAAAACGAAAAATTTACGGTTTGTATTACTATAATTCAAATTACTTTTTATTAAATGTTCTATATAAATTCTATATTTAATAAGTGAGATATAAGGTAAGTATTGATATTTGAGTTGAAAGAGAATTGAGTGGTGAATGTGTATGTATAATTGAATTGTAAATTGATTTGAATGTGAAATTGTAATTGAAAAGTGTTCTTGGATTGAAAATGAAAGTAAATTGAGAACTGAAATACCCTATTAACTAGTCGGGCTGAGTCGGATATAATTGGCAAGCCATAGGATCTGGAAATGTACGGGATTTGCCGGCTTTTTTGATCAGGCACTTTACGTGTCGTAATTTAGACACTTTATGTGTCGTATTTCAGGCACCTCTTGTGTCGTTTCAAGCACTTTATGTGTCGTATACTGATCAGGTACTATGTACCATTTTAGGCACCATGTACCGTACTGGTGTGTTTGGGTTGGAATCCATGTATTCGTTAAAGTCCGAATTGTTAATAGGGTGAATAATTGAAATGAGAAAATCAAATGGATTTGATCGACTGTACTAGTGAATATGAGGGAAATTGAAATTGTGGACTGAAAATTTATATTGGAAATGAAATGCATGAATTTTAAAATGAATGTGGTGATTAAAATTTGATAAATGTGAATTGTGACTAGAATTGACGAATAGCTAAATGTTGTATTATTATTGCTATTTAATGAAAGTTTAAAATTGAATTGTTATTTGATGCTTAGTGTTATATTTTATTTTTTTATTTTTAATTATTGCTATTATAATTTGAATTATGGTAATACTACTGAGTATAGAATACTCAGCGTACGGTTGTTTCCATGCGCAGGTTAATAGGAGTCTAATTTCCTGATCCAGCATCCGAACGATCCCGACTTCAGCAAAAAGATTTTGGTGATGTTTTCTTTTCTTAATTGAAAGTGGCATGTACTAGGTGTTGTATAGGTTATTTAGATATGCTTGTAATGTTGGTTGTAAGAATGGTATACCATATTTTGTTATTAGTTTGACTTAAGTTAGAATTAAAAACAAATGAAGTTGTTAGTTAATTTTGATTTACATTATGAATGCTTAGTTATTAAATTACTATGTTAATTAATTGGTTATAATTTAGGTGTATTTAAGTTTAAATTGTTTTTGATTGTGCCATTGGTTTTGGAATGGTTTATTTCTGGTTTGAACTTGCAGGAGGTTTATGTGAAAATAAGCAGAAATGCTGCCAAAATTTTTATAAAAAAATGTATGAATGAAATCAATTAGTAAAGTAAAATATAATTTATATGCATTTATGATTATACTATAATTTATTGTTAAAGAATAATTTTCTTGTTTATTTATTTATTAAGAATTATCTGTAAATAGTCTGGATTGTCTGGTAATGCCTTGTAACTCTGTTCCGGCGACGGTTTAAGGTTAAGGGGTTACAAGGATGGCCAAAGATGAACCAAAAAAATTGAAGCCTGGTCACTTGATTAAGAAAGGTCTACTCATGACATGTACTCAATGTGGCCAACCTAACCATAACAAGCGATCTTGCACAAATTCGAAACAGGTACAGTGTTGTTCCTCAGTTCAATATATTGTGTAAGTTTCTTCCTTTTACTATTGGTATGAGTTATATTATGTATTGTTAATATTAATATAAAATACTCTTGTAGTCTAGTAGAACCACAAACAACATGTCAAGAACTACTAGAAAATCTTCTTCGACACCCAAGTCACGGAATAACAAGCGAAAGGCTCCTCTCAACCACCTAGGAACACAAGAATCGGTTGCAGTAAACACGAGTAAATCATCGTTATTTTTTTTTGAATGACTTCTGATGTTTGTCTTGTGATTCTATGATAACTTGCTTTTGAACTTGTGCCACAATCCATAATCCATTTATTTATTTGTATCTGTTTTCTATTTCGCAGAACCATCTCGCGATAGCTTATGATACGGTGTAAGGTATTTTGCCTACAACATTCTGGTTTTAGAACAGAAGATGGTAGTCACATTTTGAACCTACAACATTCTGGTTTTGGAATACACCATTATTGAATGTTATTTTGTTCTATTGAAAACCAATATGTTGGTTTTTTTTGGTTCATGTATAGCTCACTCACATTTTGGTTTTTGGCTGGTATAGCGTTTACGGTGTATAGGATGAATGGTGTATAGACTATCATATGCTTTTGTAAAGTACATTTATCCAAATTGCAATGGGGAAATCATATGCATAAATTTGGCTAAAAGGAGTTGAGTACATTTTAAATTGCATAATGTTACCCTTGGATCGACCCTTATTTTGAAATGACAAAGAGAAGAAATTAATGACAGTATATTTTTAGTATTGAATCTTCCTTTCATCATATTATATAATTTAGTATTTATTATTTTTCCACGTTTGAAGTAGTAATGCAAATGTTAATAAATTTTCTTTACAAGGATAGTTTTTTGTTCGAAAGATCACAGAAACACTCATTCTGTTTTTAAACTTAAACTTTCCATCCTAATGACAATAAAATCTCATCAATACCTTAGTCTGCTAAACTATTAATTAAAGTCCCAATGAACAACCAACAGGAATATGATAATATCAATATAAAAAATACATTAGACTTATACCTAACATAGTTCAAAATGATCCAAATTAAGTTACATTGACTTAAAATGACAAAAGGATCAACCAAACAAACTGCTGCACTCGGCTTGGCAGCTTCTGTTGTATGGTTTCCTCTTTGGCTGCTGCATGTGCTGTATAGGAACTAACTTCAACATATTTCTCAATCGACATTTGAAACTGCTAGCTGCATATGCCTCTTACCACTATTGCCAAAAAAGAAACCTATGCTGATGCATACTATACATAACAAAGAGCAAGAAAATAATATCTTATACATTAACTTCTCTTTCTTCATAACTTTAATTTTTTGCTTCATGGTCAACGTTTTCTTCCTTAATGCTACTTCTTCTTCAACACCACAAATTGATCTACCTCCTTCAACCTCAATGCCAACAACACTACTACCACCATTATGGTTACCATCAAATGCAATCAAATCCATAGCATTCTATCTAAGTGCTAAATTTTCCGTCAATAGATTTCATTCACTATCACGTAATTGACGCAGTAACTCAGTCGCACGGTCACACATTTTCCCACCGTACCACTTGAAGAAATCACAACCACCGTCCTACAAACAAATCCCAATTCAGCCAAATTGAAATAATCCAAAATGAAAACAAAACAAATACTGAGATTTATGAAATTATCAAATTTGAGCTAAGCTCAACTTGCAAATAAAAATTCTTCACTTACCTGAAAATTTGAACAACCATAAAATCTTCTCCCTGGATTTAAATCGCTCCATGAAGTGTCTCTTGGAGCTAACTTATTGCAATGACATTTTACTGCTGGTCCATCGTAGGCATACTCCTTTCGCGATGAAGTAACATGTGCATATGACGATTTTTTCTTCGAACCATGCTTTACCGAACCTCTAGACTGACTATTCGAACTATGTGAATCCATGATTTTAGACAACAAGGAAGAAAAAAAAATTCGGAAGGAATAAGGATTTCACGATTTCGTTCCTAGTAGTTTTAGGGATTCAACGATTTAGAGATTTTGTTCCTAGTCGTTTTAGGGATTTCACGATTTAGGCATCGAAATTTAGAGATTTGAAGATTTTAGGGGTTGATTTCGGAGATTAGGGATTTTGTGAAATTTCCCCATTTGGGATTTTAGATGGGAAGAAAGTATTGTGGGGGGTTTGGGGATTTAGGGTTTTTTTTTTGGTTTTATTATTATTAAATTTATTAATTTAATTTATTTTCCACGTCAGCCAATTTAAATTTAATGCAGGCCATGTCATCAGTCATATTAACCGCCACGTAGACCAATTTTATTGACCGACTTTTGACTAACGGTCAGCTGACGGTTACCGTTTTCACTGGGTTGAAATATGAAAAATCCGTTACGTGAAGGGCCGATTTCAAAAAAAAAACATTAGGGGCGTATATCAAAAAGCCCCCAAAGGTTGAGGGGTTTTTTTTGCAATTATGCTTTTTTAAAAGTATGTTATTAATTTTTAATAATAAAATGAATGATGATATTATAAAAACTGATTTATCAATCCTATCAACTCCTTTAAGTCAACTTCGGTGGGCATTGAGATTAAATTAATGCACCTACCATTTGTTTTTGAGGAAAATGCAGCTACCATATTTAGTTAAAAGACAGTTTGCATTTTTATGACTTCGTAACTGTGTTTAAAAATTTTAAATTTATATAAATTTTGTATGCATATGGTGTCATGTTTAATATACTGAAATTTGCTGCTTGAGAGAAAGGAGGTGCGATAGATTACCCTTTTACCATTTTAACCTGTTTTTGTTTCGGCTTTTTATTATAGTTCAAAGGGTTGTTGCGTAGGTTTCAATATTTCATAGCTTTTTTTTTTTAAAAAGTGGGCCCTTTAAAAGTTAATTAAATATTTTAATTTAAAGTTTAGTGTCTAAAAAAATAGATTACGATTTAAAGTTCAAAAAGTTCTTATTGATTGGCCATCTAGGTACCTTTTATAAAGAAAAAGAAAAAGAAAAATCTTGGGAAATAATCCTAAAACATAAATGTTTTTTGAATTAATTTTTATAATTAAATTATTTAACTTAGATTGAACTAATTTACATCTTTAAAAAATTCAGTTTTTTATACTCCTATTTGAATAAGGACACATGACAAGTCAGAAGGTCACCTAGATAATAAATTTGCCAACCACCAATTGGAAGGTTGCCCCGAGTTTCATCTCCCCACACTTACAAGCATATACTTTGTCAACTTACTCTCAACACTTTGCCTACACACTCTCTTCAATCTCACTCTCTGTAGTCTCTAGCTCTCCGCCCTCAACTGGGTGAATCAACCTCCAAAATCACCACCATATCCTTCCCTATATCTTCTCTTTATTGTATTACTGTATCAACAAAGTTTATTTTGGGTTTTATTTTTATTAAATTTGAATTATTTTAATTTTTGATTGTTTGTTATTTATTGTATGATTTTAATTGATCAAAAATATTGTAGTAACCCAAATTTGACAATAATAAACAGAAAACCAAAAAAATAAAAATGTCCATATTGTTAGTCCTTTTACAATAATACAGGCCCAAATATAACCCAAAATACAAATCAACACCCACTACCCAAATCCTTAACCCTCAGCAGAGAGCAAATCGAAGTTTGGCATCTCTATATTAGCGGAGAGCAAATTGAAGTTTGGCATCTCTATATTGGCGGAGAGCAAATCGAAGTTTGGCATCTCTGCATTCAGCGGAGGGCAGACACATAGCAGATCTGGCGTTCAGATGTTTATACTGAAGCAGATCCAAGATGGTTTGGCATCCTTGTTTTTACAAGGAGCAAATCGAAGACATAGCTGATTTGGCTTTTGTGTGCTTACGCTGAAGCAAATCTAAGATGATTTGGCATCTCTGTATTGGCAGAGAGCAAATCGAAGTTTGGCGTCTCCATATTTGGTGGAGGGCAGACACATAGCAGATCTGGCATTCAGATGTTTATACTGAAGCAGATCCAAGATGGTTTGGCATCCTTGTGCTTACAAGGAACAAATCAAAGACATAGTTGATTTGGCTTTCACGTGTTCACGTTGAAGCAAATCTAAGATGATTTCGCATCTCTGTATGGTCAGAGAACAAATCAAAAAACTATGTTTGGCGTGTCTGTGTTCGGTGGAGAGCAGATCAAAGATATCGACACGACAGTCATAAGTTAGGAAGAAACAGATTAAAGACCAGGATTTGATAAGACCGGTCAAATTTGGTCTTTCTAAATCTTTGCTCGATTCCTATTACACAGCAATGAGCAAAGAAGGGCAGCTGTAGTAGCCCAAATTTGACCGGGCTTAATAAACAGAAAACCAAAAAAATAAAAATGTCCATATTGTTAGTCCTTTTACAATAATACAGGCCCAAATATAACCCAAAATACAAATCAACACCCACTACCCAAATCCTTAACCCTCAGCCCAAATTAACCTAACCATTACCCATGCCTAACCCGATACCAAACCCAAACAGTAGCCTAACCTGAAAGGCCTTATCCCCTAATCTGTTTTCAGAAACCCTAAGGGTTCCCTAAAGTACCCAGCGCTGCAAGCCCCCAATCACGACCCCATATCGTGCCATCATCGCTGCGGCCTTCATGCCACCGTCATTGCCGAGATCTTCGTTTAACTGCACACAAATGGAAAGAAGAGTAGCACAGCAGTAGAAAATATGGCAGACGTATTTCTTTCTTTTTCTGTAATCGGTTATAAAAACCGAATCAAACAAAAGGAAAAATAAGGAGAAATTTTTTTTCCGGATATATACAATACACACATAGTTATACAGAGGAATACAAAAAAAATCAAAGAAAGTTTCATGGTTTCCTTCAATTTTTGCTCTTTTTATTTCCATTTATTTTTCTTTTAAAACACAAAAAATGAAGCAAAAAAGAAAAAGGAGGGGAAAGAAGGGCTCACCTGAGGGGTTGTTTCATCGGAGGTTGTCTCCATCGGCCACCGTTGTGGCTAGCTTGTTCGATTCATTGACGGCGCGTGAAGGAGGATTTTTAGGGGGCTTACATTTTTGAAGAGAAGGGAAAGAAGTTTCGAAACGAAAAGGGAAAAGGAAAAGGGACTTACCTTGAAATGCCGTAGTCAGAACCTCGTCCTCTCTACTGGATCCGTAGTCTGAAGAGACCTCTGTGCTCACCACCGGCCATCGTTTCCATGGAGGTTTGGGGTGGGTTTAGTTATTCAGCCGAATGGGAGAGGGAAAAGAGGTTTTAGGCTTTTGTTTTTTTTTGTTTTTTGTTTTTAAGTGATTAAATGATAGTTTTAGGTTTTAACCTTGTTTTGATATAAAAGAAACGGCGTCGTTTTACATTGGAGAGCCTTGTGCAATGACCGAATGGGTAAATTACACGATCGGTCCTCTCTCCTTGCGCTGCTATTCGATTGCATCATATGCTTTTAATTTATAATTTCTCCCTTAATTTTACATCCCATTGCAATTTAACCCATATGCAGGTATTGCGTTTAAGCACTTGGGATATTTTTACTTTTGATCCCTATTTATTAACGCGCCACGCAATTCAATCCTTTCCCTTTCTTCTTTATTTAAAATCTGCCCAAGGGTTCCGTTTTGGTTCTAATTAGGTCCTCTTCCCTTATTTTTGCCATCTATTTTCAAAAATTTATTTATATTATTACTATATATTTATATTAGTTTTATATTATATTATTTATCATTATATTTTATTATATTACTTATTATACTATTTTTCATTTTATATTATTTATTATATTCGATACTATTATATTATGTAAACTTTTATTATATTGTATTATTTTTATTACTCATTATATTATTTATTATATTATTTTATATATACATTGTTATTATTTTATATTATTATGTTTATATATTATTGTTATTTAATATTATATTTTTAACTTGTACTATATACTTATTTTATTAATTAATTATTTATGTATTACTTTATTTTAACCTACATACTTTTATAATTATTTTATATATCATTTTATATGTTATTATTCTTGTTATACATTATTTATTTTGAAATTATTATTCGTATTATATGTTTATTTTATTATTAGTTACTTATTTTTACATTTTATATTATTTTATTCTAAATTCATATCCTTATATAATTATTTTTATTATGTATTAATCCTCTTATATATTATTATTTATTATGTACACTAAATACCACTTTAAAATTGTTATTAAATATTATATTTTAACATTAATTATATATTTTATATTATATAAATTACTTTAAACCTTTATATGTTTATAATTATTTTTTTCCTTTTGTATATTATTCTTATTATCTATTCTTTATTATATATGTTATATATCATTTTGAAATTATTGAATATTATGTGTTAATATGTGTTATTATTTATATTGTAGATTTGGTGTATTAGCATTATATTACACATGTTATTATATACTAGATGCTAGTTTAAAAATTGTCATTATACTTTGTTTTCTTAATTAGTATTATTACATCGGTATATTGTTATTACATTATGTATTATTTTTATAAGTTTATTTCCAAATGCATATTTTATACACGTATATATTAACATATTGTATTATATTCACTATTTTCATCCATTCGTATGTACATTAAATTATTGGATTGTATGTTGTATATTTTATGAAAATTCTACTTATCCATTTTCATCTATTTATACCCATACATATGACCCACATTAATATTTGCCATGTCTTATTTCTTTTTTATATATTTATTGTTTAATATTTTATTTGTGGTATATTGTTGCATTTATTCTTTTTTGCTATTCTATTTAGGTATATTCCTATTTGCTTAGCATGATTATTTTATTTTACCCTTTATACGTAATGATTGCATTTGAATGAAATGTATAATATTTTGCAATATATATTATTTTAATATCTATGTCACGTGATGTTAATACAAACTGTCATTCTAAAATGTCATTTAAAAACAATATTCAAAGGTTTTTTTTTAAAAGAATAAAGGCAATATTTGATGTTTGGCAGCTTCGAGGAAGGTAGTACCTTAACTTACTGGGTTGCGATCGTTCTCGTTGAATTCGAACATCCAAATACCCTTCTAAAGTTTTCTAGTTTGAAAATATAAACCACTATTTTAGAGATTTCAAAATGTTGTGTCCTAACTTACTAGATATGGCGTTTTGTTGTTTCGAAATAGAAATTTTCAAAAGACAAACTTAGCTTCGAAGGTTTTGAAATATTATATCCTAACTTACTGGATGTGATGTTTTAATTCGTTTGAGATAAGTAAATCTTAGTTTTCAAAATCGAAATATTTTAATTCAAAAGAGGATTACATTTTAAAACTTTTAAATTTTTGACATTAAAGACACTTGATAATTAACTAGGTACCAATTTTTGGGCGTTACGAGGGTGCTAACCCTTCCTCGTACGTAACCAACTCCTGAACCCATTTTCCTTGTTTCGTAGACCAAAACTAATGATTTTAAAACAAATTATTTTAAAGGTGATCCAATGACACCTAAAAAGATTGGTGGCGACTCCTGTTTTCGTTTTTTAAAGTCGAACCCATTTTTTTTAAAAACCTCATAAAAAATGGTTTCGACAAATATAAATGTTGGAGCTAAACAATACATGTGTTAAAGTTGCAATGTTAATTCATGATTCATACAACTTATGGGTGATAAGGTTAGCCATATCTCTAACAAGATCATGCATTTTTCACTCTTTCATTTCTTACATTTTCTAATAAGCAATTCTCTACTAGTGTTCTTAGTATAGCTTGGCCCTTGTCAAATTGTGCTTCCATGCTACCCATATCCTTTATTAGTCCCTTTCCAGTCCAATTCCTTATCAATTATTTCTTTAGGATTCCTGAATCTTCACAATACGATGTGTAACTATAGAAACAATTTTTGATTCTTTGATCAATCAAACAGTCGTAACTGGATTATGTGTCACGGAGCTAACTAAAAATTTGATTAAAGCAAATGCACTTATCAATTAATAGTATAGCTATAATGAGCAAAGATACCATTCCCACGATGGCCAAAAATTCTAGTAATTATTGTCTTTCTATTATTTAACCGAATAATTTGAGTGATTGATTAAAAACTAAAACTGACTAAATTAATTAGCTAACAAACACAACAAAGAATAAATCAAGAAAATAATCGATAAGCAACCAAGAACGAAACAATTTTTAGGAAAGAATTCGTCTAGATTTCATCTATCATTATCAATCTAAATTATGCAATTTGTTTACTTAACTCCTTGATATGTAGAAACCCTTAAATTATGCTAATATATTTTTCGAGCATAAGAACAACTGACTCTAGGTTGATTAATTGAAATTTCTTTCTAATCAAAACCCCTATTATCATATTAACTCGTGCTATGGATTCCCCTATTAGATTTGACTCTAATCCGTTATATTTTTGTTGTCCTATTTCTGGGATTGCATGCAACTCCACTCAATTACACGAGATCTACTCTTAAACAAGGTCTATTCAACCTCTTATTTAAGCACATCAAACATGTATAAATAATCTAAAAATATTAAACCAAAAATTATGCGCACATAATTGGAACAAGAAACTAAGTATTTATTGCATAAAATAAAAATCAAACGATAGAATCCATCATAGGGTTCATCCCCCTATGTATTTAGAAAATTTGTTCATACTTAAAAGTAAAAACATCCAAGATACAGTATAACTGAAAAAACTAAAAAAACCCATGATAACTTCCTAAGAAATCAATCGAAAATCTTCAATCTTGACAGAAATCTACTTTAAAGTCAGCTTCAATGGTGTTTTTCTAGTTGTTGTAGAAGGCCCATTTCGCTTGGGCCCATACAGAAGCTAAAACCAACCAATAAACCAAAAATGATAATAAACAAAATAAAAAAATAAAGTCCAAATATCCAGTCCAAATTACAAACCAAGGGACCAATTACATAACCTAACTAAATTAAACCCAAACCAGTTACAATAAACCTAATTACATAAATACACCATATCCCAAAATGATAAGTTTAAACCTAAATTAAATTCCTAAGACCCAAATTGAATTCAAACCCACAGGCCCAATGACCCAACTTCAAGCCAGCCCAAATAGCCCGGGCGAATGGAAGCTACTGGAAACCTTAGGCTTCCCCGATCCGCAGCTTTCACGCAGGCCTCATCACTGCCATTACCGAACCTGCAAAACAGAATGACAACTATGGCAAATAACTGCAATCGTAATAGCAATATAGTGCAAAAATTAGGATTTTGTTTTTCCTTTAATTTTTCATTTTTTATTTTGGCTATAAAAAGCCGATCGAAAATATTGTAAAAAGAGGGCACACATAGAAAACAAATAGAAATTCAATAGAAAGATCCAAGTTCTTTAAAGGTGATTTTCATATATCTTCTTTCGATGCATTTTTCTCACTATTCGTTGCTCTTTGATTCTTACTTAATGCTTGTGAATCGAAACAAACAAAAGGAAAAGAAGCTTATCTGTCGAATGCCATGGCCGAATCCCTTGTTGCTTCATCGTAATTAAAGTCAGAACGTGATTTTGAGGCTTGAAAATGGCAAAATCTTTGGCTATGCTCGCAAGTGGGGCATATTGGCCTTTACCGAACACCATTCACCGACTTCAATGGTGGATTGGCGATCGGATGATCTTGATTCAGCTGAGCATGAAAGGGCTGGGAGGATTAGTTTTTTTTAGGCTAGGGTTTCGATCTGAAAAAGGAAGGTTAAAAGTTTATTATTCTTTTTTTTTTTAAATTAACTTTAAGTGTGTGAAACGACATCGTTTAGGGCCTATTTCAGTGACTCCAAAATGGTGTCGTGTTGGAGCATGACTCGATGACCCGACCCAAAATGCCAAGATTCGCGTGTTTTGGTCTCTAAGGGAATAATTGCGCACTAAGTCCTTCCCCTCTTGCGCTGATGTTTGATTGAGCCTTAATTGCATTTTTTATGTTTTCTAATTAATCTTTGAAATTTGTACGTCTTTTCAATTTGGTCCTTGTTAAAACGATAAGCGCAGGGATTTGGTTTATTTCCGCTAACAGTCCCTGTTTATCTGTGCGCATTTCATTTTGGTCCTCGATTTAGGTTTTAATAACTTTATTGATTTTTAAATTAGCTTTTGGATTTTGTTTGATTTCAATTGAGTCTCTCTTATTTTAATTTATGTAATTCTTTTATTATTTTTAATTTATTTGATATTTTTTCTTTGAAATTGTTTTAGCATATTATTTTAAATTATTTCTTTGACTCTGTATTGTTTTAAGTTATTAATTTTGTATTTTCATTTGTAAATATATTTTTAAATTAATTCATTTGATTTTTATTTTAGAATTTCTTTTATACATCTTTTGATTCAAAATTTATATGATAGTTATTCTAAATATTTTATACATTATTATGTTATACATTATTATTTTTTATACAGATTGTTGATTTCTTATTATTTCATGTACATATTCTCTTTTAAATCCATTCATGTTTCTACATTTTCTTTTAAATCCCTTTAAATCCGTCCTTTTAAAAAAAAAAAAAACCTTTATTTAGAATCATTTTTGTTTATTTCAAACATTTTTTATATATATTATACTTGTATGTATTTTATTTTTCTTTTATCTTATATTATTATCTTTAGACCAACGTGTTTTGTTTTAAATTATTTTGTATATCATTAATTTCATGTTATGTAGATTGTTACTTTTATATATTCTTTATATATTTTTTAGAGAAATTGTTAAATTTATACAATTTATTTATGTTAAAATTTTCCTAAATGTACATCATTTGTTTTAAAATTCTATATGGGACATACATTATTATTTTATGTACAAATTCTTTTTAAACTTTGTTTTAAATTGTTTGTATAACTAATTTTAAACTTCAACTTAAAATACTTATTTTAAAATTTGTTTATGTGTTCCATTTGATATTTGATATATTATTTATTTTATTTTTGTTTATTTTATGATTTATTTCAAATTTTTGCATGCATTATTTGTTGATATACATATAATTTACTTTTAAATAGTTTTTTTTCTTTACATGGCCAATTTCGAATTCTTCTTCTTTTAAATTTTTTATTTAACATTTTTCAATACCTTCTAGAATTTTTTATATTATTGGCTTTATTTTTTTTTAAAAATAAAATTTTCTATTCATTAGTTTTTATTTAGAAATATTAAATAACATATGTTGTAAGATCATTATCAATGTGTGTATCTTGATTTACATATTTGTATCTTTATATTGTTGTCATTTATTTGTATAATATGTTATCCATGTATATTGTTCCATTGTTTGTAACTTTGCTTTTCTTTTCACACTTTCAAATAGTGATTCAAATTTTAGTACACTTAGACCAATTCTTAGTTTTTTTTTCAGAACAAATTAAATAAATACATTTTAGATTGGTTTTAAAATTATTTTCAAAAGCCATTAAAAACAGGGCAATATTTCGTATTTGGAAGTTCGAGAAATCATGCCCTAACGTGCTGGGGTTCGATTTTCTGTTTGACCAAACAACAAAATATTGTTTTAAAATTGCAATGCCTGAGTTTTGGAAATCATGAAGTGATCTTTGATATCAAAGGTCTAAAATGTTGTATCCTAATGTGCTGGATGTGATATTTTATTCCTTCGAAACAAGAGAATTTCAATATCCAATTTGAATTATCCAAACATTTTCTAAAGGAGTTATATTTTAAAATCTTTTCAAATTTTCAACATTAGGACATTAATTAATCAATAAGGTACCCATTTTGGGCGTTGCGAGGGTGCTAACCTTTCCTCGTACGTAATCGACTCTCGAACTCGTTTTCTTGAATTTTGTAGACCAAAATGTTTTATAAGGTGATCCGATCACACCTAAACAAAAAGTATTGGTGGCGAATCCATTTTCTTTTTAAATTTGATACATGTTTTTTAAAAAATAAAAATGGTTTTGACAGTTGTTTTCTTGAATATTCTTTGACAGCTTACTCCTATCTTCTTATTTTTGTCATATATTCACAATTCAGTATGCAATCCTGTGAAATCGACACAACCTACCACACACTCATGTGGTCTGACCGTGTGGAATGGTTCAGCCTGTGTAGCTCTTGTAGCTTGCTTCGACGCTCTAGTTTTCACTTGTTTTTCACTTGTTTTTCGCTCATTTTGCTCTCAAGTGCTCTATTAGGCATTAAAACATGATTTAAGGGATTAGGAGTATAAAATTTACAATTAATATTGAATAATTGCCAAAAATATATTAAGAATCGGGTTAAAACATGTTACTTTTAGCACTTATCATTGGATCTCATTTGTTAATACATCATGTCTATGACATCGATGTTACTCAATATGTTACGACTGAATTCCACCACTGCATTCTTCCATATTAGAATATTGTATTCACCTCTCATGCTACTGACAATTCTAACGATTGCAAATGGCCAACTGACACAACGCTTAATGATAGATCTTACAATCGATAGTAAATCTGCTGAATTCATTAGATTTTGACCAACCTTGTCTGAGAATAATGTCCATGCATCTGCATCCAAAAACGGATCAATTTTTATGACTTAACAATCAATTTATCAACATACACCCAATGGTCGAGACGTCAACGCTAATTTAGCCTTAGAAGACTTAAGAATTCCAAATTTTTCAAGGAAAAATCTCTCACATACATCATCCAAGATTAAAGCAAATCTACCCATTTCACTCCAAAATTTGAACAACCTCCTTACTCTTAAATTTTGATCTTCATCTTCGAAAATATTGACATTCATTGCCTTTGCAATCTTATTTTGTAGTTCAATAACACTACATTACCTCACTACTGTGACCCATACTATGATCTCGAACTCGATTTTCCCTTTTAAGAGTTCATTGTTGACAAGATTTACAAAACTTATTTTCTCAACTCTTGGTTTTCCATAAACTCCGACCTTTGGAACCTCATGATTCCTCAAGTATCTCATATATCATTCTTTTTAAATTCTATTGTGTCAACCACTACACTCGATGTTGGCAATATCTAACCAATGTACAATGTCGAAACCATTTTTTTTAGGGTTTGGAAAAACGGGGTTGACTTTAAAAAACGAAAATGGGAGTCGCCACCAATCTTTTTAGGTGTGATTGGATCACTTTTTAAAACATGTTGTTTTAAAATCATTAGTTTTGGTATACAAAATCAGAAAACGGGTTCGGGAGTTGGTTACGTACGAGGAAGGATTAGCACCCTCGTAACGCCCAAAAATTGGTACCGAATTGATTTATCAAATGTCTTTAATGTCGGAAATTTAAAAATTCTAAAATGCAATCCTCTTCAAAATATTTGACTTTGAAAAACCCTATTTTGAGACAGCAAAACGTCATATCCAATAAGTTAGGACACAATCTTTTGAAATTTCAAAATAGTTACTCGTATTTTGAAAATCTTAAAACCTAGAAGGGTGCTTGACTATTCGAACTCAACGAAAAAGGTTGCAACCCAGTAAGTTAGGGCACTACTTTTCTCGAAGCTTCCAAATATCGTGCATTGCCTTTATTTTTGTAAAACCTTTAAATGTTATTTTAAATGATATTTTAGAGTGACAATTTTGTATTACAAACATGGATATTCAAATAACATATGTTGCAAGATATTATAACACTTTATTCAAATGCAATCACTATATATAAAAGGTGAAATAAAATAATAAAAACAATCATGCTAAGTAAATAGGAATATATCTAGATAAAATAGTAAAAAGAGATCATAATGAATGCAATGATTATATACAATATACTAAATAATAAATATATAAATAAACATGGTAAATATTAATGTGTAAAATATGTATGGGTAAAAATAGATGACATGCATAAAAATGGATAAATAGAATCTACATAAAATCTAAAATATACAATCCAATAACTTAATGTACACATGAATGGATTAATAAATGAAATGATGCATATAATACAATATATCAATGTACATATGTATAAAAATATATATTTGAAAATAAATTATAAAAATCTAAGATATTACATAGTATATATATAAATGCATAATGAAGTAATAATGCATTAATTCTAAAGTAAAAAAACAAATGTTGTGTAATAGAAAAAAAAACATAAGTTTTAAAAATATATGCATAATATAAATATAAATAATTGATAAAAAAGTATTTTAATAAATTTAAGGTATAATATATAAATATATATATATATATATATAAGAATAATAATTATAAAAAATATAAAATATATTGGTTTTTAAAAAATAATATATAAAATATAAAGGATTTATATTTATAATTATATAATATATAATATATAATATAATACAAAAGTATGTAGGTTTTAAAAAATAATATACAATATATATAAGAAATCAATAAATATATAATACAAGTACAAATATAATAATAATATATAAATAATAATGTAAAATAATAATAATATGGAAAATTGTATATAGTCAATAATAATAATAATAATATATGAAATAAATAATACATAATAAAATAATTACATAATATATATAATAAAAAAATGTGGTTAAAAATAAAATAAATGTCAATATTCATAAAATATAAAAATATAATAATAAAAATACACATATAGGGTTAAAATTGAAGTTCAATAAAATTATAGGGCTAATTTCAAAATAGTAAAAATGAATTTGGGCTAATTTGAAACGCGCGTTGAAATTCGAGGGACTCACTGGGAAATTATCCCTAATCCTAAAAACGGTGACGTTCCATCGTTTATGTTTTAAAAGGCCCGGGGATGAAATTGGGATCAAAACAGAAAAGTTGGGCAAAATTAAAAAGTCAAAATAGACTTAAATTAAAAGGATAAAAAATGGAAGGACCGATTAGGCAATTAGCCCAATAAACACGCGGATCCTCCCCGGGTTGTCGGGTCAACACGCGAACCTTGGCACCTCTAAACGGCACCGTTCGGCTTAGGCTATATAAGCCATACTTAAGCCTCTAAAACACTTTTGAACCCCGATTTAAAAAAAAAAACTAAAAAAACCTCTGAAATCTCCTTTGGCCCTCGGAGCTCTGGCCTGAGGGCCATCCTGGCTCGTCCCAAGGCTCCTCGTGCATTGGTTTCACGCACCGTCACTGAGGCCCCCGTATACAGTGGCTAGGGTTCGAAAAGACCCTTCTTTCCCCGTAAATCCTCAGGTAACCCCTTTTCGTTTCTGTTCTCTTAGTTTTTAAAGAAAAATGCGGATTTGTATATACATATGCAAGGGAATACACTGGTAAGTACAAACAATCGGTTTACCTTTGTTAAAAGCAACTGCTTTTTCTTTTTATATATATGTGGGTAATGAACTTTACAACTGTTTTGCTTTCTCCTTCTCTGTTGTTTTTTCTCTTTTTCTCTTTGTTTTTTTATGCGTCTATATCAGCCTCCGTGTGTTTTTTACAAGTGAAAAAAGGTTAGGCTTTATAGCCTTGGTTCATTATATTCTGGGAAAGAAATCTTTGATTTCTTTCCATTTTTGCACTTGCTGTATCTTTGACCAATCTGCTGCGATTCCTTTCCTTCTTCTTGTTTTTCATATCTATTGTTATCTTTGTTTCCTTGTTTTTCCGTATCTGCTGTGTGCTTTTCATTTTGCAGGTGACCTCGAAGATCTCGGTGATGATCGTGCCAGCGCAGATTTGGGCACCGATGGAGGCTTTCTGGAGAGTGGAGATCATTGATCAACGGTGTGATCAGTGGCTGTGATGGTGCGTTGAAAAGTCTCCCGACAACGTGTTGATAAAGCCTGGTCTGGAGTGACGTAATAGCTCTGGACAGCATTAATGACCCTTGCTTCGGGAGCTGAAAAAGCTTCTGACGTGGCGATGCTTCTGGAACTTGCTTCTGCGGCGCTAAGGTTTCAAGGAAACCTTTAGGGTTTTTGGCTGCACGTTTAAGTTACTGGGCCTTTTGGGCCTCGAGTGTACTTGGGTCACTGGGTTAATTAGCTTGGCCTAAGGGTGTAACTGGGTTCACGGGTAGTGCTTCAGTATTGGGCCTCACACACTTGGGCCTTGCAATTGGACTTTTTAAATAAATATTTATTTATTTAATTTTATTTTTGGTTCTTTAAGGCCCGGTCAAATTTGGGCTATTACATACAAAACATCATAGACAAACAAAGCAGCTCAAAATCTACCTTTTTCAAGTAGTTCTTCAAGTTATTCCTTCTTACCAACATTGTTTACAAGAAATCCATGAGAGAAAAAACTTCTCGATCTAACTTTGGATTCGAGCTTACATATTTCCCCCATTTTTCCTTTCGACTATTACCGAATCAAATACAAGATTTAAGCCTTTGGCTTAGTGGGTAGATTTTGCGAATTAAGTCTAGCAGGGAATTAGTTGCTTATATTGTCAATAGGAGTGAGTATTCGATCGAACCGAATCGAATCGAATAAAAAATTTTCGAGTTAAAATCGAGTTTTCGAATCTTATTTTATCATTCAAACTTTATTTGAAATTTTCTCGAATCGAGTCGAGTGAGGTAGAATTCGAATCGAATCGAATTGAATATATTTGTTTGAGTTAAATTTTAAAAAATAATTTTGGGTTCTTGTAACCACTATCACCCATCGTAATATAATTTTTCCACTATAATCAAAATTTTTATTAACTTTTATCACCTCATAATTTATTTATTAATCTTTTATATACGGGTTAGCTTTCTTGTTTGCTTAATTGTTTCAATTATCTTCAGATTCTTGTCACTATGTATTTTGGAATTAAAAAATGTATTAAACGTAATAATGTGACTTTTTAATAAAAGTTATTTTAAAGAAAAAATGTAAAATAAATACCAATATAAAATTTTAACACGAAAAATTTATAGCATCATTAATAATTCAATTTTAATATAAATATTCAATATGAATAAACAATTCAATAATATAAATAATATAAAATGTGAAATTTAATTTAATAATATAAATAGCAGATATAAACAAAATTATTACTATTTATGTTTATGGGTTTTTTTTTGGATAATTTTAATTTTTTATTTGGGAGTAAATAGTGAGAAGTAAAAGTTTAGAGGGAAAATAAAAAGTTTTGGGAGTAAAAGTTTGAGGGAAAGTAAAAGGGAGAGCAAAATTTTGGAGGGAAAATATTAAAAAAATTAGGGAGATGAGTTTGGGATAGATGGGGGTGGGATGAAAAGGGAGTAAAAGTTTTAAGGAGAAAGAGGGTGGGGGTAAAAATTTTAGTGAAAAATAAAAAGTTTTAAGGGGTTTTGAGAGTGAAATTTTGAGGAAAAGTAAATAGGAGAGTAAAATTTTGGTGGGAAATGGATCTTGGGTAGATGGGGGGTTGGGATGGGAAGGGAGTAAAAGTTTTAGGGAGAAAGTGGGAAGGAGTAAAAGTTTTGAGGAAAAAGTAAAAAGGTTTGGTAGTTTGGGGTAAAAATGTAAAATATTATAGTTTGATATTCGAATTATTCGAATTATTCGAGTTATTCGAATTTAAAAACTCAACTCGATTCGAACTCGAAATTCAAAAAAAATTTGAATTGACTCAAATAACTCGAATAATTTGAATAACTCGATTTGTTTAACTTGAAATTCAAATTTTTTTTCGATTTTTTCGAGTCAAATCGAGTTTTGCTCACCCCTAATTTTCAACAGGAGAGTAATTAAATAAAATTCTGTCTTTTATTCTATATTAGTTGTATTTCTGCTATTTCTTTTTGTTGAGAATCGATTTTACATGTATATGAATGGAAATTGTATGGGAAATGAGTTTTCAGTTTTTCCTTTTAGAGTCGAGTGGTTATGCCCTAAAGAGGCATACTTCTAAACTTCAAGTGAATCACAAACAATTACTAACACTAAAAATGCCCTTCAATTCTAGTAGATTTCAGAGTGAGAATAGCCTTAACTGTGGTAGATGAAATTCCATCATAACCTTTCCTCTTTGATCCTATTCATGTTTTAATGTTATTATTTCCTCTAGCTTGTTACACTTCGTAATGCTAAGCTCTTGTAAAATTTTTTCAAGTTTTACTATTATATGTATCAAGAAATTTAAGAGAGGAGAATGTGCTAAGTGAGACTAGGATAAACTTGGAGAAAAAAGGGATATCCTGTTGTAAAACAACCAAGGAAAAATACACAGAGAAGAGAAAATGATAGAATAGAAAACGCACTGTTTATTTCTTGATGAAAAAGAATAGAGTACATGGTTTAAATAATACTGGTGGTAACTAAAACAAGCTAAAAATTAGGAGCACTAACCCATTAACAGATTTGGTGCCAGATAAAACTAACAACTAAACAACCAAATTAGAAAAAGATTTTCTTAGTACCCACTAACTAATAAAGATAAAAACATATACTAATTATAGCATTAAATAACATTTTGAATCATTATTTTTTCAACATTTCCCCCTTGATTCAAAATCACATACTCCAAGCTGTGATCTGAAAAAATGATGCTTGGCCTGAGTAGGTTGTAAATATATCAGCCATCTGTTCATTTGTGCTACAAAATTTCAGTACTATTTGTTTATCTCCTACAAGCTTCTGAATAAAATGATGATGCAAATCAATGTGCTTAGTCCTTCCACGAAAATCGAGATTCTTAATCATTGCAATTGTGGATTGATTGTCACAAAATATTTCAGTTGCTTCTTTTTTGCTCAAGACTAAAATCACTAAGAAGTTTTCTTAGCCATAAAGCTTGTCGTACCGCTGCTGTTGCAGCTGCATATTCTGCTTCAGATGATGATAAAGCTATTGTTTCTTGCTTCTTTGAACTCCATGTTACTACTCCAGAACCAAAGCTAAAAACGTTGCCAGAAGTGCTTTTTCAATATCTAAACAACCTGCCCAATCACTGTCAGTGAAACCAATTAATTTGAAATTTGATACTTTACAGTACCAAATACCAAAATTCACAGTTCGTACAACATAATGAAGGATTCATTTTTCAGCTCCAAAGTGTTGTCTTGTAGGACTTTGCATAAATCTGGACACAACACTAAACAAAAAGCAATATCAGGCCTGGTGTGTGTAAGATAATTCAAACCACCAATTAAACTTCTAAACAATGTTGAATTAACTTTGTCAGTCCCATCTTCATGATGCAACTTTTCATTGATGTTCATTGGTGTGGATGCCACCTCACAATCCACCATGCTAAACTTCTTTAAAAGGTTTGCATTATATTTCTTTTGGCATACAAAAATTCCATCATCACCCTGCATAACTTGAAGTCCCAGAAAATATTGCAACATTCCAAATCTATCATCTTAAATTTTTGGCATACAAAAATTTCATCATCACCCTGCATAACTTGAAGTCCCAGAAAATATTGCAACATTCCCAAATCTATCGTCTTAAATTTTCCCACCATATATGACTTGAAATCATCAATTAACAACTTTGAGGCACCCAGATAGATCATATCATCGACATAAAGGCAGATCACAAAAAAATCTCCATTATCTCTCTTCTTCAAATAAAGAATTGGCTCATTTTCGCTTCTAGTGAACCCATTGTTCTGAGAGAATGAATCAATCTTACTGTACCAGGCACGTGGAGCTTACTTCAACCTATAAAGAGCTTTTTTTAATCTGTAAACTTTATTTTATCACCACAGACTACAAAACCTGGTGGTTGTGACACATAAACCTCCTCCACAAGATCACCATTCAAAAAGGTAGATTTTACATCAAATTGATACATTGATAATTGCAATTGAGCAACTAATGCTAAAACAACTCTTACAGTTTCAAAACGAGCAACAAGGGAATATGTTTCTTCAAAATCAATACCTTGTTGTTGTGAGTAACCTTTTGCCACAAGCTAAGCTTTATGCTTTCGGATGCTTCCATCTGTATTATACTTTGTTCAGAATACCCACTCTAGTCCTACAACATTCTTTCCTTCAGGAACATCAACCAACACCCATGTTGAATTTCTTTTAATGGCATGCATCTCCTTCTTCATAGCAATCTGCCATTTAGGTTGTTTTACAGCTTCTTCAAAAGAAGTTGGGTCCGTGACCAACAAGGCAAAGTCATATGACACATTAATTTCTCTAAGAGACCTGAACCTTCTTGGTGGTGTTTCGCTTTCGCTACTGCTGTTGGAGGCATGGGTTGTTATAGGATCAGAACTAGAACTCATAGTAACATTAGGAGAGGAATGAGCAGAATTTATAGGTGATGAAGGAACTGAATTTGCAAGCTGTTCAACTTCAAAATCTATTGGTGTTGGAATTTCATTCATCATGCCTTTCTTGTCACAATTTAGTTTTACATCCATCTCTTCATTAAATACAACATCCCTGCTAATTATCACTTTGCCACTTATAAGATTATATAAATGATATGCTTTAGATTGAGAACTGTAGCCAATGAAAATACATTTTAAGATTTTTCATCAAGTTTAAATCGAGAAGTAACTAAAGTATACGCTATACAACCAAAGACTTATAAGTGGCTTACTTAAGGTTTCTTACCTATCCAAGCTCCAAAAGGTTTTTGATTAAGAATAAACCTTGTTGGCGAGATGTTCAAAAGGTATACCACCGTTGCAACTGCTTCACCCTAAAACTGATCTGAGAGTTTTTTCACTTTTGACAAGATTCTAGCCATTTCTACAACGGTACGATTTTTTCATTCTGCAACTTCATTCTGTTCTAGTGTGTATGGTGCTGTAGGTTCCCTACGAATCCCATTCGTATCATAGAAACATTGAAATCATTAGATAAAAATTCACCACCACGATCACTTCAAAGTGCTTTTACGCTTCTCCCACTTTGTTTCTCCACCAATGCCTTAAATTTCTTGAAATTCACAAAGGTTTTAGACTTGAATTTCAAAAAATAAACCCAACTCATACAACTGTAGTCATCTGTGAACAACAAAAAATAGCGATTTTTACTTAGTGACTCTGTTTTCATAGGTTCACATAAGTCAGTATGCACAAGTTCAAGACAATTAGATGCCCTCCAAGATTGTCCAATAGGAAATGACCTCCTAGTCTGCTTCCCATAAACACAACCTTCACAAAAATCAAGTTCACCAATGTTTGGTAAGCCAAGAACCATTTCTTTTTTTAAAGAAGTTTCAAGCCATTTAGATGCAAATGTCCAAAACTTAAATGCCACAAATTATCATCATTATCCCTCCTAGCAATCAAGGCCTTATTCACTACATTTGAGACATCAAGAGGAAACATCCTATTTTGAGTTATATGGACGGTTTCTATGATCTGACCATATTTTATTAGCACGAATAGCACATGAATCACCATCAAACACAATAGAATACCCACTAGTCATTAACTGTCCAATGCTCAATAAGTTATGAGCTAAACTAGGCACAAATTACACCTTAAAAAAGAAGTTTGACACCACATTGCACGATTTTAATGGCAACTGTACGTTTTCCTTCAACTTTCATCTACTTGTTGTCTCCAAGTCGAACTTCACTTTTGTGTGATTCGTCAAGCTCTTTGAATAATAATTTGTTTCCAGACATATGATTAGAGCAACCACTGTCTAAAAACTATACCTTGTTGCTCTTGTTGTCATTTTGAATTAGAGAATGAACCACGAACAATAAGGTTTCCTCTTCTACATTCTCGATAAAATGAGTCTGCTTCAGCTCTTCTCTTTGTTTGGCCTAACAATCAGCTTCGTTGTGACCCATTTTGCTACAATATCTGCACTGAATTGAGCTTTTGTAAGGTTTACTATACTGGCCTTTACCTCTGCCACCGCTACGACTACGTCCATGAAAGTCACGCCTGCCTTTAGAGGATTCTTCATTCACTTGAAAAGCTTTTTCCTCAGAATTTTCATGAGACCCGTTTAGTTTAGCTCATGGGCTATCAAATAACTCATCAATTCATCCAAAGTATAAGTGGACAAGTCCCTCATTTCTTCAATTGTAGCAACAATATGATCAAACTTTGATGTTAAGCTTCTTAACACCTTGCTCACAACAATTTCATTACTCAAAATTTTACCATATATAAGATCGCATTAGATTAACAATCCCAAAGACTCTAGACAAGAATTCTTGCACTGCTTCTTTGTCTTTCATAATTAAAGTCTCAAAATCACGTCGAAGAGTTTGTAATTTTACAATTATTACTTTCTTGTCGCCCAAATATTCTTGCTTCAAAATCTCTCATGCTTGTTTGGAGGTGTCTGCGGCTGAAATTCGAGAAAATATGTCATCCTCAAGTGCTGACTGGATAAGCATTAATGCTTTTGCATCCTTCTTGCGATTTTCTTTTAATCGTTGGTCAGGCTCTGCTGGTGTCGGATCAGGCTCTTCATACCCATGTTCCACCAAGTCCCATAATTCTTGAGACTTGAATATCATTTTATCTTGAGACTCCAAAGATGATATTTTTTTACCTTTGAAAATTGGGATTAGCAGTTGTGCTGCTGGGTTGGTTCCACTATTTGCCATGAATCACTCAATTTGGGATCCAAACCTGATTTATTAATACCACAAATGTTGTAAAACAACCAAGAAAAAATGCACAGAGAAGAGTAAATGACAGAATAGAAAATGCACTATTTATTTCTTGATGAAAAAGAACAAAGTACATGGTTTAAATAATACTAGTGGTAACTAAAAAAAGCTAAAAATTAGGAACACTAACCTATGAACAGATTTGGTGCCAGATAAAACTAACAACTAAACAACCAAATCAAGATAAAATTTTCTTAGTACCCACTAACTAATAAAGATAAAAACATATACTAATTATAGCATTAAATAACATTTTGAATCATTATTTTTTCAACATATCTTTCACCACAATCGAAATTTCACTGCATACTGTATAACTTCTCAACATGTGAAAGTATAATTTGATTGGTATAGATATCACAATCACGTAACTCATTGTACTTTCTTGTCTTAATTTCCTCCACCCCCCTCTCTCATTCATGCGGATGATGCATTCAAGAGATTCTTTTCGACCATGCAAAACTTGGACATACCCATTTAAGTTGTGCAAATCGTAAAACCTCCCTTTAAGGATTTCCATTTTCTTCAATTCACCAACCTCTTCCCTTCTTATCAACGTTTCACCAACAATCAAGTCTTGAAGGCAAGAAAGTTTCTATTATATTCGATCAGGAATCTCATGTAGGTTTCCTATATTTGTTGCTCCAAGGTTCAACTCCTTTTAAGACATGAAAACTTATTAAAATTAGGTGATTAATTTATAAAATATTATTAAAAAATGTAACGATTGATCATTAAAATGAGAAAAATATGTAATGGTGAGTGATTGAAATTATAAAAGTATATAATAATAGTACTCATATTGTAAACTTTTTATCTTCTATATTCAAAATAAAAAAAAATATGAGAGTTATAGTTTACTCTTTTATATTTAATCATAGATGTGATAAGATACTGCCGTATTCAAAGTAAAATTAGTTTTCCAATGTTAAATTTTGCAAAGGCAGGTTTCATGGGTACCTTTATGGTTCAGCAACTAATTTATAAAATATTAATTAAAAAAACTAATGTGTAAAATAAGGAAATGAATATGATATTTTAAATATATAAAAGATGTTGTAGGCCAATTTTGGGCCTATTACATTTTAAACCCAAACAATCCATAACCCTTGACTTAAACCCCCAATTCATAAACCCATACATTTAAACCCCAAAATTAATTACCCTAACCCCATTAACCTTAACGCATTAAGCCCAAACCGGTTACACCCCAAACCCTTTATAAATTAAAACAGATCAGGCCCAGACTAAAACGGCCCAATTGAGCCAAATGCCCAAAACCAATTTTCGACCCGGGAAAACCTAGCAGCAATGCACCGTTTGCCCCAACGTGAGATGTCAGCGCATCCTCCGCCAATGACCACGTCTGTTGCATCAAAATAGCAGCCTTTTGCCTTCTAGACCTGCAAATAGAGTAAGAAGTAAAGCAGAAACAAGGACAAAAGCATAAATGCAATAGGCAAAGAAGAACAGTAGAAAACAGTGATGGAAAATAGGGTAATAGTTTGGCTTTAAAGCCTCGAAAAATCAATGTATCAGGGGGTCTCATTCGGCTAAAAAAACAGAGAGGCTGAAAGTTTTTGTAATCGGGATCCCATTTTTGCTAAACAGAAAAAAAAAACAAAAAGTGTTGTATTAGGAACATTTTCCAGAAATCAAAAAGGAAAAACAGAAGCAAAAAGGTTGCGTTTTTTTTTCAATTGTTTTTTTTTTCTTATCTTCGGTTTCCTTTCATTTTCAATTTCAAATATTTTAAACAAAAAGAATAAATAGAATGAGGGAATACTTACCGGAAAAAGGACCATCGAATCCATGGTCACTTTGTTACAGTCGAAGCCAGACCTGGGTTTGGGACCTAGATGATAAAGCCTTCGAGTTGGCCTGTTGGTAGGAAGGTATTGAGCCTCTGTACGACACTATTTGCCCAATATCATGGTGAGATGGTGGTCGGAAGGCATCTTGGCTCAGATATCAGGATGGCCGATTGAAGGAGAAAGCCAAGCTGCCGTTTTTCTTTTCCTCTCATGTGTGCTTGCTTTCAAAGGGGGTGTTTAGTTTTAGGGTTTCTTTTGAGGGTTCATTCGGTACCAAAATGGTGCCGTTTCATCTTACCCGTTTGGACCCGACCCGAGTTCCCCCAGGACCCGCATGTTTCGCGTTGAGGGGATAATTGTGCTCCTGGTCCTCCCTTTTTCCATTAACCTTCGATTGGGTCCGACTTGTACCTTTTTTTTACCTTTTAATCAGGCCCCGAAATTGGTCCCACTTTGCAAGTCGGTCCTTCCCGCTACTATGCACTTGAAAAAAGGGAATTATAGCGCCGATGGTCCCTCTAGGACATGTGCGCCTTTCAATCTGGTCCTGTGTCCTTATTTTATTACCAATTTCACCTCAATGACTCTGTTTTGCGTTCAATTTCATCCTTTTATCATTTTGATATTTTAATTCCGTTATTCTATTTCTTTTATATTTTTTTTTGTGTATTATTTATTGTTATTATTACCATCTCGATGTATATATTATTATTTTCATCATTATCATACTTATTTCCAATATGTATAGGATTATTATCCATCATCTTTCTCGTAATATATTTGTTATTATTACTATATTTTATTTGTAAACTCATTGATTCCATCATTACTACCCTTTTTTAATAATGTCAGTATTCATTTACCTAAATATATACGTATCTTGTGCATAGATTGTCTTATATAAATATTTTCTTTATACTGTATATATTGTGTGTATTTTTTAATAGCTGTATTTTATGTATATATATTATGTACATCCTTTCAATGATTCTTACTTTAAGTATATATTGTAATTGCTGTCTTGTGTATATATTCTTGTAGTTTTACTAACAGTTGGTTTTTTTAATGTCACTATTATCTATTATATGTGCATATCATGTATATTTGTAGCATTATTTTAGGTATATCTTTTCATGTATATATTTTTAATGTTATATTTTATGTATTATGTATGTATCTTGATGCCATACTATGTACATATTTTAATACTTTTAATATATTTTGTATATATATTTTTAAAATTTTATATTTATATTGTATCATGTATATATATATTTTTTAACATTTATACTTATTATTTTCACCATTATTATTATTATTATTATCATTATCTACGTGTATATATATATATATATGTACTAATTAAACACATGGTTTTCTTATTATATTATTATGTGCATATTTTGTTTCCATCTTGCTTATTAATATATATTATATATCATTATCATTAATTATTTTGGTATGGTTATTTTTAATGTTTATTGTATCTCTATCTTTTTCTTAAACCTAGTATTATATGTTTTATATATATATGTTCACTAATATTTCGTATTTATATCGTCACTATTATTATCACCATATGCATTGTTGTGACTATTATTACCACGCTTACATTTTTTATGTTTTAAATATTATTGGTTTCGTATATTCTAACTTTCTATCATTATTTACCTCCGAATTTAGCATATTTGTTCATGTCTTATTTCAACATCAATATTACTTTTTAACTTTTATTTTTCATGTTTTAAGAAAATAATAATGCAATGTGCCGATTTTAACATTAAGCCTGTGACTTCATCGCTACGTTGGGTGAATCACGATCGATTCATGTTAAAAACGAGATATCCTTCAGAGAAATCAAAAAAATCTTTAAATTTTTGTATTCTGACTGGATCACGATTAAATTTTGACTTAAACTCGTATTTTTAAAAATTAAGACAACACATGTTTAATAAGATACCAATTTTGGGCGTTACGAGGGTGCTAATACCTTCCTCGCGCGTAACCGACTCCCGGACCCTATTTTTCTCTGGACTTTAGGCGTAGACCTAAACCCGGCCTTCTTTTCACTAAAAATAAATTTTCTTTGTCAAAAAGAGGTTTTATTAGGTGTCCGATCACACCTAGGAAAAAAGATCGGTGGCGACTCCCTTTTTCAATAAAAATCAAATTTTGATTTCTAAGTTCATTTTTTTATTCTCAATAAATCGCCTCAATTAGCGAAAGTAAATTTTTACGTCGCTACAGCTAGCCACTCCATTGGGGACCCAGTTTTTGAGTGTCGAGTCTAGAAATCAACGTCTATTGTCAAAATTTTTGAAAGTCCTTGTTCAATTTAATATTTAGTCGTGATATGAAAATTTTGTTTTTGAAAAATCATGCATTTGCATCTGTTGTAAATATTTTGCTAATTTGCTTTATCATTTTGTTTTTAAGCTCTAAGTTTGTACGATTTTAGTTTTTTAGTTTTTTAAAATAAAACTAAAGGTTTGTAAGTTTCTCCCCACACACCGTGCACATGCATTTCTGCATAACATGAGCTCTGTACTCGGGCTCCGTCCTTTTAAGTGAAAGTAAACGCTACGCCTTCGTGAGTTAACCCGTCCCTCCGCACAGGCTAGTGAATACTTTCGGATTACATACGACTTATGCTTTCGTGAGTTAACTTGTCCCCCCGCATAGGCATAAGTAAATGTAATCCCTCAAATTGATCTCGTAAGCCTATGATGGACCATGACTGAGGCTCCGTGCTAATCTTAGTAGATGACAGTACAGACAATTCGAGTACCCATCTAGAACCAAAACCACATGTAGTGAAACATACGAGCTACCTAATTAGAGCCGTACCGAACCTCCGTCCATCTAGTAATCACTGAAATATGTACACGGGAGAAACGCCTCTTACCTTTTTGCATTTTCATTCTTTTTATGCAAGGGGATTGAGTCTGTTTAATAAACTCGATTGAGTAGCTTAATTTATTAAATTTTCTATGCTATTTGCCTGTATTTGATTATTAACCAGGGTTGATTGTGATTGTTTTATTTTTCATCATGCATTATAGGCATCATATTAAGAAGGTGTCGACTAGAGATTGGTTGCCAAAAAATGGGTTTTTGATGGAGGAGTCAATTACACAAGTGACCAAAACTTTTCATAATAGACTCTTTTGATTAATGAAATGCCTAAATAGGGGCTATCTTGAAATCGACACCAAACTTTTGCATTCATGACTGACATTCATTTGACATTTATTCATTCATTGTATATACATAGCCCATGATCATCCACTAAGGCTACAATCGTACAATTCGCAATGGCAACGATACAAGGCTGGAATCGCATCATTCGAATAGAACGCACAGACAAACTGGAGTAATGGAGGCTGAATTTAATGAAAGAATCGAAAGGATGGAAAGAGTCCAAAAGGAATTACAAGAGCAACTGGCCAAGTCACAACAAGAAAAGAAGGATTTAATGGTGAGATCTCTAGAGGAATCATTTGAGCGAAAAGATCAAATGGCCAAAATGAAGGAGATGATGTCGGTTTTGGTTAAAGAGAAAGGACACTTGCAAGGCCCTGAAATCATAGAACCCCAATCAAGAGCAAATCAGTATCCGCTCTATCCCTCAGGATTCACTCCACCGCATGCCCATGCAACACAAAGAGGGTGCACTCAAGGCGAATCCGTAGGCCTAGAGCAACGACCTGCATCACCTGCTCATCTAGGGAAAGGTATATCTGTGTCGAATCCCGGAGCTGCTCCTTCCAATCCTCTTGTTCCAGATTTAGAAATAGCCAAATTAAAGATAGACGATCATGATAAGTATAGGAGCTTGGAAGAAAGGCTCAGGGCAATAGAAAGTACTAAAGTCTTCTCTGCATTGGGTGCCAAAGAGCTCAGTTTGGTACCCGATCTGATTCTACCTCCGAAGTTCAAAGTGCCAGACTTTGAAAAATATGATGGAACAAGTTGTCCAAAAGGGCATCTTATCATGTTTTGCTGAAAGATGGTTCGTTACGTGAATGAGGAAAAACTACTAATACACTGTTTTCAGGACAGCCTAGTCGGATCAGCTCTTCGGTGGTATAATCAACTCAACAGAGAGAGGATCCGATCATGGAAAGATTTAGCATCAGCATTTGGTGAACAGTACAAGCATGTGTCTGACATGATGCCTGATCGGTTGACTCTGCAGAGAATGGAAAAGAAGCCGACAGAAACTTTTAGGTAGTACGGGCTGAGATGGAGGGATATCTAGGCAAAAGTAGAACCACCTTTAACCAAAACTGAAATAGCGGTTCTTTTTATCAACACGTTGAAATCACTATTTTATGACAAGTTAGTCGGGAGCGTTACAAAGAACTTTGCGAATATCGTGTTATCTGGAGAACTGATTGAGAATGCCCTCAAAAGTGGAAGGATGGAAGTCCCTGAGGGCTAAAAAGGGGGCAGCACCTATGAAAAAGAGCCAGAAACCCGTATGGTAGGAACAGGAAGCCACCATACTTCTAATTTGTACCTAATTCAACCACGGCCACGATATCACCCACCTCCAAACTTCACATACTTGGAAGTGTTTTGAACAATGGAACTGTGGAAGAGATCCATACACTTTTAAAACTAATCTAGAGTAATATTCAAAACATACTTATTGCCTTAAGCCTAGAGGCGATAAGTTTCCTTTCGTGAAATAGGATTGGGTCCAAAATCTTTATTTCAATGAAATGCATCTTTTTGAGTGAATTTTCTTCTATTTATAGATTCTTTTATTTGGACTTTCATTCTTTTATTTTACATTCATGATCATACCATGCAAATAATTATCTTAAGAATCATTTATTCTTTGGAATATGCCTTCGTACCCACGATAGGTCCCCAAATATCAATGTCATGAGCGATGCTGTTATTAATTCCCTTTGAAGTAAGTATGTGTCTAGAGGAATTTCAGGACTTCGAAGATGACGGAGATTGTACCTATCTTCTGATTCGTTAAGGATGGCAGAACGAGATGAAAGACAGATCCTAACTTACAAAAGGGTCAGTTGACATTGCGAGCTTGGGAAAGAGATGAAGATTGAAACCTAGCTCACCGCAAAAATAAGGCAAGACTACTGAGTTATTTCCAAGAACTTCACAGACTCTTCAATACTTGGGGCATGTATATTTTGGGGACGATCTTGTCAAAAGCTTCTAGTTGACATCATCGTCGTGGTCGTCATTTACTTCACTAAGAAGGTGAATGTTGCTTCATATGCTAATTTTATAAAGTCGACAGTAAAAAAAAAGAAGATCAAATGCCAAAAAGAATCATGTTTTATAGTGCGCGACTGTACAATGTCAAAAGATTACGGTTCGTTCAAAGATTAGGCGCCACATCACAATACAACAAGGGCTGCCAAAAGAAAAAGATACAAAAAGGTTATGAAAAGTGACTGAGACTTATAAATATGGGCATGAGAAGCTACCTTTTACTCTTTGTAGATTAGGACCTTTGCTGGGGCATTAGAGGTGGTTCTGCCCATGAAAATTAAGATTCTTTTTCTCCAAGCTTCGATTGAATCAAGAATTGGATAAAGTAAAATGTCTTCAGTAAACTTGACTGCAGAAAAGGTTTGAAAGTATTCATCATAGTCAAATGTGTGAGAGATGGATAATGCTGAGTTATGACGACAAGGGTTCACCCAAAGGAATTTCATGATGGGAACCTGGTATTGCAGAAGATCCTTTCTGCACAAAAGGATTTCAAAGGAAAATGAATGCTTAAGAACTTCATGAGGTCAAGGAAGCTTTCACCAGAAGAGCACTGATCCAACCTTAAATTCAGATTCAGTCCGGAGATACCTGAAAAGGAGAGGCCAAGGTGAAAACCCGCAAAGGGTGCTTTGAGACCTTCAAAAAAAAAAAGAAAATGGAGAGGTCAAGGTGAAAACCCGCAAGGGGGGCCTTGAGACCAAAGGGGTCTTGAGTTTAAAACCCAGAAAAAGGGCTGCTCAAATTTTGATAAAACGGGATACATGGTAGTCTTGGTATGCTTAAATTGACAATGAAGAAGTATGCGGCATCTTGGGGCATCGACGAAGTACTCTGAATCCCCTAAACACATGTTAAGCTCAAAATGATCTCAAAAGAGTTTATACAGAGAAGCTCAGGCTGCGATATCTGGGGCACCTAGCTTTCTATTTTTACCCATTATTGAATTTATCTTTGATTACCTTATTCTGTTCAAAATGCACTTCCAATAAACTTGCATTTGCTCTCATTGTTCAACTTGTTTGTTTCAAGCTGCGCTCTTGATCAATTTTCCTCTTGTCCATTAGCTTGATCCTTTTCAAGCATTTCGTATTGAAATAATGATTAATGGGCTAATCATACTTTTATAAAAGGAGTTTCGCATATTACTCTGAAAGCTTTTAAATAGTACAAAAACCTGAAACAGGACTGTTGTTTAAGAGCTCACTAAGTATAAGAGTTGGAAATATTTGAGTTTATCTTTTCAAATTTCCTGTCAAAGATATTAGCTGGACAGAAACAAGATATCGCGACAGTGATATAATTTTGATGGAACAACTTACAGATCCCATACTTTTGAGTTACATTGGGGCAAGCTGGTTGATCAAAACGCGATTATTTCCTCGAGTTTTGGGTCAAAGTACTAGCCGAGCAATAGGGCTGCGTACTACGAGTCCTGATGGGCAATGAGTGATAATGCCTTAAGTTAAAAAAATAGCTTAAGATTAAAACTGAAAAGGACAGCTTGATAAACAGAAAGATTGGGATGAAAACTCGAAAAGGCGTCCTAATAAAGTGGATTTGGGCCCAAAGAGTTAAATGATTCAAGAAGTGAGTTAAACAGCAGGACTACAGTATTCGAAGCATTTTCAGAAGCTTGAAATTTTCTATGCAAGAAGCCATGCTTGAAAAGATTCTTGATTGAGAAATGGGAAAGAGTTCATGTGTTGAGTATCTATAGCATTTTGAAATGATATACTCTAACCAAAAGAAATGTTGAGTATTACTCGGATGAGAATTGGATGAGTACAAGAGCCTCAAAGCAAGGACAAAGATTAACAAGGGGCAAAAGAGTAATGTCCGAAAAACACAGATTACTTGCAAAGCTGGAAGACGAGTACAAAAAGAAAGTTAAGAATTGAAGCAATAAATGCAAATCATCACAAGAAATCGCGACGAAAAGGAACATATGACAAACATGTCTAGGGCGCATAGCATAATCATGTAGGCATAAAGGCATTTAGGGCCAACATACCATATCACGATCACATCATGCATGACATAGGCAGGAACTCCAGCAGAACAAGAGGTTTCGATGATAACTACACCAAATCGAGGAAAAGACACCTGAGTTCCACCAGATGATGTGTTTTGGTACTCCGAGGTACCTTTAATTTATGTTTCAAAAAAATCAACTCATATCGCGAGAGGTGAGTTGTGCCTCAGGACTCGCTAAGGTATTTTCAATCCCTGTTTTTCAAAAGTCAACTCATGTTACAGAGGTGAGTTGAGGTTTTTTTTTTCAAATTTCTGTTTTAATTTCTGTTCCTCAAAGTCAACTCATATTACAAGATGAGTTGAGCTTTTTCAATTTCTGTTTTTAATTTCAGTCCCTCAAGGTCAACTCATATTACAGAGGTGAGTTGAGCTTTTTCAATTTCTGTTTTTAATTTCAGTCCCTCAAGGTCAATTCATATTACAGAGGTGAGTTGAGCTTTTTCAATTTCAGTTTTTAATTTATGTTTCAAAAAGTCAACTCATATAACAGAGGCGAGTTGAGCCTCAAAACATGTTTAAGTATTTTCAATTTCTATTTTTTAGTTTAAGTTTCAAAAATCAACTCATATTACAGAGGTGAGTTGAGCCTCAGGACACGCTGAGGTACTTTCAAATTCAGCTTTCAACTTATGTTTCAAAAATCAACTCATATTATAGAGGTGAGTTGAGCCTCAGGTCACGCTGAGGTATTTTCAATTTCAGTTTTTCAATTTCGGTTTTTCCAAGAATCAACTCATATTGCAAGAGGTGAGTTGATATTTTTCAATTACTGCTTTTAAAATTATGTTGCCCTATTTTCTGTTTCTCAAAAGTCAACTTATATTGCGAGAGGAGAGTTGAGCCTTTTCAATTTCCACTTTTAATTTCTGTCTTTCAAAAAAAAGACTAACTCATATTGCGAGAAGTGAGTTGAGCCTTTTAATTCCTTTTTTTCAAAGAGACCAACTCATATTGCAGGAGGCGAGTTGAGACTCAAGTCACACACTGATATATTTTCAATTTATGATTCAAAAATAACCCATGTTGCGAGAGTTCACAGACTGGGCTAGTTTCGATGTTTGTTTTTCCATAAAGAATGAAGATTGAAGCTAATCAAAGATGCAGATTTTACCTCCCTCGAGTTGCAATATAGCAAATTGAAGATACAAGATTCATTTTCCTGAAGGTAGTGAAAGTAAATTGAAGATACCAGATCTCATCCTTGAAGTTACAGAAGAGCAGATCACAACAAACCTTATCTCCTTGAAGCTGCAATGGATGAAGCAGATCAAAGATGATGAATCTCATATCGCTGAAGATGTGAATAAATTGAAGCTACGATGCATGTCTTTGAAGTTGCAGTGGATTGAACTAGAGCTACAAGATGCGGTGGACTAGAAAGAGACTACTTGAACAAGAAGAGCACCAAAGAGGTCAAAACTCGACAAGACCAGGCAAAATTGGCCTTCCATTATGTCTTTGCTCTATTTTCGTTACACGACAATGAGCAAAGAGGGGCAGCTGTTGTAGGCCAATTTTGGGCCTATTACATTTTAAACCCAAACAATCCATAACCCCTGACTTAAACCCCTAATTCATTAACCCATACATTTAAACCCCAAAATTAACTACCCTAACCCCATTAACCTTAACCCATTAAGCCCAAACCGGTTACAACCCAAACCCTTTATAAATTAAAACAGATCAGGCCCAGACTAAAACGGCCCAATTGAGTCAAATGCCTAAAACCAATTTTCGACCCGGGAAAACCTAGCAGCAATGCGCCGTTTGCCCTCACGTGAGATGTCAGCGCATCCTCCGCCAAGGACCACGTCTGTTGCATCAAAACAGCAGCCTTTTGCCTTCTAGACCTGCAAATAGAGTAAAAAGTAAGGCAGAAACAAGGACAAAAGCATAAATGCAATAGGCAAAGAAGAACAGTAAAAAATAGTGACGGAAAATAGGGTAACAGTTTGGCTTTAAAGCCTCGAAAAATCAATGTATCAGGGGGTCTCATTCGACTAAAAAAATAGAGAGGCCAAAAGTTTTTGTAATCGAGATCCCATTTTTGCTAAACAGAAAAAAAAAAACAAAAAGTGTTGTATTAGGACCATTTTCTAGAAATCAAAAAGGAAAAACAGAAGCAAAAAGGTTGAGTTTTTTTTCAATTGTTTTTTTTTCTTATCTTCAGTTTCCTTTCATTTTCAATTTCAAATATTGTAAACAAAAAGAATAAATAGAAGGAGGGAATACTTACCGGAAAAAGGACCATCGAATCCATGGTCACTTCGTTACAGTTGAAGCCAGACCTGGGTTTGGGACCTAGATGATAAAGCCTTCGAGTTGGCCTGTTGATAGGAAGGTATTGAGCCTCTGTACGACACTACTTGCCCAATATCATGGTGAGATGGTGGTCGGAAGGTATCTTGGCTCAGATCTCAGGATGGCCGGTTGAAGGAGAAAGCCAAGCTGCCGTTTTTCTTTTCCTCTCATGTGTGCTTGCTTTCAAAGGGGGTGTTTAGTTTTAGGGTTTCTTTTGAGGGTTCATTCGGTACCAAAACGGTGCCGTTTCATCTTACCCGTTTGGACCCGACCCGAGTTCCCCCAGGACCCGCATGTTTTGCGTTGAGGGGATAATTGTGCTCCTGGTCCTCCCTTTTTCCATTAACTTTCGATTGGGTCCGACTTGTACCTTTTTTTTACCTTTTAATCAGGCCCCGAAATTGGTCCCACTTTGCAAGTCGGTCCTTCCCGCTACTATGCACTTGAAAAAAGGGAATTATAGCGCTGATGGTCCCTCTAGGACATGTGCGCCTTTCAATCTGGTCCTGTGTCCTTATTTTATTACCAATTTCACCTCAATGACTCTGTTTTGCTTTCAATTTCATCCTTTTATCATTTTGATATTTTAATTCCGTTATTCTATTTCTTTTATATTTTTTTTTGTGTATTATTTATTGTTATTATTACCATCTCTATGTATATATTATTATTTTCGTCATTATCATACTTATTTCCAATATGTATAGGATTATTATCCATCATCTTTCTCGTAATATATTTGTTATTATTACTATATTTTATTTGTAAACTCATTGATTCCATCATTACTACCCTTTTTTAATAATGTCAGTATTCATTTACCTAAATATATACGTATCTTGTGCATAGATTGTCTTATATAAATATTTTCTTTATACTGTATATATTGTGTGTATTTTTTAATAGCTGTATTTTATGTATATATATTATGTACATCCTTTCAATGATTCTTACTTTAAGTATATATTGTAATTGCTGTCTTGTGTATATATTCTTGTAGTTTTACTAATAGTTGGTTTTTTTAATGTCACTATTATCTATTATATGTGCATATCATGTATATTTGTAGCATTATTTTAGGCATATCTTTTCATGTATATATTTTTAATGTTATATTTTATGTATTATGTATGTATCTTGATGCCATACTATGTACATATTTTAATACTTTTAATATATTTTGTATATATATTTTTAATATTTTATATTTATATTGTATCATGCATATATATATTTTTTAACATTTATACTTATTATTTTCACCATTATTATTATTATCATTATCTACGTGTATATATATATAGATATGTACTAATTAAACACATGGTTTTCTTATTATATTATTATGTGCATATTTTGTTTCCATCTTGCTTATTAATATATATTATATATCATTATCATTAATTATTTTGGTATGGTTATTTTTAATGTTTATTGTATCTCTATCTTTTTCTTAAACCTAGTATTATATGTTTTATATATATATGTTCACTAATATTTCGTATTTATATCGTCACTATTATTATCACCATATGCATTGTTGTGACTATTATTACCACGCTTACATTTTTTATGTTTTAAATATTATTGGTTTCGTATATTCTAACTTTCTATCATTATTTACCTTCGAATTTAGCATATTTGTTCATGTCTTATTTCAACATCAATATTACTTTTTAACTTTTATTTTTCATGTTTTAAGAAAATAATAATGCAATGTGCCGATTTTAACATTAAGCCTGTGACTTCATCGCTACGTTGGGTGAATCACGATCGATTCATGTTAAAAACGAGATATCCTTCTGAGAAATCAAAAAAATCTTTAAATTTTTGTATTCTGACTGGATCACGATTAAATTTTGACTTAAACTCGTATTTTTAAAAATTAAGACAACACATGTTTAATAAGATACCAATTTTGGGCGTTACGAGGGTGCTAATACCTTCCTCGCGCGTACCCGACTCCCGGACCCTATTTTTCTCTGAAATTTAGGCGTAGACCTAAACCCGGCCTTCTTTTCACTAAAAATAAATTTTCTTTGTTAAAAAGAGGTTTTATTAGGTGTCCGATCACACCTAGGAAAAAAGATCGGTGGCGACTCCCTTTTTCTATAAAAATCAAATTTCTATTTCTAAGTTCGTTTTTTATTCTCAATAAATCGCCTCAATTAGCGAAAGTAAATTTTTACGTCGCTACAGCTGGCGACTCCACTGGGGACCCAGTTTTTGAGAGTCGAGTCTAGAAATCAACGTGTATTGTCAAAATTTTTGAAAGTCCTAGTTCAATTTAATATTTAGTCGTGATCTGAAAATTTTGTTTTTGAAAAATCATGCATTTGCATCTGTTGTAAATATTTTGCTAATTTGCTTTATCATTTTGTTTTTAAGCTCTAAGTTTGTACGATTTTAGTTTTGTAGTTTTTTAAAATAAAACTAAAGGTTTGTAAGTTTCTCCCCACACACCGTGCACATGCATTTCTGCATAACATGAGCTCTGTACTCGGGCTCCATCCTTTTAAGTGAAAGTAAACGCTACGCCTTCGTGAGTTAACCCGTCCTTCCGCACAGGCTAGTGAATACTTTCGGATTACATACGACTTATGCTTTCGTGAGTTAACTTGTCCCCCCGCATAGGCATAAGTAAATGTAGTCCCTCAAATTGATCTCGTAAGCCTATGATGGGCCATGACCGAGGCTCCGAGCTAATCTTAGTAGATGACAGTACAGACAATTCGAGTACCCATCTAGAACCAAAACCACATGTAGTGAAACATACGAGCTACCTAATTAGAGCCGTACCGAACCTCCGTCCATCTAGTAATCACTGAAATATGTACACGGGAGAAACGCCTCTTACCTTTTTGCATTTTCATTCTTTTTATGCAAGGGGATTGAGTCTGTTTAATAAACTCGATTGAGTAGCTTAATTTGTTAAATTTTCTATGCTATTTGCCTGTATTTGATTATTAACCAGGGTTGATTGTGATTGTTTTATTTTTCATCATGCATTATAGGCATCATATTAAGAAGGTGTCGACTAGAGATTGGTTGCCAAAAAACGAGTTTTTGATGGAGGAGTCAATTACACAAGTGACCAAAACTTTTCGTAATAGACTCTTTTGATTAATGAAATGCCTAAATAGGGGCTATCTTGAAATCGACACCAAACTTTTGCATTCATGACTGACATTCATTTGACATTTATTCATTCATTGCATATACATAGCCCATGATCATCCACTAAGGCTAGAATCGTACAATTCGCAGTGGCAACGATACAAGGCTAGAATCGCATCATTCGAATAGAACGCACCGACAAACTGGAGTAATGGAGGCTGAATTTAATGAAAGAATCGAAAGGATGGAAAGAGTCCAAAAGGAATTACAAGAGCAACTGGCCAAGTCACAACAAGAAAAGAAGGATTTAATGGTGAGATCTCTAGAGGAATCATTTGAGCGAAAAGATCAAATGGCCAAAATGATGGAGATGATGTCGGTTTTGGTTAAAGAGAAAGGACCCTTGCAAGGCCCTGAAATCATAGAACCCCAATCAAGAGCAAATCAGTATCCGCTCTATCCCTCAGGATTCACTCCACCGCATGCCCATGCAACACAAAAGGAGTGCACTCAAGGCGAATCCGTAGGCCTAGAGCAACGACCTGCACCACCTGCTCATCTAGGGCAAGGTATATCTGTGTCGAATCCCGGAGCTGCTCCTGCCAATCCTCTTGTTCCAAATTTAGAAATAGCCAAATTGAAGATAGACGATCATGATAAGTATAGGAGCCTGGAAGAAAGGCTCAGGGCAATAGAAAGTACTAAAGTCTTCTCTGCATTGGGTGCCAAAGAGCTCAATTTGGTACCCGATCTGATTCTGCCTCCGAAGTTCAAAGTGCTAAACTTTGAAAAATATGATGGAACAATTTGTCCAAAAGGGCATCTTATCATATTTTGCCGAAAGATGGCTGGTTACGTGAATGAGGAAAAGCTGCTAATACACTGTTTTCAGGACAGCCTATTCGGATCAGCTCTTCGGTGGTATAATCAACTTAACAGAGAGAGGATCTGATCATGGAAAGATTTAGCATCAGCATTTAGTGAACAGTACAAGCATGTGTCTGACATGATGCCTGATCGGTTGACTCTGCAGAGAATAGAAAAGAAGCCGATAGAAACTTTTATGCAGTACGCGCTGAAATGGAGGGATATCTCGGCACAAGTAGAACCACCTTTAACCAAAATTGAAATAGCGGTTCTTTTCATCAACACGTTGAAATCGCCATTTTATGACAAGTTAGTCGGGAGTGCCACAAAAAACTTTGCGAATATCGTGGTATCTGGAGAACTGATTGAGAATGCCCTCAAAAATGGAAGGATGGAAGTCCCCGAGGGCTAAAAAGGGGGCAGCACCATGAAAAAGAGCCAGAAACCCGTATGGTGGGAACAGGAAGCCACCATACTTCTAATTTGTACCTAATTCAACCACGGCCACGATATCACCCACCTCTAAACTTCACATACTTGGGAGTGTTTTGAACAATGGAACTGTGGAAGAGATCCATGCACTTTTAAAACTAATCTAGAGTAATATTCAAAACATACTTATTGCCTTAAGCCTAGAGGCGATAAGTTTCCTTTCGTGAAATAGGATTGGGTCCAAAATCTTTATTTCAATGAAATGCATCTTTTTGAGTGAATTTTCTTCTATTTATAGATTCTTTTATTTGGACTTTCATTCTTTTATTTTACATTCATGATCATACAATGCAAATAATTATTTTAAGAATCATTTATTCTTTGGAATATGCCTTCGTACCCACGATAGGTCCCCAAATATCAATGTCATGAGCGATGCTATTATTGATTCCCTTTCAAGTAAGTATGTGTCTAGAGGAATCTCAGGACTTCGAAGATGACAGAGATTGTACCTATCTTCTGATTCGTTAAGGATGGCAGAACGAGATGAAAGACAGATCCTAACTTACAAAAGGGTCAGTTGACATCATTGTCGTGGTCGTCATTTACTTCACTAAGAAGGTGAATGTTGCTTCATATGCTAATTTTATAAAGTCGACAGTAAAAAAAAAAGAAGATCAAATGCCAAAAAGAATCATGTTTTATAGTGCGCGACTGTACAATGTCAAAAGATTACGGTTCGTTCAAAGATTAGGCGCCACATCACAATACAACAAGGGCTGCCAAAAGAAAAAGATACAAAAAGGTTATGAAAAGTGACTGAGACTTATAAATATGGGCATGAGAAGCTACCTTTTACTCTTTGTAGATCAGGACCTTTGCTGGGGCATTAGAGGTGGTTCTGCCCATGAAAATTAAGATTATTTTTCTCCAAGCTTCGATTGAATCAAGAATTGGATAAAGTAAAATGTCTTCAGTAAACTCGACTGCAAAAAAGGTTTGAAAGTATTCATCATAGTCAAATGTGTGAGAGATGGATAATGCTGAGTTATGACGACAAGGGTTCACCCAAAGGAATTTCATGATGGGAACCTGGTATTGTAGAAGATCCTTTCTGCACAAAAGGATTTCAAAGGAAAATGAATGCTTAAGAACTTCATGAGGTCAAGGAAGCTTTCACCGGAAGAGCACTGATCCAACCTTAAATTCAGATTCAGTCCGGAGATACCTGAAAAGGAGAGGCCAAGGTGAAAACCCGCAAAGGGTGCTTTGAGACCTTCAAAAAAAAAAGAAAATGGAGAGGTCAAGGTGAAAACCCGCAAGGGGGGCCTTGAGACCAAAGGGGTCTTGAGTTTAAAACCCAGAAAAATGGCTGCTCAAATTTTGATAAAACGGGATACATGGTAGTCTTGCTATGCTTGAATTGACAATGAAGAAGTATGCGACGTCTTGGGGCATTGACAAAGTACTCTGAATCCCCTAAACACATGTTAAGCTCAAAATGATCTTAAAAGAGTTTGTACAGAGAAGCTCAGGCTGCGATATCTGGGGCACCTAGCTTTCTATTTTTACCCATTATTGAATTTATCTTTGATTACCTTATTCTGTTCAAAATGCACTTCCAATAAACTTGCATTTGCTCTCATTGTTCAACTTGTTTGTTTCAAGCTGCGCTCTTGATCAATTTTCCTCTTGTCCATTAGCTTGATCCTTTTCAAGCATTTCGCATTGAAATAATGATTAATGGGCTAATCATACTTTTATAAAAGGAGTTTTGCATATTACTCTGAAAGCTTTTAAATAGTACAAAAACCTGAAACAGGACTGTTGTTTAAGAGCTCACTAAGTATAAGAGTTGGAAATATTTGAGTTTATCTCTTCAGATTTCCTGTCAAAGATATTAGCTAGACAGAAACAAGATATCGCGACAGTGATATAATTTTGATGGAACAACTTACAGATCCCATACTTTTGAGTTACATTGGGGCAAGCTGGTTGATCAAAACGCGATTATTTCCTCGAGTTTTGGGTCAAAGTACCAGCCGAGCAATAGGGCGACGTACTACGAGTCCTGATGGGCAATGAGTGATAATGCCTTAAGTTAAAAAAATAGATTAAGATGAAAACTGAAATGGACAGCTTGATAAACAGAAAGATTGGGATGAAAACTCGAAAAGGCGTCCTAATAAAGCGGATTTGGGCCCAAAGAGTTAAATGATTCAAGAAGTGAGTTAAACAGCAGGACTACAGTATTCGAAGCATTTTCAGAAGCTTGAAATTTTCTATGCAAGAAGCCATGCTCGAAAAGATTCTTGATTGAGAAACGGGAAAGAGTTCATGTGTTGAGTATCTAGAGCATTTTGAAATGATATACTCTAACCAAAAGAAATGTTGAGTATTACTCGGATGAGAATTGGATGAGTACAAGAGCCTCAAAGTAAGGACAAAGATCAACAAGGGGTAAAAGAGTGATGTCTGAAAAACACAGATTACTTGCAAAGCTGGAAGACGAGTACAAAAAGAAAGTCAAGAATTGAAGCAATAAATGCAAATCATCACAAGAAATCGCGACGAAAAGGAACATATGACAAACATGTCTAGGGCGCATAGCATAATCATGTAGGCATAAAGGCATTTAGGGCCAACATACGCATATCGCGATAGCATCATGCATGACATAGGCAGGTACTCCGGCAGAACAAGAGGTTTCGATGATAACTACACCAAATCGAGGAAAGGACACCTGAGTTCCACCAGATGATGTATTTTGGTACTCCGAGGTACCTTTAATTTATGTTTCAAAAAAATCAACTCATATCACGAGAGGTGAGTTGTGCCTCAGGATTCGCTGAGGTATTTTCAATCCCTGTTTTTCAAAAGTCAACTCATGTTACAGAGGTGAGTTGAGGTTTTTTTTTCAAATTTCTGTTTTAATTTCTGTTCCTCAAAGTCAACTCATATTACAAGATGAGTTGAGCTTTTTCAATTTCTGTTGTTAATTTCAGTCCCTCAAGGTCAACTCATATTACAGAGGTGAGTTGAGCTTTTTCAATTTCTGTTTTTAATTTCAGTCCCTCAAGGTCAATTCATATTACAGAGGTGAGTTGAGCTTTTTCAATTTCAGTTTTTAATTTATGTTTCAAAAAGTCAACTCATATAACAGAGGCGAGTTGAGCCTCAAAACATGTTGAGGTATTTTCAATTTCTATTTTTAGTTTAAGTTTCAAAAATCAACTCATATTACAGAGGTGAGTTGAGCCTCAGGATACGCTGAGGTACTTTCAAATTCAGCTTTCAACTTATGTTTCAAAAACCAGCTCATATTACAGAGGTGAGTTGAGCCTCAGGTCACGCTGAGGCATTTTCAATTTCAGTTTTTCAATTTCGGTTTTTCCAAGAATCAACTCATATTGCAAGAGGTGAGTTGATCTTTTTCAATTACTGCTTTTAAAATTCTGTTGCCCTATTTTCTGTTTCTCAAAAGTCAACTCATATTGCGAGAGGAGAGTTGAGCCTTTTCAATTTCCACTTTTAATTTCTATTTTTCAAAAAAAAGACTAACTCATATTGCGAGAAGTGAGTTGAGCCTTTTAATTCCTGTTTTTCAAAGAGATCAACTCATATTGCGGGAGGCGAGTTGAGACTCAAGTCACACACTGATATATTTTCAATTGATGATTCAAAAATAACCCATGTTGCGAGAGTTCACAGACTGGGCTAGTTTCGATGTTTATTTTTCCATAAAGAATGAAGATTGGAGCTAATCAAAGATGCAGATTTTACCTCCCTGGAGTTGCAATATAGTAAATTAAATATACAAGATTCATCTTCCTGAAGGTAGTGAAAGTAAATTGAAGATACCAGATCTCATCCTTAAAGTTACAGAAGAGCAGATCACAACAAACTTTATCTCTTTGAAGCTACAATGGATGAAGCAGATCAAAGATGAAGAATCTCATATCGCTGAAGATGTGAATAGATTGAAGCTACGATACATGTCTTTGAAGTTGCAGTGGATTAAACTAGAGCTACAAGATGCGGTGGACTGGAAAGAGACTACTTGAACAAGAAGAGCACCAAAGAGGTCAAGACTCGACAAGACCAAGCAAAATTGGCCTTCTATTATGTCTTTGCTCTATTTTCGTTACACGACAATGAGCAAAGAGGGGCAGCTGTTGTAAGCCAATTTTGGGCCTATTACATTTTAAACCCAAACAATCCATAACCCCTGACTTAAACCCCCAATTCATAAACCCATACATTTAAACCCCAAAATTAACTACCCTAACCCCATTAACCTTAACCCATTAAGCCCAAACCGGTTACAACCCAAACCCTTTATAAATTAAAACAGATCAGGCCCAGACTAAAATGGCCCAATTGAGCCAAATGCCCAAAACTAATTTTCGACCCAGGAAAACCTAGCAGCAATGCGCCGTTTGCCCTCTCGTGAGATGTCAGCGCATCCTCCGCCAATGACTACGTCTACTGCATCAAAACAGCAGCCTTTTGCCTTCTAGACCTGCAAATAGAGTAAAAAGTAAGGCAGAAACAAGGACAAAAGCATAAATGCAATAGGCAAAGAAGAACAGTAGAAAACAGTGATGGAAAATAGGGTAACAGTTTGGCTTTAAAGCCTCGAAAAATTAATGTATCAGGGGGTCTCATTCGGCTAAAAAAACAGAGAGGCCGAAAGTTTTTGTAATCGGGATCCCATTTTTGCTAAACAGAAAAAAAAACAAAAAGTGTTGTATTAGGACCATTTTCCAGAAATCAAAAAGGAAAAACAGAAGCAAAAAGGTTGAGTTTTTTTTTCAATTGTTTTTTTTTTCTTATCTTCGGTTTCCTTTCATTTTCAATTTCAAATATTTTAAACAAAAAGAATAAATAGAAGGAGGGAATACTTACCGGAAAAAAGGACCATCGAATCCATGGTCACTTCGTTACAGTCGAAGCCAGACCTGGGTTTGGGACCTAAATGATAAAGCCTTCGAGTTGGCCTGTTGATAGGAAGGTATTGAGCCTCTGTACGACACTATTTGCCCAATATCATGGTGAGATGGTGGTCGGAAGGCATCTTGGCTCAGATCTCAAGATGGCCGATTGAAGGAGAAAGCCAAGCTGCCGTTTTTCTTTTCCTCTCATGTGTGCTTGCTTTCAAAGGGGGTGTTTAGTTTTAGGGTTTCTTTTGAGGGTTCATTCGATACCAAAACGGTGCCGTTTCATCTTACCCGTTTGGACCTGACCCGAGTTCCCCCAGGACCTGCATGTTTCGCGTTGAGGGGATAATTGTGCTCCTGGTCCTCCCTTTTTCCATTAACTTTCGATTGGGTCCGACTTGTACCTTTTTTTTACCTTTTAATCAGGCCCCGAAATTGGTCCCACTTTGCAAGTCGGTCCTTCCCGCTACTATGCACTTGAAAAAAGGGAATTATAGCGCTGATGGTCCCTCTAGGACATGTGCGCCTTTCAATCTGGTCCTGTGTCCTTATTTTATTACCAATTTCACCTCAATGACTCTGTTTTGCGTTCAATTTCATCCTTTTATCATTTTGATATTTTAATTCCGTTATTCTATTTCTTTTATATTTTTTTTGTGTATTATTTATTGTTATTATTACCATCTCTATGTATATATTATTATTTTCGTCATTATCATACTTATTTCCAATATGCATAGGATTATTATCCATCATCTTTCTCGTAATATATTATGTGCATATTTTGTTTCCATCTTGCTTATTAATATATATTATATATCATTATCATTAATTATTTTGGTATGGTTATTTTTAATGTTTATTGTATCTCTATCTTTTTCTTAAACCTAGTATTATATGTTTTATATATATATGTTCACTAATATTTCGTATTTATATCGTCACTATTATTATCACCATATGCATTGTTGTGACTATTATTACCACGCTTACATTTTTTATGTTTTAAATATTATTGGTTTCGTATATTCTAACTTTCTATCATTATTTACCTCCGAATTTAGCATATTTGTTCATATCTTATTTCAACATCAATATTACTTTTTAACTTTTATTTTTCATGTTTTAAGAAAATAATAATGCAATGTGCCGATTTTAACATTAAGCCTGTGACTTCATCGCTACGTTGGGTGAATCACGATCGATTCATGTTAAAAACGAGATATCCTTCTAAGAAATCAAAAAAATCTTTAAACTTTTGTATTCTGACTAGATCACGATTAAATTTTGACTTAAACTCGTATTTTTAAAAATTAAGACAACACATGTTTAATAAGATACCAATTTTGGGCGTTACGAGGGTGCTAATACCTTCCTCACGCGTAACCGACTCCCGGACCCTATTTTTTTCTGGAATTTAGGCGTAGACCTAAACCCGGCCTTCTTTTCACTAAAAATAAATTTTCTTTGTTAAAAAGACGTTTTATTAGGTGTCCGATCACACCTAGGAAAAAAGATCGGTGGCGACTCCCTTTTTCAATAAAAATCAAATTTCGATTTCTAAGTTCGTTTTTTATTCTCAATAAGTCGCCTCAATTAGCGAAAGTAAATTTTTACGTCGCTACAAAAAAATTAATGAATTAAGTATGATATTTTAAATTAATGAATTTGCATAGGTGCCTTGTATTATAGTGTTAAATTATTCCAGTTGGCTTAACAGAAGAAGGAACGAGCTTGCATTTTATTTTTACATGGACATGAATTGCGGCCAATAAACTAGTAGCCTAGCTAGTGAAAATTGATTTGTTAAGGTTTTATTGGGATTAAACTCAGATTCAAAGTTCGTGAAACCACGTTGACTCTCCTAACTTTTAATGTGTATATATATAAATAAAAAAGAAAACAAAGAATTAAAAGTGTTAGTATGTATTGCTGTAAATAGTCAATTTAATGAGCTAAGAATAAAAGATAGATAACTTGAAGCATATTAGACATTGACTTTAAGGATATTTTGCCCTATAGTATAGTGTATCTCTTAAGATTTTATAAGCTCTTCGGCTATAAAATGGGAAAAAAAAAAATCTAACAATACATTATAAAAATAGTCAACAAACTTAAAAGGAGGAGAAGATGAGGAAGAGGAAAACGTTAGATTTTCTTAAGGTGTATAAAAGTGAAAATGAGTCATGTATATATAAGAATTTCATAGGCTAACATATCAAAGGTAAGTGAATTGAATTAACTAAAAATAATTTCTATCAATTAAATTATTTATAGTTTAGCTAAATATAGATTTTAGTAGTTAAAAAGCTTATTTTTCTTTGAACGCTCAAAAGTTCAATAAAAAATAATTTAAAAAACAAAAAGGTTCAAAAGTACACTAATTTTTTGAGTCCAATGCATAAGTCCACCTTCTTTAACTTAATTCTTACTAACCTAATAAAGTATAATGACTTTTAAACAAATGTTACAAAGTCTTTCTTTAAGAATGTAAGATTTAATTCTTTTAAAATATCTCAATTTTTCGTACATGTATATCGCTTTGTTGATATAGAATATTATGAAGCAAAAGTAGAGAATGGAAATGCAAGACACTTAAACGAGTATCAAAATAAAAATATTCAAAACCGCCCAAAAAAAAATATTCAAAGCATATTACGGCCAAAAAGGAAACGAGGTTTGATTCAAATAACTAATACAACTTGTAATTGTATTTATCAATTTGCCTAGAAACAAAGAAAATATCAGTAATGCCAATGTCACTCACTACTCGAGTGCTAGTAGTCTTCAGAAAAATCTTTTAAGTGCTTAAAAAAGTCATGAATGGCTCCAAAAGAGAGTGGCCATGGTAATCATCCCATTCCACTGATTTCCACCACTCCTCTGGCTTTACATAAATAGAAAATGAGAGAGGTGAAGATGATCGGATTTGGGGAAGACTAAAAGGCAGCCTTTTTAGTTTTCGACAATCTCTTATGTCAATCCATTTAAGAGATTCACAAACCACCACGGCATCAACGTTGCAAATGCTCTTCAACTCAGGTAGGCATTCCAATACAAGTCCCTCTAATTTCAGAAGGCAAAATTCCATGGTAGCCCTTCCGCTTTCGTTTTATTTAAAATCTAATGCTATTATTTCCTCCAATTGGACACATAATGAAATCTTAAGCACTTCTAATTTTAGCGGCATGCAGTTTGGAGAGAACCAACTTTTTCATATTTTTTACATCCCTTATTTCAAGATATGTAAGAGAGGAAAAGGTGCTAAGTGAGGTTAGGACAAACCTGGAGAAAAGAGGATAATTTTCGTGACAACAGAAAGTGCAGTTACGAATGTACGATTCCTCAATGTCACGTGGAAGCATAATCTGATTGGAGATATTACAATCCCGTAATTTAATGCTTTTTGTTGCTATACTTACCGGAGATTGTCTTTTACCCACATGGATGATATATTTACGAGGCTCTTCTCCATCATGAAAAGCTTGGAGATAAACGCTCAAGTCGTGGAAGTCGTAAAACCTCCCCTTAATAATTTCCAATTTCTTCAACTCACCAACCTCCTTCCCACTTATCAATGTTCCAATAACATTCAAATATTGAAGGCAAGAAAGTTTGGACAATATTCCATTCGGGATCTCATGTATGATCGAACCTCTCCATCTCTTTTAAGAGTTGATTGTTTATAAGCTTCACGATGCTGGTTTTCCCCACACCACCCATCCCCCAAACTCCAATCTTTCCAACCTCATCATCCATTAAGCACTGCCAAATCTTTTCCACACAGGCATTTGCACCTTCACCTGATAAAGTTGTTGTCGACAAAACCTGTCCAATCCATTGAGGATTGTCGACCACCAAACCTTCCTGAAATTTGCCTTGTTGAATAAGTTCCTCAACTTCTCTTGTCCTCTTTAACACATCGTCTGTATGAAATCCACGTGTAAGAGTACCGCTTTCACCGATTCGTTCATTAAGGTTTTGAACTTCGCCATTGATTCTTTCGACATTTTCCCACCATATCTGGAATTCCATCTTGAGTTTCTTTCTTGGCTGAAGCTTTGCGTTCATTCTAGAATTCATATCTTCCTTCACACCATTCAATACTGTCAATTTTCTTTTCAGGCCATTCACATGCTGATCAAGGCTTCTGTGATTTTCCAAGCGTTTATCAATCTTATTCATGTTGAGAACCTAGGTTAGAAGAAACTGAAATTAATTTCTTTATAAAATGATCTCTGATTCCTCTATACATTGAATTGGTATTTATAGAGAAGGAGCATGATACTCTGCTAACTACATAACTAACCACTTGCCTAACCTCTCATAACCAACTTATATCAACTCACTAACCTCTCTCATAACCAACTTATATCAATTCACTAACATCCACCCAGCTTCTCCAGTGACAAGATCCGAAGAAAATTATGAAAACGAGTAAACATCGTCGCTGACAGTGGTTTAGTAAGCACATCTGCTACCTGATCACACGTAGGAACTTCACCAACAACAATCGTCCCATCGGCAACTCGTTCACGAACAAAAAATAAATCAAGTTCTACATGTTTGAACTTAGAATGCAACACTGGATTTGCTGCAACAACAACGGCACTAGAACTATCACACCAAATATTTGAAGTGTCATCAGACTGAACGTAGAGTTCCCGAAGCAAAGACAACAACCAAGTAACCTCACTAGTCGCAGCAGCAAGACTTCTATACTCAGCCTCAGCCGTAGAGCGAGAAACAACTTGCTGCTTTTTAGAGCACTAGGACACAGGAGAAGATCCAAAATAAACACAATACCCGGAGGTGGAGCGACGGTCATCAAAATCCAATCCCCAGTTTGCGTCAGCATACGCAACCAACGACAGACGAACAGACGGTTGAATCACAACTCCAAAATCTAGTGTTCCACACAAATACCTCAAAATGCGTTTTAACGCAGTCATATGAACTGTGGTAGGACTATGCATAAATTGACATATCCGGTTGACAGCATATGCTATATCAGGTCTAGTAATCACAACGTACTGAAGTGCCCCAGCAAGACTTCTATACTCTGTAGGATCTACTAAACAATCACCATCTGCTTTGGAAAGGAAGACGAGCTAACCATCGGAGTATGGACAAGTTTTACATCAGTCATTGACGCTCGAGCAAGAATATCACGTATATATTTGAGTTGACAGAGATGAAGATAGCTAGAAGAAATACGTAGAACTTCGATCCCAAGAAAATAGTGAAGATCACCCATATCTTTGAGTGAGAACTAATCATTCAACTGTCGAACAAACATAGATATAACAGTGGAACCCGTTCCAGTAATAATTATATCATCAACATAAACAATGACATATAGAGTAGAATCTGACATGTGTCGAACAAACAATGAGGCATCTGATTTGGACATCACAAAGCCAGCAGACACGAAAAACTATTTAAGTTTAGTGAACCAAGCCCGTGGTGCTTGCCGGAGCCCATATAAAGCATTCTTTAGACGACAGACTAGTGGGTTGCCCAACGAATCAAGCTGAACAAAACCTGGAGGCTGCTGCATAAAAACTTCAGTATCAAGATCCCCATTTAAAAAGGCATTATTCACATCTACCTGACGAAGCTACCACCTTCTAGACACAGCAATGGTGAGAATGACTCGGATGGTAGCTGGTTTGACCACAGGACTAAACGTCTCTTTGAAGTCACACCCGGGAACCTGAGAACAACCCTTAGCAACCAATCGGGCCTTCCAACGACTAACGAACCCATCAGGATTTCTTTTGATCTTGAACAACCATTTGCATCCAATCACTCTCCGTCCAGGAGGTAAAGTAACAAGATCCCAAGTCAAATTTTCCATGAGCGCATTATATTCAGCATCAACAGTCGATTTCCAGGCCGTATGGTCAAAGGCCTTTACAATAGTGGACGGCTCAAAATCACTAGCCTCAACAGACAAGACCCGAGGCTTAAAAATTCCTGTCTTCGACCTAGTAACCATAGAATGAGTATTTCCACACAAACCCTGTGAAGGATCACTGGGAATAGCAAAGGACTGAAGTTGTTGCTCGCTGACCTCTGTCTCCGCAAGAGGAGAAACCGCCAGAGAAGGAAAAACATCGTGAGAAGAAGAAACATCCTGAAACGGAGCCGTAAGAGTCGCAGAGGCATCTTGCTCAACAACAGGTACCCTAGAAGACCCAGCAGAAAGCACCACAGACGAGGACTTAACAATAGGAACAGACGGCACATAACGAGAATTTGAACAACTTACCCCTTCTGTTAACGTCGAAGATAAGAATCAAGCTTCATCAAAAACAACATGTCATGATATCACAATTTTCTTATCCGGAGTAAGACATTAATATCCTTTATATTGAGAACTATACCCGAGAAATGTATACGGTTGAGACCTAAATTCCAACTTACGTTGCCCAAATGGTCGTAAGTGTGGAAAACAACAACAGCCAAATACTCGTAAATAATCATATTTAGGAGGAACCCCATACAGTACCTGATATGGTGACTGATCTTTAAGCACCGGAGTAGGAAGCCTATTAATAAGATGAACTGCTGTCCAAAAGGCATATCCCCAATATTCCATAGACAAGCTAGCCTGAGCCAAAAGTGTAAGTCCTGTCTCCACAATGTGTCTATACTTTCTTTCAGCAACACCATTTTGTTCAGACGTGTGAGGACACGACAGACGGTGAGCGATTCGTAAATCAGCTAGAACCGAGGCGAAGGCACGAAACTCTCCACCCCAGTCACTCTGAAACTGCTTAATACACTTACCAAATTGATTAAGGATCATCTTCTGAAAACTGACAAAACACTCAACCGCTTGAGATTTACGTTTAATCAGATATATCCACGTAAACCGACTACACATATCCACAAACGAAATATAATACAAATATCCCTCACAAGTAACCATAGCTGGACCCCACAGATCAGAGACAATTAATTCAAAAGGAGTTATATATTCTGTATTAGAAGAAGTAAAAGGTAATTTGTGAGATTTACCCTTTTGGCAAGCAACACAAACAGAATCAAGAGACTTCTCATTAGAAACAATACCACATTTATTCAACACATTATTGATAACTTTATTCGACGGATGACCCAGTCGGTAGTGCCACAATTGAAAAACATCAAAAACAAGCGAGCGTACAGGAAGATCAACATGAAGACCGAATCAAACTCAACAGGAAGACCAGCCAATAGAATCTCCGTTTTCTCAGCGTCAGAGACCACCAATCCAGATGCCGCAAGTAACGCACAAAGGTTTTGAATCGTGGAGACAAACTCTTGAACAGAAGAGCCTCCTTTTTTTGCTGAGTAAAGATCATACCGAAGACGAGAGACTTTTGTACTAGATGACGCTGCAAAGAGATTAGTTACAATATTCCAGATCTCAAAAGAACTATTAGCAGTGATAAACGAAGACAGAAAGGATGAATCAATTATAGAAATAAGCCACGAGGCGAGCAACTTATCCTGTTGCTCAAACACTGTAGCCACTGGATTCGGATGATGATCTCCATCGGTCGACACCACAAACCTTGGAGGAGCAGCTAAAGTGCCATTCAAGAATCCAAACAAACCATATCCTTCAGTGATTAGGCGAATCAGGTATTGCCATTGAACAAACGTCTTCGCATCGAGTTTTACTGTTTCATGACGAGGAAAACTATGAATTACATTTGAATTTGTAAAAATAGGAGTAGAAGATTCACCAGTCAACGGATCCATAAGCCAAGAAACAAAGCTAAGAAGAAGAACAAACGGATCAAGCAGAAACAACGAAAATACCAGGATCAAACCACAGCGAATGATACCATGTTGAGAACCTAGGTTAGAAGAAACTGAAATTAATTTCTTTATAAAATGATCTCTGATTCCTCTGTACATTGAATTGGTATTTATAGAGAAGGAGCATGATACTCTGCTAACTACATAACTAACCACTTGCCTAACCTCTCATAACCAACTTATATCAACTCACTAACCTCTCTCATAACCAACTTATATCAATTCACTAACAATTCAGAACAAAGTCCATGGCTTTCAAGCTTTCAGTTAAGAGTACCGCAAAACATGTAATATGTTAGAAACCAAATAATAATAATGCATAGTCAGCTGTATGTATCTAAACAAGGCTAAAAAATAACGTCATTTTCTGAATAGATTCCACAAGATCTTTTAGAAGTTATAAAAATGTAATAAATAAATTTCCCCTCACGAATGATGAATTGAAATTAATAGAACATACATAATGTCGATGCCATTTTTGAAAAGGAAAACGGACGTCGACTTAAACAATGAACTGGAGTCGCCACCGATCTTTTTTAGAGTGCGATCGGTCACCTCAAAAGGGGGTTGTTTTTGATAAACTATTTGATTTATTAAAACAACGATTTTGGTCCGCATACCAGAAAAATAAGTTCAGGAGTCAATTACGCACGGGGAAGGATTACCACCCCCGATACGCCCAGAAATTGGTACCTTGTTGATTAATTGATATCTTTGAGGTTTATAATTCGAAAACTTGAAAGAATTTTAAAATACGATCTTTATTTTTTTTAAGGTCATTTGGGGATTGGTTGAAAGTGTAAGTCAAAGGCTAGCTTGCCTTTAGGTAAAACGTCATATCCAATACGTTAGGACACGGCATTCCGACCTTTAGAGCTAAACTTGCCTTTTATTGAGAATTTGGGTGTTTATTTTGAAAGGATATTCAAATACTTGAGGACAAATGAAGGAAATCGAAACCCAATGCGTTAGGGCACAATTCCTCGAATCCCTAGGTACCGAACATTGCCTCTTTTTTTAGAAAATCTTATCCCGGGATAACAAAATGTCATATCTAATGCATTAGGACGTGACATCTCGAATTCTCGAGAATGAATTTTTGTACTAAAATTACATATCATTTTGGAAGGCTTATGCGGAGATTTAGACTTAAACGAGAAGCCGCGACCCAATACGTTAGGGTACGATTCCCGAGTGTCTAAATACGGAACATTTGCCTTTGTAAGAAAATTTTTTGTAACGGGTAAAGGAAACTTGAAATATATGTGATAAAAGTATAACAAAGTGAAATGCGAAAATGGAATACGTAAAAACGATTAATAATATGCAAAAAGAATAATAGTACTTTAGAAGCTTTTTATTTGAATTTATATTTTAAGAAGGTTATTTGAGCATTTAGATTTAGATGAGAAAGCCGAAACCCAATACGTTAGGGCACGGTTTCTCGAATTTCTAAACACCGAACATTGCCTATAAATACATAGAGGTCAATTTGGCATGGGGTAGAAAGTCGTATAATTCATGATAAAAATATTTAAAAACAAATGGTAGTGATGGTGGTAATACAATGTAGTAATATAGTAATGGAATAATGTTAAAAGTAATACTAAATAGAAATGTAATAATAACAATAATGGTAATAATAATATTCACAACAAGGAAGGAATATAAAAATAATATTTTAATAATGTGATAAAGGAAATAATATGTTTGTAATAAATGTATGAGACACTAACATGTACACGACAAATATATAAATATACAATAAAAAAGTATATATAAAAAATACCAAAACCAAATGTAATATAATATATAAAATAATGGTAACTATAATATGATATTAAAAAAAATAATTATTAATAATTAATCATAAATGTATACATATATAAACAAACATATAATAGTGTTAAGAGTTTGTACAAAATATATATTAGAAATATAAGAGAGAGTATATACAAAATCATATAATAATAGAGATATAAAAATGGTTAGTTCATGTATCGTGACAAAATAATAAAGCAAATAAAAATGAGAGTAGTAATATATGTGATAATAACGATAATAAATATATATGGAACAAAAAATAATAATAATAATAATAATAATGAAAATAAATGAAATATAGAAGTTGATGTAATGCTAAAACAACCTTGGAAATAATCATTAAAAAAAAACAGTATATATATATAATATATGCGAAACAGAAAATAATAATGAGAAGTAACACAAAATACAATAGCAATAAATAGTAAATAATTAGTATGACTAATAATAATAATACCAAAATTAATTAATAAAACAAGAGGGACAATGGTTAAAATTAAAGATTAGGCAAATTTCGGGTTTAGGAGTGCAAATAAAAGAAAAACGGGGGACCGGAACGAATGCGTGAAAAATAGTGGGGGGCCAAGAGGGAAATATTTCCCTTTTTTTAAAACACACAGCAGCTAGAGGGGTTATATTGAGAAAAGCGGTAAATTTTGAGGGCCGAATTAAAAATAAAAAACAAATTGATTGCAAAAACCTGAAAAAGCGGAAGGGCTAAATGCGCAAATAGCCCCTCCAATGGAAACACGCGGATCCTGAGGTTGGAGCGGGTCGGGTCGCGCAGGTCGTGGTGAAACGGCGCCGTTTTGGGGCTTATGGGTGCCGACCAAAACGACGTCGTTTTGTAACATCTATATAAGTTAATTTTTTTGTTTAAAATCATTTGTTACCCGTTTCAAAAAAATAAACTAAGCATCTTCTTTGTTTTCTCTGCAGGTCCAGGTTCCGGTGAGAGAGCCAGCCGGTCACCGACGACACGCCACCGTGGTCTGCCGCCGCCGGCCACTGTGTACGGTGGCCGGACTTCGAAAAAGGTGAGATTTTTTCTTTTTTTTTTTTCTTTTATACTTTTCTTTATTATATTAACTAGATCTAAATAAATAGATTTTTAAAATAAAGAAAAATAAAGAAAACGAGGTAAAAATATAAAAAGAATACCCTTGATGCGATTTAAGTCTCCTTCTTCAATCTCTTGACTGTTCTTTTATATTTTGCGTGTTTTGAATCTCTATTTCGCTCGTTTTTTTTTTAAATCTATTGTTTGTATTCTTTTTGCACGAACTGCCCCCCTTTTACAACAACTTTAATCGGCTCTTTATAGCCGAAATTTTTTACAACTATTGCTACTGTCTTTGTTTCTCTGTTCTGTGTTGCGTGTTTGCAGGTCTGAGCAAGGAGGTGACCGGTGGAGCAGGTGGCGCCAGGGGGTGGTTGGCCGAAAGTCAGAAGGGTGGTTGAGGCAAGTGGTAGAGGCGGCTAGGGTTTCTATTTTGTTTTCTTTTCTTTTTCGTTTTGGGCTGGTTGGGTTAACTGGCATTGGGCTTAAGTGTGGGTAAGTTAGGTTTGTTGTGGGTTAATGTAATTCAATTGGGCCATGGGTTAATTAGTTTTGGTGGGGTTAGGTTTATGGGGCAAAATTGGGTATGTACACATAACTAGAGTTTCCAAATAAATTACCATGTATGAGGAATTCTAATATGTTATTATTTGATTCTTCAATGCAATAGCAGCGTCTGTTGTTTGAGTGCCGTTTTTCATAGTACGTTAACATGCCAAAATATCTGCATACTGTTATTAAGCTCCCTGTTTCACCTCCGGAATAGAGGTTACAAATCCTAATCTCAATTCCAACACTCTTCTACAGTAAAATGTGCCTAATGGGATCTTGGAAGCACATTTACTGTAGTTGTAACAAGCTAGAACTCAAATCATAAACAATTTGTGTCAACATCTTAGTGACCTATGTTAAATAGTCTTGCTTTGCTTTTTTCTATATTCGACACATGTTCAAATATAAGATATGCAGATGTGATCTTCCAAAAATATGAAGAAATACATTCACCTTGAAGTCGGAGCAAAAAGCAATTTGTGTCATTGCAAGCATGACAAAAACCAAGTTTGTTTCAGTTTATAAGACTTGAAAAAAAAACAAAATAAAAATGTGTAATTCAATAAATACCTTTTCTGACTAACTTGTTTGAAGACGATGACCGGAGGGGAAAAAAGAGAGAGAGCAAAGCACTACAAATGAGGAAAAGCAGCAAAAGAAATTGGTTGGTTGCTGATAATATGATTGACAAAGTGATAGAAGAGAGTCACTCCAAAGCTGCCTTTCACTCACCTAAACTTATCCAATTACTTTCACCTAACACAAAAGGAAACCAATGCTGAAAGCGGATCAAAGTAGGGAATTATACTTTTCAAAGTGGAATATTAATGGAAAAATATTTTTTGTTAACAAAAAAGTTTAAGTTAAATGGTAATAATAAAAGTATTATACCTTTAATAAAATAAATAAATTCAGAAAATAATACAAAAAAGGAATAAATAATTAAATATTTTCTAAGGGTATTTTAGATTAGAAAATAATTATATATTTGGAAAGGATAAAAGTACTTTTAGTCCAAACGTAGTATTTTAATTTTGGAAACTTTCAAAGTTCAATTTCTTTTAAGATTTTTAATAATTGAAGTTTAAAATTTAAATTGTTGGTATATGAATTAATTCATTTTGAATTATTGTTTTTTCATTTTTTTATTTTTTATAATTAAATTAAAGTTATGCATAATTTTTAAAAAATAATATTTATTAGTGTACCAATTATTAACACAATTTTTACTGTGTGAATTTTGTTAAAATTTCATTAAAAGTTAAGAATAAATATAAATATAGATGATTTTTAAATTTTTAACAAATTCTTTTTATAAATGAATAAATAGATTTATTTTTAAACCAAAAACTTATATTTATATTTATAAAAATAAATATAAATATAAATATGGCTTGGCACTAATATGCAAAGTAGTATATTTTTAAAATATAAAAACACGAGGCGGGGCGAGGCGAGGCGAGGCGAGGCGAACCCTGAAAATGGCAAGCATGAAAAGGAATCTATAGTCCATTGCAGTTTATGAGCTTTGAAACAACGATGCTGATATACTAAAAAAACACTTAACAACATTTAAATTATTTTTATAGGTAAATAAGTTTGTTTTTTCTATTTTTTGATAGAATTATTGGTATAAGTTAATTTTAAAAACAAATTAAGGATATAATTCACTGTTTTTTAGTATTTAAGGAAATAGATCGTTTTTATTAACGTAGAGTGAAAGTGTATTATGAGGAAAGCGCTTTGAAAAATTACTATCTTTTAACGCATCACTATGTAATAAAGAATGATGATACATCAGTGAAAAACGCATCTCCTACACTTTCATGCCAAGTCGGCAGAAAATAACCTATTTCTTTAAATACTAAAGAAAAGCATCTTATATCCATTTTTTTTCTTGAAATCGATATATGGATAATTTTGTTTATAATGTGTACCTATCAAAGCCCTTTATTTGGAATAAGGGTGGCACTCTTACCACTCTCATGACTTTTCTGGAGTAGCTTGTGGTGATTTTGAGTTATGAAAATTTTGATTCAGATGGTGTTGTACGCTAGGAAACAACTAGAGGCAACTCTTGAAGCTACACTAGTCGAGAAAGAATTCATAGAAGGTAAATATTAAAGAAACTAGTTTATTGCAAATAAGAGGATCAGATGACAGATATTTTCACTAAATTTTTCATAGTAGTTAATCTGAGTTTCTTAATAATAAACTTAGTGTCTATAACACTTGAGTCAGGAGGAGAATATTAATGACTCAAGGTTGCATCTGTTTTTTTTTTTAAAATAAGACTAAGTCCTAAGGAGTTTGTTAGCTTATTAGAAGGAGTAACAATTTAATTTTTTTATTGAAATTATTACTTGAGACTATAAAGGCTGCTTTGTTAATAAATTAAATCATCCCTTCATTTTTTTAATTAGTTCTCATTCACATTATAAAATTAAAACTTAATCAAATTCAATTGTAATAAAATTTAAATTTTAAAATTAAATTTTTCACTGTTTCAACATTTAGGCTCAACTCAATTACATCCCTAATTAACTTAGATTCAGTTTAACTCAAAACAATCACACCTTAACCGCTAAAATGTTACACATTTGCTGCACGTTAACCCGCAATCTGCTGCTTCCAACTTCGAAATAGTTTAATAAAATCCTACAATTATTCAGTCAGAACATAAATTTATATAAAGCTCCACCACTAAAAACATGAATTTACGTAATATTTTTCATGAAAGAAATTATAACCATGTTTCAGCGAGGAACAAGTAAAAGTTTCAGTTGGTTTTTCCACAATTCTAGAGAGAGGAATTTCTATTCCACTTATACAAAATTTAGAAAACGAATAGCAATTAGAAGTTATTGAAAAAAAACATCATTGGAGTTAATGTAAACTCAACACTACCAGCAAGACCTCAACAAGAGCTCTAAAATAGATTTGGCATTCGGATGATCCCATTCCACTGATTCCCACCACTCTTTTGGCTTTATACAAATAAGAGGAGAGGGGGCCAGATGGTTGAAGTCTAATATTATCAAGCTGGGAAAGATTAAGAGGCATCCTTTTTAATTTCGGACAATTTCTTACCTCAATTATTTCAAGTGAATCACAAACGATTACTCCATTAACACTGCAAATGCTCTTCAATTGTGGTAGATTCCATAGTGAAAATAACCTTAATTGTGGTAGATGAAACTCCATGGTAGCCTTTCCTCTTTGATTCCATCCAAGTTCTATTGCTATTATTTCCTCTAGCTTGTTACACTCCGATACGCTAAGCTCTTGTAAATTTAGTGGCAAGCAATTTGGAGAGAACAATTTTTTCATGCTTTTACAATTATATATATCAAGAAATTTAAGAGAGGTGAATGTGCTAAATGAGATTAGGATAAATCTGGAAAAAAGTGGGTATCCTTCGCTGCAATTGAGATTGCACTCCTTAATGTATGATGAGATACTCAGAATAGAGAAAGGATAGTTTTCATATCTTCATACTGAATAGGAAAGAGTTACATATATTTAATACAGTGAAAACAAACACAGTTATAACTACTAACTGCCTGACTACCTAACTCTTTAACTGACTTTCCTTAACATTCCCCTATCAGTCTTGTTTTCCTGATAAACCTCCTTCTGCTTTAGAAACAACTCGAAGTTTTGCTCTGAACCGTTCAAACAAGCTAATGGACAAAGGCTTGGTCAACACGTCAGCAACTTAATCTTGGCTTGATATATGACCAACTTGGAAAGAACCATCTGCGACCCGTTCTCTGACAAAAAACAAATCCAATTCCACATGTTTAAACTTGGAATGCATCACAGGATTATTGGCTACAGCAACTGCAGCTGAGCTGTCACACCATAATAATGCTTTGCGAGGAGCTGAAATACCTAGCTCAGAAAGCAAAGACTTGATCCACACCATGTCAGCAGTGACTTGAGCCAAGCTCCGGTATTCTGCCTCTGCTGTTGAACGGGACACAACCGACTGTTTCCTACTACTCCAAGAGATCGGATTGCCTCCTAAGAAGACACAGAAACTTGAAGTTGACCTGCGATCATCAGTATCTGAAGCCCAACTTGCATCAGAGTAACCTTCAAGAAGTAACTTCGAGGCTAGAGTAAAATGTAACCCATAATCCAGTGTTCCATGTAGATATCGTAGAATTCGTTTGACGGCTTTATAGTGAGTGTCCAAAGGCTTGTGCATGAACTGACACGCCTTGTTGACAGAAAAGGCAATATCAGGTCTCGTGATGGCCACATACTGCAAGGCACCAACGATGCGTCTGAACATCTGCTCATCTTCAACCGGAGTCCCTACATGTGCAGACAGTTTACATGAAGACACCATTGGAGTAGGAGATGAGTTTGACTTATCCATGGAGGTACGTCGTAGTAAGTCAAGAACATACTTTCGTTGACTTAAAAAAACACCCTGCTGATTTCGAGTAACCTCAATACCAAGGAAATAAGTCAGAAGTCCCAAATCTTTTAAGGAAAAAGTCACATTAAGTGCTTTGACAAATCTATCAATGTCACCGGAGTCAGTACCGGTGATGATGATATCATCAACATAAACAAGCACGTAAAGAAGCTAATTGTCAGTCCGTCGAATGAACAGCGAGGTATCAGCTTTAGAGGCAACAAACCGAGAGGCGAACAGAAATTCTCTTAACTTTTGAAACCAAGCTCGAGGGGCTTGTTTAAGCCCATAAAGCGCCTTACGCAACCTGCATACAAGTCGCTGCCCATCAGCACTACATTGTTCAAATCCAGGAGGCTGTGTCATGTAGATCTCCTCATGCAAGTCTCCATTTAGAAAAGCGTTGTTAACATCCACTTGCCTAAGAGACCACCCCCGAGAAACGGCAAGAGCTAAAACTACTCTAACTGTTGTCGGTTTTACAACCGGGCTAAAGGTCTCATAAAAATCCACCCCAGCCTCCTGTAGATAACCTTGAACTACTAACCGACCTTTAAACCTTGCAACCGATCTATCAGCATGCATCTTAACCCTAAAATCCACTTACAACCAACCAGTCGACGGCCAACAGGAAGAGGAACGAGATCCCACGTGCCATTTGCTATCAAAGCATCAAATTCAGCCTTCGCAGCAGCTGTCCAAAGAGGACTTTGAAAAGCCTCAGCTATCGTGGAAGGCTCCATCTCATCTAAAATAGAAGAAAACACTTTTGGTTTAAAAATACCACTCTTCGACCGTGTCTGCATCGGATGACCACTCCGAGGAAAAGAAGGACGAGCACCAGTAACATCTGGGACAGAAGATCGATCATAAGTAGCACTTGGTACATTAGAAGAAGAAGACTGCACACGAGGTGCTAGACCAAGCACATCAGCAGAAACAACTCTAGAGGACGAGCGTAACTCATGAGAACCTAAGTTAGAAGAGACAGGAAGCAAATCGGAGCCAAGACCATCTGATCTGAGACAAGATAACCGAGAGCCTGAACTGGGCATTGCAACCACAGGTACAGAAGAATACTGATGACTAAACTTGACCAACTGAGAATCAGGATAAGTGCAAAACCCCATACGAAACGGATATTCCAGCTCATCAAATAAGACGTGTCGAGAGATGAACACACGACCATCAGCAGCAAGACACTTATAACCCTTGTGATGATGCCCAAAACCAAGAAAAACACACTTGCTGGAACGAAATTGTAGCTTATGCTGTTGAAAGGGCCTGAGATGAGGGAAACAAGCACTGCCAAACACCCTTAGCCGAGCATAGTCAGGTTGACCTTTGTATAGTTTCTCATAAGGAGAGAGATGCTGCAAAACCGGAGTTGGGAGCCTGTTGATTAAATGAACCGCATGCGAAAATGCATCACACCAAAACTTTAAAGGCATGGAAGCCTGTGCTAATAGAGTCAAACCCATTTCCACTATATGACGGTGGCGACGCTCAACAATCCCATTTTGTTCTGAAGAGTGAGGACATGTGACGCGGTGTTGAATACCAAGCTTAGCAAGCTCAGTTGAGAGAGAGCGAAATTCACCTCCTCCATCTGTCTGGAGCATTTTAATATGGTGACCAAACTGAACCTGAACCATCTTGTAAAATTGAGCAAAACACCGAGAGACCTCTGATTTAGTCCTTAAAAAATACAGCCATGTAAACCTACTATAAACATCAACAAAGGCAACATAATAGGCATAGCCACTGGACAAAACATGAGATGGACCCCAAACATCTGTTGTTACTAATTCAAAAGGAGTCGAATACACTGTTTTGGAAGCAGAAAACGGTAGCTTATGAGATTTTCCAATTTTACAAGATGTACAATTGACAGGTACATCACTAGTCTTGAATGAAAGATTACAACCACGTAAGACACGAGTAAGAACATTAGGACATGGATGCCCCAGTCGATTGTGCCAAAGATCAAGTGAGGAATGAGCTTGAACATTATTCAGCAACGAAGAAGTTGAACTACGAACAGAATCCGATCGACATGAATCACCGCGAGAAAAGTCAAACCGATACAAGCCATCATGCATGTGGCCCACTAGAAGAATCTTCCCTGTCTGAATATCCTTCACAAAACATAAATCGGGATGAAATTCAAAATAAACATTGTTATCTTTTGCAAACTGTCCTACAGAAATCAAGTTCTTACGCACTGTAGGCACATGCAACACATCCCTTAGATGGAACAACCGAGAACCAACCAAAACATCTGAAGAGCCTACATTATGAATGGAAACAGACTCACCGTTACCCATAGAGACTTGATCAGTACCCGTACAGGAAGAAACGTCAGTGAGATTAGCTAATGTTGGTGTAACATGATTTGTGGCACCCGAATCAGGATACCAATGCTGAGTTGAAAAAGACCCAGATGGTGGACGAATAACTGGTGAAGAAGTTGCATGTGATGTGAAAAAATTTGCACACCACGGAGAAGTTGAACATGGAGGTGTAGGAACTTCACTGAGATGATGATAATTGACAGAAGGTGAGGATGTTGAGCCAAGACCAGAGAAATTTTCATCAAACCGATGATAACACGTTTGCACCATATGCCCTATTTTACCATACAACTGACATTGTGGTTTCAAGCGATTCCATCCTCGACCAGAGCCACGAGTTCGACCACGAGACCATCCACGGTTATAACCTCGGTGACCTTGATTCGAACTACGACTAGTGACAGAACTAGCTTTCATAGAAGTCTGGTCACTTTGCTGAGAAACCAAGTTAACTTGCACTGGGACATCAGTTAACAGAGCTAGTTGACGAGCTTCACAATCCAAAAGTATCTTAGTAACCAAGTCAAGACTAACAGGAGTAGCAGAAGCAAGAATGCGAATAGATTCGAATTCAATGGGAAGACCAGCCAGAATTATACTTACCTGTTCTTGTTCAGTAACAGGACTACCAGCAGCAGTTAACCCATCACTAAGATTTTTAACCTTAGCCAAATAATCTTTAACGGAAAGACTTGACTTCTTGATCGAGTACAGATCATGACGCATACTGGATAGTTTGATACTGGACTTGGCACCAAACCGTCTGCTAATAGCAGTCCAAATATCAAAGCTGGTTGTAACAGTAGAGAGATGAACCAGAATATCATCCGTGACAGTAGACAGAAGCCAAGAAGCCAAGAATTTATCTTGCTTCTTATGAACGACAAACGCTGGATTTTCAACAAGTAAACCATCATCACCAGTTAAGAAAGGAGGAGGGGAAGAAACCGTACCTAGCACAAAACCTTCAAGTCCATAACCTTCAAGAATTAACAACAGCTGGTTTTTCCATAAGAGAAAATTATGATCGTTGAGCTTGATTGTATCATGTTTGGAAAAGTAATGCATAGTTGAGGAAACTTGAGAACCAGAACTAGAAGAATGAACAGCACCACCAATATTGGTAGAATCACGAGGTGTATCAACAGGAGGAACACCATCAGTTGCCATTAAAAAAAAAACTGAATGCCAAAAGAACCTAGGCTTGTGATACCATGATGAGATACTCAGAATAGAGAAAGGATAGTTTTCATATCTTCATACTGAATAGGAAAGAGTTACATATATTTAATACAGTGAAAACAAACACAGTTATAACTACTAACTGCCTGACTACCTAACTCTTTAACTGACTTTCCTTAACAATGTATAACTCCTCAACATGTGGAAGTATAATCTGATTGGCATCGATATTACAGCCACATAACTCAATGTACTTTTTTGTATTAATTTGCTCCACCCATCCTCTCTCACCCACGCGGATGATGTATTCAAGAGGTTCTTCTCGACCATGTAAAGCTTCGACATACGCATTTAAGTTGTGCAAGTCGTAAAAACTCCCTTTAAGAATTTCCAGTTTCTTCAATCCACCAACATCTTCTCCACTTATCAATGTTTCACCAACAATCAAGTTTTGAAGGCAAGAAAGTTTTGATAATGCTCGATCAGGAATCTCATGTAGGTCTCCTATACCATTCAAATTCAGGTAATTGAGTTTCAACAAGTTTTTCATCCCACAAGGGACTTCCTTGATATTTGTTACTTCAAGATTCAACTCCTTCAAGACTTGAAGTTTTGATAATGATGGCACCTTCTCTAAACTTTGACAATGACGAAGCAATAGCGCAGTGAGGTTCTTCAAATTAGCAATGGAATCTGGGAGATTCTTGATAGGATTTGTAGAAAGATCAAGAATCTCGAGTCTGTGCATATGCTTGAAGAAGCCTTCTGGAATGCTTTGTATATTACAACCAGACAGCAATAGTGTTGTGAGCATCGGACACTTTGGTGGCGATATTTCCAAAGGATAGAGAAGCTGTAATCCCCAATTCTCCATCAATGAAACTTTTTCTAGATCCTTTCTCCATTCTTGCATAGCAAGCTTTTACCAAAAATCGAGGTGTTCCACTTGTGATATGTAATGCCATGTCCCTTACAAGATCATGCATCTTTACACATCTTCTATTTTCTGTTTCCGTAGGAACTTCTAACAAACAGTTGTTTATGAGTCTATTCATTATTGCACAACCCTTGTCATACTCTGCTTGCCTATTGTTCATTTCTTCGACAAGCCCTTCTGCAATCCAAAGATGAACAAGATCTATCTCTCTGATTGCAAAATCTCCAGGATATAAGGCACAGTTGAGGAAACAGTGTTGAAGTTTTTGATCCTTTAAACGATCATAACTAAATCGCAATTGTTGGATCACCTCATCTTCCAATCCATTAACACTTTGTCTTGCTAAACTTAGTTCCTTTAGTGCATTCCTCCATTCAAAAAGGTCATCAAGTCCCTTCATACAAGCAGCTACAACAATTACTCCCAAGGGCAAACCCGCACCATGCTTAATTATTGATTTTGCAACGGGTTCCAATCCTGGAATATTTAGAATATTCCCACCTACAATCTCCAAGAACAAGTTCCATGCTCTTCTTCCGCAAGAGGCTTTATTTGAATTACTCTATTATAACCTACCTGTCGACACACATCAAGTGATCGCGTTGTTAACACTAATTTACTCCCATTAGATGACTCAGGGATTCCTACCTTCTCAAGGGAAACCTTCTCCCATACATCGTCTAAGATCATCACAAACCTACTAAACTTGAAAGACAATGTTTCAAACAACATCCTCGCCCTTGTTGTTTCACATTTGTCGCCAGAAAATTTTAAAGACAATGTTTCAAACAACATCCCCGCCCTTGTTGTTTCACATTCGTTGCCAGAAAATTTTACATCAAGTTTACTTGCAAGGTCTTTCTGCAGCTTAGCAAGACCCATCTCCTTTGATACAGTGATCCAAATCACAACATCGAACTTGTGGGTCTATTTCAAGAGTTGATTGTTTATATGCTTCATAATGCTTGTTTTACCTACTCCTCCCATCCCCCAAACTCCAATTCTTTGAACCTCATCATTCATCAAGCACTGCCAAATTTCTTCCATGCATAACTTAGTAGCTTCACCTGATAGTCGATAAAACTTGTCCAATCCGTCGATGATTGTCAACCACCAAACCTTCACAAAATTTGCCTTGTTGAATATGTTTTTCAACTTCCTTCATCCTCATTAACACATCTTCTGCGTGGAAACCGCGTGTAAGAGCACTGCTTTCTCCGATTCTTCCATCAAGGCTTTATATTTCGCCATTGATTCTTTCAACATTTTCCAACCATATTTGGACCTCTTTCTTGAGTTTTTTTGTTGGCTGCAGCTCTGAGCTCACTCTAGATTCTATGTCTTCCTTCAGACCGTTCAAATCATTTAATTTCCTTTTAAACTCATTCATATTCTGATCGAGGCTTCTGTGATTGTCCAAGTGTTTATCAATCTTATTCAAAAAATAATCCATAGCTCTCAGTCATGAATGCGCTGTACAACATGCAATATGTTAGAAACTAAGAATGCATTGTTGAAGCTGATCTCCATACAGCTAGTATGAAGCACGGGTAGCTGAAAGTTGGCCATGCAAGCTCTTGGCAAGCATGCAGCAACTATGGTTTCTTGTTGCTGTCGGATTTGAACCAATGTTTTGTTATCTAGTCTTACTCCAACTTATTTGGTAATTTTTTGATGTAATCCATTGATTGATTGACTGACATTTCAGTAATACAATATGGACAAGTTATTTTAGCTATTTTCAATGTAATGTAGTGGGGTTAGGTATGTGATTTGGTAGTCATTTTGACTTGTTCACTTCACCTTGTATTTTGATATATGTAATGGCAAGATGCCAATGTTTTTATGAATGAAATACATTATTTTTCATCAATATCTCCCAACTTTTCCTTTGCTTTTCTTCTTCTTCATTTTTCTTGCTCGTTTTCTGCTTGCTTGCTTAGCAGTACTAAAACTTACTGTCTAAGACAAGCATTACCTACATAGGTAATACGCCTTTCCCTTCACCAACGTTCATACCAGTATAGGCTTACTGTTAAAGTGAAGTTTATCAACATAGGTAATACGTGTTCTCAGACAGAAAACCAATTACCATTATTGGTAATACTTGCTTCCAACCCCAACAATTGGTATCTAGAGCCTTTGTCTTAGAGGACCTGTTGTGTGTAAATCAAAAACAAAATGTCTTCTTCAAATTTCTCACCTGCAGCTCCACCAACCTTCAATGGTGAAAGCTTTCACATCTGGCTAATGAAGATGAGAACCTATCTACAAACATGTAACCTCTGGGAAGTGGTCAACACTGATGCTGAGCTAGCCCCGCTCAGAGCCAACCCCACGGTGGCACAAATTCGACAACATGCTGATGAAAGGACTAAAAGGCACAAAGCTATGTCCTGTATTCAAAATTGTGTCTCGGATGTGATTTTTACACGAATTATGGCCTGTAAAACACCAAAACAGGCCTGGGAAAAGTTGAAGAAGGAATTTTAAGGCAATGAGAGGATAAGGCAGCAGCAGCTACTAAATTTGAGAAGGGAGTTCGAAAACCTGAAAATGAAAGAGGAAGAAACTGTCAAACAATATTCTGACAGGATAATGGCTGTTGTAAATAGCATAAGGCTCCTTGGTGAGCAATTTAATGAAGCAATGATAGTTGAGAAGGTTCTCTCTACTTTACCAGAGAGATATGAAACTAAAATATCCTCCCTAGAGGATTCAAGGGATCTGACCAGCATTTCCCTAACTGAGCTTATTAATGCTCTATATGCTCAGGAACAAAGAAGGGCCAGCAGATTAGAGGAGCACTAGGAGGGTACATTCCAAGCCAAAGCCAAGCCTGCCTCGAACTCATTTACCTATAAAGGTAAAAAGGCTTGGAAAAACAGACCCAAGTTTGATGCTACAAAAAAAGGAGACAAACCTTGTAGGCATTGCAAGAGACCAGGTCATCCTGAAAATAGATGCTGGTTCAGGCCAGATGCTACATGTCAGCATTGCAAGAAGAGAGGCCATGTTGAAAGAGTTTGCAAAGAAAAAGGCAGACCTGGCCAAAATCAACAACAACAGCAAGCTCAAGCTCGAGTAGCTGAAGACAGCAGTGACCATGAAGAACAGGTCTTTGCTGTAACATGTTCAACAAGTCAGAAAGAAGGCTTGAAAGGATGGCTTTTGGATAGTGGATGTACCAATCATATGACATCAGACTCGACCATCTTCAAGACTTTGGATAGAAGCTGCAAATCCAAAGTAAAAATTGGCAATGGCCAATTTATAAGGGCTGAAGGAATAGGAGATGTTTTGATACATACTCCTGCAGGCAACAAAATTATTTCAAATGTGCTACTGGTTCCAGAAATAGATAGGAACCTTTTGAGCATTGGTCAGCTGCTTGAGAAAGGGTACTCAGTTGAGTTCAAAGGCAATGAATGCAACATCAGTGATCCAAATGGATCTCACTTCATGACAGTCACTATGACTGATAAGAGCTTCATTGTTGACTGAAGCAAAGAGTCTGATTCAGCATATGTAGCTTCCACTGAAGAGTCCAACCTCTGGCATCAAAGACTTGGTCATGTCAACTTTAGGGCAATGACTCAAATGATAAGTCAGAATCTAGTTGAGAACTTCACCAGTTCAGTGAAAAATGATGACATTTGTGAGGTATGCCAACTAGGGAAACAAGCCAGGTTGCCATTCCCTTCAAACAAAGCCTGGAGAGCAAATGAAAAACTGCAGCTAATACACACAGATGTGTGTGGCCCCATGAAAACAGACTCACTCAATGGAAGTAGGTATTTCATCCTCTTTATTGATGACTTTAATAGATATTGTTGGATCTTTTTTATGAAACAGAAGTCAGAAGTACCACATGTATTTTTGAATTTCAAAACAGCAGCAGAAACAGAATCAGGTTACAAGCTTAAGTCTTTAATATCAGACAATGGGTCAGAGTACACATCAGCTCAGTTCCAGGCCATTTGTGCAGAAGCTGGCATCAAACACCAGCTAACAAATGTGTATACACCTCAACAGAATGGGGTGAGTGAAAGGAAAAATAGAAGTCTCCTAGATATGGCCAGATGCATGCTATTTCAGAAGAATATGCCCAAAAACCTATGGGCTGAAGCAGTAAACACTGTTGTTTATCTTCAGAATAGGCTTCCAACCAAGGCACTCTCTCACAAGACACATTTTGAAGCCTGGTTTTCCTTCAAGCCATCATTGGCTCATTTGAGGATCTTTGGATGCTTGTGCTATACACAAGTACCAGCTGTGAAGAGAGACAAACTATCCAAAAGAGCCTTACCTGGTGTTTTGGTAGGCTACAGCCTAGTAAAAAAGGGTTATAGGATTTTAGATCCTTTAACCAAAAAGGTTCGAGTAAGCAGGGACGTTGTATTTGATGAGAAGTCAAGTTGGAGTTGGGACAAAAATGAACCAGAGGCCATTTCTGAAGAGCTCATGACAGATCAGGTTGAACCAGACCAAACTGGTCCTGACATAGATGTAGATGATACACCAGTCAGGGATACAAGGTCTTTAACTGAAATTTATGAGAGAGCAGCTATTGTACAAGTTGAGCCAAGCTGCTATGAAGAGGCTGAAGCAGATGAGGACTAAAAACAGGCAATGGCTAATGAAATTACCATGATCGAGAAGAACTAGACTTGGGAGCTGGTTGAAAAACCTATTAACAGGAAGATTATTGGAGTGAAATGGGTCTACAAGGCAAACCAGAATGCTGATGGAAGTTTGAATAAACTTAAGGCTAGGCTGGTGGTAAAAGGATTCAGTCAAAAATATAGATTGGATTACTTTGAAACATATGCTCCTGTTGCCAAACTAGATACGATCAGGCTGATTGTTGCATTTGCAGCTCAAATGAACTGGAATATACATCAACTTGATGTAAAATCAGCTTTTCTAAATGGAATCCTTGAGGAGGAGATTTATATCGAGCAACCACAGGGCTTTGAAGTTGCTGGCAAAGAGGACAAAGTATACAGACTTAGAAAGGCTTTGTATGGCCTAAAACAGGCTCCTAGAGCCTGGTATGCTCGAATTGATAGCTATCTAATCAGTTTGGGATTTGGAAGAAGTGCTAGCGAGCCTACTCTCTATGTTAAGAAAGAAGAAACTAAAACTTAGCTTGTGGTGTCATTGTATGTTGATGACTTATTGGTCACAGGAGGAGATGAAGTTGGTTTAGCAGAATTTAAGGCAAAGATGAAGCAAATGTTTGAAATGACTGACCTGGGGCTGATGACATACTTCCTAGGAATGGAAGTAAGCCAAAAACAAGAAGGAATCTTCTTGAACCAGAAATCATTTGCGTTGAAGGTGTTGACAAAGTTTTCAATGCTGAATTGCAAGCCAACTCCTACACTTATTGTAGCTGGGTTGAAATTATCGAGTCAAGAGGGTCATGAAAAAGTTTGTGAAACTACCTATAGAAGCTTGATAGGTTGTCTCTTATACTTGACTGCAACAAGACTAGACATCATGTTTGCAGTGTGTTTACTCTCTAGATTCATGCACTGCAGTAATGAACAGCATTTTCAGGCTGCAAAACGAGTACTGAGATACATTAAAGGTACTCTAAGCTTTGGTCTTTTATTTAGCAAAGCTGAAGAACTGAAATTGAAAGGCTACACAGATAGTGATTGGGCTGGTTCTAAAGATGATATAAAAAGCACATCGGGGTATGCCTTCACATTGGGGTCAGCAATGGTCTGTTGGAGTTCGAGAAAGCAGTCTTTGGTGGCTCAATCGACTGCTGAAGCTGAGTATGTAGCAGCTGCTAGTGCAGTGAATCAAGCCATATGGCTAAGAAAAATTTTAGCTGATTTGAATTTAAACCAGAATGAAGCAACAGAGATACTTTGTGACAACAAATCTGCTGTTGCAATTGCAAAGAACCCTGTCTTCCACGGGAAAACTAAGCATTTGATATAAAGTTGCATGTGATAAGGGAGATGGAGCAAGCTTGTGAAATAAAGCTGGTTCATTGCAATTCGGAGGATCAAATAGCTGACATTTTGACAAAGGGTCTTGCTACATCAAGATTCAACAAGTTAAGAAAGCTCATGGGAGTTTGCAGCATGGAGCTCAAGGAGGAGTGTTGACGCTGATCTCCATGCAGCTAGTATGAAGCACGGGTAGCTGAAAGTTGGCCATGCAAGCTCTTGGCAAGCATACAGCAACTATGGTTTCTTGTTGCTGTTGGATTTGAACCAATGTTTTGTTATCTAGTCTTACTCCAACTTAGTTGGTAATTTTTTGATGTAATCCATTGATTGATTGACTGACATTTCAGCAATACAATATGGACAAGTTATTTTAGCTATTTTCAATGTAAAGTAGTGGGGTTAGGTATGTGATTTGGTAGTCATTTTGACTTGTTCACTTCACCTTGTATTTTGATATATGTAATGGCACGATGCCAATGTTTTTATGAATGAAATACATTATTTTTCATCAATATCTCCCAACTTTTCCTTTGCTTTTCTTCTTCTTCATTTTTCTTGCTCGTTTTCTGCTTGCTTGCTTAGCAGTACTAAAACTTACTGTCTAAGACAAGCATTACCTACATAGGTAATACGCCTTTCCCTTCACCAGCGTTCATACCAGTATCGGCTTGCTGTTAAAGCGAAGTTTACCAACATAGGTAATATGTGTTCTCAGACAGAAAACCAATTACCATTATCGGTAATACTTGCTTCCAACCCCAACAATTGTCAGGTCTAAATTTCTGTGCATACATGGATTCCACAAATTTTTTAACAAGTTATTAAATATGTGGGTTCTATAGAGACATATAAATCATGAAAAATTCTCATCTAACGATTAATGAAATGAAAGCAATAATTGAGTGGCATAATTAAAAAGCCTTCCACTCACAAGTAAAATGGCAATCTCGATCTTTTCTATATTGTAAACTATAGATGAACAAATTTAAAGAAAATTAAAAATACTTGTATCAAATAATTTCAATATCGTGCACTCATTCTGAATCCATATAACAAAGAATCCTCACAGAGATCAATCCAACCATCATCAGAATTTTATCTTCAAATTACCAATCTGTATTAGTAGAAGCTGAAGTGAAACATACCTGAGACCAAGAATTGATTGGCTTTGAATATAAAATGAACAATGCAGAAATAAGCTATAGAAGTGGCTACGATATCATAAATATACAATATATAGCAAAGATAATACCGAATCAAGAACTGGAATAAGGAAAGAAATACAACTATGTGACTTAAAGAAAAGCTAGTGATGGTCTTGTAATTGAAGAAGCAAATCCTATAATATTCTAGTTGGAAATTAAATTTCAAACTTCCTAAATGGGGTTGTTTGACATTTTGCAGGCATTTCACATTTATTGCTTGTTTTATATTGATTTTAGTATTATATATTTCTAACTTAACCACCCCGGAGTTGACAAAGTTAACATTGATCTTAATTGGTTGTTTGAAATGATTTCATTCATCACACCAACACGTAGGTACATGTTAATTAAAATTGAATGAAATTTTGTGTGGTCAATTGACAGGTCTATCTTAATTAGAATTTTAAAAGTTGAGTTATTTTGTTTAGTCAAAAAATTTTATTCAACTAATTTTTGTTAAGTCCAAGCTTGTTTTCAAGTTGGGTTGTTCAAAAAATCCATTTCATTATTCAAAAATTATATTTTAAATATATGTTTTTTATATTTTTAAAATTAAATTTAAATAATATTTTTAATTATTTAAAATGATGTCGGGCCGGTCTAAAATACAAAAAATCCTTTTTTAAATCTAACCTAAATTAAGTCGAACATATCGTATCCGACGAACTATCCACCCTTTGATAAGTCTAGTTTTTCTTCTTTTACTCTTCTACAATCTCATGTGCCAAATGGACCTTAAAAGCATGTGAACTATAGTTGTAATAAGTTAGAATATATGGATAAAAATCGACACTTACCCTAAAACTGTGTGGCATAGTTATAAGCTTTGAAAGAACAATAAAAATGTGAAATTCAATAGATACTTATTGGAATTAACTTGTTTAGAGATGATGATCGGAGAGAACCATAAATGAAATAAACCACTGGAAGAAGTTTCTTATTTACACATATCACGCACCATTAGAAAAGACACTCAAATGGATTTCCTCTCCCTATATTCACTTAATCAAAATTCACCTACAATTTTCATAATTTAATAGCGCAAGTTGAAAAAAGAATAAGTTGGGTTAGGATAGTTACCTCATATTAAACAAGCGAAAGAGCATTTGCTAAAGCATTGTGTTACTGAAAAATCTGCTCTTTACTATCTAAGGATTGTCCTTTGTAACAGAATGGAGAATAGGGACAAAGAACGTTGCAGCAGTCTTGCAACGTGGCTGCATCACACAGCAAATAGGCTAGCAACGTGGCTGTGATATACTGCTAATACCTCATCAGATTAATTCACATTTTAAAGAAATTAAGTTTATTTTGGGATTTTATTTTCTGTTAAATTTGAGTTATTTTTAGGAGGTAACTGATAAGAACGATGAAATAAAAAAGTTAAATTTTTAGATCAAATTGAATTCTTATAAATAGTAGATTTGTAATTTAACCTATCTCACTAAAATAAAAACAGTAACACTCAACTTCTTTTTTTTTCTAATTTTACCATGTTGTTATAAGCGAAGGGTGAAAAAGAAAATCAATTTCTAAAATCAAACCAAATTAATATATTTTTAATTAAGTTCAATTTAGTTAAAATTTTATTAAATAATGAAGGTAAATATAAATATTGATGTATGCTTTAAAACTTTAAATTAAAATTTTAAAATTTAAAATATGATGTATTTTTAAAATTAAAGTAAAATGCTTTTTATATCGTCAAGGAAGGTTGCTATGGAACTCTATAGAAAGATGTACGAAGGTTGGGTTAAATGACTTTGCAGTTAAACTATACACCTGGCCAACCATGGATGCTTTTTTTTTTATTATTATATTTAATATTTAAATAATTTTGTTATTAAATTAATAAATTATTTTAATTATAATTTAAAAAGATTTTTTTATTAACCCTTGATTTGCTCTAAACAGGAATGACTAAAACATAAATCCATCATTATCCCTATTTCTTGAGCAAAGTTATAATCACCGGCATCAATATGGTTAGTATTAATTTTCATCCTAACATTTTTTTTGCCCTTCATTCTATGTAAGCAGCATGGGGAACCATGGCAATGGATATTAGAAATTGCTAAAACAAAAGTAGTAAAATTCCCCCAGTTAGCACACCTCCACCGTCATTTTCCCTTCACCATCATTCCCATTGCTATAGCTTTCCAGCTTCAACCATGAATCATCTGCCCTTGACCCTGCTTTCATTGCTATCCAACTACCTCCCAAACCAACCACAAACAAAACCATAACCCGACACACACCTCAACCAGACTCCATTTACCAAATCCATCGCCACCTTTCAGGCCCTATACTATCACCATATGAGCCTCTTTAACCATATGTTCCCTCAACCTAGCAATCACTCATCTCATAAATCACATTTTGGCAACGGTTTTTAGTTGGCTAGACGAATTTTAAAACACACATAAAATCGTCACGTATTTTGTTAGTTTGGCGCGTAATTTTTTACCTAAAAACAAACCCTTTAATAAAATTTTAAAATCCAATTAAAATTTAGACTAAAAATAAAATTTAATTCAAGAGTAAAGTTACATGTGAGAAAGATATTAACAATTTCACAATGTCTGATAATAAAAATATACTATTTAATCACTCATTATCCTTAATTTGAAAATATAAATTAATTTTTATATTTAAGTTTCACAAACGCATTTAATGCGAAAATAATCAAATTAGCATGTATATGAATAAATTTGTTTTCCAAACTAAAATCCCAATGAAAATCCGACAATAATTCTTAAATAAATTTTAAAAATCTTTTTTTTTTTCCATAATGAATAATTATTGAATGTCTTTGCGGAACGTTGTAATCGTAAACCAACTAAAAATCTGACTAAGACAAGTATATCTATCAATTAATAGTATAGCTATAGTAAACAAAGCTATCGTTCTTATGAAAGCTAAAAGTATTAGTAATTGCCGTCTTTCTGTTATTTAATCGACAAATTAGATTGATTGATTAAAAATTAAAATTAACTAATTAAATTAACTAAAGAACACGACAAAGAACGAATCAAGAAAATAATTGAATAAACAACCAAGAAACAAAAAATACCCAAGAAAAATTCACCTAGATTTCATCTGTCATTATTAATCTAAATTACACAATTTCTTCATTTAGTATCTAGATCCGTAGAAATGTCTAAATTATGCTAATATCTCTCTTCAAGAATAAGAGCAACTAACTATAGGTTGATTAATTGAAATTTCTTTCTAATTAAAACACTTATTATTGCATCAACTCGATCTATAGATTCCTCAATTAGATTTGACTCTAATCGGTAGATTTATGTTGTCCTATTTCTAGACTTACATGTAACTCCACTCAATTACGTTAGATCTACTCTTAAACAAGGTTTATTCCTCATTTGATTAAAGCACATCAAACATGGATTGATAATTTAGAATATCAAACCAAGAATTAAGCACACATAATTGTGAACAAGATTCCAAATATTTATTGCGTAAAATCAAATAACAGAATCCATCTTCTTAAGTATTTAGAAAATTAGTTCATGATAGCAAATAAAAACATCCCAATGGCAATATTGTTTTCTTGATGGAAAATCATAATAAAAAAACAAAGAAACTCATAATAAACTTCAAAGAAATTAAAATGAGATCTTCAATCTTGATGGAAATCTGCTTCAGAGTTTGCTTCAATGGTGTTTTTTGAGTTGTTTTCTTGAGTATTATATACCAACTCAATTTCATTTTATTTGTGCCATATATAAGTCTTAAAATGCCCGAAAAACCTAAAAACACGTTTTCTCGCAAATTTGGAGTACGATTTGTGATTTCCACACGGTCTGGCACATGGCCGTGTGGCAGCTCATGTGGCTAACACTACCATGTGTCTAGCCCCTGTGGAATGGCCCAGCCCATTTGTTCTAATTTTTCGATTTTCGCTCGTTTTTCGATCATTTTGCTTTCAAATATTTTCCTGAGTATAAAAACATGAATTTAAATGATTAAGAAAATAAAATTCACCATTTGTTGGGTGTGGGTCCCACTATGTGGGGAACCCCCACACTAGTCAACCCAATAAAAAAGGTTGTTTATTTTTCTTTCATTGTTTTGGTTACAAAAGAAAAAGAAGCTTTTGCCACATTTATTACCACCTTTTTTGGACTTGAAAAAAAAAGCTATTTTTGGCTTTAACGGGTGGTGTGGGAATTTTATTCACGAGAGCCAAAAAATCAAATTTTAAAAAAAGAGAGAGTTGGGGCTAGAAATCTTTTTTTTTTTAGTTTGGTGCAGCAGTGATCAACTCTTCGATCGAAGGTCCATCCGTGGTCCGATTGAGCTGATTTTTGGACAGCAGTTAGGCGATAAGGTGTTCTCGACTTTGGACGGTCGGATTTTTCATCCGAGTCTTGTAGCGTCAGAAATATCCGTTTTTCAGCAGCTGCAATTTGGTGATGTTCTTCCATTTTTCTCTCTTTTTGCTAAAGATTACATATTGTTAGCCTCGTTGGAGTTGAATGCTTGTTGTAGGCTTGATATTGTGATCTTGTAGTTGAACATTTGATGATAGTGGAGCTTTTGATCGGACTATAAAGTCCCGTTGTTTTTACCCTTGATTTAAAGGGGTTTTCCACGTAAAATATCGGTGTCTCTATTTATTTATTTTTGTTGTGGTTGCATTGGTTGATTTGTGGTTGATTAAGGTTGCTAGAGAACATATATTTGTGCTATTGTGCTTTCCATAATTTTTTACAGGAGTTATAGGGAGAGAAAGAACACCGGTTGTGCTTCGCTTTGTTTCGGTTGTTCGGTTTCTTCCCAATACCTTTAACATTAAATAATAACCAAAAAAGCATTAAAAATGATATCAAAATATTTTACTTTAATCCTAACAATGACTTCCAATATTATCATCGTGTCAAAGGGTATTGTTACATGCCAATTTTGGCTTACTAAAACCCAAATTATTAATCCCTAATTAAACCCACCTAAGCCCACTTCCATCAAAACCAAAATAAACTTACCCAGACCCACAACTTAGAACCCGTATAGCCCAACAATTACAACCCAACTACCCAAACCCCAACCCCTGCCCGGATGACCCGTTTCTGACCCAAATCAAATCCAACTAAACTAACACCCACTAAGCTACCCAACAACAGCCCAACTCACTAGCCTAACCCAAACTAAACAAAGCCCAATACCCGTTTGACCCAAGAACCCAAAATCAGCAAACCTAACCCCAGCCTCCCTCTGCGCAACCACCCTCTGACCATTCGGTCAACTGCTCACCTCCACTATAACACATGCCAACCATGCTCTGCTCCCAACCACCGCCCTTATCCTGCAAAAGAGAGACAAGACAGAAAACAAAACAAAAAGAAAAAGGCATGTAAAAGTGGCTATAAAAGCCGAATCAAAAGCCAATGAAAAGGGAGGGGAAATACATGTAATACATTTTTCTAAACACAATAATAGAAATTTTTAGCAATACCAGTACACAAGAACAGTATCAAATCGAAGAACAAAGTACCAAAAAACAAAGATTCAAGGTGATTTTTAATCTTTCAATCGAATTTTTTTTTCTCTTTTCTTTTCCTCTCTGTTTATACATACATACATATATACATATTTTAAAAAAAAATTAAATTACCTTTTAACCACGCGGTGGCCGGCGACGGCGCCGGTGAAGGTGTGCGGTGGCTTCCCCTGGCCCTATTCTGGGTTTGCCCAGAGGGAAGAAAGGAGCATCATCCTTCTTTTTTTTTAAAAAACCCGCGTAACTAATGAAAACCAAAAAAAAGTTGAATTTATAACTAATGCAAACGGCACCGTTTAGGGTAAGAGGGGTCCGTGTATTGACCCGACCTGAGGGGCCAAATCCGCGTGTTTTCCCTCTGAAGGGAAATTTGCGCAATTGGTCCCTCCTGTGTGCAATGTCCATCAATTAAATCTTACTTGTCTTTTAAATTTGGCCCTAGAATTTGATTTTGTTTTCATTTGGGTCCCTATCGTTGCTGTGCGTTTTGAAGACAAGGGATTATTTCCCATTTAGGTCCCAAGTGTTTTCCTGCACGTTCAAATAAACCATTTTTCTTCGTTTTTATTCCGAAATTCGCCCCAAAATTTCCTTTTTTATTCAACCTCGTCCTTTTTTTACTTTTTTTCATTATTTAATTTTTATTCTAATATTATTGTATTTCTTATTATTATGATTATTATTTTCTATTTTACTATTATATAGTTACTATTGTTATTTTTATATACATATATATATTATTATTATCATATTTTTCTTAATGTCATATTATATTAAATATTATATCACTACCTTTTTAACATTATTTCATTATTATATTATTATTTTACTAGTAAATCTTCACATACCGATCCTGATTTTTAATATATCCCTATTATACTATTAATATATCACTTCCAGTATCATATTTTATTTTCATCATATTCTCGTACATATTATGATTTCATTATTATTAATACATATCATTATTATTTCTATTATGTTACTAACACATCATTTTCACCATTTTTGTTAATACTATTATTATTAGTATCATTTGTTTTAAATACTTTTATCACTAATTATGCATCGTTTTACCCCATGCTGAATTGATCTTCTTATAAAGGCAATGTTTCAGTATTTAGAAATTCGAGCACCGTGCCCTAACGTATTGGGTTTCGGTTTTCTCGTCTAAATCTAAACACTCAAATATCCTTCTCGAAACAAAGTTTAAACCACAAGCTTATATATCATTACTTTTTTACCATACTATCTCTTTTGTTTATATCATCTCCTATTATCACATTTCCTTCTATTACGTTTGCTCCTACTGTCACTCATCCTATGTACTATATCAAAATCTCTTTACTGATAACAAAAATGAATCTTTATAAAGGCAATATTCTGTGTTTAGACATTCAGGAAATCGTGCCCTAACGTATTGGGTTACGATTCTTCGTTTAAATCTAAATAATCGAATATCCTTTCAAAATAAATACATGGTTTTTCAATATAAGAATTTATCCTCGAGAATTCAAGATATTGCGTCCTAGCGCATTGGATGTGATATTTTGTTATCTTGGGATAAAATTTTCTAAAATTGAGGCAATGTTCTGTACTTAAAGATTTCGAGAAATCATGCCCTAACGAATTGGGTTCTGATTTCCCTCGTTTATCTCAAGTACTGGAACATCCTTTCAAAATAAATACCCGAATCCCAAACAAAAAGCAAGTTTAGCCTCAAAAGTCGAAATGTCGTGTCCTAACGTATTAGATGTGACATTTTACCTTAAGGCGAACCAGCCTGGGTTTAATCTTTTTCCAACCTATCCGAATGTTTAAAAGCAAATAAGGATCGTATTTTAAATTTTGTCAAGTTTTTGAATCATCGACCATAAGGACACTAATTAATCAACAAGGTACCAATTTTGGGCGTATCGGGGGTGCTAATCCTTCCCCGTGCGTAACTCACTCCCGAACTCATTCTTTGATTTTCGCAGACCCAAAATCGTTGTTTTAATAAATCAATCGTTTATTTAAAATAACCCCTTTTTGAGATGTCCAATCACACCCTGACAAAAAAGATTGGTGGCGGTTCCAGTTCTTGTTTACATTTTTAAATCAACGTCCGTTTTCATAAAAATGGTATCGACAGGTATCTTATTATTTTATCAAATATTCTACAAATACACTTGAGGAAGAAAAAACATGATTCTATGTAGGGCTGTTCATAACTGGGTACTCGAAATTGCGAATACCCAAAATTGCGGGTACTCGAATCTTCTGGTAAAAAAATGTCGACCCGTGACCCGACCCTTGAATATCGGGTACTCGTATTTTCGGGTCACAGGGTACCTGAATTAAATTTGTGTAATTGTTTTTTACAAATCATATAATTTATAGTGATTCAAAATGATTAAGTAGATAATAACATAATCCAAATATAAAGTTTAGAAATCCAAATTACATAATCCAAAGATAAAAACTGTACAACTAAAGAAGTAAATCTTGCATCTCTACAAAAAATAAAAAAATAAAAAAATTCAAATATACAAAGACAATGTATGTTTAGAAATATAAAGATTTAAATATCTAAACTATATAAATAAATATTACAAAATAAAAATAATAAATTTGAAATCGAAAACTAACCTTCTTCCGTATTCTCCAATGCTAGTAAGCTCTCCTCTATCATAGTGGGGTCATGAGAAGCACGAATCCAATCTTGAGTAAAAATAAGAGCTTCCACCAACTTAGGAGTCAAAGAAGTGCGGAAGGAATGAAGGACACGTCCTCCCATGCTAAAAGCGGACTCTAAAGCAATGGTAGAAATTGGAATCGCAAGTATATCTCATGCCATTGTCATAAGAATAGGATAACTGTTTGTTCGTGCAGACAACCAAACCAAGATATCAAAACTATCATCATTATCACGAACACATTTATCCCCCAAATATATGTCTAGCTCAGTTGTTGTTTCTGAAGTATCAACCAATTCTGTCTCAATCAAATAGTCCTTCCTCTTTGTTCCGTTTAACCTGTTCCTTTTAACCTCCTTATTTCTCCCTTTAATTCGTTGACACAAGACATTAGAGTTGTTAGGATCATAAGAACGCTGAACAATCCACTCAACATATCTTAACTTATGCCTAGGATCAAGAACCGAAGCAATAAATATCACATTCTTAACATTTGCCCAATACTTATTCAAGTCATCAACATAATGATTAATTGTATACCCAATATCATATATTTCTTCCACAAAGGTATTACCAGTCACATACCTTGATCCAGAGAAGCTCAATCTAGTCTCATAAAATATTGCAAGAAACAAGTAACTTTGTCCCAATCATCCTCATCATTTTTGAATGTCTTCCTAAACATCAAAGCACTTTTAAGCATGGAATAGGTGGAACTCCACCTTATTTCAATGACCAAGCATGACCTTTATGTTTTATATTCTCCTCTTTAACACAATATTTAAACTTTTGAAGCCTTGTAGGGAAAGACCTCACAAATTTCACAGCAGCAACCAAATTCAGAAACCAAATTCAGAATTTGTGCAGCACATCTCATATGCAAAAATTCAGCATTAAACCCAATTCCATCCCATAAGCTAACAATTTGCTTCAAATACTTGATCGCTAGATCATTAGAACTAGCATTATCCACCGTTATATTAAGACCCCATTCTAGTAGACACTTTTCAACAGCCCTACTGATAAGCTTCCTAGAATGACCAGCAATTGGGTAAAAGTTAATGATCATTTTATGTAATTTCAAAGCATCATCTATGAAATGGGCAGTAAGACACATATATGAAAAATTTTGACCAGATGTCCATGTATCAATGGTAAGACATACCCTGGAAGACAAATTCTTGAAAAAGTTCTTTAACGTCTTCCTTTTTTCAATAAAAAGAGCATACGAATCTATTGTAATAGTAGCACGTGAGGGAGGAACAAAATCAGGAATAACAATCTTGCAAAAGTAACGAAAACTTTCATGTTCAACAAAACTAAATGGCAACTCATCAATAATCACCATTTTAGCAAGTCTTTGTCTAATCTAGGAACACTAACAGCTTCTATGGTCATCTAAGATTGTTTTTTTATCTAGGTTGAAAGGGGCTTTCTTACACCGACTACTGTGACGCCTCATTGTATTAGTTCCATTGTTAGATGACAATTTTTTAAAATGATCCCCAATAGTGGAAGATTTTCTTTTTTTACCTCCATCTGTAGTAATTTCAACGGCCTTCTCCCCATCAATACGAATCAGTTGAGGAAGATATCTTATTTAAGTCATCATCATTTACCCCAATCATCGACATATTCTGAAAAAAAATATGCTTTTGTTAATTATGATTCGTAGAGCAAACAAAGTACAAATGAGCTTTGGTTTAGTTTATTTATATTTACATGCCTTCTTCCTTATATAGAAGAAAATTAACCCTTCCATCATTGGTTAAACACATGCAAAAATTGACAACATTAAGAAAAAGTCAAAATGCCAACATATACAATGAAAGGTGAAAGCAACCAAAACCATGATAACAAATATTCCTGGCTGAAAAATTGAACTTTTATCATAAACCAATCTGGGAAAAATAAGCTGAAAATTAGATAATTCAACTACCATAACTCAATTACTTATTCTCACAGAGCTGGTGGAAAAATAAGCTGAAAATTAGATAATTCAACTACCATAACTCAATTACTTATTCTCACAGAGCTGGTGGGAAAAGTAGACTAAATAAGAACCAAGAGAACAGTTGAGATGATAATTACAGTTAAAATAATTAATTAAGAATTGAGTTTTTCATCACAGAAGGTATCGTCAAAACAAATTAAATTATAGTCAACGAATAACATCAGAAAAAAGGAACATGATTTATAATCAGAAACTATCCATAAGGCATAGGCAAGAACAACGTGCATTCAGAAAAAAGAAGTATAAAGTCGTCTTATATGATTAAACAGACTGCAAAATACAATCGATGAAAGTCTGATTGTCTAATACTAGACAAAGTTAATAGCAAATCATTCGTCTCCTCATTGCTATAGGGTCACAACATGAGGTATAAAATGGAAACAATCAAGCAATAATTTAGAATCATTAAACATAATAATAGTAAATATCAAGCTCTAGCATTTACTGTTGTTATAAAATATCCATAATTTCTAATTTTCTATCACCAAAAGATTTGCAAAGCACCATAGTGAAAAAGAAAACAAAAGCTCAAACTGACTGACTAGTATACCAAAGAAAAAACAAACAAAAATAAAACAAAAAAGAACAAAACAAAGAAGTTTGAGAAGAGACAGAGAGAGACGGATAGACTGAAATATTGAATAGTAGTTCTTACTTGAGCTTTGAGACGGCGACGAGCGGTGATGGTGGGAGCGGTCAGACGGCGGGTGCCGGGTGGTCATAGATGGTCAGTCGGTCGGTGGAAGTGGGGTTGACGAAGATGATTTGCGTGGCAGAATTGAACGCCAAGACTCGACCCGTGAAGCCGTCAAAATAACGGGTCGGGTACCCGGCTGGGAAATTTTTTAAAAAATAAATATACCCATCTATTTTTTTTACCGAGTCAACGTGTCAAGTTTATTGGATCAGGTATTTTTGAACACCCCTAATTTTATGAATATTTGTGCTAAACATTCATGATATCGATAGAAGTTAAACTAAATAAGTGTTAGTGCGTGCATGATTTGATTATTTTATGCTTTTATATACAACAATTTAAGAATATTAGACAATAAAAAAATTTGTTTCTATAATTTGGTTTACTCAACAAATGAAATTTGATTTCTATTTATAGAAGTTATTATGTCTTTTCATAGAAATATAACTATCCAAAATAAACCGTTATATTTTTTAACAATAAATATAATTATTCGCTAAATATCTATTTAAATAAATATAATTAAATAAGATAACTTTTTAGTAATAATAAATATAATTCATCACTATAACATTGTAAACTCTGATATAACTTTTAGACCACATGAAATCTTTGAATTATAACTATTGGAACTATGTAAATATTTAAGAAATGTTTAAACAACAAGAGGCCACATGAGACATGTAAAACGATGACGATGATGATAATAATAAATGGATGGTGAAAGTGAAGGCCTCTTCAATGGGATTAATGGTATTTTGAGATTTGAAAATCACGAGTCGAGGAAGGCCTCTTCAATTTTTGGTTTTCTTCTCCTTGATAAATTTGCAAACTCGTTATTTGGTCACAAATATGATGGAAACCGGTCTTCCTTGGAATCATCACTGTCCATGAACCAAAGTTGAATGCTTTCACTGCTTCAAACCCACGGATGGGTTAACGATTAAGGTTGAGCAAATGTGTGGGGTTTTGATGGTAGTATGTAAGTTTTTGGTGTTTTAAAGTATGAGACTCAATGGAGGTGAAAGAAATGGAGTTGTTGTCTTTAGACTTCTCTTTTTGTTTTTTTGACCTAGAGATAAAAATTAAAAAAAAATAGTTAAATTATGGAAACTAAAAATAATATAAAAATTTATATATTAGAAAATTATTTTAAATTTTTAAAATAATTTTAATATAAAATTTGAAAATACTATTAGGCCAACGATAATTAATGTTGACTCAAAATTAAACCTGTTCATAGATTGGGCCGTTCAAAAAATGGGAGGGTTTGGGTAAAAATATAGGCTCAAAAAATGGTGTCGAAACCATTTTTTTCTAAGTTTTGAAAAATAGGGGATCGACTTTGAAATTTAAAAATGGAGTCGCCACCGACCTATTTCGAGGTGCGATCGGGTCACCTTAAATTATTTTAATAAACATTTCGATTTATTAAAACAATTAATTTCGGTCTGCGAAATTCGAAAAACGAGCTCGGGAGTCGGTTACGCACGAGGAACGGTTAGCACCCTCGTACCGCCCAAAATTGGTACCTAATTGATTACTTAATGTCCTATCATCAAACTATTGAAAAGATTTTAAAATGCGATCCTTTTGTTTAAAAGAGCATTTGAATATATCAAAGTGAAAATCGAGGCTTGCATATCTCAAAGAAATAAGAATGCCGTACCCAGTAAGTTAGGATGCAACATCTCAATTTTTCGAAATTAAGCTTGCCCTTTTTGCTTAAAAGGTTCATGTATTTAAATCAAAAAGGGATATTTAATTATTTTGGGTCGAACGAAAAACCGGAACCCAGTAAGCTAAGGCTCGATTTTTCAAAGTCCCAAAACATAAAATATTGCCTTGATTTTGAAATTCTTATCTCGAGACAATAAACGCCACATCCAATAAGTTAGGACGTAGCACTCCAAGTTATCGAGAATAAGTTTTATTTGAAAATTCGCACGTTTTGATTTTGAAAGCGATGCTCGATGGCTCAGGTTTAATGAGAAAAATCAGAACCTAATAAGTTAAAGCTCGAATTCCTCGAAGTTTCTGAACTCGAATCATGTTTTATTTCAAACCCTTGAGCAAAAATAGTTTTAAAAATTCAATGATGCTAAGACATGATTTTCTTAGACAAATAAAATGCCATAGGATAATAATATACAAGATAGAGAAATGATCCGTAGACAAGATATTATACTAATGCATCACAACCAACCAATACGAGTCACGCAATACAAATCACGCAATAGTACTAATTACAAGGTATATGATTCCACAACCAACTATTGAAGAGTATGAAGTAAAATAATATATTAAACAAAACAAGTAACAAAATTAACATGAATAACAAAAAGATTAAAAAAGGACTTTAAATCGTCACGTGGGAAACAAATAAAAGTCAAAAGAAATAATCATTGTAAGCAAGATAAAATAAATGAATAATATATATATATATTTGAAATGAAAAAACATGTGAAGGTTTTTTTTTTGAAATAAATAATATAAAAGCATTTAGAATAGATACTGTACATATATAAATTTAAAATACAACAATGCGTATATAAGAAGTTCGAATTAATGCTTACATAAAAATTTTTAAAAAACAAATAATATAAATATATGTATATATATATATATATATATATATATACATAAAAGTTTTAAATAATACATAAAGAGAAACTTAAAATAAATAATGTATAGAAATAATTTAAACTAACTAATATATGCAAGTGTTCAAAATAATAATAAGTTTAATATAAATAACACACATAAATGAAATTTAAATAGAAGAGTTGTAATAGACAATATATAGAAATATTTAAAATAAATGATATATAAATCCAATATATAAAATAATATATAAAAGTTTAAAATGAAATACAAAAATAAAAAAATTATTCGAAAGGTTAGATAAATGAATACATTAAAACAGGTAAGGTACCAGATTAACAACAAAGCAATATTTTAAGGCAAATCAGTGAATAAATAAACCATTAGAATCAGATTAGGGATCAAAACGAGGCGCGCGTGAACTCAGAGGGATTAAAAACGCGAATATTCCAAGTTCCAAAACACAGCATTTTAACGGGGACCAAGTTGCAACCATACACAAATCCTAGGGAAAATATGAAAATACAAAAGAAATGTAAAACAGTGTACAATCGAACGCCAATGCAAAATAAAAGGGCCTATCACACAAATTTCCCTTGAGAACCAAAACCCATGGGTCCACTCGGGTGCCGAATCGGGTTAAAACGGGTATGGGATCGGGTCGTTAATACGGCACCGTTTTAGGGCCACTGAAACAGGCTCTAAACGGTGCCGTCTTAAGTGTCCTTTGAGAGCTAATAACCCTAGATCAAAAGTTATTAGACCATTTGAGATTGAAACATAAAAACCAAACAAAAATAAAATAAATAAATAAATAAATAAAACCTAATCCGAATCCCTTCTAAACCGCCTACTTCGAGCCAAAACTCAAGGCCATCCGACCGCCCTATGCCTTAGATCGACGATGGGTTCCTTTCGGAAGGCTCATCTGGCTCCATTTTGGGCGGGCATTCAAGGGATCACCGCTTCGAGTCTCGGGAACTCCCATCCGACTCCGATTGCGACAGAGAGGACGAGGACTCCAGTGGCTAGTTCATCCAGGTAAACCTCTATCCCCTCTCATTTTATTTATCTAATGAACAATGAAAGGGTGAAGAAAACGGAAACGAATCCAAAAAAGAAAAAAATCACCTCTTTCAAAAACTTGGTTCTTGATTGATTTCGTTTCTGTTACAAGTGTTTTCTGATTCTTTTTTGTTTTCTTTATTTTTGTGTTACATATGTATTCTGATTCTTAGAAGAAAAAAGGAAGAAAAAGCCCCTTTTACTTCCGTTTACCATGGCTTTATAGCCGAATGAAAAGAGAAAAAGAAAAAATATGGCCACTATTCGACTTTCTTTTTACTGTTTCTACTCCTGTGCACTACTGTTTCTCTGTTTTTCTCTGCTCTGCCTGTTGCCCTTCTTTTGTTGCTGTCGTTTCTTCATTTAATGCTTGCAGGTGGCGGTGATACGATAGGAGTGGTGGCCGGCCTCTGGTGGTGGCTTCAGAAGGCCCTAGGTGCGCCGCACCTAGGGTTTGACCTTTGCTCAGCAGGCTTGGAGGGAAACGAGCTTAGGGTTAGGATGGGCTCGGTCAATTTGGTATTGGGCTGCTGTTTGGGCTTGTCTTGGGTGTTAGTTTAGGTGGGCTTTGGGGTTATTGGGTTCTGATGTAAAATTGGACTGATGGACTTTATTATTATTTATTTTTCTTATTTTGGTTTTATTTATTTTTGTATTTGTTTTGCTTAATTGGGCCGGGCAGAATTGCCCTATTACAGATGGGCTTGGGCAAAAAATAAAGCCCATTGTAGCGACGAAAAAATTTTAAAGCTTAGGTCGCTAATTGTGGCGATTTAAAATCTTGAAAACGAATTTTGATTTTTATGAAAGCAAAGGAGTCGCCACCGATCCTTTTTCTTAGGTGTGATCGGACACCTATTAAAACCTCTTTTGGCTGAAAAATTCGTTTTTTAAGTAAAAAGGCTAAATTTAGGTCTACGTTAAAGTCCAGAGAAAAATAGGGTTCGGGAGTCGGTTACGCGCGGGGAAGGTATTAGCACCCCCGCGACGCCTAAAATTGGTATCTTTCAAATATACGTTGTCTTAATCTTCAAAAATACGAGTTCAATTTAAGATTTAGTCGTGATCCGATTAAGATACTGAAGGTTTTTCATTGAAAAGGATATCCCGCTTTTAACACGAGCCACTCGTGATTCACCCAACATAGCGATGAAATCACCGGCTTAATGTTAGAATCGGTATATTGCCTTATTTATTAAAAGCGTGAGAAATTATTATTTCGAAATAATGAATGCTAAGGTGGAAAAAAGTGAAACATAAGGGTAGAAATATATTGAAACAAACAACAAACATGACAATCACTTTTAACATGAAATAGAAATAAGTATATGTGTAGTGAAAAGTAAGATGAAAACATAATAGTAAAATGCTAATGATGCTATATACTTATACATATATATATGTGTAAATACTTTAATATATAATGTAGATGGAAAGTTTACATAAAATGATATCAAAGATACAGTATATGTATAAACATAATACATACATAATAATTCAGAAGGAAAAAATAAATGTATAAGTATACATAAAATAATATTGAAATATACATGTGATATATATACAAACTATATATACAAACTATACAGGATAGTATGAAATATGTACATAGTACAGTTACCAAAATATATATATACAAGATGATAAAATATATATGTAATATTGTATGAAAACATGTGTAATATTCAAAAATGTAATATCTGAATATGTACGTATAATATAGTATTTAGATATATATATAATGCCTACATGGTATAATATTAGAATACGCGCAAAAATGTAGTATTAAAGAAATATATACATAGGAATATATAAACAATATTAAAATATATATGCAAAAAAAAATGTAAAACCTGTTTAGCATAGTATTAGGAATATATATGTAATACATATATATAGGAAATAATAATTGTTAAAAGCAAACTATTAATAAATCTATTTAAATAGATATGGGCATACATAATGATAAAATAAAAATAAAAAAAACCTAACATACAAGCATATGACATAGTATAAAATATCACCTATATAATACATGAACATTATACGTATAATAATAATGATGACAATAACCTAAATACCAATACTTGGAAAATAAATATAATAATAATAATAATAATAATAATAATAATATAATAGTAGTAAACGATATAATAATAGTAATACATACATATATAATAAGGTACAAAATAAAATAATAATTAATATAATAATAATACTATCAAATTTTTAAAGAAAATAACAATAAAAAGAAAAAAAGGACGAAATTGAATTCAAGAGAAAGTGTTTGAGGCGAATTTCAGAATATAAATGAACGAAAGGGACCTATTCAAACACGGGCAAAAACTCAAGGTACCAAAACAGAAATTTTCCCGGTTATTCAAAACGGTGTCGCTGAAAAGGGGACTAAATTGAAAAACAAAACAAAGGTTCGGGCCAAATTTTAAAATTAAAACAAGTAAAAGGGACCTATTAGAACACGGGTGAAACCTTGGAGGGCCAAAACAGCAATTTTCCCGAAGTCCCAAAACGCACAGTAGCATTGGGGACCAAATTGAAACGCGGAGTAAGTTTCCGGGCCGATTTAATATAAGAAATGACTTGATTATAAATTGAAAAGAAAGCGGAAGGACCAATTGCGCAAATTTCCCATATGACGTCAGAGCACGCGGACCTTAAGTGGGTCGGATCGGGTCGACCCGACCCAGGTCGGTTGCTATAAAAGGCCAAATTTTTGGTTTTTGGCTCATTTGGTACCCCGGGGAGAAAAAAAGAAAGGGAAGAGAGGAGAGGAGAAGGAAAGAAGAAAGGGAAGGAGAGGGAAAGAGGGGGAAAGAGAAAGAGGGAAGGAGAAGGAAGAAGCTCCGGGGGGAAGGCTCCGGTGCCGGACCGGTCATCGGACTGGTCATCGGACCGGTCACTGTCCGGTCACCGGCTGGTGACCGGCCGGTGATCGGACCACCGTGCGCGCCGCCGTTCGCCGCCGTTCCGGCCACCGTTCCGGTGGCCGGAAAAGGTAAATTTTTCTAAATTTTTATTTTATTTATTATTTTTTTTAGTTATTAAAATATAAATGCATGTATTTAGATTGACTGTGTATGTGAGAAAAATGGGAGAAACAGAAAGGAAATCTGAGATTACCTCCGATATTAGGGTTTTTATTCTGATTTCGATGGTTCAGGGGTATTCCCTTCGCTGCACTATTTCTGAGATTTACTATTTGTGTTTGAAAGTTTCTGTTTGTGTTGAATGCTTTCTGTTTGTATTGATTTTCGGGGTTCAAAATTCCCATCCTTTTACACTCGATTAACTCGGCTTTTATAGCCCTAAAATTTTACAAATTGTTCTCTTTTTCCTACTTTCTGTCTTGTCTTGTTTAATGCCTTGCAGGAGCTTGGGCGGTGCTGAGATGTGACCAGGGCGGTGCTGCAGTTGCTGAATCAGAACATCAGAGGCTAGGGGCGGCAGCACAAGTGGGTAGTAAGGGGGTTAGGTTGCTAGGGTTTCGGATTTGGGTTCTGTTGATTGGGTTTGTAAAATGTAATTGGGTTATGGGTTTGAAACGGGTTAGGTCAGATTTGGTTGTAATTGGGCTGGTCTGATTGGGTTTGTAATCGGGCTTTTGGTTTTTAATTTTGTAAAGAGACTTGGACTTATTTATTTGGGTTTATTTCTATGTGCAAAATTGGGCTATAACAGCTGCCTCTCTTTGCTCATTGTCGTGCAACGGGAATGAAGCAAAGACATAAAGAAAGGCCAATTTTGCCTGGTCTTGCCAAGTCTTGACTTCCTTTGCGGCTTCTCTTCCTTCGGGTAGCCACTTTCAAGTCCACTGCTTCTTGTAGCTTTCAGTTCAATCTGCTGCAACTTCAGAGGTGTGACTTGTAGCCTCGGTCTATCTCTTCTTCAGGGACATGGAGTTCGCCATGATCTACTCTTCTGCAACTTCAGAGATGAGATCTTGATATCTTCAATTTGTTCCGCTACCACTTTAAGAGGATAAGGCTTGTAACTTCAACTTGTTCCACTGTGACTTCACTGGGGATGCAAGGTCTATATCATTGATTAGCTCCCTTGCAACTTCCAAAGAGGCACAATTTGTACCTTCAACTGGCTCTATTGCAGCTTTAAAGAGGCAAACTCTGATGCCTTCAATCAGCTCCAATCTTCATCCTTCATTGAGATGAAGTCAAAAATTGCTTGACCTGCGCATTCTCGCAATACTAGTCAAATTTTGAAATACAAATTGCAAGTGCCTCAGTGTGCAAACTGAGGCTCAACTCACTTCTCGCGATATGAGTTGACTTTTTTAAAGGATAGAGTTTGAGAATATCTGGACATGAGGTCCGAGGCTTAACTCACCTCTCGCGATATGAGTTAGCCTCTGAGAAACAGAAATTAAGACAAAAATTGAAAAGTCTCAACTCACTTCTCGCAATATGAGTTGATCTCGAAACATAAAATTAAAAGACTAAAATTAAAAGAACTCAACTCACTTCTCGCAATATGAGTTGAGCTTGAAACATAAACTGGAAACTGAGACTAAAGGAGCTCAACTCACCTCTTGCAATATGAGTTGATCTAAAACTGAAATTAAAAGTACTTCGACGTGTCTCGAGGCTCAGCTCACCCCTCTCAATATGAGCTGATTTTAACAACATACTAAAAGTACCTCAACGTGTCTTGAGGCTCAGCTCACCTCTCGCAATATGAGCTGATTTTGAAACATAAAAAAAATAGAATTCGAATGTACCTCGGCATGGCCTGAGGTTTGACTCACTTCTCGCAATATGAGTCAATAACAGAAATTAAAAATACCTCAACGTGTCTTGAGGCTCAACTCACCTCTCGCAATATGAGTCAGATAACAGAAATTAAAATACCTCAACGTGTCTTGAGGCTCAGCTCACCTCTCGCAATATGAGCTGATTTTAAAACATAAATTAAATATACCTCAACGCGTCTTGAGGCTCAGCTCACCTCTCGCAATATGAGCTGATTTTGAAACATAAATTAAAATCACCCAGAATTTCTCACATGGTGGAGTTCAAGTATCTTTTCTTTGATTTGGATAGCTTTCCCAAAACCTTTTGCTCTGTTTGGAATACCTGTATATGTCATGCATGATGTTATCGTGATATGCACCTATTTGCCTTAGATGCATTCATGCCTACATGAACATGTTATGTGCCTTGCATTCGTTTGTCGCGATCTCTTTTCATCACGACTCTCGCAGTGATCTTGCCCCATCTGAGCTTTTGTTCTTGCTTCCGAGCTCTTGCTTTACTTATCATGATGATCTGTTTTCATTGCTTGGATTCTTAAGTTTCTCCTCAGGCTTTGTATCCATCTTTTAAGCTTTTACAAGTAATCTGCGTTTCTCAGATATCACTCGCCTGGTATATGTTGAACTTTTGTTCCTGCTTTGAGACTCTTGTGCCTATCAAGTTTTCTATTCGAGTAATATTCAACATTTCTTTTGTTCAGAGCATGTCATATTACTATTTATCAATTAAATAAACAACATAATGAGATGCATGCAAGTTGTCAGGTAGGTACAAGAAAGAGACTTCATAATAATTTCGAAGGTAACAAACAAAGTCAACCAAGGATAATTGAAAGTGCGATAGAAGAAAAGGAACCATATTAGTGGATACAAATGTTCTAGATATTCAATGCATGAACTCTGCCACGTTTCTCAATCACGAATCTTTCTGAGCAAAACTTCTTGTGTAGAAGATCTCGAGTGTTCAGAAATGCTTCATACTATAGCCTGGTCACTCGGCCCACTGTTCAAAATTGCTTCTGCCCCTTGGGCCCAGATTTGCTTTATTAGGACGCCCTTTTGGGTTTTCATCCTAATGTTCTGTGTTTGACCAAGGCGCCCTTTTCGGGTTTTCACCTTGATCTCCCCATTTTCATTTTCATTTTTTTCATTCATTTTTTTTTTAAGTGTAGTATTTCTTCACAACATCGGAGTTTACTGGATTTGGTAACTCCTTCCCATCCATTTCTGTGAGAATCAAGGCCCCACCAGAGAATGCTTTCTTCACGACGTATGGTCCTTCCCAATTAGGTGCCCATTTCCCTCGCAAATCTTTTTGTATTGGGAGGATCTTTCTCAACACGAGTTCTCCTTCATGGAATTCTCTTGGCCTTACTTTCTTGTCATGGGCGGCGATCATCCGTTTCTGGTACATCTGTCCATGGCAGATTGCCTTCAAGCGTTTTTCTTCGATGAGATTCAACTAATCATATCGAGCTTGGACCCATTCTGCCTCCTCGAGTTTCGATTCCATTAAGACTCGTAGGGACGGTATCTCAACTTCAATAGGTAGCACGGCTTCCATCCCATAGACTAGAGAGAAAGGAGTTGCCCCTGTAGATGTTCGTACGGATGTGCGATATGCGAACAGAGCGAATGGCAGCTTTTCGTGCCAGTCCTTGTAGGTCTCTGTCATTTTGCCGATGATCTTCTTTATGTTCTTGTTAGCTGCTTCAACAGCTCCGTTCATCTTCGGGCGATAAGGCGAGGAATTATGATGCTTTATTTGAAATTGCTTGCACACCTCTGTCATCATTTTATTGTTCAAATTCAAAGCGTTATCTGAGATGATTCTTTCAGGCAAACCATATCGACAAATGATTTCCTTTTTCAAGAACCTACAGACAGCGGCCCTTGTCACATTAGCAAATGAGGCAGCTTCTACCCATTTTGTGAAATAGTCGATGACCACGAAAATAAATCGGTGCCCATTAGAAGCTTTGGGAGAAATCGGCCCTATAACGTCCATGCCCCACATTGAAAAGGGCCATGGAGACGTCATAACATGAAGGGGCGAAGGGGCTACATGAATTTTGTCGCCATAAATTTGACATTTGTGGCACTTTCTTGCGTAGCTAATGCAATCCCTTTCCATCGTCGACCAGTAATACCCGAGTCTCATAATTTTTCTGGACATAGTGAAGCCGTTGGAGTGGGTCCCACATATTCCTTCGTGAACTTCTTCAAGTATTTTCTTGGCTTCAGCAGTGTCAACGCATCTCATAAGCACCTGATCTTTGCCTCTCTTGTATAAGGTGTCTCCATCAAGAACAAATCCCACTGACATTCTTCTGATTGTTCTTTTGTTATTCTCGTTGGCCTGTTCAGGATACGTTTGATTCTTGATGTACTCTAAGATATCATGGTACCATGGTCGTCCATCAGCCTCCTTCTCGATGCTATAACAATGTGCAGGGACCTCGTATATGCTCATCTTGAGGGGCATTATTTCTGTTCCTTTATTTGCTTTGAACATTGAGGCTAAGATGGCCAAGGCGTCAGCCAATTGGTTATCTTCTCGCGGGAAGTAATTAAAAGTTATTTCTTTGAAATCTTTGATTAATTCAGCCACCAGATAGCTGTACTTGATCAACTTTGGATCTCTCACTTCCCATTCTCCGTGGATTTGGTAGATCACTAGAGCTGAATCCCCGTATACCTCTAAGATCTCGATGTTTCGTTCAATGGCTGCCCGTAGTCCCATGATACAAGCCTCGTATTCTGCTATGTTGTTGGTGCAGAAAAAATTGAGTCTAGCAGTGAAAGGATAATGATCTCCTTCCGGTGATACTAAGACTGCTCCAATTCCATGCCCCAGAGCATTCGATGCACCATCAAAGCTCATCATCCAAGGCGTCCCTTTTGATGACTCACATTCTTTCTCTGTGATGCACATTAAGTCCTCATCCGGGAAATCAAATCTCAGGGGCTCATATTCTTCTGTTGTTCGAGCAGCCAAGAAATCAGCTATTGCACTCCCTTTCACCGATTTCTGGTTCACATAGCTGATATCATATTCTGATAACAGGATCTGCCATCGGGCCATCCTCCCCGAGAGTACGGGTGATTCCATCATATATTTTATCGGGTCTAGCTTTGAGATTAACCATGTCATATGATACAACATGTATTGCCTGAGCCTCCTAGCTGCCCAAACCAAAGCACAACAGGATCTTTCGATCGACGAATACCTTGCCTCGTATTCTGTGAACTTTTTGCTGAGGTAGTATATCGCCTTTTCTTTCTTTCCCGACTCATCATGTTGCCCGAGTACACAACCCATTGAGTTTTCAAACACCGTTAAATATAAAATCAAAGGCCTTCCTGGAATTGGTGGCACTAGCACTGGGGAGCTAGACAAATATTGTTTTATTTTGTCAAAGGCCTCCTGGCATTCTTCGTCCCATGCCCCAGGGTTGTGCTTTCGAAGGAGTCGAAAGATGGGGTCACACTGATTGGTGAGTTGAGCAATAAATCGGGAAATGTAGTTTAGCCTTCCCAAGAATCCTCTGACCTCTTTCTGAGTGCGCGGCGGGGGTAGTTCTTGAATGGCTTTTATCTTTTCTGGATCTACCTCTATGCCTTTTTTACTGACGATGAAGCCCAGTAATTTTCCTGAGGTAACCCCGAATGTATATTTAACCGGATTAAGCCTTAGCTGAAACTTTCTCAGTCTTTCAAATAACTTTTTGAGGTTCACAATATGTTCCTCTTCTCCTCGGGATTTAGCAATCATGTCGTCAACATAGACTTCTATCTCCTTATGCATCATATCATGGAACAATGTCACCATGGCCCTCTGATACGTGGCCCCGGCATTCTTGAGCCCGAATGGCATCACCTTGTAACAGAATGTTCCCCACATCGTTATAAAGGTGGTTTTCTCCATATCCTCGGGAGCCATTTTGATCTGATTATACCCCGAAAATCCATCCATGAAAGAAAATAATGAATGCTTCGCCGTATTGTCCACCAATGTGTCGATATGTGGTAAAGGAAAATTATCCTTAGGACTTGCGCGGTTCAGGTCACGATAATCCACGCACATTCGCACTTTACCATCCTTCTTTGGCACTGGGACAATATTAGCCACCCATTCTGGATATCTGGAAGCTTGTAGGAAGCCTGCATTGAACTGCCTCTTGACTTCCTCTTTTATCTTTAGTAGCATTTCGGGCCTCATCCGCCTTAATTTTTGTTGAATGGGTTTACATTCGGGTCTCAGCGGGAGCTTATGAACCATTATGTCCCCGTCCAATCCCGGCATATCCTGATAGGACCATGCAAACACGTCTTTGTACTCATGAAGCAAATCGATCAAATGCTGCCTGGTGTCCTCTGAGAGTGAGGTCCCAATCTTCACTTCTTGCTTATTTTCATTAGTGCCCAAGTTTATTGTTTCAACAGATTCTTGATGAGGTAGAATCTGTTTGTCCTCTTGTTCCACCAACCTTAGCAAGTCAAGAGACGAGACATAGTCTTCGGCATTTCCCTCATCCTCGAATTCTCCTAAACAAACGGTCCTTTCAAAATCGATTTCAAGATTGGTAACGGGTTCGTTCATGTCATTGGCATCTGAACACCTGAAAATTGAATGGGAAAGAGAACACTATAGAGGGACATCCAAGTTTCGGCAACAACAAACAAAACATTATGGCATGGTATGAGGTAAGTGCAAGAACAGGCCGTGAAATGAAAGAATAATTATGGAGTAGATGCAAATGCAAAAAGGTTATGACAAAATGCTTCTTCATTAACATTCATTTAATAGATAAAGAGCAGACGACAGCTCTTACAAAAGAATCCCATTATATTTAGGGACACAAAAAGTGAATATCGGATATTACTCTGAGGAAGACTTGTAAACCACAAGGAGATCTTCAGCGGTCCAATTGTTCAACATGTAACCCGAGGGACAAGGGCGTATCTTTGAAACGTTCTTACTTGTGCCAGCTTCTTCATCAATGACATTTATGCAAACGTTCTGGAAAGCCTTCTCAATGAGTAACAATGGGCTGTGCACACTATCTTGCCCAGGATATATTATTCCAGCAGATGTAAATGTCGTTGACAGATGGGGGTACTCAATGGGTTCCCATTCCGGTTCTCGTCCTAGGGTCCTCGCAACCCTTCTTTCTTGCTCCTTCTTCCACTGTTTCTTCAAGTGATGTGCATTCGGTCGGAATCCTAGACCAAATCGTGCCTTATGAGGTACTGGCTTTAAGGCCCTGACTATCCCTTGATGATGTCTTCCCAAACCTTTCCTTGCTCGGGCCCCTCTCCCTACTGTCAGCTTGATTCCCATTTTAGTATTCTTCGACAGCCTAGGCACGGGAATTCTGTTTCCTTCAGCCACAAATGTGGCATTGACAAACTCAAAGGATCTAAAGGAGCATTCCACGGCGTCTTTGTTCTCTTCGAGGTAAGGAGTGTCTGCAGAGATAGACGCAACAATATCCTCTTCACCCTCAACGGTAACCAAGCAGCCATCCATGATAAACTTTATTTTTTGATGAAGGGATGATGGAACTGCCCCAGCCGAATGGATCCATGGCCTCCCCAGGAGGCAATTATATGAAGGGGTGATGTCCATAACTTGGAACTCGACGTCATAGACATAAGGACCCACTTCTAGAGGGATCTCAATTTTTCCTACAACTTCTCGCCTCGTTCCATCAAATGCCCTCACCGTGGAATGACACGGCCTCAAATAGGACAAATCTATCGGAATTCTGGAAAGTGTGGCCAGGGGCATAACATTAAGTGCTGATCCATTATCAATAAGCACGTTTGGTATTATATAACCCTTACAGCGGGTTGTTATGTGCAGCGCCTTCACAGAGCCTCTACCGTTCGGTGGTATTTCATCATCACTGAAGGAGATGAAATTATCAACGTTCAAGTTATTGATCCACCTATCAAGCTTTTCGACCGATATATTGTTTGCTACGTAGGCTTGATTCAATACCTTTAACAAGGCGTTTCGATGTGGCTCTGAGTTCAATAATAGGGATAATACCGAAATACGTGCAGGTTGTTTACTTAATTGTTCGACCACGTTGTACTCACTGTGTTTGATAAATTTCAAGAATTCCTGTGCCTCTTCTTCATTTACAGGTCTTTTAGTCTCTTGTCGTTCGGGCGGACTTTCCGATTCAACTTCAGCCCCAAACATGGGTACCTTTCCCTTTTGTTTGGAATCATTATTCCTCTTTGCTGGTTCAACTTCTTTGGAATAGCATCTTCCACTCCGGGTAAAATGACCAACTTCTCTGATATTTTTAGCCGCGCCTTGGGATTTTTCACTTTCAGGAGTGACGATATTAACATCGTACTTCCAAGGTATTGCCTTACTATCCTGATACGGAAAAGGCGATGGCGCCTCAATTACCATTTTTGGTTTTACTGGTTCTCTCCTCGCATCATAATATATTATCAATGGTCGCTCAGCAGTGTAAGGGAGATCCGATGATTGACCATCGGAGGCACATATTTCTCCTTCATCGGCCTCTCTTCTTCCGTTGAAGATTTCAATCTCTTTGCTATCCATCATGCCTTGGAGTAGTTCTTTAAATTGCTCACAGGATTGGATATTGTGTCCTATGACTTCATGAAAGTCACAAAAATTTTGACTTTTCATATTTCTTCTCTCGGTTACTCCTCTAAGACGACAGAGTAACCCTTTTTCGAGCAACACCTCCCAGATTCTCTGCAAAGGTGTGCTTATTTCCGAAACGACTCTTCTGGTTTGCAATTCACTTATTTCTTCCACTGCACTTACATTTCTTTCAGCATGATTTGGGAACGGGTCTCCGGTCGCACCACTAGTACCGTCAAAGCGTAAGACACCCGCATCGATTAGTCCTTGGACTCTTCGTTTAAAGGCAATGCAGTTTTCCGTAGAGTGCCCCTGGTTCCCCGCGTGGTATGCACAGCTAGCATTAGGGTCATACCACTTTGGGTACGGGGGTTTCAACGGTGCCATGTAATGAGGAGATATCAACTGTTTTTCCAAAAGCTTAGGGTACAGTTCCCCGTGAGATACTGGAATAGGGGTGAATTGGGGTCTCTCGGGGTTAGGCCTCGCTGGCCTTGGTTCTCCTCTAGGTTGGCCTTGGGTAGAGCCGATATTTTGAGGAAACGTGTTGGCTGGCCTAAGGTTGTTGGTTGCATAGACAGGGTAAGAAGGATAGGGAGGTGGTGGTTGGTAATAGGGGGCTTGTGGTTGATAGAAGTTTGGTGGCGGGTAATTTCGAGGTCGAAATTGATTAGGATATGGACTAGGAGCATAACGGTTTCTGGTTCCCACCATGTGGGCTTCCGGCTCCTTTTTTCTCATAGGCACTGCCTTCTTCGAACCTTCTCCTTCCATTCTTCCACTTTTAACCGCATTTTCTATTAGTTCACCGGATATTACAATGTCCGAGAAGTCCTTTGTGGCGCTTCCCACTAATTTATCATAGAATGGCGCCTTCAGGGTATTGATGAACAAGACTGCTATCTCGGTCTTGGTCAATGGAGGTTCCACCTGAGCCGAGATGTCTCTCCACCTCTGCGCATATTGTCTAAAAGTTTCTGATGGCTTTTTCTCCATCATTTGTAGTGTCATGCGGTCGGGTACCATATCGGAGACATGTTTGTACTGCTCGCAAAATGCCGCTGCCAAATCCTTCCAGGTTCGGATCTTTTCTCTACTGAGTTGGTTGTACCAGCGGAGAGCTGATCCGGTCAAACTGTCCTGAAAACAGTGTATAAGCAACTTGTCTTCATTAACATAGCCTGTCATTTTTCGGCAGAACATAACGAGATGTGCCTTCGGGCATCTCGAGCCCTCATACTTTTCAAAGTCCGGTGCTTTGAATTTTGGAGGTAGGATCAGGTCCGGTACCAGACTAAGTTCTTTAGCATTTAATGCCGAGAAGACTTCAGTGCCTTCTATTGCTTTAAGTCTTTCTTCCAAACTTCTATACTTTTCTTGGACTTCTTGATCTTCTATCCTTAACCTAGCGATTTCTGCCGGATCGTCTAGGTCAGGGACAGGTGGATCAACCGGAGCAGTTCCTGGGTTTGCCACAAATACTCCCTGTCCTATAGGAGGGGGTGTTACAGGCCGTTGTTCTATGCCCGCGGGTCCTCCCTGTGTGTATCCTCTATATGTCACGTGAGGCGGAGTAAACCCAGGAGGGTAGGGCAGATCCTGATCAAGATTCACAACCTCAGGGTTTTGTATAGGTCCCTTTCCTTTGACTAGGGCCGACATCATTTCCATCATTTTAGCCAATTGGTCCTTCTGTTCAGTGGATTCCTCCCGAGACCTTATCATCAACTCTCTCGTCTCCTGCTGCGACCTGGCTAACTGTTCCTGTAATTCTTTCTGAATTCTCTCCATCCTTTCAATTCTTTCGTTAAACTCAGCCTCCATTGCTCTAGCTTGTCGACGTGTTCTATACGTATGATGTGATTCCAGGTTTACAACGTCGCAACTGCGCATTATATGATTCTACTCTTTAGCAAACGATCGTGGGATATGCAGTAAATGAATGAATGAATGAATGTCAAATGTTAGTTATGAATGCACGTCAAACGTTAGTTATGAATGCATATGCAAAAATCGGTGTTGATTCCAGACAGCCCCTATCTAGGCATTTCATTAATCAAAAGAGTCTATTTACAAAATGTTTTTTCATCATTTGATCCAGCTTTTATACAAACTTCCTTGCTACATTGCCGTAATTCTTCACCCGTTCCAAGAATTCTGATATGCTCGATCTCTGTCTAGGCGGGAATTGGCAACTAAGACTCTCAGCTTCATCCGCTATTTGCATTATGTGCATGGCTGCCGTACGAATCTCGTTGATCAAGTATTTGAGATTTTCATCCTTTTCGCAGATGGCTCTTTCGTACGCGTGGGTATCTCTATCATACTGACCCTTCTTTTCTTCCAAAGCTTCCAAGAGAGTATCTAGTTGTTGTTGTCGGGCTTGTAGTGTGTCTTCTAAATCCCGTATCGTTTCTTTCAATTCTTGACACTTAGCTCGACTAGTCATCAGTTCAACAGATGTAGCTTCATACTCAGCAGACTTCTTTCTTAACTCTATTGCAGCCCGTGCAGCCTTTCCTTCTTCTTTCTTTGCTTTTCCTTTCCAAAATTCCATCCCACCTTTAACGTTACTCAATTCCTCTTTCCATTCCGCTGACGACTTGCCCAGCCCGCTGTTCTTGATGGTGCCTCTTAACTTTTTATTTTCCAGATGAAGATCTCTTAAGTCGTTTCTTACGACCTCGGCTTCTTTTTGCACCTTTTCGGCCCTGGATCTTTCAATTTGAACATCGATCTTCAGCTGATAGTTTTCTTCTTGAAGAGCACTAAGGTCTCGTAACATTTTTATCTTATCGCGTTTGAATTCTTGTCTCGCCGTCTCTAACTCGGATGGAATTTCATTCGAAAAAGGATTCTGAAAGGCGTAATCTGCCGATGAGACTTGCAAACTACTCATCCGTTGCTTTCTCCATGCATCGTAGTCCTGGGTGATAGTGTCAGCATATAAAGCCAACTTCATCAGATGAATTCTTTTCCAAGCCTTTGCAGTGTCTCGGACTTTCTTCATATAACCTTCGCCCGCAAAAACAAACTCTGACTGAGCCAGACCACTGGTGGCGGGTATAAACTGTCGTGAAGAGAACTGTCTTTGAACCAAAAGAGGAGCGTGACCAATCCCTCCCCACAATCCAAGTAGTGGTATCCAATCTTGGTTTTCGACCTTGTATAACAGAAGCGAAGGGCGTATCCACGGCGCTCTCCATACTATGTCCTCGGCACGCAAGTTCTGAAACACTGAGACCCAATGCTGCTCAGTAACCTCTTTCGGCCACTCTTTCTTAAGGTGAGCTTCCAACGGAGCAAATGTCTTCGAAAACATGTGGAACGGTGTGCGCTCTACCTTCCAAAAGTGACTCAAAATCCAAACGTTAAGTAGCTGCGCGCATCCGATGAATCGTCCTTCCCCTCTTTTCCTGCAACTGCTCAAAGATCTGAAGGTCTCTGCTAGGATGGTTGGGGCAGGGTTGATACCTTGCTTCAACTTTTCAAAGAAATCCACTACCGCTACTTCTATATGTCCGAGAGTCTTCGGAAAGACAACTAAACCATAGATAGCCAAAGCAAACAAATTTATCCGTTTCAACATGTCAGGATGGTTTAAAACCAGGTCTCGTAGGGAAAACCATGGGACGCAGCTGATTTCATTCTTTTTCTTTATTTGCTTTTCGGCCCATGCATCGGTCATATCCGTCAGCCTTACTAACTTTTTCCTGAATGTCATCGGCTTGGGCTCTTTGACATATATTTTGTAGGTTTGCATGTTTTCGATACGCAGCAGAGCAGCATACTCCTCTATCGTAGGGGTCATATCTTCTTGGTTGAATGTGAAACACTGATAACCCGGATCCCAAAATCTGATCATAGCTTGAATCAATCTTTCGTCTACTTTGACAGCAATCAGATGGGCTATGTCCCCGTACTTTTTGGTGAAAATACCTCGAGTATCTGAATCCCACTGATTCCAGATCCAAACCAAGTCTTCAAGGTTGTTTTGACGGACATTCACAGTCACCCGCTCGGGTAGATTGACAATGCATCCTTCTACCAGGCTGTCTCCCTTTTCTCTTTGAGTCCTCAAAGACCAGTCCCGAACCACGGTGTTTGTCTCGGTCGTTTGTACAATTGACTCTTCCATTTGAAACCCGTTTTTGGCAACTAATCTTTAGTCAACACCGTCCTATTATGATGCCTATGATGCACGATGAGGAATAAAACAAAGACAATCAAACTCGGTTAGTGATCAGATATAAATGAAAATAAATTAAAGCATTTAAGCTACCGGATTCAATTTACCAAATAGATCCCATCCCCTTATATACAAAGTGAAAGTACGAAAGGTGAGAGGCATTTCTCCCGTGTGCCTATTTTGGTATCTACTAAACGGACAGAGGTTCGGCATGGTTCTAGCTGGGTGGCTCGTACAGTTCATTATATGTGGTTTTAGGTTCTAGACAGGTACCCGAATTGTCTGTACTGTCATCTACTAAGATTAGTACAGAACCTCGGTCATGGCCCATCATAGGCTTACGAGATCAATTCGGGGGATTACATTTACTTATGCCTATGCGGAGGGACGAGTTATCTCACGAAAGCATAAGTCATATGTAATCCGAAAGTATTCACTAGCCTGTGCGGAGGGACGAGTTAACTCACGAAGGCGTAGCGTTTACTTTCACTTAAGAGGGACGGAGCCCGGGTATAGAGCTCATGTTATGCAACAATGCACGTGAACGGTGTGTGGGGAGAAACTCACAAACCTTTCGTTTTATTTTAAAAACCAGACTTAGAGAACCGAAGCTTAGAAATTTAGAGCTTCAAAACAAGTAAACAAGAAGTTAGAAAACATTTACAATGAGATGCGAGTACATGATTTCTGCAAAATTTTGAGGATCACAACTAAATATTAATTTGAAAAGGCATTTCGAAAATTTTGACAACGCATTTGATTCGATTCGACTCTCGAGAGCTGGTCCCCAGTGGAGTCGCCAGCTGTAGCGACGAAAAAATTTTAAAGCTTAGGTCGCTAATTGTGGCGATTTAAAATCTTGAAAACGAATTTTGATTTTTATGAAAGCAAAGGAGTCGCCACCGATCCTTTTTCTTAGGTGTGATCGGACACCTATTAAAACCTCTTTTGGCTGAAAAATTCGTTTTTTAAGTAAAAAGGCTAAATTTAGGTCTACGTTAAAGTCCAGAGAAAAATAGGGTTCGGGAGTCGGTTACGCGCGGGGAAGGTATTAGCACCCCCGCGACGCCCAAAATTGGTATCTTTCAAATATACGTTGTCTTAATCTTCAAAAATACGAGTTCAATTTAAGATTTAGTCGTGATCCGATTAAGATACTGAAGGTTTTTCATTGAAAAGGATATCCCGCTTTTAACACGAGCCACTCGTGATTCACCCAACATAGCGATGAAATCACCGGCTTAATGTTAGAATCGGTATATTGCCTTATTTATTAAAAGCGTGAGAAATTATTATTTCGAAATAATGAATGCTAAGGTGGAAAAAAGTGAAACATAAGGGTAGAAATATATTGAAACAAACAATAAACATGACAATCACTTTTAACATGAAATAGAAATAAGTATATGTGTAGTGAAAAGTAAGATGAAAACATAATAGTAAAATGCTAATGATGCTATATACTTATACATATATATATGTGTAAATACTTTAATATATAATGTAGATGGAAAGTTTACATAAAATGATATCAAAGATACAGTATATGTATAAACATAATCCATACATAATAATTCAGAAGGAAAAAATAAATGTATAAGTATACATAAAATAATATTGAAATATACATGTGATATATATACAAACTATATATACAAACTATACAGGATAGTATGAAATATGTACATAGTACAGTTACCAAAATATATATATACAAGATGATAAAATATATATGTAATATTGTATGAAAAGATATGTAATATTCAAAAATGTAATATCTGAATATGTACGTATAATATAGTATTTAGATATATATATAATGCCTACATGGTATAATATTAGAATACGCGCAAAAATGTAGTATTAAAGAAATATATACATAGGAATATATAAACAATATTAAAATATATATGCAAAAAAAAATGTAAAACCTGTTTAGCGTAGTATTAGGAATATATATGTAATACATATATATAGGAAATAATAATTGTTAAAAGCAAACTATTAATAAATCTATTTAAATAGATATGGGCATACATAATGATAAAATAAAAATAAAAAAAACCTAACATACAAGCATATGACATAGTATAAAATATCACCTATATAATACATGAACATTATACGTATAATAATAATGATGACAATAACCTAAATACCAATACTTGGAAAATAAATATAATAATAATAATAATAATAATAATAATAATAATAATAATAATAATAATAATATAATAGTAGTAAACGATATAATAATAGTAATACATACATATATAATAAGGTACAAAATAAAATAATAATTAATATAATAATAATACTATCAAATTTTTAAAGAAAATAACAATAAAAAGAAAAAAAGGACGAAATTGAATTCAAGAGAAAGTGTTTGAGGCGAATTTCAGAATATAAATGAACGAAAGGGACCTATTCAAACACGGGCAAAAACTCAAGGTACCAAAACAGAAATTTTCCCGGTTATTCAAAACGGTGTCGCTGAAAAGGGGACTAAATTGAAAAACAAAACAAAGGTTCGGGCCAAATTTTAAAATTAAAACAAGTAAAAGGGACCTATTAGAACACGGGTGAAACCTTGGAGGGCCAAAACAGCAATTTTCCCGAAGTCCCAAAACGCACAGTAGCATTGGGGACCAAATTGAAACGCGGAGTAAGTTTCCGGGCCGATTTAAAATAAGAAATGACTTGATTATAAATTGAAAAGAAAGCGGAAGGACCAATTGCGCAAATTTCCCATATGACGTCAGAGCACGCGGACCTTAAGTGGGTCGGATCGGGTCGACCCGACCCAGGTCGGTTGCTATAAAAGGCCAAATTTTTGGTTTTTGGCTCATTTGGTACCCCGGGGAGAAAAAAAGAAAGGGAAGAGAGGAGAGGAGAAGGAAAGAAGAAAGGGAAGGAGAGGGAAAGAGGGGGAAAGAGAAAGAGGGAAGGAGAAGGAAGAAGCTCCGGGGGGAAGGCTCCGGTGCCGGACCGGTCATCGGACCGGTCACCGTCCGGTCACCGGCTGGTGACCGGCCGGTGATCGGACCACCGTGCGCGCCGCCGTTTGCCGCCGTTCCGGCCACCGTTCCGGTGGCCGGAAAAGGTAAATTTTTCTAAATTTTTATTTTATTTATTATTTTTTTTAGTTATTAAAATATAAATGCATGTATTTAGATTGACTGTGTATGTGAGAAAAATGGGAGAAACAGAAAGGAAATCTGAGATTACCTCCGATATTAGGGTTTTTATTCTGATTTCGATGGTTCGGGGGTATTCCCTTCGCTGCACTATTTCTGAGATTTACTATTTGTGTTTGAAAGTTTCTGTTTGTGTTGAATGCTCTCTGTTTGTATTGATTTTCGGGGTTCAAAATTCCCATCCTTTTACACTCGATTAACTCGGCTTTTATAGCCCTAAAATTTTACAAATTGTTCTCTTTTTCCTACTTTCTGTCTTGTCTTGTTTAATGCCTTGCAGGAGCTTGGGCGGTGCTGAGATGTGACCAGGGCGGTGCTGCAGTTGCTGAATCAGAACATCAGAGGCTAGGGGCGGCAGCACAAGTGGGTAGTAAGGGGGTTAGGTTGCTAGGGTTTCGGATTTGGGTTCTGTTGATTGGGTTTGTAAAATGTAATTGGGTTATGGGTTTGAAACGGGTTAGGTCAGATTTGGTTGTAATTGGGCTGGTCTGATTGGGTTTGTAATCGGGCTTTTGGTTTTTAATTTTGTAAAGAGACTTGGACTTATTTATTTGGGTTTATTTCTATGTGCAAAATTGGGCTATAACACCCATTTAGAAATTGAGCCGAGCTTCAAGTAAAGCTTTTTTTGCCTGAGCCCAACCCCGCCCGAATATGAAACTTAAAAAAAAAACTGATTTTTTCATTGTTTTTGTTGTTTTTATTATTTTTTTCTTACTATTTTTTCCACTATTTTGCTACCATTTCACAATTATATTACTACTATTTTTTTGTTATTATTTTGATATCATATAACTCTTGTTTTATTGTTATTTTTGTTACTATTTTTCACATTTGCTTGTTCGGTTACATTGATATTAGTGTTATTTAAGTATATATATATTTTAATTATTTTTAATTTGTTGGGAAGTATTTGTTTTTCTTATTTTTAATATTTTTGATATATTATATTTTTTTAAAAATTATATAAAAATAATATGGGTAGGCCGGGCCTGGCCGAACCTGAGTTTTAGTATTTTTATCTAGGTTAAGTTTGGACAAAATTTTAAACCCATTTTTCGAGATGGGCCCGGCTTATAGACATCTCTACTCAAAGTCAAATCATATCTTACTAAAATTTTTAATTAAATTTTTATATGATAAATTATTTTTAAATTTTAAAAAAATTATTTAATTTTAGAATTTTTTTAAAATTTATGATCCATTTTTATAATACACATGAATGTCACGTGGAGTTTTCCAATTAGATTGAAGTGTCACGTGGCACATTCTAATTTTGATGGACTAAACTGATTAACAAGAATGTAGTTTTAAGTGTCAATTTAGATTAAAAAAAAATCAAGTTCATAATAAAAATAGGAATATAGTTTTAAGTGTCAATTTAGATTAAAAAAAAATCAAGTTCATAATAAAAATAGGAATGTAGTTTTAAGTGTCAATTTAAATTAAAAAAAAATCAAGTTCATAATAAAAATAAAAATAATTTAAGTTTTTTTAAGGTTTTATCGAGGTCTCTCCTACTGTTAAAGTGTTCATCATTTTCATTTAAAAAAAAAAAACCATGACTATAAGTTTGGAGTGCATTTAAGGTTTATGTCTAGATAAGCATCGGAAGATTTTTTTTTATTTTTTATCATAGATTCTACTAGCTTTTGGGATTATTATTACGTATACCAAATATGAGAATAAAAAAATTCGGTAAAAGTATATAAAGGTTGTCATATTAAGAATTAAATTGTTTTTTTATATTTACTTAAAAAATAGTTAAATTAGATTTAATATAATAGATTAAAGAGTAAATTAATTTTTTTGTTAAAAAATCATCTATTTTTATTGTTAAAAATTGACTTTTTTATTAAAATAACCTAAAAAAATTAATTAATTATTAAAATAACCCACCTTTTTAATTAAATACAAAAATAACACAAAATCTATAGTAAAAGTTGGTGGAGCTAAATTATATGGCGCCACCAACTTGCCACATCAGCAAGGGGCATAAAAATAATTTTTTAGTGGAGCCATGTTGAATGGCGCCACCTATATAAAATACAAGGGAAATGCTGTAAAATCTAGAAAATTGGGGGCTTTTAAAACAATTTCTCATTTTTGGTGGAACCATTTTAAATGGCGGCACCACCTGTCACTCTATGCCCGTTTCAGTTTTTTTTAACTTTTTTTTAAATTTTGTCTTTTTCTTTAATTTTTTTTCTTTTTTGAAGTTTTATATTTTTTTCTTATTTTATTTTGTTTATTTAATTCATATTATTAATTTTAAAAAATTTGTAATGTATATTTAAAATGTTTTATAATATATTTTGTAAAATTTTAAATATTATTTTTAAATTATTTTTTTAAATTTAGATATATATTTCTGAAATTATTTTTTATAAATTTTAAATGTATATTTTTTAAATTATTTTTGAAATTATTAGTTTTATAATATTTGAAATGTATGTTTAATATTTTATTAACTTTACATTAAGATTTGAAATTATTAATTTTATAATATTTTTCCACATTTTATAATATTTTAAATGATTTTAAATATTTTTTTAATTTTACATAGAATTTTTTAAATTATGATTTTTATTTATTTTTAAAAATATTTAACCTTTTTGAATTTTTTATAAAAATTTTATTTAAAAATTTTAAATGTTTAAATGTTTTAATTATTAAAAAATAAAAACAAATAATAAATTTAAAAGATCATATCTTTAAAATATTTAATTTTTTTATATTATTAAAAATATCGTTAATATTTAAAAAATAATATTTAAAATTTAAAAAATTAATTTGAAAAATATACATTTAAAATTTATAAAAAATAATTTCAAAAATATATATCTAAAATTTAAAAAAATAATCTAAAAATTATATTTAAAATTTTAAAAAATATATATTATAGAATATTTCAAATATACATTATAAATTTTTTAAAATTAATAGTAAAAAATAAATAAATTAAATAATCAAGAAAATAAGAAAAAATATAAAACTTCAAATAAAATAAGAAAAAAATTAAAAATTTTAATGTAAAAAACTCCATGTAAAATTAATAAAATATTAAACATACATTTCAAATATTATAAAACTAGTAATTTCAAAAATAATTTGAAAAATATACATTTAAAATTTATAAAAAATAATTTCAAATATATATATCTAAAGTTAAAAAAATAATTTAAAAATAATATTTAAAATTTTAAAATATATATTATAAAATATTTTAAATATACATTACAAATTTTTAAAATTAATAATATAAATTAAATAAAATTAAATAAACAAAATAAAATAAGAAAAAAAATACAATGCCAAAAAAGAAAAAAATTAAAGAAAAAGACAAAATTTTAAAAAAAATTAAAAAAAAAAGGGCAGAGGTTGGCAGGTGGTGGCGCCATTTAAAATGGCTCCACTAGAAATGGAAAATTGAAAGCCCATCTTCTCATAATTTTTTAAATTATGATTTTTTAAATATATTTAAAAAATTGTATGTAAAAATTATTAGTTGTTTAAATGTTTTATATTATTAAAAATATGGTTAATATTTAAAAAATAATATTTAAAATTTTAAAAAATTAATTTGAAAAATATATTTTTAAAATTTATAAAAAATAATTTCAAAAATATATATCTAAAATTTAAAAAAATATTTTAAAAATAATATTTAAAATTTTAAAAAATATATATTATAAACATTTAAAATATACATTTAAAATTTTTTAAAATTAATAATAAATAATAAATAAATAATAAACAAAATAAAATAAGAAAAAATATAAAACTTCAAAAATAGTAAAAAAAGAAAAAGACAAAATTTAAAAAAAAGTTAAAAAAAAAAAGAAAACCGGCAGAGGGTGTCAGGTGGTGGCGCCATTTAAAATGGCTCCACCAAAAATGGGAAATTATTTTAAAAGCCCCCAAATTTTCCAGATTTTGTTGTATTTCCTTCTATTTTATTATGCCTCTTGCTGACGTGGCAAGTTGGTGGCGCCATATAATTTGGCTCCACCAACTTTTACTGTAGATTTTAGAGTATTTTCGTATTTAATTAAAAAGGTGGGTCATTTTGATAATTAATTAATTTTTTTCGGTTATTTTAATAAAAAAACCTTAAAAATCAGTTCATATATGTCAAAAACAATAGAAATAAATATTTTTTTTCAATAAAAATATTTAGTTTACTTTTTAATTTTATAAAAACTAGTTTATGTTTTAATTATGTTACAATTTATGAAAGGGGCAAAATAGAGTGTATAAATTGATGAATCAGATATTGGATTCCATCCTCTGCTATTCTTTTTAATGTTTATTTTATTCGTAATATCACCTGAGGTTCCTTTTTTCATCCTTCTCAAAGTGGATATTCACTCTTCTGAAGCAAAAAGTAAAAAATGGAAAAGCAACACATTATGATTACATAACAAAGTTAAAGTCGGTTTGGTTGGATTACAAATACAAGTATTCAGAAATAGGAAGTAGGTTTTGAATGAAGTAAATAAAACAGTTTGGAATTGCATTCATCTAAGTCTCGGGATCAAAAAAGACTTGAAATCAGGATCAGCCCATTCTATTGATGCCCACAACTCCATTGGCTCTAGCCACGTAATAGCAGGTTCAAGTGGTGAAGATGGTCCAACTTGGGGAAGTTTAAAAGGCATCCTTTTTAATTTCGGACAATACATTACATAAAGCCATTTAAGAGATTCACAAATCATTACTGCATCAACACTGTAAATACTCTTCAATTTAGGTAAATCTCTCAATAACATTTTCTTCAATCGTGGAAGACAAAATTCCATGGTAACCCTTTGGAAAGATGCTATTATTTCCTCCAGTTGGTCACAATTCGAAACATCAAGCTCTTCTAAATTTGGCGGCACACAGTTTGGAGAGAACAACGTTTCCGTATATTTTACATTACTTATTTCAAGAATTTTAAGAGAGGGAAAGTTGCGAAGTGAAGTTAAGAAAAACCTGGAGAAAATCGGGTATTCTTCTTCATGAGACTTGAAAGAGGAATCACGGACAATCAATTTCTCAATGTGACGTGGAAGCATAATCTGATTGGGATAGACACTTCCAACCTTTAATTCAGTCGTTTTTGATGCATCTTTTTGCGCTTTCCATCCCATTTCATTATCACCCACAACGATAAAGTATTGACGAGGCTCTTCTCGACCATGAAAAGCTTGGACATACATGTTCAAGTTGTGAAAGTCGTAAAACCGCCCTTCAAAGGTTTCCAATTTCTTCAACTCACCAACCTCTTTTCCACTTATGAACGCTCCACCAACCTCTTTTCCACTTATGAACGCTCCACCAACATTCAATTCTTGAAGGCAAGAAGGTCTGGGGAATATTCCATTCGGGATCTCATCTATGTTCCTACAACGTAGTTTTAGGCACTTGAGGCTCGACAAGTTTTGCATTCCATGAGGGACTTCCTTGATAGCTGTTCCTCCAAGATCCAACTCCTTTAAAGCTCGAAGATTTGACAGTGATGGCACATACTTTAAACGAGAACAATCAGCAAGCAACAACGCAGTGAGATTCTTCAAATTTGATATGGAATTTGGGAGACTCTCAATATGATTCCAAGAAAGATCAAGAACCTCGAGTCCATCCATATGGCTGAAGAAACCTTCCGGAATACTCCTAATAAAACAATGAGACAGCAACAATGTTGTGAGCATCGGACACCTTGGTGGTGACATTTCCAAGGGATACAAAAAATTTAACCTCCCATTCCAAATCAATGAAACCTTCTCCAAATCCTCACTCCATTCTTGCACATTTGGTGGCTCCCTTAATCCCATTCCTGCTTTTACAAAAAATCGAGGTTTTGCACTTGTGATATGTAATGCCATATCCCTTACAAGATCGTGCATCTTTACACGTCTTTCATCTTCAGTTTCAGAAAAAACTGATACCCGGAGCCCAAATTTGCCCAATACCCAGGCAGCCCAAATACCCGGACCAACCCCTAACCCTAAGCCCGTTTCCCTGAGCCAACTGATGCAAGGGCCAAACCCTAGGTGCGGCGCACCTAGGGTCTTCTGAAGCGACCACCGTCAGCGCAAAGGGCGCACCTACCCTCGGAAGCAACCACCAGAAGCTGTTCACTAAACCCATCGTATCACCGCCACCTGCAAGTAATAAATGGAAACGACAGCAACGAGCAGCGCACAGTAGGGAAACAGTAGTCAAACCAATTTTTATATTACATTCTATTTGGCTATAAAGCCATTGAAAAAATAGAGAGAAAAGGGGGGACTTTTGTAACGCCCCTAACCCGAATCCGTCACCGGAATAGAGTTACGGAGCATTACCGGAGTTATCGATTTATTTATCAGATATTTTCACTTCATCTAACATTCATATTTGAAACCAATTAAAATTAAACATATTGTCCCTTAAACGTGCTTAATTTTCCTCGACATGTTTTACTTGAATTTATGGTCTCAACATACTTAATTTTCTTGTATCAATGTATCAATGAAAATCACATATTTACATGTCATGATAAATATTATTCTCTTGCCTTTTCTTCATAAACATAAATTAAGTAATTCATTATATCAATATTTCATGTATTTAAAAATACAATTCAAGTTACACTGACTTATCTCGTTGCTTATTCATGTTTATAATTTCAATAATCTTATATATTTTCTTTTCCACTTTCTAGTCTCATATTTGAGTCATCCGGATCTCTATAAATAAAGATGATCGTCATTTTCATTTATTTCATGTTCTAATACATTCGACTAATGCTCTAAACAAAATTTACCGTTTTGCCCCTAAACTTTTAATTAATGACGATTGCATCCTTAGGCTCAGAAAATAAAATTCTTGCAATTTAATCCTTATTTCTTGCCGTTATTCTCATACATATTGATAACAACCCATGAATTCTATAAAATATTAAAATTTTCTATAGTTTTACCACTTTTTCAATTTAATCTTTAAAACATGTTTTCCCCCGATCTTGAACTAAGTTAATAATTCCATTCAATTTTGCAATTTTAAATAATAAAATAATCCATTTCATGCAAATTAGTCATTTCTAACATTTTTACAAAATTTCCCATAAAGTTTTACTTTTATTTAATTTAGTCCCTGAGCCTAAAATATGCAAATTAACCATGCTAGCTGAATATTCTTACATATTTTCCTCCTCCTTCTCTCCATTCCACATCCTTAATTTATATAACATGCTATAAGTAACATTATCAATAATTTCACTATTTACTTATTTATATTCAAAACTGTCCATCCATGTCATAGTCGCTAAATTATTTTTATCTTGAGCTACAGAACTCAAATTTAAGATCCAATAATTTTCCCTGAAACTAGACGCACATATCTTCTTACCATAATTTTTCCAGAATTTTTGGTATGGCCAATTTGTACAGTTTATTCATTAAAGTCTCCCCTGTTACACAGTCCGATAGCTCTGACCTCTCTTCACTAAAATTTCAATTTCTCTTTATACCGAATTCAAAAGATGTTCATGTTTATTTATTATAAAAATAGGCTCAATAAGGATTCCAACCATATAAATCATGTTCCATAACTATTTTTGTACGATTGTTAATGATTTTTACAAATCAGAACAGGGGATCACGAAATCAATCTAAACCAGTCTCACAAAAATGTAAATATCTCAAGATACAGAATTTCTTTTCTTTCTCTGTTTCTTTTATATGAAAATACACTCAATAATCTTTAATTCCATATCTTACTCATTCTATAATTCAATTTCTACAATTTTTGGTGATTTTTCAAATTTAGACCACTGCTGCTGTCCAAAACAGTTTTAGTGCAAAATATTGATTTTCATTTTGCCCCAAATTTCACAATTCATACAATTCAGTTCTTGCTCAATTAGCCCCTCAATTAAGATAATTTTCTCTATTAATACTTTTCATAGACATTATAAGTTATTTCATAACTATTGAAATTCAGAATTTCCACATAAAATTCTAACTTCAAACTCTTTTACAATTAGGTCTCAAACATTCACTTTCTAATCAATTCTTTTAATAAAATCAGCATATAAACAATTTAAAACTCTAATTCCATGCAAAATCATCATTTACTTCCAGCACATATTCATGGCAACTTTCAATTTCTTTCATAGAATAAAAAACTAATGAATTCAACAAGTGGACCTAGTTGCAAAAGTCACAAAAACACAAAAATTTCAAGAAATAATCAAGAATTGAACTTACTTGAAGTAAAAATATGAAAAACCAGCTTAAGGGAACTCTTCCATGGCGTTTTTGCTCATGAGAATGCAGAAAAATAAAGAGAAATCTAGATAATTCCACTTTAGTCCTAGCTTTATTAAGTAAATTTTGCAATTTTCCAATTTTTCCCTGAATTCTCCTTATTTTCTTGCTGATTTCATGCCCTTGCCGTCCAGCCCAAATAGACCTTGGGTCTATTTCCCTTTTAAACCCTCTTTCTTTTATCATTTAAGCTATTTAATCATTTCTCACAATTTTGCATTTGATACAATTTAGTTCTTTTTGTTCAATTAACTATCAGAACTTTAAAATTTCTTGACGAAACTTTAATACTAACTTATTAATACTCCATAAATATTTATAAAAATATTTATGGCTCGATTTAAAATTCCCAAGGTCTTGATACCTCATTTTCGATTCTAATTATTTTAATATTTATTTTTAGTACACTATTCACTATTTCAAAATTTTTCCTAACTTCACATTTAACTTATACTCACTAAATTAATAATATTTCGTACTCATTTGTCGGATTTAGTGATCTCGAATCACTGTTTCGACACCACTAAAAATTAGGTTGTTACAACTTTTGATTTCTATTATCTCATTTTCGGCTAGAAGCAGAGGCCAAAAACGATTGTATGAGTCCCATCCTTTGTACACAAAAAATCAAAAATAAGAACACAAGAAGGTTGATTTCGATTTTCCTTTTTTTTCTTTTCGTTTTTCTGTTTCTATTCTACTATCTTTGTTTGCAAATTTGTTTTAAATACTAAGTAATAAAAGAAGAGAAAATGGGGGAACCTTACCGAATCCTCCGCAATCGCGACGTCGGGGAACCCATCTCTGTCGTCGGATTTAGAAAGGGGAGGAAGGGAGCCCTTATTTGTCTATGCATATAGATCTTGTGAGCCCAGCCCTACGGGCTACTTGGGACTAGCCAAAAGGGTCCCTTTCCGCGCAATATCAGTCGATGGCCAACATAACAGTGTGATGGACCTCCGATGATCCTCATATGCCAGCGGTGAGGGGTTTCCAAACCCTAGCATGGCAGCAGCAAAAGAAGAACCAGGGGGTGGCTGCTGTGTTCTTTTTTTAAAAAAATAGGGAAACGTTTAAGTGAAAAAAAGAAGGAAGATAGGGTTTTAGCCTATCACATAAAACGGCACTGTTTAGGTGCCGACCCGTTCCGACCCGACCCGGATAAAGGGGGATCCGCGTGTTTTGTGCTTTTCGGGCTAATTGTGCGTGCGGTCCCTCCGCGTTTTCGTTCCTTTGGATTTGGTCCCTTTCGCTCTTTTCTTTGCCTTTTGATTTTACCCTTCAATTTCAATTCAGTTACATTTAAGTCCTCGTTTGAATGATGCGTTTTGGAACTCGGGATATTTGCGTTCTTAACCCCCGTGAGTCCATGCGCATTACATTTTTAGCCATTCTCGGTTTTATTCTTACCTGATTAGCCCCGAGACTTTCGTTTTAAGCTCAATTTGATCCTTTCCCCTTTCATTATTTTCAAATTTGGCCCAGGTTTTCTGTTTCATGTTTAAATTGGTCCCTTTCTATTATTTTGAGTTCTTTATTATTATTATTATTATTATTATTATTATTATTATCATCATCCTTATTATTACATTTACTACTATTAATATCATTATATATGCACATTATTACTGTTATTTTATCATTTTTACTATATTACTAATATATTATCTTGTTATTTCCATTATTATTTTCACATTATTATTTACATATATATAAATACTTTTATGTACTTATTATGCATATTTTCAATATTATTTCTTTCGCATACATTAGGTATATATATTAACATTATTAGTCATATTTTTTTTCTATACCATTTTATATATATATATATATATATTTTTATATACTATTATGTATATATATGTTTATATATTACGTATATGTATTTTTAGTATTATATTTTTATATCATGTATATATATTTAATATTATGTATTTACATTTTCATATATTACATACGTGTATTTTAGTGTTATATTTTCATATATTATATATATATTCTAATACTATTAGGTATATGCTAGTATGTGTATTACATATAGATTTCTTTTTATTCGTTATTTTCAACTTTATATTATGTTTAGTATTATTTAAAATATCATACCTCATTATTGCTTTTTTAATATTATTATATTAATATATTAATATTATTTTCTCATTATCAATATTTTTTTTATACGTATATCATTTCTACTATATATATATCATTTCTACTATATATATATAAACTGTACATACTTTTATATGTATTGTTATTATTTTTTTTTACTCTATTATGTATATATTATATTTACATACTTATATATTTTCTTTAACATTATAGTATTATATTTCTTACCATTGTATGTATATATTTCTAATACTACATATTGAATATTTTTAAACCGTTATTATTTATATATGTGCGAATTTATGTGCGCATTTATGTATTGTGTTAATAGTTGTTTTTTATCATTTTTAATATATTACGTATTTTTGTAATATTATATCTTGGTGCATTGTTCAAAGCAATATTGTTACATGTGTTTATTCCATGATTTTTGTTATATTGTAATTTCATGATTTTAACTCAAGTTTATTCTGCTTCACATTAAATGCTTTAAACCATTTTCAAATTTGTCGATTTAAACAATTTTAAATCAAGGCAATGTTCGGTAGTTAGAAATTCAAGAAAATCGTACCCTAACTTACTGGGTTTCGATTTTTCTCGTTTAATCTAAATAGCCGAATATCCTTTTAGATTTTCATATAAAAAGCGCGCTCGTTCCCAAAAGCTCTAAGCGTCGTATCCTAACTTACTGGACGTGACGTTCTATTGCTTCGAGACGAGAATGGTTTTTAAACATTCTTTTCAATTTATTCGAATTGTTTTTAACAAAAAGGGATCGTTTTACATTTCATCCAAGTTTTCGAATATTCGATATTAAGGCATTAATTAGTCAACTAGGTACCAATTTTGGGCGTATCGAGGGTGCTAATCCTTCCTCGTGCGTAACCGACTCCCGAACCTATCTTTCTGATTTTCGTAGACCAAAACCGTTGTTTTAATAAATTGAAACATTTTATTAAAATGATCAACTTTTACGAGGTGATCCGATAACACCTCAAAATAAAAATCGGTGGCGACTCCCCGTTTTAATTTTCATTTTCAAAAAAATCAAAGTCGATTCCCTCGTTTTCAAAAAATGGTTTCGACAAGTAAGCTTCAAAGCTTAGTAAGTTTGTAAAACAGGAATTTGACTTACCATTAATTTACATATAAGGTAAGCATACAAATTACATGCAAAGCAATTTGGCCATTAGCCTATATACATATCCTCAACAATCATGTTAGTCACTTAAGTTAGTCACCTATTTCATATGTACATCAAAAAACATGTATGAGCTCATCAATAATCAATTTTCCACATTCATATATGTTTCACATCATGTGTTCAAATATCATGTCCATGTAATTCAAGTATATGCCCGAAATATTTCAGCACAATTCAGATTGTTTCATATAAAAATTTTACCTGTTGAACTACTTAAAAATATCGATGGATACACAGTTAGTACACCAAAGTGTACATAATAAATTCCGTCAATTCGTGTAGTATCCATCAATTCATATTCGGGAATGCTCATTGAGCATTTAAATGGGAAGCTCTTCCAAGCCATAGAACATAAAGCTCATGAGAGCTTGTAATGGGAAGCTTATGTGGGCTTTTATAACAGAAAGCTCATAAGAGCTTAAATCAGAATGCTCATGCGTGTAACGGCCCATTTTCAGTATAATTGGAATAGTGATTTCAGGAAAAGAAACAAATGATAGATATAAATAAAATTATTGCTATTTAAGTTTAGGATTTTTTTGGATGATTTTAATTTTTAATTTGAGGTAAAGGTGAGAAGTAAACATTTAAGGGGAAAATAAAAGGTTTTGAGGATTTGGGGAAGTAAAATTTTGAGGGAGAAATATTCAAAAAAAAAAAAGGAAGAAAATGAATTTTAGGTAGACGGGAGGTTGGGATGGAAGATAAGTAAAAGTTTTAGGAGGAAAGTGGGGAAGAGTAAAAGTTTTGGGGGAAAGTAAGCAGGATAGTAAATTTTGGGAAGAATATTTTCAAAAAAAAAAAAAAGAGAAAATGGGTTTGGGGTAGAAGAGGGGTTGGGAATGGAAAGAATTAACAATTTTGGGGAGGGTGATGAGTAAAAGTTTTGGGAGAAAAGTGGGAGAGAATAAAATTTATGGGGAAAATAAATACGAAAGTAAAATTTTAGGGGAAAAATATTCAAAAAAAATTGGGGGATGGGGAATGGGTTTGGGGTAGAGGAGGGGGTTGGGGTTGGGGTGAGAGAGGAGTAAAACTTTTGGGAGGAAGTGGGAGAGACTAAAACTTTTGAAGGGAAAGTGAAAAGGTTTGGTGGTTTAGGATAAAAATATAAAATATTATAGTTTGTTGTTCAGTTTAATCGAGTTATTTGAGTTATTCGAATTTGAAAATTAAAATCGATTTAAACTCGAAATTTGAAAAAAGTCGAGTTGACCAACTCGATTCGTTTAACTCGGAATTTAATTTTTTATTTTATTTTTTCAAGTTGAATCGAATTTTGCTCACCCCTATTCAAGACATCATTTTTAATTTTGGAAAATATCTTACCTCAATTACTTTAAATGAATCACAAATAATTATTCCATTAACACCGTAAATGCTGTTCAATCTTGTTAGATTCCACAATGAAAATAGCCTTATTTGTGGTAGATGAAATTTCATGATAGCCTTTCCTTTTTGAACGCATTCAAGTTCTAATGCTAATATTTCCTCTAGCTTGTTACACTCTGTTACGCCAAGCTCTTGTAAATTTAGTGGCATGCAATTTGGAGAGGCCAATTTTTTTTCATGTTTCTACAATTATATATATTAAGAAATTTAAGAGAGGGGAACATGCTAAGATTAAGATAAACTTGGAGAAAAGCAGATATCATTCCCTAATTGAGATTGCACTCCTTAAAGTATAACCTTAACATGTAGGGGTGTTCAATTGGTTAACTGACCGGTTAATCGATCCAAACTATTATTAACCGAATTAATCGATTTTTTTAAACCCTTAACCATTAACCGAACTGAAATTTTTTCAAAAAATTAATCGAACCAAACTTTTTTGGTTAATTCGGTCGGTTAACCCAATTAACTGAAATTTATATATATATTTTTTATTTTTGATTAAAACAAGTATAAAACATATAAAAAAATTAACCGATTTAACTGACCGATTAATTTATATTTCCAAAATAATTAACTGAACCGACCAAATACTTATATATTATAATATTATTTATTAAATTTGGTTAATTCGATTAATCGACTGATTTCGAACCGAATTATTCGTTAACCTAACTTCCAAAAAATTAATTAACCAACCCTCGACCAAATTAATTTGGTTAACTGACCGGTTAATTGAATTTTGTCAGTTAATAGAATTAATTCGATTTTATCCGAAATTTGCACACCCCTACCAACACGTGAAAGTATAATTTAATTGGTATAGATATTACAACTACATAACTTAATATACTGTATCAGTGTCAATAGCCTCTAACACTAATGATTTTGAAAATTTATCATATTTGAATTTATAAATTTTGACAACAAATATATTTGAATTATGATCTATTTGGTTGCAAACAATACGATATTACATTCAAATGGATTTTGTCTCCCTGCATTCACTTAATCAAAATTCATCATTTACCTGTAAAGTTGTAACAACATGATAAAATAAAATAAAATAAAATAAAATAAGGGAGGAAGGAAGGTTAGATGCTGTGGTTTTTATTTTAATGAAATAGATTAAAATTTATGCTTTAAGAACATTCAATTTGATTTAAGGGTTAAAACCATTTTAATTCTTATAATTCTTATATTATATTAAAAGTTTTCAGTATAGTTTTTATTTTATTTTAAGGCTTAAATTGTATCACTTTAATTTTGGATAGTTTTTAAATAGAATTCTTTGTATTTGTACATATAATTATATTTTGATTGTAGTCTACTTTCATCTAGAAAATTCATTTTAATTATTTTAATATGAATAATTTCAGTTTAAATTATTTTTTTGCCCAGTCAAACTAAATAAACACATTTTTAATTAAGTTCAATTTAGTTTAAAATTTTTTTGAATTAAATGATGAAAGTAAATATAAGTATTGATGTATGCTTTAAAACTTTAATTTAAAATTTTAAAATGTAAAATATGATTCAAAATAATTTTAAAAAATACTCAAGTTTCACAAACACATTTAATTATTTTATGCATGATTTCTACAATGAATCTTCATAGAACAATTTAAAAATAGTAAAAGATGGAAGAGAATTAAAAGGAATTTTTGTTTTTATATTTCAATTTATAAGAGTTTTTGTATCTCTTTATAGAGATATCATATAACTGTCTATTATAAACAATTGTATCTTTTTTACAATAAATATAATTATTCAATATATATGTATTTGAAAAAATATTATTAAAAAACATAACTAATTATTATAAATAGTTAAAACTATTTATTAATAACCAAGTGATATAACCTTTGGATCATTTGGAACATTTTAATTATAACTATTGGAACAATATAAATATTCAAAAATGTTTCAATAACAAGAGTCATAATATATATATACCACTGTAACACGTGTAAATTTTCCATAATTTCAACATCAGAATGACATTCAACAACATATAAACTAATGATGATGATAATAAGATGCATGGTGAAAGTAAAGGATGGAAATAATAACAATGGTATTTTGAGATATGAATATAAAACTTGAAAATACTATTAGGCGGTAATTAATGTTGACTCAAAATTAAGCCTATCCATAGATTGGGTTATCCGATCCGGTTCGAAAAGGGAGAGGTTTGGGTAAAAATATAAGTTCAAAAAATGGGTTTAAAAAATGGGTCGAACCTTAGGTAAGATTTTTTTGACCTGAGCCCGATTCGACCCGAATATGAAAATAAAACAAAACATATTTTAGCTATTTTTTTAATTATTTTCTTGCTTTTCTTTTTTTGTTTTTTTTCACTATTTTACCATACCATCTCACAATTATATTACTACTATTTTTTGTTATTATTTGTATATTATATAAATATTGTTTTATTGTTAATTTTGTTACTATTTTTTACATTTGCTTATTAAGTTACATTTATATTAGTATTATTTAGGTGTACATATCTTTTTAATTTATTTTTAATTTGTTGGGAAACATTTATTTTATTATTTTTAATATTTTTTATGTATTATATTTAAAAAATTATATAAAAAACACAAGTGGGCCAGGCCAGGCTGAGTCCTAATTTTAATATTTTTATCTAGGTTGAACTTGGACAAACTTACACAAGAATGTCACATTAAGTTTTCTAATTAGAATAAGTGCCACATAGCACATTCAAAGACTAAATTGGTTAACAGGAATGTAACTTTAAGTACCAATTTAAGTTAAAAAAAGTTTTAAGTATAATGAAGAAAAATTAATCAAGTTTTTTAGGATTTCATCGAGATCTCTCTTACTGTCAGTGTTCATCATTTTCATTCAAAACAAAAAAAAAAAACGTGACTATAAGTTTAGAGTGCATTTAAAGGTTGATATCATGACATTATTATGTTTTAGTTATATGATTATGTTACAATTTATGAAAGGGGCAAAATATAGTGTAAAAATTGATGAATCAGATATTGGATTCCATCCTCTGCTATTCTTTTTAATGTTTATTTTATTCGTAATATCACCTGAGGTTCCTTTTTTCATCCTTCTCAAAGTGGATATTCACTCTTCTGAAGCAAAAAGTAGAGAATGGAAAAGCAACACATTATGATTACATAACAAAGTTAAGTCTTTTTGGTTGGATTACAAATAAAAATATTCAAAGCTCATTATCCTGCTCTAATTTCAACCCTTCCATCTCTAATTGCAATTTATCCCACTCTAATTTCCATAAATTCCACTCTAATTTCAATTTATCCCCATCTAATTGCAATTTATCCCGCTCTAATTGCTCTAATTGCAATTCATCCCGCTCTAATATCAATCCCATCTCTAATATCAATTTCTTCCGCTCTAATTTCAATTTAGCCACCTCTGATTGCAATTCATTCCTGACATTCTCGTCTTTCTCAACTGCAAAACTCAGGAAGGGCTTCAAAAGAGATCTGGTATCAGGATCATCCCATTTCAGTGATTCCCACCACTTCTTTCGATCTACATAAATACAAAGTTTAGGAGGTGAAGATAGTAGGACTTGGGGAAGTTTAAGAGGCATCCTTTTTAATTTCGAACAGACTTTCACCGCAAACCATTCAAGAGATTCACAAACCACTACTGCATCAACACTGCAAATGCTCTTTAATTTAGGTAGAACTTCTAGATCAACTCTCTTTAATTCTGGAAGACAGAATTCCATGGTAACCCTTCCTCTTTCCTCCCATCCAATTTCTTCTGATGCTATTATTTCCTCTAGTTGCCGACATTCCGAAACCTTAAGCTCCTTTAAATTTAGCGGCATGGAGTTTGGAGAGAACAACTTTTTCATATTGTTTATTTTCCATATTACAAGATATTTAAGAGAGGAAAAGGAGCCAAGTGAACTTAGGACAAACCTGGAGAAAATCGGGTATTCTTCACGACCATAATAAGCGCAATTAGTGACATGCAATTCCTCAATGTGACGTGGAAGCATAATCTGGTTGGGATAGATATCACAGTCCCATAATTCAATCCTTTTGGATGTATAAATTTCCGTTTCCCATTTTCTTTTACCCACAAGGATGATGAATTGACTAAGCTCTTCTCGACCATGAAAAGCTTGGAGATGCATGTTCAAGTTGTCAAAGTCGCAAAATCTCCCTTCAAAGGTTTCCAATTTCTTCAACTCAGCAACCTCCTTTCCGCTTATCAATGTTCGACCAACATTTAAATCTTGAAGGCAAGAAAGTCTTGACAAGATACCACTTGGGATCTCCTTTACATTCGTATATAAACCACCCAAATTTAGGTACTTCAGGCTGGACAAGTTTTGCATTCCATGAGGGACTTACTTCATCTCTGTTCCTTCAAGATCCAACTTTTTTAAAACTCCAAGCTTTGACAAGGATGGCAGATACTCTAAATGATCACAGTAAGCAAGGAATAATGTAGTGAGATTCATCAAATTTGATATGGAATTTTGGAGACTCTTGATAGGATTCCGAGAAAGATCAAGAATCTTGAGTTCATCCATATGGTTGAAGAAACATTCCGGAATACTCTTTATACCACAACAAGGCAGCAACAATGTTGTGAGCATCGGACACTTTGGTGATGACATTTCCAAGGGATACAGAACTTTTAACTTCCAATTCCTCATCAATGAAACCTTCTTCAAATCCTCACTCCATTCTTGCACATTTGGCGGCTCCCTTAATCCCATGCCTGCTTTCACCAAAAATCGAGGTTTTGCACTCGTGATATGTAATGCCATGTCCCTTACAAGATCATGCATCTTTATTAATCTTTTATTGCCGCTTCCCTGAAAAACTTCTAACAAACAATTCCTCAAGAGTTTATTCATTATTGCATGACCCCTGTCAACCTCTGCCTGCCTGCTATCCATTTCTTCCACAAGCCCTTCTGCAATCCATAGTTGAACAAGCTCTCTCTCTCCAATGATCCTATCTCCGGGATATAAAGCACAACAGAGGAAACAATGTTGAAGTTTTAGATCATTCAAACGATCATAACTAAATTGCAGCTGCTGGAACACCTCATCTTCCAGTCCATTAATACTTTGTTTGTGTTCAGTTAATTCCTTTAGTGCGTTCCTCCATTCAAATAGGTTATCAATGCCCTTCATAGAAGAAGCTACAGTAATTACTCCCAATGGCAAACCCCCACAACGGTTAGCAATCTTTTTTGCAATTGGTTCCACCCCTGGAATATTTAGAATATCCCAACCCACCTTCTCAGAGAACAAGTTCCATGCCTCTTCTTCCACCAAAGGCTTTACTTTAATTGCTCTACAACCCATTTTTTGGCACACATCAATTGACCGCGTTGTCAACACTAGTTTTATCCCATTAGATCGCTCAGGAATTCCTACCTTCTCAAGGGAAACCTCTTCCCATATATCGTCTAAGATCACCACAAACCTACTGTTCCGAGACAATGTTTCATACAGCATCCCTGCCATTCTTGTTTCGTTACCACAAAAAGTTACTTCAATTTGACTTGCAATGTCCTCCTGTAGCTTAGCAATACTCATCTCCTTGGATGCAGTGATCCAAATCACAACATCGAACTTCTCCCTCTCTAGTAAGAGTTGATTGTTTATAAGTTTCATGATGCTTGTTTTCCCCACACCACCCATCCCCCAAACTCCAATCTTTCCAACCTCATCATCCATCAAGCACTTCCATATCTCTTCCATACTGGCCTTTGTACCTTCACCTGATAATCTTGTTGTAGACAAAACCTGTCCAGTCCATTGAGGATATGTTTGACATAACTTTGCTGATATATTTTTAACAATGTCTCCAATCAATTCTGATTCATGCCTACAAAGATATAAAAATTTAATTTTTAATTAAGAAATTGATTGATATGGAAATGAAGTTAAATGATCAAGGAAAAAATTAAGATGTGAAACGCATAGTACTCTACGGAATAAATTTAGGATACACTTGAAGGACTTGAGTTTATAGTTTTTCTGGTGTTCTTGCCTTATTTGCCTTATAACACTAGAAAATAACAATTTTCCAATTTTGTCCATATATATTAAAAAACAACTAATTCAAAAAAAAAAATTGTAATCATTAAATTTACAAGTAAATTGAAGAAAAAAATACCTATTATTTGAGTGCCATCCCTTGATATTAGCCACTTCAGTTAAAGCATTTCTCCACCTTTGGATCTTTGCTTCATCTTCCTTGTATCTCTCTTCATGTTTGGCAAAAGCTGCTTCAACTTTCCCTTTTTGTTTTCTTAAATCAGATGGATCCACGCCATAGAAAATTGGAAATACTTTATGACCATTCTCCTTTTTTTGTTTAACAATCTCAGCAAGTTCCTCCAAGCACCAACTTGAAAAGACATAGTTTTCCGAGAAAACGATTACTGAGCACCATGATTGTTGAATTGCTTTCATGAGCCCAGGTGAAATCTCTTCACCGGCCTCCAGCTTTGGATCATCCCTGAAAGTGACGATTTTGCTCCTCCACAAAGCATCATAGAGATGGTCAGTGAATTTAAGACGAGTATCTTTACCGCTAAAACTCAAGAATACCTGATATTCTTTTTGTCTAGGAATAGTCGAGGAAATTGAGGGTAAAGAGGACATAAGGAAGTCTGAGAAGGAAAAAGATAGAACAATCTAGTTTGGGAAAACCAGAAAATAAGGTGGCTCAATATGCAGAAAGAAACTAGAAACAGACCAAGTAAAGGAGCATCAAGAAAGCGAAAGCGGACACAGGTTTCTAAGCAATTTCTCTATACATTTCCTACCCTTTTTTTTTTTTTTTCTTCAAAACGAATCTTCATAACAATAGCTATGAAAAGTGTGGTGGTGGTAGTTTTTCAGGAAGAATCGTCCAAGGTGAGGGCAGAATTGGTTGCTTTGTCCCCAAAGTGGAGGCTGCTTTAATTAGAAAACGCTAGTGATGAAGTACGCCCTCTAATTACCAATTTCTTTTTCCTTTCTTTTTGGTTCAAACACCTTTTTCATTTCCGTCTGTGAAGTGTGAAGTAAAGACAATTGGATCCAAACAATTTTCAAACTCAATCATCAAACCAACATAAAGATGACAGTGTAATTACTTCTGGAAATTTTGGGCTCATTGCAGCCAGTTTAAACTGGAAACATCGGCCCAACAATATAAAAACCCTTCCCTTTTTACAGTATTCAGCCCAAAGTAAAAGACTAAGAAAATCCCTCTACTTTGAACCCCAGCCAACAGTCCCCATTTTTTTTTCCTTTTTTAATAGAGAGGAAAACAACAAACAAAATCTAACTCGATGAAAGGGAGGTCCAATGTGATCCCATTTAAGACTGTCTCTTAGCTCATCTAGTAAATCTTCTAGTATCGGAATCCTTGATGAAGTCGAGTCCTTTCTTTGCTAAACTATCAATTACACTGTTAACTTCACGCAATCCATGATGAAACCCAACTTGTCATAGTTGTTCCTTAAGTTTGCTTACAACATGCACCAACTTTAGGTTTCTAGGTAATTTCTCTATACATTTATTTCTTCGAAACGAATCTCTAGAATAATCTATAAAAGCGAGTAGTGGTGGAAGTGTAACAAGTCAATTACAAGAAAGAAAATGATCATAAGTTTTATTGATGGTATTCTCTTATATATAATATATAAGAATAATAGTTTTTAAAATCAATTGTAATCTCCTATAATGAAGAAGGAAGCATTAAAAAAATTAAAGAAAAAGGTGAATAACATATTAAATATATATAAATTATAGTTTAATGTGTAATTGTATACATGAAATTTTAATTTGATCCAATTCTTATAAATTACTAATACAATTATAGATATAACATCATTTTATATTTATATATTGCATATATAAATAATTATATTTATTCAATATATTGATGCATTTATTTCTTTAAATGTGTATGATTAAATCAAAATCAAAGTTCACGTATACAATTACACGTTAAATTAAAATTCATATATAATTTTGAGATTTATCTTAAAATTTAATAGAAATACTATAAATAAAATTTAAAATATAATATTTTATCTAAATTAAAAAAATTAGGCTCTTAAAAAAAACTTCCAAGTTACTTGAAAAGAATAACACCATTCAATTATGAATTTCATCAAAACATCCCAAATCATACAACAATAACATACACGAGGGTCGTTGTGTGAGTTTGCCTTATTTGTATTGAATATTATGGCAGTAATGAGGGGTATGCGAGTGTAGTCGTACGCGAGTGGCTAGTTTCTTTAGATGGTTCTTTTGCTGTTCGGCGTCGTACGGTGCATTGATGTGATGCGACAGGAGCTGATGCCCATATTCGGTGGAAAAGACATTCTTGCAGGTTTATCGACCGATCTTTACAGTGACTTGTTTTGATGTTTATTTTTTCTTGCGTTTTTCTTGGTGTTTTACCTGAAATTTTTAAAGATGAATTATAAAAATAATCACTTTTATTTGTCTCATATTATATTTTAGTCATTTATTTTAAAATATTACGCTTTAATCACTTATGTTATTATTTTGTTACAAAGCGATCACACTTCCATTAAGTTTTGTTATTTCCTTAATGGTAATCTTACGTGGCAGTCTAATTGGATTTTAAGTGCCAACCTGGATTTCCTAATGGGATGAAAATAAAATTTTTATTAAATAAATTTAATTAACTAAAAATTTTAAACCCTAAATCTTAGTTAAAATACTGTTCATCTCTCTTTTTTTTACTTTTCTTTTTCAATTGATTAAAAAAACTATTATCATCAAAATTTCTTTTTCACATACAAAAATAAAAGAGGATTCAATAGAGAATCCAAATATGTCTTCTTTACCGACAAATTTATGTTCTAAGACTTAAAATGAAGTGGTTGTCGACAAATAGGAAGATGGTAATCGTTTTTATTCCTAATCATTGTATTTTCCAATTCCTCACGTTCTTGAATAATTGGTTTCTCAATCCAAAATTTTTTTATTTGAATCAGCTTATTTGTTCACAATCCCTTTGTGGGTATCCCTTTTTCTGACTAGAAATTCATATAGTTGTTAATATTCATATAAAAAATTTTAATTTAGGGTTTTCATTAAACAATAAAAAAAATCAATCTTTTGTTTTTCAGTATTGAATAAAAGAGATAGAGGAATGCAAAGATGATATACTGAACCCTCCATTGATAAATGTGAATTACACAATTCGTGTTATCCGAAAATCCGAATAAGAAAAGGCAAAACTACGCCATTTTGATAAATTTTTACCTTTTCCAAAGTTAAAAGTCAAAACCATTAAGTTAAAAGGCAAAACTATGTTGTTTTGATAAATGTTTACTCATTAAGTTAAAAGGCAAAACCATTATATTGTTTATGTAGTTAAATAATTGTATACTTTGTTTACTAGTTAAATAATCGGCTCATGTAAGTACAACATTGAATATAAATAATAGGATTCGTTAACTCGACTCGACTTGACTCGAAATTTTTTGACTCGATTCGATCCGATTCGAAAAAAATTCAAATTGAGTTCGGTTGCTAAAATAGGACTCGTCAACTCGACTAACTCGAAATTTTTTGACTTGATTCGGCTCGACTCGATCGAATACTCACCCCTACCCAACATAACGATGAAATCAACGACTTAATGTTAAAATCAACACGTTGCCTTATTTATTGAAGTTAATTAAAAATATGAATAAAAATATTTCTAAAATAATAAGAAAACTAATAATATTATTGTAATAAGAATTCATAAATAAATAAATAATGCAAATAATGATATAATTAATGAAGAACATTAAAATATAATATTAGAATATTAGAATAATAATAAAAATAATATTTACAATAAAAGAAAATAATAGAAATAATGTACTAATAATATAATAAGAAAAAGAATATATTTATAACAATAATAGAAAATAACAATATGTACATAAAATATATATATATATGTGTACATATATAAGTTAATAATGATGGAAAGAAAATAATAAAATTAACAATAATAGTAATAATAGTGTGTGTATATACAAAATCATATAATAATAAAGATATAAAATCAATTAGTTTATATATTATGATAATAATAAGGTAAAAAATAATAAGAGTGGTAATATTGATAATAATAACAATAAATATGTATGTATATAATAGTAATATTTAAGATAAAATAAAAAAATAAAAATAAAAAAGGCTAAATTCGAAAATAAAATAAAAATAAAAAAAGGACTAAAATTGAAGGTTAAACAAAGTTTTGGGGCAATTTTGAAAATAAAAAAGGAATGGGAGGACCAAATTGAGGTGTGCGCGAAACATAGAGGGACCAAAATGGGAAATACCCCCACCTCCAAAACACGCAGCATGAAGAGGACTAAATTAAAGTCCAAAATAAATTTCTGGGCCAAAATAAAAAATTAAAAAACTTAATTACAAAACCACAAAAAAGCGGAAGGACCAAGACTATAAATAGCCCATCACATCAAAACGCGTGGATCTTGAGGAGGGTTCGGGTTGGACGAATCGGGTCATGCATAAAACGGCGTCGTTTTGGGTGTTAATGGCCAACCCCAAAACGACATCGTTTTAGGGGGCTATAAAAGTTAGGTTTTTGAGAAAAAAAATCATTTGTCTTCTCTTTTAAAAAAAAAACTTTGAATGCTCTCCCCCTCCTCTCGGCCTGGGTGATTTCCAGCCTCAACTTCGGTCGCCGTCTGTCGCCGACCACTGCCGTAGGTGGCCGGAATTTTAAAAGGTAATTTTTTTTTGTTTTTACTTCGAATATATATATATATATATATATATATATATATATATATGTATATGTATTAGTAGAAAAGAAAAGAAAAGAAAGAAAATAAAAAAAAATAAAAGGAACCGACTCAAAAATTAAAAAAAATAAAAAAGGATGAAATCACCTGTAACACCCTGAAAATTTCTACAGTAAGATATTATCCTTGATATAGTAAAATAAGAAAATAAAGTCACAAGAAGAGGAAATTTGAGTTATGTCATTGGGAAGTACATTATGACATATTAATTCAAGAAAGGACTAAATTGTAAAAATGGGAAAAGTTTTGTTGCTCAAGAGTAAATACTCAAAATTTAAGGGGTTAAAGTATAAATATGGAAAGTTGAAGGACCAATAGTGCAAATATTTTAGGGGTGGAATAATCTAGAAACTAAGGAAAATGGATGAATTAGGACCAAATTGAATAGGTGAAGAATTTTGAGGGACTAAATTGCAATTCTACCCAATTAAGTGATGACTCAAGGATGGAATTTTAAAATATCATAATGGGCAAAATGGTCAATTGGAAGAGAGAGAAATCTAGAAAGTAATTATGATGTTGATGATATTTTATAATTATTTTATTAGAAAAATATTATTTTATTAATATTTAATAAGATATTTATTATTATTTTATTATTTTATTTAGTATATATATGTGTGTGTGTGTGGAAAGAAAAAAAAAGGACAGAAGGGGGAAACGAAACAGAATAGCAAACGGGAAAGAAGGGAAGAAAAAGAGAAGGAAAAAGAAAAAAGAGAAATTGAGGATTTAAAGCTTGAATGTTTAATAAGTAAGTCAATTAAGCCCTTTTCTTTTAATTTTGATGTTTTAAAAGCTTTAAAACAAAGTCTTGTTGAGATTAAGTTGATATTTTGATAGTTCATAGATATCTAAGAGTAGTTCATGTTGAGCAAGAAGATGAAATAGGGGTTTAATTGATAGAATTTTAAGTTAGAATGAAAAAGAGGATTAAATTGTAAAAGAGGCCATAATTTTATATAGTAGGGATTGAATTGGAAGAAGTTTTAAATTTGAGTTCTAATATGAACATTGGATGGTTAAGTTAAATATGGGAAGAGATTAAGTAGAAATGAAGTATGAATTGAGTTGTAAAAGTAAGTAAACTCAGTTAGGATTTAATTGCAAAATAAACTATAAGAAACAGTTTTGGGCAGCAACATAAGCTTAACTTTGAAAAATCACCAAAAATGGTAGAAATCGAATTATAGGATGAATAAGATATGAAATTAAAGCTTATTTGGTCTATTTTCATATAAAAGAAACATAGAAAGTAAAGGAATTCTGTATTTTGAGATCTTTATATTTTTGTGAGACTAGTTCAGAAAAATTTAGGGATCCTCTGTTCTGACTTGGGAAAACCATTAAAAATTGTATAAAAATAATTTTGAGACATAATTTATATGGTTAGATTCCTGAATGAGTCTATTTTCAATAGAAATAAACGAGAACATCATTTGAATTCTGTACAAAGAGATAATTATATTTTACCGAAGAGTGGTCAGAACTATCAAACAGTAAAATAAGGGAGATTTTAATGAATAAACTATACTAATTGGCTAAACTAAAAATTCTAAAAATTTTATGGTAAGAAGATATTTGAGTCTAGTTTCAGGGAAAATTAGCGGACCTTAATTTGGAGTTCTGTAGCTCAAGATATAAATAATTTAGTGACAATGACTCAAATGGACAGTTTTGAAAATACATATAAGTAAATAGTGAAAGTTTGATAATGTTACTTATAAGCATGTTACATAAATTAAGGATGTGGAATGGAGAGGATGAGGAGGAAAATATGTATGAATATTCAACTAGCATGGATAATTTGTATGTTTTAAGCTCAGGGACTAAATTGAATAAAAGTAAAACTTTTTGGGCAATTTTGTAAAAATGTCAAAAATGATCAAATTGCATGTAATGGATTATTTTATTATTTAAATTACAAAATTGAATGAAAATATTAATTTAAATCACGATCATGCTAAAACATGTTTTAGGGATTAAATTGAAAAGTGTTGAAATTATGGAAAATTCTGATATTTCATAAAGTACATGGGCTGTTATCAATATGTATAAGAATAATGGCTGTAAACAAGGATTAAATGACAATAATTTTATTTTTCCAAAATCAAGGATGAAATTGTAATTAATTAAAAGTTTTAAGGGTAAAATGGAAATTTTGCCTAGAGCATTAATTAAATGTGTTAGAATATGAAATGAATGAAAATGATGATTAAAAGAATATGAAATGAATGAAAATGATGATTAAATTAATTTATAAAGATCCGTGCAACTAAGATACGAGCCTTGAACGTGGAAAAGAAAAGATATCGGATTAGTGAAATTATAAACATAAACAAGCAACGAGGTAAATTAGTGTAGCTTGAATTGTATTTTTAAATACATGAAATCTTGATATAATGAATTACTTGATTTAAGTTTATGAAGATATGGCAAGAAAATGATATTCATCTTGACATGTAAATATGTGATTATTTTTTATACGATGATACAAGAAAATTAAGCATGAAGAATAATAAAATTCAAGTAAAACATGTCAAGAAAAATAAGTACGCTTAGGGGGCAATATGTTTAATTTTAATTGGTTCTAAATATGAATGCTAGATGAAATAAAATATCCGATAAATAAATTAGTAACTTCGGTAATGCTCCGTAACTCTATTCCGGTGACGTATTCAGGTTAGGGGCGTTACATCACCTTTGGTTTCTGATATTGATTTCGTTTTTTGATTATCCTGTTTTGCTATTCGCTTGTTTTGGTATTGCTTGAGTCACCGTTTTTGCATTTGAAATTTATGGTTTTGTATTGATTATTCGGCGTAAAAAAAAAAGGAACCACTTACATTCATTTTTCGAATGGCTTTATAGCCAAATACAAAGCTTTTTCTCCCTTTTTTTTGGCTGTCTTTTCTTTCTTTATCTTGCAGGTGCAAGTGGCGCAAGTAGAGGAGCAGGTGGCGCAAATGGCGATGGTGTCAAAGGGGTGGTTGCGGCTAGTGGCTAGGGTTCTAGCTTTTCTAAAACCCTAGTTTGACTAATGGGTTAATTGGGTTTGGGCTTAGTTGGGTATTGGGTTTAGTGGACGCAGGCTGATTGGATTTTGGATCTGTTGGGTTTGGTTTATTTTTGGGCTGCTGGTATTTTAGTTTAGTAAGTTTATTTGGGTCCAAGCAAAAATTGCGTAGGTACAATGGGGTAATTAGAATTTGATTAGAATTAATATGCCAATTTTATAAATATTAGGGTTATGATCCCCAAGTTACACAACAAGATATCTTTTCTAATATCTCATCCTTAGAAAAAAGAGAGCAAATATTCTCTGAATATTTTGTGTGCTAATTTGGAAGATCAAATCTCTAATATCCGGAAAATTTTCAAGGAATTCATGAATTCAGGTATGCTTCCACATCTAATTTTGTTCTTAATTTATTCTTAATGATTTGACGTGATAGATCCTAATTTATTCAATTTTATTTTAGTAACACATCTACCTTGGACCCTGCTTTCATTGCTATTCGACTACCTCCCAAACGAATCACAAACAAAACCATAACCCGACACACACCTCAACCAAACCCCATTCACCAAACTCATCACCACCATTCAGGCCCCTTTACTATCACCGTTACCGAACCTCTATAACCATATATTCGATCAACCTAGCAATCGCTCATCTCACAAAGCACATTGTGGCAACAGTTTTTAGATCTGCTAGACTAATTTTAAAACACACATGGAGTCCGCACATATCTTTTTTAGTTAGGTGTAATTTTTCAATTAAAAGTGTACCTTTTTAATAAAATTTTAAAATCTTTTTTTTTTAAATTTAGATTAAAGTGTAAAGTTACATGTGAGAAACATATTAATAATTTTACAATGTCTGATAATAATAATGGTACTATTTAATCATGCATTATCCTTAACTTCAAAATATCAATTAATTTTGATATTTAAAATAATTTCTCTCTTGTACAAGCATTTTGTTTTGAATTTTGTTTCTAAAAAATAGAATCACAACAGAAACCTGACAACAATTCTCAAATAATAATAAATTCATTTATCCATGAAAAAGGATATTCATTCTAGATAATAATTATCGATGGTCCCAACAAAAACCCAACAATAACTATCACTCCATAACATTATGTTTATTTTAGAAAAAATCATTTAAATTTCACAAACACATTTTTGCCGAAAAATGAAGAGCATTAGAAAATAAGTAGTCCGGATTACATGTGTTGGTTTTTTAGCAGAAAATTAAGGAGAAAGAAAAACGAATGCAAAGAAGTTTGAACAAGAAGAAAACTGAATTTGATGTCCAAAAATCAGATCTTTTTCATTGACTTGAGAAGCATTTATGTTAAAATGAAATATCACAGTTAATGTATAACTGCTCCCACAAATACATGATTAAAGCTTAACTAGAATTACGCACAAAATAGCTACATACCAGCTATAACATCAAACATAAATCAACAAAGTATAAATTACGAAGGAACTAAATCAAGTTACAAATGAACAAAATAAATAAAATGCTGCTGCTTCTCGGGTTCAGCTTGAATGTTGGTCTGCATGCTGGTTTCCTGTTGCATTGCAGGCCAAAGTTCAACAGCATCCTGTACCTTGCTTACCAATAAAGTAGTGCATATTCCTTTTAGTGCAAATTTTTTTAGGTGGTTAAAAATAGAAAATATATCAGAAAGGACAATGAATGACAGAAAATTCCTAAGAAAAGAGGTGAACTTGATGCTGAAATGCCAAAATTTCTGAGAAAAGAGGTGAACTTGATGCTGAAATGCCAACTATTGTTGGTTAAAATTCTATGAATATACTACATTCATGAACCGCTAGTGCAAGAGAATTAAACGATGAAGTCCAGTGACCAGAAATGAGACGAAGAAGGCCAATCTTATGAAACCAGACAATCAAGTAAAAGTCTCAAATGGCATCATATTAGTCATGCAGAGCTCAACTAGGAAAGTAAGCACAAATTAGATCATTACCACCAAGCACATTTGGTTCCACAGAGCTAATCACATGCAAACGTTTCACTAGAAAGAAAAAAGTTCTTCCCGGGTGAAAGTAAAACTTTCAAGGGTCAAAGAAATAAGTTGGCTACCTAGGCAGTAGACGCCAAGGCATTGGTCATGTCACAACAAGGACTTCAGGAAAGCAGTGCATGTAACACAAAGTTTGAATGCAGATCAACATTTTCCTTTGAATGACATCAAAGCAAAAATTATAAGCTGATAAAACGAAAGGAGATTAATGCATATTTGGTGTTTAATTCGGCCATACTAAAAAAGGACAATTCAATTCTGCTGAGCCTGAAATTACAAGCCAACAACAACTTATAGAGCATTCCGCAGCATTTCAAGTGTAGTGAGTATTAACATATAATACTCTGATGGCGAAGCACTAATTCCAGGTGCTGCGGGGCAAAAAAAAAAATTACGCAACAGGAAAAAAGAATTTCTTAAAAAAAAAAAAGGAACCCAAAAAGTTAATTTTTTTTCTCATAACATAGAAACTACTAAAACACAAAATGCACAGGTTTCTTCAATGCAAGAAGACGCTCTGAAATTAATTATCTGAAGCTTTTGATTCATTAAAAGCATAAACAATAAAGCTATGAAAGCAAAGTGTAGAAACCCAGAAAAGGAGAGGAGGGAGATGGAAAGAGGAACCCTAATTATTCTTCGAGGGAGATTAGTATTGGTCATTCCAAGGATCAATGGGTGAACATAAACAGGGAAACAGTTTCTGGGAATTGAGATAAAAAGGACTTCTTTTGCTCGAATCTCAAATTCAAGGGTGATGATGATGATGATGATTATGATGGAGAACAAAGCATAAAGATATAGTCAGTTCCCTCGACAACAATAAAGATCCAACAATAAACAACCATAAGGCAGTATATTAAATGAGCAGCTCCCTCGACAGCCAGAAATTTCACCAAAATTCCATCACTCATACCAGCATAAAGATCCAACAAAACAACCAAGGAAGAAAATGTAAAGCATAAAAAAGGAAGAAGAAGAAGAAGATTACAGAAAAACTTACAGAACGGATGAAGAAGGGAACTGGATGAAGAACAGAAGAAGGAGAAAGTCTAACCGTAGTTTGGAAAATCTTACAGAACAGATGAACGGATGGTGAGAGGGGAGGAAGATTTCCTGGAAAATGTCTTACCGATTAAAAATCTGTAAGACATTTTCATTAAAAAACTCAATCATTGTACCGTGTTTTAGAAAATATTTTCCCATGTAATTTATTTCTGCAATCAAACACAGTAAAACTAAGAAAATATTTTCCAGAAAATTAAATCCTTGCAAATAAACAAAGAGGTGTAATTTTAAAATCTTTAGTCTACAAAAGTGCACTTTTTTTAGAAATTTTTTTAAATTTAGATTTAAGAGCAAAGTTACATGCGAAAAACATATTAATAATTTTATAATATCTGATAATAATAATGGTACTATTTAATCATGCATTATCCTTAACTTGAAAATATCAATTGATTTTGATATTTAAAATAATTTCTCTATTTTACAGTCATTTTGTTTTGATTTTTTTTTAAAAAAATAGAGTCGCAACAGAAACCTGATAACAATTCTCTAAAAATAATAAATCTATTTATCCATGAAAAAGGATATTCATTCTAAATAATAATTATCGAAGGTCCCGGCAAAAACCCAACAATGACCTTCAATGTTATATCACTCCATAACATTATAGCGTAAATATGAATAACTTTGTTTTCAAAATTAGAGTTCCAGTGAAAATCGAAAATAATTCTTAAATAGATTTTAAAAATTTTATTTTCTTTCGCAATGAATAATTATTGGAAATCTTTGCGGAATCCTAACAATGACTTCTAATATTCTTATCGTGTCAAAGGATATCTTATTATTTTATAAAAATGTTTTACAAATACACATGAGGAAGAAAAAGCAAGATTTTATGCATGTTTGTGCTAAACGTTAATGATAATGATAGAAGTAAATCTATTAACTGTTAGTGTGTGCATGATTTTATTATATGCATGATTTTTAGAACGAATTTTTGTAATAAATTTTTATTGAACAATTAAAAATAATAAAAGATGGAAGAGAATCAAAAGAAATTTTTCTTTCTATATTTTGGTCTACTAAATAAATGAAATTTGATTTTTATTTATAAGATTTTTCGTATCTCTTCATAGAGATATATCTGTTCATTATAGATAATTGCATTTTTTTTGTAATAAATATAATTATTCAATTGATATGTATTTGAATAAATATAATTAAATAATAAAATTTTTAATAATAAAAAACATAAATGAACCCCATAAGTTTGATGGTCAAGGGTGTTCACTTATTGTCCTAAGTGCATGTGGATTTGAATCATTTTAGTTACGTTGGTTATTCAAGCTTTACCTTATTATTGTAATTCACCAAAATAATAATAATAATAATAAGACGATGATGATGATGATAAAATGGATGGTGAAAATAAAGGATGAAAATAATGCCAATGAGACTAATGGTATTTTGAGATTTGAAATCCACGAGTCAAGGAAGGTCTCTTCAATTTTTCGTTTTCTTCTCCTTAATAAATTTGCACACTTTGTTTGGTTACAAATATGATGGAAACCGGTCTTCCTTAGAGTCATCACTGTCCACTAACCAAAGTTAAATGCTTTCACTGCTTCAAACCCACAGATGGGTTAACGATTAAAATTTTAAGGGAAGATAGTGGGATGGGAGATGAGTAAAAGTTTTGGGGGATAATAGAAGAGAGTAAAATTTTGGGGAAAAATATTCAAAAAAAATTGGAGGGTGGGGAATGAGTTTGGGGTAGAGGGAGTTTAGGGTGGGAGAGGAGTACAAGTTTTGAGAGGAAGTGGGAGAGAGTAAAAATTTTGAAGTGAAAGTAAAAGCATTTAGGGGTTTAGGATAAAAATGTAAAATATTATAGTCTGATATTTGGTTTATTAGTATTATTCGAATTTGAAAACTCAACTCGATTTAAACTCAAATTTTAAAATTTTTTCGAGTCAAATCGATTTTTACTCACCCCTACTCAAGAGATATCCTTCTTAATTTTGAAAATTTTCTTACCTCAATTACTTAAAATGAATCACAAATGATTATTCCATTAACATTATAAATACTCTTCAATTTCGGTAGATTCCACAATAAAAATAGCCTTATTTGTGGTAGATGAAATTCCATGATAGACTTTCCTTTTTGAACCCATTCAAATTCTAATGCTAATATTTCCTCTAGCTTGTTACGTACACTTCGTTACCTAAGCTCTTGTAAATTTAGTGGCATATGCATTTTGGAGAGAATTTTTTTTTCATGTTTTCACAATTAGCCATTTGGAGACAACAATTGTTTTCACGTTTTTACAATTATATATATATAAAGAAATTTAAGAGAAGGGAACATGCTAAGATTAAGATAAACTTGAAGAAAAGTAGATATTCTTTATTATAATTGAGATTGCACTCCTTAGTGTATAACTCCCCAACATATGGAAGTATAATTTAATAGGTATAGATATTACAACCACATAACTTAATATATTGGATCAGAGCCAATGGTCTCTAGCACTAATGATTTTGAAAAATTATCATGTTTGAGTTGACAAATTTTGACAACAAATATATTTAGACTATGATTTATTTGATTGCAAATAATACGATATCACACACTACTAAAAAAGACACTAAAATGGATTTTCTCTCTATGCACTTATTTAATCAAAATTCACCATTTATATGTAAGTTGTAATAACATGATAAAATAAAATAAAATAAAAAAAGAAACGAAGGAAGGAGAGTTAGATGTTGTGGTTTTTATTTTAGTGAACTAAATTAAAATTTATGATTTAAATACACATTTGATTTAAGGGTTAAAAACATTTTAATTCTTATATTAAAACTTTTCACTATAATTTTTATTTTATTTCAATGTTTGAATTGTTATGGATTTATAGTATCACTTTAATTTTGAATAGTTTTTAAATAGAATTCTTTGTATTTGTACATATATTTATATTTTGATTGTAGTTGTAACTACAATCCTAATTTCATCTAGAAAATTCATTTAAATTATTTCAATATGAATAATTTCAGTTTAAATTATTTTTTTTCAGTTTATCAATTTCTAAAATCAAACTAAATTAATATATTTTTAATTAAGCTCAATTTAGTTTAAAATTTTTTGAATTAAATGATGAAAGTAAATATAAATATTGATGTATGCTTTAAAACTTTAAACTAAAATTTGGGGTAAAGAGTGAGAAGAAAAAGTTTGAGGGGAAAATAAAAGATTCTGGGGATTTGGGAGAGTAAAATTTTGAGGGAGAAATATTCAAAAAAATGGGAGAAAATGAGTTTGTGCTAGGGGGTTGGGATGAGAGATGAGTAAAAGTTTTACGAGGAAAGTGGAGGAGAGTAAAAATTTTGGGGGAAAGTAAATAGGGTAATAAATTTTGGGAAGAATATATTCAAAAAAAAAAGGGAGAAAATGGGTTTGGGGTAGAAGAGTGGTTGAGAAAGGAGAGAAGTACAAGTTTTGGGAGGGCGATGAGTAAAAGTTTTGGAAGGAAAGTGGGAGAAAGTAAAATTTTTTGGGGAAAATAAATAGGAGAGTAAAATTTCAGAGGGAAAATATTCAAAAAAAATCGGGGGATGGGGAATGGGTTTGGGGTAGAGGAGGGGGGTTGAGGTGGGAGAAGAGTAAAAGTTTTGAGAGGAAGTGGGAGAGAGTAAAAATTTTGACAAGAAAGTGAAAGGGTTTGGGGGTTTAGGATAAAATGTAGAATATTATAGTTTGTTATTCAATTTATTCGAATTATTTGAGTTATTCGAATTCAAAAATCAAATTCGATTTGAACTCGGAATTCGAAAAAAAAATTGAGTTGACCTGAATAACTCGATTTGTTTAACTCGAATTTGAATTTTTTTTCGATTTTTTCAAGTTGAATCACAAATGAATCACAAATGATTATTCCATTAACATCATAAATACTCTTCAATCTTGGTAGATTCCACAATGAAAATAGCCTTATCAGTGGTAGATGAAATTTCATGATAGCCTTTCCTTTTTGAACGCATTCAAGTTCTAATGCTAATATTTCCTGTAGCTTGTTACACTCTGTTACGCCAAGCTCTTGTAAATTTAGTGGCATGCAATTTGGAGAGAACAAATTTTTTCATGTTGTTACAATTATATATATCAAGAAATTTAAGAGAGAGGAACATGCTAAGATTAAAATAAACTTTGGAGAAAAGTAGATATCATTCACTACAATTGAGATTGCATTCCTTAATGTATAATTTAATTGGTATAGATATTACAATTACATAACTTAATATACTGGATCAGTGCTAAAGGCCTCTAACACTAATGATTTTGAAAAATTATCATATTTGAATTGACAAATTTTGACAGCAAATATATTTGAATTATGATCTATTTGGTTGCAAATAATATGATATTACATACTAGAAGAGACATTCAAATGGATTTTCTCTGCCTGCATTCACTTAATCAAAATTCATCATTTACCTGTGAGTTGTAACAACATGATAAAATAAAATAAGATTAAAAGAAAGGAAGGAAGGAAGGTTAGATTGTTATAAACTTATTGTATCACTTTAATTTTGGATAGTTTTTAAATAGAATTCTTTGTATCTGTACATATAATTATATTTTGATTGTAGTTGTAACTACAATCCTAATTTCATCTAGAAAATTCATTTAAATTATTTTAATATGAGTAATTTCAGTTTAAATTATTTTTTTGTCCAGCCAAACCAAATTAATACATTTTTAACTAAGTTGAATTTAGTTTAAAAGTTTTTTGAATTAAATGATGATGAAAGTAATATAAATATTGATGTATGCTTTAAAACTTTAAATTAAAATTTTAAAATGTAAATATGATACAAAATGATTTGAAAAAATATTAAGTTTCATTAACACATTTAATTATTTTATGCATGATTTCTACAATGAATCTTTATAGAACAATTTAAAAATAGTAAAAGATGGAAGAGAATTAAAAGAAATTTTTGTTTCTATACTTTAATTTATAAGAATTTTTGTGTCTCTTCATAGGGATATTTCTGTCTATTATAAACAATTATATCTTTTTAACAATAAATATAATTATTCAATAGATATGTATTTGAAAAAATATTATTAAATAATATAACTTTTGATAATAAAAAACATAACTCATCATTATAAATAGTGAAAACTATTTATTAATAACCAAGTGATATAACTTTTGGATCATTTGGAACATTTCATTTATAACAATTGCAACAATCTAAATATTTAAAAAATGTTTCGACGACAAGGGTCATAATATATATATCACTATGACACAGTGTAAATTTTCCATAATTTCAACATATAAAATGATGATGATAATAATAAGATGGATGATGAAACTAAAGGATGAAAATAATGCCAATGGGACTAATGGTATTTTGAGATTTGAATATAAGACTTGAAAATACTATTAGGCCAACAGTAATTAATGTTGGCTCAAAATAAGACCTATTCATGAATCAGGTTGTCCGGCCCAGTTTGAAAAGTGAGAATGTTTAGGTAAAAATATAAGCTCAAAAAATGAGTTTAGAAAATGGTTCAAGCCTTAGGTAAGGCTTTCCAACCCGAATATGAAAATAAAAAAGAATGTTGTTTTTGTTGTTTTTCCATTATTTTCTTGCTTTTTTTTTTCACCATTTCAAAGAAAAAAAAAAACCATGACTATAAGTTTGGAGTGCGTTTAAAGTTTTATATAATGACACTATTATGTTTTAATTATACGATAATGTTACAATTTATGAATGGGGCAAAATATAGTGTATAAATTGATGAATCAGATTTTGGATTCCCTCCTGATCTGTTATTCTTTTAACGTTTATTTTATTTATAATATCACCTGAGGTTTCTTTTTTTACCTTCTCAAAGTCGATTATAGTATGTATGGGTATGTTGATATGCACTCTTCTGAAGCACAAAGTAGAGAATGGAAAAGCAAAACTTTATGAATACATAACAAAGTTTAAGTCAAGTTTAACAAAATTAAACTTGAAATCAGGATCAGCCCATTCTATTGGTTCGCACAACTTCATTGGCACTAGACGAATAGCCACTTCTAGTGGTGAAGATGGTTCAACTTGGGGAAGTTTCAAATGCATCCTTTTTAATTTCCGACAACATATTACCACAAATCATTACTGCATCAACACTGCACTGCAAATGCTTTTCAATTCAGGTAAATCTGTCAAGGACATTACCTTCAATCGTGGAAAACAAAATTCCATGGTAACCCTTCCTCTTTCCTCTGATGCTATTATTTCCTCCAGTTGGTTACATTTCGAAACCTCAAGCTGTACTAAATTTGGCGGCACACAGTTTGGAGAGAACAACCTTTTCGTATTTTTTAAATTCCTTATTTCAAGATATTTAAGAGAAGGAAAGTTGCGAAGTGAAGTTAGGAAAAACCTGGAGAAAATCGGGTATTCTGCTTCATGAGATTCGAAAGAGGAATCATGGACAATCAATTCCTCAATGTGACGTGGAAGCATAATCTGATTGGGATAGACACTACCAACCCGTAATTTAATCGTTTTTGATTGGAAATTTTGGAAATTTTTCTCATCCATGTCATCCGTGTCTCTTTCACCCATAATGATGAAGTATTGACGAGGCTCTTCTCGACCATGAAAAGCTTGGACATACATGTTCAAGTTGTGAAAGTCGTAAAACCGCCCTTCAAAGGTTTCCAATTTTTTCAACTCACCAACCTCTTCTCCACTTATGAACGCATCACCAACATTCAATTCTTGAAGGCAAGACGGTCTGGGGAATATTCCATTCGGGATCTCATCTACGTCTGTACCATTTAGATTTAAGCACTTGAGGCTCGACAGGTTTTGCATTCCATGAGGGACTTCCTTGATTGCTGTTCTTTTAAGATTCAACTCCTTTAAAGCTCGAAGATTTGACAATGATGGCACATACTTTAAACTCCAACATTGAGAAAGCAACAACGCAGTGAGATTATTCAAATTTGATATGGAATTTGGGAGACTCTCAATAAGATTCCAAGAAAGATCAACAATCTTGAGTCCATCCAGATGGCTGAAGAAACCTTCCGGAATACTCCGTATACCAGTACACAGCAACAATGCATCGGACACTTTGGTGGTGACATTTCCAAGGGATACAAAACTTCTAACTTCCGATTGCTCATGAATGAAACCCCCCGCATCCTCATCAATGAAACCTTCTCCAAATCCTCACTCCATTCTTGCACATTTGATGGCTCACTTAATACCATGCCTGATTTTACCAAAAATCGAGGTTTAGGACTTGTGGTGATAAGTAACGCCATATCCCTTACAAGATCGTGCATCTTTACACATATTTCACCAACTTCTTTAAAACAAAATTCTAACAAACAATTATTTAAGAGTCTTTTCATTATTGCACGACCCTTGTAAAACTCTGCCTGCCTGCTATCCATTTCTTCCACAAGCCCTTCTGCAATCTAAAGTCGAACGAACTTTCTCTCGTAAATTTGCTGAAAGTCTTATATAACGCATGCCGATGTTGCCACCGACAAACGTTTGACTTTGACTGTGAAAAGCTCCAAATAGGCACAACGCCATTTACGATCGTTTAAAGGGCCTTATATTATAAAGAAAGTATAAAGAAAGTCAAGATTGTTCTTGCGGAGAAAAGCCTACTTACTTGCTCTTGCTGCTTTTAATTTAAGAGCAAGTCGGTCTAGCTTCTTACTCTTTCACCTTTCAAAGAAGTCGAAATAGAAAGGGGTAGGAAAGATCCCGTGTACCTTGTTCAAGTTGCGGATCTCCTTCATTAGCTTTGAGTTCATTGTTGTTCTTCTGGTTCTCCTTTAAAATAAAAGGGGTCGTGGGGGAAATGCCCCAGTCCCCCTACATGCATTAAGCGACGACGGCTCAAACGAAGCAAACCATTTCTCATAAGAGAATAGAAAATCACAAGAAAGATTTGATCAAAAGTGACTAGAAAAGAGGCGGTCGAGAAGGAATGAGTGGAAACTATGTTGATTGAGTGCAATTTCTAAATTAGGAAAGATTAGACAGAATCCTACCAATCTAAATCAAAGTTTCCAACAGTGAAAGGCTGCCCCTGTCGGCGGGTTGCTTAGGTCCATGTAGTCCAAATCTCCGCTTAGGAAAGAAGTCCAAGTTGACTTTTTGCGAAAGGGAAAATGGCTTTCTGTTAGAGAGTGATCGAGAGAAATTTTCAGTTGGGAGCCAGTCTTTTGCAGCTAGGAGACATTGTTGTTATGTTTTCCAGTTATGAGCCATTGTTGTGTGGTCCCTTTCGAGCGGTTCCTTCTTTTTTTTTTCGATGATTTAAAGGCGACAGCTCTTTTCACCAAGGAACTGGGGCTTAGAGCTATAACACATACGCAAGAAGGAAGAATGCCTTAATGGACGGGTACGCTAAGGAAGGGGAGTCGCTTGCTTGTTTGGTGTGTTTGGAACCGGGTTGTTTAAAGCTACCCTTTCTTGAAGAAAGAGAACCTGGGCCCAGGTCTTGGTGTATTTTGACATGATTCTCAATACGCTATCTAAACTAGGAAAGTCAGTAAGGAAAGGTGGGACAAAGAAAGCTCTACTTCGGGTAGCTGGGTGCATCAACCTCTTTCTTTCACAGGAGAGGGGACAATACGCTCTTAAGGAGCTTGGGCTACTCAACCGATAGGAATAGGGGCTTGTTTCCACAACTGAAAGAGAATCTGAAGCAGGATCGGAAACAGAATAAGATTGAAGAGCGGGGTAAAACCATTCTCAGAAGGAGCAGGTTTAGCGGATGGGAATGGCATTTCCGGGAATGCAGTCAAGGGTGAAGGAGCGAAAGAAGCTAACTCGAATGAAGAATCTTTCCGAGGAGTGACCCCAAGTAGAAGTTAGAGAAGGAATTGATCCTTTCCTGAAGGATATAGGACTTAGGACACAAACTAAATGATCGAACTGATGAATCTCAGTCTAGGTGGAGTTTACCAGCACATAGGTAGTCTAAGTTCCTAAAAAAGGGAGTCTCTGACTTAAAGTCGAACGAGCTTTCTCTCGTAAATTTGCCAATCTTCAGGATATAATGCACAACTGAGAAACAATGTTGAAGTTTCGGATCCTTCAAACGATCATAACTAAATTGCAACTGCTGGAACACCTCTTCTTCCCATCCATTAACACCTTTTCTGCGATCACTTAGTTCCTTTAGTGCATTCCTCCATTCACAAAGGTCATCAACGTCCTTCATAGAAGAAGCTACAGTAATTACTCCCAAGGGTAAACCCGCACAGCGCTCAACAATCTTTTTTGCAATTGGTTCCACATCTGGAATATTTAGAACACCCCAGCCCACCTTCTCCGAGAACAGCTTCCACGACTCTTCTTCCACCAAAGGCTTCACTTGAATTTCTCTACAACTCATTTTTCGACAGACATCAAATGATCGCGTCGTCAACACTAATTTACTCCCAGTAGATGGCTTAGGAATTCCTACCTTTTCAAGGGAAACCTCCTGCCATAGGTCATCCAAGATGATCACAGACCTACGCTTTCGTGACAATGCTTCAAACATCATCCCTGCCCTTGTAATTTCATCTTCATCACCACAAAATCTTACTCCAATCTTACTTGCCATGTCTTTTTGTAGTTTAGCAATACTCATATCCTTGGATACAGTGGTCCAAATCACAATATCGAACCTTCCCGTCTCTTCTAAGAGTAGATTGTTTATAAGTTTCATGAAGCTTGTTTTCCCCACAGCACCCATCCCTCAAACTCCAATCTTTCCAACCTCATCATCCATCAAACACTGCCAAATATTTTCCACACAGGACTTTGCACCTTCACCCGATAAAGTTGTTTTCGACAAAACCTGCCCAATCCGTTGAGGATCGTCAACCACCAAACCATCTTGAAATTTGCCCTGTTGAGTAAGTTCCTCAACTTCCCTTATCCTCTTTAACACATCGTCTGCATGAAATCCACGTGTAAAACGACTGCTTTCACCGATTTTTCCGTCAAGGCTTTGTACTTCACCATTGATTCTTTTGACATTTTCCAACCATATCTGGACTTCCCTCTTGAGTTTCTTTCTTGGCAGTAGCTCTGTGCTCATTCTAGAATCAGTATCTTCCTTCATACCATTCAATTCCATTACTTTCCTTTTCAGGTCATTCATATGCTAATTAACGCTTCTGTTATTGTCCAAGTGTTTATCAATCTTATTCAGACCAAATTCCATGGCTGTAAGTTAAGAGAACTGCATAACAAGTAATATGTTAGAAACTAAATAATAATGCATAGTCAGCTATATGTATCTAACCATGGCTAAAAAATAACATGATCTTTTTAACAGATTCCACAAGAAATTTCACAAGTTATAAAGATGTAAACAAGAAATTTTCCCACACAAATGATGAAATAAAATTAATAGAAATAAATATCTAGAGTTAATCCAAATAAATTACCATAAGGAATTCTAAAATGTTATTACTTGATTTTTAATGCAATAACAGCTTTTGTTGTTTCAGTGGCATTTTTCATAATATGTTAACATGCTAAAATATCTATGTAATACCCAATTTCTGCCCGGCCTTTTTACAAAAAATAAACCAAAATTGAAACCCAAAAAAACCAACCCAATTCACAAACCCGGTAGCCCAAAACAACCAAAATGCCCGGGCCCAAATCGACCCAATACCCACTAACCCGGTAGCCCAACTAAACCCTAGCTACCCCTAAGTCCCCGCGCCGCGTACCTAGGCTGGCCACCAGTCACCTCCATCACGCCACTGTGCTACCGTCACCTCTCAACCTGCAAAACACGCCGAAAGCAGTAACACAGAAGCAGAGAAGCAGACAGAACAGCAAGCAACAGCAGTAGTAAACAGTGATAAATAAACAGTGTATGCATTCGGCTATTAAAACCCAAGAGCAAAATGTAATTGAGGGGGACTAAAAAAAATAGAGACCGGGGAAAACGTTTGTAAAAAGGGGATTTTTGATTATTCAAAAAAAAAAACAGTGTAATCGGAGAGTCTTGAAAAGAGAAGAATAAAAAAGCATTGATTTTTTAGGTGATTTCTGATTTTAGTTTTTATCTATTTTTTACCTGTTTCTTTGTTTCTTTTTTATATTTTTAGTTTCTTTTGTTTTTATACACGAAAAACAAAAAGAAAGGGAAAATCGCTCACCTTACCCACTGTCGTCGGAGTCCTTCACTCCGTCATCGATCGGCATTAAAAGGGGGGTTGGGAGTCCCTTGCTCTCTTTTTTTCTAAGCCAAGAAGGTTAAGCCTTCAGTTTCATTCGAAAACGGGGTTGAAGCCCCCATCTTTGGGTGTCACCAACCACCGAATACAGTGGTGGTATGGTGGTATGGCGGCGGCTAAGAAGCCCAAGCGTTGGAGGAGAGGAGAGGAGAGGAGAGAACTCTGAGTTCTTTTTTTGTTTTTTAGAAGGAATAGCAGACTGTTTTTTTTAAAAGAGATTTACCTCTTGTTGAGTGGAGGAAACGATGCCGTATAAAGGCCCCCTGACTTGTGCATTTTTCCCTTTAAAAGGGAGATTTCCACAATTGATCCTTTCCTTTTGCACTGCTCTGCGATCGGGCTTAATCCTAATTTTCTGTTTTTTAAATCTAGCCCTGTACTTTTATTCCGTTCCTAATCTGATCCCCCTGCTGCTGTGCGTTTTGGGAGGGAGGGTTTATTGCCCGTTCAGGTCCCCCATGTAATTCGCGCGTTTCATGGAAGTCCTCCCTTTTATTTTCATTTTCGATTTAGCCCCGAATTTCAATTTTAAAGTTAATTTCGGTCCTTATTTTTGGTATCTTAATTTTAAGTTATTTATTGTATAACCCCTGTTATTTTTACTACATCTTTTATTATTTCTATTACAAGATATATATATACATATTCATATATGAATATTTCTTATTAATATATATTATTATTTTTCACCTTAGTATTGCAATGTGTTATTTTTATTTTATGTACATACTTGCTTTATATTTACTTTTATTATTATATTATTAGTGTATCATTTTTCTTATTTTCTTTCATTTGCAATTGTTATCATCATTTATTTTTTTAACATTTTCAACACTATTATCATAATCATATATTATTATTAGCTTTTATTCTAGTATTATTACTAATATGTTATATTTTACTCGTTATTTCCATTATTATTTCCATATTATTCTTTACATATATATATATATATAAAAATATTTTTATGTTCTTATTATGCATGCTGTCAACATTATCTCTTTTGCATACTTAACATTATTAGTTATATTTTTATTTTTATCATCTTATGTATATATTTTCAAATACCATGTTTTATACTTTTTAATACCATTATTATCTTTACATATTCTAAAGTTATATTTTGTATATTATGTATATATTATATTCTTATATGTATCATATATATATATATATATTTTTTATTTACACATGTTTTTATATTACCTCATGTGTACACCATAATATAAGTATTTGAGTGTATTACGTATGTATATTTAAATATTATTTTTTTATATATATTATGTATATTATTTTTTACTATGTATATTTATCATCATCTTACCTACTTTTATGTTAACACTTTAGATATTATATGTGTGTATACATATTTTTATAGGCATATAATTTCTTTATTTAAAAAAAAAACTTTATCTTTTATTAAATAATATATTGTTTATTCAAAATTTTATTTGAATTTTTATAGATCTAAACTTCTTTCATAATTATTCATTTGTACTTGTTAAAAGCTTATTAAATTTCATTTGTTTTAACTTGTTTTAAATTTCTTTTAAATTTGTTTTAGTCTTCGAATGTTAATATTATTATTTGCATTTGATGACATGTCACATAATCATTGTTATTATGCATCATTTGGTGTTCATTGATTATTATGATTCATCGATGCAACATATATTATTTCTTTGCTTTGTATATTGTTATCCCGCGTTTGTATTTCAAAAAGATTGTATTTAACATCATTTTAGTAAAAACCTCCACTCAAAGGTTTCCAAAAGTATAACTTGAATTTGGGAACTTCGAGAAAATCGAGCCTTAACTCACTAGGTTCTGATTTCTCTTATGTAACCCGAACCGTCGAGAATTGCTTTCGAAATACCACGTGTGGATTTTTAAATCAAACTTATTCTCAAGAACGTGAAATGCTACGTCCTAACTTACTGAATGTGGCGCTCATTGTTCCGAAATAAGAATTTCAAAATCAAGGTAATATTTTACGTCTTGAGACTTTGAAAGATCGAACTCTAACTTACTGGGTTCTGGTTTTTCATTCGACTCAAAATAATTAAATATCCTTTCTTGATTTAAATACACAAACCTTTTAAGCAAAAAAGGCGAGCTTAATTTCAAGAAATTGATGTGCTACATCCTAACTTGCTGGGTTCGACATTCTTATTTCTTTGAGATAAGTGAGCCTCGATTTTTTTTACTTTAGCATTTTTTTAAAACACTCTTTTAAACAAGAGGATCGTATTTTAAAATCTTTTCAATTATTTGACGCTAAGACACTAATTAATCAACTAGGTACCAATTTTGGGCGTATCGGGGGTGCTAATCCTTCTCCGAGCGTAACCGACTCCCAAACCCATCTTTCTGATTTCGTAGGCCAAAATCATTATTTTTGATAAATTATAATATTTATCAAAAACATCCACGTTTCGAGGTGATCCGATCACACCTTAGTAAAAAGGATCGGTGGCGACTCCCGTTCTCATTTTCAAAATTCCAAAGTCGATTCCCCTATTTTCCAAAAAAATAGTTTCGACAATCTACATACTGTTATTAAGCTCCGAAATAGGAGATTACAAATTTGTAAATTATACTTTAGAAAGAAAATCCTAATCTCAGTTCCAATGCTAGGATAATCCTCCATCATTTACTCTTCTATAGTAAAATGTGCTTAATGGGATCTTGGAGGCACATGAACTGTAGTTGTACCAAGTTAGAACACCAATAATAAACAATTTGTATCAAGTTGTAGTTAGTGAGCTCTGTTATAGAGTCTTGATTTTTCTATATTCTAACACATATGTCTTCAGATATAAGATAGATAGATGTGATCTTCCTAGTATATGAAAATAACTGACACTCACTCTTAAAGTGGGCAACATAAGTAGTTAAATGAGCATGGAGCAAAAAGCAATATATGTCATTGCAAGCATGAAAAGGAACTAAGTTTGTTTCAGTTTAGGGTTTTTTACATAAATAATACGAAAAAATTAAAACAGTATCAAAATGGTACAGCAAAAAAAATATGTATCAAAATGGTACAATAAGAGTGGTGCCGCCTCTGCTACTGGCACCTTTGCCATCACCAAACAAAACCATAACCCGACTGACATCTCAACCAAACTCCACTCACCAAAGCCATCACCACCATTCAGGCTATCACGATTACCGAACCTGTATAGCCATATATTCCCTCCACCTAGCAATCACTCATCTCACAAAGCACATTGTGACAACGGTTTTTAGGTCCACTGCATGAATTTTAGAAAACACGTGAAATTGCGACCTATCATTTTTTTTAGTTAGATGGATTACCTAAAAACTTATCCCATAATAAAATTTTTAAAATCTAATTAAAATTTATTAAAAAGATAAATTTTGATCTATACAAATAAAATTCGAGATTAAAAGTAAAGTTATACATGAGGAAGATATTAATAATTTTACAATGCCCGTTGATGCGTCATTAAGAGCACCAAAAATATTTTATTTCCTACAAAATAGTGAAAAAGAATAGTAAATGGGAAGTAAGATCAAATCCTCATGGACCAAATTACACAAATGCTTGTTTCTCAAAATCCTAGACAGAATCGTGCCCAAGAAAACCTGCATTCTTGAAAAAAAATAAAAATAAAAACAGAATTTTAAAGTTTTGATCTAGGAAAAAAATAAAATAAAAATGAAATTAAAAGTTGAATTGAAATTTTAGAAATTAAAAGTAAAAATAAAATTAAGAAAAAAATTTCTTATGGTGATTTTCCAACCTCCAATCTCATTAACCCTTTTTGTGGAATTTGGATAACTTTCGGCTACATGAATTTAGTGGCTCATGCTTTTTGTTAAGGAAATAAAAATAATAGAAATAGAATTTTTATTGGGAAAAAAATATAAAAAGAACAAAAAGCTAAACTTTATTAAGGGGAGGGTGTTTACAGAAGAGATGTGTAATTTGTGTCACTCTATCCCCTATTTATAGTACTAGAAAACTTGGTCTATTCCTAATTAAATTCTAAAAGATAAATACAAATAAATAAAGATAATTAAAGATAAATGAAAATAAATCCTAATATTAAATCTAAATAATAATCCTTAATAATTATCTTAATATAATTAAACATTAAATAGAGTCTTGTGCTATAAAATCTCTTCTTTTACACTTTTGCCCTTATGTTTAGCACCATCTTATTCCCTATGTCGTATGTTGGCCCATTTTATCTTTAAATTTGCGCTTTTTGCCCTTAATTTTTTTTTACCTTTAATTTAGCCCCTAAAAGATAAAAGACCATAAAATAGCCCAAATTAATAGGATCATACTCAAAATAAATATGCAATTAGCATATAAAAATATGTCGTTCTAGAGTATTATCACCTACCAATAAAAACAATACTATTTAATCATGTATTTTTAAATATTGAGGATTTTAAAAGTTTTAACAAATTCTTTTTTATAAATGAATAAATATATTGATTTTTAAACAAAAAACTTAGTCAATGATTGCTGCTATGAAAAGATAAGGTTGGGTCCATTCACTTTTTAACCTTTTCACATTCCTTTTCTTATTACAACATATCATTTTCGGAGGGTTTATATTTTCTATAACATACGTTATTGTGAAGTTTTTATAATTAATTTTTTATATTTCCTATCCAATTATTACTGAAATATTGAAACAGTTAATACAATTTTTTAATAAAAAGTAAAACATAATTGACTTAATATGCACAATTAACCCACATAACATACAAGTATAAAAAATTCATCATTTACCTATAAGTTGTAACAACATGATAAAATAAAATAAAATAAAAAAAGAAAGGAAGGAAGGAATTTTTATTTTAATGGAATAGATTAAAATTTATGCTTTAGAAACATTCAATTTGATTTTAAGGGTTAAAAACATTTTAATTCTTATAATTCTTATATTAAAAGTTTTCGGTATAGTTTTTATTTTACTTTAAGGTTTAAATTGTTATAAATTTATTGTATCACTTTAATTTTGGATAGTTTTTAAATAGAATTCTTTGTATTTGTACATATAATTATATTTTGATTGTAGTCTAATTTCATAAATTCATTTAAATTATTTTAATATGAATAATTTCATTTTTTTTTTTTGCAATCAAACCAAATTAATACATTTTTAATTTAGTTCAATTTAGTTTAATATTTTTTTGAATTAAATGATGAAAGTAAATATAAAAATTGATGTATGCTTTAAAACTTTAAATTAAAATTTTAAAATGTAAAATTATGATACAAAATGATTCGAAAAGATATTTAAGTTTTACAAACACATTTAGTTATTTTATGCATGATTTCTACAATGAATCTTTATAAAACAATTTAAAAATAGTAAAAGATGAAAGAAAATTAAAAGAAAATTTTGTTTCTATAGTTTTTTGTGTCTCTTTATGGAGATATATCTGTCCATTATAAACAATTGTATCTTTTTTACAATAAATATATCAATAGATATGTTTGAAAAAAATATTATTAAATAATATAACTTTTAATAATAAAAAACATAACTCATCATTATAAATAGTGAAAACTATTTATTAATAATCAAGTAATATAACTTTTGGATCATTTAGAACATTTCAATTATAACTATTGGAACAATATAAATATTTAAAAAATATTTCGACGACAAGAGTCATAATATACATATACCGCTATGACACGTGTAAATTTTCCATAATTTAAACATATAAAATGATGGTGATGATGATGATAAGATGGATGGTGAAAGTAAAGGATGAAAATAATGCCAATGAGACTAATGGTATTTTGAGATTTGAATATAAAACTTGAAAATGCTATTAGGCCAACGGTAATTATGTTGGCTCAAAATTAGACTTATCCATGGATCAAATTGTCCGGCCTGGTTCGAAAAGTGAAAAAGTTTAAGTAAAAATATAAGCTCAAAAAATGAATTTTCTATACCTACCCTTGAATCACCTACAACAGCAAGGAAACAGGTGCGAAAGCCATTGATACAACAAAGAGAATACATTTTCTAGGAAAATATAAGGAAAGCAAGTTTCAGTCTTAGAAAAAGCTTCACTGCAATGACTTTAAGAAGAGAAAATTAAAGCTTAGGCAGCTTGCATTACAATTTAAAGGGAATCCTACTATATATATTGCTATTTTATATATGATAACTAAAGTTGTTTATTGGTTGGGAAATATTTAATTTTTTGATTAAAATAGGTTCAAATTCTTTATTTATTCTTTGTATATTTAAAATTTAATTAATCTATTTATATTTTTAATCATTTAATCATTTTTATTTTTTTAGATTTAAAATTTTTAATTTAATTATTAATATAGTTAAAATTCTTCTATTAAATTCAATTTCCTTATAATATCAATCTTTTTATTATATGACTATTAAATTAGTTTTTTTTTTATTTCAAATATCACATCATTCAATTTTTTTTTAAAAAACCTTAGCAATATTAATAATTGTTAATATAATTAAAAAGAATCATTAAGTTGAAGTTTCTTATAATAACAATCTTTATGTTATATAACTATTTTCGAAACCATTTTTATCTTTAAAAAAAAAAGGATCGACTTTAAAAATTTGGAGTCGCCACCAATCCTTTTTGAGGTGTGATTGGGCCACCCTAAAATTGATCGTTTTAATAAAACATTTGGGCCTATTAAAACAATGATTTTTGGTCTGCGAAGTTTGAGAAAATGGGCTCGGGAGTCGGTTACGTACGAGGAAGGATTAGCACCCTCGTAACGCCCAAAAGTTGGTACCAATTCGATTAGTTAATGTCTTGATGTCGAAACTTGAAAAGATTTTAGAGTACGATCCTCTCACTTAAAAGAAAAAAAGGCATAAATTGGATAAAATGTAAAGACCCATTCGTTTCGAAGGAGAAAAATGCCATACCCAGTAAGTTAGGGTCTAACACTTCAAACCTTCGGGGCTAAGTTGGTCTTCGATTTTCGAAATTCATGTATGAAGGTTCAAGAGAAGGGTATTTGGTCATTCGGGATTCATGAAAAATTAGAACTCAATAAGTTAGAGCTCAATCTCTCAGAACTCCCAAATACCGAATATTGCCTTGATTTTGGAAATCACTATCTTCAATATAATGCGATGCCACACCCAGTAAGTTAGAATGTAACATCCCGAATTTTCAAGAATAGGTTTTTATTTGAACCTCATACAATTGGATTTAAGAAGGGTACTCGGTTATTTAGGCTCAACTAGGAAAATTGGAACCTAGTAAGTTAGGGCACAACTTTCCCGAGGACCCTAAAAATCGAACATTGCCTTTATTTTGAACACAATCGAGGATAAATGTTTGAGCAAAATGAATTTGAGCGGTTAAAGCGTAAAGATAAGAATCGTGACATGTTGCATGAAAATAACAATATGGTATTAACATATACAAGTGCCTAACATATAATAAGCATAAGGGACATTAATAATAATAGTAATCACAATAGAAATAAGTATAATGACGTAATATAGCATAATAGTAAAGTTAAAATAACGATGCTAAATTAGTGAAAGTGATAGATAATGAATAATAATAATTTAATAAAAATAATATTTGATTAAAAAAATATGGTATATAAAAATAATAAAATAATATAGTAGGTCTATTAATAATTATATAAAAAAATCTTTAGCGAAAAATATACACCTATAAAAATTATAAACAATAATAGTAAAACAATAGTGAAAATAGTAAATATATATATATATATATATATATATATAAATAGATTTAAAATAAGATATATACGTAAAATAGTATGAAACTAACAATATGTACATTGAGTAAAAAAAATAGTATAAAACGTGTATATACATATAACATAATGATGTATAGGAGTATATAAAATACGAATCATGTAAAATCTCAAAACCGAGGAATAAAAGAGAATTTTAAAAAAAAATTATATGGCGAAACAATAAAAAACAAATGGAGAAAAAAAAGTAGCGAAAAAAAAGAAAATCACCTAAATCGAAAAACGATTTCTTTGCAATTTGTGTACTCGGAAATACTGTTCTTTCTATTGATCTTTTTCCTTTACAATGGTTTTTCCATGGCTTTTATAGCCAAATTTTACAACTTAGATAAATGGAGTTAGTGGGGGTGATGGAGGTAGTGGATGGTTTAATAGGGTGATGGAGTTAGTGGGGGTGATGAAGGTAGTGGATGGTTTAGTAGGGTGATGGAGGTAGTGGTCGGTTTAGTGGGGTGATTGGTTTTAGTGGTCGGTTTAGTGGGGTGTTTAATTTGGGCTGATTTGATTGAACCCGGGCAGAAATTGGGCTCAACAACTATTAAATTAGTATATTTTTTATTTCAAATATCATATTATTGAATTTTAAAAAAAGCCTGATCAATATTAATAATTACATTTTAAATTTACAGAAAAAGAATAAATTCTAAATACATAAAAAATATATTTAAATAAAACATTTCCACCGCTTCCATATACAAATATAATCACTTTGCCCTCCCAACCATTCGTTTGGCTGCTATTTATGGCAAAAGACAAGGAAAGGACCACCTTTTTGTTTCTTAGTTATTTATAAATAGGGAAGGACCCACAAGGACTAAAGCTCAACCGAAGCTTCCTCCCAAGTTTTTAGGGTTTTCGGCTTAAGAAAGAAGAAATGAAGATGATGGAGTTATTTTCTTTGTATTTGTTTTGCTATTATTTACTTATTAACTAAATTACCATTATACCCTTTATTAATTCATTCAAATTTCATCACTTACTAGCCCAAAACCATCCACTAACCTTCAAATGATATATTTACCATTTGAATCCCTTACTTTACCTCCACCATGTCATTTCACACCTTCCACTAATAGAAACAAACTTTTATAGCTTTTACGTTTTAGTCTTTTTTACTTAATTAACTATCTGAACGATAAAATTTCCTAACCAAATTTTAATACAACATTAATGGCCTCGTAAACACTAAATAATTAATATTTACGAGTTGACACATCGAATTTGTGGTTTCGAAATCACTATTTTTGACTCCACTGAAAATCGAGCTGTTACAATAAATCTATATTGATTTATTATATTGATTGCAACAAAATCTTTCAAGATTTGGTTTCGAGTTAGCAACTTTTATTGTTTTTTCATTCCTTTCATCTTCGCTTTTGATTGGAAAATAGAAAATTTGGGTGACTTAAAAACTCAAAGAAGGTTCATGGCCAAGAGTAAAAATGTTCGAGTAACAATTATTTTGGAATATACCAGTTGTGTTCGAAACGGATTTAATAAGGAATCAACGGGTATTTTCACGTATATTACACAAAAAAATCAACACAATACGTCTAGTCAATTAGAATTGATGAAATTTTGTCCCTATTGTTACAAACATACAATTCATGGAAAGATAAAGAAATAAATTGATGAATCAAGTGCTCATATGTCACCACTTCCCGAGAATATGAAAATATTACATTAGGTAAGTATAAGTATATAATTAGTTATATATATAACACATATTTTATTTATATATTATTCTATATTATTAATATATTTAACTTTTTATATATTTAAATGATAAATAATAATAAAATAAATAGATTGACCTTAAAACAACAATGACTAATTACTATTGCTATAAAATAAGCTTGTATTTTATCTTCGTTACTCTTTTTTAATGATGAGAAATAGTTTGAAAGAAGTGAGTCGACCACTAGAACTATTGCTCTTAGAACCATAAATAAATAGGCTTACCACTTCTGATTCAAAATTACCAAATGTAGATTGATGATTTAGTCAAAAAATCTAAAAATCAAAATTATTGTGTTGTGAGAATAAATAAATAAAAGAATTGAATCCGGTTGGGGAAGGAAAAAAAATACTGAGCGTCTTTACTCATCTTGTGTTGATGACCTTATCAGAATTTTTATCATATTAATTTCTACTCTACCTTCCCCGAATTCATTATTGATCGACTCTCCAAGCATACAAACCTATAATCTGTCAATTTAACCTCCACAATTTGCCTACATTCTCTCTCACTCTTAGTCACTATCACCGCTTTCTGGGTAAACCGGCCTCCATAATCACCACCATTTTCTCTCCTATATCTCCTTTTTGTTGCATCACTATATCAATAGAGTTAATTTTGGATTATTTTATTAAATTTGAATTATTTTAAGTTTTGATTTTTTTTATTTATTGTTTCGTTTTAATTGATATGTCGAAACCATTTTTTGAAAAGAAAACGGATGTCGACTTATTTAAAAATGAAAAATAGGGAGTCGCCACCAATCCTTTTTAGGTGTGATTAGGTCACCTTATAAAACGCTTAATAAGGTTCGGGAGTCGGTTACGCACAGGGAAGGATTAGCACCCCCGTAACGCCCAAAATTGGTACCAAATTAAGCAATTTTCTGTCTTAAGTCGAAATTTGGGAAGATTTAAAAATAGGATTCTTTTTGAAACTGGGATGATTTGAGTTGGAAAGCCAAGATTCCTTTTCTTCGAAGGAATTTGAACATCACATCCAGCATGATTGGACACGAGGTTTAATTTTCCGAAACTAAAATCGTCTCGTGAGTTGCAAAATTTGTTTAGAAGGGTATTTTAGATATTTAGGCGAACGAGAAATCGCAACCCAGCACGTTAGGGCACTATTTCCCGAATCTCTAAACACAAAAACATTGCCTCGTTTTAAAAATATTTTTGGATTTAAATAATACGCTTTCAAAACAATGATGCAAGAATATAATATTAGCAGAATATTACAAGATATCAATGCTAAAATACGCAATTCATATGATAAAATAAAATAAAATAGAATACTAGCAATGCATTTGATATTTAACGTGATAATAATAGTATTAAACATAAAATGAAACAATAAAATAATTAAGTAAGGTGACGAAAGCATACTTTAAAGACAAATCATACTATGCATATATAACATATGACATGTACATAATATATAAAAAGATGCAATATTAAAAAGACATAGACAAAAATGATATACACAATGCATGAAAATATATACAATATATATATTGAAAATATGAAAGAGTATATAAATAATGGGATATTAAAATATATAATATAGTTAAGAAATATACATAAGATAATAAAATATATGGATAAAAAATATATATGAAATATATATATATATATACATATAGAAAATGTAATATTAAAATATATATTCGTAATATATATGTACATAATATAGTGTTAGGAACATATATCTAAAATAGTATAAAGTATATAATTAATAAGATTAAAAATATGTAGATATAAACATAAAATAATATTGAAAATACATATACATAATACAGAATTAAATATATATGAACATAAGAATATATACAAAATATATATAGGTTTGAAATATATACGATATATTAGAAACGATAAAAAAGGTACATGTATAATAGGATATTGAAATATATATACATAATGTGGTAAAAAACATACATGAGATAATAAAAATATGAATAAAATATATATATGTGAAATATGTCCATACTATAAAAAGGATGCATACATAATATGAAAATATAAAAAAATACATATATACGTAATATATAAACATATATAATGGTATTGAAATATATACATAAAATATAAAAATATAGCATTAAGAAAAATAATATACATATGTAATATTAATATATATATATATATATATACACATATTAAAAGGACATCTATATACGAACATGTTAAAAAATAATAACATTAAAAACCATTAGTGATACTATATAATATATAATAATAATGAAGTGTTAATAAATAATAAATATAATAATAATAACAGTAATAAAAATATAATAGTATGATTAGCATTAAGATTAAAACAAAATAATAAAAAGAGGGATGAAATTGGATTACAAATGAAATTTTTGGGGCAAAATAGAAATAAAAAGAGTGAGGGATGGCCTATTTAAACACGCTAAGCATTAGAGGGACCAAAACCGAAATAAATCCCTTTTCCAAGATACACATCAGCAATAGGGACTAAAAATGAAAACGAAATAAAATGTAGGGCCGAATTAAAAAACAAGAAAAGACTTAATTGCAGGAGCATGAAAAAGCGGAGGGGTTAAATGCGCAAACAGCCCCTCCAATGAAAGCACGCGGATCCTGGCTCAGGGTCGGGTCGGATCGGGTTGACCCAGGGCAAAACGACGTCGTTTTATGCCCTGGGTACTCAAGCCGAAACGGTGTCATATAGTGGGGGTATAAAAGCAATTTTTCTCTTAAAAAATTTCATTCTTCTCCTGGCCTTAAAAAAAAAAATCTGGGGTTTCATACCCCTCTCTCTTGCGCGATTTATGTCGCATGGTGCGCCTCCGATTTGCCTCCGGTGACCGCCGTACGCGGTTGTCGGAGGCCCCAAAAGCTCTCTCTTTTCGGCTTTCAAAGGTAAAGACCCCCTTTCCTCTCTTGGTTATGAATAGCAGTATATAAACACGAAAAAAGAATCGAAATGGGTTTTAAAACATTGTAAAAATATCACCTTTCTCTCCTTTTTTATTTTTTGGTTCTGATTTGTTTTCCGTTTTGAGTATTGGTTGTAGATCTCTTTGGCTTCGGATTTGGTTTCGATGTTTCGGCCTATTGGTTTGAATATGCTCCCTCACTCTCGTATTATTAGAGTCTCTGTTTTTTTACTGATTTTTTAGGATCTAATCTTTGTTATTGATTGTAAAAATTTGCCCCCTCTATTACATCCATTTCATCTGGCTTTTATAGCCATTGAAATACAATATACTATTACTTGCTGTCTTTTCTTCTTTTTGCAAGTGCAAGTGGCCTGGTGGGACGGTGGTATGTTGCAAGCACGGTCGGTGGATCAGAGGCTAGGGCAAGTGGCTGCTGAGGGTCAGCAGAGACAAGTGGGACTAGGGTTTCCCGATTTTAGTCTAGGGCTAGGGTCGGTTGGGTCTTGGGGTTATTGTTTGGGACTAGGTTAGTGGGCTGCCGGTATTGGGTCGTTTTGGGCTACTGTTGGGTAGCTTAGTGGGTGTTGTAGGTGGGTTAACGGGTTTTGGGCTCAGCTTATTTGGGTTAATGTAAAATGGGTTTTAACCCGGGCCGAAATTGGCCACTACAGCTGCCCCTCTTTGCTCATTGTCGTGTAACGAGAATAGAGCAAAGACTTTAAAAGGGGCCAATTTTGCCTGGGTCTACTGAGTCTTGACCTCATTGATGCTCTTCCTTGTTCAGGTAGTCTCTTTCCAGTCCGCCATCCCTTGTAGCTTTGGTTCAATCCATTGCAACTTCAGAGATATGTCTTGTAGCTTCAATCTGCTCGCATCTTTAGAGATATAATAACTCAAGAAGAAGAGATTCGTAGCTTCAATCCTCTTTGCTAAATAATACAAAGATTGTCAAATTTGCTTTTTCGATCTGCTTTCTGCCAGTACAGAGAGATAAGATCTGCTTCATTTTGCCTGTTACCCTACTGCTTAGAGAGTTAAGGCGAGTGGCCGAAACCTGCTCCATTGCCGATACATGGAGATAAGATTTTCCAAAATTCAATCTGTTACCCTACTGCTTAGGGAGTTAAGATCTATTGGAATGTGATCTGCTCCGCTCCTGCTCAACGAATATAAGATCTGCTTTGTTTTGCTTGTTACCCTACTGCTTAGGGAGTTAAGGCGAGTGGCTGAAATCTGCTCCAACGCTGCTGTATGGAGATAAGATCCGCCAAAATTTGATCTGTTACCCTACTGCTTAGGGAGTTAAGATCTGTTGGAAGGTGATCTGCTCCGCTCCTGCTCAGCGAAGATAAGATTTGCTTTGTTTTGCCTGTTACCCTACTGCTTAGGGAGTTAAGGCGAGTGGCCGAAATCTACTCCATTGCTGATGTACGGAGATAAGATTCTCCAAAATTTGATCTGTTACCCTACTGCTTAGGGAGTTACGATCTATTGGAAGGTGATCTGCTCCGCTCCTGCTCATCGAAGATAAGATCTACTTTGTTTTGCCTGTTACCCTACTGCTTAGGGAGTTAATGCGAGTGGTCGAAATCTGCTCCATTGCTGATGCACGGAGATAAGATTCACCAAAATTTGATCTGTTACCCTACTGCTTAGGGAGTTACGATCTGTTGGAAGGTGATCTGCTCCACTCCTGCTCAGTGAAGATAAGATCTGCTTTGTTTTGCCTGTTATCCTACTGCTTAGGGAGTTAAGGCGAGTGGCCGAAATCTGCTCCATTGCTGATGTACGGAGATAAGATTCGCCAAAATTTGATCTGTTACCCTACTGCTTAGGGAGTTACGATCTGTTGGAAGGTGATCTGCTTCGCTCCTGCTCAGCGAAGATAAGATCTGCTTTGTTTTGCCTGCTACCTTACTGCTTAGGGAGTTAAGGCGAGTGGCTGAAATCTGCTCCATTGTCGACACATAGAGATAAGATTTGCCAATTTGATCTGTTACCCTACTGCTTAGGGAGTTAAGATCTGTTGGAATTTGATCTACTCTGCTCCTGCTCAGCGAAGATAAGATCTGCTTCTTCGATCTGGTTCCTGCCAATACAGAGATTGCCAAATCTGCTTTATTCGATTTGCTTTCTGCCAATACAGAGATTACCAAATTTACTTTCTTCGATCTGCTCACTGCCAATACAGAGAGATAAGATCTGTTTCTTCGATCTTGTTCCTGCCAATACAGAGATTGCCAAATCTACTTTCTTCGATCTGCTCTCTTTCAATACAGAGATTACCAAATCTGCTTTCTTTGATCTGCTCTCTACCAATACAGAGAGATAAGATCTGCTTCTTTGATCTGGTTCCTGCCAATACAGAGATTGCCAAATCTGCTTTCTTCGATCTGCTCTCTGCCAATACAGGGATTGCCAGACTTATATCTTTGATCTGCTTCGTTCAAGAAGGCAAGATCTGGTGTTTTTGCCAATGTTGCTACACTGTCCTTTGGGGGACGTGTCTTGTAGACTTGATTTCATATGCTTATGTTTATGACAAATGATTAGGATGTTATGATCAGAATGAATCACATGCTCCTAACCTAATGTATTATGAAAGATGTGAATGCAGAAACGTCATTAGAATGATTCTTTTTTATGTCTAGGGCGTCATCATCTGTTGCCCACCAAGGCTTTATCGTAGTACGCTACCCTCTTATTCAGCTGGTATTTTGACCTAAAACCCAAAGAAATAATCGCATTTTGCTCAAATAGCTTGCCCCACTATAATTTCGGGGTCTATCCATTGTAACTTGGAGACATAAGATATATCCTACTGCAATCCTTGGCTATAGGTTTTGTATCAACTTCCATCCGTCCCACTGTAACTCGGGGGTATAGAATCTGTAACCTGTTCCATCAATTGATCACTCCTCGGGTGATCTAACCAGACGTGTATGCATGATATCTACGTGGATGCAGAATATCATTTTTCAAGAGTGATCCCCTTTTATGCTTGGGTTGACATTGCTCGTTTTCGTCAGGATCATATCATCAACGTAATATCCTTTTTTCTGTTCAACTAGTATCTTTGACAGAAGATCCAAAGAGATAAACTCAATTTAAGCTCAAGTTTTCCATACTTGGTGAGCTTTTAAACAACAGTCCCGTTTCAGGTTCATGTACTATATAGAAGCTTTTCAGAGTAATACGTAAAACTCATTTTATGAAAGCATTATTAGTCCACTAATCGTTATTTCAATGCAAAATGCTTAAAAAAAATATTAACACTGGACAAGAAGGGAATTAATTGGGAGCATAGCTCAAAACAAACAAGTTAAGCAAATGCAGTCAAGAAGGAAGTTTATTAGGTGCGTGTGTTGAAACACGTAAAATAATCAAAGATAGTAGATTCAGAAGGGGTAAGATGGAACTAGGTGCCCCAGATATCGCCGCCTGAGCTTCTTTGTTCCAACTTCTTGAGAACTATTCTAAGCTCAATATGTGTCTAGGGGATCTGGAGTACTTTGTCGATGCCCCAAGATGTAGCATACTTCTTCAGTGTTAATTCAAGCATAGCAAGACTACTATATGCCCCACTTTTAATCAAAATTTGAGCCGCCCTTTTCGGGTTTTCAACTCAAATCCCCTTTAGTCTCAAAGCGTCCTTTGCGGGTTTTCGCCTTGGCCTCTCCTTTTCCTTTTCTGATTGATTTTTTTTATTTTTTTTGATTTTTGGTCTCGAAGCGCCCTTTTTCCTCTAAAGCTCCTTTTATACTTGAAGGATCTTCTTCAATATCAGGTCCCATCATGAAATTCTTTTAGGCGAACCTTTTCATTGTAAACTCGCATTATCTGACCGTGACAGATTGCTATTAACTTTCTTCTTCAGATTTGATTGATCACATCAGAATTAGATTCATTCTGCTTCATTCAACTTCAGTTCTGGTAAAACTTGGAAGAGAGCACCTCAACTTCAATAGGCAAGACCAGTGAGAAATGTGTTGCCCCAGTGATGGTTCTGGCCACGTTTGGCAAGTATAGAGGGTAAATGGTAACTTTTTCATGCCAACCCTTACAGGTCTCAGTCATCTTTCAAAATCCTTTTGAATGGTTTTAGTTGCCTTTGTTGCACTGATATTGTATCTGATCTTTGAATAGACCGTAAATTGCCATTTTTGGCTTTTTTATATTTTGAATTTGGATTTTGAATTTGAACTTGGATTTGGATTTGAATTTGGATCTGGGATTTGCATTTGAATTTGAATTTGATGCCTGTTTACCTTGTAACTTTGGCATATGAAGTGACCTTACCCCGTAACTAACAACCACGAATTGATGTCGGCAACATTGACCCTATAACATTCATGCCCCACATAGAGAGTCCGTGAAGAAATAAAGGAGACATATACGTCTTGCCTTATTTCTGCGGCGAGCTAGGTTTCGATCTTTATTTCTTTCGCAAGCTCGCAATGTCAACTAATCCTTTGTAAGTTAGGATTTGTCTTTCATCTCTTTCTTCCATCCTTAACGAATCGGAAGTTGGGTACAATCTCTGTCATCTTCGAAGTCCTGAGATCCTTCTAGACACATCTCTTACTTAAAAGGGAGTTAGTAACAGCGTTGTTCATGACATTGATATCTGGGCACTTATTGTAGGTGCGAAGGCAAATTTCGAAGAATAAATGATTCTAAGAAGATTATTTGCATTGGTATGATCATGAATACGAATGAAAGAATATGAGTGAAAGTCCAAGAACCAAAGAATCCATAAAGAATGAAAGAATAAAAAAAGATGCATTTCATTGAAATAAAAATTTTGGACACAAACCTATTTCACAAAAGGACTCTTATTGCTTTTAGGCTAAAAGCAACAAGCGCGTTTTGGCTATTACTTCAAGTAAGTTCTAAAATATAGGTCTCTTCCATAGTCCTATTGTTCAAAACACTCTCAAGTTCATAAAGGCAGATGCTTGAAAAACTTTTATTCCTCGTTTCTCTCACCATTGGTGCTCTGGTTTCCTGATTTCTAGGCTTCAAGGAAACGCAACTCTCCTGCCCCTTCCTTCAATCATCACATTTTGCTGCTTGGTTAGGTTCTATCAGATCATCAAACTTCACAATACCCATTTGTATGAACCTCTCAACCAACTTCTTAAAGGCGGTGTAATTTTCAATTGAATGCCCTGTAATCGCTGCATGATAACACATCGAGCATTTGCATCATACCATTTAGGGTACGGAGGTTGCAGTGGCTTCACATGAAATGGGGCTACCACATGAGCTTTGAATAAGTTCTGATATAAATCCCTATATGACATTGGGATTGGAGTAAACTAAAGTTTCTCCTTTTGTCTTGCACTGGGTTCTTGTCTTAACAAGCCCTGATGCCCTTGGTGCATGTTCAAATTATTCACTTCATTGTCATTATTTCTCGAGGTTGATCTTTTAGTAGTTTCCCCTTCTATCTTACCACCTCTTATGGCGTTTTCAATCATTTCCCCCGCCATAACTATGTCAGCAAAGCTCTTAGTGGTACTTCCAATCATGTGAGTAAGGAATGGGCTTTCAAGGTATTAATGAATAGCATGGTGGTTTCCTTTTCTAAGAGCGGTGGTTAAACTTGCATGGCAACCTCCCTCCATCTTTGTACGTATTGTCTGAAGCTTTCATTAGGCTTCTTTTCCATGTTCTGTAGAGTGATTCGATCAGGTGTTCACTCGGCTACATGGCTATACTGTTGCATGAAGGCATGCGCTAAATCTCTCCAGGAACCGATCCTATTGTGGCTTAATTGATTGTACCACTTAGCCGCGGCCCCGACCAAACTATCCTGGAAACAATGAATCAAAAGTTGATCATTGTTTACATACCCGGTCATTCGCCTACAAAACATAGTGAGGTGGGCTTCAGGACAGCTAGTCCTATTGTATTTTTCAAATTCTGGCATTTTAAATTTATAGGGGAGGACTAAGTCTGGGACCAAGGTAAATTCTTTGGCGTCCATTCCATGTCGACCATCAGCACCTTCCAAAGCTCTGAACTTTTTCTCCAACCACCTACAACGCTCCTCTAATTGTCTCGAGGATTCGGTTCTTTCCATCTCCTTTTCGACTAAGTCCAAATCAGGGGTGAGTGAATTGATAGGATTATCTAACGGGTTGGACCTTGAACCATCTTGTAAGTTCACAGGCATTCCAATATCAATTTACCCCTGTTGAGGCCTAACAGTAACGGACGGCCTTCGCAAGAGTAGCTCAGTTTGTGTTTGTGTACGGGGTGGGGTGAAACTCGAAGGATAATCATCATTATCTTCTCCGGTGGTAGCCATAGGGGTCTTTCCTTTATCCATTGCCCCTTTCAGAAGTTGAGCCATTTCAGCCACCATACTTCTCTGAGCTTCCATCATTTGCTCTCGCATATCCTGTTACATTTTTGCCAACTGTTCTTGCAAGTGCTCTTGCATCTCCTTTTGGAGTTGTTCGAATCTCTAATCCATATTCTTGGTTTTAGCGCGTGTACTGTAGGGATGTGGAGTTCCCAGATTCTTTCCTTTTCTGTAATAATTTCCACTAATTAGGGTTTTCCTACGGGTTCAAATGCATATGATGCAATGTAGTGCAAATGCATGAATGCGAAAGAAAAGAAGACGTCGATGATGAATTCAGTTCCATTAGAATAGCTTTTCTAGAAAACAGATTTCTTTACATGAAAACGGATTACATGTACAGCCTTTGCCCTTTCATGGTCCAAGTGGAAACGCTGATCTTCCCTTCATGGTCAAATCTTGTAAGTTTCCCAAAAGATGCCTTTGCTAGCTCCTTCTTGCTTGATCTGGGCTACGATTCCTTGCTCGATACTTATAAAAAAATGATGGCTCTTGGATAATCTTCGTTGGCTTGAATCTTTGGCAATAAAATCAAGTCATGCATTCCTTTGCAGACTTTCGGCTTTCTCTTTTCATGCTCTTGGCAAGTAAATCATGTATCCCTTCATGGACTACCGGCTTTCTCTCGTCGTATTTACTTGGACTCTATCCAGACGACCGTACTATAATCCACTTTATCAAGAAATTCGTTTTTTTATGACAAACTATTCTATTTAGGAATCGAATTTCGAATCAACACCTTCTTTTCTTTGATGCAATGCAAATGCATGAATGCAAAAAGATATCGATTCTGATTCAGTTTCTTTTTAGAAAACGTTGTTTAAGAAATAAAAACCTTTACACAAAACGGATTACGAACGCTTTCGCCCTAACGTCTAAAGTCTTAACAACAAAGCAAACTTTTGACCACGATTGGACTGTAGCTCATATTGGTACTCAATATGTCAGCCTATGCCGTCAGGGTCTGTAAATAATCAGCCACCTCTTGAATTTGAGCTATGACTTCACCTGTGAGGTAATCCCTATAGCCAACGATGCTTCTTTCAATATCTGTAAAGTTGTTCTGATCGTCCTGAGAGAGATTGGTGAACAAACAGGCATCCCTATTCCATAGTACGTCGCCTTGAAATGATATCCTACACCCTCGGTACTTCTTGAGAGTTTTCAGATTTCTGCCCACGCAAAGCATCTTGAATTGACTGCATGGGTATCTTCGTAGTATAGCTAATCTCTAAAGGTCTTCGAATGATACGGTCTTCTTTAATCGCTTTCTTTCATGCTTATTCGGGCTATCCAAGTCATCAGGGCTTGCATTTCCATTGTTTCTAATAAGTACAACGTCCTAAAGTACAACAGTAAACTCAGACTTGTTTGGTAGCAGTCCTATAGTAAATGTAATATCCCGAAAATTTCTATCCTTGATATAGTAAAATAAAGAAATAAAGAAATAAAGAAATAAAAAGAGAAATTTTGGGCTATATCAACAAAATCTATGTAGGAAGTGATTATGATGTATTAATCCAAGAAAGGACTAAATCGTAAAAGTGAGAAAAGTGTTGTGGCCCAAGAGTAAATACTTAAAATTTGAGGGGTTAAAGTGTAAATATGGAAAAATTGAAGGACCAATAGTGCAAATATTTTAAGGATGGAATAATCTAGAAACTAAGGAAAATGGATGAATTAGGACCAAATTGAAGAGGAGAAAGAATTATGAGGGACTAAATTGCAATTTTACCAAATTAAGTGATGACTCAAGGATGGAATTTTAAAAGATCATGAAGGGAAAAATGGTCAATTAGAAGGAGAGAGAAATCTAGAAGGTAATGATGGTGTGATGATATTTTATAATTATTTAATAAGATAAATATTACTTTATTAATATTTTAATAAGATATTTTATTATTTTGTTATTTTATTTAGTATATATATATATATGTGTGTGTGTGTGTGGAAAAGAAAGGAACAACATACCATCCACCTTCCATGCACCCAACGTATGGAGAAAAAAAAAGGAAGAAAGAAATTTTTATTTCTTTACAATTTGGTCCTTCCACCAAAAATTCATCATTTTCACCTAGAAATCAAAAGAATTTCCATAGCTACCGAAGGAGAAAAATGTTAAGGAGGCTATGAGGAGTTAGAATATCAAGTTGGATTCAAGAAATAGAAGCTGGAGGAGAGAGAAAGTGAAGTTAAAGTTTGGAAACAATAAAACAAGGTAAGAACATCAAGATTTCCATATATTTTTAAGTTTAATATTATTGAAAAAGTATGTAAATGATGTTAATGTAGAGTTTCCTTATATATGATTCTATGTTCTTGATATGGTAGTGAAGAGAAAATAAGATAAAGTGATGGGAAATGGTGTAGAGAAAGAAAATAAGGGTGATATAAACTTAATAATTAATATCTTGCACTAAAATAGTTTTGGACAGCAGCAGTAAGCTAAATTTGAAAAATCACCAAAAATGGTAGAAACTGAATTAGAAGTTGAGTAAGATATGGAATTAAAGCTTGTTGAGTCTATTTTCATATAAAAGAAACAGAACAAGAAATGAATTCTGTATTCTGAGATATTTATATTTTTGTAAGACTGGTTTAGAATGATTTCGGGATCCTCTGTTTTGATTTTGGAAAATCACCAAAAATTGTATAAAAATAATTAGGGACTTAAATTTATGTGTTTGAAATCTTTAATGAGTCTATTTTCAAGAGAAATAATCGGGAACATCATCCGAGTCCCGTACGAGGAGATAATTAAATTTTAATGAAGAAAGTTCGGAACAGTTATATAGCAGAATAGGGGTAACTTTAAAGAATAAACTGTACTTATTGGCTAAACCAAAAATTATTAAAATTTAATGGTAAGAAGATATGTGAGTCTAGTTTCAGGAAAAATTAACGGATCTTAATTTGGATTTCTGTAGCTCAAGATATAAATAATTTAGTGACTATGACGCAGGTGGACAGCTTGAATGTTCACATATAAGTAAATAGTGAAATTATTGATAATGTTACTTATAAGCATAATATATAAATTAAGGATGTGGAATGGAGAGGAGGAGGAGGAAAATATGTATGAATATTCAGTTAGCATGGCTAATTTGTATGTTTTAGGCTCAGGGACTAAATTGAATAAAAGTAAAACTTTATGGGTAATTTTGTAAAAATGTTAGAAATAATTAAATTACATGAAATGGATTATTATATTATTTAAATTGAAAATTTTAAATGAAAACTGTTAATTTAGTTCGAGATCGAGGGAAAACATGTTTTAAGGATTAAATCGAAAAGTGTTGAAATTATGGAAAATTTTGATATTTTATAGAATTTATGGGCTCTCATTAATATGTATGATGACAACGGCTGGAAATAAGGATTAAATTGCAAGAATTTATTTTTCTAAGCCTAAGGGTAAAATCGTCATTAATTAAAAGTTTGGGGGCCAAATGGTAATTTTGCCTAGAGCATTAATTGAATGTATTAGAATATGGAATGAATGAAAACAATGGTCAAATTTATTTATAAAGATCCCAACGACTCAAATGCGAGACTCGAACGTGAAAAAGAAAAGATATCGGATTAATAAATTTATAAACACGAACAAGCAACGAGGTAAGTTCGTGTAACTTGAATTGTATTTTTAAACACTTGAAATATGTGGTTATGTGATGAAATATGATTTGAATGATCAATGCATAATAATTGATGAAATATTGATAATACTCGATATAAAAAGAAAGTAAATCCCGGTTGAATGGAATGGATTTCGATGGATCATTGGAAAAGGAATTGACGGTAAAATGGATCTAGCCCGGACGGGTGATCCTATCCTGATGTAGCCCTCCCGAAGAATACAGGAAAAAGGATTAAGCCCAAAAGGGTAATCCTAATATCAGCCCTCCCGAAGAATATATGGGGAATGAGGTTCGCGGGAGTGTGCTGGTGGCTCTCCCGAAGAATATATGTGTATAGGCCCTTCCGAAGAATACATGGGAGCTGAGGTTCGCGGAAGTCTGCCAAGAATTGAGGTTCACGGGAGAGTGAGGTTCGCGGGAGTGTGCTCACTGAAATGTAATGTGTAAGACCATGGTTGAAAGATACCATGGCAACAAATTAAGAAAATGAATAAGACCATGGTTGAAAGATACCATGGTAATGAATAAGACCATGGTTGAAAGATACCGTGGCAACACATGCATATGAATTGACGGACCCGGAATTGTACACTAAAAGTGTACTCCTGTATGAATTGACGGTTAATGAGATTGTACACCAGGAGTGTACTATTGGATATCCGTCGAAATTCCGAGAAATTCAACGGGATAAATATAGAAGATGGTAAACACATAGCTAAAAAGGGTAAATGTGAATTGATGGATTACGGATTTGCATATTTTAAGTATACTATATGATTTTAACTATCGATATTCTGAAAAATTCAGTAGATAAGAATCCTGACCAGAAAAGGAAATATGTATATAAAAAGATTTGTACATATATTCCTAAAGTACATGAAAAAAAAATGAAAAAAAAATGAATGAAAAATGACAATGATACTGGATATATGGAAATATAAGATGATGATATTTGTACATGGAATTTATTGATGAATATATGCATCCATGATTATAGATTCGTATACTTTAATAATATTAATTGTATGACGATGAAATTTCGAATGACTTAATGAATAAAGCCCTGACATGGAAATAATTTGAGTACGAAACAATAATCACGAAATTGAACTTGAAATACACGAAAACGATATTTATTCGATATTTTAAAAATATGACATGGAAAATACATGTATATGAAACTTACCTGATAATTATGCATGTTCAAGATTATGAATTGTCCCGGAATAAATATATACAAAATTCATGAAAACAATGATACATGAAATTTTGGTATAATGAATGATTTATGTTTTGAAGAAATGGCAAGAGAATAGTATGTATCATATTATATGAATATGTGGCTATCTTTAATATGCTGATACATGGAAATTGGGTAAGCCGTAATAAGTAATAATCTCAAGTATGATATGTTGATACAATGAGTTTATCGATTCTAAAATTATATGAAGTATATTCAAGTATACTAATGACTGTTGTTGTTGATGCTTAGACAAGTGCCAAGCTATTGGTTAAATGGTAATATGTTTATTATCTGATACGTCGAAAGGGTAAATGATCAAATGAAAATACACATGTGTTTATAGAAGAGTGGTAAAATTTAAGTTGTATAATTTCTTATAAAATGAGTTATCATGTGATAAAAAAAAAGTTCTATAAACTCCGGTAATACCTCATAACCCTATTCCAATGATGGATACGGGTTGGGGTGTTACAGTAAAACCCCTTTTTTAGCATCATAGGCAAAATTCTTTCCATCCAACTCATTTTTGTAGGTCTCATGCATTCTGTCAATCATTTTTCTTCCCACACCCTCACTATCCCCAAGGTGACCATCTTCATATGAAAGAGGAATGCTGTAATGGTAGAAATGTCCATCAATACTCCCACGCCAACTTCCTGTCAAGCGAATATTGCAAGTCCCCATAGTTGTTGTAGAACCACTACTTGGCTTCATTATCCCACTGGCCCAAACGACCTCAACTCTTGAAACTCATTCTGTGTCGAGCTGATAAGAGTGAAGTCCTACAACTCAGACGTATGCCCCTCGGTAAGACTATCTCTCTTCTCTAACTGGTTTTTCTTTGACCATGCACGGATGGTAGCGTTGTCCTCCACTTTATCAAGATATTAATTTCTCATTACAGAACTTTCTAATTTAGAAATCAAACCGTGAATCGATACCTTTAAATGCTGAATGGCATACAATGATGAAAAAAATAAAATGGGGTAGTGTCACATATGACAGATATAATCCAAAGAAAATAAACAAGCACCTACATAGGTAGTCACTAAAGGTCAGCTCCGTACTGCCTAGGGCAGGCACTTAAGGCTCACTATATGTGTTTCAGTTCTAGAGAAAAGGGTACCTGAACTAGCAGATTCCTCGATCCTCACCCGTTATAGGCTCATATGGACCAAGTTCAGTTCAGGGGGACACATTTCCTTATGGCCATGCAGAGATGAAAATATCACGAAGACATAGGTACGGATGTATCCCGGAAGCGATCCACTAGCCCACGCGGAGGTGAAAACCTCACGAAAGCATAGCTTCTCACTCCCACTTAAAGGTGTGACCACAACGGTCATGCAGATGCAATGTGTACGAGGAAAGATAACAAGCGTATGCGGTAATCACATGTAAAAGATCATATTTTAAAATTTTCCAAATTTCTAACATTAAGATAGAAAATGATCGATTTTCGGCTTGACTCTCTTAGTATCCCCAGTGGAGTCGCCAAGCTGTCGAAACCATTTTTTGAAAAGAAAATGGATGTCGACTTATTTAAAAATTAAAAATGGGGAGTCGCCACCAATCCTTTTTAGGTGTGATTGGGTCATTTTATAAAACGCTTTGGCCTGCGAAAAATTGAGAATAAGGTTCGGGAGTTGGTTACGCACGGGGAAGGATTAGCACCCCCGTAACGCCCAAAATTGGTACCAAATTGAGCAATTTTCTGTCTTAAGTTGAAATTTGGGAAGATTTAAAAATAGGATTCTTTTTGAAAATGGGATGATTTGAGTTAGAAAGTCGAGATTCCTTTGCTTCGGAGGAATTTGAACATCACATCCAGCATGATTGGACACGAGGTTTAATTTTCCGAAACTAAAATGGTCTCGTGAGTTGCAAAATTTGTTTAGAAGGGTATTTTAGATATTTAGGCGAACGAGAAATCGCAACCCAGCACGTTAGGGCACTATTTCCCGAATCTCTAAACACAAAAACATTGCCTCGTTTTAAAAATATTTTTGGATTTAAATAATACGCTTTTAAAACAATGATGCAAGAATATACTATTAGCAGAATATTACAAGATATCAATGCTAAAATACGCAATTCATATGATAAAATAAAATAAAATAGAATACTAGCAATGCATGTGATATTTAATGTGATAATAATAGTATTAAACACAAAATGAAACAATAAAATAATTAAGTAAGGTGACGAAAGCATACTTTAAAGACAAATCATACTATGCATATATAACATATGACATGTACATAATATATAAAAAGATGCAATAGTAAAAAGACATAGACAAAAATGATATACACAATGCATGAAAATATATACGATATATATATTGAAAATAATATGAAAGAGTATATAAATAATGGGATATTAAAATATATAATATAGTTAAGAAATATACATAAGATAATAAAATATATGGATAAAAAATATATATGAAATATATATATATATATATACACATATAGAAAATGTAACATTAAAATATATATTCGTAATATATATGTACATAATATAGTTTTAGGAATATATATCTAAGATAGTATAAAGTATATAATTAATAAGATTAAAAATATGTAGATATAAACATAAAATAATATTGAAAATACATATACATAATACAGAATTAAATATATATGAACATAAGAATATATACAAAATATACATAGGTTTGAAATATATACGATATATTAGAAACGATAAAAAAGGTACATGTATAATCGGATATTGAAATATATATACATAATGTGGTAAAAAACATACATGAGATAATAAAAATATGAATAAAATATATATATGTGAAATATGTACATACTATAAAAAGGATGCATACATAATATGAAAATATAAAAAAATACATATATACGTAATATATAAACATATATAATGGTATTGAAATATTTACATAAAATATAAAAATATGGCATTAAGAAAAATAATATACATATGTAATATTAATATATATATATATATATATATATGTATATATGTACATATTAAAAGGACATCTTTAAACGAACATGTTAAAAAATAATAATATTAAAAACCATTAGTGAGACTATATAATATATAATAATAATGAAGTGTTAATAAATAATAAATATAATAATAATAATAATAGTAATAAAAATATAATAGTATGATTAGCATTAAGATTAAAACAAAATAATAAAAAGAGGGATGAAATTGGATTACAAATGAAATTTTTGGGGCAAAATAGAAATAAAAAGAGTGAGGGAGGGCCTATTTAAACACGCTAAAGCATTAGAGGGACCAAAACCGAAATAAATCCCTTTTCCAAGACACACATCAGCAATAGGGAATAAAAATGAAAACGAAATAAAATGTGGGGCCGAATTAAAAAATAAGAAAAGACTTAATTGCAGGAGCATGAAAAAGCGGAGGGGCTAAATGCGCAAATAGCCCCTCCAATGAAAGCACGCGGATCCTGGCTCAGGGTCGGGTCGGATCGGGTTGACCCAGGGCAAAACGACGTCGTTTTATGCCCTGGGTCCTCAAGCTGAAACGGTGTCGTATAGTGGGGGTATAAAAGCAATTTTTCTCTTAAAAAATTTCATTCTTCTCCTGGCCTTAAAAAAAAATCTGGGGTTTCATACCCCTCTCTCTTGCGTAATTTCTGGCGCATGGTGCGCCTCCGATTTGCCTCTAGTGACCGCCGTACACGGTTGTCGGAGGCCCCAAAAGCTTTCTCTTTTCGGCTTTCAAAGGTAAAGACCCCCCTTTCCTCTCTTGGTTATGAATAGCAGTATATAAACACGAAAAAGGAATCGAAATGGGTTTTAAAACAGTGTAAAAATATCACCTTTCTCTCCTTTTTTATTTTTTGGTTCCGATTTGTTTTCCGTTTTGAGTATTGGTTGTAGATCTCTTTGGCTTCGAATTTGGTTTCGATGTTTCGGCCTCTTGGTTTGAATATGCTCCCTCACTCTCGTATTATTAAAGTCTCTGTTTTTTTACTGATTTTTTAGGATCTAATCTTTGTTATTGATTGTAAAAATTTGCCCCCTCTATTACATCCATTTCATCTGGCTTTTATAGCCACTGAAATACAATATACTATTACTTGCTGTCTTTTCTTCTTTTTGCAGGTGCAAGTGGCCTGATGGGACGGTGGCATGTTGTAGGCACGGTCGGTGGAGTCAGAGGCTAGGGCAAGTGGCTGCTGAGGGTCGGCAGAGACAAGTGGGACTAGGGTTTCCCAATTTTGGTCTAGGGCTAGGGTTGGTTGGGTCTTGGGGTTATTGTTTGGGGCTAGGTTAGTGGGCTGCCGGTATTGGGTCGTTTTGGGCTACTGTTGGGTAGCTTCGTGGGTGTTGTAGGTGGGTTAACGGGTTTTGGGCTCAGGTTATTTGGGTTAATGTAAAATGGGTTTTAACCCGGGCCGAAATTGGCCACTACATGATAAAAAAATATAAAATGATGATGATAATAATAAGATGGATGGTGAAAGTAAAGGATGAAAATAATGCTAATGGGACTAACGGTATTTTGAGATTTGAATATAAAACTTGAAAATGCTATTAGGCCAACCGTAATTAATGTTGACCTATCCATGGATTAGGTTGTCCGGTATAGTTCGAAAAGTGGAAATGTTTGGGTAAAAATATAAGTTCAAAAAATGGGTTTAGAAAATGGTTCAAGCCTTAGGAAAGGCTTTCTTAACTCGAGCCTGATCTAGCCCGAATATGAAAAAAAAAAAAAAAAAACATGTTATTTTTGTTGTTTTTCTATTATTTTCTTGCTTTTATTTGTTTATTTTTCACTATTTTACTACCATTTCACAATTATATTACTACTATTTTTTTGTTATTATTTGTATATTATATAACTCTTGTTTTATTATTAATTTTCTTACTATTCTTCACATTTGTTTGTTAAGTTACATTTATATTAATGTTATTTAAGTATAAATATTTTTTAATTTGTTGGGAAACATTTATTTTATTATTTTTAATATTTTTAATGTATTATATTGAAAAAGGATTATATAAAAAATACAGGTGGGCCGGGCTGGGCCTAAATTTTAGTATTTTTATCTAGATTGGAATTAGACAAACTTTTAAACCCATTTTTTAGGCCAAGCCCGGGCCTAGCGAATGGACCTAAATTTTTTGTTGGACCTAACCCATAGACATCTCTACTCAAAGTTAAATGATAGCTTACTAAAATTTTTAATTAAATTTTTATTTGATAAATTATTTTTGAATTTTAAAATTTTTTATTTCATTTTAGAATTTTTTTAAAAATCTATTAATCTATTTTTTTTAATACACAATAAATTTTCCAATTGGACTAAGTGCCACATAGCTCATTTTAAGACTAAATTGATTAATAGGAATGTAACTTTAAGTACCAATTTAGGTTAAAGAAAACTATTTATTAAAAACAACCACTTTCCGAGGTGATCCGATCACACCTCAACAAAAAAAGGATTGGTGGCGACTCCCCTTTTTCATTTTCATTTTCAAAATAAAAAGTTAACTCCCTCTTTTTAAAAAAATGATTTCGACATTAAAATTTTTTATTTCATTTAGAATTTTTATTTTAAATCTATAAATCTATTTTTTTTAATACACAAGAATGTCACATTAAGTTTTCCAAGTAGACTAAGTGCCACATCTAAGACTAAATTGATTAACAGGAACGTACCTTTAAGTATCAATTTAGGTTAAAGAAAAGTTTAAGTACCATAATGAAAAAAAAAAGTTTTTTAAGGGTTTCATTGTGTCTCTCTTACTGTCGAAGTGTTCATCATTTTTAATAAAAAAAAAAAACCCATAAGTTTGGAGTGCATTTAAAGGATTATATCACGACATTATTATCTTTTAATTATATCATTAATATGTTACAATTTATGAATGGGGTAAAATATAGTGTATAAATTGATGAATCAGATTTTGGATTCCATCCTCTGTTATTCTTATTTAATGTTTATTTTATTCATAATATCACCTGAGGTTCCTTCTTTTATCCTTCTCAAAGTCGACTATATTATGTATGGGTATGTTGATATTCACTCTTCTCAACTAAAAACTAGAGAATGGAAAAGCAAAAGTTTATGAATACATATCAAATTTTAAGTCTGTTTGGTTGGATTACCAATAAAAATATTCAGAAAAGCCTCTAGGCTCCCGGATCGTAAACTTGAAATCAGGATCAGCCCATTCTATTGATTCGCACAGCTCCATTGGCTTTAGAGCAAGTTTTAGTGGTGAAGATGGTTCAACTTGGGGAAGTTTAAAAGGCATCCGTTTTAATTTCGGACAATCTATTACATCAAGCCATTCAAGAGATTCACAAATCATTACTGCATCCACACTGCAAATGCTCTTCAATTCAAGTAAATTTCTCAATGACATTTCCTTTAATCGTGGAAGACAAAATTCCATGGTAACCTTTCCTCTTTCTTCTGATGCTATTATTCCCTCCAGTTGGTAACAAGACCAAACCTCAAGCTGTTTTAAATTTGGCGGCACACAGTTTGGAGAGAACATCCTTTTTAATTTCGGACAAAATTTTACCTGAAGACATACAAGAGATTCATAAATCACTACTGCATCAAAACTGCGAGTGCTCTTCAATTCAGGTAAATCTCTCAATGACATACTCTTTAACCGTGGAAGACGAAATTCCATGGCAAGCCTTCCTCTTTCCTCTGATGCTATTATTTCCTCCAGTTGGTTACAATCCCAAATATAAAGCCCTTTTAAATTTGGCGGCACACAGTTTGGAGACAACAACCTTTTTAATTCCCAACAACTTATTACATCAAGCCATTCAAGAGATTCACAAATCATTACTGCATCAACACTGCAAATGCTCTTCAATTCAGGTAAATATCTCAATGACATTTCCTTTAATCGTGGAAGACAAAATTCCATGGTAACCCTTCCTCTTTCCTCTGATGCTATTATTTCCTCCAGTTGGTTACATTCCAAAACCTCAAGCTGTTCTAAATTTGGAGGCACACAGTTTGGAGAGAACAACCGTTTCGTATTATTTAAACCACATATAAAAAGATTTTTGAGAGAGGAAAAGGTGCCAAGTGAAGTTACGAAAAACCTGGAGAAAATCAGGTATTCTTCTTCATGAGACTCGGAAGTGTAACGAAAGACACTCAATCCCTCAATGTGATGTGGAAGCATAATCTGGTTGGGATAGACACTACCAACCTGTAATCGAATCGTTTCTGATGCAGATTTTTGCCATTCCCATACTCTTCCACCCACAATGATGAGGTATTGATGAAGCTCTTCTCGAACATGAAAAGCTTGGTCATCCATGCTCAAGCTGTCAAAGTCGTAAAACCGCCCTTTAAAGGTTTCCAATTTCTTCAACTCACCAAACTCTTTTCCACTTATGAGCGCTTTACCAACATCCAATTCTTGAAGGCAAGAGGGTCTGGGGAATATTCCATTCGGGATCTCATCTACGTTTGTCCAATTTAGATTTAGGCACTTGAGGCTCGACAAGTTTTGCATTCCATGAGGGACTTCCTTGATAGCTGTTCCTCCAAGATCCAACTCCTTTAAAGCTCGAAGATTTGACAATGATGGCACATACTCTAAACGATCACAGTAAGCAAGCAATAATGCAGTGAGATTCTTCAAATTTGATATGGAATTTGGGAGACTCTTGATAGGATCCCCGGAAAGATTAAAAATCTTGAGTCCATCCATATGGCTGAGGAAACCTTCCAGAATACTCTCTATGCCAGAATCAGACAGCAACAATGTTGTGAGCATCGGACACTTTCGTGGTGACATTTCCAAGGGATAAAAAACTTCTAACTCCCGATTCCCTATCAATGAAACCTTCTCCAAATCCTCACTCCATTCTTGCACATTTGGTGGCTCGCTTAATCCCATGTCTGCTTTTACAAAAAATCGAGGTTTTGCACTTGTGATATGTAATGCCATATCCCTTACAAGATCGTGCATCTTTACACTTCTTTCATCTTTAGTTTCAGAAAAAACTTCTAACAAACAATTGTTTAAGAGTCTACTCATTATTGCACGACCCTGTCAAACTCTGCCTGCCTGCTATCCATTTCTTCCACAAGCCCTTCTGCAATCCAATGTCGAACAAGCTCTTCCTCCTCAATTTCCAAATCTTCAGGATATAATGCACAACTGAGGAAACAATGTTGAAGTTTTGGATCCTTCAAACGATCATAACTAAATTGCAGCTGCTGGAACACCTCATCTTCCAGTCCATTAATACTTTGCTTGTGTTCAGTTAATTCCTTTAGTGCGTTCCTCCATTCAGAAAGGTTATCAATGCCCTTCATGCAAGAAGCTACAGTAATTACTCCCAAGGGCAAACCCGCACAACGCTTAGCAATTTCTTTTGCAATTGGTTCCACCCCAGGAACATTTATAGAATATCCCGACCCACCTTGTCCGAGAACAACTTCCTCGACTCTTTTTCCACCAAAGGCATCACTTTAATTGCTCTACAACTCATTTTTCGACATACATCAAAAGATCTCGTTGTCAAGACTAATTTACTCCCAGTAGATGGCTCAGGAATTCCAATCTTCTCAAAGGAAACCTCTTCCCATATGTCGTCCAAGATCACCACAAACCTACTCTTCCCTGACAATCTTTCAAGCAGCATCCCTGCCCTTCTTGTTTCACATTCGTTACCACAAAAAAGTTACTTTAATTTGACTTGCAATGTCCTTCTGGAATCTGTAGCTTAGCAATACTCATCTCCTTGGATGCAGTGATCCAAATCACAATATCAAACTTCTCTCTCTTCTGTAAGAGTTGATTGTTTATAAGTTTCATGATGCTTGTTTTTCCCACACCACCCATCCCCCAAACTCCAATCTTTCCAACCTCATCATCCATCAAGCACTTCCAAATCTCTTCCATACAGGCCTTTGTACCTTCACCTGATAATCTTGTTGTCGACAAAACCTGTGCAATCCATTGAGGATTGTCAACCACCAAACCTTCCTCAAATTTGCCTTATTGAATAAGTTCCTCAACTTCTCTTTTCCTCTTTAACACATCGTCTGCATGAAGTCCACGTTTAAGAGTACTGCTTTTACCGATTAGTTCATTAAGGTTTTGAACTTCGCCATTGATTCTTTCGACATTTTCTGTCATTAACTCATCATGGTCAAGTGGATATGTTTGACATAACTTTGATATTTTTTTAATGATGTCTCCAATAACTTTTGATTCATGCCTACAAAGATATAAAGATTTAATTTTTAATTAAGAAAATTATTGATATGGAAATGAAGTTAAATTTGCCTTAGAAAATAACAATTTTCCAATTTTGTCCATATATATAAAAAAACAGCTAATTCAAAAAAAAAAAATTGTAATCATTAAATTTACAAGTAAATTGAAGAAAAAATACCTATTATTTGAGTGCCATCCCTTGATATTAGCCACTTCAGTTAAAGCATTTCTCCACTTTTGGATCTTTGCTTCATCTTCCTTGTATCTCTCTTCATGTTTGGCAAAAGCTGCTTCAACTTTCCCTTTTTGTTTTCTTAAATCAGATGGATCCACGCCATAGAAAATTGGAAATACTTTATGACCATTCTCCTTTTTTTGTTTAACAATCTCAGCAAGTTCCTCCAAGCACCAACCTGAAAAGACATAGTTTTCCAAGAAAACGATTACTGAGCACCATGATTGTTGAATTGCTTTGAAGAGCCCAGGTGTAATCTCTTCACCGGCCTCCAGCTTTGGATCATCCCTAAAAGTGACGATTCCGCTCCTTCTCAAAGCATCGTAGAGATGGTCAGTGAAGTTATGACTAGTATCTTCACCTCTAAAACTCAAGAATACGTCAAATTCTTTTTGTCTAGGAATAGACGAGGAAGTTGAGGGTAACGAGGACATGAGGAAGTCTGAGAAGGAAAAAGATATGACAATCTAGTTTGGGAAAACCAGAAAATAAGGTGGCTCAATATGCAGAAAGAAACTAGAAACAGACCATGTATAGGAGCATCAAGAAAGCCAACCCCAACCCAACTTGACGAAGGGCTAGTTTGACAATGCTTTTGAGAAGTGCTTTTGAGAAGTGCTGTGGAAAAGTACTTTTGAAAAGTGCTTTTGAGAAGTGCTTTTGAAAATTTGAAGTGTTTGGTATTGCTGTCAAAAAATACTTTTGAGAAATAAAATGTCCATTTTAGACATGATATTATAAAGTAACAAATATGTATTTAAAAAATGTTCAAATTAATTAATATTATGATATTTTAACAAAAATATAAAAAATAATTTATTATAATTTATTGGTAATATTTTAATATATAATATTAATTTTAAATATTTCTAAGTTATTAATATTAATTTCTAAGTAAATATTTCTAAGATAAAAGAGAAAAAAAAAAGGAGAACACAGCCAAAGTGAAATAGTAAGGTTAAAAATGTAAAATGCCAACTAAAAGCACTTTTGTGCTGAAAAAAGCTAAAAAAATTTACTTTTTCATCTGGCCAAAAGGACTTAAAATAAGCTAAAAAATCCTCCCCACTGGCATGTGTTCTTTATTGCTGTTGAAGGAGAAGCACTTTTTGAAAGAAAAGTTCATCTGAGAAGCGTTGAAGAACACAGCCGAAACCCAACTTGTCTAGAAACAGACCAAGTATAGGAGCATCAAGAAAGCCAACCCAACTTGACGAAACCCAACTTGCCACAGCGTTCCCTAAGTTTGCATATAACACGCACCAGCCTTAGGGTTTTTAGGCAATTTATATTATTTATATGTTTTATAATTTAATTTTAAAAATATTTATATTATTTAAATTTAATTTGGGAAGCCACCATGAGACATAAAAAAAACCCTATTCTGACCAGTTTTATTGGGCTGGGTAGGATGCTGACCCATGGATAGGTTTATTACTTTACTCCCTGAATAGTAACAAAGTCCCTCCAAACTTTAAGTTATTGGTTCCATCCATATTAAATCAAAATTGAACAATTTTATTTTCAATCAGATTAATATTATACATTAAAAATATTTTTTTGTACATTTATTTATAAAGTATATAAAATATTATAGTATAAAATAATTTTTAATTAATTATATAAACTCTGAATCCACCTAACTTAGATTGAACTCAGACAATGATTTTTATGCCACGAGTCAAACCCGAATTCATTTTAAATAATACAAATTATTTTTAAATTCGGATTTAATTATAAAATATTAATATAAAAATATTTTTTAAAATTTTATTAAATTTTGAACTGTTAAATAGGTTTTTTGGGCTAGTCAAATTGAAAACGAGCCTAAGCTTGAAATTTGTTTGGGCCCAAGCAATGGCCCATAGGTCTAGGTTAATAACACTATTTTTTAAAAAAAATTTTGAAAAATTTTATTGTAAATACAAAAAATAACTTTTTGTTATGAATCTCTTGTTAAGTGGATGTCCATCATGTCATGATCAAGATAAAGTTTTAGTGTACTTTAAATTCTAATAGTTATTAGAATTAGATCTCTATTTCTTTTTTACTCCTTATGCCTATAAATAGAGACTCTAATGAAGCATTGTGATTATCCCCTTTGATCAATAATGTACATTCTCTATTACCTGTATTTGAAAAAAGTTATATATATTGGTACCCAAAAGTAAAAATATTAACTTTTTAGTGTTTAATTTAGGTCATAGGATTAATTTGATGAAAGTTAATTGCTAATAATATTAGGTTTGAATTTTTCATAATTTTTTAATAGAAGAAATTTAGTGTTAATTATGGATTTGTTTACTTTTGCATTTAATTTGTCAAATACATTCAAATGGATGTGATTTAATTCAAGTTTTAGAGTTGGTTTTATGAAAATATATAACTAAATTATATATTTTCATTGAATCAACTCTAAAACTCGAATTAAACACTAAAAAGTTAACTTCCTATCATAAAAAAAAAAAAGAAAAATTTAAATCATAAAAAAAAAGAAAAATTTAACTTCATTAATTTTGGATACCAAAATATATAATTTTTGTTAAATATAGGTACCAGATTGGACCAAAAAATAATATAGGTATCACATTAGAAAAAGTATCAAACTCATACCCTAAATTATGTGTTAAGTCTAATAAAATATTTTATTTACTTTACATTACATAAAATAAATAATCATATATCTTTAAACAATAATTAATCACTAATTAATGAAATAAAAATAATTAGATGTATGTTACATAACTAGTTAAGCATGTAAAACAGAATTAGTTAATGCTTAATAATTATAAAGTAAATATGATAATGGAAAAAAAAAAAAAAAGGTGTGTAAGACTCAAACCTTCCAAAACTTCAATTATTACTTAAAATTATTGTACGCTCCATTTTGTCAACTCTTTCTTGGATTCTTCCCGGAGAGAAGATATATCATCCCCCAGCTTCCAGGCCTACTCTCTTTCATTTGGAAAGAAAGGAAATGGTTGGAAATGTATAGAGAAATTGCTTAGAAAATTCTTCGTTGTTCCCTAGAATTTTGATCTGTTTTTCTCCTTCATGCTCATATTCTATACTACACTCAAAATATATTAAAGAGAATTGTAGATTAGGTGATACTTATATCATTAAATGAGATAGGTTTAGTCTTATCTCAAGATTAATTTCAAGATTAAGGAAATAAAAAAAATTAAGATTAAGACATGTAAACTTTAAAGAGAAAAAATGTATGGAGCGAATAAGAAAAAAAAAAAAGAGTGTTCATGGATAGGAGAAAGAGGCGGGCAATAGTTAGCCTAGAGGCCAACATTGTTGCTAGACAAAAACAAAAAGAAGCAAACGATTTGGAAAAAAAATAGAGCTTTTTAGAAGTAAAAAGATATAATTTTTTACTCAAATATACAAAAAAATTTAAAAATTAAACTAGACACATGATAAACCGTAAATTATACATGTTTTTACCTCATGCTTAACCTAATTTATGGATGAATTATCATAAAATTTGTGAAATTTGGTGCTCTTAACCCTTTTATTTCATGTTTTATACTCAGGAGAGCTTAGGGAAGAGAAAAGAGCAAGAAAAGGGCCAAAAAGGGGCAAAATAAGCCCAATTCAATAATCAACACGGCCTGGGAGTTCACCACACAGGCGTGTCACACGGTCGTGCCACCCTGAACCCAAACACTGCCCAACATCAACTCACACTGCCGTGCCACATCAACAGTCTTGAACACAGCCCATTGTCGAAGTCACACAGGCGTGTCCCTGACGTGAGGAAGTTCAATTTCACTCGGAAAAGACTGCTTAGAGGCTAAGAAATGTATTCTAAAGCTCTATATAAAGACCTTAGGAGGCAACTCTAAGGGTGTGCTTTTTCTCCCACACAAAAGAGTGCCTTATTTCTGCCAACACAGAGAGTAGAAGCAAGGGATTACTCCAAAGGAAGCCGATTGATCTATCTCAGAAGCCGAACTCTGCCTCAAGACTAAGGATCTCCCTTCAATTCTTCCAAGGGTTTTTGGGTTCTTTATGTTTTGTTATTTTATTTCTTCTGAGATGTCTTCTTTTATAATCATGAACTAAATCCCCCAAATACTTGAGGGGGATGAAACCTAAGACAGATCTTGTTATTATTTTTTCTTGAATTATATGATAAATATTTGATTTGTTCTTAATTGTGTTTTTAACTCTTAAATTGATATTTCCGGGATATTGATTTAAGTCGAATGTGCTTATGTAGAGGAGCAAAAGTCCCTGCATAGGAGTAGATCCAGCACAATTAAGCGGAGTTGATTGCAATCCTAGAGATAGAACGATGAAAATCTGCTGGATTAGGGTCAAACCTAATAAGGGAATCCATAGATCGAGTTAATGCAACACTAAGGGTTTTAATTAGAAAGAGATTTCAATTAATCAACCTAGGGTTAGTTGTTTTTAGTCTCGAGAGAGATATCAACATAAGTTAGGGATTGCCATGGATCAAGTCAAGTGAATAGATCGTCTAGTTCAACAGTTAATAACAAGTGAAGTCTAGATGGATTCTCCCTTGAGTATTGTCCAAATCATTTAGTTTCCCTAAGAGTTTTTCCCTAATTTCAATTTTTATGCATTCTTAGCTTAGTCTAATAATTAGTTTAGTTTAATAAAATTTCCCTTTTATTTCTAGGTTAAATAATAGAAAGAAAGTTAGTACTAGTACTTTTGGTTCCCTTAGGTACGATATCTCGGTCTTGCCACTAAGCTATACTACTGTTCGATAGGTACGCTTACTTTAAAATCCTGATAATAGTTAATTTTTGGTGTGATCATTATTATAAATTTTATTACTTCATATCACGCATATCAACACATATCACATTTAACACATAACTTGGTCTCTAACAATTTCGAACAAAAATGAAATGACAATTTGACTTAACAAAAATAGTCTAATAACAAAAATAAAAGGATGATTATACCCAAACATCCTCAAAGGATTCACACATTACTTATTAGTTGCATCTTCATGGGGCAGTAAAAACTTCCTCCACATTGTATCTCCAGCCGATTACATTTCTTCAATCTGCGATCATAAAATCTAATTATATAAAAATAAATAATATTTTGATGTTATAAAAAAAATAGGACAATGGGGAAACAAAAAGCAATGTAATAGCCCAAATTTGACCGGGCTTAAAACAGAGCAAAGGAATTAAATAAATAAACATTTATTTAAACAGTCCATTAAAGAATAAAAGTCCAAGTTACAAATGTTTGGGGCCCAATGTCTAAGCACAGTAGACTGACCCATCTAAAACCAAATACACTGCCCGTGTAGCCCAAATACACCCGAGGCCCAGTACCTAGATCTATCAGACCCCTGCCTACTAAGCCTACCCCTAACCCAATGAGTAGTGGCCCAAGAGGCCCAAAATTTTAAAACTTTTGGCTAGGGTTGAAAACCCTAGCCCTTTCCTCGCGCCGCAACTGCTTCTCGAATGTTCGGGGAGCGTCTGTCCATTTCCCGAGTCAAGGCCATCAATGCTAGGCCAGCTGGTGCGCCATCAATGCGTCCCGTCAGTGCCCCAGGAGCCTCTCGATGGTGCAGCCTCCGAACAAGGCCAGTAACACCACGATCGTCCCGATTCGGTGGCTCGATCAACGCACAGAAGAACCTTGGACACCAAGATCCTCGGGGTCACCTGCAAAATGGAAAGAACACAGCAGACACAAGGAAAAACAGAAAAAGGAAACAAAAATAATGGCAGATACGGAAAAGAAAATCCCAGCAAATCACAAGTCAAAGATACAAATAGATACAGTAGATAATAAATAGAAATCAAAGATTTCTTTCCAGAACTTTTAAGAGAACATTGGCTATAAAGCCACCTTCTGTAAACCGTAAAAGGGATCTTCTTTTACGAACCAACATAGAGAAAATAGAAAAAACAGTGAAGAAAACACCAGTCATTGTATATCTTTAGAAACAGAGAAATAAAAAGCAGTTCTTTGAAGGTAGTCAGATCGTTTATTTCTTCTACTTACCTGTTCGTTTTTCTGCCATGCATGCGTAGATTTAAGGAATAAAACAGAAGGGTAAGAAAGTTACCTAAGAATCGGCAAGGAGAAGGAGGGTTTTGAAACCCTAACCACCGTATATGGTGGTCCTTGTGGTGGCGCATTAAGCGCGTAAAAACCACGCGTGCCGGAGCCTTATGACAAACTGGGATGGCCTCGGAGGCCGGAGTTTAGAGGGATCCGAGAATTCCAGAGAATTCTCTCTGATTTTTGTTTAAAGGGGAACCTTAAAATGATTTTCAGAACCAAAATTTGGCTTTTATAGCTCAACAAGTACGACTTCGTTTTAGCTTAATCTGATAAGCCCGAAACGACGTCGTTTTAAGCCCCAAAGATCCGCGCGTTGACCCGAATACCCGGGGAGGATCCGCGCATTTTTAGAAAAGGATTATTTACCTAATTGGTCCCCCCACATATTTTATATTTAAAATTTCATTTTATTTTATTAAAATGTTGCCCTAATGTTTTGATTTTATTTCAATTTAGTCCTCCGTTCTTTAAAAGGTTAACTCAGGGCAACATTGTCGTTTTGGGATTAGGGTTAATTACCCAAGGAGTCCCTCGGCTGTTAACGCCGTTCGAATTAGTCCAAATTTTTATTTATTTTTTTTCCCGAATTAGCCCCAGAAATTTTATTTAATTTTTATTCTAATCCTTTTCCTTTTTTTAATTTATTTACTTTAAATATACTTATATTTTATTATATTATTATAATATTTCATATTTTATTACATATTATTTATTATTTTTATATATATATTATTATTTTACATTATTATTTTCAACTTGTATCATGCACTTATTTTATTAATTAAATACTATATACTTATGTTTTTTATTATATACTATTATTATACATTTTGAAATTATAGTTAAATATTCTATCTTTAATTCGTGTTATATGTTTTTGTTAATTACCTTTTATATACATTATTTTATTCTAATTTTTTTTTACATGTATTAATTGTTTTATAATTTTTATATTATGTCATTTTTATACTAAATTCTAAATCAAAGTTATTAAGTGTTATGTTCTTACTTTTAAATTGATATGTGTTAGTTTTTTTATTTTATTATTCTTATTTGTGTATTTTATATTACATTGTATATCATGTATTTTTTTTAATTTGTTAAAATATATGTTAAATTACTACTTTGCATGTTCATTATTTAAATGTTTTGTTTATTCATTTTTAATGCATGTTATATATCTTTATATGTATGTTTTTAGATATTTGAGATTTCCATGATTATTATTTCTTCCATTTTTGTTAATAAATATTTGATATATATTTTAACTTGTTATATTCATGCTTGTATTAGTTCATTATTTTACATCTTGTATGTTGCATTTCATAATGTTTGTATATTATCCTCATACATCAATTTTAAAACCAAACCCCAAAGTTTTCAAAAATAAAGGCAATGCTTGGCGTTTGGAAGCTTCGAGAAAGGTAGTGCCCTAACTTACTGGGTTGCAATTTTTCTCGTTGAGTTCGAATAGCCAAGCATCCTTCTAAGTTTTCAAGGTTTTCAAAATACGAGCAACTGTCTTGGAATTTCAAAGCATTGTGTCCTAACTTACTGGATATGGTGTTTCGTCGTTTCGAGATAGAGATTTTAAAAAAAAAAAAGTGGTTAGCTTAGTTTCGAATGTCTTAAAAATATTGCGCCCTAACTTATTGGACGTAATATTTTGGTTCATTTGATACAAGTAAACCCTAATTTTCAAAATAAAAATATTTTTGAAAGAGGATTGCATCTTAAAACGTTTAAATTTCCGACATTAAAGACATTTGATAATCAATTCGGTACCAATTTTTGGGCGTTACGAGGGTGCTAATCCTTCCTCGTACGTAACCGACTCCCGAACCCGTTTTCTGTTTTCGTAGACCAAAACTAATGATTTTAAAACAAAATGTTTTAAAGGTGATCCAATCACACCTAAAAAGATTGGTGGCGACTCCCGTTTTAGTTTTTTTAAGTCGACCCCGTTTTCTCAAACCCGTTAAAAATGGTTTCGACAAGCAACATGAGGGAAAAGGGGAGGGATTTTGAATTTATAAGATTTATTTATATTTTCAAATAAACAAAAAACAAAAATAAAATTAAAATCTAATCTTAACCAACCATGTACCTATCCAACTAACTCTTCTCTCTGTCCAACCACCTCTTAAAGTTTGACTCAAACACTACGCCAGAAGGCACCTCTTTAATATAATTTAAGAATTAAATCTAAAATGAGATGCTATGGAAAAGGACGAGGAAAGGACCCACAGGGTTTGCTTCTTAATTATTTATAGATAGGATTTATTTATCTAACAATGACTCAACATTTGTATAAAATCAATTAAACTTTCGTTTAAGTCTAGACTTTGATTTAGATTCTCAATTCAACAAGTAATTGTTGTCAAAATAGGTTTAGAGTTTGAAATTATTTTGCAGTATTTATCAAATCATTTAGTGCCCAAAAGAAATAGATTGTGGTTTAGTTTAAAATTAGAAACAAAATACTTGAATTTCCATCCTTATTTGTAGCCTATCCAACTACTTTCACAAAGATAACATTGTCGAAACCATTTTTTAACGAGGAGGTTTTAAAAAACGGGGTCGACTTTGAAAAATGAAAACGGGAGTCGCCACCAATCTTTTTAGTTGTGATTGGATCACCTTTAAAACATTTTTTTGTTTTAAAATCATTAGTTTTGGTCTACGAAATCAGAAAACGGGTTCGGGAGTTGGTTACATACGAGGAAGGATTAGCACCCTCGTAACCCCCAAAAACTGGTACCTAATTGATTATCAAATGTCTTTAATGTCGGAAATTTAAAAATTTTAAAGTGTAATCCTCTTTAAAATATTTTGATTTTGAAAATTAGGGCTCACTTGTATCAAATGTATCAAAATATTACATCCAATGAGTTAGGATGAGATATTTTCAAGACATTCTAGGCTAAGCAACCATTTTTTGAAAATCCCTATCTCGAGACGACAAAACGCCATATCCAATAAGTTAGGACACAACGCTTTGAAATTTCAAGGCAGTTGTTTGTATTTTGAAAACCTTAAAAACTTAGAAGGGTGCTTAACTATTCGAATTCATTGAGAAAAGTCGCAACCCAGTAAGTTAGGGCACTACCTTTCTCGAAGTTTCCAAACATCAAGCATTGCCTTTATTTTTATAAACCTTTAAATGTTGTTTTAAATGACGTTTTAAAGTGACATTTTGTATAGATATTCAAACAATATATATTACAAAATATTATAACACTTTATACAAAGGCAATCGTTATATATAAAAGGCAAAATAATAAAAATAATCATGCTAAGCATACAGGAATATACCTAAATAAAATAGTAAAAAGAAAACATAATAAATGCAATGATTATATACAATATATCATAAATAAAACATTAAATAATAAATAAAAAATTGGTAAATATTAATTTGTAAAATATGTATTGATAAAAATAGATGACATGCATAAAAATGGATAAATAGAATCTATATAAAATATACAATCCAATAATTTAATGTACACATGAAAGGATTAATAAATGAAATGATGCATATAATACAATATATCAATGTACGTGTATATAAAAATATGTATTTGAAAATAAATTATAAAAGTCTTAAGATATTACATAATATATAAAATACATAAAATAACAACAATACATTAATTCTAAAGTAAAAACAAATATTGTATAATAGAAAAACATAAGTTTTAAAAATATGTGTATAATATAAATATAAATAATTGATAAATAGGATAAGCATATAATTAAAAAAATGTGAAATTTCATAATAAATTTAAAGTATAATATATAATAAAAAATATATATAAGAATAATAATTATATAAAAATATAAAATATAAAATATGTAAAAGAATTTATATTTATAATAAAAATAAAAAACATAAGTTTAAAATGAAATAACACATAATAAATAATTAGTAATGAAATGAGTATATAATATTTAATAAAAGAATATATATAAAAGAATAATAATTATAAATAAAATAAAAAATATATTGGTTTAAAATATAATATAAAATATATAATTAATAATAAAGTATAATATTTAATAATAATTTTAAAGTGATATTTGTATACATAATAAAAATATGAATTTAATAAAAAATAAGTAATTAATAATAAAATATACATATAATACAAATAAGGATTTCAAAATAAATAATGTATAACAATAATAATAGTATATGAGATAAATAATAAATGAAATAATTTATAATATATAATATAAAAGTATAAGTTTTTTTAAAATAATATAAATAAATAAATAATAAAATAAATACAAAATGTAAGTTAAAATATAATATATAATAATTTAAAATCATGAATAATATAATATATAATAAAATATGTGATGAAAATAAATAATAATATAATAAATACTATATAATATAATATAAATATAGAAAAATAAAGTAATATATCTATATATGATAAATAAAACTTTATATAAATATAAATAGTATTTATAATAACATATGTATAGTTTTTTTTAAATAAATAAATTATGTAATAACCATATTTTGCCCGGCCCATACACATACACAAAATAAATCAAAACAATAATAAACCAAAACAGTCCCTTTATACAGTCCTTTTACAAATCAATAAACAAGCCCAAATACTAAACACTACCCGGTTACCCAGACCTAACCCAACGACCCATTTACAGCAGCCCAAATAACCATTACCCCACTTAAATGCTACCCCCACTTAACCCACTAAGCCATGTGGCCCGATAGCCCAAATCTGCTTTCAGATTTGGGAACCCTAGGGATCCTTGGAAACTCAGCGCCGCAAGGAAATTCTGGAAGCTTCGGGCACTCCAAGCGATGCGATCTCGCGCAGATTCAGTGGCCCGATTGTTGCCACCATCAGCGTGCCGTGATACCTCTACCAGATATCGCGCCACCATCAGTGCTGAACGCGAGCTCATCCCCGGGATCCTCGGACACCTGCGAAAGGAAATAAACCACAGCAGACAAACGCAGCAAGAATGGCAAAAGAAATCCACAAGATTTGTTTCCATTTCTTTTTTTTGTAACCAGCTATAAAAAGCCTTTAAACAAACAATGTAAGGGGGGGAGAGATTCAAAAACACAGAATAGAAATACAAAACAGTTTTTTTTCAGAAAGGTGATTCCTTTAAAATACTCCATCGTTTTCCTTTATTATTTTGTTTTATTTCTCTTCTGTTAAGTATATATGTATAAAGTTTTTAAAATAAATACTAAAAATAGAAAAGGAGAAGAAAATACCTGAAAATGGAGGGGTTTTAGACCCTCCGGCCACCGCGCACGGTGGCGCGTAGAGCGCGTGGGGACCGATGACGGTGGCTCAAATGAACGGAGACCAGAGCACCGAGGCCTTTCCCTTTTCCTCTTTAGAGGATTTTTTCTAGTTTTTTTTTTTAAAGACCTGGTTACAAATGAATTTTGGGTTAAAAAATAACCTTTTATAACCTTATTGAAACGGTGCCGTTTTGATTTAAGGTGATAAGCCTAAAACGACGTCGTTTCCAGACCTCAGGATCCGCACGTTGACCCATGATCCGGGAAGGATCCGCGTGTTTCTGATTAATGGGATAATTTCCCAATTGGCCCTTATGTGTTTTTTGTATTTACATTTTAATTTTATTTTTATTATAATTTGGCCCTAGCCTTTTGTTTTGGTTTCAATTTAATCCCGACGATCGTTTTAAAGCCCATTCTGAGAACGGCGTCGTTTTGGGATTAGGGAAAATTTCCCAGTGAGTCCCTAGCTTTTAAACGCGCGTTTCAGTTAGGTCCATTTTTTATTTTTGTTTTTTTAATTTAGTCCTATAATTTCATTTAAATTTAATTTTTACCCTTTTCTTTAGTATTTTATTATTTTTATTACTTATATATAGTTTATTTATTTTAAAAAAATATACATATATTATTATTTTAAATACTATTTATAATTTTATTTATCATATATATATATATATATATATTACCTTATTATTATTTTTTATATATATTATATTTTTGTTATATAGTATTTATTATATTATTATTTATTTTCATTGTATGTTTTATTACATATTATATTATTTATAGTTTTAAATTATTATATATATTATTATTATTATTAAAAATTACATTTTTTATTTTATAGACTCATTTCATTATTAATTATTAATTATTTATTATTTCATTTTAAACTTATATTTTTATTTTATTATACATATAAATTCTTTTGCATATTTTATATTTTATATATTATTTTTTTTAAACCAATATACTTTGTTTTCTTATATAATTATTATTTTTATATATATGTATATTTTTATTATATATTATACTTTAAATTTATTATTAAATATCATATTTTTTTTCATATATGCTTTTATACTATAATTATTTATGCACTATATACATTATTCATTTTTATATTATTATTATATATTTTGAAGTTATTCTTAAAGTATATGTTGAATTATTACCCTATATGTTTATATGCTTCATTTAGTCTTCTTTAGTGTATGTTGTAGTGTATATATGATTCCCCATACATCAATTTAAAACAACATTTAAGGATTTTATACAAATAAAAAGGCAATGCTTAACGTTTGAAAGCTTCGAAAAGGTAGTGCCCTAACTTACTGGGTTGCAACTTTTCTCGTTGAGTTCAAATAGTCAAGCACCCTTCAAGTTTTTAGGTTTTCAAAAATACGAGCAACTATCTTGGAATTTCAAAGCGTTGTGTCCTAACTTACTGGATATGGCATTTTGGTCGTCTCGAGATATGGATTTTCAAAAGTGGTTAACTTAGCTTCGAACGTCTTAAAAAATAATGCATCTTAACTTACTGGATGTGATATTTTGATACATTCGATACAAGTGAGCCCTAATTTTCAAAGTCAAAATATTCTCAAGAGGATAGCATCTTAAATTTTTAAAATTTCGACATTAAAGACATTTGATAATCAATTCGGTACCAATTTTTGGGCGTTACGAGGGTGCTAATCCTTCCTCGTGCGTAACCGACTCCCGAACCCGTTTTCTGATTTCGTAGACCAAAACTAATGATTTTAAAACAAAATGTTTTAAAGTGATCCAATCACACTTAAAAAGATTGGTGGCGACTCCCGTTTTCATTTTTTAAGTCGAAACCCGTTTTTCCAAAACCCCATAAAAAATGGTTTCGACAGCTTGGCGACTCCACTGGGGATGTTTTAAGAGAGTCAAGCCGTATAATTGATTACCTTTTGTCTTAATGTCAGAAATTTGAAAAGTTTTAAAATTCAATCCTCTTTGCATTGCATGTGTTTGAATCATTGCATGCGTTGCTATATTCTGATACGCATTGCATTTGCATGACCGTTGTGGTCATACCCTTAAGTGGGAGTGAGAAACTACGCCTTCGTGAGGTTTTTGCCTCCGTGCAGGATAGTGGATCACTTTCGGAATACATCCGTACTTATGGTTTCGTAAGATTTTCATCTCCGTGTAGCCATAGGGAAATGTATTCCCCTGAATTGAACTCGATCCAAATGAGCCTGTGATGGGTGAGGATCGAGGAATCTGCTGGTTCAGGTACCCTTTTTCTCTAGAACCAAAAACTCATATAGTTAACCCTAGGAGCTTGCCTTAGGTAGAACTTTGTTGACCCATAGTAATCACCCATATAGGTGCTTGTTTATTTTCTATTTCCTTGAATTAAGTCTTATATACTTGTCATTGACCAATTTTCTTTTTTGTGTTGCATATCATTTTGCATTTAAAATGTATCGATTCACGGTCAGTTTCTAAGTTAGAAAATTTTATTATGGAGAACGGGCTTCTTGATAGAATGGAAAACAACGCTAACGTCCATATATGGTCAAAGCAAACTTCGTGGGTAAAGAGAGATAACTTAGCCGTGGGATGTGCTAGAACTATTAGATTACCTTTGTATCATCGGCAGAATAGTCACCATGAGTTAAAGGAAATATGGTATCAATGGAGTAGCAAAGGCAAGCCATTGGGAACTTGCAAGTACTTACTTGACTTGAAAATAGACAAGATTCTGTTTCGGACCATTATTAAAATCTCGTATATAGTGGCTTTATGTTTGGAAAAAATCGATATGGTATCTGTGGGAAGGAGTATTTGGTTTTGTAAGACTCAAGTTGATAAAGTTTACTCAAGAGCTGACTGTTTTCCAACTTTTGTGAGAGGGAATGAGCTAAAGAAGAAAAGAAAGAAAGTCGTAGAATTTTGCTGTCTCTTTGAGGTCCCTAGAGACTCTTGTTTTGCTATCTTCTTTCCAGATTTTAGAGTATGGATTCGTTGGAGCAAGAGAGAAATAGGGCAGTGTTCGAATCCTTGCTTTCTCTACCATTTACGCCTCTTGATGATTGAAGCAGAATCAGATGCGAAAAGGATTGTTCGACACCCTATGGCAAGGCATGCTGTAGGAACTGAAGGGCAGAAGGTAATGTATTCACCAATCACTTCAAGGTAAACAAGAATAGTACTGAGGGACGCTTCTACCATTACAGCATGTCTCTTTCATATGAAGGTAATTGCCCTATGGATGGTAAGGGTGTTGGAAGGAAAGCGATTGACAGAGTACGTGAGACCTACAAAAATGAATTGGATGGAAAATTTTACTCTTGATTGTAAAAAGACTTATTTACTATAGACCGTTACCAAACAACAAGCATGAGTTTACTATGTTGCACCTATCAGAGACAATGGAAATGCAAGCCCTAATGGCCTGCCCAAATGGACGCAAAAGAAAGAGATCAAAGAAGACCATATCATTTAAAGACCTCTGAAGTGAAGATTAGCTATGCTAAGGAGATACCCATGTAAGCATTTCAAAATGCTTTGCGCGGACAGGAATCTGAAAGCCCTCAAGAAACATTGAAGGAGCTGGATATCATTTTAAAGCAACAAGCTGTGAAGTAGGAATGCCTGATTATTCGCCAATCTTTCTTTCAAAATAATCAGAACAACTTCACAGACATTGGAGGAGGTGTCCATGGCTGTAGGGATTATCTCATGGGTGAAGCCATAGCTCAAATTCGAGATGGTAGAAGATCATTTATGGACCCTGAAAGTACAAACTGATACATCGAGTGTGAAATATGAGCTACAGTCAAATCATAGTCAAGAGTTAGCTTCGTCGTTTAGGAGAGTTTAAGCTTTGACCTATAGGGTGAAGGCGTAATTGTAATCCATTCGTATGTAAAGATATTCTTTTTCTAAATAAAGTTTTCTAAATGAAATTGAATCGAGATCGATACCTTTTTGCATTCATGCATTGCATTACATGCATCTGCATCGCACTGCATCACTTGCATTAGACCTTCACAAAAAGACCCTAATTAGGCGAAATCATTTCAGAGGTAATTGGAAGTATGGAGCAAAAGTTGGAGAGATTAGAACAAAAGCAAGTGCAGATGCAAGGGCAATTGGTTAACATTCAACAAGATATACGAGAATTCCAAAGAAATGTGATTGGCCAGCTAAGCCAGTTACTAGCTGAAGTCATTGAAAAGAGGAAAGGCCCAGTAGTCAACAGCGAGGATGATGAGGAAGACATCGTCTATTCCCCAGGTTTCACTCCAGTAAATGCTCAGAATCAACCAGACGCACCTATACAGAGGGTCTACGTTGCAATTAGACCCCACAGCATCAAATCAACATGATGGCATCAACAAACTACTCAGCCGGCTTAGGTCCCAATTCGATAGGTAATCTAGTCAATCTTATTAAAGAAACAAAGAAGACTAGTAGGGAGCATCCGAAACAGTGCAAGGCTTTCAATAAGCAAGAATGGAGCTCCCGATATAATACTTTGAGGGCAATGAAGAGAAAAGAAAATAAGGCGAAGATGTTGACTGTCGGCTATCAGGGTCCTCAAAAGAAAGAATCTAATCCAAGACCAAGCTCTGAAAGGCTCCAATTTACGCCAATCCCGAGTTCGTATGGGGAACTCTATCAAAAATTATTTGATACACATGTGGTAGCCCCGTATTATATAACACCATTGTAGCCTCCATACCCTAAATGGTATGATTCAAACGTTCAATGTGATTACCATGCGGGAGTACCAGGATACTCAATAGAAAATTGCACTGCTTTTAAGAAGACAGTTGAAAAACTCCTCGAGGTGGGGATTGTGAAGTTTGATGATACTCCTGGTACAAAGAGCCTGTTACCGGGCTACAGTGATAAGGGAGCAAATGCAAGTGTTTAAAAGTACCTTGTTGAGGATGGTGATGAGAGGGGGATTGATTTTTGGGCAGAAAACTTGTGGGGCATTCGTCCATACAAATTTGGGAATAATTTGAATAAATTGGCCTGTGAAGGTCTTGCATTTTTTAGAAATTAGGCAGAATAATGTTCAAAACACTCTTGTTGCTCCAGAGCCTAGGAGTAATAAGATTACATTTGTGAAGTAGGCTTATGTTCATCAATTCTTGTTTTAATAAAACATATCTTTTATGATCAATTCGAGCCAATATTTCTTCATTCTTTATTCTTTAAGGTTCTAATTTGCATTAAATTTCTTCATTCATAACGCATAAATAGTCATTTTTGAATTTATTCATTCCTTGTATATTCTTTTGTGCCTATCTTAGATCCCTAGATATCAGTGACAGGGGCAATGATACTACAGGTTCAGAGTTCCTCTTTGAGCGCGACATGTGTTTAAAGGAATCTCAGTACTTTAAAGATGATGAAGATTGTAATATATCTTCTAATTTGTTGAAAATGGTAAAGCAAGAAGAGAAGCGAACTCTACCCTATGAAGAAATAGCCTTAGAGGAAAAGGGTGTGAAATTAGAACACGCATAGCCGGAGAGCCAAAAGGAGACCTCGTGGAGGCTATTATGGAAATTCAAAAATATTATCAAGGACTGGAAAATGGGAGGTTTGAACACTGTTGGTCCATCTTGGAGTAGGATTGTATCAGATATGAATGCCGAATTCAAGAAATCAAGACTTATGGGGCATGGGCCCGTGTTCGTCAAAAGTTTCGAGCTGACAATGGATCATCTTTGTGGCCGTTGACTGCTCCATTAAGAGGGAGAGAGTAGCTTCATATACCAATATTACAAAGTCAATAGTCATCGATTAGAAAAAAAAAGAAAAAGGAAAAGAGAAAAAGAAAAAGATCATTTTCAACTGCACAATGTCAAAGGTTTGCAGTCCGTTCAAAGAGTAGGCACCCTATCACAGTACATCAAAGGTGGCCAAAAGGAAAAAATCAACAAAAAAATACAGAAGAGGACCGAGACTTTGTAAAAATTGGCATAAAAAGCTACTACTTACTCTTTATGTTTACGCTGGGGCAAATGCTTTCAAGGAATGCAGTGCATGGATCTCCTAGGAAGTCTGATTTACTGTCAATAGCTGCATTGGATAGCTTCAAGTAATAGTTACCAATTTCTCGCTATAGAGCATCAGACCATACACAGTCTTCAAAGATTGAAATGCTAGATTCTCTTTTCAAACCAGTTTCTGACAAAGTGGATAAGTAGATCATGAGAGAAGCTCTTTTGGACTTCTATACAAGTTCAAGGAAGAAGAAGCTGATCAGATAATTATTTTCAGGGATGGGGTTAGCGAGTCTCAGTTCAATCAAGTTTTGAACAAAGGACTTGATCAAGCTATTGAGGCTTGCAAGTTCCTTGATAAGAGTTGGAACCCTAAGTTTGTGGTTATTGTTGCACAAAAGAAAAACCATCATACCAAGTTCGTCCAAACAATGTGCTACCTGGTACTGTTATTGACAACAAAGTATGTTATCTAAAAAACAACGATTTTTACCTTCGTGTTCATGCTAGAACGATAGGAACCGCAAGGCCGACCCACTATCATGTTCTCTTAGGATAGGTTTTCAGCTAATAATCTGCAGGAGCTTGTTCACTCTCGATCTTACGTGTATCAAAGGAGTACCACAGACATATCTGTTGTGGCCCCTATTTGCTACACTCATTTGGCAGCTTTTCAAATTGGGGCAATTTATGAAGTTTGTGGATACCGCAGAAACACCATCGAGCCATGTGTTTGTCAAACGATAGCAAGAATTGCTTCAGGAGTAATCCATTTTTCATGGGTTTATGAGTCGAGATATTTTCCTTTAAGCCTCAATGGAGTCAAGAATTGAATACCTCTAATGAACTTGAAAGTATTCATCCTAATGTACCAAGAATGGATGACACAGATGAAGAGGGTTCACTCACAAGAATTTCTCACGGAAGCCAAGGTGAAAACCCACAAAGGGCGCTTTGAGACTTCTATTCCAAAGAAAAAAGAAAAAAGAAAAAGAAAAAAAGGAAAAAGAAAAAAGAAAAAAGAAAAAAGAAAAGAAAAGAAAAAAAATGGAGAGGCCAAGGTGAAAACCCGCAAAGGACGCCTTGAGACCAAAGGGGTTTTGAGTTGAAAACACGAAAGGGCGGCTCAAATTTTGAAAAGCATGCAGTAACCTTGCTCGACAAGAAGTGAAGAATGTTACATACTGGGCCATCAACAGAGTACTTTGGATCTTCTAAACACATGTTAAGCTCAAAGCAGTTTTCATAGAGCTTATATATAGAAGCCCAAATTGCGATATCTAGGGCATTTGTTTTGTGTCTTGTTTACTGTCTTTGGATTCTTTTTCTTCTCAAAGATAGATTCCTAGATTAATATCCTCTGTCTTATTTTTGATAAATCATTCGAACTCTAATTTTTCTCAAGATCAATTCATTTATTATCCATTATACATAAAGAATGTTGCATTGAAACAATGATTGATGAACTAAAGTATTTTCACAAGCGAAGTTTTGCATATTATTCTGGAAATCTTTAGATAATGCAAGAAACTGAAACAGGACATTTGTTTAGAAGAATTCCTATGTATAAGGGTCAAAAGCTCTCAAGAAAATTTCTCCTTCAATTCAAATGGTGCTTGAACGATTCAAACGATTCGATCCTAGGAGAGGATCATTTTTAAGCATCTCCAGTGGGTCGAAACATTCAGGGGATTGTACAATAAAACCCAATTGATCCAAAGCATACAAGTTGAGTTTGATTCACATTAAGAAAAGCAAGAGATGAAACTTTGAGTAATGACATTTGATATAGGAATCATTCTCATAACATTTTTATAACATGTCTAATTAGGAGCATTCGACTCATTTTGATCATGGCATCCTAATCATTAGGCATAAACTCATACGCATTCTACAGGTTATGTCCTCTAAAGGCAATGTAGATCCAAAATGATCGATCTTATTTCTCTGTATGGACGGGGAACAGATCGAAGATAGCAGATCTTATCTCTCTGTAATGGAAGGGGAGCAGATCGAAGATGACAGATCTTATCTCTCTGTAATGGACGGGGAGCAGATCCAATATGACAGATCTTATCTCTCTGAAATGGACGGAGAGCAGATCGAAGATAGCAGATCTTATCTATCTGTAATGGACGGGGAGTAGATCAAAGATGACAGATCTTATCTCTTTGAAATGGACGGAGAGCAGATCGAAGATAGCAGATCTTATCTCTCTGTAATGGACGGGGAGTAGATCGAAGATAGCAGATCTTATCTCTCTGTAATGGACGGGGAGTAGATCCAAGATGACAGATCTTATCTCTCTGTAATGGACAGGGAGCAGATCGAAGATGGCAGATCTTATCTCTCTGTAATGGACGAGGAGTAGATCCAAGATGACAGATCTTATCTCTTTGTAATGGACGGGGAGCAGATCCAAGATGACAGATCTTATCTCTCTGTAATGGACGGGGAGCAGATCGAAGATGGCAGATCTTACCTCTCTGTAATGGACGGGGAGCAGATCCAAGATGACAGATCTAATCTCTCTGTAATGGACGGGGAGCAGATCGAAGATGGCAGATCTTACCTCTCTGTAATGGACGGGGAGCAGATCGAAGATGACAGATCTTATCTCTCTGTAATGGATAGGGAGCAGATCAAAGATAGCAGATCTTATCTCCCTGTAATGGACGGGGAGCAGATCCAAGATAGCAGATCTTATCTCTCTGTAATGGACGGGGAACAGATCCAAGATAACAGATTTTATCTCTCTGTAATGGACGGGGAGCAGATCCAATATGACAGATCTTATCTCTCTGAAATGGACGGAGAGCAGATCGAAGATAGCAGATCTTATCTCTCTGTAATGGACGGGGAGTAGATCAAAGATGACAGATCTTATCTCTCTGAAATGGACGGAGAGCAGATCGAAGATAGCAGATCTTATCTCTCTGTAATGGACGGGGAGTAGATCGAAGATAGCAGATCTTATCTCTCTGTAATGGACAGGGAGTAGATCCAAGATGACAGATCTTATCTCTCTGTAATGGACAGGGAGCAGATCGAAGATGGCAGATCTTATCTCTCTGTAATGGACGAGAAGCAGATCCAAGATCACAGATCTTATCTCTTTGTAATGGACGGGGAGCAGATCCAAGATGACAGATCTTATCTCTCTGTAATGGACAGGGAGCAGATCGAAGATGGCAGATCTTATCTCTCTGTAATGGACGGGGAGCAGATCCAAGATGACAGATCTTATCTCTCTGTAATGGACAGGGAGCAGATCGAAGATGGCAGATCTTACCTCTCTGTAATGGACGGGGAGCAGATCCAAGATGACAGATCTTATCTCTCTGTAATGGACGGGGAGCAGATCGAAGATGGCAGATCTTACCTCTCTGTAATGGACGGGGAGCAGATCGAAGATGACAGATCTTATCTCTCTGTAATGGATAGGGAGCAGATCAAAGATAGCAGATCTTATCTCCCTGTAATGGACGGGGAGCAGATCCAAGATAGCAGATCTTATCTCTCTGTAATGGACGGGGAGCAGATCCAAGATAACAGATCTTATTTCTCTGTATTCGATAGGGAATAGATTGAAGATAGCAGATCTTATCTCTCTGTATTCGACAGAAAGTAGATCGAAGACATAGCAGATCTGACCTTCATTGAGGCAGATCCAAGATGATTTGGCATCTCTGTATTCGACGGGGAGCAGATCGAATAGCTCAAGACTCGGTGAGCCCGGGCAAAAATTGGTTCTTTTTAGTCTTTGCTCTATTCCTGTTACACAGCAATGAGCAAAGAGGGGCAGCTGTAATAACCATATTTTGCCCGGCCTATACACATACACAAAATAAATCAAAACAATAATAAACCAAAACAGTCCCTTTATACAGTCCTTTTACAAATTAATAAACAAGCCCAAATACTAAACACTACCCGGTTACCCAGACCTAACCCAACGACCCATTTACAGCAGCCCAAATAACCATTACCCCACTTAAATGCTACCCCACTTAACCCACTAAGCCATGTGGCCCGATAGCCCAAATCTGCTTTCAGATTTGGGAATCCTAGGGATCCTTGGAAACTCAGCGCCGCAAGGAAATTCTGGAAGCTTCGGGCACTCCAAGCGATGTGATCTCGCGCAGATTCAGTGGCCCGATTGTTGCCACCATCAGCGTACCGTGATACCTCGACCAGATATCGCGCCACCATCAGCGCTGAACGCGCGCTCATCCCCGGGATCCTCAGACACCTGCGAAAGGAAATAAACCACAGCAGACAAACGCAGTAAGAATGGCAAAAGAAATCCACAAGATTTGTTTCCATTTCTTTTTTTTGTAACCGGCTATAAAAAGCCTTTAAACAAACAATGTAAGGGGGGAGAGATTCAAAAACATAGAATAGAAATACAAAACAGTTTTTTTTTCAGAAAGGTGATTCCTTTAAAATACTCCATCATTTTCCTTTATTATTTTGTTTTATTTCTCTTCTGTTAAGTATATATGTATAAAGTTTTTAAAATAAATACTAAAAATAGAAAAGGAGAAGAAAATACCTGAAAATGGAGGGGTTTTAGACCCTCCGGCCACCGCGCACGGTGGCGCGTGGAGCGCGTGGGGACCGATGACGGTGGCTCAAATGAACGGAGACCGGAGCACCGAGGCCTTTCCCTTTTCCTCTTTAGAGGATTTTTTCTAGTTTTTTTTTTAAAGACCTGGTTACAAATGAATTTTGGGTTAAAAAATAACCTTTTATAACCTTATTGAAACGGTGCCGTTTTGGTTTAAGGTGATAAGCCTAAAACGACGTCATTTCCAGACCTCAGGATCCGCGCGTTGACCCATGATCCGGGAAGGATCCGCGTGTTTCTGATTAATGGGATAATTTCCCAATTGGCCCTTATGTGTTTTTTGTATTTACATTTTAATTTTATTTTTATTATAATTTGGCCCTAGCCTTTTGTTTTGGTTTCAATTTAATCCCGATGATCGTTTTAAAGCCCATTCTGAGAACGGCGTCGTTTTGGGATTAGGGAAAATTTCCCAGTGAGTCCCTAGCTTTTAAACGCGCGTTTCAGTTAGGTCCATTTTTTATTTTTGTTTTTTTAATTTAGTCCTATAATTTCATTTAAATTTAATTTTTACCCTTTTCTTTAGTATTTTATTATTTTTATTACTTATATATAGTTTATTTATTTTAAAAAAATATACATATATTATTATTTTAAATACTATTTATAATTTTATTTATCATATATATATATATATTACCTTATTATTATTTTTTTATATATATTATATTTTTGTTATATAGTATTTATTATATTATTATTTATTTTCATTGTATGTTTTATTACATATTATATTATTTATAGTTTTAAATTATTATATATATTATTATTATTAAAAATTACATTTTTTTATTTTATAGACTCATTTCATTATTAATTATTTATTATTTATTATTTCATTTTAAACTTATATTTTTATTTTATTATACATATAAATTCTTTTGCATATTTTATATTTTATATATTATTTTTTTTAAACCAATATACTTTGTTTTCTTATATAATTATTATTTTTATATATATGTATATTTTTATTATATATTATACTTTAAATTTATTATTAAATATCATATTTTTTTTCATATATGCTTTTATACTATAATTATTTATGCACTATATACATTATTCATTTTTATATTATTATTATATATTTTGAAGTTATTCTTAAAGTATATGTTGAATTATTACCCTATATGTTTATATGCTTCATTTAGTCGTCTTTAGTGTATGTTGTAGTGTATATATGATTCCCCATACATCAATTTAAAACAACATTTAAGGATTTTATACAAATAAAAAGGCAATGCTTAACGTTTGAAAGCTTCGAAAAGGTAGTGCCCTAACTTACTGGGTTGCAACTTTTCTCGTTGAGTTCAAATAGTCAAGCACCCTTCTAAGTTTTTAGGTTTTCAAAAATACGAGCAACTATCTTGGAATTTCAAAGCGTTGTGTCCTAACTTACTGGATATGGCATTTTGGTCGTCTCGAGATAGGGATTTTCAAAAGTGGTTAACTTAGCTTCGAACGTCTTAAAAAATAATGCATCTTAACTTACTGGATGTGATATTTTGATACATTCGATACAAGTGAGCCCTAATTTTCAAAGTCAAAATATTCTCAAGAGGATAGCATCTTAAATTTTTAAAATTCCGACATTAAAGACATTTGATAATCAATTCGGTACCAATTTTTGGGCGTTACGAGGGTGCTAATCCTTCCTCGTGCGTAACCGACTCCCGAACCCGTTTTCTGATTTCGTAGACCAAAACTAATGATTTTAAAACAAAATGTTTTAAAGGTGATCCAATCACACTTAAAAAGATTGGTGGCGACTACCGTTTTCATTTTTTAAGTCGAAACCCGTTTTTCCAAAACCCCATAAAAAATGGTTTCGACAAATTATATATATAATAATAAAAATAGTAAAATTTAAAATACTAAAGAAAGGGCTAAGATTAAATTTAAATAAAATTATGGGACTAATTTAAAAAATAAAATTGGACCTAATTGAAACGCGCGTTTAAAGGTTAGGGACTCATTGGGCAATTTGCCCTCTTCCCAAAATGGCAGCGTTCCGAAGTCAGCCTTAAAATGGTCTTAGGGACCAAATTGGAACAATGACTTAATTACTGGGACACATTAGAAATATAAAAAAGGACGTAATTAAAAAAAAGAAATTTGCGGAAGGACCTAATTGGTAAATTGACCATTTAACAGAAACACGCGGATCCTTCGAGTCGGATCGGGTCGGATTCTGGGTCCTATATAAGTTAAATTCGTTTTAAAAAAAAACATTCGAAAACCATTAAAAAAAACCTCTCTGGCTCTCTTCTTAGGCTGATTTTCGGCCTGGACTCCAATGAGAGCTCCGATGCTCGGCCACCATTCGCGCCGCCTCACTCGCCGCCATGCACAGCGGTCAGTGAGCTCAAAAACACCTCCTTTCAAGCTAAAACACAGGTAGTACTTCTCCTCTTTATTTTAAAAAGTATTTTGTGTATTACGACTTCAAAAAGTAGACTGTTTTCTTTTTTATTTTCAAATATGTTTTTGGTTCGTCTGTTGTATTAAAAATACATATATATATAAATAAAAATACAGAAGAAAATAATAGAGAATAAAAATAGTAAAACCTTTGAATCTGCCGTGAGTTTTTATTTCTCGTATACTGTTTGTACATGTGTGTTTAAAACCAAAACTCGTAGCCCCCTTTTACATTGTTTAGATCCGGGCTTTATAGCCACTGTTAACCAATACAAATTTGGCATAAAAATCTTTCCTATTTCTTGCCATGTTTGCTTCTTTCCTTTGTTGTTTTCTCTTCCTTTTTTGTAGGTTAACGATGCGGATTTGGCAGCGGAGGAGCATTGATGGATGCACCAATTGCGGTACGAATGGAGGCCACTGTTGGTGCTTGCGGCGCGAGGGTTTCTTGGAAACCCTAGGCTTCCTGCAACTGTTACCTGGGCTATTTGGGTTAAATGTTTAGGCTCTATTGGGTTAGGTCTGGGTGTAAGTGGTGTTGGTTTCTGGTAGTTTGGGTTTAAGGGTTGTAGTAATCTAGCCCTTTTATTCGTAATTTGGACTGAAAAAAAATTTGTAAAAGGACTTTTGTTATTTTTGCTTTTAATTTGGCTTTGTTTTTTAATTGGTATATGGCCCGGTCAAATTTGGGCTATTACAAACATATTTTGGGAAGAAAACCCTAACCCCACTTGCTTCTGTCCCCTAGCCATCAGCCTCTGACTCCTGACCTACCCCGAAGTGACTGCCCACTTGGCCACTTGACTCTGCACCACCGACCACCTGCAGCACGCCACCGTCCCATCCACCAAGTTGCTCCTGCAAGCAATACAGAAGTAGAGACATCAAAAGAAGAATAGAAAAAAACCACTTGTAAAAGGCTATAAAAGCCGAAGCAAATGCATGTAACAGGGGATCCTGGATTAAAAAAAATAGAGAGAAACGAGTTTTCGGCAAATTTTTACATACGAATAGCAAATCTCATAATACGAGCAAAAATAGTAAGAACTCTACTCCAAAATCAAAGAACGGAGGCACCAAAATATATCAATAATCTCAAGATACCAAAGCAGAATCAAAAGAAACCAAGAAAACCCCAAAACAGAAGGTAAACCTTAAAAACCTACGATTCTGTTTTCTTTATTTTTCCTAAAAACAATATAAACATATGTATTTATATTTTAATAAACAATAAAAAATATAAAAAAAAGAGGAAAAAAGGAATTTTTTACCTTTTCCGGCCACCGCGTGCGGTGGCTGGCGCCGGCGGTCGGCGAAGGTCCGATGACCGGACGGTGACCGAATGGTTCACCGGAAATCGCCTCCGGTCCTCTCTTTCTCCCCCTCTCAGTTTTTTTATCTTTACATGGTTAAAATGATTTTTTTTTTCACCGTCATAGCCTATTTATAGCCCCTTAAAACGGCGTCGTTTTGAGGGCTGCGTTTTAGCCCCAAAACGACGTCGTTTCGATCTAACCCGCGTACGGACTCGACCCGCTCCAGAGGATCCACGTTTTTTTGCTTGAGGGTCTAATTTCGCTCCTGGCCCTTCCGCTTTTTCGTAGTTTTGCAATTAAACCTTTCTGAATTATGATTTTGCCCCAAAATTTAGCACGCCTCGCGATTAGGTCCCCTTTGATATGCAACGTTTTAAGGGCTAGGGGAAAATTACCTTTTTGGTCCCTCTGTGTTTCAAGCGCACTCGAATAAGTCCCTTCCCTCTGTTTTTCTTTCGAATTTGCCCCAAAAATTTTTCTTTTATTTCAATTTCGTCCCTTTTTATTTCTGTTTCGTTTTCTTTTTAAATTTTAAGCTAATATATTATTATTATTATTATTATTATTATTAGTATATTATACTATACTTAGCATTATTATTTTAAATATTACGGTTTTACTATATACTACTATTATTATTACCTATTTTTTTAAAATATATTTACTAGTATAATATATAATTATTTTACTATTATTATTAACACATAATATCTATTTTAATTGCTATTTTCATTATTATCATCATTTATTTACCCTTATAAATATTTTATACACTTATATATATCCTCAATGTTTTTATATATATTATGTATAGTATAAATTATATATATATATATACTTTTTTTTTATAAATGTTTTTATATATTTTAACTACTATATGTCTATTATTAATATTATATCTTCTTAATATCATTATACCTTTAGGTCTTGTATTACTAGTTTCAATATATATTATGTGTATATTGTATTTGCATATATATTTTAACATTATGTTTATGCATTCTTTTATATATATTTTTAGTATCATCTTTCACCATGTCCTAATATTATTATTTATTTGTTCTCATATATTATGTCTTTTAAAGAATACATCCTTTTACATATCGTATATTCTTTGTGCATTACGTATGTAATTTTCAAATACATATATACTATGTATAAACAATCATTCGTATTTTCATCATCACATATATATATTATACTATACACTTGTAATTACAAATATTTTATCTTTTATGCTTGAATTATACACGTTATTTCGTATTGTTTCGTGCTATCTTATTCACATATATTTTTTGTATATTACATTTTTTTCAACATTATATCTATACCACATCCACATATTATGTATCATTTTTAAATACGTTCTTCATTTTTATTAGCCTCATACCTTTTCTATTATATCAAAATTTTTTAAATATTATATTCTGCGTACATTCTATATACCATCATGCATATCTCTGATATCATAGTATTCATACTCTTTATCATCTCGTGCATATACCCTGTCCTAACCGTATCATGCATTTCTTTATATACATGTATCTTACTACGCATGCACTCTTTTAAATACACCCTTTTATATTATCCTTTTACTAAATATTATTGCTATTATCATCACAATATTCCAATATTATGTTCAAACATTTTTGCACTATTGTCAAAATATATATCTCATTCAATCCAAGATGTTTCAAAAGAAAACGAGGCAATGTTTTAGTGTTTAGAGATACGGGAAATAGTACCCTAACGTGCTGGGTTGCGATTTCTCATTCGTCTAAATACCTAAAAAACCCTCCTAAATTTTGCAACTCGCGAGATAGCTTTAGTTTCGAGGAATTTAAGAACTTCGTATCCAATCGTGCTGGATGTGATGTTTGTATTCTTCCGAAGCGAGGGAATCTCGATTTTTTTCAACCCAAATCGTCCCAATTTCATTCAAAATATTTCTAAAACAAGGCAATGTTTTTGTGTTTAGAGATTCGGGAAATAGTGCCCTAACGTGCTAGGTTGCGATTTCTCATTCGCCTAAATACCTAAAATACTCTCCTGGACTGATTTTGATTCAGATTTACCCCCTTTTTAATCAAATGCATTAAGTCATTCTCAGATCCGTCGATCAAAGGAATTTCAAAACGAGGCAATATTTTTGTGTTCAGGAATTCGGGAAATAGTGCCCTAACGTGCTGGGTTGCGATTTCTCATTCATCTAGACATCTAAAATACCCTCCTAAACAAATTTTGCAACTCGCGAGGTAACTCTAGTTTCGGAGAATTTAAGAACCTCGTGTCCAACCGTGTTGGATGTGATGTTCATATTCTTCCGGAGCAAAGGAATCTCGATTTCTTCAACTCAAATTACCCTAATTTTAAAAAGGGATTTATATTTTTAAATCTTTCCAAATTTCGACTTAAGACAGAAAATTGCTCAATTCGGTACCAATTTTGGGCGTTGCGGGGGTGCTAATCCTTCCCCGTGCGTAACTGACTCCTGAGCCCGTTTTCTCTAATTTTTCGTAGACCAAAATATTCATAAGGTGACCCAATCACACCTAAAAAGATTGGTGGTGACTCCTTATTTTCAATTTTTAAGTCGACAACCGTTTTTTTCAAAAATGGTCACGACAGCTTGGCGACTCCACTGGGGACCCAAGAGAGTTAAGCCAAAAATTGATTGTTTTCTGTCTTAATGTCTGAGTTGGAAAGTTTCTAAAATATGATCTTTTTACATGTGATTGTTGCATATGGCTATTATTTTTCTCGCACACATTGCATTTGCATGATCGTTGTGGCCACAACATTAAGTGAGAGTGAGAAGCTACGCTTTCGTGAGGTTTTCACCTCCGCACGAGCTAGTGGATTGCTTCCGGGATACATCCGTACCTATGTGCTTCATGAGATTTTCATCTCCGTATGGCAGTAGGGAAATGTATCCCCCTGAACTGAACTTGGTCCATATGAGCCTATAATGGGTGAGGATCGAGGAATCTGCTGGTTCAGGTACCATTTTCTCTAGAACCGAAATGCATATAATGAGCCTTAAGTGCCTACCCTTGGTAGTGTGGAGGTGACCCTTAGTTACTACCTATATAGGTGCTTCTTCATTTTCTTTGGATTATATCTGTTATATGTGATGCTAACCCATTTTATTTTGTCATCATTGCATGTCATAAAGCATTTAAAGGTATTGATTCACGGTTCGATTTCTAAGTTAGAAAGTTTTGTAATGAGGAATGAATATTTTGATAAAGTGGAGGACAACGCTAACGTCCGTGCATGGTCAGAAAAAGCTCAGTTAGAAAAGGGAGATAGTGTCACCGAGGGGCATACGTCGGAGTTGCAGGATTTCACTCGCATCAGCTCAACACGAGTAAGTAGTTGAGGTCATTTGGGGCCCAATAGAGTAATGAGGCCAAATAGTGGTTCTACAACAACTATAAGGACTGACAGTATTCGCTTGACATGAAGTTATCGTGGGAGTATTGATGGACATTTCTACCATTACAGTATTCCTCTTTCATATGAAGATGGTCACCTTGTGGATAGTAAGGGTGTCGGAAGGAAAGTGATTGACATAATGCAAGAAATCTACAAAAATGAGTTGGATGGAAAGAATTCCGCCTATGTTGATAAAAAGGTTCATTTGCTATAGGACCGCTACCAAACATCAAGTCTGAGTTTACTGTTGTACTTTAGGGTATTGTATTTATCAGAAACGATGGAAATGCAAGCCCTAGTGACTTGATAGCCCGAATGAGCGTGAAAGAACGTGATTAAGGAAGACCGTATCATTCAAAGACCTTTAGAGGTTAGCTGTACTGCGAAGACACCCATACAGACAATTCAAAATGCTCTACGTAGGCAGGAATCTGAAAACTCTTAAGAAGTACCGAGAGGTAGGATATCATTTTAAGGTGGCGTACCGCGGAACAGGGATGCCTACTTGTTCGCCGATCTTTCTCAAGAAGTCAGAACAACTTCACGGACATTGGAGGAAATATCCTTAACTATAGAAATTACCTCACGGGTGAGGTCATAGCCCAAATTCTAAGCTAGTTGATTATTCACAAGACCTTGGCGGTACAAGCTGACACATTGAGCACTAATATGAGCTACAGTCCGATCGTGGTCAAGAGTCTGCTTTTTGTTAAGACCTTGGGCGCAAGGGCGAAAGCGTACACGTAATCCGTTTTGTGTAAAGATTTTTGTTTCTTAAACAACGTTTTCTAAAAGAAACTGAATCGGAATCGATATCTTTTTGCATTCATGCATTTGTATTACATCAAAGAAAAGAATGTGTCGATTCGAAATTTGATTCCTAATAGAATAGTTTGTCATAAGAAAACGAATTTCTTGATAAAAATGGATTATAGTACGGTCGTCTGGATATAGTCCAAGCAAATATGACGAGAGAAAGCTGGTAGTCCACGAAGGAATACATGATTTACCTGCCAAGAGCACGAAATGAGAAAAGCCGAAAGTCCACGAAGGAATACATGACTTGATTGCCGAAGATTCAAGCCAACGAAGATTATCCAAGAGCCGTCATGAGTATCGTGGAGGTAAGCGAGCAATGAGTCGGGGCCCATATCAAGCGACAAGGAGCTAGCAAAGGCATCTTTTGGAAAACCTACAAGATTTGACCATGAAGAGAAGATCAGTGTTTCCATTTGGACCATGAAAGGGCAATGGCTGTACATGTAGTCCGTTTTCATGTAAAGAAATCTGTTTTCTAGAAAAGTTATTCTAATGGAACTGAATTCATAATCGACGTCTTCTTTTCTTTTGCATTCATGCATTTGCATTGCATCGCATCACATGCATTTAAACCCGAAGGAGGACCCTAATTAGTGGAAGTTATTAAGAAGAAAAGAATCTGGAAACTCCACATCCCTACGGTACACGTGCTAAAACCAAGAATATGGATCAGAGATTCGAACAACTTCAAAAGGAGATGCAAGAGCAATTGCAAGAGCAACTGGTAAAACTGCAACAGGATATGCGTGAGCAAATGATGGAAGCTCAGAGAAGTATGGTGGCTGAAATGGCCCAACTGCTGAAAGGGGCAATGGATAAAGGAAAGGCTCCTATGGCTACCACCGGAGAGGATAATGATGATTATCCTCTGAGTTTCACCCCACGCCGTACACAAATACAGACTGAAGCACCCCTGGAAAAGCCGTCTGTTACCATTAGGCCTCAACAGGGGCAAATTGATATTGGAATGCCTGTGAACTTACAAGACGGCTCGGGGTCTAACCCGTTAGATAATCCTATCAATTCACTCACCCTTGATTTGGACTTGGCAGAAAAGGAGAGGGAAAGGACCGAGTCCTCAAGACAATTAGAAGAGCGTTACAGGTGGTTGGAGGAAAAGTTTAGAGCTTTAGAAGGTACTGATAGTCGACAGGGAATGGACGCCAAAGAATTTAGTTTGGTCCCAGACTTAGTCCTCCCCCATAAATTCAAGATGCCAGAGTTTGAAAAATACAATGGGACTAGCTGTCCTGAAGCCCACCTCACTATGTTCTGTAGGCGAATGACAGGGTATGTAAACAATGATCAACTTTTGATTCATTGTTTCCAGGATAGCTTGACTGGGGCCGCGGCTAAGTGGTACAATCAATTAAGCCATGATAGGATCGGTTCCTGGAGAGACTTAGCACATGCCTTCATGCAGCAGTATAGCCATGTGGCTGACTTGACGCCTGATCGAATTACCCTTCAAAACATGGAAAAGAAGCCTAATGAAAGCTTCAGACAATACGCAAAGAGATGGAGGGAGGTTGCCATGCAAGTTCAACCCCCGCTCTTAGAAAAGGAAACTACCATGCTATTCATAAACACCTTAAAGGCCCCATTCATTACTCATATGATTGGAAGCACCACCAAGAGCTTTGCTGACATAGTTATGGCCGGCGAGATGATTGAAAACACAATAAGAAATGGGAAAATAGACGCGGGGAAAACGTCAAAAGAGCGACCCAAAAGAACAAAGGAAATGAGGTGAGCAACCTGAGTACTCATAATGGAAAGCGTTCTAAATCAATAACTATAGGTCAGTCGAGGGCTATCAAGGCCCTTCAAAACAAGAATCCAACTCGAGGCTGAATACAGAAAGGCTCTAGTTTACACCCATCCCGACGACATACAAAGAGTTGTATCAAAGCCTATTTGGGGCGCGTATTGTATCTCCTCGTTACGTGCAACCGATGTAACCCCCATATCCCAAATGGTACGACTCCAACGCTCAATGTGAATACCACGCAGGGATTACAGGGCATTCAATAGAAAATTGCCTTGCTTTTAAGAAGTTGGTCGAAAAGTTCATTGAAATGGGAATTGTAAAGTTCGACGGTTCCTCAGAACCTAGTCACTCAAACCAAAACAGTAGTTGAAGGTGGGGGCAAAAGAGTTACGATGTCTTGAATAAGTCAAATGTCAGAAGAAATATTGGAAAATCTAAATGACCTATCCAAAGAGGGAACTAGGGAATAAAAGTTTCTGTCCTTACATAATTGGGAGTGTTTTTACAATGGAACTGTGGAAGATACCTATTTTAAAGCTCACTTGGAGTAATATCCAAAACATGCTTGTTGCTCTCAGCCTAGAAGCAATAAGAGTCCTTTTGTGAAATAGGCTTGTATCTAAAATTTTTATTTCAATGAAATGCATCCTTTTGAGCAATTATTCTTTTATTCTTTATAGATTCTTTGGTACTTAGACTTTTATTCATATTCTCTCATTCATATTCATGATCATACCAATGCAAATAATCTTCTCAAAATCATTTATTCTTCAAAATTTGCCTTCATACCTACAATAGGTGCCCAGATATCAATATTATGAGCAACGCTGTTACTGACTCCCTTTTAAGTAAGATATGTGCCAAGGGGGATCTCAGGACTTTGAAGATGATAAAGATTGTACCTAACTTCTGATTCGTTAAGGATGGAGGAACAAGATGAAAGACAGATCCTAACTTATAAAGGATTAAGTCGTAATTGCGAGCTTGGAGAAGAAATGAAGATCAAAACCTAGCTCACCGTAGAAATAAGGCAAGATGTATATGTCTCATTTATTTCTTCACGGACTCTCTATGTGGGGCATGAATTTTATAGGGTTAACATCGCCGTTGTCAATTCATGGTTGTTAACTATGTTACTAAGGGGGTAAGGCCGCTTCATATGCCAAAGTTACAAGGTAAACAGTCATCAGATTCAAATTCAAATGCAAATCCAAATTCAAATTCGAATACAGATTCAGATCCAAATTCAAATCCAAATCCAAATCCAAATTTGAAACCCAAATTCAAAATTCAAAATTCAAAATTTAAATTTAAATCCGAATCCAAAAATGACAATTTACGGTCTATTCAAAGATCAGACACAGTATCAGTGTAAAAAAGGCAACCAAAACCATCCAAAAGGGATTTTGAAAGATGACTGAGACCTGTAATGGGTAGCGTAGAGAAGTCACCATTTACCCTCTTTGCTTATCAAACGTTAGCCAGAATCTTCGCTGGGGCAACACATTTCTCATTGGCCTGACCTATTGAAGCTGAGATTCTTTCCTCCGAGTTTTATCAGAACTGAAGCTGAACGAAGCAGAATGAATCTAATTCTGATGTGATCAATTAAATCTGAAGAAGAAAAGTTAATAGCAATCTGTCACGGTCAGATAATGCGAGTTTACAACGAAGAGGTTCGCCTAAGAGAATCTTATTATGGGACCTGATATTAAAGAAGATCCTTCAGGTACAAAAGGAACTTTAGAGGAAAAAGAGCGCCTTGAGATAAGAAATCAAAAAATCAAAAAAGAAAATCAAAAAGAAAAAGAAAAGGAGAGGCCAAGGCGAAAACCCGTAAAGGGCGTTTTGAGACCAAAGGGGATTTGAGTTGAAAACCCGAAAGGGCGGCTTAAATTTTGATTGAAAGTGGGGCATACAGTAGTCTTGCTATGCCTGAATTAACGCTGAAGAAGTATGCTACGTCTTGGGGCATCGACAAAGTACTCCGGATCCCCTAGATACATTTTGAGCTTAGAATGGTTCTCAAGAAGTTGGAACAGAGAAGCTCAGGCTGCGATATCTGGGGCACCTAATTTCCATCTTACCCCTTCTGAATCTGCTATCTTTTGCGTTTTAGCACACGCACCTAATAAATTTCCTTCTTGACAGTTGCTTAACTTTTTCGTTTTGAACTATGCTCCTAATCAATTCCCTTCTTATCCAGCGCTAAGATCTTTTTCAAGCATTTTGCATTGAAATAACGATTAGTGGATTAATATTACTGTAACAGCCCAAATTTCAGTGGTGTCGGAACAGTGATTCGAGATCACTAAATCTGACAAATTAGTATAAAATATTATTAATTTAATGAGTATAAGTTAAATGTGAAGTTAGGGAAATAATTGAAATAGTGAATAGTGTTTTAGAAATAAATATTAAATAATTGAGAAGTGAAAACGAGGTATCGAGACCTCGGGATATTAAAACGAGCCGAAAATATTTTTATAAATATTTATAGAGTGTTAGTAATGTGGTGTTAAAATCTCGTTAGAAAATTTTATTGTTTGGGTGGTTGATTAAATAAAAAGGACTAAATTGTAACAAATGCAAAATTTGCTAGAAGGATTAAATAGCTTAAGTGTTAAAAGAAAGAGGATTTAAAGGGCAATTAAGCCTAAAAGTGACTAGGTTGGACGGCAAGGGCAAGAAAATCAGCAGAAAAATAAGGGAAATAAGGGCAAAATTGGAAATTTTATGATTTTAACATATAAAATAAAGACAAAATTGAGAAATCTAGAGATCTCTTCATATTTTCTCAGAAAAAAACGCCATAGGAGGTCTGGAGAAGGCTGGTTATTCATATTTTTACATCATGTGAGTTTATTCTTGCTTTTCTTGATAATTTTTATGTTTTTATGACTTTTACAACTAGGTCCACTTATAGAATTCATTAGTTTTTGATTTGGTGGGTGAAATTGGAAGTTACCCTAGCTGATTAAGGGAAGTTTATGATGAATTATTATGAAATTTAAGTTCTAATTTCATATTAAGGTGGCTTTATTAAGTGATTTTGATAGAAAATGGTATTTAGGACCTAATTGTGAAAAAGTTGTGAATTAGAGGTTGGTGTTGAAATTCAGAATGTCAAAGGTTGTGAAATAGTTTATAATGATAAGATAAAGTGTTAATTGAGAAAAATTAGTTCAATTGATGGATGAATTGAGCAGGGACTAAATTGTAAAAAACTATAAATTTTGGGGTAAAAGTGCAATTTCGAAAGTTGAACAGCATAAATTGTGAAGTGAAATAGAAATAAAATAAATGCTAATGAGTTAAAATATTTTGCATTTATAGACCAAGAAATCGAAGCAAGTCGAGGAAAGGAGAAAATAACCGAATAATTCCCGAATTTCTACAACTTTTGTGAATTAGCCAGGTAAGTTCATGTGGCTAAATTTTAATGATCATTGTTAGTATTATGAATTTTGTAATGTGTTATATGATGTGTATGTGACAAAATTATGTGATAAGATTATAAACAATGTAAAAGCATGAAATTGTAGGAAACTATCGGATTGAGTACCTTTGTCTCATGATACGTGACGAATTGACGGAAAAAGACCATGGTTGGACCATGGCAACAAATGATAAGCGATTTTCGTATAAGACCATAGCTGGGCTATGGCATCGGAAAGAAATGATAAACGATTCTCGTATAAGACCATAGCTGGGCTATGGCATCGGTGAAGTGTGCCAAGTGATTTCCGTATAAGACCATAGCTGGGCTATGGCATCGGAGAAAAGTGATATGTGACCCGTGTAAGACCATATCCGGGATATGGCCTCGGTATGATATGTGATCCGTGTAAGACCATGGCTGGGCTATGGCTTCGGAAAAAGGAAATGTGATTATGTGTGAATCCATAGTTCTACTATGGTATAAAGAAGGCAATGTACTCAATTCCGTATAGTTCCTAATTTGCGAAAAAGTGAGAAATAGTAAACGGGCCCAAAAAGATGAATTTCGAGTATGGATATTATTGAATAATACTAAGTAAAATTGATTTGATTTGTGAATGACAGGAGATAGTAGTGAAATGTAGACTATGTGAATGATTTATTAATTTGGTAAGTTTACTTTCCAAGCCTATGAACTTACTAAGCTTTCATAAGCTTACTTGAATGTGTTGACATGTGTTGTAGATTAACGTGAGTTCGGAGGATCGGATCATCACGAGGAATCACACTATCCTGGTTTATTCCGGTAGTTTTTGGGTTATTATCTTTTGGTTTATATGGCATGTACAGCAATATACTTACTTTGTGTAAACAACTTTGTGATATGGTTGTGGATTGGTTAAGAAAAATACTTGGTAATGGTTAGTCATTGGAATGGCTAGCCTAGATAATGTTGGATGCTATGGAAGACCAATATGTTATGTAGTACATGAAAATTTAGAAAAGGATGAAACTTGCCATAAAACAGAACACTACAGCAACAATGAGGTGAGTTTGAAAAATCATCAAAAATAGTGGAAAACGAATTAGGTGAAGAATTACCTATGAAATTGAAGCTTATTGTGTCTACTTTCATATGAAAGAAGCAAAACAGGTAAAGAAGTTATATGTTGTGAGATATTTGAGTTTTGGTGAAACAGGGCCAGAGCGATCTTTGGATCCCCTGTTCCAACTTTGAAAATTCACCATAAATTGTAAAAAAATAATTAGGAGATGTAATTTATATGTTTAGAATCCTTGTTGAGTCTAGTTTTAAGAGAAAGAAGCATCATATTCATGTGAATTTGTTACAGAGATAAAAGTGGTTCGTAGTAAGTAGAGGTCAGTCCAGTCGAGATCTGAAACAGGGGTAAGTTTAACTAATAAACTGTACTAATTGGCCCAGCCAAAAATTCTATAAAAAAATTAGTAGATAGATATATGAGTCTAGTTTCAAGGAAAATTTACGGATCTTGATTTCGAGTTTCGTAACTCGAGATATGATTTTTAAAGCGACCATGACGCAGAAAACAGTCTATTCCGAAAATGAAAACAAATTTTGTAAAGTTGTCTAAAATGGTAAATTATGTTTAGTAACACCTCAAGCTCGACTCCGGTGACGGTTTCGGGCGTGGGGGTGTTACATTTAGTGGTATCAGAGCTCGGTTTAGCCGATTCTCGGAATATTTATGAGGTTTAAAGTGTTTAGAAATACATGCCATATAAATCTGTGATAGTGTGATGTGTATGATCCGATCTAACTCCTTTTATTTTATAGATATTCTCTGATTGAAAAGATGTCAGATGGACAAGAACGAAATGAACAAGAAGAAGTAAATAGTAGAGTGCAGGTTTCTGAACCGGGAACAAGTAATGTTCCGATTTCTCTAATGCGACATCAAGAACTTAAAGATATGATTTATGGGATTATGAATCAATGGTTCAGTGAAAAGATGCACGAAGGAAATCAGGCTCAACAACCTCCTCCCCCTACTGTGCCACCTGTAATGTCTCCAGTTGCCCCTCCACCTCTTCCGACAACTGAATCCAGTAAGCGTACTCCTTTAGAAAAGCTCAGAAAACTTGGAGCTGAAGAATTCCGGGGAAGAGCAGATGATGATCCAGTTAAGGCTGAATACTGGTTACAGAGTTTGATGAGAATTTTCAAAGAAATGGCCTGTTCACCTGATGATTATCTGAGATGTGCTGTGTCTTTATTGAAAGAGGAAGCTTATCATTGGTGGGAAACGATTGAGGCCGTGGTGTCAGCAGAGAAAATTTCTTGGGAATTTTTCCAAAATGAATTTAAGAAGAAATATGTGGGCAGAAGGTATCTGGATAAAAAGAAAAGAGAATTCCTCGATCTCCGACAGGGAAATAAGACAGTAGCTGAGTATGAACGAGAATTTGTTTATCTTAGTAAATATGCCCGGGATATTGTGCCTACAGAAGAGGAAATGTGTATTAGATTTGAAGAAGGATTGAATGATGAAATCAGAATGTTGATAGGAGGTAATGAGATACGGGAGTTTGTTGTTTTATCAGATCGTGCTCAGAAACTTGAGGAAGTATATAATAGGAAAATACAATGTGAAAGGAAGAACAAAGAGACTTTTAAAAGGAGTGCACCTAAATCGTTCTCATATTCACCGGTGAAGAAGTCTAGAGAAGAATTTAGTTGGGCCACTTCAGTGCCAGAAAGATCGGGAAGAAGTAGATCCAGACGATCTGATTTTCGGGTATCCGACAGACCTGCAGTTAGTATGAGCAGTGTTCAAAATGCTCCTCGACCGAAGTGTCAATATTGTGGAAGAAATCATCCTGGTGAGTGTCGAAGCAAATTAGGGGCTTGTTATAGGTGTGAATCTACTGATCATTTCATTCGGGATTGTCCTCAACTACAAAGAGAAGAAGCAGATCAAAAAGAGAAAAATAGAACCCCTTCCCAAAGAAGTAAACGTTCAGGTCAGAGTAGCGCTACAGGAGCTACCCGTTTAGATATGAAAGAATCTGCTAGCCGATCAGATGTTAAAGCACCTGCACGTACTTATGCTATTCGAGCAAGAGAAGAAGCGACAGCTCCAGACGTAATTGCTGGTACTTTCTATCTTTATGATGATACTGTGTATGCATTAGTAGACCCTGGATCTACACATTCATATATTTGCACCATGTTAGCTTCTGAAAAGAATTTATCTGTTGAACCTACTGATTTTGATGTACAAGTTACTAACCCCTAGGCCAGTGTGTAATAGTTAACTTAATATGTCGTAATTGTCCACTGAGAATAAAGGGCTGTGAGTTCCCTGCTGATTTGATGTTATTACCCTTTCGGGAATTTGATATTATTTTGGGGATGGACTGGCTAGTGAAGCATGATGCGATAGTGAATTGTCGTGAAAAACAGATTAGTTTGAAATGTCAAACTGGGGATGTGATTTCAGTTGGGCCTGAAAGGTTAAGTGAAGCTATTAATATTATTTCATCCTTCTCTGCTCAGAAGATGTTACGTAAAGGAAATGAAGCATTCTTGGCTTATATCCTTGATACTCGGGGTTCTAATTCAAAGTTAGAAGAGTTACCGGTGGTAAATGAATTTTCTGATGTGTTTCCTGAAGAGTTACCAGGTCTACCACCTGATAGAGAAGTGGAATTTGTGATAGATGTAATCCCGGGGACAGCTCCTATTTCAGTGGCACCGTATAGAATGGCTCCGGCTGAATTAAAAGAGTTGAAGACACAGTTACAAGAATTGTTAGACAAGGGATTCATCAGACCAAGTATATCGCCTTGGGGTGCACCTGTCTTGTTTGTGAAGAAGAAAGATGGTTCGTTGAGGTTGTGTATAGATTATAGACAGCTGAACAAGATAACGGTGAAGAATAAATATCCTCTGCCTCGTATTGACGATCTATTTGATCAGTTGAAAGGTGCAGCAGTATTCTCAAAAATAGATCTTCGATCCGGGTATTATCAATTAAAGGTAAAAGAATCTGATGTGCCGAAAACTGCTTTTCGAACTCGGTATGGACATTATGAATTTTTGGTGATGCCATTTGGTTTAACTAATGCTCCTGCTGCATTTATGGATTTGATGAATCGAATTTTCCAACCTTATCTGGATAGATTTGTAGTGGTGTTTATTGATGATATTTTGATCTATTCGAAAACAGAATCTGAGCATGTTCAGCATTTAAGAATAGTATTGCAGACTTTGAGAGAGAAACAGTTATATGCCAAGTTTAGTAAATGTGAGTTCTGGCTTCATGAGGTTGCATTTTTGGGTCATATTGTATCAGCTGATGGAATCCGTGTTGATCCTGGTAAAGTGGAGGCAGTGGTAAATTGGAAAATTCCGAAGAACGTCACAGAAGTACGAAGTTTTCTGGGTTTAGCAGGATACTATCGTCGATTTGTGAAAGATTTTTCCATGATTGCTTCCCCGTTGACTCGATTACTACAAAAGAATGTTGAGTTTGCGTGGTCTGAAGAGTGCCAACAAAGTTTTGATAGATTAAAGAAGATGTTGACTGAAGCACCAGTATTGATTCAACCGGAATCAGGTGTACCATTTGTGGTATATAGTGATGCATCTTTGAATGGTCTGGGTTGTGTACTTATGCAGACAGGTAAAGTAATAGCATATGCTTCTCGGCAATTAAAACCACATGAGAAGAATTATCCTACGCATGATTTGGAGTTGGCTGCGATTGTATTTGCTTTGAAAATATGGAGGCACTACCTATATGGTGAAAAATGTTATGTGTATACCGACCATAAGAGCTTGAAATATCTGATGACACAAAAAGAGCTGAATTTGAGACAGAGGCGATGGCTAGAACTTCTGAAAGATTATGATCTTGTTATTGACTACCACCCGGGGAAAGCTAACGTTGTAGCCGACGCACTTAGTCGAAAATCGTTGTTATTTGCTCTTCGGGCATTAAACGTTCATCTATCTGTTAGTGAAGATGGTCATGCATTAGCAGAATTACAAGCTAAACCAGTACTTTTTCAACGAATTCGGAAGTTACAGGATGAAGATCCGAAATTGGTGTTGAAACGAGAGATGGTTCAAAATAAGTTAAGCTCGGAGTACTCGGTTGATAATAAAGGTATGTTACATTATCGTGGTAGGATATGTATTCCGAATAATGCTGATTTAAAGAATAATATTTTATCAGAAGCTCATAATAGTATGTGTTCTATTCATCCGGGAAGTACCAAGATGTATTGTGATCTGAAGAAAATGTATTGGTGGCCCGGCATGAAACGGGAAATTTGTGAATATGTAGCCAAATGTTTGATTTGTCAACAGGTGAAAGCTGAGCACCAGGTACCGACGGGGTTGTTACAGCCTATTATGATTCCGGAGTGGAAATGGGAACATATCACTATGGATTTTGTGGCCGGGTTACCAGTGACTCCGAAAAAGAAAGATTCAATTTGGGTGATTGTAGATCGGTTAACCAAATCAGCACATTTTATTCCAGTTAGAACAGATTATTCACTTGAAAAGTTGGCAGAAATATATGTGAACGAGATAGTGAGATTACATGGGGTGCCAATATCTATAATTTCGGATCGAGATCCGAGATTTACATCGAGATTTTGGGATAAGTTACAAGAAGCTTTGGGTACCAAGTTGAACTTCAGCACAGCTTTTCATCCTCAAACAGACGGACAATCTGAGCGGGTAATTCAAATATTAGAACACATGTTAAGATGCTGTGTACTGGAATTCGGCGGCAACTGGGAAAGGTATTTATCTTTAGCCGAATTTACTTACAATAATAGTTATCAGACTAGTATCAAAATGGCACCGTTTGAAGCTTTGTATGGAAGAAAATGTAGAACTCCATTATATTGGACCGAATTGAGTGAATCAAAGTTAGTAGGAGTTGATTTGATTCGGGAAACTGAAGAGAAAGTTCGTATTGTTCGAGATAGTTTAAAAGCTACTTCCGATCGTCAGAAATCATATGCAGATTTGAAAAGAAGAGATATAGAATTTAGTGTAGGTGATCGAGTATTTTTAAAAGTGTCACCATGGAAGAAGGTTATACGGTTTGGTAAAAAGGGAAAACTTAGCCCACGATTTATCGGTCCTTATGAAATTGTCGAAAGAATTGGCCCAGTTGCTTATAGGTTGGCCTTACCTCCAGAACTTGAGAAAATTCATGATGTATTTCATGTATCTATGTTAAGACGGTATAGATCGGATCCATCGCACGTGATTCCTCATGCAGAGATAGAACTTCAGTCAGATATGACGTATTCGGAGGAACCTGTAAAAATTCTGGCACGGGAAATTAAAGAATTAAGGAACAAACGGGTACCATTAGTTAAAGTACTATGGAATCGTCATGGGTCGGAGGAGGCAACTTGGGAAACAGAAGAATTAATGAGGTCTCAACATCCACACTTATTTTCAGGTATGAAATTTCGGGGACGAAATTCCCTAAAGGGGGGGAGAGTTGTAACAGCCCAAATTTCAGTGGTGTCGGAACAGTGATTCGAGATCACTAAATCTGACAAATTAGTATAAAATATTATTAATTTAATGAGTATAAGTTAAATGTGAAGTTAGGGAAATAATTGAAATAGTGAATAGTGTTTTAGAAATAAATATTAAATAATTGAGAAGTGAAAACGAGGTATCGAGACCTCGGGATATTAAAACGAGCCGAAAATATTTTTATAAATATTTATAGAGTGTTAGTAATGTGGTGTTAAAATCTCGTTAGAAAATTTTATTGTTTGGGTGGTTGATTAAATAAAAAGGACTAAATTGTAACAAATGCAAAATTTGCTAGAAGGATTAAATAGCTTAAGTGTTAAAAGAAAGAGGATTTAAAGGGCAATTAAGCCTAAAAGTGACTAGGTTGGACGGCAAGGGCAAGAAAATCAGCAGAAAAATAAGGGAAATAAGGGCAAAATTGGAAATTTTATGATTTTAACATATAAAATAAAGACAAAATTGAGAAATCTAGAGATCTCTTCATATTTTCTCAGAAAAAACGCCATAGGAGGTCTGGAGAAGGCTGGTTATTCATATTTTTACATCATGTGAGTTTATTCTTGCTTTTCTTGATAATTTTTATGTTTTTATGACTTTTACAACTAGGTCCACTTATAGAATTCATTAGTTTTTGATTTGGTGGGTGAAATTGGAAGTTACCCTAGCTGATTAAGGGAAGTTTATGATGAATTATTATGAAATTTAAGTTCTAATTTCATATTAAGGTGGCTTTATTAAGTGATTTTGATAGAAAATGGTATTTAGGACCTAATTGTGAAAAAGTTGTGAATTAGAGGTTGGTGTTGAAATTCAGAATGTCAAAGGTTGTGAAATAGTTTATAATGATAAGATAAAGTGTTAATTGAGAAAAATTAGTTCAATTGATGGATGAATTGAGCAGGGACTAAATTGTAAAAAACTGTAAATTTTGGGGTAAAAGTGCAATTTCAAAAGTTGAACAGCATAAATTGTGAAGTGAAATAGAAATAAAATAAATGCTAATGAGTTAAAATATTTTGCATTTATAGACCAAGAAATCGAAGCAAGTCGAGGAAAGGAGAAAATAACCGAATAATTCCCGAATTTCTACAACTTTTGTGAATTAGCCAGGTAAGTTCATGTGGCTAAATTTTAATGATCATTGTTAGTATTATGAATTTTGTAATGTGTTATATGATGTGTATGTGACAAAATTATGTGATAAGATTATAAACAATGTAAAAGCATGAAATTGTAGGAAACTATCGGATTGAGTACCTTTGTCTCATGATACGTGACGAATTGACGGAAAAAGACCATGGTTGGACCATGGCAACAAATGATAAGTGATTTTCGTATAAGACCATAGCTGGGCTATGGCATCGGAAAGAAATGATAAACGATTCTCGTATAAGACCATAGCTGGGCTATGGCATCGGTGAAGTGTGCCAAGTGATTTCCGTATAAGACCATAGCTGGGCTATGGCATCGGAGAAAAGTGATATGTGACCCGTGTAAGACCATATCCGGGATATGGCCTCGGTATGATATGTGATCCGTGTAAGACCATGGCTGGGCTATGGCTTCGGAAAAAGGAAATGTGATTATGTGTGAATCCATAGTTCTACTATGGTATAAAGAAGGCAATGTACTCAATTCCGTATAGTTCCTAATTTGCGAAAAAGTGATAAATAGTAAACGGGCCCAAAAAGATGAATTTCGAGTATGGATATTATTGAATAATACTAAGTAAAATTGATTTGATTTGTGAATGACAGGAGATAGTAGTGAAATGTAGACTATGTGAATGATTTATTAATTTGGTAAGTTTACTTTCCAAGCCTATGAACTTACTAAGCTTTCATAAGCTTACTTGAATGTGTTGACATGTGTTGTAGATTAACGTGAGTTCGGAGGATCGGATCATCACGAGGAATCACACTATCCTGGTTTATTCCGGTAGTTTTTGGGTTATTATCTTTTGGTTTATATGGCATGTACAGCAATATACTTACTTTGTGTAAACAACTTTGTGATATGGTTGTGGATTGGTTAAGAAAAATACTTGGTAATGGTTAGTCATTGGAATGGCTAGCCTAGATAATGTTGGATGCTATGGAAGACCAATATGTTATGTAGTACATGAAAATTTAGAAAAGGATGAAACTTGCCATAAAACAGAACACTACAGCAACAATGAGGTGAGTTTGAAAAATCATCAAAAATAGTGGAAAACGAATTAGGTGAAGAATTACCTATGAAATTGAAGCTTATTGTGTCTACTTTCATATGAAAGAAGTAAAACAGGTAAAGAAGTTATATGTTGTGAGATATTTGAGTTTTGGTGAAACAGGGCCAGAGCGATCTTTGGATCCCCTGTTCCAACTTTGAAAATTCACCATAAATTGTAAAAAAATAATTAGGAGATTTAATTTATATGTTTAGAATCCTTGTTGAGTCTAGTTTTAAGAGAAAGAAGCATCATATTCATGTGAATTTGTTACAGAGAGAAAAGTGGTTCGTAGTAAGTAGAGGTCAGTCCAGTCGAGATCTGAAACAGGGGTAAGTTTAACTAATAAACTGTACTAATTGGCCCAGCCAAAAATTCTATAAAAAAATTAGTAGATAGATATATGAGTCTAGTTTCAAGGAAAATTTACGGATCTTGATTTCGAGTTTCGTAACTCGAGATATGATTTTTAAAGCGACCATGACGCAGAAAACAGTCTATTCCGAAAATGAAAACAAATTTTGTAAAGTTGTCTGAAATGGTAAATTATGTTTAGTAACACCTCAAGCTCGACTCCGGTGACGGTTTCGGGCGTGGGGGTGTTACAATTACTTTCATAAAAAGAGTTTCGTATATTACTCTGGGAGCTTTTAGATAGTACAGGAACTCGAAATAGGGCCATTGTTTAAGAGCTCACCAAGTATAAAGGTTGGAGATAATTGAGCTTAAATTGAATTCATCTCTTCTGATCTTCTGTCAAGGATACTATTTGAACAGAAACAAGATATCACGTTGGTGATATAATCTTGACGAAAATGAGTAATGTCATCCCAAGTGTAAAAGGGGATCACTCTTGAAAAATGATGTTCTGCATCCATCTAGATATCATGCATACACATTTGGTCAGATCACCCGAGGAGTGATCAGTGGATAGAACAAGTTACAGATCCTATACCCCCGAGTTACAGTGGGACGGATGGAAGTTGATCCAAAACCTATAGATAAGGATTGCGGTAGGATGTATCTTATATCTTTAAGTTATAATGGATAGACCCCGAAGTCACAGTGGGGCAAGCTATTTGAGCAAAATGAGATTATTTCTTCGGGTTTTGGTTAAAATACCAGCCGAATAAGAGGGCAATGTACTACGATAAAGCCTTGATGGGCAACGAGTGATGGCGCCCTAGACAAAGAAAGAGATCATTTTCATAACACGTCCGCATTCACATTTTTCATAACACATTCAGTTAGGAGCATTTGATTCATTCTGATCATAACATCCTAATCATTTGTCATAAACCAAGGCATACGAAATCAAGTCTACAGGACAGGTCCTCCAGAGGAGGGTGTAGCAACATTGGCAAAAACACCAGATCTTGCCTTCCTGAGCGAAGCAGATCAAAGGTTTGAGATTTGACAATCTTTGTATTATTTCAGCGGAGAAGATTGAGGTTACAAATCTCTTCTCCATGAATTCTCATCTCCTCCAAGTTCCAGTGGAGTAGGTTGAGGTTACAAATCCTTTCTTCCTGAGTTTACATTGAGGACAATATTTCTTTGAAATTTCAGTAGAGAAGATTGAGGCTACAAATCTCTTCTCCCTGAATTCTCATCTTCTCGAAGTTCTAGTGGAGTAGGGTGAGGTTACAAATCTCTTCTTCCTAGGTTTACATTGAGGATCAATATTTCTTTGAAGTTTCAGCAGAGAAGATTGAGGCTACAAATCTCTTCTCCCTGAATTCTCATCTCCTCGAAAGTTCCAGTGGAGTAGGTTGAGGTTACAAATCCCTTCTTCCTGGGTTTACATTGAGGATCAATATTTCTTTGAAGTTTTAGCAGAGAAGATTGAGGCTACAAATCTCTTCTCCCTGAATTCTCATCTCCTCGAAGTTCCAGTAGAGTAGGTTGAGGTTACAAATCCCTTCTTCCTGGATTTACATTGAGGATCAATATTTCTTTGAAGTTTCAGCAGAGAAGATTGAGGCTACAAATCTCTTCTCCCTGAATTCTCATCTCCTCGAAGTTCCAGTGGAGTAGGTTGAGGTTACAAATCCCTTCTTCCTGAGTTTACATTGAGGATCAATATTTCTTTGAAGTTTCAGCAGAGAAGATTGAGGTTACAAATCTCTTCTCCCTGAATTCTCATCTCCTTAGGATTCCAACGAGATCAAAGAAAAACAGATCTGGCAATCTCTGTATTTGGCAGGGAGCAGATCGAGGAAAACAGATTTGGCAATCTCTGTATTTGGCAGGGAGTAGATCGAAGAAAATAGATTTGGTAATCTCTGTATTTGGCAGGGAGTAGATCGAAGAAAACATATTTGGCAATCTCTATATTTGGCAGGGAGCAGATCGAAAAAGCAGATTTGACAATCTTTGTAGATAGGATTGAAGTTACGAATCTCTTCTTTTTTATTATATCCCTGAAGTTGCAATGGAGTAGATCAAAGCTGCAAGACATATCTCTAAAGTTGCAGTGGATTGAACCAAAGCTACAAGGGACGGTGGACTGGAAAGAGACTACCTAAACGAAAAGAGTGCCAAAGAAGACAAGACTCCGCTGGCCCAGGTAAAATTGGCCCTTTTGAAGTCTTTGCTCCATTCCTGTTACACGACAATGAGCAAAGAGGGGCAGCTGTACAAGGCCCATTTTGCCTGGGCCTGTTTACCAAGACCCAATTGTCTATACCCGTTAACCCAATTAAAAAACAAACCCCGTTTAACCTAAATACAACCCAAATGAAATCCAATTCCCCTAATCGGCCCAGATACTAGCCCAATACCCGACCCGATTCGGGAAGAAAACCCTAACCCCACTTGCTTCTGTCCCCTAGCCATCAGCCTCTGACTCCTGACCTACCCCGAAGTGACTGCCCACTTGGCCACTTGACTCTGCACCACCGACCACCTGCAGCACGCCACCGTCCCATCCACCAAGTTGCTTCTGCAAGCAATACAGAAGCAGAGACATCAAAAGAAGAATAAAAAAAACCACTTGTAAAAGGCTATAAAAGCCGAAGCAAATGCATGTAACAGGGGATCCCGGATTAAAAAAATAGAGAGAAACGAGTTTTCGGCAAATTTTTACATACGAATAGCAAATCTCATAATACGAGCAAAAACAGTAAGAACTCTACTCCAAAATCAAAGAACGGAGGCACCAAAATATATCAATAATCTCAAGATACCAAAGCAGAATCAAAAGAAACCAAGAAAACCCCAAAACAGAAGGTAAACCCTAAAAACCTACGATTCTGTTTTCTTCATTTTTCCTAAAAACAATATAAACATATGTATTTATATTTTAATAAACAATAAAAAATATAAAAAAAAGAGGAAAAAAGGAATTTTTTACCTTTTCCGGCCACCGCGTGCGGTGGCTGGCGCCGGCGGCTAGCGAAGGTCCGATGACCGGACGATGACCGAAGGGTTCACCGGAAATCGCCTTCGGTCCTCTCTTTCTCCCCCTCTCAGTTTTTTTTTTCTTTACATGGTTAAAATGATTTTTTTTCACCGTCATAGCCTATTTATAGCCCCTTAAAACGGCGTCGTTTTGAGGGCTGCGTTTTAGCCCCAAAACAACGTCGTTTCGATCTAACCCGTGTACGGACCCGACCCGGTCCAGAGGATCCGCGTGTTTTTGCTTGAGGGTCTAATTTCGCTCCTGGCCCTTCCGCTTTTTCGTAGTTTTGCAATTAAACCTTTCTGAATTATGATTTTGCCCCAAAATTTAGCACGCCTCGCGATTAGGTCCCCTTCGATATGCAACGTTTTAAGGGCTAGGGGAAAATTACCTTTTTGGTCCCTCCGTGTTTCAAGCGCACTCGAATAAGTCCCTTCCCTTTGTTTTTCTTTCGAATTTGCCCCAAAAATTTTTCTTTTATTTCAATTTCGTCCCTTTTTATTTCTGTTTCGTTTTCTTTTTAATTTTTAAGCTAATATATTATTATTATTATTATTATTATTATTATTATTATTATTATTATTATTATTATACTATACTTAGCATTATTATTTTAAATATTACGGTTTTACTATATACTACTATTATTATTACCTATTTTTTTAAAATATATTTACTAGTATAATATATAATTATTTTACTATTATTATTATTAACACATAATATCTATTTTAATTGCTATTTTCATTATTATCATCATTTATTTACCCTTATAAATATTTTATACACTTATATATATCCTCAATGTTTTTATATATATTATGTATAGTATAAATTATATATATATATACACTTTTTTTTTATAAATGTTTTTATATATTTTAACTACTATATGTCTATTATTAATATTATATCTTCTTAATATCATTATACCTTTAGGTCTTGTATTACTAGTTTCAATATATATTATGTGTATATTGTATTTGCATATATATTTTAACATTATGTTTATGCATTCTTTTATATATATTTTTAGTATCATCTTTCACCATGTCCTAATATTATTATTTATTTGTTCTCATATATTATGTCTTTTAAAGAATACATCCTTTTACATATCGTATATTCTTTGTGCATTACGTATGTAATTTTCAAATACATATATACTATGTATAAACAATCATTCGTATTTTCATCATCACATATATATATATTATACTATACACTTGTAATTACAAATATTTTATCTTTTATGCTTGAATTATACACGTTATTTCGTATTGTTTCGTGCTATCTTATTCACATATATTTTTTGTATATTACATTTTTTTCAACATTATATCTATACCACATCCACATATTATGTATCATTTTTAAATACGTTCTTCATTTTTATTAGCCTCATACCTTTTATATTATATCAAAATTTTTTAAATATTATATTCTGCGTACATTCTATATACCATCATGCATATCTCTGATATCATAGTATTCATACTCTTTATCATCTCGTGTATATACCCTGTCCTAACCGTATCATGCATTTCTTTATATACATGTATCTTACTACGCATGCACTCTTTTAAATACACCCTTTTATATTATCCTTTTACTAAATATTATTGCTATTATCATCACAATATTCCAATATTATGTTCAAACATTTTTGCACTATTGTCAAAATATATATCTCATTCAATCCAAGATGTTTCAAACGAAAACAAGGCAATGTTTTAGTGTTTAGAGATACGAGAAATAGTGCCCTAACGTGCTGGGTTGCAATTTCTCATTCGTCTAAATACCTAAAATACCCTCCTAAATTTTGCAACTTGCGAGATAACTTTAGTTTCGAGGAATTTAAGAACTTCGTATCCAATCGTGCTGGATGTGATGTTTGTATTCTTCGAAGCGAGGGAATCTCGATTTTTTTCAACCCAAATCGTCCCAATTTCATTCAAAATATTTCTAAAACAAGGCAATGTTTTTGTGTTTAGAGATTCGGGAAATAGTGCCCTAACGTGCTGGGTTGCGATTTCTCATTCGCCTAAATACCTAAAATACTCTCCTGGACTGATTTTGATTCAGATTTACCCCCTTTCTAATCAAATGCATTAAGTCATTCTCAGATCCGTCGATCAAAGGAATTTCAAAACGAGGCAATATTTTTGTGTTCAGGAATTCGGGAAATAGTGCCCTAACGTGCTGGGTTGCGATTTCTCATTCATCTAGACATCTAAAATACCCTCCTAAACAAATTTTGCAACTCGCGAGGTAACTCTAGTTTCGGAGAATTTAAGAACCTCGTGTCCAATCGTGTTGGATGTGATGTTCATATTCTTCCGGAGCAAAGGAATCTCGATTTCTTCAACTCAAATTACCCTAATTTCAAAAAGGGATTTATATTTTTAAATCTTTCCAAATTTCGACTTAAGACAGAAAATTGCTCAATTTGGTACCAATTTTGGGCGTTGCGGGGGTGCTAATCCTTCCCCGTGCGTAACCGACTCTCGAGCCCGTTTTCTCTAATTTTTCGTAGACCAAAATATTCATAAGGTGACCCAATCACACCTAAAAAGATTGGTGGCGACTCCTTATTTTCAATTTTTAAGTCGACAACCGTTTTTTTCAAAAATGGTCACGACATATCTAACTGTAAAAGCTTACCAATTTTAAAAAAAGTTAAATCAAATTATTTGATGGAATTAATGAAAAAACAAGTTTGATTGGTTGAAAATACTTATTCAAAAAGTATAGATACTTGAAAGGTTAAATATGTCATTGTACTTTTTTTTTAAATTTAGAATTTACTCCTTATATTTTTATTTTTAGGAATTTATTTTTCTATTTTCCATATTTCAAAATTTAGTTTCAATTGTTAACATTATTAACATTATTTTATTAAATTTAAGTTCACTTGGATGTCTTTTTTAAGTTACATAGTTATTAAGTGAATATGTTTTTATTTAAAAATAGTTATAAAATTGTCCTCAAATTTTTACTTTTATTCAGTTTAGTCCCTAAGAACTAAACAAGCAAATTAACCATTTTCATCAAATTATAAGCTCAGTCTAATCTTCTAGGGTCTCACCACAGCCCCTACATACAATTATTTCACATCAAGTCCAAGTACTTTTATCATTTTAATAATTTAGTCCTTAAACGTTAAAATCATCAAAATTACTTTGCAAAATAATTCAACACAACAACAAAGCTTAAAAATCTTTATTTAAACTTCAAGAAACAACACAACTCATCAATGGAAAAATTTATAATGTTTGACAGTTTTATAAATTAATCCTCGAGTTAGTTAGATTAAACTAAGACGAACTTAAAAAATTTAAAAATTACTAAAAACGGGCAAGATTTACTCACCAAACCGAAGGACTAAAGCTCAACCTAAGCTTCCTCCTAAGTTCTTAGGGTTTTCGGCTTAAGAAAGAATAAATGAAGGTGATGGAGTTATTTTCTTTGTATTTGTTTTGTTGTTATTTACTTATTAACTAAAATACCATTATACCCTTTATTAATTCATTTAAATTTCATCACTTACTAGCCAAAAACCATCCACTAACCTTCAAATGATATATTTACCATTTGAATCCCTTACTTTACCTTCTCCATGTCATTTGACACCTTCCACTAATAGAAACAGACTTTTATAGCTTTTACGTTTTAGTCATTTTTACTTAATTAGCTATCTGAACGATAAAATTTCCTAACCAAATTTTAATACAACATTAATGACCTCGTAAAATAAGTAATATTTACGAGTTGACATATTGGATTTGTAATTTTAATACTATATGATGTACATACTTTTAACATTATTATATATTTATTTTAATATACATGTACATACTTTTACGTAAAATCATTAGTAGTTATTTTTAATTTTATTATTACCATTTTCTAATATATGTTGTAGACTTTTTTTTTTGTATAAATTACGTATATATTCTTACATATATTATATTTAATTCCATATTATATGTATATAGTATCTTTTATATATTAAATATATTTCTAATACTATTGGCTTATTTTTTTTTATCTTATTTCATGAATATATACCTTTACATTGTCTTATGTATTTTTTTTAAATAACTATTATATATATATATATTTTAATACCGTGTACAAACTTTTAATACTATTATTATGTTTATATTTTAATATATATATGCATGCATATAGGTAGCATTATTAGCGTTTTTAATATTATGTTTTCGTCTCCTTGCTAACTATTATTTTATATATATATATATATATATATATATATATTCATTGTTCTAGTCCAAATTTAATACCATCATTATCATGCTTAGCATCATACGCATTGTTATTATTCTTTTATACTATCGGCTTCGTAAATTCTTAACTCTTCATTGTTATTTGCCTGTCTCGGATTTAGCATATTAGATTACATCTCATTTCAACACCGACGTTAGTTTTCTATTATTTTTAAGTATTTTCATTCGTGTTTTAAAATTAATTTCAATAAATAAGGCAACGCGCCGATTTAACATTAAGTCGTCAATTTCATCGCTATGTTGGGTGAATATTGTCGGCTTGTGTTAGAAACGGAACATCCTTCTCAAGAACTGAAATTTTAAAGATTCTCGTGTCTTGACCAGATCACGATTAAATTTTAAATGGAACTCGCATTTTTGAAAATCAAGACGACATGTGTTTAATAAGATACCAATTTTGGGCGTCATGAGGGTGCTAATACCTTCCTCGTGCGTAACTGACTCCCGAACTCTATTTTTCTCTGAATTTTAACATAGACCAAAACCCGTTCCTTCTTTTGTATTAAAAAATATTTCAAAAAGAGGATTTATTAGGTGCCCGATCACACCTAAAAAAAAAGATTGGTGGCGACTCCTTTTTTTAAATAAAATCGAAATTCGGTTTTCTTCAATTTTTCAATAAATCGCCACAATTAGTGACCGAAGCAAAATTTTTACGTCGCTACAATAATTACATTTTAAATTTATAGAAAAAGAATAAATTCTAAATACATAAAAAATATATTTAAATAAAACATTTCCACCGCTTCCATATACAAATATAATTTAAATGTTTGGAAGATAAATTCACTTTGCCCTCCCAACCATTCGTTTGATAAATATGATTTCAGTTTTACATTTTCGTTGGTCAAAGAAGGCCGCTATTTATGGCAAAAGACAAGGAAAGGACCACCTTTTTGTTGCTTAATTATTTATAAATAGGGAAGGACCCACAAGGACTAAAGCTCAACCTAAGCTTACGGTTTTCGGCTTAAGAAAGAATAAATGAAGGTGATGGAGTTATTTTCTTTGTATTTGTTTTGTTATTATTTACTTATTAACTAAAATACCATTATACCCTTTATTAATTCATTCAAATTTCATCACTTACTAGCCCAAAACCATCCACTAACCTTCAAATGATATATTTACCATTTGAATCCCTTACTTTACCTTCACCATGTCATTTGACACCTTCCACTAATAGAAGCAGACTTTTATAGCTTTTACGTTTTAGTCATTTTTACTTAATTAGCTATCTGAACGATAACATTTCCTAACCAAATTTTAATACAACATTAATGACCTCGTAAACACTAAATAATTAATATTTATGAACTGACACGTCAGATTTGTGACCCCAAAATCACTATTTTTGACACCACTGAAAATCGAGCTGTTACAATAAATCTATATTGATTTATTATATTGATTGCAACAAAATCTTTCAAGATTTGGTTTCGAGTCAGCAACTTTTATTGTATTTTCATTCCTTTCATCTTCGCTTTTGATCGGAAAATAGAAAAGTTGGGTGAATTAAAAACTCAAAGGAGGTTCATGGCAAAGAGTAAAAATGTTCGAGTAACAATTATTTTGGAATATATCAATTGTGTTCGAAATGGCTTTAGTAAGGAATCAACGGGTATTTCCATGTATATTACTCAAAAAAATCAACACAATACGTCCAGTCAATTAGAATTGGAGAAATTTTGTCCCTATTGTTACTAACATACAATTCAAGAAAAGATAAAGAAATAAATCGAATCAAATGCTCATATGTCAACATTTCCCGAGAATATGAAAATATTACTTTAGGTATATAATATATTAAGTATAAGTATATAATTAGTTATATATATAACATATATTTTATTTAAATATTATTCTATATTATTAATATATTTAAAATTTTATATATTTAAATGATAAATAATAAAATAAATCAAACAAATTCTATTTATTATATTAATTCTATAATTTGAATTTTCAAAATAGGATTTTAGAAATAGAGATAAATATAGGATTCTTTTTAGAAGTAAGGGATAAAGAAATCATTGATAAATCCAACCAACTTTTCTTAAATCCAAGCCATCTTTTCATAGGCATTTGCCACAATCCAATTGAGAGATTGAAATGATGATAGAAACGTGAGTTTAATTAGTTGATTTATTAGTAACAAAGAAAAATATTATCTACGCGAGTAAATAGATTGACCTTAAAACAACAATGATTAATTACTATTGCTATAAAATAAGCTCGTAGAACCATAAATAAATAGGTTTACCCCTTCTAATTCAAAATTATCAAATGTAGACTGATGCTTTAGTCAAAAAATCTGATAATCAAAATTGTTGTGTTGTGAGAATAAATAAATAATGTAATGAGCCGATAGTCACAGGTATAAGAACATGTATTTTTGGGTCTTCGTTTTCAAAAAACAGATTAGTAAATATTTAATAAAAATATTTACGAAGTTAGTTGTGTGGTTAATTAGATTTTGATTAGGTAAATTTGCTTAATTTAAGAGTAATTAGGTGTAAAGACTAGATTGCATATAGGGAGAAAATTAATTTATAGATTGAAGAAAAAGTAAAGGGACTAAATAAGAATTAAACCATATTTAACAAGTGTACATGTGTAAAAATAATAAAATAAACTTACTTAATAATTAAGTATATTATATTATATTATATTATATTATATTATATTAAAGTAAATAAAATAATAAACAAATTAAAAAAATAAAAAGGAGAAAAATTAGGGTTTTAAGGTTCAAAGCTCAATTGGTAAGTCAAATTAGTCCATTTTCTTGTAACTTTTATGTTTTTAGAATCCTAGAACTAAATACTACCCAACCCATGTTGGATTTTTAGATGTTGTTCATGTTGAATAATTAGAATATTAGGGACTAAATTGTAAAAATTTTGAAATTTAGGGATTTGAGTGAAATTAGAGAGTTGAATTTAGTTTAAAGTGGAAATTGAATAAAAATATAGAATTAATTGTGAAGAAATAAAGTTAGTCTCGGTTTAGGGACTAAATTGAAATTTAGGCAAATGTTGAATAAAAATTGAAATATTTAATGTGAAATTGAATTTTATTGTATTGATGAATTTTAATTGTTTTAATTTCATAGCAAACGTTGTGCTGGAAACCTCAACTAAGGAAAAGATAAAGTCGACGAGGAGTAGCTTGGAAGTTTTGGTTTGTATTTCTATAATCCGAATTTAATTATTAATTGTTATATTTTAATTTAAATGTTTATGCTAAGTAATTAAGGTGAGTATTAGTATTTTGATATTGAATTGAATTTATATGTATATGTGATTGATGTGGAAATTGAATATTGGATATATGTTGTACTTGAAAACTGACCTGAAACCCTGTCTGAGTCGGATATAGATGGCATGCCATAGGATTGGAAGAGTTCAGAGATACTTTGACTTCGATTCGATGAGACACTGGGTGTTAAATTATTACTTCGGATAAATTCGATGAGGTATTGGGTACCAATTTACTTCGGCATAGCCAATGAGACACTGGGTGTCAACTTATTGCTTCGAATTATCTGATGAGGCATTGGGTGCCAAACTGGTGTACTTTGGTTGGATCCGTATATCCGTCTGAGTCCGTGTCATGTTAATAGGGGTTATTGAATAAAATAGTGTTATGATTGATATTGAGTGGTGGTTTGAAATATGGTTAAAGACACATGATTTGTGTCGATTCAGCATCTGTAACACCCCAAACCCGGCCTAGATGTTATGGCTGAATCTGGTAATGCCACATGAAAGTGAGTTTGAAAACCGTTTCGATTCATAAAAACTCATTCAATTTATTATCTTTACTTACTCTTGAAAAACGTGTGTTGATTGACTTACTTGAAAACATTACTTTTACACGGAAGCTCTTGAAATCATGTAGTTTCAGAAGCCTGTTACACTTATGAAAATCTTAGTGTAATTTTTAGAAAAACTATAATTTGTTGCAATGCAATTTAAGAATCTGTAATAAATAATCTAAAATCCCAATTTAAACCCCAAAGTCCAAGTCCATAAATTACAACAAAATTCCCAAATATAATGAACAAAATAAAAGCAATAAGTTCATAAACCAAAATCGTGGTCGCCGTCGAGCCCTCCACTACACCAATCCGCCTACTGCTGGAGATTACCTGAACAAATTAAACAAATAAGGGGTGAGTTTTCGCAAACACAGTGTGTAAATCCCCACAGACAGCAAGCATACAGTCATAAGTCAGATAACAGATGATTCGGGCCTGAGCCCTCTACAGAATCGGTGCGGCCTTAGCCTACTCAGATATAGAATCAGATATATACATGTATTAGGGCCTTAGCCCAACATCAACAAAATATTCGAAACATGCCCACCAACTGTAATGCCCCTAACCCAAATCCGTCACCAGAATAGAGTTACGGAGCATTACCGGAGTTACCGATTTATTTATCAGATATTTTACTTCATCTAACACTCATATTTGAAACCAATTAAAATTAAACATGTTGTCCCTTAAACGTGCTTATTTTTCTCGACATGTTTTACTTGAATTTATTAAATGTCTCAACATATTTAGTTTCCTTGTATTAAGTATCACAGATAATCACATATTTACATGTCATGATAAATATCATTCTCTTGCCATTTCTTCATAAACATAAATTAGGTAATTTATCATATCAATATTTCATGTATTTAAAAATACAATTCAAGTTACACCAACTTACCTCGTTGTTTATTCATGTTTATAATTTCAATAATCTCTTTTCTTTTCCACGTTCTAGTCTCATATTTGAGTCATCCGGATCTTTACAAATAAAGATGATTGTATTTTCATTTGTTTCATGTTCTAATACATTCAACTAATGTTCTAAACAAAATTTACCATTTTGCCCCTAAACTTTTAATTAATGACGATTTCATCCTTAGGCTCAGAGAATAAAATTCTTGCAATTTAATCCTTAAAACGTATTTTTCACCGATCTTGAACTAAATTAATAATTCCATTTAAATTTTTCAATTTAAATAATAAAATAATCCTTTTCATGCAAATTGGCCATTTCTAACATTTTTACAAAATTGCCCATAAAGTTTTACTTTTATTCAATTTAGTCCCTGAGCCTAAAATATACAAATTATCCATGCTAGATGAATATTCATACATATTTTCCTCCTCCTCCTCTCCATTCCACATCCTTAATTTGTATAACATGCTATAAGTAACATTATCAATAATTTCACTATTTACTTATATGTATATTCAAAACTGTCCATTTGTGTCATGGTTACCAAATTATTTATATCTTGAGCTACAGAACTCAAAATTAAGATCTGTAAATTTTTCTTGAAACTAGACTCATATATCTTCTCACCATAAAATTTTCAGAATTTTTGGTTTATCCAATTAATACAGTTTATTCATTAAATTTTCCCCTGTTACACAGTCCAACAGCTCTGACCTCTCTTCACTAAAAATCAATTATCTCATAGTACGATTTTCATATAGAGTTTTTGATTGTTTCTAATGAAAATAGATTCACTAAGGAATCTAACCATATAAGTTATGTCCATAACTATTTTTTTACAATTTTTAATTATTTTTACAAATCAGAACAGTGGATCCCGAAATCATTCTAAACCAGTCTCACAAAAATCTAAATATCTCAGAAAACAGAATTCTTTTACTTGCTCTGTCTCTTTTATATGAAAGTAGACTCAACAAGCTTTAATTCCATATCTCACTCAACTTCTAATTCAATTTATACCATTTTTGGTGATTTTTCAAAGTTAGACAACTGCTGCTGTCCAAAACTGCTTTAGTGTAACATGTTGATTTCTATTTTGTCCCAAATTCCACAATTCATACAATTCAGTCCTTACTCAATTAACCCCTCAATTGAGCTAAATTTCTCATTTAATACTTTTCTCTATCATTTTAAACTACTTCAAAAGTGTCGAAACCATTTTTAACGGGTTTGAGAATAACGGGGTCGACTTAAAAAAACTAAAACGGGAGTCGCCACCAATCTTTTTAGGTGTGATTGGATCACCTTTAAAACATTTTGTTTTAAAATCATTAGTTTTGGTCTACGAAAATAGAAAACGGGTTCGTGAGTCGGTTACGTACGAGGAAGGATTAGCACCCTCGTAACGCCCAAAAATTGGTACCGAATTGATTATCAAATGTCTTTAATGTCGGAAATTTAAACGTTTTAAGATGCAATCCTCTTTCAAAAATATTTTGATTTTGAAAATTAGGGTTTACTTGTATCAAATGAACCAAAATATTACGTCCAATAAGTTAGGGCGCAATATTTTTAAGACATTCGAAACTAAGCTAACCACTTTTTTTTTTTGAAAATCTCTATCTCGAAACGACGAAACACCATATCCAGTAAGTTAGGACACAATGCTTTGAAATTCCAAGACAGTTGCTCGTATTTTGAAAACCTTGAAAACTTAGAAGGATGCTTGGCTATTCGAACTCAACGAGAAAAATTGCAACCCAGTAAGCTAGGGCACTACCTTTCTCGAAGCTTCCAAACACCAAGCATTGCCTTTATTTTTGAAAACTTTGGGGTTTGGTTTTAAAATTGATGTATGAGGATAATATACAAACATTATGAAATGCAACATACAAGATATAAAATAATGAACTAATACAAGCATGAATATAACAAGTTAAAATATATATCAAATATTTATTAACAAAAATGGAAGAAATAATAATCATGGCAAATCTCAAATATCTAAAAACATACATATAAAGATATATAACATGCATTAAAAATGAATAAACAAAACATTTAAATAATGAACATGCAAAGTAGTAATTTAACATATATTTTAACAAATTAAAAAAAATACATGATATACAATGTAATATAAAATACACAAATAACAATAATAAAATAAAAAAACTAACACTTATCAATTTAAAAGTGAGAACATAACACTTAATAACTTTGATTTAGAATTTAGTATAAAAATGACATAATATAAAAATTATAAAACAATTAATACATGTAAAAAAAAAATTAGAATAAAATAATGTATATAAAAGGTAATTAACAAAAACATATAACACGAATTAAAGATAGAATATTTAACTATAATTTCAAAATGTATAATAATAGTATATAATAAAAAACATAAGTATATAGTATTTAATTAATAAAATAAGTGCATGATACAAGTTGAAAATAATAATGTAAAATAATAATATATATATAAAAAAATAAATAATATGTAATAAAATATGAAATATTATAATAATATAATAAAATATAAGTATATTTAAAGTAAATAAATTAAAAAAAGGAAAAGGATTAGAATAAAAATTAAATAAAATTTCTGGGGCTAATTCGGGAAAAAAATAAATAAAAATTTGGACTAATTCGAACGCGCGTTAACAGCTGAGGGACTCCTTGGGTAATTAACCCTAATCCCAAAATGACAACGTTGCCCTGAGTTAACCTTTTAAAGAACGGATGACTAAATTGAAATAAAATCAAAACATTAGGGCAACATTTTAATAAAATAAAATGAAATTTTAAATATAAAATATGTGAGGGGACCAATTAGGTAAATAATCCTTTTCTAAAAATGCGCGGATCCTCCCCGGGTATTCGGGTCAACGCGCGGATCTTAGGGGCTTAAAACGACGTCGTTTCGGGCTTATCAGATTAAGCTAAAACGACGTCGTACTTGTTGGGCTATAAAAGCCAAATTTTGGTTCTGAAAATCATTTTAAGGTTCCCCTTTAAACAAAAATCAGAGAGAATTCTCTGGAATTCTCGGATCCCTCCAAACTCCGGCCTCCGAGGCCATCCCAGTTTGTCATAAGGCTCCGGCACGCGTGGTTTTTACGCGCTTAACGCGCCACCACAAGGACCACCATATACGGTGGTTAGGGTTTCAAAACCCTCCTTCTCCTTGCCAATTCTTAGGTAACTTTCTTACCCTTCTGTTTTATTCCTTAAATCTACGCATGCATGGCAGAAAAACGAACAGGTAAGTAGAAGAAATAAACGATCTGACTACCTTCAAAGAACTGCTTTTTATTTCTCTGTTTCTAAAGATATATAATGACTGGTGTTTTCTTCACTGTTTTTTCTATTTTCTCTATGTTGGTTCGTAAAAGAAGATCCCTTTTACGGTTTACAAAAGGTGGCTTTATAGCCAATGTTCTCTTAAAAGTTCTGGAAAGAAATCTTTGATTTCTATTTATTATCTACTGTATCTATTTGTATCTTTGACTTGTGATTTGCTGGGATTTTCTTTTCCGTATCTGCCATTATTTTTGTTTCCTTTTTCTGTTTTTCCTTGTGCCTGCTGTGTTCTTTCCATTTTGCAGGTGACCCCGAGGATCTTGGTGTCCAAGGTTCTTCTGTGCGTTGATCGAGCCACCGAATCGGGACGATCGTGGTGTTACTGGCCTTCTTCGGAGGCTGTACCATCGAGAGGCTCCTGGGGCACTGACGGGACGCATTGATGGCGCACCAGCTGGCCTAGCATTGATGGCCTTGACTCGGGAAATGGACAGACGCTTCCCGAACATTCGAGAAGCAGTTGCAGCGCGAGGAAAGGGCTAGGGTTTTCAACCCTAGCCAAAAGTTTTAAAATTTTGGGCCTCTTGGGCCACTATTCATTGGGTTAGGGGTAGGCTTAGTAGGCAGGGGTCTGATAGATCTAGGTACTGGGCCTCGGGTGTATTTGGGCTACACGGGTAGTGTATTTGGTTTTTGATGGGTCAGTCTACTGTGCTTAGACATTGGGCCCCAAACATTTGTAACTTGGACTTTTATTCTTTAATGGACTGTTTAAATAAATGTTTATTTATTTAATTCCTTTGCTCTGTTTTAAGCCCGGTCAAATTTGGGCTATTACAGCTGCCCCTCTTTGCTCGTTGCTGTGTAACAGGAATCGAGCAAAGATAGGAAGACCAAATTTGGCCGGTCCTCAATCTGCCTCTTGCCAACTTACGATTGTCATGTTGATATCTTCGATCCGCTCTCGATTTGCCATCTTGGATCTGCTTCAGTATAAACATCTGAATGTCAGATCTGCTATGTGTCTGCTCTCTATCGAATGTGGAGATGCTAGACTTCGATTTGCTCTCTGCCAGTATAGAGATGCCAAACCATCTTAGATTTGCTTCGATGTAAACACGCGAAAGTCAAATCAGCTATGTCTTCGATTTACTCCTCGCCAGTACAAGGACGCCAAACCATCTTGGATCTGCTTCAGTATAAACATCTGAATGCCAGATCTGTTATGTGTCTGCTCTCCATCGAATGTGGAGATGCCAGACTTCGACTTGCTCTCCGCCAGTACAGAGACGCCAAATCATCTTAGATTTGCTTCAACGTAAACATGCAAAAGTCAGATCAGCTATGCCTTCGATTTGCTCCTCGCCAGTACAAGGATGCCAAACCATCTTGGATCTGCTTCAGTATAAACATCTGAATGCCAGATCTGTTATGTGTCTGCTCTCCATCGAATGTGTAGATGCCAGACTTCGACTTGCTCTCTGCCAGTACAGAGACGCCAAATCATCTTAGATTTGCTTCAACGTAAACACGCGAAAGTCAAATTGGCTATGCCTTCGATTTGCTCCTCGCCAGTACAAGGATGCCAAACCATCTTGGATCTGCTTCAGTATAAACATCTGAATGCCAGATCTGTTATGTGTCTGCTCTCTATCGAATGTGTAGATGCCAGACTTTGACTTGCTCTCTGCCAGTACAGAGACTCCAAATCATCTTAGATTCGCTTCAACGTAAACACGCGAAAGTCAAATCGGCTATGCCTTCGATTTGCTCCTCGCCAGTACAAGGATGCCAAACCATCTTGGATCTGCTTCAGTATAAACATCTGAATGCCAGATCTGTTATGTGTCTGCTCTCCATCGAATGTGAAGATGCCAGACTTCGACTTGCTCTCCGCCAGTACAGAGACGCCAAATCATCTTAGATTTGCTTCAACGTAAACACGAGAAAGTCAAATCAGCTATGCCTTCGATTTGCTCCTCGCCAGTACAAGGATGCCAAACCATCTTGGATCTGCTTCAGTATAAACATCTGAATGCCAGGTCTGTTATGTCTTCGATCTTGTTCCCTATAAGCACAAGGATGCCAAATCTGCTATGACTTTAATCTGTTCCTTGTAAGCACAGGGATGCCAAATTTGTCATCTTCAACCTGTCCCCTATAAGCACAGGTATGGCATGTTGAAATCCTCAATCTTCATTGTCCCCTAGAGGACATCACCTGTAGAATATGTATATGCTTATGCCGGATGCTATGATTGAAATGAGTCAAATGTTCCTAATTAAACATGTTATGATGCCAAATGTTATGAAGATGATCTCTATCCTAGATGTCACTGCTCATTCTTTCAAGGCATTATCCTTGCTCAGCCTGTAGGCCCATACCAATCATCAAATGCCATGATGGATATTATTTCCTTAGAATTGAACCGTTGGTTTTGTCCATTTATCCTTTTGGACTGGAAGAAAGAAATTCCTCGAGTACTTTTAACCCTTACTTATGTGAATTTCTCAAAAAATTGTCCTGTTTTAGTTTCTTGTATTATCTAGAAATTCCAGAGTAATGCGTAAAACTTCATTTGTGAAAGTATCTAGTTCATCTATCATTATTTCAATGAAACATACTTCAAGAACAATGGAAGATGAATAAAGCTTTGAGAATAATTGGATTTGAATGAATTATCAAAAAAGATACAAAGGAAATCAATCTGATAGCCTATCTTTGAGAAGAAAAAGAGTCTAAAGATAGCAAACTAGCCAAAGGTTAGATGCCCTAGATATCACCGCTTGAGCACTTGTACATCAACTTCATGAAGACATGTGTTTAGAAGATTCAAAGTACTCTGTCGATGCCCCAGTATGCCGCGTGTTCCCTTCTTCGCTGAGCAAGATTACCAGATGCTTCAAAAATTTGAGCCGCCCTTTCGGGTTTTCAACTCAAAGCCCCCTTTGGTCACAAGGTGCCCTTTACGGGTTTTCACCTTGGCCTCTCCATTTTCTTTTTCTTTTTTCTTTTTTCTTTTTTTTTGAATCTCAAGGTACCCTTTGCGGGTTTTCACCTTGGATTCTCTTTTAGACAAAGTATTTCTTAACTGAATTTGAGTTTACTGGATTGGGTAAACTTTTTCCATCCATTTCCGTTAAGATCAACGCACCACCAGAGAAGGCATTCTTCACGACATATGGCCCTTCCCAATTCGGCATCCATTTACCCCTAAAGTCTTTTTGGATAGGAAGAATCTTTTTTAGTACAAGGTCTCCCTCATGGAATTTTCTTGGGCGAACTTTCTTATCATAAGCTCGTATCATTCCTTCTGATACATCTGCCCGTGACAAATGGCTCTTAACCTCTTTTCCTCAATCAAGTTCAACTGATCATATCGAGATTGAACCCATTCAGCTTCATCTAATTTTACTTCCGTCAAGATTCGCAGAGAAGGTATTTCCACTTCAATAGGTAACACTGCTTCCATCCCATAAACTAATGAGAATAGAGTTGCCCCTGTAGAGGTTCTGACAGATGTTCGATAGGCCAAGAGTGCAAACGGTAATTTCTCATGCCAGTTTCTGTAAGTCTCCGTCATTTTTCCCACTATCTTCTTAATATTCTTATTGGCGGCTTCCACTGCCCCATTCATTTTTGGGCGGTAGGGAGAAGAATTATGGTGTTTGATCTTGAACTGTTCGCAAACCTCTGCTATCATTTTGTTGTTCAAGTTCAACGCATTATCTGATATAATCTTCTCAGGCATTCCATACCGACAAATGATTTCCTTCTTCAAGAATCGACTCACGACTGACTTAGTAACATTCGCATAAGAAGCGGCTTCTACCCATTTTGTGAAGTAGTCAATGACCATAAAGATAAACCGATGTCCATTCGAAGCTTTCGGTGATATGGGCCCAATGACATCCATGCCCCACATGGAAAAGGGCCATGGAGAAGTCATAATATGCAACGGCGAAGGCGGTACATGGATTTTGTCCCCATAAATCTGACACTTATGGCATTTCTTGGCATAATTGATACAGTCCCCTTCCATGGTGGCCTAATAGTAGCCAAACCTCATAATTTGCCTTGCCATCATGAAACCATTCGCATGCGTTCTACATACACCTTCATGAACTTCTTCCAAAATCAACTTAGCTTCCACAGCATCGACACACCTCAAAAGCACTTGGTCTTTCCTTCTCTTATACAAGATATTCCCGTCCAAGACATAGTCACAAGCTAACCTTCTCAAAGTTCGTTTATCATTTTCATTAGCTTGTTCAGGGTATTCATGATTTTTCACATATCGTAATATATCTTGATACCATGGGTTACCGTCCTTTTCCTCTTCCTCAATGCTATAACACTGAGCTGGAACTTCGTAGACACTCATTTGAATTGGTCTCATTTCCTCTTCTCTATTTGTCTTAACCATTGAGGCTAAGGTGGCCAAGGCATCCGCCATTTGGTTCTCGTCTCGTGGAAGATAGTTAAAGGTAATGTCCTCGAACTCCTCCAGTAATCCCAAGACTATCTTCCGATAATTGAGTAATTTTGGGTCCCTTGTCTCCCATTCTCCCCTAAGTTGGTAAATTACCTATGCAAAGTCTCCATATACTTCTAAGATTCTTATTCCCCGTTCTATAGCCGCTCGCAGTCCCATGATGCACGCTTCGTATTCGGCCATATTGTTTGTGCAATCAAAATCTAACTTGCATGTGAACAGAAAATGATCGCCACTTGGAGATACTAAAACTGCCCCAATTCCATTTCCAACAGCATTAGACGCCCCATCAAAATTGAGCTTCCAAGGAGAATCTTCAGTTGCTGCTATACACATTAACTTCTCATTTGGAAAATCAAAGTTTAATGGCTCATAGTCCTCTAGAGCCCTACTAGCTAAAAAATCTGCTACCGCACTTCCTTTTATAGCCTTTTGACTTACATAGACTATATCGAACTCTGAAAGTAATATTTGCCATCTCGCCATTTTCCCATTCAAAGCTGCTGACTCCATAATGTATTTTAATGGATCTAGCTTTGAAATGAGCCAGGTGGTATGGTATAACATGTATTGTCTTAACCTCCGCGTTGTCCAAATTAGCACACAACACAACTTTTCAATTGGCGAATATCTCATCTCACAGTCAGTGAATTTTTTGCTGAGGTAATAGATCGCCTTTTCCTTTCTTCTCGACTCATCATGCTGACCTAGCACACACCCCATAGAATTACTGAACACTGACAAGTACAGCATTAGCGGCCTATCTGGGCTAGGTGGAGATAATACCGGAGCATTCAACAAATAGTGCTTGACCTTTTCGAAAGCTTTCTGGCATTCCTCATTCCAAGTACCTTGATTGTGCTTCCTAAGGACGCGGAAGATCGGATCACATTTCTCGGTTAGTTGTGAAATAAACCGAGCAATGTAATTTAACCTTCCCAGGAATCCTCAAACCTCTTTCTGAGTTTGTGGTGGAGGTAATTCTCGAATAGCCTTGACTTTGTCCGAGTCAACTTCTATTCCTTTTTCACTGACTACGAAACCTAATAGTTTTCCTGACCTAGCTCCGAAGTGCACTTTGCCGGATTGAGCTTCAATTGGAATTTCCTTAACCTTAAGAATAGCCTCCTCAAGACTTCAATATGCTCTTTCTCCGTTTGAGACTTAGCGATCATGTCATCAACATATACTTCAATGTCCCTATGCATCATATCGTGGAACAAATTTACCATAGCCCGCTGGTATGTTGCCCCCGCATTCTTCAATCCAAATGGCATTACTTTGTAGCAGAAAGTACCCCACAAGGTTATGAATGTGGTTTTATCCATGTCTTCTGGATGCATCCTTATCTGATTATACCCCGAAAACCCATCCATGAAGGAAAACAACAAAAAACCTACCGTGTTGTCCACCAAAGTGTCGATGTGTGGTAAAGGAAAGTTATCTTTTGGGCTAGCCTTGTTCAAATCCTTGTAATCGACGCACATTCATACCTTCCCGTCTTTCTTAGACACTGGCACAATATTAGCTACCCACTCAGAATACTTAACCTCCTGCAAGAACCCTGCATCGAACTGTTTCTTAACTTCGTCTTTTATTTTCAGGATAATATCTGGCCGCATTCTCCGCAATTTCTGCTGGACTGGTTTACAATCTTGTCTTATTGGAAGACGATGTACTACAATGTCCGTGCTCAACCCCGGCATATCCTGATATGACCATGCAAAATTATCATTAAACTCTCGAAGTAACTCAATCAGACCCTGCCTTGTGTCCTTGGCAATCATAGTTCCAATTTTCACCTCCTTTCCCTCTTCTAGGGCTACATTCTCTATCGCCTCATTTTCACGGGGCCTAATTTGTTTATCCTCCTATTTTACCATTCGTAAAAGATCTGGATATACATCGCAATCCGAGTCATCTTCAAAATCTTAAGGTTCCTCTAAACACATGTCCTGCTCATAAGAGGGATCAAGACTTGCGGTATTAGTGCTCATGTCATTGATATCTAGGGACCTGTAGGGGTATGAAAGAATATACAAAGAATGAATGAATCTAAGGATGTTTGTTTATGTATCATGAATGGAAGAATAAAAACTGCAAAAGTTTAACGGAATATTGGTCGTTAAAAGGAGACAATACTCGTTCAAATAATTATGCTTTATTGAAATAACAATAGATGATCATAAGCCTATTTCACAAGTGTAATTTCATTATTCTTAGGCTCTAGAATAACAAACATGTTTCGAGAATTACTTTGAAAAATTCCTAAAAACTACATGAAGTTCCTCCGCAGTCTAATTGTCCAAAGAGCTTCCCAGTTCATAAGGACAAATGTCCTCGAGGCTTCCTTGTTCCAGTTCCTCATTATGTACAGCATTAATCTGATGACCTTCTTTCACAAGTAACCCTCCTGACACGAAGGTTTTGGAGATGGGAGGGAATGTCATTAGTTCCCACTCCACTTCTCTTCCGTCTAAACGCGCCCTTCTCCTCTCCTGACACTTCTCAATTTCCCTCATCTTTTGCTTGTGGTCTGGCTTGAAACCCAAACCAAAATGGTTCTTCTTTTTAATCACCCTTGGGATTTGAAACCTTCCTTGCAAATGCTTCCCTAGTCCTTTCCTTGGCAATGCTCCTTTTCCCATCATTACTTGCAGGGCCATCCTTGTAGCTCTAGACATCTTGGGTACCGGCATCTTTTCTCCTTCTACGAAAAAGGTCGCATTGATGATCTCTAAGAAGCGAAAAGAACACTCAATGGCATCTTCGTCCGCTTCGACATATGGGGCCTTACTAGTAACTGCCGCTATAATATCCTCCTCAGCGTTGATGGTTATCAATCGACCATCCTTCACTAACTTTAATTTTTGGTGCAATGAGGAAGGTACCGCCCCAGCCGAGTGTATCCATGGTCTCCCCAATAAACAATTATAAGAAGGATTAATATCCATCACCAAAAAATCGACCTCATATGTATTTGGCCTGATCTCTAAAGGAATGTCAATTCGCCCCATAACCTTCCTTTCGGTTCCATCAAAGGCCCTTACCATATTATGACATGTTTTCATGTGCGAACTGTCAACGGGCAATTTGCTAAGGGTGGATAATGGCAGGACATTCAAAGCTGATCCATTGTCAATAAGTACACTTAGAAGTGTATATCCCTTGCACCGAGTAGTGATGTGCAAGGCTCTAGTTGACCCCATTCCTCCTTGCGGGATCTCATCATCATTGAAGTAAATGAAGTTATCCGCACTTATGTTATTTATCAAGCAGTCTAACTTATTAACAGATATGTCATGAGTGACATATGTTTCATTAAGTACCTTCAACAACGCATCTCGATGCACCTCAGAACTCAGAAGTAAGGATAATACTCATATACGAGCTGGTTGCCTCCACAATTGCTCAACCACACTATACCCACTATGTTTAAGGAACTTTAGAAATTCCTTGGCTTCTTCCTCTCTTACTGGCTCCTTAATGGGCACTTCAACCTCCTTTATCTGCCATTATTTTTGTTTCCTTTTTCTGTTTTTCCTTGTGTCTGCTGTGTTCTTTCCATTTTGCAGGTGACCCCGAGGATCTTGGTGTCCAAGGTTCTTCTGTGCGTTGATCGAGCCACCGAATCGGGACGATCGTGGTGTTACTGGCCTTGTTCGGAGGCTGCACCATGGAGAGGCTCCTGGGGCACTGATGGGATGCATTGATGGCGCACCAGCTGGCCTAGCATTGATGGCCTTGACTCGGGAAATGGACAGACGCTCCCCGAACATTCGAGAAGCAGTTGCGGTGCGAGGAAAGGGCTAGGGTTTTCAACCCTAGCCAAAAGTTTTAAAATTTTGGGCCTCTTGGGCCACTACTCATTGGGTTAGGGGTAGGCTTAGTAGGCAGGGGTCTGATAGATCTAGGTACTGGGCCTCGGGTGTATTTGGGCTACACGAGCAGTGTATTTAGTTTTAGATGGGTCAGTCTACTGTGCTTAGACATTGGGCCCCAAACATTTGTAACTTGGACTTTTATTCTTTAATGGACTGTTTAAATAAATGTTTATTTATTTAATTCCTTTACTCTGTTTTAAGCCCGGTCAAATTTGGGCTATTACAATAAGCTTTGAAATTCAGAATTTTAATACTAGGCTTTAATTTCAACTCTTTCATAATTAGGTCCTAAAACCAATTTCCATCAACTTTACTTGATAAAATCATCATATAACAAAATTAAAGCTTCAATCCAATATTTATTCATCATATGCTTCCAGCACTAATCCACATCAACTTTAAAAATTAGCCATAGAATGAAAAACTAATGAATTAATAAGTTGGACCCAATTGTAAAAGTCTAATAAACATAGAAATTTCAAGGAGAAAGCAAGAATTAAACTTACATGAAGCTTGAGTATGAAAACCAGCTTGAACTCTCCCATGGCTGTTTTTCAGCTGAAGAAAATGAAGAGAAATGAAGAGAATTCTAGATATTCCAATTTGGTCCCATTTTTATTTAACTAATTTTGGCAATTTTCCAATTTTGCCCTTATTTCACCCATTCCCTGATTTTTCTCAGCTATTGCCACCCAAAATATCTCTTTTGGACTTATTTTCACTTTAGGTCCTTCCTCATTTGACAATTGAGTTATTTAATCATTCTAGCAACTTTTACACCTTTTTCAATTTAGTCTTTTTATTTAATTAACCATCCAAACGTCAAAATTTTCTAACGAAATTTTAATATTACCTTACTAACACTCTGTAAATATTCATAAAAATATTTATGGCTCGATTTATAACACCGAGATCTCGATACCTCTCTTTCTCGATTTCTTGGCTAAATAAATCTTTATGAAACACAATTTACTGTTTCAAAAATCTTTTAAAAACTACATTTAGCTCGTAAATATTAAATAATATAATCTACGAGTTCATTTGTCAGATTTGGTGGTCTCAAACCATTATTTTCGACATCACTGAAGTTTGGGCTATTACAATTTCACTGTAGAAATTTTCGGGGTGTTACACCAACCTTGCACACCATCTCCGTCCAACCCAACGCATCATGTGGGGATAAAAATTGACCCACACATCCCTACACACCAAATATGGGGATAAAATTGACCCATCTATCCCTACACACCATATCATACCGTAATGCGGCACATGTCATAATATGCAACTGAGCTACCAGATAACAGGCTTTAGAGGCCTTTCATATACTTCCTTCTCTTCATCAAACTCATCCCAATGCAATGCATCATACTGATATGGCATGTTATAATGCAGAATAACAGACAAACATTTACATTCAGAATAGAACATAACAGATATACATGCTAAGTGTAACATGCTAGTACATATACCACAATATCAAATTACAGTTGACTTGGGTGACCCGTACAACCTTATAGAGCATTTAAGAAAAATGGGCTTGCAAGCCCGTGCGGCCCACATGGCCCAATTGGCAAAGCCCGTGTCCTACACACGGCCTCGCCGGCCATCACACAGCTATGTTTGTTGCGCTCGTGTAGCTCACGCACAGCCTGTAATGACCCAAAATCCGTGGGCACCAGAAAAGTGTATTGTCGGGCCTCCGTCTTAGAAAATTAAATCCTTAAATAATTATTAGGAATAATTATGACTCTAGTTGTGTGTCTAAATAGGTTTTTAATTAGGTGAAACTAGTTTAAATTAGAAACAATTAGTAGATAAGACTAAATTGAATAAAGTGCAGAAGTTTAATTATAGAATAGAAAAATTATTAAGGGATTAAGTTGGTAATTAACCCAAAGTAAGTGACATGTGTATAAAAGAGAAATAAATACATGTGTATGTGTACTATTGGTCCAATTGTATTTTATGTGTGTATTTACTTAGAATTTAAGTAATTTTAATTATTTAATTATTTGATTTTAATTAAGTAAATATCTAATTATTTAATTATTTAAATATTATAATTTATTTAATAAATTAATGGAGACAAGTGTATGGCAAGAATTTTGTACATGTGTCATAATATGTATTTATACAAATGTATAGATATAATTAGTTATAATTAGATATTTTATATTAATTAATTAATAAACTAAATAAACGAAATAAAAGAAAAAGAAAGATAGAAAAGAACAGAGGAGCTCACGAAACAGAGAAAGAAAGGAAAGAAAGAAAGAAAAAGGAAAAATTGGAGAATTGAAGCTTGAAAGTTAATTTGGTAAGTTAATTAAGTCCCTTCCTTTCTAATTTTGGTATTTTTGAAGCTTTAGAGAAAGATTTTCTTGAATTCATGAGAAAATATTGAAAATTAATGGAGGTTTGATTAGGGTTTATGTTGAAGAAATGATGAAATTAGGGATTAATTTGATAGAATTATGAATTTGAATTGAATTAGGGACTTAATTGTAAAACAAGTCATAAGTTTTGAGTTTTAGGGATTAAATTGAAAGAAATTTGGAATTATGGAAAAATGGTGAAAATTTGATAGTTATATGAATATTTAGATGGAAATTGAATAGAAATAAGGTGTGAATTGGTGTTATAAATTTGGTTATTAGCATTTTACATCAAAACAGTTTTGGGAAGTAGCAATGGTCTGACTTTGAAAATTCACTAAAAATTGTAGGAATTGAATTAGAGGATGAATAATATATGAAATTAAAGCTTATTGAGTCTAGTTTCTTATAGTAGAAACAGTGTAAGCAATGGATTTATGAATCAAGAGCTATTTGAATTTTAGTAAGACTGGTTCAGGGTGATTTCGAGATACTCTGTTTTGAATTTGGAAAATCATTAAAAATTTTACAAAAATTATTATGGCGTGTGAACTCATTAATGAATCTAGTTTCAAAAGAAATAAACATGAACCTTATTTGAGTTCTGTATAATGAGATAATTGTTTTTTAGTAGAGAGAGGTCAGAACTGTCGAATGGAGTAACAGGGGAGACTTAAATGAATAAACTGTACTAATTGGCTAGACCAAAAATTCTGAAAATTTTATGGTCAGAAAATATATGAGTCTAGTGTCAAGGAAAATTTACGGATATTAATTTGGAGTTTCGTAGCTCAAGATATAAATAATTTAGTAACAGTGACTCAAATAGACAGCTTAACGGTGAAATTATATATATCTTAAAAATGATTAAATTTGCATGTTTAGGCTCATGAATTAAATTGAATTGTGTTATACTGATGATTATAAATTATTATTATTTTCGTAGCTAACAAGGAAAAAGAGGCATCTGCATCGAAAGGAAAAGAAAAGATCGTCGAAGAGTGAACGCGTATTCCGGGTTTGTATTACTACAACTCAAACTATTTATTAAATGTATATTGAATTTATGGATATGGAATAATTAAGATAAGGTAAGTGTTATATTTGAAATTAAACATGGGTATGTGAGAAAATTATTTATATATGAATTAAAGTAATAGATGTTGAATTGATTGAGTATTGGAAATTTTTGTGGAAATGAAAGTGAAATTGGAAAAGTAAAAATAATACCCTATTAACTTGTCGGACTAGATTTGATACAAATGGCATGCCATTGGATTTGTGATGTGATGAGGAGATTTGTAGCTCGGCCGAGGAGATGATTATGTTATTATATGCTTCGGTTTATCCGAAGAGGCATTTCATGCCTTGCTGGTGTGTTTGGGAGGATATGATATACTGGTGTGTTTGGGAGGCTATATTATACTGGTGTGTTACGGAGAATTTCATTATTTTGGTGTGTTTGGGTTGGATATTCTGGTGTGTCTGGATGGAATCCGCGTATCTGTCAGAGTCTGAGCCTTGTTAATAGGGTAAATAATTGAAATGAAAATTTTGAAAATGAGATTGATTGTCATGGCACTATTGGAAGTATGAGAAAGAATGCAATAGATAAATTATGAATTGAATTAGTATGTGAAAAATTTATGAAGTAATATTCAATTATATATATAATTAGACTAAATAATTTATAAGCTTATAACTGATGTTTGTAAATTATTAATGTTAAATAGTTTGATTTATAGTAATACCACTGAGTATGAATTACTCAGCGTACGGTTGTTTCCGTGCGCAGGTCATTAGGATTTCGGATCCGGTCCAGCATCCAAACAGACCCGACTCCAACAAAAGATTTTGGTGATGTATTACTTCCTTTTGTTAAGTGGCATGTACTAGGTTGTTATACATGAATTTTGTATAAAAGTTTAAGTTAAATCATTTTGGTTGTATATATATATATGATTATAATGTTTTGGATGATGAATATGAAATAAGGTCACTGAAATGAGATGAAAATTATTAATTATACTTATATATTAGCATGTTAGAATGTTTAAGCTAAGGTATTAAATTATTATTTTGACATAATTTAGATGTATTTGAATATGCCTAGCCATTGGTTGAAATATTGATATTGGACTGTTTCAGTTTGAAATTTGCAGGGGGTTTTATGTAAAAATAAGCAGAAATGCTGTCAAAAATTTTTATAAAATAAATAATTTATTTGATTACACGAATAGGTCTCGAACCACTTTAATACATATTTAGGCTTTGAGAGTTCAATATAGGGATTAGTTATTAAATTATACTTTAAATATTATTTTATTTATGAATTATTCGTAAGTTGTCTGATATGTCCAATAATACCTCGTAATACTATTCCGGCAACGGTTTGGGGTTAAGGGGTGTTACACAGCCTAGCTCATCAATTACATGGCCGTGTATTGCTACACGGCATCCATACGGGCAATCGTCACGCCCGTGTGGCATCAATAGATTACTTTTCAGCTCTCGTTAAAACTCGTTTTCTGTGCAATCGGAGTATACACCTAGTTCGATTTGCTGTAAAAGCACCTCTGAGCCTCTCGAGACCACTACTCCCACTCAAATCGTCGAATAGTTGATTTCCAGCCTCCTGATTTCCTCCTAATCATCAGTAAAACATCACTTAATCTCTTAATCAAAACAGTGTTCAAGATCATTAAACAAAAGCTTACCAACAATTAACATGCCTACGAGTCGCAAATGCTCACTACTACACAACCAAAATGAACAAGAGTAAAAAAAGGAAATTTTCGGCAACAACAGAAATAGGGGGAGGGAAATAGCAGCAAAAGAGGGAATAGGAGAGGAGGGTAGCTGAAATTTTATCAAAAGGGAAACAGAATGCATCAACTGCTAACCCCTTAATCTAAATCCCTTAATTCTCTCCACTACTCCCTCAACTCAGACTTTCGATAAAACACAAACTCTTAGCCGAAATTTACAGTAAAATAATCCTCTTGCCCCAGTAAAGACTCGAACCCAAGACATCTAGCAATTTACCACTCCTTTTAACCACCAGACCAACAAGCCTATTCTAACATATTCTTACAAACATTTATTTATAAGCTACTAACCAAAGATATGGCTTTATTTAAATAAAAACCTAAAATTTGCCCAACCTAAGGCTTGAACTCAAAACTTCTCAAACACACCCAAAACACTTAACCACTAAAGCAAACAGGTAGTTGTGTTAAGTAATTGCAGAAACATATTTATAAAATTTGAGACATTACAGCATCCATCAATGATCTCGATCTCAAACGTGGTGATGTATATTTCTTTTTGTTTCGGCACGTACCTAGGGCATTTAAATGCTAACTGTTTTGTGGATTGATTGTAAATATGATTATAAGTTAATTTTGGGTAATTTTGGGTTGGTTATATATATGCTTATGTTTGAGAGCATAATATGTCATGTTAAAATTGAAGTCCAAATAGATAAAATATAGGCAATTTAAGTTAAAATTGGCATGTTGATAAATTTGATTTGAATGAGGTCTTATTGATATGTTTTGATAGTAAAATTGTGGTACCTATGAGGATACGTAAGTTAGGCACCTAGGATGTCTATTTTGACATGTTTTGAACGTGTTTAATTGTGTTTTGAATTGGTTGAATAAATGATTTGAAATGTTTGTATTTGATATATTAAGTCTGGTAATACTCCATAACTCTGTTCCATCAACAGATAAGGGTTAGGAGTGTTACAAATAAAAGAATCGAATCCGATGGGGAAGGAAAAAAATTACTTAGCGTCTTTACTCATCTTATTTTGATGACCTTATCAAAATTTTTTATCATATTAATTTCTACTTTACCTTCTTTGAATTCATTCTTGAGGGAACCCCCTTTCATTTAAAACATTTTGTTGGATTCCTTCTATGAGGCCCAATTTTGGCCCGGGCTCGATAAACAATAATTAAACAATCTAGTTTTTACAAATTCAAAGTCCTAGTACAACCCAACAGCCCAATAAGGCCCACCCTTAAACCCAAAATCCCGAACCCAATACAAACACAGCCCAAATGCCTAACCCTAAACCCAAAAGTAACAAAAACTTAGCCCCTAAAAATTCGACGCCGCTACTCCCACGTACAGCCTCCAGTGCTACCCTCGCCACATTGCCTCCATATTCTTCACGTCGCCAACAATGGCAGAGAAATAGCAACACAAAAGAGAAAAACGGTTGTATTTGTTCGGCTATAAAAAAGCCAAGAACAGATTTGTATTTTTTTTACACAATATTAATACTCAAAAACAGAAGATCAAATATAAAGTAGAGAGATTAAAAAAGGTTCTTTATTTTCATTTTTTTTTTCTATTTTTCGTTTTTTAAAACCATTATTTTTTTATTTTCTTATTTTATGAAATTATTTACGTATATACTTACATATTAAAATATAGTATAGAAAATAAAAAAGAGGGAGATTTTACCTAGAACGTCGTCGTGCGTAGCAGTCATAGCAGTTGACGGCGCGACAGTCCGATGACTGATCCGGTGACTGGATTTCGGAGGAAGAAGGAGAGGTTGAGAGGTTTTTGAAGTGTTTTTTTTTTTTTTTTTGAAGAGAAGGCTGAAAATGAAGTTTTTTGGGAACAATTTAGGTTTTATAATGTGATTAAATGATGCGGTTTTGAAGGTTGAGTTTAGAGGCCAAAACGACGTCATTTTGGCCTCTGATCTGAGACCTGACCCATTAGCCCTCAGGATCCGCGTGTTTTTGGTGGAAGGGTTAATTTCACTTTTAGCCCTTCTGCTTTTTTATGGTTTTGCAATCAAGTTTATTTTATTTTTAAATTTTACCCCAGAATTTGTTTCGAGTTTAATTCGGTCCTCACTGATGCTATGCGTTTCGGAGGAGAGGGGGAAACTGCCTTTTTAGCCCCTCCTCATTATCCGCGCATTCAATTTGGTCCTTTTATCTTTTATTTATTTAGGATTAGCCCCAAATTTTCGTTTTAAATTCAATTTAGTCCATATTTTTAGTTATTTTTCTATTTTAGTAATAAATTGATTAACTTGACATTATTATTTTAATATTTTTATTATTATATTTACGATTATTATTATTACTATTATATTTATTATTTTTATATTATTATTATTACTATTATGATTTATATTTTATTATTATAACTATTATTATTAGTATTATTACTATTACTATTATTATTATTATTATTATTATTATTATTATTATTATTATTATTTTTAAAACCATTTTACTTAATATTTCTGTATTATATGTCTACTCTCAATTTTTAATTAAACTTTTACTAGTTTTTTGTTATTTCATTTATTATTCCTTTTATTATTTTACTTATTTCATTTTTTTTGCCCTCGTTATAATTATTTCATTATATACATCTTATTTATTATTTATTTATATGCTTTCATATACTTTCAAACTTTAGGTTATTTAATTATTCATATTATTATTATTAATTTTATTATTATCATTATTTTTTTGTTTTTATTTTTAAACTTAATTTACATAATATTTTTTTTGTTCATTTGTTCACTATTAGTTTTTTTTTTAATTTTTTGGGTTTTTACTTATTATTTTTTCTTTTACCAGCTTGTTTGCTCGAATTTTTTTTATTCTATTTCCATCTTTGTTATTGTTATTCATATTGATCCATGCATTATTATTCTGTTATGCATATTAACACTGTAATTCACCTCACATTTACTATCAAATTACATTCATCTTTGCCCGATACATTGAATTTTGTTTTTAAAAAATAATCGATACTCCTCATTTTTAAATTCGAATAGCCGTGCCCTAACTTGCGGGGTTTTGACTTTCTCGATAATTCTAAATACCCGAACATTTTCAAAGCATAAATTTTTAAATATTCCCGAGAATTAGAAAAATCGTGTTCTAACTAACGGAATATGATTTCTTTCTAAAACTGAGATAATCAATCATCTTTCAAAATAAATAAATTTTTTTATTTATTCTCATTTTCAGGGTTTAAAGTATCGTGTCCTAACTTATGGGGCGTGGTCTTTTTCCTCAATTAGCGTGAAATGCCCCATTTTCCTCAAGTTATTTTCAATCCAGCAATTTTTAACGAAGAATTGTATTTTAAAATCTCTTTAAATTTTCGATTTTAGACACTAAAGACATCAAGTAATCAACTAGGTACCAATTTTGGGTGTATCGAAGGTGCTAATCCTTTCTCGTACGTAACCGACTCCCAAACCCATTTTTCTAAATTTCGTAGACCAAAGTCTTTGTTTTAATAAATCAAACCGTTTATTGGAAACAACCATTTTACAAGGTGACCCGATCACACCTCATCAAAAAGAATTGGTGGCGACTCCCGTTTTCCATTTTTATTCTCAAAATAAAAGTCGACCCCTTCATTTTCGAAAAAATGGTTTCAACACCTTCTAATCTCTTTATTTTCTAATCTTGTTGGAAATCATATAAAGAAAATTCCTATTTGAGATAGCTATTTGTGCAAGTATTTACGATTCAAAAACAATTGTTTCTTGTACAAATTGTGTATTAATCTACTATAACTATAGGATACCCCCACTCTACGAATTACTACATTTATTTGAGTGATCCGCAAATGACAAAAATCCCTTTTTTCCTATCTCTATCCTGATGAGCCGGAACCAAAACTCTTATTCTTTGTTGAGTAATAGTTCAAGTAAGTCTTGAATGAGCCACTCAAAAGCTTGATGCAAATAAACTAATTTTTGTTTGACATCTCCAAGCTATATATGCTCATTTAATTCTGGTCATTGAATAAAAGAAATTTTGATGAATAACTAATTCTTTTTTTCAGTTATTCTTTTCTAGTCTATTAATAACAAAACAGATTCTTCCAATGTATAAAATAAAAATTCCAATGACTTTTTCTATTTTAACCGTACAGACCACAATTTTTCCTTTTTTGTTCTAGGCATTTCATTTCGCCTTGAATTAAGAAATTGTATTGATATTAGGTGTAAAAAAAAACATATTAACTAAAATAAAGGAGTAAATCAAAATGGATAAATAAATAGTAGGTTCCTCATTTCTATGGTTACTTTTTAAACAATGAGGCCTTCCTTATATATCGAAGCTCATTCCTTCATCTAATTGGTAACTTTGTACAGTTCACACTCTTCAACTCTACTCAGAAATTTTCCAGTAATAGATCTTTCACAACAAGATGTATTTTGTACAGTAATGGTATGTAAAGATGTGGATTAATTGGGAAGCTAACCTTTTTAGTCCGTTCTTTGTAAGAGTCAAAGAAAAATATTTTTTCTTTTTAAATAGTATTTTCCCTGCTTATTGGATAAGCATTTACTACCAATGGAGATTTTTTTCCTCATCTTAAATATTAAGATTGGATTTGCACCAATGGACATCATAAATTTCATACACAATAGAAGGATATGGTAGATCTATCTTTTTTAGATAATGAATAGACAAACCTCATTCTATTCACTGATACTGATCGTTGATATTGAAATGATTTGATTGGTTGTTTGAAATTATTTTATTCATCACACCAACATGCAATAGAATCATATATTGGTAGGTAATAATGTCATAATATTGCAAATATCCTTCATCCATAATTAGTGCCAAAATACTTAGTGTTATAGGCCAATTTTGGCCCTTTTAAATTACAACCATTGAACCCATCCAAAATTAAAACCCAATGTCCATTTACAGTCCATATTACAAACCCATTTTACAAAATTAATCCATTAAACCAAACCCACTAAGCCACCAAGACCCAACAACAACCCAACACACCAACCTGGTTAAGCCCAAATACATCACCCAAAACCCAATTAATCCAGTTGCTAAACTAACCCATACATTAAATTAACCCAAAACACTACCCGATTACCCAAACCCCACAAGACCCAATACCAGCCCAATACCCTAAACCCAATTGCACCTAACCCTAACCAAACCCTCACCCGAACAGCCACCGCCCTAGTTGCTGCCAAATCAGAGCAAGGTCATATCCACCGCCTCTGGCCACCGACCCCAGCAACTTGTACCTGCAAACAATAAATAGGAGAAGACAGCAAAAAGAAAGAAAAAAGGAAATAATAGAAAAAAGGGAAAAGCAGTTTGTATGAAGGCTATAAATAGCCGAATCAAAAACTATAATGAGGATGGTCTTTGGCAAGGAATACAAATCAGATTCAGAAATATTAACTAGATAGCAACTCTAATAACACAATAGCAGCAGCAGCATACCCCAAAATCACAAGAGTAATATTCCAAGATCAGAGAATCCGAAAACAGAAATCAAAGCCAGAAATGAAGGTTTTTTTTTTATATTTTACTTTGAATCTGTCTCTTTCTTTTTTCCTATCCATAAGCATATACGTATAAAAATACAATATATTTACCAATCTTAATAGTTTATAAAAAATATAAAAAAATAAAAATAAATTTTTTACCTTTTCGGCCACCGCGTGCGATGGCCGGCACCAGCGACGGACGGCAGTCTGTGATCGGCCCTCTGGCCGAAGTCCCTCCCCTCTCCTTCCCTTTCTTCTTTTTTTTCTTTTTTTTCTTCCTCACCCGTGCAAATGACCCAAACAAAAAAAAAATTAACTTTTATACTTAATAGAGGACCCGACCCGGACCCGCTTCAGGGTCCGCGTGTTTTTAATCGGAGGGGCTATTTGCGCATTAAGCCCCTCCGCTTTTCTGGTGATTTGTAATTAAGTTTTAATTTAACTTAAATTGGCTCTGAAATTTGCTGCTGTTTTCGATTTGGTCCTCCCTTCAACGACAACGTTTTAAAGCCCCGGGTAAATTGCTATTTTGGTCCTTGTTGTTTTAACCTGTGTTCAAATAGGCCATTCTCTTTCGTTTCTTATCCCAAATTCGCCCCAGAAATTCCCTTTTAATTCAATTTCGTCCTTTTTCGTTATTTAATTTTTATCCTACTATTATTGTATTCATTATTATTATTGTCATTTTTAATATTAAAATATGTTTTGTATTTATATGTATACTATTAGCAATATTCGTTTTAAATATTACTATTATTCTATATTATATTACTATGCATGCATGCTAAATACTATATTATAAATACCTATATGTATATATTATCGTTATATCCATTTTATTACTATTATTTTATTATTATCATTATTATTATTATTAGTATATTTCACTATTAATAGTATTATTTTAATTTCGGTCAATACTTATATATGTATACTTACACCTATTTATTAACAGTTTTTTATATATCCTTACTATTCCTAATATGCATATATTACATATATATTATTATCATTATTATATTTAGTTTACTACTTTTATTTTTTATATTACTATTATTATTATTATTATTATTATTATTATTATTATTATTATTATTATTATTATTCTCATGATTAACTTATATACCTTACACACACACATATATATATATATATATTCCTGTACCTATTGTTATTTTATATTATTATTACCAAATATATATTATTTTGTTTTATTTTTGAATACATAACTTGTTTTTATTTTCTTTTACCATTATTATTGTCATTCTAATACTCTTATATCCCATGTTAATATTTTCCATGTTTTTAATTAATTTCAATAAATAAAGGCAACGTACCGGTTTAGCACTAAGTCGTTGATTTCATCGCTATGTTGGGTGAGTATCAATCGGCTCGTGTTGAAAAGGAACGTCCTTCTAAAAAACTGAAAGTTCAAAGATTCTTGTTTTTCGATCGGATCACGACTAAATATTAGGTTAGACTTGTATTTTTGAAAATTAAGACAATATGTGTTTAATAAGATAACAATTTTGGGCGTCGCGGGGGTGCTAATACCTTCCCCGCGCGTAACTGACTCCCGGACCCTATTTTTCTCTAAATTTTAACGTGGACCTAAACTCGGCCTTCTTTTTACCTAAAAATAACTTTTTCTGTTAAAAAGAGGTTTTATTAGGTGTTCGATCACACCTAGAAAAAAAAAGATCGGTGGCGACTCCCCTTGTTTTAATAAAATCGAAATTCAGATTTCAAAGTTTCAATAAATCGCCACAATTAGCGACCAACGCTACTAAAGCCAATTTTTACGTCGCTACAGCTGGCGACTCCACTGGGGACCAGTTTTTGAGAGTCGAGTCTAGAAATAAACGTGTGTTGTCAAAATTTTCAAAATTTCTTGTTCAATTTGATATTTAGTCGTGATCCTCAAATTTTAGTTTTTGAAAAGCCATGCATTTGCGGCATGTGGTAAATATTTTTTTTATCTTGTTTTATCTTGTTGTTTTTTCAGCACTTCAGTTTTTACGGTTTTAGTTTTTAGTTTTGAAATAAAACGAAAAGGTTTGTGAGTTTCTCTCCACATACCGTGCACTTGCATTTTGCATAACATGAGCTCTATACCCGGGCTCTGTCCGTTTAAGTGAAAGTAAACGTTATGCCTTCGTGAGTTAACTCGTCCCTCCACACAGGCTAGTGAATACTTTCGGGTTACATATGACTTATGCTTTGGTGAGTTAACTTGTCCCTCCGATAGGCATAAGTAAATGTAATCCCTCGAATTGAACTCGTGAGCCCATGATGGGCCATGACCGAGGCTCTGTATTAATCTTAGTAGATGACAGTACAGACAATTTGAGTACCCGTCTAGAACCAAAATCGCATATAGTTAGCCGTACGGGTCTCCCTAACTAGAGCCGTGCTGAACCTCCGCTTGTTTAGTAGTCACCAAAATAAGTACACGGGAGAAACGCCCCTTACCTTTTACACTTTCATTTTATGCAAAGGGATTGGGTTTGTCTAATAAATTGCATCGGGTAGCTTAATTTGTTAAATTTTCCATGTTTTCGCCTATTTGATTACTAACCAATGTTGCTTGTCTTTATTTTATTTTTCATCATGCATCATAGGCATCCTGTTAAAAAGATGTTGATTAGAGATTGGTTGCCAAAAACGGGTTTCTGATGGAGGAGTCAATTACACAAGTGACCAAAACGTTGTGTAATGGACTCTTTTTATAAATAAAATGCCTAAATAGGGGCTATCTTGAAATCAACACCAAATTATTGCATATTCCTTCTTGACTAACGTTCATTGGACATTTATTCATTCATTCATTCATTCATTTATTCATCGCATATCCCATAACCATTCGCTAAGGTCAAAATCACACGATTCGCGGTTACGACAATATAAAGGCTGGAACTTTATCATTCGTATAGAACGCGTCGACAAGTTAGAACAATGGAAGCTGCATTTAATGAAAGAATCGAAAGAATGGAAAGAGTTCAAAGGGAACTGCAAGAGCAACTGGCCAAATCACAGCAAGAAACGAGGGATCTAATAGTGAGATCCCGGGAGGAGTCACTAGAACAAAAAGACCAAATGGTTAAGATGATGGAGATGATGTCAGCCTTGGTAAAAGGGAAAGGACCCATGCAGAACCCTGAGCTTGTTAACCTTGATCAAGATCCACTTTACCCACCGGGATTCACTCCACCTCATATGACACAAAGAGTATACATTCAAGGGGAATCCGCTGGCTTGGAACACCGACCTGTGCTAGCTGCTCACCCAGGGCAGGAAATATCTGCGTCCACTCCTGCTAATCCGCCTGTTCCTGATCTGGACGATCCGGTAGAAATCGCCAGGTTGAGGGTGGACGATCACGAAGCTCAAGAAGAGTACAGGAGCTTAGAGGAAAGACTTAAAGCGATAGAAGGCACTGAGGTCTTCTCCGCACTAAGTGCTAAGGAGCTTAGTTTAGTACCGGATCTAGTTCTACCGCCAAAATTTAAAGCGCCTGATTTTGAGAAGTATGATGGGACAAGATGTCCGAAGGCACACTTGGTCATGTTTTGTCGAAAAATGACCGACTATGTAAATGAAGATAAACTGCTTATACACTATTTTCAAGACAGCCTTGTTGGATCAGCTCTTCGCTGGTACAATCAGCTTAGCAGAGAGAAGATCCGAACATGGAAAGACCTAGCGTCAGTATTTTACGGGCAGTATAAGCACGTGTCAGACATGGTGCCCGATCGTATGACGTTGTAGATGATGGAGAAAAAATCGTCGGAAACCTTTAGACAGTATGCGCAGAGATGGAGGGACGTCTCAGCTCAAGTGGAACCCCATTAACAAAAACAGAGATAACCGTCCTCTTTATTAACACCTTAAAAGCACCATTTTATGACAAATTGGTGGGAAGCGCTACAAAAGACTTTGCGGATATTGTCATATCCGGCGAGCTTATTGAGAATGCCGTTAAGAGCGGTAGAATGGAGGGGCAGGAAAGTCTAAAAAAGGGTAGTACCCATGAGGAGGAAAGACCCAGAGACCCACATGGTGGGAACAGGAAACCGCTATGCCCCCAACCCATATCCGAGCCAACCCCGACCACGAAATTATCCACCTCCAAATTTCTATTATCCTCCTCAAACCCCATACTACTAAACACCACCTCCTTACCCTTCCTATCCCATCTACGCCACAAGTCATCAAAGACCGGTCGCCACATTCCCGCAGAATACCGCACTCGTCCATAGCCAACCCCAAAACGAGCAAAGGCCTGTAAGATTCAACCCTGAGAAACCACAATTTACCCCTATCCCTGTGTCATACGGGGAACTATACCCAAAACTTCTCGAGAAACAGTTAATAGCTCCACACTATATGGCACCCTTGAAACCCCCGTACTCGAAGTGGTACGACCCAAACGCTAGCTGTGTATACCATGTTGGGAATCAAGGGCATTCCATGGAAAATTGCCTCGCCTTTAAAAAGCAGGTCCAAGGACTCATTGATACGGGCATTCTGCGATTTGATAACGCTAGCAATGCAACCGAGAATCCGTTCCCTGACATGCTGAAGGGAATGTGAACGCAGTGACGGAGGAATGAAACTTTTCCAAGTATTTGGCCTTACATACTTGGGAGTATTTTGAACAGCGGGACTGTGGAGGAGACCTATAGTTTGGAACTTACTTAGAGTAATGCTCGGAACCTGCTTATTGTCTCAGGCTTAGGGGCAATAAGGGCCCTTTTGTGAAATAGGCATCTGTCCAGAATTTTTATTTCAATAAAATGCATCTTTTGGAACAAATATTCTCTTATTCTGTTTATGTATAGGTTCCTTTGTTCTTGGACTGTCATTCATATATCCTTTCATCCTTTATTTACTATCATACCATGCAAATAATCTTCTTAGAATCACTTATCCCTCAAAGTTTGCCTTCGTACCTACAATAAGTGCCCAGATATCAATGTCACGAGCAACGCTGTTACTAACTCCCTTTTTAGTTAGATATGTGTTCAGAGGGATCTCCAGACTTCAAAGATGACAGAGATTGTACTTAGCGTCTGATTTGTCGAGGATGGTAGAACGAAATGAAAAGACACATCCTAACTTACAAAGGGTTAGTCGATATTGTGAGCTTGTGAAAAAGATCAGAACCTAGCTCGCCGCAGAAATAAGGCAAGACGTATATGCCTCCTTTGTTTCTTCACAGACTCTCTATGTAAGGCATGGGGGCAATATCGCCAACATCAATTCTTTATTAAGGGGGTAAGGCCACTTCATATGCCAAAGTTATAAGGTACACAGTCATCAAATTTAAATCCAAATCCAAATCCAAAATTTAAGGGCAAATCCAAAATCAAATTCAAATCCAGATCTTGATCCATATCCAAATTCAAATTCAAAACCAGATCCAAATTCAAATCCAAATTCAAAATTCAAAATTCAAAATTGAAATTCAAACTCGAATCCAAAAATGGCAATTTACGGTCTATGCAAAGATCAGACATGATATCAGTGCAACAGAGGCAACCAAAACCATCCAGAAGGATTTTGAAAGATGACTGAGGCTTGTAATGGTTAGCATAGAGAAGTTACCATTTACCCCCTATATTTGCCAAACGTTGGCCAGAACCTTCGCTAGGGCAACACATTTCCCACTGGTCTTGCCTATTGAAGTGAGATGCTCTCTTCTGAGTTTTATTAGAGCTGAAGCTTGATGAAGCAAAATCAATTCAATTTCGATATGATCAATCAAATTGAAGGAGAAAAGTTAATAGCAATTTGTCACGATCAGATAATGCAACGGAAAGGTTCGCCTAAGAGAATTTCGTTATGGGAGCTGATATTGAAGGTGATCCTTCAAAATGAGCTTTAGAGGAAAAAGGGCGCCTTGAGACCAAAAATCAAAAAATCAAAAAAGAAAATCAATCAGAAAAGAAAAAAGGAAAAGGAGAGGCCAAGGCGAAAACCCGCAAAGGGCGCTTTGAGACCAAAGGGGATTTGAGTTGAAAACTCGAAAAGGGCAGCTCAAATTTTGATTGAAAGTGGGGCATACAGTAGTTTTGCCATGCTTGAATTGACAATAAAGAAGTATGCTACGTCTTGGGGCATCGACAAAGTACTCCGGATCCCTTAAACACATATTGAGCTCAAAATGGTCCTCAAGAAGTTTGAACAGAGAAGCTCAGGCTGCGATATCTGGGGCATCTAGTTTCCATCCTACCCATTTTGAATCTGTTTCTTTTGTTTATCTTATTCGTTTCAAAAAAAATAATAATAACAAAAAAAGTGTCATTCTTGATCCCTGTTTGTTTTGAGTTATGCTTCCAATCAATTTCCTTTTGTCCATTAGGTATGATCTTTTTCAAGCATATCATATTGAAATAACGATTAGTGGACTAATAATACTGTCATAAAAGGAGTTTCGCGTATTACTCTAAAAAGCTTCCGAATAGTACGAGAACCTGAAACAGGACTGTTGTTTAAAGGCTCACAAGTATAAAGATTGGGAAACTTGAACTTAAAATGAGTTTATCTCTTCGGATTATTTGGTCAAAGATGTTAGTTGAACGAAAACAAGATATCGCGTTGGTGATAATCTCGATGAAAACAAGCAATGTCAACCTAAGCATAAAAGAGAATCATTCTTGGGAAAATGATACTCTGCACCCATAAACATCTGATCGGGTCACCCGAAGAGGGGTCAATTGATGGAACAAGTTACAGATCCTATACCTTTGAGATACAATAGAAGGGACCCTCAAGTCGCAGTGGGGCAAGCTGGTTGAGCAAAACATTTCCTCGAGTTTTGGGTTGAAATACCAGCCAAGCAATAGGGTATCCCAAGATGAAAAAGGAGAAGAAGATCAAGACGAAAACCTGAAAAGGGCATCTTGGTAAACAAAAAGATTAGGATAAAAACCCGAAAGGGCGTCCTAATGAAGCAGATCTAGGCCCAAGGAGTAAGACGATTTGAGCAGTGAGTCAAACAGCAAGTGTTTGAAGCATTTTCAGCAGTTCGAAACCTTCTACGCGAGAAGCCAAGCTCTGATACCAGATTCTTGATTATGAAATGTGGAAGAGTTCATGCGTTGAAGATTTAGAGCATTTTGAGATGACATACTCCAAACAAAAGAAATGCTGAGCATTATCTGGATGAGAATTCGGCAAGTACAAGAGCCTCAAAGCAAGGACAAACCTTCAACCAGGGGCAAAAGAGTGATATCATAGAAATGTAGAGTACTCGTAAAGCTTGAGGACAGGTACAATCCCCAAAGAGAACCAAGAGTCGAAATAATGAACACAGATCTTCAAAATCGTGATGAAAAGAAACATATGACAAACATACCTAGGGCGCATAGCATAATCATGTAGGCATACAGTCATTTAAGACAAACATGTGCATATCATGATAACATCATGCATGACATATACAGGTATTCTAGCAGAGCAAGAAGTTGTGATGATAGTGATATTGGATCAAGAAAAGACACCCGAATTCCACCAGATGTTTCGGTATTCTGTCTTTCATCTTTTGTTTTCAAAAATCAACTCATATAACAGAGGTGAGTTGAGCCTCAAGGCACGTTGAGGTATTTTCAATTTCTTTTTCAAAAATCAACTCATATTACAGAGGTGAGTTGGGCCTCAAGACACATTGAGGTATTTTCAATTTCAGTTTTTAATTTATGTTTCAAAAAAATCAACTCATATTGCGAGAGGTGAGTTGAGCCTCAGGACACGCTGAGGTATTTTCAATTCCTGTTTTTCAAAAGCCAACTCATATTACAGAAGTGAGTTGAGCTTTTTCAATTCCAGTTTTTTCATTTTCTGCTTTTCAGAGCCAACTCATGTTACAGAGGTGAGTTGAGCTTTTTCAATGTCTGCTTTTAATTTCTATTTCTCAAAGTCAACTTATGTTACAGATGTGAGTTGAGCTTTTTCAATGTCTGCTTTTAATTTCTATTTCTCAAAGTCAACTCATGTTATAGAGGTGAGTTGAGCTTTTTCAATTTCTGCTTTTAATTTCTATTTCTCAAAGCCAGCTCATGTTACAGAGGTGAGTTGAGCTTTTTCAATTTCCACTTTTAATTTCTGTTCCTCAAAGCCAGCTCATGTTACAGAGGTGAGTTGAGCTTTTTCAATTTCTACTTTTAATTTCTGTTCCTCAAAGCCAGCTCATGTTACAGAGGTGAGTTGAGCTTTTTCAATTTCTGCTTTTAATTTCTGTTTCTCAAAGCCAGCTCATGTTACAGAGGTGAGTTGAGCTTTTTCAATTTCTGCTTTTAATTTCTGTTTCTCAAAGCCAATTCATGTTACAGAGGTAAGTTGAGCTTTTTCAATTTCTGCTTTTAATTTTTGTTCCTCAAAGCCAGCTCATGTTACAGAGGTGAGTTGAGCTTTTTCAATTTCTGTTTTTAATTTCAGTCCCTCAAAGCTAGCTCATGTTACAGAGGTGAGTTGAGCTTTTTCAATTTCTGCTGTTTAATTTCTGTTCATTCAACTCATATTGCGAGAGGTGAGTTGATCTTTTTCAATTTCTGCTTTTTAATTTCTATTTATTCAACTCATATTACGAGAGGTGAGTTGATCTTTTTCAATTTCTGCTGTTTAATTTCTGTTCATTCAACTCATATTGCGAGAGGTGAGTTGATCTTTTTCAATTTCTGCTTTTTAATTTCTGTTCATTCAACTCACATTGCGAGAGGTGAGTTGATCTTTTTCAATTTCTGCTTTTTAATTTCTATTTATTCAACTCATAGTGCAAGAGGTGAGTTGATCTTTTTTCAATTTCTGCTGTTTAATTTCTGTTCATTCAACTCATATTGCGAGAGGTGAGTTGATCTTTTTCAATTTCTGCTTTTTAATTTCTGTTTATTCAACTCATATCGCGAGAGGTGAGTTGATCTTTTTCAATTTCTGCTGTTTAATTTCTGTTCATTCAACTCATATTGCGAGAGGTGAGTTGATCTTTTTCAATTTCTGGTTTTTAATTTCTGTACATTCAACTCATATTGCGAGAGGTGAGTTGATCTTTTTCAATTTCTGCTTTTTAATTTCTGTTTATTCAACTCATATTGCGAGAGGTGAATTGATCTTTTTTCAATTTCTGCTATTTAATTTCTGTTCATTCAACTCATATTGCCAGAGACGAGTTGAGCTTTTTCAATTTCAGTTTTTAATTTATGTTTTTCAAAAGGACCCACTCATATTGGGAGAGGTGAGTTGAGTCTCAAGTCACACACTGGGGCACTTTAATTTATGATCCAAAAGAATTAACCCATATTGCGAGAGTTCACAGGCTGGGCTAGTTTCGATGCTTGTTTTTCACTGAGAATAAAGATTGGAGCTGATCGAAGACACCAAATTTTACCTCCCTGAAGTTGCAATAGAACTGATTAAAGATCCAGATTTTGCCTTCCTAAGGATGCGGCGAAGCAAATTGAAGTTACAAGATTCATCTTCCTGAAGTTCTAGCAGAGCAGATCAAAGATACCAAGATTTCATCTCCGAAGTTGCAGAAGAACAAGATCACTTTATGCCTTTAAAGATGCAAATAGATCGAGGCTACAAGTCGAAGCTCAGAAGTCGCGATGGATTGAACCTAAAACTACAAGAAACAGTGGACTTGAAAGTGACTACTTGAACAAGAAGAGCACCAAAGAAGTTGAGATTCGACAAGACCAGGCAAAATTGGCCTTTCTTTATGTCTTTGCTCTATTATCGTTACACGACAATGAGCAAAGAGGGGCAGCTGTTATAGGCCAATTTTGGCCCTTTTAAATTACAACCATTGAACCCATCCAAAATTAAAACCCAATGTCCATTTACAGTCCATATTACAAACCCATTTTATAAAATTAATCCATTAAACTAAACCCACTAAGCCACCAAGACCCAACAGCAACCCAACACACCAACCTAAACCCAAGTCCCTCAATACCCGGTTAAACCCAAATACATCACCCAAAACTCAATTAATCCAGTTGCTAAACTAACCCATACATTAAATTAACCCAAAACACTACCCGATTACCCAAACCCCACAAGACCCAATACCAGCCCAATACCCTAAACCCAATTACACCTAACCCTAACCAAACCCTCACCCGAACAGCCACCGCCCTAGTTGCTGCCAAATCAGAGCAAGGTCATATCCACCGCCTCTGGCCACCGACCCCAGCAACTTGTACCTGCAAACAATAAATAGGAGAAGACAGCAAAAAGAAAGAAAAAAAGAAAATAATAGAAAAAAAGGGAAAAGCAGTTTGTATGAAGGCTATAAATAGCCGAATCAAAAACTATAATGAGGATGGTCTTTGGCAAGGAATACAAATCAAATTCAGAAATATTAACTAGATAGCAACTCTAATAACACAATAGCAGCAGCAGCATACCCCAAAATCACAAGAATAATATTCCAAGATCAGAGAATCCGAAAACAGAAATCAAAGCCAGAAACGACGGTTTTTTTTTATATTTTACTTTGAATCTGTCTCTTTCTTTTTTCCTATCCATAAGCATATACGTATAAAAATACAATATATTTACCAATCTTAATAGTTTATAAAAAATATAAAAAATAAAAATAAATTTTTTACCTTTCCGGCCACCGCGTGCGGTGGCCAGCACCAGCGACGGACGGCGGTCTGTGATCGGCCCTCTGGCCGAAGTCCCTCCCCTCTCCTTCCCTTTCTTCTTTTTTTTCTTTTTTTTCTTCCTCACCCGTGCAAATGACCCAAACAAAAAAAAATTAACTTTTATACTTAATAGAGGACCCGACCCGGACCCGCTTCAGGGTCCGCGTGTTTTTAATCGGAGGGGCTATTTGCGCATTTAGCCCCTCCGCTTTTCTGGTGATTTGTAATTAAGTTTTAATTTAACTTAAATTGGCTCTGAAATTTGCTGCTGTTTTCGATTTGGTCCTCCCTTCAACGACAACGTTTTAAAGCCCCGGGTAAATTGCTATTTTGGTCCTTGTTGTTTTAACCTGTGTTCAAATAGGCCATTCTCTTTCGTTTCTTATCCCAAATTCAGCCCAGAAATTCCCTTTTAATTCAATTTCGTCCTTTTTCGTTATTTAATTTTTATCCTACTATTATTGTATTCATTATTATTATTGTCATTTTTAATATTAAAATATGTTTTGTATTTATATGTATACTATTAGCAATATTCGTTTTAAATATTACTATTATTCTATATTATATTACTATGCATGCATGCTAAATACTATATTATAAATACCTATATGTATATATTATCGTTATATCCATTTTATTACTATTATTTTATTATTATCATTATTATTATTATTAGTATATTTCACTATTAATAGTATTATTTTAATTTCGGTCAATACTTATATATGTATACTTACACCTATTTGTTAACAGTTTTTTATATATCCTTACTATTCCTAATATGCATATATTACATATATATTATTATCATTATTATATTTAGTTTACTACTTTTATTTTTTATATTACTATTATTATTATTATTATTATTATTATTATTATTATTATTATTATTCTCATGATTAACTTATATACCTTACACACACACACACATATATATATATATATATATATATATTCCTGTACCTATTGTTATTTTATATTATTATTACCAAATATATATTATTTTGTTTTATTTTTGAATACATAACTTGTTTTTATTTTCTTTTACCATTATTATTGTCATTCTAATACTCTTATATCCCATGTTAATATTTTCCACATTTTTAATTAATTTCAATAAATAAAGGCAACGTACCGATTTAGCACTAAGTCGTTGATTTCATCGCTATGTTGGGTGAGTATCAATCGGCTCGTGTTGAAAACGGAATGTCCTTCTAAAAAACTGAAAGTTCAACGGATCACGACTAAATATTAGGTTGGACTTGTATTTTTGAAAATTAAGACAATATGTGTTTAATAAGATACCAATTTTGGGCGTCGCGAGGGTGCTAATACCTTCCCCGCGCGTAACCGACTCCCGGACCCTATTTTTCTCTGAATTTTAACGTGGACCTAAACTCGGCCTTCTTTTTACCTAAAAATAACTTTTCCTGTTAAAAAGATGTTTTATTAGGTGTTCGATCACACCTAGAAAAAAAAAGATCGGTGGCGACTCCCCTTGTTTTAATAAAATCGAAATTCAGATTTCAAAGTTTCAATAAATCGCCACAATTAGCGACCAAAGCTACTAAAGCCAATTTTTACGTCGCTACACTTAGTTCGACACAAAAATTTAATTTAATTTTTTTTTTCAATTGGCAGGTCTAAGTTAATTAGAATTTTAAAAGTTTTGAGTTAGATTTTGTTTAGTCAAAGAATTTTATTCAATCAAAATTTAAACTTTAATTCAATTTTTTTTTCAATTGACAGGTTTAAGTTAATTAGAATTATAAAAGTTTTGAGTTAGATTTTGTTTAGTGATAGAATTTTATTCAACCAAAAATTTTTTCCAAGCCTATTTTCGGGCTGATTAAAAATATAATTTAAATTTAAATAATATTTTTTTATTTAAATTGATGTATTGGGCTGATTAAATCCAACCCAAATTAAGTCGAGCATATCGGACCAAACAAACTACCCAACCTTTGGATAAATATAGTTTTTCTTCTTTTAGTCTTCTACAATCTCATGTGCCTAATGGGAACTTAAAAGCATTGAACTATAGTTTTAACAAGTTAGAACACACGTTCGGGGGTATATATATGGATAAAAATTGACACTCACCCCAAAACCAAGTAGCATAATTATGAGCTTTGAAAGAACAATAAAAAAGTGAAATTCAATAAATACTTCTTTGAATTAACTTCTTCAGAGATGATAATCAGAGAGAACCATAAATGAAATAAACCACCGAAAGAAGTTACTTACTTACGAGTTGCAAAAAATACAATATCACACACTACTTGAAAAGACACTCAAATGGGTTTACTCTCCCTGCATTCACTTAATCAAAATTCACCTACAATTTTCATAATTTATAGTGCAAGTTAAAAAAAGAATAAGTTGGTTTAGGTGCTATTGTCTTTTCCTAATTGATTAATAGTATTAAAGATTAATTGAGATTGAGAGTTGTAGGAATTTAGTTGTATGATTTTCAGCCTTTACCTGTAAGTTGTAACAAGATGATAAAATAAAATAAAGAAAGAAAGAAGGGAAGGAAGGTTAGATATTGTCGTTTTTATTTTAGTGAAATAGATTAAAATTTATGATTTAGAAAGATTTAATGTAACACCCCAAAAATTGGGTGTAACATCCCAAACTCGGTCTAGACGTTATGGTCGAATCTGGCAGTGTCACATGAAATTGTTTTTGGAAAACCTTTTCGAATCATGATCATCATTCAAATTATTATCTTTTACTTAATAGGAAAATGTGATTTGCTTGAAAACATTTCTTTTACGCAGAAGCTATAATAATCAACTAAATTTATAAACCATTTTATTACGAAAAATCTTGATTTATTTTAGGAAAACCATGCTTTGTTGCGTTGCAGCTTATAAATCCATAACTAACAAATAATTCAAAAATCTCAAATCAAAACCAAAAGTCCAAGTCCAAACATTACATAAATACTCCCACAAATAATGTATAAAGCAATAATAGCATTAAATTCATTAACCAAGATGTATGTGGTCGTGTTCACCGTCGAGTCCTCCACTGCACCAATCCGCCTACTGCTGGGGATTACCTGAACAAATTAAACAAATAAGGGGTAAGTTCAGTGTGTAATCCCCACAGACAAGCATGCATACAGTCATAAATCAAATACTAGATATTTCGGGCTGGAGCCCTTTACAGAATCGGTGTGGGCATTAGCCCACTCAGAAATAGAATCAGATATAGACTTAGGGCCTTAGCCCATCTAAGATATCGCATGCATAACAGATCAGACAATTAGAAACATGCCCACCGACCTTGCACGCCAACTCCGTCCAACCCAACACACCACGTGAGGATAAAATCGACTCACCCATCTTTGCACGCCAAATATGGGGATAAAATCGACCCATCCAACCATACAGACCATATAGTACCGTGATGCGGCACATGTCATAGATATGCAGCTGAGCTGTTAGATAACCAGCTTTAGAAGCCTTTCAGATGAATAAAAAATTAAAACAAAATTAAAACTAACATGTTTATTAACTAAAACATTAATTAAAATTTAAAAAAATTCCAAACAACATGAATAAAAAAAAAACTTAAAATGTTAAAAAAATAAATTAAACTTAAGCCTCAAGTATGAAAGTACCAACATTTAACCATCTAATAAAAAATGATGATACATCAATGAAAAACGCATCCCCTAAACTTTCATGCCAAGTCAGCAGAAATAAACTATTTCATTAAATACTAAAAAAAAGCATCTTATATCCATTTTTTTTTTCTTGAAATCGATATATGGATAATTTTGCTTATAATGTGTACCCATAAAAGCCCATTATTTGGAAGAAGGGGTGGCACTCTGACCACTCTCATGACTTTATGGAGCAGCTTGTGATGATTTTGAATTATGGAAATTTTGATTCAGATGGAGTTGCATGCTAGGAAACAATTGGAGGCAACTCTTGAAGCTACACTAGTCGAGAAGGAATTCATAGAAGGTGAATATTGAAGAAACTGGTTTACTACAAATCAGACGATCAGATAAAAGATATTTTCACTAAAATTTTCATGGTAGTTGATTTGAATTTCTTAAGAATAAACTTGGTGTGTGTAACACTTGAGTCAGGAGGAGAATGTTAATGTCTCAAGGTTGCACCTGTTTTTTAAAAAATAAGATCAAGTCCTAGAGAGATTTGTTAGCTTGCTAGGAGTAGCAATTTGAATTTTTTGTTGAGATTATTACTTGAGACTTATATATAACCGCAGTTTTGTCAATGAATTAAATCATTCCTTCATTCATATATTTTTTTTCTATGTTTCAATTAGTTCTTTGCTAAACCAACATTTATTCACATTATAAAAATAGAACTTAATCAAATTCAATTCTAATAAAATTTAAAATTAATTTCTTCACTGTTTCAACATTTAGGCTCAACTTCAATTACATCCTTAATTAACTTAGATTCAGTTTAACTCAAAACAATCACACCTTAACTGCTAAAATGTTACACATTTGCTGCACGTTAACTCGCAATCTGCTGCTTCCAACTTCGAAATAGTTTAACACAATCCTACAATTATTCAGTCATAACATAAATTTATATAAAGCTCCACCACTAAAAACATGAGTTCACGTAATATTTTTCATGAAAGAAATTATAATCATGATTCGGCTAGGAATAAGTAAAAGTTTCAGTTGGTTTTTCCACAATTCCAGAGTGAGGAATTTCTATTCCACTTGTACAAAATTTAGAATACAAATAGCAAATAGAAGTTATTGAAAGAAAACATCATTGGAGTTAATGTAAATTCAACACTACCAGCAAGACCTCAACAAAGGCTCTAAAATAGATTTGGCATTCGGATGATCCCATTCCACTGATTCCCACCACTCTTTTGGCTTTATACAAATAAGAGGAGAGAGAGGGCAAGATGGTTGAAGTCTAATATTATCAAGTTGGGAAAGATTAAGAGGCATCCTTTTTAATTTCGGACAATTTCTTACCTCAATAATTTCAAGTGAATCACAAACGATTACTCCATGAACACTGCAAATGCTCTTAAATTTTGGTAGATTTCCTAGTGAAAAAAACCTTAATTCTGGTAGATGAAACTCCATAGTAGCCTTTCCTATTTGATTCCATCCAAGTTCTATTGCTATTAATTCCTCTAGCTTGTTACACTCCGATACGCTAAGCTCTTGTAAATTTAGTGGCAAGCAATTTGGAGAGAACAATTTTTTCATGCTTTTACAATTATATATATCAAGAAATTTAAGAGCGGAGAATGTGCTAAATGAGATTAGGATAAACCTGGAGAAAAGCGGATATCTTTCGCTGCAATTGAGATTGTACTCCTTAATGTGTAACTCCTCAACATGTGGAAGTATAATCTGATTGGTATCGATATTACAACCACATAACTCAATGTACTTTCTTGTATTAATTTGCTCCACCCATCCTCTCTCACCCACGCGGATGATGTATTCAAGAGGTTCTTCTCGACCATGTAAAGCTTAGACATACGCATTTAAGTTGTGCAAGTCGTAAAACCTCCCTTTAAGAATTTCCAGTTTCTTCAATCCACCAACATCTTCTCCACTTATCAATGTTTCACCAACAATCAAGTCTTGAAGGCAAGAAAGTTTTGATAATGCTCGATCAGGAATCTCATGTAGGTCTCCTATACCATTCAAATTCAGGTAATTGAGTTTCAACAAGTTTTTCATCCCCCACGGGACTTCCTTGATATTTGTTGCTTCAAGATTCAACTCCTTCAAGACTTGAAGTTTTGACAACGAAGGCACCTTCTCTAAACTTCGACAATGACGAAGTAATAGCGCAGTGAGGTTCTTCAAATTAGCAATGGAATCTGCGAGATTCTTGATAGGATTTGCAGAAAGATCAAGAATCTTGAGTCTGTGCTTATGCTTGAAGAAGCCTTCTGGAATGCTTTGTATATTACAACCAGACAGCAATAGTGTTGTGAGCATGGACACTTTAGTGGCGATATTTCCAAATGATAGGGAAGCTGTAACCCCCAATTCTCCATCAATGAAACTTTTTCTAGGTCCTTTCTCCATTAATGCATATCTGGTGGCTCCGTTAATCTCATGCCAGCTTTTACCAAGAATCGAGGTGTTCTACATGTGATATGTAATGCCATGTCCCTTACAAGATCATGCATCTTTACACATCTTCCATTGTTGTGCGGAAGCATGTAAAAGAGTAAAATTATTGTACTAAAAAATCACACTAAGTTCAATTTCCAGGAAAGAGAGGTGGATCACGAGGATCGCTTAAGTACCAAGTCTTTCCTAGCCAGAATATCCCTCTAGCACAATAAATCACTACAATCACACTCATAAAATATGTAAAAATAAATAATAAAGAACACCAGAATTTTAACGAGGTTTGGCAAATTTTGCCTACGTCCTCGGGCACTACCAAATATATTTCACTCTAAAAATACAAGTGAAATTTTACAAATAGGGAGAGAGAATAATGCCTTAAGTAGAGAATGGCAAATGTTGGGATGAAGAAAATGAGAAATGGTTAGGGCTGTTTATAGTTGAGGTTCAATGATCAACTTGCAAAGCCCTTATACAATTAGGGACCAAAATTGCAATTATCCCATGCCAAATTTCAAACCAAATTTTAGTGCCTTAAATACTTAGATTTTCGGTGCCAAATCCCTGACACCCAATATCTTTGACTTTTTAAAGATTGTGGCATTCCAATATCCATTTTCTGTTTCCGTAGGAACTTCTAACAAGCAGTTGTTTATGAGTCTATTCATTATTGCATAACCCTTGTCATACTCTGCTTACCTACTGTTCATTTCTTCGACAAGCCCTTCTACAATCCAAAGATGAACAAGATCTATCTCTCTGATTGTAAAATCTCCAGGATATAAGGCACAGTTGAGGAAATAGTGTTGAAGTTGTTGATCCTTTAAACGATCATAACTAAATCGCAATTGTTGGATCACCCCATCTTCCAATCCATTAACACTTTGTCTAGCTAAACTTAGTTCCTTTAGTGCATTCCTCTATTCAAAAAGGTCATCAAGTCCCTCCATACAAGCAACTACAACAATTACTCCCAAGGGCAAACCCGCACAATACTTAGTTATTGATTTTGCAACTGGTTCCAATCCTGGAATATTTAGAATATTCCCACTTACAATCTCCAAGAACAAGTTCCATGCCTCTTCTTCCGCAAGAGGCTTTATTTAAATTACTCTATTACAACCCACATGTAAACACACATCAAGTGATCGCGTTGTTAACACTAATTTACTCCCATTAGATGACTCAGGGATTCCTACCTTCTCAAGGTAAACCCTCTCCCATACATCGTCCAAGATCATCACAAACCTACTGAACTTGAAAGATAATGTTTCAAACAACATCCCTACCCTTGTTGTTTCACATTCGTTACTAGAAAATTTTACATCAAGTTTACTTGCAAGGTCTTTCTGCAGTTTAGCAAGACTCATCTCCTTTGATACAGTGATCCAAATCACAACATCAAACTTGTGGGTCTCTTTCAAGAGTTGATTATTTTTATGCTTCATAATGCTTGTTTTCCCTACTCCCCCCATCCCCTAAACTCCAATTTTTCGAACCTCATCATTCATCAAGCAGTGCCAAATTTCTTCCATGCATAACTTTGGAACTTCACCTGATAGAGTTGAAGTCGATAAAACTTGTCCAATCCGTCGAGGATTGTCAACCACCAAACCTTCACAAAATTTGCCTTGTTGAATATGTTCTTCAACTTGTTCGAAGTGGCAACTACAGCAGCATTAATGCATCCATGCAAACCATGCATACGTGCATACTTTATCTGGTTGAAGTGCAGTTTATAAGTTTACACGTACTTTATTTGGTAGAAGTACAGCTTAAGATGTACAACGTACATTGATCGATAGAAGTATATTTTGTGTATCCACCGACCTGTGACTGATTTGACAGAAACTTTTTGACTAGAAAAGCTTGTTAGCTGCTCAGTTCTATTTTAGGCAGGTCCTAGGTTATCATTGAGTTATATTTAATGTTTGTTCACTTACTTAAGTCATGTACTTGAATTTCAAATGTATTTTATATAGTTTATAACTCATTGTAATGTAATGAGAGAGTTGAACTCAAGTTCTCAATTTTGTTTCATCCGTTTTGCTTCTGTTTTGAACCTAAGAACAAACTTTTCTTTGCTGTTCATTTGATCAAAACCCAACAAATGGTATCAAGAGCCTAATTCTTTGAGGACCTTGGTTGTGTTTTGTTTGTGAGTGAAGTGTGTTTGAAAGAAAAGAAGCAGAAGTCTTTGTTGGTCTGTTTGCTTGCTGTAAAGATGAGCTTTACACCACCACCACCATCTGTGTTTGCTGGAGAGAACTACCACATTTGGGTAGTCAAGATGAAGACATACCTCCAAGCACGTGATTTGTGGAGTGTAGTCGAAAATGATGCTGAACCAGCTCTATTGAGAGCTAACCCAACCATTGCACAGATGAGGCAACACAGTGAAAAGTGTGCCAAGAAGCATAAAGCAATGGCCTACTTGCAAAATAGGGTATCTGATGTGATTTTCACTAGGATAATGGCTTGTAGCACACCCAAGAAAGCATGGGAAAGGCTGAAGAAGGAGTTTATGGGGTCAGCTAAGACAAGGCAGCAGCAACTTATCAACCTTAGGAGAGACTTTGAGAACTTGAAGATGAGGGAGTCAGAGACCATCAAGCAGTACTCTGATAGGATAATGGCTACTGTCAACAACATTAGGCTCCTTGAAGAAGACTTCAGTAAGAGCAGAGTTGTTGAAAAGGTCATCACCACTCTCCTTGAGAGATTTGAGTCTAAAATCTCATCACTTGAGGATTCAAGAGATTTGTCAGCCATTTCATTATCTGAGTTGATAAACTCCTTGCATGCACTTAAGCAAAGGAGGGCTAACAGGCAGGAAGAGCATCAAGAAGGTACCTTTCAAGCCAAAAGCAAACTAGCCTCAAGCTCTTCTGCATACAAAGAAAAGGAATCCTGGCCAAGCAAGCCTAGATCAGATGGTAAAAAAAGATATCCACCCTGCCCACATTGTAGAAGGGTAAGTCATCCGGTGGAAGTATGTTGGTATAGACCAGATGTTCAGTGCTGGAGATGTAAACATTCGGCCATATTGAAGAGATGTGTAAAAGCAAAGAGAAGGCACAAGCTCAGCAGCAAATGCAAGCTCAGGTTGTTGAGGATTTTCAAGCTCAGGAGGAGCATATCTTTACTGCCTCATGCTTTGCAGCCTCAAGCAAAGTCAAAAAGGATTGGCGAGTGGATAGTGGCTGCACACATCATATGGCAGCTGATGAAAAGTTGTTCAAGGACCTAGATAGAAGCTTTGCCTCAAAGATCAGGATTAGAAATGGGAACCTGATTGAAGGGAAATGTGGTGATCAACACTGGTTCAGGTAACAAAGTGATTTCTGATGTTCTTTTTGTGCCTGACATAGACCAAAACCTACTTAGTGTTGGTCAGTTAATTGAAAAGGGTTATTCACTTATTTTTAAGAATAACTCTTGCATTATTGAAGATTCACTTGGTCAAGAATTAGTCACAGTGACTATGACTGAAAGATGTTTTGTGTTGAACTTGAATCAGTTGGAAAAGAAAGCCTATACTAGTGCTACTGACACAGTTAATTTATGGCATAAGGAGTTAGGACCTATTGTGGAAGGTCAGGATGTAAAGAAACAAAAGATTCATGATGGAGTGGATGGAATAGCTGAAAAGCTCTCCACATCGACCACTGATGGGCTAAGTTTGAATTTCAGTCTGTTGTACGAAAGAAAAGATGTGTATGAAATCAATAAGTTTAAGACTGAAGCTAAGGGGTTCTTGGCATTTGTTTGGGAAGCTCTTTAGGATATAACTCTTATGATCCTTGGTGTGTATGCTTTGGTATCATTGATAGTTGGGATAATAATGGAAGAATGGCCAAAAGAAACTCATGATGGACTTCGGATTGTCACAAGTATCTTGTTGGTCATGATTGTCACAGCGACTTGTGATTATCGCCAATCAATGAAATTCAAGAATTTGGATAGAGAAAAAAAAAAGGAAGAAACGAAGCAGAGGTGGCAAGAGAAAGCGTGAAAAGAAATTCGCTGAAGAGTCTCATGAGATCGGTGAGTCAAATTTGACAGAGAAGAATGAGCCAGTCATGGTAAATGTTGACAATCCTTTTATGTTATCTGGTACTAAGCTTAAAAATGGATCATGTAAAATGATGATTACATCTATTGGGATAAGAAAACAATGGGGTAAATTAATGGCAACAGTTAGTAAAGGGGGAGATAATGAAACCCCATTGCAGGTGATATTAAATAGACTAGCAACTATTATTGGGAAGGTAGGCATGTTTTTTGCTGTAATGAAGTTTGCTGTAATAGTACAAGAACTGTTTACAAGTAAACTTTGAGAAGAAAGATTTGAAGTTTCTGAGAAAAGAGATTGGAGTTTGCTGCCTTATTGCCAAGGAGGAGTGTTCGAAGTGGCAACTACAGTAGCATTAATGCATCCATGCAAACCATGCATACGTGCATACTTTATCTGGTTGAAGTGCAGTTTATAAGTTTACATGTACTTTATTTGGTAGAAGTATAGCTTAAGATGTACAACGTACATTGATCGGTAGAAGTATGTTTTGTGTATCCACCGACCTGTGACTGATTTGATAGAAACTTTTTGACTAAAAAAGCTTATTAGCTGCTCATGAGTTCTATTTTAGGCAGGTCCTAGGTTATCATTGAGTTGTATTTAATGTTTGTTCACTTGCTCAAGTCATGTACTTGAATTTCAAATGTATTTTATATAGTTTATAACTCATTGTAATGTAATGAGAGAGTTGAACTCAAGTTCTCAATTTTGTTTCATCCGTTTTGCTTCTGTTTTGAACCTAAGAACAAACTTTTCTTTGCTGTTCATTTGATCAAAACCCAACACAACTTCCTTCATCCTCATTAACACATCTTCTGCGTGGAAACCTCGTGTATGAGCACTGCTTTCTCCGATTCTTCCATCAAGGCTTTGTATTTCACCATTGATTCTTTCAACATTTTCCAACCATATTTGGACCTCTTTCTTGAGTTTCTTTGTTGGCTGCAGCTCTGAGCTCACTCTAGATTCTATGTCTTCCTTCAGACCGTTCAAATCATTTAATTTCCTTTTAAGCTCATTCATATTCTGATCGAGGCTTCTGTGATTGTCCAAGTGTTTATCAATCTTATTCAGAAAATAATCCATAGCTCTCAGTCAGGAATGCGCTGCATAACATGCAATATGTTAGGAACTAAGAATGCATTGTCAGGTCTAAATTTCTGTGCATACATGGATTCCACAAATTTTTTAACAAGTTATTAAATATGTGGGTTCTATAGAGACATGTAAATCATGAAAAATTCTCATCTAACGATTAATGAAATGAAAGCAATAATTGAGTGGCATAATTAAAAAGCCTTTCACTCGCAAGTAAAATGGCAATCTCTTTTCTATATTAATGTAAACTATAGATGAACAAATTTAAAGAAAATTAAAAATACTTGTATCAAATAATTTCAATATCGTGCACTCATTCTGAATCCATATAACAAAGAACCCTCACAGAGATCAATCCAACCATCATCAGAATTCTATCTTCAAATTACCAATCCGTATTAGTAGAAGCTGAAGTGAAGCATACCTGAGACAAAGAATTGATTGGCTTTGAATATAAGATGAACAATGCAGAAATAAGCTATAGAAGTGGCTACGATATCATAAATATACAATATATAGCAAAGATAATACCGAATCAAGAACTGGAATAAGGAAAGAAATACAACTATGCGACTTAAAGAAAAGCTAGTGATGGTCTTGTAATTGAAGAAGCAAATCCTATAGTATTCTAGTTGGAAATTAAATTTCAAACTTTTCTAAATGGGGTTGTTTGACATTTTGCAGCCATTTCACATTTTTTGCTTGTTTTATATTGATTTTATTATTATATATTTCTAACTTAACCACCCCGGAGTTGACAAAGTTAACATTGATCTTACTTGGTTGTTTGAAATGATTTGATTCATCACACCAACACGTAGGTACATGTTAATTAAAATTGAATGAAATTTTGTGTGGTCAATTGACAGGTCTATCTTAATTAGAATTTTAAAAGTTGAGCTATTTTGTTTAGTCAAAAAATTTTATTCAACTAATTTTTGTTAAGTCCAAGCTTGTTTTCGGGTTGGGTTGTTCAAAAAATCCATTTTATTATTCAAAAATTATATTTTAAATATATATTTTTTATATTTTTAAAATTAAATTTAAATAATATTTTTAATTATTTAAAATGATGTCGGGCTGGTCTAAAGTACAAAAAATCCTTTTTTAAATCTAATCCAAGTTAAATCGAACATATCGTATCGGACGAACTATCCACCCTTTGATAAGTCTAGTTTTTCTTCTTTTACTCTTCTACAATCTCATGTGCCTAATGAACCTTAAAAGCATGTGAACTATAGTTGTAATAAGTTAGAATATATGGATAAAAATCCACACTCACCCCAAAACTGTGTGGCATAGTTATAAGCTTTGAAAGAACAATAAAAATGTGAAATTCAATAGATACTTATTGGAATTAACTTGCCTAGAGATGATGACCGGAGAGAACCATAAATGAAATAAACCACTGGAAGAAGTTTCTTATTTACACATATCGTACACCGTTAGAAAAGACACTCAAATGGATTTTCTCTCACTATATTCACTTAATCAAAATTCACCTACAATTTTCATAATTTAACAGTGCAAGTTGAAAAAAGAATAAGTTGGGTTAGGATAATTACCTCATATTAAACAAGCGAAAGAGTATTTGCTAAAGCACTGTATTACTGAAAAATCTGCTATTTACAATCACAGTGCATGACAATAAATAATATCAAAGGATTGTCCTTTGTAACAGAATGGAGAATAGGGACAAAGACCGTTGCAGCAGTCTTGCAACGTGGCTGCATCACACAGCAAATCGGCTAGCAACGTGGCTGTGATATACAGTGTAACCGGCCAATTTTGGCCTTCCTTAACAAAACTTAACCCATACCCACTTACAACCAAAACCCAAGTAACAAATTAACCCTTGACCCAACTACTAAACAGAAACCCACTACCCAAATACATGACCCAAATTTTAAGCCCAATTCCTACCCATTAACCCAAAACAACCCCAAACCCGGTTAGCCCACAAACCTAACCTAACCCAAAACATCCTTAACCCTAGCCCCTAAAGCAGCGCCGCAACCACCCTCTCCACTTGCCTCTGCCAGAGCCGCAACCACCACCACCAACTGTCTGACGTTCGGCTACCGACTCTGCCACCGCATGGTTCCCATGCCCTGCGAAACGACAGCAAATACAGCAGAGACAGAAGTAGTCGAATACGCAAACAAGAGCAGAAAAATGATAAAATAATGTAATCAAAATCGGCTATAAAGCTGAATCTAAAAACATTGAAAAGGGAGGAAGATTTTTTTTTTTGGAAATCAATCAGAGAAATAGAAGCATTCAAACACATGTAAACAGTGATTCCGGATACTAACAGATAATAGCATCAAACAATCGGAAGAAAAATCTGAATCAGGAGCTTTAAGGTGATCTAGTATCCTATATCTATTTCGTTTCTTTGTTTTAGAATCGGTTTTCTTTTTCTTGTTTTTTCTTTTTTTTAAAAAAAATTTCATAATAAATATTTTAAATAAGAGGGGAAATACTAAAAAAAAAAAAAAACTTACCTTTTCAACTTCCAGCCACCGCGTGCGGTGGCCGACGTCGGCAACTCCGGCGGTGTGCGGCGGCCCTCCTGGCCGGAATCTGGGCTTGCCCAGAGAAGAAGAGAGAGCCTTCTCTCATTTTTTGAAGAAACAGCAGCAGAAATGAAAAAAAAAAAAGCTAAAACTTGTTTTTTATAAAACCCCGAAACGACGTCGTTTTGGGGCTGACCTTAAACCCCCAAAACGACGTCGTTTTAAGCCACCGACCCGCACACCGACCCGACCCTCCTCAGGATCCGCGTGTTTTCGTCTTTGGGTCTAATTTCGCATTCGGCCCTTCCGCTTTTTTCTATAATTTGCAATTAGGTTTTATGTTTTTTTTAATTCGGCCCGATAATTTACTTTAAATTTCAAATTAGTCCTCTAAGCTATTGCGCGTTTTAAAAATTCAGAAAAATTGCATCTTTGGCCCTCCGTTGTTTCACGTATGTTTAAATAAATCCCTTCCTCTTTCTTTTATTTTAAAATGGCCCCAAAATTTCATCTTTGTTCCGAATTTGATCCTTTTACATATTTGTTTTGACTTATTATTATTATTTTTATATCTTTATTTTTCATATTATGAGTCATTATATTTACTTTTATTTTTACCGTATTATCATTAGTATTTGTATATTTTTATCATATAGGTTCCTTTATATAATATTATTTTTAAATACTATTATTATACTTATATGTACATATATTTTGAAATATTATATTAAATTCGTTATATATATTATATGCTTTTAATATTATGATTGTCTATGTTTTTACTTATATGTATTAATAGTTTGTTCTTAACATTATTATTTTTATTATATTATTATGTATATTCCCTTTTAATGCTATTATTATTATTTTCTAATATATTCACGTACATATTTTTTACATTATTATTGTGTATTTTTTTTTTTATATAGAGGTGTATATATGTAGTTTTGTTAATATTTGGTTTTCTAACATTATTATTTTATTATATGTATATATGTACGTATCTATATATTGCATTAATAGGTTTATTTTATTATTGTTTCTAATATATTATGTACGTATGCTGTTGTGATGTATTATTATGTTTTTAATGTGTATATTTATGTGGTATTATCAATGTTTATACATTATACGTTATCTCTAATATATATTATGTATACTTTTAGTATTACCTTTTTACCTACACATCATATATATTTTAATATTATCTATATTATGTACATGTTTCCAATACCGTTTTATGTATACATTTTCAAATACCATGGTTTATATGTCTAATACCGTTATTACTTGTTCATATACTATGTACATATTTTAATACTTCATTATATATTTTTATGCCACGTATACATTTTAACATTATATTATATTCTATATATATATATATTATGTTTATATTTTAATACCAAATGATTCATGTATTTTTATACTATCTCATGTATATATTTTGATATTGTTTATGTAAATATTTTAGCGTATCATGTATATATATATTTTAATATTATTGTTCTTATACCTTATGTATATTTTTGTACTACGTATTATGTGTATACATTTCATATTATTATATATTTTCTTGATACCCTTATAGTATTATTTAATATCGTTCGTATTTGTTAATGTTGTGTATTACCATATTTATACTTTTGTATATTCGCGTTTTTATTGTTTGCGTGCTTCTAAATTGAATATGTATGTGAATTGCTTTTAATTACAATCTTGGCACGAATTTTTATCATTCTAAAACGTTTTTTTCTTTTCATATTTTCAATTAATTTCCAAAATAAGGCAATGTACCGATTTAATATTAAGTCGTTGATTTCATCGCTATGTTGGGTGAAAGTTGACGACTCGCGTTAAAACGGGGCATCCTTTTTAAAAAAAAAAATCAAAAATCTTGAAATTCTCGTGTTTTCAACGGATAACGATTAAAGTTCATATTGAACTCACATTTTTGAAAATCAAGACAACACGTGTTTAAATAGATACCAATTTTGGGCATCACGAGGGTGCTAATACCTTCCTCGTGCGTAACCGACTCCCGAACCCTAATTTTTCTCTGGATTTTTTTTTGTAGACCTAAACTCGGCCTTCGTTTTACCTAAAAATAAATTTTTCTGTTAAAAAGAGGTTTTTATTAGGTGTCCGATCACACCTAGAAAAAAGATCGGTGGCGACTGCCTTTTTCAATAAAACCGAAATTTGATTTTTTTTTCAAATTTTTCAATAAATCGCCACAATTAGCGACCGAAGCAAATTTTTACGTCGCTACATACAGCTAATACCTCATCAGATTAATTCACATTTTAAAGAAATTAAGTTTATTTTGGGATTTTATTTTCTATTGAATTTGAGTTATTTTTAGGAGGTAACTGATAAGAATGATGAAAATAAAAATTTTTTAAATTTTTAGATCATATTGAATTCTTATAAATAGTAGTAGATTTGTAATTTAACCTATCTCACTAAAATAAAAACAGTAACACTCAACTTTTTTTTTTTCTAATTTTACCATGTTGTTATAAGCGAAGGGTGAAAAAGAAAATCAATTTCTAAAATCAAACCAAATTAATATATTTTTAATTAAGTTCAATTTAGTTAAAATTTTATTAAATGATGAAAGTAAATATAAATATTGATGTATGCTTTAAAACTTTAAATTAAAATTTTAAAATTTAAAATATGATGTATTTTTAAAACTAAAGTAAAATGCTTTTTATATCGTCAAGGAAGGTTGCTATTGAACTCTATAGAAAGATGTACGAAGGTTGGGTTAAATGACTGCAGTTAAACCATACACCTGGCCAACCATGGAAGCTTTTTTTTTTTCATTATATTTAATATTTAAATAATTTTGTTATTAAATTAATAAATTATTTTAATTATAATTTAAAAAGATTTTTTTATTAACCCTTGATTTGCTCTAAACAGGAATGACTAAAACATAAATCCACCATTATCCCTATTTCTTGAACAAAGTTATTATAACATTTTACTTGCCCTTCATTCTATGCAAGCAGCATGGGGAACCATGGCAATGGAGATTAGCAATTGCTAAAACAAAAGTAGTAAAATTCCCCCAGTTAGCACACCTCCACCGTCATTTTCCCTTCACCATCATTCCCATTGCTATAGCTTTCCAGCTTCAACCATGAATCATCTGCCCTTGACCCTGCTTTCATTGCTATCCAACTACCTCCCAAACCAACCACAAACAAAACCATAACCCGACACACACCTCAACCAGACTCCATTTACTAAATCCATCGCCACCCTTCAGGCCCTATACTATCACCATATGAGCCTCTATAACCATATATTCCCTCAACCTAGCAATCACTCATCTCATAAATCACATTTTGGCAACGGTTTTTAGTTGGCTAGACGAATTTTAAAACACACATAAAGTCGTCGCGTATTTTGTTAGTTTGGTGTAATTTTTTACCTAAAAACAAACCCTTTAATAAAATTTTAAAATCCAATTAAAATTTAGACTAAAAATAAAATTTAATTCAAGAGTAAAGTTACATGTGAGAAAGATATTAACAATTTCACAATGTCTGATAATAAAAATGATACTATTTAATCACTCATTATCCTTAATTTGAAAATATCAATTAATTTTTATATTTAAGTATCACAAACACATTTAATGCGAAAATAATCAAATTAGCATGTATATGAATAAATTTGTTTTCAAAACTAAAATCCCAATGAAAATCCGACAATAATTCTTAAATAAATTTTAAAAATCTTTTTTTTTTTCCACAATGAATAATTATTGAATATCTTTGCGGAATGTTGTAATCGTAAACCAACTAAAAATCTGACTAAGATAAGTATATCTATCAATTAATAGTATAGCTATAGTGAACAAAGATATCGTCCTTATGAAAGCTAAAAGTATCAGTAATTGCCGTCTTTCTGTTATTTAATCGACAAATTGGATTGATTGATTAATTAAAAATTAAAATTAACTAATTAAATTAACTAAAGAACACGACAAAGAACGAATCAAGAAAATAATTGAATAAACAACCAAGAAACGAAACAATACCCAAGAAAAATCCACCTAGATTTCATCTGTCATTATTAATCTAAATTACACAATTTCTTCACTTAGTATCTACATCCGTAGAAATGTCTAAATTATGCTAATATCTCTCTTCAAGAATAAGAGCAACTAACTATAGGTTGATTAATTGAAATTTCTTTCTAATTAAAACACTTATTATTGCATCAACTCGATCTATAGATTCCTCAATTAGATTTGACTCTAATCGGTAAATTTATGTTGTCCTATTTCTATACTTGCATGTAACTCCACTGAGTTACGTTAGATCTACTCTTAAACAAGGTTTATTCCTCATCTGATTTAAGCACATCAAACATGGATTGATAATTTAGAATATCAAACCAAGAATTAAACACACATAATTGTGAAAAAGATTCCAACTATTTATGGCATAAAATCAAATAACATAATCCATCTTCTTAAGTATTTAAAAATTAGTTTATGATAGCAAATAAAAACATCCCAATAGCAATATAACCATAAAAAACAAAGAAACTCATAATAAACTTCAAAGAAATCAAAAGGAGATCTTCAATTTCAACGGTGTTTTTTGAGTTGTTTTCTTGAGTATTCTATAACGGCTCAATTTTATCTTCTTATTTGTGTCATATATAAGTCTTAAAATGCCCGAAAAAACCTAAAAATGCCTGAAAAACCTAAAAACGCGTTTTATCGCAAGTTTGGAGTGCGATTTATGATTTCCACACGGTCTGGCACATAGCCGTGTGACAGCTCATGTGGCTAACACTACCATGTGTCTAGCCCCTATGGAATGGCCCAGCCCATTTGTTTTGATTTTTCAATTTTCGCTCGTTTTATTCTCAAATGTTTTCCTGAGTATAAAAACATGAATTTAAATGATTAAGAAAATCAAATTCACCATTAACATTAAATATAAAAATTATATCAAAATATTTTTACTTTAAGCACCTATCACGAAATACTAACAATGACTTCCAATATTATCATCGTGTCAAAGGGTTATTATTTTATCAAATATTCTACAAATACACTTGAGGAAGAAAAAGCATGATTTTATGTAGGGCTATTCATAACTGGGTACCCGAAATTGCGAATACCCAAAATTGCGGGTACCCAAATCTTCGGGTATAAAAATGTCGACCCGTGACCTGACCCTTGAGTATCGGGTACTCGTATTTTCGGGTCACAGGGTACCTGAATTAAATTTGTGCAATTTTTTTTTACAAATCATATAATTTATAGTGATTCATAAAAACATAATCCAAATATAAAGTTTAGAAATCCAAATTACATAATCCAAAGATAAAAACTGCAAAAAAATACAACTAAACATAAAACATATAGTCGTGTACTCATCAATCATCATGGCATGGTGTAAGGTCCGAAACTTCGTTTGTTGGTTGCTCCAAAGTAAATCTTGCATCTCTACAAAAAATAAAAAAATAAAAAAATTCAAAAATACAAAGACAATGTATGTTTAGAAATATAAAGATTTAAATATCTAAACTATATAAATAAATATTACAAAATAAAAATAATAATTTTGAAATCGAAAACTAACCTTCTTTCGTATTCTTCAATACTATAGTAAGCTCTCCGCTATCATAGTGGGGTCATGAGAAGCAAGAATCCAATCTTGAGTACAGATAAAAGCTTCCACGAACTTAGGAGTCAAAGAAGTGCGGAAGGAATCAAGGACACGTCCTCCCATGCTAAAAGCGGACTCTAAAGCAATGGTAGAAACTGGAATCGCAAGTATATCTCATGCCATTGTCATAAGAATAGGATAACTGTTTGCTCGTGCAGACCACCAAACCAAGATATCAAAACTATCATCATTATCACGAACACATTTATCCCCCAACCAAGATATCAAAACTATCATCATTATCACGAACACATTTATCCCCCAAATATATGTCTAGCTCAGTTGTGAAGTATCAACTAATTCTGTCTCAATCACATAGTCCTTCCTCAAATTTGTTCCTTTTAACCTCCTTATTTCTCGCTTTAATTTGTTCCTTTTAACCTCCTTATTTCTCCCTTTAATTCGTTGACACAAGACATTAGAGTTGTTAGGATCATAAGAACGCTGAACAATCCACTCAACATATCTTAACTTAGGATCAAGAACCGAAGCAATGAATATCAACACATTTGCCCAATATTTAGTCATCAACATAATGATTAATTGTATACCCAATATCATATATTTCTTCCACAAAGGTATCCCAATCCCCAATCCTCATCATTTTTGAATGTCTTCCTAAACATCATCAACATAATGATTAACTGTATACCCAATATCATATATTTCTTCCACAAAGGTATCCCAATCCCCAATCCTCATCATTTTTGAATGTCTTCCTAAACATCAAAGCACTTTTAAGCATGGAATAGGTGGAATTCCACCTTATTTCAATGACCAAACATGACCTTTGTGTTTTATATTCTCCTCTTTAACACAATATTTAAACTTTTGAAGCCTTGTAGGGAAAGAGCTCACAAATTTCACAGCAGCAACCAAATTCAGAATTTGTGCAGCACATCTCATATGCAAAAATTCAGCATTAAACACAATTCCATCCCATAGTCAAGATCCTCTTAAGACCCCATTCTAGTAGACACTTTTCAACAGCCCTACTGATAAGCTTCCTAGAATGACCAGCAATTGGGTAAAAGTTAATGATCATTTTATGTCCAAGCATCATCTATGAAATGGGTCGAACGAAAAACTGGAACCCAGTAAGCTAGGATATTTAATTATTTTGGGTCGAACGAAAAATCGGAACCCAGTAAGCTAAGGCTCGATTTTTCAAAGTCCCAAAACATAAAATATTGCCTTGATTTTGAAATTCTTATCTCGAGAAAATGAACGCCACATCTAGTAAGTTAGGACGTAGCACTCCAAGTTATCAAGAATAAGTTTTATTTGAAAATTCGCACGTTTTGATTTTGAAAGCGATGCTCGATGGCACAGGTTTAATGAGAAAAATCGGAACCTAATAAGTTAAAGCTCGAATTCCTCGAAGTTTCTGAACTCGAATCATGTTTTATTTCAAACCCTTGAGCAAAAATGGTTTTAAAACTTCAATGATGTTAAGACATGATTTTCTTAGACAAATAAAATGCCATAGGATAATAGTATACAAGATAGAGAAATGATACGTAGACAAGGTATTATACTAATGCATCACAACCAACCAATACGAGTCACGCAATACAAATCACGCAATAGTACTAATTACAAGGTATATGATTCCACAACCAACTATTGAAGAGTATGAAGTAAAATAATATATCAAACAAAATTAACATGAATAACAAAAAGATTAAAAAGGGACTTTAAATCGTCACGTGGGAAACAAATAAAAGTGAAAAGAAATAATCATTGTAAGCAAGATAAAATAAATGAATAATATATATATATTTGAAATGAAAAAACATGTGAAGGTTTTTTTTTTGAAATAAATAATATAAAAGCATTTAGAATAGATACTATACATATATAAATTTAAAATACAACAATGCGTATATAAGAAGTTTGAATTAATGCTTACATAAAAATTTCTAAAAAACAAATAATATAAATATATATATATACATAAAAGTTTTAAATAATACATAAAGAGAAACTTAAAATAAATAATGTATAGAAATAATTTAAACTAACTAATATATGCAAGTGTTCAAAATAATAATAAGTTTAATATAAATAGCAAACATAAATGAAATTTAAATAGAAGAGTTGTAATAGACAATATATAGAAATATTTAAAATAAATGTTATATAAATCCAATATATAAAATAATATATAAAAGTTTAAAATGAAATACAAAAATAAAAAAAATTATTCGAAAGGTTAGATAAATGAATACATTAAAACAGGTAAGGTACCAGATTAACAACAAAGCAATATTTTAAGGCAAATCAGTGAATAAATAAACCATTAGAATCAGATTAGGGATCAAAACGAGGCGCGCGTGAACTCAGGGGGATTAAAAACGCAAATATTCCAATTTCCAAAACACAGCATTTTAACGGGGACCAAGTTGCAACCATACACAAATCCCAGGGAAAATATGAAAATACAAAAGAAATGTAAAACAGTGTACAATCGAACGTCAATGCAAAATAAAAGGGCCTATCACACAAATTTCCTTTGAGAACCAAAACCCGCAGGTCCACTCAGGTGCCGAATCGGGTCAAAACGGGTATGGGATCGGGTCGTTAATACAGCACCGTTTTAGGGCCACTGAAACAAGCTCTAAACGGTGCCGTCTTGAGTGTCCTTTGAGAGCTAATAACCCTAGATCAAAAGTTATCAGACCATTTGAGATTGAAACATAAAAACCAAACAAAAATAAAATAAATAAATAAATAAAAAAACCTAATCCGAATCCCTTCTAAACCGCCTACTTCGAGCCAAAACTCAAGGCCATCCGACCGCCCTATGCCTCAAATCGGCGATGGGTTCCTTTCGAAAGGCTCATCTGGCTCCATTTTGGGTGGGTATTCAAGGGATCACCGCTTCGAGTCTCGTGAACTCCAATCCGACTCCGATTGCGACAGAGAGGACGAGGACTCCAGTGGCCAGTTCGTCCAGGTAAACCTCTTATACCCTCTCGTTTTATTTATCTAATGAACAATGAAAGGGTGAAGAAAATGGAAACGAATCCAAAAAAGAAAAAAAATCACCTCTTTCAAAAACTTGGTTCTTGATTGATTTCGTTTCTGCTACAAGTGTTTTCTGATTCCTTTTTGTTTTCTTTATTTTTGTGTTACATATGTATTCTGATTCTTAGAAGAAAAAAGGAAGAAGAAGCCCTTTTTGCTTCCGTTTACCATGGCTTTATAGCCGAATGAAAAGAGAAAAAGAAAAAATATGGCCACTATTCGACTTTCTTTTTACTGTTTCTACTCCTATGCACTACTGTTTCTCTGTTTTCTCTGCTCTGCCTGTTGCCCTTCTTTTGTTGCTGTCGTTTCTTCATTTAATGCTTGCAGGTGGCGGTGATGCGATAGGAGTGGTGACCGGCCTCTGGTGGTGGCTTCAGAAGGCCCTAGGTGCGCCGCACCTAGGGTTTGACCTTTGCTCAGCAGGCTTGGGGAGAAACGAGCTTAGGGTTAGGATGGGCTAGGTCAATTTGGTATTGGGCTGCTGTTTGGGCTTGTCTTGGGTGTTAGTTTAGGTGGGCTTCGAGGTTATTGGGTTCTGATGTAAAGGCGCACCTAGGGTTTGACCTTTGCTCAGCAGGCTTGGGGAGAAACGAGCTTAGGGTTAGGATGGGCTAGGTCAATTTGGTATTGGGCTGCTGTTTGGGCTTGTCTTGGGTGTTAGTTTAGGTGGGCTTATTTTGGTTTTATTTATTTTTGTATTTGTTTTGCTTAATTGGGCAAAAAATAAAGCCCATTTAGAAATTGAGCCGAGCTTCAAGTAAAGCTTTTTTTGCCTGAGCCCAGCCCCGCCCGAATATGAAACTTAAAAAAAAACTGATTTTTTCACTGTTTTTGTTGTTTTTATTATTATTTTCTTGCTATTTTTTCCACTATTTTGCTACCATTTCACAATTATATTACTACTATTTTTTTGTTATTATTTTGATATTATATAACTCTTGTTTTATTGTTATTTTTGTTACTATTTTTCACATTTGCTTGTTAAGTTACACTGATATTAGTTTTATTTAAGTATATATATATATATATATATATATTAATTATTTTTAATTTGTTGGGAAGTATTTGTTTTTCTTATTTTTAATATTTTTGATATATTATATTTTTTTAAAAATTATATAAAAATAATATGGGTAGGCCGGGCCTGGCCGAACCTGAGTTTTAGTATTTTTATCCAGGTTGGGTTTGGACAAAATTTTAAACCCATTTTTCGAGATGGGCCCGACTTATAGACATCTCTACTCAAAGTCAAATCATATCTTACTAAAATTTTTAATTAAATTTTTATATGATAAATTATTTTTAAATTTTAAAAAATATTTAATTTTAGAATTTTTTTAAAATTTATGATCCATTTTTATAATACACATGAATGTCACGTGGAGTTTTCCAATTAGATTGAAGTGTCACGTGGCACATTCTAATTTTGATGGACTAAACTGATTAACAAGAATGTAGTTTTAAGTGTCAATTTAGATTAAAAAAAATCAAGTTCATAATAAAAATAGGAATGTAGTTTTAAGTGTCAATTTAAATTAAAAAAAAATCAAGTTCATAATAAAAATAAAAATAATTTAAGTTTTTCTAAGGTTTCATCGAGGTCTCTCCTACTGTTAAAGTGTTCATCATTTTCATTTAAAAAAAAAAAAACCATGACTATAAGTTTGGAGTGCATTTAAGGTTTATGTCTAGATAAGCATCGGAAGATTTTTTTTTATTTTTTATCATAGATTCTACTAGCTTTTGGGATTATTATTACGTATACCAAATATGAGAATAAAAAAATTCGGTAAAAGTATATAAAGGTTGTCATATTAAGAATTAAATTGTTTTTTTATATTTACTTAAAAAATAGTTAAATTAGATTTTATATAATAGATTAAGGAGTAAATTAATTTTTTTGTACAAAAATCATCTATTTTTATTGTTAAAAATCGACTTTTTTTATTAAAATAACCTAAAAAAATTAATTAATTATCAAAATAACCCACATTTTTAATTAAATACAAAAATAACACAAAATCTACAGTAAAAGTTGGTGGAGCTAAATTATATGGCGCCACCAAGTTGCCACGTCAGTAAGGGACATAAAAATAATTTTTTAGTGGAGCCATGTTGAATGGCGCCACCTATATAAAATACAAGGGAAATGCTGTAAAATCTGGAAAATTGGGGGCTTTTAAAACAATTTCCCATTTTTGGTGGAACAATTTTAAATGGCGCCACCACCTGTCACTCTCTGCCCGTTTCAGTTTTTTTAAACTTTTTTTTTAAATTTTGTCTTTTTCTTTAATTTTTTTCTTTTTTGAAGTTTTATATTTTTTTATTATTTTATTTTGTTTATTTAATTCATATTATTAATTTTAAAAAATTTGTAATGTATATTTAAAATGTTTTATAATATATTTTGTAAAATTTTAAATATTACTTTTAAATTATTTTTTTAAATTTAGATATATATTTTTGAAATTATTTTTTATAAATTTTAAATGTATATTTTTCAAATTATTTTTGAAATTATTAGTTTTATAATATTTGAAATGTATGTTTAATATTTTATTAACTTTACATTAAGATTTGAAATTATTAGTTTTATAATATTTTTCCACATTTTATAATATTTTAAATGATTTTAAATATTTTTTTAATTTTACATAGAATTTTTTAAATTATGATTTTTATTTATTTTTAAAAATATTTAACCTTTTTTAATTTTTTATAAAAATTTTATTTAAAAATTTTAAATGTTTAAATGTTTTAATTATTAAAAATATGTTTAATATTTAAAAAAATAATATTTAAAATTTAAAAAAATTAATTTGAAAAATATACATTTAAAATTTATAAAAAAATAATTTCAAAAATATATATCTAAAATTTAAAAAAATAATCTAAAAATGATATTTAAAATTTTAAAAATATATATATTATAGAACATTTCAAATATACATTACAAATTTTTTAAAATTAATAATAAAAAATAAATAAATTAAATAAACAAAAATAAGAAAAAATATAAAACTTCAAATAAAATAAGAAAAAAAATTAAAAATCTTAATTTAAAAAATTCCATGTAAAATTAATAAAATATTAAACATGCATTTCAAATATTATAAAACTAATAATTTCAAAAATAATTTGAAAAATATACATTTAAAATTTATAAAAAATAATTTCAAAAATATATATCTAAAGTTAAAAAATAATTTAAAAATAATATTTAAAATTTTAAAAAATATATTATAAAACATTTTAAATATACATTACAAATTTTTTAAAATTAACAATATAAATTAAATAAATTAAATAAACAAAATAAAATAAGAAAAAATAAAAAACGTCAAAAAAGAAAAAAAATTAAAGAAAAAGACAAAATTTTAAAAAATTGGCTGTATTTCCTTCTATTTTATTATGCCTCTTGCTGACGTGGCAAGTTGGTGGCACCATATAATTTGGCTCCACCAACTTTTACTGTAGATTTTAGATTATTTTCGTATTTAATTAAAAAGGTGGGTCATTTTGATAATTAATTAATTTTTTAGGTTATTTTAATAAAAAAACCTTAAAAATCAGTTCATATATGTCAAAAACAATAGAAATAAATATTTTTTTTCAATAAAAATAATTAGTTTACTTTTTAATTTTATAAAAACTAGTTTATATTTTAATTATGTTACAATTTATGAAAGGGGCAAAATATAGTGTATAAATTGATGAATCAGAATTTGGATTCCATCCTCTGCTCTTCTTTTTAATGTTTATTTTATTCGTAATATCACCTGAGGTTCCTTTTTTCATCATTCTCAAAGTGGATATTCACTCTTCTGAAGCAAAAAGTAGAGAATGGAAAAGCAACACATTATGATTACATAACAAAGTTTAAGTCTGTTTGGTTGGAATATTACAAATAAAAGTATTCAGAAATAGGAAGTAACTTTTGATTGAATTAAATAATACAGTTTGGAATTGCATTCATCTATGTCTCGTGATCAAAAGAGACTTGAAATCAGGATCAGCCCATTCTATTGATTCCAACAACTCCATTAGCCCTAGAAACGTAATAGCAGGTTCAAGTGGTGAAGATGGTCCAACTTGGGGAAGTTTAAAAGGCATCCTTTCTAATTTCCAACAACATATTACAAAAAGCCCTTCAAGAGATTCACAAATCATTACTGCATCAACACTGCAAATGCTCTTCAATTCAGATAAATTTGTCAATGACATTTTCTTCAATCTTGGAACACAAAATTCCATGGTAACCCTTCCTCTTTCCTCGGATGCTATTATTTCCTCCAGTTGGTCACAATTCGAAACCTCAAGCTCTTTTAAATTTGGCAGCACACAGTATGGAGAGAACATCCTTTTTAATTTCGGACAACATTTTACCTCAACCCATTCAAGAGATTCACAAATCATTACTGCATCAACACTGCAAATGCTCTTCAATTCAGATAAATTTGTCAATGACATTTTCTTCAATCGTGGAACACAAAATTCCATGGTAACCCTTCCTCTTTCCTCTGATGCTATTATTTCCTCCAGTTGGTCACAATTCGAAACCTCAAGCTCTTTTAAATTTGGCGGCACACAGTTTGGAGAGAACATCCTTTTTAGTTTCGGACAAGACATTACATCAAGCCATTCAAGAGATTCACAAATCATTACTGCATCAACACTGCAAATGCTCTTCAATTCAGGTAAATTTGTCAACGATATTTTCCTCAATCGTGGAAGACAAAATTCCATGGTAACCCTTCCTCTTTCCTCTGATGCTATTATTTCCTCCAGTTGGCTCCATTCAACAGCAAGCCATTCTAAATTTGGCGGCACAAAGTTGGGAGAGAACATCCTTTTTAATTTCGGACAAGATGTTACCTGAAGCCATTTAAGAGATTCACAAATCATTACCGCATCAACACTGCAAATGCTCTTCAATTCAGGTAAATCTCCCAATAACATTTCCTTCAATCGTGGAAGACAAAAGTCCATGGTAACCCTTCCTCTTTCCTCTAATGCTATTATTTCCTCCAGTTGGTTACATCCCCAAACCTCAAGCGCTTCTAAATTTGGCGGCACACAGTTTGGGGAGAACAACCTTTTCGTATATTTTACATTACTTATTTCAAGAATTTTAAGAGAGGGAAAGTCGCGAAGTGAATTACTTATTTCAAGAATTTTAAGAGAGGGAAAGTTGCGAAGTGAAGTTTGGAAAAACCTGGAGAAAATCGGGTATTCTTCTTCATGAGACTCGAAAGAGGAATCACAGACAATCAATTGCTCAATGTGACGTGGAAGCATAATCTGATTGGGATAGACAATACCAACCCGTAATTCAACCGTTTTTGATGGAAAAATTTCCACATGCCATCCTCTTTCACCCACAATGATGGAGTATTGACGAGGCTCTTCTCGACCTTGAAAAGCTTGGAAATACAGGCTGAAGTTGTGAAAGTCGTAAAACGCTCCTTCAAAGGTTTCCAATTTCTTCAACACACCAACCTCTTCTCCACTTATGAACGCTTGAACTTTTAATTCTTGAAGGCAAGAAGGTCTGGGGAATATTCCATTCGGGATCTCACCTATGTTTCTAGTTCTACAATTTAGATTTAGGCACTTGAGGCTCGACAAGTTTTGCATTCCTTGAGGGACTTCCTTGATAGCTGTTCCTCCAAGATCCAACTCCTTTAAAGCTCGAAGATTTGACAATGATGGCACATACTCTAATAAAAAACAATCAGCAAGCAACAACGCAGTGAGATTCTTCAAATTTGATATGGAATTTGGGAGACTCTTAATATAATTCCCAGAAAGATCAAGAACCTTGAGTCCATCCATATGGCTGAAGAAACCTTCCGGAATACTCTTTATACCACACCTACACAGCAACAATGTTGTGAGCATCGGACACTTCGGTGGTGACATTTCCAGGGGATACAGGACTTCTAACTCCCGATTCTTCATCAATGAAACCTTTTCCAAATCCTCACTCCATTCTTGCACATTTGGTGGCTCCCTTAATCCCATTCCTGCTTTTACAAAAAATCGAGGTTTTGCACTTGTGATATGTAATGCCATATCCCTTACAAGATCGTGCATCTTTACACATCTTTCATCTTTAGTTTCAGAAAAAACTTCTAACAAACAATTGTTTAAGAGTCTATTCATTATTGCACGACCCCTGTCAAACTCTGCCCGCCTGCTATCCATTTCTTCCACAAGCCCTTCTGCAATCCAAAGTCGAACAAGCTGTCTCTCCTTAATTCGCGAATCTTCAGGATATAATGCACAACTGAGGAAACAATGTTGAAGTTTTGGATCCTTCAAACGATCATAACTAAATCGCAACTGCTGGAACACCTCTTCTTCCAATCCATTAACACTTTTTTTGCGATCACTTAGTTCCTTTAGTGCATTCCTCCATTCAAAAAGGTCATCAATGTCCTTCATGCAAGAAGCTACAGTAATTACTCCCAATGGCAAACCCCCACAACGCTTAGCAATCTTTTTTGCAATTGGTTCCACCCCTGGAACATTTAGAATATCTCGACCTACCTTCTCAGAGAACAAGTTCCATGCCTCTCCTTTCACCAAAGGTTCTACTTTAATTGGTCTACAACTCATTTTTCGACACAAGTCAAATGATCGTGTCGTCAACACTAATTTACTCCCAGTAGATGGCTCAGGAATTCCAACCTTCTCAAAGGAAACCTCTTCCCATATATCGTCTAAGATCACCACAAACCTACTCGTCCGAGACAATGTTTCAAACAGCATCCCTGCCCTTCTTGTTTCACAATGGTCACCACAAAAAGTTACTTTAATTTGACTTGCAATGTCCTTCTGTAGCTTAGCAATACTCATCTCCTTGGATGCAGTGATCCAAATCACAACATCGAACTTCTCCCTCTCTTGTAAGAGTTGATTGTTTATAAGTTTCATGATGCTTGTTTTCCCCACACCACCCATCCCCCAAACTCCAATCTTTCCAACCTCATCATCCATCAAGCACTTCCATATCTCTTCCATACTGGCCTTTGTACCTTCACCTGATAATCTTGTTGTAGACAAAACCTGTCCAGTCCATTGAGGATATGTTTGACATAACTTTGCTGATATATTTTTAACAATGTCTCCAATCAATTCTGATTCATGCCTACAAAGATATAAAAATTTAATTTTTAATTAAGAAATTGATTGATATGGAAATGAAGTTAAATGATCAAGGAAAAAATTAAGATGTGAAACGCATAGTACTCTACGGAATAAATTTAGGATACACTTGAAGGACTTGAGTTTATAGTTTTTCTGGTGTTCTTGCCTTATTTGCCTTATAACACTAGAAAATAACAATTTTCCAATTTTGTCCATATATATTAAAAAACAACTAATTCAAAAAAAAAAATTGTAATCATTAAATTTACAAGTAAATTGAAGAAAAAAATACCTATTATTTGAGTGCCATCCCTTGATATTAGCCACTTCAGTTAAAGCATTTCTCCACCTTTGGATCTTTGCTTCATCTTCCTTGTATCTCTCTTCATGTTTGGCAAAAGCTGCTTCAACTTTCCCTTTTTGTTTTCTTAAATCAGATGGATCCACGCCATAGAAAATTGGAAATACTTTATGACCATTCTCCTTTTTTTGTTTAACAATCTCAGCAAGTTCCTCCAAGCACCAACTTGAAAAGACATAGTTTTCCGAGAAAACGATTACTGAGCACCATGATTGTTGAATTGCTTTCATGAGCCCAGGTGAAATCTCTTCACCGGCCTCCAGCTTTGGATCATCCCTGAAAGTGACGATTTTGCTCCTCCACAAAGCATCATAGAGATGGTCAGTGAATTTAAGACGAGTATCTTTACCGCTAAAACTCAAGAATACCTGATATTCTTTTTGTCTAGGAATAGTCGAGGAAATTGAGGGTAAAGAGGACATAAGGAAGTCTGAGAAGGAAAAAGATAGAACAATCTAGTTTGGGAAAACCAGAAAATAAGGTGGCTCAATATGCAGAAAGAAACTAGAAACAGACCAAGTAAAGGAGCATCAAGAAAGCGAAAGCGGACACAGGTTTCTAAGCAATTTCTCTATACATTTCCTACCCTTTTTTTTTTTTTTTTCTTCAAAACGAATCTTCATAACAATAGCTATGAAAAGTGTGGTGGTGGTAGTTTTTCAGGAAGAATCGTCCAAGGTGAGGGCAGAATTGGTTGCTTTGTCCCCAAAGTGGAGGCTGCTTTAATTAGAAAACGCTAGTGATGAAGTACGCCCTCTAATTACCAATTTCTTTTTCCTTTCTTTTTGGTTCAAACACCTTTTTCATTTCCGTCTGTGAAGTGTGAAGTAAAGACAATTGGATCCAAACAATTTTCAAACTCAATCATCAAACCAACATAAAGATGACAGTGTAATTACTTCTGGAAATTTTGGGCTCATTGCAGCCAGTTTAAACTGGAAACATCGGCCCAACAATATAAAAACCCTTCCCTTTTTACAGTATTCAGCCCAAAGTAAAAGACTAAGAAAATCCCTCTACTTTGAACCCCAGCCAACAGTCCCCATTTTTTTTTCCTTTTTTAATAGAGAGGAAAACAACAAACAAAATCTAACTCGATGAAAGGGAGGTCCAATGTGATCCCATTTAAGACTGTCTCTTAGCTCATCTAGTAAATCTTCTAGTATCGGAATCCTTGATGAAGTCGAGTCCTTTCTTTGCTAAACTATCAATTACACTGTTAACTTCACGCAATCCATGATGAAACCCAACTTGTCATAGTTGTTCCTTAAGTTTGCTTACAACATGCACCAACTTTAGGTTTCTAGGTAATTTCTCTATACATTTATTTCTTCGAAACGAATCTCTAGAATAATCTATAAAAGCGAGTAGTGGTGGAAGTGTAACAAGTCAATTACAAGAAAGAAAATGATCATAAGTTTTATTGATGGTATTCTCTTATATATAATATATAAGAATAATAGTTTTTAAAATCAATTGTAATCTCCTATAATGAAGAAGGAAGCATTAAAAAAATTAAAGAAAAAGGTGAATAACATATTAAATATATATAAATTATAGTTTAATGTGTAATTGTATACATGAAATTTTAATTTGATCCAATTCTTATAAATTACTAATACAATTATAGATATAACATCATTTTATATTTATATATTGCATATATAAATAATTATATTTATTCAATATATTGATGCATTTATTTCTTTAAATGTGTATGATTAAATCAAAATCAAAGTTCACGTATACAATTACACGTTAAATTAAAATTCATATATAATTTTGAGATTTATCTTAAAATTTAATAGAAATACTATAAATAAAATTTAAAATATAATATTTTATCTAAATTAAAAAAATTAGGCTCTTAAAAAAAACTTCCAAGTTACTTGAAAAGAATAACACCATTCAATTATGAATTTCATCAAAACATCCCAAATCATACAACAATAACATACACGAGGGTCGTTGTGTGAGTTTGCCTTATTTGTATTGAATATTATGGCAGTAATGAGGGGTATGCGAGTGTAGTCGTACGCGAGTGGCTAGTTTCTTTAGATGGTTCTTTTGCTGTTCGGCGTCGTACGGTGCATTGATGTGATGCGACAGGAGCTGACGCCCATATTCGGTGGAAAAGACATTCTTGCAGGTTTATCGACCGATCTTTACAGTGACTTGTTTTGATGTTTACTTTTTCTTGCGTTTTTCTTGGTGTTTTACCTGAAATTTTTAAAGATGAATTATAAAAATAATCACTTTTATTTGTCTCATATTATATTTTAGTCATTTATTTACGCTTTAATCACTTATGTTATTATTTTGTTACAAAGTGATCACACTTCCATTAAGTTTTGTTATTTCCTTAATGGTAATCTTACGTGGCAGTCTAATTGGATTTTAAGTGCCAACCTGGATTTCCTAATGGGATGAAAATAAAATTTTTATTAAATAAATTTAATTAACTAAAAATTTTAAACCCTAAATCTTAGTTAAAATACTGTTCATCTCTCTTTTTTTTACTTTTCTTTTTCAATTGATTAAAAAAACTATTATCATCAAAATTTCTTTTTCACATACAAAAATAAAAGAGGATTCAATAGAGAATCCAAATATGTCTTCTTTACCGACAAATTTATGTTCTAAGACTTAAAATGAAGTGGTTGTCGACAAATAGGAAGATGGTAATCGTTTTTATTCCTAATCATTGTATTTTCCAATTCCTCACGTTCTTGAATAATTGGTTTCTCAATCCAAAATTTTTTTATTTGAATCAGCTTATTTGTTCACAATCCCTTTGTGGGTATCCCTTTTTCTGACTAGAAATTCATATAGTTGTTAATATTCATATAAAAAATTTTAATTTAGGGTTTTCATTAAACAATAAAAAAAATCAATCTTTTGTTTTTCAGTATTGAATAAAAGAGATTGAGGAATGCAAAGATGATATACTGAACCCTCCATTGATAAATGTGAATTACACAATTCGTGTTATCCGAAAATCCGAATAAGAAAAGGCAAAACTACGCCATTTTGATAAATTTTTACCTTTTCCAAAGTTAAAAGTCAAAACCATTAAGTTAAAAGGCAAAACTATGTTGTTTTGATAAATGTTTACTCATTAAGTTAAAAGGCAAAACCATTATATTGTTTATGTAGTTAAATAATTGTATACTTTGTTTACTAGTTAAATAATCGGCTCATGTAAGTACAACATTGAATATAAATAATAGGATTCGTTAACTCGACTCGACTTGACTCGAAATTTTTTGACTCGATTCGATCCGATTCGAAAAAAATTCAAATTGAGTTCGGTTGCTAAAATAGGACTCGTCAACTCGACTAACTCGAAATTTTTTGACTTGATTCGGCTCGACTCGATCGAATACTCACCCCTACCCAACATAACGATGAAATCAACGACTTAATGTTAAAATCAACACGTTGCCTTATTTATTGAAGTTAATTAAAAATATGAATAAAAATATTTCTAAAATAATAAGAAAACTAATAATATTATTGTAATAAGAATTCATAAATAAATAAATAATGCAAATAATGATATAATTAATGAAGAACATTAAAATATAATATTAGAATATTAGAATAATAATAAAAATAATATTTACAATAAAAGAAAATAATAGAAATAATGTACTAATAATATAATAAGAAAAAGAATATATTTATAACAATAATAGAAAATAACAATATGTACATAAAATATATATATATATGTGTACATATATAAGTTAATAATGATGGAAAGAAAATAATAAAATTAACAATAATAGTAATAATAGTGTGTGTATATACAAAATCATATAATAATAAAGATATAAAATCAATTAGTTTATATATTATGATAATAATAAGGTAAAAAATAATAAGAGTGGTAATATTGATAATAATAACAATAAATATGTATGTATATAATAGTAATATTTAAGATAAAATAAAAAAATAAAAATAAAAAAGGCTAAATTCGAAAATAAAATAAAAATAAAAAAAGGACTAAAATTGAAGGTTAAACAAAGTTTTGGGGCAATTTTGAAAATAAAAAAGGAATGGGAGGACCAAATTGAGGTGTGCGCGAAACATAGAGGGACCAAAATGGGAAATACCCCCACCTCCAAAACACGCAGCATGAAGAGGACTAAATTAAAGTCCAAAATAAATTTCTGGGCCAAAATAAAAAATTAAAAAACTTAATTACAAAACCACAAAAAAGCGGAAGGACTAAGACTATAAATAGCCCATCACATCAAAACGCGCGGATCTTGAGGAGGGTTCGGGTTGGACGAATCGGGTCATGCATAAAACGGCGTCGTTTTGGGTGTTAATGGCCAACCCCAAAACGACATCGTTTTAGGGGGCTATAAAAGTTAGGTTTTTGAGAAAAAAAATCATTTGTCTTCTCTTTTAAAAAAAAAACTTTGAATGCTCTCCCCCTCCTCTCGGCCTGGGTGATTTCCAGCCTCAACTTCGGTCGCCGTCTGTCGCCGACCACTGCCGCAGGTGGCCGGAATTTCAAAAGGTAATTTTTTTTTTACTTCGAATATATATATATATATATATATATATATATATGTATATGTATTAGTAGAAAAGAAAAGAAAAGAAAGAAAATAAAAAAAAATAAAAGGAACCGATTCAAAAATTAAAAAAAATAAAAAAGGATGAAATCACCTGTAACACCCTGAAAATTTCTACAGTAAGATATTATCCTTGATATAGTAAAATAAGGAAATAAAGTCACAAGAAGAGGAAATTTGAGTTATGTCATTGGGAAGTACATTATGACATATTAATTCAAGAAAGGACTAAATTGTAAAAATGGGAAAAGTTTTGTTGCTCAAGAGTAAATACTCAAAATTTAAGGGGTTAAAGTATAAATATGGAAAGTTGAAGGACCAATAGTGCAAATATTTTAGGGGTGGAATAATCTAGAAACTAAGGAAAATGGATGAATTAGGACCAAATTGAATAGGTGAAGAATTTTGAGGGACTAAATTGCAATTCTACCCAATTAAGTGATGACTCAAGGATGGAATTTTAAAAGATCATAATGGGCAAAATGGTCAATTGGAAGAGAGAGAAATCTAGAAAGTAATTATGATGTTGATGATATTTTATAATTATTTTATTAGAAAAATATTATTTTATTAATATTTAATAAGATATTTATTATTATTTTATTATTTTATTTAGTATATATATGTGTGTGTGTGTGGAAAGAAAAAAAAAGGACAGAAGGGGGAAACGAAACAGAATAGCAAACGGGAAAGAAGGGAAGAAAAAGAGAAGGAAAAAGAAAAAAGAGAAATTGAGGATTTAAAGCTTGAATGTTTAATAAGTAAGTCAATTAAGCCCTTTTCTTTTAATTTTGATGTTTTAAAAGCTTTAAAACAAAGTCTTGTTGAGATTAAGTTGATATTTTGATAGTTCATAGATATCTAAGAGTAGTTCATGTTGAGCAAGAAGATGAAATAGGGGTTTAATTGATAGAATTTTAAGTTAGAATGAAAAAGAGGATTAAATTGTAAAAGAGGCCATAATTTTATATAGTAGGGATTGAATTGGAAGAAGTTTTAAATTTGAGTTCTAATATGAACATTGGATGGTTAAGTTAAATATGGGAAGAGATTAAGTAGAAATGAAGTATGAATTGAGTTGTAAAAGTAAGTAAACTCAGTTAGGATTTAATTGCAAAATAAACTATAAGAAACAGTTTTGGGCAGCAACATAAGCTTAACTTTGAAAAATCACCAAAAATGGTAGAAATCGAATTATAGGATGAATAAGATATGAAATTAAAGCTTATTTGGTCTATTTTCATATAAAAGAAACATAGAAAGTAAAGGAATTCTGTATTTTGAGATCTTTATATTTTTGTGAGACTAGTTCAGAAAAATTTAGGGATCCTCTGTTCTGACTTGGGAAAACCATTAAAAATTGTATAAAAATAATTTTGAGACATAATTTATATGGTTAGATTCCTGAATGAGTCTATTTTCAATAGAAATAAACGAGAACATCATTTGAATTCTGTACAAAGAGATAATTATATTTTACCGAAGAGTGGTCAGAACTATCAAACAGTAAAATAAGGGAGATTTTAATGAATAAACTATACTAATTGGCTAAACTAAAAATTCTAAAAATTTTATGGTAAGAAGATATTTGAGTCTAGTTTCAGGGAAAATTAGCGGACCTTAATTTGGAGTTCTGTAGCTCAAGATATAAATAATTTAGTGACAATGACTCAAATGGACAGTTTTGAAAATACATATAAGTAAATAGTGAAAGTTTGATAATGTTACTTATAAGCATGTTACATAAATTAAGGATGTGGAATGGAGAGGATGAGGAGGAAAATATGTATGAATATTCAACTAGCATGGATAATTTGTATGTTTTAAGCTCTGGGACTAAATTGAATAAAAGTAAAACTTTTTGGGCAATTTTGTAAAAATGTCAAAAATGATCAAATTGCATGTAATGGATTATTTTATTATTTAAATTACAAAATTGAATGAAAATATTAATTTAAATCACGATCATGCTAAAACATGTTTTAGGGATTAAATTGAAAAGTGTTGAAATTATGGAAAATTCTGATATTTCATAAAGTACATGGGCTGTTATCAATATGTATAAGAATAATGGCTGTAAACAAGGATTAAATGACAATAATTTTATTTTTCCGAAATCAAGGATGAAATTGTAATTAATTAAAAGTTTTAAGGGTAAAATGGAAATTTTGCCTAGAGCATTAATTAAATGTGTTAGAATATGAAATGAATGAAAATGATGATTAAAAGAATATGAAATGAATGAAAATGATGATTAAATTAATTTATAAAGATCCGTGCAACTAAGATACGAGACTTGAACGTGAAAAAGAAAAGATATCGGATTAGTGAAATTATAAACATAAACAAGCAACGAGGTAAATTAGTGTAGCTTGAATTGTATTTTTAAATACATGAAATCTTGATATAATGAATTACTTGATTTAAGTTTATGAAGATATGGCAAGAAAATGATATTCATCTTGACATGTAAATATGTGATTATTTTTTATACGATGATACAAGAAAATTAAGCATGAAGAATAATAAAATTCAAGTAAAACATGTCAAGAAAAATAAGTACGCTTAGGGGGCAATATGTTTAATTTTAATTGGTTCTAAATATGAATGCTAGATGAAATAAAATATCCGATAAATAAATTAGTAACTTCGGTAATGCTCCGTAACTCTATTCCGGTGACGGATTCAGGTTAGGGGCGTTACATCACCTTTGGTTTCTGATATTGATTTCGTTTTTTGATTATCCTGTTTTGCTATTCGCTTGTTTTGGTATTGCTTGAGTCACCGTTTTTGCATTTGAAATTTATGGTTTTGTATTGATTATTCGGCGTAAAAAAAAAAGGAACCACTTACATTCATTTTTCGAATGGCTTTATAGCCAAATACAAAGCTTTTTCTCCCTTTTTTTTGGCTGTCTTTTCTTTCTTTATCTTGCAGGTGCAAGTGGCGCAAGTAGAGGAGCAGGTGGCGCAAATGGCGATGGTGTCAAAGGGGTGGTTGCGGCTAGTGGCTAGGGTTCTAGCTTTTCTAAAACCCTAGTTTGACTAATGGGTTAATTGGGTTTGGGCTTAGTTGGGTATTGGGTTTAGTGGACGCAGGCTGATTGGATTTTGGATCTGTTGGGTTTGGTTTATTTTTGGGCTGCTGGTATTTTAGTTTAGTAAGTTTATTTGGGTCCAAGCAAAAATTGCGTAGGTACAATGGGGTAATTAGAATTTGATTAGAACTAATATGCCAATTTTATAAATATTAGGGTTATGATCCCCAAGTTACACAACAAGATATCTTTTCTAATATCTCATCCTTAGAAAAAAGAGAGCAAATATTCTCTGAATATTTTGTGTGCTAATTTGGAAGATCAAATCTCTAATATCCGGAAAATTTTCAAGGAATTCATGAATTCAGGTATGCTTCCACATCTAGTTTTGTTCTTAATTTATTCTTAATGATTTGACGTGATAGATCCTAATTTATTCAATTTTATTTTAGTAACACATCTACCTTGGACCCTGCTTTCATTGCTATTCGACTACCTCCCAAACGAATCACAAACAAAACCATAACCCGACACACACCTCAACCAAACCCCATTCACCAAACTCATCACCACCATTCAGGCCCCTTTACTATCACCGTTACCGAACCTCTATAACCATATATTCGGTCAACCTAGCAATCGCTCATCTCACAAAGCACATTGTGGCAACAGTTTTTAGATCTGCTAGACTAATTTTAAAACACACATGGAGTCCGCACATATCTTTTTTAGTTAGGTGTAATTTTTCAATTAAAAGTGTACCTTTTTAATAAAATTTTAAAATCTTTTTTTTTTTAAATTTAGATTAAAGTGTAAAGTTACATGTGAGAAACATATTAATAATTTTACAATGTCTGATAATAATAATGGTACTATTTAATCATGCATTATCCTTAACTTCAAAATATCAATTAATTTTGATATTTAAAATAATTTCTCTCTTGTACAAGCATTTTGTTTTGAATTTTGTTTCTAAAAAATAGAATCACAACAGAAACCTGACAACAATTCTCAAATAATAATAAATTCATTTATCCATGAAAAAGGATATTCATTCTAGATAATAATTATCGATGGTCCCAACAAAAACCCAACAATAACTATCACTCCATAACATTATGTTTATTTTAGAAAAAATCATTTAAATTTCACAAACACATTTTTGCCGAAAAATGAAGAGCATTAGAAAATAAGTAGTCCGGATTACATGTGTTGGTTTTTTAGCAGAAAATTAAGGAGAAAGAAAAACGAATGCAAAGAAGTTTGAACAAGAAGAAAACTGAATTTGATGTCCAAAAATCAGATCTTTTTCATTGACTTGAGAAGCATTTATGTTAAAATGAAATATCACAGTTAATGTATAACTGCTCCCACAAATACATGATTAAAGCTTAACTAGAATTACGCACAAAATAGCTACATACCAGCTATAACATCAAACATAAATCAACAAAGTATAAATTACGAAGGAACTAAATCAAGTTACAAATGAACAAAATAAATAAAATGCTGCTGCTTCTCGGGTTCAGCTTGAATGTTGGTCTGCATGCTGGTTTCCTGTTGCATTGCAGGCCAAAGTTCAACAGCATCCTGTACCTTGCTTACCAATAAAGTAGTGCATATTCCTTTTAGTGCAAATTTTTTTAGGTGGTTAAAAATAGAAAATATATCAGAAAGGACAATGAATGACAGAAAATTCCTAAGAAAAGAGGTGAACTTGATGCTGAAATGCCAAAATTTCTGAGAAAAGAGGTGAACTTGATGCTGAAATGCCAACTATTGTTGGTTAAAATTCTATGAATATACTACATTCATGAACCGCTAGTGCAAGAGAATTAAACGATGAAGTCCAGTGACCAGAAATGAGACGAAGAAGGCCAATCTTATGAAACCAGACAATCAAGTAAAAGTCTCAAATGGCATCATATTAGTCATGCAGAGCTCAACTAGGAAAGTAAGCACAAATTAGATCATTACCACCAAGCACATTTGGTTCCACAGAGCTAATCACATGCAAACGTTTCACTAGAAAGAAAAAAGTTCTTCCCGGGTGAAAGTAAAACTTTCAAGGGTCAAAGAAATAAGTTGGCTACCTAGGCAGTAGACGCCAAGGCATTGGTCATGTCACAACAAGGACTTCAGGAAAGCAGTGCATGTAACACAAAGTTTGAATGCAGATCAACATTTTCCTTTGAATGACATCAAAGCAAAAATTATAAGCTGATAAAACGAAAGGAGATTAATGCATATTTGGTGTTTAATTCGGCCATACTAAAAAAGGACAATTCAATTCTGCTGAGCCTGAAATTACAAGCCAACAACAACTTATAGAGCATTCCGCAGCATTTCAAGTGTAGTGAGTATTAACATATAATACTCTGATGGCGAAGCACTAATTCCAGGTGCTGCGGGGCAAAAAAAAAAATTACGCAACAGGAAAAAAGAATTTCTTAAAAAAAAAAAAGGAACCCAAAAAGTTAATTTTTTTTCTCATAACATAGAAACTACTAAAACACAAAATGCACAGGTTTCTTCAATGCAAGAAGACGCTCTGAAATTAATTATCTGAAGCTTTTGATTCATTAAAAGCATAAACAATAAAGCTATGAAAGCAAAGTGTAGAAACCCAGAAAAGGAGAGGAGGGAGATGGAAAGAGGAACCCTAATTATTCTTCGAGGGAGATTAGTATTGGTCATTCCAAGGATCAATGGGTGAACATAAACAGGGAAACAGTTTCTGGGAATTGAGATAAAAAGGACTTCTTTTGCTCGAATCTCAAATTCAAGGGTGATGATGATGATGATGATTATGATGGAGAACAAAGCATAAAGATATAGTCAGTTCCCTCGACAACAATAAAGATCCAACAATAAACAACCATAAGGCAGTATATTAAATGAGCAGCTCCCTCGACAGCCAGAAATTTCACCAAAATTCCATCACTCATACCAGCATAAAGATCCAACAAAACAACCAAGGAAGAAAATGTAAAGCATAAAAAAGGAAGAAGAAGAAGAAGATTACAGAAAAACTTACAGAACGGATGAAGAAGGGAACTGGATGAAGAACAGAAGAAGGAGAAAGTCTAACCGTAGTTTGGAAAATCTTACAGAACAGATGAACGGATGGTGAGAGGGGAGGAAGATTTCCTGGAAAATGTCTTACCGATTAAAAATCTGTAAGACATTTTCATTAAAAAACTCAATCATTGTACCGTGTTTTAGAAAATATTTTCCCATGTAATTTATTTCTGCAATCAAACACAGTAAAACTAAGAAAATATTTTCCAGAAAATTAAATCCTTGCAAATAAACAAAGAGGTGTAATTTTAAAATCTTTAGTCTACAAAAGTGCACTTTTTTTAGAAATTTTTTTAAATTTAGATTTAAGAGCAAAGTTACATGCGAAAAACATATTAATAATTTTATAATATCTGATAATAATAATGGTACTATTTAATCATGCATTATCCTTAACTTGAAAATATCAATTGATTTTGATATTTAAAATAATTTCTCTATTTTACAGTCATTTTGTTTTGATTTTTTTTAAAAAAAATAGAGTCGCAACAGAAACCTGATAACAATTCTCTAAAAATAATAAATCTATTTATCCATGAAAAAGGATATTCATTCTAAATAATAATTATCGAAGGTCCCGGCAAAAACCCAACAATGACCTTCAATGTTATATCACTCCATAACATTATAGCGTAAATATGAATAACTTTGTTTTCAAAATTAGAGTTCCAGTGAAAATCGAAAATAATTCTTAAATAGATTTTAAAAATTTTATTTTCTTTCGCAATGAATAATTATTGGAAATCTTTGCGGAATCCTAACAATGACTTCTAATATTCTTATCGTGTCAAAGGATATCTTATTATTTTATAAAAATGTTTTACAAATACACATGAGGAAGAAAAAGCAAGATTTTATGCATGTTTGTGCTAAACGTTAATGATAATGATAGAAGTAAATCTATTAACTGTTAGTGTGTGCATGATTTTATTATATGCATGATTTTTAGAACGAATTTTTGTAATAAATTTTTATTGAACAATTAAAAATAATAAAAGATGGAAGAGAATCAAAAGAAATTTTTCTTTCTATATTTTGGTCTACTAAATAAATGAAATTTGATTTTTATTTATAAGATTTTTCGTATCTCTTCATAGAGATATATCTGTTCATTATAGATAATTGCATTTTTTTTGTAATAAATATAATTATTCAATTGATATGTATTTGAATAAATATAATTAAATAATAAAATTTTTAATAATAAAAAACATAAATGAACCCCATAAGTTTGATGGTCAAGGGTGTTCACTTATTGTCCTAAGTGCATGTGGATTTGAATCATTTTAGTTACGTTGGTTATTCAAGCTTTACCTTATTATTGTAATTCACCAAAATAATAATAATAATAATAAGACGATGATGATGATGATAAAATGGATGGTGAAAATAAAGGATGAAAATAATGCCAATGAGACTAATGGTATTTTGAGATTTGAAATCCACGAGTCAAGGAAGGTCTCTTCAATTTTTCGTTTTCTTCTCCTTAATAAATTTGCACACTTTGTTTGGTTACAAATATGATGGAAACCGGTCTTCCTTAGAGTCATCACTGTCCACTAACCAAAGTTAAATGCTTTCACTGCTTCAAACCCACAGATGGGTTAACGATTAAAATTTTAAGGGAAGATAGTGGGATGGGAGATGAGTAAAAGTTTTGGGGGATAATAGAAGAGAGTAAAATTTTGGGGAAAAATATTCAAAAAAAATTGGAGGGTGGGGAATGAGTTTGGGGTAGAGGGAGTTTAGGGTGGGAGAGGAGTACAAGTTTTGAGAGGAAGTGGGAGAGAGTAAAAATTTTGAAGTGAAAGTAAAAGCATTTAGGGGTTTAGGATAAAAATGTAAAATATTATAGTCTGATATTTGGTTTATTAGTATTATTCGAATTTGAAAACTCAACTCGATTTAAACTCAAATTTTAAAATTTTTTCGAGTCAAATCGATTTTTACTCACCCCTACTCAAGAGATATCCTTCTTAATTTTGAAAATTTTCTTACCTCAATTACTTAAAATGAATCACAAATGATTATTCCATTAACATTATAAATACTCTTCAATTTCGGTAGATTCCACAATAAAAATAGCCTTATTTGTGGTAGATGAAATTCCATGATAGACTTTCCTTTTTGAACCCATTCAAATTCTAATGCTAATATTTCCTCTAGCTTGTTACGTACACTTCGTTACCTAAGCTCTTGTAAATTTAGTGGCATATGCATTTTGGAGAGAATTTTTTTTTCATGTTTTCACAATTAGCCATTTGGAGACAACAATTGTTTTCACGTTTTTACAATTATATATATATAAAGAAATTTAAGAGAAGGGAACATGCTAAGATTAAGATAAACTTGAAGAAAAGTAGATATTCTTTATTATAATTGAGATTGCACTCCTTAGTGTATAACTCCCCAACATATGGAAGTATAATTTAATAGGTATAGATATTACAACCACATAACTTAATATATTGGATCAGAGCCAATGGTCTCTAGCACTAATGATTTTGAAAAATTATCATGTTTGAGTTGACAAATTTTGACAACAAATATATTTAGACTATGATTTATTTGATTGCAAATAATACGATATCACACACTACTAAAAAAGACACTAAAATGGATTTTCTCTCTATGCACTTATTTAATCAAAATTCACCATTTATATGTAAGTTGTAATAACATGATAAAATAAAATAAAATAAAAAAAGAAACGAAGGAAGGAGAGTTAGATGTTGTGGTTTTTATTTTAGTGAACTAAATTAAAATTTATGATTTAAATACACATTTGATTTAAGGGTTAAAAACATTTTAATTCTTATATTAAAACTTTTCACTATAATTTTTATTTTATTTCAATGTTTGAATTGTTATGGATTTATAGTATCACTTTAATTTTGAATAGTTTTTAAATAGAATTCTTTGTATTTGTACATATATTTATATTTTGATTGTAGTTGTAACTACAATCCTAATTTCATCTAGAAAATTCATTTAAATTATTTCAATATGAATAATTTCAGTTTAAATTATTTTTTTTCAGTTTATCAATTTCTAAAATCAAACTAAATTAATATATTTTTAATTAAGCTCAATTTAGTTTAAAATTTTTTGAATTAAATGATGAAAGTAAATATAAATATTGATGTATGCTTTAAAACTTTAAACTAAAATTTGGGGTAAAGAGTGAGAAGAAAAAGTTTGAGGGGAAAATAAAAGATTCTGGGGATTTGGGAGAGTAAAATTTTGAGGGAGAAATATTCAAAAAAATGGGAGAAAATGAGTTTGTGCTAGGGGGTTGGGATGAGAGATGAGTAAAAGTTTTACGAGGAAAGTGGAGGAGAGTAAAAATTTTGGGGGAAAGTAAATAGGGTAATAAATTTTGGGAAGAATATATTCAAAAAAAAAGGGAGAAAATGGGTTTGGGGTAGAAGAGTGGTTGAGAAAGGAGAGAAGTACAAGTTTTGGGAGGGCGATGAGTAAAAGTTTTGGAAGGAAAGTGGGAGAAAGTAAAATTTTTTGGGGAAAATAAATAGGAGAGTAAAATTTCAGAGGGAAAATATTCAAAAAAAATCGGGGGATGGGGAATGGGTTTGGGGTAGAGGAGGGGGGTTGAGGTGGGAGAAGAGTAAAAGTTTTGAGAGGAAGTGGGAGAGAGTAAAAATTTTGACAAGAAAGTGAAAGGGTTTGGGGGTTTAGAATAAAATGTAGAATATTATAGTTTGTTATTCAATTTATTCGAAATTATTTGAGTTATTCGAATTCAAAAATCAAATTCGATTTGAACTCGGAATTCGAAAAAAAAATTGAGTTGACCTGAATAACTCGATTTGTTTAACTCGAATTTGAATTTTTTTTCGATTTTTTCAAGTTGAATCACAAATGAATCACAAATGATTATTCCATTAACATCATAAATACTCTTCAATCTTGATAGATTCCACAATGAAAATAGCCTTATCAGTGGTAGATGAAATTTCATGATAGCCTTTCCTTTTTGAACGCATTCAAGTTCTCCTCTAGTTTGTTACACTCTGTTACGCCAAGCTCTTGTAAATTTAGTGGCATGCAATTTGGAGAGATCAATTTTTTTCATGTTGTTACAATTAAAACATGGACAAAAGCACATATCATTCACTACAATTGAGATTACACTCCTTAAATGTATTACTCCCCAACATGTGAAAGTATAATTTAATTGGTATAGATATTACAACTACATAATTTAATTGGCCTCTAACACTAATAATTTTGAAAAATTATCATATTTGAATTGACAAATTTTGATAACAAATATATTTGAATTATGATCTATTTAGTTGCAAATGATACCATATTACATACTATTAGAAGAAACACTCAAATGGATTTTCTCTCTTTGCATTCATTTAATCAAAATTCATTATTTACCTGTAAGTCGTAACAACACGATAAAATAAAATAAAATAAGGGAAGGAAAGAAGGAAGGTTAGATGCTGTGGTTTTTATTTTAATGAAATAGATTAAAATTTATGATTTAGAAACATTCAATTTGATTTAAGGGTTAAAAACATTTTAATTCTTATAATTCTTATATTACAAGTTTTCAGTATAGTTTTTATTTTATAAGTTGTTGTAAATTTATTGTGTCACTTTAATTTTGGATAGTTTTTAAATAGAATCTTTGTATTTGTACATATAATTATATTTTGATTTTAGTTGTAACTACATTCCTAATTTTATCTAAAAAATTCATTTAAATTATTTTAATATGAATAATTTCAGTTTAAATTATTTTTTTCAGTCAAACCAAATTAATACATTTTTAATTAAGTTCAATTTAGTTTAAAATTTTTTTGAATTAAATGATGAAAGTAAATATAAATATTGATGTATGCTTTAAAACTTTAATTTAAAAATTTAAATGGTAAAATATGATACAAAATGATTTGAAAAAATATTCAAAGATTCACAAACACATTTAATTATTTTATGTATAATTTTTATGACGAATCTTTATAGAATAATTTAAAAATATTAAAAGATGGAAGAGAGTTAAAAGAAATTTTTGTTTGTATACTTCAATTTATAAGAGTTTTTGTGTCTCTTCATAGAGATATATCTATCCATTATAAACAATTGTATCTTTTTAACAATAAATACAATTATTCAATAGATATGTATTTAAAAAAATATTATTAAATAATATAACTTTTGAGAATAAAAAATATAACTCATCATTATAAATAGTAAAAGCTATTTATTAATAACCAAGTGATATAACTTTTGGATCATTTGGAACATTTCAATTATAACTATTAGAACAATATAAATATTTAAAAAATATTTCGATGTCAAGAGTCATAATATATTTACCACTATGACACGTATAAATTTTTCATAATTTCAACATATAAAATGATGATGATAATAATAATAAGATGGATGGTAAAAGTCAAGGATGAAAATAATGCCTATGGGATTAATGGTATTTTGAGATTTGAATATAAAACTTAAAAATACTATTAGCCAACGGTAATTAATGTTGGCTCAAAATTAGATCTATCTATGGACTAGGTTGTCCGATTCGGTTCGAAAAGTGAAAAGATTTGGGTAAAAATATAAACTCAAAAAATAAGTTTAGAAAATGGTTCGAGCCTTAGATAAGGCTTTCTTGACTCGAGCCTGACCCGGCCCGAATATGAAAATAAAAATAAAAACATGTTGTTTTTGCTGTTTTTCTATTATTTTCTTACTTTTTTTGTTTTTTTTTCACTATTTTACTACCATTTCACAATTATATTACTATTATTTTTTTGTTGTTATGTATATTGTATAACTCTTTTTTTATTATTAATTTTCTTACTATTCTTCCCAATTGCTTGTTAAGTTACATTTATATTAGTGTTATTTAAGTATAAATATTTTTTAATTTATTTTTAATTTGTTAGGAAACATTTATTTTATTATTTTTAATATTTTTAATGTATTATATTGAAAAAAATTATATAAAAAATATGGGTGGGCTGGGTCGGGATTAAATTTTAGTATTTTTTTCCAGATTGGGCTTGAACAAATTTTTAAACTCATTTTTTAGGCCAGGCTTGGGCCTAGCAAATAGGCTTAAATTTTTGGGTAAATTACACCAACAGTCACCCAACTTTGGGGTAACTAACAAAACAGTCACCTGATTTTCATTTTAGTCACCCAACTTTCAAAAAGTAACAAAACGGTCACTATTGCCGTTTTCCGTCACAGACGTCACGGAAATGTGACCTGGCAAGTGACGGTGCCCAGTGGCAGTCCAGCTGGCCGATTAGTGTAGTTTAATAACCGGTTGAAGCACATTTTAGGGTTAGGGAAAAAAACAGTAGAAGAAGAAGAAGAAGAAGAAGAAAAAGAAGAGGAAAAATGGAGATTCCAGACGTGATTCCGGTGTGCTATTGTGGAAACCCAGCCAAATTAAACATGTCTTGGTCCAATGACAACCCAGGTAGGAGGTTTTTCGGGTGTAAGAAATTTGGCAGTAGATTTCGAAAACCATGTCGGTTTTTCAGCTGGTTTGATCCGCCATTGATGCCCCGTTCAAGATTTGTGGTGTTGGGGCTTCTAAAAAAAGTGAGGGCATTGGAGGATGCAAGGAAGAGGGGGAGAAGAACATGGTTGCTGCTGCTTATTATTCTAACTATTTTGTTGTTTTAAAAAGCTTAAAAATCATCTTATGTTCATTGAAAACCAGCTTATGTTTTGTCATTTTGTTGCTGGTATATTGTTGCTTATGTTGGTATACATGGCTGCTGCCATATTGTTGCTGAACATATGTTATAATGGCTGCTGGTAGACATAGGCAACCAGCTCATTTTGGTGTTTACAAACAGTTTAAAGACTTGAAATAGAAAGTTTTTGTTGATTACAAATTGTATAAGCAAGGATTTGTACATAGGCTGCTGGTATACATTCTGTTGTTTACAAATTGCTTAACATATGTTATACATTGTTGGTGCTATACATGGCTGTTGGTATGGCTAACCAGCTCATTTTATTTGTGTTTCTCAATACTCATAAAGGATTGTAAGATAACACATGGAAAGAAAAACCTATGCATTTATCAATTTTTCACATGTTAGAAGAGATAACAGATGAAAAACATATGTATTTCTCAATTCTCACATATTTCTCAATAGTCAGACATTTGTTAGTAAAGATAACACTTTAAAGACATATGCTACTAGAGAAGAGATAACAAATAGCATGGATCAATGCTCATATATTAAGGCTAAAATGCCAAACTGTTTACAAAAGGAATGAGAGGCAAAATATTGCCAAATTTTTCTACAATTGAACAGATGACAGATGTGAATTGTAGGGGAATTTATAAAAAATTGCAGTAACTTATGCCTAAGTCTATCAACAGTAGCAAGCACAGGCAACTTTACAAAAAATTTCAGTGATTATGCCTAAGTTTATCAACAGTAGCAAGCACAGGCAACTTTGCAAAAAATTTCATTGACTATGCCCAAGTTTATCAACATTTCCAAACAGTTAACAAAATGTAGCTTTGTATCATCAGCAATGGTCTTTCATTGATGGCTCTTGAGTAGAAGTCATCCATCTAACAGTAGTTGGTTTTCTCTTGAATGGGAGCTTTTGTCTTAGGGCAGCTTGTTGACGAGTTGGGGCAGTAGGTAATTGAGTTGGAGCAGCTTGTTGAGTTGGGGTACCCTCTTGCTGATTTAGGGTACCTTGCTGCTGAGTTGGGACAGCAACTCGATGTCTTTTAACCTACAAGAATAAGAAAAATCTGTAAAACAAACAAAATCATAAATAGAAGTATACTATAACTTAACTTAAGGCAAATGACTTACTGGAATGTTTTGGCCAACTTCCCATTTGCAACTCCTCTTATTGTGGCCTACTCTGTTGCATTTACTGCACCTCATCTCTACCCCTCTCTTGCTCAACCTTTCTGATGTTTGTGGTTCATCAGTTTCTTTCCTTCTCACCCTAGTAGGTCTGCCAGGTGGCCTTCTTAGTGGAGGAGGCAGTAGTGGTAGCATGTTTGACAAAGGGGCCCATTGTTTAGGACCCCTTACTGGACTTACAAAGTTGGAGTAAATTTGAAGCTGGGTTTGCTTGGTGTACCAGGTTTGTACATAGGTCTCTGGGAACTCATTTTTGAGAAGAATGACAGCTAATGCATGCATGCAAGGGATTCCAATGAGATCCCAATTCCTACAAGAGTAGGAATTCTCAACTAAGTCCACCACATGCTGGCTGCCTGGACCACATTGAACCTGATACTTGTCCCCACCAGCATGTGATGGAACACACCTAAAAACATAATCACAAAAACAATATTCTGAGCAGCCCACCAACAATGATACACACGCACCCCTAAAAAAACAGCCCATCAACATGCATAGTATAAAAAATTCCTCACTGCATGCATATTAACAAATAGTGAACACACCAACAACAGTGCATGCATATTAAAAAATAGTGAACACACCAACAACAGTGCATGCATATTAAAAAACATTCACTAAAACAACATGTGATTAGTAATATGAAGTCAGAATTAGCAATATGAAGTCAGAATAAAAGCATCAGAAAGAATATTTACCTTAATGAGTCTTTTCTATTTACATCCACCTTTTTCTTGATCTTTGGACACAACATTCCTTTCCATTTGTCAGCTTCTTCTTTCTTCTTGACAATAAGCAACATAATTTTGGTCCTTATTGTTTCCATCATTGTCAAAATAGGTTTCCCTCTTGCTTCCAGTATCATCTGTCAGTAAACAACATAAGTGATTAGTGAATTGCTAATGATTAGTAAGAAACATAAAACATAGGGGTTTACCTTGTTAAATGATTCAGACAGATTATTCACCAACATGTCAGACTGGCTCCTAATTGAGAAGTGAGACCTTGACCACTGAGCAGGGTCCTTTTCCTTCAACCAATCATAAGCAGGCTGATTGGTTTTCCGCAGTTCACCCATTACATCCTCAAATTCCCTTGTAGTGCTTGCTCTGGCTGCTCTCCAAAGCAAATCTTTCATTTCTTTTGTTCGGAAACTAGCCTTCTTAAAATTGGCATGTAAGTGCCTAACACAGTGTCTTGTTTCTGCATTAGGAAACAACATATATATTGTTTCTACAAGTCCCTACAATTAGAAAAAAAATAGTTTAATTATTTGACAAGTCCTAAATAGAAACATTATAAAAGAATAAAAAAATGAAGCTTTACCTTTTGTTTGTCAGACATGAAAGATATCTGGTAGGAGCTCACAATTTCCAAGTCTATTGCAAGCAACTCTAAGAACCAAAGCCATGATGCTTGGTTTTCACTTTCGACAGCAGCATATGCAAGAGGATAGATGCCATTATTTGCATCTATCCCAACAGCTGCAAGCAAGTAGCCACCATAGTATCCCTTCAAGAAACATCCATCTAAACCTACTATCCTCCTACAACCAGCCCTATAACCATCTTTGCATGCCTGCAGACAGACATACATCCTCTGAAACAACCTGTTATCCAAATAACAGATTGTTGTTGTTCCCTCATTTTGAGTCCTAACCTCCAACAAATACTCATAAATCTTCTCATATTGAGCCTTATGAGCTCCTTCAATTAATTCTAATGCCCTAAGTTTAGCCCTCCTACATTTGGTTAGCGAGACTAAGCAACAAAAATCTCTTTTCACATCTTGTTGTAATGATTTCAGAGAATAATCAGGATCAGCAATGAATTTTTCTTTATAATGTTCACCTATCCAACCTGCGGTTACATTCCTATTTTTATAGACTTTAGAACAAGTATGGTTAGGGTTTGAAGTCTTAATTTGCCAAGTCTGGTCAGTAGGGTCATTAGGGTTTAGCCTAGAAGCCCATATGAACCAAGTACATTTTTCACCACAGACTGCCTTTAACCTTTTTAAATCATTTGTGGGAAACTTAATAAAATAACTATTCAACCTACCATACTGCTTGGCAGCTTCTTTTAGACTGTCCTTAGACTTAAATAACATTCCAACCTTAAGTCTAGGATTACTCATATCATTCTCTAGGTCAGGCCAAATTTGGCCATCTGAGTCAGATTCATGTGCACTATCTAGCCTATTAGAATCATCACTATCACATAGTTCATCTATTTCTATACCATCCATGTCTAAACCATCTAAACTAACTCTTTCAGATGCATCACTATCACTACCAGACACATCACTACCAGACATGTTTTCATCATTTTCATTGAAATTCTCATCAATTAAACCTGCCAAATAAAGTAATCATCAATAAAGGCAGACAACATAAGCAAACACTTCTGTCATGCACATGGCAGACAACAACCAATACAAAAATTAATTTAATCAAAAAGAACCATTTCTCTCATGCACATGGCAGACAGTAAAGAAGGTAAATAACAAATTTTAATTTTACATATAGGAGCTTGGATAGAAACAGTGGCAGATACACATAATAAACATCAGTCTGATAATAGCATTCATACAATGGCAGATATACTGCACCTTAAACATCAGTTTGATAATAGCATTCATACAATGGCAGATATACTGCACCATAAACATCAGTCTGATAATAGCATTTATACAATGGCAGATATATACAATAAACATTAATTTGATAATGGTATTCATACAATGGCAGACAACATAGGCAAACATTTTAACCATTTCTGTCAGATAATAACCAATACAAAATACCTAATAATTTAATACAAACACTTCTGTCATGCACATGGCAGACAACAACCAATACAAAAATTAATCTAATAAAAAAGAATCATTTCTCTTATGCACATGGCAGACAATAAAGAAGGTAAATAACAAATTTTGATTTTGCATATAGGAGCTTGGATACAAACAGTGGCAGATATACACAATAAATATCAGACTGATAATGGCATTCATACAATGGCAGATACACATAATAAACATCAGTCTGATAATAGAATTCATACAATGGCAGATATACACAATAAACATTAATTTGATAATGGCATTCATACAATGGCAGCATTCATACACTGGCAGAGACAAACCAACCCCTAATCTATCATGCACATTAGTAACAAATAAAAATCGAAATAACCCTAAATCAAAATCAAAATCCAAATCAAAATCAAATTCTAATTCTAAATCAAGATCGAATTCGAAATTGAAATTGAACTCAAAATATAAATCAGAACCAGTGAATGTTTCAAAATTGAAATCAAAATCGAAATAGAAATCCAAATCCAAATCAAAAGCAAAAATTAAAATTGAAACCGACATAACCCTAATTAAATATAAATCGAAATAACAGCATTGAAATCCAAAAAATTTAAAACTAAAATGCAACAACTTACCCGTTAAAGTGGATGTAACAACACTGGTACCTTCTCTTCTATTGCCCATTCTCGCTGACAATCAAACACACTGAATGGTTTCTGGTTCGTCTTCTTTTCTCCCCAAACAAAATAGACAATGGTACCCTAAACGTTATACCCTATTAATCGATTATTAGCCGATTTCTAACCCTAAACACTTCTTAATCGGTTCCCAATTCAATTTAAACACTAAAAAACCCTAAATCACGACTGAAATTTCCCAAATCGGTTCTCCTTCCCCCCCCCAAATCCCCCTAATCCTAATCTGTTTCTAAACCCTAAAACATAATGTTTCAATTTTTTTCCTTAAAATCGTACTAACCAAGCACCCATCAGCCGTCCAACGTGGCAAGTTAACTTGCCACGTCAGCAAACCCGTTAACACTCTAACGGTAAACGTTAACCAGTGACTAATTTGTCACTTTTTGATAACGTTGGTGACCGTTTTGTTACTTTTTGAAAGTTGGGTGACTAAAATGAAAATCAGGTGACTGTTTTGTTGTTACCCCAAAGTTGGGTGACTGTTGGTGTAATTTACCCTAAATTTTTTATTGAACCTAACCCATGGACATCTCTTCTCAAAGTCAAATGATAGCTCATTAAAATTTTTAATTAAATTTTTATTTGATAAATTATTTTTGAATTTTAAAACTTTTTATTGCATTTTAGAATTTTTTTTAAAATCTATAAATCTATTTTTTTAAATACACAAGAATGTCACATTAAGTTTTCCAAATGGACTAAGTGCCAAATACCACATTTTAAAACTAAATTGATTAACAGGAATGGAACTTGAAGTATTAATTTAGGTTAAAGAAAAATATAAGTATCATAATGAAAAAAATTAATTAAGTTTTTTATCTCTCCTACTATCGAAGTGTTGATCATTTTCATTCCAAAAAAAAAAAAACATGACTATAAGTTTGGAGTGCATTTAAAGGTTGATATCATGACATTATTATGTTTTAATTATACGATAATGTTACAATTTAGGAATGGGGGAAAATATAGTGCATAAATTGATGAATCAGATATTGGATTCCATCCTCTGCTATTCTTTTTAATGTTTATTTTATTCGCAATATCACCTGAGGTTCCTTTTTTCATCCTTCTCAAAGTGGATTATAGTATGTATGAGTATGTCTGAAGCAAAATGTAGAGAATGGAAAAGCAACACATTATGATTACATTACAAAGTTTAAGTCTGTTTGGTTGGAATATTACAAATAAAAGTATTGAGAAATAGGAAGTCAGTTTTGATTGAATTAAATAATACAGTTTGGAATTGCATTCATCTATGTTCCCCCTTCAAAAAACACTGGAAATCAGGATCAGCCCATTCTATTGATGCCCACAACTCCATTGGCTCTAGCCACGTAATAGCAGGTTCAAGTGGTGAAGATGGTCCAACTTGGGGAAGTTTAAAAGGCATCCTTTTTAATTTCGGACAAGATATTACATAAAGCCATTCAAGAGATTCACAAATCATTACTGCATCAACACTGCAAATGCTCTTCAATTCAGGTATATATCTCAAAGACATTTTCTTCAATCGTGGAAGACAAAATTCCATGGTAACCCTTCCTCTTTCCTCTGATGCTATTATTTCCTCCAGTTGGCTACATTGCCAAACCTGAAGCTCTTTTAAATTTGGCAGCACACAGTATGGAGAGAACATCCTTTTTAATTTCGGACAACATTTTACCTCAACCCATTCAAGAGATTCACAAATCATTACTGCATCAACACTGCAAATGCTCTTCAATTCAAATAAAATTGTCAAAGACATTTTCTTCAATCGTGGAAGACAAAATTCCATGGTAACCCTTCCTCTTTCCTCTGATGCTATTATTTCCTCCAGTCGGTCACAATTCGAAACCTCAAGCTCTTTTAAATTTGGCAGCACACAGTTTGGAGAGAACATCCTTTTTAATTTCGGACAACATTTTACCTCAACCCATTCAAGAGATTCACAAATCATTACTGCATCAACACTGCAAATGCTCTTCAATTCAGATAAATTTGTCAAAGACATTTTCTTCAATCGTGGAAGACAAAATTCCATGGTAACCCTTCCTCTTTCCTCTGATGCTATTATTTCCTCCAGTTGGCTACATTTCGAAACCTTAAGCTCTTCTAAATTTGGCAGCACATAGTTTGGAGAGAACATCCTTTTTAATTTCGGACAACATTTTACCTCAACCCATTCAAGAGATTCACAAATCATTACTGCATCAATACTGCAAATTCTCTTCAATTCTGGTAAATTTGTCAATGACATTTTCTTCAATCGTGGAAGACAAAATTCCATGGTAACCCTTCCTCTTTCCTCTGATGCTATTATTTCCTCCAGTTGGTTACATTTCGAAACCTTAAGCTTTTCTAAATTTGGCGGCACACAGTTTGGAGAGAACAACCTTTTCGTATATTTTACATTACTTATTTCAAGAATTTTAAGAGAGGGAAAGTTGCGAAGTGAAGTTAGGAAAAACCTGGAGAAAATCAAGTATTCTTCTTCATGCGATTCGAAAGAGGAATCACGGACAATCAATTTCTCAATGTGACGTGGAAGCATAATCTGATTGGGATAGACACTACCATCCCGTAATACAATCGTTTTTGATGGAAAAATTTCCTCATGCCATCCTCCTTCACCCACAATGATGAAGTATTGACGAGGCTCTTCTCGACCATGAAAAGCTTGGACATACATGTTCAAGTTCTGAAAGTCGTAAAACCGCCCTTCAAAGGTTTCCAATTTCTTCAACTCACCAACCTCTTTTCCACTTATGAACGCTTTACCAACATTCAATTCTTGAAGGCAAGAAGGTCTGGGGAATATTCCATTCGGGATCTCATCTACGTTTCTACAATTTAGATTTAGGCACTTGAGGCTCGACAAGTTTTGCATTCCATGAGGGACTTCCTTGATACCTGTTCCTCCAAGATCCAACTCTTTTAAAGCTCGAAGATTTGACAATGATGGCACATACTTTAAACGATAACAATGAGCAAGCAACAACGCAGTGAGATTCTTCAAGTTTGATATGGAATTTGGGAGACTCTTAATATCATTCCCAGAAAGATCAAGAACCTTGAGTCCATCCATATGGCTGAAGAAACCTTCCGGAATACTCTGTATACCAGAATCAGACAGCAACAATGTTGTGAGCATCGGACACTTCGGTGGTGACATTTCCAGGGTATACAGGACTTCTAACTCCTGATTCCTCATCAATGAAACCTTCTCCAAATCCTCATTCCATTCTTGCACATTTGGTGGCCCCCTTAATCCCATTCCCGCTTTCACAAAAAATCGAGGTTTTGCACTTGTGATATGTAATGCCATATCCATTACAAGATCGTGCATCTTTACACATCTTTCATCTTTAGTTTCAGAAAAAACTTCTAACAAACAATTGTTTAAGAGTCTATTCATTATTGCACGACCCCTGTCAAACTCTGCCTGCCTGCTATCCATTTCTTCCACAAGCCCTTCTGCAATCCAAAGTCGAACAAGCTCTCTCTCCTCAATTTCCCAATCTTCAGGATATAATGCACAACTGAGGAAACAATGTTGAAGTTTTGGATCCTTCAAACAATCATAACTAAATCGCAACTGCTGAAGCACCTCTTCTCCCAATCCATTAACACTTTTTTTGCGATCACTTAGTTCCTTTAGTGCATTCCTCCATTCAAAAGAGTCATCAATGTCCTTCATAGAAGAAGCTACAGTAATTACTCCCAAGGGTAAACCCGTACAGCGCTCAACAATCTTTTTTGCAATTGTTTCCACTTCTGGAATATTTAGAATACCCTGACCCACCTTCTCTGAGAACAGTTTCCACGACTCTTCTTCCACCAAAGGCTTCACTTTAATTGCTCTACAACTCATTTTTCGACACACATCAAATGATCGTGTCGTCAACACTAATTTACTCCCAGTAGATGGCTCAGGAATTCCTACCTTGTCAAGGGGAACCTCCTGCCATAGGTCATCCAAGATGATCACAGACCTACGCTTTCGTGACAATGCTTCAAACAGCATCCCTGCCCTTGTCATTTCATCTTCATCACCACAAAAGCTTACTCCAATCTTACTTGCCATGTTTTTTTGTAGTTTAGCAATACTCAAATCCTTGGATACAGTGGTCCAAATCACAATATCGAACCTCCTCGTTTCTTTTAAGAGTTGATTGTTTATAAGCTTCATGATGCTTGTTTTCCCCACACCACCCATCCCACAAACTCCAATCTTTCCAACCTCATCATCTATCAAACACTGCCAAATCTCTTCCAAACAGGCCTTTGCACTTTCACCAGATAAAGCTGTAGTCAACAAAACCTGTCCAATCCATTGAGGATCGTCAACCACCAAACCATCTTGAAATTTTCCTTGTTGAATAAGTTCCTCAACTTCCCTTATCCTCTTTAACAAATCGTCTGCACGAAATCCACGTGTAAAATGACTGCTTTCACCGATTTGTCCGTCAAGTCTTTGTACTTCACCATTGATTCTTTCCACATTTTCCAACCATATCTGGACTTCCCTCTTGAGTTTCTTTCTTGGCAGCAGCTCTGCGCTCATTCTAGAATCAGTATCTTCCTTCAGACCATTCAATTCCATTACTTTCCTTTTCAGGTCATTCATATGCGGATTAACGCTTCTGTGATTGTCTAAGAGTTTATTAATCCCATTCAGAGCAAAGGCCATGGCTGTAAGTTAAGAGTACTGCAAAACATGTAATATGTTAGAAACTAAATAATAATGCATAGTCAGCTGTATGTATCTAACCATGGCTAAAAAATAACATAATCTTTTTAACAGATTCCACAAGAAATTTCACAAGTTATAAAGATGTAATCAAGAAATTTTCCCTCACAAGTTATAAGTTACTCGATTTTTAATGCAATAGCAGCTTTTGTTGTTTCAGTGTCATTTTTATAGTATGTTAACATGCTAAAATATCTACCTACTGTTATTAAGCTCCGAAATAGGAGATTACAAATTTGTAAATTATACTTTAGAAAGCAAATCCTAATCTCAGTTCCAATGCTAGGATAATCCTCCTTCATTTACTCTTCTATAGTAAAATGTGCCTAATGAGATCTTGGAAGCACATGAACTGTAGTTGTACCAAGTTAGAACACAAATAAGAAAACAATTTGTATCAAGTTGTAGTTAGTGAGCTCTGTTATAGAGTCTTGATTTTTCTATATTCTAACACATATGTCTTCAGATATAAGATACATAGATGTTATCTTCCTAGTATATGGAAATAACTGACACTCACCTTTGAAGTGGGCAACATATATAGTTAATGAGCACGGAGCAAAAAGCAATATATGTCATTGCAAGCATGATAAGGAACCAAGTTTGTGGCAGTTTATGAGACTTGAAAGAACAACAAAAAGGTGAAATTCAATAAATACCTTTTCTGACTAACTTGGTGGATGGGAGATGATGACCACAAACGAGGTAAGCCAGCAAAAGATATTGCTGATAATATGATGGGGAACTGGTAGAAGAGAGCCACTCCAAAGAGTTCTATGTAGCTGCCTTTCACTCACCAAAACTTACTTTCACCTGCAACACAAAGGAAACCATTGCTGAAAGCTGAAATACCGATGAATTTTAACTAATTTTTTTTATAAATATTGAATAAACAGATTTATTTTTAAATTAAAATCCTAATCAAAGAAAGTTGCTATGAAACTTTTGGATAAAGAGTTAATATGTGTGTTGGTATTTGGATTTGGTCATTTTTATTTTTTTTTAGTGGTAATTAGTATTTTTTTTTTTTGCCGACAATCAATAGATCGGTATGTCATAAAAAAATAAAATAAAAAATAATGATCATAAATCATTTTAATTTTTTTTCTTAATTAAGTAATGAATTTAAAGTAAATTCCATATTTTTGAAATGATTATAAATAATTTAATTAATAAATTTAGAATTTATTTCAAAACATGAAATTTATTTGTTTAAAGAAAAAGTTATTTTACTGTTTTTGAAATGACATTTTAGAACTAATATGAACAAATAGTTGTTCAGATTTATTGTACACTTAAAAAAAAAATCCTAAAATTTAAAAAATATTATAAAATATAAAGAATTAGAAAAAGAAAATTTTTATAAAATACATGAGTTTATTTAGTTACATATTTTACAATTTTCTGACATATATGAAAAAGAAAATGGCATACACCATGAAAATGGCAACATAAGTAATTGCAAGCATGAAAATGAAATTATAGTATGTTGCAGTTTTAAGAGGTTTGAAAGAAGAACAAATATACTAACTTGTTGGATGGGTGATGATGAGCAGAAATGAAGCACTTGATAATATGATGTCAAACTGCTAGAAAAGAGCCACTCCAAAGGAAACAGGTGCGAAAGCCATTGATACAACAAAGGAAATACATTTCCTAGGAAAGCAGTACGAAAAGCAAGTTTCAGTTTTAGAAAAAGCTTCACGGCAATGACTTTAAGAAAAGTAAATCAAAGCTTAGTCAGCTTGCATTACTAATTAAAGGGAATCCTAGACAATATGCTCTATATTTTGTTATTTTCTATATATATGATAATTAAAGCTGTTTATTGGTTGGGAAACACTTAATTTATTGGTTAAAGTATGTGTAATCCTTTATATTTTTCGTATATTTAAAATTTAGTCTATTTATTTATATTTTTAATTTTTTTATTTTTTTATATTTAAAATTTTTAATCTAATAATATAATTAAAATTCTTCTATTAAATTCAAGTTAATTATAATATCAATTTTTTATTTCAAAATATTACATTATTGAATTTTTTAAAAAAATTAACAATATTAATAATTAAATATTATAGAAATGAAATCTGGATAGCTGCAGAAAGAAATGGAGTTTAAACAATAAATTTCAAGATAGAGACAGACATTTAAAAAAACAAAAACCCCCTTAAGAACCTCTTTCAATAGATTTCCAGCAACTTCAGTTTAATTGCACATTTTATAGACTTAAATTCACCACCTAAATGTAGGCTTAAGAGATTACATGGGTTTTTCCAGCTTTTAATCCTGGCTTATGGTACTTGCTTGATCAAAGTTGTACATCTTAATCATGAAGAAACCCGAAAACTAAACCCAAATCAAAAGAGAATCAAGGGAATATTTCAGAAAAGATAGGAAGCAAAAGCATAGAAATATTTCAAGAACATTCAAAAATTTTCTCAGGATTTGTAAAAATCAAAAGAAACAGAGAATTAGAAATTAAAGTTACCTGATCCTTCGGTTTGCCAGTGAAGGAACATAAACGCAAAACAACCATGAAAAAGATTAATAATTTTGGGAAGAAGGAAAGGTGGAGGAAAGACCAAGTTGAAAGAAGGAAGGTGCCATGGAAGATTCCAAAATGAAAAGAAGAAGGAGCAACTTTATTTCCAAAAAAGAAATAATACTAATAAAGCAAAGTGTAAGAGTGTACAACTTTTGGCACCAGCAGAGTCAACGGTCAGCTATTTTTGTTCTCTTCCATTTCCAAATTGAAATTTAAATTCGAGTAATTCAACTTTCATTCGGATTATAAAAGTAAAACTCAATCCATTGTTGAAAATTAAGGTTTTCAACTCAATTAACTCAGCCCGATTCAACTCAGATCAATCGCACCTTATTGCTAAAAAGTTACATTTGCGGCATGCTAATCTGCTGAAATAAATTCTCCCAATTAGCCCATCTCCACCGTCATTTTCCCTTCACCTTCAGCTACTATTACCACTCAAAAAGCCTCCATTGCTCTAGCATCCCATCATTCCCATTGCTATAGCTTTCCAGCTTCAACCATGAATCATCTGCCTTTGACCCTGCTTTCATTGCTATTCGTCTACCTCCCCAACCAGCCACAAACAAAAACATAACCCGACAGACATCTCAACCAAACTCCACTCACCAAAGCCATCACCACCATTCAGGCTATTATCATTACCGAACGTCTATAACCATATATTCCCTCTACCTACCAATCACTCATCTCACAAAGCACATTGTGACGACGGTTTTTAGGTCCACTACATGAATCTTAGAAAACACATGAAATTACGACCTATCATTTTTGTTAGTTAGATGGATTACCTAAAAACTTATCCCTTAATAAAATTTTAAAATCTAATTAAAATTTATTAAAGATAAATTTTGATCTATAAAAATGAAATTCGAGTTTGAAAATAAAGTTATGCGCAATGCCCGTCAATAAAAACAGTACCATTTAATCATGTATTATCCTTAACTTGAAAATATCAATTAATTTTGGTATTTAAAGAAGTTGTTTATTGTAGAATCATATTATAAAATCATTCTATTTTTTAAAAAATATAGTTATTTTTGAAATTATAAAAGTATTAAAAAAAACATTCAGAATCAACCTCAACAACTCATCATTTTAGTTACATATTTTACGATTTTCGACATATATGGAAAAGAAAACGACACACACCATGAAAATGGCAACATAAGTAATTGCAAGTATGAAAATGAAATGATAGTATGTTGCAGTTTAAGAGGTTTGAAAGAAGAATCAATATACTAACTTGTTGGATGGGCGATGATGAGCAGAAGTGAAGCTCTTGATAATATGATGCCAAACTGCTAGAAAAGAGCCACTCCGAAGGGTTTTCTATGCCTGCCCTTGAGTCACCTATAACACCAAGGAAACAGATGAGAAAGCCGTTGATACAGCAAAGGAAATACTTTTTCTAGGAAAATATGAGGAAAGCAAGTTCACTCTTAGAAAAAGCTTCACTGCAATGACTTTAACAACAGTAAATTAAAGCTTAGTCAGCTTGCATTCCAATTTAAAGGGAATCCTAGACAATATGCTCTATTTTTTGCTATTTTCTATATATATATGATAATTAAAGTTGTTTATTGGTTGGGAAACACTTAATTTATTGGTTAAAGTATGTTTGTATTCTCTGTATATTTAAACTTAATTCCATCTATTTATATTTTTAAAAATTTAACTTTTTATTTTTTAATTTAAATTATTAATTTAATTGTTAATATAATTAAAAATTTTATTAAATTCAAGTTTATTATAATAACAATCTTTATGTTATATAACTATTAAATTAGTATTTTTTTTATTTCAAATATCACATTATTGAATTTAAAAAAAACCTTATCAATATTAACAATTAAATTTTAAATTTACAGAAAAAGAATAAATTCTAAATACATAAAAAATATATTTAAATAAAACATTTCCACCGCTTCCATATACAAATATAATTTAAATGTTTGATTCACTTTACCCTTCTAACCGTTCGTTTGATAAATATGATTTCAATTTTGCTTTTTAGTTGGTCAAAGAAGGCTGCTATTTATGGAAAAAGATGAGGAAAGGACCCACCTTTTTGTTTCTTAATTATTTATAAATAGGATTTAAAGTTTATAATAAATGTTTTTTAGGGATATTTTAAGAGATTTCTTTATTCAACAACATAGGTCTAGCAAATTAATTTTAGGGTGTTTATCAAATAATTTAGGGCCTAAAAGAAATAGATAGTGATCTACAGCTTGAAAAGTTTCTGTTTAAAATTAGAAACAAAATACTTGAGTTTCAAATTGAATGGTTATTAATAGGATATCCAACCTGGACTCCACAAGCTAAAATTTTCTCTTTTAACTACCCTATTTTAATAACTAATTCATCATCACTTAGTATTAAACTCGACCCAAAAACCAAATTTGAAACACTAAAAACGCATACCAATCACCTCCAAACTTAATCAACATACACTTAGTACAAGAATAACCAATTTCAAGCAATTACCAACATTTAATACATTCAACTCCTAATATACTCATTATGTAAGCACATAATTTTACAAGACATTACCAATGCTTTTACCTTTAGTACACGCCATTTGAGTACTCAACACACATCATATGAAACTTTCTTAGTCACCTAGGCATAGGTACATGTCAAGTCACCTTAACTGCTGCTTGTGGTATCCCTCTTACTAATGGTTTAAGAATCTTTCTCGGTGTGCGAATTATTCATGTTTGGGTCACAAAAGAAACATAAAAGAGACATATGAATGTAATGTTGAAAAAGTTATTAAGAAATTGAGCAATTAAAAAAGTCAAATTCTTACACCGGTTGAGAGATATACTCTGATTAACTTAATGACATCCATAATTTCACTTCACACAACACATTTAATTTTATTACCTGTTTTTGATTAATAATCAATTGGACCAAATAAATAGGAATTTTTTTGGGGTGGCAGTGCAGAACGTTCACAAGCATCTAGTTAGTTGGGATAAAGTTCTGCTTCTTTATTTGGCTTGTCTTGCTTGAAAAGATTAATACTAATCTAATCCCTATATATAAGAGAATGTCAACTAATGAAATCTATAGTCATCCAATTATTTAGTTCATTCTATTTTGGTAATTTAACTATTAATTTTTTTTAATTTAGTCACTCAACTTTTTGAAATTAAATATTTTAGTCACTTTTATCATAAACTTAGTAACAGATAGTCTAACGTGGGCTTTTTTTATTGGCCTAATAACAAATTTAGCCCTCCAATGTTTGCACATTCTATCAATTTGATCCTAAATATAAAAAATTTAACAAATTTACCCCTTCAATGTTTACAAAAGTTGGCATTTTAGTTCTAATTCTAAAAATTATATAATAGAATTTAAAAATCTTTAATATCTTTTTATTTATTTTTTAAAGTTTTTAAATTTATATTTACTTCTCATCAATCATGCTCATTTCTAATCAACCAAACACATGAAAAACTTAGGCACCGGTGGAAAAATGCCTCAACACATTCTCTTACCTCAACCTCAAATATTCTCTAACTAGCTTACTCATTGGACAAATAATTTGACCATTGAATAAATTTACTCATTAAGGGTGGTAACAATTCAATTCGGAAAGATTTGAAAATATTTATATTACTATGTAGTATTATGATTTTTTAAAACAAAATGAACCGAAATCGAATCTAGCTACAAACATAACCAAATCAATCCAAATTACACCAATTTAACTTTTTACTATTAAGTTATTTTCACCCATCTAAATATAAAATATTTTATTTTTATATATAAAAATGAAAACCTCATTATAAATAAAATGATAAAGTATAATTCGATCCTAGTCAAATAAGTTTTAACTTATAAACTAAAAACTAAAACTATCCAAATGCATTCACATAAAAACCAATAATAGAAATTATTTTGTTTTTAAAATTAAAAAACAAATACTTTCAGAAAGAAAGCATATTTTGAGAAATAATCCCAAACCAAAATGTTTGAATTGTTAATTAAGTTCATTTATATTTTAAAATATTAAGTTAATTTTAAAATTTTTAATTTAATTTGGATTAATTTAGATTTAGTGCATCATTTTAATTCATCTAAAATAAAAGTGTTAGAGTCAACAATAGATTTGTTAAAATTGCAATGTTAATTCATGATTCATACAATTCTTGAGTGATGAGCTTAGCCATATCTATTACAAGATCATGCATTTTCACTCTTTCATTCCTATATTTTCTAGCAAGCAATTCTCTACTAGTGTTCTAAATATAGCTTTGTCCGTTTTCCATGTTTGCTTCCAAGCTACCAATTTCCTTTCTTAATCCCTTTCTAACCCAATTCCTTATCATTTGTTCCTTCAGAATTCTCAAATCTTCATGATACAATGCACAAGTAATAAAATAATTTTGGATTTCTCGATCTTTTAATCGATCATAGTTAAATCTCAATTGTTGATATACTTTGTCTTTAACATTGATGATATTTGATATGTTTTGTTCAATTCTACGAGCGCATTATTCCATATTGGAAGACTGTCTTCACCTCTTATGCTATTGGCAACTATAACTATCACCAACGGTAAACCAGCACATTGCTCAACGATAGATTTTCCAATCGGTAATAAATTCGCAGAACTCATCAGGTTTTGACCAACCTTGGCCGATAACAATGTCCATACATCTTCATTCAGAAGTGGCTCCATTTTTACGACTTGACAATCCATTCGTTGACATATATCCAAAAGACTCAGGAATTCCAACATTTTCAAGGGAAAATCTCTCCCTTACATCATCCAATATTAAAACAAATCTACCATTTTCACTCAAAATTCAGACAACATCCCTGTTTAGTCTCGTCTTCATCATCTTCGGAAATATCGACATTCATTGCCTTTGCAATCTTATTCTGCAGTTCAATAACACTGATTTCCTCGCTACAGTGACCCATACTATGATCTTGAATTCGATTTCACCTTTTAAGAGTTCATTGTTGACGAGCATGACAACACTTGTTTTCCTAGCTCCTGGCATTCCATGAACTCCAATGAACCTCATCATTCCTCAAGTGTTGCATAATCTCATTCTTTTTATTTTATTGTTTCAACGACTAAGCTCGGTGTTGGCAACATCTGAACAATCCACGAAAGATCGTTGACAACCAAATCATCAGAAAATCTACACTTTTCAAGCAGCTCTTCAACTTCTTCTTCCTTCTTACGAACATTCTTAACAAGAAATCCACGAGAGAAAAAAACTGCTACCTCTAACTTTGGATTCGAGATTAGGACTTTCCCCATTTATTCTTTTGACATTTTCAATCCACAGATCAACTTCTTTCTTGACTTTCTTTCTCGGACGCAGCTCTGATTTGATTCTTGATTCAATGTCTTCTTTCTGACCATTTAGTTGATCTCTGTTTCTCTTCAGATTATTGACATTCTGATCAATGCCTTCAGGGAATTTCCAATGGTTTTCAATTAAACCCCATATATTATTTCCAACTTCAAAAACATTCCTTGCACAACACCAATACCATACAAGCATAAGAATTGACATCTAAGCGTATATTTTAATTTATACCATCGAAGGTCAACTATGTTTGTTCTCTTCCATTTCCAAGTTGAAATCAAGTCAATCAAATAAATTCGAGTAATTCAACTTTCATTCATAAAAATAAAACTCAATCAAATGTTGAAAATTAAGTTTTTCAACTAAATTAACTCGGCCTCGGTTCAACTCAGATCACATCACACCTTCAGTGCTAAAAAGTTACATTTGCTGCATATTAATCCGCAATCTGCTGAAATAGTTTATTACAATCCCAACTTTGTTCGATCAGAACAAAAACTTAAATACAAGATCCACCACTTAAAAACATGGACTATTACTCAAAGCATAACTAAACTTGAATTACATTAAATTACTTTCAAAGTTAAGGATCAACATTGGCCGGTAACTACAAATTTCGAGTTTGCTAGTTTACAAAATTGAATTATTTTGGGAATTTGTTTCGACTTGAACATCATCGTCGAGTAACAATCTGAACTTGAGAATCTTTTGAAGTCGAGCGACCGGCTTTACTTGCTTTCTTGGAGCTTGATTTGGATCTATTATATATTTGCCTGAGAAGAGATTTGCCTCGGATGGACCTGTCTCTTCATGCACTACAGGTGAAGCTTCTGCAAATCATAATTTCACACACAAGTTCTTAATTCATGCAATGCGAAATGTTTGAGAAACAGAATAGACCAAGAGGCAGCCTATGTTACGGACTGAAGTTCAAGTACTGGCACACAACATGGATGCACGAACATGTCAAAATCTATCATGAATTTGTCATGTCACAAACTATATAACACCTTGAATGGGATATGACATAGAAAAATAATAAAAACACGACAAGAATGCCTGGATTGTATGAAGAACTTGCTATTCCCCTATGCAAGAGGCAAGAAGATGATAACAAAGAGAGAATAGGATGAAGTTAACCAAGTCCCGGTTTAGCTCAAAGTAAGTATAACAGGAAATGTTGCTCACCATCTTCAGAGAAAACAAAGCAAGTCCCAATTGTTTCTTCATATTCGCCGATCTGTAATTTGGAAAAGAAATTAACTTAAAACATGAAAATTTCATGAATTAAAAAACCCTCATCTCAGCAATCAGTTGGTGTTTATTAGAGCTCAAATCAAAGAGCAAATATAAAAGCGATAGCTTAGGCCTATTGCAGACCATCAAATTCCTAGGTCAAATCAAAGCAAACTTCTATATTATCGGAATTGGAAACAAATGTCAGATATGAATACCTATCCAGTTATCCAGACTTGAATGATAATGATTTGGAAAATGATCTATTGATAATATTTTCCATTTATAATATCATATTCGGTCTATGGCTTCCTGAATTTTTTACGTCATTTCATGCATAAAAGAGACATTCATATACCATTTAGAATTTCTAGCAATAAACATTAAGAAATAAATAAAATAATGGTAGTCCTAAGATGTTTAGTAAATATGGTCATCAAGGGAAATAAACTTTTCAAAACATAAATAACCTGGAAGTTGGAACCTTTATTGTTCAAGGTAAATCCTAGATTTAATATTGTTCGGACTTTTCAGTTTCTTTATGACTACATAACATATTCAGACACTAGTGTGGAGGAATGGTCCTCCAAATATAGAGAAAAACATAGAAAGTTTTGGTAAATCCATGTCAAGTACAGATCCACATCCGACACTGACCTTGATTTAAATAATATAGCAAGATTTGCAAAGTTAACAACTCACCAGCTTCACTTTTTTGTCTATGATTAATATTGGATTCATCGTATCCAGACCCTGACATTCATAACAATCTGATCATCACAATACGATAAAATCAAAGAAAAAAGGGTTAAAAACAACAATCAAACCTTGTTCAAAACTGACAGCAAAATACCAGTAAATCAAGTAAGCAATATTTCCAGTAAAGAATATCACTAAACAAATAAGTAGAAGCTTACAATTACACACCAAAATCAAATCCGTATTCATCTATGCAGAGCTCCAATCAAAGAACAAAAACATATATAGGTTGATTTTTATTAAGATCAATCATATTGCAAACTAAATGAATACGCAAATATAAGAAATTTTATATAATACAAATTATAAACTTGCCAAATTTTATATAAATATATAACACCATAAATGCTGAAATGCAGATTGCCGAATCTAATATTTATTAAATCCAACAAGTACAAAGCAAGTATATACATAATCTAAACAAGGTTTATCTAGATTAAGTTCTTCATAATTAAAGCAATTACACGGATAGCTAGTATTATATAACTAGATGAAGATCTCTATCAACACATGAAAATTCCCTAATCCTCATAAGCTGACCAGTAAAAATATAAAAGCTTTCGTTTCATGAATTAACAAATATAACATGAACATCGAGCAACAAAAACGAAAGGCAAAGCTTTCTTCTCAGATTCTTAGTTTTCTTAAAATATTTATATCTGTCATATGTATTCAACACTAAACTTCCTAAATACTCATTCAGTTATAAATTCTAATTTTCACATAACTGCAAAAAAAACCTTAACAAATTTGTAACATATAAAAATTTAGAACTTACAGAAAGAGTATAAGGTGCATTTGGAGGGATGTCAATCTGCCCACGAACGGCTTCAAGATCAAGTAATACATACTCTGAATCTTCTTCCTCTCCATAATCATCATCCTTATTTTTCTCCATTTAATCAAATCCAGAAAAAAAAATATTACACTTTAAAGATACTGCAAAACGAACAATAAATTTTCAGAAGAATGGTTGAAAAAATATGAATTTTTATTTAGTTGTATTCGAGGTAGATTAAGAGAAGTTCCATTGCATACGAAACCCAAACAGATTAAGAGAAGTCAAAGAAGAAGAAAGATTCATTAAGCAGCTAGGATTATCTGATAACAATGTCCATTCCATATGGAAAAATAAACCAATCTATAAGAATTAGATATCTTTCTCCCAAGTTCAAAACTTTTCGCAAAAAAAAAATATATATATATATATATATATATATATATATTGGGGGACTTGCAGAGATGGAGACATTTAACTTTGTAGTGATGTTAAGCTAACCCCAAATAATTTCGATCAACATAAATAGAGAACTGTTAAGACCTAAACATACTCTACCTCAAAAGCATAGTAAACAAAAGAAAAACAAAATATTTTACCCATTATCCTTACCTTGCGAATTTAGTCGAGAGTTAAGGGTTTCAGAGAGAGAGGAACCCCTGCCGTCGGTAAGGTGTTTCTATAAAAGAGGGTTTTGATGGAGAACGGAAAAGGATGGAATAAAATAGGTAATTTAGCAAGAAAATCGAAAATCAACTGGATAAAAAATTGCAGTTTTCTAAAATCGAACAAATTTTTTATTATAATGTATTTACAATTAATTTTAATTTTATTATGATATTAAAATAAGTATTTTATAATTAAAATAATAAAAATAATTTAAAATTTTTGTATAAAAAATAATTTTCAGGTAAAAACTAATACTATGAAAAACCTTCGAAATTTTATTAAAAAAATTCATAAAACAAAGTTTATTTACTAAAATAAGTATAAAATCTAAAAGAAAAATTAATAAAAAAATCTAAAAATCCAAAAAAAAAAAATCAAACTAAACCAATTTACCCTAATGGTTGCAGCTTGTTTGGTTATTTATTTAGTTTTTTTTTTTTTTTTAAGGTTTTGGCTAATCTTTAATGTTAATATTTACTAGTAATATATTTTTTTTATAGATAGTTTTAATAAATTGTCATATGTTTTTCTAAAAAAAAATATTTATTTTTTTATATCTTATTATACTTGTTAATCTTTAATTTTATTTGTGAAGTTTAAAAATTTTACTAGATAAGGAAGAAAGTATAATGGTTGTCAAGGAAGCCGATTCACCTAATCGAGATAGCGAGCCAGAGGGTATAAGAAAGAAGAAAAAAAGTGGAGCAGGAAAGTTGGGTGCTCGAGGTAAGATAGTTGAGTGTAGATTTGACATCTTTGGAGAATCAATTATTTCTTCCTTGTTCTTGAAGGTATTTATAGGTGATATTCCTTTCTAAGATGATGTTAATGTGTTAAATCTATTATCTAACCATTATTAAGGAATACGTGGGGTGGATGATTTCAATGATAATAATTCATTATGATTTGATCGTATACAATAGTTGAACTCACGTGATATCTGATAACTAATAATATCATGTTTCTCATGGAAGCCTGAAGAAGCATGCAAAGGCCGGCTTTTGGCTAACCTTCTCTCCTCCATCGTAGCATATTGAGCTCTTTGAGGCATCTTGGTATGGCATGATCATTAGAAGCCGGCTAGCAGTTGAGGATTTTTGGCAAACCAGCTTCTTTGAAGTGATGTCTAGGCTCTTTTCACCTGAGGAATAAACGGGAAATAATTGAATTTCAATCATTGGTGGCAGTATAAACGGCACTCTTTCAGTCTTTCTTGTTGGCATTGAATGATACCACTCAATGTTTCATATTGGAAAATGTTTGCTTTAGAACCCCATTATTTACTGATTGCAGCTTCTTCTTTTTTTTTTTTTTTGAGGAAATCATATTTCTTCAAATATCCAGATAGCATATTAACCTTAACTCATATGGCGTTTGTGCAAGGCTTTCGGGTGTTCTTGGTACTGAAAAATACATGAATAACAATAGCCTATTCTCCTTGCTGTAAATTTGCTCTGGAACTTCTAGTCCCTTACATTGCTCAAATGTATCCCTCTTCAGTTGTGATACTTAAGCTATTAATTTATACACCATTATAATCTATTTCTTATCATTTTATTATTGAGCATCAATAGAAATCCGCTACTGAAATTGGATCAGCAATGATTTTTTTACTTGACCAAAAACATTTCTGCATTTCACAAATGATGAACATAAAAGAAACTGTAGACACACCATGTTCTGCTCATAAGTTGTAGATAGATGATACTACAAATACATTCTGATCAATTTTGTATAACCAATCCATTGACAAAACCGAATGCTGATGCTAACAAAATTTTGAAGAGAAAATAGCTAACCAAAATCCATTGTTTGGCAGCCAACGCGAAACTATTTTAGTGAATAATGATTGATTTTACTTGTAGAAACAAGAATCTTGTGATATCATTCCCTCCACATATCTGAAAATTCATCAGGCTCCAATGGATTAGATAGCTCGTGCATTTTCCGCCTTGTCTTAGCCTTGACTTTCTTAGCATACTTCCCGGCTTTCTGCCTTTTCTCCAATGCTCGGATCTGAAAGAGAACATGTGGCAAATTATTAAAATTTGTATACGAATGTGAGTCTATATACCAACACTGTTTCCGACAAATATTAGGACTAGGACAAAGGTAAAGGAGTATAATCCCTGAACCTGGTTTGGTGAGACATAGAAAGGATTCTCATATAGCGTTGGACCTCCAAAGCTACCGGCGAATATCTTAATAGGATTCAAACAAAATCTTGGACCAACCTATACAGAGTCAGTATCTAGCATTAAATTACAATCACAAGTACTACAAAATCATAATTTACTACAAAATCATAATTTATTCTTATATATATTATAATAAAGCACATATCACTGCATAGTGCATACCTCAACAAGGGTCATTTTATCAAGTCCCCCTCGAACCATTTTGTCTGATTCATTGTGAGGAACAGATATCTGCATTAGGAAACAGTGGTTTTAAGAGAAATTGAATATTAATTCATCCATAAACAAATAATAAAGGTGCAAATACATGAAGTCTGCAATACAAAACTGTGTTTTGGCAAATTGAAATGTTAATCCATTCATCAAAAAATAACGATGATGAAAACATATGAAATCACAGAAGCTTCTGCTGCTCATTTCATCAACCATTTTCTTCTGTAGGCTTTAAGAAAAGTGGAATCATCTATCATTCACAACATAAGCCATACAGTAGGGGCAACAGATTCCCAAGTCTTGAAGAACAGATATTAAAATAGACTCAATTATACTAAAGTAGTACTATAATTAAAATATATGAGATCTCAATTCAAGAATCCGTATGATTTCAAGAGGAGAACGTAGATAAGAGAACCGCATAAGCATTTTACTAGAAAACTACAATAGTCCAGCCAAGTCGAGGTCCTCCACTTTAACCTAGACGATCTCAGCCAAGTTTTAAGAATGGAAATAACTAAGTTATACAGCTCTTCCTGTTGATAACTCTTGTACTAGAGCAGCAATTCACATCCATTAGAGCAACCACCACTTAACATGTTTATGCTTCAATTTCTGATTCCATATAATGCAGACAGAAAGATGCATAAATGAAAATTCTGATTCCAGTTTAAATCTTAAAACCTTCAAACTACTACTAAGAATTTAATCTATATTCCATACTTGTTCCATATATGTTGTATAGTTCACTGACCTGATAATTGCGGAACCATATGTGGTCATCAGCAATGGAGAAAACAAAGACGTGATCATGATAAGGTTTAGATTTCCTGTGCTCCTTTGGTGTCCCAAATATCTGAAAAAAAATAATAGAAAAGAAAGTGTCATGGAGCACTTGCAAGTTGCACATTCACCCACAGTATGTTTGAAGTAAAAAAATCTACTAAATCAGTAAACAGAATTGCAACACTCAGTGCACAGGTAGTTGTTAGAACATTATCTCAATGGCTTGAAAGAAAACAAAAGAGAATCATCCTAAAAAGCTGTTATACCAAACAACGTTCATATTGTTTAACAAGTAAAAATGCAAAAGCATTCATAGAGGACATGTCTGGTTAGAGGAACAGTCCATGTAAATTGTATAAAGACATCTACCGTTCATATCGAATATCATTTGCAAGAAACAGCATTTACATGCAACAGTTGAGAGACATGGGAGAGAACTCAAATGAGTTCATTCAAAGAGTGAGAAGTACATGTTTCGTCTAAATGTGAGAAATATGACCACAAAAAGAGAATTTATTTAAAAGGAGGAAAAGCCACGTCAAGGTACCTGTATGATCATCTCTTTCAGAAGCTTCCAATGAGCATCTTTCTCAAAATTGCTCGAAAAGGTCAACAAAGGACGTGAACCTTTCAAATGATTTCCAGTGAGCTTCAGTTCTTCCATTGTGTGAACTGAAATGCACAAAACGAACTTCATTAAGCCACAAGAAACGAGAAAAATCATCATACCCTAATACTAACTAAATAACATCTTCATTTCATAGGGACAAATTAATAATAATGCATTTTAAGAAATTAAATGAGAAATATTACCAGCGTTAACCAAAAATTTTACAGATGGACCATTGGGACACCTTGCCATCCACATGTAAAGATCTTGATGTTTCCTACACTGGAAAAAACAATAGAAGTGTTTATAAACTTTGAACATTTTGAGCATAATATTCTAAAGTGAAACAAAATAAAACCACCTTAATTTTAGATTAAAGAAGTTCTTAAGTGACTACCATGTCCAAAAGTTATAATGACCCAAGGTTTATATTATTCTATGCATTTCAGTGAACCAAACTGAGCAAACTAATCAAATTTCATATTTTATCATTGAAAGCGCACTAGAAAACAACAAAGCTTAAATATTTACCTCAAAAAACAGAGCAGAAGAACAACCCCTCAACTCAATAAGCTCATTCAAGGTAGCCCCTTTACTACTCCTTGATTCAACCTTATTATCCTTCTTACAATGAGGCAAAAGTGAAACCATATTCAACATCAAATGCCTATACCTGCAAAACCCAAAACCATAAACCAAAAAAACAACTTTAAAACCCATATAAGAAAAACAAAGTCAACCACACATCTAAGCAAAGAAAATAACATTCTTCAGCCAACCAACCAAACCTGTAATTGATGCGTCGTGAACAAGTCACCATAACTTTTTCTTTGTTTCTAAAAAATTGGGGAGGATCCGTATTAGACTCAGTTTGTTGCTGAACTTCTTCCTTGTCTTTCCAACCGAAAAGTGACCTTTTGGGTCTCTCTGGAGCTGCTTCATCTTTCTTTTTCGGTTCAGCTGTCTGGGTTTCGCTGTGCTTCCGTTTCTTCCCCATTGTTTTAACAAAAGATGGAATTCAAACGGTAGGGTTTTTTGCTGCTGAAACTCAAACTAAAGATTTTGTCTTTGATAAACCCTAGTTAAAACCTCATTGCTGGGCTTGTCCAGGAGTTTATAGAGATGGGTTCCCTTGGGTTCTCATTGAATCTAGAATGGGCTGTAAAGACTTTACTATCTTAATTTTTCTTATCATATATTTTTATATTGCAAAAATTAAATAAAAAAAAGGGTGAAATAATATTTTGGGACAGTCCAATAATTAAAAATATCGTTTATTTAATCATAATTTTAAAATTAAGTACCATTTAAAAATAAATTATTGTTTTTAAATAACTGTCGAGGAGCATAATTTATTTTTTAAGGTAAAAAAAATTGAAAACAAAAAGTTAGGAATTTAAGGTTTTCTTTGTAATTAGGAATTTAAAAATTTTTTTATAATCATTCAGGCAGCTTTTAAGTAAAAAATAATTTATCTCAAATCTATATCATTTTATACTAACAACAATATCGATGCTAATGAAAATAAGACTTATTTACAAAAAATTTAAATTTTAAATTTTTTGGATAAAGTAGTTATTCTCCCGCATCTATTAAACAATGATTGGACTATATACACAACTCCAACTAATATCAAGGTTGTTAGGCCAAATCAACGGTTGAATCAGTCAAATTATAGGTTCACTATTTCAATCAATTTGTTAGGTTCAATTAAATAAATTATTAAAAATCATAAATATATATATATATATTAAAATTTTGGTTCAACCGATTTTTTGGCTGGTAAAATCAATCCATATTGACTCCCCAGTAAAAATACAATTTCACAATTTTAATAACCTATATATTTTTAATTTTTAAAAGATTAAATCAAACTTTTTATCATTGTTAGGGGAATCAAAGTACAATTTTACTTTTACTAAATTAAAATTTTAAAAAACTTAAATGAAAAATTTTTCATTTTAAGATGGCTGGAGCTCTTGCCAGCCCCCCTAACTACACCCCTATCCCAATCAACCAATGTCCTACGAATCAATACCTTGACCAGTTCCCTATCTGACTGGCCAGTCTGGTTTCAGTTCAAACAGACCTTGACCAAGGCCAAAAGTATAAGATTGGCGTAAACATTCAAGCAAATAAATAAAGGTTACATCCAGTTTCCCTGAAATTCCCAAATCAGTTCAAAAACAGAATATCAACACATCATAAACATGGTAATTTTTCATCATCACTAGTTATTAGTCCCTGCTTGCTACATTAGGCAATATCTTTGGATACAACATGTTTCCCTTGCATTGCAATAAAAAGTAATCTAACCCAAGGCTTAGCTCAATGGTCCATGCTATCACCTTTAAAAGGTATCAACATTTACAATCTCTCCAAGATACTGTCTCTTTTTTACCCAAAAAGAAAACCAAATACTGAATTCCCTCTTTAATTTATATGCTAAAACTGATTTAAAGAGGTTGTTCAAGATTAGCAAGACCATTTGTGCCATTTCAAATGGATGTCACAAAAACTGCCGAAGGATGATTCAGTACAGTGCAGACATATAATAGAAGACCATATTGAATGCCTGTTCCTTGATGAAAAGGCAAATTTATGCTTCAACGGTTTGAAAATCCGCTGGGTTCCTTATACCCCTGTAAGAATTCAGAATAAAAGTGTCATTGAAGTAATGAAGAGAAGATATCGTTCCAGGAATTGGCATTTGTAAACAAACACACTGTCTTGATTTACTACTAACATGAAAGCACGAGTACAACAGCCCATTCCTATATGAAACAAACAAGGGGTTTATATTTGTAATCTTCAAAGAACAGACATGCCCGAGTTTGTATATATGACCATGCTTACATGAGTGAGCATGTGTGAGCATGCCTGACGAAAAAGTACTTTTGATCTTTAAGATTGCACCATAGATAGATTGACAGGCTTAAATATATGTAATACAAGGTACACATCAAGCAGATATGCTACAAGGAAATGTCATGCGTGCACAATAGGATGCGCATGAAAATATAACAAAGTTTTCTCCATAACCTCTGAATAAGAAGTTAGAACAAGCGGATCCAAAGGTTAAAGTTTTCCCTTATTTCTATAGCTTTTCATTTAGGCTTTATCCAAGGCCAATAGCATTAATCTCAATGGAGATCCACACCCACAAATTTGTTGCACGAATACCTCAAAAGGAAGGGTTTCAGGTTTTACACATATATCAAAAGCAGATTCTTACAATTTCCCAATGTGAGATAGAGGGGTTAATTTGAAGTTGCTGAAGTATTTAGTCAATTAAACTAACCGCAAAGGGAATTATGCATGAATCTCGTTTGCAAGCATGAATTTGAGATACATAGAGGCAAAACTTAGTAAATATCAAGTTCATATAAACTATAACTTAAGACAGCTATGAAAATAAGAGGTGAATGCACTTACCAGTCCTATGTGATTTCACACTCTCCTTCACTTGATTCATCAGAATCACTTGAATCTATAGCATGATTTGCATCACTCACACTGCGGACATCAACCGCTTTGTCGAGTAACACTAGGCTCTCCATGTAACTACCAACGTATAACAATTCCGCCCCAACCTCTACTCCATGAGGCTCCATCTGTTGGCAGTTCAAATCAAGTGAAGCCATCTCTCCATCATCCACTTGCAATAAGACTTCCCCATTCTTCCTAAATCCCAATACCCTTGGGAACCATCCACTTTGGTCAATCAAATGTAATGCTAACACCTTAGTCCATGACTCAACCACACCATACTCCTTCATGACCCACAATTCAAGCAACTCACCATCTTCCCAATCTCTTTTAAGCACTGCAATGGAAGATTCCCCATATCTCATAGTTGATAAATCCATAGGACACAACCAAACTAAACTTTCTGGCAAACTTATCTCAAAAAACTCCTCACTACTTAAATCAAACCCCAAAATGGCATTACTGAATCCACCAATTTTCCCTCTCTGATACCCTAACCAATGGAGTGCCCCATTAACAAAAGTGGATGAAATCCCTGCTTCAACAGCATACTTTGGTGAAGCGGGAGTAACCCTTTTCCAACAATTTTCATTAAGTGAAAACAAATAAGGTTCAATCAAAGTCTCACCTTTTTCAACCCCAACTATAAGTAGCTTATAATCATTGGTTCTTGAATCAAACCCAAACCCAAAATTTAAGCGTACATCATCAGTATAGCAACCAATATTTGGTTGAGGCAATGTAATGTATTTTTGAATGGAAGGGTTCCAAAAAATGAAATTCAAAACATCTTGTGGTAAAAAAGTAAGACAAACTAACCCATTGCAAGAACCAACCACAGCAGAATAAGACAAACACCCAAAAACAGGGAATTGAAGCTGCTTGAACTCATCAAAGTCATCATTATCATAATGTAAAAAGTAGTTTTCTTTGCCCTTTTTAAAGCACCTAAGGAGGATGAAAGGAGTGTTGTTGGGTTCTGAAAGTGAAGCTTGTAAATGGGTTGAAATGAAAGATGGGTTGCAAATGAGACTGTTCCAGGTCTTACAAACTGACCTGCATTTCACCGATGACTTTATTGGGAGTCTTTTAAGGATTTCAAGGATCACTTCTACAGGCAAATAATCAGACATCTTTTTCTCTTTTGCTCAGTTTTTGAAGAAATGAAATCGAAATGTATAAAAGGGGAAGAAGAAGAAGAAGAAGAAGAAGAAGAAGAGACTAATAATTGCTTTATTAACGACAACCATAATATTTTAAGAATTTTTTTTATTTTTCTTCAGTAATCTAAAAACTTTCACTTCACTTTACGAGATAAGATAAGGGTGGGTTACTTTAAAACAAAATTAAAGTAAAAAAATATCGTTACAAAACTAAATTAAATATTAATTGACCTTTTGAGAGAAATATTCTCTCAATAAAATAGTTTAATTCATTGATGTTGAAGTCATCATTTTTAGTTACAAATGTATATTAAATAAAAAATGTTAGTTATTCTTTGAGAAAAATTAATTGATATTTATTTTTTTAGAAAAATAAAATAATTTTAATTAGTACATGATGATGATGCCATGACTATATACAAAATCATTTTGAATTTGGTCAAAATTTTTCTATTCATCATTATATTTTGTGTAAATTATTCATTTAATATTTATATTTTAATTTAATTACTTTTATTTTTTTGTATTTTTTAAGTTGTTTAATTTTAGTTTTAGATTTTTAATATTTTGAAATTTAGTCTTGGACAGACAATAATAATTAAACTTATTTGGTTAAATTATGCTATTATTTTTATATTATGCATAAATATGTAAGTTTAGTTTATATTATTCAATTAGAATATTTTTAGTTGTTAAATCTTTCATATTTTAAAATTTTAGTCTTAATGCAAACCATAATTGCTAAATCTATTAACTATTTGTTTTAGGAATAATGTGCGGACATAACAAATTGGCTTAACAGTATACATGTAATAATATATTTGGCGCATCAAAATTTAAAAATAATAAAATTTAACTCAATTAATTTAATAACTATCATGTTATCAGGATCAAAATTTTAGAAACATAAATATTAAAATTCACCAAATTAAATACAAAAATTAAATCCACAACTTATATTATATATATATATATATAATACAAAGACTAATAGTATATTTTAATCATCAGATCTTATTCGGAAAATGATATCGAATTTGTGATAAATATTAAATAACAAATATTATTAACTTTTTTTCATTTTGAGAGTAGAATCTATTTGGGTCTAATTATATCTTTAAAAAAAAATAAAAAATTTATGACCAAAATCCAGTGCAAAGTAGCTTCTAGGAAAAGGGAGGTGTGGACGGTGCAGTAGCACCACGTCAGGCACATATGTTCATGGAAATCACACTTTGGTCTTTATTGACCCAAACATCTTTAATTATAAAGTTGTTACTTTTAAAAAATCAAACGTTTCATCAAAGAATTTAAGCCCATGAAATTGCCAGGGAGATTCGGAAATCTGCCTTATTCTTCTAGATTTTTTATGTAAAGGCTTTTCTTCTAATCTGATAATTTTAGATACTATATCTATATAATGAAAGTAACACGAGACTTCTGTGAGAAAAATTCTTAACTTTTGTTGACTTTTCTTTAATACTATTTTTTACGAAGTTTCTGTGCATCTTGGCTAACATTATCTTGAATTTTGGACTAATAATCAACTAATTCATGCATAAAAATATTGCCTAAATATGTGGCTTGTAGAAAGTAAAATCTTAGATTTAAATTTGTTCTCCATCCAGTCCATTCTTCTTGTATTTGTGAAGGGATAAAGTGGATGAATGTAAAGAATTCTTAAGAAGAAACAATGGATGCAAGTAATTTAGAACTAATGCTTGTTAATAAAGCTTCAATGAATTGATTTAAAAAGTAAAAGTGGTTTTAATAATTTACAAAAAAAAATTCATATTAAAAAGAGTAAATACCTTCAATTAGAACTGCAGCAAGAACTCCTCCAAAAATGACCTTTACAGCTTATAGGATAGCCTTACCACTGAAATTTTGTGAATGATACATGGATTTCAAAAATTATGGAGATGACCCTTTTTGAAGAAGTTCTTTAGCTTTCACTAGACAATACAAGGCGATCTCGACCTTCAACTAGCTTTGCAGATTTGATGATATCTCCAGTTTTTATTTGTGGTAGAATCTCTCTTCCAGCAGTTGTATATCTATATGTTGAAGTAAAATTCATATGAAAAGTCTAGCCAACAATTAGCTTATTATACATAGATGTATGTAATCCATAGGATAAGATGACATTACCCGAAAACGGAAAATTGACCTTCTTCAAAAGATATGCCTCCCAAACCAGACTATAAACAAGTAAAATCATCATTATGCAGCTTTAACCAGATAACTGGAAGATTTATCGGACAGGCAAGGTTGAGGGGATGGTAGAAGTAGACTATTTGTTTGGCCCATATTCAGTTATGGCTACGGCAGTTTCATCATTTAAGTATATGGAAAAGCCTTTTTAAAAACTTTATTGTACTTGTGATGGACACATAGCCATATTTGACACTCACACCAGGTTTGGGTAACATAGGAAGCAGATAGTAAGCATTGAATTAGATGGAGCTTTAAAGTATACTTACATTTCTTTTATCGTATAGATAGAAGAAAAACTGATATGGTGAAGAGTATTCCTCAGAGACTTCACTGTGTGCCATAGCAACAGCTCCATAAACAGATAGGGGAAGAACCGGCAACTCACCATCCTGACAGGAGAAATAAAAGAATGAGACTGAACACTAAATTGAAAAATGGTATAGCTGCAATTTCTGGATATATGTAAAAAATCAGCTGTGGAGTCATACCTGAACACTTAAGGTTGTTTTGTACAAAGGCTCAAACTGTCCTGATGGCATTATTTCTAAGGGAACACTGTAACCATTCTTTCCAGTATCGTTTTCAGAGATGATAGCTTGATTAATACAGCTCAGCTTTGTTCCATCATATGCTCCATCTGTCACCTGAAGAATTATAACTAATTCTTAGGAGTGTATGTGCGGTTCAATCACCTTAAATTGCTATTGTTAACAAATATTGCAGCAATTTAACCAATTTGCATACAGGAAACTAGCATGGTTTTAATCAGAAAGTTTAAAGCTTAAACTGATTCATCTACTATGATAGTAAGATTTCAGCCTTGCTACGTTTATCACTAACAAATAGACATAGCTCAACCAATTAAAGCTCTACTCCAATTATTAAGGTTGATTAGGCCAAGCATTTGCTTTTATGAGGGTACAGTCATGTTATCATCCATCAATGGACAACAATAGTGAAGATATTAACTACATGTCATTAATCTTATAGCATAGACCTAATTGAATTTATTTTAAAATGTAAAATGATATAGCATTAAAAACCAATGTCAAAAATAAGAAGCTTAACTACCTTACCAGTTTTGCAAAATTTCCGGTAGTTAGTGGTGCTGAATATCCATCCAAAACAACCTGAATTGGTAGAAGATAATCAGTTAACCTTAAATTTGTAAAGCGTCATTCAACTTAGCTCTGTTATTGTTTTCAAAACCACCAACCACCACAAAAGATGGTATAGTAAGCAGATTTAGAGCTATTGTCATGATTTCGTTTGTCTCAGCAGTATTCAATGTTGTTCTGAGGCCTGAGCTCCAAATAACGTGTTAGGTGGCAATCAGAGATGTAGCATGACAGCTGCTATCGATGTTTGATAGAGTCTTAAGTTGATAAACGCAAAAGGAGAAATTTATAGAACTGTTAGATTCAACATACCTGAATTGTGGCAGTCTTTCTGAGTTCACCACCTGCTTCTGGGGAAAATGATGAACCATCTCCTTTCTCAATAGTAAGTTCAACAATTGCTCTCCCTGTTAGCCTAGAGACCATAACCAACACCATTTAAAATAAAAAAGCAGAGACAAAACGGGTTTAAACTTAAAGCCTACTAATCACAATTGTAATCATGCATGCCAAACGGGCACTGAATGAAAAATTGTTACCATAGAGCAAATGAATTGTAAAAATATATAAACAGCAGTCAATAGTAGAGAAAACAGCTAGATATTAAAAAGATAACAGAATTGCATGTTAGTATGTTTGTAGTAAAGAAAATGGGGAAAACTATGTTGCATGCTTCAAAATAGGTAAACCAAAAGTAGATTAAAAAAATAAATTGCATTAACCAATCAATTTAAAACATATGAATATAACAACCCTCAGTAAAACATTGAAATTCTGACTTTGGCTGTAGAAGACTGACCTTGGGTATCTCAAGTATTGCTCAGGTAACAAAAAGGACAACCCCGGGGCCTATTCCACAATAATAAGTTGAGCTGTTACTATACTTGTACTATTTTAACAACTAAACCTAACACATACAATCAACAAAATTTCTGCATATAAAATCAGCAGCTATAACACAAGTAAAGGAAGCCAATCAATATTTGATCTTCAAATATCTTATATAAAATAATGAATCAGAATATGCACAAAGTATAACTAGGGAATAGTAGTATAGTACTTACCTGCAACAACTCCAATTCAGCAACAGTATCTAGTGAAGATGCAAGGCCAACAGATACTCTATCTGGATCCTGATCCTTGATAGATTTTAGGAGTGCTTCCAATCCACCCTAGTAAACCAAGGAATACCACAATCAGTCCATGAGGTCTCTCTGCAAATGAATGAATCCATTCATCAGGGAAAAGTCCTCCCTACCAAAGCATAATATACATAACTGAGCCCTGGAACCATAGGTTAACCCATATAAAATTTTTCGCTTGAGCATTTTGGTGTGGTAAAAAGCAATCTAAGGAAAAAAGGCATTCCATTTTCAGATATTAGGATACTTTTTTTCTGGCTACAAACCAGGTTTTATCCAGCGATGTAACCTTGCAAACATATCCAAGTGAACTTTTAGCTCAAAAAAGGGACAAATGATGTTGGTGTCAAAGAAACTTGGAGCAAAGTTTAGCCATTGACTTCAAGAAACAGATTATATTCAAATGGGTGAGGGTCAAATTAAAAATCTGATACTGTATTTAAAATTTTCATGAGGTTCTTTTTCTTCCTTTGGTGAACCAAAAAGTAGTTTGTCGTTATTCTTGCTGGAATGTGATCTCAAGGAAACAAAAGAAGATAAAAACTATTGAGTGTCTCATTTAAGTTCAGATGATTTTTTTCTTTCACGGTACCTTTCCATCAACAAGAGATGAGTAAAGAGTTAAACCCTTCTCCCTTAGATCTGCTGGTATACTTGCCAAAATAGAATCCTTTCCATCTACTGCTATCTGAAATTAATCAAAGAGATATAAAATCAAAAGGAAATAAGGAAAACCATATGCATATACTTATAGGAACATGATATTGACATGGGAAAACAACATAGAATGAACAAAGATGAATTCAAATACGAGTGAGTCCAATGGTTTGAGTTCCTTAACTTTAAATTTTGTACAAAAGGAACTACTAGGTACCTTTAGGGCTTTCTTGACATTACCCTCCATAGTTCCATAAGGCTTTCTTTGTGGAATCCTTAGCAGGTAGGAAATATCTTCCAAAGAATCCTATAAGCAAAATAAAGATGGTAAAAAAAGGCTGATTAGCATCTAACCATACACAATATGTGAATTCGATTATCAGTTTAAAACCTGTATAGCCTTCATGTTTGTGTTTGCTGGGATAGCCCTTCTTAAAGCAAGCTCCCCTGTCCTTGGAAGCTTTGTTTCAGGAGAGTAAAGCACAGCATTTGCAGGTGAAATAGACCAGAAGTCCCAACCAGCTAAAGGTAATGGAGAGGTAATTTCGGCTAAAATAAGTATCACAGCAATCACATTCTCAAGTTTCATCGTTCCATTGATCAAAGTTGACAAGTTGAAACTTGTAGGAATATTTCGGCATTGTGACTTATCCTGCATCACTAAATGCACTTTTAGAAGTAGGGAAAAGCTTGAAATCAGGATTGGGATTGAAAAAGAATCACAAAGAAAAGATTAATTACTAAGAACTAGTAAACTGCTTGGATAATTTTAGTTCATTAATATGGAATCATTAGTGATTCATCCTAACTCCAAAAAAGATCATGTAGCATATGGCTAGTCATAGGCCTAAATCATGGTCTATTTAAATTGTTCTAAATTGAGATGAAATTAAGAAGTACCATGTTACTGAACACAGACTGAAAACATCAAACCTATAAATTATATAAAGGTAGATTCAACAAGAATTCAAGGTAAAACCCCAACCTTGACAAAGGCTTCTTTAGAAGCCTTGCATTGAACTTTAAGCTGAAAGGGTCTTGCATTCTCTTGACTACGAGCTTGACTGAATCGAAAAGCGAAATGGGTCGATAAAAAATGGCGCTTTGGAGTTGAAGGAGTGAAAGAAAGAGTAATGGAAGAGGATAAAGGAAACGCCATTGCAAAGAAAAAGGAAAAAAAATAAAAAAAAGTAGAAAGGCTGGTCGTTACAGAAAGGAAAGAAGGGAGAGGTTTTGGCGCGCCTCATCTAGAAATGTGATTACGTGGAAGCTGTTAATTGGATGTTTTGGGCTTTGGCAGATGAAGTTAAGGACGTGTTTGGATTTTACACCTCTAAGAAATAAATGCAACTTTTTTCATTTATAAAATGTTTTTGATTAATTTCCATTAACAAAGCTTGAAATTTTTGCTCAAAGAAGGGGATTTTAATTTTCTTAAATTATAATTTTAATAAAAATTTTAGATAATTAATTTTTACTTTGACTTAATCCAACTTGTCTCAACCGAAAAGCTTAACGAGGAATTTGGGAGATTGATTTGAATCCATGGAGAGAGAGAGAGAGAGAGAGAGAGAGAGAGATGGGAGTATAAGCGAAACCAACACTTAATCTCACTGAAATAAACCCATTTTTTTCCCTTTTTCTCCTTCACATTTCTGCATTTACTCTATGGATTTTATTAGTTTATTGTAGATCGCAAAAAGAAAACAATGGCGAACTATTTAGCTCAGTTTCAAACAATAAAGAGCGCTTGTGCTCATCTCATCATTGCTGGTAAATCCCTTTTTAATTGAATTGAAACTCTTTAACTTTGGGTTTGGGTTTTTCTCTTTTTGGGGGAATTTGTAAGTTGTTAATTGGATTTTTGTTGTGGAAATTTGTGAAGGGTTGTTGTTAATTATTAATGATTTGAGCATTAAGCTTTTTAGTTGATTTTACGAAGTGGGTTCTTCAAAGACTGAGGGATTGATTGGTCATTCTCAAATATTTTGTGTGTAAATATAAATACAATACAAACTGCAAAATATATCAGTACATATTAAATGTATTGTTTATTAAATGTGTCAATATGTAGTCTAGTTTTTTACTTTCTAATTGGATGAATTCCAAGTTTGCGGCTCTGCAAGATGTTTGTATGTTAATAATAACTGGTGAGCAATGTCTTAGCATGAAGTCATGAACTAGCAAGGAATCGATTATGATATTCTCCTTATATTTCTAACTGTTGCAAATGAACCGTTTACAGTTGAAGATGTCAGTGACTTATGGCCTGCCGTCAGGAACAATTTCGAAGAGAGGCTGCCATTCAGAAGAGCTTGCTTGAATAACAAGACCCGTAACCCTGTGTTTTTGGAGAATTTGCCTGCTGAATTTGTGTTAACCACTGATGCAAGATTACGTAGCAGATTTCCTCAAGAGCAGTACTTATTTTGGTTTCGAGAGCCATATGCAACTCTGGTTCTTGTTACATGTGAGGTACTTTCAATCTTGTTAACCTGTTTACAGATTCATAGACCTATGACCACACAATGAGAAAAATAAAACTATTCTTTAATGTTTTTTGGTTTTCTAAATTTTATTTGTTAGTGTCTGGTTCATCTTACATGTTGATGTTCATTTTTCATTTTTTTATGTGTGCTTACTGTTTTATTCACGTTCATTGTCCCCAGGACCTTGATGAGTTCAAGAATATTGTTAAACCACGCCTGAAAGTGTTTGCTCAAAATGATGAGCGGGAATGGTTTATTATATTTTTATCTAAAGCTCATCCAAACAATGATCAGGCCACTAAAATGGCTAAGAAAGTATATGCCAAATTTGAAGCTGATTTCAGCTCCAAGAAGAGGGAAAGGTAAGCTTGCGGCTCTCAGCAGCTTGCATATATGTTCTTATTGATGTCACAAGTATTATTTGTATTGTTGCCAATGATTTTAGTGTTGAAGTAATGCTTTGATCTTCTGCATGCATGTTCCAAATCTTTGCAAAAGAAAAATTAGGTGAAACTTTGAAAGTAGCACCCTCAGGAAATTGGTGTTTGACTTTTCCAATGTCGCTTTCTGATATTCTAAAACTGTGCTTCACTTAGGTGCTGCAAATTTGACATATATGGTCCTGAACCAAATTTTTGGGAAGAGTTAGAGTTCAGGATTATGGATTCTATCAAAAATACATTGGATAGACGAATACAATTCTATGAGGATGAGATACGCAAGCTTAGTGAACAACGATTCATGCCGATTTGGAACTTCTGTAATTTTTTCATTCTGAAGGTTTGGTCCTCTTCTGAAAGTAATGCAATCATGGTTGATATTGATCCGGGGATAAACTTTATGATTTTCCACTCTTTTGTGTTAGCTCAGCTACATTTTTATCTTAAACATATATCATAATCCTTTTCTGGTTTCTATCTCTGGAGATTGTAAAAGAAAAGGCGAACTTGGCCAAATCTATTTTTCTGTTTAATTAATATAAATCCTTATTAACTATCACATTAGTTTATATATCCCAAATAAAAAACAGATTATTTTAACCTTGGACGTTTAGTGCTTCATTTTTCTTTTTCTTAGGAAAGCTTGGCTTTTATGTTTGAGATTGCTCATCTTCACGAGGATGCCTTACGTGAATATGATGAACTAGAATTGTGCTACTTGGAAACAGGTACAAATAACATATATATGTTCCTATGTGTTGAGTACCCATTTCGTTTTGTTTTAACTTTGCTACTCCATATTCTCTTTTTCTGTTTATGTTTCCAATCTGCACTGTGATTTTGGCACATGCCTATTTTTAAGTTTCTCTTGTAACACTTGAAAACAATAAAGTTGAGCCTGATAAACTATTTGGCTTCTACTAAATAAGGGTGGGTAGTTAGGTAACCATTCAATCCATACAAGCTTATAAATAACTATTCTTTATATAGTGTTTAACTTTTTCCAGTAGTTTTTTTACTTGAAATTTGGCAGCCCCAAGATATTGATTATGACACAATGTTAATGTGATATGGCTGCATATCTCAGTTTCTTTTTTTGGAGTTGACTTGGTAGATATGTGAGCACTTTTGTCATAAGGCCAAATTTATGACTGGTAATTGTGAAGGTGTTTTCTTGAAATGCTTCCCTTTTCTTGTGAATTTAATAGCTTCTTTTTCTCCCATAGCACTTCTTGATCTTATTTATTAATATATAACTGCAGTTAATATGGGTGGGAAACATAGAGAGTTTGGAGGACTAGACCGTGGTGATGATCGGGCAGCACTGCTCAACCCTGGAAACAAATCATTGACGCAGATTGTTCAAGGTGACTCATTCAGGGAATTTGAATTCAGACAGTATCTCTTTGCTTGTCAATCAAAGGTGACTACTTATGCATCACACTATCTGATTTCGTGAGTAATTACTACTAAAATGAGTTTGTGTTTGTTATTGTCAATTTTTAGAATTTTATCAAAATGCCCTTCTTAATGGGTTATTGGAATCTTATGGTTAATTTTTCAACAGCTGTTCGCTATGCAATTCCACATGATTTAACTTTAGTCTTCCTTCAAATGTTCAATGTGTGTTTCTTTCTTTGTAATTGGTTTATTAATTTCAAGCCCATAGTTGAAATTTCTCTGTGTGTGCCTATACTGTGTCTCACTGATTAGTATTAACCTGCAGCTCTTATTCAAACTGAATCATCCTTTTGAGGTTGCTTCGAGGGGTTATTCATTTATAATTAGTTTCTCAAAAGCCTTGGAATCGAATGAGGTATTTGATAATGTTTGTATTCTTCCAGCAACAGTTTGGTCACTGTTTCCATTTTTCATGTATTCTTTCCTCATGGATTTGTTGTAGAGTATTTTGCCCTTCTGTATGCGTGAAGTTTGGGTAATCACTGCATGCTTGGCTTTAGTCGATGCAACCAGTATTCAATATAATGATGAAGATGTAGCCCCTGAGACAGAAAAGGAGTTCTATCGCGTTCAAGGTGATCTTTACTCACTATGTAGGATTAAGGTAAAATTTTTATTTCTTGTTTTAAATAAATAAGGGATGTCATTTGTCATTTTGTAGAACAACCACTGAAACATATTGATAATTGTGGCAGTTATTGAGGCTTGCATATCTAATTGGATATGGAACAGAGATAGAAAGAAGTCCTGTTAACAGGTACGCATTCAATTTTTGGAGATCAAATCTACCTTTGACTTTCCATGAATTTGGTTACTTGTGCAGTTGAGGCCAGTTTTCTTACAATCTAATTCTTTTGTTTCTTTCCTTTGAGAAGTGCTTCTCTAAGCATGCTGCCTTGGCCCAAGCCGGCAGTTTGGCCTTCAGTTCCAGATGATGCTACCTCTGAGGTGGTTGTGAAAGAAAAGGCATGTAATTATTCCACATCTAAAAACTTATAAAACCAGAAAAAAAAAAAGGAACATCCTTTTTTTAATAATAACTACACCATTTTAGTGCAGGTTTATGTGTTTCATTCTTTGAAAGTAGTGTAGGACTTCTGTTTTTCTCCCCATCATGTATTTTTCAACATTCATAACATTATAAAATAGAGGTTTAGCAAAAAAAAAAGGGATAGGTTCACTGCATAATGACCTATTCTTATTCAGTAGGCGTTTTCGAAGTAGAAACTTTTCTGAGGGAAGAAACTAGATCAAGTTAGTAGCTTATGACTTTCATTGTCTGCATGCTTCAGATCAACATAGAACTATTGTTTAATGGTGGTCTTTCCTTACCTTACCTTGTTAAAACTTAGAAGAAAGTGGCCCTTTTTTGGAAGTACATAATAACACTTTAAATCTTCAAAATATAGGTTATTTAATAGCAATCATTATTCAGATGTCAAGTTCATAGCTTCTAAAGTTAAGGTGCTATATGATCATACCACTTGAATAGTATTATTGTTCTAGATTTTAATAAATCATCATTGCAATTGCATGTTATCATAGTCATAAGCTTTATGCATACACAATTATCTAGTCCATTAATGTCTTTTCTATTTTGATCAGCTTTACCTTCTTTATTTGGTTCAGATGATCCTGCAAGAAACTCCTAGAGTCAAGCACTTTGGCATTCAGAGGAAACCCTTGCCACTGGAACCTACTATCCTTGTACGTGAGGCAAACCGGCGAAGGTCTTCGCTTTCTGTTGGAAACTCATCAGAGATTTTTTATGGCAGACTAGGGTTCAATGATGGGTAAGGAAATCTCAAGAATCAAGGCAAATGTTTCTTGGCTATTTTATGAAGATGAGTTACTATTCCATTGAAAGTTTTTCATTTCGAGAAATTAATTGACCTTTCTTTTTTGATTTTGCATTTTCATTTTGCCATTTTGTTTTTCAGAATTAAAAGTTATGTCAAGTAAATATATGCATTCTGACAGATTAGCTGCAGATGTACCAGCAAAGATGCCCCAAGCAGATAAAGGACATGAATTTATGATGTCACGTACATACTCATCTCCTGGAAATTTTGATTGCTCGATTGGTCGACCTATGAGACTTGCTGAAATTTTTGTTGCTGCCGAACATGCTCTGAAGAAAACAATTTCAAATCCTGATCTCCAGAAAATTTTGTCATCTGTAGAGAACTTTGAGGTATCAAATTAAGGCTACACACATGTACTGTTCATGTTTCCACTGTTGAGAACCATCCTTTTTGGGGGGAAGGGAGAGGACCATGTCTTCTTCAACCCTTGCTTGTTGAATTGAATATACTTGACAATCTCTGTCTCCTCCCCGTTCATATTTGATTTCTCCCCGTTCTTATTTGATTCCTTAAAATAATTAACAAACATTTACACCAAAATTACATTCTCCTTGGGGTTATCACTTTGAGTCCATAAGAGTTTAGATGTTAGACCTTTATTCATTCTATAGTCCAATAGTTATTTTCTGATGTGGGAGGAATGATATTCAATATTTTATGTATCTTCTGTTTTTGTCTCATCAATTCCTATTTGGGTCATGGCAGCAAAAATATATGGAGCTCACTAAAGGTGCTGCTGACAATTACCATCATTCTTGGTGGAAAAGATACGGAGTTGTCCTCGATGGTGAAATTGCAGCTGTCTGCTTTAAGCGTGGGAACTTTGACCTAGCTGCAAAGTCATATGAGAAGGTTTGTGCCCTTTATGCTGGTGAAGGATGGGAAGATTTATTAGCTGAAGTCTTGCCCAATTTAGCTGAATGTCAAAAGTCACTCAATGATGAAGCTGGCTACCTGTTATCTTGTGTGCGATTGCTTTCGCTAGATAAAGGTTTATTCTCATCGAAGGAACGCCAAGCTTTTCAATCAGAAGTTGTTAGTCTAGCACATAATGAAATGACGAACCATGTTCCTCTTGATGTATCATCGTTAATTACATTTTCTGGAAATCCTGGGCCTCCTATGGCACTATGTGATGGGGATACTGGTACCTTATCTGTGACCGTTTGGAGTGGATTTCCTGATGATATAACTCTCGATTCTCTTACTCTCACTTTGATGGCTACATATAATGCTGATGAAGGTGGTAAGGTATGGTTTCTTAGACAAGATGATGCTAGAATGTTTGTAAGCTATAGTGTAGCATGATATGACTCATTAATTTGATTCATATTTCAGTTACGGAACTCTAATGCCACTGTACTAAAGCCTGGTAGGAATACAATCACATTTCCTTTACCACCACAGAAGCCTGGTTCCTATGTCTTGGGAGTTCTTACTGGCCACATTGGACAGTTGACATTCAGATCTCATAGTTTTTCCAAGGGAGGTCCAGCAGATAGTGATGATTTCATGAGCTATGAGAAGCCAACCCGGCCTATCTTGAAGGTACTCTCCCTGTCCATCTCTCTTTTGGATTTGAAGTGGTGTCTTCTCAGGTAATATCAAATGTTAGGACAATAATTTTCATCATCATTTAAATGCAAACTGTTTTTATTATTAAAAGTATAACTTGGTAACATTCACAGCTATAATATCAGGAAGCTGTCCATTCTTTTGCTCTATTTCTTCAATCTTCTGATCAAACTTTCTCTTTCACTTAGGTTTTCAAACCAAGACCTCTAGCTGATCTGTCTGCAAGTATATCATCTGCCTTACTGATTAATGAAACTCAGTGGATTGGAATTATAGTACAACCTATAAACTACTCCTTAAAAGGTGCTGTCTTGCATATTGATACTGGTCCTGGTTTAATGATTGAAGAGTCACATTCCATTGAGATTGAGAGCTACAAAAAGGCTGGACAGGGCTCGGTTGGTATGGAAAACTCTGGTGATGCTACAAAAGATAGTTCTGCGGCTGCAAAAGATTGTTCTCCGGCTGCTGATAAACACTTTGAGCAGTTATGTCTTGTAAGCGGTAAAATAGAGTTTCCAGATTGGGCCAGTGATGTATCCTCAATTTTGTGGATTCCTATTCGTGCTATTGATGATAAGCTTGCAAGAGGGTCATCTTCAGGTCAGGAAAATAAGCACAAGAAAGTTATGATGGTTTAAGTTTTTAGAGTTTTCAGCATCTGATAGATCATTTATATTATGTTGCATGCTGTGGCAGGGGCCCCTGAGAAACAAAGTATTGTGGACAGAATGAGGACAATAGCTTTGAAGCTTGAGTTTGGGATATCAAATAACCAGATCTATGACACGTAGTGCCTCTCCTCATATATATATTTTAGTTTTTCTATACATTTGAGTATGAATTCTCTTTCTCTCAGTCACTCACATTCACAAAACACCCACCAGCATCTGTATAAGCCCTCAACATAGTCTCTCATATCTTGTTTATCTGTCTTTTTACTGGTTTTGTATTTGAATTCTTAACTTTATTATGTGATCTACTCTAATGTGCAGAACCATAGCTCTGCATTTCAGTGATCCTTTCCTTGTGAGCACAAGAGTCACCAATCAATGCAATGATAGTACTTTGCTTTTGCAGGTTGTATGTCCTTAGTTTCAAACACATTTGTGTATGTATGCTTCTTTTGGAACATGTTAATGAAGTGACCATAATTTATAAATATAAGAGCTCGAACTCCTCATGTCTGGATTTTCTTGCAATGAACAGTTTATTAAGTGACTATAATTTATAAATAATTTTATTGAAAGTAGTATTACTTTTGTCTGATCTACTTTTGATGCTTATCTTCAGTTGTCAGATGACATGCTTGACCTTGATGTATAGCATCCACAAATGTGATAAGCTTATACCTTTTAATGGCATTACTCAACCAGTAACTGTACCACTTCATATGAAATAATCTGGCAGTGCATGTTGAATTAGAAATTCTGATCTAGTTTTGATGCTTATCTTCAGTTGTCAGATGACATGCTTGACCTTGATGTATAGCATCCACAAATGTGATAAGCTTATACCTTTTAATGGCATTACTCAACCAGTGACTGTACCACTTCATATGAAATAATCTGGCAGTGCATGTTGAATTAAAAATTTATTGTATGTGGTAAAGTAGATGTATGTGTTGCACGTGAATAGGAGAGGTTGTTTCAATCTTAGCATTTCATGTTTTATGCTGAAAACTACATTCTCATTCTTTTCTTTTATGTTCTGCAAAAGTTTATTCATTAATAAAATAGAAAAACCCAGCAATGTCTCCGGAGAGCACAATGCTAATGAAAGAAACAAAACAATAGGATCATCACATCAAACACATCAATTTATCTTTCGCCAAACAATCACAATTCTAACATATTTTAACTCATCAACCGGCAGATCATATTTTGCATGAAGCTCATGTTGGTTCATGTTTCCAGGTAACTCTACACTCCCAATTGAATGCCACATTGTCTGTTTACGATGCTTGGCTTGACCTTCATGATGGATTTACACATGCTGGACAAGGTAATGGAAGACCTATTTCTGCATTCTTTCCACTTGTCATATCTCCAACTTCAAGAGCTGGACTCCTCTTCTGTTTATGCTTGGAGAAGAGAACTGCTGAAGGTACCAACTTTTCCTTTTTTTATCGTATGAGGGTATATGGCTGTAGGCTTCTATTTCTTTGACTCTTGTTTATTCAAATTAAATTCATCGACCTCTATATGTTATACCCTCTCAGAGAAGTTGTACCCTCTCACATTGCCTCATGACAAGCAGTCAATCTCTTGCTTTACAGATGAAAATAAGTTGCCACCAGAAAACATATTAAACATAAGATATGAAATTGCTGGTGATAGGACCATTGGGGCACACCCACCTGTGACCATGAAATCGAATGAAAATGATGAGGATGCTAATAAGAATTTAGTCTTCAGGAGTGCTCTTGTTCTGCAGCAGCCTGTCCTTAGCCCGTGCCTGGCTGTAGGGTTTCTACCTCTTCCTTCCGATAGGATTCGAGTTGGGCAACTTGTTACCATGAAATGGAGGGTTGAAAGGTTGAAAGACATTGAGGAGAAAAGAGTTCCTCAAAACAATGTAAGTTAAAACAATCTTATCATTCAGTAAATTCAGTCAGGTATAAGCATGAACCCATGCACCAGAAGTCGAGTTAAATATTGGCATACTAGTCGTTAAAAAAGACCCACATCACCCGAGGCTTAACATAATTGATTCATTTAGTCACACCTAAGAGGTTGCATTTAACAGATTTGGGGTTCGGATCCTAACAACTGCAATCCCTTCCCTCTTTCCCCAGACTATGGCCTGCTTTGTAGAAGGAAAATCCTTAAGAGAAGCTATTAGTGAATACTGTGCAACGCTTCTACTTTTTGTTTACATTCAGCTACTACAAATTATGTTTATTATAATGACAGGACAAGATGTTATATGAAATCAATGCAAATTCTGATAAATGGATGATTGCTGGGAGGAAAAGAGGGCATGTTTCTCTCGACATGAAGCAAGGTTTAGGAACAGCTTCCCCATTTACCTTTTAATATCGATTCCTGTGCTTTGCAGCTAAGCAGAAAGCATTAATATTTCATTTCTGTTGCTTGAAATTGTCATTTTTTTCCAGGTTCAAGGATAGTTATTTCCATATTATGCATGCCCCTTGTTGCTGGATACATCCACCCTCCTCATCTTGGGCTTCCGGGTATCGATGAAGTGAGTATAAGCTGCAGTCCTGCCGGATGTCACCTGGTTTGCGTCTTGCCTCCTGCTCCTTGTTCATCCTTCTGTGTTCCAGCATGATTTTCCTGGCTTCTCTAATCAGGTCATATTTTTTGGCTTTTGAAGTAGATTCCATTCAGCGAAAATCTAAGTCCGAGATAAAATTCATGTCTCTGGTTTGATTTTGCTCAATTTTTTGTAAGTTTTCAACATTTGGAAGAGAAAAAATCAAGAGAACTTAGTTGATATAGATCAGAATAGATAGTTCCTTCAATGCTGTAGAGCCCAATTTTGGCCCGGGCCTAAAACCACTAAAAACCAAAATAAATAAAAATTTCCATCAATAACAGTCCAAAATACAAACCAATAGGCCCAAAAGACTAAACTAACTCAGAAACCCTAGGGTTTCTGAGCCCCTCCAGCGCCGCTGCCACCCACGTGCTTCAGTAGCGCGCCCACCGCTTGAGACCTGACACCGGTTGCACCAAAACAGCAAGGTCTGCCACCGTTGACTATTAGCGCCTGCAAAATAGAGAACAAAAAGGAAACAACAGCAGCAGAAACAAGGCCGAATAGTGCCTAAATAGTGTACTAAAATCTGCTATAAAACCATACAATCAATCGATGTAAACAAGAGGATTTTTCAATATATAAAAAAAAAAAAACGCTTTTGAATACGAAAACAGAAAACAGAGGTATTTTTCAAGTTTCTTTAGTTATTTGCTTCGAATATATTATACATACATATAGAAATACGAAAAAATAAAAACTTTTACCTTTCGAGGCTATCGGAGCCCAAATCCAAAGCATTGTGCTCTTTTTTTTATTTTTCGGTGCGGTTTTTGGGTTTTTCGAGTCCAGATTTGGGTTTAGCGGCCTTTGGAGGGCCAAAGTAGCTTTCTTAGGCCTCTCCGACCTCCGTATACGGCGGCAGAGGTGGCGGTTGGAGACTGCTCAATGACCGGAGCTCGGCCTGACTATGGCCGGAGCTCAAAGAGCTCGGGTTGCAGAGAGTTTTCTTTAGATTTTTTTTTAATCAGATTGCAAATGAGTTTTTTTTATTATTTGTGTCCCTTTTATAAGTGCCTCCATACGACGTCGTTTAGGTAGTTCCCAATGTCCTCAAAACGGCGTCGTTTTGAGCTAAACTTTCTCGAGTGACTCTACCCGGGGAAGGATCCGCGCGTTTCTGACGTTTGGGGAATTTGTGAAGCGAATCCTTCTGCTTTTCCTCCGCTTTTTAATCAGATCCATATTATTTGTTTTATTTTTTTAATTTTGCCCCATGAGTTTCGCTCCCGATTCATTTTGGTATGCGCTTAAGCATTGCGTTTTGAGGGTTTGGGGTGATTACCGTTTTAATCCCTATTATTTGCGCGCGCATTCAATCTAGGTCCTCCTGTCGATTTAATGTTTAGTTTTTAAATTCCAAATTTTGTTTTAATTTTAATTTCGTCCTCAACTCGTTTTTGTTTATTTATTTTCTTACTCTGCTGCTTATTTATTATTATTGTTATCATTTTAGCCTTTTTCTTTTTTTATCTATTCTAACCTTTTATTTTCTATCTATTTAAATTTTTGTATGTGTTTCATTTATATCATATTTACATATTATTTATTTTAAACACCCTTTTTATATTATTCACTTCAAAAAACTTTTATGTGTTACTTACTTTTATATATATATATATTAATTAGTTCAAATTATTTACGTATATTATTTGTTCAAAATTTTTGTATTGTTGGCTTTAAAAAGTTGTTTTATGATTATTCATTTTAAACCCTCGTATTTTATTAAATTGTTTCACCTTTTATATATTGTTTATTCCCAACTCCCTTTTTATATATTAGTAAATTTAAATTTTTACATGCTAATTTAAGTTGTATTTAAATTTCTTGTCTTAAAATCATGATTTTTACATATTATCGTATTTTAAAATCGTTTTGCATAATACTTACTTTAAACATTTTTATATTATTGTCATTTATAGTATTTATTTTGAATTAGTTTCGTTACACATATACTATTCATTTACAACTTGCTTATAATTGTCATCTTTTTTAATTTTATCTCATTTTTATCTCATTGTTTTTTAAACCTTTTAAATAGTTAATCGTGAAATTATAGTTATCGTTATGTTGTGTTTTGTAATACTTAATTGGTATTGATTGGTTATGATGATTCATTGGTAATATTTTATATAGGAATTATTACTTAGCTTTGTATGTCGTTACTCCATTGCATTTTATTTGTTAAAAAGATCTTGTTTTAAATTGAAATTTCAAAATCATTCTATTCGAAGTTTTAAAATAAGGCAATGCTCCGTATTTAGAAATTTTAGAAACCGTATCCTAACTTACTAGGTTGCGATTTTCTCATATAACCTAAATAACCGAATATCCTTTTAAAATTAAAATACACGGGCTTTAATAAAATAAAAGGCAAACTCGTTCTCAAAGGTTCAAGATGTCGCGTCCTAACTTACTGAATGTGACATTTTATTACTTCAAGACGAGATTGTCTTTAACATCCGTTTCAATTTATCCGAACATCTTTTTAAAAAAAATAACATTAAAACAAGGATCGTATTTTTAATTCTTTCCAATTTTTTAACTTTCGACACTAAGACATTAACTAATCAACTAGGTACCAATTTTGGGCGTATCGAGGGTGCTAATCCTTCCTCGTGTGTAACCGACTCCTGAACCCATCCTTCTAATTTTTGTAGACCAAAATTGTTGTTTTGTCAAACTGATTATTTAAAAAAACTACTTTTCAAGATGATCCGATCACACCTCAGCAAAAAAGATTGATGGCGACTCCCGTTTTAATTTTTATTTTCAAAATCTAAAGTCGATTCTCTTTTTCAAAAAAATGGTTTCGACACTTTCAATATCAGTACATATACAAAGAACTGTGTAATAGCTATGCACAACACATTATGCATATCAATGCGATTCAATTCCATTTTGAGTTCATATTCTCATCATGTTTTTTTTTTTTTTCAAAGTCATGTGTGACTCTTAATTTTTATTAAAGCACTTGTGTCCAATGTTTATGTCGTACACATTTTTTTGGAGTATGCATGGGAAAATGATTCCCCAAGAATTTTTCAAATATATAGAAAAGTTTGAAAAAGATTGAATATGCCTGTGTTAGACATATACTTGTATTTGATATCAAATCCATCCATACTTGTATGTGATACTCAGATTTGAGTCCAAGCAACCAGATATTCATCATCCCAAACCTATTCTTGTTTAATAAATTGCAAACTAGTTTTTATCATTTCATAGGAGAATACTATCAAACATTTCTTTAAACTGCGCATTGAAATTTTATTATAATTTTATCTTAAAAACGATTGAGATCTCTCATTGAAAGAGTATTTGAATGTCCATGATGTTATCTTTCAAATTTTATATTCATATATCGCCTGAAATTTCATTAGTGCAACCTATTGTATGAATTTACATATAAAACGATATTATCATTATTTATAAATAATCTTTATTCTTTTTACTAACACTTGTAGTATAATTCCTTGTAAGGTGAGTCCTTGGTAACAAAGGTCCTTGGCAAACCACTTTAAAACATAAACCCATTGACATGCAATACTCTTTATTACTTAGAAGGTAGAGTTACAAAGATAAACAACTAAGCAGCGGCTGTGGAGCTAAATTTGAAAGTTTGGTGGGATTATTAGGATGCTCTACTATTAATATGTTCTAGAGACTGCGACTTGAAAGCTTAGAATACGAACATTGTTAAAGAGTATACTTCTTATTATTTCTTGAAATACCTTCTTGATTAAACAAAATGTACACTGACATGTAAATAACAATTTAAATGTAACATCCACATAAATAATTGGGAGTAAGTTTCATATAATCTTTATAACTCCCCTAGTTAGGTTGAACAATGTCACTTTAGTCCCTCTCAATTGTTAAGTATTCAATTTAAGCCTTTTCAAACAAAATTTTTACTTTTACCCCCTAAACATCTACAATTTTATTTCATCCCCAATACCAAATTCGTAGCTTCTCCCCTCACTTATAAATGTGTTCTCTAATCTCTCCCTCCCTCCCATATCCCTTAGTTCAGCATGTTGACCCCCATTTTTTTTATAACCACTTTTTGATAACTTCATTCAAAAAGCTATAAGTAAAGTTTGAACATTTCATTTATAGCCTTTCGTTCTTTTAACAAATTTAAGAATTTTAAAATTCTCGTTGTAACTTTTACTTTACAATCATTACAACCACTGTATTTTTCACCATTCCTAACAACTTATCGCTTGTCACAGCTACTACCACATTTATGGCAATGTTAGTAATCCCCTATGTTAAGAAATACATAGTATAAAAATTTTAAATACATTTGAGTAATCGAGTTAGGAGTTTAACTCACTGAGTTAGTATAAAATACTAAGAACTTAAGATTTTAAAAGCTCAGAAAAAACTAAAATTTAAGGCTTATGAATGACTAAAGAAATTAACTCTTGAAGCCTAAATTTTAGACTAAACTCAAATTAAATCTAATAAAAACCTAATATATAATTTTTATGTCTAAAAAATGAAATAAATTCAACTGTTTACCTGAAATAGTTGTTAGTAAACTAGAAAAATAGAGAATGAATAAAATTTTTATATAAATATTTTTTAAATTATTTTTTTCACTTGGAAGAATTAAAATGATCTTAGATATATGATATAAGAAAAAAATATGATAATTTTATTTGACACAATAAAAAATATATAAATATGAAGTATTTAATAAATAAAAATATGAGATAAACATAATCTAGCATGTAAAATAAAATTAATACAATTTATTAATGCTTATATAATCAAAGAAAGAGAGATAACACAGGTAACTTTTTTAAGAAAAACCTTACATATGTATATGTTTGTCTACATGTTGCACATATGATTATATAATTGCCACCAGTGAAATGGAATCACGGGGAATATATTGCTTTTACTTGATTATTTAGAACAAAAAGTACACTAAAACTACTGTTGAAGCTTAATTCTTTTTTTCATTAGAGAAAAAAAAAATATTTGGTTTGCCAAAAAATTATACATGTTTAAAAACAAATAGTTTCTCATAATGTGTGCTTTAGTATTTTTGAAAGGGTAAATTACACCAACAGTCACTCAATTTTGGGGTAATTGATAAAACAGTCATCTAATTTTCATTTCAGTCACCCAACTTTCAAAAAGTAACAAAACGGTCCTTTTAACCATTTTCCGTTACGGACGTAACGGAAAAGTGACGTGGCAGTTAACCGACCAGCACGTTATTTTCAACCAAAAAAATATATAAGGGTAAATGACAAAACAATTACTCAACTTTAATCTCAATGACAAAACAGTCACTCAACTTTCAATTCAGTTACTCAACTTTTAAAAAATAACAAATCAGTCCTACTCATTTGGCAATTGAGCTACTTAATCCTTTTAGCAACATTTACACATTTTTCAATTTAGTCTTTTTTATTTAATTAACCACCCAAACGTCAAAATTGTTTCACAAAATTTTAATATTACCTTATTGACACTCCGTAAATATTTATAAAAATATTTACGGCTCGATTTTCCTCAATTTCTTGACTTAATAAATCTTTATAAAACAAAAATTACTAATTCAAAAAAAAAATCTCTCAAAAATCACATTTGGCTCGTAATTCTTAAATAAATAAATTTATGAGCTTATTTTCCGAATTTAGTGGTCTCGAACCACTATTTCCGACATCATTGAAAGTCGGCTATTACAAAGAAAGCAGAGAACCATGGCTTCCTCATCGTCATTAACCCAAAATTCCATTTTCGATATCCTTTCTAGATTACCCCTTAGGTCTGTGACTCGATTCAAATCCCTTTCCAATGACTGGGCTTACCTCACCTTGACTCCAACTTTCGTTGCCAACCATCTCCACCGCTCTTCTTCTAATCCATGTTTCATCCTTAAATCGCTTGAATGTTGCTTTGGAGGATTTTCTCCTCACCGGTTTGGTTGCGGGCATTGATGGTTTGATCCAAAATTGTCTTTAATCCCATTTCAATCTAGATCTTTCAGAGTTAATGGCTTTGGGCAACAGAAAAAGAGTTCCAACCATGTGGCTCCTCTATTGGGGGTTTGAAAAAGAAAAAAAAAGATAGGGTGGTGTTTTGGAGGTCAATGATGGTGATGCTAAAGATGGCTGTGGCGGAGACAGTGACAGCGAGATTGTTGGGATGGAGAAGAAGAAGTATAAACATATTGGGTCATTTATGCAAAAAAGTAAAAATATTAGGCTATTTATGAAAAAACAAAAAAAGAAGGACGAAAAAAATAGTCATTCAGCTTTTCCTCATCTAACGTTTCAAGTTAATTAACCACATTAGCTAATTTACTGGCCACGTCACCTGTCTCGTTAGGCATGTAACGAAAAATGTTAATGGGTGATTGATTTGTCACTTTTTAATAACTTTAGTGACTGATTTGTCACTTTTCGATAACGTTAGTGATTGATTTATTATTTTTTAAAAGTTGAGTGACTAAATTGAAACTTTGCCTCATCCAACGTGGCAAGATAGCTGGCACGTCACCTATTCCGTTAGGCCTGTAACAAAAAAGGTCAATGGGTGACTGATTTGTAACTTTTTGATAACGTTAGTGACTGTTTTGTTATTTTTTGAAAGTTGGGTGACTGAAATGAAAACCAGGTGACTGTTTTGTCAGCTACCTCAAAGTTGAGTGACTATTGGTGTAATTTACCCTTTTTGAAATTTAATTAAAGTGATTGAAAAAGTATTAAAAAGTTAATCACTAAAGTATATATACACAAAGATATCGAATTTGGGTTTAAACAAGTATAAATCTAGATTTAAACAAGTATAAAGAAAGTGATTTCAAGTATTTTGTGTGTGAAATAGAAGAGAAGAAACCTTAGGCATATATTGAGTTAGAAAGAAATATGGACATAAAGCAAAAGACTGCAAATGAAGTCGAAAATTATTGTTCATATAGGAACCAGAGAAATAGAGGTACAATTATTTTCAATGTGCATTGTCCCACACGCTTACAGTGAAATCATACCATTATTTTGAACGTGCATGGTTGTACACGCTTTTGCAGTTGATGTAGAGTGTGAACTGTGAAGTAGTAGTTTCTAAAATATAACCAAATGGATACGTAATTGTTTAAAACTCAAATGTTCTTTACTCTTGATTGAATAATCAAATCCGGAGGAACAGCATTATGTTGTCTTCGAGGATGTACGATGTTTTTCTGAGCTTTAGCTTTAGAGGTGAGGACACTCGTGATAGTTTTGTAACTCATCTCTACAATGATTTGGATCGAAAGAATATCCATACTTTTAAAGACAATGAGAAAGTTGGAAGAGAAGTACTGAGATTTTTGGGGAACTATTGACAGCCATTGAAGGAGTGAGGGTTTCAGTAATTGCTTTCTCCAAACACTACGCTTCTTCTAGATGGTGCTTGGACGAGCTGGTTAATATTATGGACTGCAAGAAGTTGAATGAGTACAACATTACTTTGTTTTCCGTGTATTTTATGATGTAGATCCCTCGTGTTACGAAACAATCATTCGTGCGAACTATGAGCTCATCAAGCAGGCGAGCTCTTCATTATAAAAATTGCCAACTTATACTGAAACAATAATAACTTTTTGATTAAACATTATGATATCTAATTAGACTAGAATTAAATGAAAAAAAATTATATGAATCTAGTCACTAGATTAAATCAAATTGTAATTATTTTATTATCATTTTAAACTTATTTAAGCTTTTTTATCGCTGTAAACAGACAATGAGTTTTTAATGAAATAGTAGCTAACAAGCCGATTCTTCTTCAAAATTTTTATTTTTTTTGCTTCTGTTTCAATCTTTCCTTCGTCAAATATCCAACACCTGGGATGAACGGAAACAAACAGGTAGTTTTGCAGATGCATTTGCAAAGCATGAAGAAAATTTAAAGCATAATGTCCAAAGGGTGAAGTCCTGGAGAAGGGCTTTGACAACTGCTGCCAATTTATCCGGTTGGGATTCACAACTCACTCGGTAATAAACAATAGCTTTACTCATAACCCAATAATCTTTCATCAGATCCGGCGGGACAGCAATATGCTTCCTTCAACATCTTATTCTTCTTCTGCTGATGCTGATGCTGCTGCTGATATGATGAAGGCAAGGACATACGATGTTTTCCATAGCTTCAGAGGTGAGGATAGTCGTGATGGTATCGTAAGTCATCTGTATAAAGATTTGTGTGGATTGTGGAAAGAATATCGAAACTTGTATATCGATCACAGCCAGAAGCTTCGTTCCATACCACTAGAGTTTGAAATCTAAATCCCATAGTTAATAATGTAAAACGCATCCTCAATATATAGATGTTGTAGTCCATGTAAATCCTGCTATTATGATCTGATGAAATCACTAGAATTTCGTTCCATATCAATCACCTTTATTAATGCTTTAATAATATTAGAGATAAAAAACTATCAATGGGACTGTAATTTTTACATGGTTTCAAAAGTTAAAAACAATTTCAGATATGTTTTTAAATTTTTTATAAACATAAATGAGATTTATAAAACAAATACGTCATTTTTATTTGTTCAGCGCTTTTACCAAACACAATAAAACACTTGTACTACATAATCTACCGAACATTATATTATTTCTTTATGTTATCACAAACCATTTACATCACTGGTATTTTTTTTAAAAAAATCAAATTTTATAGGTGCTTCGAGATTTGATTATTTATTTTAGGGTAAATTACACCAACAGTCACTTAATTTTGAGGTAATTAACAAAACAGTCACCTAATTTTCATTTCAGTCACCCAACTTTCAAAAAGTAACAAAATGGTCATTTTAACCATTTTTCGTTACGGACATAGTGGAAAAGTGATGTGGCAGTTAACCGACCAGCACGGTATTTTCAACCCAAAAAATATATAAGGGTAAATGACAAAACAGTCACTCAACTTTAATCTCAATGACAAAACAGTCACTCAACTTTCAATTCAGTTACTCAACTTTTAAAAAATAACAAATCAGTCCTACTCATTTGGCAATTGAGCTACTTAATCCTTTTAGCAACATTTACACATTTTTCAATTTAGTCTTTTTTATTTAATTAACCACCCAAACGTCAAAATTGTTTCACAAAATTTTAATATTACCTTATTGACACTCCGTAAATATTTATAAAAGTATTTACGGCTCGATTTTCCTCAATTTCTTGACTTAATAAATCTTTATAAAACAAAAATTACTAATTCAAAAAAAAAATCTCTCAAAAATCACATTTGGCTCGTAATTCTTAAATAAATAAATTTATGAGCTTATTTTCCGAATTTAGTGGTCTCGAACCACTATTTCCGACATCATTGAAAGTCGGCTATTACAAAGAAAGCAGAGAACCATGGCTTCCTCATCGTCATTAACCCAAAATTCCATTTTCGATATCCTTTCTAGATTACCCCTTAGGCCTGTGACTCGATTCAAATCTCTTTCCAATGACTGAGCTTACCTCACCTTGACCCCAACTTTCGTTGCCAACCATCTCCACCGCTCTTCTTCTAATCCATGTTTCATCCTTAAATCGCTTGAATGTTGCTTTGGAGAATTTTCTTCTCACCGGTTTGGTTGCGGGCATTGATGGTTTGACCCAAAATTATCTTTAATCCCATTTCAATCTAGATCTTTCAGAGTTAATGGCTTTGGGCAATAGAAAAAGACAGTCAGATTCCAACCGTGTGGCTCCTCTATTGGGGGTTTAAAAAAAAAAAAAAAGATAGGGTAGTGGTTTGGAGGTCAACGATGGTGATTGTCATAGGCCAATTTTGGCATGTTAAATTACGTACTAATAAACCCATACATTTAAACCCCAAAATTAACTACCCTAACCCCATTAACCTTAACCCATCAAGCCCAAACCGATTACAACCCAAACCCTTTACAAATTAAACCCGGAAGCCCAACTACTAATAAACCCCTAACCTAAATCCCCAAACCCGTACAGCCCAACACTAGACCCGATTACATCAAATTAGAAATCAAAATCCCAGCCCTAGCCTCTAATCCAGCGCCGCAAGCCCCAACCGCCCCTCTGACAAGGCCACCAACTGGTCAACTGCTCTCTGCCCACCGTTCACCTCCACCGTTCAACCACCCTTGCAAGAACGAAGAAAACACGTAAAAACGGAAGCGAGAAATAGAAAAATAATAGGAAATATTTGTAAAGAACGGATATAAAAACCGAACCAAAAATCAGTATAAGGGGAGACCATTTTTTTATCAATACGAACACTAAAAAAAAATACAAAGAAAAAGAACAAATCACAGATCTTCGAATACATACAGAACCTAAAGGTATATTTTTGAGGATTTTGGAATCCATTTTCTTCTTTTCCTATCTACTACACGTATATAACAGCAATCAAAATAAAAGCTTTCGTATGTGATGACGATCAGAGCTTGAACCTTAAGGGTTCTCGCTCAAATCCGGTCTTTTGGGCAAGATTTCGCTGGTTTTAGGGTTCGTGTTTGATTTAGGGTGTTTTAAAAAATGGGGTAAAGCGAAATAGAGGCTCACCTTCGCATAACCGGCCACCGGAGTCCACACCTCCTTCGTTGAAATCGGAGTTTGAGGTAGGATTCTAGGGGCCAAAATCGACGATATCCAGGGTTGGGTCCTAAACGGAAGGCAGTGGGATGCTTTTGCGCGCTATCATCCATCGATTATGGTGGTGGCATGGAGGCTAAACGGCGGTCGAAAGAGGGTTCTGAGTTCGGTCGAATGAGAAGGAAAGGGAGAGCACCGTTTGGTCTGAAATGGTTAGGCATTATGCCTAGGGTTTTTTTTTAATTCTATAATGATCAAAACGGTGCCGTGTAAGCCACCCGGTTTTGACCCGTTTCAGCACCCAGGAGGACCCGTGCGCTTGGTTTGGAAGGGATATTCGCACATTTAGTCCCTCCCTTTTGCGCGGTCCGAGGATTGAGCCCCGTTTTAACTTTCTTTCTTTTTCGATTTGCCTCTGAAATTTCAACCCTATTTTAATTTAGTCCATACTAATCGGTGTGTTTTTACACGTGATCCATTTACATTTTTAATCCCTATCCTTTTCAGCCACTTTGCAATCATATTTTTTGTTTTTGTAATATAGCCTAATATTTCAGCTATAAATTCGATTTTAGTCCTTATTGTTGTCTTTTTGTTTTAATTTATTTTATTAATTATTACTATTAATATTGTTATTAATGTTGCATCCATTATGTACGTATATACATATATTTCATAGTATTGTTTGTAATCTTAGTATATGTATTATTATATTCGTTTTTAATATATTATGATTTATTACTTTATTTATCTTTCCTTCTCATTATGTCATGTTTTCTTTTGTTTTTTACCATTATTGTTGTTATTATTATTATTATTATTATTATTATTATTAGTAGTATAGGTTTATTATATATGTACGTATCGTGTATGTATGTAAATGTTTATTTGGTATTATTTACAATGGATTTATAGCAGTATTTTATTATTTCTAATACTTTATATATATATTATGTATTTTTTTTATACTATTACTATTTCTAATATTTCACGTATATATTTTCCTAACAATGTTATTGTATATATTTTTTATTTATGTGTGTATTCATGTAAGCTTATTAATGGTTTTGTTTATAACATTTTTATGTATATATCATATATATTCTTGATACTATATTAAGTATAGTTTTCTTCATATATGTATATCTTGTTATACTATTCATATATATGTATGTCTTTAGATGTTGTCTTATGAATATATATTTTTCTTATATATTATATTATTTTTTTTATATATTATCTCATACATATATTTTTAAATACTCTATTATGTGTATTTTTAAATACTCTCATTATATTGTTTAATATCGCACGTATTTGTTAATGTTGTGTAATTACTATGTTTATTATTTGTCGTATATTCGCGTTTTTATTGTTTGCATGCTTCTGAATTGAATATATATGTGAATTGCTTTTAATTACAACCTTGTCACGAACTTTTATCGTTTTAAAATGTTTTTTCATATTTTCAATTAATTTTCAAAATAAGGCAACGTACCGATTTAATATTAAGTCGTTGATTTCATCGCTATGTTGGGTGAAAGTCGATTGCTCGTGTTAAAACGGGACATCCTTCTAAAAATAAAAAATCTTGAAATTCTCGTGTTTTGAACGGATCACGATTAAAATCTCAAATTGAACTCGTCTTTTTGAAAATCAAAACAACACATGTTTAATAGGATACCAATTTTGGGCGTTGTGGGGGTGCTAATACCTTCCCCGCACGTAACTGACTCCCGAACCCTATTTTCTCTGGATTTTAAACGTGGACCTAAATCCGGCCTTCTTTTTACCAAAAATAAATTTTCTTTGTTAAAAAAGAGGTTTTATAGGTGTCCGATCACACTTAGGAAAAAGATCGGTGGCAACTCCCTTTTTCTATAAAACCGAAAATCAATTTTTCAAATTTTTCAACAAATCGCCATAATTAGCGACCGAAGCAAATTTTACGTTGCTACAGTGATGCTAAAGATGGCTATGGCGGAGACAGTGACAACGAGATTGTTGGGATGGAGAAGAACAAGTATAAACATATTGGGTCATTTATGCAAAAAGTAAAAATATTAGGCTATTTATGAAAAGATGAAAAAGGAAGGACAAAAAAATAGTCACTCAGCTTTTCCTCATCTAACGTGTCAAGTTAATTAACCACATTAGCTAATTTACTGGCCATGTCACCTGTCTCGTTAGGCATGTAACGAAAAATGTTAATGGGTGACTGATTTGTCACTTTTTAATAACTTTAGTGACTGATTAGTCACTTTTCGATAACGTTAATGATTGATTTATTATTTTTTAAAAGTTGAGTGACTAAATTGAAACTTTGCCTTGTCCAACGTGGCAAGATAACTGGCACGTCACCTATTCCGTTAGGCCTGTAACAGAAAACGTCAATGGGTGACTGATTTGTAACTTTTTGATAACGTTAGTGACTGTTTTGTTATTTTTTGAAAGTTGGGTGACTGAAATGAAAACCAGGTGACTATTTTGTCAGCTACCTCAAAGTTGAGTGACTATTGGTGTAATTTACCCTTTATTTTATTTGTTAAAGAAAAAAATGATTTTTTTTATAAAAACAATACATCAATATTATCAATTCTAACTTTTTTTAACACAGTAAAACGTATTTAATATATAATTTTAAAATTGTTTAATCAAATATGGTACTATCTTAAACTAGTCACTAACATTTTATGCTGCCCACAAAGTTGACTTTTGGCGGTCTAAAAGATTCTTTTTTTATTTTTGAATGCCCATGTTCCTCACGCCAAGCTAAAGAAATTTGATTAATTTCTAAGAAAGCTATCAGCGTAATTGACATTAAAAACTGTTCATTTACTCATATTCCAATAATCTTTCATCAAATCCGGCTCAACCCAAATATGTTTTCCTTTAAATCTTCTGCTGCTGCTGATATGATCAAAGCAAGGACATACGATGTTTTCCTTAGCTTTAGAGGCAAGGATACTCGTGATGGTTTCGTGAGTCATCTGTTTAAAGATTTGTGTCGAAAGAATATCGAAACTTTTATAGACGATGAGGAGCTTAGAAAAGGAGATGAAATTTCAGGGGCACTGTTGACGGCCATTCAAGGATCCAGGGTTTCAGTCATTGTTTTCTCCAAAGACTACGCTTCTTCCAAATGGTGCTTGGCTGAGCTGGTCAAGATCATGGACTGCAACAAATGGGTTGTTCCTGTATTCTACGGTGTAGACCCAAGAGATGTACGGAACCAAACAGGGAGTTTTGCAGATGCATTTGCAAAGCATGAAGAAAATTTCAAGCATGAGCCAGAAAAGGTGAAAACCTGGAGAAGTGCTTTGACTGCAGCTGGCAAATTATCCGGTTGGGATTCACAAGTCACTCGGTAATTGCAACTCCTTTTCTTTACCCTTGCTCTTTTTCTTTTACTATAAATATATATTGATTTGGAAGCAGAGAGATTAAGCACAGACTTTTTTTTTTCAAGCAGTGATTCATTTATGCCACCCAGATTCGAGTTGAGGGGCAGATACTTGATATGAAAGACTTAACTTTTCCTATTTTTTAAAAATTTTGTCGACCATAATTTTGTAGGCATTGAGACGGGACGCATATTGTAGAAAAAAAATGAAGAATGTGAGTCACATGCTAAGCATCTACATTCAACAATGTTATTGTTTGTTGCGTTTTCTATCCTGCCTTTCTTTGACTCAAAGTTCATCACACCTTCATACCATTCTCTCTTGTATAAAATCTACTGTCCAGTCTATTAATATATTTATTTTCCAAGAAAAAGTTATAATTTGAGGATTTAAAAAGGGCTGTAGATAGTGAAATTTGAATTCTAGATCTGTATTTGAATGTCTTCCTTTTAAAAGTCACTCTATGTTTCACTTTATCATTTTTATTTATTTACGTCTGTTTCCTTTTTATTTCTCCTGTAATTTGTATCTTCTTTTAATATATAGGAATGACTCAACACTAGTAGATAAAATTATCGAAGATATAGTGAAGAAACTGGATTGGGGAACCTCAAGCGCTAATTTAAAGGGCTTAGTAGGAATTGAGCGGCGGATGCAGGAAGTTTTGTCATTATTGCAATATGGATTCCCAGATTTCCGAATGCTAGGCATTTGGGGTATGGGAGGTATAGGCAAAACTACACTTGCAGACGCCATTTATCACCATGTTTCGAATGGTTTCCAAAGCTGCTGCTTTCTTGCAAACGTGAGAGAACATGAAGAACGAAGAGAATTATTAAAATTGCGTAAGGAATTTCTTTCAACCATATTAGAAGATGAAAGTTTATATATCTCAACGCCCACGATCGGATCAGGCTTTATTAAGGAGAGGCTTTCCAAGAAGAAGGTTCTGATAGTTTGTGATGATGTGTCAAAGTTAAGCCAACTCGAGTTTTTATTCGGAGGGGTTGATCGGTTCGGCCCTGAAAGTCGAGTCATTGTTACCACTAGAAATAAACAAGTGCTTATCCAGTGTGGCATTGATCTCATTTATGAAGTGAAGGAGTTAGACGAAGATGAATCTGTTCAGCTCTTCTGTCAACGTGCTTTCAAAAGTAATAATCCTATAGAATATCAGTTGGAGCTATCACAGATGGTTTTAAGTGTCGCTAAAGGAAACCCTTTAGCTATTAGACTTATCGGATCCTCTCTCTGTGACATGACCAAAAGCTATCAGGAAAGTGAAGTAAAGAAACTAAAGCAAATTCCTAAGCAGGACATTCAGAATGTGTTGAAATGGAGTTTTGACGGACTAGATTGTGAAGAGAAAGAAATGTTTCTTGACATTGTTTGTTTCTTTAAAGGGAAGGATCGAGACTATGTAACAAGGATTATGGATGCTTGTTATGTCTCTGCACATTCGGGAATTGAGAATCTCATTAATAAATCTCTTGTATCTGTTTCACGAGATCAGATAGCAGTGCATGATTTATTGCAACAGATGGGTTGGAATATTGTACACGATGAATCACCTTTAAAGCCTGAAAGACGCAGTAGGCTGTGGATTCCTAAGGACAGCTATGATGTGCTATCAAAAAACAATGTAAGGGCCCTGTTCATTTCCCTCACTTATTTTACTATCACTCTTCATTTTCTCTGGACATATCCATGTCCGACAATCATGTTTGATTCTTCTTCGAACACATATTTGTATAAAATACAGACATGTATATGATAATGATCTTGAGTTCATGTTTTGCCTATATCTTGACTCCATATACTGCTCTTGGGTTTAGGGAACGGAAATGCTCAGAGGCATTGAACTTGATATGTCCCATGTTGCAAAGTTGGAATTAGAACCGACAGCCATGATGAAGATGCGAAAGCTTAGATTTCTCAAATTCTATCGTTCTTGTGGAAGAATCGTACTTTTTAAAGGGCTTTTATCATTTCCTGAGGAGCTAAGGTACCTTTACTGGGAGGGATACCCTTTGAGATCTTTGCCCACCAAGTTTGATCTAAGGTACCTCGTTGAACTTGATATGAGATATAGCAATGTCAAGCAACTCTGGGAGGGACAACAGGTACTCTTTTTTCTTTTGATATCAATCTATGCCTCGTGTTGTATGGTGTTTTGTAGATCGAGGCAAGCATGTTTGGAGCTAATTCCATTTCCATTTCTTGATTATATAAAGTTTCAAACTACCCCTTTGTTATGTCTTCATTATAGCTCAGGAAAAAGACCATTACCAATATGACTAGTATTTAAGTTATTTTTGCATAAAAAGAAGAGGAAGTTATAACATTAATTTATTAGGTTTATGCTTGGTAAAGAAATTGAATTCAGTTAGAATCCTTTATATTACTAAACTCCTTGAAATATTTTTTTTATGTATATATGTAATTTTGTTAAACTAATAAATAATTAAAAATAGAGTTTACATGATATTGATTTATGTTAAAATTGATCAAATTTAAATCTATAATTTTTATTAATTTATTTAATTTTTACTAATGTTTTATCAATCAACTTTTTTTTTTTTGGATATTTTTATATAAATAATTTTGAGTTTTACTTTTATCCCAAAAATAAAATATTATGTCTATTTTTGTAAACACTAATTGCTCATATACATCAATTGATCGAATATGTAATTTATTTATAACATTCGATAATTTTTTAACTAAAAATATAATTATAAAATAATAATTAATTTATAATTTAAACGCATATAGAAAAATAATGAGCCTACCGAGGGAACATAATTTAAACTTGTATGTCAAATTGAGCTTGAATTTTAAAAGGAAATTAAAATTTGAATGGAGCTCAAACTTGTTGGTTCCACTACTCAAATATACCATTTTGAAGATAGCTTAATGTTTCGTTGCACTTTTTTATATTTTGGTCACATCTGTTGCATTATAGTCTTTCAATGTACCCAAATTTATCAAACACTATGTTCTGATGCATGCAGGATTTAGTAAATTTGAAGGTTATCACACTCAACTATTCACAGAACCTTGTAAGAATCCCGGACCTCTCAAGTGCAACAAATCTTGAAGAGATAAACCTTTTCGGGTGTTCTAACTTGCGTGAGCTTCCTTCATCCCTTCAACATCTTGAGAAGCTAACTCTTTTGGATTTCAGAAATTGTGAAAATCTTAGATCTTTGCCTAGCTTTTACAAAGCCACATCCCTCACCAAACTTGATCTTAGAGGCTGCTCAAATCTGTGTAGTTTTCCAGAAATCATGGACACCATGGAGAATTTGAGGCATCTTTATTTAAGTGGGACGGCTTTGAAGGAATTACCATCCTCAATTGAAAATCTTATTAGTCTTGAGCAATTGAGTTTTAACAACAGTAGAAAGCTTGTTTGCCTTCCTAATAGCTTTTATAAATTGAAATCTCTCGAGAGCTTTTATCTTAAAGGTTGCTCGAGATTGGAGACTTTCCCAGAAATCATAGACAACATGGAGATGTTGAGGGAACTTGATTTAAAGGGATCGGCTTTGAAAGAATTACCATCCTCAATTGACAATCTTATTAGTCTTGTGGTTTTGAAATTGAGATACTGTAAAAAACTTGTTTGCCTTCCTAATTGCTTTTATAAATTGAAATCTCTTGAGATATTTTGTCTAGAAGGTTGCTCGAGATTGGAGACTTTTCCAGAAGTCATGGACACCATGGAGATGTTGAGGGATCTTGATTTAAGCGGAACGGCTTTGAAGGAATTACCATCCTCAATTGACAATCTTATTGGTCTTGAGTATTTGAGAATGAAAAACTGTAAAAACCTTGTTTGCCTTCCTGACAGCTTTTATAAATTGAAATCTCTCAAAAAATTTTGTCTAGAAGGTTGCTCAAGATTGGCGGCTTTCCCAGAAGTCATGGACACCATGGAGATGTTGAGGGATCTTGATTTAAGTGGAACGGCTTTGAAGGAATTACCATCCTCAATTGACAATCTTATTGGTCTTAAGTATTTGATAATGAAAAACTGTAAAAACTTTTTTTGCCTTCCTGACAGCTTTTATAAATTGAAATCTCTTAGTAGATTCGATCTTCATGGTTGCTTGAGATTGGAGATTTTCCCACAAGTCATGGACACCATGGATATGCTAAGGTATCTTGATTTAAGTGGAACGGCTTTGAAGGAATTACCATCCTCAATTGACAATCTTATTGATCTTAAGTGGTTGAGCTTGAACGACTGTGAAAACCTTGTTTGCCTTCCTGACAGTTTTTATAAATTGAAATCTCTTTTGTCTCTTAGCCTTTGTGGTCGTTCAAATCTAGTCGTAAAAAACTTGTTTACTGCGGTTGGAGGTAGACCAGTGAATCAGAAAGATCTCCATGGGTTATCCTCTTTGAAGAAGTTAGATTTATCTGAAAGCAATCTTGAGAACTTGCCCACAACCATCAAACAATTTCCTTTGCACGAGTTAATCTTGCGGAATTGCAAGAGACTGAAATCATTACCAGAGCTTCCACCAAGCCTGGAATGTTTAGATGCACATGACTGTACTTCATTAGAGGATGTCTCAAGCATTAAGAAGCTTTTTGAGCAAGCACTGTTTTGCCAGGACAAACCATATCGCAGGTTGGATTTGAAATTTAGCAACTGCTTCAAACTGGGTGAGAAAGGTGTGGGGAATGATATAGATGCAGATGACAGCACTTCATTAGAGGAAGTCTCAAGCATTAAGAAGGTTTTGAAGCAAGTAGTGTTTTGTAAATCCTTGGGTTGGCTATTTACCAACTGCTTCCAACTGGATCAGAAAGCTGTGAGCAGTGCTGAAACATCAAAGTTGGAGATGCTATTTGAGCAATTGGTCACTGTACTAAAAGATTGTCATCAGGTCAGCTTCTTCTTCTTCTGGATAGCTATATGCTGAATAATCAATCATGTTTCTAATAAATGTAATCAAACAGGCACCCTCAGAAAGCGAAAAAAGAGCTTGCATTATTACATGCGTCCCTGGAAGTGAAATCCCGGAATGGTTTGATTTCAAAAGCTTAGGATCTTCCATGAACATCCAATTGCCTTCAGAGTGGTGCTCTACTAATAGCTGGATAAACTTTCCAAGTTTCGTTGCTTCTGTTGTTGTTTCATTCCCCGACTCGTCTTATACTGGTGTTGGATTTGACATTAGATGTGAATGTCATCTAAAATCCTATAACGGCGACAATCATTGCTTTAGTATTTTTTCCTACTTTCCGATTGGAAGTCGATTGTCACACGTGTTCCTCTTGCATGGTGGTTTCAAAGTTAGGGAGTTTGTTAAAAGTGAGGCGTCAAACAACCGTATTTACAATGTGGCTTCCTTTCATTTCTACATTAAGGGGTGGAATTCCTCACAATGCGAGTTAAAACAGTGTGGAATTCATCTATTAACTCCAAATTAAGGATTCAATATATGAGAGCTCAGTGATGCTTCATCCTCATTTTTGTTATTTCATCTATACTGAATTTCACACCCTAAATATGCGTACAAAATATTTAACATAATACATTTTATCATTGGTTTTATTTATAATTGTAAGTGATTTTTATTATTGTTTATTTTTTGCTCTGATATTTATATCTTCCCTTTCATTTCTTATCATTGTTTAAACAGAATTAAAAATTAATGTAGGTATAAATTAATTTAATTAAAGTGATTGAGAAATATTAAAAAGTTAATCACTAAAGTATATACACAGATATCGAATCTGGGTTTAAACAAATATAAATCTAGATTTAAGTATAAAGAAAGAGATTTCAAATATTTTGTGTATGAAATAGAAGAGAAGAAACCTTAGGCATATATTGAGTTAGAAATATGGACATAAAGCAAAAGACTGCAAATGAAGTCGAAAATTATTGTTCATATAGGAACCAGATCAGAAATAGAGGTACAATTATTTTCAATGTGCATTGTCCCACACGCATACGGTGAAATCATACCATTATTTTCAACGTGCATGGTTCCTCACGCTTTTGCAGTTGATGTAGAGTGTGAACTGTGAAGTAGTAGTTTCTAAAATATAACCAAATGGATGCGTAATTGCTTAAAACTCAAATGCTCTTTACTCGTGATTGAGTAATCAAATCCGGTGGAACACCAATATGTTGTCTTCGAGGATGTACGATGTTTTTCTGAGCTTTAGAGGTGAGGATACTCGCGATGGTTTTGTAAGTCATCTTTACAATGATTTGGATCGAAAGAATATCCATACTTTTAAAGACAAATGAGAAAGTTGGCAGGGGAGATGAGATTTCTGGGGCACTATTGACTGCCATTGAAGGAGCGATGGTTTCAGTAATTCTTATCTCCAAACACCACGCTTCTTCTAGATGGTGCTTGGACGAGCTGGTCAAGATTATGGACTGCAAGAAGTTGAATGGGCACAACTTCGTTTTTCCTGTCTTTTACGATGTAGATCCCTCGTATTACGAAACAACCATTTATGCGAACTACGAGCTCATCAAGGTTGAGAGCTCACCTGGGAGCTCTTTATTCTGCAAATTACCAATTTGTACTGAAATAATAATAACTTTTTGATTAGACATTGTGACAATGGATTAGACTGAAATCAAATAAAAAATATATATGAATCTAGTAGATTAAGTAAAATTATAATTATTTTATTATTATTTTTAGCTTATTTAAGCTTTTTTATCCCTGCAAACAGACAATCAGTTTTTAATAAAATAGTGCTAACAAGCTGATTCTTCTTCAAAATTTTTATTCTTTTTGCTTCTGTTTCAATCTTTCCTTCGTCAAATATCCAACACCTGGGATGAACGGAAACAAACAGTAGTTTTGCAGATGCATTTGCAAAGCATGAAGAAAATTTAAAGCATGATGTTGAAAGGATGAAGTCCTGGAGAACTGCTTTGACAACTGCTGCTGCTGATATGATGAATGCAAGGACATACGATGTTTTCCTTTGCTTCAGAGGTGAGGATAGTCGTGATGGTTTCGTAAGTCATCTGTATAAAGATTTGTGTGGAAAGAATATCGAAACTCCGTTCCATATCACTAGGGTTTGAAATCTAAATCCCATAATTAATAATGTAAAACACGTCCTCAATATATAGATGTTGTAGTCCATGTAAATCCTGCTATTATGATCAGATGAAATCACTAGAATTTCCTTCCATATCAATCATCTTTATTAATGCTTAACTAACATTAGAGATAAAAACTATCAATGTGACTGTAATTTTTACATGGTTTCAAAAGTTTATAACGATTTCGATATATTTTTAAATTTTTTTATAAACATAAATGATATTTATAAAACAATACGTCATTAATATTTGTTCAGCACTTTTGCCAAACAAAAAAAAAAAAAAAAACACTTATACTACATAGTCTACCAAACAATATATTATTTCTTTATGTTATCACAAACCATTTACATGACTGATATTTAAAAAAAAAATCAAATTTTATTAGTGTTTCGAGATTTTGATTATTTATTTTATTTATTAAAGAAAAAATGATTTTTTATAAAAACAATACATCAATATTATCAATTCTAACTTTTTTAACACAGTAAAACGTATTTAATATATAATTTTAAAATTGTTTAATCAAATATGGTACTATCAAATGGCCTGTGTCTTGGCATAGCATACCTGCTACAAGTTCTTCTTTCATGAATCCCGGCCAATATCCTTACCTCTATTTGGGTATCCGAGCCAGGTTATCCTTGCTTAAAACTCATAAATTTTCCTTTTTATCAGATAATCTAGAGAGAAAATATTATTATCATGTTTGAAAATCAGCTCTCAAGACCTTCTACTTCATCAACTTCTATTTCTTTACCTAGTTTTCCTTATAGGTCGCACTCTACAAAAAAGATTTCATCTTTGTATGAAATAGATTATATTAGTGAAGATAGTAAAATCCAACCTACCGACCTTCCTACTGTAAATCCTTATTCTACTTATAAAAAGACCTCTTTCTCTCCTATCAGGTCTATTAAAACCCTTATCCATCATACTCCCAAGCATGCAAAAGAATATATTCAAGCCTCACGGTTTGACAGTTATCCCATTTCTGCTTCATTTCAAGAACAGTTTGTTACGCTTGAGATTCCACCAGAATTTCCTGAAGAATGGCAAAAGGCAGGTTACTCTCACATCCATTTTGGAGCCATTCGTCTTGCTCTAAATTATCATGGAGCTGAGGGAAAACCAGTTGTTGCCAGGATTGCTTTATTGGATTCCAGATATTTGGAATACCAACATGCTTGTATTGCTACTGTTGAAGCAACTTTAAATTTTGGCCTTGTTATGGTTACTCTTTTCCCAAATTTCATAATAGCCCTAGCAGATCCAAATCTGCTCTCAGCTCTCCAAGTTCAAGTCCAGATTGTTGGAGTTCCTCAAGTTCTATCATCGATTGTGGCTACGTTGCATTGTCAGATAGTCTACAGAATTCAAGACCATGCTTTTAATCTCTCCAAGCATGGGTCAGGAGACTCTCTCCTAATCACTGTCAATCCAAATGACCAGCCTCATTGTGTTCATGTTCCGAGACAGATTCCAAGAAAGGAATTGATTAAGCTTCTCCCTGAAAAATGGGTGACTAACTATGAAAAGCTTCATGAGCATAGTCAGCCCATTCAGTCCACCAAAGGTCAGATATTATCCAAGGGAGATGGAACTACTAAAATTAAATTTGATCATGATCATCTTCATGACCCCAAAGGACCTTCAATATTTCCTACACAATTAATGATGCAACCTCTGGGAAATCTAACTGTCAGTCATGATAACGATGATCCAGAATGTTGCTGTGACCTCTGTGATCCAGGTTCTGAAAGAAAATTTATACGAAGTTTTTCGGCTGATGGAAAACCTTTGTATATGTTTAAAAATGAAAAGACAGGTCACTGTCCCTGGGATCTAGATTGTTCATGTCAATCATGCGTCCGTGATAAATTTGATGCATGGATTAATGGTATGGATAATTTAACTTCAAAGCCAGGCAAAAAGAAAAACAAGAAACGATCCACCCAGTCAGAATTTTATGAAAAGTAGATGAATAGAGACCCATCGATTGGTCCCCTTGGTGAAAACAATGGTAAATTTATTTATTTGGTTGATTATTCTGCTACTTTACTACCACCCGTTCAAATTTCTTCTTCAGAAACAAATAATTTTCCACCACCAAGTCAACCACCAGACAAAACCCCTCCTCGTGAATCTCACAAAAAACCAAAACCTTTTTTACAGCCTTGTTACAAGAAGATCAGTAAATGGGTTCAGAAAAACCCTTTACCTGAACAAAACCCAATCTCTGTTGTATGTATGTTACAATCCTCTAAAAAAACATCGTATGATAGAGATTTTCCACCTCTTGATGAGTATACTGAGAAAAATTACACACATGCACCTAAAATCCCCTAAAAAATCCAGACAGACATTCCTGGTGCTCTTTTGAAGATAAGTGCTGCAGAAGCCACTCTTAACTGGCAAACTGAAAATGTTTTGGCTCAAAACCATGCTTTAAAAAAGATTGACTCAAAGATTTCAGCAGTTGAAGCCAAAGTAGATGATAATACAAAGATGGTAAAGGATATTATTAGTCTCTTAAAAAAGATATTAGATGCTGTTGCAAAAGAACCAGCTGCACCTAGCCAAGATTTCTTTTCTCATTTGAATCAAAGAGATAAAGAAATCCAGAATCTTAAAGAGCAAATTAAGACACTCCAAGAGACAGGAAAATTTCCAGCACCACCTACAAGATCATATACAGTTGAGCTGTTTCCTTCAATCAGACAAAGAAATACTCTTCCAACAGAAGGAGTTCGTATTTCTTTTCTAAAATTTCGGGAAAAAACTAAACCAAGTACATATGAAGTTTTCTTTGAAATTAAGAGACAAGAAGCTGAGAAAAAGAAGAAGCAAAAAGAAGCTGAAAAGCCTGAGGAAGCTCATCTTAGCAAAAGGCCAATTATAGACAATTCACCACCAAAATCGCCTCCATCAAAACAGGCTTCAAAATCATTGATGATTCAGCAAAATCAAAATCCTTTAACAAAATTTTTAAAGGATTACAATGAAGCCATGATTCCAAAAATCTTAGCTTTACAACTTCAAGATCAACAATCAGGTTCTGATACAGATTATTCGACTTCTAGTTCATCATCAGATTTATCCCCAGAACCAGAATTGAAAGTCTGACAGAAGAAGAAAGTCCTTTGAAGGTATTACAAACCCATCCCAAAGTAGAACATTCAGATGATGAGGAAATGGAAGAAGTTCCAGAATTATCCTCACAACAACGTTCTACACACAAGTCCTCATTGGGAATAACCACTTTTACTCTTGATGATATTCCACAAAAGAAATGGCCAGATAGAATTTAATAATATCATTCATGGCTAGAAACCCATAAGCTCACTGAAGACAGCAATTACAACATCCTCATGGAGTTTGTTTCCAGATTCACGGGTATGTTAAAAGATTAGTGGAATTCAATCACTCAACATAATCAAATGCAATTTCTGGTTCTCTAAGATCTGGTCCAGCCAATACGTATTATACATCACCATTTTGTGGGAAATCCAGGTGATGTTCTGACTTTCAAAAGAAGAGAATTCCACAAAAGACAGTGTTGCTCTTATGATAAAAGAGATCTATCAAGGCATTTCAAAATAATGACTAAATTATTTTGTGCCTTAGGTCTCAATCCAAATCTGAAGCCAATCATTTTATCTTCTATTCCAGATCCTCTTCAAGTTGTAGTTAATCAGGCACTTCAAAGGCAGAATAGAGACATACTTCAATTAACAGTTGGAGAAATCTAACAAGAAGTTTTTATTGCCTTAGAAGACATCTGCAATAGAAGAAAGATAGTCAAAGATTATCTCCATGGTGACAAAAGAATTGATCAAGCATGTGACGAGTCTCATTTGAAGCTAAAATGTCTAAAAGATAAGCTTTGTGACTGTCGTTCAAGGAAAAAGAGGAGTTCTAAAAGATATTTTTTTCCAAAGAATTCAAAATGGAAAAGAAAAAAGAAGCCTCAATGGAGATATCTTAGAAAAAAAGGAAATCAGCAAAAACATTTTCCTTTCCTTTAATTTCATCAAAATATGCATAAGTTTGTTATATTAGGAATATTTTGTAATTTAGTGACTATATATTAGTATGTCAGGAACATTTACTATTCCTTGAGTTAATCATATCATGCAGATGTATTTTCATGTAGTTGCATTATGTTTACTATCCCTTAGGTCAATTATGGTGTTCAGTTGCACTATTATGGTGTCAGGTGTATTTTGGCAATATCCTATCTCCTTCCCCTATAAAAGGAGATGTTGTATCATGAAGAAGATCATCAAAGTTTCCACTTAATAAAATACTAGTGTGTTTTTCTATCCATGGCTTTCAGAAATCTAAAGGGAAAATGAGAGAATTTAGAAATCCATGGATAGAAAAACACACTAGTATTTTATTAAGTGGAAACTTTGATAATCTTCTTCATGATACAACATCTCCTTTTATAGGGGAAGGAGATAGGATATTGCCAAAATACACCTGACACCATAGTAGTGCAACTGAACACCATAATTGACCTAAGGGATAGTAAACATAATGCAACTACATGAAAATACATTTGCATGATATGATTGACTCAAGGAGTAGTAAATATTCCTGACATACTAATATATAGTCACTAAATTATAAAATATTCCTAATATGACAAACTTATGCATATTATGATGAAATATAACATCGTGACTCAAAAGGAAATTTTAACTTTTTGCATTAGAGTGTGGGAGTTGTGCACTATCCATTGAGCTTTCACTGTGATTGTCTCCTTCTTCATATTCCATCTTATCTTCTTCTTCTTTCCCATCTTGCATCTTGTTCAAATTAATCTGACTACAGTACCACGGATATTCTTGAGACCATTCTGATGGATTTGGAATATTTTTATAATATTCTTGAATGGCTTTTAAGATCTCCTTGTGATATGGTTTGTACTAGATTGGCCAGGTGTCCCATCGAGCATCAATTTCTGGAGGTGGCCATATCTCAAATGGTATTATCTTATTTAGTTGACAAAGGAATTTTTGAATTTCTCGATAATTAATATCTGAATTCCTTATGTCATCTAAATAAACCTTATGTATCCATGCAGTGGGAAAAGATCCTAATTGAATTGATCTACCACATTGCATGAAATATTGAGGTTTATAAAAGATAATTACCATATGACACTTTGCTTTATCCTTTGAATATTGTTCCACCATATTTAGCCATTGTGTCAAAGCATGAAACCAACTCATAAAAGTGAAGAAATTCTGATGTACTAGTTGAACATTTCCTCGGACAGCTTTTAAAAGATAATAATGGAGGTCTGGAATGAAGAACTGGATGGCAATATGGTATAAATGAGTAAGATACCATAGAAACCATTTTATCTCATCTGGTTGTTCAACAAATTCAAATTTGATGGGATGTATAAATGGATAATCAGGATATACACCTCATGGTTTGAGAATTAAGCCTCCAAAATTTTTAAAAACCTGAATTTGATATTCAAACATCATATCTTTGGTTTTTTGGTGGACGGTTTTTTGCTGAACAAGGTCCATGACTTCTGGTGGAAATTCTGGATTAAGTTTAGGAGCAACAGGATGGGAGGTTGGAAATGGTGAGGATAAAGAAGATGGTCTGTACATCATCATGGGTCTGGGCCAAAGATATGTTCTTTTGAAAGTCAATATTTTATCATTGGTCCTAGAAAGGAAATCAGCAAAAACATTTTCCTTTCCTTTGATATGTTTGACATCAAAAGAAAATTGTGAAAACCATTGAGCCCATCGAAGGAGTTGAGGATGTGGTAGGGTTTTTTGTTTAAATTGGAGCATTTTGGAAAAAAAAAACATGTCCATTTCAACAAGAAAATGGTATTCTTTGAGATGAAATTCAAATTTTGAGATACCTTTTTTGACCGCGAGGATTTCTTTGAATGTGGAATGATAATTGATTTCTGCATTGGAAAATCTTCTACTTTTGTATCCACAGAGTTGTCTTTTCCCTTTATTTTCTTCAAAGAGTATGGCTCCCCAATATTTATCACTGGCATCTGTTTGTACAATTCTTTTCCTATCAGACGGAATCTGGAGTGGAGGCAAATTCTGAGATACTTCTTTCAGCTTTTGCAAAGCACTTGTCTGTCTGAATGACCATACTGGAGGATTTTTCTTTAGCATTCTCCTTAAAGGATTAATCTACTTAGAAACTTTTGGAATGAAGTCTCTAAAGTAATTAATAATCTCTAAGAACTGTTGGACCTATTTTTGAGACAGGTTTTCTTTTGGAAACTTAAGAAGTTCCTGATAAATATGAGGGCCAAGAAGATATTTTCCATCTTTTATATCCATGCCCAAAAACTCGATTTTTGTCTTGTTTATCTACATCTTCTTTTCTGAAAGCATAATCCCATATTTAAGAACAAGGGATTTGAATTCTTGTAAAAGTTGAAGATGAGCTTCCTCATTTGGACTGTAAAGTAAGATATCATCAATATAAATTAGAGCATTCTTCATGATAGGTTGGAAAATCCTTATCATCGCTTTCTGGAACAACGATGGAGCAGTTTTTAATCTAAATGGCATGACCTTCCACTGAAAATGTCTGTTAGGAATACAGAAACCTGTTTTTGCTCGGTCATCAGGATGAATTCCTAATTGCCAAAAACCTGCTTTGAGATCAAACTTGGAGAAAATTCTAGCTTTAGCTAAACTAGAAAAAAGTAGTTTTTGGTTTGGCAACGGAAATTTGTCATCTTGGAGGAAATGATTAAGAGGTTGGTAATTAATAACCAATCTCAATTTTCCTCTGACTTGTTCTGATCTTTTATTGACATAAAATGCTTTACACGCACATTGAGAATCTGATAGTTCAATCAGATCTTATTGTTGAAGTTCTTGACATTCTTGTTCCGCCAGAAAAAAATGATCTGGGTTCATTCCCGTGTGACTGGCCTTTGTAGGGTTAATGTCTTCATTTTTCTTGAAATGGAGCTTAATGAAAAATTCAAAATTTTTCCACAAAGGGTTTTGGCATTTAAGAAGAAATTCTGAATGGGAATTTGCACAAGATTTTTCTATTAACTCTTGGGTAAGTTGAAGGATTTTTTCTGATTGGATGCAAAAAAGTTTGGGTGTAGTAACAAAAGGTTGAAAGAAATTTTTGAAACGGACTCCATTAGGAAGAATTCTTAGGTGCTGGGCTTTTGTGTAGAGGTCAAAACCTACTACAATATCTTTTTCTAGGAGTTTTGAGCCCAAGACTGTAGTTCTAACACAACAGCCTGGAAAGAACTGAGTAGTGATGGGCTTGCTGATCAAATGAGTAACAAAAGGATGATCTGCAGCAGAATTAAAATACCTGACATGAGGCTTCCACCATTCTTGTGGTAATACATCTGGGTTCATAATGGTTTCTGCTGCCCCGGTATCTATAAAGGTAATTATAGTAATGGGTTTACTATATTTGTCTAAATAGATCTTAACTGGAACATTAGGAACTAGAACTGGTATAACACCATTACAATGCTTCTGAATATGATCTTGAGTCTGAGCCAGCATCATCTGAATATCTGAATAATCTGATTCTGAATTTGAACTTTCAGTATGATCTACTAGAATAACGCAAATGGTTCTGTCTGAGGGTTCACTTTCAATAGAGCAAACAGATTCTATATCATCATTTCTATGAATCTTGACTCCTGCTTGCTGGATCATTTGTGCAATCTTCTTTGATCATTTCTTGTTCTTCGGACAATCTTTTGAAAAGTGTCCCTTTTGATTACAGATGTAACACCAATCAGACTTTGTTATCGATTTCCTCTTTTTTCTAAGATATCTCCATTGAGGCTTCTTTTTTCTTTTCCATTTTAAATTTTTTGGAAAAGAATATATTTTAGAACGCCTCTTTTTCCTTGAACGACAGTCACACAGCTTATCTTTTGGATATTTTAGCTTCAAATGAGACTCATCATATGCTCGATCAATTCTTTTGTCACCATGGAGATAATCTTTAAATATCTTTCTTCTATTGCAGATATCTTCTAAGGCAATAAAGACTTCTTGTTGGAATAATCCAACTGTTAATTAAAGTATGTCTCTATTCTACTTTTGAAGTGCCTGATTAACTGCAACTTGAAGAGGATCTGGAATAGAAGATAAAATGACTGGCTTCAGATTTGGATTGAGACCTAAGGCACAAAATAATTTAGTCATTATTTTGAAATGCCTTGATAGATCTCTTTTATCATAAGAGCAACACTTTCTTTTATGGAATTCTCTTCTTTTGAAAGTCAGAACATCATCTGGATTTCCCACAAAATGGTGATTTATAATACGTATTGGCTGGACCAGATCTTGGAGAACCAGAAATTGCATCTGATCATGTTGAGTGATTGAATTCCACCAATCTTTTAACATACCCATGAATCTGGAAACAAACTCCATAAGGATGTTGTAATTGCTGTCTTCAGTGAGCTTACGAGTTTCTAGCCATGAATGAAATTCCTGAATTCTATTTGGCCATTTTTTTTGTCGAATATCATCAAGAGTACAAGTGGTCCTTCCCAATAAGGACTTGTGTGTAGAACGTTGTTGTGAGGATGATTCTGAAACTTCTTCCATATCCTCATCATTTGAATGTTTTACTTTGGGATTGGTTTGTAATACATTCAAAGGACTTTCTTCTTCTGTCAGACTTTCAGATTCTGATTCTGGGGATAAATCTGATGATGAACTAGAAGTCGAATAATCCGTATCAGAACCTGATTGTTGATCTTGAAGTTGTAAAGCTAAGATTTTTAGAATTATGGCTTCATTATAATCCTTTAAAAATTTTGTTAAAGGATTTTGATTTTGCTAAATCATCAATGATTTTGAAGCCTGTTTTGATAGAGGCGATTTTGGTGGTGAATTGTCTATAATTGGCCTTTTGCCAAGATGAGCTTCCTCAAGCTTTTCAGCTTCTTTTTGCTTCTTCTTTTTCTTAGCTTCTTGTCTCTTAATTTCCAGGAAAACTTCATATGTACTTGGTTTAGTTTTTCCCGAAAATTTTGGAAAAGAAATACGAACTCCTTCTGTTGGAAGAGTATTTCTTTGTCTGATTGAAGGAAACAGCTCAACTGTATCTGATCTTGTAGATGGTGCTGGAAAATTTCCTGTCTCTTGGAGTGCCTTAATCTGCTCTTTAAGATTCTGGAATTCTTTATCTCTTTGATTCAAGTGAGAAAAGAAATCTTGGCTAGGTGCAGCTAGTTCTTTTGCAACAGCATCTAATCTCTTTTTTAAGAGACTAATAAGATCCTTTACCATCTTTGTATTATCATCTAATTTGGCTTCAACTGCTGAAATCTTTGAGTCAATCTTTTTTAAAGCATGGTTTTGAGCCAAAGCATTTTCAGTTTGCTAGTTAACAGTGGCTTTTGCAGCACTTATCTTCAAAGGAGCACCAGGAATGTCTGTCTGGATTTTTGAGGGGATTTTACGTGCATGTGTGTAATTTTTCTCAGTATACTCATCAAGGGGTGAAAAATCTCTGTCAGGTAAAGAAATAGAAGTTGATGAAGTAGAAGGTCTTGAGAGCTGATTTTCAGACATGATAATAATATTTTCTCTCTAGATTATCTGATAAAAAGGAAAATTTATGAGTTTTAAACAAGGATAACCTGGCTCGGATACCAAAATAGAGGTAAGGATATTGGCCGGGATTCATGAAAATGGGTGACTAACTATGAAATAGAGGTAAGGATACCAAAATAGAGACAATGGTAAATTTATTTATTTGGTTGATTATTCTGCTATTTTACCACCACCCGTTCAAATTTCTTCTCCAGAAGCAAATAATTTTCCACCACCAAGTCAACCACCAGACAAAACCCCTCCTCGTGAATCTCACAAAAAACCAAAACCTTTTTCACAGCCTTGTTACAAGAAGATCAGTAAATGGGTTCAGAAAAACCCGTTACCTGAACAAAACCCAATCTCTGTTGTATGTATGTTACAATCCTCTGAAAAAACATCGTATGACAGAGGTTTTCCACCTCTTGATGAGTATAACATTAATTTATAACATTAATTTATTAGGTTTATGCTTGGGAAAAGAAAATTGAATTCAGTTAGAATCCTTTATATTACTAAACTCCTTGAAATATTTTATTATATGCATATATGTAATTTTGTTAAACTGATAAATAATTAAAAAAAGAGTTTACATGATATTAATTTATGTTAAAATTGATCAAATTTAAATCTATAATTTTTGTTAATTTATTTAAATTTCGAATTATTAGACTTTCATTATTGGAGTAAAGAAAAAAAAATTAAAATGATATAACAAGTATTGTTAGTAATTTCATAATATAAAAGATTAATAATTTTAAAATAATTATGCATAATGAATGATAAATTTTTTTTAATATCTTTAATATGTATGCTTAAATCAATAATTTAATAGTTAGTTGACCAAATTCAATGATAAAAAATTCTATTTCTATAATAACATATGCCAATTTCATAATCAAAAGATAAAAAACTAAAAAAATAGTAATATATAATGAATTATATAATATATTACTGAAAAATGTTGAAATAGAGAAAGATAAAAATAAACTCTGTTCAGATTAAATATATGTAATAACTGGTGATTAAGAAAGAACAAACATGATTTATAATAAGTAGTTTTTCCAAAAGTTAATATATGCAATAATTGCTGATTAAGAAAGAACAAATATAATTAGAGTCTTCTATCCAGATTATTATGTTGTTCAAATTTACTTGTCAAATTTAATATTTTTTTAAAATTGTTTTAAATATCAATTAACTTTCTATTTAATTTATCAACATTCTAAACTATATGAAAAGTCAATAATAATGTTAAAGAAACAACTTACGACACACACAAACTGTAATTTATTAACAACATTCGATAATATTTTTAACTAAAAATATAATAATAAAATAATAATTAATTTATAATTTAAACACATATAGAAAAATAACGAGCCTACCGAGGGAACACCATAATTTAAACTTCCATGTCAAATTGAGCTTGAATTTTAAAAGGAAAACAAATTTTGAGCGATGAGTTGGAATGGAGCTCAAACTTGTTGCTTCCACTACTCAAATATACCATTTTGAAGATAGTTTAATGTTTCATTGCACTTTTTTTATATTTTGGTCACATCTGTTGCATTATAGTCCTTCAATGTACACAAATTTATCAAACACTATGTTCTGATGCATGCAGGATTTAGTAGATTTGAAGGTTATCACGCTCAACTATTCCCAGAACCTTGTAAGAATCCCGGACCTCTCAAGTGCCACAAATCTTGAAGAGATAAACCTTTTCGGGTGTTCTAACTTGCGTGAGCTTCCTTCATCCCTTCAACTTCTTGAGAAGCTAACTCTTTTGAATTTCAGAAATTGTGAAAATCTTAGATCTCTGCCTAGCTTTTACAAAGCCACATCCCTCACCGAACTTGATCTTAGAGGCTGCTTAAATCTGTGTAGTTTTCCAGAGATCATGGGCACCATGGAGAGTTTGAAGCATCTTTATTTAAGCGAGACGGCTTTGAAGGAATTACCATCCTCAATTGAAAATCTTATTGGTCTTAAGGAATTGAGCTTGCGCGATTGTGAAAACTTTGTTTGCCTTCCTGACAGCTTTTATAAATTGAAATCTCTCAGTACATTAGATCTTGAAGGTTGCTCAAGATTGGAGATTTTCCCAGAAGTCATGGACACCATGGAGAAACTGTATCAACTTGATTTAAGAAGAATGCTTTGAAGGAATTTCCATCCTCAATTGGTAATCTTATTGGTCTTGAGGGTTTGAGATTGGAAAACTGTGAAAACCTTGTTTGCCTTCCGGACAACTTTTATAAATTGAAATCTCTTAGGGCATTGTATCTTCATGGTTGCTCGAGATTGGAGATTTTCCCAGAAGTCATAGACACCATGGAGAAACTGTATCAACTTGATTTACGCGGAACGGCTTTGAAAGAATTACCATCCTCAATTGGCAATCTTATTGGTCATGAGGGTTTGAGATTGGAAAATTGTGAAAATCTTATTTGCCTTCCGGACAACTTTTATAAATTGAAATCTCTTAGGGCATTTTATCTTCATAGTTGCTCGAGATTGGAGATTTTCCCAGAAGTCATGGACACCATGGAGAAGCTAAGGTATCTTGATTTAAGCGGAACGGCTTTGAAGGAATTACCATCCTCAATTAGCAATCTTATTGGTCTTAAGGATTTGGATATGAACAACTGAAAAAACCTTGTTTGCCTTTCTGAAAGTTTTTATAAATTGAAATCTCTTAAGAGATTCTATCTTCAAGGTTGCTCGAGATTGGAGATTTTCCCACAAGTCATGGACACCATGGAGAAACTGTATGAACTTGATTTAAGCGGAACGGCTTTGAAGGAATTGCCATCCTCAATTGACAATCTTATTCGTCTTGCGAAGTTGAGTTTGAACAACTGTGAAAACCTTGTTTGCCTTCCTAGTAGCTTTTGTAAACTGAAATCTCTTCGAGTACTTTATATTCGTAGTATTTCAAATCTAGTCGTAAAGAACTTGTTTACTACCGTTGGAGGCAGACCAGTGAAGCAGAAAGATTTCCATGGGTTATTCTCATTGTACAGATTAGATTTATCTGAAAGCAATCTTGGGAATTTGCCCACAACCATCAAACAATTTCTTTGCTTGAAAGATTTAATGTCGAGGAAATGCAAGAGACTGAAATCATTACCAGAGCTTCCACCAAGCCTGGTATATTTAGATGCACATGACTGTAGTTCATTAGAGGATGTCTCAAGCATTAAGAAAGTTTTTGAGCAAGCACTGTTTTGTGGGGACGGATTGAATCGACGGTTGAAGTTGATATTTACCAATTGCTTCCAACTGAATGAGAAAGGTACGGGGAATGACACTTCAGTAGAGGAAGTCTCAAGCATTAAGAAGCGTTCGAAGCGAGCAGTGTTTTGTAAATCCTTGGGTTCGCTAGTTACCAACTGCTTCCAACTCGATCAGAAAGCTGTGAGCAGTCCTAAAACACCGAAGTTGGAGATGCCATTTGAGCATTTGGTCACTGTACTAACAGATTATCATCAGGTTAGCTTCTTCTTCTATATATATCTTCAATCTGGCAAATTGATGGCTATATTCTGAAAAATCAATCATGTTTCTAATTATTATATCTGGCAAATTGATGGCTATATTCTGAAAAATCAATCATGTTTCTAATTATTATAATCAAACAGGCAACCCCAGAAAGCGAAAAAAGAACTAGCATTGTTACATGCGTCCCTGGAAGTGAAAGCCCGGAATGGTTTGATTTCAAAAGCTTAGGATCTTCCATAAATATCCAATTGCCTTTAGAGTGGTGCTCTAATAATAGCAGGATAAACTTTTCATATTTCGTTGATTCCGTTGTTGTTTCATTCCCAGACTCTTATAATGGTATGGAATATTTTGGCATTAGATGTAAATGTCATCTGAAATCCTGTAATGGCGACTCTCATTAACTGAGTTGTTATGTCTCCAGTGGTTTTGAAAGCGGATTGTCAGATCACTTGTTCCTCTTATATGGTGGTGAAGAAGTTAGGGGGTTTGTTAAAAGTGAGGCATCAAACAAGCGTTTTTACAATGAGGCTTCCTTTAGTTTCTACCCTGCTCTTGATCAGTAGATTTGGCCGGAATGCAAGGTAAAACAGTGCGGGGTTCATCTATTATTTGCAAATTAAAGGATTCAAAGTATGACCGCTGAATGATGCTTCTGTACTGAATTTCAAACCCTAAATATGTTTATTAAATATTTATTAATGTTTAATTTTCGCTCTAAATTTTATATCTTCTTTTTTCATTTCTATCATTGTTTAAACACAAATAGAAATTTAATGCATGTGTAAATTGATTTAAATATAAATAACCTTAATTGCCTTTGAATTTGTCACTTTTTTTTAGTTGGTATTTATGGGTTTTTTTAGTCCCAAGTTAGGACTGAACTTTCATTCTGTTTAGGGTTTTAGTTACTTTTTTTTAAATCTTAATTTTATGATTGTTGAAAGTTTTTTCATTTTAAAGCTTAATTTTTTAAAAAAAGTTGAAAATAATTTCTTATTGTTGCAATAGAAATAATGTTAATGAAACTAAAATTCAAATCAATTATAAAAAGATAAAATTATAATCTCATGAATTTTATTATTTAAAAAAAATTAAGTTTCAATAAAAGAATATAAGTAATGACATAATCGAAGTTTTAGTTAACCAGAAACAACCAAACACATAAACTGAACAAACAAACCATAATCATGTGGTTGATAGAAATATAATTAATCCAACAACAATGTCCAAGTTCATGATTAAAGCTATATCGAAATTGTTCACAAGCATACATTGTTCAATGTACCAATAATATTAAAACAACCAAGGTAATCTTGCGTAAAACTTTGAATCCAAATTATATGTATAAATTACATAATAAGGATAAATATTATATAATTAAAAAAAGAATTTACCGTTAAAATTGGATTTACAGCAAATTAATATCAATTGGATTTATAAATTAAAATTTTGATTTATTTTGTAAATTTTTTAAAAATTCAATTAGTAAATTTAATCAAAAGATTATCTATTTCTTTTGTTATTATGAATTTAGTCTAAGGTCAACTCGTCAAAACTGAATATAGGACAATCTTCAATAAGTTTTCCTTTTTGTTCAATAAATAAAAGAATTCATAATGAGTTAGATTTAAAAAATCATAATATCAATATATGTGATAGAGTTTTTAGTATAAATAATATTATTGATTACATTGACATCATAAATCTACTTCAAAATTATCAGTGAATTTTTAAAATTGTCATTAGATCACTAAATCGTTATATGCTATTATTGGAGTAACAAGAGTTTGATGTGACATGTTAATTAATCACCAGATTTTCTCTTTTTTATTTTATGGTAAATTATAAAAATAGTTATTTTTATTTGTTTTAAATTACATTTTAGTTATTTATGTTATTGTTTTATTACGAAATGATCATTCTACCGTTAAGCTCCATTATCTCCCTAATGACAGTCTAAATGTGTTTTAAATGCCAACTTAGTTGTCTTGCATGGCAGTCCAAATTAAATTTATTTAATTAAAAACATATTTTTATCCCAACAACTGAACATCCAAGTTGATATTTAAACCTCATTTGAACTGCCACGTAAGACTATTATTAAGGAGGTAACGGAGTTTAAAGATAGAGTGATAACTTGGTTAAAAAATGATAACATAAGTGACTAAAATGTAACATTTCAAACAAAAATAACTAAAATATAATCTAAGACAAGCAAAAATCATTTGTTTTATTTCTTTATCTTTCCTTTCTTTTCTTATTTCCTTTTCATTATCTAATTATATCCTTTCTTTATTTTTCCTTTCTCTTTTAGATTTACTTTATAATTTCCATTTCTTTATTCAATTAACTATTTTATTTCATTTTCCTATCTTCTTTTAATTTCATCATTTCTCTTTTGTTTCATGAAAAAGCTAATACGTTTTGTTGACCATTTCAATGTCATCTATTAATTGAATCAAAAGCAAGATTTTGGGTTTATGTGTTTTCATCGTCCAACGGACAAAGAGCATTTTATTCTAAGTCTTTCAATTTATTTGGCTGAATTTTCTTGCTCATGTTCCCATTATAAAGCTATAAGCCTTTGCATTTGATGTAAAGTAGCGGTAACTTTCTAAGAAAAAAAAAGAAAGAGTAAATGTTAACCATAATTGACATTAAAAACACTTGATTTCTTGTAATCGAATAATCCTCTCTTCAGATCTTGCGGAACACCAATATGTTTTCCTTTAACTCCTCTATGGTGAAAGCAACGAGGTACGATGTTTCTCTCAACTTTAGAGGCGAGGATACTCGTCATGGTTTCACAAGTCATCTCTACAAAGATTTGTGCCTAAAGAAGATTGAAACTTTCACAGACGATGAGGAGCTTACGAGAGGAGATGAAATTTCAGGGGCACTATTAACAGTCATCAAAGAATCAAGGGTTTCAGTAATTTTTTTCTCTGAAGACTACGTTTCTTCCAAATGGTGCTTGGAGGAGCTGGTGAAGATCATGGACTACTCTTCCTGTTTTTTATGGTGTAGATCCCTCGAATGAACGAAAACAAACAAGGAGTTTTACAGATGCATTTGCTAAGCATAAAGAAATTTTAGAGCATGATGTTAAAAGGGTAAGTCCTGGAGAACTGCTTTGATTGCTACTACTGCCAATTTATCCGGTCATTGTTACAACTAGAAATAAACAAGTGCTTATGCAGAATGGCATTGATCTTATTTATGAAATGGAGAAATTAGATGAAGATGAATCAGTTCAGCTATTCTGTCAATGTGCCTTCAAAAGTAATTATCCCACGCGATATCAGGTGGAGCTATCGAAGATGGTTTTAAGTGTTACTAATGGAAACCCCTTGGTTATAAAAGTTATTGGATTATCACGGTTAGAATTGAGTGATCTGAATCCTTACAAAATAAAATAAAGTGTAACACCTCAAATAATTTATTTCTATTTCAGTAAAATCTAATATAAATATTTGTCTACTTCAATGGTTAAGTGCTATAGGTATCTGTGTGAGGTTTTAAATTCAAAACCTACCTTTGCTGAGTTAAGTTCAAAGTTTTATAAGAGTTCGGTGTCTCTAAGATTCTGAGCTACAAAAAGGATGGACAGGGCTCGGTTGGTACGGCAAACTCTGGTGATGCTACAAAAGATTGTTCTCGGGCTGCTGATAAACATTTTGAGCAGTTATGTCTTGTAAGCGGTAAAATAGAGTTTCCAAATTGGGCCAGTGATGTATCCTCAATTTTGTGGATTCCTATTCGTGCTATTGATGATAAGCTTGCAAGAGGGTCATCTTCAGGTCAGGAAAAAAAAGCACAAGAAAGTTATGATGGTTTAAGTTTTTAGAGTTTTCAGCATCTGATAGATCATTTATGTTATGTTGCATGCTGCGGCAGGGGCCCCTAAGAAACAAAGTATTGTGGACAGAATGAGGACAATAACTTTGAAGCTTAAGTTTGGGATATCAAAGAACCAGATTTATGACACGTAGTGCCTCTCCTCATATATATATTTTAGTTTTTCTATACATATGAGTATGAATTCTCTTTCTCTCACTCACTCACATTCACAAATGTTGGGGTTTTGAAGCATGTATTACCTATGGAGGTAATCTTTGTTTTAACAGCAAGTGTTTGCTGGTATGAATGTTGGTGAGAAAAGGCGTATTACCTATATAGGTAATTGGTTTTGTGTCTAGACAAGCAACAGTTTGTTCTTCAGATTTGGTGTTGACAGCAAGGATTACCTATGCTGGTATATGAGATGGTGATGAGAAGGCTTATTACCTATGCTGGTAACACTTGGCTCAGGCAGCAAGCCTTAATGCTTGATGGAAAAAAAATGAAAATTTGCTAAGAGAACAAGAACAGAACGGGAGAAAGAAAATGGAGCATAAATTTGAATGAAATCTGATGATTTTCATTACACTTGACAATGGCATAATGCCAATACATAAAAAGGACTTTGTCATAGCAAAGTCAAACAAGTTTTCGCCTAAAACTTACCTAATACCACTAAATTACATAGGAACTTGAAATACTAGGCTTACACACATGACCATAGCTGGTAATCAGCTATATCAACATCAAAATACATCAAACATTAAATAAATCTAGTTCAAAATGAACTAGAATACAAAATAGTCATTAAGGTAACAAAATAGAACAGTAGCACTTGGTTCAGCACAAAACACATACTTTATGTGGCGTAAGTACAGCTTAATTTTCTTCTTCATACTTCACCCGCATAACTGCTGCTTGGCTACTGCATGTGCTGCATGGGAACTAACTTCAACACTCCTCCTTAGTTTCCATGCTTGTAGTACCTAGCTGCTTCCTCAATTTTATAAACCTTGACACACAAAGGGCCTTTGTGAAAATATCAGCAACCTATTCCTCTGAATTGCAATGAATCAGTTCCACCTCTCGAGCTTGCTCCATTTCCCTTATCACATGTAGCTTGATGCTGAAATACTTTGTTCTGCCATGGAAAACAGGGTTCTTTGCAATTGCAACAGTAGACTTGTTATCACAGTAGATCTCTGTTGCTTCCCTTTGATGTAAGTTCAGATCAGCTAGAATTTTTCTCAGCCAAATAGCTTGATTTACAGCATTAGCAGCTGCCACATATTCAGCTTCTGCTGTTGATTGAGCCACCATCGATTGTTTTCTTGAACTCCAGCAAAACATGGCTAAGCCAAGGGTAAAAGCATATCCAGAAGTGCTTTTCATATCATCACTTGAACCAGCCCAGTCACTATCAGTATAGCCTATTAGCTTCAAACTTTCAGCTTTGTTGAATAACACACCATAGTCAAGAGTGCCTTTGATGTATCTTAGCACTCTCTTTGCTGCTTGAAAGTGCTGGACATTACAGCAATGCATAAACTTCGATAGTAGACTCACTGCAAACATGATATCAGGTCTAGTTGCTGTCAAATACAATAAACAACCAACTAGACTTCTATATGTAGGTTCATTGACTTGTTCATGAACCTCTTGGCTTGATAGCTTCATTCCAACAGCAATAGGAGTGCTTGTTGGCTTACAATTCTCCATTGAGAATTTGGATAAAACCTTCAAGGCAAATGTTTTCTGTCCTAAGAAGATTTTTCCTTCTGCTTGGTGCACCTCCATTCCTAAAAAATATGTCATTAGCCCCAAGTTAGACATTTCAAACATGTCCTTCATTTTAACTTTAAAATCAGCCAACATGTCTTGATCTCCTCCAGTCACCAAAAGGTCATCGACATAGAGGGATACAATGAGCTGAGTTTCAGCTTCATTCCTTTTGATATATAATGTTGGCTCACTAACACTTCTGTTAAATCCCAAACTGACCAAGTAACTGTCAATTCGAGCATACCAAGCTCTAGGAGCTTGTTTTAGGCCATACAAAGCCTTTTTGAGCCTATACACCATGTGTTCCTTGCCAGGCACAATGAAGCCTTGAGGCTGGTCTACATAAATTTCTTCTTCAAGAAAACCATTGAGAAATGCTGATTTCACATCTAACTGATGAATGACCCATTGCTTTTGTGTAGCTAAAGCAACTAGCAATCTGATGGTGTCAAGTCTGGCTACTGGTGCAAAAGTCTCCATGTAGTCCAGGCCATATCTTTGACTGAAGCCTTTGACAACAAGTCTGGCTTTCAGCTTATTTAAACTGCCATCAACATTTTGTTTGGCTCGATAGACCCATTTGACACCAATGGTCTTTCTGTTGGTAGGCCTTTTAACCAGCTCACATGTCTGATTCTTCTGGATCATCTTGATTTCTTCAACCATAGCCTGTTTCCATCCTTCATCAGCTTCAGCTTCTTCAAAACTACTTGGCTCTACTATGGCAACTTGTGCTCTTTCATAAACTTCAGCCAAGGATCTAGTGCCTCTGACTGGTATGTCATCAATGTCCATTTTAGAACTAACTTGATCAGGTTCAGCATGATCAACCATCAGGTCCTCAGAAACAGCCTCTGGCTCATTCTTCTCCCAGTTCCAGCATCCTTTTTCATCAAAGATTACATCTCTGCTTACTTGAATTTTGTTTGTTAAAGGGTCCAAAATCCTATAGCCCTTCTTAACCATACTATAGCCGGCTAAAATACCAGGGAGAGCTCTTTTAGACAACTTATCCCTCTTTACAGCTGGAATTTGGCTGTAACATAGGGAACCAAAGACTTTCATATGAGCCAATGATGGCTTGAACCCGAACCAAGCTTCAAAAGGTGTCTTGTGAGCAAGTGCTTTGGTTGGAAGTCTATTTTGAATATACACTGCTGTGTTGACTGCTTCAGCCCACATGGTTTTGGATAAATTCTTCTCGAACATCAAGCACCTAGCCATATCCATGAGACTTCTATTCTTTCTTTCACTAGCACCATTTTGTTGAGGAGTATAGGTGTTTGTGAGCTGATGTTTTATACCTTCCTCATCACAAAAAGCTTGAAACTGAGCTGAAGTGTACTCAGTTCCATTATCAGGCCTTAGAGTCTTGAGCTTACAGCCTGTTTCAGTCTCTGCAGCAGCTTTGAATTTCTGGAATATTAAGGGTACTTCATACTTATTCCGGAGGAAGTATGCCCAACAATACCTGGAATAATCATCAATGAATAAAATGAAGTACCTGTTTCCATTCAAAGATTCAGTCTTCATAGGGCCACACACATCAGTGTGTACAAGCTCCAACTTCTCAGAGGCTCTCCATGCTTGATTAGTAGGAAATGGCAATCTTCCTTGTTTCCCCAAGTGACATACTTCACAAACATCATCCTTTTCCAATGATTTTGTGAAATTTTCCACTAGATCTTCTTGGACCATTTGAGTCAATGCTCTGAAGTTGGCATGCCCAAGCCTTTTATGCCAAAGCTTGGAATCTTCAGTAGATGCAATTCAGGCTGAGTGGCAGTCACTTGGCCAATTTACTTCAAAGCACTTATCAGTCATAGTGACTGACATGAACTTGGATCCACTTGGATCACTTATTTTGCATTCTTCACCCATGAACACAACAGAATAACCTTTCTCAAGCAATTGAGCAATGCTGAGAAGATTCCTGTCAATCTCAGGTACTAGCAGCATATTTGAGATGACTTTGTTGCCTGTAGGAGTGCATATCAGCACATCCCCTTTTCCTTCAGCCTTTATAAACTGCCCATTACCAACCTTTACTTTGGTTTTACAGCTTCTATCCAAATTCTTGAAGATGGTTGCATCAGGTGACATGTGGTTAGTGCAACCACTGTCCAACAGCCAGCCTTTTGAGCCTTTCTTCTGACCAGCTGAGCATGAAACAGCAAAGACCTGCTCTTCATGGTTACTTCTGTCTTCAGCTACTTGAGCTTCAACTTTTTGCTGTTGTTGATGATTCTGTCTCGGTTTGCTTTTACAAACCCTTTTATCATGGCCTCGTTTCTTGTAGAATTGACATAGTGCATCTGGCCTAAACCAGCATTTGGCCTCTGGATGACCAGGCCTTTTACAGTGCTTGCAGAGCTTGTCTTCTTTTCTTGCAGCATCAGGCTTAGGCTTGTTTTTAAAAGCCTTTTTACCTATGTAGGTAAATGAGCTCGAGTCTAGTTTTGCTTTGGCTTGGAAGGCACCTTCTTGGTACTCTTCATGTCTACTGGCCCTTCTCTGCTCCTGTGCATACAGAGCATTGATGAGCTCTGTTAAGGACATGCTGGTTAAGTCTCTCGAATCCTCAAGGGATGAGATCTTTGCTTCATATCTCTCAGGTAGAGTTGAGAGCACCTTCTCCATGATTCTTCCCTCACTGAACTGTTCTCCAAGCAATCTTATGCTGTTTACAACAGCCATAATTCTGTCAGAATATTTCTTGACAGTTTCTTCTTCCTTCATCTTCAAATTTTCGAAATCCCTTCTCAAGTTTAGAAGCTGTTGCTGCCTTGTTCTTTGGTTACCTTGGAACTCCTCCTTAAGCTTGTCCCAGGCCTGTTTTGGTGTTTTACATGCCATTATTCTGGTGAAAATTACATCAGAAACACAGTTCTGAATGCATGACATGGCCTTATGCTTTTTTGTTTTCTCTTCAGAGTGCTGCTTCATTTGAGCCACTGTTGGGTTGGCTCTAAGTGGTTCTGGTTCAACATCTGAGTTGACCACCTCCCATAGGTCAAATGCCTGCATGTAGGTCTTCATTTTGACCACCCATATGTGATAGCCCTCTCCATTGAAGACTGGTGGAGCAGCTGGTGAGAAGCTTGATGAAGCCATTGTTCTAAAGGTTTGAATATAACAGGTCCTCTAAGATGAAAGCTCTTGATACCAAATGTTGGGGTTTTGAAGCATGTATTACCTATGGAGGTAATCTTTGTTTTAACAGCAAGTGTTTGCTGGTATGAATGTTGGTGAGAAAAGGCGTATTACCTATGTAGGTAATTGGTTTTGTGTCTAGACAAGCAACAGTTTGTTCTTCAGATTTGGTGTTGACAGCAAGGATTACCTATGCTGGTATATGAGATGGTGATGATAAGGCTTATTACCTATGCTGGTAATACTTGGCTCAGGCAGCAAGCCTTAATGCTTGATGGAAAAAAAATGAAAATTTGCTAAGAGAACAAGAACAGAACGGGAGAAAGAAAATGGAGCATAAATTTGAATGAAATCTGATGATTTTCATTACACTTGACAATGGCATAATGCCAATACATAAAAGGGACTTTGTCATAGCAAAGTCAAACAAGTTTTCGCCTAAAACTTACCTAATACCACTAAATTACATAGGAACTTGAAATACTAGGCTTACACACATGACCATAGCTGGTAATCAGCTATATCAACATCAAAATACATCAAACATTAAATAAATCTAGTTCAAAATGAACTAGAATACAAAATAGTCATTAAGGTAACAAAATAGAACAGTAGCACTTGGTTCAGCACAAAACACATACTTTATTTGGCGTAAGTACAGTTTAATTTTCTTCTTCATACTTCACCCGCATAACTGCTGCTTGGCTACTGCATGTGCTGCATGGGAACTAACTTCAACAACAAAACACCCACCAGCATCTGTATAAGCCCTCACTATAGTCTCTCATATCTTGTTTATCTGGCTTTTTACTGGTTTTGTATTTGAATTCTTAACTTTATTATGCGATCTACTCTAATGTGCAGAACCATAGCTCTGCATTTCAGTGATCCTTTCCACGTCAGCACAAGAGTCGCCAATCAATGCAATGATAGTACTTTGCTTTTGCAGGTTGTATGTCCTTAGTTTCAAACACATTTGTGTATGTATGCTTCTTTTAGAACACGTTAATGAAGTGAACATGATTTATAAATATAAGAGCTCAAACTCCTCATGTCTTGATTTTCTTAGATATTGGAGATTGCAGCGAACAGTTTATTAAGTGACTGTAATTTATAAATAATTTTATTAAAAGTAGTATTACTTTTGTCTGATCTACTTTTGATGCTTATCTTCAGTTGTCAGATGACATGCTTGACCTTGATGTATAGCATCCACAAATGTGATAAGCTTATACCTTTTAATGGCATTACTCAACCAGTGACTATACCACTTCATATGAAATAGTCTGGCAGTGCATGTTGAATTAAAAATTTATTGTATGTGGTAAAGTAGATGTATGTGTTGCACGTGAATAGGAGAGGCTGTTTCAATCTTACCATCCATATTTTATGCTGAAAACTACATTCTCATTCTTTTCTTTTATGTTCTGCAAAAGTTAATTCATTAATAAAATAGAAAAACCCAGCAATGTCTCTAGAGAGTACAATGCTAATGAAAGAAACAAAACAATAGGATCATCATATCAAACAAACCAATTTATCTTTCGCCAAACAATCACAATTCTAACATATTTTAACTCATTAACCGGCAGATCATATTTTGCATGAAGCTCATGTTGGTTCATGTTATTTCCAGGTAGCACTACACTCCCAATTGAATGCCACATTGTCTGTTTACGATGCTTGGCTTGACCTTCACGATGGATTTACACATGCTGGACAAGGTATTGAAAGACCTATTTCTGCATTCTTTCCACTTGTCATATCTCCAACTTCAAGAGCTGGACTCCTCTTCTATTTATGCTTGGAGAAGAAAATTGCTGAAGGTACCAACTTTTCCTTTTTTTATCGTATGAGGGTATATGGCTGTAGGCTTCTATTTCTTTGACTCTTGTTTATTCAAATTAAATTTATCGACCTCTATATGTTATACCCTCTCAGAGAAGTTGTACCCTCTCACCTTGCCTCATACTTATGACAAGCAATCAATCTCTTGCTTTATAGATGAAAATAATGTACCACCAGAAAACATATTAAACATAAGATATGAAATTGCTGGTGATAGGACCACTGAGGCACACCCACATATGACTATGAAATCGAATGAAAATGATGAGGATGCTAATAAGAATTTAGTCTTCAGGAGTGCTCTTGTTCTGCAGCAGCCTGTCCTCAGCCCATGCCCGGCTGTAGGGTTTCTACCTCTTCCTTCTAATAGGATTCGAGTTGGGCAACTTGTTACCATGAAATGGAAGGTTGAAAGGTTGAAAGACACTGAGGAGAAAAGAGTTCCTCAAAACAATATAAGTTAAAACAATCTTACCATTCCCCAAATTCAGTTAGATATAAGAATGAACCCATGCACCAGAAGTCGAGTTAAATATTGGCATACTTATTAGAAATCCATAAGAACTTCATATATTCATTCATATATCTTTACACAATAGCAGCAACTTATTATATAGAAGAATACTACACAACTAAACTGTAACTAATTTCAACAGAATACTAACTAACTATAACAGACGACTAGTATAGTTACTCCAATATTCCCCCTCCAGTAGCATCAAACAAACTGCTAGCAGCAACAACATTCATGCGATCCCGACAATGAGTAAAATCTCCAATAGTTAATGGCGTTGTCAACACATCAGCTGCCTGATCACTTCCAGGAACAAAAATTACACACAACTGATTATTCAATACCTTCTCACGCACAAAATGAATGTCTAACTCCACATGTTTCACACGAGCATGCAGCACAGGATTAACCGCTAAAAAAACTGCACCAGTATTATCACACCAAATAATAGGAATTTTACTGAGCTGAATACCAATCTCAGTCAACAGAGATTGAAACCACACCACTTCAGACGTTGTATTAGCCAAACTCCGATATTCAGCTTTCGTCGTAGATCGAGAGACCACATGTTGCTTCTTGGACATCCAACCCACTAGATTCTCACCGAGATATACACAAAAACCAGAGGTAGACTTGCAATCTTCAACCGAACTTGCCCAATCAGCATCACTAAAACCAGTTAAACTCAAATTAGATGCTCGAAACAATAACCCATAATCAAGTGTACCCTTAACATACCGTAATATACGTTTCACAGCTGTCCAATGCACATCATGAGGTTGATGCATAAATTGACTCACTTTATTAACAGCAAAAGACAAATCAGGACGAGTCAAACACAGATATTGCAAACTACCAACAACTTGTCTATAAAGAGTACCGTCTGCCAATGACACTCCATCCAATGACGTAAGAGTGGGCGAACTGACCATAGGAGTATTCACCGGCTTAGCATGCACCATATTAGCAGGTGCCAACAACTCATGAGCATACTTTTGTTGAGAGACATGCATACAATCGTTATGTCGGACCACTTCAAGACCAAGAAAAAAACCCAACTCCCCTAAGTCTTTAAGAGAAAACTGACAATTAAGAGAGGAAATCATAGCATCAATCTCAACATGATCACCCCCTGTAATAATAATGTCCTCAACATAAACAAGAAAATACACACTACCACTAGCTGTGTGTTTGTAAAACAATGAAGAATCAGCCCTTGAAGACGTAAAATTCAGTTGTTGCACCAAAAACTTCTTCAGCTTTTCAAACCAAACCCTTGGAGCTTGTTTAAGTCCATATATAGCTTTGTTTAGTTTACAGGCCAAAGGTTGACCATGCTTATCAACTTGTTCAAAACCCGGAGGCTGCTTCATATAAATCTCTTCAGTGAGGTCTCCATTCAAAAACGCGTTATTTACGTCCACCTGTCGAAGCCTCTATTTTCGTGACACAGCTAATGCAAGTATCAGTCGCACAGTATTTATTTTGAGAACAGGACTAAAGGTCTCATGATAATCAAGGCCTGCCGTTTGAGAAAACCCTTGAGCAACTAATCGAACCTTGTTACGAGCTATACTTCCATCAGAGTTCCTCTTGATCTTAAACAACCATTTACAACCAACCAACGACTGATTTGCCGGTACTGGAACTAAATCCCACGTATGATTCTGTACTAAAGCTTGAAGCTCATCATTCACAGCTTGCTTCCATGATGGTATTGCCATTGCTTCATGTATAGTTGCAGGTTCTACATCACTCACCTCTACCAAATAAACCTTCGGTTTGTAAATCCCCATTTTACTCCTAGTTATCATGGGATGACAACTTACAGACGGTGATCCCTGTTGAGCACCAACTGGCGCCTGCTGCTGATCATCAACTGATGTCTGCTGGTCAGGAATAGGATCCAAAGAACCTGCTGGATTCTCTAAAGAGAAGTCAAGAGCACCATCCAAAGAAGGTCCCATAGTATTAGTATTACTAACCGAAGTAGAAACAGCTCCAGGTTGACTTGAAACCACCACCGGATGAGCCACAAATACGGGCAAAGTAGCAACATCTCTCGTGAACTGTGCAGAGCTATTGTCATTGACAGATGCTAAAGATTTCGAAAAATGAGCAAACGGAAAAACTGATCCATCAAATCGAACATGACGAGATATATACAGTCTACCCAACCGATCAAGACATTTATACCCCTTGTAATTAGAGGCATAACCCAAAAAAATACATGGAGCAGACCTGTATTGAAGCTTGTGTCGATTATAGGGACGAAGTAGCGAATAGCACAAACACCCAAACACCCGCAACTGTTGATAGTTTGGTTTGCGACGAAATAACCGTTCACTAGAAGACACCTCATTTAGCACCTTTGTTGGAAGAATATTCATAATAAACACAGCAGTTGCAAACGCATCAGCCCAATAAGAAATAGGCAATGAAGCTTGAGCTAACAGCACCAATCCTGTCTCAACAATTTGTCTGTGGCGACGTTCAACAATACCATTTTGCTCCGAGGTATGTGGACAAGATACACGATGAACAACTCCAAATTGTTTTAAATAGACATCAAGTGAACGAAATTCACCACCACCATCCGTTTGAAGTTGTTTGAGTTTAACCCCTAACTGCAACTCAACAGATTTCTTAAAGGAAACAAAAGTAGAAAACACATCAGATTTCTTTTTAAGAAAATAAATCCAAGTGTGCCGCGAAAATGAGTCCACAAATGACAGATAATACTGATAACCAGAAGAGTAGCAAGGAGCTGGTCCCCATACATCAGCAATTACAAGCTCTAAAGGAGCAGTATGCACAGAGTTAGAAGAACAAAACGGCAACTTATGTGCTTTTCCAAGTTCACAAGCATTACACAGTGAATAATTCTTATGTCTCGAAATACTGATATGACAACTATTCAAGACTTTATTAACAACACTATCTGATGGATGTCCCAACCGTTGATGCCACCAGTCGAAACTAACATCTGACTTCTGCAACGGATGAACCTCTGGACAAGACGATCTCACCGCATTCAACGCAAACTCAGACTTGACAGTATCAAATCTATACAACCCATTCAACTCACTTCCACATAACAGTGTCCGATGGGTCTTCAAATCCTTGACATAGCAACAGTTAGGATAAAACTCAAAGAAAACACCATTATCTTTAGCAAACTTAGAAACTGACAATAGATTTTTCCTAACATCAGGAACATACAACAAATCTTTAAGTAACAAAGAACTGGAATCATTAGCCAAGATTGAAGACCACCAACACGCTCGATAGGTATAGAAAGACCATTACCGATAACAACCTTACCTCCTCCATTGTACATCCGAGCATCAGAAAGATTGGAAGAATCACTGGTCATGTGGGCAGTAGCACCACTATCCGGATACCACGCGGGATCAGCAACTATCGAAGGAGTAGCAAGCCCAGACGACCCAGTTGATTTTACCATATTACCACACATTGAATTAGGAATTTGAGATGAAACCCCTGATCGAGGATTCTCAGAATTAACATATTGGGAATTTTGACCACGGTGAATTAATTCAACCTCAGCCAAGGAAGCTTGAACTTGTCAAAGAGATCCACGCACTACTGGATTTGAATTATAATATGAGGAATGGAGCCCATCATCTTCACAACACATATAGGCTGAAGCATGCTTTGGACCTGGACGAGAATCAGCCCAACGCGGACGAGAATCAGCCCAACGCTCAAGACGTGAACGAGAACCAACCCAACGCTCACGACCTGGATGCGAATCAGCCCAATGCTCAGTGTCAGTCCTCATCCTAGAATTCTCTTCTTCTCCTTCAGATGGCGAATCATATCTGTAAAAACATCTTCGAGCAAGATGTCCATACTTCCCACAAATCTGACACTATGGTTTGGTGCCATCACCACGTCTTCCACGACCTCGACCACGATGAAAACCTAAAAATCCTCGTGGCGTATGAACCATTTCTGATGATGACTGTCCTGCATAGGACGGAGCTTCTTGAACCGCCAGATTCTTTTGCACCACTGCAACATTCGCAGAAAAAACCATCTGAGAGAAGTGTCCTTGTTGCCGAGCCTCAGCATCTAGAAGAGCAGTTGTGATGCCTTGTAGGTCAAATGGCATTCTGCTCGTAGTGATAATTGATACAACATGATCATATTCCGGAGGTAACCCATTCAAGATCGCCGATTGTTGTTCTTCTACAGAGACTGGTTGTCCACATCCTGCCAAGGAATCACAAAGATGCTTGATTTCCGCTAAGTACTCAGTCATGGACAACGCATTTTTCCGACTATTATGCAATAACGATCGATAGCGCATAGCCTTAGTGGTCGAATGAGACCCAAATATACGCATAATGGCCTGCCACAATTCATAAGAAGAACCTGAATTCCCAACAAGCTGATTGTGCAACGAAGGACTAATAGTTGAAAGCAACCAAGCCGCAAGAGCAGAATCTTGTTGTTCATAGCGCACATATAGCGGATTCTCATCTGAAACACCATCTTCATTAACAACTAATCTTGGAGGAATAGAGACCGTCCCATCAAGAAACATATGCAAATGATGAGTCTTGACGATCAACAGTAGATGCTGTTTCCAAGCCAAGAAATTGCCATCACCAACAAGCATTGCAACCTTCTGCGAAACAAGAGCCAAAAATTTATCTGTCGCCAACTCCATCAAAGAAAAAAAAATTCACTCTGATACCATATTAGAAATCCATAAGAACTTCATATATTCATTCATAGATCTTTACACAATAGCAGCAGCTTATTATATAGAAGAATACTACACAACTGAACTGTAACTAATTTCAACAGAATACTAACTAACTATAACAGACGACTAGTATAGTTACTCTAATAATACTACTCGTTAAAAAAGACCCACATCACCCAAGGCTTAACATAATTGATTCATTTAGTCACAACTAAGAGGTTGCATTTAACAAATTTGGGGTTCGGATCCTAACAACTGCAATCTCTTCCCTCTTTCCCCAGACTATGGCCTGCTTTGGAGAAGGAAAATCCTTAGAGAAGCTATTAGTGAATACTGTGCAATGCTTCTACTTTTTGTTTACATTCAGCTACTACAAATTATGTTTATTATAATGACAGGACAAGTGTTATATGAAATCAATGCAAATTCTGATAAATGGATGATTGCTGGGAGGAAAAGAGGGCATGTTTCTCTTGACATGAAGCAAGGTTTAGGAACAGCTTCCCCATTTACCTTTTAATATCGATTCCTGTGCTTTGCAGCTAAGCAGAAAGCATTAATATTTCATTTCTGTTGCTTGAAATTGTCATTTTTTTTTTCAGGTTCAAGGATAGTTATTTCCATATTATGCATGCCCCTTGTTGGTGGATACATCCACCCTCCTCATCTTGGGCTTCCGGGTATCAATGAAGTGAGTATAAGCTGCAGTCCTGCCGGATATCACCTGGTTTGCGTCTTGCCTCCTTGTTCGAAGTGGCAACTACAGCAGCAACATTAATGCGTTCATGGAAACCATGCATACGTAAATGTACTTTATCTGGTGGAAGTACAGCTTAAGATGTATAACGTACATTGATCGGTAGAAGTATGTTTTGTGTATCCACCGACCTGTGACTGATTTGACAGAAACTTTTTTACTAGAAAAGCTAGTTAGCTGCTCAGTTCTATTTTAGGTAGGTCCTAGGTTATTATTAGGTTACATTTAATGTTTGTTCACTTATTCAAGTTATGTTACTTAATTTCAAATGTATTATATAGTATGTACAACTTGATGATAATGTGAATGAGAGAGTTGATTTTCTTGTTCTCAAACTTTTCATCCGTTTTTGGCCTCTACTTTGAACCTAAGAACACAAACTTTTCTTTGCTGTTCATCTGATCAAAACCCAACACTCCTACTCCTAGTTCATCCTTCTGCGTTCCAGCATGATTTTCCTGGCTTCTCTAATCAGGTCCTATTTTTTGACTTTTGAAGTAGATTCCATTCAGCGAAAATCTAAGTCCGAGATAAAATTCATTCTGTGTTTTGATTTGCTCAATTTTTGTAAGTTTTCAACATTTGGAAGAGAAAATATCAAGAGAACTTAGTTGATATAGATCAGAATAGATAGTTCCTTCAATACTTTCGATATCAGTACATATACAAAGAACTGTGTAATAGCTATGCACAACACATTATACATATCAATGCGATTCAATTCCATTTTGAGTTCATATTCTCATCATGTTTTTTTTTTTTTCAAAGTCATGTATGACTCTTAATTTTTACTAAAGCACTTGTGTCCAATGTTTATGTCGTACACATTTTTTTGGCATATGCATGGGAATATGATTCCCCAAGAATTCTTCAAATATATAGAAAAGTTTGAAAAAGATTGAATATGCCTGTGTTAGACATATACTTGTATTTGATATCAAATCCATTCATACTTGTATGTGATACTCAGATTTGAGTTCAAGTAACCAAATGTTCATCATCCCAAACCTATTCTTGTTTAATAAATTGCAAAATAGTTTTTATCATTTCATAGGAGAATACTATCAAACATTTCCTTAAACTGCGAATTGAAATTTCATTATAATTTTGTTTTAAAAACGAGAGAGATCTGTCGTTAAAAGAGCATTTAAATGTCCATGATGTTTTCTTTCAAATTTTATATTCATATATCGTCTGAAGTTTTATTAGTGCCACCTATTGTATAAATTTACAAATAACACGATATTGTCATTATTTATAAATAATCTTTATTCTTTTTACTAACACTTCTGGTATAATTCCTTGTAAGGTGAGTCCTTGGTAACAAAGGTCCTTGGCAAACCACTTTAAAACATAAACCCATTGACATGCAATACTCTTTATTACTTAGAAGGTAGAGTTACAAAGATAAACAACTAAGTAGCGGTTGTGGAGCTAAATTTGAAAGTTTGATGGGATTATTAGGATGCTCTACTATTAATATATTCTAGAGAGTATGGCTTATGTGCATAAAGGTTAGAGCACCCTTACAATATCTATCTAAAAATAGTCTTATAAAACTTAAATCTAGATTCGAGAGTACTGTTATGTATAAGGAAGGTTAGAGCATTGTTACAATGTCTATCCAAAGACAGTCCTATCAAATCTGATATCTAAAGCTTCTAACTTGAAAATTTTAATATTTGACTTCAAATAAATTTAATATCAAACATTAAAAAAATAAAACTTAAAATTCATTACTAAAAGCTAATGCTAAAGCAAATAAATCTTTCAAAATTATCATCTAAAAATTAAATTTTAAAATATAGAAGATAAAATACTAAGAACTTAAGATTTTAAAAGATCGGGAAAAACTAAAATTTAACAAAATGAACTCTTGAAACCTAAATTTTAGACTAAACTGAAATTAAATCTAATAAAAACCTAATATATAATTTCTAAGTCTAAAAAATGAAATAAATTCAACTGTTTACCTGAAATAGTTGTTAGTAAACTAGAAAAATAGAGTATGAATAAAATTTTTATATAAATATTTTTAAATTATTTTTTTCACTTGGAAAAATTAAAATGATTTTAGATATATGATATAAGAAAACAATATGATAATTTTATTTGATACAATAAAAAATATATAAATATGAAGAATTTAATAAATAAAAATATGTGATAAACATAATCTAACATGTAAAATAAAATTAATACAAAATTATTAATGCTTATATAATCAAAGAATGGGAGATAACACAGGTAACGTTTTTAAGAAAAACGCTGCACGTATATGTTTGTATACATGTTGCACATATGATGATATAGTTGCCACCAGTGAAATATAATCATGGGGGCATATATTGCTCTTACTTGATTATTTATAACGAAAACACACTAAAACGACTGTTGAAGCTAAATTCTTTTTTTCATTAGAGAAAAATAGTTTTTACCGAAAAATGGTACATGTTTAAAAACAAATATTTTCTCCGAATGTGCGTTTTAATATTTTTGAAATTTAATTCAGGTGACTGAGAAAGTTTTAATAAGTTAAAAGTATATACACAGTGTAATAGTAAATTTTGGCCCACAAAACTCAAAACAAATAAATCCAAGAAAAATAAAACCAATGTCTCTTTTACAAATATTCAGGCCCAAAATACAAAAATTATTAACCCTAATCACTATTCAATTAACCCATTTACAGACCCCAAACCCCAAGGCCCGAAATCAAACCCAAACCTAATCCCTACCTAATTACATTAGCCCAAAACCCCAATCGGCCCAAACAGAAACTGGTTTTCGAAAACCCTAGAAGTTTCCCCTGGCGGCGTCCCTCCACGCGCGCCAACAGCCCCAGCGCTTCAACAGCCTTCAGCTTCCGTACGCTTCAGCAGCCACGTACACACCACGACAAAGCCCTCCAGTGCACCCCGTACCTGCAAAAAAATAGCGAGCACAACAGCAACAGAGAGGATGACAAAACATTTGTATTCATTCTCTTATTCGGCTATAAAGCCCAAAATAGTGTATTTCCATTTTTTTAGGAACAGAAAAATACATGTAAACAAACACACACAAAAATCAATCCAAAGACATCAAGTATTCGAAGGTGATTTCCCATCTTTTTTCGATTCGTTTTGCTTGTATTTTTTGCTAATCGCATAAAAAAGATAAAAGAAAGAGAAAGAAGCACTTACCTTCGCGAGCGAACCACCAAAACCTTTATTCTCTTCATCGAAATCGGGGCTAGATGTGGGTTCTAAATGGTGAAACCCTTTGAATGACCGCCTCGAATAGGACCGGATCAGCCCTCCGTGAATAACCCATCGCCGATCTAGGGCTAGGGTGGACGGATGGCCATTGGTTTTGGTCTTTGTGCAACGGTTTAGAGAGAATAGGAGTTAGTTTTTTTATTTTTCCTGTTTCGATTTGAAGTACGGCAGAAAACTTAGGGATTTAGGGTTTTCTTTTGGGTTTAAGTGATGCTTGAAATGGCACTGTTTAGGGCCTGTTTCAATGGCTCTAAAACGGTACCGTATTGACATGCCCGTGCAGGCTTCGACCCGATGACCCGACCCGTGCCCGGTTGAGATCCGAGCGTTTGGGTCTTTGAGGGTTATTTGCACCTTAAGTCCCTCCCGTTCGCGACCGTATCCGATTGAGCCATTTGTCCCTTTTTTTATATTTTTTCAATTTATCCCTGGGACTCGCGCGTCATTGCAACTTGGTCCGCGTCTAAACGCAACGCTTTGGGAGCTGGTTAATTTCCAGTTTCAGTCCCTGTCTTTTGTGTATGCGTTTCACCTGGGTCCTTGGGTTGTTTTCAATGTTTAATTTTTAGATTCTAGATTTTGTTTTAGTTTTTAATTTAGCCCTCAGTCTGTTTTGGTTTGTTTATTACCCATTTTTCTGTCTATTTTATTATTATTATTATTATTATTATTATTATTATCATCATCATCATCATCATCATCATTATTTTCACTATTATTTATAATCTTTTTCCAATTTCATTATTACTTGTATATAGTAGTTGTTTATGTTATTTTATACATTATCTATTTTAAATTTCTCTTTACATATCTTCATTTAAAACTTTTGTATATATGTATATTTACATTATTTATTGCAAAACGTTTTTTCTCGTTAGCATCATTTTAAACTGCTTATATATGCATCGTTTTATTTCAAAATTTCTCTACATATTATATATATTCTAAATACCTTTTATATTATTCATTTTAAAAACAAAAAAGCTTTTACGTGTTATTCATTTCAAATATATATATTTTTCAAATTTTGCATATTTTAATACTTTATTTTAAATTGTATTAGGCCTTTTTTAACATTCTAATAATTGTTTGTACTCATATACGTTACATGAAATTATTCTATAAATACGTAGCTTTTATTTTATTTTATGTAGATATCTTATTTCAAATCTATATATATTCCCTCGCAAATATAGTCATATATATGAATATAGCATGTTTTGAAATAGTTATTTCTAAACTCTTTAATATGTTATATATTTTAATTTCCAATTGCAAAATTTATTTTAAATCTTTATGGGGTATATTTCTTAATCTGCTCTTTCTTATAAAATTGTTCGTTTGTATACCATCATTGCCATGTATTAATATTATGTCATGCTTGATCTCATGTTGGTGTTTCTTGTCATCATTTTGTGATTCAAACTCCAATACATTTGAGCCTTTATTAGACACATCCTTTTAGCCCGCGTAAATCGAATAAATTCATTTTTAACTAACTTTTTAATCGCTTATTCGATGATTTCCCGAAAATAAGGCAATGTTTCGTGTTTGGAAATTTGAGGAATCGTGCCCTAACGTGCTGGGTTGCGATTTTTTTGTTTGGCCAAATAACCGAACATCCTTTTAAGATTTCATTCGTTTTCTCTAATTTATTTAAAAGAATGAGGTAATGTTCTCTGTTTGGAAATCCTTGAAATCGTGCCCTAACGTGTTGGGTTTCGTTTTTTTTTTGTTGGACCGAATACGTTGACACCCTTTTTGTAATTTTCAAATGTATGAGTTTTTAGGACAAGATTTGGTCATAGTTTCGAGGGTTTAAAGGATCGTGTCCTAACATGCTGGATGTGATACTGTATTCCTTTGAAACGAAAGAATCTTGCCGTCCAATTTAAACCATTCAAATGCCTCAAAAGAAATCGTATTTCAAAACTTCTCGACATAAGGACATTTTTAATCAATTTGGTACCAATTTTAGGCGTTACGAGGGTGCTAACCCTTCCTCGTACGTAATCGACTCCCGAACTCATTTTCTCAAGTTTCGAAGACCAAATTAATTGTTTTAATAAATCAAAATATTTTTATTAAAATAATTTAAGGTGATCCGATCGCACCTCGAAAAGGGTCGGTGGCGACTCCATTTTTGAATTTTAAAGTCGATCCTCGTTTTTCAAAAAAATGGTTTCGACAGCTTGGCGACTCTACTGGGGACACCAAGAGAGTCTGGCCGTAAATTGATTTTGTCCTTATGTTGGAATTTTAAAATCGATTTGAAAAAAAATCATCATTTCTTTGTTGTATTTGTTTGTGAGTGCTATGGTTGTGTAGAATATTTTCCACATTGCATTGCATGAACATCGTGGTCACACCGATAAGTGGGAGTGAGAAGCTATGCCTTCGTAAGGTTTTCACCTCCGCATGAGCTGGCGGACCGCTTCCGGAATACATCCGTACCTATGTGCTTCTTGAGGTTTTCACCTCCGTATGGCCATAGGGAAATGTATTCCCCTAAACTGAACTCGATCTATATAAGCCTATAATGGGTGAGGATCGAGGAATCTGTGGGTTCAGGTACCCTTTCCTTAGAACAGAAACGCATATAGTGAGCCTTAGGAGCCTACCCTAGGTAGAGCCATCTTGAACTTTAGTGGTCACCCGGATAGGTGTTTGATTATTTACTGCTTGCCTTTTTCTATCTTTATATGTTACTAACCAGTTGTATTTTGTTTTGGCTATGTTTGCTTGTTATTACATTCTTAAAGGGGTGTCGATTCAAATTCGATTACTAAATTGGAAAGTTTGACATGGAAAATGATTTTTGTGATAAAGTGGAGCGCAGTGCGGAAATCCGTCAAAGGAACTACAATTAGAAAAAGGGGACAGCCTAGCCGGAGGATACACATCAGAGTTGTGGGACTTCACCCGCATCAGTGTGACACAAAATGAGCTCCAAAAATTGAGTGACATATGGGCTCAGTGGGACAACGAGACTAAACAGCTGTTCTACCACAATTACGGCCACTTACTTGACATCAAAGTGGACAAGCAATTGTTTCGAGCTATGACTCAGTTTTGGAATCCAGCCTATAGTTGTTTCACTTTCGGGAAGGTAGATTTGGTGCCCACCATAGAAGAGTATACAACTCTGCTTCGTTGTCCGAATACCCAAGTCGACAAGGCTTATGTTAGGGTTGTTAATGCCTGACCCTTGTGAAAAAGCTGATGAAAGTTACTGAACAATAGGTTACAGCCAGAATTCAGCAAAAGGTTAATGGCAAATGTATTCCTTGAGTGAGTCTGAGAGACTTGGTCCTAACACATCCGGATATGAAGAAGAAAGTCGACGTCTTCGCCTTGAGCATCTACGGGTTGGTAATCTTCCTTAAGGCCTTACGATATATAGACGAGGCGGTCACTAACCTGTTTGACCGACTCAATAAACACGTCACACCCGTCTCATCAATCCTGGCAGAAACATTCAGATCGTTAAGTATGTGTCGGAGGGCAGGTGAAGGCAAATTTGTCGGATGTGCGCAGCTACTGATGGTGTGGTTTCACGGCCATTTCTGGAAGGTGGACAAGCGCTCCTACCAAGTCTTCCTTAAGAATTATTCCCCACTGAAAGAAGAAATAGCTACACCAAGAAGGGATGACGTGTCAAAAGAAGGGTGGATGGAAATTTTGTAAAATCTTCGGGAAGACGATGTTGAGTAGAGGGCTCCATAGAGAATCCCTGACGAGATCCTCTATCGGTGTGAGACTTTTGATTGGACGCCTCTGCCAAGAATTTGGGGGCCGTTGGATACGCCCCTTTACTCACATTACGTCAGTATAACACTAGACAGTTTATTCCGGTAACATACGAGCTAGCTGAATACGAGTTCTCATATAAGGGGGACAGTTACAAGAAAAAGATTCGGGAGATGTCTGATGCCTGGAAAAAAAACAATCTGGATGAAGAGAGTGGAGGCAAGCCCTGCTACAACCCCAGAATATAGTGAATAGTTTAGTAGACGCATTAATGATAACATCCCTAGGATGAGTTTAGAGGCTGCTCGATCACTAGAAGAATGCTTGTGAGTGGTCTCATCGGAGCCAGAGATCGTAAGGCAAGACTTCGAAAAGAAGAGTTCTGAGCTCGGAAAAAAGATCGAGCAATTGGAAGAAGAGAAAATGAATTTAAGATTAGATGTAGATGTTCAAAAGCTGGAAGTAGAGGGATTAAAGGGGAAGAACAAGGCCGAAGAAGATCTGGATAGTTTGAAAAGGTATTACAAAAGGATGCGTCGGTTAATGCGAACTGCCGGGTTGGGAAAAACTTCTGAACAGTGGCAGCAAAAAATTCAAGAAGAAAGAAACCAACCCAATCGATGGGAAAGGAGATTTCAGCAAGCTCGAGCGCAAAACAAAATGTTAGAAAAGAGTTTATCAGAAAGCCAGAACGAGAAAGGTGAATTAAAGGCTAAAGTGGCGGAACTCAAAAAAGCCCTTCATCAGCATAAAAGTTGTAATTCTGCAGTGGAGCTAAAGGCGAGCTTGCGCAAGATTGATGAGATGAAAGAAAGGATAGAGGAATTAGAAACAGCTTTACAGAACTGTGAAATACGGGTTAAGCTCCTTGAAAGGAATGAAGAGCATTGGAAAGAACAGCTTCACTATTCTCAAGGCCAGGTCAAAGATAGAGATTATCTTATGGGAGAAGCCGTGGCTCAAATTCAGAGGTAGCTGATCATCTACAGAATTTGGCAATACAAGCTGATGTGATAAGTGTGGTGTACGAGCAAGAATTAGGCCGAGGGCAAGAACTGGCTTCACTGCTTAGAAAAATTAAGACTTTAGGCACTAGGGCAAAGCCTTATCTGTAATCTGCTTTATGTCAAAGAACTTTGTTTTCTAGTGAAGTTTTTCAAAAGGAATTGAATCAGAATTGATGCCTTCTCTGCATTCATTCATGTGCATCGCATTACATCATATGTATTGCATCATATGCATTAAATTTTATAATAAAGAACTTAATTACTTAAATCATGGCAGTTACCCTGGAAACCCATAAAAATCCAACAAATGAATATTGTTACAACACTCGTATCAAAACTAGGCAATGGACCAAAGGCTAGAGAAACTAGAGCAAATGCAAAAAGAAATGCAAGATCGATTGCAAGCGCAAATGCAAGAGCAATTGGCCAAGATGCAACAAGACATGAGAGATCAAGTGATGGAAACCCAAAGAAACATGATAGAGTAATTAGCACAGCTGTTGTCGGGAGGACCCGATAAAGGAAAAAGTCCGATTGTGAATTCGGAGAACAATCGTGAGGACCTTATCTACTCCCCAGGAGCTGCCTTGACAAGTGCCCCAGCCCAATCAGATGTCTGTCCACAAAGGGTCGCCCTCACCATCAGACCCCAACATCAAGCTGGTGCCTCAGTGCCTATAAACTTCCAAACAGGTTAGGGATCTAATCCGAGTGATAACTCTACCAATCCCGCTATCTCGGATCTTGATAAGATGGCAGAAATGGAGAAGGCAATAGTAGATCTGCCAAAACAATTCGAAGACCGCTGCAAGTGGTTAGAGGAAAAGTTTACAGCAATGGAAACCGCTGATTACCATTACGGAATTGACGCAAAGGATTTGAGCTTGGTCCTAGATCTGGTGCTCCCGCTGAAGTTTAAAATGTCGGACTTCAAAAAATACAATGGGACTAGCTGCCCTGAAGCTGACATAACGATGTTCTATCGAAGAATAACAGGATATATCCACAATATCCAGTTGTTGATACACTGTTTTCAAGACAATCTGATCGGGTCTACGGCTAGATGGTACAATCAGTTGACCCGTGCTCAAATCAATTCATGGAGAGACTTGGCCCAAGCTTTCATAAAATAATACGGCCACGTAACTGATATACCAGTGGTAGAGAGAGGTGGCCACACAAGTCCACCCACCACTGTCAAAGAAAGAAACGACCATACTTTTTATCAGTACTTTGAAGGCCCTTTTTATCAACCACATGATAGGAAGCGCAACCAAAAGGTTTTCTGACATGGTAATGTTAGGGGAGATGATAGAAAATGCCATAAAATGTGGGAAAATTGAAGCCGGAGAAAGCACCAAGCGATCGGCTCCAATGAGAAGGGAAAATGATGTGAATAACACGAGTATGTATGACAAGAGACATTCGAAGGCAACCACGGTGAGCCAGCCAAAAACAGCAACTGCTAATCATCAAGGTCCCCTAAGGCAGGAGCTCAACACAAAAGCAAACCCTGAAAGGACACAGTTTACGCCTATACCTATGACATATAGAGAGCTGTACCAAAGCCTCTTTAATGCACATGTGGTGTCTCCTTACTACTTGAAACCACTGCAACCCCTGTTTCCCAAATGGTATGACACAAATGCCCAATACGAATACCATGCTGGAATCACGAGACATTCAATTGAAAACTACACCGAATTTAAGAAAATAGTTGAAAGGCTAATAAAAATAGGGGTCGTAAAGTTTGATGACCCATCCGTGCAAAATGTAGCAGGAAACCCCTTACCTAATCATGCTGATCAAAGGGTGAACCAGATAAATGTAGGTGGGGGTAAGAAGATTAAACACAAGATCGCAGAAGTCAAAACCCCATTGAGACAAGTTTGAAAGGAGATGGTGAAAAGAGGACTGGTCACATTGGATTTAGAAGAGAGATCCGAATGAAAAAGTAACCATTGCAATTTCAAAATAGAGAGGGGCATGAAATTCAAGAATGTACTGAATTCAGAACTACAGTGCAAAATTTGATTGACAACAGAGAGATGGAGTTTTACGAAGAGATTAAGGGAGTAAAAAAAGGAGAGGTTTACGCCTCAGATGAAGGATCAATGAAGAGGGTCCAAAAAAGTAACTGCTCGGTAGTGATCACCCCTCAAAACCAAGAACCAATGAAGCCAAAACGCAAGTAGCTCCACGGGTCATAATCCAAAAATCTATAGCATTCCCTTACAAGGATAGTAAAAAGGTTTCCTAGAATTATAACTGTAACGTGACGATCCCAGCTTTAAAAGAAAGACAAGAGACGGGTTTCTACACGCACAGCGGAAAATGCTATGATACCCCAGCTACAAAAACTGGGTCTATTAAAGGAAAGTCTGTAATGGAGAACATAACCGAGGCTAAAGCACATGTTAATGAACTGGTGACCAAAAAAGAGGCTAAAGAATTCTAAAAGTTTTTAAAGCATAGTGAGTACAGCATTGTGGAGCAACTGCACAAACAATCGGCTCGTATATCGGTGCTGGCCCTACTGCTAAGCTTGAAGACACATCGCAATGTATTAATAAAAGTGCTAAACGAAGCTTATGTCTCGGATAACATCTCCGTCAGCAAGCTCGATCGCCTGATCAATAACATCACTACCGATAATTTCATCTTCTTCAATGATGATGAAATACCACCTGGAGGAAGAGGATCTACAAAGGTCTTACACATTACTACTCGATGCAAGGGATATACACTACCGAGAGTCCTGATTGACAACGGATCGATGTTGAACGTCTTACCTCTTTCTACGCTAAATAGGCTGCCACTGGATAGTTCTCATATGAAGACATGCCAAAATATAGTAGGGGCGTTCGACAGTATAGAGAGAAGGGTAATTGGCAGAATTAAAGTACCTCTTTTGATTGATCCTAACATATACGATATGGATTTCCTAGTAATGGATATCAAACCCTCGTACAACTGCTTATTGGAAAACCATGGATTCATTCAGCTGAGGCAGTTCCCTCCATGTTGCACCAAAATCTGAAATTGGTGATGGAAGACTGACTAGTAACCATAAAAGCGGAGGAAGACATCATCGCGGCTGTTACTAGTGACGCACCATATCTAGAGGCAAATGATGAGGTCATGAATGCTCTTTGCGATTATTAGAATTCGTAAATGCAACCTTTATTGGTGAAGGAGCAAGATCCCAAGGCCTAAAATATCTAAGACCACGAGGACGGGCCTACAATTAACTGTTGGGAGAGGAGCATTACCCAGAAAAGGACTCGGGAGATACCTCTAAGGTAGGGTAGAGGTACCGTTGTTGAAGGACAAACGAGACCGTTTTGGCTTAGGGTTTAGGCCAGACGCCAGGCAAAGAAGGAAAGAGCTGGAAAAGAAGTAAGAAAGGCGAAGAGCACGGTTGAGCGGAGAGGAAATCAAGTGGGAAACAATAGTTTTCCCCCACATATCCAAGACCTTTGTATCAGGAGGAATCATTAACCCTGAGCAAGGGACCCCAAGAGACAGAACCATAGGAGGAATGGTGGAGGACATGCACATCAATGCCATAGCCGAAAAGGGAGCCAGAAGAATAAGCCTGTCAGACATCTGCCCTTTTGAGCTTAGGAGTGTTCTGAACAACTAGACTGCAGAAGAGATTCCTATAGTGTTTAAAACTATTTCAGAGTAATGTCCTGGAACATTTGTTGCTCTAGACCTAGGAGTAATGAACATCCTTTATGAACTGAATTTATCTCGAAATCTTTAATTCAATGAAAATGCATCTTTTTGAGCAAATATTCTTCCATTCTTTCCAATTCATACATAATAATTATTATTATTTGTTTTTCTTCCAAATACCTTTATTTATTCATAATCATACCATGCAAATAATTATTCTTAGAGGTTGCTATTTCTTTGCATCTTCTATTACCCCCGAAATAGGTCTCCAGAAGTCAATGACATGAGCGACGCTGCCAATGACTCGGAGTCTCCTTTTGAACGAAATATATATATAGAGGATTCTGAGGATTTTGAAGACGACCGAGATGGCGACCTCTTTCCTGAACTATTAAGGATGGTCGAACAAGAGGAAAAACAAATCTTACATCACAAAGAATCAACAGAAATTGTGAACTTAGGAGAAAGAGAAGAGGTGAAAATTGGGACTGGTATCACTGCAAAGACAAAGTGAGACTTGATTGAATTACTCTAGGAGTTTAAGGACGTGTTTGCATGGTCGTACCAGGACATGCCTAGTTTGAATACTGATATAGTAGTGCATCGACTTCCTATAAGACAAGGATGTAAGCCAGTCCAGCAAAGGCTTCGAAGGATGAGGCCAGATGTCTTGCTGAAAATAAAAGAAGATGTCAAAAAGGAATTCGACGCTGGATTTTTGAAAGCAATGAAATACTCAGACTGGGTGGCAAATATTGTCCTCGTCCTTAAAAAAGATGGGAAAGAACGAATGTGTGTGGACTACAGAGATTTAAATAAAGCTAGCCCAAAGGATAATTTCTCACTACCTCATATTGATACTTTAGTAGACAATACGACAGGTTATTCACTGTTTTCCTTCATAGACGGTTTCTCAGGATACAGCCAAATAAAGATGCATCCTGAAGACATGGAGAAGACTACATTCATAACTGTGTGGGGAACTTTCTGCTATAAAGTAATGCCGTTTGGATTGAAGAGTGTAAAGCCAACATATCAGAGAGCTATGGTAACCTTGTTCCATGATATGATGCACAAAGAAATCGAGGTCTACGTTGATGATATGATCGCAAAGTCTCGAACAGAGGAGGAGCACCTGCAAGTCCTAAGAAAATTGTTCTTAAGGTTGAGAAAGTTTCAGCTAAAACTCAATCCAGCAAAATGCACTTTTGGAGCTAGGTCCGGGAAGTTGCTAGGGTTCGTGGTTAGTGAAAAAGGGATTGAGATTGACCCGGACAAAGTCATAGCCATACAAGAGCTACCTCCACCTCGTATTCAGAAAGAGGTCAGAGGATTTCTGAGAAGAATCAATTATATCGCCCGGTTCATTTCACAACTAACCGAGAAATACGACCCCATTTTTCGTATCCTCAAGAAGCACAACCTGGGTGTATGAGATGAAGAGTGCCAAAAGGCTTTTGACAAGGTCAAATAGTACTTGTCCAATCCCCCGATACTGATGCCATCTTGCCTAGATAAGCCATTGATACTGTACTTAGCATTATTTAAAAATTCCATGAGATGTGTACTCGACCATCATGATGAGTTAGGAAAGAAAGAAAAAGCTATTTACTACCTTAGCAAAAAGTTCACTGAGTGTGAGACTAGATACTCACCAATAGAGAAGTTATGTTGTGCTCTGGTTTGGACAACCCGAAGGTTAAGATAATACACGTTATATCACACCATTTGGCTCATTTCAAAACTAAATCATCTGAAGTATATGATGGAGTCAACGGCTTTAAATGGAAGAATGGCTTGATGGCAAATTCTACTTTCCAAATTTGACATATTGTAAGAAAGCCATAAAAGGAAGTGCGATAGCAAATTTTCTGGCCAGTAAAGCTTTGGAAGATTATGAACCTTTAAACTTTGATTTTCTGAACGAAGACTTAATGCACGTTACAGCCACTGAAGAAGACACTCAAGAAAGCCGCCCTTGAAAACTAAATTTCGATGGAGCATCCAATGCTGTGCGTAACAGAATTAGGGCAGTCTTAGTATCTCCAAGCGGAGGTCATTACCCTTTTACCAGCAAACTAAATTTCGATTGCACCAACAATATGGCGGAGTATGAGGCATGCATCATGAGAATTCGTGCTGCCATAGAACGTAAGATTAAAAAGCTAGAAGTTTATGGAGATTCGGCGCTGGTGATCTATCAACTTAAAGGCGAATGGGAAATAAGAGACCCTAAGTTGATCAATTATCGAAAAATAGTCCTGGAGTTAATGGAAGAGTTTGATGATATCACTTTCTGCGACCTCCCACGAGATGAAAACCAGATGGCTGACGCCTTAGCCACTTTGGCCTACATGATCAAAATGAATGAGCAAGAGGACATGAAACCCATTCAAATGAGTATCTATGAGACTCCAGCTTATTGTTGCAATATTGACGAAGAAGAAGAGAAAGATGATCACCCGTGGTATCATGATATACTGCGATTTATGACAAATCGTGAGTACCCAGACCACAGGACCGAGAATGACAAAAGAACGTTGAGAAAATTAGCCGTCGACTATGTACTGGATAGGGAGATTCTATACAAGAGGAGGAAGGATCAAGTACTGTTGAGGTGTGTGGACGCTATCGAAGCTAAGAAAATTCTGGAAGAAGTCCATGAGGGCGTCTGTGGGACACACGCTAATGGCTTTAAAATGGCCAGGCAAATTATGAGATTTGGTTATTACTGGTCCACCATGGAAGGGGATTATATTAACTACGCCAAGAAATGTCATAAGTGCCAGATCTACGGAGATAAGATTTATGTGCCCCCTTCGCCTCTTCACGTTATGACTTCCCCATGGCCCTTTTCTATGTGTGGCATGGACGTGATTGGGCCAATATCGCCAAAAGCTTCTAATGGACATCGATTCATCTTCGTGGTCATAGATTATTTCACCAAATGGGTTAAAGCCGCTTCGTATGCTAATATCACCAAGACGGTAGTTAGCAAATTTTTGAAAAAAAGAAATTATATACCGATATGGGATGCCAGAAAGGATCATATCAGACAATGCTCTGAATTTGAACAACAGCACAATAGCAGAGGTATGTAGCCGGTTCAAAATCAAACATCACAACTCGTCACCATATCGCCCGAAAATGAATGGCGCAGTAGAAGCAGCAAATAAGAACATCAAAAAGATTATGGGAAAGATGACTGAAACCTATAAAGATTGGCATGAGAAGCTATTATTCTCCCATTATGCTTATCAAACGTCTGTCAGGACCTCCACCGGGGCAACGCCCTTCTTTCTGGTTTATGGAATGGAAGCGGCTCTACCCATTGAAGTTGAGATTCCCTCACTCAGAGTTTTGTTAGAAGTAAAGTTAGATGAAGCATAATGGATCCAGTCTCGATATGATCAGTTGAACTTGATCGAGGAGAAAAGGCTAAGAGCTATTCAGCACAGCCAGATGTATCAAAAACAAATGATGCGAGCTTACGACAAAAAGGTTCACCCAAGAGAATTCCATGAGGGAGATCTGGTTCTGAAGAGGATCCTTCCAATGCAAAAGGATTTCAGAGGGAAATGGATGCCAAACTGGGAAGGACATTACGTGGTAAAAAAAGCCTTTTCCGGAGGAGCATTGATTCTAGCCGAGATGGATGGTAAAAATCTGCCAAATCCCGTGAATGTAGATTCTGTCAAGAAGTATTTCACTTGAGAAATGAAAAAGCCAAGGTGAAAACCGGCAAAGGGCGTCTTTTGATTCAAAAAAAAGAGGAGAGGCCAAGACGAAAACCCACAAAAGGGCATCTTGTGACCAAAGGGGTTTTGAGTTGAAAACCCACAAATGGGCGGCTCAAATATGGAAAATGAGGCATATGGTAATCTTGTCCTCTCAGAATTAATAGGAAGGAGGAGTGTTACGTTTTGGGACATCAGCACAGTTCTTTAGATCCTCTAAACACATGCGGAGCTCAAAAAGGGTCTTCGCGAGGTTATGCAGGGAAACTCATGCTGCGATGTTTGGGGCACCAACTTTCCTCTTATTCATTTTGTACTTTAGCAAAATATACTATTTGGATGATTAATTTATTCTTATCCTGTGTTCTGGCAATGTTTAATTCTCTGATTAATCTATTCATTCCAAACTTTGCTATTGAATTTCGATCTTGTTTATCATCATGACCTTTCTCACGCATTTTTCATTGAAAAGATGATTGTCAGATTTACAATATTCGTATGCGTAGAATTCTGCATATTAATTTGAAAAGTTTAAAAACAGTTCAAGAACTTAAAACAGGACCACTAGTTAGAACTAACCCAAGTTCAAAAATAGAAAACATTAAAAGCGAAATAGTCCAAACCACGGCTGCCTCTTCAAACCTTCTGCCAAAGTAAAAGGATGTGATAGCATATCAGTGATGAGCGGAGACACCCTAATCATTAAAAAGAGAACCATTTTTGAAAACAAAATCCTGCATTCATGCAAATATCATTCACGCACATTTAGCTAGGGGCATTTGATTCATTTCGATCATAGCATCTTAACCATCAGGATAAGCGTAGATATATGAGGTTGATTCTACAAATCATATCCCTAGAGGATGGTGTAGCAATATCGGTAATTCAGTAGGTCTGACTCTCTTGAAGTTGTAGGAGCAGATTGAATATTTGAGTCTGGCATCCCTGAGGTTGTAGGGAGGAGATTAAGGATAGCAAATCTTATTTCCTTGAAGATGCAGTGGAAAAGATTGAAGCTACAAATTACAGATCCTATCTCACTGGAGTTGCAGTAGAGCAGATTATAGCAAACCTTATCTCCCTGAGGTTACAGTGGATAGGTTAAAAATCAACAAATCTGATCCTCTTGAAGTTGCAGTGGGGCAGATTGAAGTTACCTCAACAAGTCTTATCTCTCTGAAGTTGCAGTGGAGCAGATTGAAGACAATAGATCTGGCTTTCCTGAAGATGCAGGAGTAGACCGAAGATTCAAATTTGGCATCCCTGAGGTTGCAGGGAGCAGATTGAAGATATCAGATTTGACCTTTCTAAAGTTGTAGGAGCAGATCGAAGATTGGAATCTAGTGAAACAAACCAAAGCCACAAGTCCTATACCCCTAAAGATGCAGTGGAATGGAACAAAGCTAAAAGGCACTTAGGAAGCCAAGATTCAGCGAGACTAGGCAAAATTGGCTATGTAGAGGTATTTGCTCCATTCTCGTTACAGAACAATGAGCAAAGAGGGGCAGCTGTAATAGCCAATTTTGGCCCACAAAACCCAAACCAAATAAATCCAACAAAAATAAAACCAATGTCTCTTTTACAAATATTCATGCCCAAAATACAAAAATTATTAACCCAAATCACTATTCAATTAACCTATTTACAGACCCCAAACCCCAAAGCCCAAAATCAAACCCAAACTTAATCCCTACCTAATTATATTAGCCCAAAACCCCAATCGGCCCAAATAGAAACTGGTTTTCGAAAACCCTAGAAGTTTCCCCTGGCCTTGCGCCGTGCGCGTCCCTCCACGTGAGCTAACAGCCCTAGTGCTTCAGTAGCCTTCAACCTCCGTACGCTCCAGCACTCCAGCAGCCACGTACGCGCCACGACAACGCCCTCCAGTGCACTCTGTACCTACAAAAAAAAAAGCGAGCACAACAGCAACAGAAAGGATGACAAAACATTTGTATTCATTCTCTTATTCAGCTATAAAGCACAAAAAAGTGTATTTCTATTTTTTTAGGAACGAACAAATATGTGTAAACAAACACATAAAAAAATCAATCCAAAGACATCAAGTATTCGAAGGTGATTTCCCATCTTTTTTCAATTTGTTTTGCTTGTATTTTTTGCTAATCGCATAAAAAAGATAAAAGAAAGAGAAAGAAGCACTTACCTTCGCGAGCGGACCACCAAAACCCTCATTTTCTCCGTCGAAATTGGGGCTTGATGTGGGTTCTAAATGGTGAAACCCTTTGAATGACCACCTCAAATAGGACTGGATCAGCCCTCCGTGAATAACCCATCGCCGATCTAAGGCTAGGGTGGACGGATGGCCATTGGTTTTGGTCTTTGTGCGGCGGTTTAGAGAGAATAGGAGTTAGTTTTTTTATTTTCCTGTTTTGATTTGAAGTACGACAGAAAACTTAGGGATTTAGGGTTTTCTTTTGGGTTTAAGTGATGCTTGAAACGGCACCGTTTAGAGCCTATTTCAATGGTTCTAAAACGATGCCGTATTGACACGCCCGTGTAGGCTTCGACCCGATGACCCGACCCGTGCCTGGTTGAGATCCGCGCGTTTGGGTATTTGAGGGTTATTTGCACCTTAAGTCCTTCCCGTTCGCACTCGTATCCGATTGAGCCATTTGTCCCCTTTTTTATATTTTTTCAATTTATCCCTGGGACTCGTGCGTCATTGCAACTTGGTCTGTGTCTAAATGCAGCGCTTTGGGAGCTGGTTTATTTCCAGTTTCAGTCCTTGTCCTTTGTGTATGCGTTTCACCTGGGTCTTTGGGTTGTTTTCAATGTTTAATTTTTAGATTCTAGATTTTTTTTAGTTTTTAATTTAGCCCTTAGTTTGTTTTGGTTTGTTTATTACCCATTTTTCTGTCTATTTTATTATTGTTATTATTATTATTGTTATTATTATTATCATTATTTTCACTGTTATTTATAATCTTTTTCTAATTTCATTATTACTTATATATAGTAGTAGTTTATGTTATTTTATATATTATTTATTTTAAATTTCTCTTTACATATCATCATTTAAAACTTTTGTATATATGTATATTTACATTATTTATTGTAAAACGTTTTTTCCTGTTAACATCATTTTAAACTGCTTATATACGCATCGTTTTATTTCAAAATTTCTCTATATATTATATATATTCTAAATACCTTTTATATTATTCATTTTAAAAACAAAAAAGCTTTTACGTGTTATTCATTTCAAATATATATATTTTTTAAATTTTGTATATTTTAATACTTTATTTTAAATTGTATTAGGCCCTTTTTAACATTCTAATAATTGTTTGTACACATATACGTTACATGAAATTATTCTATAAATACGTAGCTTTTATATTATTTTATGTAGATATCTTATTTCAAATCTATATATATATTCCCTCGCAAATATAGTCATATATATGAATATAGCTTGTTTTGAAATAGTTATTTCTAAACTCTTTAATATGTTATATATTTTAATTTCCAATTGCAAAATTCATTTTAAATCTTTATGGGGTGTATTTCTTAATCTGCTCTTTCTTATAAAATTGTTCGTTTGTATACCATCATTGCCATGTATTAGTATTGTTTCATGCTTGATCTCATGTTGGTGTTTCTTGTCATCATTTTGTGATTCAAACTCCAACACATTTGAGCCTTTATTAGACACATCCTTTTAGCCCGCGTAAATCGAATAAATTCATTTTTAACTAACTTTTTAATCGCTTATTCGACGATTTCTCGAAAATAAGGCAATGTTTCGTGTTTGGAAATTTGAGGAATCGTGCCCTAATGTGCTGGGTTGCGATTTTTTTTGTTTGGCCAAATAACCGAACATCCTTTTAAGATTTCATTCGTTTTCTCTAATTTATTTAAAAGAATAAGGCAATGTTCTCTGTTTGGAAATCCTTGAAATCGTGCCCTAACATGTTGGGTTTCGTTTTTTTTTTGTTGGACCGAATACGTGAACACCCTTTTTGTAATTTTCAAATGTATGAGTTTTTAGACAAGATTTGATCATAGTTTCGAGGGTTTAAAGGATCGTGTCCTAACGTGCTAGATGTGATATTGTATTCCTTTGAAACAAGAGAATCTTGCCGTCCAATTTAAACCATTCAAATGCCTCAAAAGAAATCGTATTTCAAAACTTCTCGACATAAGGACATTTTTAATCAATTTGGTACCAATTTTAGGCGTTGCAAGGGTGCTAACCCTTCCTCGTACGTAATCGACTCCCGAACTCGTTTTCTCAAGTTTCGAAGACCAAGTTAATTGTTTTAATAAATCAAAATGTTTTTATTAAAATAATTTAAGCTGATTCGATCACACCTCGAAAAGGGTCGGTGGCGACTCCATTTTTGAATTTTAAAGTCGATCCCCGTTTTTCAAAAAAATAGTTTCGACACAGTATCGAATCTGAGTTTAAACAAGTAAAAAAAAAAAAAAATTGTGTGTGAAATAGAAGAGAATAAACCTTAGGCATATATTGAGTTAGAAAGAAATATGGACATAAAGCAAAAGACTGCAAATGAAGTTGAAAATTATTGTTCAAATAGGAACCAGAGAAATAGAGGTACAATTATTTTCAATGTGCATTGTCCCCACACGCTTACAGTGAAATCATACCATTATTTTCAACGTGCATGATTCTTCATGCTTTTGCAGTTGATGTAGAGTGTGAACTGTGAAGTAGTAGTATGGGCGTAAGTTTCTAAAATAACAAAACCTGGGATGAACGGTGTTGAAGCATTGGCCTGCAATGCCACATTGAACCAACAGCAGCTCATGAAGATTGGCAACATTGAAGCCGAACCAGAAGCAGCGTTAGCATTTTGTTTCTTTTGTTCAAATGTAACTAGTTTTAGTTGGTTTGTTACTTGTAATCAAGTTAGTAAGATTTTTTGTGTAATGGATGTAATGGCTGATGATATCAGCTTACTTGTGAATGTGGTTCACATTTGTAATTGACTAGTTTTGGTGGGAGTAGTTAAAACCATTAGGTAATAGTCATTTGACTTAGAAATCCATGAATATATTTTTCAAGTAGTTTTCAATGAAGTGCTTGCTGATTTTCATTCATTTTTTAGCTCAAGTTTTCTTAGTTTCCTTTGCTTTGTTTTAACCACCACCAGTAATACTCATTCTCAACACAACAATTCATATACCATCATCGGTAATCACCTTCAATGTTCCAACAAACGGAAACAAACAGGTAGTTTTGCAGATGCATTTGCAAAGCATGAAGAAAATTTAAAGCATGATGTCGAAAGGGTGAAGTCCTGGAGAAGTGCTTTGACAACTGCTGCCAATTTATCCGGTTGTTGATTCACAACTCACTCGGTAAACAATATCTTTACTCATAACCCAATAATCTTTCATCAGATCGGGCGGGACAGCAATATGCTTCCTTCAACATCTTCTTCTTCTGCTGCTGCTGCTGCTGATATATATGATGAAGGCAAGGACATACGATGTTTTCCTTAGCTTCAGAGGTGAGAATACTCGTGATGGTTTCGTCAGTCATCTGTATAAAGATTTGTGTGAAAAGAAGATCGAAACTTGTATATAGATCACAGCGAGAAGCTTCGTTCCATATCACAAGAGTTTGAAATCTAAATCCCATAGTTAATAATGTAAAACACATCCTCAATATATAGATGTTGTAGTCCATGTAAATCCTGCTATTATGATCAGATGAAATCAGTAGAATTTCGTTCCATATCAATCACCTTTATTAATGCTTAAATAATATTAGAGATAAATACTATCAATGGAACTGTAATTTTTACATGGTTTCAAAAGTTTAAAACGATTTCAGATATACTTTTACTTTTTTTATAAACATAAATGATATTTAAAAAACAGTACGTCATTATTATTTGTGCAGCACTTTTACCAAACAAAATAAAACACTTGTACTGCATTATCTACCAAACATTATATTATTAATTTCTTTATGTTTTCACAAACCAGTTAGATGACTGATATTTTTAAAAAAAAAAAATCAAATTTTATTAGTGCTTCGAGATTTGATTATTTATTTTATTTATTAAAGAAAAAATAAGTTTTTTTTATAAAAACAATACATCAATATTATCAATTCTAACTTTTTTAACACAGTAAAACGTATTTAATATATAATTTTAAAATTGTTTAATCAAATATGGTACTATCTTAAACTAGTCACTAATATTTTATGCTGCCCACCAAGTTAACTTTCGGCGGTCTTAAAGATTCCTTTTTTTTTTTTAATGCCCATGTTCCGCCAAACTAAAGAAATTTGATTAATTTCTAAGAAACCTATCAGCGTAATTGACATTAAAAACTGTTCATTTACTCATATTCCAATAATCTTTCATCAAATCCGGCTCAACCCAAATATGTTTTCCTCTAAATCTTCGGCTGCTGCTGATATGATCAAAGCAAGGACATACCATGTTTTCCTTAGCTTCAGAGGCAAGAATACTCGTGATGGTTTCGTGAGTCATCTGTATAAAGATTTGTGTCGAAAGAATATCGAAACTTTTATAGACGATGAGGAGCTTCGAAAAGGAGATGAAATTTCAGGGGCACTGTTGACGGCCATTCAAGGATCCAGGGTTTCGGTCATTGTTTTCTCCAAAGACTACGCTTCTTCCAGATGGTGCTTGGCTGAGCTGGTCGAGATCATGGACTGCAACGAATGGGTTGTTCCTGTATTTTACGGTGTAGACCCAAGAGATGTACGGAACCAAAAAGGGAGTTTTGCAGAAGCATTTGCAAAGCATGAAGAAAATTTCAAGCATGAGCCGGAAAAGGTGAAAACCTGGAGAAGTGCTTTGACTGCAGCTGGCAAATTATCCGGCTGGGATTCACAAGTCACTCGGTAATTGCAACTCTTTTTCTTTACACTCAATCCTTTTTTTAAATATATTGAAGGGCCATTATTTTGTATGCATAGAGAAAAAAATAAGAAGAATCTGTTCTTGAACAATGTTATTGTTTGTTGCGTTTTCTATACCTTCATACCATTCTCTTTAACTCAAAGTTCATGACACCTTCATACCATTCTCTCTTGTACAAGATCTATTGATATATTTATTTTCAAAGAAAAAAAGTTATAATTTGAGGATTTAAAAAGCGCTGCAGATAGTGAAATTTGAATTCTAGATCTGTATTTGAATGTCTTCTTTTTATAAGTCACCCTATGAATCAATTGAGTTAACTTTATCATTTTTATTTATTTACTTCTCTTTCCTTTTTATTTCTCCTGTAATTTGTTTCTTCTTTTAATATATAGGCCTGACTCAACTCTGGTAGATAAAATTATCGAAGATATAGTGAAGAAATTGAATTGTGGAACCTCAAGCGCTAATTTAAAGGGTTTAGTTGGAATTGAAAGGCGGATGCAGGAAGTTTTGTCATTATTTCAGGACGGATTCCCAGATTTTTTTCGAATGCTAGGCATTTGGGGTATGGGAGGTATAGGCAAAACTACACTTGCTGACGCCATTTATCACCATGTTTCAAATGGTTTCCAAAGATGCTGCTTTCTTGCAAACGTGAGAGAACATGATGAACAAAGAGAATTATTAAAATTGCGTACGGAATTTCTTTCAACTATATTAGAAGATGAAAATTTATCTATCTCAACGCCCACAATCGGATCAGGCTTTCTTAAGGACAGGCTTTCCAAGAAGAAGGTTCTGATAGTTTGTGATGATGTGTCAAAGTTAAGTCAACTCAAGTTTTTATTCGGAGGAATCGATCGGTTCGGCCCTGGAAGTCGAGTCATTGTTACGACTAGGGATAAACAAGTGCTTATCCAGTGTGGCATGGATATGGATCGCATTTATGATGTGAAGAAATTAAATTATTATGAATCTGTTCAGCTCTTTTGTCAACGTGCCTTCAAAAGTAGTCATCCCATAGAATATCAATTGAAGCTATCAGAGATGGTTTTAAGTGTTGCTGATGGAAACCCTTTAGCTATTACACTTATCGGATCCTCTCTGTGCAGCAAGACCAAAAGCTACCAGGAAAGTGAAGTAAAGAAACTAAAGCAAGTTCCTAAGCAGGACATTCAAGGAGTGTTGAAATGGAGTTTTGATGGACTAGATTGTGAAGAGAAAGAAATGTTTCTTGACATTGCTTTTTTCTTTAAAGGGAAGCATCGAGACGATGTAACAAGGATTATGGATGCTTGTTATGACTCTGCACATTCGGGAATTGAGAATCTCATTGATAAATCTCTTATATCTGTTTCACAAAATCAGATAGCAATGCATGATTTATTGCAACAGATGGGTTGGAATATTGTACGCGATGAATCACCTTTAAAGCCTGAAAAACGCAGTAGGCTGTGCATTCCTGAGGACAGCTATAATGTGCTATCAGAAAACAATGTAAGGGCCCTACTCATTTTTTTCACTTATGTTACCATCACTCTTCGTTTTCTCTGGACATATCCATGTCCGACAGTCATGTTTGGTTCTTATTCGAACACATATCTGTATAAAATACATACATGTATATGATAATTATCTTGAGTTCATGTTTTGCCTCTATCTTGACTCCATATACTGCTCTTGGGTTTAGGGAACGGAAATGCTCAGAGGCATTGAACTTGATATGTCCAAACTTCCAGAGTTGGAATTGGAACCGACAGCCTTGATGAAGATGCGAAAGCTTAGATTTCTCAAATTCTATCATTCTTGTGGAAGAATCTTACTTTTTAAAGGGCTTTTATCCTTTCCTGAGGAGTTATGGTACCTTTACTGGGAAGGATACCCTTTGAGATCTTTGCCCACCAAGTTTGGTCTAAGGTACCTAGTTGAACTTGATATGAGGTGGAGCCATCTTGAACAACTCTGGGAGGGAAAACAGGTACTCTTTTTTCTTTTGATATCAATCTATGCCTGGTTTTGTATGGTGTTTTGTAGATTGATGCAAGAATGTTTGGAACTAATTCCATTTCCATTTCTTGATTATATAAAGTTTCAATCTACCCCTTTGTTATGTTCTCATAATAGCTCAGGAAAAAGACCATTTCCAATATAAGTAGTATTTAAGTTATTTTTGCATAAAAAGGAGTTATAACATTAATTTATTAGGTTTATGCTTGGGAAAAAAATTGAATTCAGTTAGAATCCTTTATATTATTACTAAACTCCTTGAAATATTTTATTAACTATATATGTAATTTTGTTAAACTGATAAATAATTAAAAATAGAGTTTACAAGATATTAATTTATGTTAAAATTGATCAAATTTAAATCTATAATTTTTATTAATTTATTTAAATTACAAATTATTAGACTTTCATTATTGGAGTAAAGAAAAAAAATTTAAAATGATATAACAAGTATTGTTAGTAAATTTCATAATATAAAAGATTAATAATTTTAAAATCATTATGCATAATGAATGATAAAAAAATTTAATATCTTTAATATATATGCTTAAATCAATAATTTAATAATTGGTTGACCAAATTCAATGATAAAAAATTCAATTTCTATAATAACATATGGCAATTTCATAATCAAACGATAAAAAACTATAAAATAGTAATAGATAATATATTATTGATAAATGTTGAAATAGAGAAAAGATAAAAGTAAACTCTCTGTTTAGATTAAATAAAAGTAATAATTGGTGATTAAGAAAGAACAAACATGATTAGATTTATAATAAGCGGTTTTTCCAAAAGTCAATATATGTAATAATTGGTGATTAAGATAAACAACAAATATAATTAGTCTTCTATTCAGATTATTATTCTGTTCAAATTTATTTGTTGAATTTAATATTTTTGTTTAAACTATTTCAAATATCAATTAACTTTCGATTTAATTTATCAACGTTTTAAACTATATGAAAAGTCAATAATATTAAAGAAACAACTTATGACACACACAAACTGTTTATATAAACTTTTTTTTTTTGGATATTTTTATATAAATAACTTTGAGTTTTACTTTTATCTCAAAAATGAAATATTATATCTATTTTTGTAAACACTAATTGCTAATATACATCAATTGATCGAATATGTAATTTATTTATAACATTCGATAATTTTTAACTAAAAATATAATTAATTAATTAATTTATAATTTAAACGCATATAGAAAAATAATGAGCCCACTGAGGGAACACCATAATTTAAACTTGTATGTCAAATTGAGCTTGAATTTTAAAAGGAAAACAAACTTTGAGCGATGAGTTGGAATGGAGCTCAAACTTGTTGCTTCCACTACTCAAATATACCATTTTGAAGATAGTTTAATGTTCGTTGCACTTTTTTTATATTTTGGTCACATCTGTTGCATTATACTCCTTCAATGTACACAAATTTATCAAACACTGTGTTCTGATGCATGCAGGATTTAGTAAATTTGAAGGTTATCAAACTCGACTATTCCTGGAACCTTGTAAGAATCCCGGACCTCTCAAGTGCCACAAATCTTGAAGAGATAAGCCTTTCCGATTGTTCTAACTTGCGTGAGCTTCCTTCATCCCTTCAACATCTTGAGGAGCTAACTCTTTTGAATTTCAGAAATTGTGAAAGTCTTAGATCTCTGCCTAGCTTTTACAAAGCCACATCCCTCACCAAACTTGATCTTAGAGGTTGCTCAAATCTGTGTAGTTTTCCGGAAATCATGGGCACCATGGAGAGTTTGAGGCACCTTGATTTAAGCATAACGGCTTTAAAGGAATTACCATCTTCAATTGAAAATCTTATTTGTCTTAAGGAATTGATATTTATAAACGGTAAAGAGCTTGTTTGCCTTCCTGACAGCTTTTATAAATTGAAATCTCTTCATACATTCGAACTTAGAGGTTGCTCGAGATTTGAGATTTTCCCAAAAGTCATGGACACCATGGAGGAACTATATAAACTTGATTTAAGCGAAACGGCTTTGAAAGAGTTACCATCCTCAATTGAAAATCTTATTGGTCTTGAGCAATTGACTTTGCATGACTGTGAAAACCTTGTTTCCCTTCCTGACAGCTTTTATAAATTGAAATCGCTTCAAACATTCGAACTTATAGGTTGCTCGAGATTAGAGATTTTCCCAGAAGTCATGGACACCATGGAGGAATTGTATAAACTTGATTTAAGCGGAACAGCTTTGAAGGAATTACCATCCTCAATTGAAAATCTTATTAGTCTTGAGCAATTGACTTTGCACTATTGTGAAAACCTTGTTTGCCTTCCTGACAGCTTTTATAAATTGAAATCTCTTCATACATTCGAACTTGAAGGCTGCTCAAGATTGGAGATTTTCCCAGAAGTCATAGACACCATGGAAGAATTGTATGAACTTAATTTAAGTGGAACGGCTTTGAAGCAATTACCATCCTCAATTGACAAGCTTATTGGTCTTACAAAATTGAAACTGAGCAACTGTAAAACCTTGTTTGCCTTCCTGACAGCTTTTATAAATTGAAATCTCTTAAAATATTCAAACTTAAAGGTTGCTCGAGATTGGAGATTTTCCCAGAAGTCATGGACATCATAGAGGAGCTGTATGAACTTGATTTAAGCAGAACGGCTTTGAAGGAATTACCATCCTCAATTGACAATCTTATTGGTCTTAAGTATATGAGATTGCACGACTGTGAAAACCTTGTTTGCCTTCCTGACAGTTTTTATAAATTGAAATCTCTAATGATATTCAAACTTAAAGGTTGCTCGAGATTGGAGATTTTTCCAGAAGTCATGAACACCATGGAGGAGCTGTATGAACTTGATTTAAGTGGAACAGCTTTGAAGGAATTACCATCCTCAATTGACAATCTTATTGGTCTTAAGTATTTGAGATTGCACGGCTGTGAAAACCTTGTTTGCCTTCCTGACAGCTTTTATAAATTGAAATCTCTTAAGACATTCGAACTTAAAGGTTGCTCGAGATTGGAGATTTTCCCAGAAGTCATGGACACCATGGAGGAACTGTATGAACTTGATTTAAGCGGAACGGCTTTGAAGGAATTACCATCCTTAATTGACAATTTTATTGATCTTAAGTATTTGAGATTGCATGACTGTGAAAACCTTGTTTGCCTTCCTGACAGCTTTTGTAAATTGAAATCTCTTATGATATTCAAACTTAAAGGTTGCTCGAGATTGGAGATTTTCCCAGAAGTCATGGACACCATGGAGAAGTTGTATGAACTTGATTTAAGCGGAACGGCTTTGAAGGAATTACCATCCTCAATTGACAATATTATTGGTCTTAAGTATTTGAGATTGCACAACTGTGAAAACCTTGTTTGCCTTCCTGACAGGTTTTATAAATTGAAATCTCTTATGATATTCAAACTTAAAGGTTGCTCGAGATTGGAGATTTTCCCAGAAATCATGGACACCATGGAGAAGTTGTATGAACTTGATTTAAGCGGAACGGCTTTGAAGGAATTACCATCCTCAATTGACAATTTTATTGGTCTTAAGTATTTGAGATTGCACGACTGTGAAAATCTTGTTTGCCTTCCTGACATCTTTTATAAATTGAAATCTCTTAAGACATTCGAACTTAAAGGTTGCTCGAGATTGGAGATTTTTCCAGAAGTCATGGACACCATGGAGGAATTGTATGAACTTGATTTAAGCGGAATAGCTTTGAAGGAATTACCATCCTCAATTGACAATCTTATTGGTCTTAAGTATTTGAGATTGCACGACTGTGAAAACCTTGTTTGCCTTCCTGACAGCTTTTATAAATTGAAATCTCTTATGATATTCAAACTTGAAGGTTGCTCGAAATTTGAGATTTTCCCAGAAGTCATGGACACCATGGAGGAACTGTATGAACTTGATTTAAGCGGAACAGCTTTGAAGGAATTACCATCCTCAATTGACAATCTTATTGGACTTAAGTATTTGAGATTGCACGAGTGTGAAAACCTTGTTTGCCTTCCTGACAGCTTTTATAAATTGAAATCTCTTATGATATTCAAACTTGAAGGTTGCTCGAAATTGGAGATTTTTCCAGAAGTCATGGACAACATGGAGGAACTGTATGAACTTGATTTAAGCGGAACGGCTTTGAAGGAATTACCTTCCTCAATTGACAATCTTATTGGTCTTAAGTATTTGAGATTGCACGAGTGTGAAAACCTTGTTTGCCTTCCTAACAGCTTTTATAAATTGAAATCTCTTTTGTGTCTTAGTCTTTGTGGTTGTTCAAATCTAGTCATAAAAATTTTTTTTACTGCAGTTGGAGGTAGACCAGTGAATCAGAAAGACCTCCATGGGTTATCCTCTTTGAAGGAGTTAGATTTATCTGAAAACAATCTTGAGAACTTGCCCACAACCATCAAACAATTTCCTTTGCATGAGTTAATCTTGCGGAATTGCAAGAGACTGAAATCATTACCAGAGCTTCCACCAAGCCTGGAATGTTTAGATGCACATGACTGTACTTCATTAGAGGATGTCTCAAGCATTAAGAAGCTTTTTGAGCAAGCACTGTTTTTTCAGGACAAACCATATCGAAGGTTAGATTTGAAATTTAGCAACTGCTTCAAACTGGGTGAGAAAGGTGTGGGGAATGATATAGATGCAGATGACAACACTTCACTAGAGGAAGTCTCAAGCATTAAGAAGGTTTTGAAGCAAGCAGTGCTTTGTAAATCCTTGGATTGGCTATTTACCAACTGCTTCCAACTGGATCAAAAAGCTGTGAGCAGTGCTGAAACATCAAAGTTGGAGATGCCATTTGAGCAATTGGTCACTGTGCTAAAAGATTATCATCAGGTCCGCTTCTTCTTCTTCTGGATAGCTATATGCTGAATAATCAGTCATGTTTCTAATAAATGTAATCAAACAGGCACCCCCAGAAAGCAAAAAAAGAGCATGCATTATTACGTGCGTCCCTGGAAGTGAAATCCCGGAATGGTTTGATTTCAAAAGCTTAGGATCTTCCATGAACATCCAATTGCCTTCAGAGTGGTGCTCTAATAATAGCTGGATAAACTTTCCAAGTTTCGTTGCTTCTGCTGTTGTTTCATTCCCAGACTCTTCTTATACTGGTGGGGAATTTGGCATTCGATGTGAATGTTATCTAAAATCCTGTAACGGCGACAATCATTGCTCTCGTAGTTCTTCATACTTCTCGTTTGGAAGTCGATTGTCAGATCACGTGTTCTTCTTGTATGATGGTTTCGAAGTTAGGGAGATTGTTAAAAATGAGGTATCAAACAACCGTATTTACAATGTGGCTTCCATTAATTTCTACATTGAAGGGTGGGGCTCCTCAAAATGCGAGGTAAAACAGTGTGGAATTCATCTATTTTTTGCAAATTAAGGATTCAATGAATGAGAGCTCAATGATGCTTCATCCTCATTTTTGTTATTTCATCGATACTGAATTTCACACCCTAAATATGCTTACAAAATATTTAACATGATACATTTTATCATTGGTTTTATTTATAATTGTAAGTGATTTTTATTATTGTTTATTTTTGGCTCTAAATTTTATATCTTCCTTTTCATTTCTTATCATTGTTTAAACAGAATTAGAAATTTAATGTAGGTATAAATTAATTTAAATATAAATAAGCTTAAATATTTATTTAGCTCTTAAATTTTGTCAATTTTTTTCAAGTTGGTATTTATGTTTTTCTTATTCTAAATTAGTAATGAATTTTCATTCTATCCGGGTGTTGGTACTTTTTAAAATCTTAAATTTATGGTTGTTCAAGTATATTCATTATAAAGCTTAACTTTTTAAAAAATTTAAAAACATTTTTAAGATTTTAAGTTTTTTAAAAAATTATAAATATGTAAAATATTATTAAAATTATTAAATAAAATTAAAAAGTTTAAAAAAATAAAAATTAATAAAAATATATTTAAAATTTAAGTTCAAAATGAATCTAGACATTTGGTTATCCAGATACAATGTAAATCTGGACAAACATATGTCCAAATTAATTCAAAACTATTTTTCTAAATTATATATATCTAAAAATATTAAAAATGATTTTTCCTTAAAAATATGATATGTGTATTAATGTTTTTAATTCTATTGATACCTTTTAAGATGTATAAAAAATAAAAAATACTTTAGAAAATAAATAAATAAAATTTTATTTTATTAAGCACATGTTCAATTTTTTTTTTAAAAGTGTTAATATATCCAAATTGTTTTAATAATAATTTTCTAAATTTTTAAATTTTTTGAGATTTTTCTAATTTTTTTTACATATTCTTTTATTTTCTCTCTTTTTCATATTTTGTATTTTCTAAAGAATAAAAGTATATTTTTAAATTTCTGAAAATTTTTTTAAGCTTTCCGTAATTTTTCTGAACTTTTTGACATTCTTTTATAATTTTACCCTGTTTTAACTTTATGTACATTTTAATAAAAGAAAAATATGTATATATATTTTTTAATTTTTAGAAATTTTATATAACTTTTCATATTTTGTGATTTGTTAAAGCAGTAGGTTGAATTGTAACTAAAAGAGGATAAGTTAGGCTTTTAGCGGCCTCAACAACATTATTTGTTGAGGCTCTCTAGCTTTCCCGAATAGTTTATCACTTAATTTACAATGTTTTGAAATCTAAATCTAAATTCTAAAATCATAGTTCTTAAGTACTATTCAAAGAAATTTTGAATAATTTTTAACAATAAAAAAACACAAAACTAGGATTTTTGGTGCCATATAACCTTCTAAAAATTCCAGATTATTGGGAAGAAACCGAACAACCGAAATATAACGAAGCACAACCGGTGTTCTTTTTCTCCCTATAACTCCTGTCAAAAATTATGGAAAGCACAATAGCACAAATATATGTTCTCTAGCAACCTTAATCAACCACAAATCAACCAATACAACCACAAAAATAAATAAATAGAGACACCGATATTTTTACGTGGAAAACCCCTTTAAATCAAGGGTAAAAACCACGGGACTTTATAGTACGATCAAAAGCTCCACTATCATCAAATGTTCAACTACAAGATCACAATATCAAGCCTACAACAAGCATTCAACTCCAACAAGGCTAACAATATGTAATCTTTAGCAAAAAGAGAGAAAAATGGGAGAACATCACCAAATTGCAGCTGCTGAAAAACGGGTATATTTGATGCTACAGGACTCGGATGAAAAATCCGACCGTACAAAATCAAGAACACCTTATCGCCTAGCTGCTGTCCAAAAATCAGCTCAATCGGGCCACGGATGAACCTCCGATCGAAGAGTTGATCACTGCTGCACCAAACTTAAAAAAAACAGATTTTTCACTTCAGCTCTCTCCTTTCAAAATTTGATTTTTGGCTCTCTAATTTTTTTTTTTTTTTTTTGCTGCCCACACCACCCGTAAAAGCCAAAGGAATGGCTTTGTGTCAAATCCAAAAAGGATGGTAATAAATGTGGCAAAAAGCTTCTCTCTTTTTTTGTAACCAAAACTATGAAAGTAAAATAAACAACCCTTTTTATTTTATTGGGTTGACTAATGTGTGGTTCCCCACATAGTGGGACCCACACCCAACAAATCTCCCCCTCCGACTATGTGGGGAATGCCTCCATGCCGGAGGTCAAACAACATGCTTCAAACTTTCCTCTTGGTAAGGCCTTCGTCAACATATCAGCACCATTATTATCAGTGTGTATCTTCTCAAGCTCTAATAGCTTAGCTTCAAGAACATCTCGTATCCAATGGTACCTCACATCAATATGCTTAGATCTAGCATGAAACGTTGGGTTCTTACCAAGATGAATAGCACTCTGGCTATCACAATACAGGACATACTTTTCTTGAGTAAAACCAAGCTCATGCACAAACTTCTTTATCCAAAGCATCTCCTTGCACGCTTCGGTTGCTGCGATGAACTCTGATTCGGTAGTGGACAATGCAACACACTTTTGCAATCTCGATTGCCATGCCACGGCTCCCCCTGCATAAGTGATCAAGTAACCTGAAGTAGATCTCCTCGAGTCAATGTCTCCGGCCATGTCTGAATCTGTATACCCAACAAGAACAGGTTTCTCATTGCCGAAACAAAGTTTCATGTTGGAAGTGCCACGAAGATATTTCATAATCCACTTCACTGCATTCCAATGCTCTCTACCTGGATTAGAAAGAAAACGACTAACTGTACCAACGGCATAAGCCAAGTCTGGTCTCGTACAAACCATTGCATACATCAAACTACCCACGGCTGAAGAGTAAGGAACTTTTTGCATCTCTTCCTTCTCCTTTTCTGTGGAAGGACTATGCTTAACACTCAATCTAAAGTGCATAGTAAAGGGAGTGTTCACCGCTTTAGCTTTGTCCATGTTAAACCTTTGAAGTACTTTCTCAATGTACCTCTCTTGTGATAACCACAATTTCCTGGCCTTTCTATCACGTGTCAATCTTATGCCAAGAATTTGCTTTGCTGGCCCCAAATCCTTCATTGAAAAGGATTTACTCAACTCTTGCTTCAACTTCTCAATTCTAGAAGCATTCTGACCAACAATAAGCATGTCATCAACATAGAGCAAAAGAATTATAAAATTATCACCAGAGAATCTCTTTACAAACACACAATGATCAGAAGTAGTCTTCTTGTAGCCTTGCTCCCCCATAACAGACTCAAACTTCTTGTACCATTGCCTTGGAGCTTGCTTCAAACCGTACAAGCTCTTCTTCAATCTGCACATATAGTCCTCTTTCCCTTGTGTAACAAACCCCTCTGGCTGCTCCATGTAAAGCTCTTCTTCCAAATCACCATGAAGAAAAGCAGTTTTCACATCCATTTGTTCAACCTCTAAGTCATAACAAGCTGCCAAACTCAGTATAGTTCTGATAGAGGACATCTTTACAACCGGAGAAAATATTTCTTCAAAATCAACCCCCTTTTTCTGAGTATAACCCTTGACAACCAATCTAGCCTTGTATCGTGGAGATGAAGACTTCTCTTCTTGCTTCAACCTGTAAACCCACCGATTCTTCAAAGCTCTTTTGCTCTTGGGCAGTTTCACCAACTCAAAGGTATGGTTCTCATGCAAGGATTGGAGTTCATCTTTCATCACTTCAACCCACTGATATTTGCATTCACTCTCCATAGCCTCTTCATAACATTCAGGTTCTCCCCCGTCAGTCAGAAGAACATATTCATCAAAAGAATACCTGACAGAAGATCGTCGATCTCTGGAAGACCTTCGAAGTGGAACTGCTGGTGAAGTTATAGGTGCTTGTTGTTGATCATCCACAACATCATTCATGGGAATATCAAATTCACCTATATCCTGATGGTCATCACTAACATCACCATGCACATCATCTTGGATAGGACCTGGTGAAGAGTCTAGGGGAACCGGATTCACATCAATCAAATCACCACTATCTTGTGAATTCACTTTCTCCGTCTTATCAATGTCATCAATAGTTTGATCCTCAATGAAGACAACATCTCTGCTTCTTACTAGTTTCTTCTGAATTGGATCATAGAGTCTATAACCAAACTCACCATCTAGACCATAACCAATAAAAATGCATTGTCGAGTCTTGGCATCCAACTTGGATCTTTCATCCTTTGGAACATGAACAAATGCTTTATAACCGAACACACGTAAATGATCATATGACACGTCTTTACCAAACCAAACTCTATCTGGTACATCACCTCGCAAAGGAACACTAGGAGACAAATTTATCACATGTGTCACTGTATTCAAAGCTTCAGCTCAAAATGATCTTGGCAACTTTGCATCTGACAACAAACATCTGACTCTCTCAATCAATGTTCGGTTCATTCTTTCAGCTAACCCATTTAACTGTGGTGTCTTTGGTGGTGTTCTCTGATGTCTGATTCCCTGTCGCAGACAATACTCATGAAATGGCCCTATGTACTCGCCACCATTATCAGTACGAATGCACTTCAACTTCTTCCTTGTTTCCCTTTCAACTGATGCTTGAAACTGTTTAAATACCTCAAAGACTTGATTTTTAGACTTTAAAGTGTAAACCCACAGCTTTCTTAAACAGTCATCAATGAAAGTCACAAAATAAAGTGCACCGCCATGTGACCTTACTTTTATCGGACCACAAACGTCTGAATGGACCAACTCTAGCAACTCTGATCTTCTATGAGGAGGACGGCTTCTAAATGAAACTCTTCTATGCTTTCCTGCTAGACAATGAGCACAATTCTTCAGTGTAGCATTCTTCAAACCCGAAAGTTGATTCTTCCTCGCTAAACAGTTAAGCCCCTTCTCACTCATGTGACTAAGTCGTTTATGCCACAACTCAGTTGAGCTGTCATTCACCGTCACATTCACCGTCTCTTGAGAAGTCAAAGCTTGCATCAAGTATAAATTTGAGCTCTTCTTTCCTCGAGCCACAACCAAGGAGCCTTTAGTCAGCTTCCACTGCCCCTCACTGAAGGTGTTACAAAATCCCTCATCATCAAGCTTTCCTGCAGAAATCAAATTCAAACGGATATCCGGTGCATGTCTGACATCCTTGAGAGTTAACTTTGTTCCATTGTTACTCACCAAGCTAACATCTCCCATACCAATAACTGAAACCAAACCGTCATTACCCATCTTCAATACCTCAAAATCACCAAGAGTATAAGATGTGAAGAAATCCTTCCTCGACGTGACATGAAGTGATGCACCAGTATCAATCACCCAACTAGTCTCGTCACATGCTAAGTTGACCAAATTCTCATCACAAATGACCAACAGATCTTCACGAGTAACAGTAGCAACACGCTCAGATTTTTCATCATCATTCTGATCGTGTTTGTCACCACCACCTTTGTTCTCTTTTTTCCACTTGAAGCAATATTTCTTGATATGGCCTTTCTTACCACAATGATGACACTCAAGATTCTTATATCTCGATCTTGACTTGCTTCGGCTTTTGTCTCTACCCTTTCCATCTTTGTCTCTGCTCCTCCCCCTATTCTCGATAACCAACACCTCGGGCTGTGATGTAGGACCTTGAGATTTTCTTCTAACCTCTTCATTCAACACACCACTCTTAGCCAAATCCAAAGTAATAATACCATGTGGGGCAGAATTAATGAGCGAGACTCGAAAAGTCTCCCAAGAGTCTGGTAGAGTAGCAAGCAACCAAAGCCCTAAAATCTCGTCATCAAATTTGACACCCATACCAAGCAACTGATTCATCACACTCTGAAATTCACTAACATGGTCAGCTATAGACGTTCCTTCTTTGTATTTCAGAGCCATCATTTTCTTCAACAAAAACAACTTGTTATTGCCCGACCTCGAAGCATACAAGTTTTCAAGCTTCTCCCACAATGTTCGAGCATGTGTCTCCTGATCAATGTGGTTGTAAACATTTTCTTCAACAAATTGCCGAATAAAGCCACACACTTGTTGATGCTCAAATTCCCATTCTTCATCACTTTTCGAATCGGGTTTTTGAGTAGCAAAGACCGGAAGATGCAAAGCCTTCACAAACAACAAGTCCTTCATTTTATTCCGCCATAGTTGATAATTTGTGCCATTCAACATAATCATCTTGCTCGTATTGATTTTCATAATTATTTGACACAATAACCGAGCTCTGATACCAGTTTATTGGGAAGAAACCGAACAACCGAAATATAACGAAGCACAACCGGTGTTCTTTCTCTCCCTATAACTCCTGTCAAAAATTATGGAAAGCACAATAGCACAAATATATGTTCTCTAGCAACCTTAATCAACCACAAATCAACCAATACAACCACAAAAATAAATAAATAGAGACACCGATATTTTTACGTGGAAAACCCCTTTAAATCAAGGGTAAAAACCACGGGACTTTATAGTCCGATCAAAAGCTCCACTATCATCAAATGTTCAACTACAAGATCACAATATCAAGCCTACAACAAGCATTCAACTCCAACAAAGCTAACAATATGTAATCTTTAGCAAAAAGAGAGAAAAATGGGAGAACATCACCAAATTGCAGCTGTTGAAAAACGGGTATATTTGATGCTACAGGACTCGGATGAAAAATCCGATCGTACAAAGTCAAGAACACCTTATCGTCTAGCTGCTGTCCAAAAATCAGCTCAATCGGACCACGGATGGACCTCCGATCGAAGAGTTGATCACTGCTGCACCAAACTTAAAAAAAACAGATTTTTCACTTCAGCTCTCTCCTTTCAAAATTTGATTTTTGGCTCTCTAATTTTTTTTTTTTTTTGCTGCCCACACCACCCGTAAAAGCCAAAGGAATGGCTTTGTGTCAAATCCAAAAAGGATGGTAATAAATGTGGCAAAAAGCTTCTCTCTTTTTTTGTAACCAAAACTATGAAAGTAAAATAAACAACCCTTTTTATTTTATTGGGTTGACTAATGTGGGGTTCCCCACATAGTGGGACCCACACCCAACACAGATTTGATAGATTTCAACATCATTCTTCAACTTCTAATTATTAATTTAATCTCTTATCATTGCATTCATCGTTTATTAGTGAAAAATATGTTTTTTGAAAACTTCAAATGTTATAAATCAAAATTCAATGTTATTCTTTTATGCCATTTTGTCATAAAATTTTAAGTTTTCTGTTACAATCTTTGACTATACCATGTTTTGTTCAAAAAGATTTGAAATATGCAATTACTTTCTATTGTCTTATGAGCTATTTGGACATATTATAAAACAGATGTATAAGTTTATTCAGGTTGACATTCTAGAAAATAAAGAGCCTTAATTACATCTTATTTAAATCAGCGAACGAGGAGATGATTCCGTGCTAGAATATAGAGTACTTATCCTCATTCAATCGACAACCTTGGAGATGAAAGAACGAAGTTTGAACTTGGTGGATACCCATCCTTATCCTTATATTTAAGAGTTTTGAAGTTGATGGAAGGTTGCTTTCTAAGAGAGTTTTACTTGAATATTTTCCCAAATAATCTATGAAGATAATTTCCAATATTTTAACATGTACTAAAGACTCATCTTCTAGCTGTTGATCAAGTTGAAGAAGAGCCTATAAATAGGCTATTGACCAAGTTCTTCTTTAGCCATTTTGGGGGTGTGATAGACACCTCTTGTTTAGGGATTTTTATAGAAAGATAACGTATGTAATGTGAGATATTTGGGGTGAGTGATTTGTAATAATTTGGATTTGACTTTGGGGTTGTAATTATCTTTAAGGAGAGGGTAGATTGGGCTTTAACAAATAGTTATATGGGATGAATTGTTAAATAAAATCATTTTCTAAAAAATGAGACTCCACAAACTAGGATAGGAGAATTCGAATTACATTAACAAGTATTGTTTGTTGATTTTCTCTTTACTTGTCTCGTTGACTCACATATGTTTTAGGCTTGTTATGTAAACTTTCTAATTCTATCTTAACTTTTGATCCAACAGAAAATAAAATGAAATTGTTTTGAACGACTGTGTTTCAACAATGATTGAAACATCGATAGTTATAACAAAAGTGTAAACCAAAACTTATGATTTTCAATTTTGAAAATAACGTCGAAACACCTTAAACATAAACATATCACAAACAAAGTAGTACAAGATATTTTTCAACATAAAAATATTCCATAATTTATTAAACATAAACTTAACAAGTGCAAACTATTAGTCATGAAAGTAATGATACGATCATTACAAGAACTTCATTGATGATGGTGTTGTGGTAATTCCCATGGGTCATGAAGCATGTGGGGGAGGGGGGGGGACTTTATTTATTTGTTAATTTATTACTAGCATAACTTCACCCATATCCATATCCATAGACATAATAACATATCATCCATAGGCCCATAGCTTTATTTTTTACCATATTCAGGGAGGCCTGCAGTAAACACGGTTACCGTTACAGTTATGATGCGGTGGCTTTGTTGGTATGCATTTTGTTCCACGACCACATTCTTTTCCTTTGCGTTCACCACCTGCGACAATCATATATTATGTCCATCTATGCATACTGTTAATTATATATATGTGGATGTCCTATATATAAACATAGAGACTAGCTGCTGAATCTTACCCAAGGGCTGGTCCTGGATAGGCATGGCGGAAATGGGAATAAAGAGAGAGGAAGCTAAGAGAACAGAAACTAAAAGAAACAGTGGCTTCATTTTGGATTATAGCTAAGTAGGTTGAGCTCATCTTCTCTCTCCACTTCTATTTATAGCCCAATTTCAAGTCTTTTGTGGATTAAAATAATATTAAATAAAAATAATAAAAGAGAACATGAGTGATGAAAAAGTAGAAATTATGAAATAATATTTATTTTTGACCCGATTAGATCTAAAAGTATAAATTTATAATTGATTTTAATATTAAAAATAAAAATTATTAATATAATTTATTTATAATTATATTTAAATAAAATATTTTAATTACGAAATTAAATTTTTTATACAATAAAATCTTAAAATTCACATACTTATGTAAATTATTAATTTGAAAGTAAGGTTAACCCAAATTCCTTACATTGAGTGCACTAACATTGGTTTTAGGATAAAACTTTCCACAAAAGAAAAAGAAAGCAATTATTGGTAATGTGTATTTCATGACATCAATTTATCTAATTTACAAAGGAAAATATGTAAGATTGATCCCAAGTCAAGTGGAGATTTTGCTTTCACCAAAAACCAACCTAAGATTATAAATTTAGAAAGTCTTCATTGATGTCATTTATGCTACTATCATCTTACTTTCTTTTTTTTTTTTTTTTACATGTTTCACTTGGATTCTATTTTTGCTCAGAATTATTAGCATCAAAGACTGATTTTTGGGTTTTTTATCTATTTAGTATAACGAAAAAATTTAAACACTGAAATAGGGTGTCAGATAGATTATTTACGAAAATGAGGTTTTTTTTTTTGGGTCGAGCCTATGGCGCGACCCAATATTTTAATATTAAATTTTTTAAATATTATTATTTTAATAAATTTTAAAATTTTTTTAAATATTATTATTTTAATTTAAATATTATTATTTAAAATAATTTTTTACCTATCTGACATGTCGCGCCTGCTGCACGGGTGCAACTCCCTACAGCTCCCGTCCCATCCGTCTGCCCGTGCCACCCTCCCCCATTTGTATAGTCATTTCATTTTTTGGGGAGGGGTTTGAATGAGGAAAGAAAGTTTGAATGGGCGACCATATAAGGGTACAGTCCCCCAATTTTTTTGAAGGCCAGCAGCAAAGATTGAAAAAAAAAGAGAAGACGAAAAAGAAGAAGAAAGAAAAAAAAGGGTTAGTAATTTGTGTGAATTTAATTTTTTTATAATTATTTTAAAATTAAATTATTAGTAATTTAGGATTATGTGATAAATTTTTGTGTTTGTAATTATTTTAAAATTAATTTATTAGTAATTTAAGATTATTTTATAAATTGTTGTGTTTAGTTTAATAATGTTAAACTTATTTTGTTAAATATTTTAGAGACTAGAAAATTGAAAGGAAAAGAGATTGAGAATGAAAATTAAAAAAGATAGACGAAATTGAATGGAAAAAGATGATACAGTGAAATGTTTATATGGTACTAGAGTTTGATGGCAATAAAATTTCTAAATGTTGATGCAATAAAATTATTTTTTAAAATGGTTGTACAATAAAGTTATTTTTTAATGTATTAGTGTATTTTGATTTTTTTGGTAATGTATTTAAAAAAAATAATTTTATACCTATTTTATTAGTAATTTATGATTAGGTTATATAAATTGTTAGTGTTTAGTGGTTGACTGTATTATGATTTTTTAGAAATGTAATTTTTTTAAGAAAATAATTTATAGTTATTTTGTGTTAGTAATTTATGATTATAAATTGTTAGTGTTTATAGTTTAGTGTTTTGTGATATTTTAATGTAATTTTAATATAATATAATTTTATAATTTTTATTTATTTGATAATTTTTATTGATTGATTAAAATGTTGATTAAATTTGTTGTTATATAATTTTATAGGTTGTTTGAAAGAAACTACTTAGGTATGTTTCTATTTCTATTATTTTTAATTCATATATTTTTTAATCTTTAGATAATTTATATTTATTTTAGTTATATTATTATTGTAATCTAACATAATTTTTTATTATATGTAAATGATGGGAAATTATGAGATATTTACCATGTTTTGTTTCTAAAATTTTGAAATAATTTATTGTAATTTTTTAAATAAATTAAATAAATTTAATTTTTTTAATTGCAGATTTGCAACAAATGGATTCGTTGATTGATAATAAAAATCACATATCAAGTAACATTAATGAGATGGTAATGAAATTTTTATTTGATAGTCACATTATTTGTTGAATGAAATTATATTGTATTAACTATTTCGTTAATATAATAATGTCAAGTCCAGTACCGCGTATTGAGGGGCCGTATTTATAGTGTAGAGTTTCAGCTAGATGAACGCTTAATGCCGTTCTTAGAGTTAGTCGGGTTCGAATCAGCAGCATTGATCCAGACTTTTGATCTGCGAAATGACTTGATTTCTGCCTTAGTCTAGTGATGGCGTCCGGAGACCCACACATTTCATTTGCCGTGCGGGGAGTGCACCATCACTTTAAAGGATGTTACACTACAGCTTGGGCTCTCCATCGACGGGAACGCGGTCACGAGCGTAAGTTCGATCTTTAGGCCGGCTCACCTTTGTTATGACTTACTTTGACGCTCCCCAAATGAGGGGAAATTTGCCACTTTGCGGTTTTCATGGCTAAAAGCCAATTTTGAGTACTTACCGAGTACTACCACTGAATTGAAGGTTATGCAGGCCGCTCGAGCTTACATTATGCACCTTATAGGAGGTGTACTCATGCCGGATTCAGACGGCAGTGAGGTCAATTTTATGTACTTACTGCTACTACCTAATTTGCATAACACGCGTTCATACAGTTGGGGGTCTGCAGTGTTAGCCATGTTGTACCACAAACTTTGTTGGACGACCTTTCTGCGATGGACATAGAAGGATGCCTCATACTGTTGCAGTTGTGGGCACTTTATCGGATGTCATTCTTGGCATCTATTAGTCACCAGTCATATATATTTCCACTTGTTAATAGGTGATGAATCTTTACGCGTTATAGCAATTAATTGACTTTTTTTTTCGGGTTATATTGTTCTAACAATTTGTTTTCGTAGGTGAGCACGAATCCGGGTATCGGGAGTGTAACACCCCAACCCGTATCCATCATTGGAATAGGGTCACGAGGTATTACCGGAGTTTATAGAACTTTTTTTTTTAAATTCTTACCGATTCAATGCATCAAATAAATATATTACCATACAATCAACAGCTTGGCACTTGTCTAAGCGTCAACAACAACAGTTATTGGTATACTTGAATATATTTCATATAATTTTAGAATCGATAAACTCATTGTATCAACATATCAGACTTGAGATTATTACTTATTACGGCTTACCCAATTTCCATGTATAAGTATATTAAAGATAGCCACATATTCATATAATATGATACATACATATTATTCTCTTGTCATTTCTTCAAAAACATAAATCATTCATTATACCAAAATTTCATGTATCATTGTTTTCATGGATTTTGTATATATTTATTCCAAGACAATTTATAATCTTGAACATGCATAATTATCAGGTAAGTTTCATATACGTGTATTTTCCATTTCATATTTTTAAAATATCGAATAACTATCGTTTTCGTGTATTTCAAGTTCAATTTCGTGATTCTCGTTTCGTGCTCAAATTATTTCCATGTCAGGGCTTTATTCATTAAGTCATTCGAAATTTCATCGTCATACAATTAATATTATTAAAGTATACGAATCTATAATCATGGATGCATATATTCATCAATAAATTCCATGTACAAATATCATCATCTTATATTTCCATATATCCAGTGTCACTGTCATTTTTTTTTTCATGTACTTCAGGAATATATGTTCAAATCTTTTTATATACATATTTCTCTTTCTGGTCAGGATTCTTACTTACTGAATTTATCGGAATATCGATAGTTAAAATCATATAGTATACTTAAAATATGCAAATCTGTAATCCATCAATTCACATTTACCCTTTTTAGCTATGTGTTTACCATCTTCTATATTTATCCCGTTGAATTTCTCGGAATTTTGATGGATATCCAATAGTACACTCCTGGTGTACAATCTCATTAATCGTCAATTCATACAGGAGTACACTTTTAGTGTACAATTCCGGGTCCGTCAATTCATATGCATGTGTTGCCATGGTATCTTTCAACCATGGTCTTATTCATTGCCATGGTATCTTTCAACCATGGTCTTACACATTTCATTTCAGTAAGCACACTCCCGCGAACCTCACTCTCCTGCGAACCTCAATTCTTGGCACACTTCCGCGAACCTCAACTCCCATGTATTCTTCGGAAGGGCCTATACACACATATTCTTCGGGAGAGCCATCAGCACACTCCCGCGAACCTCATCCTTACAGTGGGATTACCAGTCCAGGCTAAATCCCCTGTAATATAAACTCATAGAGTATTGTCGGGATTACCAGTCCAGGCTAAATCCCTGCAACGACAATTACTCTAATGAGTTTGGATCTGAATTACCAGTCCAGGCTAAATTCAGACCCTAATTTGGATTACCCGTCCGGGCTAAATCCATTTCCACATATTCTTCGGGAGGGCTGATATTAGGATTACCCTTCCGGGCTTAATCTTTTTTCCTGTATTCTTCGGGAGGGCTGCATCAGAATAGGATCACCCGTCCGGGCTAGATCCTTTTTTTTTTACCGTCAATTCCTTTTTAGAGATCCATCGAATTCCATTTCATTCAACCGGGATTCATTTTTCCCTTTGTATCGAGTATTATCGATATTTCATCAGTTATTATGCATTGATCATTCAAATCATATTTTCATCACATAACCACATATTTCAAGTATTTAAAAATACAATTCAAGTTATATGAACTTACCTCGTTGCTTGTCCGTGTTTATAAATTCATTAATCCGATATCTTTTCTTTTTTCACGTTCAAGTCTTGCATTTGAGTCGTTGGGATCTTTATAAATAAATTTGACCATTGTTTTCACTCATTCCATATTCTAATACATTTAATTAATGCTCTAGGAAAAATTACCATTTTGCCCCTAAACTTTTAACTAATAACGATTTTACCCTTAGGCTCAGAAAATTAAATTCTTGCAATTTAATCCTTATTTCCAACCGTTATCAGCATACATATTAATAACAGCCCATAAATTCTATAAAATATCAGAATTTTCCATAATTTCAACACTTTTCAATTTAATCCTTAAAACATGTTTTCCCCCGATCTTGAACTAAATTAACAATTTTCATTTAAAATTTTCAATTTAAATAATAAAATAATTCATTTCATGTAATTTGATCATTTTTAACATTTTTACAAAATTACCCATAAAGTTTTACTTTTATTCGATTTAGTCCTTGGGCTTAAAACATACAAATTAGTCATGCTAACTGATTATTCATATATATTTTCCTCCTCCTGCTCTCCATTCCACATCCTTAATTTATATAATATGCTTATAAGTAACATTATCAATAATTTCACTATTTACTTATATGTGAACATTCAAGCTGTCCACCTGCGTCATAGTCACTAAATTATTTATATCTTGAGTTACAGAACTCAAAATTAAGATCCGTTAATTTTCCCTGAAACTATACTCACATATCTTCTTACCATAAAATTTTCAGAATTTTTAGTTTAGCCAATAAGTACAGTTTATTCTTTAAAGTTACCCCTGTTCTGCTGTATACTGTTCCGACCTTTCTTCATTAAAATTTAATTATCTCCTCGTACGGGACTCGGATGATGTTCCCACTTATTTATATTGAAAATAGACTCATTAAGGATTCTAACCATATAACTTATGTCCCATAATTATTTTTATACAATTTTTAATGATTTTTCCAAGTCAGAACAGAGAATCCCGAAATCATTCTGAACCAGTCTCACAAAAATATAAATATCTCAGAATACAGAATTCATTTACTTGTTCTGTTTCTTTTATATGAAAATAGACTCAACAAGCTTTAATTCTATATCTTACCCAACTCCTAATTCAGTTTCTACCATTTTTGGTGATTTTTCAAATTTAGCTTACTGCTGCTGTCCAAAACTGTTTTAGTGCAAGATATTAATTACTAAGTTTATATCACCCTTATTTTCTTTCTCTACACCATTTCCCATCACTTTATCTTATTTTCTCTTCACTACCATATCAAGAACATAGAATCATATATAAGAAAGCTCTACATTAACATCATTTACATGCTTTTTCAATAATATTAAACTTAAAAATACATGGAAATCTTGATGTTCTTACCTTGTTTTAATGTTTCCAAATTTTAACTTCATTTTCTCTCTCCTCCAGCTTCTATTTCTTGAATCCGACTTGATATTCTAGCTCCTCATAATCTCCTTAACATTTTTCTCCTTCGGTAGCTATAGAAATTCTTTTGGTTTCTAGGTAAAAATGGTGAATTTTTGGTGGAAGGACCAAATTGTAAAGAAAGTAAAACTTTCTTTCTTTCTCTCTTCCTCTCACGTTGGTGCATGGAAATGGTGGGTTTCTTCTCCTTTTTTCTTTCCACACACACACACACACATATATATATACTAAATAAAATAATAAAATAATAAAATATCTTATTAAAATATTAATAAAGTAATATTTATCTTATTAAATAATTTTAAAATATCATCACACCATCATTACCTTCTAGATTTCTCTCTCCTTCTAATTGACCATTTTGCCCTTCATGATCTTTTAAAATTCCATCCTTTAGTCATCACCTAATTTGGTAAAATTGCGATTTAGTCCCTCACAATTCTTTCTCCTATTCAATTTGGTCCTAATTCATCCATTTTCCTTAGTTTCTAGATTATTCCATCCTTAAAATATTTGCACGATTGGTCCTTCCACTTTTCCATATTTACACTTTAACCCCTTAAATTTTAAGTATTTACTCTTGGGCCACAAAACTTTTCTCACTTTTACGATTTAGTCCTTTCTTGGATTAATACATCATAGTCACTTCCTACATAGATTTTGTTGATATAGCTCAAAATTTCTCTTTTTATTTCTTTATTTCTTTATTTTACTATATCAATGATAGAAATTTTCCGGATATTACAGGGAGGTCATACACGGTTTCGATATACCGTCTAATGATCGAGAATCATTTTGGAGAGAGGGTAGGTTTTTCCAATATCAATTTAATTTTATTATTTTTATCTCACTTAACTTGCGTTAATATAAAAATGTTATTAACTGTGCAGTTCATTTGGATGTCGTATTCTGTTCCTGAAATTATGACTGTTATTCCCAAACTTATGTTGCATTAGCGAACCCTTTATTCATTTTCAGACAGTGGAGTGGTATCATGGTGATCGAGTACTCCGACAGTTCCGTTGTATATAATATATCCTGACACTGCCAGTACGATTGGATGCAAAGCTCCATGGCATGACTAGGAGGGGGAGGCATGCAAAGCTCCATGCCAATATGAAATTTCCGTACAATTGCTCAATTACCATCTATTTAGCTATCCATGCTTGTCGGTATGATACTCGATACTGGAATCGTGCCTGCATTTCGGTAATTAGTATTGAAACTTTAATGGTCGGCATGTCTTCAACCATTGGCATGATGCATGTACAAATAGTTTTCGAATCAAGTTTTTGATGATCTTCTGTCATTCGTGTTGAAGTACATGTGTGAGGCCCAACAAATTTTCGTATCTCCCACATCTGAGACTTTTGGATAAATGCAGCTCTTATCTGCCAATTGCAGCCTTCCGTCGACCTCCAACAAATCCTCAGGATCAGAATATATGGCCATCTGGTGAGCAAGTAGTATCTCAGGGTACTCCGGGAACTCGGCTGCATGCGCTGCATTGGGGTTTATCCGAGACATGTGTGCCCCAGGATTATTGTGTATCATAGTACGATAGATCTAGTTCCCAACTGAAGACGCATTAATGTTTCCATCCTCGTTCACGCCTTCATCGTCAATATCATTCGGGACATCATCCACGTCGAGATCACTATTAATATCGATTTCATAATCAGAAGGATCACTACTTTGGAATAAATCATTACCAACCACATCAGTCTCGGGTGCAGCATTAAGATCAATGTCGATTCCATGTGTAGTTGATTGACTACCAACGTATGACATCGGAACCACCATACACGGCTCTTGACGTCCATCTTCTTCACCTAATAGAGTTGGATCTTCCGTTGACTCCACAACAGCTAACTTAGCAAATAAATGAATCGGTGAACAGTAAAGAGCGACCATTGTCTCCACGTCTTCATCGTCTACAAATTCCATTTTGGTGAATTTTATGGGATCCATTGAAACTGGAAACTTGTAGAAAAGTTTCGAGATCCTTCTCCCACAACGTCTATAAATTTTTTCACTAATTTTTTTCCTTCATATCATCAAACGAGATATTTCTATTAAATCTCATTGCAACTTGTTTGCGGCATTCAAATATACATCTGACGCTTTTTGTCAAAATTTCTCCATTGAAATAATTGCATACGAAAAAATTATTCTCCATCTTCAGTACTAGATCTGTTAAAAATTTTTCAAAATTATCAAAATTTTCAAAATTTTTGATGCAAAATTTTTCATTCAGAAGCTAACAAACAAAATTATTAATCTAACAAAATAACTTTAAATAATAAAATTTCTAATAAAATTCTACATTCTATTTAAAAATAAATAAATTAAAATACCTTCTTCTTCTTCTTCTTTTTTTTCTTTCTTTCCTTCTTCTTCCTCTTTTCTCACTTTTGCTAAACCATAAATTTTTTGTCTGTAAAATTTCTGCATATTGCTCATAGTTTACAGGGTATATATAGGGAAAATTTAGCATGTGGGCCCCATTGTTGCTGTTGTACATGTTGCGCCTTCTTGGTAGGCGCAACTCGTATTTTTATATTGACCCGATCCAATAAAAATTATTAAAATAATAATATTTTTAAAAAATTAATATTAAAATATTGGGTCGTGCCCAAAAAAATCTCATTTTAGTAAATAATCTTTCTGACATCTCATTTTGGTGTTTAAATTTTTGTTACACTAAATCGGTTAGAAACCCGACATAGTGGTACAGGGGTTATTATTATTATTATTATTATAATTATTATAATTATTATTATTATTATTATTATTATTATTATTATTATTATTATTAATTCCTTGCTCATTTCGTTATTGTAGATTGAAGGAGCAGCTTTTGCAGATGGACAAGGACCAAGTATATGGGAATTCTCGTTAGAAAACATCGTATGACTTAAAAACTTAAAAAAATTATTAATTATTTGAAGTAACATTCAAATTAAAACTCTAAATTCAATACCAAATATAGAATGGGGTAAAAATTCAAAAGCAGAAAATTGAAGTGTTTTTTTAGAGCAAAGTTCAAGTTTTTGTATTGAATAAAAAATTTAAGCATGAAATTCAATTTGCACGGGCAGACGGATGGGACGGGAGCTGCAGGGAGTTGCGCCCCTACAGAAGGAGCGACATGTCGCACCTACGGGTCAGGCTCGACCCGGTTCAACCCGTATTTTATTTTTAATTTTAAAAAATTATTAAAAATTATTAAAATAATAATATTTTTAAAAAATTTAATATTAAAATATTAGATCGCGCCTGTCAGATAGGCTCGACTCAAAAAACACCAAATTTTCGTAAATAATCTATCTGACACCCTATTTTAGTGTTTAATTTTTTTTATACTAAATAGGTAAAAAAACCCCTGATTTTTACTTATACAATGCTGATTTTTACCTATACTTTCTAATCTATTAAATTAGAGGGAAATGCACATAAACCCCTCAATTTCATATATATTTTTTTGTTGTAATAAAAATAATATCAATTAAATTAAGATTTAATTTATGGGTTAAAATAAATTAAGTTTCATTAGAAGAAATATGACTAAAAAAATTAATAATTGAAATTTTGGTTAACCAATGTGATAGAAATAACCAAATACATAAATGGAACAAACAACCCATAATCATACGGTTGATAGATATATAATCATTTTTATTTAATAAATAAAAAAATCATAATGATTTCATTTTAAAAAATCACCAGATTTTCCTTTTTTTTAATTTCCTTTTCTTTATCTAATTATATCCTTTCTTTATTTTTCCTTTCTCTTTTATTTTTATTTTATAATTTCTATTTCTTTATTCAATCATTTATTTTAGGGTAAATTACACCAACAGTCACTCAACTTTAGGGTAGTTAACAAAATAGTCACCTAGGTTTCATTTTAGTCGCTCAGGTTTCATTTTAGTCACCCAGTTTTTGGAAAATAACAAAACAGTCACTAACGTTATAAAAAAGTGACAAAACAGTCATTGACTAACAGTTATTTTCCAAAAGTTGGGTGACTGAAATGAAACCCAAGTGACTATTTTGTTATTTTCCAAAAGTTAGGTGACTGAATTGAAACTCAGGTGACTATTTTGTTAGCTACCCTAAGTTTGAGTGATTATTGGTGCAATTTACCCTTTATTTTATTTCATTTTCCTTTCTTCTATTGGCACCCTTTATCATCCTTGCCATCACCATCGCCGGTCATCTTCTTCGATGAAAATGGGCACAAAAATGCTCCCCTTGACATCATCTTCACAAATCCTCAGTTTTCCATCAGAACTTACTAAAAATATTTAGAAATAAAACCAACTTTCGGACTACCCAAGCTCGGATCTCCATCGTCGACCGTTAGATCAGGTGGGTTTTCTGATAAATTCGTATTCTCGCCAGTACCTTGGTCCTCACTATTCGGATTTATGGATCGATAACCAGAGCATCGCAAACCAACCCTAGGTCAGACCTAAGTTTCTGGGTTCTTGCTCTTTGATTTCTTATCTCTGATTTCTATTTTCTGAGTATTTCTTCCTCCATTGCAAGTTTTGCTCAGTGCTAGATTCGATTTGGTAAAGGGTTATGGGTTGGTGATGAGAGTTAATGAGATTTTGTAATGATGATGTGGTTGAAGGGAAAGAAAATGAGAAAATCATATTTAAAGCTCTATCCTAAAACTTATAAGCATCTTATTATATATTTAGATTTTTATGTTTAAAGTAGTAATTTAAAATTTTTTAGTTGTTTTCAAAAATCGTATCCAAACTCAAAATCAAAGGTAAACAATTCAAAAGTTTGGAGAGTCTAAAAATTACAACTCTTATAAAAATAGGAAGTTTAAGTAAAACCATTAAATAATAACAATAAAAATAGTTTTTCGACAAGTGGTCATTGTTGAGCCTCCGCCGCACCAACCTGCCAATAACTAAGAATTACCTGAACAAAACAAACAAACATATGTGAGTTTTCGTAAATTTAATGTGTAACCTAACAGAGATAGTCATGCAAATAAACATAGAATTCTCATATGTAGAATATTTACAAATTCGAACCTAAGCTTTATTAGATACAAGCATCGGAATTAGATAATCAAATCAAGTATATAGAATCCTACCCCAATTCTCTACACATCATCTCCAACTATCCCATCACACCATGTGAGGTTTAAAATACTCATCCATCCATCCCTATACACCATATAATGTCTAAATGACACATAAAAGAATAGTATATATGCAGCCAAGCTGCCAGGAAAAGGCGAAATGTCGTCGTACAGAACACTTCCTCCACATATACAAATCCCACCCCAAATATAGATACAGAATACAGATATTGAATTAATCGTGTTTAACCTGCTCGGTTTGTCTATATTAAATTTTTATATGAAAATAAAATTAAAAAATATAATATATCAAACAAAAATTATATAATATCTAGATGATAACAACAAAATAGAAATAAAATGACAACAAAATAACAACAAAACAATAGTAAACAAAATTATTTTGTTGTATCCAAATTAATACCAACCCAACCTGTTTGATCAATAAAATATGACCAATTAACTAAGCAACAAAACTACTTGTTAAAAATAACATATTGTTGTTGCATCGAAACATATAAATGATGACTAATCTAACTAACATTGAACTTGGTAAAATGAAATGGTTGAATAATTGAATAATGATATTATCTAGGAATACACATTGAATATTAAGATTACACATTAAATTTCTGGTAGGACGTCTATGATAAAAAAAGTCCTTGTGATTGTTCCAAAAGAAATGAAACAAACGATATGATAGAGCTAGGACATTTATTGTATGAGGTTTACCCAATGCTAAAAGTAAAGGTACATGGAAAATTTTTTAGAAAAATTCGAGTTGGATTAAACGTATTTGAAAAATAAATCTTATTTTTTGTTCAAGCCCGTTTTTTATATTTATATTTTTGCTCAATCTCTCATTTTTCGGGTATACTTTAGGCCTGGATGAGTGATATAGCCCATGATCAAACCCATGATAAAACGTAGTATAGCCCCATTAAGGTTTAATTTTACTCGATGCATCTCATCAATTTCGTTTGCACCTCGTTTCATCACAATCTTCAAATTCTCTTTAGTCTAAGTTGCCTTTTAAAATTTTCAACATATACTATCTTCAGATGATTCAAATAGGCCTTGAATCCACCTTTTTCATCATCTCTGAAATCAATGCCTCCTCAAAAGTTTATTTCCTATTGTATGCAAATTTTCATGCTTTGCTCGCATCAAAATCATATTCCCTTTCACTAGATAATCTTTAATTTACAATTTCACAATTAATCAAAACAATCGTTAAAGTTATGTAATGTTGGCTCAGATTTAGGTTGCCCAAGAAAAATGAAAGTGTAGTTAATTCAAAGAAACCGAAACTTTCGAAAGTGAACGAAAATTCGAAATTGTAACTTCACACCGCTATTAAATAAATCCTTTGCAATTTTCTTCTCAAAGGAATCCATGCCATTTCTTAATTATTGGAATTTTGTAAGGTATTATTTAAACTTTTAATTGTGTTGGTATGAATTAATTAGACATAAATTAAGTAGGATAATGAATAAAAATTATTATTTATTTAATTTAAGTTATATTCTTGTCAATATTTTTTAAATACAAAATCAATGTTCAAAGTTTTATATAATTATATTTTTTTTTACATATTCTTTTTCACTTGGAAAAATTAGAATGATTTTAGATACATAATATAAGAAAAAAATGTATAAATATGGTGTATTTAATAAATAAAAATGAGGTGACAAACATAATCTAACATGTAAAATTAAAATTAATACAATACTATTGATGCTTATATAATCGAAGAAAGAGAGATTTAACACAGGTAATTTAAAAAAAAAAAAAACCTTACATGTGTTTGTATACATGTTCCGCATACGATTATACTTTAATTTATTTATAACAAAAATGGGCTAAAACTAGTTTTGAAGCTTAATTCATTTTTCATTAGAGAAAAAAGAAATAGTTGATTGACCAAAAAATGGTACATGTTTAAAACAATTATTTTCTCCAAAAAGATAATTGTGTTCTGGTGGTTGAGAGGGTTTTAGAAAGTTGATTATATGTGTGTATATATATATATTGAATTTAGGTCTGAACAAAGTATAAAAAAGGAGATTTCAAATATTTAATTTGCGAGTGAAATAGAAGAGGATGTGAAGAGAAGAAACCTTAGGTAAAAATGTATTGAGTTAAAAAGAATAGTAAATTATATCAATATTCGCTCAATTTTAATAAAATAATAAAATAATCACTAAATTTTAATTTAGTCACTAAATTTTAGAAAAATAACAAAACAGTCAACCACTGATATTTTCTACTACATGTCTAATGAAATAGGTGCTGTTAACTAGTTTTAACTTGTCACCTTGTCGAAAGGTCTTAAATTTTGAGGAAAAGGGGACGGATGGGCAGAAAAAAAGAAGGGAAGAGTAGGTCGAGATTAATTGAGAATTTTAGGTAAAAGGGTTGGAGGACGATTGAAATTTTCAGGGTCTTCGTTGAACAATTGCTCTAAGGTTTGACGATTGAAATTTTGGAGAACAGCGAGCGGGAGAAAAAAAACAACAACAAAAGGGAGAATGATTGAAGACAAAATTGACAAAATTTAATATGTTTTCTCCCAACAAATCCAACAATGTAAGAAACCCATGTTTGAATACCTTCGATACTGGATAGACATGTTACCAGCTTTCCAAATAGCAATCTTTTTAACAGTTTCAATGGGAAGTACAAAGTGTTTGTTAGGAGGATTAGAATGCCCACTGCCTTCTGCCGTGAACCCATAATTTGGAGCATAGAAATTAGTGGCAGTGACAATGATAGATATCCTGGGTATACACCTCTGCAAGTCGTCCACACATCTTAAATCGAAACAAGTACCGTAGATCTATCCACGTTGAAACAAAGCTTCACTTAAACTCACAATTGCCATACCGTAACCAGCGTTGACAAGATCTCCATACCCACAAGCACCGCTGACGGGATTGCGAAGATCCAATGTGGCGTAGTAAGTAGTGCGTGTAGAGTGCCAGACGGTGGACTGTGGCGTCAGTGTGGAAGAAGAGTAACGGGAAGTGATAGTAGAGATGAGTGAGAGAAGAGTTACTATTGTGGTTATAGAAAATGGGTTTCCATAGCAGCTCGCCGAAATCACGGTCGAGATCTCCATTTCTCTTCCTCATTTTTTTTTTTTTTTTTACTGTCCAGCTCAGTTAGGTTATTAAATGGGGCCGTTTTCATCATGGGATGTCAAGATAGCCATTAAACATGACATGTCAGGTTTTCGTTACAGATTACAGATGTAACATACGGATGACTGATTTGGTTTTTTTTGAGTTGTAATTTTTCAAAGTTTAACAATTATTTTATTATTTTAATCAAAGTTAAGTAGTTATTGGTGTACTTTTCCCTAAAAAGAAATACGAATATAAAGCAAAAGAGTGCAAATGAAGTTAAAAATGTTTGTTCAAATAGGAAGCATACAAAGAGATGTACAATTGTTTTATGTGTGGCTTGTCTTTTAATCTTTAAATTTGTATTTTTTATCAAATCACTCAAAAATGGATCAAAAAGTTAATGTTTGTCAACTATATTGATGTAGCATCCACATGGATTGTCACGTGAATAATATGTCAACATTTAATTAATTTTTATATTTTTAAATAATTTTAATAATTTTTAACATTAATTATTATATTTTCTAATTTATAAAATTTTAAAAAATTAATTGAATGCTAACATGTCACCATGTGTATGTCATATCAACAAAGTTAAAAAAGATATTAACTTTTTTATCTATTTTAGAGTGATTTAAAAAGAATACAAATTTAAAATTTAAATAAGTAGAAAATTAAATGAAATGCTAAAATATTTTTTTTAATCTACAAAGATTCCACATGCTAAACTAAAGATATAAGCTTTTGCAGTTCATGTACAGGATAAAGTAGTACTGAACCTCAAGCGTTGGCCTAATAGTTAGTTACTTCAAATATAATTTGAATTTGAGTCACACTAAACACGTTGTTGTTAGGGTTTATCCTTATTTTATAATTAAAAAAATAATAAAAAAGAAAAGGTTGAATGGGTAACTTTTTAATAAACAACCAAATGTAAACCTAATCTTCATTTTCAAAAGATGTAAGCATATTTGACATTAAAAAGAGTTGACTTACTCATATTCTAATAATCTTTCATCAAATCAGATTCAACCCAAAATAAAAATATAATGTAAAAATAAAACTAACTCGGGTAAAATTAGGAATAAAATTGAAAAGGTGAGATATTAAAATAAAATTATTATGAAATAAATTAATTCATTAATAAAAAAATATACTTGGCATAATAATTTATTTAGTCTATTAACTTTATAAAAAAATTATTTTAATTTTTTATTTACTTTTTCGATTCTTTTAACTCTTAAATTTGCATTATTTTTTGAATCACTCAAAATGGATGAAAAATTAGCATTTGTTAACTATGTTAATGTGACAGTATCTATGTGACAGTCTATGTGTATGTCACATTAATAGTTAATTATTTTTTAAAATAAAAGTATTTTTTTATAATTTTTTATTTTCAATTTTTAATAATTTAATTCATTCCTGATGTAACATCTGCATAACAATCTATGTGTATATCACATCAGTAAATATTGGAGTGATTTGACAAACATTGTAAATTTAAAAGTTAAAATAGACAGAAAAATAAATGGAGAACTAAAATAATTTTTTCTATAAAGTTAGAGGGTCAAATAATTCATTATACCTATATATTTTTTAAACTTTTAATGTAAGCTTTTAACTTTGTTTTTAATTAATTTAATTTTTAAATATCTCTTGAAAAAAAAAGATATAAAATTTTTAAAATATTATATAAAATTTTTAAAAAATTATATAAAATGTTTTTCCTTAACTTGAGAGCGAAGGTTAAAACAATACAATTGGTTTCCAAGGAGTAGACTTTGAATGTGAATGTCCCACACGCTTTTCAATGTGAATGTTCCACACGCTTTTGCAGTTCAAAGTAGTACTCAGCCTACAAGTTTCTAAGAGAGAAGCAAATGCAAGGCCAATTCACTTAAAAACAATAGCTTTACTCATAATCCAATAATCTCTCATCAAATCCGGTGGAACAACAACATGCTTGCTTCAACATCTTTTTCTTCTTCTTCAGCCGCTGCTGCTGATATGATCAAAGCAAGGACACACGATGTTTTTATTAGCTTCAGAGGCGAGGATATTCGTGATGGTTTCGTAAGTCATCTGTATAAAGATTTGTGTCGAAAGAATATCGACACTTTTGTAGACAGCGAGAAGCTTCGAAGAGGAGATGAAATTTCAGAGGCACTGTTGACGGCCATTCAAGGATCCAGGGTTTCAGTCATTGTTTTCTCCAAAGACTACGCTTCTTCCAAATGGTGTTTGGATGAACTTGTGAAGATCATGGACTGCAACAAATGTGTTGTTCCTGTATTTTACGGTGTAGACCCCTCAGATGTACGGAAACAAAGAGGGAATTTTGCAGATGCATTTGCAAACCATGAGGAAAATTTCAAGCATGATGTTGAAAAGGTGAAATCCTGGAGAACTGCTTTGACTTCAGCTGGCAATTTATCCGGTTGGGATTCAGAAAAGATTCGGTAATTGCAACTCCTTTTCATTAAAGTCAGTCCTTTTATCTTCTTTATATTTTATATATATATATATATATATATATTGATTTGAAACCAGAGAGATTCAAACTCTGACTTCTTTTCATTTATCCTCTTATCCCATTTCACGTTTTCATTATATTTTTTTATTTGTGCTTGTATTTTTAAATTTCATCAATTTTAGTAGAATTTAAATCCAGAATTTTCATAAAATGCAGGGCTAATCTATCTTAAAAGGACCATACTTTTGTAGACATAGAGAGCGGACACATTGTAGAAAATAAATGAAGAAATTTAGTAACATGTGAAGCATTTATATTCAACACTGTTCTTCTTTGCTTCCTTTTCCATGTTTCCTTCTTTAACTCAACTTTTTACACCTTCGTACGATTCTCTCATGTATAAAATATACTGTCCAGTCCATTGATATATTTATTTTCAAAGAAAAAAAGTTGTAATATGAGTATATAAAAAAGGTTGTAGATGGTGAAATTTTAATTATAGATATTTTTTAAAAAGTGATCATATGAATCAATTTAATTATTTATTTATGTGTTCTTTTTATTTCTTCCATAATTTGTTTCCTCATCTACATAGGCCTGACTCAACCCTGGTAGATAAAATTGTCAAAGATATATTGAAGAAATTGAATCGTGGAACTTCAAGCGCTAATTTAGAGGGTTTAGTTGGAATTGAGAGGCGGATGCAGAAAGTTTTGTCATTATTTCAAGACGGATTCCCAGATTTTCGAAAGCTAGGTATTTGGGGCATGGGAGGTACAGGCAAAACTACACTTGCCGAAGCCATTTTTCACCACGTTTTAAATGGTTTCCAAAGCTACTACTTTCTTGCAAACGTGAGAGAATCAGATGACCAAGGAACATTATCTCAATTACGTCAGACATTTATTTCGACCATATTGGAGGATGAAAATTTATATATCGATCTCTCAACTCCTACAATTGGATCAGGCTTTCTTAAGGATAGGCTTTCTAGGAAGAAGGTTTTGGTAGTTTGTGATGATGTATCAAAGTTAAGCCAACTCGAGTATTTATTCGGAGGAAACAATCGACTCGGCCCTGGAAGTCGAGTCATCGTTACAACTAGGGATAAACAAGTGCTTGTCCAGTATGGCATTGATCTAATTTATGAAATGGAGGAATTAGATGACGATGAGTCGATTAAGCTCTTTTGTCAACGTGCCTTCAAAAGCAATCATCCCACAGAATATCATCAGTTGAAGCTATCACAGATGGTTTTAAGTTTTGCTAATGGAAACCCTTTAGCTATTAAAGTTATCGGATCCTCTCTTTGTGGCAAGACACAAAGCTACCAGGAAAGTGAAGCAAAGAAACTAAAGCAAGTTCCTAAGCCGGACATTCAAAAACTGTTGAAATGGAGTTTTGATGGACTAGAATGTGAAGAGAAAGAAATGTTTCTTGACATTGCTTGTTTCTTTAAAGGGGAGGATCGAGACTTTGTAACAAGGATTATGGAAGCTTGTTATCTTTCTGCATATTCAAGAATTGAGAACCTCATTGATAAATCTCTAATATATGTTTCAGAAAATAAGATAAAAATGCATGATTTATTGCAACAGATGGGTTGGGATATCGTTTACAACGAATCACCTTCAGAGCCTGAAAGACGCAGTAGGCTGTGGATTCCTGATGACATCTATGACGTGCTAATAGAAAACAGTGTAATAGCCTTATTCATTTCCTTCACTTACGTTACCCTCACTCTTCTTTTTGTTTTAGCCTGAGTATTTGATTAAGTTGAGTCGAATCGAGTTAAAAAATTTCGAATTAGTCAAGTTGATGAATACTATTTTAATAACTGAACTTAATTTGAATTTTTTTTCGAATCGAATAGAGTTGAGTCAAAAAATTTTGAGTCAAATAGAGTCGAGTTAACGAATCCTATTATTTATACTCAATGTTGATTTATATAGACATATTATTTTTACTAATAGACGAAATATAAGATTATTTTTACTTTAAAAAATGAAAACATTTATGAAAATGACATAGTTTTGCCTCTTCTTATTCTAATTTTCGGATAACTCGAATTGTGTAATTCATATTCGGGTTAAATAAAAAATTTTGATTTTTTTATTTGGGTTAAAAAATCTCTTTTATTAAAAATTTACTTAAATTAATTCTACGTGCGCATAGCTAGTCAGACCTACGAGGAAGGATTAGGAGATTTCACTCTGATCTAAGTCTAATAGCGACTTGCAAATTCCTTTGAAATATCTGGTGAATCTGATGCCTTTGAGAATTCAACCCTATTCTCGGATAGAGATAGTATACGTTGCTCTGACAATGTACTATGTCATCATGTATTCTGATTCGACATTTAAGTAGAGAGTGAAATGTCACATTTGTTAGGATACTTGTTAAAATATTATTGGATACATATATTATCTCATAATTATCTTAAATTTGAATAACATGATTCTTATTTTGCATATATCTTGGTACCTTGTTCTGGCATACTGCTCTTGATTTTAGGGGACAAAAACACTCAAAGGCATGCTACTTGACATGTCTAGAATTCCAAAATTGGAATTATAAGCAGAAGCCTTTGTGAAGATGCGAAAACTTAAATTCCTCAAGTTCTATCTTCCTTCTACGTTGGGAAGGGTTCAAATGAAATCCAAAATCTTCCTACCTCAAGGGCTTTTATCACTTCCTAATGAGCTAAGGTACCTTTATTGGGAGGGATACCCTTTGAAAACTTTACCTACCAGTTTTGATCCAAAGAACCTAGTTGAACTTGATCTGAGAGATAGCAATGTTGAACAACTTTGGGAGGGAAAACAGGTACTCATTTTTCTTTCTTTCTTAATTTCTTTCTTTCTATATATGTTAGAATTGAACATTGATCATAGCAATGAATCGCAAAGAAAAGAAGAAAAATAAAATATACAGATTTTTACATGGAAATTCTTTCGGAGAAAAAAAACCACAAGTAAAGAAGAAGAAAATTCTATTAAAATATTTAATTTTATTAACATATCTTACTATTTTGATATATATAGAGCAATTTTTCTATTAAAATTTTGATTTGATATTTTTAATTATTGGGATCTTTATATTTTAAAACTGCTTCAAACATTTTATTATATATACTAATTTTTTATCTTTGCAATGCACAAGCTTACTATGTATGTAAGTTAATTATAATAAGTAAATTTAAATAATTTACTCTGTATATTAGCGTAAGGGATTTAAAATTATTATAAATGATTATAAAGTCATGTTGGCAATGCAATAAGTCGAATATCAACATCAACTTATTGAAAAATGTGTTTTTATTAGTGTTTATTGTTGTACAAAGTTTAGCCATTGTCTTTAGTTTTTCACTACTAAGTTTAGTCTTTAATTATTTTGTTAGTAGAGCAATGAATCTCATATTAGTTAGGAACAAAAGGAAAATAGATTATGAGTCTATGTAAGGAACATATCCAACATTGCCTAGAAAAAATAAGGGAATGGAGACTTTTTGTCTATATAATGACCTATGTTATAAGACTTATTTGCACCAACCAAAATTGGATTTTCTATTTGGCTTATTTTAATTCGTCTTCTTTTTCCTATTTTGGAGTATTGGGAGGTGTAGGTAAATATTAGTTTAGTGATGTCATGGGCCATCGTGCACATTAGAAAATAAACTTTCATAGCTACTTGAAGATTATCCTTGTTTAGTTATTGGAAGGAAATGTGGTAGTGTGGAATTACATGTCTAGGAAAGATTCTGGTAAAGGAAACGGTTGCACTTAGGAGTGTCCGTTGTGACCTATCTCTTTTTCTTGGGAACTTACCTGATGCATTGTTCATGAACTACTTTCACTATTCTAATATTTTGTTGTCAGACATTTGTTGACAAGACGACAGACCCACAAGTTGTTAGCGAAATGAATAAGCTTAATAACAATTATAATACATGGTCATCTTGCATAATGTCTTGTATGGAAGTACAAGACCTATGAGAGGTTGTTAATGGCAGTGAAATGATGCAACCGAAAGCTGAGGGTGCAAGTGGCACACTAAGAAAATGGAAAATAAAAGCTGGCAAGACAATGTTCGCCTTAAAGACAGCCATTTAAGAAGATGTGTTAGAAGTAGAACGATGCTAAAATCCTGAAGGAAGCTTGGGATATGCTCCCCAAGTTATTCTCTAAAAGGAATTATGCGAAGCTCTAACTTCTAATTTACCAATAGCACATGTTAGTAACACAATAGTTTCCCCTCAACATAATAAGATCAAGGTAACACTTCAAAACGTCTATCATATGCTAGGTATGAGAAAAAAATCTTGTTTCAGTTGCACAACTAACATCTACAGGTCATGTTGTTTTGTTTGGTCCACAAGATGTGAAAGTATACCACAATCTTGAGAATATAAAAGAGCTAATGATGAAAAGACAAAGATTAAAGGCAGTCTATGTGATGTCCACAGAAGAAATAAAGACGATGGACTTGTGACTCATGCAACTAAGTCACATCAGCTATTCTAAGATAGCTGTGATGGCGATGAGATCAATGTTGAAAGGACTCCCAAAACTTGAAGTGAGACAATATATGTGGGTTGTCAATATGGAAAAGCACATCAATTGTTGTATGAAGAGTCCAAATTTAAAGTGAAAGTACCATTAGAGTTAATCCACTTTACGTGTTTAGGCATGTTAAACAAGCCTTCATGAGTTGACGAAGTACATGATGACCTTCATTGATGATTGTTCGAGTTATTTTATGAAGAAAAAATTGAGGATCTTTGAAAGTTCAAAGAGTTTAAAGGGGTTGTGGAAGTAGAGGTTGTTAAAAGAGTCTGTTGTCTACACATTGATGACAAGGGAGAGTACATCTCAATGAGTTTCTAGGCTTCGTTCAAAAATGTCGGATATTGCATCAATTCACATGTGCTAACACTCCACAATAAAATGGTGTGGCGGAATGGAAGAGTAGGCACTTGGCCGAAATATGTCAAAGTATGCTTCATGCAAAGAATGTTCTGAGTCTTTTTAAGGCAGAAACAATGAAAACTGCAGCCTTCATGACCAATACTAGGCTTCCTTAATAAAGGTTAAGTTTTCTTTCAAGTGCAGTAACCTTTTCATGGTATGGCAAAAGACAACCAATAGTGTCTTTGTAAACAATGGAAGCAGAGTACCGTGAAGTGGAGATAATAGCTCAATAAAGCACTTGACTTTTGCAACTATTGGTGGACTTGCATTATCATTTTATTAGAGAAAGTCTTCCAAGAAGAAATCAAGCTAGAACATGTCAGACCGAAGACCAAGTTGCAGACCTGCTCTGAAAAGGCTTGTGTGGCACAAGCTCGGAAGCTTCTGTCATCAGCTGGACATGGTAGAAGTTGGTGTTAAGGGAGTGTTGAATATCAACTCCAACTTATTGGAAAATATCTTTTGCTAGTGTTTACTGTTGTACAAAGCTTAGCTATTTTCTTTAGGTTTTAGGTGCCAAGTTTGCTCTTAAGTCTTCTATTAGTAGGGTAATGAATCTCACATTGTTTAGAACAAAAAGTGAGTAAAAATCTGTGGAAAGATCATATCCCACTTTGCCTTAAAAAAAATAAGGGAAAAAGGAACTTTGAGTCTGAAGAATGGGTAACACTATATATCATCTACTATGCGTCATGAGAATACTATCCATTCAATTGTTTGTATAATAATTAGGTGACAATTAAAATTTTTTATGTTTAATAGATGGATTTGAATCAATTGATGATTATATGTGTAGTTTATTAATAACATTTTGTAAACTTTATAACTAAAAATATGATTATAAAATAATAATATATTGTAAATATCATAATAATAAACTATTTATAATTTAAATGCATATCGAAAAATAAAATAAAAAGAGATTACATATTTACTTTTATTGGTAGTATCCTTTAATTTTATTATATTTATTTATGTTTTGAAATTAATATAATATAAGATCATTTTTATTTATATTGTTATTTATATAATTGTTTTAATTATAGCTAGTGTTTAAGTTATTTTTGCATTAAAAAAAAAAAAAGGAGTTATAACATTAATTTATTAGGGTTATATATGTTTGGGGAAAAAATCGAATCCAATTAGAAACCTTTATATTACTAAACTCCATGAAATAGTTTATTATATGTATATATGTAATTTTGTTACTTTATTTGTACTTAAACTAATAATAATTAAAAATAGAGTTTACATTATATGTTAAAATTAATCAAATTTATATCTATAATTTTGATTAATTTATTTAAATTTAAAATTATTAGACCTTTTTTTATTAGAGTAAAGAAAAGAATTGTTTAAATGCAAAAATTTTAGACTTTACTTAAAAGCAATTTTTTTATAGTAAAATTATCAGTTATTTTTTAAATGAATAATTTTATTGATGGGTCATATATTAGTTTAATTTTTTAAGAAATTTATAATTATGAGCCATTTATGATGAGGGTGAAAAAAATTATAAAATAATAATATATGACAAATAACATAATAAAAAACAATTTATAATTTAAACGCATATAGAAAAATAAAATAAAAAAGATTATATATTTACTTTTATTGATATTATATTTATTTATAATTTGAAATTAATATAATATAAGATATTTTTATTTTTATTTAAGTGTGGGACACGTGTTATAAAATTAATAAGTATTTATTATTTTTATGAAATTTTAATTATTTGAAGTTGAAAAATAATGAGCCTATGAAGGAAGCACCATAATTTCAATTTTATCTTAATTTGAGCTTGAATTTTAAAAGGGAACCTAATCTAGATTAAACCAAAATTTGAGGGATGAGTTGGAATGAAGCGCAAACTTTTTGGTTCTAATTCTCAAATTAATTACACCTTAATTATACCATTTTGAAGATAGTTCAATCTTTTGTTGTAATGTGATGATTATTTTGGTCATATCTGTTGCATTGGTGTTCTTCAATGTATAGAAATTTATCAAACAGTTTGATGCTTGCAGGATTTAGTAAATTTGAAGGTGATGAATCTCAACAATTCTAAGAACCTTGTAAGAATCCCGGATCTCTCAAGCGCCATAAATCTAGAAAAGATAAACCTTTGCGGGTGTTTTAACTTGCGTGAGCTTCCTTCATCCCTTCAACATCTGGAGAAGCTAACTCTTTTGGATTTCAGTTATTGTAAAAGTATTAGATCTCTGCCTAGCTTTTATAAAGCCACGTCCCTCACCAAACTTCATCTTAGTGGCTGCTCAAATCTGCTTCGTTTTCCAGAGAGGTTTCATCGAATGTAACAGAGCTATGGCTAGGTGGAAGTGGAACTGCAATTGAAGAAGTTCCTTCCTCCATCGAATGTCTCTCTAATCTTCGTTTATTGGACCTACGGGGTTGCAGGAGGCTTAAATCTCTCCCCACAAGTATTCACAAATTGAAATCCCTTGAGAAATTCAATCTTAGAGATTGCTCAAGATTGGAGACCTTTCCAGAAATCTTGGACATCATGAAGAGGTTGAGAGATCTTGATTTAAGCGGAACAGTTTTGAAGGAATTACCATCGTCAATTGATAATCTTATCCGTCTTAAGAATTTGAGATTGAACAACTGTGAAAACCTTATTTGCCTTCCTGATAGCCTTTATAAATCGAAATCTCTTTTGCATCTTATTCTTTGTGGTAGTTCAAATCTAGTCGTAAAAAACTTGTTTATTGCCATTGGAAGCAGACCAGTGAAGCAGAAACATCTCCCTAGGTTATCCTCTGGGTTATCCTCGTTAAAGAAGTTAGATTTATCTGAAAGCAATCTTGAGAACTTGCCCACAACCCTCAAACAATTTCCTTTGTTGGAAGAGTTAATCTTAAGGAAATGCAAGAGACTGAAATCATTACCAGAGCTTCCACCAAGCCTGGTATATTTAGATGCACATGACTGTTCTTCATTAGAGGATGTCTCAAGCATTAAAAAGCTTTTTGAGCAAGAACTGTTTTGTGAGGATGGATCGAATCGATTCTTGCAGTTGAAATTTAGCAACTGCTTCAAACTGGGTGAGAAATGTGTGGGGAATGATATAGATCCATATGACAGCACTTCAGTAGAGGAACCCTCAAGCATTAAGAATCTTTTGAAGCAAGTAGTGTCTTGTAAATCCTTGGGTTGCTATTTACCAACTGTTTCCAACTGGATCAGAAAGCTGTGAGAAGTCCTGAAACCCCAAAGTTGGAGATGCCATTTAAGCATATGGTCATTGCATTAACAGATCATCATCAGGTCAGTTTCTTCTTCTCTATATATCTTCAATCTGGTAGATATCTATGTTCTGAATAATCAATCATGTTTCTAATAATTGTAATCAAACAGGCACCTCCAGAAAGCAAAAAAAGAGCTTGCATTATTACATGCGTCCCTGGAAGTGAAATCCCGGAATGGTTTGATTTCAAAAGCTTAGGATCTTCCATAAACATCCAATTGCTTTCAGAGTGGTAGTCTAATAATAGCTGGATAAACTTTCCATGTTTCGTTGCTTCCGTTGCTATTTCTTTCCCAGACTCTTGTAATGGTATGGGGTTTCGCATTACGTCTGAATTTCATCTAAAATCCTGTAATGGCGACAGTCATGACCTTAGTTGTTCTTACTCCTTTTCGTTTGGAAGTCGATTGTCAGATCACATGTTCCTCGTATATGATGGTTTCGGTGTTAGGGAGATTGTTAAAAGTGAGGCATCAAATTAACAATCATATTTACAGTGTAGCTTCCTTTCATTTCTACCTTGATGAGTGGAATTCGTCCAAATGCAAGGTAAAACAGTGCGGAATTCATCTATTATTTTCAAATTAAGGATTCAATGATGCTTCATCCTCATGATCTATACTATATTTGAGAGCCTAAATATGTTTACAAAATATTTAACATCATACATTTTATCATTGGTTTTATTTATAATTGTAAGTGGTTTTTATTAATGTTTATTTTTCGCTCAAAATTTATATATTTTTTTCTTTTCTTTATCATTTAAACACAATTAAAAATTTAATCCATTTGTAAATTGATTTAAATATAAATAGGCTTAAATACTCATTTAGCCCCTAAATTTGTCACTTCTTCACAAGTTGATATTTATAGTTTTTTTTTTAATCCCATTTTATTAGAACTGAAATTTCATTATGTTGACAGTTTTGATTTTTTTTTTTTATAACGGTGTTAAGTCCGAGACTTGTAACATTCTTAAATTGCGTCACGTCATAAAAATAAAAAATTTTAAAAAATTAAAAAATTAAAAGGAATACTTAAAATTTTTTTCTTGGAATGAAGTTGGACATATTGTTGTCCAGGTTAATTTGTTTAAATACTTAATTTAAAAAAATTAATATTTTAATTTTAAAAAAAATTATAAATATGTAAAATATTATTAAAATTTATAAATGTATTAAATAAAATTTAAAAAGTTTAAATTTTTTTAAATATTATTAAAAATTATATCGAAATAAAATAATGGTATTAGTAAATTCATATGGGTATCAATATTTTTTAGGAAAATATTGATACTTATGTTTTGGGAGCAGTCTTCAAAATGATAAGAATTGTTTTAATCAAGTAAGATTTTAAAAACGATTTTTGAATCTTGTCAAAATTTTCTAAGTGTTCAAAGCATTTTCAAAGAGTTTGGATGTCTTAAAATGATATTTATGTTTTGAGCTTAATAAATTTTTTGTTCAAAAACAAATTTCATTCAAAAATATTCTTATTTGTTAAATTAAAATAAGTTATCAAATAAAATTAGTTTAACAATCTCCCCTTTTTGATATAACAAAACATTTTGATAAATTTATTTTTGAATTTGTTAGTCCCCTTCTTAAAGTTCAAATAAAATAAATGACTTTGATTTTTATAATTTTTTTGAATAATGATTTTTATAAAATTTGGAAACAAAGATTCTAGAGAAAATTTGGCACTTGATGTTGGCATTACAAGATTAATCATAAACATAATCAACCAAAATACCAAAAATTTACATTTCCTTCTCTTCTCCCCTTTTTGTTAAATCAAAAATCAACAAATAAAGCTTAAGAGAAACTTGTTTAGTTCAATAATGGAAATTGAGAAAGGTGAAAGAAAGAACTAACATACATGTACCAAAATAAACATTAAGTTTTAATCACAGAGATAGGAAAATGTGCAATGTAAATAAGTGAAATGCATGAGAAAAGAAAATGCCTCCTAATCTTCTTGAGGTGGAGAAGGAGGAAATTGAGACATAAGAAAAGCAATATTGTCTTCCATCCTAAATAGCCTATCATCTACACTGGTGCGAAAATCTCTAAATTCTTTGCTTAATTAAGAAAGTAATAGCACCAAAAATGACTGCAGGCATGTCGTTGGAGTGAGTCGGAGCAAAAGGTTTAGCAGATAAAGAGGCCGGTGGAGGGGCCTACTCGACTAGAGGAATATCACCATGAGCTTCTTCAAAATCTTCATTGTCAACATTTAAAGGATTATGATTGTCATCCTTAACCCAAGTTCCGGTAATAGAATCTAATTTAAAACTAGCTCGATGAAGAACATGAAAACTAATGGGTTGAAATTTAACGACCATAGGAGGATCAACATGGGTTGAGATATTTTGGCATTTAAAAATGTATGACAAGAATGTGCCAAAGGGCAAGGTGAGAGTGCTAGTAAGTTCCTTGCCAATTCACTTGGTAATAACATTAAATAAAACTAAGGCAAAACCGGGATGCCTATTGCTAAAAAAAAAATCGATCCACCAACAGTCAATAGATCGAAGAACAACATGTTCTAAATAATGGTACAAAATCTAAGTGATAATAAAATGCAAAACACGATTATAGACATCACGCTCGAAAAATATGAACGACTAACGTTCAAAATCGGATTATAAGGAACTTTCTCATTTGAAGCCTTAAATTGAGTGTTGGAAGCCCACAAAAAGATAACACGTTTTATTTCAATTTCATCAAATTAATTGAATAAAAACCCATAGATGATAAGTAGCCTAGTTAACACACAATGCGCGTTTGCTTTTGTGTTTTCATGATCCAACGGGTGAAGAGCAATTATTTTAAATTATTTTTTGGATTGGATTTTAGTTTTCTACTTAAAAATTAAAAATAAAAAACCTATAATATGTGTGGTTAACGTACAATGCAATCAAATATAAGCATAGTTGACATAAATTCTATGCCACGCATCCACAATAAAATTTGAGTCAAAAAAAAGTTAATAGTATTAAAGGATTTTTACAAAAAAAAAAAAAATGATTTAAAGATTTAATTAATTGCTTAAATTCAATTAAATTTTGAAATATTGTTTCCCGGAAAAAATTAGAATAATTTTAGATTTACGCTATAAGAAAAAACAAATATATATAATAATCTTATTGATACTATACAAAAATTTATATAAATATTGCGTGTTTAATAAATAAAAATAATATGAAATAAAACAAATCATTAATCAAAATGTTCTTTTTAAATGTATAACTAAAAAATATTATTTTAGCGCTGAATTTAATTTTTCGTCTCTTTTATCCTTTAAACTTATATTTTTGGTCAAATCATCCTAAAATGGATAGAAAAATTAATATTTATTAACTTTTCTGATGTGGCATCTACATGAATTGCCATGCGGATGACATGTTAATATTTAATTAATTTTTTAAAAATTTTAAAGTATTAAAAATATATATTTTTAATTTTTATGCTTTTTAAATAATTTAAATGATTTTAAATTCTTAAAATTTTAAAATTAATTAAATACTAGCATGTCATCTATTTGCATGCTACATCAATTATGAAGTTAAAAAAACATTAACATTTCCATCCATTTTGGAATGATCGCACAAAAAATACAAGTTTAAAAAAATAAAAAAGGTGAAAAATTAAATGGAGAATTAATTTTTTTTAAAAAGTTAGAGGGTCAAAAAAAATCATTATATATATTTTTAATTTAATAAGTTTGACTTATGCTTTTAAGAATAATAAAAGCATGGTATTTAAATTTTTTGAAAAAAAAAATTGAGGGATCAATTAAGTTTAAAACAATATATAATTGATTTTCAAAAATTATATACCCAACCTTCTAAAGTTATATAACTGTCATTGAAGTTATCAAACTGTTACATTTTTTCACTCATATGTTGACTTCTTTTAAGAGGGTGGTGCGGCATGTTCATTTAAAAGGTTAATAACTAAGGTCCAAAGCTATAATTAAAATATCAATTTGAAACTTTAAAATTTTTTCTTAATAAAATTCTATTTTTTGTAAAATTCAAGAAATATTGATTTGAATCCCTAGATGGAATTCATATTTAAGATTTATATATTGAGAAAAGATTTAGAAGTATCAAATTGATATTTTAGATATAGTTTAGGGGCTAAATTTATTAATCTTTTAAATTAACATGCCACGAAAGTTAATTGGTGAGTGATATTTCGATAACTTTAGTGGTAACTATGTAATTTCTAAAAGTAGAGTGATTGAAGTTAAGGATAAGTTTACCTAAAGCTTTAAGTGTAGCTGCCGATTACTTAGAGCCTCTTATTGTGGTAAAATCAGTCCCACACGCTTTAGCAGTTGATGTACTGTGTAAAATTGTCAAAGCTCTACTGAAATAATAATAATTTTTTGATTAGGCATTGTGAACTGAAATGAAAAGAAAAAAAATTTATACAATCTAGTAAGATTAAGTTAAGGGTAAATTACACCAATAGCCACTTAACTTTGGGATAGCTGACAAAACAGTCACCCAGGTTTCATTTCAGTCACTCAACTTTGAAAAAATAACAAAATAGTCACTAACGTTACGAAAAATGACAAATCAGTCAGCCATTAGCAGTTTTTGTCATAGGTTTAATGGCATAGCTGACGTGGCCAGTTAACTAACTGATGTAGCTAGTTAATTAGCTGATGTGGCCAGTTAACTTGCCACGTCAGATGAGTAGTCAATGGGTCAGGATGATTTTTCTTCTTTTTCTTCTCATCTTTCTCTTCATCTTCTTCTCCCCCAACCTCTTTCTCTTTATGATTCTTTTATTTTTTCTTGTTCTTCTCCTTTCTCTTCATAATCATCTTCTTCTTCTTTGTTTCTTGTAATAGTTGTTTTATAGTTAGAGATTTGTTTTTCTTGTTCTTCTCTACTCTCACTGGAATTTTAGTTTCACTGCAGAAAATTGTTGGGTTGGGCTGTAAAAACATTGGTTTCAACTGCACATTCTCATACAGACTACCAAGGCTATACATTATTATAAAGATCTAACTTAAAACAAAAGCAAAAACAGGTTTCTTGATTGAGAGTTAGTAGCGGTTTGATTTTTCTGGAATTGGGAAGCATAGGTTAAGCTCTCTGTTAGAATAGATGAATATTTTAGACAAGCTTACATCTATTTTTTAATCCAAATTGTGATTCTTCTAAAACTTAGTACAATTTACAATCTCTCAAATATCAAATCGACTTTGGATAACCCAACCCATAAACTGGTTGAGGGTGATTAGTGAGGGTTACTAAATTTTTTTACCACTTCAATATTTCCCTTGGCTGTTTAGAGTTATTGGCAGTTTATGAACATCAGTAAAAACATTGTTCCTAATAAGTTACATATTGATTTGTTAGCAGCCATGTTCTCACTCTTAGCCTATTGCAGGCAGTAAAGAATTTGTTTTCCTGTGTTAAGCCACTGCTCTTTTCGCTTATAAAGCTGGCGGAAACCTTACCACCATTATAGTTAGATCTTTGCTATTGCAGGGGTATGCTAGCAAATTGACTTGACTGGCAAGGCATGTGAGAGGAATTTGTGCTAGTTTTCACCTTTGAATATATGTTGTGTGGATATAATTGGTTGGATTTTTTCTGTTTTTTATCCTATGCAGGGTCAAAATATCATGCAATGGATCTATTAAAGATGGATTATCATGGTAACTTTTTTATTCTCTACCTTCTTATCATATTCTTAGGAAGATATAACAGCATTGTTACCTAGCTTTCAACACTCTTCTTGTTCTTCTTTGTTTTATTTTTTAGAAAGATATAACACATGTCTTCTTGTTCTTCTCTGTTTGTTTTTTCTCCACCTTCAATTTTGTTTCTTAATAAGAAATTACACCTTCTTCTTCTTCTTCTTCTTCTTCTTCTTCTTTGTTTCTTCTATTATTCTTCTTTTTCTGCTGCTCAGGGATGTTGTTTAGGGTTAAAAAGCACTGTTAAAATGCGATGCCATTTTTCTGTTACATCTGCAACTAAAAATGGTTAAAAGGACTGTTTTGTTATTTTTTTCAAAGTTGAGCGACTGAAATGAAACCTAGGTGACTGTTTTGTTAGCTGCCCCAAAGTTGAGTGACTGTTTATGTAATTTACCCTTAAGTTAATTATTTTATTATTATTTTTAGCTTATTTAAGTTTTTAATGAAATAGTAGATGATTAAAGCATGTTGTGGGTTTTTTATGCAAATAATACAAAAGAAAAAAATTTACTAAAATGGTATGAACCCAAAATTACGTACCAAAATGGTACATGTAGGGTGGTCACGCCTCTGGCAGCGGCGGCACCACCCTACTCTGCCACTGTCAGCCTCTAAAAAAAACAAATTTTGCAAAAATAAACACAGAAACTATTAAAAAAACCAAATACGAATGCATGCATGCATGCAGTGATGGGACGTGATTGCTAGTGGTCAAGGGTGTGCCAAAGGCGGCACCGAACGAGGGTGTGCCAGAGGCAGCACTGTGACAAGACTTGTGCATGTTGCATATTTGGCGTTTCTGGTGTTTAGGGACCATATATGGTCCCTTAAACATTTCCAGCAGCTGCAAAGGAAGGAAGAAAGATTTGGAAAGGAGAAGAAGAAGAAGAAGAAGGAGGAGGATGGCAGCGCCGAAAAAAAAGAAAGAAAGAAAGAAAGGGGAGAGAAAAGAGAAAGAAAGAGAAGGAAAAAAAAAAGGTATAAATAAATTTTTTTTAAAATGATGTATATATTTTTTTGTTAGTTAGTTTAGTTTAGGGTTTTTGTTTAGTTTATTTTGTTTAAATAAGGTATATAATGTGTTTTGTATTTAAAATGATGTATATATGTAAATGGTTTATTTTCTTGTTAGTTAGTTTAGTTTAGGGTTTTTGTTTAGTTTATTTTGTTTAAATAAGGAATATAATTTTTTTAATGATGTTTATATATAGTGTTTATTTTTTTGTTGTTAGTTTGTTTAGGGTTTTTTTGTTTAGTTTATTTTTTTTAATAAGGAATATAATTTTTTTTAATGATTTTTTTTGTTAGTTTAGTTTAGGGTTTTTGTTTAGTTTATTTTGTTTAAATAAGGTATATAATTTTGTATTTAAAATGATGTATATATGTATATTGTTTATTTTTTGTTAGTTAGTTTAGTTGAGGGTTTTTGTTTAGTTTATTTTTTTAATAAGGAATATAATTTTTTTTAATGATGTTTATATATATTGTTTATTTTTTTGTTGTTAGTTTAGTTTAGGGTTTTTATTTAGTTTTTTTTTAATAAAGTATATAATTTTGTATTTAAAATGATGTATATATGTATATTGTTTATTTTTTTGTTTGTTAGTTAGTTTAGTTTGGGGTTTTTGTTTAGTTTATTTTTTTAATAAGCAATATAATTTTTTTAATGATGTTTATATATATTGTTTATTTTTTTGTTGTTAGTTTAGTTTAGGGTTTTTGTTTAGTTTATTTTTTAAATAAAGAATATAATTTTTTAATGATGTTTATATATTGTTTATTTTTTTGTTGTTAGTTAGCTTATTTATTTTTTAAATAAAATATAAATTTGCAGTCCAATGATGGAAATTTTAGAATATAATTTCTAGCTGAATTAACCGTTAGTGAGCTTGAAATTTATCTAGTCGAATGTGTTATATTCGCTGTCCAATTTGCTGTTCTTTATAGTAATATATTGAGTTAACATCTAGTGTCTTAGTTAATGTTTGAACATAATAATGTTGTTCAATGTGTATAAAAAGTGGACTATTTTGTGCATAATGGGGTGGTGAGAAATGTACTAAAATATTGTTCGAAATTGTATGTCTAATTATTATTCGAAACTTAATATTTAATTTGCTATTGTCTAAGAATAAATATTAAATTTTTTCTTAATTTCGTACATATTACATGAGTGTATGCATATTGTATAAGTGTTATTATTATTAGTTTCAAATAGTACATTTTATTATTTATTATATGTTATTTTTAACCACAAACCTACAGATGTATTTCATATTTGTTACTAACTAACATAATAATTAGGGTTTTTGTTATTTTGTTACTTATTTTGTTATTATTATTATTATTAAACCAATTTCTATTTTGCTATTATTTTGTTATTTTGTTATTATTATTATATATTGATTTTTATTGCTTGTGTTTTGTTTTTGTTATATGATTTTTATATTCCTATTTTTTGAGTAATTTAATATAAATTTCTTTTTTTTATGTAGGTAAAAAATTAAATATTTGAGACGTCAATGGCTCCATTAATTAATTAAGATCCTCACATATCTGACACAACTAATGATATGGTAATGTATTGTTATTTATTAATCATGGGTTATATTAAAAAATAGCTATAATTTAAGGAAATAAATTTTGTTATTATAATTTTTTTTTTTGTGATTTAACACTGTCAGGGCTCATACCGTGTATTAAGGGGCTAGGTGAATGGCTTAGGATATTCCCCGGATGAACGACTGATGCCCTACTTAGAGCAAGTTGGATTCAGGTCAGTAGCACGAATCCAGACGTTTGATCTGCGATATGATTTAATATCCGCACTAGTCGAGCATTGGCACCCGGAGACCCACACTTTTCATTTCCCCTATGGAGAGTGCACAATCACTCTAGAGGATGTTGCACTGTAACTTGGGCTCCCAATCAACGGTAGCCCTGTAACAGGCGTCAGTGTGGTAGCTGACCCATTTGCACTTTGTCATAGCCTACTAGGAGTCTCGCCCGGCGATGATGAGGAAAATTTTACGGGCTTGAAATTTACATGGCTAAAAGCGAGGTTTGAGCACTTATCAGCTAATGCCACTGAAGTCGAGTTGATATGCGCTACTCGAGCATACATTATGCACATCATAGGGGGTGTACTGATGCTCAATGCAAACAATAATAGGGTTCATATCATGTACTTACCTTTATTAGCTGATTTAAGCAATGCTTACTCTTATAGTTGGGGCTCCGCAGTCCTGGCTGTGTTGTACCGTGAGCTTTGTCCAACTGCCGTAGACATAGGCGGGTGCCTTACATTATTGCAGTCGTGGGCTCTATATCGGATGCCATTCTTGGCATTAGTTTGTCACCAACCATATGTATATCCACTAGTAAACAGGTGATAAAATATAACTTGTTATTAATTGCCAGTTTCTTAATAATGATATTATTGTAACGATTCTATATTGACTTGAAATTTGTTTTTGTAGATGGAGTATTTATCCGAGTATCAGGAGGTCGTACAATATCCTGATATATCTCCTTATGATTGAACAACATGCCAGGGAAAGGGTAAGCTATTCAAATACTCGTGACATGTTATTTTGTATAACTTACTTACATCATATTAAATTTTAACAATGTTATTAATCGTGTAGTTTATATGAATGCCATATCATAGACCAGAAATTATAGCCATTATACCCTCGCCTGCCTACATTTACTCTTATATGTGGTGCACTAACGTACTAATTATCAATTTCAATGTAGTTGAGTGGTACCATGGGGATCGAGTGCTGCGACAGTTTGGTTGCATACAATATATCCCAGATCCGCCATGCGAGGTAGGAGAGGTTCACGGCATGAATAGAAGAGGGAAACTGGGATTGCATTTGTAATGCCCCCAACCCGAATCCGTCACCGGAATAGAGTTACGGAGCATTACCGGAGTTACTAATTTATTTATCAGATATTTTATTTCATCTAGCATTCATATTTAGAACCAATTAAAATCAAACATATTGTCCCCTAAACGTACTTATTTTTCTCGACATGCTTTACTTAAATTTTATTACTCGTCTCAGTATGCTTAATTTTTTTTTCTTGTATCATCGTATCAAAAATAATCACATATTTACATGTCAAGATGAATATCATTTTCTTGCCATTTTGTCATAACCTTAAATCAAGTAATTCACTATATCAAGATTTCATGTATTTAAAAATACAATTCAAGCTACACTAATTTACCTCGTTGCTTGTTTATGTTTATAATTTCACTAATCCGATATCTTTTCTTTTCCACGTTTAAGTCTCGTATTTTAGTTGCACGAATCTTTATAAATAAATTTAATCATCATTTTCATTCATTTCATATTCTAATGCATTTAATTATTGCTCTAGGCAAAATTTCTATTTTACCCTTAAAACTTTTAATTAATTACAATTTCATCCTTGATTCAGAAAAATAAAATTATTGTCATTTAATCCTTGTTTTCAACCATTATTCTTATACATATTGATAAGAGCCCATGAATTTTATGAAATATCAGAATTTTCCATAATCTCAACACTTTTCAATTTAATCCCTAAAACAAGTTTTCATCTGATCTTGATCTAAATTAATATTTTCATTCAATTTTATAGTTTATATAATAAAATAATCCATTACATGCAATTTGATCATTTTTGACATTTTTTACAAAATCACCCATAAAGTTCTACTTTTATTCAATTTAGTCCCTGAGCCTAAAACATGCAAATTAGCCATGCTAGTTGAATATTCATACATATTTTCCTCCTCCTCCTCTCCATTCCACATCCTTAATTTATATAATATGCTTATAAGTAACATTATCAATAATTTCACTATTTACTTATATGTGAACATTCAAGCTGTCCACCTGCGTCATAGTCACTAAATTATTTATATCTTGAGCTACAGAACTCAAAATTAAGATCCGTTAATTTTCCATGAAACTAGACTCACATATATTCTTACCATAAAATTTTCAGAATTTTTGGTTTATCCAATAAGTACAATTTATTCTTTAAATTTACCCTTGTTCTGCTGTATGACAGTTCCGACCTTTCTTTACTAAAATTTAATTATCTCCTCGTACAGGACTCGGATGATGTTTCCGCTTGTTTCTATTGAAAATAGACTCATTTTTTATTTTAAACACATAAATTTAAATCCCTAATTATTTTTATACAATTTTTTGTGATTTTCCAAAATCAAAACAGAGGATCCCGAAATCATTTTGAACCAGTTTCACAAAAATATAAATATCTCAGAATACAGAATTCATTGACTTGTTCTGTTTCTTTTATATGAAAATAGACTCAACAAGATTTAATTTCATATCTCACTCAACTCCTAATTCAGTTTCTACCATTTTTGGTGATTTTTCAAATTTAGCTTACTGCTGCTATCCAAAACTGTTTTAGTGCAAGATATTAATTATTAAGTTTATATCACCCTTATTTTCTTTCTCTACACCATTTCCCATCACTTTATCTTATTTTCTCTTCACTACCATATCAAGAACATAGAATCATATATAATAAAACTCTACATTAACATCATTTACATGCTTTTTCAATAATATTAAACTTAAAAATACATGGAAATCTTGATGTTCTTACCTTGTTTTAGTGTTTCCAAACTTTAACTTCACTTTCTCTCTCCTCCAGCTTCTATTTCTTGAATCCAACTTGATATTCTAACTCCTCATAGTCTCCTTAACATTTTTCTCCTTCGGTAGCTATGGAAATTCTTTTGATTTCTAGGTGAAAATGGTGAATTTTTTTGGTGGAAGGACCAAATTGTAAAGAACGCAAAACTTTCTTTCTTTCTCTCTTCCTTTCACGTTGGTGCATGAAAAATGGTGGCTTCTTCTCCTTTTTTTTCCACACACACACACACACACACATATATACACACTAAATAAAATAATAAAATAATAAAATATCTTATTAAAATATTAATAAAGTAATATTTATCTTATTAAATAATTATAAAATATCATCACACATCATTACCTTCTAGATTTCTCTCTCCTTCTTAATTGACCATTTTGCCCTTTATGATCTTTTAAAATTCCATTCTTGAGTCATCACTTAATTTGGTAAAATTACGATTTAGTCCCTCATAATTCTTTCTCCTATTCAATTTGGTCCTAATTCATCAATTTTCCTTAGTTTCTAGATTATTCCATCCTTAAAATATTTGCACTATTGGTCCTTCAACTTTTCCATATTTACACTTTAACCCCTTAAATTTTAAGTATTTACTCTTGGGCCACAAGACTTTTCTCACTTTTACGATTTAGTCCTTTCTTGGATTAATATGTCATAATCACTTCCTACATAGATTTTGTTGATATAGCTCAAAATTTCTCTTTTTATTTCTTTATTTTACTATATCAAGGATAGAAATTTTCGGGATATTACAGCATTAGGGGGTTAAACACCGGAGATTTGTTGCAGTGTGGAATCATCGGATGGCTCGAATACCTCGAATGGATATGACTTCCGATTTGCAACCTCTGTTACAGTACGTACAGTGGTACTCCAGTATGGGAAAGCCATATATACTTGGAGGGCAGTCGGCTGTAGTCCCCCAAGCATGCAGCGACATGGGACATATGAGCCAATGGTCAATATAGAGGACGAACCAGTAGCAGATCCTGATCCTGAGCCGGAGCTCGAGCAATCACATTCACATTCGGATGCACATTCGTATCATCCAGATATGTCGAGCAATGACTATTTCTCGGGCTCGTCAGGGGGTGGATACCATTACGGGTTTGATATATTTAGACATGGGACATATGAGCCAATGGTCAATATAGAGGACGAACCAGTAGCAGATCCTGATCCTGAGCCGGAGCTCGAGCAATCACATTCACATTCGGATGCACATTCGTATCATCCAGATATGTCGAGCAATGACTATTTCTCGGGCTCGTCAGGGGGTGGATACCATTACGGGTTTGATATATTTAGATCGTACCCACTACAGTACAACACTCTTGGCCCGTATCCATCGCAGTACAGTACTCCTGGCTCATATCCACTGCATCATGGCACTGCTTTCAACTCAAGTTCATCGATACCATTCGAGCTACATGATTTTTCTGCCATGTTTAGCACACCCCCACCTGGGCCTAAAGAGGATGTTGGTCGTCGCGAGCACCTATAACGTGAACGTCGACCTCCACAGAGGTATACCCCTAGGACTACACAATCGAACCATCAATTTTAGGGGTTAATTGCGGTTTTGATATTACTCTAGTTTGTATTATTTTATATAACAATGTTTGTACTTGATTGTCTAAATATAATTAGATTTATTGGAACTTTAAAATTTGTAACAAATTTTACCATAACGCACAGTAGATTAATTTAGAGATTATAACTTTAAAACACTAATACACGTTACAACTGTAATAACCCATATTTTAGCGATTTCAGAAATAGTAGTTTGAGACCACCGAATAATGTAATATTTTATTACTAATTACATAGTGTCAATAATGTAATATTCAAATTTCGTTAGAAAAATTTTGACGATTGGGTGCTTAATTAAATAAAAAAGGGCTAAGAGTGCAAATACTTTAAAGGTGGAATCATCTAGAAACTAAGGAAACTTGATGAATTAGGGCCAAATTGAATAGGTGAAGAATTATGAGGGACTAAATTACAAATTTACCAATTTCACCAAATTTTCATTGACATTTAATATTATTGAAAAAGCATGGAAATGATGTGTTTCTTTATATTGTTAAATACGTTACAACTTAAGCTGAATTTCCACTCGATCGTGGCGATTGTCCAACATGATAGTTTTGTTGCGGGCATTTATTCCGATTATGACCAACTAACTTGCATAATCCATAACGCTTACTGTTAGATTTTTCCATAATGTCTATTTTGTTACAGATTCTGGATGATTGCGGATGACCTCTTGGATTTCTGCGTAGTTCTCTGTCTGGGACAAGCTCGAAAGTCGTTGGAGGCCCCTCCCACGTAGACAGGTCATGTAGGATGGGAAACTCATTTTCCCAGACACGTAATGTGCGCTCGAGCGTTTACACATCATCGATAAATTGTTCAACATTAAGGTTCACTTTAGCACACGTTGCTACGACATGCACACATAGATAATGAAGTGTTTTGAACCTCCTACATTTGCACCGTCCGTTTCGGAGATTAACTCCATAGGACCTAGGAGGTATACTGGGTCAACGAGCGATGGTCTCCGTAACTCGAAACATTTAAGGCATCGTGAATATATTTTTATATTCATCGACCTCACTATCTGACGGTTTGCAACTATTGCGTCCCTGACATCTTCGACAAACACGTGTCCTGCCTTCATTTGGTCGACTTGTTACTGACCCATTCTTAGCATCAAGGTAGCCAACCTGTAAAATGTAACCGAGAAGACAGATGCAATCGGAAGATGTAGTGTTTTCAACAACATAGTGTTGACCCCCTCCACTAAGTTTGTAGTCATTGGACCATAATGGAAGCCCTCGTCAAAACTTTAAGCCTATTGTCACGACTCCATTGTATCTAACCACTATCGGAAAGATATGTTCGTTTGACCCTCCATGTCATTCTCAAGTTGAATCATTCTTTGGCAGAAAATATGTAGCTCTAACTCGTACGCTGTATCCGTATTAAGAAAAGAAAAGTTCCAGTAACTCGATAACATAAAACATTACAATTTATATTGAAAAGATAATGTTATCATTTACCCATTACCACTACTTGTCTCTTCTAGTCTACATTCTTATAATCTAGATAGAAGTTAGCCGCAATGTGATGAATGTAGTAAACGGATCTTTATGGCACACCGGAGTGCCTAATTACAACAATTAAACCTTTCCTGCTATTAGAGATGATACAAATATTATCGTTGCTAACAACATACCTCCGCAGGTTGGTAAGAAAGAATTTTCAAGATTCCAAGTTCTCCTTATCTACGATGGCAAATGCTATTGGGAGCATGTTTTTATTGTCCTCTTGAACAACCACAAGAAGTAAAATCTGTGTATATTTTCCATATAGCCAGGTCCCATCCACCTGTACAAACGGCTTGTAGTAGGGAAATGCCTGCACACATGAATCACAAGTCCAGAACATTTGATGGAAAATTCTTTTCCCCTGTTGTTATTGGTCGTTCAGGCCGTAATAAGGTCTTGTCTATAACTCAATCACAGTTTCTGATACGTACTCCCGCATAGCAGCTATCCATCCCTGTATCTTGTTATACGACGAATCGTAATCCCTATACAATTACTCCATTGCCATCTGTTTAGCTATCCACGCATTTTGATATGACACTCAATACTGGAATCGTACTTGCATTTCGGTAATCAGTACCAAAACTTTAATGGTCAACATGTCCTTCACCATTGGCATGATACACGTATAAATAGTTTTGGAATCAAGTTTTCGATGATCTTCTGTCATACGTGTTGATATGCATGTATGAGGCCCAACAAATTTTCGTATCTCCCACATCTGCGAATTTTGAATGAATGCAGCTCGTACCCGCCAATTGCAGCCTTCCTCTGCCTTCCAACACTCCCTAATAAATACTATCGGTTTAGACACTGCGATTTTATAATCCACTGATATATTCATGTTATACCGTTTAATAGTAAATAAGCACTCTTCTTTACTTTCGAATCTCTGGCCTACGAATAACTCCTCATGATCAAAATTTATGGCCAGCCGGTGAGCAAGAAGTATTTTAAGGTACTCTGAAAACTCAGCTTCATACGCTGTATCGGGGTCTATGAGCGATATCTGTGGCCCAAGATTATTGTGTACACAATATGTCGTATCTGATTCCCAACCAAAGACGCGTTAATGTTTCCATCACCATTCACATCTTCATCGTCAATATCATCAGATACATCGTCCACATCAAGATCACTCTCACTATCGACCTCTTGATCACAATAATCACTACTATCATATCCATCATCACCAGCACATCAATATAAGGTGTAATATTAAGATCGATATCAATCCCACATATAGTTGATTTGCTATCAATGTACGATATTGGAGCCACCATGCATGGTTCTTAAGCTCCATGTTCTTCACCATATGCATTGATATCTTCATTTTGCTCCATACTGGCTAACTCAGCAAATAAGTGAATCGGTGCATTTTTGTTACTCCCATTCCCACAGTAAAGAGCGATCATTATCTCCACATCTTCGTTGTCTACAAGTTCCATTTCGATGAATTTGATCGGATCTGTTGAAACTGGAAACTTGTAGAAAATTCTCGAAATCTTTCTCCCACAACGTCTAACAATTTTTGCATTAATCCTTCCCTTCATATCATCCAACGAGACATTTCTATTAAATCTCATTGCTATTTGTTGTCGACATTCAAATATGCATCCAATGGTTGTTATCAAGATGATTCCATCGAAATGAACGCATAGAAAAAACTGATCATCCATCTTCAATATTCAATCTGTTAAAAAATAAGCAAAATTTCTCAAAACAATTTCGAACAGTAAATAAATTACTTAAATAAAAAAATTAATGTTTCAATATGCAATTTTTTTCATTCATAAGCTCATACTATTTCAGTTATCATTTTGTACATGAACAACTCTTATCTTTACATTTAACCACTTAAATTCAGTTCTACGTTTTTTTTCCATCTCCGATCCTGCATCTTCCTTTGGGAAATACTGTACAATCCAATTTAGAAATTCTTGATTCTCTTCATATTGATCTTCTACAATCTAATTTGAAAATTCCTTGGGATCTTCTTCCTCTTCAATCTTTATAACGGGTATTGAATTTAAAAATTCTCTTGGTAATTTCCTAACATCTAATTTATCCATCCATGGTATGTCAAACTCACTTTGCTTCCCAGTCAACTTTCGTGAGCCTATACTTTGCCTCGCTGTTTTCCTAGCTCCATAAGAGGTTATAAACTTCACAAAGCATATAACTAGATTCCAATAGGTTCGTGGTACCAATGTCCTCCAAAGTTCGTCTAAAATGATTTGATGGTCCCGTTTTATTAATGTTCCTCTACGGGTTAAGTATTGCACTTTATTCTTCCTAATCATTTCATGACCTTTCCATAACACTTCTTGCATCTTTTTATTTATTGTAATAAGGTGTTGAATAATGTCTTCTTCTGGTTTCATTCTGTAGTCTTGCACTTCTCTCATCATCATATCAGCTTTCTCCCTTTGTGCTAAAGTTATTATATCATTACGCAATACCAAATATGTTGCCATCTCTAATAATATCTATAGCAGAAATATTTTCAATTTTTTATCACTATTTAAGAATTACATTAAAATAGTTTTAGTAACATAAAAACTTTCAAATATATTAAAAAAATTAAAACATAACATTCACAATAAACAAATAATTAATCTAAACACAAAACTTACTAACAAATCAGAATAAACAAACAATATAACTTTAAAACAAAACATAAAAATAACAAAAACTATAATTAGGGTTATTTACTAGGTTATTTACTAACAATATTAATAATACTAACTAAAATAATAATTAAGGTTTTATTAACAATAACAATTAACAATAATAATAATAATAGTTATGTTTTTTTACTAACAATAATAATACTAACTAAAATAATAATTACGGTTTTACTAACAATAATTGTTAACAATAATAATAATAATAGTTTTTTTACTAACAATATTAATAACTAACAATAATAATTAGGATTTTTACTAATCCTAATAACAAACATATTATTTTTTACTAAAAATAATACTAACTAACAATAATAATTACGGTTTTACTAAAAATAATTACTAACAACTGTAAAAACTAACAATCATACTAATTAAAATAATAATTAGGATTTTTACTAATCCTAATAACTAAAAATAAATAATATTATAATATTGGTTTTTTTTACTAACAACAATAATACTAATTAACAATAATAATAACCAAACCGTAAAAATTAACAATAGTAATACTGAGTTTTAGGGTTTTTACTAATCCTAATAACTAAACCAACAACAAAAAACAATAAAAAACATACAAAAAAATAATAATCCATTATTTTTAAAATAAATACCTTATTTTTTCTATTTTTTTCTTCTCTTTCTTTCTCCTTTCTCTTCTCTATTTTCTTTCTCTCCTTTTTTTTCTGGCGCCGTCCTGCTCCTCCTCTCCTTCTTCTTCTCTTCATTCCTAGCTGCTGCATCTGAAAACCCTAAAACCTACCTCAAATAAATATCGCTTCGGTGCCGCCTCTGCTAAGGACAGGTTCAATGTCGCCTCTGGCACACCCACGTTTGATGCCGCCTCTAGCACACCTTCGACCACTGGCAGTCACGTCCCATCACTGCATGCATGCATTCGTATTTGGTTTTTTTAACAATTTTTGTATTGTTTTTGCAGAATTTATTTCTTTTAGAGGCTGACAGTGGCAGAATAGAGTGGTGCTGCCTCTACCAGAGGCGTGACCACCCTACATGTACCATTTTGGTACATAATTTTGGGTTCATACCATTTTAGTAATTTTTTTTTTCTTTTGTATTATTTGCATAAAAAACCCGCATGTTTGTTGGGAGGGTGAAGTTTTTAATGAAGTTTGGAACACACTCGGTAATAGAACAATAGCTTTACTGATAATCCAAAAATCTTTCATCAGATCCGGCGGGATAGCAAGATGCTTCCTTCACCACCTTCTTCTGCTGCTGCTGCTACTGCTGCTGATATGATCAAGGCAAGCACATACGATGTTTTCCTTAGCTTCAGAGGTGAGGATACTCGTGATTGTTTCGTAAGTCATCTGAATAAAGATTTGCGTCGAAAAGGTATCGAAACTTTTATAGACCATGAGGAGCTTCGAAAAGGAGATGAAATTTCAGGGGCACTGTTGACGGCCATTCAAGGATCCAGGGTTTCAGTCGTTGTTTTCTCCAAAGACTACGCTTCTTCCAAATGGTGCTTGAATGAGCTGGTCAAGATCATGGACTGCAACAAATGGGTTGTTCCTGTATTTTACCGTGTAGACCCAAGAGATGTACGGAACCAAACAGGGAGTTTTGCAGATGCATTTGCAAAGCATGAAGAAAATTTCAAGCATGAGCCAGAAAAGGTGAAAACCTGGAGAAGTGCTTTGACTGCAGCTGGCAAATTATCCGGTTGGAATTCACAAGTCACTCGGTAATTGCAACTCCTTTTCTTTACATTCAATCCTTTTTTTAAATATATGCATACTTTGATTTGGAAGCACAGAGAGTAAACAGACTTTTGTTTCAAGCAGTGATTCATTTATGCTACTCAGATTCGAGTTGAGGGGCAGATATATACTTGATATGAAAGACCTAACTTTTCCCTTTAATTTTTTTTTTTTTTGTCATATATTGAAGGGCCATAATTTTGTAGGCATAGAGAAAAAAAAATGAGAAGAATCTGTTCTTGAACAATGTTATTGTTTGTTGCGTTTTCTATACCTTCATACCATTCTCTTTAACTCAAAGTTCATGACACCTTCATACCATTCTCTCATGTATAAAATCTATTGATATATTTTTTTTCAAAGAAAAAAGTTATAATTTGAGTATTTTAAAAGGGGTGTAGATAGTGAAATTTGAATTCTACATCTGTATTTGAATGTCTTCTTTTTATATGTCACCCTATGAATCAATTGAGGATTCACTTTATCATTTTTATTTATTTACTTCTGTTTCCTTTTTATTTCTCCTGTAATTTGTTTCTTCTTTTAATATATAGGCCTGACTCAACTCTGGTAGATAAAATTGTCGAAGATGTAGTGGAGAAATTGAATCGTGGAACCTCAAGCGCTAATTTAAAGGGTTTAGTTGGAATTGAAAGGCGGATGCAGGAAGTTTTGTCATTATTTCAAGACGGATTCCCAGATTTTCGAATGCTAGGCATTTGGGGTAAGGGAGGTATAGGCAAAACTACACTTGCCGACGCCATTTATCACCATGTTTCAAATGATTTCCAAAGCTGCTGCTTTCTTGCAGACGTGAGAGAACATGATGAACAAAGAGAATTATTAAAATTGCGTAAGGAATTTCATTCAACTATATTCGAAGATGAAAATTTATCTATCTCAACGCCCACAATCGGATCAGGCTTTCTTAAGGACAGGCTTTCCAAGAAGAAGGTTCTGATAGTTTGTGATGACGTGTCAAAGTTAAGACAACTGGAGTTTTTATTTGGAGGAATCGATCAGTTCGGCCCTGGAAGTCGAGTCATTGTTACCACTAGATATAAACAAGTGCTTGTCCAACGTGGCATTGATCTCATATATGAAGTGAAGGAATTAGATGAAGATGAATCTGTTCAGCTCTTCTGTCAATGTGCTTTCAAAAGTAATAATCCTATGGAATATCAGTTGAAGCTATCAAAGATGGTTTTAAGTGTTGCTAATGGAAACCCTTTAGCTATTAGACTTATCGGATCCTCTCTTTACGGCAAGACCAAAAGCTACCAGGAAAGTGAAGTAAGGAAATTCAAGCTCATCCAAACAATGATCAGGCCACTAAAATGGTTTATTACATTTTATCTAAAGCTCATCCAAACAATGATCAGGCCACTAAAATGGCTAAGAAAGTTTATGCCAAATTTGAAGCTGATTTCAGCTCCAAGAAGATTTCTGAAAGGTAAGCTTGCGGCTCTCAGCAGCTTGCATATTTGTTCTTATTGATGTCACAAGTAGTATTTGTATTGTTGCCAATGATTTTAGTGTTGAAGTAATGCTTTGATTTTCTGCATCCGTGTTCCAAAACTTTGCAAAAGAAAAATTAGGTGCAACTTTGAAAGTAGCACCCTCAGGAATTGGCGTTTGACTTTTCTGATGTCGCTTTCTGATATTCTAAAACTGTGCTTCACTTAGGTGCTGCAAATTTGACATACACGGTCCTGAACCAAATTTTTGGGAAGAGTTAGAGTTGAGGATTATGGATTCTGTCAAAAATACATTGGATAGACGAATACAATTCTATGAGGATGAGATACGCAAGCTTAGTGAACAACGATTCATGCCGATTTGGAACTTCTGTAATTTTTTCATTCTGAAGGTTTGGTCCTCTTCTGAAAGTAATGCAGTCATGGCTGATATTGATCCGGGGATAAACTTTATGATTTTCCACTCTTTTGTGTTACTCAGCTTCATTTTTATCTTAAACATATAACATATCCTTTTCTGGTTTCTATCTCTGGAAATTGTAAGAGAAAAGGCGAACTTGGCCAAATCTTTTTTGCTGTTTAATTAATATAAATCCTTATTAACTATCACATTAGTTTACATATCCCAAATAAAAAACAGATTATTTTAACCTTGGACGTTAGTGCTTCATTTTTCTTTTTCTTTGGAAAGCTTGGCTTTTATGTTTCAGATTGCTCATCTTCACGAGGATGCCTTACGTGAATATGATGAACTAGAATTGTGCTACTTGGAAACAGGTACGAATAATATATATATGTTCCTATGCGTTAAATACCCATTTTGTTTTGTTTTAACTTTTCTACTCCATATTCTCTTTTTCTGTTTATGTTTCCAATCTGCACTGTGATTTTGGCACATGCCTATTTTTAAGTTTCTCTTGTAACACTTGAAAACAATAAAGTTGAGCCTGATAAACTATTTGGCTTCTACTAAATAAGGGTGGGTAGTTAGGTAACCATTCAATGCATACAAGCTTATAAATAACTATTCTTTATATAGTGTTTAACTTTTTCCTGTAGTTTTTTTACTTGAAATTTGGCAGCCCCAAGATACTGATTATGACACAATGTTAATGTGATATGGCTGCATATCCCAGTTTCTTTTTTGGAGTTGACTTGGTAGATATGTGAGCACATTTGTCATAAGGCCAAATTTATGACTGGTAATTGTGAAGGTGTTTTCTTGAAATGCTTCCCCTTTTTTTGTGAATTTAATAATTTATTTTTCTCCCATAGCACTTCTTGATCTTATTTATTAATATATAACTGCAGCTAATATGGGTGGAAAACATAGGGAGTTTGGAGGACTAGTTCGTGGTGATGATCGGGCAGTGCTGCTCAACCCTGGAAACAAATCATTGACGCAGATTGTTCAAGGTGACTCATTCAGGGAATTTGAATTCAGACAGTATCTCTTTGCTTGTCAATCAAAGGTGACTTTTAAGTACTTATGCATGACACTATCTGATCTCGTGAGTAATTACCACTAAAATGAGTTTGTGTTTGTTATTGTCAATTTTTAGAATTTTATCAAAATGCCCTTCTTAATGGGTTATTGGAATCTTATGGTTAATTATCAACAGCTGTTGGCTATGCAATTCCACATGATTTAACTTTAGTCTTCCTTCAAATGTTCAATGTGTGTTTCTTTCTTTGTAATTGGTTTATTAATTTCAAGCCCATAGTTGAAATTTCTGTGTGTGTGCCTATACTGTGTCTCAGTGATTAGTGTTAACTTGTAGCTCTTATGTAGCTCTTATTCAAACTGAATCATCCTTTTGAGGTTGCTTCGAGGGGTTATTCATTTATAATTGGTTTCTCAAAAGCCTTGGAATCGACTGAGCTATTTGATAATGTTTGTTTTCTTCCAGCAACAGTTTGGTCGCTGTTTCTACTTTTCATGTATTCTTTCCTCATGGATTTTTGTAGGGTATTTTGCCCTTCTGTATGCGTAAAGTTTGGGTAATCACTGCATGCTTGGCTTTAGTCGATGCAACCAGTATTCAATATAATGATGAAGATGTAGCCCCTGAGACAGAAAAGGAGTCCTATCGCGTTCAAGGTGATCTTTACTCACTATGTAGGATTAAGGTAAAATTTTTATGTCTTGTTTTAAGTAAATAAGGGATGTCATTTGTCCTTCTGTAGAACAACCACGGAAACATATTGATAATTGTGGCAGTTATTGAGGCTTGCATATCTAATTGGATATGGAACAGAGAGAGAAAGGAGGCCTGTTAACAGGTACGCATTCAATTTTTGGAGATCAAATCTACCTTTGACTTTCCATGAATTTGGTTACTTGTGCAGTTGAGGCGAGTTTTCTTACAATCTAATTCTTTTGTTTCTTTCTTTTGAGAAGTGCCTCTCTAGGCATGCTGCCTTGGCCCAAGCCGGCAGTTTATCCTTCAGTTCCAGATGATGCTACCTCTGAGGTGGTTGTGAAAGAAAAGGCATGTAATTATTCCACATCTAAAAACTCATAAAAGCAGAAAAAAAGGGAACATCCTTTTTTTTTTAAAATAATAACTACACCATTTTAGTGCAGGTTTATGTGTTTCATTCTTTGGAAGTAGTGTAGGGCTTCTGTTTTTCTCCCCATCATGTATTTTTCAACATTCATAACATTATAAAATGGAGGTTTAGCGAGAAAAAAAAAAAAGAGAAAGGATAGGTTCATTGCATAATGACCTATTCTTATTCAGTAGGCTTTTTTGAAGTAGAAACTTTTCTGAGGAAAGAAACTAGATCAAGTTGGTAGCTTATGTCTTTCATTGTCTGCAGGCTTCAGATCAACATAGAACTATTGTTTAACGGTGGTCTTTCCTTACCTTACCTTACCTTGCTAAAACTTCGAAGAAAGTGGCCCTTTTTTGGAAGTACATAATAACACTTTAAATCTTCAAAATATAAGTTATTGTTGAAGTTGGCATGCATGTGGCTAAGGAGCAAACCATGCAGCCCGAGTCATGTAGAAATAGTTGAAGATCAAGCTACTGTTTCATTTTGTTAATTCAAGCATTAGTTTAGTTACATAGTTGAATATGAATTTAGTTGGTATTGTTTTGATGTAATTAGGTGCTGATAAATTGATAAATCAGCATAGTTATGTGTGCAAGCAATGTTTTCATAAGTTTCAAGATTACTTAGTGGAGTTAGGTGATGATTAAGTGATGTTTGTCTTTAACCAGTGCCTTCATTCATTTGTTAATGAAATTATCATAATTCATCATCAAAATCTCTTTTCTTTGCTTTCATTTTTGTCTTTCAAACCAACTCTGTTTTGTTTGCTCATCAAGCAACGAGCCTTCAAGCTCAAGGTTCTGTCAAACCTTCATTCAGCTTTGTTCTTAGTTCCAACAATTGGTATCTAGAGCTCATTTCTTAGTGGACCTGTCATTCTTCAATTTAAAAACTAGGTCTTCATCCAGATTCTCTTCAGCTTCATCACCAGTGTTTAATGGAGAAGACTACCACATCTGGGTAGTAAAGATGAAAACCTACCTACAGGCATTTGACTTGTAGGAGGTTGTCAACTTAGTTTTGAACTAGCACTTCTAAGAGCCAATCCTATAATGGCTAAGATTAGGCGGCATGCAAATGAAAGAACCAAAAGACACAAGACAATGTTATGCATCCAAAATAGTGTGTCTGATGTGATTTTGACAAGAATCATGCCTTGTGAGTCACCAAAGCAAGCCTAGGATAGGCTAAAGGAAGAGTTTCAGGGGATTGAAAGAACGAGGCAAAAACAACTACTGAATTTGAGAGAGGACTTTGAAAATTTAAAGATGAAGGAAGAAGGCACTGGAAAGCAATATTCAGACAGAATCATGGCTATAGTGAACAACATCATATTGCTTGAGGACTAGTTTAGTGAAGCAAAAATTGTAGAGAAGGTTATCTCAACCTTACCTGAAAGCTATGAGGCAAATATCTTATCTCTTGAAGACTTGAGAGATCTGGCTAGCATCTCATTGACTAAGCTAATTAATGCTCTTAATGCTCAAGAGCAAAAGAGAGCCAATAGACGAAAGAAGCATAAAGAAGGTGCATTCCAAGCCAAGATCAAACCCGCCTTGAGCTCTTCTACCTACAAAGAGAAGAAATGTAACACCTCAAACCCGGCCTAGACGCTATGGCCAGATCTGACGTGTCACATGGACTTACGATTGAATGTGTGTTCTTTGTTTAGGGTTTCTAAAGTGATTCTTGAAAAAATAGTGGTTTAACGAAAAGTCAGTTATTTAAGTCCTTAAGTTATCCATTTGTTACGTTTGTTGTATTTTGAAAACATTCATTAAATTTGATTAAAAACCCGCGCGACCTATAATTAGCAGTTTCGATAAATTATAAATAAGACCAGTAAATAAAAACCATAACAGAAATCGAAAGTTAAAGAGCGGCCTTATTACAACTTAAAACCCAAAATAGTCAAACTTAAATAATTAAAATAAACTAACTGAAACGAAAATCGAATTTGCAGATGATGTGGCCACTCCGAACCTCTCACAGCTCTAAGCCTACTATGGTTGGGGATTACCTGCATAGATGAAAATAAAGGGTAAGTTTGGTAAACTCAGTGTATATCATAACCCAACCATAGCCCAAAACAAATCAAGCCTTAGGGTTAGATTTATTTGGGCCTTGGCCCAGTATAGAAATCAGAATGAAGCCCATAGGCCCATAATAGATACAGAATAGATATATCATGGATGCAGAAAGCCCAACCCATATCCATCCATATACACCCCCGTACCAGCCTTACACCATGTGGGGAGACTACTCGACCCACCCATCCGCTACACACCACAGAATTTGTAGTGAGGCTGCCAGATATTGTGACGAGGTCACCAGATACAGATATTGTGGCGAAGCCACCAGAACAGATATATATATATATATATATATATATATATGTGGCGAGGCCACTAGAACGCTTCCTCTATCAGTATAACCCATATCCCATGCAACAGGTATACATGTTATGACATATAACATACAGAATCTCATGCATCAGATATACATATTGTGAAATATAACATACAGAAACAGAATATATGCATTTTATACAGAATTAACCGTAGAGGTATAACGGTCATTTTTGCACCTAGGGGTATAATGGTAATTTTCATACTTAGGGGGTATTTTAGTAATTTATCAGTTCTTTAGGGTGTTCACGCATATTACAGTCACTCCTATTCCATTTGTCGTCACAGTAGTCTATTAAACCTAATTAAACAGTTTTGGCTATTAGGCCCAAAAAAACCCTAATGGGCCCTACGGTGTCTAATAATAGCTTAAGCCCGTTTAATCCAAGTTTTACGATCAGATTACAAATTTTAACCGTGTTGGTTCCTATAGTCTATCAGAACGCTTTTAATGACTATTTTTACCCATATGGGCTCGGAAGTCCATTGGACCCGTATTCGGCCCATCGAGGCCCAACTTACCAAACCGCTCGAAATTGCACACCCTGCAATTCCACTATCTGCGATTTCAGATCTAACCATCAAAGAATAGTCGGTTACTCACAGATTCATATGGTGCCGACCTTTTGGTCACTTTCGGTCACTTTTTGGTCAATACGGCCTTTGTCGATTTAGCCTATAGTAAGGGTATGATACTCACCTATTAATTGCCAAAACGTTGACGAGATCCTCGCATGAAAAGCCTACAATCGGTCACTAACCCGTTAGTCTAATAATCGACAACACTAAAGCCTTAACCTCCTTACCACAATCGGCCAACATAGCCTAAGTCTCTAAAGATCTTACCTTTCTGCCAAATATGGACTAGATCCCGATGTCCAACAGTGTTAGCCTTCAAAATCCTTAGTTGCACAACCCCTTGATCACACTAGTGCATACAAAACAAGAGAAAGAGGCCAGCAGGCCCTTAGTAAAAAACGTTAGCCTCCCCCAAGAGGTTTCGGCTTCTTGCCTTAAAACACGGTTAACTAATGGAAGAAAGTCTAGAAGTACATACCAATACCTAACCTCAATTTATGGTAGTTCCACTTGCAATCACGAGAAGAGAAGAGTATTGAAAGGTTTTGATCTCTGAAGACAAGAATGAGATTTAAACACAAGAGGGTTCGGTTAACAAGTTATAGAAAGTTTTAATGAAGAAAAAGAAGAAAAAGAGGAGAGGAGTGATGATGGTAAGATAAGTTCGGCAATGAGGGAGAATTGACAGTAGGTGTTCGATTTTAGGACAAAATAGAGGTGAAGAAGATAGGAGTCGACAAGAAGAAGTAAAAAGAAGAAGGGAAGTATGGGTAGAACAGATTCGGTCAAGAGGAGAATCCAACAATGGTGGTTCGGCTTTAAAGAAACAATGAAGAAAATAATGGAAGAGAAGGAAAATGGGAGAGGGGTATTCAATTTTGCAAAGAAAAATGGCACAAAGAAAGTTTTGGAGGCTTGTGTTTAGCTTCCAGCAAAGTGGAAGGAAAAGAAAGAAACCCTAAGCACCTTACCCTATTCAGCTAAGCAAAGAACAAACAACCAAAACTGAAAATGCACAAGAACAATTCGGCATACACTTCCCCCAAATGCCGAAATTACCAACACCAACCTCCTAGCCGAATTTTCCTAACTAGAACCCCTTGGCCAGCTAACTCTTGCTCTTCAAGAGTCCACCATTCGGCCAACTCTAAGCTCCCTGATCATCTCCTACTTTTGCTCCCCTTATCACTCCTCAACTTACTCCTTTGACACATTCAAACTCTTCCTGACAGAGTTTTACCTAAAATCCAATACTTAACCTTCTTGGGCATAAAAATAAAACACATTAATTAACTTACCTTGTGCCTTGAACCTTGGCTCCCCTCTAACTCCTACACGCCACTTTAATAGCTCATTAATGGCGCCACTTAGCCACTCTACCAAGGGCTCTTTTGTGATCCACTATGCTTACTTTAATCTTAAAAGCCCTCTTCACCAGAACCCCCTTCTCTTTAAAATTAAAATTTACCAAATCCGCCAGGTTCCATCTTAAACTTTGGCCTTCTAGAGGCCCACTAACATACTAAAAATATAAATTATACAGTCAAAACACAGAAATTTAAGAATTAACCCAAAAATCATAGAAATCTCGAAAAGTTTAAAAAATCAGGGTGTTACAAGAAACTTGGTCAGACAAGCCTAGAATAGATGGTGCAAGAAGAAGGTGTCTACCTTTCCCACATTACAAAAGGCTTAGTCATCTAGGAGAAAATTTTTGGTTTAGGCCAGATGTGCAGTGCAAAGTCTGTAAAAAGATGGGCCACACTGAGAAAGTTCGTAGAAACAAAAGGAAGCTGAGACAAAACCAACCTCAACAGCTAAGAGCTGAAGCTTAAGTGGCAGAAGAAGGTAGTGACTGAGAAGAGTAAGTCTTTGTAATCTCTTGCTCAACTGCCAAAAGAAAAGGCACAAAAGGATGGTGGTTGCACAAACCACATGACCCCTGATGCTACTATCTTCAAGAAAATTGACAAATGCTTCAAATTATGGGTGAAAGCTAGAAATAGACACTTCATCAAATTAAAAGGAAAAGGAGATATGTTGATAGACACTCCTACAGGTACTAAACTTGTCTCAACTGTCCTATTTGTGCCTGAAATTGATATAAATTTACTAAGTATTGTTCAGTTTCTTGAGAAAGAATACTCGGTTGTATTCAAAGGCAATGAATGCCTGATCAGCGATCCAAATGGATCTAAGCTTGTGTTGGTGATCATGGCTGACAGAAGCTTTGTTGTGGATTGGAACAAAAGTTTAGGCAGTGCCTACACAGCTATTTTAAATGAGTCTAAGATGTGGCACAAGAAGCTTAGCCATGCCAACTACAAAGTCTCTGATTTAGCTGACTAAAGGAGATTTGGTTGAAAACTTCTCCAAATCAGTTGAGAGAGATGTTTGTGAAGTTTGTCAACTCGAAAAGCAAGCTAGATTGCCATTCCCTTCAAACAAAGCTTGGAGAGCTTCTAAAAGGTTGTAACTTGTCCACACTGATGTGTGTGGCCTTATGAAGACACTGTCTTTGAATGGCAGGAAGGATTTCATCCTTTTCATTAATAATTACTTGAGATGCTGTTGGATTTACTTCCTAAAGCACAAATTAGAAGTGGCCTTAGTATTTTGGAAGTTCAAGGCTGTAGCAGAAAGAGAAACAGGTTGCAAGCTAAAGATATTGAGGTTTGATAATGGGAGAGTACATATCAGTAAGGTTTCAAGGTTTTTGTGATTAAGCAGGCATCAAGCATCAGCTCATCAACACCTGCACACCTCAAAATAATGGTGTTAGTGAAAGAAAGAATAGAAAATTGATGGATATAGCCAGATGTTTGTTGTTTGAGAGGAATTTGCCCAAGACCTTGTGGGCTGAGGCAGTTAACACTGCTGTTTATTTTCAAAACAGGCTACCAACCAAGGCTTTAGTTCAAAAAACTCCATTCGAGGCCTGGTTTGGGTTCAAACCATCACTGGCTCACCTGAGGTTCTTTGAATGCATAAACTATGCACATGTTACAGCAGTAAAAAGAGATAAGTTAGCCAAGAAGGCTCAACCTAACATCTTGGTGGGCTATAGTAGTGTCAAGAAAGGTTACAAAATCTTGGAGCCTTCATCCAATAAAGTTTTTGTGAGTAGGGATGTTGTATTCAATGAGAAGTCAAGCTAGAACTGGGATAAAAATAAACCAGAGGCTGTTGTTAAAGACCTGGTGACAAATCAGATTGAAACTGATCAAAATGATCCTGAAATGGACATTGATGATGTTCTAGTTAGGGAAACCAGACCATTGGCTAAAATTTATGAAAGAGCAGATGTTGCTACTATTGAACCAAGTTGTTTTGAAGAGGCTGAAGCTCAACAAGGGCGAAAACAGTCCATGCTCGATGAAATGAGCATGATTAACAAGAATCAAACCTGGGAGCAAGTTGCAAGACCAACCAACAAGAAGGTCATAGGAGTGAAGTGGGTGTTTCGAGCCAAGCATAATGCTAATCGAACTTTGAACAAGATGAAAGCAAGGCTGGTAATGAATGGATTCAATGAAAATTATGGCATTGACTACTTTGAGACATTTGCATCAGTGGCCAAACTAGACACAATCAGGCTACTGGTTGCCTTGACTACACAAAAGTAATGGAAAATTCATCAACTCGATGTAAAGCCAGCTTTCTTCAATGGTTTTCTTGAAGAGGAAATTTATGTCAAGTAACCTAAAGGCTTCAAAGTAGCTGGTAAAGAAGATAGTGTTTACAAGCTGAAGAAGGCTTTGTATGGCTTGAAGTAAGCACCAAGAGCCTGGTATGATAAAATCGACATCTACCTAGTCAGCTTGGAATTTGAAAGGAGCATCAGTGAGCCAACCTTGTATGTGAAGAAGGAAGGTAAAGAAACACTACTCATAGTATCCTTGTATGTGGATGATCTGTTGATTACAGGAGGAAACAATGGCTTGTTGGTTGATTTCAGAATAAAAATGGAAAGCATGTTTGAAATCTCTGATTTGGGACAAATGTCTTACTTCCTTAGCGTGGAAGTGTCTCAAACTCAACAAAGGATTTTCCTAATTCAGAAGGCATTTGCCTTGAAGATTCTTAATAAGTTCTCTATGTTGAATTGTAAAGCAACAAGCACACCAGTTGTTGGAGAGAAGCTATCGAGCCAAAGTGATTTTGAGAAGGTTTGTGAAACAACCTATAAGAGTTTGGTTGGATGTTTGCTCTATTTGGCAGCTACAATACCATACATCATGTTTGCTATGAGTCTGCTATCTAGATTCATGCATTGCTACAATGTGAAGTATTTTTAAGCTGCCAAAAGAGTTTTCAAGTACATCAAAGGTACATTAAGCTTTGGAATGAAGTTCACCAAGGCTGATAGCATAAAACTACTTGGTTATGCTCATAGTGATTGTGCTGGATCGATGGATGATATGAAGAGCACCTCAAGGTATCTATTTACCCTTGGTTCAACCATTTTTTGTTGGAGTTCGAAGAAGCAAAATGTCGTTGCTCAATCAACTGCTGAAGCTGAGTGTGTAGCAGCTGCTATTGCTATTAACCAAGCCATTTGGTTAAAAAAGATCATGACAGACTTGAAACTTCATCAAAGGGAAGCAACAGAGATCAAATGCTGTTGCAATTGAAAAGAATCCAGTGTTCTATGGGAGAACAAAACATTTCAATATTAAGTTCCATTTCGTTAGAGAGATGGAACAAGCTCAATAGGTGAAACTAATTCATTGCAGTTCAGAGGATCAGCTTTCTAATATCTTGACAAAGTCTTTAAGGGTGTCAAGGTTCATGGATTTAAGAGCCAAGATGGGAATTTACAGCATGCAAGCCAAGGAGGAATGTTGAAATTGGCATGCATGTAGCTAAGGAGCAGACCTTGTAGCCCAAGTCATGCAGAAGCAGTTGAAGATCAAACTGCTATTTCATTTTGTTACTTCAAGCATTAGTTTAGTTAGTTGAAAATGAAATTAGTTGGTATTGTTTTGATGTAATTTGGTGCTGATAGATTGATAAATCAGCATAGCTATGTGTGCAAACAATGTTTTCATAAGTTTCAAGATTACTTAGTGGATTTAAGTGATGACTAAGTGATGTTCATCTCATTTTGACCAGCTTATAGACTGGTATATGTAATGGCCTAGTGCCTTCATTTATTTGTTAATGAAATTATCAGAATTCATCATCAAACTTTCTCTTTTCTTTGCTTTCATCTTTGTCTTTCAAACCAATTCTGTTTTGTTTGCTCATCAAGCAACGAGCCTTCAAGCTCAAGGTTCTGTCAAACCTTCATTCATCTTTGTTTTTAGTTCCAACAATTATTTAATGGCAACCATTATTCAGATGTCAAGTTCATAGCTTCTAGATTAAGGTGTTATATGATCATACCACTTGAATAGTATCATTGTTTTAGATTTTTATAAAGCATAATTGCAATTGCATGTTATCATAGTCATAAGCTTTATGCACACACAATTATCTAGTCCATTAATGTCTTTTTCTATTTTGGTAAGCTTTACCTTCTTTATTTTGTTAGGATGATTTTGTAAGAAACTCCTAGAGTTAAGCACTTTGGCATTTAGAAGAAACCCTTACCATTGGAACCTACTATCCTTGTACGTGAGGCAAACCGGCAAAGGTCTTTGCTTTCTGTTGGAAACTCATCAAAGATTTTTTATGGCAGACTAGGGTTCAATGATGGGTGAGAAAATCTCAAGAATCAAGGTAAATGTTTGTTAGATGTTTTATGAAGATGAGTTACTATTCAATTAAAAGTTTTTTATTTCAAGAAATTAATTGACCTTTCTTTTTTAATTTTGCATTTTCATTTTGCCATTTTGTTTTTTAAAATTAAAAGTTATGTCAACTAAATATATATATTCTGATAGATTAGTTGTAGATGTACAAGTAAAGATGCCCCAAACAATAAAACACATAGATTTATGATGTTACGTACATACTCATCTCCTAGAATTTCGATTACTTGATTGGTCGACTTGTGAGACTTGCTGAAATTTTTGTTGCTGTTAAACATGCTCTGAAGAAAATAATTTCAAATCTTGATCTCCAAAATATTATCATCTGTAGAGAACTTTGAGGTATCAAACTAAGGTTACACCCATGCCTGAGTTGACAATGAGGAAATATGTTACATCTGAGGGCATTGACAAAGTACTTCGGATCCTCTAAACACATATTGAGCTCAAAATGATCATCAAGAAGTTTGTACAGAAGAGCTCAGGCTGCGATATCTGGGGCATCTAGTTTTCTATCTCACCCATGTTTGCTATCCTTGATTACCTTATTCTTTTCGAGATACGCCCCAATCAATTTTATTTTATTACCTTGGCTATCTTTGATAATTTAATTGTTTTGAGCTATGTTCTTAATTAATTTCATTCTTGTCCTTTGTTGTGATCTCTTTCAAGCATTTTGCATTGAAGTAATGATTAATGGACTAATAATACTTTCACAAAAGGAGTTCTGTTTATTACTCTAGAAGACTCTAAATAATACGAGAACCTGAAACAGGGCTATTGTTTAGAACTTACCAAGCCTAAGGGTTGGAATTGTCCGAGAGACTACCCTTTAAGACTTTCTATCAAAGGCAAATATTGTGTTGGTAACACAATCTTGACAAATAACGAGCAATGTCAACCCAAGCTTTAAAAGGGATCATTCTTGAGAGAAAAATGATATTCTGCATCCATGCAAATATCAAGCATACACATCCGATCAAGACACCTAAGGAATAGTGTAACGGACCAAATTGATGGAAGAAGAGTCAAATCCTATATCCTTGAATTATGGTGGGAATGAATTTCCCCTAAGTTGCAGTGGGAGGGTTTGAAGATAGTGCAAGCTTTATGTCCCAAAAGTACAGTGGACTAGACCTTGAAGGCATAGTGAGGCAAACCAGTTGAACAAAATGGGATTGGTTTTACGAGTTCTCTATCAGAAAATATCAACTGAGCAAGAAGACCCACGTCGATGAAATGACAACCTTAACACACAAGAATAATGACAACTTAAAAAGGGATCATTTTCATGGCATTCTGCATTCATACAAATGTCACTCATAATACATTTAGTTAGGAGCATTTGACTCATTTTGATCATGGCATCCTAATCATTTGGCATAAGCATAAACCCCAAGAAATCACTTCTACAGATGGATTCCCAGTGGACAGTGTAGTAAGGTTGATTAAAAATTACAGATCTTATTTCCTTAAGCAGTAATGGAGCGGATCGAAGATGATGAGCCTTATCCCACTGAGTAGGAGTGGAACAGGCTAAATATAGTAGATCTCATCCCACTGGCAGGAGTGGGACAGATCAAATTTCGACGAATCTTATCTCCATGTATCGGCAATGGGGTAGATTCAAACCTCCAGTGTTATCCCACTAAATAGGAGTGGAACATGCTAAATATAGCAGATCTCATCCAACTGGTAGAAGTGGAACAGATCAAATTTCAGCGAATCTTATCTCTATGTATCGGCAATGAAGCAGATTCAAACCACCAGCCTTATCCCACTGAGTAGGAGTGGAACTGACTAAATATAGCAGATCTCATCCCACTGGCAGGAGTGGAACAGATCAAATTTCAGCGGATCTTATCTCCATGTATCGGTAATGAAGCAGATTCAAACCACCAGTCTTAACCTCCTAAGTAATAGGGTAACAGGCTAAAATTTACAGATCCTGGCTTTCCGAGCAGTGGTGGAGCAGGTCGAAGACTCGCCTTAACCCCTTAAGCAGTAGGGTAGCAGGCTAAAATTTACAGATCTTGGCTCGCTGAGCAGTGGTGGAGCAGGTTGAAGACTCGCCTTAACCCCCTAAGCAGTAGGCTAATAGGCTAAAATTTACAGATCTTGGCTCGCCGAGCAGTGGTGGAGCAGGTCGAAGACTCGCCTTAACCCCCTAAGTAGTAGGGTAACAGGCTAAAATTTACAGATCTTGGCTCACCGAGTAGTGGTAGAGCAGGTCGAAGACTCGCCTTAACCCATTAAGCAGTAGGGTAAGAGGCTAAAATTTATAGATCTTGGCTCGCCGAGCAGTGGTGGAGTAGGTCGAAGACTCGCCTTAACCCTCTAAGTAGTAGGGTAACAAACTGAAAACTACAGATCTTGTCTCCCTAAGCGGTAATAGAGTAGATCGAAGACGGTGAACCTTAACCCTCTAAGCAGTAGGCTAACAGGCTAAAATTTACAGATCTTGGCTCGCCGAGCAGTGGTGGAGCAGGTCGAAGACTCGCCTTAACCCCCTAAGTAGTAGGGTAACAGGCTAAAATTTACAGATCTTGGCTCGCCGAGCAGTGGTGGAGCAGGTCGAAGACTCGCCTTAACCCCCTAAGCAGTAGGGTAAGAGGCTAAAATTCACAGATCTTAGCTTGCCGAGTAGTGGTGGAGTAGGTCGAAGACTCATCTTAACCCTCTAAGCAGTAGGGTAACAAGCTGAAAACTACAGATCTTGTCTCCCTAAGTGGTAGTAGAGTAGATCGAAGACGGTGAACCTTAACTCCCTAAGCAGTAGGGTAACAGGCTAAAATTTACAAATCTTGGCTCGCCGAGCAGTGGTGGAGCAGGTCGAAGACGTGCCTTAACCCCCTAAGCAATAGGGTAACAGGCTAAAATTTACAGATCTTGGCTCGCCGAGCAGTGGTGGAGCAGGTCGAAGACTCGCCTTAACCCCCTAAGCCGTAGGGTAACAGGCTAAAATTCACAAATCTTGGCTCACCGAGCAGTGGTGGAGCAGGTCGAAGACTCGCCTTAACCCCCTAAGCAGTAGGGTAACAGGCTAAAAACTACAAATCTTGTCTCCCTAAGCGGTGGTGGAGTAGATCAAAGACGGTGAACCTTAACTCCCTAAGCAGTAGGGTAACAGGATAAAAATTACAGCAAATCTTATCTTCACGGAGCAAGAGCGGAGCAGAACCATTTAAACATATCAAAATACCTATTCCTTACTCTGAAGGACGCAGTGGATTGGAATAAGGCTACTCGAAGAAGATGAGCGTCAAGGGTCAAGATTCAGCAAGACCGGGCAAATTGGCCTTTGTAATCTTTACTTCGTTCCCATTATATGACAACAAGCAAAGAAGGGCAGCTGTTGAGCCCAATTTTTGCCCGGGCCCAATCAAACCAGCCCAAATTAAACACCTCACTAAACCGACCACTAAACCAATCACCCCACTAAACCGACCACTAACTCCATCACCCTACTAAACCATCCACTACCTCCATCACCCCCACTAACTCCATCACTTCACTTGCCTATAAGTTGTAAAATTTGGCTATAAAAGCCAGAGGAAAAAAAGATTGTAAGGGGAGCAAGATCAATAGAAAGAACAGTATTTTCGAGCACACAAATTGCAAAGAAATCGTTTTTCGATTTAGGTGATTTTCTTTTTTCCGCTACTTTTTTTTCCTTCCATTTGTTTTTTTCTTATTATTTTGCCATATAATTTTTTTAAAATTCTCTTTTATTCCTCTATTTTAAAATTTTACATGATTCGTATTTTATATACTCCTATACATCATTATGTTATATGTATATACACGTTTTATATTAATTTTTTTACTCAATGTATATATTGTTAGTTTCATAATATTTTACGTATATATTTTATTTTAAATCTATTTATATATATTCACATATATTTGTCTCGTAATCTTTGTATACAATTTTTTCTTTAAGAACCCTATTTTATTATACATTTTTGTTAATTTCAAACATTTTTATATATTATTACTTGTATTTATATTATTTATATTAAGTTTTCCATTTCATGTATATTATTTCTTTGGATTGATATAAATTATTTTGTATGTTACTTATTTTGATTTTCTTCTTAAATAATATTTATTTTAAATTCATTTATATATTACTATTTAGTATATTATTTATTCTTACTTTTTATTATTTATTTTAAACTTTTGTATGATGATTTCAAATTTTCATTCTTTCATATTGTTTTTATTTTTTATTTTTTAAACTTGTTACATTTTATTTATTTCAATTTGTTTTACATTTTTGTTAAATTCTTTAGTCTTGGATTATCGATGTTAGCATTAAATTAACACATGTTGTGTGGTTATTGCTATCATGTGTTTTGTTAGTATATTAGTGTAGCATTTATTTCGTGAATTACTATTTTTGGGTTTTATATTATCATTCCATCGTATTTCATTCACTTGGAAGGCCGCCTTTCAACATCGTTTAAGTTCGAAACTCTTTTTTTATTTCAATAGTTTTCAAAATAAAGGCAATGTTCGGTATTTAAAGAATTCAAAGGATCGTGCCCTAACGTACTGGGTTTCGCTTTCTTTGCTCGTTTTGAATATTTGAATATCCTCTTAAAGCCAAAATGCACGTTTTAAAGGCAAGCTCACATCTGAGGGTCAAAAATGTTGTGTCCTAAAGTACTGGATGTAATGTTTTACCTCGAGGTGCAATGGTCTTTAATACACATTTGACTTACCTAAATGTTTTAAAAGCCAATAAAAAGAGGCTCGCATTTTGAACTCTATCCAAATCTTTAATTTTTGACATTTAAGATACTAATTAATCAATTAAGTACCAATTTTGGGCGTGTCGAGGGTGCTAATCCTTCCTCGTACGTAACCGACTCTCGAACCCGTTTTCTTAAAATTCGTGGGCCAAAATGTTTTATAAGGTGACCCAATTACACCTCAAAAAGGATTGGTGGCGACTCCCAATTTTCGTTTTCAAAAGTCGATTGCCGTTTTTTCAAAAAAAATGGTTTCGACAGGTATCAATATTTTTTAGGAAAATATTGATATTTATATTTTGGGAGCAGTCTTCAAAATGATAGAAATTGTTTTAATCAAATAAGATTTTAAAAACGATTTTTGAATTTTGTCAAAACTTTCTAAGTGTTCAAAGCATTTTCAAAGAGTTTGGATCTCTTAAAATGATATTTATGTTTTGAGCTTAATAAATTTTTTGTTCAAAAACAAATTTCATTCAAAATTATTTTTATTTGCTATATCAAAATAAGTTATCAAATAAAATTAGTTTAACAATCTCCCCTTTTTTATATAACAAAACATTTTGATAAATTTATTTTTGAATTTGTTAGTCCCCTTTTTAAAATTCAAATGGAATAAATGACTTTGATTTTTATAATTTTTTTGAATAATGATTTTTATAAAATTTGGAAACAAAAATTCGAGAGAAAATTTGGCACTTGATGTTGGCATTAAAAGATTAGTCATTAACATAGTCAACCAAAATACCAAAAATTTACATTTCCTTCTCTTCTCCCCTTTTTGTTATATCAAAAATTAACAAATAAAGCTTAAGAGAAACTTTTTTAGTTCAATAATGGAAATTGAGAAAGGCGAAAGAAAGAACTAACATACGCGTACCAAAATAAACATTGAGTTTTAATCACAGAGATGGGAAGATGTGCAATGTAGATAAGTGAAATGCATGAGAAAAGAAAATGCATCCTAACCTTCTTGAGGTGGAGGAGGAGGAAATTGAGACACAAGAAAAGTAATATTGTCTTCCATCCTAGAAAGCCTATCATCTATGTTGGTGCAAAAACCTCTAAACTCCTCACTTAAGGAAGTAATAACACCAAAAATGACTGCAGACATGTCGTCAGAGTGAGTCGTAGTAGAAGGTTGAGCAGATGAAGAGGCCAGTGGAGGGGCCTACTCGATCAAAGGAATATCACCATGAGCTTCTTCAAAATCTTCATTGTCAACATCTAAAGGATTATGATTGTCATCCTTAATCCAAGTTCCGGTAATAGAATCTAATTTAAAACTAGCTCGATGAAGAACATGAAAACTAATGGGTTGAAATTTAACGACCGTAGGAGGATCAACATGGGTTGAAATGTTTGGGCATTTAAAAATGTATGACAAGAATGTACCAAAGGGCAAGGTGAGAGTGTAGTAAGCTCCTTGTCAATCCACTTGGTAATATCATTAAATAAAACTAAGCAAAACCGGGATGTCTATTGCTAAAAAAATAATCGATCCACCAACAGTCAATAGAACGAAGAACAACATGTTTTGAATAAGGGTATAAAATTTAAGTGATAATAAAATGCAAAATACGATTATAGACATCACGCTCGAAAAATATGAACGACTAACGTTCAAAATTAGACTATAAGGAACTTTCTCATTTGAAGCCTTAAATTGAGTGTTGGAAGCCCATAGAAAGATAACACGTTTTGTTTCAATTTCATCAATTAATTGAAAAAGTAGCCTAGTAAACACACAATGCGCGTTTGCTTTTGTGTTTTCATGATCCAACAGGAAAAGAGCAATTATTTTAAATTATTTTTGGGATTGGATTTTAGTTTTCTACTTAAAAATTAAAAATAAAAAACCTATAATATGTGTGGTTAATGTACTATGCAATCAAATATAGGCGTACATGACATAAATTTTATGCCACGCATAGACAATAAAATTTGAGTCGAAAAAAATTTATATAAATATTGCGTATTTAATAAATAAAAATAATATGAAATAAACCAAATCATTAATCAAAATGTTCTTTTAAAAGGTATAATTAAAAAATTATTTTAGCTGTCAATTTAATTTTTCGTCTCTTTTGTTCTTTAAATTTATATTTTTTGTCAAATCATTCTAAAATGAATAGAAAAATTAATATTTATTAACTTTCCTGATGTTGGCATGCATAGGATTTGCCATTTAAATTTAATTAATTCATTTGTATGCTACATCAATTATGAAGTTAAAAAAAAAATCAATCTTTCCATTCATTTTAAGATGATTGCATAAAAAACGCAAATTTAAAAATTGAAAAAGATTCGAAAAATTAAATGAAGAATTAAATATTTTTAAAAAGTTGGAGGGTAAAAAAGTCATTGTACTTTTTTTTAAATTTAATAAGTTTGATTTGTTTTTAAAAAAATAATAAATGCATGGTATTTAAAATTTTTGAAAAAAAAATAAAGGGATCAACATCTGCTTAAGTTTAAAACAATATATAATTGATTTTCAAAGATTATATACTCAACCTTCTAAAGTTATATAATTTTCATTAAAGTTATATTAAACTGTTACATTTTTCCATTCATATGTTAACTTCTTTTAAGAAGATGATGTGGCATGTTAATTTAAAGGATTGATAATTAAATTAGGTCCAAAACTTTAATTAAAATATCAATTTAAAACTTTAAAAAATTTTCTTAATAAAATTCTAATTTTTTTTGTAAAATTCAAGAAATATTAATTTAAATCCCAAAATTCATACTTAAGACTTACACATTGAGAAAAGATTTAAAAATATCAAACTGATATTTTAAATATAATTTATGGGCTAAATTTATTATTAATCCTTTAATTTAACATGCCATGAAAATTAATAGATGAATAATATTTTAATAACTTTAATGATAATTATGTAATTTCGATAGTAGAATAAATGAAATGTAATTTTAATATAGCTCTGGAAGCAAGCCACGGAAGTTAATAGGTGAGTGATTGAAAGTAGAGTTTGAAATGTAATTTTGAATGATAGTTAGATAACTTAAGTGCTAAGTTTACCCAAAGCTTTAAATGCTCTCCATTAGTTGGAAGCTCTTAAAGCGGTACAATTAATGTAAAGTCGTTGTATGACTATAAGCTTCTAAAAAACAACCAAATCTATAACTATCTTTAAACACAATTGCTTTACCCATAATCCAATCATCTTTCATCAACATGCTTGCTTCAAGATCTTCTTTTTCTTCTTCTTCTTCAGCTGCTGCTGCTGCTGCTGCCGCTGCTGTTATGATCAAAACAAGGACATATGATGTTTTCCTTAGCTTCAGAGGCGAGGATACTCGTGATGGTTTCGTGAGTCATCTGAATAAAGATTTGTGTCTAAAGAATATCGAAACTTTTATAGACAGCGAGAAGCTACCAAGAGGAGATGAAATTTCAGAGGCACTGTTAACGGCCATTGAAGGAGCGAGGGTTTCAGTAATTGTTTTCTCCAAATACTACGCTTCTTCCAAATGGTGCTTGGATGAGCTGGTCAAGATCATGCACTGCAACAAATGGGTTGTTCCTGTATTTTACGGTGTAGACCCAAGAGATGTACGGAACCAGACAGGGAGTTTTGCAGATGCATTTGCAAAGCATGAAGAAAATTTCAAGCATGATGTTGAAAAGGTGAAATCCTGGAGAACTGCTTTGACTTCAGCTGGCAATTTATCCGGTTGGGATTCAGAAAAGATTCGGTAATTGCAACTCCTTTTCATTAAATTCAGTCCTTTTATCTTCTTTATATTCTATATATATATATATATATATATATTGATTTGGAAGCAGAGAGATTCAAACTCTGACTTCTTTTCATTTATCCTCTAATCCCATTTCACGTTTTCATTATATTTTTTTATTTGTGCTTGTATTTTTTAACTTCATCCATTTTAGTAGAATTTAAATCCAGAATTTTCATAAAATGCAGGGGCTAATCTATCTTAAAAGGACCATACTTTTGTAGACATAGAGAGCGGACACATTGTAGAAAATAAATGAAGAAATTTAGTAGCATGTGAATCATTTATATTCAACACTGTTCTTCTTTGCTTCCTTTTCCATGTTTCCTTCTTTAACTCAACTTTTTACACCTTCGTACGATTCTCTTATGTATAAAATATACTGTCCAGTCCATTGATATATTTATTTTCAAAGAAAAAAGTTGCAATATGAGTATATAAAAAAGGTTGTAGATGGTGAAATTTGAATTATAGATCTATTTTTAAAAGTGATCATATGAATCAATTTAGTTATTTATTTATGTGTTCTTTTTATTTCTTCCATAATTTGTTTCTTCATCCACATAGGCCTGACTCAACACTGGTAGATAAAATTGTGAAAGATATATTGAAGAAATTGAATCGCGGAACTTCAAGCGCTAATTTAGAGGGTTTAGTTGGAATTGAGAGGCGGATGCAGAAAGTTTTGTCATTATTTCAAGACGGATTCCCAGATTTTCGAAAGCTAGGTATTTGGGGCATGGGAGGTACAAGCAAAACTACACTTGCCGAAGCCATTTTTCACCATGTTTTAAATGGTTTCCAAAGCTACTTCTTTCTTGCAAACGTGAGAGAATCAGATGACCAAGGAACATTATCTCAATTACGTCAGACATTTTTTTCGACCATATTGGAGGATGAAAATTTATATATCGATCTCTCAACTCCCACAATTGGATCAGGCTTTCTTAAGGATAGGCTTTCTAGGAAGAAGGTTTTGGTAGTTTGTGATGATGTGTCAACGTTAAGCCAACTCGAGTATTTATTCGGAGGAAACAATCGACTCGGCCCTGGAAGTCGAGTCATCGTTACAACTAGGGATAAACAAGTGCTTATCAGTATGGCATTGATCTCATTTATGAAATGGAGGAATTAGATGGCGATGAATCTATTAAGCTCTTTTGTCAACGTGCCTTCAAAAGCAATCATCCCACAGAATATCATCAGTTGAAGCTACCACAGATGGTTTTAAGTTTTGCTAATGGAAACCCTTTAGCTATTAAAGTTATCGGATCCTCTCTTTGTGGCAAGACACAAAGCTACCAGGAAAGTGAAGCAAAGAAACTAAAGCAAGTTCCTAAGCCGGACATTCAAAAACTGTTGAAATGGAGTTTTGATGGACTAGAATGTGAAGAGAAAGAAATGTTTCTTGACATTGCTTGTTTCTTTAAAGGGGAGGATCGAGACTTTGTAACAAGGATTATGGAAGCTTGTTATCTTTCTGCATATTCAAGAATTGAGAACCTCATTGATAAATCTCTAATATATGTTTCAGAAAATAAGATAAAAATGCATGATTTATTGCAACAGATGGGTTGGGATATCGTTTACAACGAATCACCTTCAGAGCCTGAAAGACGCAGTAGGCTGTGGATTCCTGATGACATCTATGACGTGCTAATAGAAAACAGTGTAATAGCCTTATTCATTTCCTTCACTTACGTTACCCTCACTCTTCTTTTTGTTTTAGCCTGAGTATTTGATTAAGTTGAGTCGAATCGAGTTAAAAAATTTCGAATTAGTCAAGTTGATGAATACTATTTTAATAACTGAACTTAATTTGAATTTTTTTTCGAATCGAATAGAGTTGAGTCAAAAAATTTTGAGTCAAATAGAGTCGAGTTAACGAATCTTATTATTTATACTCAATGTTGATTTATATAGACATATTATTTTTACTAATAGACGAAATATAAGATTATTTTTACTTTAAAAAATGAAAACATTTATGAAAATGACATAGTTTTGCCTCTTCTTATTCTAATTTTCGGATAACTCGAATTGTGTAATTCATATTCGGGTTAAATAAAAAATTTTGATTTTTTTATTTGGGTTAAAAAATCTCTTTTATTAAAAATTTACTTAAATTAATTCTACGTGCGCATAGCTAGTCAGACCTACGAGGAAGGATTAGGAGATTTCACTCTGATCTAAGTCTAATAGCGACTTGCAAATTCCTTTGAAATATCTGGTGAATCTGATGCCTTTGAGAATTCAACCCTATTCTCGGATAGAGATAGTATACGTTGCTCTGACAATGTACTATGTCATCATGTATTCTGATTCGACATTTAAGTAGAGAGTGAAATGTCACATTTGTTAGGATACTTGTTAAAATATTATTGGATACATATATTATCTCATAATTATCTTAAATTTGAATAACATGATTCTTATTTTGCATATATCTTGGTACCTTGTTCTGGCATACTGCTCTTGATTTTAGGGGACAAAAACACTCAAAGGCATGCTACTTGACATGTCTAGAATTCCAAAATTGGAATTATAAGCAGAAGCCTTTGTGAAGATGCGAAAACTTAAATTCCTCAAGTTCTATCTTCCTTCTACGTTGGGAAGGGTTCAAATGAAATCCAAAATCTTCCTACCTCAAGGGCTTTTATCACTTCCTAATGAGCTAAGGTACCTTTATTGGGAGGGATACCCTTTGAAAACTTTACCTACCAGTTTTGATCCAAAGAACCTAGTTGAACTTGATCTGAGAGATAGCAATGTTGAACAACTTTGGGAGGGAAAACAGGTACTCATTTTTCTTTCTTTCTTAATTTCTTTCTTTCTATATATGTTAGAATTGAACATTGATCATAGCAATGAATCGCAAAGAAAAGAAGAAAAATAAAATATACAGATTTTTACATGGAAATTCTTTCGGAGAAAAAAAACCACAAGTAAAGAAGAAGAAAATTCTATTAAAATATTTAATTTTATTAACATATCTTACTATTTTGATATATATAGAGCAATTTTTCTATTAAAATTTTGATTTGATATTTTTAATTATTGGGATCTTTATATTTTAAAACTGCTTCAAACATTTTATTATATATACTAATTTTTTATCTTTGCAATGCACAAGCTTACTATGTATGTAAGTTAATTATAATAAGTAAATTTAAATAATTTACTCTGTATATTAGCGTAAGGGATTTAAAATTATTATAAATGATTATAAAGTCATGTTGGCAATGCAATAAGTCGAATATCAACATCAACTTATTGAAAAATGTGTTTTTATTAGTGTTTATTGTTGTACAAAGTTTAGCCATTGTCTTTAGTTTTTGACTACTAAGTTTAGTCTTTAATTATTTTGTTAGTAGAGCAATGAATCTCATATTAGTTAGGAACAAAAGGAAAATAGATTATGAGTCTATGTAAGGAACATATCCAACATTGCCTAGAAAAAATAAGGGAATGGAGACTTTTTGTCTATATAATGACCTATGTTATAAGACTTATTTGCACCAACCAAAATTGGATTTTCTATTTGGCTTATTTTAATTCGTCTTCTTTTTCCTATTTTGGAGTATTGGGAGGTGTAGGTAAATATTAGTTTAGTGATGTCATGGGCCATCGTGCACATTAGAAAATAAACTTTCATAGCTACTTGAAGATTATCCTTGTTTAGTTATTGGAAGGAAATGTGGTAGTGTGGAATTACATGTCTAGGAAAGATTCTGGTAAAGGAAACGGTTGCACTTAGGAGTGTCCGTTGTGACCTATCTCTTTTTCTTGGGAACTTACCTGATGCATTGTTCATGAACTACTTTCACTATTCTAATATTTTGTTGTCAGACATTTGTTGACAAGACGACAGACCCACAAGTTGTTAGCGAAATGAATAAGCTTAATAACAATTATAATACATGGTCATCTTGCATAATGTCTTGTATGCAAGTACAAGACCTATGAGAGGTTGTTAATGGCAGTGAAATGATGCAACCGAAAGCTGAGGGTGCAAGTGGCACACTAAGAAAATGGAAAATAAAAGCTGGCAAGACAATGTTCGCCTTAAAGACAGCCATTTAAGAAGATGTGTTAGAAGTAGAACGATGCTAAAATCCTGAAGGAAGCTTGGGATATGCTCCCCAAGTTATTCTCTAAAAGGAATTATGCGAAGCTCTAACTTCTAATTTACCAATAGCACATGTTAGTAACACAATAGTTTCCCCTCAACATAATAAGATCAAGGTAACACTTCAAAACGTCTATCATATGCTAGGTATGAGAAAAAAATCTTGTTTCAGTTGCACAACTAACATCTACAGGTCATGTTGTTTTGTTTGGTCCACAAGATGTGAAAGTATACCACAATCTTGAGAATATAAAAGAGCTAATGATGAAAAGACAAAGATTAAAGGCAGTCTATGTGATGTCCACAGAAGAAATAAAGACGATGGACTTGTGACTCATGCAACTAAGTCACATCAGCTATTCTAAGATAGATGTGATGGCGATGAGATCAATGTTGAAAGGACTCCCAAAACTTGAAGTGAGACAATATATGTGGGTTGTCAATATGGAAAAGCACATCAATTGTTGTATGAAGAGTCCAAATTTAAAGTGAAAGTACCATTAGAGTTAATCCACTTTACGTGTTTAGGCATGTTAAACAAGCCTTCATGAGTTGACGAAGTACATGATGACCTTCATTGATGATTGTTCGAGTTATTTTATGAAGAAAAAATTGAGGATCTTTGAAAGTTCAAAGAGTTTAAAGGGGTTGTGGAAGTAGAGGTTGTTAAAAGAGTCTGTTGTCTACACATTGATGACAAGGGAGAGTACATCTCAATGAGTTTCTAGGCTTCGTTCAAAAATGTCGGATATTGCATCAATTCACATGTGCTAACACTCCACAATAAAATGGTGTGGCGGAATGGAAGAGTAGGCACTTGGCCGAAATATGTCAAAGTATGCTTCATGCAAAGAATGTTCTGAGTCTTTTTAAGGCAGAAACAATGAAAACTGCAGCCTTCATGACCAATACTAGGCTTCCTTAATAAAGGTTAAGTTTTCTTTCAAGTGCAGTAACCTTTTCATGGTATGGCAAAAGACAACCAATAGTGTCTTTGTAAACAATGGAAGCAGAGTACCGTGAAGTGGAGATAATAGCTCAATAAAGCACTTGACTTTTGCAACTATTGGTGGACTTGCATCAACCGGTGGAGACTCCAATTCCTTTATATTGCGACAACGTGTCAACAATATGCTTGGAAGAGAATCCAGTCTTTCATGCAAGAACTAAACATGTAGATGTGCATTATCATTTTATTAGAGAAGTCTTCCAAGAAGAAATCAAGCTAGAACATGTCAGACCGAAGACCAAGTTGCAGACCTGCTCTGAAAAGGCTTGTGTGGCACAAGCTCGGAAGCTTCTGTCATCGGCTGGACATGGTAGAAGTTGGTGTTAAGGGAGTGTTGAATATCAACTCCAACTTATTGGAAAATATCTTTTGCTAGTGTTTACTGTTGTACAAAGCTTAGCTATTTTCTTTAGGTTTTAGGTGCCAAGTTTGCTCTTAAGTCTTCTATTAGTAGGGTAATGAATCTCACATTGTTTAGAACAAAAGTGAGTATAAATCTGTGGAAAGATCATATCCCACTTTGCCTCAAAAAAATAAGGGAAAAGGAACTTTGAAGAATTGGTAACACTATATATCATCTACTATGCGTCATGAGAATACTATCCATTCAATTGTTTGTCTCTAGCAATTAGGTGACAAAACTTTTTATGTTTAATAGATGGATTTGAATCAATTGATGATTATATGTGTAGTTTATTAATAACATTCGGTAACCTTTATAACTAAAAATATGATTATAAAATAATAATATATTGTAAATATCATAATAATAAACTATTTATAATTTAAATGCATATCGAAAATCAAATAAAAAGAGATTATATATTTACTTTTATTGATAGTATCCTTTACTTTTATTATATTTATTTATATTTTGAAATTAATATAATATAAGATCATTTTTATTTGTATTTTTATTTATATAATTGTTTTAATTATAGCTGTTGAATGTAGAGAAATTTGTCAAATACTACGTTGTGATGCATGCAGGATTTAGTAAATTTGAGGGTTATCAGTCTCTTCTGTTCTACGAACCTTGTAAGAATCCCAGACCTCTCCAACGCCACCAATCTTGGAAAGATATACCTTAACCGGTGTTTTAACTTGTGTGAGCTTCCTCCATCCCTTCAGCATCTTGAGAAGCTAACTCATTTGGACTTCAGTTACTGTAAAAATATTAGATCTCTGCCTAGCTTGTATAAAGCCACATCCCTCACCAAACTTGATCTTAGTGGCTGCTCAAATCTGTTAAGTTTTCCAGAGGTTTCATCGAATGTAACAGAGCTATCGTTAGGTGGAACTGCAATTGAAGAAGTTCCTTCCTCCATCGAATGTCTCTCTAATCTTCGTGTATTCAGCCTATGGGGTTGCAAGAGGCTTAAATCTCTCCCCTCAAGTATTCATAAATTGAAATCTCTTGAAGAATTAAATCTTAGAGGTTGCTCAAGATTGGAGACTTTACCAGAAATCTTGGACATCATGGAGAGGTTGAGATATCTTGATTTGAGCGGAACGGCTTTGAAGGAATTACCATCTTCAATTGACAATTTTATTAGTCTTGAATATTTGAGATTGAACAACTGTGAAAACCTTATTTGTCTTCCTAACGACTTTTATAAATCCAAATCTGTTTGGGCACTTGGTATTTGTGGTCGTTCAAATCTTGTTGTAAAAAACTTGTTTTCTGCCATTGGAGGCAGACCAGTGAAGCTGAAAGATCTCCAGGGGTTATCCTCATTGTACAAATTAGATTTATCTGAAACCAATCTTGAGAGCTTACCTACAACCATTAAACAATTTCCTTGGTTGCAAGAGTTAATCTTGTGGAATTGCAAGAGATTGAAATCATTACCAGAGCTTCCACCAAGCCTAGGACATTTGGATGCATATAGCTGCACTTCACTAGAGAAAGTGTCCAGCATTAAAAAGCTTTTTGAGCAAGCACTGTTCTGTCAAGATGAACCATATCGATGCTTGAAGTTGATATTTACCAATTGCTTCGAACTGAATAAGAAAGGTGTGGCGAATCATGGAACACCAAAGTTGGAGACACCATTTAAGCAAATGGTGAATGTAATAAAAGATTATCATGAGGTCAGCTTCTTCTTCTTCTTCTTCTTCTTCTTCTTCTTCTTCTATAAATATCTTCAATGTGGACAATTGATATTTATATGCATTGCTGAATAATCTATCATGTTTCTGATAATTGTAATTGAACAGGCATCCCCTCAAAAAAATAAGTTCATTACATGCGTTCCTGGAAGTGAAATCCCGGAATGGTTTGATTTGAAGAGCTTAGGATCATCCATAAACATCCAATTGCCTTCAGAGTGTTGGATAAACTCTCCATCTTTTGTTGCTTCCGTTGTTGTTTCATTCCCGAGCGTTATAATGGTTGGAATTTTGGCATTAGATGTGAATGTCATCTAAAATCCTATAATGGCGACAGTCATGACCTTACTTGTTTATTCTCCCTTTTCGGGGCGGGAGTGTTAACCCTTGAAGATCGAATGTTTAGGTGGGATCACATGTTCCTCTTATATGATGATTTCAAAGTTTGGGAGTTCGTTGAAAGTCGGGCATCAAACAAGTGTATTTACAATGAGGCTTTCTTTAAATTCTACCCTGTTCTTTATGAGTCGAAAATAAGGAATATTTCTTTGGAGGTAAAACAGTGCGGGGTTCATCTATTATTTGCAAATTAAGGATTCAATGTATGACATCTCAATCATGCTTCATATATTTCATCTGCAGTGAATTTCAAACCCTAAATATGTTGTTAATATATATTTTGTTAGTACATATTTATCATAGGTTTTATTTATAAATGTTTATTTTTCACTCAATTTTTTATATCTGCTTTTTTTTTTTTTTTTTTCTTTTTCATTTCCTTTTGTTCAAACACAATTAGAAATTTAAGGCATATCTAAATGGATTTAAATAAATATTTATAACACAAAGGACATACTTTAAAAATAGTAGAAAAAGTTCTAAATAAAATTATATAAAAAAATCATATTTTATATTATTTTTAAGATATAAGTGAATTTTTTTTCCAAAATAAAATAGATTGCAATTTTGAATCATGAATAAGAAGAAAAAAAAAAGACAACAATTAATATTTTTGACTATTTATATAACTGGAAATATATAAAATACAAAACTTGGTTAAATGGCAAGATTCAACACTGAGAAATCTTTTTGGTAAGACAACATTGAGAAATTTAACATGTTGTAATAATTGACTTTATTCAAACATAAACAAAAGAAAACATAGTTCAAAATTTTGGGTTTTGTTCTTGTGCTATGATTCTTTCTTTTGCTAAGTTTTTTTTCCCTCTTTTTACCAAGAGGCTAAAATCTAAAGATTACAAAATAATTAAAATATTTTAGGAATAACATTTAATGTGTCGTTAATTAGTACATAAATTTCATTTATTTTTAGTAAATAATAACATGACATATCATTATTAAATTAAACAAAAAAATATAGAAGACTTTTAAATAAATAGTAATAATTTTATTCAAACATGATTAAACATTAATAGTAACTATTATCAATAAATATTAATAAATCTAAGAATTAGAATTTAGCATTTATTTATAATTAATTACTATTTAATGTTTATATTGGTGTGTTTTTTAGACATATGTGCATGAGAGTATGACTCTCTAAAAAATTTCTAAATGTATAGAAAAGTTTAGGGAATAACTTACATTAAAATGATCTTAACAACTAAATTTTTTAAGCACCTTTAATTTGCCACACCATCAAATTTTAAAGAAATGAAATTATTATTATACAATCATCTATAGAGAAATTATTTTATGGACTCTTCTCACCACATTATTCATGATCCCTTTCCACTTATTCAATAACATTTCAACAATTTTTTACTTTAAACCCAAACCCTAAATCTAAACTCGTAACCTCAAATCTTAAATCTTGAACTCAAAGCTATAACCTCAAACCCTTGAACCCTAAACCCTAAATTCAAATCCCGAACTCTAAACCTTAAATTTTGAACCCAAATCCTAAACTTTGGGGTTTAGGATTCAACATTTAAGGTTTAGGGTTCGAGTTTAAGGTCTGGAATAAAATAATTACAAAAAATTATGTGTCAATGACATGGAAAATATTGCACAAAAATTATTATTTTTTAATTTTGTTGCACAAAAAAATAGCTTATGGAAAAAATTGATTAAAATTTGTAAAAGAAGAAAAAAATGTTTGTTTATAATTTGAAATTTTAATTATTTTAAGTAGTTTAATTAAAATTAAATTAAGTTGGAGGAGATATTAGATATAGATAAGTATATAATAATAATTTATTATCTTTAAAATTTAATGACGTGACATTATTTTATTGGTATCTAAAAACTATACTTTTTAAGATGATCCTAATACAATTTATTCTCAAAGTTTAAAATACACTTGTGTCGGACACGTATATATAGCTAATATTTAAATCCGATTCCAAACCACTAGATTTTCATCAGCCAAAACCTAATCTTGTTTAATAATTTGCAAAACTAGTTTTTATCACTTCTTAGAGGAACACAATCAAACATATTCTCAAGCTGCGCACTAATCTCTCATTACCCTTCTTAAGAAATGAGAATTGCATTATTTTTTAGAGCATCGTGTCTTACAAACTATATATTTCATTATGACCAGAAGCTCCATTGCTGCAACAAAATTATTTTGTTTGTAAATATTGGTTTTGAATGCGAGATATTATGTGATGTTATGAGGAGAGTAAATACGTGTTATACTATTTTTTCTTTAATTGAGGTTTTGTTTCACCGAGAAGGTTTTTAATAATGTATCATGTTATGCATATTATAAATATATGTACTCTTTTTCCTTCATTAGAAAATTAATTTTTTTCACGGGATTTTTATGTTAGTAAGGTTTTAATGAGACACATTATCTACCAATAGACATCAAATGAAAAACATTATGAATATTTTATTATTAAGTGAATGTAAAAAAAATATCAAGATAAGTTTGATATACTTTAGTCTTCTAATAGTCATTAGAAGTAGAGTTTTGTTTTATTTATATTTTTATGTCCATAAAATAAATATAAACTTTGAAAAAGCATAATAAACATTTTTATTGATATTTTTTTTAATTTTTAAAACTTAATTAATTATTGATGTAATATTAATGTGACAATCCCATGTCTATAACAAATAAACATGATGGTATAAAAAATTTATGTGATAAATGTAATGTGTAAATAAAATTAACACGGAAAAATTAAGAATAAAATTAAAAAGGGTCGAGATATTAAAATAAAATGACTATAAATTAATAAACCAATTCATTAATAATTTAAATTTTTTTTGTTAACTCTATTTATAATTTTTAAATATAAATTGAAATAAAAATTGTATATTTTTTTACTTTTAAATTGGGAGGAAGGGTTAAAACATTGTAGTATAAATGGTCTCGGAAGACTCAGCTTTCAATTTGTTGGAGGCTCTTAAAAGTAGTCCAATAATTTTCAAATGTCTATGGTCCACACGCTTTTGCAGTTGATGTAAGCATAGTTGACTTAAAAAACTATAGTTTTACTCAGAATCCAAAAATTTTTCATCAAATCCGGCGGAACACCGATATGCTTCCTTCAACAGCTTCTTCTGCTGCTGCTGCAGATACGAACAAAGAAAGGACATGCGATGTTTTCCTTAGCTTCAGAGGCGAGGATACTCGTTGTTTCGTGAGTCATCTGTATAAGGATTTGTGTCGAAAGAATATCGGAACTTTTATAGACAGCAAGAAGCTTCAAAAAGGAGATGAAATTTCAGAGTCACTGTTGACGGCCATTCAAGTGTTATGATAAGTATATAAACGGGTGATTAAGTGGTTACTTAGATGAGTCAAGTTGTTAGGCAGTTAGTACAGCTGATAAGTTGTTGAAGCTGTTAATAGGCTTTTTCTATGTATATATAGACCTGAGTGTTCAAGGGAAAAAGAGGTAATACAGATTAATTCATTTTTCAATTTAGTACCTCTTCAGTTTACTGAGTTTCCTTCATGGTATCAGTCGCTAGGTGATCTCGGGCATGGCTACTGAGCACTCTCCTGAATCTGGCTCTGTTGAGCCTAGTGGTTCTGTTTTTCTTGGTGATCGTATTGTTACTTCGTTTCCTCGGCATGACGTTGTCAAACTTGATGATGGTTCCTTTGTTCTCTGGCAACAGCAGGTTCGTTTCATTCTTCGTGGCTATGGTTTGCTTGGCTTCGTTGATGGCACTCTTACTCCTCCGACGAGATTTCTTCCTGCTCCTGATGGAGGTTTGACTTTGAATCTGTCTGCTTCTCTTTTTGAGCAACAAGACAATTTGCTTACGTCTTGGTTGCTCTCTACCATAAGTGCTTCTTTTTTGTCTTCGTTCATGGACGTTCAGTCCGCTTGTGATGTCTAGAATGTTGCCAATCGCCTATTTGCGGCGGCCTCGGATGTGAAGCAATCGCAATTGCGTCATGATCTTCACTCACTCTCCAAAGGTACTCTTTCTATTCGGTCGTATGTTGATAAAATCAAGAGTCTATGTGCTTTGCTTGCAGCTTCTAGTGTTCAGATCTCGGAGGCTGAGCGAAAGGCGGTGTTACTTACTGGTCTTTCCTCTGAGTTTGAGGCGGTTGTGTCGTACGCTTCTCTCTCATCTACTCCGGTGTCGTTTCATAGTCTTGTTGAAGCGCTTCTTGACTGTGAAGCTCGTCATATGAAGTCGGGTTCGGAGGCTCTTGTTGCTGCGAATTCTGTTGAGGGGCCACCTGTGTCGTTGGGCGACGGTTCGTCTCGCGGTGGTCGAGGGACGGTTCGTGGTCGTGGTCGCTTGTTTCGTCCCCGTACTCAATGTCAGATCTGCCATCGATTTGGTCATTTGGCTCATCGGTGTTACTATCGGTATCACCGGGATGATCGTGCTGCTCAGTTGCCGTTTGATGCGGGCCAACAATGGAGGCCACCGTTTGAGTATGCTTCGCAGAACGTGAATCGGCAGAATGGCCCTGGTCAACATTGTGATGCTCCTGGTCAAAATTGGGGCTCTTATTATAGGCAGGATATGGATGTGGTTTATCCACGTGGGCCTTATGATGGTCATGTGGTGCGTGGGCCCCATGAGGTCTCTAGTCCATCGTCTTATGGACCGTATGCCCGTGACTGTGGTGCTTTACGTCCCTCTCGTCCGCCTGTAGATCCTGTGGGCCCTCCATCTGGTGGGCTGGCTTCTAGGCCACGTGGGCCGCCTAATTCAGGCCCTAATATGGGCTCTCTTCCATATGATGATTCTAGACCTTTGGCTAATTGTGTTAATTTCGATAGTTCGATACAGCATAATGCTCGTGAACCCCCATGGCGTACTAAGCCTCGTGCACGTGTGTTTGATGTTGGATCTTCGTCTTATGATTCATCTCAATTTGTTGGGGTACCTCCTCGAGTTCCTGAGTTGCATGCGTCTGGTTATTCTCCTGCCACGGAGTTTGATTCTAATTTTGACAATAATGATTCTTTCATACCGGTTGGTGGCACGGCGTGGTGTCCTGACTCTGGAGCCACACATCATGTGTGTCGCAATGCGTCAGAATTACAAGGGTCTAACCCATACACAGGTAATTCTTCGCTTCTTATGGGTAATGGAGTATCTGCTAAAATTTCATCCATTGGGACTGCAGCTATTTCTACAGAAAAGAAATTATTACATTTGTCTAACGTTTTGTGTGTTCCAAGTATCCGGAAGAATTTACTATCTGTGTCTCAGTTTGCTCATGATAATAATGTTTTCTTTGAGTTTCATCCCTCTTATTGTGTGATCAAGGACATCCAGACGCAGGAGGTATTAATGCGGGGCCGAGTTCGTGATGGGCTTTATCAGTTTGATACTTGTTCGGGTGATTTTTCTCCTTTAGCTCATACTACTGTAGTTCACAGTTGTTCTAAACGTGATGGTACTTTTGAGTTGTGGCACAAACGGCTTGGACATCCATCGCCTAGTGTTGTTAAAATGGTTCTCGATAAATGTAACATTCTGTGTAATAAAAGTCAGCTTGATAATCTTTGTGTTGCATGCCAACAAGGGAAATCATGTAAGCTACCTTTTTCTCGTTCTAGTACTGAATATAGTGAATTGTTTGAACTTGTTGTTTCTGACTTGTAGGGGCCAGCATCTGTGTCATGTGAAGGTGATTTGTACTACATTTCATTCATTGATATGGCTAGCCGATTTACTTGGGTCTATTTGATCAAGCACAAGTCTCAAGCTGTGGAGTGTTTTCGTTTATTTCAGAAGATGTTTTATACTCAGTTTAGGAAAAACATTAAGAAGTTTCAAAGTGATTGGGGAGGTGAGTTTCGAGCATTTACTTCTCTGTTAGCCAATCAGGGGATTATACATCGGGTATCATGTCCGCACACCTCTGAACAAAATGGAGTTGCAGAACGCAAGCATCGACATATTGTAGAAACCGGCCTTACTCTTTTAGCTCAAGCTAATGTACCCATGGAGTACTGGGGCTATGCTTTTCGCAGTGCAGTTCATCTTATCAATCGGTTACCTACTTCGATTCTGCATGGTAAATCTCCGTATCAAGTTTTGTTTGGACATGAACCGACCTATGATCATCTTCGAGTTTTTGGTTGTTGTTGTTTTCCATATCTTCGTCCGTTTGTTAAAACTAAGTTGAGTTTTCGATCGCAGCCGTCTACATTTTTGGGGTATAGTTCTCAGCACAAAGGTTATTATTGTTTAACCCCGGATGGTAAAATTATTGTTTCTCATCATGTGGTGTTTGATGAAACTTGTTTTTTGTTTTCTTTGCCTGCTGTTCCTGGTACTACTGTTTCTACGCCCTCTATTACTACATTTGTTCCTATTGTTCGATCTTCTCAGGGCTCTGGTCATGTGTCTGCCTCTGTTCCTGGAGTATCCTCTTTCAGTCCTCCAATTCGAACACCTCCGTCTGATCCGATTCGTGTGGATAGTTCCTCCCGACCTAGGTTTGCTGGTTTTCGTGATGGGCCTGGAGCTAGTGAGCGAAATCCTTCGCCTCTGTCTACTGATGTTCCTGTTGAATCGGTCAGTGTTGTACCTTTACCTCCTACTACTAACACTCATGCTATGGTTACCAGATCTAAGGCTGGGGTGTTTAAACCTAAAGTTTTGACCGTTGCTAAGGCTGCTTTTGAACCTTGTTCGATTGAGAAAGCTCTTGCTCATCCAGACTGGCGTCGTGCTGTTCAAGCTGAATATGATGCTCTTCTTGCCAATTCTATATGGGAGTTAGCTCCTCTTCCGCCTGGTCGTAAAGCTATTGGCTGTAAATGGTTGTTTAAGATAAAAAAGAATCCTGATGGGACGATTGACAGACGAAAGGCTCGGTTAGTAGCAAAAGGGTGCTCTCAGGTTCCTGGTTGTGATTTCAATGAAACGTTTAGTCCCGTTGTTAAACCAGCTACCATTCGAGTTATTATGTCTATTGCTGTGACCAAAGGGTGGCATCTCCGGCAAGTTGATGTTAATAATGCCTTTTTAAATGGCGATCTCTCTGATGAAGTTTTTATGCAGCAACCTCCTGGTTATGTTCAGTATGGTCCTAATGGTGAGAATTTGGTTTGTCGACTAACTAAAGCTTTGTATGGATTACGGCAAGCACCTCGTGCTTGGTTTGATAAGTTACGACAGTTTCTTTGTTCTCTTGGTTTTGCTGTGTCTAAATTTGATGCTTCACTATTTGTCCGATTTTCGTCCGACTGCACTATCTACGTTCTTATGTATGTTGATGATATTGTCATTACTGGTAGCTCTACCGATGAAATAAATAGTTTTGTTCAGCAGTTACACAACAAGTTTGCATTAAAAGATATGGGTAAGCTTCATTACTTTCTGGGAATTGAGGTCACCAAATTGAAGTCTGGTAATCTTCACTTGTGTCAGCAGAAATACATTCGTGAGCTTTTTCATCGAAGTTCTATGTCTAATGCCAAGAGTGTTCATACGCCGATGGTAAGTTCTTCTATGCTGTCTAAGGATAAAGGTGATTGTCTTGATGATCCGACTGAATATCATAGTCTTGCGGGAGCTCTTCAGTATGTTGTGTTAACTCGACCAGATATTGCTTACGCTGTTAATCGTGTGTGCCAGTTCATGCATGCTCCCACTACTGTTCACATGGTCGCTTTAAAACGTATTTTAAGATATTTACAGGGTACTATGACTCATGGATTGGTTTTTCGACGGTCTGATAGATTGTCTCTCGTTGGTTATTCTGATGCCAATTGGGGACTTGATGTTGATGATCGTAGGTCCACTACGGGGTATTGTGTATATTTTGGGTCTACTCCTATCTCCTGGTGTTCTAAGAAACAGCAAGTTGTTTCTCGCTCTACAGCTGAAGCAGAGTATCGGAGTTTGGCAGCAGTCGCTAGTGATGTTACTTGGCTTGTTTCTCTTTTGTCTGAGTTGAGATGCGATTCGGTGGATTGTCCAACGGTATGGTGTGATAATACCAGTACTGTTGCTGTTGCTGCGAATCCAGTTCTTCACTCTAAGTTTAAACATGTTGAGCTTGATTTGTTTTTTGTTCGTAAGAAGGTGGCTAGTGGTGATTTAGTGGTTGGAGAGGTTCCGGCTTGTGATCAAGTAGCAGATATACTTACTAAACCGTTGGCTGTGTCCTTGTTTACTCATTTTCGTCATCTTCTTCGGGTTGTGGACATTGACGAAGCTGGGTGAATGTTATGATAAGTATATAAACGGGTGATTAAGTGGTTACTTAGATGAGTCAAGTTGTTAGGCAGTTAGTACAGCTGATAAGTTGTTGAAGCTGTTAATAGGCTTCTTCTATGTATATATAGACCTGAGTGTTCAAGGGAAAAAGAGGTAATACAGATTAATTCATTTTTCAATTTAGTACCTCTTCAGTTTACTGAGTTTCCTTCATCAAGGATCGAGGATTTCAGTCATTGTTTTCTCTAAACACTACGCTTCTTCAAGATGGTGCTTGGACGAGCTGGTCAAGATCATGGACCGCAAGAAGTTGAAAGCGCATTATTTTATGGTTCCTGTATTTTACGGTGTAGATCCCTCAGATGTACGGAAACAATGAGGGAGTTTTGCAGATGCATTTGCAAAGCATGAAGAAAATTTCAAGCATGATGTTGAAATGGTGAAATCCTGGAGAAGTGCTTTGACTTCTGCTGCCGATTTATCAGGTTGGGATTCACAAATCACTCGGTAATTGCGACTTCTTTTCTTTACATTCAATCCTTTTTTAATTGTTATATATATATATAGAGAGAGAGAGAGAATTTTAAAGTGTTTTTTTTTGCACATTTGATTATTTTATTGGATGATGTACTTTATAAAAAAGAAATGTGAAATAGGATAAGGGGATTGATAAACTGATATTAGAGAAGCTAAAGTCACAAAAAGAATTCTTGACTTACCAAATATAGACTATAGAATCAATGTATAGTACAAGAATCAAAATATGTATTCACTGCACTGATCCATCTATACTCTCCTGTTCGAGTTGAGGGTGGATATTTGACTGAAGGATAATTTTTAAAATTTTACCATGTTTTAAAGCTTAAAATTTTCTATTACTGCTTCTACCTTATAAATTCCTATTTTTTAATTTAATTATTTTTAGTTTTTATATTTTTTAAATTGGTCAATTTTAGTTTTTGCACTTTTCAAAATTTAAAATTTTAGTTCTGACCCAAACAGTAACAGTTAAATTCATTTAGTTAAACTCAATTAATAATCATGTATTATGCATACAGTTCTAGATTTAGTTTATTATTCAATTGGATCATTTTATGTCCTTATACTTTCAAATTTTGAAATTTCAATTTTGACGCAAATGATAGTTGTTAATCTATAGTGGAAATTACAAGCTGGCGTGGTATTACACATATGATGATAGATTTGTTGCATTAGATTTGAAAATGACGAAACTTAATTAATGAATTTAATAATTATCATTTGGTGAGGACTGAAATTTTATAATTTTAAATCAATTTAGTTAAATAATTTTTTATTTAAAACAATGTCACCTATAAAAAGAAAACCAAATTTCCTTTAAAATATCAAAATATTAAAAAAAATGAAAATGCAAAAATATATATATATATATATATATATAATTGAAAAAAATCTATTCTTCTTTAAATAACAAGTTTATTATATTATTTTCTTCACGCCCACTTTTTTTTTTCTTTAAATATTTATTGATTTGGAAGAAAATAGATTAAGCTTGGACTCTTTTTTCAAGCAGTGATTCATGTATGTTATCCAGATTGCAGTTAAGGGGCAGATACTGAGCAACTTGCCAAGCATCTACATTGAACAATGTTAATCAATTGAATACTCTTTATCATTTTTATTTATGTACTTATGTTTCTTTTTTATTTCTCCCATAATTTGTTTCTTCATTTAATATATAGGCCAGACTCAACACTGGTAGATAAAATCGTCAAAGATATATTAAAGAAACTGGATTGTAGAACCTCAATAGCTAATTTAAAGGGTTTAGTTGGAATTGATCGGCGGACGCAACAAGTTGTGTCATTATTTCAGGTTGGAGATTTTCTAAAGCTAGGTATTTGGGGTATGCAAGGAATAGGCAAAACTAAACTTGCTGAAGCAATTTTTTACCATGTTTTAAATGGTTTCCAAAACCACTCCTTTCTGGCAAACGTGAGAGAACATGAAGTATCAAGAAATTTATCACAATTGCGTAAGAAATTTCTTTCAGATATACTGGAAGATGAAAATTTAGATATCTCTACACCCACAATCATACCAAGCTTTGTTAAGGACAGGCTTTTTAGAAAGAAGGTTTTAGTAGTTTGTGATTATGTGTCAGAGTTAAACCAATTCGAGTTTTTATTCGGAGGAACCGATTGGTTCGGCCGTGGAAGTCTACTCATTGTTACCACTAGAAATAAGTAAGTGCTTATCCAGTGTGGCATGAATCTCATTTATGAAGCGAAGAAATTAAATAAATATGAATCTATTCAGCTCTTTTGCCAACATGCCTTCAAAAGCAATCATCCTATAGAATATCAGTTGGGGCTACCATGGATGGTTTTAAGTTTTGCTAATGGAAACCCCTTGGCTATTAAATTTTTCGGGTCCTCTCTTTATGGAAAGGACAAAAACTACCAGGAAAGTGCAGTAAAAGAACTAAAGCAGATTCCTAACCCAGACATTCTTAAATTGTTGAGAAGCAGTTTTGATGGACTAAATCCTGTAGAGAAGGACATATTTCTTGACATTGCTTGTTTCTTTAAAGGGGAGGATCGAGACTTTGTAACAAGGTTTATGGAGGCCTGTTATCCTTCTGCATATTCAAGAATTGAGACCCTCATAACTCATTGATAAGTCTCTTATATTTATTTCACAAAATAAAATAGAAATGCATGATATATTGCAACAAGTGGGTTGCAATATTGTTCACCATGAATCACCTTCAAAGCCTGAAAATCGCAGTAGGCTGTGGATTCCTGAAGATATCTATGACGTGCTAACAAAAAACAATGTAAGGGCCTTGCTCATTTTCCCCAAACAAATCCATGTTTGACAGTCATGTTTTAGTATTATTCGAACACACATCTTTTTATTAAATACATACATGTATATGATAACTATATTGAATTAATATATTGCCTTGGGTTTAGGGAACGGAAACGCTCACAGGCATTGTACTTGATATGTCCAAACTTGCAAAGTTGGAATTGGAACCAATAGCATTTATGAAGATGCGGAAGCTTAGAATCCTCAAATTCTATCATTCGTGTGGAAGAACCTTACTTTTTAAAAGGCTTTTATCACTTCCTGAGGAGCTAAGGTACCTTTGCTGGGAGGGATACCCTTTGAAAACTTTGCCCTCCAAGTTTCATCCAAGGTACCTAGTTGAACTTGACATGAGTTGCAGCCATGTCGAACAACTCTGGGAGGGAAAACAGGTACTCTTTTTTTCTTTTTATATCAATATATGGTGTTTTAATTTGTAGATTGATGCAAGCATGTTTGGAACTGATTCCATTGCCATTTCTTGATTTTATAAAGTTTCCTTTACATATCAATCAACGTCTTCATAATGTTTTCATAATAGCTCAGGAAAAAGACCATTTTCAATATGACTAGTGTTTAAGTTATTTTTGCATTAAAAAAAAGGAGTTATAACATTAATTTATTAGGGTTATGTTTGGGGAAAAAATCGAATCCAATTAGAAATTCCTTTATATTACTAAACTCCTTGAAATAGTCGTTAAGTGCGGGACACATGTTATAAAATAAGTATTTATTATTTTTATGAAATTTTAATTATTTGAAGTTGAAAAATAATAAGCCTATCAAGGAAGCACCATAATTTCAATTTTATCTTAAATTGAGCTTGAATTTTAAAAGGGAACCTAATCTAGATTAAACCAAAATTTGAGGGCTGAATTGGAATGAAGCTCAAACTTGTTGGTTCTAATACTCAAATTAATTACACCTTAATTATACCATTTTGAAGATAGTTCAATCTTTTGTTGTAATGTGGTGATTATTTTGGTCATATCTGTTGCATTATTGTTCTTCAATGTATAGAAATTTATCAAACACTGCGTTTTGATGCTTGCAGGATTTAGTAAATTTGAAGGTGATCAATCTCAACAATTCTAAGAACCTTGTAAAAATCGCGGATCTCTCAAGCGCCACAAATCTTGAAAAGATAAACCTTTGCGGATGTTTTAACTTGCGTGAGCTTCCTTCATCCCTTCAACATCTGGAGAAGCTAACTCTTTTGGATTTCAACTATTGTAAAAGTATTAGATCTCTGCCTAGCTTTTATAAAGCCACATCCCTCACCAAACTTCATCTCAGTGGCTGCTCAAATCTGTTTAGTTTTCCAGAGGTTTCATCGAATGTAACAGAGCCATGGTTAGGTGGAACTGCAATTGAAGAAGTTCCTTCCTCCATAGAATGTCTCTCTAATCTTCGTTTATTGGACCTACGGGGTTGCAGGAGGCTTAAATCTCTCCCCTCAAGTATTCATAAATTGAAATCTCTTGAGAAATTCAATCTTGGAGATTGCTCAAGATTGGAGACCTTCCCAGAAATCTTGGACATCATGAAGAGGTTGAGGGATCTTGATTTAAGTGGAACAGTTTTGAAGGAATTACCATCCTCAATTAACAATCTTATCCGTCTTAAGAATTTGAGATTGAACAACTGTGAAAACCTTGTTTGCCTTCCTGATAGCCTTTATAAATTGAAATCTCTTTTGCATCTTAGTCTTTGTGGTAGTTCAAATCTAGTAGTAAAAAACTTGTTTACTGCCATTGGAGGCAGACCAGTGAAGCAGAAACATCTGTTGAAATCAATAACTGAGTCAGAGGAAGTCACCATGATGTACCACCGCTGTTGTGGAAAACAAAGAACAAAGAAACGTCGAGCAAGAACGAATTGGGAACAGACCAAAAAAGAATGCCCTAGATGACTAACCCAACTTTGCCTAACAACCGGAGTTGGGCTAACAACCAAAAAAAAACCATTACTCAATCTGGGAAGCCCAAAAAAAACTAGCAGCCACCACGATACCTGACCATAGGAGCAATCATAAAAGAAAAGAAATGACCAGAACAACCGCAATCAGCGATCACCTGACCTCTGATACCATGTTAAGAAACTGATCAAAGATATATTTTGTATGTATACAATTTCATTGACTAAGAACCACCTTCTCAAATACATGCTTGCCAGTATTTATTAAGTACTGCTAACCAACTTAACAAACTATTTATGCTAACTAATTCTAACTAATTAGCTAACTACTTACTTACTTCTCAACCAATTGCATCCCCTTTACTTGCATCCCTCTGATACTCCAGGCACCTTGTTGGTATCTCACCAATTGCTTGGAGTCGAAAACTACAACGTCTGGAGTCGTACAATGAGAATTGCATTGTTAGCAAAGAACAAATTGGGGTTTGTCGATGGCACCTGTTCCAAAGATTCGTTGCCAGATGAAATGGGCTATCAATGGGAGCGGTGTAATGCGATCGTATTGTCTTGGATTCTGAACACTATCAGCAAAGAGCTTTCGGCAGGCATTGTTTTCGCGTCTAGTGCAGCAGCAGTATGGAGTGACCTCAATGAGCGGTTTCACAAAATCGATGGTTCAAGAATTTATTTCTTGCACCGTGAAATCACTTCACATCTTCAAGGTACTGCTTCCATCTCCGTATATTTTTCTAAACTGCGATTACTCTGGGATGAATATGATGCTCTTGTACCTTCTTCTTCATGCGATTGTACTCAATCACGACAGAATGTTGAGCGCCTTTTACAACAACGTTTGTTTCAGTTCTTAATGGGTTTAAACGAGACATACAATGCTGTACGCAGTCAAATTCTTTTATTGAATCCGTTACCTTCTGTTAATTCTGCCTATTCGATGCTGGTGCAAGAAGAGTCGCAATGGCAACATAGCTCTTGTGATGTTGGGACTAAGCCTACCTCCTTTCACTCAGCACATCTGGCGCAAAAGAAACGGTTTACTGGTACCTGTGATCATTGCAAGATTCGAGGGCACAAAAGAGAGAACTGTTATAAACTAATTGGTTATCCAGCAGATTTCAAGTTTACTAAAAAGAAAGTTCCTACTGGTTCTGGCACAGTGAATAATGCTTCTACTGTTGATTCTGCCGGTGGTACTGGATCGAGCTGTCCTCAAGCTCCTGTCTTCACTCCAGCCCAGTATCAGCAAATCTTGAATTTACTGAACAAAGAGCCCACAGTTGAAGCTGCTGCTAGCCTAGCAGGTATAGTGAATGTTGGTCATACTTGGATTATGGATACTGGGCTACTGATCATATACTTTCTGACTTCCAATTCCTAGAATCCCCTGTTGCATGTGCGTCATATTCCTCTTGCGTTCGACTCCCAAATGGTTCTTCTGTTTCAGTTTCCCATGTTGGTACCTGTACTGTCCTTCCCGGTCTTCAGCTTGCCAAAGTCCTACATGTTCCTAATTTCCATTATAATCTTCTTTCTATCTCTAAACTCACTACTGATCTCAATTGCTTTGTCTCATTCTATCCTAACTTTTGTCTTATCCAGGATCTCTCAAGTGGCAAGATGCGGGGGATTGGTAAGGAGCGAGGTGGTCTTTACATCCTTGATTCATCTCGACAGACTAGTATGGATTCGACACCATCTGCTATTCCTTCTGCTGCTTCTATCACAACTACTGACCCATCTTTTCTTTGGCACACTAGGCTTGGTCATGCTTCGGTTTCAAGATTGCATAAGATGCCTAACCTTCCCTGTACAGTTTCCAATAGTGATAGCATCCACAACTGTCCTGTATGTCCTCTTGCTCAACAAACCCGGTTTTCATTTCCCATCAGTACATCTCGTGCGGATTCTCTTTTTTCTCTTATACATATAGACTTGTGGGGACCGTATCGAGTATCTACTCATAGTGGTCATCGGTATTTTTTAACTATTGTTGATGACTATTCAAGGATGACATGGATATATTTGTTGCGATACAAAAGTGATGCTCTTGTATTTCTCAAACAATTTTTTACTTTAGTTAAAACCCAATTTTCTACCAGTATCAAAATTGTTCGTAGTGATAATGGGTATGAATTCTTTAATAATGAATGCAATGAATTCTTTGCTATGTTGGGTGTTATACACCAAAGCTCGTGTGTTTATACTCCTCAGCAGAATGGTATTGCTGAGCGCAAACATAGGCATTTACTTGAAGTTGCTCGGTCACTTAAGTTTCAGTCTCATATGCCTAGCAAATTTTGGGGTGAATGTGTGTTGACTGCTTGCTTTTTAATTAATCGTCTCCCTACTCCTATTTTGCATTGGAAGAGTCCTTTTGAAGTAGTCTATAAAAAATCTCCTGATCTTTCTCGTTTAAAGGTTTTTGGATGTCTCTGTTATGCTACCGTGCCCAATTATCTTGACAAATTTTCTCCTAAGGCTATTCCCTCCGTGTTTATGGGGTATTCCTCTGTTCAGAAGGGTTACTTGTTATTCAATCTTGAAACCAAAGTTTTTTTTGTTAGTCGTGATGTCCGTTTTCACGAAACAGTATTTCCTTTTGCTTTTCCTATTAAAAATTCTTTGTTTTTCCCTACCACTGATAGTACCGATTTTCTTCATCTCGAACCTTTATCTTCCATTTCTATTCCATCCTCAACATCACCTACTGTGACAGTACCATGTTCTTCCCTGTCTTCACCATCTCAGCCCAATGTTCAGCCCCTTGTTTCTTTTCCTCCCTTACGTCGTACTACTCGGTCTGTCAAGACGCCTACTTGGATGAAGGATTACATCTGTTCTACTCAATCTTCCGCTTCTTTTGCTACAGGTTCCTATCCTATTTCTCATGGTTATTCTTCCTCACATTTACCTATTCATACTAAGTTGTTTGCAGCTAGTATTTCTTCACTAGTAGAACCCCAAACATATGCTGAAGCCATTTCGGACCCAAGATGGGTTGCTGCCATGCAACAAGAGATTCAGGCTTTGGAGGCTAATGGTACGTGGGAGGTTGTTCCGTTACCTATCGGTGTGGTTCCCATTGGCTGTAAATGGGTCTATAAGGTCAAGTACAACTCTGACTGCTCGATTGAACGGTTTAAAGCTCGATTGGTTGGGAAAGGATACAATCAGCGGGCTGGCATTGATTTTCAGGACACTTTCTCCCCGGTTGTTAAGCACGTTACTGTTCGGACTGTTATTAGTCTTGCAGCCATACATGATTAGCCTCTTTTTCAAATGGACGTTTATAATGCGTTTTTACAAGGAGATTTGTGTGAAGAAGTCTATATGGATATTCCGGAAGGTTTTCGCACACAGGGGGAGCGTAAGGTATGTCGTTTGCTCAAATCGTTGTATGGATTAAAGCAAGCTTCTAGGCAATGGAATTTAAAACTTACTGAGGCGTTGTTACAAGGAGGCTACGTACAAAGTAAATACGATTATTCCCTATTTTTCAAAAAACAAAAGGGACACATTGTCATCCTTCTTGTTTATGTTGATGATTTACTACTCACAGGGAGTGACATTAGTATGATAAACGAGCTGAAGGGAATCTTGCACCAAAACTTCAAGATGAAAGATTTAGGTGTGTTGAAGTATTTTCTTGGAATCGAAGTGATGAGATCACGTGAAGGAATTGTGTTGAACCAGCGGAAATATGTGTTGGAGTTAATAGCTGATGTAGGGCTAGGTGAAGCAAAACCAGCGAGTACGCCACTCGAACAAAATCAGAAATTGACTTCAGTTGAGTATGATGACTCGATACAAACAAAAGTTGATGGGGATGACTTAATCACTGATGTTGGAATATATCAGAGACTTCTTGGAAGACTGTTGTACTTGACCAATACACGACCAGACATAATGTTTGCGGTTCAGCATTTGAGTCAGTTCATGCACAAACCTAAAAAATCTCATTTGGAGGCTGCTTTTCGGATAGTTCGATACTTAAAGAAAAATCCTGGGCAAGGCATATTGTTGTCCTCATCTAGCAAACCGCAGCTCATTGGCTTTTGTGATTCTGATTGGGCTTCCTGTCCCATGTCTAGAAGGTCAGTTACTGGATTCTGTATTAAACTTGGAGATTCTCTTGTCTCGTGGAAATCAAAAAAACAAACAACTGTCTCTCGATCGTCAGCAGAAGCAGAATATAGGAGCATGGCAACTGCTGTAGCAGAGATCGTTTGGTTGAATGGGTTGTTGAAAGAAGTTAGTCTTAAACAGTTTGACAAGTCGGTTCTTTTCTCAGATAGGCGATCAGCTCTACAGATTGCAGCAAATCCTGTTTTTCATGAACGGACTAAACATATAGAAATTGATTGCCACTTTGTACGGGATAAAATTGGAGAAGGACTAATTCAGATGCAGTACATTAAGACAACAGAACAGCTTGCTGACTTAATGACTAAAGCACTTGGAATCAAGCAACATGGATATTTAGTATCCAAGTTGGGGGTTAAAGATTTATACCAACCCTCAACTTGAGGGGGAGTGTTGAGAAGTAAGTAAGTAGTTAGCTAATTAGTTAGAATTAGTTAGCATAAATAGTTTGTTAAGTTGGTTAGCAGTACTTAATAAATACTGGCAAGCATGTATTTGAGAAGGTGGTTCTTAGTCAATGAAATTGTATACATACAAAATATATCTTTGATCAGTTTCTTAACAACATCTACCTGGGTTATCCTCGTTAAAGAAGTTAGATTTATTTGAAAGCAATCTTGAGAACTTGCCCACAACCATCAAACAATTTCCTTTGTTGGAAGAGTTAATCTTGAGGAAATGCAAGAGACTGAAATCATTACAAGAGCTTCCACCAAGCCTGGTATATTTAGATGCACATGACTGTACTTCATTATTATTATTTAGAGGATGTCTCAAGCATTAAGAAGCTTTTTGAGCAAGAACTGTTTTGTGAGGATGGATCGAATTGATTCTTGCAGTTGAAATTCAGCAACTGCTTCAAACTGGGTGAGAAAGGTGTGGGGAATGATATAGATGCATATGACAGCACTTCAGTAGAGGAAATCTCAAGCTTTAAGAATCTTTTGAAGCAAGTAGTGTCTTGTAAATCCTTGGGTTGGCTATTTACCGACTGTTTCCAACTGGATCAGAAAGCTGTGAGAAGTCCTGAAACCCCAAAGTTGGAGATGCCATTTGAGCATATGGTCACTGCACTAACAGATCATCATCAGGTCAGTTTCTTCTTCTCTATATATCTTCAATCTGGTAGATGCTATGTTCTGAATAATCAATCATGTTTCTAATAATTGTAATCAAACAGGCACCCCTAGAAAGCAAAAAAAGAGCTTGCATTATTACATGCGTCCCTGGAAGTGAAATCCCGAAATTGTTTGATTTCAAAAGCTTTGGACCTTCCATAAACATCCAATTGCCTTCAGAGTGGTGGTCTAATAATAGCTGGATAAACTTTCCATGTTTCGTTGCTTCCGTTGCTGTTTCTTTCCCAGACTCTTATAATGGTATGGGGTTTCGCATTACGTCTGAATGTCATCTAAAATCCTGTAATGGCGACAATCATGAACTTAGCTGTTCTTACACCTTTTCGTTTGGAAGCCGATTGTCAGATCACGTGTTCCTCGTATATGATGGTTTCGGTGTTAGGGAGTTTGTTAAAAGTGAGGCATCAAACAATCGTATTTACAATGTGGCTTCCTTTCATTTCTCCCTTGATGACTGGAATTCGTCCAAATGCAAGGTAAAACAGTGCGGAATTCATCTATTATTTCCAAATTAAGGATTCAATGATGCTTCATCTCATCTATACTGAATTTCAGAGCCTAAATATGTTTACAAAATATATAACATCACACATTTTATCATTGGTTTTGTTTATAATTGTAACTGGTTTTTATTAATGTTTATTTTTCGCTCAAAATTTTTATATATATTTTTCATTTCATATCATTTAAACACAATTAGAAATTTAATGCATGTGTAAATTGATTTAAATATAAATAGGCTTAAATACTCATTTAGCCCCTGAAATTGTCACTTCTTCACAAGTTGATATTTACGGTTTTTTTATCCCAATTTATTAGTACTGAAATTTCATTATGTTGACGGTTTTGGTATTTCATTATGTTGATATTTAAAAAAAAAAAAATTAAAAGGAATACTTAAAATTTTTTTTATTGGAATGAAGTTGGACATATATAGTTGTCCACATTAATTTGTTTCAAAGCTTAATTTTAAAAAAAATTTAAAATTTTAAATTTTAAAAATTTTAAAAATATATAAAATATTATTAAAATTTATAAAAGTATTAAATAAAATTTAAAAAGTTCAAAAAATTTTAAAATATTATTAAAAATGATATCAAAATAAAATAATGGTATCAATAAATTCATATGGGTACCAATATTTTTTAGAAAATATTGATACTTTTGTTTTGGGAGCAGTTTTCAAAATGATAAAAATTGTTTTAATCAAGTTTAAGAGTTTAAAAATGATTTTTAAATCTTGTCAAAATTTTCTAAGTGTTAAAACATTTTCAAAGAGTTTGGAACTCTTGAAATGATATTTATGCTTTGAGCTTAATAAATTCTTTGTTCAAAAACAAATTTCATTTAAAAATATTTTTATTTGTTATATCAAAATAAGTTATAAAATAAAATTAGTTTAATAATCTCCCCTTTTTGATATAACAAAACATTTTGGTAAATTTGTTACTCCCTTTTTAAAGTTTAAATTGAATAAATGACTTTGGTTTTTATAATTTTTTTGAATAATGATTTTTATAAAATTTGGAAACAAAGATTTAAGAGAAAATTTGAGCACTTGATGTTGACATTAAAAGATTAGTCATAAACATAATCAACCAAAATACTAAAAAATTACATTTCCTTCTCTTCTCCCCTTTTTGTTATATAAAAAAAATCTAACAAAAAAAAAACTTAGAAGAAACTTAGTTAATTCAATAATGGAAATTGAGAAAGGTGAAAGACAAGAAATAAACATTAAGTTCTAATCATAGAGATAGGAAAGTGTGCAAATAAGTGAAATGCATGAAAAAAGAAAATGCATCTTAATCTTCTTGAGGTGGAGGAGGAGGAGGAAATTGAGACATAAAAAAAGCAATATTGTCTTCCATCCTAGACAGTCTATCATCTATACTGGTGCGAAAACTTCTAAACTCCTCACTTGAGAAAGTAATAATACCAAAAATAACTGTAGACATGTCGTCGGAGTGAGTCGGAGCAGAAGGTTGAACAGATAAAAAGGTCGATGGAGGGGCCTGCTCGACCAGAGGAATATCACCATGAGCTTCTTCAAAATCTTCATCGTCAACATCTAGAGGATTATGATTGTCATCCTTAACCTAAGTTTTGGTAATAGAGTCGTCTAATTTAAAACTAGCTCGATGAAGAACATGAAAACTAATGGGTTGAAATTTAACTAACCATAGGAGGATCAACATGGGTTGAGATGTTTAGGCATTTAAAAATGTATGACAAGAATGTGCCAAAGGTAAGGTGAGAGTGCTAGTAAGCTCCTTGCCAATTCGCTTGATAATATCATTAAATAAAACTAAGGTGACATCGAGATGTCTATTGCAATGAAAACAATCAATCCACCAATAATTAATAGATTGAAGAACAACATGTTTTGAATAAAGATACAAAATTTAAGTGATAATAAAATACAAAACACGGTTATAGATATCACACTTGAAAAATATCAACCACAAACCTTTAAAACCGAATTATAAGGAGCTTTCTCATTTGAAGCGTTAAATTCAGTGTTTAAAGCAAAAAAAAAAAAAAAAAAAACACTTTTTGTTTCAATTTCATCTATAAATTGAATAAAAACCCATAGATTATGACAAGTAGCCTGGTAAACTCACGGTGCGCGTTTGCTTTTGTGTTTTCATGATCCAACAGGCAAAGAGCAATTATTTTAAATTATTTTTTGGATTGGATTTTAGTTTTCTACTTCAAAATTAAAAATAAAAACCTACAATATGTGTGGTTAATGTACAATGCAATCAAATATAAGCGTACATGACATAAATTTTATGCTAAGCATCGACAATAAAATTTGAGTCAAGAAAAATTAGTAGTATTAAAGGAGTTTTTTTTAAAAGAATACCGATTTAAAGATTTAATTAATTACTTAAATTCAATTAAATTTTGAAATATTGTTTCTCGGGAAAATCAGAATGATTTTAGATATACGCTATAAAAGAAAAACAAATATATATATAATAATCTTATTGATACTATACAAAAATTTATATAAATATTGCGTATTTAATAAATAAAAATAATATAATATTAAAAAATTATTATGAAATAAACCAAATCATTAATCAAAATGTTCTTTTTAAAGTTATAATTAAAAAAACATTTTAGTGCTCAATTTAATTTTTCGTCTCTTTTATCTTTTAAACTTATATTTTTTGTCAAATTATCTTAAAATGGATGAAAAAATAATATTTATTAACTTTTCTGATGTGGCATGCACATGAATTGCTATAAGGATGACATGTTAACATTTAATTAATTTTTTAAAATTTTAAAATATTAAAAATATATTTTTTTATTTTTATACTTTTAAATAATTTAAATGATTTTAAATTCTTAAAATTTTAAAATTAATTAAATATTAGCGTGTTATTCATATGTATGCTACATCAATTATGAAGTTAAAAAAACATTAACCTTTCCATCTATTTTGGGATGATTCCACAAAAAATACAAGTTTAAAAACTAAAATATGTGCAAAATTAAATGGAAAATTGAAGGGTAAAAAAAAATTATTACACTTTACCTTCTAAAGTTACATAATTGTCATTAAAGTCATCAATCTGTTACTTTTTTTCACTCATATGTTCACTTCTTTTAATAGGGTAGTGTGGCATGTTAATTTAAAGGGTTAATAATCAAATTAGGTCCAAAACTATAACTAAATTATCAATTTGAAACTTTAAAAAATTTCTTATTAAAATTTTAATGTCTTTTTTGTAAAATTCAAGAAATATTGATATGAATCCGTGAACGGAATTCATAAGACTTCTATATTGAGAAAAGATTTAAAAGTATTAAATTAATATTTTAGATATAGTTTAGGGGTTAAATTTATTATTAATCCTTTAAATTAAAATGCCACGGAAGTTAATAGGTGAGTGATATTTTGATAACTTTAGTGGTGATTATGAAATTTCTGAAAGTAGAGTGATTGGAATATAATTTCAATCAAAAGTTAGGGATAAGTTAACCCAAAGCCTTAAATGTAGCTCTCGATTAGTTGGAGGCTCTTAAAATGGTACAATTAATCTGAAGGTTTTGGGTCCCACACGCTTTAGTAGTTGATGTACTGTGTAAAGTCGTAGTATGGCTGTAAGTTTCTAAGAAACAACCAAATCTACGAGTAATTATCTTAAAACACAGTAGCTTTACTCATAATCCAATTATCTTTCATCAAATCCGGCAAATCATCAATATGCTTGCTTCAACATCTTCTTTTTCTTCTTCTTCTTCTGCTGCTGCTGCTGATATGATCAAAGCAAGCACATACGATGTTTTCCTTAGCTTCAGAGGCCAGGATACTCGTGATGGTTTTGTGAGTCATCTGTATAAAGATTTGTGTCGAAAGAATATCGAAACTTTTATAGACGATGAGGAGCTTCGAAAAGGAGATGAAATTTCAGGGGCACTGTTGACGGCCATTCAAGGATCCAGGGTTTCAGTCATTGTTTTCTCCAAAGACTACGCTTCTTCCAAATGGTGCTTGGCTGAGCTGGTCAAGATCATGGACTGCAACAAATGGGTTGTTCCTGTATTTTACGGTGTAGACCCAAGAGATGTACGGAACCAAAAAGGGAGTTTTGCAGATGCATTTGCAAAGCATGAAGAAAATTTCAAGCATGATGCAGGAAAGGTGAAAACCTGGAGAAGTGCTTTGACTGCAGCTGGCAAATTATCCGGTTGGGATTCACAATTCACTCGGTAATTGCAACTCCTTTTCTTTACCCTTGCTCTTTTTCCTTTTTCTATTATATATTCATTTGGAAGCAGAGAGATTAAGCACAGACTTTTTTTTTTTCAAGCAGTGATTCAAATATGCCACCCAGATTCGAGTTGAGGGGCAGATACTTGATATGAAAGACTTTACTTCTCCAATTTTTTAAAAAAAACTTTTGTCGACCATAATTTTGTAGGCATTGAGACGGGACGCATATTGTAGAAAAAATATGAAGAATGTGAGTAACATGCTAAGCATCTACATTCAACAATGTTATTGTTTGTTGCGTTTTCTATCCTTTCTTTCTTTGACTCAAAGCTCATCACACCTTCATACCATTCTCTATTGTATAAAATCTACTGTCCAGTAAGAAAAAAGTTATAATTTGAGGATTTAAAAAGGGGTGTACTGTAGATAGTAAAATTTGAATTATACATCTGTATTTGAATGTCTTCTTTTTAAAAGTCACTCTATGATCACTTTGTCATTTTTATTTATTTACTTCTGTTTCCATTTTATTTCTCCTGTAATTTGTTTCTTCTTTTAATATATAGGAATGACTCAACACTAGTAGATAAAATTATCGAAGATATAGTGAAGAAGCTGGATTGGGGAACCTCAAGCGCTAATTTAAAGGGTTTAGTAGGAATTGAGAGGCGGATGCAGGAAGTTATGTCATTACTTCAATATGGATTCCCAGATTTCCGAATGCTAGGCATTTGGGGTATGGGAGGTATAGGCAAAACTACACTTGCCGACGCCATTTATCACCATGTTTCAAATGGTTTCCAAAGCTGCTGCTTTATTGCAAACGTGAGAGAACATGAAGAACGAAGAGAATTATTAAAATTGCGTAAGGAATTTCTTTCAACCATATTAGAAGATGAAAATTTATATATCTCAACCCCCACAAATGGATCAGGCTTTATTAAGGACAGGCTTTCCAAGAAGAAGGTTCTGATAGTTTGTGATGATGTGTCAAAGTTAAGCCAACTAGAGTTTTTATTTGGAGGGATCGATCGGTTCGGCCCTGAAAGTCGAGTCATTGTTACCACTAGAAATAAACAAGTGCTTATCCAGTGTGGCATTGATCTCATTTATGAAGTGAAGGAATTAGATGAAGATGAATCTGTTCAGCTCTTCTGTCAACGTGCTTTTAAAAGTAATAATCCTATAGAATATCAGTTGGAGCTATCACGGATGGTTTTAAGTGTTGCTAATGGAAACCCTTTAGCTATTAGACTTATAGGGTCCTCTCTTTGTGGCATGACCAAAAGCTATCAGGAAAGTGAAGTAAAGAAACTAAAGCAAGTTCCTAAGCAGGACATTCAGAATGTGTTGAAATGGAGTTTTGATGGACTAGATTGTGAAGAGAAAGAAATGTTTCTTGACATTGTTTTTTTCTTTAAAGGGAAGGATCGAGACTATGTAACAAGGATTATGGATGCTTGTTATGTCTCTGCACATTCGGGAATTGAGAATCTCATTAATAAATCTCTTATATCTGTTTCACGAGATCAGATAGAAGTGCATGATTTATTGCAACAGATGGGTTGGAATATTGTACACGATGAATCACCTTTAAAGCCTGAAAAACGCAGTAGGCTGTGGATTCCTGAGGACAGCTATGATGTGCTATCAAAAAACAATGTAAGGGCCCTATTCATTTCCTTCACTTATGTTACTATCACTCTTCATTTTCTTTGGACATATCCATGTCCGACAATCATGTTTGATTCTTATTCGAACACATATTTGTATAAAATACATATCTGTGTATGATAATTATCTTGAGTTCATGTTTTGCCTATATCTTGACTCCATATACTGCTCTTGGGTTTAGGGAACGGAAATGCTCAGAGGCATTGAACTTGATATGTCCCAACTTGCAAAGTTGGAATTGGAACCGACAGCCATGATGAAGATGCGAAAGCTTAGATTTCTCAAATTCTATCGTTCTTGTGGAAGAATCTTACTTTTTAAAGGGCTTTTATCATTTCCTGAGGAGCTAAGGTACCTTTATTGGGAGGGATACCCTTTAAGATCTTTGCCCACCAAGTTTGATCTAAAGTACCTAGTTGAACTTGATATGAGGGAGAGCCATCTCGAACAACTCTGGGAAGGACAACAGGTACTCTTTTTTCTTTTCATATCAATCTATGCCTCGTTTTGTATGGTGTTTTGTAGATTGATGCAAGCATGTTTGGAACTAATTCCATTTCCATTTCTTGATTATATAAAGTTTCAAACTACCCCTTTGTTATGTTTTCATAATAGCTCAGGAAAAAGACCATTTCCAATATGACTAGTATTTAAGTTATTTTTGCATAAAAAGAAGAAGTTATAACATTAATTTATTAGGTTTAAGCTTGGGAAAAAAATTGAATTCAGTTAGAATCCTTTATATTACTAAACTCCTTGAAATATTTATTATATGTATATATGTAATATTGTTAAACTAATAAATAATTAAAAATAGAGTTTACATGATATTAATTTATGTTAAAATTGATCAAATTTAAATCTATAGTTTTTATTAATTTATTTAATTTTTTTATTAATATTTTATCAATTCACTTTCGGTTTAATTTATCAACATTCTAAACTATATGAAAAGTCAATAATGTTAAAGAAACAACTTACAACACACACAAACTCTAATTTATTAATAACATTCGATAATTTTTTTAACTAAAAATATAATTATAAAATAATAATTAATTTATAATTTAAATGCATATAGAAAAATAATGAGCCTACCGAGGGAACACCATAATTTAAACTTCTATGTCAAATTCAGCTTGAATTTTAAAAGGAAAACAAAATTTGAGCGATGAGTTGGAATGGAGTTCAAACTTGTTGGTCCCACTACTCAAATATACCATTTTGAAGATAGTTTAATGTTTCGCTGCACTTTTTTTATATTTTGGTCACATCTGTTGCATTATAGTCCTTCAATTTATACAAATTTATCAAACACTAAGTTCTGATGCATGCAGGATTTAGTAAATTTGAAGGTTATCACACTCGACTATTCCCGGAACCTTGTAAGAATCCCGGACCTCTCAAGTGCCACAAATCTTGAAGAGATAAACCTTTCCGATTGTTCTAACTTGCGTGAGCTTCCTTCATCCCTTCAACATCTTGAGAAGCTAACTCTTTTGAATTTCAGAAATTGTGAAAATCTTAGATCTCTGCCTAGCTTTTACAAAGCCACATCCCTCACCAACCTTGATCTTAGAGGCTGCTCAAATCTGTGTAGTTTTCCAAAAATTATGGGCACCATGGAAAGTTTGAGGCGTCTTGATATAAGCGGGACGGCTTTGAAGGAATTACCATCCTCAATTGAAAATCTTATTAGTCTGGATTGTTTGAGAATGAAAAACTGTAAAAACCTTGTTTGCCTTCCCGACAGCTTTTATAAATTGAAATCTCTTAAGACATTCTATCTTAATAGTTGCTCGAGATTGGAGATTTTCCCAGAAGTCATGGACACCATGGAGGAACTATGTAAACTTGATTTAAGCGGAACGGCTTTGAAGGAATTACCATCCTCAATTGACAATCTTATTGGTCTTGAGTATTTGAGCTTGCACGACTGTGAAAACCTTGTTTGCCTTCCTGACAGCTTTTATAAATTGAAATCTCTTAAGACATTTGAACTTAAAGGTTGCTCAAGATTAGAGATTTTTCCAAAAGTCATGGACACCATGGGGGAATTATATGAACTTGATTTAAGCGGAACGGCTTTGAAGGAATTACCATCCTCAATTGACAATCTTATTGGTCTTGTGTATTTGAGCTTGAACGATTGTGAAAACCTTGTTGGCCTTCCTGACAGCTTTTATAAATTGAAATCTCTTAGCACATTCAATCTTAAAGGTTGCTCAAGATTGGAGATTTTCCCAGAAGTCATGGACACCATGGAGGAACTGTATGAACTTGATTTAAGTAGAACGACTTTAAAGGAATTACCATCCTCAATTGACAATCTTATTGGTCTTGAGTATTTGAGCTTGAACTACTGTGAAAACCTTGTTTGCTTTCCTGACAGCTTTTATAAATTGAAATCTCTTTTGTGTCTTAGTCTTTGTGGATGTTCAACTCTAGTCGTAAAAAACTTGTTTACTACAGTTGGAGGCGGACCAGTGAATCAGAAAGACCTCCATGGGTTATCCTCTTTGAAGAAGTTAGATTTATCTGAAAGCAATCTTGAGAACTTGTCCACAACCATCAGACAATATCCTTTGCATGAGTTAATCTTGCGGAATTGTAAGGGACTGAAATCATTACCAGAGCTTCCACCAAGCCTGGAATGTTTAGATGCACATGACTGTACTTCATTAGAGGACGTCTCAAGCATTAAGAAGCTTTTTGAGCAAGCACTGTTTTTTCAGGACAAACCATATCGAAGGTTACATTTGAAATTTAGCAACTGCTTCAAACTGGGTGAGAAAGGTATGAGGAATGATATAGATGCAGATGACAGCACTTCACTAGAGGGAGTCTCAAGCATTAAGAAGGTTTTGAAGCAAGCAGTGTTTTGTAAATCCTTGGGTTGGCTATTTACCAACTGCTTCCAACTAGACCAAAAAGCTGTGAGCAGTGCTGAAACACCAAAGTTGGAGATGCCATTTGAGCATATGGTCACTCTACTAAAAGATTATCATCAGGTCAGCTTCTTCTTCTTCTGGATAGCTATATGCTGAATAACAATCATGTTTCTAATAAATGTAATCAAACAGGAACCCCCAGAAAGCAAAAACAGAGCTTGCATTATTACATGCGTCCCTGGAAGTGAAATCCCAGAATGTTTTGATTTCAAAAGCTTAGGATCTTCCATGAACATCCAATTGCCTTCAGAGTGGTGCTCTAATAATAGCTGGATAAACATTCCAAGTTTCGTTGCTTCTGCTGTTGTTTCATTGCCAGACTCTTATACTGGTGGGGGACTTGGCATTAGATGTGAATGTCATCTAAAATCCTGTAACGAGAACAATTATTGGTTTGGTAGTTCTTCCTACTTTTCGTTTGGAAGTCGATTGTCAGATCACGTGTTCCTTTTGTATGGTGGTTTCAATGTTAGGGAGATTGTTAGAAGTGAGGCATCAAACAACCGTATTTACAATATGGCTTCCTTTAATTTCTACATTGAAGGTTGGGGCTCCTCACAATGCGAGGTAAAATAGTATGGAATTCATCTATTATTTCCAAATTAAGGATTCAATGAATGAGAGCTCAATGATGCTTCATCCTTATTTTTGTTATTTCATCTATACTGAATTTCACACCCTAAATATGCTTACAAAATATTATCATTGGTTGTACTTATAATTGTAAGTGATTTTTATTATTGTTTATTTTTGGCTCTAATATTTATATCTTCCTCTTTATTTCTTATCATTGTTTAAACAGAATTAGAAATTTAATTTAGGTATAAATTGATTTAAATACAAATAAGCTTAAATACTTATTTAGCTCTTAAATTTTGTCACTTTTTTCTCAAGTTGATATTTATGTTTTTCTTGTCCCAAATTAGTAATAAATTTTTATGCCGTTCAGGTTTTGGTACTTTTTAAAATATTAAATTTATAGTTGTTCAAGTATATTCATTTTAAAGCTTAATTTTTTTTTTTTTATAAATTATAGTTTTAAAAAGTTAAAAAACCCTAAGGTCAAGAGTGCTCCCCTTAGTGTCCTAGAGAGAGCGGTAACTGCCGTAGCTTAGGATGGAGGAGGGTGGTGATCAACAGGGGGAAAACAATGAGGAGATTTCCTTACTTGCAGAAGAACTCATTCAATTATCAGTAAAGAGTTCAAGGGTGGTGCCAAACGACAAAGCGACTTTAATCTGCTCAGTCTGGACAAAAAAGTCTTTCAATCCAGAAAGTTTTAAAGCACAGATGAAAAGTATATGGAAAACAAAGAAAAAGTTTGACATTCAATTAGCAGGACAAAACCTATTCTCAATTAGTTTTGATCTAGAAGAAGATTTGGAGACAGTCTTGGAAGGACGTCCCTGGTTATTCCGTAAAAATATTGTTCTGTTTGATCGATTGACCAGATCTATTACGAGAGACCAGATTTGTCTTATTCACTCACCGTTCTGGATCAAAATTGGGATGTGTTTACCAGAATTCGATAGGAAAGATTTAATGCATGCCATAGGTAGTACTTTTGGGGGACTTCTAAGGTCTGACATTAATGGTGAAAATTGCAGAATTAAAGTTAACCTGGATGTGCAGAAACCTCTAAGGAGAGGGATTTTTGTCTTAAGTGATAATGGGGTAAAATCGTGGATTTCTTTCAAATATGAGAAATTACCGATTTTCTGCTTCGGGTGCGGTAGAATGGGCCATAGTCTCACTGACTGCTTGATGCTAGGTCCTGCAGATAAAAACAAAGTCAGTAATGATCCACCATACTCTATAGCATTGAAAGCAGAATCAAATTTGGCAGGGAATGAGAGTATTAAATTAAATGCTTTTGCAAAACAGAATAATACACAAGTTTCCTACATAGGCACATCAGAAATAGCACCAGATAATGCTGACATGGTTGCGAAACCCATAGTTTCACAAGGGGAGGTAATAGGCGAAAGGCACTTGGCAAGTGGGTTAGAAGGGGTACAGGAACAGGAGTTGGGATGTGATACATTGGACATTGATGCGATAAATGACTGCAATATTGAGCTGGACCGTTCCTCAGTCGCACTCAAGAAGTCCAACTGGAGAAGACTTATTCCAGCAAAAAAGTCTGAAAACTGGAGATATGAAAGTTTAGGGGGGAAGAGGAAATTTCCAGAATTGGCTGAAGACAAAGTAGACGGCAAAGTGTCAGATGGGGATGTAGCAAAAAGGTTGAAATTGGAAGAGCGAGCTGATAGAGGAGAGGTTACAAGCAGTAACTTGATAACTGCTTCAGTTCATAAGCTGATGCACAGCGAATTAGGATCGGCGGCTGCCACCAGGTCAGCCGACCGGACACAATGAAAACTTTATGCTGGAATGTCCGTGGATTGGGGAGTTCACGGGCGATACGAAGGCTGCGACATTTACTTAAGCAGCATAATCCCCATCTGGTCTTCTTAATGGAGACGAAACTGGACAAAAAAAGGATGGAAAAGGTTAGAAGGAGCTGTGGTTTTTTGAATGGAATTGAAGTAGAAGCAGAGGGTACTTGTGGAGGATTGTGCTTAGCATGGAAAAATGATGCCAAGGTTAGGTTGCGAAGCTTCTCTAAGTGGCATATTGATGTTCTAATTCAGGAGGATGTTAGATCGGAAGAGTGGAGATTTACGGGGTTCTATGGTTCCCCATATCCTGAAAATAAGAGTAGAGTATGGGATTTGCTTAGAAGATTAGGGTCAGGAAATAATTCCCCATGGCTTGCCGCTGGAGATTTTAATGAAATTTTGTATTCTTTCGAGAAATCTGGGGGTGTTCCCAGAGACCAGAGGAGGATGGAGGCATTTCGAGAGGTTTTGGAGGAATGTCAATTGATGGATATTGGATACACGGGCGTTTGGTTCACATGGGAGAGAGGAAATAAGCCAGAAACAAATATAAGGGAGAGACTGGACAAAGGAGTCGCTAATGAAAAGTGGCTAACCTTATTTCCAATGAGCAATATTCAACATCTTCTTTATTCAACATCAGATCACTGCCCCATTCTCCTAAATACAGAAAGTGCCAATACTGCCAAAAGAAGTCAGAGATACCATTTTCAGGCTTGGTGGACTATGGAGGACTCAATCGAACTTGCAATCAAGGAATCTTGGGAGTCCACTACAGGTCCTTTAATTGAGAAACTGGAAAGATTACAGGCTCGATTGGACAGATGGGCAAACAACATTAGAAGCAAAAGGGAAAGCCTGAAAAGGAAGTTAACAAAGGAGCTTGAAAGCCTAGTTGAGAAGGAAAGGGATGATGAAACGCTAGCTCGAATAATTGATATAAAAATTCATCTTAACATGGAGATTGATAAAGATGAGATGTACTGGGAGCAGCGAGCTAGAGCTAACTGGCTCAAATTTGGTGATAGAAATACGGCATACTTCCACAAAAGTGCATCCGCTCGTAGGAGAGCTAACGAAATTTCAAAGCTGGTATTGGATGACGAGAAGGAAATTACGAATGAATTAGAGATCAATGAGACAGCCACTTGTTTTTTCCAGGAACTATTCACAACAACGGCAAGTGGTGACCCAAGCCATCTGTTATCAGGCATTGAAAGTAACATTTCTCATGAGGAGAACGAATTCTTATTATCTCCATTTAGTGAAGAAGAGATCTGGACAGCATTAAAAGGGATGGGTCCCACCAAAGCACCGGGGCCGGATGGGTTTCCAGCATTGTTCTTCCAGAAGTATTGGCATATTGTAGGCAAGGATGTCGTTGATTTTTGTTTGGGGATTCTGAATAATAACACAGAGGCGGCGTCATTGAATAACACCGACATTGTGCTTATTCCAAAACTTCCAAAGCCCACGAAACTTACAAATTTCAGGCCCATCAGTCTTTGCACAGTCTTGTATAAAATCGTGGCAAAAACTATAGCGAACCGCTTGCAAGAGGTCATTGGTAAATGTGTTGACAAGGTACAGAGTGCTTTTGTTCCTGGGAGACTCATCTCAGACAATGTGATTTTAGCTTATGAAATTCTCCACACTTTTCGACAAAAGCGCACAGGGAAAAAAGGGTTCATGGCAGTAAAGTTGGACATGAGTAAGGCCTATGACAGAGTTGAGTGGAATTTTATTAAAGAAGTGATGTTAAGAATGGGGTTTGCAAGCGAATGGGTCACAGACTCATAATGCGATGCATTACAACAGTCTCTTACACAGTCAATATTAATGGTAGGCGGGGACGACTTTTTCAACCGACCAGGGGGCTACGACAAGGCGACCCATTGAGTCCTTTCCTCTTTCTTATATGTAGTGAGGGCCTTTCATCGTTGTTAAGAATCGCGGAGCAGGAAGGAAAGCTGAAAGGAGTCAAAGCCAGCAGAAAAGGGCCAGAGCTAACTCATTTATTATTCGCAGATGATTGCATAATGTTTGGCGAAGCAACAGAAAGGGGGGCAGTAATTATGAAGGACATTCTTCAGGAGTATGAAAGCTGTTCGGGTCAATGTGTAAACTTTAGCAAATCAACGATTTATTATAGCTCGAATACTACAGATTCCAGAAAAGAAGAAGTGTCCTCCTTACTAGGAGTTAGGATCTCCACCAATCCAGAAAAGTACCTGGGACTTCCTAATGTGATTGGCAGAAGGAAAAAAGAGTCTTTTCAGAATTTAGTGGACAAAGTATCTATTCGTTTGGAAGGATGGAGCAACAGATTTTTGTCTCAAGGGTGTAAGGAGGTCCTTATCAAATCAGTATTGCAGGCGGTACCAGCATATGCTATGTCTTGTTTCCTTCTACCCAAAACTTTATGTGGGAGGTTTGAAAGCATTTTCGCTAAGTTTTGGTGGCAAAGAGGGTTTGGGAAGAGAGGAATCCATTGGTGTCAGTGGAAACACTTGTGTCGACCTAAGAATGAAGGAGGATTGGGGTTTCGGAATATGGCTCAATTCAACATAGCTCTTTTGGCAAAACAAGGATGGAGACTTGTAGTTAATCCAAATTCATTAATCGCGCAAGTTTTGAAAGCAAAGTATTTTCTAGAAAATGATTTCATTAATTCGCAATTAGGGACTCACAGTTCGTATGCATGGCGCAGTATATGGGCCGCGAAGGGTTTATTAGAGAAAGGCCTAATTTGGAAAGTTGGTACGGGTACAAGTATCTCAATCAGGAATGACATATGGATTCCGGATTTTAGGAGATTAAGGTTATCGACTATCAATATTGATTTGCATGCTGAATCAGTTGATGAGCTAATCAATAACAATGAAAGAATCTGGAACAGAGACTTGATAGTCAATACCTTCCCAGAAGAAGTAGCTGACTTGATCTTTCGTATACCTTTGGCGATGGAACCTCACAGTGATTTTCTGGCTTGGACTGGAGAACCCTCAGGAGAGTATTCAGTTCGGAGCGCATATAAACTCTTGCAAAGGGAGGACCATAGCGCTGATGCTGTACAGGACGACTATGGTGGTTTTTACAAAAAACTTTGGTGCCTAGATCTACCTACTAAGATTAAAATTACAATCTGGAAAATAGCCTGGAACTATATGCCTACTAGGGTAAATATGCAAACTAGGAGACTAGCAAATAACACAACATGCTCTCGATGTGGTGTGGAAGCGGAAACAATGGATCACCTGTTTCGTAAATGTTGTGTATCAGTGGAAATGTGGAAAGCCCTTACGGTATTTAACTTTTCACAGTGGAATAATTTAGAGTTTCAGCAGTGGCTTACCCAAGTGTTTGTCTCTCTTTCCCACGATCAGTGCAGAATTTTCTGTAGTGCGCTTTGGGCCATTTGGGGAGACCGAAACGCTCGAATACATGAAAACACAAACAGATCCGGTCAAGAGTTAGCAACATACGTTCTAGGTTATCTACAAGAAATTGAGGGGGCTAGTAGAATTACCTTTATTCCTCCTAAGGTCGAACGTAAGTGGGCTCCCCCATTTGGGCAGGCTATTAAAATTAATTTCGACGGGGCTTTTGACGCGAGGAACCACCAGTCGGCGGCAGGAATTGTGGTCAGGGATAGCAAGGGCCTTGTCCTCATTTCTTGCTCAGAACTCCACAATGGGGTGGCGTCTCCTTTCGCTGCTGAAGCTTTAGCTTGTCGAAGGGCCACCCAGATAGGCCTCGAAATGCAGAAACCAGAAACCATTATAGAAGGCGATTCACCATCGGTAATAAAGAAATGTAAGGAAAAAAAGCTAGATAAATCACAAATCGGGGCTTACATCCGCGACATTCAGGAGATGAAGTCTAGAGCCCGTAACTTAAGATTTGAGTACACCCCGAGATCAGCGAACGGCCTAGCGCATACTTTAGCAACAAAATCATTACAGAGAAGAGAAGAGTTGTATCTGATTGAAAACTTACCAAGTTATGCAGAAGATCTGATGCGAAAGGAAAGGGAAAGAGAACCGGATTGAAGATATGAGGTGCAAGAAGAAAGGGGAAGAGACTCAAATTGATACAGATCAATCGACTTTGTGAAAAGATCCCCTCGGTAACCGAAGACGCCATTAAGGATAGAAATGAAAGCTGAGATGGAACGACAGGCGTCAGACTATCTGATTGGGCAAGTAAGCGGGGGATTTTAATGACCTCTTTAGATTTTTTTATTAAGTTAGCGGTTATGATTCCTTTTGTTATTGTTCATTTAGTTTTCTGTTTCAAAATGGATTGTTTTTACCGGGCCACATTTTGCCTTAGGTTTACTTTAAGTTTTAGGTTGTCTGCTGTAATTTCCTTTTATATATTTTAAAGCTCAATCTGATTTTGATTCAAAAAAAAAAGCTTAATTTTTTTAAAAAATAAAAAATATTTTTGAAGATTTTAATTTTTTTAAAATTTATAAATATGTAAAATATTATTAAAATTATTGAAAATATTAAACAAAATTAAAAATTTCAAAAAAATTAAAATTAATAAAAAATTCATTTAAAAGTTAAGTTCAAAATGAATCTAGACATTGAATTATCCAGATACAATGTAAATCGAGACAACCTTCTGTCTAGATTAATTCAAAAATGATTTTTCTAAATTATATATATCTAAAAATATTAAAAATGATTGTTCCTTAAAAATATGAGATTTTTATAATTTTTTTACATATTTTTTTTATTTTCTCTCTTTTTCATATTTTGTATTTTTAAAAGAATAAAAGTATATTTTTAAATTTCCGGAAAATTTTTAAAGTTTTCCATAATTTTTCTGAAATTTTTGACATTCTTTTATAATTTTACTCTCTTTTTAACTTTATGTATTTTTTAATAAAAGAAAAGAATGTATATGTATTTTTTAATTTAAAAAAAATTATATAACTTTTCACACTTTTTTATTAAAGCAGTAGGTTGAATTGTAACTAATAGAAGATCAATTGAGCTTTTAACCGCCTCAACAACATCACTTGTTGAGACTCTCTAGCTTTTCCAAATAGTTTATCACTTAATTTATAATGTTTGAAAAATCTAAATCCAAATTCTAAAATCATAGTTTTCAAGTACTATCTAAAGGAATTTTGAATAATTTTTAACAATAAAAAAACACAGTAGGATTTTTGGTGCATTTAGCGTTCTAGAAATTTCAGAATTGATAGATTCCAACATCATTCGTCAACTTCTAATAATTAATTCAATCTCTTATCACTGCCCTATTATTTATCGGTGAAAAATATGTTTTTTTTTTTTTGAAAACTTCAAATGTTATAAATCAAAATTTAATGTTATTCTTTAAAGTCATTTTTTCATAAATTTTTAAGTTTTCTGTTACAACCTTTGACCATACCATGTTTGTTCAAAAAGGTTTGAAATATGCAACTGCCTTCTGTTGTCTCATGAGCTGTTAGGACATATTATAGAACAGGTATATAAGTTTATTCAGGTTGACATTCTAGAAAATAAAGAGCCTTAATTCCATCTTATTTAAATCAGTGAATGAGGAGATAATTTCGTGCTAAAATATAGAATTATCCTTATTCAATCGGCAACCTTAGAGATGAAAAAAAAAGTTCGACCTTTGGTGGATACTCATCCTTATCCTTATCTTTGAGAGTTTTGAAGTTGATGGAATGTTGCTTTCTAAGAGAGCTTTACTTGAATATTTTCCCAAAATAATGGGCAATTTACTAAAAAACCCTTTTATTTTGTTATTTATTGAAATGGCCCGACTTTTTTATTATTTACTGGAAAGGACCATTTTCCCTGAAAGTGCATCCACGTCAAAGCGAAGTCAGGGGACGTGTCAGCAAAACGCTTCCCTGGGGGAGCGTTTTGTCCACGTCAACACAAAGTGCTTCCTTGAGGGTGCGTTTTGTGCTAACATGGACAAAACGCTCTCCCAGAAAAACGTTTTGCCTCAATTTTTTAAGGTTATAGTTTTTATTATTTTAGGGTTAAGGCTTAGTGTTTTAGTGTTTTTAAGGGAAAAATTAATTTAATTAGAGTTGAGGGTTAATTAATTAAATTAACTATGAACTTAAGAAAATCAATTAAATTAGGGTTGAGGATTTTTTAGGGTTAGAGTTTTTGATTGTTTTAGGGTTAAGGTTTAGTGGTTTAGGGTTTTTAGGGTTTTAGTGTTTTTTAAGGGAAAAAATTAATTTAATTGATTTTTTTAATTTCATAGTTAATTTAATTAATTAACCCTCAACTCTAATTAAATTAATTTTTCCCTTAAAAAAATACTAAAACACTAAACCCTAAAAACTTTAAATCACTACACCCTAGCCCTAAAATAATAAAAAACCATAACCCTGAAAAAGGGGCAAAATGCTTCTCTAGGGGAGAGTTTTGCTGACACGTCCCCTGACTTCGCGCTGACGTGGATGCGCTTTCAGGGAAAATGGTCCTTTCCGGTAAATAATCAAAAAGTCAGGCCATTTCGATAAATAATGAAATAAAAGGGCTTTTTTAGTAAATTGCCTCAAAATAATCTATGAAGATAATTTCCAATATTTTAACATGTACTAAAAACTTATATTCTAGCTGTTAATCACGTTGAAGTTGAAGAAGAACCTATAAATAGGGTGTTGAGAGTTTTGTTATGTTAATCGTGTGGTAAATAAATTTTGAATATTTTTGTAAATTTTACATAATTGAGTGCACAAACTAACTTTGCTTTTAGCATCAAATTTTCCACAAAAGAAAAAGAAAGCAATTATTGCTATTGTCTCTTTCATGGCATCTATTTGTCTAATTTACAAAGCAAAATATATAATAAGATTGACCCCAAAGTCTAGTGGAGATTTTGCTTTCACCAAAAAGCAAGCAACGATTCTAAATTTAGAATGATAGCCCTCACTTCATTTATGTCATTTATGCTACCATCATCTTACTCTCTCATTTATTCTAAAATCACAATGATTTGGTTTAAAAAAATCACCAGATTTTCTCTTTTTTATTTTATTTCTTACTTTCCTTTTTATTCTAAAATCACAATGTTTTGATTTAAAAAAATCACCAGATTTTCTCTTTTTTATTTTATTTCTTACTTTACTTTCTTCTTCTTCTTCTTCTTCTTATTATTATTAGTATATCCTTTCTTTATTTTTCCTTTCTCTTTCATTTTTATTTTATAATTTCTATTTCTTTATTCAATTATTTCATTTTCCTTTCTTCTTTTGATTTCATCATCTCTCTTGTTTCATGAACCCTATACACCCTTTATCATCCTTGCCGTCACCATCGGCTATCATCTTCTTTAATGAAAATAGACACAAAAGTGTTCCCCTTGACATCATCTTTACAAATCCTCAGTTTTCCATCAAAACTTACTAAAATTATGTTATGGAATGATTTTCATATTTTCATATTTTCTGTTAATTCTCTTGTGTTGTACGCTGCATTTTATCTCGTTTCTTATGGTAAAACGGTGCTGTTTAAGTATTAGTTAAACGATGTGTTTTGGTCTATTGTATGGTTTGTGTGAGTTGTTATTTGGTTTCCATATATACTTGACAAAAGGAACAGAAAAACGGTTATGAAAAGTTTAACATAAAATTTCCAGTACTCTCTCTTATTCTTCTATCAATCTCTCTTCTATTTTCTCTCTCAGGTTCTTCTCTCTTCTTCTACATATTTTTTGATCTGATTCTTTCTGTGACAAAGGTACTAGAGCCTTATCGATTCTTATGGCTGTGGAGGGAGTGACTACAAGAATGCAGAAGGAATTTGGCATGATGCAGGGAGAACTCACTCAGTTGCAGGTTGAATTTTCTCAGCTTAATGCACGGATTGATGCGCGTCCGAAGGATTCTCAGGAGGGAATTAAGTCTGAGATTCATTCAGAGGTAAGATCTGAACTTCAATTTGAACTTCATTCTTTATTTGAACAGTATTTTAGGCAAAACCCTCCTGCTGTGGTTACTAGTGTGATGTGTGGTAAAGGAAAGGGTATTTTAGGTTCTCCTCCTGGTTTTCCAGTAAAGGAACACCTCGTGGTGTCGCCTATGCAAGATCTAGGCCAGTCGAGTATATCCTCACGAGGAGGATGTATAGAAGTTAGAAATACTTCTTTTCGAATGGATTGTCCACATTTTGATTGTAGTAATTTTAGAGGTTGGTGGTCTAAGTTGGAATAGTATTTCAAGGCAGAAGGAATAGGTGAACATGCTAAACTTAGAGTGGTTATGTTGCGTTCGGAAGGAAAGGCGTTAGACTGGCATCATTTCTTTGTACAAAGACATGGAGGGTTGCATTAGTTAACTTGGGAGATGTATGCTAGAGGAATTAAGGAACATTTTGGAATTGATTCATTTCTTGATCCCATGACCGAGCTGGTAACACTTAAACAACATAGAACTGTTGACCAATTCCATAATAGATTTTTGAGTTTGTTAAACCATTTGCACTTACCTAAATCGTATGCTTTAAGCATATTCATCAGCAAATTGAAAACTGAAATAGGGCAGCATCTCAGGCTATTTAAGCCGCAGACGTTGGTGGAGGGTTATAATTTAGCTTGGCAGATTGAGAATATTTTGTTGGGACCAGTAAAGAAGGGGTTCACTGTTGGTAGTGTAAGTTGTTCGTCACGGCCTCTGTTTTCTATTTCAAGAGGACATCAAGGAACGGGGAACTCTACTTTAGCAGAGGGTTCAGTGAATGGCAGTTTAGAACAAAGAGTTCCATCCAAATCCTTGTCACAAGTAGAGTTGGAGGATAGAAGGAAGAAGGGCCTTTGTTTTTGGTGTGGCTCGAAGTATTCCCCTGGTCATAAATGCTTTAAGTCTCAATTGTATCAACTTATTATTGAGCCAGTATGGGAACAAGGTTTTAATATGAAAAGTTCCTCCTTTAAAGAATTTCAGAATTTTTTCGATCAATTGGACTTAGTCGATTCTATTTTAGCAAGTCCTGTGTTGTCCTTACATGCTCTTCAGGGGTTGCAAGGCCATAACACTATGAGGTTTCCAGCAGTTATTGATAACACTGAGGTGACTGCATCTGTAGAATCAGGTAGCACACATAATTTTATTGATCTTAAGGTGGCTAAAAGGTTAAATTTGGTCATAGAACCAGAAAGTATATTGTGAGTGATGGTAGCAAATGAGGTCGGTTATCTACTCATGGTATATGTGGAGCAATTTTCTAGGAAGTACAAGGATAAAAATTCACCACTGATTTCTTGATCTTATTAGTAAAGGGATTTGATTTGGTTCTTGGTATTCATTAGCTGCTATCTCTTAGGCCGATTATATAGAATTTTTCCAATTTGACCATGAAGTTCACTCATATGGGATAGGATTGCAATTTAAAGGGTACATTGCCATGTTTATTTCAACTTATTTCCAGCAGTCAACTTTCTAAATGTTTGAGTTTGGTGGGTAATGGACCAAGTCCTATGCTATTCGCTTCTTGTAATCAGACTGCCCTCACAATGCAGCCAGCTCAATTGCCACCTGATTTACAAGATCTGCTAGATGAATTTAAGGATATATTCTAGGTTCCAACTGATCTACCTCCTGCTAGATTGTAAGATCACAGGATTCCCTTGATCGATGAGTCTAAAGCTGCTAAAGTATGCTCCTATCGATGTCCAGCAGTTCAGAAAATAGAAATTGAGAAACTGATACAAGAAATGCTACAAGCAGGAATAATAGGGACAACAATAGTCTATTTGCATCTCCTGTGGTGATGGTAAAAAAGAAAGATGGTAGTTGGAGGCTCTATATTGATTACAGTCAGCTTAACCAGCTGACTATCAAAGATAGGTTCCCAATTCCAGTTATTGAAGAGTTATTTGATGAATTGGGGCAAGCAAATTTCTTCTCTAAGTTGGATTTGCATTCGAGCTACCATCAGATTCACATATGGGAATAGGATGTGTTTAAAATAGCTTTTAAAACTCATGCTAACCATTATGAATTCTTGGTCATGCTATTTGGTTTGACGAATGCGCCATCCAGCTCCCAGTCACTGATGAATTCAGTATTTCACTTCTTTCTAAAGAGATCGGTTCTTGTTTTCTTTGATGACATTCTTGTATATTCTCAACGGTGGGCTGATCATTTGATGCATTTACGAAAAGTGTTTCAAGTGTTGAGGTCTAATTAGCTTTATGCTAAGAGGTTTAAGTGTATTTTTGGAGCTACTCAGGTTGAGTATTTAGGACATATTATATCTCAAAGGGTTGTTATCATGGATCGATCCAAGGTGGTTAGTACCTTGGACCGGTTTCCTTCCAAGTCAGTCAAAGTGTTGCGCGGTTTTCTTGGGTTGTCTGGATATTACCGACGACTTATTCAAGGCTATGGTTTAATGGCTAAGCCTCTCACTGCTTTATTAAAAAAAGACGTTCCTTGGCAGTGGACATTGTTAGAGCAGATTGCTTTTAACCAAATTAAAGCTGCTGTTTGTAAAACACCAGTTCTTACTCTACCAAATTTTCAAGAACCTTTTTGTATGGAAAAGGATACCAGTGGTAAAGGAGTGGGAGCTGTGTTGCCACAGGATAGAAAACTAGTAGCATATTTTAGTAAGGCCTTGGGGGTTAAGCATCAAGCATTGTCCATTTATGATAAAGAAATACTTGCAGTGTTGTTAGCGGTTAAGAAATGGCATCTTTATTTAATTGGTAGGCATTTCTTCATCAAAACAGACCACTAAAGCTTAAAGTTCTTATCTGAACAACAGGCAATCACTCATTACCAGCAGAAGTAGGTGGCGAAAATGCTCGGATATGATTACTCGATTTCTTATCGCCAAGGTTTCCAGAATGCAATAGCTGATGCATTGTCCAGACGACCTCATGACCGCATTCCTTAACTACTCCAACATGAGGGCCATTTAGACTCTTCTTAGTCTGAAGTATGGACTCGCATTGTGGCTTCCTATGCGACTGACAAGAAACTTTTCCAACTGTGTCAGGATATTCAACAGCAGCCTCATTTACACCCTAAGTATTCTTGGAATGGTACCTTCCTTCGCCGACTGGGTAAAGTTATGGTGGGCAATGATATACAACTTTAAATATATATTTTTGGCCTTTTCCATGACAATGCTTTAGGGGGTTATTCTGGCTTCATGCTACTTGTCACCGGATTTCGACTTTGCTTTATTGGAAGAGTCTTTCTAATGATGTTAAATAGTAGGTTTGTGAATGTATTGTTTGTCAACATTGCAAAGCTAACAATTCTACTTATCTTGGGCTTTTGTAACCATTGTCTATACCGAATCGTGCTTGGTTGGTCATTAATATGGATTTCATTTAAGGTCTGACATTGTCCCAGGACAATTTCGCTATTTTTGTAGTGGTTAACCGTTTGACCAAGTATGGTCATTTTGTTGTTTTGGTTCATCCTTTCACTGCTTTCACTGTGGCTCAAGTATATCTTCATCATATTCACAAGTTGCATGGCATACTTGAGTCGATTGTGTCTGATTGCGATCGAATTTTCTTGAACAATTTTTTGTAGGAATTATTTTGTCATTTGAGGGCCAAATTGAAGTTGTCTACCGCCTACCATTCGCAAACTGATGGTCAAACAAAAATCCTCAACAAATGCTTAGAAAGTTATTTGCGGTATATAACTAGGAAAAAACCTTCTTCTTGGGCTTCTTGGCTACACTTGGCTGAGTGATGGTACAAAACCACCTATTATTCAGCCATTCAGACTACACCTTATGAGGCTCTTTATGGACAAAACCCCTTATTCACTTGCCCTACTTGTTTGGAGCTTCTTCAGTAGCTACTGTTGATCGTACATTGCAACATCGGGAAGCTATGCGCCAAGTTTTAAAGTTTCATCTTACTAGGGCTTAGAACCAAATGAAACAAATAGCGGACAAACATTGATCAGAATGGGAATTTTAGGTGGGCAACTTGGTGAATTTGAAGCTTCAACCATATCGCCAACACTTTTTACGCAATTTCAAGAATTAGAAGTTGTCACCTCGGTATTTTATACATTTTCCTGTGGAAGCTCGTGTTGGGCAGGTTGTCTACAAATTGCCATTACCAACTTCTACTTGTATCCACTCTACTTTCCATGTCTCGCAGTTAAAGAAGCATATTGGTTCAACAGTGAGTACTTTTCTTTGCCACCTGTAGGGTCTGATGGAGCTCTTCTCAAATCACCTATCCGAATTTAGACAGAAGAATGGTTAAACAGGGGAACCATGCTATTGTGAAGGTTCTCGTTGAATGGGCAGACACTTTTCCTGAGGATTCCACTTGGGAAAACCTGCAGACTCTTAAGCATCGTTTCCCTGAGTTTGATCCTTGAGGCAATGATCCTTTTCAGGGTAGGGGTATTTATTGGGAAGAAACCGAACAACCGAAACAAAGCGAAACACAACCAGTGTTCTTTCTCTCCTTATAACTCCTGTAAAAAATTATGGAAAGCACAATAGCACAAATATATGTTCTCTAGCAACCTTAATCAGCCACAAATCAACCAATGCAACCATAACAAAAATAAATAAATAGAGACACCAATATTTTTACGTGGAAAATCCCTTTAAATCAAGGGTAAAAAAACCACGGGACTTTATAGTCCGATCAAAAGCTCCACTATCATCAAATGTTCAACTACAAGATCACAATATCAAGCCTACAACAAGTATGCAACTCCAACAAGGCTAACAATATGTAATCTTTAGCAAAAAAAGAGAAAAATGGGAGAACATCATCAAATTATAGCTGCTGAAAAATGAATATTTCTGATGCTACAAGACTCGGATGAAAAATCCGACCGTAAAAAGTCAAGAACACCTTATCACGTAGCTACTGTCTAAAAATCAGCTCAATCAGACTACGGATAGACCTTCGACCGAAAAGTTGATCCCTGCTGCACCAAACTTAAAAAAACAGATTTCTAGCTCCAACTCTCTCTTTTAAAATTTGATTTTTGGCTCTCCATGAAAAATGCCCACACCACCCGTTAAAGCCAAAAAATTGGCTTTTTGTCAAGTCCAAAAAAGGTGGTAATAAATGTGGCAGAAGCTTCTTTTTCTTTTTGTAACCAAAACAAGAAAATAAAAATAAACAACCCTTTTTATTGGGTTGACTAGTGTAAGGGTTCCCTACATAGTGGGACCCACATCCAACAAATCTCCCCCTCCGACTATGTGAGGAATACCTCCATACCGGAGGTCAAACAACATGCTTCAAACTTTCCTATTGGTAAGGCCTTCGTCAACATATCAGCAACATTATCATTAGTGTGTATCTTCTCAAGCTCTAATAGCTTCGCTTCAAAAACATCTCGTATTCAATGGTATCTCATATCAATATACTTAGATCTAGCATGAAACGTTGGGTTCTTACCAAGATGAATAGCACTCTAGCTATCACAATACAGGATATACTTTTCTTGAGTAAAACCAAGCTCATGCATAAACTTCTTCATCCAAAGCATCTCCTTGCATGCTTCGGTTGCTGCAATAAACTCTGATTCAGTGGTGGACAATGCAACACACTTTTGCAATCTCGATTTCTATACCATGGCTCCCCCTGCATAAGTGATCAAGTAACCTGAAGTAGATCTCCTCGAGTTAATGTCCATGTCTAAATCTATATACCCAACAAGAACAGGTTTCTCCTTGCCGAAACAAAGTTTCATGTTGGAAGTGCCACGAAGATATTTCATAATCCACTTCACTACATTCCAATGCTCTCTGCCTGGATTAGAAAGAAAACGACTAACTGTACCAATGGCATAAGCCAAGTCTGGTCTCGTGCAAACCATTGCATACATCAAACTACCCACGGCTGAAGAGTAAGGAATTTTTTGCATCTCTTCCTTCTCTTTTTCTGCGAAAAGACTATGCTTAACACTCAATCTGAAGTGCATAGTAAAGGAAGTGTTCACCGCTTTAGCTTTGTCCATGTTAAACCTTTGAAGTACTTCCTCAATGTACTTCTCTTATGATAACCACAATTTCTTGTCCTTTCTATCACGTGTCAATCTTGTGTCAAGAATTTGCTTTGCTGGCCCCAAATCCTTCATTGCAAAGGATTTACTCAATTCTTGCTTCAACTTCTCAATTCTAGAAGCATCCTGACCAACAATAAGCATGTCATCAACATAGAGCAAAATAATTATAAAATCATCACCAGAGAATCTCTTAACAAACACACAATGATTAGAAGAAGTCTTCTTGTAGCCTTGCTCCCCCATAACAGACTCAAACTTCTTATACCATTGCCTTAGCGCTTGCTTCAAACCATACAAGCTCTTCTTCAATCTGCACACATAGTCCTCTTTCCCTTGTGCAACAAACCCGTCTGGCTGCTCCATGTAAAGTTCTTCTTCCAAGTCACTCTAAGTCATAACAAGCTGCCAAACTCAGTGTAGTTCTGATAGAGGACATCTTCACAACCGGGGAAAATATTTCTTCAAAATCAACCCCCTTTTTTTTGATATAACCCTTGACGACCAATCTAACCCTGTATTGTGAAGATGAAGACTTCTCTTCTTGCTTCAACCTGTAAACCCACCGATTCTTCAAAGCTCTTTTGCCCTTGGGCAGTTTCACTAACTCAAAGGTATGGTTCTCATGCAAGGATTGAAGTTCATCTTTCATCGTTTCAACCCACTGATATTTGCATTCACTCTCCATAGCCTCTTCATAACATTCAGGTTCTCCCCCGTCAGTCAAAAGAACATATTCATCAGAAGAATACCTGACAGAAGATCGTCGATCTCTGGAAGACCTTCGAAGTGGAACTGTTGGTGGAGCTATAGGTGCTTGTTGTTGATCATTCACAACATCATCCATGGGAGTATCAAAGTCACCTATATCCTGATGGTCATCACTAACATCACCATGCACATCATCCTGGATAGGACCTGGTGAAGAGTCTAGGGGAACCGGATTCACATCAATCAAATCACCACTATCTTGTGAATTCACTTTCTCCGTCTTATCAATGTCATCAATGGTCTGATCCTTAATGAAGACAACATCTCTGCTTCTTACGAGTTTCTTCTTAACTGGATCATAGAGTTTATAACCAAACTCACCATCTAGACCATAACCAATAAAAATGCATTGTCCAGTCTTAGAATCCAACTTGGTTCTTTCATCCTTTGGAACATGAACAAATGTTTTACAATTGAACACACGTAGATGATCATATGACATGTCTTTACCAAACCAAACTCTATCTGGCACATCACCGCGCAAAGGAACACTAGGAGACAAATTTATCACATGTGTCACTGTATTCAAAGCTTCAGCCCAAAATGATCTTGGCAACTTTGCATCTGACAACAAACATCTGACTCTCTCAATCAATGTTCGGTTCATTCTTTCAGCTAACCCATTTAACTGTGGTGTCTTTGGTGGTGTTCTCTGATGTTTGATTCCCTTTCGCTGGCAATACTCATGAAACGACCCTGTGTACTCGCCACCATTAGCAGTACAAATGCACTTCAACTTCTTCCCTATTTCCCTTTCAACTGATGCTTGAAACTATTTAAACACCTCAAAGACTTGATTTTTAGACTTCAAAGTGTAAACCCAAAGCTTTCTTGAACAGTCATCAATGAAAGTCATAAAATAAAGTGCACCGCCATGTGACCTTACTTTTATCGGACCACAAATGTCTGAATGGATCAACTCTAGCAACTCTGATCTTCTATGAGGAGGACGACTTCTAAATAAAACTCTTTTCTGCTTTCCTGCTAGACAATGAGCACAATTCTTCAATGTAGCATTCTTCAAACCCGAAAGTATATTCTTCCTCACTAAACAGCTAAGCCCCTTCTTACTCATGTGACTGAGTCGTTTATGCCACAACTCAGTTGAGCTGTCATTCACTGTCACATTCACCGTCTCTTGAGAAGTCGAAGCTTGCATCAAGTATAAATTTGAGCTCTTCTTTCCTCGAGCCACAACCAATGAGCCTTTAGTCAGCTTCCACTGCCCCTCACTGAAGGTGTTACAGAATCCCTCATCATCAAGCTTTCCTGCAAAAATCAAATTCAAACGGATATCCAGTGCATGTCTAACATCCTTGAGAGTTAACTTTGTTCCATTGTTGCTCACCGAGCTAACATCTCCCATACCAATAACCAAAATCAAACCGTCATTACCCATCTTCAATACCCCAAAATCATCAGGAGTATAAGATGTGAAGAAATCCTTCCTCGAAGTGACATAAAGTGATGCACTAGTATCAATCACCCAACTAGTCTCGTCACATGCTAGGTTGACCAAATTCTCATCACAAATGACCAACAGATCTTCATGAATAACAGTAGCAACACGCTCAGATTTTTCATCATCATTTCGATCGTGTTTATCAACACCACCTTTGTTCTCTTTCTTCCACTTGAAGCAATATTTCTTGATATGGCCTTTCTTACCACAATGATGGCACTCAAGATTCTTATATCTCGATCTTGACTTACTTCAGCTTTTATCCCTACCCTTTCCATCTTTGTCTTTGTTCCTTCCCCTATTCTCGATAACCAACACCTTGGACTGTGATGTAGGACCTTGAGATCTTCTTCTAACCTCTTCATTCAATACACTACTCTTAGCCAAATCCAAAGTAATAATACCCTGTGGGGCAGAATTAATGAGCGAGACCCGAAAGGTCTCTCAAGAGTCTGGTAGAGTAGCAAGCAACCAAAGCCTTAAAATTTCATTATCAAATTTGACACCCATACTAAGCAACTGATTCATCACACTCTGAAATTCACTAACATGGTCAGCTATAGACGTTCCTGCTTTGTATTTCAAAGCTATCATTTTCTTCAACAAAAATAACTTTATTATTTCCCGACCTCGAAGCATACAAGCTTTCAAGCTTCTCCCACAATGTTCGAGCATGTGTCTCCTGATCAATGTGGTTGTAAACATTTTCTTCAACAAATTGCCGAATAAAGCCACACACTTGTTGATGCTCAAATTCCCATTCTTCATCACTTTTCGAATCGGGTTTTTGAGTAGCAAAGACCGGAAGATGCAAAGCTTTCACAAACAACAAGTCCTTCATTTTATTCTGCCAAAGTTGATAATTTGTGCCATTCAACATAATCATCTTGCTCGTATTGATTTCCATAATTATTTGACACAATAACCGAGCTCTGATACCAGTTTATTGAGAAGAAACCGAACAACCGAAACAAAGCGAAGCACAACCAGTGTTCTTTCTCTCCTTATAACTCCTGTAAAAAATTATGGAAAGCACAATAGCACAAATATATGTTCTCTAGCAACCTTAATCAACCACAAATCAACCAATGCAACCATAACAAAAATAAATAAATAGAGACACCGATATTTTTACGAGGAAAACCCCTTTAAATCAAGGGTAAAAAATCACGGGACTTTATAATCCGATCAAAAGCTCCACTATTATCAAATGTTCAACTATAAGATCACAATATCAAGCTTACAACAAGCATTCAACTCCAACAAGGCAAACAATATGTAATCTTTAGCAAAAAGAGAGAAAAATGGGAGAACATCACCAAATTACAGCTGCTGAAAAACGGATATTTCTGACGCTACAAGACTCGGATAAAAAATCCGACCGTACAAAGTTAAGAACACCTTATCGCCTAGCTGCTGTCCAAAAATCAGCTCAATCGGACCACGGATGGACCTTCGATCGAAGAGTTGATCACTGCTGCACCAAACTTAAAAAAACAGATTTCTAGCTCCAACTCTCTCTTTTAAAATTTGATTTTTGGCTCTCCATGAAAAATGCCCACACCACCCGTTAAAGCCAAAAAATTGGCTTTTTGTCAAGTCCAAAAAAGGTGGTAATAAATGTGGCAGAAGCTTCTATTTCTTTTTGTAACCAAAACAAGAAAATAAAAATAAACAATCCTTTTTATTGAGTTGACTAGTGTAAGGGTTCCCCACATAGTGGGACCCACACTCAACAATATTTGTTATGGAATGGTTTTCATATTTTTATATTTTCGTTATTTCTGTTAATTCTCTTGTACTGTACGTTGCGTTTTATCTCGTTTCTATTCTGGTGAAACTAGTTAAACGATATGTTTTGGTCTATTGTATGGTTTGTGTGAGTTGTTATTTGGTTTCCATATATACTTGACAAAAGGAATAGAAAAATGGTTATGAAAAGTTTAACACAGAATTTCCAGTACTCTCTCTTATTCTTCTATCAATCTCTCTTCTCTTTTCTCTCTCGGGTTCTTTTCTCTTCTTCTACATATTTTTTGTTCAGATTCTTTCCGTGACAAATTATTTAGAAATAAAACCAACTTTCGGACCACCTAAGCTCGGATCTTTATCGTCGACCGTGAGATCGGGTGGATCTTTCGGACCTTGGTCCTCACTATTCAAATTTATGGATCAATAACCAAAGCATCATGAACCAACCCTAGGTCGGACCTAAGTTTCTGGGTCCTTGCTTTTTGATTTCTTCTCTCTGATTTCTATTTTTTGAGTATTTCTTCCTCCATTGCAAGTTGTGCTCAGTGCTAGATTTGATTTGGAAAAGGGTTATGGGTTGGTGATGAGAGTTATTGAGATTTTGTGATGGTTGAATGATGATGATGTGGTTGAAGGGAAAGAAAATGAGAAAATCATATCTAAATCCAAAGGGAGAAAAGGGAAAAAAGAAAAACAAGAGATGGGTATGGAAGAGAAGAGGGAAGCAAACAAAGTTGGGGTTTCATGATGTCTTTGTATATGGGGGAAATGAAGGAGATTGATTGTTGTTAGTTCTTGGTTTTGGAGGCTTGGGTAGTGAAAGCAAGAAGAAAGGGGAGAAAAAAGGAAAAAAAAAAAAAGAAAGGAAATAATTTAATGAAACTTTAGGAAATAAGTTTTTTAATAATATAAAAGAAAAAAAGAAATGGTGTTATTGATAAATCTCTTATATTTATTTCACAAAATAACAGGCATTGAACTTGATATGTCTAAACTTGCAAAGTTGGAATTGAAACCAATAGCATTTTTGAAGATGCGGAAGCTTAGAATCATCAAATTCTATCATTCCTGTGGAAGAACCTTACTTTTTAAAGGGCTTTTATCACTTCCTAACGAGCTAAGGTACCTTTGCTGGGAGAGATACCCTTTGAAAACTTTGCCCTCCACGTTTCATCCAAGGTACGTAGTTGAACTTGATATGAGTTGCAGCCATGTGGAACAACTCTGGGAGGGAAAACAAGTACTCTTTTTTCTTTTGATATAAATCTATGGTGTTTCGTAGATTGATGCAAGCATGTTTGGAACTAATTCCATTGCTGTTTCTTGATTTTATAAAGTTTCCTTTACATATCAATCTACGTCTTCATAATGTTTTCATAGTAGCTCAGGAAAAAGACCATTTTCAATATGAATAGTGTTTAAGTTATTTTTGCATTAAAAAAAGAGGTCATGTTTGGGGAAAAAAATCGAATCCAATTAGAAACCTTTATATTACTAAACTCCTTGAAATATTTTATTATATGTATATATGTAATTTTGTTATTTTATTTATACTTAAACTAATAAAAAATTAAACATAGAGTTTACAATTAATGTTAAAATTAATCAAATTTAAATCTATAATTTTTATTAATTTATTTAAATTACAAATTATTAGACCTTTTTTATTAGAGTAAAGAATATAATTGTTTAAATGCAAAAATTCTACACTTCATTTAGAAGCAAATTTTTTATAGTAAAATTATCAGTTATTTTTTAATTAGCAATTAACAGAAAATATAAAATAACTCTAAAACGGTAATGTATAATGAATAATATTAATAATAAATCATTGATAAAATATTATATGATTCATAACAAAAAATAAATTACATATATGATACTCAACTATTAATGAGGTTTGTTTTGATATTAAATTATTAGAGTAATTCTTTTCATCAAAAAAAAATTATTAGAGTAATTCATTTAAGTGAAAGCTAAGGACATTAAAATTTTGATCATTCAGATATTATTTATTAATAATTAAATGAGATTCATCAAATGTTAAAAGGTATTGTCACAAGATACATGACAATGTTTGCATTTATAAAAATTCACCTTAAATTCACCTTTTATTATTATTTTTTCAAAATTTCATTTTGATCACCTAATTTTTACAAATTTATATTTTGATAGCTGACATTTATAAAATTTTACATAAATGATTGATAACATACTCAAATTTAACAAATTTAAAGATAAATTTGGGTTTATTCTTCTATATATATATATATATTTTTTCCAAATTATAAACAAGTTTGGGTTTATTCAGATGATCGATTTCATATATATTAGAATTGAATAATTTTATTGATCAGTCTAATATTAGTTTAGTTTTTTTAAGAAATTTATAATTATGAGTCATTTATGATGTGGGTGAAAAAATAAAATAACAATATATGATTAATAATATAATAAAAATAATTTATAATTTAATCGTAAATAGAAAAATAAAATAAAAGAGATAATATATTTATTTTTATTGATATTATATTTATTTATAATTTGAAATTAATATTGTACATGCCAATTTTGGCCCGGGCATTAAGCCAGCCCATTTACAATTAACCTATTTACCATTAACCCTTCACAATTAACCCCAAACCCACCTAAAAATTACCGACCCGTTTAGCATCTACCCACTTAAACCCAATACCACCAAAAGCCCAACCTAGCTACCCAGACCCGTTACAAGTCCAAACCAATACCCAAATTCCTAACCCTAGCCACCTAACCCGAACACCCACTTGCCCTGACTCAGCAGCTGCCATCGCTCGGGTCACATCCACCGCCTCTGGCCACCAACCCCAGTAACTTGTACCTACAAACAATAAATGGGAGAAGACAGCGAAAAGAAAAGAAAAAAAGAACAGAAAATAGAAAGCAGTTTATATACAGGCTATAAATAGCCAAATCAAAAAACTGTAATGGCTTTCTTTTTTTTCTTTTTCGCAAGCAATACAAATCAAATTTAGAAATATTGACTACAATAACACAATAGCAGTAGCAGAATATACCAAAATCACAAAAGCAATAATCCCAATAACATCACAGCGAAGGGATACCCCCGAATCACAAAATCTCAAAACCGAAAACCCTAATTTCGAAGGTAAAAAGCATTTTCACGATTCTGTTTTTTCATTTTTTATTTTCTCTATACATAAATACATATATTTATTATTTTTTAAATAAACAAATATTATTAAAAAATAAAAAATTTAAATTTCTTACCTTTTTCCGGCCACCATGTACGGTGGCCGGCACCGGCGCCGGTGACCGGACGGTGGTCGGACCGACCACCGAGAATCGCCCCGGCCTCCCTTCCCCCCTTCTCTCTCTATTTTTTTTCTCTCCAGGCTCAAATGACTTTTTTTTCAAAAAAAATTGCCTTTCATAGGGTTAGCTTCGGGTCGGATCGATCCGACCCGACCCGCTAGGATCCGAGTGTTTTTAACACGGAAGGGCTAATTGAGCATTTAGCCCTTCCGCTTTTTCAAGGCTATACAATTGAGTTTTTAGGTCTTTTAAATTGGCCAGATAATTTACCCCATGTTGCGATTTAGTCCCTTTTGCCACGACGCCGTTTTAAACACGCAGTGAAATTGCTCTTTTGGTCCCCTTATGTTTTCCCCGTGTTCATGTAGATCCTTCCCTTTCGTTTTTATTTTCAAACTTGCCCGAAAATTTAGCCTTTAATTCGATTTCGTCCTTTTTGTATTATTTTCGTTTTAATACCTTTATTAGCATTATTATTATTGTTATATATTATTAGTATATTATATTATATTTAGTATTATTATTTTAAATATTACTATTACCTATTTTTACTACTACATTTACTAGTATAGATTATTATTATTATTATTATATTTATTATTGATATTATTAATATTAGTTTTAGTTGTAATTAATATTTTTAAATACTCATATATACGTATACATTTATCATCATTATTAGTTATACTTTAATATTAGTATTTCTAATATATATATTGTATATATTTTTTTAATCTATGTATTATATATATATATATATATATATATTTATATGCCTTGTGTATATATATATTTAATTCTATATTATGCATACGTATTTCTAATATTATGTTATGTTTTTCATATATATTTTTAATGTTATTAATCATATACTTTATACTATCTTAGATATATACTCTTAACACTATATTATGTACATATTATATTTATACATGTTTTAATATTATATACCATTTCATACTATCTTATATATTTATATTTGTGATATTATTACACATATTTTTGCATATTACATATATATATATATATATATATATATTTTAATACTATACCTTCGTACCTTTATATATTTTGTTCGTTATTATACTTTTTAATATATATATATTATACACGTATGCACTAGTATGTACTAATAGTTGTTTTAATATTACTAATATGTATATATTATAATATTATATTATGTATTTGTACTCTCAATATTTTATCTTCACTTTTATGCATACATTATACATATATATATACTTTAACGATCTTATATCATTTTATACTATCATATATACATTTACTACTACCTACGTATAATTTTCTGTATAATATATATACTTATTTCCAACCCTATACCTATGTACTATATATATGTATATTATGCATCCAATTTATATATATACGTATTCTTTCATTTTTATTAGCCATATACTTTTATATTACATCATATAGATATTCTAATGCCATTACGTGTACAATTTCTATACTCTACGCATGCATATCTTTTACATCATATCACTTATATCTTTCTATTACCTCGTACATATTTAGTTCTAACTACATTTATGTAATATTTCAACGTTATTATGTTTTTTCTACGCATATACTCTCCTGAAATACACTCTCGTTATTATCCTTTGCTGCAAATATCGTTACTGCCACCCTTTTTAAATATCATATTTTGAGTTCAATAGCATCATTATTTCAAAAATTACGTTTCATATTCAAAAACGTTCAAAAAACAAGGCAATGTTTTTGTGTTTAGAGATTCGGGAAATAGTGCCCTAACGCGCTGGGTTGCAATTTCTCATTCGTCTAAATACCTAAAATACCCTTCTAAACAAATTTTGCAACTCGCGAGATAACTTTAGTTTCGAAGAATTTAAAAACCTCGTGTCTAATCGTGCTGGATGTGATGTTCGTATTCTTCCAAAGCAAAGGAATCTCGATTTTTCAACCCAAATTATCCCAATTCCAAAAGATTCTTATTTTTAAAATCTTTCCAAACTTCGACTTAAGACAGAAAATTGCTCAATTTGGTACTAATTTTGGGCGTTACGGGGGTGCTAATCCTTCTCCGTGCGTAACCGACTCCCGAACCTTGTTCTCAATTTTTCGTAGACCAAAGAGTTTTATAAGGTGATCCAATCACACCGAAAAAGGTTGGTGGCGACTCCCATCTTCATTTTTTAAGTCGACATCCGTTTTTTCAAAAAAATGGTTTCGACAAATATAATATAAGATCATTTTTATTTTTATCTAAGTGCGGGACACATGTTATAAAATAAGTATTTATTATTTTTATGAAATTTTAATTATTTGAAGTTGAAAAATAATGAGCCTATCAAGGAAGCACCATATTTCAATTTTCTCTTAAATTGAGCTTGAATTTTAAAAGGGAACCTAATCTAGATTAAACCAAAATTTGAGGGAGGAGTTGGAATGAAGCTCAAACTTGTTGATTCTAATACTCAAATTAATTACACCTTAATTATACCATTTTGAAGATAGTTCAATCTTTTGTTGTAATGTGGTGATTATTTTGGTTATATCTGTTGCACTGTTGGTCTTCAATGTATAGAAATTTATCAAACACTTCGATGCTTGCAGGATTTAGTAAATTTGAAGGTGATCAATCTCAACAATTCTAAGAACCTTGTAAAAATCCCGGATCTCTCAAGCGCCACAAATCTTGAAAAGATAAACCTTTGCGGATGTTTTAACTTGCGTGAGCTTCCTTCATCCCTTCAACATCTGGAGAAGCTAACTCTTTTGGATTTCAACTATTGTAAAAGTATTAGATCTCTGCCTAGCTTTTATAAAGCCACATCCCTCACCAAACTTCATCTCAGTGGCTGCTCAAATCTGTTTAGTTTTCGAGAGGTTTCATCGAATGTAACAGAGCCATGGTTAGGTGGAACTGCAATTGAAGAAGTTCCTTCCTCCATAGAATGTCTCTCTAATCTTCGTTTATTGGACCTACGGGGTTGCAGGAGGCTTAAATCTCTCCCCTCAAATATTCATAAATTGAAATCTCTTGAGAAATTCAATCTTGGAGATTGCTCAAGATTGGAGACCTTCCCAGAAATCTTGGACATCATGAAGAGGTTGAGGGATCTTGAGTTAAGTGGAACAGTTTTGAAGGAATTACCATCCTCAATTAACAATCTTATCCGTCTTAAGAATTTGAGATTGAACAACTGTGAAAACCTTGTTTGCCTTCCTGATAGCCTTTATAAATTGAAATCTCTTCTGCATCTTAGTCTTTGTGGTAGGTCAAATCTAGTCGTAAAAAACTTGTTTACTGCCATTGGAGGCAGTCCAGTGAAGCAGAAACATCTCCCTAGGTTATCCTCGTTTAAGAAGATAGATTTATCTGAAAGCAATCTTGAGAACTTGCCCACAACCATCAAACAATTTCCTTTGTTGGAAGAGTTAATCTTGAGGAAATGCAAGAGACTGAAATCATTACTAGAGCTTCCACCAAGCCTGGTATATTTAGGTGCACATGACTGTTCTTCATTAGAGGATGTCTCAAGCATTAAGAAGCTTTTTGAGCAAGAAATGTTTTGTGAGGATGAATCGAATCAATTCTTGCAGTTGAAATTTAGCAACTTTCTCAAACTGGGTGAGAAAGGTGTGGGGAATGATATGGATGCATATGACAGCACTTCAGTAGAGGAAGTCTCAAGCATTAAGAATCTTTTCAAGCAAGTAGTGATTTGTAAATCCTTGGGTTGGCTATTTACCAACGGTTTCCAACTGGATCAGAAAGCTGTGAGAAGTCCTGAAACCCCAAAGTTGGAGATGCCATTTGAACATATGGTCACTGGACAAGCAGATCATCATCAGGTCAGTTTCTTCTTTATATATCTTCAGTCTGGCAGATAGCTATGTTCTGAAAAATAAATCATGTTTCTAATAATTGTAATCAAACAGGCACCCCCTCAAAGAGAAAAAAGAATAAGAAAAAGCATCCTTTGAAAGAATTATTGTTGCATGCGTCCCTGGAAGTGAAATCCCGGAATGGTTTGATTTCAAAAGCTTAGGATCTTCCATAAACATCCAATTGCCTTCAGAGTGGTGGTCTAATAATAGCTGGATAAACTTTCCATGTTTCGTTGCTTCCGTTGCTGTTTCTTTCCCAGACTCTTATAATGGTATGGGGTTTCGCATTACGTCTGAATGTCGTCTAAAATCCGGTAATGGCGACAATCTTGACCTTAGCTGTTCTTCCTCTTTTTCGTTTGGAAGCCGATTGTCAGATCACGTGTTCCTCTTATATGATGGTTTCAATGTTAGGTAGTTTGTTAAAAGTGAGGCATCAAACAATCGTGTTTACAATGTGGCTTCCTTTCATTTCTACCTTGATGAGTGGAATTCGTCCAAATGCAAGGTAAAACAGTGCGGAATTCAGCTATTATTTCCAAATTAAGGATTCAATGACGCTTCATCCTCATCTATACTGAATTTCAGAGCGTAATTATGTTTACAAAATATTTACCATCATACATTTTATCATTGGTTTTATTTATAATTGTAAGTGGTTTTAATTAATGTTTATTTCTCGCTCAAAATTTGTATTTTCTTTTCTTTTCTTATCATTTAAACACGATTAGGAATTTAATGCATGTGTTAATTGATTTAAATATAAACAGGCTTAAATACTCATTTAGCCCTTGAATTTGTCACTTCTTCACAAATTGATATTTATGCTTTTTTTTTGTCCCAATATTAGTACTGAAATTTCATTATGTTGACGGTTTGATATTTTCTTTTTTATAACAGTGTTAAGTTTGAGATATATAACATTTTTAGATTGTGCCACGTCATAAAAATACAAAATTAAAAAAATTAAAAAAATAAAAGAAATGCTTAAATTTTTTTCATTGGAATGAAGTTGGATATATAGTTGTCTAGGTTAATTTGTTTCAAAGCTTCATTTAAAATTTTTTTAAAATTTTAATTTTAAAAAAAATTATAAATATGTAAAATATTATTAAAATTTATAAAAGTATTAAATAAAATTTAAAAAGTTTAAAAAATTTTAAAATATTATTAAAAATGATATCGAAATAAAATAATGGTATCGATAAATTCATATGGGTATCGATATTTTTTAGAAACTATTGATACTTTTGTTTTGGTAAAAATTGTTGTAATCAAGTTTAAGTGTTTAAAAACGATTTTTGAATCTTGTAAAAAATTTCTAAGTGTTCAAAGCATTTTCAAAGAGTTTGGAAGTCTTGAAATGATATTTATGTTTTGAGCTTAATAAATTCTTTGTTTAAAAACAAATTTTATTCAAAAATATTTTTTTTTTGTTATATCAAAATAAGTTATCAAATAAAATTAGTTTAATAATCTCCCATTTTTGATATAACAAAACATTTTGGTAAATTTGTTTTTAAATTTATAACTCCCTTTTAAAGTTCAAATTGAATAAATGATTTTGGTTTTTATAAATTTTTTTGAATAATGATTTTTATAAAACTTGGAAATAAAGATTTAAGAGAAAATTTAAGTACTTGATGTTGGCATTAAAAGATTAGTCATAAACATAATCAATCAAAATACCAAAAATTTATATTTCCTTCTCTTCTTCCCTTTTTGTTATATCAAAAATCAATAAATAAAGCTTAAGAGAAACTGGGTTAGTTCAATAATAGAAATTGAGAAAGGTGAAAGAATGAACTAACACACATACCAAAATAAACATTAAGTTCTAATCATAGAGATAGGAAAATGTGCAATGTAAATAAGTGAAACGCATGAGAAAAGAAAATGCATCATAATCTTCTTGAGGTGGAGGAGGAGGAGGAAATTGAGACATAAGAAAAGCAATATTGTCTTCCATCCTAGACAGCCTATCATCTACATTGGTGCGAAAATCTCTAAACTCTTCACTTAAGGAAGTAATAGCACCAAAAATGACTGCAGACATTTCTAGAGTGAGTCGGAGCAAAAAGGTTGAGCAGATAAAGAGGCCAGTGGAGGGGCCAGCTCGACCAGAGGAATATCACCATGCGCTTCTTCAAAATCTTCATCGTCGACATTTAGAGGATTGTGATTGTCATCCTTAACCCAAGTTCCAGCAATAGAGTCTAATTTAAAACTAGCTCGATGAAGAACATGAAAACTAATGGGTTGAAATTTAACAACCATAGGAGGATCAACATGGGTTGAGATGTTTATGCATCACGCTCGAAAAATATGAACGATAAACGTTGAAAACCAGATTATAAGTACCTTTCTCATTTGAAGCCGTAATTTGAGTGTTGAAAGGTCACAAAAGGATAAAATGTTTTATTTCAATTTCATCTATTAATTGAGTAAAAACCCATAGATGATGACAAGTAGCATAGTTATAAACACACGATGTGTAATGACCCAAATTTCACGGGTACCCAAAAAACAAGACGTAGGGCCTCCGTCTTAGTAAATCGAGTTAGTAAATAATTATTAGAAATATTTGAGTGTTTATTTGCGTGTTTAATTAAGCTTTGAATAGGAGAATTTAGTTTAATTAGAAATAATTAATAGAAAGGACTAAACTGAATAGAGTATAAAAGTTTAATTATGGAATATAAAAATATTAAGGGATTAAATTAGTTATTAAACTAAATTAGTGATATGTGTAAGGTAGAGAGTAAATACATGTGTTTTTAAATTATTGGTACAAATGTATAATATATATGTATTTATTTATTGATTATGATGGTGACAAATGTGTGGTGTGGATTAATATATGTGTATATATATAGGTATTATACACATGTAATATATATATTAGTTATTAATTAGATAATTTATAATAATAACTAATTAAGAAATAAAAGAAATAAAGTAAATAAAATAAAGAAACAAAAGAAAGAAAAACAAAAGAAACATACCAGAGAAAGCAAGAAAATAGGGAAAGAAAAGGGAAAGAAAGAAGAAAAGGGAGAATTAGGGTTTTAGTGCTTGAAGCTTTAATTGGTAAGTTTAATTAAGCCCTTTTCTTATGATTTTGATGTTTTTGAAGCCTAAGAATTGAATACTTTTGAGTTTTTGTGGAAATATTGAAAGATGATAGACTTTTGAATAGGGTATATGTTGGGTAAATGATGGAATTAGGGATTAATTTGATAAAATTATTGATTTGAATTGATTTAAGGATTAATTTGTAAACTAGCTTATAAGTTTTGAGTTTTAGGCGTTAAATTGAAAGAAATTCGAAATTATGGAAAAATGATGAAAATTTGATAGTTATATTGAAGTTTTGATGCAAATTGAATATGGAAATGATGTGAATTGTTAAAAGGAAGAAGATGAATGTGTTTATGACAAATTCGGTATGTAGACAAAAGTTGTATGGAAAGTTATTATTTTATATAAAATATGTGTGTAATTAATTAATTGTAATTATGCTAATTTTCGTGGCAAACAAGGAAACTGAGACGTCTAATATGAAAGGGAAGGAAAAAGTGATCGAGGGGTAGCTCAAGAAATATCGGTTTGTATTATCATAATTCATATTAATTATTGTTATGTGTTTAATTTTATTATATGCATATGTATGGAATTGAAATTAAGACAAGTAGTGTTATTTGATTTGAATGTGATTGGATATGATTGATGAATATATATATGTGTGGAATTATTTTGTGAATTACATTTACATTAAGGTGAAAATATATGACTATGTGAATTGGAAACAATTTATGTTTGGAGTGAGAAAGATGTGAGAAATGTGACCAAAGTGTTACTTGATAAGTGAATTTTGAAGTGAAAGTGAAATTACTAAGTGATTTTGATAGCCTATTAACTAGTCAGGCTTAGTGGATATAATTGGCATGCCATAGGATTGGAAGTGTTCAGAGATTCTTCGACCTCGAGTCGATGAAAAACGTGGTGTGTCATAGATTTGCTTTGGATAGTTTCGATGAGGCGTTGGTCGCCACTTTGCTTCGGCTCAGCCAATGAGACATGTGGTGTGTCATAGATTTCCTTCGAACTATCCAATGAGGCGTTGGTTGCCACTCCTGTGTGTTTGGTTGGATCCGTGTATCCACCAAAGTCCGAGTCATGTTAATAGGGGTAAATAAATGAAATGAGTAAGTAATTTGAATTTGATTATTTGAATTGTGTATATTTGAAAAGTAAATTGAATAATTATATGTGATTGTGGAAGGAATAAAAGGTTCTTGAATTATTTGAACTCTCAGTGATGATACATTGAATCAATTATTTGAATAATATTGGCTTGGTATGAAATGATATGTATAAATTGCTAATTGTCTATGTATGTAGTGATATTGTGTTGTTGCTATAATTTGAATTATGATAATACCACTGAGTATTTTCAATACTCAGCGTACAATTGTTTTCTGTGCGCAGCTTAGGTCAAGTTTAAGTCCGTCTCAGCATCTAAATCAATCCCTGTTTCAGCTCAATTTTTGGTGATGTATCTATCTTTTGGTAATGTGGCATGTACCAGGTTTAGTATTTGTCAATTGTAAATGTTTTATGTTTTGAATGTAAATGTGGTTTATAAACCTTAAGAAGTTTTTGGAATGAATGAATGAATTTTCGTTAAGTTTGAAAATGAAATGAATGGTATTTGATTAAGATTTATAAGTCAATGATTTGGGCATGAAATAGGTATGTTTAGTAGGTGAAAATAGCTTAAAAATAATGAAAAATGGTGTTTTCACACCGCCAAGACACATGGGCGTGTGCCCAGGCCGTGTGGGGGAAGTCAGACTCACCCATGGGCTAGTTGCACGGCCGTGTGTGGCAAGTCAGATCTACCCATGGCCTAGCCCCACGGCCATGGGGAGCCACACGGGCATGTCCCAGGCCACACGAGTGTGTGCCCCTATTTTCAAAGAAAAGTTTTCAAAGTTCCTGGTTTTATCCCAAATCAATTTCTAAGTCTATTTTAGGCCCGTATGCCCATATTAAGGACTATTTGATGGAAATTAAAATGTTTTAGGTTGAAACTAGAGGTGTACATGGGCCGGGCCGGGCCGGGCCGGGTTCGGGCCGGGTCCAACTAAAAATTTAGGCTCGTTCATTGGGCTTGGGTCGGGCCGGGCCCAAAAAATGGGCCTAAAATTTTGTCCAAGCCCGGCCCATATAAAAATGCTAAAACCTGGGCCCGGCCCGGCCCGCCCGTATTAATTTTTTATATTATTTTATATAAATTTTAAATATATATAATACATCAAAAATACTAAAAAATTAAAATAAATATCTTTCAACAAATTGAAAATAAATTCTAAAAAATATGTAGACTTAAATAACACTAAAATAGATGTAACTTAACAAGCAAATGCCTCTAAAATAATAACAAAATTAACAAATATCTTTAAAATAATAACAAAATTAACAATAAAATAAGTTTTATACAATATCTAAACAATAATAACAAAATAATAGCAACATAATAGTAAAATAGTAGCAAAATAGGGAGAAAAACAATAAAAAAACCATATTTAAAAAATAAAATTTTTTGCCCTTTAGTGAATTCGGGCAGGGCGAGGCCGGGCTCGGGCCAAAAATTTCTTACCCGAGCCCGGCCCATTGTTTAAACGGGCCTTAATTTTTTGTCCAAGCCCATTTTTCGAGCCTATATTTTTGCCCAAACCCTCCCACATTTCGGCCGGGCCTTCAGGCCAGGCCGGGCCACCTGGCCCATGTATAGCTCTAGTTGAAACTCAAATTTTTTTTGTCTCGATTTTATTAGTTTACTAATGTATAAGTCCGGTAATACCTCGTGACCCTGTTTCGACAACGGTTTGGGGTTAGGGGGTGTTACACAATGCGTGTTTGCTTTTGTGTTTTGATGATCCAACAAGCAAACAACAATTATTTTAAATTATTTTTGGGATTGGAATTTAGTTTTCTACTTAAAAATTAAAAATAATAATCTATAATATGTGTGGTTAATGTAGAGTTGTACATGGGCCGAGCGGCCCGGCCCGGCCAGAAGGCCCGCCCTAAATGTGGGAGGGTTTGGGCAAAAATATAGGCCCGAAAAATGGGCTTGGACAAAAAATTAAGGTCCGTTTAAAAAATGAGCCGGGCTCGGGTAAGAAATTTTTGGCCTAAGCCCGGCCCGGCCCGGCCCGAATTCACTAAAGGACAAAAAATTTTAATTTTTTAAATATTGTTTTCTTATTGTTTTTCTCCCAATTTTGCTACCATTTTACTATAATGTTGCTATTATATTGTTGTTATTGTTTAGATATTGTATAAAACTTATTTTATTGTTAATTTTGTTATTATTTTAAAGACATTTGTTAATTTTTTTATTATTTTAGAGGGATTTGCTTGTTAAGTTACATCTATTTTAGTGTTATTTAAGTCTACATATTTTTTAAAATTTATTTTCAATTTGTTGAAAAATATTTATTTTAATTTTTTTAGTATTTTTGATGTATTATATATATTTAAAATTTATATAAAATAATATAAAAATTAATACGAGCGGGCCGGGCTGAGCCCGAGTTTTAGCATTTTTATATGGGCCGGGCTTGGATAAAATTTTAGGCCTATTTTTGGGCCCGGCCCGGCCCGAACCCAATTAACGGGCCTAAATTTTTAATTGGACCCGGCCCGGCCCATGTACACCTCTAGGTTAATGTACAATGCAATCAAATGTAAGCGTAGTTGACATAAATTTTATGCCACGCATCCACAATAAAATTTGAGTCAAGAAAAATTAATAGTGTATAATAATCTTATTGATGCTATACAAAAATTTATATAAATATTCCGTATTTAATAAATAAAAATAATATAATATTTAAAAAATTATTATGAAATAAACCGATCATTAATTAAAATATTCTTTTTAAAGGTATAATTAAAAATTTTATTTTAGCGTTCAATTTAAATTTTTGTCTCTGTTCCCTTTTAAACTTGTATTTTTTGTCAAATTATCCTAAAATGGATGAAAAATTAATATTTTTTAACTTTTCTGATGTTGCGTCCACACGAATTGCCATGTGGATGACATGTTAACATTTAATTAATTTTTTAAATTTTTTAAAATATTAAAAATATATACTTTTTATTTTTATACTTTTTAAATTCTAAAAATTTTAAAATTAATTAAATACTAGCATGTCATCCACGTGTATGCTATTATGAAGTTAAAAAAAACATTAACATTTCCATCTATTTTGGGATGATTACACAAAAAACGTAAGTTTAAAAACTAAAAAAGATAAAAATTAAATGGAGAATTAATTTTTTTAAAAAGTTGGAGGGTCAAAAAATTATTATACTTCTTTTTAATTTAATAAGTTAAATTTTGCTTTTAAGAATAATAAATGCATGGTATTTAAAATTTATGAAAAAAAAATCGAGGGATCAACATCCACTTTTAAAACAATATATAATTGATTTTTAAATATTATATACCCAACCTTCTAAAGTTATATAATTGCTATTAAAGTTATCAAGCTATTACATTTTTTTCAGGGTGGTGTGGCTTGCTAATTTAAAAGGTTAATAACCAAATTAGGTCCAAAACTATAATTAAAATATCAATTTAAAACTTTTAAAATTTTTCTTAATAAAATTCTAAAATTTTTTTTCTAAAATTTAAAAAATATTGATTTGAATCCATATTTAAGACTCATATATTAAAAAAAGATTTAGAAATATCAAATTAATATTTTAAATGTAATTTAGAGGCTAAATTTATTATTAATCCTTTAAATTAACATGCCACGGATGTGACTAGGTGAGTGATATTTCGATAACTTTAGAGATAAGTTTATCCAAAGCTTTAAATGTAGCTGTCGCTTTGTTGGAGGCTCTGAAACAATCAATCTGAAGGTTATAGGTCCCACACGCTTTAGACGTTGACGTACAGTGTAAAGTCGTAGTATGGCTGTAAGTTTCTAGGAAGCAACCCAATCTATGAGTAATTATCTTAAAACACAATAGCTTTACTCATAATCCAATTATCTTTCATCAAATCCGGTGAAACATCAGTATGCTTGCTTCAACATCTTCGCTTTCTTCTTCTTCTTCTGCTGCTGATATGGTCAAAGCAATGACATATGATGTTTTCCTCAGCTTCAGAGGCAAGGATGCTCGTGATGGTTTCGTGAGTCATCTGTACAAAGATTTGTGTCGAAAGAATATCGAAACTTTTATAGACGATGAGGAGCTTCGAAAAGGAGATGAAATTTCAGGGGCACTGTTGACGGCCATTCAAGGATCCAGGGTTTCAGTCATTGTTTTCTCCAAAGACTACGCTTCTTCCAAATGGTGCTTGGCTGAGCTGGTCAAGATCATGGACTGCAACAAATGGGTTGTTCCTGTATTTTACGGTGTAGACCCAAGAGATGTACGGAACCAAACAGGGAGTTTTGCAGATGCATTTGCAAAACATGAAGAAAATTTCAAGCATGAGCCAGAAAAGGTGAAAACCTGGAGAAGTGCTTTGACTGCAGCTGGCAAATTATCCGGTTGGGATTCACAAGTCACTCGGTAATTGCAACTCCTTTTCTTTACATTCAATCCTTTTTTTTTTAATTACATGCATATATTGATTTGGAAGCAGAGGGATTAAACAGACTTTTGTTTCAAGCACTGATTCATTTAAGCTACCCAGATTCGACTTGAGGGGCAGAGACTTGATATGAAAGACTTAACTTTTCCCTTTTAATTTTTTTCTTTTGTCATATATTGGAAGGCCATAATTTTGTAGGATAGAGAGAAAAATAAGAAGAACCTGTTCTTGAACAATGTTATTGTTTGTTGCGTTTTCTATACCGTCATACCATTCTCTTTAACTCAAAGTTCATGACACCTTCATACCATTCTCTCATGTATAAAATCTGTTGATATATTTATTTTCAAAGAAAAAAGTTATAATTTGAGGATTAAATTATTTGAATTCTACATCTGTATTTGAATGTCTTCTTTTTAAAAGTGACCCTATGAATCAATTGAGTTAAATTTGGATTCACTTTATCATTTTTATTTATTTGCTTCTCTTTCCTTTTAATTTCTCCTGTAATTTGTTTCTTCTTTTAATATATAGGCCTGACTCAACTCTGGTAGATAAAATTATCGAAGATATAGTGAAGAAATTGAATTGTGGAAACTCAACCGCTAATTTAAAGGACTTAGATGGAACTGAAAGGTGGATGTTTGAAGTTTTGTTTTATTCTTTCATATTGATCTTCATATTGGTATCCTGTTTTAGAAAATTTATTGAATGGTCCTTTTTTGGAAGGCACCGCGAAAAAAAGATGGAGGAAGTTTTGATATATTCTTTCCTATTGATCTTGATATTGATATCCCTGTATTAGACAATTTATCGAGTGCTTCTTTTTTGGAAGGCACCGCCAAAATTAAATGTTTTTTTTTATGTTATTCTTCCGTGTGTCTTGTTTATCTTTATTTTTCTTGGATATTTGTTAGATTCATTTTTTTCTATCTCATCAAGATGTAATGAATTTGGTAAAAGTGCGGGTAAATTCTAACTCTCCTACGTGTCTTTGATTTTCGTTGTTATAGGGAAATCGTCAATTTTCATGTCAACTATCTTTTTTAATAGTTGCAAGGATGCTTCATCTTTTTCTTTTTGTAGGTATCCAAAGTTGTAGGCCAGTATTCTTCTCCCATCAGTCCATAGAATATATGTAATTTTGTTGGAGTAGATACCAAGCTTTGGACATTAAATTAATTCCAGTTTGGATTTGATATTAAGAGAAATTATTATAACACTTGTCAATAATTTTTGCCAAGTGTTCTTGATTTTCATTAACTGCCGAGAGGTTTCTTCCTCCAAGCATTGTCTGTATAATCCATATTTGATATGGTTGATAAAATCTTTTTTTTTTCAGCTACACTAATAAGACTACTTATTTCAATATGAAAATAATAAAAGAAATCATATTTATTTAATATATCTGATAGTCTAGATTTAACTATAGTAGCAAAATCTTTTAATAAATGAAAATGAATATTTTGGACTGTTATTTCTTTAACAATACCCCATTCAAAACTGGTTATATCAAATGGTTCATGATCAAGCCTAAATTTTATAGTAGGAAATTGTTCACCTATTTCATTTGTAAAAACATAGGCTTGAAGAAAATATTCAGAAAAAGCTTGTAACACCCCAAACCTGGCCTGGACGTTATGGCTGAATCTGGGATGTCACATGAGAGTGTTTTTGAAATTGTGTCTGATGAGTAAAAATCGTTCTAGTTAATTAATCTTTATTATGCTTAAAAACGTGTCTCATATACGCGAAAGCTTTTTAAAACATACTATTTAAGAACGCCGTTAATAATTTCGAAAACCTTACTTTCGAGGAAAAATCATTCGCTAGTGAAAATCGAGCTTATCAAAAATCAATCATCCACAGTATGAAACCAAATTAAAACCAGAAAAGTCCCAAGTCCAAATTACAACAATAATCCCAAAAATAATAATTAAAGCATATAAAAAAATCGTAACTAATGAGTATGTAGCAATGGGCATCGTCGAGTCCTCCACTGCACTGATCCGTCTACTGCTGGAGATTACCTGAGCAGATTAAACAAAAAAGGGTAAGTTTTTGCAAATTTAGTGTGTAATCCCCACAGAAATCACACATATATAGAATACACATCAGATGTTATACAGTCTGCGCCGGACCCTTTACAGAAATCAGTATGGGCCTTAGCCCACTCAGATGCAGAATTAGAAATATACGTGGGCCGTAGTCCAATCAGATATAGAATCAAATATTTAAATTAGGGCCTTAGCCCAGTTAGATGCAGTATAAAAAACAGAATAAATCATACAGAATCATTCCCACCAGCCTTGCACAGCAACTCCTTTCAACCCAGCACACTATGTGGGGATAAAATCGACCCACCCATCCCAACACACCAAATAGGGTATGTAACACCCATCTATCCCTACACACCACGCAGTACCAAAATGCGACACATATTGGAAATATGCAGCTTAGCTGCCAGATAACAGACTTTAGAAGCCTTTCAGATACTTCCTTCAGCTTCATCAACCCACCCCAATGCAATGCAACATGCCAAAGGATGACATGCTATAAATGTAATTTAACAGGTCATACAAACAGTCAGATACATATGCTAAGAGTTACATGTTTAACACATTCAACAGATAATCAGATCACAGAAATAGGGGTCTAAGTAATGCTTATTGACTGTACGACAGGTCACAGTCGACTTGGGCGACCCGTGCAACCTTATAGTTCGTTTCAGAAAAATAGGCTCACATGCCCGTGTGGCCCACACTGCCCAAATTGGCTTTGGCCATGTGAGTCATTTTTAATGTAACCCATGCTAGCTAAATATTCATATATGTTTTTACTATTTACTTATATGTTCATTCGAAGTTGTCTGTGTGAGTCATCGTCACTAAATTATTTATAACTTGAGCTGCAGAATTCCAAATTCAGATCTGCTTAATTTTTCAAAAACTAGACTCATATATCTTCTTATCATAAAATTTTCATAACTTATGGTTAAATCAATAAGTACAGTTAATTCCTTAAAGTCATCCCTGTTCTTCTATTTGACAGTTTCGGCCCTTCTTCACTAAAAAATTATTTTCTCCTAGTACGGGATTCGGATGATGTTCCCATTTGTTTTTCTTGAAAATAAACTCATTAAGAATTTTAATATATAAATTCTAACCCATAACTTTTTTTTTTTACAATTTTCAATGATTTTCCAAAGTCAGAACAGGGGAACCCAAAATCTTTCTAACCTTGTCTCACAAAATTTATCATATCTCATAATTTATAATTCCATTGCTTACACTGTTTCTTCCATGAAAAACTAGGCTTAATAAAATTTAATTTGATATTTTATTCAAGTTCTAACTCAATTTCCATTTTTTATGATTTTTCAAAGTCAGACTACTGCTGCTGTCCAAAACTATTTTCTCTTATTTCTCGATAGCAAGCAATTTCGGCTTTTCGTTGAATCCCGTTTTCTGCATTTCGGGTATACACCTGGGATTGATTCGAAGCTAACGTGACCACGAGCACTGCTAAACCTAAATTTGGCCAATATTTCATTTAGTTAAGCACTTATCAAACAAACTAATATCGAAATGGAGATGAAATACCCATCCATAAGTGACTGAACCTTATCTTAAGATGAACTATGGCTTTTCCTCACTTCTACGCACTGACTTAAACTCTCATAGCTAACTAATAGCCTCCTAAACACAAGTTAGATCCCCATTAGCTGAAAATTTGTTAACCAAAATAGGATTTGAATAAGGCCAACTTACCACCAACGCACAAAACACGCTGTCAACATAATTGGGCTTGATTGACACGTGAAAAGAAAGCAAAATGAAGAAAATGAAGAGGGAAAAATGAGAAGAGGGAATAGCAAAGGGGAAAAAAAGGGCAGAGTAGAGAAAGAAGGAAAAAGATGTCAGGTTTTTCTTTCTGCAGCAAGAATTCTGAAGGAGAGAATGAATTTCACAATGACCCCACTACTCGGAGTCCACACTAATTCAAACTCTAGCCGAACCACACAGCAAAAATGACATCCCTTGTCAATGTGAAGAATCGAACCTAAGACCCTTAACACACCAACACTTTACTTATCCACCAGACCAGCAAGTCCATTCTAATATGTTTTTACAATTAATTAAACTTAAGCCTACTGAACAAGAGTTAGGCTTTATTCATAAAAATACAAAAATTTTGCCCAAGTCATGACTTGAACCCAAGACTTCTTAACCCCCCCAGAACACTTAACCACTGAAATAGACGGATAGTTGTCACTTTCTCGCACAACTAAACACTTATATGCAGCCTCCTAACTGTTTCCATGCTCAAGACCCAATACTTCTAAGCCCCAAAATTCGGGGCGTTATAAAGCTTTTTGAAATTATGCTTGCTGGTTGCAAATAGCTTTATTTATTTTTATAAATATATCTACGGGTAAAATTTTTCTAGCCTTATTAAATAAATATATTTTAAACATTTTATTCATAATAGGACTATTTGTTCCATTATCAATAAATATTGAAATATAACAAGAAGATTGTTTATCTCCTCAATATCCATATATTCTATTTCTATTTCTTCTCAATCTCTATATAAAATAGATTTTAGTAATAAATCGTAAGCTTTATTTTATTTAGTTTTTTTTCAACTGAAAATTGGGAAAATTTTGTAAGGACTCTTCTGAAATTTGCTCTTTGCTCCAAAATATGGGTTTTCCATATTTCGTTAATAAAATTATAATATTCCAGTGGTAATCTTGGATTATAAAAATATTTTATTTCAGGAAAAAGTTGTTGTTTCAACAAATTATCTGCTCTTTTAATAATTTCAACATAATTGGCTTGAGATGCCGAATTTGGGTCTTGAGACCATTGGGATTGATCTTGAGACCAATGGGATTGACTTGCCTTTTTTGGTGTTAATGAGAATTGTGTTCCAATTGGTTGTCTTACCATTGGATAGGAAACATAATATCCTTGAGTAGGATAAAATGGTACTTCTGTTGGTATAGTCACAAATTGTAACGACCCAAAATTCACGGGCACCGGAAAGATGGGACTTAGGGCCTCCGTCTTAGGAAAAATGAGTCCGTAAATATTTATTAAAAATATTTATGAAGTTAATTATGAATTGAATTAGATTTTTATTAAGTGAATTTAGTTTAGTTAGAAATAATTAGTAGAAAGGATTAAATTGAATAGAGTATAAAAGTTTAATTATAGAATAGAAAAAAATTAAAAGATTAAATTAGTAATTAAACCAAATTAGTGATATGTGTAAGATATAAAATAAATACATGTGTATTTATATTATTGGTACAAATGTATAATATATATGTATTTATTTACTTATTAATTAAGTAAAAGATATTTATTTATTTAATATAGTTATTATTAATAATTATGTAATATTATATTTTATTAAATTGTTGTGATAATGACAAGTGTATGGTGATGATGAATTACATGTGTCATAATATGTATGGATACAAATGTAATTTTATATATTAGTTATTATATAGATATTTTATAATTAATAATTAAAGAAAATAAATAAAATAAATAAAAAGAAAAAAAGGAAAGAAACATAACAGGGGATCATGAAAATTTGGGAAAGAAAGAAAGGAAAGAAAAGAAAAATGGAGAATTAGGGTTTTGAAGCTTGGAGATTATTTGGTAAGTTTAATTAAGCCCTTTTCTTGTAATTTTGATGTTTTTAAAGTCTTAGAGTTGAATATTTTTGAGTTTATGTGGAAGTATTGAAAGTTGATAGATATTTGATTAGGGTTTATGTGGAACAAGTGATGAAATAAGGGATTTATTTGATAAAATTATTGATTAGAATTGATTAAAGGACTTAATTGTAAAATAGGCTATAAGTTTTGTGTTTTAGGGATTAAATTGGAAGAAATTTGAAATTATCAAAAAATGGTGAAAATTTGATAGTTATATTGAAGTTTTGATGGAAATTGAATAAGGAATTGAAAAGATTTGTAAATAAGAAGAAGATGGAATTGGTTATGACAAATTTGGTATTTACGCAGAAGTTGCATGGAAAGTCAATAATTTTGTATAAAATATGTGTGTTATTAATTAATTGTAATTATGCTAATTTTGTAGCTAACAAAGAAACAGAGACGTCTAATACGAAGGGGAATGAAAAAGTGATCGAGCAGTAGCTCGAGAAAAATATCGGTTTGTATTATCATAATTCATGTTATTTATTATTATGTGTTCAATTTTATTATGTATATATGCATGGAATTGAAATTGGAATAAGTAGTGATATTTGTCTTGAATGTGATTGGATATAATTAGTGAATATGTATATTTACATATATGTTAGAAATGTGATCAAAGTGTAAATTGATGTGAATTTGAATGATTGTGACCAATTGATAAGTGAATTTTAAAGTGGAAGCGAATTTGATATTGAAAGTGAAATTACTATGTGAATTTAATACCCTATTAACTAGTCGGGTTTAGTGGATATAGTTGGCATGCCATAGGATTGGAAGAGTTTAGGGATTCTTCGACCTAGAGTCGATGAGGCATTTGGTGTGCCATAGATTTGCTTCGGATAGTTTCGATGAGGCGTTGGTCGCCACTTTGCTTCAGCTTGGCCAATGAGACACTTGATGTGTCATAGATTTACTTCGAACTATCCGATGAGGCGTTGGTCGCCACTCTGGTGTGTTTGGTTGGATTCGTGTATCCGCCAAAGTCCGAGTCATGTTAATAGGGATAAATAAGTGAAATGAGTAAGTTACTTGAAATTGATTATTTGAATTATTGAATGGAAAGTGAAAGGGATTTTGTGATATGAAATGTGAAATAAGATTGGTGCAATGAGTTTGAAGGCATGAGCCAAAGGTTTATGAATTGTTCATATTTGAAATGTAAGTTGAATAATTATATGTGGTTGAGAAATGAACCAAAGGTTATTGAATAGTTTGAAATCTCAAAGATGATACATATATTGAATCAATTATTTGAATTATATTGGCTTGGTATGAATTTATATGTATGATTATTTATGAATGTTTGATATTATGTTTGCCACTGAGTATTTCCAATACTCAGCGTACGGTTGTTTTTCGTGCGTAAGTTAGGTAGAGTTAAAGTTCGGCTCAGCATTCAAATCGATCCCGACTTTAGCTCAAATTTTGGTGACGGATCTATCTTTTGAAAATGTGGCATGTACTAGGTTTGGTTTTAGCCACTTGTAAATGTTTTATATTTTGAATGTAAATATAGTTTATAAACCTTAAGAAGTTTTTGGAATGAATGAATGCATTTTTGTTAAGTTTGAAAACGAAATGAATGGTATTTGATTAAGATTTATAAGTCAATGATTTGGGCATGAATTGAGTATGTTTAGTGGGTGAAAGTAGCTTAAAAATGGTGAAAAATTATGTTTTCACACGGCCAAGACACATGGGTGTGTGCCCAGGCCGTGTGGGGAAAGTTAGACTTGCCCACGGGCAAGTTCCACGGCCATGTGTAGCAAGTTAGATCTGCCCACGGCCTGGCCCCACGGCCATGGGAGCCCTACGGGCAGACCATACAGGCATGTCCCAGGCCACACGGGCGTGTGCTCCTATTTTCAAAGAAAAATTTTCAAAGTTCCCGATTTAGTCCCAAATCACTTTCTAAGCTTGTTATGGGCCCCGTAGGCCCATATTAAGGAATTTTTGATGGTAATTAGAAGGTTTTAGATTAAAATTTAGATTTATGACTCGTTTTTGTTCGGTTACTAGTGTATAAGTCTGGTAATGCCTTACAACCATGTTTCGGCGACAGTTTAGGGTTAGAGGGTGTTACACAAATCCTTGATTAGAATTTGTTAATTTACCTTTGTTGGGCTTTTTATGAACCGTAGTCCATTCTCCAACTATTTCTAGAGGTTTTTTACCTCTATCCATTAGGCATGCTAAAAAAATCAGTAAGAATATTGTTAGTACAGATAGATTTAGGATTTTTGACTAATGGTATTTCTATAGAAGTTTTTTTTCTACAGATAACATAATTGACCTTTTGTCAATGAAAAATGGTAAATATTGTTTTATAAAATTAGTTCCTAATAATATATCACCATGCATATCAAGAAAGCATAATATTTTATACATTATTTATGTAAATCGGTATATTTTTAGCTTTATTATAGATTATAGTTTCGTTACCATTTATTCCAGTAATTTTTATTGGCTTTTTTATAGGCTCCCATTTTTCTACGGGAATGGCGTTCTTCTTAGAACTGCTTATTGTAGCTCTTGTATTTATTAAAACATGTAAAAAAATAAGATTTTTTATCTTGTATTGTAATTTCAATATATGTACACATTTTCCTGGTTTGGAAATTAATAACATCTTCTATTGAAGATTGTATTTCCTCCATTCTAGTGCTTCTAGAATTTCTACACTACAGCAAAACAAACTTCTAGTAGCGTTTTTTAGGCCTTTAGCGGCACTTTTACAAACGCCGCAAAAAACACCATTATAGACAATGCTATTAAAATTTGTGGCGTTTATAAAAAACGCCGCTAAAAGTCATAACCAGCGACGCTTTTACCACAAACGTCGCTAAAAGTCATGACCTTTAATTGCGCTTTTACCACAAACATCGCTAAAAGTCATGACCTTTAGTAGCGCTTTTACCACAAACGTCGCTAAAAGTCATGGCCTTTAGCAGCGCTTTTGCGACAAACCCTCTAAAAGTCATGACTTTTAGCGGCACTTTTTCCACAAACGCTGCTAAAATTCATGACCTTTAGGGGGCTTTTACCACAAGCGCCACTAAAGGTCATGACTTTTAACGACGCTTTTCCCTAAAACACCGCTAAAGATCATGAAAAATAAAAAAAAAATTAAAATATTATAAATATGTCACAAATCCATTCCTATCCCTCTACCCGCTTAAGCAAATCCTTTAGAAATGTTGTTATCAATGCATACATCACTCACTCCATTCTATCCTTTAAAAAGGAAGTTCCAAAACCCTTCATCTTAGGAAAAATGAAATCTTACTTGGTAGAAGTATCCAAAATTCATTATCAAAATATTGAGAAGAAGAAAAATATCCATGTTATAAATATATATCCCATCAAACAGAAAGTTGATCAATAATAATAAAACAAAATACTGCACTTATCATACTACACCTCAAATTTAACAAAATACAAACAGAACAAAATAATGATATAATGCAAAATTTAAGATCATCAGTTAGCTCAAACAAGTCGTCACTATGCATGAATTCAGCTACTCTTGGACCATGCATCCAACAAAAACTTAAACCTGCAACAATGGTAGTATAATTGCAACAAAAGTTAATGAATGATATATGAAGGCAAGAACCAACCAAAATAACAGAACCAGATCCCAATTATTATGAAAGTAGATAACTTCTCTAAGATAAGGTTCTTCTTTCTAAGATAAGGTTCTTCTAAATTCAGAACCCTAAATCAGATTAATAATAAAATATGCAATTAACAAGTCAACATTAACGCCATATATAACATCAAATTGCAGAGCTTAATATACTCAATACATTAGCATAAATAACATCACATTGAACAATGAATTTAACATATTCGAATAGATCAATTTTAAGCTCACTAATGGTTAATTTAGCATGTGAACAACATATACATGTTTTGCATTCAATAAAAAAAAATCGTACTGCTAACAAGTGTGGAGAAGAAGTACTAGAAAGTAGAGCACAATTTAGCAATTTTCCTAAATTAATAGGTAATAATATAACTAGTTGTTTTGTTTGGGAGTAGAATGACATGAACTTACATTAGGAGCATTTTTAGAAATGGGTTTTGCTGTAGAAGCAGAACTTTTGGGGCAATAGTCATCCACCGGGGTATGTAACATAGTCTAGCACCCCGTTGCATAGTTTTTGTTGTACCAGTTATTTGTTGAACCCTACTCATTTAACCAACTTAGTTTTTTTATTCAACTAAGAGAAGAAATTACATAAATGCTCAAGGAGAACCTGAAAAGCATGCCAAGAATAGGAATGCTGCAATAAAAAGTTAAAAGTAGATTCAACAGATCCAAATTTTAATTTGAAACTCAGATTTAGATAGAAAGGATTGTAGTAGTGGACCCATTTTTATAGAATGAAACAAAGAGAGGACCATTAAAATCACAAAAGAAATGTTGAAAATCCAGGAAGTAGCAATGAGAAGAAAGATAATCCTTTTGAAACGTTATCTTAATAATGGGATAATCCAAGAGATAAAAAATAAAAGGTCCCAAAAAGTCCTTTGCTGGAGTAAGCTTTCCAGTAATTAACGACATTCTATCTACATTTACTACTTGCATATGATATAGATAGCACTCTTTGGAATGGGTAGGCTACTATATCACTATATATTCATATGCGGCTCTAATTAGCCTTTCTAACAAAAGAACAATGGTGTTATAGTTGATGCATACATGCATTTATTTTGAAATAGAAAGCGTCTTCAAATTGGTTTCCTTTGTCTCACAAAAAAGGTTATTATCTCACAAAAAATGTTACATGCAAGCTCAACAAAAATGAACTAAATAAAGAAAATAAAAGAAAGAGATAATAGCTATAACGGAGTAGCAAACTCAAAATGAATATACCTTGTGTATGCTGATTGTAACACCCCGAAAATTTCTACAATAAGATAGTATTTTTGATATAGTAAAATAAGGAAATAAAGTGATAAGGAGAGGAAAATTGAGTTATGTCATTGGGAAGTATATTATGACATATTAATTCAAGAAAGGACTAAATTGTAAAAGTGAGAAAAGTTTTGTTGCCCAAGAGTAAATATTCAAAATTTAAGGGGTTAAAAGTGTAAATATGAAAAGTTAAAGGACCAATAGTGCAAATATTTTAGGGGTGGAATGATCTAGAAACCATGAAAATGGATGGATTAGGACCAAATTGAATAGGTGAAGAATTATGAGGGACTAAGTCGCAATTTTACTAAATTAAGTGATGATTCAAGGATGGAATTTTAAAAGATTATGAAGGGCAAAATAGTCAATTAGAAGGAAAGAGAAATCTAGAAGGTAATGATGGTGTGATGATATTTTATAATTATTTAATAAGATAAGTATTACTTTATTAATATTTTAATAAGATATTTTATTATTTTATTATTTTATTTAGTATATATATGTGTGTGTGTGTGTGAAAAAAAAAAAGAGAAGAACCACCATCTTTCCCATGCACCTACGTGAGAGGAAGAGAGAAAGAAAGAAAGTTTTGCTTTCTTTACAATTTGGTCCTTCCACCAAAAATTCACCATTTTCACCTAGAAATCAAAAGAATTTCCATAGCTACCGAAGGAGAAAAATGTTAAGGAGACAATGAGGAGTTAGAATATCAAGTTGGATTCAAGAAATAGAAGCTGGAGGAGAGAGAAAATGAAGTTAAAGTTTGGAAACAATAAAACAAGGTAAGAACATCAAGATTTCCATGTATTTTTAAGTTTAATATTATTGAAAAAGCATGTAAATGATGTTAATGTAGAGTTTTCTTATATATGATTTTATGTTCTTGATATGGTAGTGAAGAGAAAATAAGATAAAGTGATGGGAAATGGTGTAGAGAAAGAAAATAAGGGTGATGTAAACTTGGTAATTAATATCTTGCACTAAAACAGTTTTGGACAGCAGCAGTAAGCTAAATTTGAAAAATCACCAAAAATGGTAGAAACTGAATTAGAAGTTGAATAAGATATGGAATTAAAGCTTCTTGAGTCTATTTTCATATAAAAGAAACAGAACAAGTAAATGAATTCTGTATTCTGAGATATTTATATTTTTGTGAGACTGGTTCAGAATGATTTCGGGATCCTCTGCTCTGACTTTGAAAAATTATTAAAAATTTTATAAAAACAATTATGGGACATAATTTATACTTTTAGATTCTTTAATGAGTCTATTTTTAAGAGAAACAAACGAGAACATCATCCGGATCCTGTACGAAGAGATAATTAATTTTTAGTGAAGAAGGGTCAGAACTGTCAGATAGCAGAAGAGGGGTGAATTTAAAGAATAAACTGTACTAATTGGCTAAACCAAAAATTATGATATTTTTATGGTAAGAATATATGTGAGTTTAGTTTCATGAAAAATTTACGGAACTTAATTTGGAGTTTTGTAGCTCAAGATAAAAATAATTTGGTGACTGTGACGTAGGTGGACAGCTTGGATATTCACATATAAGTAAATAGTGAAATTATTGATGATGTTACTTATAAGCATGTTATATAAATAAAGGATGTGGAATGGAGAGGAGGAGGAGGAAAATATGTATGAATATTCAGCTAGCATGGGTAATTTGCATGTTTTAGGCTCAGGGACTAAATTGAATAAAAGTAAAACTTTATGGGCAATTTTGTAAAAATGCTAGAAATGATCAAATTACATGAAAAGGATTATTTTATTATTTAAATTGCAAAATTTAAATGAAATTATTATTTTAGTTCAAGATCGGGGAAAAACATGTTTTAAGGATTAAATTGAAAAGTGTTGAAATTATGGAAAATTCTGATATTTTATAGAATTCACGGGTTGTTATCAATTTGTATGAGAACGAAGGCTGGAAATAAGGATTAAATTGCAAGAAATTTATTTATTTGAGCCTAAGGATGAAATTGTCATTAATTAAAAGTTTAGGGGTAAAATGGTAATTTTGTTTAAGAAGATTAATTGGATGTATTAGAACATGAAATAAATGAAAATGATGATCAAATTTATTTATAAAGGTCCGGATGACTCAAATACAAGACTTGAACGTGGAAAGGAAATGATATTAATTATGATGTGTAAGTATGTGATTATCTTTGACACGTTGATACAAGTAAGTTAAGTATGTTGAGACGAATAATAAATCCAAGTAAAACATGTCGAGAAAAAAAAATAAATACATTTGAGGGACAATATGTTTAATTTTAATTGGTTTCAAATATAAATGTTAGATGAAATAAAATATTTGATAAATAAATCGGTAACTCTGGTAATGCTCCGTAACTCTATTCCGGTGACGGATTGGGGTTAAGGGCGTTACACTGATATAATCTCATCTTTTGTGAAACTATACTCTTGAGCAATCTCGTGCAAATATAGACAATCAGGATTGATGCCAGGTTGAAAACCAACCCAAAAATTATTCAATTACATTTGATATCTTAGTTTCTAAATAATAAATATAATTTTCAACTCAAAGAAAAATGAACAGAAAACACTTCTGTCGGAACCAATTTTTTTTGAAAATGGGTTGACTAGGGTTTTGAAAACGAAAATGAAAATTGGGAGTCGCCACTAATCTTTTTTGATAAGGTGTGATCGGGTCACATTGCAATTTGGTCATTTTAATAAAAATGTTTTGATTTAATAAAATTGCTATTTTGGTTTACGAAATTTGAGAAATTGGGTTCGGGAGTCAATTACGTGCGAGGAAGGATTAGCACCCTCGCCACGCCCAAAATTGGTACCTAATTGATTAATTTATGTCTCAATTTCGAAAGTTGAAAATTTGAACAAAATTTTAAAATACGATTCCCTTTTTATTAATGAAAACTTGAATAAATCAAATTGGATATTAAGACCCTCTTGTCTCGAAGTAATAAAACATCATATCCAGCACGTTAGGACACGATATTTTAAATCTTCGTGAATAAGCTTGTTTTTTTATTTTCAAAACTCGTGCATTTTAATTTTTAAAAGGATATTCGATCATTTGGGCTAAACGCATTTGAGCTTTAATACACGATATAATTTAAACTATATAAAACAACAATATAACATATAGCATGAAATAATAAAACACAAATTAAATACAACGTCGATGAATGTCGGCGATATGAAGATGTAAATAATAATAGATAATTTAACACGATAAAAGTTTAAAATGGATAATAGACGAAAAAATTTAACACGTAATACAAAAGAATGGTTCAAAATAACAATATATGAAAAAGATTTGGCACAAATAAAATATATAATCATTTGAAATAAAATAATATATAAAATAAATTAAAAGTATTAAAGAAACATATAAAAGAACTTAAAATAGATAATTTGTAAAAAGAAGATATTAAAATAAATAATATACAAAACGACCCAAGATAACATATACGTCTACAAAAGTGTAAAATAAGGGGTAAAAAATAATTTTTAAATAAATGATATGTAGAAAGTTCAAGACAAATAACAATAAAAGGAATTTAAAACGGTTAACCAATAAACTAATATAACATATAAGAAAATTTAAAATACACGTTATATATAACACAGTTTAAAATAAAAGGAAGGAAAATTTTCAAAATAAGTATTATGCATAATATTTTAAAACAAATAATATATGTGACATATTTAAAGTTGATAGTATTTAAAATAAAAAGAATTAGAATAGACAATAATGAAATGATTTAGAATAAATAATATATAAAGAAAACTTAAAATGAATAATACTAACAGTTTTATTAAAGGAATAAATAAATAAATTAAACAGAGTACTAGGATGAAATTGAGTTAAACTTTAAGGGTAAACACGTAAATAACAAAAAAAGGCAGTCGAGGACCTATACGAAACATGCTAAAACAGATGAGGGACTGATTAGGAAATATTCCTCAACCCCTATGCATTGTGTTTCAAGATGGACCAAACTGAAGCGAATATAAAACATGTGGCATAAATTAAAAAAATAAAGGAAACAAACAAAGGTCACATTGTAGTGTGTCTTGAAAATGGGGGGGCCAAGGGATAAATATCCCAAAAGATAAAAATGTGCATAATTCCCTTGCCTAAACGGCATTGTTTTGGCTAATTTGAAAGGGGAGGCTAAAAATGCTGCGTTTTATGCAGTAAGGGTTAAAAAAAATCTGCAATCTCATTTTTCTTTTCTTTTCATTTTAAACAAAACCCTAAAATGTTTTCCCTTCCCCAAAGTTTCCCATTGTCCCTTGAATCCGACGAATCGATACTCTAGCCGGCTTTTATTTTGCCACAATGATTGGCAAATGGCAACGGATTCATACCGATTTGAAGGATTCCTACTCGAATGCCCCAATATTTTCGACCTTGAAGACCTCTGTACTCCGATTTTGACAAAGCAACCAGGACTCCGATGGTTTATTTTGAAAGGTAAATCTCTTTCTTTTCTTTTTATTTTCAATATGCAAAAACGAAAGAAAAAAAATTAAAAACAATCAAAACATAAAATACATCAAGTCGAAATAACATATTTGAAATTTTGGAATCACCTTCCGACCCCTTTTTGTATTTTCGTAAGTAAAACAGAGACTAAAAAACAGAAAATAAAAAAAAAATTGCAAACAAAATCACCTTTCGAAAACTTTGTTCTGTTTTTGATTAATCGTTAGTTTTTTCCTTTTTAGAATCCTCGGCCCCCTTTTACAATCTGTTTCCCGTGGCTCTTATAACCAAATGAAATACATTATTTTGACATTCTTTTGCTACTGTTTTACTCTGCTTCTGCTGCTTTGCTTTGCTTGTAATATCTTGAATTAGGGCCTAATCGGAATAGTGGTTTCGTGACCATAAATCCGAGGTAGAAATAATTATTTTATAATTATTTTGAGGTTTATGATATGATTGCATGATTGTGTGAAAATTTCGTGAAGAAATTCTTTTCGTAAAGTGCTTAATTTAAAATTAGGGACTAAATCGAATAAGTTGCAAAACTTGCATTCCAGAAGTTTCTAGTATGAAATTGCTTTGAAATATTAATTAGGAGGTCTCAAATAGTAATTTGGCCAATTTTAAGTTCATGGACAAAATTTGGACATGGATGGAATTTTTGAAAGTTTAGTATGAAGGGGCATTTTGGTCATTTGGATATTAACATGAAATAAAAAGGGAAAAATAACACAAATTTGATCATCTTCTTCACTACCATGAAATTTCAAGGGTTCTCCATAGCTAGGGTTTGTTTCAAGCTTCCAAGCTCTATAGTAAATGATTCCAAGCCTCGTTTTTAATGTTCTGTACGTTTTCGTAGTCCCGGTAACTCGATAAAGCTTATGTTAGCAATAATTTAAGTTAGGGTTCATATTTGGAAAAATACCCATAGGTGAAATTTGTGTATTTTGATATTTTATGATAGAATATGAGGTTTTAAATTATGTTAGATAACTTGTGCTACTCGATTTTAAGAAAAAAACGAACAAAACGGCTTAATCGGTAAAAGTACATATTGTTCATAAGTATGTGTTATAGTGGAAATTTGAGCTTGCTAATAGCAAATAAATGATCAGCATGTCCTAAACCATAGGAATTTGAAATAAAATTTAATTTCCGAGCTTTGGGCCAAAAGTGTAAATATGTAAAAGTTTAGGGGCAAAATTGTAATTTTTCCAAAATTTGAATTTAGGACTATTTTGATAAATGTGAGTATTAAATAAGTTAAATGTGTTATTTTAGATCAAGAAAGACGTGGAATCAACCTTGATCGAGAAAAAGAAAAGATTGTGGACTAAATTGCAAAATTGCTATATTTTGTACCGAGGTAAGTTCATGTGTAAGTAATGTAACATAATTGCTAGTTTAAGTGATTTAGTGCTATTTATATGATATGATACTTGTTATTATGAATATTATGCTTTGTGAAGTATTATGTATTGGTATGAAAAGTATGTGATTAAACTGATAAGTATGAGATGCAAGCAACGTATTGGTTCTAATATTCCGAGGAGAACGACTGGGAAATGTGTGATTGAAGAAAATCCCGTTTGAACCTTGGGAATAGATTAGGATACAAGTGACATGTCACTAGGATGGTTGGGCATCCGAGCTCGTTGAGTTGAGTCCGAGTTCACGTATGGATGCGAATGTCCGAACTCGTTGAGTTGAGTCCGAGTTCGTGAGATGTAACTAGGCATCCGAGCTCGTTGAGTTGAGTCCGAGTTCACTTATGGATGCGAACGCCCGAGCTCGTTGAGTTGAGTCTGAGTTCGCTTATGGGCGGGTTACATGGTCGCTTGATTACATATGTGGCACTTATGTGCAAATTATCCATGTATCCGAGTTATATTCTGATGTGTTCAACGGGTAAAATTTTGGCAAAATGGAAGAATGCTTGAGATGCAACTAATATTTTGGTAAGTGTTGCGAAATGCACACTTTGGACAGGTATGTACTTAACCCTCGGGTTGAAACTTGATACACGATGGCTAGAAATGTGGAATATGTCTTGGTGATAACGTGCTAATGTTGTTTGGTGTAATTGCTTTGTTATGTTACTTGTTATTTGCATATGGACTTACTAAGCATTTATGCTTACTCCCTCTTTTCCATTCATTGTAGTGTTGGACAAGCCGGCTCAGGAATCAGGATAAGTCAAAGGCTCGATCACACTATCCGAAGGACTTTTTGGTAAAATGGCTTATATAACTTAAGTATGGCATGTATAGCAATGTTCTTATTTTGTGTAAATAATCTTATGATATGGTTGTGGTTTGGTTAAGAAAATGCTTGGTAATGATTAGTCATTGGAATGGCTAGCCTAGATAATGTTGGATGCTATGTGAGACTAATATGTTATGTAGTTCATGAAAATTCATAAAAAGATGAAATTTGCCATAAAACAGAACATTACAGTAACAATAACGTGAGTTTGAAAAATCACTAAAAATAGTAGAAACCAAATTAGGTGATGAATTAAATATGGAATTAAAGCTTATTGTGTCTACTTTCATATGGAAGAAGCGAAGCAGGTAAAGGAGTTATATGTAATGAGATATTTGAGTTTTAGTGAGACAGGGCCAGAGCGATTTCTGGATCCCCTGTTCCAACTTTGAGAATTCACCATAAATTTGACAAAAATAATTAGGAGGTATGCTTTATATGTTGAAAATCCTTATTGAGTCTAGTTTTAATAGAAACAAACATCATAGTTATATAATTTTTTTAGAGAGAGAAAAGTGGTTCGTAGTAAGCAGAGGTCAGTGCAGTCGAGTCCTGAAACAGGGGTAACTTTAACTAATAAACTGTACTAATTGGCCTACCAAAAATTCTAGAAAAAAATTAGTATATAGATATATGAGTCTAGTTTTAGGGAAAATTTACGGATCTTGATTTCGAGTTTTGTAACTCGAGATATTATTTTTTTTGTAACCATAACGCAGGTAAACAGTATACTGTGAATATAGAATTAAATGTTTCAAAGTTCTTAAAATGGAAAATTATGTTCAGTAACACCTCAAGCTCGACTCCGGCGATGGTCTCGGGCGTGGGGGCGTTACATTGCTTGTTTGTAGATGGTGTCAGAGAAGCGTGTGGCAATGGTGGTGCAAAAGAAGTCAAACCTCGGGCGGTGTGCACGCCAGTGGAGGCACATGAGCAACGGCGCTGGAGGAGTAGCTAGGGTTAGGAGTTTTCCAAAATTTGTTGACATTTTGGGCCATGGGCTTAGGTCCTAGTTTGGGTTAGGGATTGGTTAATTTTGGGTTTGTAAATTGGGTTTTTAGTGTGTAAATGGACTCTTTTTTTGGACTTTTTTTTATTTAATTTATTATTTTTTGGGGATTTTATATTAATAGTTGGGCCCCGGGCTAAATAGGGCCTCTACAACTTCAATTTGAGTAAAATAAAAAATTCATTATTCACAAAAGGATGAAACGATATTATATTCACGAATTTGTTGATCTTAATGGTGGGTGCAACATATACTTGAGAAGATAATATTATTACAGATTGCTTGACCAAGTTGAGTCTTACATGGAAATCAAGCCTACAAATCTTTGATTATAAAGGTGTTTATACATAAACCTTAATGTGAATATATTAAATTCTAATATAATGTTTTTATGTTTATGTATAAACACCTTTTCAACTTAAAGAAAAATGAACAGAAAACACTTCAATTTGAGTAAAATAAAAAATCCATTATTCACCAAAGCTTGAAAGTCGAAGTATAATGGTGGGTGCAACATATACCTAGAGAAGATAATATTATTACAGATGGCTTGACTAAGTTGAGTCTTACATGGAAATCAAGCCTACAAATCTTTGATGCGATCTCTAATGAAATATATTAAACACCTTTTCAACTCAAAGAAAAATGAACAGAAAACACTTCAATTTGAGTAAAATAAAAAATCCATTATTCACCAAAGCTTGAAAGTCGAAGTATAATGGTGGGTGCAACATATACCTAGAGAAGATAATATTATTAAAGATTGCTTGACCAAGTTGAGTCTTACAAGGAAATCATGCCTACAAATCTTTGATGCGATCTCTAATGAAATATCGGACATCTTTCAATGAGATAAAACGAGAGGCACTTTTAATCCTTTTAATTTGATGTAATTTTATTATTTTATTTTTCAAAAAAATAGAAAATTGTATCACCAAGATTAAGGTAGACCACTCAATTTAATGGATGAATATTCACGCCAAACCTGACATTTAAAGGAAAAAGATTTCCTGACATATACAAACTTATATATCTATTTGGGAGGAGTTTATAAATATAATTAAAACCATATTACTAATCATATATTCCATCAATTAGAAATTATAATTAATTTGAAATAAAATATGAAATTAAAACATATCAAAACTTAAATTAAATATAATATTTATGTATGACAAGATTAGAACCTACGCCAACACTACTAAAATTTTATTGGTGCGTTCATGTTCGTTTCATCCTTTTAAAACTTTACCATATTGACCAAAATATTAAGTTAAATATTCATGAATTTGTTGATCTTAATGCAAAACTAGAATTAGAAATATATGTGGGGAAACTCACATATCCACCATTGAAGCAATTTTCTCTGGATTGTCGACTGAGTGCTCATTTATCCATTACTCATCTTCCAACCTGTTCCAATAAAAAAACTTTGTCAACCCAAAAAGCATTAAAACGAAAAAGTGAAAAGCAAAAACCAAGTAATGCATGCAGTGCAAAAAATAATAATAATAATAAAATAAAAAGGGCCTTTAGTATTTGTCTTTCAGAGCCAAAAGAGGCTAGTAGGAGTTAGTTGATCCAATCTAACTCACCCCACTTCAATTGATGAGTTTTTCAAGCCCTGCAACTTGTTTTCTTCACTGAGGCTGCCATTACAAGCACCTCGAAAATCAGAAGAAAACAAAAACCAGTTACATTGAGAGAAAGTACGTTTAATGTTTTCCTTGACTAGAGAAGCTAAATGAAACAGAGGGAAAGAGCACTGGAAGACGAGCTGATTGTTTCCCGGGAAAATGTACCTTGAATTCAGCTCTCTTTCTTTGCTGAGGCCTTGACACAAACGAAAAACAAAATAAACGTTACTAGCAAATCTTAGAAATCGCCATCTCTGATAATTTCTCTCTGTGTGTTCAATTTTTGCTATTTGGATTATATGAAAATGAAGGGGAATGAAGATGAGAAAGAAAGAAAGAAAAACAATTATGGAGTGAATGAAAAAAACACAGATAAGGTAGTCTTTTTATATTTAACTTATAATATATCTCTTTCAGCCAATTCATCAAACACCTGATACGCCAAGTCCAAACACCCACATTTTGAGTACATATCTATCAAAGCAGTACCCACATAAAAATTTAACTTAATATTGTACTTCAACACATAAACATGCGCCCATATACCTTGAGAAAGAGCACCTATATTTGCCATAAAAATTTATTTTGTGGCCAGTATTATGAAATCCTATAGGTTGGAATAAGAAAAAGGAAACATGGGTACTCCTATTCACACCTAAAAGCATGGTATTGTTAAATGAGATGGGCAGACATTGAGTTTTAAAATTACTCGTAAAAATTCCAAATAATTCTGAAATTACTCGTAAAATTACTCGTAAAAACATGGGTGAAGTTGAAATTCCAAATAATTCTGAAAGTCAGTCACAATCCTGGTAAAATTACTCGTAAAAATGCAACATTATAACACTTCAATTCAGAGTGTCAACCTTCTGGATCAAAGCCAATTAGCTATAAATCTTACAAGAAAGGCCCCCAAAAGAAGTAAGCTTCCCTTCAAGGGAGTATGCAGGCAGTTTTATTTGAATACTTAACCAATCAAATCTATGGTCGACTTTAAACCATGATGTCCAGCATTGTGGATGGGTTACTAAGTAAACATCCCTCACTTCTGGGCTCAGCAATTTAAAGAATTTGAAACTGAAACAGTTACAGCGGTGGGGTATTCAAGTTCCTTGTGTTGCCTTATCAATTTCTACAAAATTATTGCTCGTCAGTTAATAATAATAAATAAAAGCAATGTTATCTGCTACACCAGAATCACTAGAAAACATCAGACAGCTTCCTGATTTCTATCACTAAAAGAAGGCATAAAACTCCAAGACTATATCCGGATAGCTATATGCTGAATAATCAATCATGTTTCTAATAATAATCAAACAGGCACCCCCAAAAAGCAAAAAAGGAACTAAGATTGTGACATGCGTCCCTGGAAGTGAAATCCCGGAGTGGTTTGATTTCAAAAGCTTAGGATCTTCCATAAACATCCAATTGCCTTCAGAGTGGTGCTCTAATAATAGCTGGATAAACTTTCCAAGTTTCGTTGCTTCTGCTGTTGTTTCATTCCCAGACTCTTCTTATACTGGTGGGGAATTTGGCATTTGATGTGAATGTCATCTAAAATCCTGTACCGGCGACAATCATTGCTTTCGTAGTTCTTCCTACTTTTCGTTTGGAAGTCGATTGTCAGATCACGTGTTCCGATCTTGTATGGTGGTTTCGAAGTTAGGGAGATTGTTAAAAGTGAGGCATCAAACAACCGTATTTACAATGTGGCTTCCGGGGTTCCTCACAATGCGAGGTAAAACAGTGTGGAATTCATCTATTATTTCCAAATTAAGGATTCAATGTATGAGAGCTCACTGATGCTTCATCCTTATTTTTGTTATTCCATCTATACTGAATTTCACACCCTAAATATGCTTACAAAATATTACTCACATTACGTATTTATCATTGAGTTTATTTATTATTGTAAGTGATAATTATTAATGTTTATTTTTCGCTCAAATTTTTATATCAATACGATTCAGTTCAGAAATTCTAGTTTATTATTTATTTAATTTTTTAAAAAAGCATTAAAAAATTATATAAATTTATAAGGGTAATCTATAAAAATAGTCACTTTTGTTTGCCTCAGGTTACATTTTATTCACTTATGTTTGAAATGTTACGTTTTAGTTACTTATGTTACTATTTTGTTACGAAGTGATCACTCTCCCGTTAAGTTCCGTTATCTCTCTAACAGTAATCCTACGTGGCAGTCCAACTAGATCTTAGATGCCAACTTAGATTTCTAAATGGGATGAAATTAACCTAAACTAAAAAAATTGTTCATACCTCTTTTTAATTTTTCTTCAGTCTCTTCTTTTTTTCAATGGTTTTTTTTTTCATTTGACTGAAAAAAATGTTATGAAGATCAAAATAGTTGAAATCAAACTGATTGCTTCATAAAGTGGATTCAATGGAGGGTTTAGGTATGTCTTCTTTGCATTCATCTATCTCTTTTATTCAATACTGAAAAACAAAATATTAGATTTTTTATTATTTAATGAAAACCCTAAATTAAAATTCTTGATATGAATATTAACAACTAAAAGAATTTTAGATCAGAAAGGACACCCACAAAGGGATTGTGAACAAACAAGTCGATTCAGATCGGAAAAAATCGGATTGAGAAATCAATTATTCAAGAAAGTGAAGTATTGAAAAAAAAACAATGTTTAGGAACAAAAACAATTACCATCTTCTTATTTAGCGACAATCACTTCATTTTAAGTCTTAAAACATAAATTTGTCAGTAAAGAAGACATATCTGTACCCTCCATTGAATCCTCTTTTGTTTTGTACGTAAATAAAAATTTTTGATGATAATAGCTTTTTTAGTCAATTGAAAAAGAAAAACTAAAAAAAGGGGAAGATGAGCGGTTTTTTAACTAAGATTTAGGGTTTACAATTTTTAATTAATTAAATTTATTTAATAAAAAATCTATTCTCATCCCATTAGAAAATCCAAGTTGGCACTTAAAATCTAGTTGGACTGCCATGTAGGATTACCATTAGGGAGATAACAGAACTTAACAAAAGAGTGATCACTCCGTAACAAAATAATAACATAAGTGACTAAAATGTAACATTTCAAATATAAATGACTAAAATGTAACTTGAGGCAAACAACAGTGACTATTTTTACAGTTTGCCCTTTTTATAATTAATTTTGATGAAAATATTGTTATTACAAAAATAAGAAATAGGGTAATTGACTCAAAAGCGCATCTCTTATTTCAAACCAATTCAAATATATCATTATAGGCGTTTGTAATTCTTTTATAAAACTAATTTAAATATTATTAATTTCTTTATTTCCCATTTGAATTTTTCCAGCCACTCATTTTATTAAGAATTTTATTGGTTATTAAATTATTTTTAAAAGATATTTTATATAATAAAACAAATTAAAATAATTTTAGGCATATGCTATAAGAAAAAACAAATATAGATGTTAGAAAAAAGGGAATTAGGTTGGTGCGATGAGTTAATCGAGTAAAAATTCATTTAAAAAAATATTATGTAATTTAAGTTATATTATTACGAGAGTACTTTTATCTTTTTAAGATAAAATTAATAAAGATTTTATACATAATTATGTTTTTAAACATTTAATGTAATTATTTCAACCAAAACTTTATATAATTATATATAGGGTAAACTACAAAAATAGTCACTTTTGTTTGCCTCAGATTACATTTTAGTCACTTATGTTTGAAATGTTACGTTTTAGTCACTTATGTTAGTATTTTGTTACGAAGTGATCACTCTTCCGTTAAGTTTCGTTATCTTCTTAATGGTAATCCCACGTGGCAATCCAACTAGATTTTAAGTGCCAACTTCGATTTCCTAATGGGATGAGAATAAATTTTTTATTAAATAAATTTAATTAATTAAAAATTTTAAACCCTAAATCTTAGTTAAAAACCATTGATCCCCCTTTTTAATTTTCTTTTTCAATTGACTAAAAAAACTATTATCATCAAAATTTTTTATTCACTTACAAAAACAAAAAAAAGATTCAATGGAGGGTCTAGATATATCTTATCCACTGACAAATTTATGTTCTAAGACTTAAAATGAAGTGGTTGTCGATAAATAAGAAGATGGTAATCATTTTTGTTCCTAATCATTGTATTTTCCAATTCTTCACGTTCTTGAATAAATATTGATTTTTCAATCTGATTTTTTCTGATCTGAATCAGCTTGTTTGTTCACAATCCCTTTGTGGGTATCCCCTTTTTTTTTATCTGAAATTTTTTTAGTTGATAATATTCATATCAAGAATTTTAATTTAGGGTTTTCATTAAACAATAAAAAATCCAATCTTTTGTTTTTTAGTATTGAATAAAAGAGAGAGATGAATGCAAAGAAGACATACCTGAACCCTTCATTTAATCTATCTTTATGAAACAGTCAATTTGATTTCAACTATTTGGATCTTAATAATAGTTTTTCTAGTTAAATGAAAAAAAAATCATTGGAAAAAAGAAGAGAATAAAGAAAAATTAAAAAGGGGAGATGAACAGTTTTTTTAGTTAAGGTTTAGGTTTAAAATTTTTAATTAAAAATATATTTTCATCCATTTAGAAATCCAAGATGGCATCTAAAAATCTAGTTGGACTGCCATGTAGGATTACCATTAGAGAGATAACGGAACTTAACAGTAGAGTGATCACTTCGTAACAAAATAGTAACATAAGTGACTAAAACGTAACATTTCAAACAAAAGTGACTAAAATGTAACCTGAGGCAAACAAAAGTGACTATTTTTATAGAATACCCTTATATATATATATATATATATATATATATGATAATTTTTAATTTAATAAATTCTGAGATATTTTTATTTATTCATATCGTTAAATCATTTGATAATTGATATCCGTTGACTAAATAATTCAAAAGGGCAAAATAGAGAAATGATTCATAAATTTGATATCATTAAATCATTTGATATCTTAACTGAATTATCATCTTAAAAAAAATATTTTTTGTCCTAGCCTATTATCAACCCAATCCAATTCAATAATTCAAATTTATTATTTATTTTATTTATATTTTAAATTAATATTAGCATATTTTTATAACTTAATTTAAATAAAAATATTTTTACCATAAAATAAGAATTTGTGTAAACGGTTCAAAGTCAACTTTACTTTATTTCAAACTGATTCAAATATATCATATTTAAAACTTGATTTGATTTGAAATTTTTTTTTCAAATTTCAAGTTAATCAAATCAAATTATTAGAATTATTCGAGTCAACTCAAATAACTTGATGAGTTTCGAGTTCGAGTCCAGTTGAATTTTCCAATTCAAATAACTCAAATAATTTGAATAATAGATTGATGTAAATACCCTTTTGGTTCCTATCAATTTTGAAAATAAGCAAATTTGTCCCTCTCTCAACAAAAATTACAAAAAAATTCAAAATACTTATAAAAATTTCAAAATTTATATTTTAAAAAATTTTAAAAATATATAAAAAAGTTAAAATTAAAAAAAAAAGTTAACATAATAATTTTGGAGACATAATTAATTATTCAAATTTATTATACTCAAGTATTTTAGCTTTTTTATTATTATTTTTCTTCAAATTTTTTCAAATATATATGGTTTCAAATTTATGTGCTCGAACATGAAATTAGCTATACTGTAACAATATTTTAATTTGGCATGTTTAATTTTTTAATTTAACTCGAACAATTTTACTTGATTCGACTAGACTCAAGTCAAAAAAAATATCAAATTGAGTTAAGATGATAAAATAGGACTCGTGAACTCGACTAATTCAAAAATTTTTCATTCGATTTGATTTGATCAAATGTTGATCCCTAGATCCCACTATGTAATTTCTATGAAAGTCTTTTAAAAAGAAGAAGAAGAAAATTCCACAAAAGAGAAAAAATAAGAAGCAACTATTGCGATCTCTGTCTCTTACATTAGTAATTGAAGAATGGCCTTGTTCATTTCCTTGACTTACGTTACTATCACTTTTCATTTTCTTTGAGCATATCCATGTTCGACGTTCATATTTGACACATTCGAAGACATACTCTTATCGGATACATATACATATCTGGAGTTCAAATAATATAGTCCTTATTTTTCATATTTTTACTCCTTAATTTGATATATTACTTCTGATTTTAGGGGACAAAAACACTCAAAAGCATGCTACTTGACATGTCTAGAATTCCAGAGTTGGAATTAAAACCAGGAGCATTTGTGAAGATGCGAAAACTTAAATTCCTCAAATTCTATCATTCTCGCGGAACAAATTCCAAAATCTTACTTCCTCAAGGGCTTTTATCACTTCCTAATGACCTAAGGTACCTCTGTTGGGAGGGGTACCCTTTGAAAACTTTGCCCACCAAATTTCATCCAAGAAACCTAGGTGAACTTGATATGAGTTATAGCCATGTTGAAAAACTGTGGGAGGGAAAACAGGTACTTTGTAGATTCATTCAAGCATGTTTGGAGCTATTTCATTGTTGTTTTTTCATTCTCTAAAGGTGCCTCTACGTATCAATCTACGCCTTTGTTTTGTTTTCATAATAACATAGGAAGAAAACCATTCCCCATAGGGCTAGTGTTTGTTTATAGTTTTTTTTTTCTTTTTATAGGGAAAATAAAGTTACAAACCATTTGTATTCTTAAATCATCAGGGTTTTGTTTTTAAAAGAAATCAAATTTAGTTACGTTATTGTTGATCTAAGATTTAGTTGTGCTTGATTTATTGAGCAACCCAATTTTTGTTAGTAACAAAATTTCGGTGAGGAAAATCTCTAACATATAAACGAAACTCAAATAGAGAATTAAAAAATAGCATAAGGCTCTAAGGTGTATATCAAGCCACTCTCTTTAAGGTTCTATTCACCTCACTTATATTTGGTGTGCAAATGAGTTTCAAACAAATGAATATCAATGATACAATAAAGTCCGATGACTATTTGTGTTTTACATTGACGAGAATAATTCACTGAGCACTGAGCAACGTATAACAAAAAACTCAATTTTTACAAAAAATTTTTGCGATAATACTTTATAAAATACTCTAATAATATTAGAAAATAAAGGAATGATAGAAATAATTTTTAGTTGGTGTAATTTTCGAATGAAATATTATTCCTATTTATAGGAATTTTCATGTCTTTTCATAAAAAAATCTTTCAATAAATATCTTTTCTGAATAATAATATATTTAAAAGGACATAATTATTTATTTAATATCTTTTGATTAAACATAATTATTTAAACAATATTATTTAAACGTAATTTTTATGTATTTTTTTTGTTTTAAATATTTATTTTTAATTTCTATGAGTATTGAAAAAATTAATTTGAACTTAAAAAACAAAATCTTGAGTTAAAAGTTAAAAGACACAACTTGAAGTTTAATAATAAAAAACTTAATTTAATTTAAACCTAAATTTCAGCCATGAGTTCGAGCCAGCTCCAACTTCTTAGTTCTTGAACTCAAGGAATATAGTTTAGTCGTTATTGCACTTCTTTCAAAATAAAAAAAACGTTGCACTTTGTTGATATTTTGGTAACATCTGCTATATTATAGTTATTCAATGTACACAAATTCATCAAACAATATGTTGTGATGCATGCAGGATTTAGTAAACTTGAAGGAAATGACTCTCGACCATTCCAAAAACCTTCTAAAAATCCCAGACTTCTCAAGTGCCACAAATCTTGAAAACATGAACCTTGTAAACTGTACTAAGTTGCTTGAGCTTCCTTCATCCCTTCAACATCTTGAGAAGCTAACTCTTTTGAATTTGAAAATGTGTGAAAATCTTAGATTTCTTCCTAGCTTGTATAAAGCGACATCCCTCACCACCCTTATTTTGAGTGACTGCTCGATTCTCTTTAGCTTTCCAGAGGTTTCAACGAATATAAATTGAACAAGTACCTTCATTAATGAAGTCTCTTTCCCAACTCGTTTTACTGTCTATGGAAGATTGTATAAGGCTGAATAACTTTCCAACTGTAATTTGTAGTCCAAGATCCCTGCAAGTTTTTTCGCTCAATGGCAGCCCTAATATGTTGGTGCTTGTTTATGAAAACTAAGGAGAATTGAAGCAAAGAACGACTGCAAAGAGAATTTGAACAAGAATATGACTGAAAAATTGCTTGAATATTTCATTAAGATGATAAACATATATGCGTGATACAAGGCAGTCACCTAAAGTGTTACTGCTCCCACTAATACTTGACTAAAACATAGCTTAAAATACACACAAATGAAGCTGACATATCAGCTATTACATCACATTGGAAATCATACAAAATCGACAACTAATCCTACTAACTCAAAGTCAAATTACAAAACAACTAAACAAGTTACAAATGAACAAAATGAACAAAATGCTGCTGTTGCACTTGGTTCAGCTTCAATGCTAGTATGCTGTTTCATTTCAAGCCAAAGTTCAACACTCCGCCTTGGTTTGTATGCAACAAACACCAATACTTCTCCTTAAAGTATCAAACCTTGTAGCACTGAGAGACTTGGTAAGGATATCAGCAAACTGATTTTTTGAGCTACAATGAATCAAATTCACTTCCCTTGATTGTTTAGCCTTTCGAGCAAAATGAAACTTAATCTTAAAATGTTGGTCTTGCCATGAAAAATAGGATTTTTGGCTATAGCAACTATTGACTAATTTTCAACTCTAATATCAATAGCTTTAACTTGGTTTTCATTCAAATCACATAAGAGCTTCCTAAGCCAAATGGCTTGATTAACAGTTGCAGTAGCTGCAATGTAGTCTGCTTCAGCTGTTGATTGAGAAACAGTTTGTTGCTTCTTTGAGCACCAACAAAAGACCCCTAAACCAAGAGTGAAAAAGTAGCTAGAAGTGCTCTTCATGTCATCAATGGATCCTACCCAATCATTGTCAGAATACCTTATCAATTTGAGCTCTTTTGCTTTCTCAAACTTCACTCCATAATTCAAAGTCCCTTTCACATACCTGAGAACTCTTTTGGCTACTTTAAAGTGAATAACATCACAGAAATGCATGAATCTGGATAGGAGGCTAACAGCAAACATGATATCAGGCCTTGTAGCTGTTAAGTAGAGCAAACAACCTACCAGGCTTCAATATTCCTTCTCATCAACTCTTTCATGATTGCCACTACTAGTTAATTTTTCACCTTGAGCCATTAGTGTGCTAACAATTTTGCAATTTGACATGCAAAATTTATTTAGAATCTTCAAAGTAAAAGCCTGCTGACTTATGAAAATGGCATAGTTTGATTGATTCACTTCCATGCCAAGAAAGTAAGTCATTTCTCCTAAGTTAGACATCTCAGAAACTTCTTGTATCTGCATATTAAATTCTTCAATCAGCTTCCCTTGCTTCTAATTACTGACAAGTTATCCACATAAAGTGACACAATCAGTAGGGTTTCATTCTCTGACTTTTTCACATAAAGAGTAGGCTCACTGATACTCTTCTCGAACCCAAACCTAGACAGGTATGCATCAACACTATCATACCAGGCCCTTGGTGCCTGCTTTAGACCATACAAGGCATTTTTCAGGTTGTAGACCTTGTCCTCTTCACCAGGAACCTAGAAACCATCTGGTTGTTCAATAAAGATCTCTTCCTTGAGGAAGCCATTTAAAAAAGTAGACTTGACATCCAGGTGATGCACTCTCCAACCCTTTTGAGTTGTTAAGGCAAACAAGAGCCCTATCGTGTCCAGCCTTACAACAAGAGCAAAGGTCTTATTGAATTCGATCCCATACTGTTGGCTGTATCCCTTTACCACAAGTCTTGCCTTGTGTTTTTTTAGAAAGCCATCAGCATTGTACTTGACTCTAAACACCCATTTCACACCAATAACCCTCTTCTGGTTTAATCTGTCAACTAATTCCTAAGTGTCATTCTTGTGTATCATCTCTATTTCAGCTTCCATGGCCCTTTTCCAACACTTTTCTCCCCCAATTCCCCGTTCTTTAGTGGCGTTTTTCAATAAACGCCGCTAATGCCCCAGTTTTTAATGGCGTTTCCTAAAAAATACCGCTAATGCCTCGATTTTTAGTGACATTTTCGAAAAAACGCTGCTAATGCCCCGGTTTTTAGTGATGTTTTCAAAAAAAGGTCGCTAATACCCCAGTTTTTAGCAGCGTTTTATAAAAAACGCTGTCAATTCCCTATTTTTAGCGGCGTTTATGTAAAAAACGCCGCTAATGCCCTGTTTTTAACGGCTGCTAATGTATAATATTTGTTGCGTTTTTTGTACAAACGCTACTAAAAACGCAGCTAAAAGTCTGTTTTGGTGTAGTGCATCTTTGATAGATGTTAGTGATAGTTCATGTGCCTCTCACAAGTGCATCATCAAAATTATCATCAGTTGGCTTTTCTTCATCAGCTGGTTGCAAGTCACTGTCTTGCTGACCTTACTCACTCAAGCTTGCATCTGTACCCTTCTAATTCCAAACATTTTCCTTATTAAATTTTACATCCCTACTCATAATGATCTTTTTTGTCGAGGGATCAAGATCCTATAGCTTTTATTTGTGCTGCTGTAGCCAACAAAGATCTCTGGCACAGATCTTCTTTCAAGTTTGATTCTCAGTTGAAATAAGAGTACAACAGACATAACCAAACACCTTTAAGTGTAAAGCTGTTGGCTTAAGTGTAAACCAAGCTTCAAAAGGAGTCTTTTCTTTGACAGCTTTGGTTGGCAGTCTGTTAAGCAGGTACACTAAGGTGTTCATAGCCTCAGCTTAAAATTTACTTCGCAATATGCTTTCAAACAGTAGGCATCTAGCCATATTAAGTACTGTTCGATTCTTTCTTTCACAAACTCTATTTTGCTGAGGAGTATAGATGGTTGTCAGCTGATGGTGAATTCTAACCTGCTGACACAACTTCTAAAACTTCTCTAACAAATATTCAGTTCCATTGTTCGATCTTAAGGACTTAATCTTGTAGCCTAATTGATTTTCAACTAAGGTTTTGAATTTGCAAAATGCTTCAAACACTTTAGACTTTTGTCTTAGAAAATAGATCTAGCGGAATCTAGTGAAATCATCTATGAATAGCACAAAATATTTACAGTCATTCAAAGAAGAAGTCTTCATTGGTCCACAAATGTCAGTATGGACCAATTAGAGCTTGTCTCGGGCTCTCCATTCCTTGTTAATTAGAAAAAGCCATCTCACTTGCTTTCTAAGCTGACAAATCTCACAAACTTTGTCATTGACTTTAACTTTGTACATGTCTTCAACCAAGTTTAATTTGTGCAGCAAACTAAGTGATCTATAATTGACATGGCCTAGCCTCTTGTGCTATAAACTAGCTTTATCAGCAAGACTAGTATAGGCCTTCATTTCTAACTGATTCATGTTCAACACTAAACATCTCTCAGTCATGGCTACTGTGACTAATTCTTGTCCAAGTGGATCTTAAATAATGCAAGACTTATTCTTAAAAGTAAGTGAATACCCTTTTTCTATCAACTGACCAACACTAAGTAGATTTTGATCTATATCAGGTACAAAAAGAACATTAGAAATTACTTTGTTACATGAATGTGTGTTGATCACAAGATTACCCCTGCCTCTGGCTTTAATAAGGTTTCTATTTCCAATCTTGACTTTGGAAGCAAAGCTTCTATCAAGATTCTTAAACAACTCTTCATCAGATGCTATATAATTAGTGTAGCCACTGCCTACTAACCAGTCCCTTCTGATTTTGCTTGAGGTTACATAACAGGATGTAGAGAAAACATGCTCTTCCTGAGCCTGTATATCCTCAGTAGCTTAAGCTTGATTTTATTGTTGAGTTTATGCCTTTCCTTTATTTTTGCAAACCTTCTCAATGTGACCAAACTGCTTGCAACTTCTGCGCTAAATATCAGGCCTGTACCAGCAGTACTTTTCCAAATGTGTGGATATTTTCCAGTGAATGCATGGTGGAAATTTCTTCTTTCCTACATCTTTCTTTGGCTTCTCCCTTTTGTCAAGCTATGGTTTCTTCTCTTTATAGCTCAAACTTGAGCTTTCTTTGGCTTTTGCTTGGAAAGCTCCTTCTGGATGCTCTTCTAACCTGTTGGCCCTTCTTTGCTCGAGTGCATATAGAAAATTTATCAACTCAGACAATGAGATGGTTGAAAAGTCTCTCGAGTCCTCCAATGAGGAGATTTTTACTCAAATTTTTCAAGAAAAGTTGTAATGACCTTGTTAACAACTCAGCTCTCACTGAAATCATCTCCAAATAGCCTAATGTTGTTGACTATGGCCATTATCCTATCAGAACACTACTTGATGATCTCAGACTTTCTCATCTTCAAGTTCTCAAAGTCCCTCCTAAGGTTGATCAGTTGTTGCTGCCTTATTTCGTCTTACCCCAAAAACTCTTCATTCAGCTTCTCCCAGGCTTGCTTTAATGTGTCATAAGCCATTATCCGAGTAAAAATCACATCAAATACACCATTTTGTAAGAATGCCATTACCTTGTGCTTCTTGGCACATTCTTCACTATGTTGTCAGGTTTTTGCAATGGTGGGATTAACCCTCAATGGAGCTAGTTCTATGTCATTCTCGACCACATTCCACAAGTCATGTGCTTATAGGTAAGTTTTCATTTTTACTACCCAAATGTGACAATTCTGACCAGTAAAGACAGGTGGTGGTGGTATAAAGCTCATATTCCCACAAAAAAAATAACAACTTCAGTTTCTTTCTCTTTAAGGTTTCTTCACAAAGAAAGCTACCAATGACAGAGGCCTTCAAAGATGACAGTCTCTGATTACCATTTGTTGGTGTTTGTTTATGAAACTAAGGAGAATTGAAGCAAAGAACGAATGCCAAGATAATTTGAATAAGAAGATGATTGAAAAATTGCTTGAATATTTCATTAAGATGATAAACATATATTTGTGATACAAGGCAACCACCTAATGTGTAACTGTTCCCAATAATACTTGACTAAAACATAGTTTAAAATATGCACAAATGAAGCTGACATATCAGCTATTACATCACATTAGAAATCATACAAAATCAACAACTAATCCTACTAACTCAGAGTCATATTACAAAATAATTAAACAAGTTATAAATGAACAAAATGAACAAAATGCTGCTGCACTTGGTTTAGCTTCAACGCTGGTCTGCTATTGCATTTCAGGCCAAAATTCAACAAAATATAACAGAGTTAAATTTAGGAACTGCAATTGAAGAAGTTCTTTTGTCGATCTAATGTTTCTCTAATCTTCGTGTATTCAACCTAGGTTGTTGTAGGAGGTTTAAAAGTGTCTCCACAAGTATTCATAAATTGAAATCTATAAAGATATTCTATCTTGAAGATTACTCAAGACTAAAGATTTTTCTAGAAATCTTGAACACCATGGAAAGATTGAGATATCTTGAGTTAAATGGAATGGCTCTTAAGGAATTATCATCTTTGTCGAAGCCATTTTTTTTTTAAAAAATGGTTGACTTTTATTTTGAAAATGAAAACAAACATAAGAGTCACCACCAATCCTTTTTGATGAGGTGTGATTGGCTCACCTCAAAAAGTGCTTGTTTTAATAAGCAGTTTGATTTATTAAAATAAAGATTTTGGCCCGTGAAATTCAAAAAGGCGGGTTCGGGAGTCGGCTACGTACGAGAAAAGATTAGCACCCCCTAACGCCAAAATTGGTACCTAGCTAATTAATTAGTATCTTAGTGTCGAAGATTGAAAACTTTGAAGAGGTTTAAAATACGCTCCTTTGTTAGAATATCACTTAATTGAAACTTTTTTTTAGAAAAGGGCGTATTTCACGTTAATCGAGAAAAAAATTATGTCCCGTAAGTTAAGACACGATATCTTAAATCCCGAACCAAGAATAAACACCAAAAGTTTTATTTATTTTGAAAGATAGTTGATTATCTCAGTTTTAGAAAGAAATTATATTCTATAAGTTAGAGCATGATTTTTCTTAATTCCCAAGGATATTTAAAATTCACTTTTTAAAAAGTTCGTTTATTCAATTTTATCGAGAAAATCGAAACCCCGTAAGTTAGAGAATGACTTTACGAATCTCAAAATACGAAATATCGCTTATTTAAAAAACTTATGCGATTGTGTGAAAACGAACACAATGTTTGAAACACTGAGTTTTTAATTTATTCGAGATATGATAGAGATGAATGAATGTTTAAAAACAACTCATGGCATGATAAAATGATGACACTTGTAAGTGAAGCGATAAGAATATAACTAAGATAATAAATAAACAGTGGCTTTAATTAATTAAGTCTAATACTAATTAAGTAAAAAATAAAAATAAAATAATAATAATAGTAAAATAAAATTAAAATTAAAAATGGTAGTAAGTAAATAAATACAATGTATATACATAAAGCTAAATTTAAATATTTTGACAGTAAAGGAATGAAAAATAAACAAACAAGTATAAACAAATATGAAATTTAAGCAAAAAAATGATAAACATATCATAATAATAATAATAATAATAATAATAATAATAATAATAATAATAATAATAATTAATTTAATTAATTTAATAATAAAGTAGCCGAAATAACCAAAATAGGACTAATTTGAACTTAAAATAGAAATTCGAGGCAAATTCGAAATAAATAAAAAAAGAAAAGGATCACATTGAACGCGCGAATAATAAGGAGGGACCAAAAGGGAAATTTTTCCTTCTCCTCCAAAACGCACAGCATCAAGAGGGACCAAATTGAAAGTCAAAGTGGATTATAGGGCAAAATTAAAAAAAATTAATTGCAAAACCATAAAAAAGTGGAATGGCTAAAAGTGCAATAAGCCCATTCATAAAAAAACACGCGGATCCTAGCTTGGAGCGGGTTGGGCAATTGGGTCGGAGGGCTAAACTGCGCCGTTTTGTGTGTATGATGCTTGCCCCAAAACCACGCCGTACCATGGGCCTATAAAAGTGAATTTTTTTTTCGAAAACATTCATTCGCTTCTTTTTTAAATAACTTTAAAAAAAAACTCTCTTTTTCTCTCAACCCTCTCAGCCTCTCCCCTTCCGGCCTAGCTCTAGTCATTGGATCACTCCATCGGCCGCGGGCCACCAACAGCCGTGTTGCCGCCCGCGGTGGTTGGAAAACACCAAAAAGTAACCTTTTTTTACTAATTCGACTCTCCTGAGCCCAAATTTGAGCCCAAAAATCCCAAAAATCCTCACCAAAAGACCCGAAAGCTTAAAACCCTTCAATTTTCGATCACTTTTCATCGGAAGTGGCTACCTCAGTTTTCCCGGTGACGGAGCGCAAAGGTTTGTTTCTCTAAGCCTTTCCTTTGTCCTTTTTTTTTTTTTTTTTTACTTTCTATTTATAAAATAAATCTACTCGAAAATAAAACAAAAAAAGAATCACCTTTAGAAAATTTCTATTATGTTTATTTGATTGATCTTTTTTGCATTTGAATCTCTCTGTTTTGTATTCAAAAAATCCAGAGCCATTGCAATGTTCTTGCTTGGCTTTTTATAGCCATTTTTACATGATTTTTTCTTTATTTCTTGTGTTTTCTGTCTTTTCTCATTGATGCTTTGCAGGTGGTGGTGCAAGTGGAGAGGTGATGGTGGCGCAAGCTAGGGCAGCATGGCATAGCAGTGGAAGAGGGGGCTGGTTAGAAGACTGATGTGGCGCTGAAGGCTAGCTAGGGTTTCAGAGCTGAAACCCTAGTTTGACTATTGGGTCAGTTGGGTTTGGTTTGTAATTGGGCTTCATTTTGGGTTTTAATGTTTTGAGTCTGTGAATGGATGGACTGCTAATTGTTTTGGGCCCGGGCAAAATTTGGGTCTTACAATCCTCAATAGAGAATCGTATTGGTCATGTGACATTGAGATTGAACAATTGTGAAAACCTTGTTTGCCTCCTTGACAACTTTTATAAATTGAAATCTCTTCAGTTTCTTTATCTCTATGGATGTTACAAATCTAGTCACATGGCCTGATAACTTGTTTTCTGCTATTGGAGGAGCTTCTTTAACAGAGATGCAAAGAGATCTCCATGGGTTATTCTCATTAGAAAATTTAGATTTAACTGGAAGCAATCTTGAGAAATTACCGACAAGCATTAAACAACTTCCTAGGTTGAAGCAGTTAATCTTGAGGATATGCAAGAGACTAAAATCATTACCTGAGCTTCCACCAAGCCTGAAACATTTAGATGCACATGACTGCACTTCACTAGAGGAAGTCTCAGGCATTAAAAAGCTTTTTGAGCAAGCAATGCTTTTTAAGGATAGACCATATGGATTCTTGGAGTGGATATTTTGCAATTGCTTCCAACTGGATCAGAAAGCCGTGGGAAATATTGGAACACTAAAGTTGCAGATGCTATTTGGAGCATATGGTGACTTTACTAAAAGATAATCATCAGGTCAGCTTAAATGTGGCAAATGGTTTAGATGCTGAATAATCGATCAAGTTTCTAATAATTGTAATGAACAGGAATCCCCCTAAAAGAAACAAGCAGATTACATCCAATTGCCTTCAGAGTGGGACTACAATAGCAGAAAAAACTTTCCAACTTTCGTTGTTTCCACTGTTGTTTCTTTCCAACACTATTCTGGCGACAGAGAAATTCTCATTAGATGTAAATGTCGTCTAAAATCTCATAATGACGACTGTCATGACCTTAGTTGTTCTTTGTTCACTTGGACGAAACGAATCCCTAGAAGCGAATTGGTTGGGTTGGATCACTTGTTCCTCTTATATAAAACTTACTTCTGTGATGACAATGCTGAAGTTAGGTGGTTTGTTGGAATTCAGGCATCAAACAAGCGTATGTATAATGAGGCCTGGTTTAAATCCTACCCTCTCGTTTCCAATTGGGATCATTCTCAAAGCATTTGTTGTGAGTTAAAGCATTGTGGAGTTCATATATCATTTGCAAAGGAAGAGGCAGAGGTGCAACCATCAAAGGGTTTCAAGTATCAAAGCTGAATCCTGCTTCTAGCTCAGATTGTTATTTGGGTTAATGGACTCTTTATCGTATTTAAACTTTTTTACTTTTTGATAACATAAATTTTTTATTTTTAAAATTTAATTGATATCTGAATTTGGATTCTATCTCATTTAGTTAATTTTATTTTGTCTAAATTAATTATGAACATATAAATTTATAAAAAAAATATAAAAACTTTTTAATATTAAGAATGAATCTAAACAAACTTTCATCTAGATTCAAAAGAACTTGGACTTCAATTTATTTAGATTCATTCAAAATGTGTTTTTAAATTTTTTTTACTATAAAATATCAAGTTTTTTTTTGTCTTATTATGTTAAAATAAAAATATATTTTTTAATAATATATGTGGTAAATACACTTAATCATGAGTCATAAGTTTGTTCAAAGAATTTTTAATCTCATGTTCTTTGTGCCAAAGCTATTGCTTATAAGCTTTTGCAGAATAAAATGAGTTCATTTACTCGTAATTCAAGAGGGAGAAGATAAAAATTTCTGGCTAGATATTAAATTATATATTTGTACGATAGTGAGAATGTAATTCTATTATTTTAATAATCTATATTTTATCATTTTTAAAGAATTAAATTAATTTCTTATTTTTTAAGAAATCAAAATATAATTTTATCATTACTAATTTAAAATTTTATAAATTATAAAAAAAATTAAACTGACAAATTTTCCTCACAATTAAGGCTTTCTCCGATAAAAACTAAGTATAAATAGTTTGATTACACAATAATATACAATTCAAAAATTCCTCAAACAAATAAGTGCAATCTAAATTCCATACCTAATAATGTAAAACACGTAAATCTAACTAGAATGATCAAATCAAATCACTAGAGTTTCGTTCCATATCAATTGCCTTTTTGAATGCTTAGAGATAAAAATCATGATGGTCCATAATCTCCCCTATTATATATATTCTTCAAATAAAAGTATCGTGAAAGCTCTTATATTAAGAGTTTGATTGTATGTTGTTCTTTTTTATTAAAAAATAGATATATTAGTCTTTGTGGGTTAGATTAAAGAGCAAATTGATTCTTTCTGCTAAAAATTTTATCCATTTTTACTAATAAATACTAGTGTAACTAACAGAATAACCAAACAGTTGCATGTGGTGCGCCACATGTACCACATTCTAACGTACGAGGACAAATTTTCAATTGTAGAAATGGATGTAATTTTTAATATAATGACAAATTTTCTTTTTGATCTAATTTAAAAAGACTAATTTACCCTTTTTTTTAGTAAAAGAGACAAAATACAATATAACTCTTAATCGATAATTTTATCATCTTCTTCATTACTATGAAAAATATCTTAGCTTTGAAATCATGAAATTTGTTGCTTCCAGCCAAAAAATAACAACACTAAATAAAACTAGTCTAGAATAAAATGTAATTGATGTTTGCAGTGTTAAACTAATGATAAACTAACAAAATGATTTACCCAACTATTTTTAATGCTCTATTTTGGTTACTTAATTATTATTATTTATTTAATCATTAAACTTTTATAAATTAAGTATTTTAGTCGCTCTAAATTAACATGGGCTTTTTTTTGCTGGTCTAACAAAATTAGCCCTCTAATATTTACATATTTTATTATTTGATTCTAAAAATAAAAAATTCAACAAATTTAGCTATTAGTGTTTACAAAATTTATCATTTTAGTTTAAATTTTTAAATAATAATAATAAATTAAAACAAAAAATTACTATTTTAGTCTCTATAAGATGATTAAATTAAATTTTAATTTACATTAAAATTGTATTTTAGTCCCCTAAAACTAAATATATATATATTTAATTCCTTCAAAAATATGAAAATAATAAATTAATACATTACAAAATTATATTTTGATCTCTTAATTAATAATTTAATTCCATCCGCTAAATATATTTCTATATTCGTGTTTGCTCCCAATTTATTAGATGCTTTTTGAAGTGGTGCAAAGATTTTAAATGTCATGTTCGCACCACAATGGAACTATAAGCTTTATAGGTTAATGCAGGTAATTGAGTAAAAGATTAAAAGACACAAACTTTTCGAAAGTGAATATTTAGTGAGTTATGTTTTTACAACTCACCCATCTTTGAGAGGAGAAAATGATTTTGAGGGAACAAATAAATATAAGTTATAAGATAAAACACCCATCACCAATAAGTCAAACTTTCGTATTATTGGAACTACTATTAAATAAATCCATAAAATTTCTTACTTACTAGCAATTTTGTATTATATATTTTTTATATATTTATTTTATTATTTAAAATTTTAATTATGTTGTCTCACAAGTCAATCATATTGAAACCTATAGTCTATACTTGCAAAGAAAAACAAAGTGCTTAAGCGGAAGTGATTGCTTCAACAACTACTTTGATTGCCACAACAATGAACGCAACAAAAAAAACATGACATAAGACCGTTTGCGCAATTTAGTTTCTCTATATCTTCAGAGCCTAGCTCAATGAATAATTTACTATCCTTAATCCTAATACAACAAGTGATTTAAGTCCTATCATATCCCGATATAATTACCTCACTTTTGTACCTGAAGATCTAAATCACTAACCTTTAAGTTCTCCAATCAAACAACAAATGTGTTTTATACTCTCAATGCACTCTCAAATACAAGTTTCTTATTGCAAAGATAAGTACTAATTCACTATATACAAAACCTATACAAGTCTCTCCAAATATATAAGAGTTTGAGACTTGCAAACATTCTAGATCAATTACAATAATTTCTCCTATTAAGCAACAACTAAAACAATATATAGAATATAATAATAAAGTCCAAGATAAAGTAGAATAGTTGGAGATAAGCCTTCAATGTAGTGTTGATCCAATCTCTATATTTCAAGTATCCGATTCAATTCAATCTTTAAAAATTTGTTGCTCCACAAGATGAATCTTCAAATATGGGCTATCACGCATACACAGAATCATTTAAGCCATTGCCCAAGTGATTTGGTTCAAATGATCACCAATTCCAAATAAGGCAAGTTATGTTGATTATTGCAGTGCTAATTATTAAGCACAATGCTAGTGCCACAACAATTGGCACTACGATAACCACTTCAAAAGCACTTGCCTCCATAATAAAACCTTCATCAGGGTTGATCTAGCCTTTCATACTTAGAGCATGAATCCAATTTTACCAAGTAAACTTCAATCCATCATCATCTGCCCAAAAGATTGAGATAAATCTTCATAAAGTCAACCATATCATCTTAGATTGTATATTTTAGTATATAAGGTAAGTAGACATAAGAATCATTAAAAAAAATAATCTTCCTTGATTTAATCTCTTTTCCATTAATAAACACGAGATTAATTGCACAAAATCCTAAAAAAATGCAAACAAATAATTAAAATATTTTGATCAAGCATGTCAACAAATAAGACAAGTTTTGCATCTAAAGCAATGTCAAGTGCAATGGTCACTTCTCAAGCCACTTCTCCCAAAACTTATCTTAACAAATCAAGCATAAATTCATTTGAAAATGAATAAAAATGATTATTTATGTAATCTAAGTAATAACTCAAATAATTCGAATAACAGAGTGGTGTAAATACCCTTTTGATCCCTATCAACTTTGAACATAAGTAAATTGGTCACTCTCCCAACAAAAATTCAAAATAATTTTCAAAAATTCAAAATATTTATAAAATTTTCAAAATTTATATTTTAAAAAAATTATAAAAATATATAAAAAAGTTAAATTTTAAAAATTTTCTAACATAATAATTTTGGAGACATAATTAATTATTCAAATTTATCATACTCAATAATTTTATTTTTTATTATTTTTTTCAAATATATATGGTTTCAAATTTATGTGCTTTAACATGGAATTAGTTATACTGTAATAATATTTTTATTTGGTATGTTTAATTTTTTAATTTAACTCGAACAAGTTCACTCGATTCGACTCGACTCGATTCAAAAAAATATCAAATTGAGTTAGGATGATACAGTAGGACTCATGAACTCGATTAACTCAAATTTTTTCATTCGATTCGATCGAATACACATCCCTAAATATACTAAAATATACACAAAGGAAGAAGAAAATTCCACAAAAGAAAAAAAGAAGAAGCAAGTATTGCCTCTGTCGCTTTCATTAGTAATTGATGCCTATCCTTTCGCTTGGAAAAATTAGATTGATTTTATATATTCGCTATAAAAAAAACAAATATATATATATATATATATATAATAATTTTTTTTAATACTATACAATAAATTATATAAATATGACGTATTTAATAAATAAATATAATATATTATAATATAATGTGTAAATAAATTAACACGGATAAAATTAGTAATAAAAGTGAAAAGAAGTCAAAATATTAAAAAAGAATTATTATGAAATAAACCAAATCATTAATCAAAATGTTCCTTTTAAAGGTATAATGACTTTTTTCACCCTTAAACTTTATTGAAATTTTATTTTAGCTCTCTATGTAATTTTCCGTCTCTTTCAGCCATTAAGCTTGCATTTTTTCTAAAATTGCCCCGAATAAAAAAGTTAATGTTTGTTAACTATGATGATGTGGCATCCACGTGAATGACATATCAGCATTTAATAATTTTTTAAATTTTAAAAATATAAAAAATATTTTTATAAATTTTATACTTTTTAAATAATTTTACTTTTTAAAAATGATTTTCTAATTTTTTGAATTTTTAAAATTTAAAAAAATTAGTTAAATGCTAACGCATCATCACACATCTGCCACTTCTGCAAAGTGAAAAAGCATTAACTTTTTCATCTATTTTGGGTTGATTTGACAAAAAATAAAAGTTAAAAAAGCTAAAAAGACAGAAAAATACATATTTAATTTATTTTATTTTATTGTATCAGCATAAGAATATTAATTTTAATATTTAGCGTAAATACATATTTAATTGATGTATACCCATAAAATTAAACGTATAATATAGTTGATGAGGTTTTAGCCAAAAGTGTTATTAAATGTAGGTTAAAATGTGTTCAAATTCATACATTTAGAATTTAATTTATTTATTTTTATTTTAAGTAATTTAGTCTCTAATTTTTAGATTTAAAAATGTAAGTCTAATTTTTAACACCGTTAAAATAATTTTGTTAAATTTAGATTCATTACAACATTTTTCTTTCATTTTATGACTACCATGTGAGATTTTTTTTTTTTAAATTGCACTAGTGAATTTAACAAATAATAATAATGATTGTTGTAGATCTGAATTTTGAAATATGAAAAATAAATAGACTAATTTCAAATATATAGTATAATGACTTAAAACATTTATAATTTGATATTGTAAATTTAAGGTTAAAATATGCTTCAAGGATCAAAATAAAAATATAAAAGTACCAACATGCACTTGCGAGCAAAGGTTAAAACAATGTATAATTGATTTCCAAAGAGAGGGCCAATTAAGCTTTGGGGTAAACAGCCCTTTTAAAGGAAGTTAAATGATGAGTGACAAAATTTTAATATTTTGATAATTTCAATGACAATTATGTAATTTTTAAGAGTTGAATGATTGAAATATAATTTTAATCAAAAATTAAGGACAACTGGTGTAATTTACCCTTCATTTCAATTTGTTGGAGGCTCGTGCAGTTTTTTTCAATGTGTAAGGTCCCACACGCTTTAGCAGTTGATATACAGTGGAAGTATGGCTATACGTTTCTAAGAAAGAACCAAATGTAAGAGTAATTAACTTTAAAAAAATGGCTTTACTCATAATCCAATAATCTTCCATCAAATCCGGTGGAACACCCATATGCTTCCTTCAACATCTTCTACTTCTGCTGCTGTTGATTATGATCAAAGCAAGGACATTCGATATTCTCCTTAACTTCAGAGGCGAGGATACTCGTAAGGGTTCCGCAAATCATCTCTACAAAGATTTGTGCTGAAGAAAATCGAAATTTTTATATATGATGAGGAGCTTCGAAGAGGAGATGAAATTTCACGGGGTTTGTAAATTTAATATTCTTTATTCGAGTTTAACTATAAATTCAGATAAAAATTATTACAATAAATATTAAGGAACAAAAAAGAATTAAAACATAAATAAGTCTTACCAATTTATTAAATCAAACTTCAATAAAAAATTTTACTAGAAATGAGAGAAACGATTAATTCTAAGTCTTCCCAAATTTTAACCTAATAATGTAAAAATATAAGGAAAAAATAATATAATAAAAAATAAAAGTTCTTAATTAAAGAAAGCAGAAATTTTCAGAATATCCTGGTAATTTTTTGGTACCTTTCTGAATTGGTTGGGTGGGATGACTTGTTTCTGTGATGACAATGCTGAAGTTAGTTGGTTTGTGGAAACTCAGGCATCAAACAAATGAGGCCTGGTTTGGTTTATATTCTACCCACTTGTTTGCAAGGGGGATTGGTCTCAATCATTTGTTGTGAGGTAAAGCATTGCCGAGTTCATGTATCATTTGCAGAGGACGTGGCAGAGGTATAACCCCCTAAAAGTTTCAACTATCAAAGCTGAATCGAGCTTCAAGCTTAGATTATTATTTCAACTGAAGAGTTTTTAATTTCTTTTTGGACTTAATTCGTTAATTCAATTTCATACTTTGATTTCTCTATTTTAATATTATTAAAATGTGATGATGTGAAATTAACAACTAAAAAACATGACCATAAGCATTAATAAAAATAAATATATTTAAAAATATATAAATTTATTAAAAATATTAAAATTATTTAATATTAAGTGTGAATCTGAACAAATATTTAAAAAGTAAAATTTCTTAAACTCTTCTTATACTTTCAAAAATTATAATATTTCTCTAGTATTTATATAAGTAACTCTATTTTATATGATTCCATCAAAAAATTAATTTTTTAATATAAATTATTGACGTGATATGTTAGTTGGTGCCAAACATTTTGACTTCACTAATTTTTACTGTAAAATTTAAGTTATTTTCAAATTTTATAAAAAAATAAATTATTTAAATAATTAATTAATTTTTAAGGTTATTTTTATAAAAAGGCGGAAGGTTTTTGGTCACACACGCTTTAACAGTTGATGTACAGTGTAAAGTCGGCTATAAGTCTCTAAGGAACAACCAAATCTACGAGTAATTATCTTAAAACACAATAGCTTTACTCATAGTCCAATTATCTTTCATCAAATCCGGTGAAACGTCAATATGCTTGCTTCAAGATCTTCTTCTTCTTCTTCTTCTTCTTCTTCTGCTGCTGCTACTGCTGATATGATCAAAGCAAGGACATACGATGTTTTCCTTAGCTTCAGAGGCAAGGATACTCGTGATAGTTTCGTGAGTCATCTGTATAAAGATTTGTGTCGAAAGAATATCGAAACTTTTATAGACGACGAGGAGCTTCGAAAAGGAGATGAAATTTCAGGGGCACTGTTGACGGCCATTCAAGGATCCAGGGTTTCAGTCATTGTTTTCTCCAAAGACTACGCTTCTTCCAAATGGTGCTTGGCTGAGCTGGTCAAGATCATGGACTGCAACAAATGGGTCGTTCCTGTATTTTACAGTGTAGACCCAAGAGATGTACGGAACCAAACAGGGAGTTTTGCAGAAGCATTTGCAAAGCATGAAGAAAATTTCAAGCATGAGCTTGAAAAGGTGAAAACCTGGAGAAGTGCTTTGACTGCAGCTGGCAAATTATCCGGTTGGGATTCACAAGTCACTCGGTAATTGCAACTCCTGTTCTTTACATTCAACCCTTTTTTAAAGATATGCATATATTGATTTGGAAGCAGAGAGATTAAACAGACTTTTTTTTTCAAGCAGTGATTCATTTAGGCTACCCAGATTCGAGTTGAGGGGCAGATACTTGATATGAAAGACTTAACTTTTCCCTTTTTAAAATTTTTTTTGTCATATATTGAAGGGCCATAATTTTGTAGGCATAGAGAAAAAATAAGAAGAATCTGTTCTTGAACAATGTTATTGTTTGTTGCGTTTTCTATACCTTCATACCGTTCTCTCATGTATAAGATCTATTGATATATTTATTTTCAAAAAAAAAGTTATAATTTGAGGATTTAAAAAGGGGTTTAGATAGTGAAATTTGAATGTCTTCTTTTTATAAATTACCCTATGAATCAGTTGAGTTAAACTTGGATTCACTTTACCATTTTTATTTATTTACTTCTCTTTCCTTTTTATTTCTCCTGTAATTTGTTTCTTCTTTTAATATATAGGCCTGACTCAACTCTGTTAGATAAAATTGTCGAAGATGTAGTGAAGAAATTGAGTTGTGGAACCTCAAGCGCTAATTTAAAGGGTTTAGTTGGAATTGAAAGGCGGATGCAGGAAGTTTTGTCATTATTTCAATACGGATTCCCAGATTTTCGAATGCTAGGCATTTGGGGTATGGGAGGTATAGGCAAAACTACACTTGCCGACGCCATTTATCACCATGTTTCAAATGGTTTCCAAAGCTGCTGCTTTCTTGCAAACGTGAGAGAACATGAAGAACAAAGAGAGTTATTAAAACTGCGTAAGGAATTTCTTTCTACCATACTAGAAGATGAAAATTTATATGTCTCAACGCCCACAATCGGATCAGGCTTTCTTAAGGACAGGCTTTCCAAGAAGGAGGTTCTGATAGTTTGTGATGATATGTCAAAGTTAAGCCAACTCGAGTTTTTATTCGGAGGAATCGATCGGTTCGGCCCTGGAAGTCGAGTCATTGTTACAACTAGGGATAAACAAGTGCTTATCCAATGTGGCATTGATCTTATTTATGAAATGGAGGAATTAGATGGAGATGAATCTGTTCAGCTCTTTTGTCAACGTGCCTTCAAAAGCAGTCATCCTATAGAATATCAGTTGGAGCTATCAAAGATGGTTCTAGGTGTTGCTAAAGGAAACCCTTTAGCTATTAGACTTATCGGATCCTCTATTTGTGGCAAGACCAAAAGCTATCAGGAAAGTGAAGTAAAGAAACTAAAGCAAGTTCCTAAGCAGGACATTCAGAATGTGTTGAAATGGAGTTTTGATGGACTAGATTGTGAAGAGAAAGAAATGTTTCTTGACATTGCTTGTTTCTTTAAAGGGAAGGATCGAGACCATGTAACAAGGGTCATGGATGCTTGTTATGTCTCTGCACATTCGGGGATTGAGAACCTCATTGATAAATCTCTTATATCTGTTTCACATAATTGGATAGCAATGCATGATTTATTGCAACAGATGGGTTGGAATATTGTACACAATGAATCACCTTTCAAGCCTGAAAAACGCAGTAGGCTGTGGATTCCTAAGGATAGCTATGATGTGCTAGCAAAAAATAATGTAAGGGCCCTATTCATTTCCTTTCCTTATGTTACCATCACTCTTCATTTTCTCTGGACATATCCATGTCCGACAGTCATGTTTGGTTCTTATTGGAACACATATTTGTATAAAAATACATACATGTAAATGATAATTATCTTGAGTTCATATTTTGCCTATGTCTTGACTCCATATACTGCTCTTGGGATTAGGGAACGGAAACGCTCACAGGCATTGAACTTGATATGTTCGAACTTCCAAAGTTGGAATTGGAACCGACAGCTTTGATGAAGATGCGAAATCTTAGATTTCTGAAATTCTATCATTCTTGTGGAAGAATCTTACTATGTAAAGGGCTTTTATCATTTCCCAAGGAGCTAAGGTACCTTTCCTGGGAGGGATACCCTTTGAGATCTTTGCCCACCAAGTTTGATCTAAGGTACCTAGTTGAACTTGATATGACGCAGAGCCATCTTGAACAACTCTGGGAGGGAAAACAGGTACTCTATTTTCTTTTGATATCAATCTATGCCTATTTTTTATATCAACCCCTTTGTTATGTTTTCATAATAGGTCTGGGAAAAGACCGTTTCCAATATGACTGGTATTTAAGTTATTTTTGCATCAAGAAATGATGCTATAACATTAATTAATTAGGGTTATGTTTGGGAAAATATTGAATTCAGTTAGAATCTTTGAAATATTTTTTATATGTAAATATATGTAATTTTGTTATTTTATTTATACTTAAACAAATAAATAATTAAAAATAGAGTTTACATGATATTAATTTATGTTAAATTTGATCAAATTTAAATCTATAATTTTTATTAATTTTTTTAAATTACAAATTATTAGACTTTCATTATTGGAGTAAAGAAAAGATATTAGTAAATGATATAACAAGTATTGTTAGTAAATTTCATAATATAAAAGATTAATAATTTTAAAATGATTATGCATAATTTTTTTAATATAATTTAATAATTGGTTGACCAAATTGAATGATAAAACATTCTATCTCTACAATTGATTCATAATTAAAAGATAAAAAAACTATAAAATAGTAATATATAATGAATCATTGATAAATAGTGACAAAATAATAACTTCGTGTAAAGATGATATAATATTAATAAATTATATATTTTTTTATAAAACTAAAATTTAGTTATAATTTAAGTTTTATAATTTGATATTTAATAAGTTGCGTGTTTTAAAATTAAAATGTTTTATAAATTTGTTAATTTATAATTAGTTTTCAACTCTTATGCTTTTAGATGTTAAAATTTTCATTAAGATTATTAGTAAAATTTAAAATTTTATATTAATAAAATATTATATCTATTTTTGTTTTTTTTTCCTAAGCACATAAATTGTAAACATTAATTGCTCATATACATCAATTGATCGAATATGTAATTTATTAATAACATTCGATCATTTTTTTTAACTAAAGATATAATTATAAAATAATAACAAGAATATAATAATTAATTTATAATTTAAACGCATGTAGAAAAATAATGAGCCTTACGAGGTAACACCATCTTTTAAACTTGTATGTCAAATTGAGCTTGAATTTTAAAAGGAAATCAAAATTTGAGCGATGAGTTGGAATGCAGCTCAAACTTGTTGCTTCTACTACTCAAATATACCATTTTGAAGATAGTTTAACGTTTTGTTGCACTTTCTTGATATTTTGGTCACATTTGTTGCATTATAGTCCTTCAATGTACACAAATTTATCAAACACTATGTTCTGATATATGCAGGATTTAGTAAATTTGAAAATTATCATACTCGACTATTCCCAGAACCTTGTAAGAATTCCAGACCTCTCAAGTGCCACAAATCTTGAAGAGATAAACCTTTCCTACTGTTCTAACTTGCGTGAGCTTCCTTCATCCCTTCAACATCTTGAGAAGCTAACACTTTTGAATTTGAGAATGTGCGAAAATCTTAGATTTCTGCCTAGCTTTTACAGAGCCACATCCCTCACCGAACTTTATCTTAAAGGCTGCTCAAATCTGTATAGTTTTCCAGAAATCATGGACACCATGGAGAGTTTGAGGCATCTTTCTTTAAGCGAAACGGCTTTGAAGGAATTACCATCCTTAATTGAAAATCTTATTGGTCTTAAGCAATTGAGATTGAAAAACTGTAAAAACCTTGTTTGCCTTCCTGACAACTTTTATAAATTAAAATCTCTCGAGAGATTCAATCTTGAAGGTTGCTTGAGATTGGAGATTTTCCCAGAAGTCATGGACACTATGGAGATGTTAAGGAATCTTTATTTAAGCGGAACGGCTTTGAAGGAATTACCATCCTCATTTGGCAATCTTATTGGTCTTGAGGATTTGATATTGGACAACTGTGAAAACCTTACTTGTCTTCCTGACAGCTTTTATAAATTGAAATCTCTTGAGAGATTACATCTTAAAGGTTGCTCGAGATTGGAGATTTTCCCAGAAGTCATGGACACCATGGAGATGTTGAGGGATCTTGATTTAAGCGGAACGGCTTTGAAGGAATTAACATCCTCATTTGGCAATCTTATTGGTCTTGAGTATTTGATATTGGACAACTGTGAAAACCTTGTTTGCCTTCCTCACAGCTTTTATAAATTGAAATCTCTCAAGATATTACATCTTAAAGGTTGCTCGAGATTGGAGATTTTCCCAGAAGTCATGGACACCATGGAGATGTTGTGGGATCTTGATTTAAGCGGAACGGCTTTGAAGAAATTACCATCCTCATTTGGCAATCTTATTGGTCTTGAGTATTTGAGATTGGACAACTGTGAAAACCTTGTTTGCCTTCCTGACAGTTTTTATAAATTGAAATATCTTAAGAAATTCACACTTCAAGGTTGCTCAAGATTGGAGATTTTCCCAGAAGTCATGGACACCATGGAGATGTTGAGGGATCTTGATTTAAGCGGAACGGCTTTGAAGGAATTACCATCCTCATTTGGCAATCTTATTGGTCTTGAGTATTTGATATTGGACAATTGTGAAAACCTTGTTTGCTTTTCTGATAGCTTTTATAAATTGAAATCTCTTAAGAGATTCAATCTTGAAGGTTGCTCGAGATTGGAGATTTTCCCAGAAGTCATGGACACCATAAAGATGTTGAGGTGTCTTGATTTAAGCGAAACGGCTTTGAAGGAATTACCATCCTCAATTGATGATTTTATTGGTCTTGAGGAATTGGTATTGAACAATTGTGAAAACATTGTTTGCCTTCCTCACCGCTTTTATAAATTGAAATCTCTTGAAAGATTACATCTTAAAGGTTGCTCGAGATTCGAGATCTTCCCAGAAGTCATGGACACCATGGAGATGTTGAGGGATCTTGATTTAAGCGGAACGACTTTGAAGGAATTACCATCCTCAATTGATAATCTTATTGGTCTTGAGAAATTGGTATTGAACAATTGTGAAAACCTTGTTTGCCTTCCTCACAGCTTTTATAAATTAAAATCTCTTGAGAGATTACATCTTAAAGGTTGCTCAAGATTGGAGATTTTCCCAAAAGTCATGGACACCATGGAGATGTTAAGGGATTTTGATTTAAGCGGAACGGCTTTGAAGGAATTATCATCCTTATTTGGCAGTCTTATTGGTCTTGAGTATTTGAGATTGGACAACTGTGAAAACCTTGTTTGCCTTCCTGACAGCTTTTATAAATTGAAATATCTTAAGACATTCACACTTCAAGGTTGCTCAAGATTGGAGATTTTCCCAGAAGTCATGGACACCATGAAGATGTTGAGGGATCTTGATTTAAGCGGAACGGCTTTGAAGGAATTGCCATCCTCATTTGGCAGTCTTATTGGTCTTGAGCATTTGAGATTGGACAACTGTGAAAACCTTATTTGCCTTCCTGACAGCTTTTATAAATTGAAATATCTCAAGACATTCACACTTCAAGGTTGCTCAAGATTAGAGATTTTCCCAGAAGTCATGGACACCATGAAGATGTTGAGAGATCTTGATTTAAGCGGAACGGCTTTGAAGGAATTACCATCCTCAATTGATAATCTTATTCATCTTAAGCAATTGAGATTGAAAAACTGTGAAAACCTTGTTTGTCTTCCTGACAACTTTTATAAATTGAAATCTCTTGAGATACTTGATATTTGTGGTTTGTCAAATCTAGGTGTAGAAATCTTTCTTACTGCCATTGGAGGCAGACCAGTGAAGCAGAAACATCTCCAAGGGTTATCCTCATTGAAGAAGTTAGATTTATCTGAAAGCAATCATGAAAACTTGCCCACAACCATCAAACAATTTCCTTTGTTGGAAGAGTTAATCTTGAGGAAGTGCAAGAGATTGAAGTCATTACCAGAGCTTCCACCAAGCCTGGAATATTTAGATGCATATGACTGCACTTCATTAGAGGATGTCTCAAGCATTAAGATGCTTTTTGAGCAAGCACTGTTTTGTCAGGATATAGATGCAGATGAGGGCCCTTCATTGAAGTTGATGTTCACCAACTGCTTCAAACTGGGCGAGAAAGGTGTGGGGAATGATATAGACGTAGATGACAGCACTTCAGTGTTCTGTAAATACTTGGGTTGGCTATTTACCAACTGCTTCCAACTGGACCAGAATGCTGCGAGGAGTCCTGAAACACCAAAGTTGGAGATGCCATTTGAGCATATGGTCACTGTGCTGAAAGATTATCATCAGGTCAGCTTCTTCTTCTTCTTCTTCTTCTTCTTCTTCTTCTTCCGGATAGCTATATGCTGAATAATCAATCATGTTTCTAATAATAATCAAACAGGCACCCTCAGAAAGCAAAAAAGGAACTACAATTGTAGCATGCGTCCCTGGAAGTGAAATCCCGGAATGGTTTGATTTCAAAAGCTTAGGATCTTCCATAAACATCCAATTGCCTTCATTAGAGTGGTGCTCTAATAATAGCAGGATAAACTTTCCATGTTTCGTTGCTTCCGTTGTTGTTTCATTCCCAGACTCTTATAATGGTATGGAATTTGGCATTGGATGTAAATGTCATCTAAAATCATGTAATGGCGATAATCAAGACCTTAGCTGTTCTTTCTACTTTGGGTTTCAAAGCGGATGGTCAGATCACTTGTTCGTCTTATATGATGATTTCGAAGTTTGGGAGATTGTTAGAAGTGAGGCATCAAACAACCGTATTTACAATCAAGCTTCCTTTAATTTCTACCTTGATTGGATTGATTCCTCAGATTACGAGGTAAAAGAGTGCGGAGTTCATCTATTATTTGCAAATTAAGGATTCAATGTATGAGAGCTCAATGATGCTTCATCCTCATTTTTGTTACTTCATCTATACTAAATTTCAAACCCTAATCATGTTTATTAAATATTTAACATATTACGTATTTGTCATTGAGTTTATTTATTATTGTATGTGATATTTATTAATGTTTAGTTTTCGCTCAAATTTTTATATCAATTCAATTTAGTTCAAAAATTCGAGTTTATTATTTATTTAATTTAATAAAAAGCATTAAAAGGTTATATATTTTTATAATTAATTTTGATGAAAATATAGTTATTACAAAAATAAGAATTCGGGTAATTGACTCAAAAGCTTATCTTATTTCAAACCAATTCAAATATATCATTATAGGCGTTTGTCTTTTTATAATTCTTGTATAAAACTTGTTTAAATATTATTAATTTCATTCTTTCCATTTGAATTTTTCCAGCCACTCATTTTATGCCACGTTTTGACAGTAAAATTTGAGTCAGGAAGAGCTCATGGCACTAAGGGGTTTTCACTAAAAAATATTGATTCGAGGAGATTCGATTAATGATTCAATCGAGTGTTAAGGATTTTATTGATTATTAAATTATTTTTAAAAAACTATTTTATATAATAAAAAAATTAAAATAATTTTATATATATGTTAAAAGAAAAATCAAATATAGATGTTAGAAAAAAGGGAAAAAAGACAAATATATAATATTTTTATTTGATAGTACCATACAATTTCTTTTATAAATATGGCGTATTAGGCTGGCGCGATGAATTAAACGAGTAAAAATTCATTTGAAAAAATATATATATTTATGTAATTTAAATTATATTATTATAAGAGTGTCTTTTATCTTTTTAAAATAAAAGTAATAAAAATTTTATACATTATTATGTTTTTAAACATTTAATTTTACTATTTCAACTAAAATTTTATATTTAATATATATATTACGTATTCTTTTCCTTTCACAAATCATTAATTATATGGCATCTTGAGTAAAATTTTAATAAATTTTGATACACTAATATTTAATTTAATAATTCTGAAATATTTTTGTATATTCATATCGGTAAATCATTTGATATCTACTGACTAAATAATTTAAAAGGGTAAAATAGAGAAAGAATTCGTAAATTTGATATTTGAACTGAATTATTGTCTTAAAAAATTATATTTTTTTGTCCTCGTCTATTACCAATCCGGTCCGGTTAAATAATTTGAATTTATTATTTATTTAATTTATATTTTAAAACTCGATTCGATTAAAAAAAATTTAAAAAAATTCCAATTTTAAGTTATTCAAATTATTCGAGTCAACTAGAATAACTTAATTCAAGTTTCGAGTTTGAGTCCAGTTAAATTTTACTATTTGAATAACTCAAATAATTCGAATAACTCAAATAATTCGAATAACAGATTGGTGTAAATACCCTTTTGGTTCCTACAACTTTAAAAATAAGTAAAATTACAAAAAAAAATTCAAAATAATTTTTAAAAATTCAAAATATTTATAAAATTTTCAAATTTTATATTTTTAAAAAAATTTAAAAATATATAAAAAAGTTAAAATTTTTAAATATATATATAACATAATATATTATTATTTTGCTTTGAATATTTTTTCAAATATATATTATTTCAAATTTATGTGTTCTAACATTGAATTAGTTATACCGTAACAATATTTTTATTTAGCATGTTTAATTTTTTAATTTAACTTGAACAATTTCACTCTATTTGACTTGACTCGATTCAAAAAATATATATTAAATTTAGTAGGATGATAAAATAGGACTCGTGAACTCGATTAAGTCAAAAAATTTTCATTCGATTTGATTTGATCGAATGTTGATCCCTAGATCCCACTATGTAATTTCTATGAGAGTCTTTTAAGAAGAAGAAAATTCCACAAAAGAAAAAAAAATAAGAAGTAAGTATTGCTCTCTGTCTCTTTCATTAGTAATTGAAGAAGGGCCTTGTTCATTTCCTTGGCTTACGTTTCCATCACTTTTCATTTTCTTTGAGCATATCCATGTTCGATGTTCATATTTGACACATTCGAAAACATACTCTTAACGGATACATATACATATCTGGAGTTCAAATAATATACTCCTTAATTTGATATACTACTTCTGATTTTAGGGGACAAAAACACTCAAAAGGATGCTACTTGACATGTCCAGAATTTCAGAGTTGGAAGTAGAGCCAGAAGCATTTGTGAAGATGCGCGAAAACTTAAATTCCTCAAATTCTATCATTCTTGCGGAACAAATTTCAAAATCTTACTTCCTCAAGGGCTTTTATCACTTCCTAATGAGCTAAGGTACCTCTGTTGGGAGGGGTACCCTTTGAAAACTTTGCCCACCAAATTTCATCCAAGGAACCTAGTTGAACTTGATATGAGTTATAGCCATGTTGAAAAACTACGGGAGGGAAAATAGGTATATATATATATATATCAATCTATGCCTCATTCTTTATGATGTTTTTGTAGATTCGTTCAAGCCTGTTTTGGAACTATTTCATTGTTGTTTTTTTATTCTCTAAAGGTGCCTCTACATATCAATCTATGCCATTGTATTGTTTTCATAATAACATAGGAAGAAACCATTTCCTACACGGCTAGTGTTTGTTTATAGTTTTTTTTTTTTCTTTTTATAGGGAAAAGAAAATTACAAAGCATTTGTATTCCTAAGTCATCAGGGTTTTGATTTTAAAAGAAATCTAATTAAGTTATTGTTGATCTAAGATTTAGTTGTGCTTGATTTATTGAGCAACTTAAATTTTTGTTAGTAAGAAAACTTTAGTGAGGAAAATCTCTAACACATAAACAAAACTCAAACAGAGAATGAAGAACTAGCATAAAGCTCTAAGGCGTATATCAAGTCATTATCTTTAAGGTTCTATTCACCTCACCTATATTTGAAGTGCAAATGAGTTTTAAACAAATGAATATCAAGGATACAATGAAGTCCGATGACTATTTTTGTTTTACAGTGATGAGAATAATTCACTAAGTATTGAGCAATATATAATAAGAAACTCAATTTCTACAAAAAATTTTTACAATAATACTTTAAATAATAATTTAATAATATTAGAAAATAGAGGAATGGTAGAATTTTTAAAATGTGTTGGTGTGATTTTTAAATGAAATCTCATTCCTATTTATAAGAATTTTCTTGTCTTTTCATAAAAAAATCTTTTGATTAAACATAATTATTTAAACAGTATTGTTTGAACTTAATTTTTATGTATTTATTATTTTAAATATTTATTTTTTATTTTTATAAGCATTATAAAAATTAATTTGAACTTAAAAAACAAAATCTTGAGTTAAAAGTTAAAAGACACAACTTGAAGTTTAATTAAAAAAACTTAATTTAACTTAAACCAAAATTTGAACCTTGAGTTCGAGCCGGCTCCAACTTCTTAGTTCTTGAACTCAATTACCCCTTATATATACCATTAGGAATATAGTTTGGTCGTTGTTGCACTTCTTTCAAAAAAAAAAAAAAATTGCACTTTGTTGATATTTTGGTAACATCTGCTATATTATAGTTTTTTTTTTTTTTTTTTTGCACAAATTCATCAAACAATATGTTGTGATGCATGCAGGATTTAGTAAACTTGAAGGTGATGACTCTCCACCATTCCGAAAACCTTCTAAAAATCCCAGACCTCTCAAGTGCCACAAATCTTGAAAACATGAACCTTGTAAACTGTACAAAGTTGCTAGAGCTTCCTTCATCCCTTCAACAACTTGAGAAGCTAACTCATTTGAATTTGAGAATGTGCCAAAATCTTAGATTTCTGCGTAGCTTGTATAAAGCGACATCCCTCACCACCCTTATTCTGAGTGACTGCTTCATTCTCTTTAGCTTTCCAGAGGTTTCATCGAATCTAAGAGAGCTACATTTAGAAGGAACAGCAATTGAACAAGTACCTTCATCAATGGAGTCTCTTTCCCAACTCGTTTTACTGTCTATGGAGGATTGTGTAAGGCTAAATAACGTTCCAACTGCAATTTGCAGTCTAAGATCCCTGGAAGTTTTTTAGCTCAATGGAAGCCCTAATATCACAACATTTCCGGAGATTTCAGGAAATATAACAGAGTTAAATTGAGGAGAACTGCAATTGAAGAAGCTCCTTCGTCGATCTGTTGTTTCTCTAATCTTCGTGTATTCAACCTAAGTTGTTCTAGGAGGCTTAAAAGTGTCTCCACAAGTACTCATAAACTGGAATATCTAAAGATATTCTACCTTGAAGATTGCTTAAGATTGAAGATCTTTCCAGAAATCTTGAACACCATGGACAATGTAACAGGCTCAATTTGCCCGGGCCCATAGCATAGTCCAAAAATAGAAGAATAAAACCAAAAATAAATTTTAGTCCCTATACAGTCCAATTTACAATTTACAAAGTGGCCCAATTTATTACAAGCCCAATACATGAAACCAAATCAGTTACCTAAACCAAAACACTACCCGAAGCCCAATACTAGAATCAAGCCCAAAACCCGTAGCCCAACAAACAAAGCCAGCCCAGTAATTAAACTGAATCAGAAACCCTAGGGTGTCTGAAACCCTAGGGCGCCGCAGCCTTTATTCGGTCTTAATTAGCACATCGCCATCACCGCCATGATTTGCACCATTTACTTGCAAAAGGAGAAAGAAGAACAACAGAAGACCAGCAAACATAGCAAGAAACAAAAAATATTTTACATTCTATTTATGTTTTTTTTATAAAATCAGATAAAAAACAATGTAAACGGACCTATGCATACAGAGATACGAAAGAGAGAAATAAAAACAATTTCTTTTTGAAAAGAAAGGTGATTTTTTTTATATTACTTGTTTTTTATTTTATTTCTTCTTCGTCGAATATAGACATACAAATCGTTTTTTTTTTTACAAACATTAACAGTATAAAAATAGAAGAGAAAGAGGTACTTGAAAATCTGGTTGTTTTAGCCCTAGGACCGCCGTGAGCGACGACGCGTGGAGCACGTGGGGCAGTGGCCATCGGCCGTCACTGAAGCTCAGGCCGGAGGGCTGGGGAGAGCATCAAAGCTCTGTTTTTTTTTTCTAAAAAGTATTTAAAATGATTTTTTTTTAGGTTTAGTAGCTTATATAGGAATCTTGTACGGCGTCGTTTTGGGGGTCACCGTTAAAGGCCAAAACGACGTCGTTTCTGGCCAGGATCCGCGTGTTGACTCGATTACCCGGGGAAGATCCGCACGTTTTTGATAAAAGGGAAATTTATCCCTTTAGTCCTTCCGCTTTTTTTCCTTAAAATTAAGTTTCTTTCGTTTTTTTAATTTGACCCTAAAAATTTGCTTCTGTTTCAATTTGGCCTTCGTCCATTTAAAACGCAAATATTGAGACAGCGTTGTGTTGGCATTAGGGTTTATTTGCCCAATGAGTCCCTCCTTTTAACGCGCATTTCAATTAGAGTCAGAATTCAGTTTTCTTTTTCTTTTAAATTTTTTCCAGAATTTTATTAAATTTTAACTTTAATCCTTTCTATATTTTATCTTTATTTTAACTAGGTTTTTTTATTATTATTTATTTTGTTTTTATACTTATTTTTTTAAAATATTTTTTTATAAATTTGTTTTATTACACATCGTATTTTATTATATATTACATGATATTTCAAAATTTGTGTAATATTATAAAATAATTAATTATAAATATAAAGTTTTGTTTTATATTATTTTTTATACATATATTATTATTGATTTTCTTTTACTTAAATATATGTATTAAATTACTTTATTATATGTATTAAATTTTTTTTATCTATTTAAGACGTATTAATTATTTTTATGTACATAATTAACCATTTTACGAATTATCATTTTTCATGGTTTTAATATCCAATTTTTTTTTTTTAAATACTTCATTTATTTTATATTGTTACTTTTTTTATACAAGTTTTTATATTCATTTCTCGTCTTATTTTGTGTATTTTTAAAAAAAATTATGTTGATTTATTTTCATACATTTTCTTATATTTGCTTATTATTATTTAGCGTAGTGATTTTATCACAAGTTTTATTTATTATTTTATGTTTATTTTTGCATGAAATGTTAATGTATTTATTAGGTAGTTTACATTGTTTAGTTTGTATATCTTGCAATATGTTAATGTTATAATTTGCTTGCATCATTGTTTTTCTTTTATATTTCATTTAATCCAAAAGTATTTAAAAAAAAAAAAAAAAACGAGGCAATGTTTTTGTGTTTAGAATTTCGAGAAATAGTGCCCAAACGTGCTGGGTTGCGATTTCCCGTTTGTCTAAATAGCTTAAATATCCTTTTCAATAAATTTTGTAAATCACGAGATGATTTTCGTTTCGATGATTTAAAAACATCGTATCCTAACGTGCTGGATGTGATGTTTGTATCCCTTCGAAACAAAGGAATCTCGAGTTTCAACTCAAATCGTTCAAGTTTTAAAAAAGATCATGTTTTAAAATTTTTTCAAATTTTCGACATTAGGACAGAAAATTAATCAATTGGTACCAATTTGGGTGTTACGAGGGTGCTAACCCTTCCTCGTACATAACCGACTCTCGAACCTGTTTTCTAAAATTCGTAGACCAAAATGTTTTATAAGGTGATCCAATCACACCTAAAAAAGGGATTAGTGGTGACTCCCATTTTTGTTTTTTAAATAGTCGACCCCATTTTTCCAAAATCTTAAAAATGGTTTCGATAGCTTGGCGACTCCACTGGGGACCAATAAGAGAGTCAAGCCGTAAAATTGATTATTTTCTATCCTTTCGTTGAAATTTGAAAATTCGATTTGAAAATTATGATCTTTTTGCATGTGTTTGTTGCATATGATTGTTATTTTTCTCGCACACATTGCATTGCATGACCGTTGTGGTCGCACTCTTAAGTGGGAGTGAGAAGCTGTGCCTTCGTGAGGTTTTCACCTCCGCATGGGTTAGTGGATCGCTTCCGGGATACATCCGTACCTATGTCTCCGTGAGATTTTCATCTCCGTATAGCCATGGGGAAATGTGTCTCCCTGAACTGAACTCGGTCTATATGGACCTATAATGGGTGAGAATCAAGGAATCTGCTGGTTCATGTACCCTTTTCCTTTAGAACCAAAACACATGTAGTGAACCCTAGGAGCTCGCCTTAGGTAGACTATGTTGACCCATAGCAATTACCCATATAGGTGTTTGTTTATTTTCTATTCTCTTTGAACTATGTCTTATATACTTGTCATTGATCAATTTTATTTTGTTTTCATTGCATATCATTTAGCATTTAAAGGTGTCGATTCACGGTTCGATTTCTAAATTAGAAAGTTTTGTTATGGGGGATAAATATCTTGAAAAAGTGGAGGACAACGCTACAGTCCATGCATGGTCCGAAAATACCCGATTAGATAAAGGAGACAGTATCACTGACGGGTATACGTCGGAGTTGTGGGACTTCACTTGCATCAGTGTTGCACAGAACGAGCTTCAGGAATTGAAGGATATTTGGGCTCATTGGGATAATGAGACTAAGCAGATGTTCTACCAAAATTACGGAGATTTACCCTACTTGCTTGACGTCAAGGTGGATAAGCATCTATTTCGAGCTATGGTACAGTTCTGGAACCCTGCCTATAGTTGTTTTACATTCAGAGAAGTGGATTTAGTACCTACTTTAGAGGAGTATACGACTTTGCTTCATTGTCCAAAGATCTGAGGTAACAAAGCTTACTTTAGGCCTGCTAATGTCCCAACCTTCGTAAAGAAATTGATGGGTATTATAGGGATAAGTGGGCAGTGGGTCATAGCTCGAATCCAACAAAAGGGTGATGCTAAGTGCATTCCTTAGGCTAGTTTGATAGATCTGATATTAGCATACCCGGATGTGAAGAGGAAAGTTGATATGTTGGCCCTAAGTATTTACGGTCTGGTAATATTCTCCAAGGCTTTGAGACACATTGATGAGACAGTCACTGATTTCTTTGACCGACTTAGAAAACAAGTCACGCCTGTACCTTCGATCTTAGCCGAGACGTTCAGATCCTTGAGTGCATGCCAGAGTGCAGGTAAAGGTAGGTTAATTGGATGCGCGCAGTTATTGATGGCTTGGTTCCACAGTCACTTTTGAAAGATTGACAAAGTACCTTACAGAGTTTTCTTTGAAAATTATTCCCCTTTGAATAATGCAGTAGCTACGCCAAGGAGAGATGATATATTAGAGGAAAGATGGATGGAGATTCTACAAAATCTCCGAAAAGAAGATGTAGAGTGAAAGCCTCTTGGATGGTTCCTGATACGGTTCTCTATTGGTGTGGGAATTTTGATTGGATGCCTCTTCCTGGAGTTTGGGGAGCTGTTGGATATGCACCGTTGCTCATACTAAGGCAATATAAAGCGAAGCAGTTTATACCAGCAACACATCTCGTATAAGGGAGATAATTATAAGAAGAAGATTCGAGAGATTGCTGAAGCTTGGAAGCGAACTTACTGTGTGAAGGTTCTGGTTGAGGGTCCGATAACATCCCTAGAGCACAAGGGGTGGTTTAACCGAAAGGTTAATGACAACATCCTTAAGCCAAGTTTGGAGGGTGCTCGATCGATGGAGGAGTGCTTACAGGTGGTTCCGTCAGAAATAGAAATTATGAAGTAAGAATTTGAAAGAAAAATTTTAGAGCTTGGAAAGAAGATATAGAAGCTGAAGGAAGAGAAAATAGACCTAAGATTAGACGTAGACGTTCAGAAACTAGAGGCCGAAAAAGTAAGAAAAGAGAAGAGAAAGATTGAAGAAGATCGTGATGACTTGAAGATAGAATATAAGAAGATACAACTATCAAAGAAAAAGGCCAGATTAGGGAAGACTTCGGAGTAGTGGCAACAAGAGGTTCAAGAAGAAAAAGCCAAAGCTGATCATTGGGAGAGGAAGTTTCAAGAAATGCAGGCACAGAATCAGGCTTTAGAAAGGAGTTTAGCAGAAAGTCAGAAAGAGAAGTACAGATTAAAGGCAAAAGTGTTGAACTCGGACGGTCTCTTCATCTCCTCCAAAGTCGTAACTCTGCAGTCGAGTTAAAGTCAAGCTTAAACAAGATTGAGGAATTGAAAGGTAAGATTGAAGGGTTAGAGTTTGTGTTGCAAGACTGTGAACTCCGGATTAAGCAGCTTAAGGCAAGAGGACATTGGAAAGGAGAGCTTCACCATTCTCAAGATCAAGTCAGAGATAGGGACCACCTCATAGGAGAAGCCATAATCTAGATTCTGAAAATTGCTGATCATTTGCAAGTCTTGGCAGCACAGGCTAATATGTTAAGCATAAAGTATGAGCTAGAGTTAGATAGGGGTCGAGAGTTAGCTTTGTTATTTAATAGGGTTAAAGCTTTGGGCCTAAAGGCGAAAACGTATTTGTAATCAGTTTTGTGTAAAGATTTTTATTTTCTAGATAAATTTTTTTAAATAAAACTGAATCAGAATCGATATCTTTTTGTATTTATGCATTCATTACATCATATGCATTTAAGTCCATAGAAAGACCCTAATTAGTGGAGATTATTACAAAAGAGTAAAGGAAAATCTAGAAACAATACACCGTTACGGTACACGTGCCAAGACCAAGATATGGATCATAGATTTGAACAGCTTCAAAAGGACATGCAAGATCAGTTGCAAGAGCAGTTGGCAAAAATGCAGCAAGATATAAGAGAGCAAATGATGGAGGCCCAAAAGAATATGTGGCTCAGATGGCCCAATTGCTGACTAGGGTAATGGATAAAGGGAAGGGCCCCATGACTATCATTGGTGAGGATAATAAGGATTATCCTTTAGGCTTTACCCTACCCCATGCGTAAGCACAACCTGAGGTGTATCCTCGAAGGCCGTCTATCACAATTAGACCTCAATGAGCTCAAGTTGATACTAAAGTGCTCATGAATTTCCAGGTTGGATCAGGGTCTAATCTAGGAGAAAACCAAGCTAATCCCATTCTCTCTGGCCTAGACATAGCCTAGAGGGAAGGGATGAGAATGGAAGCTTCAAGGCAGCTAGAGGACCATTGCAGATGGTTAGAGGAAAAATTCAAGGCCTTAGAGAGTTCTGAAAGTCATCATAGAATTGATGCTAAGGACTTGAGCTTAGTCCCGGATTTGGTGCTTCCTCATAAGTTCAAGATGCCCGAATTTGAGAAGTACAATGGAACTAGCTGCCCTGAGGCCCATATCACTAGACGGATAACTGGCTAGGTTAACAATGATCAGTTGTTGATCCATTGTTTCCAAGATAGTCTAGTTGGGGCAGCGTCTTGGTGGTATAATCAACTGAGCCGTGCTAGGATTAGCTCTTGGAGAGATCTCACACAAGCTTTCATGAAGCAATACAGTCATGTGACAGGCATGACGCCTGATAGAATTACTCTGCAAAACATAGAAAAGAAGCCAAATGAAAGCTTCAGGCAATACGCGCAACGATGGAAGGAAGTTGCTATGCAAGTTTAGCCACCGCTCCTAGAAAAGGAAACTACAATGCTCTTTATCAACACTTTGAAGGCCCCATTCATTACCCACATGATAGGAAGTACTACTAAAAGCTTTGCAGACATAGTAATGGTAGGTGAAATGATTGAAAATACCGTAAGAGGTGGCAAGATTGAAGGGGAAGCTACCAAGAGATCAGCCTCGAGAAGGAAGGATAACGAGGTGAATAACAAAAGTACATACAACTCGAAAGCCATTACTGTTAGCCAACCAAGAGCAACCATTACTGGGCAATAAGGTTCGCAAAGGCATGAATCTGGTGCAAGACAAAACTCTGAAAAGATCAGTTTATGCCCATTCCGGTGACGTATAGGGACCTTTATCAGAATTTATTTAATGCACACGTGGTAACTTCTTTTTACTTGAAACTAATACAACCTTCATATCCCAAATGGTATGATGCCAACATGCAATGTGACTACCATATAGGGATAACGGGACATTCTATAGAAAATTGTACTGCTTTTAAGAAGTTGGTTGAAAGATTTATCAAAATGGGCATTATAAAGTTTGATGACAAGCCTAATAAAGAGAACCCGCTGCCTAATCATACTGATAGTGGAGTAAATGTAATTGGAGAAAATTTCGTGAGAAGAATCAAAGAAGATATTGCGGAAGTGAGAATCCCATTAAAATAATTTAGAAAGAAATGGTTGAAAGAGGAATGATAATTTCTAAGAAAAGATGTGAAAAACCGAAGGACTACTGTAAGTTCCATAAAAAAGAGGGGCACAAGATTCAGGAATGTGTCGAGTTTAAGGACTTAATGGAAAGCTTTATGGATAATAAAAAACTAGAATTTTATGAAGAAGGCTTAAATGAAGGCAATGTATACATGACAGAAGGAGAATTGGCAAATTCAAGGATCAATTATCTGAGAATCATCATCTCTCGACCAAGAAGCACTGAAGGCGGAGCATAGATGGCGCCAAAAGTCATAATCCAAAATCTCGTTTCCTTTCTTTATAAGGATAACAAGATGGTACCTTGGAATTACATTGCAATATGACAATACCGGGAGGAGAAATCATAGCTAGTACTTCGAAGGAGGTCCAAAATAAGGGATCTTACACACGTAGTGGAAGGCGTTATGACTTGGTAAATGATAGAACCGAGCCGGTGAAAACAAAGACCTTAGTGGTTGAATAGGAGAAAGGGGCTGAAGCACTTATCAACGAGCCAGTAAAAGAAGAAGAGGCTAAAGAGTTCCTGAAATTCTTAAAGCACGGTGAATATAGTATAGTCGAGCAGCTGCACAAACAACCAGCTCGCATATCAGTGTTAGCTTTGCTTCTAAGCTTAGAGGTATATCGGAAAGCATCGATGAAAGTGCTTAATGAAACCTACATTACTAACGACATATCCGTCAATAAATTGGATCGTCTAGTTAGTAACATAAGCGCTGACAACTTCATCTATTTCAATGATGATGAAATTCCACATGGGGGTATGGGATCAACTAAAGCGCTGACAACGTCAATAAATTGGATCGTCTCGTTGCAAAGGATATATGCTGCCTAGTGTGTTAATTGATAATGGATCGGCTCTGAATGTCCTGCCATTGTCCACATTGAGTAGGTTGCCAATAGATAGCTCTCATATGAAAACATACCATAACATAATGAGAGCATTTGATGGCACGGAGAGAAAAGTGATAGAAAGAATTGACATACCTTTGTTGATTGGGCCAAACACGTATGAGGTGGACTTTCTAGTGATGGACATCAAGCCTTCCTATAATCACATGTTAGGGAGGCCTTGGATACATTTGGCAGGAGCGGTGCCCTTATCTTTGCACCAAAAATTGAAACTAGTAACAGAAGGACGGTTGGTTACTATAAATACGGAGGAGGACTTCATAGTAACTGTTACTAGTAACGTGCCCTATGTAGAGCAAATGGGGAGGCCATTGAATGCTCTTTCCGCTCCTTAGAATTCATCAACAAAACATTTATTTTAGAGAGAAATGAGGTACCAGTGCCCAATATATCTAGAATCACGAGAATGGGTTTACAAATGATGGTGAGGAGAGGAGCCTTGCCAGGAAAAGGATTAGGAAGATATCTTCAAGGAGGAATTCAAGTTCCGGAGCTAAAGGAGAAAAGAGATCATTTTGGTTTGGGTTTCAGGCTAGATCACAGACAAAGAAGGAATGAAATAGAGAAACGTCAAGAAAGAAGAAGGGGGCGGTTGAATGGAAAGGAAGTCGAATGGGAATTAATGATGTTCCCCTACATATCCCAGAATTTTTTATCAGAAGGGATAATTTACCCTGAGAGAGGGTTGCTTAAAAATGGAAGTCGTCATGTTAATGCCATATATGATGAAGAGACTGGACAAAGAAACCTTGGGGGCATTCGTCCTTACGAACCGGGAAGCTCCTTAAACAACTGGACTGCAGAAGAACTTCCTGTAGTCTTTAGAAATTTTACAGAGTAATTTTCAAAACACTCTTGTTGCTCTAAAGCCTAGGAGTAATAAGATTTCATTTGTGAAATAGGCTCATGTTCAGATTTCAATAAAATACATATTTATCAATTCGAGCAAATATTTTTTCATTCTTTTATACTAATAAATATTCTTTTAACCTTTTAATTTCTTTTTAAATTTTCATTTCATTCATGACATGTGAATAGTCATTCTTAAATTCATTCGTTCTTTGTATATTCTTTCGTGCCCCCACAGGTCCCTAGATATCAATGACATGAGCAATGATACTACGAATCCTGAATTCTCTTTTAAGTAAGACATGCGTTTAGAGGAACCTCAGGATTTTAAAGATGATAGGGATTGTGACGTGTCTCTAGATCTGTTAAGAATGGTAAAGCAAGAAGAGAAGCAAATTTTGCCCCATGAGAAAGAGGTAGTAGAAAACGTAACCTTGGAGGAAGGGAAAGAAGTGAAAATTAGGACACACATTACCAAAGAAACAAGGCAAGATCTTGTTGAGTTACTGCGAGAATTCAGAGATGTCTTTGCATAGTCATATCAAGATATGCCTAGGTTGAAGACTAATATTGTAGTACATTGCCTTCCCATAAGAGAAGATTGTAAGCCAGTCCAACAAAAGCTACGAAAGATGAGGCCAGATATTGTGTTAAAAATAATAGATGAAGTCAAGAAACAGTTCGATGCGAGATTCCTACAAGAAGTTAAGTACTCAGAATGGGTAGCTAACATTGTACATGTCCCTAAGAAGGATGGGAAGGTACGAATGTGTGTTGACTATAGGGATTTGAATAAAGCTAGCCCAAAGGATAATTTTCCCTCACTGCACATTGATACTTTGGTGGACAATACTGCAGGTTATTTGTTGTTCTCCTTTATGGATGGCTTCTCAGGGTACAATCAGATAAAGATGCATCCTGAAGACATGTATAAAACCACTTTCATAATATTGTAAAGTACCTTTTGTTATAAGGTAATGCCATTTGGGCTAAAGAATGCAGGGGAAACATATCAAAGGGCTATGTTAACCTTATTCCACAATGTAATGCACAAAGAAATTGAGGTGTATATTGACGACATGATTGCCAAATCTCGAACAAAGAAGGAGCACATTGAAGTCTTGAAGAAATTGTTCCTGAGATTAAGAAAATTTCAGTTAAAACTCAATTCGGCAAAGTGTACCTTTGGAGCTAGGTTGGGAAAGCTATTGGGCTTTGTAGTCAGCGAAAAAGGAATAGAGGTTAACTCAGACAAAGCCAGAGCCATACAAGAATTGCCTCCACTGCGTACTCAGAAAGAAGTTCAAGGTTTTGTTGGAAGGTTAAATTACATTGCTTAGTTTATTTCATAATTAACTGAGAAATGTGATCCCATATTTCGCCTTCTTAAGAAACATAACCAAGGTGCTTGAGACGAGGAATGCCAGAATGCCTTTGATAAAGTCAAGCAATATTTGTCAAATGCTCTAGTACTATCTCCGCCCAACCCAAATAGATCGTTAATACTGTACTTGTCAGTATTCAGTAATTCTATGAGATGTGTGCTTGTTCAACATGACGAGTCAGGAAGAAAAGAGAAGGCAATATTTACTTCAGTAAGAAATTCACTGAGTGTGAGATGAGATATTCGCCGATTGAGAAGTTGTGTTGTACCTTAATTTAGACAACTCGAAGATTAAGGTAATATATGCTTTATCATACAACCTGACTGATTTCAAAACTTGACCCATTAAAGTACATGATGGAGTCAACTGCTTTAAATGGAAGAATAGCAAGGTGGCAGATACTGCTTTTTGAGTTTGATATAATCTACGTGAATCAAAAGGCTATAAAAAGAAGCACAATAACAGAATTTCTGGCTAGCAGGGCTCTAGAAGATTATGAACCATTGAGTTTTGACTTTCCCAATGAAGAGCTAATGTATGTGGCAACTACTGAAGAATATCCGTGGAAGTTAAATTTCGATGGAGCATCAAATGCTATAGGAAATGGAATTGGGGCAGTCTTGGTATCCCCAAATGGATATCATTATTCATTGACATATAAATTAGATTTTGATTGCACAAACAATATGGCCCAGTACGAAGCATGCATCATGGGGATTCAAGTAGCCATCGAGCTTAAAATTAGAACATTGGAAGTATACAGAGACTCTGCATTAGTAATCTACCAGCTTAAAGGAGAATGAGAGATAAGAGACCCCAAATTGATTAATTATCGAAGGATAATTTTGGGGCTAATTGAGGACTTTGACGACATTACTTTCAATTATCTCCCACGAGATGAAAACTAGATGGCAGATACCTTGGCAACGTTGGCTTCCATGATTAAAGTAAACAAGGAAGAAGATATGAGACCTATTCAAATGAGTATTTTTGATATTTCAGCTCATTGTTGTAACATCTAAAAAGAGGAAAATGATGACCACCCTTGGTATTAGGATATATTATAATATGTGAGAAATTACGAATACTTTAAGCAGGCAACTAAGAATCACAAAAGAAAGTTGAGGAGGTTAGCCTGCGACTATGTTTTGGATGGGGATATCTTGTACAAAAGAAGAAAGATCATATGCTCTTGAGATGTGTTGACACTGTGGAAGCTAGAAAAATCTTGGAAGAAGTGCATGAGGGTGTTTGTGGGACACATGCTAATAGTTTCACGATGGCTAGACAAATCATGAGGTTTGGATACTATTGGTCTACTATGGAGGGCGATTGTATCAACTATGCCAAGAAATGTCATAAATGCTAGATTTGTGGGGATAAGATTCATCTACCACCTTCACCTTTGCATGTTATGACTTCTCCATAGCCTTTTTCCATGTGGGGTATGGATGTCATTGAGTCGATCTCACCGAAGGCTTCAAATGGGCATCGTTTTATTTTTATGGTTATCGACTACTTCACGAAATGGGTAGAGGCTGCTGATTAATCGCTCGTGATATTAAATAATAATATTTATAAAAACTGATCACACCCAAAACTAACTAATATCACAACTTTAAAGGCAAGTGCACTTATCGAACAATAGTATAGTTTAGTGGTAAGACTGAGTTATCGTACCTAAGGGAACCAAAAGTACTAATACTTACTTCCTTTCTATTATCTAGCCTAAAAATAAAGAGGATTGATTGAAACTAATTCTAAAACTAACTAAAGTGCACAAAAAGTAAATTAGGGAAAAACTTTTGGGAAGAGCTGATTGATATAAGTAATACTCAAGGGAGAATCCACCTAGACTTCACTTGTTATTAACTTCTTGAACTAGATGATTTATTTACTTGACTTGATCTATAGAGATCCCTAACTTATGTTAATCCCTCCGTCGAGGCTAAGAACAACTAGGCCTAAACTATTAATTAAAGTTTCTTTATTAATTAACACCGTAGGTTGCATTAATCCGATCTATGGATCCCCTAATTAGGTTTGACCCTGATCCGGCAGATTTATGTCGCCCTATGTCTAGGGTTGCATGCAACTCCGCTTAATTATGGTAGATATACTCTTAAAATAGGGACTTTTGCTCCTCTGCCTAAGCACATCAATTTCTTGAAATAATACCTAGGATTATTAAATCAAGACTGAAGAACACATAATTAAGAACAATTTAAGTAATTATCATTTAATTCAATAAATAATAACAAGATCTGTTCTAAGTTTCATCCCCCTCAAGTATTTGAGAGGTTTAGTTCATGATTATTAAAGAAAATATCTCAGAAGAAATAAGATAACAAAACATAAAGAAACCAAAAACCCCTGAAGGAATTTAGGGAGATCTTCTGTCTTGATGTAGAATTCTGGCTTCTGGGATGAATCAATCGGCTTTCCTTAGAGTAATTCCTTACTTTCACTCCTTGTATAGGCAAAAATATGGTGCTCCTTCTTGGGAGAAAAGAGTACACCCTTAGAGTTGCCTCCTAGGGTCTTTATATAGAACTTTGGGGAGCCTTTTTTAGCCTCTAAGCATCTAAATCAGAGTGAAATTCCTCTTCCTCACGACTAGAACACGCCCGTGTGCCACGTCCGTGTACTTCGACAAGAGGCCGTGTGAGATTCTGTCGATGGGGGGACAGCCGTGTGGCCTGACCGTGTTTGTCTGGGCTGGACTGTGTGGTCTTCGTGTGGCACAGTCGTGTAATGACTTCTTGGGCCGTGCATTTTCACATTTTGGCCCATTTTTTTGGTTTTTAATCTATTTTCTGTTCTTTTCTCTTCCCTATGCTCTCCTGAATGTAACATATGAAAAAGAAAGATTAAGAGCACCAATTCTTACTAAATTGATAATAATTCATCCAAAATATAGCTAGACATGAGGTAAAAATATGTATAATTTTGCTTTATCAGCTGCTTCATGCGAAAGCATTATTAAGTCAACAGTTAGTCGGTTCTTGAAGAAGATAATTTGTTGGTATGGAATGCCTGAGAGGATCATATCAGACAATGCACTAAACTTGAACAATAGCATGATAGCGGAAGTTTACAGCCAATTCAAGATCAAACATCACAACTCATTTTCGTATCGCCCAAAAATGAATGGGGCAGTTGAAGCGGCCAATAAAAACATCAAAAAGATAATCGGGAAAATGACTGAGACTTACAAAGATTGGCATGAGAAGTTTCCATTTGCGCTCTTTGCCTATCAAACTTCTGTCAGAACCTCTACTAGGGAAACTCCCTTCTCGTTGGTTTATGGGATAGAGACAGTTCTACCAATTGAAGTGGAAATACCTTCTCTTTGGATTTTGTCAGAAATAAAGCTGGATAAAGTAGAATGGATTCAATCGTGATATGATCAATTGAACTTGATTGAAGAAAATAGGCTAAGGGCTATTCGTCATGGTCAGATGTATCAAAAGCGAATGATGCGAGCTTATGACAAAAACATTAGTCCAAGAGAATTTCACGAGGGGGACCTTGTATTGAAAAAGATCCTTCCCATACAGAAGGATTTTAAAGGAAAATGGATACCGAATTGGGAGAGGCCATATGTGGTGAAGAAGGCTTTCTCTGGTGGTGCACTAATTTTGACCGAAATAGATGGGAAAAGCTTACCCAATCCTATAAATTCGGACTCAGTCAAGAAGTATTTTTCCTGAATAGAAAGAGAAGCCAAGCTCAAAACCCGCAAAGGGTGCTTTGAGACTTCTAAAAAAAACGGAGAGGCTAAGGTGAAAACCCGCAAAAAGCACTTTGAGACCAAAGGGGTTTTGAGGTGAAAACCCAAAAAGGCGGCTCAAATTTTGAAAGGCATGCAGTGATCTTACTATATCCGAATTGACAAGAAGCAAATTATGTTACATGCCGGGGCATCAACAAAGTACTTTGGATCTTCTAAACACATGTTAAGCTCAAGACAGTCTTCATAGAGTTTGTATATAGAAGCCCAAGCTACGATATCTACGGTACCTGGTTTTTGTTCTATTTACTATCTTTGAATTCTCTTTTCTTCTCGAAGATATGTTCCCAGATTAATTGCATTTTTATTTTGATGATTTATATCAAACTCTAATTTTCCTCAAGATCAATTTACTTGTTGCCCATTATTTACAAAGCATGTTGCATTGAAATAATGATTGATGAACTAATAATATTTTCACAAAAGAAGTTTTGCATATTACTTTGGAAATTTTTAAATAATACAAAAAATTGAAACAGGACAATTGTTTAAGAATTCCCATAAGTAAGAGTCGGAGGTATTCGAGAAAATTGAGATTACCTCTTCTGTCCAAATGATGATTAGACAAATTAAGCAATATCGATCCTAAAAGAAGATCATCTCATAAACATCTCCAGTGGGTCATAACATTCGGTGAATGTACAATGAACCAAATTGATGGAAAAGGTTCAAAGCACACTTCGAGAGGAACGAAGATGAAACTCTTGATGAACAATGAGTGATGACACCTTAAAAAGGAATCATTCTCATGACATTTTTTGCATTCATAACATTCATAACACATTTGGCTACGAGCATTTGATACATTCTAATCATAGCATCCTAATCATAAACATAAGCATATAGAATCGATTCTATAGGACATAGCCCAAGAGGGCGGTGTAGCAATATTAGCAATTTCAAATCTTGTCTTCCCAAAATAGTAGCGAGACAGATCGATATTGACAGATCTTTTCGAAGTAGCAGGGGAGCAGATTTTAGCCATTAGCCTTATCTTCCTGAGGTAACAAGGGAGCTGGCTGAAGATTGTAGTTTTATCTTCTTGATGTAGCAAGAAAGTAGACTGAAAAATAAAGATTTTTTCTCCTCAAGATAGTAGTGAGACAGATTGATGTTGGCAGATCTTATCTTTCCGAAGTAACAGGGGAGTAGATTTGAGCCATTAGCCTTCTTCCTGAGGTAGCAAGGGAGCTGGCTGAAGAATGTAGTTTTATCTTCCTGATGTAGCAAGAAAGTAAACTAAAAAAATGAAGATTTTGTCTCCTGAAGATAGTTGTAAGACAGATCGATGTTGGCAGATCTTATCTTTCCGAAGTAGTAGGGGAGCAGATTTTAGCCATTAGCCTTATCTTCCTAAGTTAGCAAGGGAGCTGGCTGAAGATTGTAGTTTTATCTTCCTAATGTAGGAAGGAAGGAGACTGAAAAATAAAGATTTTGTCTCCTCAAGATAGTAGTGAGACAGATCGATGTTGGGAGATCTTATCTTTCCAAAGTAGCGGGGGAGCAGATTTTAGCCATTAGCCTTATCTTCCTGAGGTAGCAAGAAAGGCGGCTGAAGATTGTAGTCTTATCTTCCTGATGTAGTAAGGAAGTAGACTGAAAAAAAAAGATTTTGTCTCATCGAGATAATGGTGGGACAAATTGATGTTGGCAGATCTTATCTTTCCGAAGTAGCAGGAGAGTAGATTTTAGCCATTAGCCTTATCTTCCTAAGGTAGCAAGGGAGTCGGCTGAAGATTGTAGTCTTATCTTCCTGATGTAACAAGGAAGTAGACTGAAAAAAGAAAATTTTATCTTGTCGAGATAGTGGTAAGACAGATTGATGTTGGAAGATCTTATCTTTCCGAAGTAGCATGAGAGCAGATTTTAGCCATTAGCCTTATCTTCTTGAAGTAGCAAAGGAGTCGGCTAAAGAGTGTAGTCTTATCTTCTTGATGTAGCAAGGGAGGAGACTAAAGATTGGAGATCTGGCTTCCTTGAGTTTTGCAAGGAGCAGATTTAAGACAACGATCTGGCAATCCCTGAGTTGGCAGGAAGCAGATCGGGGATATCAGCATGGTATCCCTGAAGTCACAGTGGAGTAGGCTGAAGATAGCAGATATTGTCTTTCTGAAGTTACAGTGAAGCAAATTGAAGCTGTCATATTTATGGTCCAATACCTCTGAAGTTGCAGATGGATTGAAGGCAATTTGAAGAAGATGAGGATCAAGATCTCAAGATTTGGCAAGATCGGGCAAAATTGGTCTTATTATAGTCTTTGCTTTAGTCTTGTTGCACAACAATGAGCAAAAAGGGCAGCTGTAATAGGCCCAATTTGCCTGGGCCCATAGCATAGTCCAAAAATAGAAGAATAAAACCAAAAATAAATTTTAGTCCCTATACAGTCCAATTTACAATTTACAAAGTGGCCCAATTTATTACAAGCCCAATACATGAAACCAAATCAGTTACCCAATACAAGCCCAAAACCCGTAGCCCAACAATCAAAGTCGGCCCAGTAATTAAATTGAATTAAAAACCCTAGGGTGTCTGAAAACCTAGGGCGCTGCAGCCTTTATTCGGTCTTCATCAGCACATCGCCATCACCGCCGTGATTTGCGCCATTTACCTGCAAAAGGAGAAAGAAGAACGACAGAAGACCAGCAAACATAGCAAGAAACCAAAAATATTTTACATTCTATTTATGTTTTTTTTATAAAATCAGACAAAAAACAATGTAAACGGACCTACGCATACAGAGATACGAAAGAGAGAAATAAAAATAGTTTCTTTTTGAAAAGAAAGGTGATTTTTTTTATATTACTTGGTTTTTATTTTATTTCTTCTTCACCGAATATAGACATACAAATCGTTTTTTTTTACAAACATTAACAGTATAAAAATAGAAGAGAAAGAGGTACCTGAAAATCCGGTTGTTTTAGCCCTAAGACCGCCGTAAGCGACGACGCGTGGAGCACGTGGGGTAGTGGCCATCGGCCATCGCCGGAGCTCAGGCTGGAGGGCTGGGAAGAGCATCAAAGCTCTGTTTTTTTTCTGAAAAGTATTTAAAATGATTTTTTTTAGGTTTAGTAGCTTATATAGGCATCTTGTACTGTGTCGTTTTGGGGGTCACCTTTAAAGGCCAAAACGACGTCGTTTCTAGCCAGGATCCGCGCATTGACCCAATTACCCAGGGAGGATCCGTGCATTTTTGATAAAGGGAAATTTATCCCTTTAGTCCTTCCGTTTTTTTTATCCTTAAAATTAAGTTTATTTTGTTTTTTTAATTTGACCCTAAAAATTTGCTTCTGTTTCAATTTGGCCTCCAACCATTTAAAACACAAATATTGAGACAGCATCGTGTTGGGATTAGGGTTTACCCTTTTAACACGCGTTTCAATTAGCGTCCGAATTCAGTTTTCCTTTTCTTTTAAATTTTTTCCAGAATTTTATTAAATTTTAATTTTAATCCTTTTTATATTTTATCTTTATTTTAACTAGGTTTTTTTATTATTATTTATTTTATTTTTATACTTTTTTTAAAAATATTTTTTTATAAATTTTTTTTATTACACATCGTATTTTATTATATATTACATGATATTTCAAAATTTGTATAATATTATAACATAATTAATTATAAATATAAAGTTTTGTTTTATATTGTTTTTTTATACATATATTTTTATTGATTTTTTTTACTTAAATACATGTATTAAATTACTATATTATATGTTATAAATTATTTTTTATCTATTTAAGACGTATTAATTATTTTTATACATAATTAAGCATTTTACGAATTATCATTTTTCATGGTTTTAGTATCCAATTTTTGTTTTTTTTAAATACTTCATTTATTTTATATTGTTACTTTGTTTATAAAAGTTTTTATATTCATTTCTCGTCTTATTTTGTATTTTTTTAAAAAAATTCTGTTGATTTATTTTCATACATTTTCTTATATTTGCTTATTATTATTTAGCGTAGTGATTTTATCACAAGTTTTATTTATTATTTTATGTTTATTTTTGCATGAAATGTTAATGTATTTATTAGTAGTTTACATTGTTTAGTTTGTATATCTTGCAATATGTTAATGTTATACTTTGCTTGCATCATTATTTTTCTTTTATATTTCATTTAATCTGTAACTCCCCCTAACCTTAAACCGTCGCCAGAACAGGGTTACAGAGCATTATCGGACCTATCGGACAATTTACATAAAATATCTATGTTCAACCAATCTAAACGCATTTAAATATGCTCAAAACTTATTAAATTAGACATTTTATATATTATCCAATACTCAATTTCAATCACTTATCATATATTATCAATATGATTCAAATTCATACTAAATTAGTCAAGTCCTATTATATACAATTACCAAACTTAATTCTACTTATTTCATAAATACATTAACAATCCAAAACGACACATGCACAAAACATCCTAGGTACATGCCATTACCCACTATTAGCACTCTTTGCCTCCTTAAACTCGGGATCGGCCTGGGATGCTGATTCAACGATCTAGTTTTAACTTAACCTGCGCACGGAAGCAACCGTACGCTAAGTATGATTATACTCAGTGGTATTTCTATAATCCGAATATTTAAAATAAAACAATATAATATGTATAAATAAATTTTAAACACAACTGAACATTTAAAACCATACAATACTCAATTTTCATCACTTGCTATGTATAATATCTTTCCATAATTTGTTCACATAGCATTTAAACATTGACACCGTCCATTCCACACTCAATTCATGAATATATATATCTATATATATATATAACTTGTATATTCCATGTATTTACAACAAATTTCACATTCTATTTTTAATTCACTATCTCATATTCTTGGCCCAAAGTAGACTTTATAGAACACACCGGATATACGGAACAAATACAGAGGTGCATTATTATGCACTAATGAACAAAGAGCACTAAAGTGCTATACAGAGAGCACTGATGTGCTAAACGGAGAGCACTAATGTGCTAATAATCAGAGAGCACTAACGTGTTAATAGTCAGACAGCGCGCTAGAGTTCCTTAATAGCATGCCACTAATATCCCAGTAGTTTAAAATTCCGCCTACTTGGGCATTAAAGCTGAATTTTATATAAAAATAGTCCAATTATCATATTTACTCAATATCACAATTACACATATATTTTCAATATATATATTCCAATTCAATTAAACCAATACAAATTCACCACATACCAAATTAATCCATTTCCATTATAAACACAATAATTCTTACTTCAACATTTACTAAATGCATAAATAAAATTATAAGAATTAATAACTAGGTTCGGATTATAGAAATACAAACCGTAATTTCCTTGAGTCTCTCCTCGTCCACTTTTTCTTTTCCTTTCTTGATCGATGACTCTGGTACGATATTAAATACGTAATTAAACAACTAAAAATTCATCAATACAATACAATTTCACATCCTTAATGTATATATATAATTCTACTATTTACTTATATATTCTTTCAAAGCTGTCTACCTAAGTCATTGTACCTAAATCATTTATATCTTGAGTTACAAAATTCCAAATTAAGATCTGATAATTTTTCCTGAAACTAGACTCACATATCTTTTTACCATAAAATTTTCATAATTTTTGGTTTATTAAATAAGTACAGTTAATTCTTTAAAAATTCCCTTGTTACTTCATTCAATAGTTCTGACCTCTCTCTACTAAAAATTAATTATCTCATTGTACAGAACTCGAATAAGGTTCTTGTTTGTTTCTTTTGAAACTAGATTCATTAAGGAGTTCACACATATAAATTACACTCCATAATCATTTTTATACAATTTTTAATGAATTTTCAAAATCAGAATAAGGGAACCTGAATTCATTTTGACCTAGTCTCACAAAACTTATTATATCTTATGATATAAAATTTATTTGCTACACCATTTATTCTATGAGAAACTAGACTCAATAAGCTTTAATTCCATATTTTGTTCATCCACATTTAAATTTCTACAATTTTTAGTGAATTTTCAAAGTCAGACCATTGCTACTTCCCAAAACTGTTTTGATGTAAAATGTTAATAACCAAATTTATAACACCAATTCACACCTCATTTCTATTCAAATTTCATTCAAACTCAAATTTAATTATTAAATTTTCAACATATTTTCCTAATTTCGAGTTTTCCTCAATTTAGTCCCTACAATATAAAACTTATGAATTACTTTACAATTCAATCCTTATTTCACTTCTAACTTGAATTTCTATCAATTTAATCCCTAATCCATCATTTTATTCAACATGAACCATATTTAGAAATCTAATAACTTTCAAAATATCAACTTAATTTCACTAAAACCTTATTCCAAAGCTTCTAAAACATCAAAATTAAGTAAAAAGGGCTAAATTAACTTACCTATTTAAACTTTAAGCTTCAAACCCCAAATTTTCCCTTTTTTTTTTTCTTTCTTTCCTTCCTTCTCTGTTTCGTCTCTTCTATTCTGTTTCTTTTCCTTCTTCTTTTTTTTTTTGTTTTGTTTTATATCTATATATAATATAACATTATTTTATACTTAAATAATATGTAATATTTATTTATTAATTACACATGTATATATATTATTAGTACATATGTATTCACTTATCACCATACATTTGTCATACCTTTATTTATTTATCTTATAGAAATATTATAATATAATTATTTAATGTATGTATTCAATTTATTACACATTTATTTTATAATTACCACACATAACATAATTTACAATAAAATAATAATATAATCTAAAAAAAAATCTAGCATTTTATTATGCTATGCCGCCTCATCTACTGAGCATAATTGCTTATTTGGTCCTTTTTATTTTCTATTAATCTATAATTTAAATTTTACCCCTTATTCAATTTAGTCCTTTTTTTTATTTACTCTTAATTAAGCTAAATTTACTCAATTAAACTCCAATTAACCACTTAACTTACTTCATAAATATTTTTAATAATTATTTATTAATCCATTTTTTTCCAGAAACGGAGACCCGAAAATACATTTTTCTGATAACCTTAAAATTCGGGTCGTTACATAATCCAAAAGCATTTTTTTTTAAAAAATGAGGCAATGTTTTTGTGTTTATAAATTCGGGAAATAGTGCCCTAACGTACTAGGTTGCGATTTCCCATTTGTCTAAATAGCTTAAATATCCTTTTCAATAAATTTTGTAAATCACGAGATGATTTTCGTTTCAAGGATTTAAAAACATCGTGTCCTAACGTGCTAGATGTGATGTCTGTATCCCTTCGAAACAAAGGAATCTCGAGTTTCAACTCAAATAGTTCAAGTTTTAAAAAAGATCATGTTTTAAAATCTTTTCAAATTTTCGACATTAGGACAGAAAATTAATCAATTGGTACCAATTTTGGGCGTTACGAGGGTGCTAACCCTTCCTCGTACGTAACCGACTCCCGAACCTGTTTTCTAAAATTCGCAGACCAAAATGTTTTATAAGGTGATCCAATCACACCTAAAAAAAGATTGATGGCGACTCCCATTTTCGTTTTTTAAATAGTCGACGCCGTTTTTCCAAAATCTCAAAAATGGTTTCGACAGACAAGTTGAAATATCTTAAGTGGAACGGTTTTTAAGGAATTATTATCCTCAATGGAGAATCTTATTGGTCTTGTGAAATTGAGATTCAACAATTGTGAAAATCTTATTTGCCTACCTGACAACTTTTATAAATTGAAATCTCTTCAGCTTCTTTATCTCTATGGATGTTCAAATCTAGTCACATGGCCTGATAACTTGTTTTCTGCCATTGAAGGAGCTTCTTTAACAGAGATGCAGAGAGATCTCCATGGGTTCTCCTCATTACAAGAATTAGATTTAACTGGAAGAAATCTTGAGAACTTACCGACAAGCATTAAACAACTTCCTAGGTTGAAGCAGTTAATCTTGAGGAAATGCAAGAGACAGAAATCATCACCTGAGCTTCCACCAAGCCCGAAACATATAGATGCACATGACTGCACTTCACTAGAGGAAGTCTCAAGCATTAAAAAGCTTTTTGAGCAAGCAGTGCTTTGTAAGGATAGACCATATGGATTCTTGGAGTGGATATTTAGCAATTGCTTCCAACTGGATCAGAAAGCTATGGGAAAGACTGGAACACCAAAGTTGCAATGCTATTTGGAGCATATGGTGACCTTACTAAAAGATTATCATCAGGTCAGCTTAAATGTGGCAAATGGTTTATATGCTGAATAATCGATCATGTTTCTAATCATTGTAACTGAACAGGAATTCCCTAAAAGAAACAAGGTGATTACATGTGTCCCTGGAAGTGAGATGCCGGAATGGTTTGATTTCAAAAGCTCAGGATCTTCCACAAACATCCAATTGCCTTCAGAGTGGTACAACAATAGAGCAAAAACTTTCCAACTTTCGTTGTTTCCACTGTTGTTTCGTTCCAAGACTATTCTGGCGACAGAGAAATTCTCATTTGATGTAAATGTCGTCTAAAATCCCGTAATGACGACTGTCATGACCTTAGTTGTTCTTTCTTCACTTGGACGAAACGAATCCCCAGAAGCGAATTGGTTGGGTCGGGTCACTTGTTCCTCTTATATAAAACTTGTTTCTGTGATGACGATGCTGAAGTTAGGTGGTTGCTGGAACTCAGGCATCTAACAAGCGTATGTATAATGGGGCCTGGTTTAAATTCTACCCTCTCGTTTTCAATGGGGATGGGTCTCAAAGCATTTGTTGTGAGGTAAAGCATTGCGGAGTTCATATATCATTTGCAAAGGAAGAGGCAGAGGTGCGACCATCTAAAAGGTTCAAGTATCAAAGCTGAATCCTGCTTCTAGCTCAGATTGTTATTTTTGGGTTAATGGACTCCTTATCGTATTTAAACTTTTTTTATTTTTTTGATAACATAATTTTTTTTATTTTTAAGATTTAATTGATATTTGAATTTGGATTCCATCTCATATTATTTAACTTTATTTTGTCTAAATTAATTATGAACATATAAATTTATAAATATATATATATATACTATTTAATATTAAGAATAAATCTAGGCAAACTTTTCTCTAGATTCAAAAGAATTTGGACTTCAATTTATTTAGATTCATTCTAAATGTGTTTTTAAGTTTTTTTTACTATAAAATATCAAGTTTTTTATATTATTATGTTAAAATAAAAATATATTTTTTAATAATATATGTGATAAATACTCTTAATCATCATGTCATAAGTTTGTTCAAAAAATTTTTAATCTCATGTTCTTTGTGCCAAAGCTATTACCTATAAGATTTTGCAGAATAAAAGGAGTTCATCTACTTGTAATCCAATAAGGCGAAGTTAGAAATCTTTTAGATTGATTTTAAATTATATATTTTTACGATAGTGAAAATGTAATTCTATCATTTTAATAATCTATATTTTATAATTTTTAAAGAATTAAATTAATTTTTTTTTTAGGAAACTAAAGTATAATTTTAATTATTACTAGTTTAAAATTTTATAAATTATAAAAAAAACTTAAGTGACAAATTTTCCTCAGAATTAAGGCTTTCTCCGATAAAAACTAAGTATAAATTGTTAAAATAGTTTGATTACACAATAATATACATTTCAAAAATTCCTCAAACAAATAAGTGCAATCTAAATTCCATACCTAATAATGTAAAACACGTCCTCAATATATAGATATTGTAGTCTAGGTAAATCTAACTAGAATGATCAAATCAAATCAAATCACTAGAGTTTCGTTCCATATCAATCCCCTTTATGAATGCTTAGAGATAAATATGATTATGGTCCATAATCTCTCCTATTGTATATCTTCTACAAGTAAAAGTATTGTGGAGGTTCTTATATTAAGAGTTTAATTGTATTTTGTTCTTTTTATTAAAAAAATAGACGAATTAGTCCTTGTAGGTTAGATTAAAGAACAAATTGATTATTTCTGTTAAAAATTTTATTTATTTTTACTAATAAATACTAGCGTGACTAACAGAATAACCAAACAGTTACATGTGGTGCGCCACATGTACCACATTCTAACATATGAGGCCAAATTTTTAATTGTAGAAATGGACGTAATTTTTAATATAATTACAAATTTTCTCTTTGATCTAATGTATTTTTTTAGTAAAAGAGACAATACAATTTGACTCTTAGTTGATAATTTTATCATCTTCTTCATTACTATGAAAAATATCTTAGCTTTGAAATCATGATATTTGTTGCATAGAATATAATAATAAAGTCCAAAATAAAGTAGAATAGTTGGAGATAAGCCTTCAATGTTGTGTTGATCCAATCTCTATATTTCAAGGATCTAATTCAATTCAATCTTTAAAGATTTGTTGCTCCACAAGATGGATCTTCAAATATGGGCTAGTACGCATGCACAGGATCATTTAAGTCATTGCCCAATTGATTTGGTAACAAGTTATGTTGATTGTTGCAGTGCTAATTAAGCACAATGCTAGTGCCACAATCATTGGCACTAAGATAACCACTTCAAAAGCACTTGCCTTCATAATAAAACCTTTATCAAGGTTGATCTAGCCTTTTATACTTAGAGCACGAATCCAGTTTCACCAAGTAAACTTCAATCAATCATCATCTGCCCAAACTTCATCAAATCAATTATCCTTTATATAAGGATCCAAAAGATGAGATAAATCTTCATAAAGTCAACTATATCATCTTGGATTGCATATTTTAGTATATAAGGTAAGTAGACATAAAAATCATTAAAAAATAATCTTACTTGATTTAATCCCTTTTCCAATAATAAACACGAAATTAGTTGTACAAAATCCTAAAAAAATGCAAACAAATAATTAAAATATTTTAATCAAGTATGTCAACAAATAAGACAAGTTATGCATCTAATGCAATGTCAAGTGCAATGTTCACTTCTCAAGCCACTTCTCCCAAAATTTATCTTAACAAACCAAGCATAAATTCATTTGAAAATGAATAAAAATGAATATTTATATAATCTAAGTAATTTCTCAAATAATTCGAATAACTGAGTGGTGTAAATACCCTTTTGATCCCTATCAACTTTGAAAATAAGTAAATTGGTCACTCTTCCAACAAAAATTCAAAATAATTTTCAAAAATTCAAAATATTTATAAAATTTTCAAATTTTATATTTTAAAAAAATTATAAAAGTATATAAAAAAGTTAAATTTTAAAAATTTTCTAACATAAAAATTTTGGAGACATAATTAATTATTCAAATTTATCATACTCAATAATTTTAGTTTTTTTATTATTTTTTTCAAATATATAAAGTTTCAAATTTATGTACTTTAACATGGAATTAGTTATACTGTAAAAATATTTTTATTTGGTATGTTTAATTTTTAAATTTAACTCGAACAATTTCACTCGATTCGACTCGACTCGATTCAAAAAAATATCAAATTGAGTTAGGATGATAAAGTAGGACTCATGAACTCGATTAACTCAAATTTTTTCATTCGATTCGATCGAATGCACATCCCTAAATCCCACTATGTAATTTCTATGGAAGTCTTTTAAAAAAAATAAGAAAAAGAAGAAGAAAATTCCACAAAAGAAAAAAAAAGAAGAAGCAAGTATTGCTCTATGTCGCTTTCATTAGTAATTGATGCCTATCCTTTCGCTTGGAAAAATTAGATTGATTTTAGATATTCGCTATAAGAAAAACAAATATATATATATATATATATATAAGAGTAATTAACTTTAAAAAATGCTTGGAAAAGTTAATCTTGAGGAAATGCAAGAGACTGAAATCATTACCAGGGCTTCCCCCAAGCCTGGTATATTTAGATGCAGACGACTGTACTTCATTAGTTCATTAGAGGATGTCTCAAGCATTAAGAAGCTTTTTGAGCAAGCACTATTCTGTCAGGTTATAGATGCAGATAAGGTCCCTTCATTGAAGTTGATGTTCACCAATTGCTTCAAACTGGGCGAGAAAGGTGTGGGGAATGATATAGATGTAGATGACAGCACTTTTGTGTTTTGTAACTACTTGGGTTGGCTATTTACCAACTGCTTCCAACTGGATCAGAATGCTGCGAGGAGTCCTAAAACACCAAAGTTGGAGATGCCATTTGAGCAAATGGTCACTGTACTAAAAGATTATCATCAGGTCAGCTTCTTCTTCTATACATATATTCAATCTGCCAAATGGATAGCTATATGCTGAATAATCAATCATGTTTCTAATAATTGTAATCAAACAGGCACCTCCGGAAAGCAAAAGAAGAATTAAGATTCTTACATGCGTCCCTGAAAGTGAAATTCCGAAATGGTTTGATTTCAAAAGCTTAGGATCTTCCATAAACATCCAATTGCCTTCAGAGTGGTGCTTTAATAATAGCTGGATAAACTTTCCATGTTTCGTTGCTTTTGCTGTTGTTTCATTCCCAAACTCTTCTTATAATGGTAGGAAATGTCGCATTAGATGTGAATGTCATCCAAAATCCTGTAATGGAGTCAATCAAGACCTTAGCTGTTCTTTCTCCTTTAGGTTTGACAGCGGATGGTGAGATCACTTGTTCCTCTTATATGGTGTTGAAGAAGTTTGGGAGTTTGTTAAAAGTGAGGCATCAAACAAGCGTTTTTACAAGCAGGCTTCCTTTAATTTCTGCTTTGATGTTTTTCGTACCTTAAACTACGGTTTTGGGGATTATTTCCCAGAATACGATGTAAAACAGTGCGGGGTTCATCTATTATTTCCAAATTAAGGATTCAAAGTATGAGAGCTTAATGATGCTTTATCCTTATTTTTGTTATTTCATCTATACTGAATTTCAAACCCTAATCATGTTTATTAAATATTTAACATATTACGTATTTATTTTCGCTCAAATTTTTATATCAATCCGGTCCAGTTTAAAATTTTGAGTTTATTATTTATTTAATTTTTTTAAAAAAGCATTAAAATTTATATATTTTTAAAATTAATTTTGGTGAAAATATTGTTATTACAAAAATAAGAATTCGGGGTAATTGACTCAAAAGCCTGCCTTATTTCAAATCAATTCAAATATATCATTATAGGCGTTTGTCTTTTTATAATTCTTTTATAAAAACTGATTTAAATATTGTTAATTTCATTATTTCCCATTTGAATTTTTCCAGCCACTCATTTTATGCCACGTGCCGACAGTAAAATTTGAGTTTTATTAAGGACTCTATTGATTATTAAATTATTTTTAAAACACTATTGTATATAATAAAACAAATTAAAATAATTTTAAACATATGCTACAAGAAAAAACAAAGATAGATGTTAGAAAAAAGGGAAAAATATATAATATTTTTATTTGATACCATACAATTTTTTTTATATAAATACTGTGTATTAAGTTAGTGCAATGAGTTAAATGAATAAAAATTTATTTGAGAAATAAAAAAATATTTATCTAATTTAAGTTGTATTATTATACGAGTGTTTTTATATTTTTAAGATAAAATCAATAAAAATCTTATACACAATTATATTTTTATACATTTAATTTTACTATTTCAACCAAAGCTTTATATAGATAAATATATATACGTATTCTTTTCCCTTCACATCATTAATTATATGGCATCTTAAGTCAAATTTTAATAAATTTTGACACACTAATATTTAATTTAATAAATTCTGAAATATTTTTGTATATTTTTATCGTTAAATCATTTGATATCTGAATTGAATTATTGTGTTAAAAGAAATATATTTTTTTTGCCCTGGTCTATTATTAACCCGATCCGATTAAATAGTTTGAGTTTATTATTATTTTAATTTATCTTTAATTAATATGAGCATATTTTTAATTAATATATATGAAGTATTTAATAAATAAAAATTATGTGATAAATATAATATAATATAATATGTGTAAATAAATTAACACTGATAAAATTAGTAATAAAAGTGAAAAGGAGTCAAAATATTAAAAAATATTATGAAATAAACCAAATCATTAATCAAAATGTATCTTTTAAAGGTATAATTATATTTTTGACCCTTAAACTTTATTAAAAATTCATTTTAGCCATTCATTTAATTTTTCATCTCTTTCAGCTATTAAGCTTGCATTTTTTTCTAAAATTGCCCCAAATGAAAACATTTAATAATTTTTTAAATTTTAAAAATATTAAAAATATTTTTATAAATTTTATACTTTTTAAATAATTTTAATCTTAAAACATAATTTTCTAATTTTTTGAATTTTTAAAAATTTTAAAAAATTAGTTAAATGCTAACGCGTCATCACACATATACTACATCTGCAAAATTAAAAAGCGTAAATTTTTCCATTCATTTTGAGGTGATTTGATAAAGAATGTAAGTTGAAAAGCTAAAAAGGAGAAAAATTAAATGGAGGATCAAAATGACTTTTTTTAAAAAAAATTGGAGGACGAAAAAGTCTTTATGGTTTTTTTTTTAAATTCTATAAGTTTGATTTAGGATTGTAAATTTTCTTTTGCTTATGTTTATTTTTAATTGTTAAATATCTTTTGAGATAAAAATAATATAAAAGACTAAAAAACTGGATTGATATTCAGGAAAAAGACAAACTATTGTTAATGTAATAGTTTTATTTTATTTTATTGTATCAGCATAAGAATATTAATTTTGGTATTTAGTGTAGATACATATTTAATTGATTGACTGCATCTATACCCATATATAATATAATGTAGGTTAAAATGTGTTTAAGTCCATATATTTAAAATTTAGTTTATTTATTTATTTTAAGTAATTTAGTCTCTTTAATTTTTAGATTTAAAAATATAAGTCCAATTTTTAACACCGTTAAAACAATTTTATTAAATTTTGATTCATTACAACGTTTTTCTTTTATTACATGACTACTATGGGAGATTTTTTTTGTCAAAGAATTGCACTAGTAAATTTAACAAACAATAATAATAATAGTTGTTGTAGATCTAAATTTTGAAATATGAAAAATAAATAGACTAAATTTCAAATATATAGTATAATAACTTAAAACATTTATAATTTGATATTGTAAATATAAGGTTAAAATATGCTTCAAGGATCAAAATAAAAATATAAAAGGACCAAATACAAATTTTAATTTTAAGAAAAATAAAGGCATGGTATTTAGAAAAATTCAAAAAATGGAGGGACCAACATGCACTTGCGATCAAAGGTTAAAACAATGTATAATTGATTTCCAAGCTTTGGGTAAACAACCCTTTTAACGGAAGTTAAATGGTGAGTGACAAAATTTTAATATTTTGATAATTTCAATGACAATTATGTAATTTTTAAGAGTTGAATAATTGAAATATAATTTTAATTATCAACAATTAAGGACAACTGGTGTAAGTTACCCTTCATTTCAATTTGTCGGAGGCTCGTGCAAGGTCCCACACGCTTTAGCAGTTGACAATACAGTGGGAAGTATGGCTATAAGTTTCTAAGTTATTAACTTTAAAAAATGGCTTTACTCATAATCCAACAATCTTCCATCAAATTCGGCGGAACACCCATATGCTTCCTTCAACGTCTTCTTCTGCTGCTGCTACTGATATGATCAAAGCAAGGAAGTACAATGTTCTCCTTAACTTCAGAGGCGAGGATACTCGTACTGGTTCCGCAAGTCATCTCTACAAAAATATGTGCAAACAGAAAATCAAAATTTTTATAAACGATGAGGAGCTTTGAGAGGAGATGAAATTTCACAAGGTTTGTAAATGTAACATTCTTTACTCGAGTTTAACTATAAACTTGGACAAAAATTATTAAAAAAATATCAAAGAACAAAAAAGAATTAAAGCATAAATAAGTCTTACCAATCTTTTAAATCAAACTTCAATAAATTTTTTTACTAGAAAAATTCTCAAATTTTAACTTAATAATGTAAAAATTTAAGGCAAAAAATAATATAAAAAAATAAAAGTATTCTTAATTAAATAAAGCAGAAATTTTCAAAATGTCTTGGTAATTTTTTGGTGCCTTTCTGATATTCTTGGGCTTCAGAGACGGATCCCTGGAGACCAATTGGTTGGGTGGGATGACTTGTTTCTGAGATGACAATGCTGAAGTTGGTTGGTTTGTGAAAACTCAGGCATCAAACAAATGAGGCCTGGCTTGGTTTAAATTCTACCCACTTGTTTGCAAGGGGGATTGGTCTCAGGTAAAGCATTGCGGAGTTCATGTATCATTTGCAAAGGACGAGGCAAGAGGTACAACCACCTAAAAGTTTCAACTATCAAAGCTGAATCCTGCTTCAAGCTTTAGATTATTATTTCAACCGAAGAGTTTTTCCAATTGTTTTTGGACTTAATTCGTTGATTCAATTCAATACTTTGATTCCTCTGCTCTAACATTGTTAAAATGTGATCATATGAAACCGACAACCAAAGAGCATGACCGTAAGTATTAATAAAAATAAAAAAATTTAAAAATATATAAATTTATAAAAAAATATTAAAATTATTTAACATTAAAAATGAATCTAAACAAATATTTGTCTAGATTCAAATGCACTTGGACTCCAATTTATTTGGATTTATTCTAAATGTGTTTTAAAGCAATATTATATATTCTTAATTTTTTTATATTATTACTTTTTATAATTATTATATTTTTGAACTAATGAATTCGGTACGGTACAAGTTTATAATGTTAGGTGTACTTTCAGGTTAATGTATGAAAGTGTAGTTCTGTATTGAAATAAGTGGGTCATTTATTAAATATAATAATTATAATTATAAGCATAAATTTAATTTTAAAAAACAATTTATTAATTTTTATAATATTTTATTTACAAAAGAAATAATTATACAAAAATGATCAATTATTTATTTGATAGTTATGAATTTAATTAATTTACAAATTTGTGTCAAATATATAATGACACAAATAAAACTAATTAAAATTATTTTATGCTGCCCCCAAAGTTAACTTTCGGTGCTACAAAGATTCCTGAGTCTAAAAATAAAGTAGAAAGGGTAAGTTTCCAAATGTAAACCTAATCTTAGTTTTCAAAACACGTAAGCTTTTTTGACATTAAAAACCGTTGATTTTCTCATTTTCCATTACATTTTCATCAATTCCGGCTGAACCCAAAATAAAATTTAAATGAATTCTTGATATTAAGATTAAAATTATTATGAAATCAACTATTTCATTATCAAAATGTATTTTTAGCATAATAATTCATTAAAGTTAATAAAAGTTAATTTTTGTATTTATTTTAAAGTGATTCAACGAATATCACACATTTAAAAATTTAAAGAGACTGAAAATAAATAAAATACCAAAATAATTTTTTTATAAAGTTAGAAGGTTAAATAAATTATTATATTTATATATTTTTTAAAGTTTGATTTTAATTTTTAAACATCTTTTGAATTAAAAATAATATAAATATAAAAGAAATTGATTTAACAATAATTGGTTTCCAAGGACTAGACATTGAATTTGCTGGAGAAGTCGTACAAATATTTTCAATGTGAATGTCCCACACGCTTTTGCAGCGTAAAAGTAATGTTATGCCTACAACTTAGGGTAATTGATTTAGGGTGAGTTCGGATGAACAATTGAATGTAGTGCGGTGCGTTGGGTTTATTTTTTGTTTCACATTATAATATTGTTATAGTATTTAATTTTATCATCATCATTATTTTTATACTAATCGTAGATAAATATACTGTTTATAAAAGAAATTGATTTAACAAGAACTAGACATTGAATTTGCTGGAGAAGTCGTACAATTATTTTCAATGTGAATGTCCCACACGCTTTTGCAGTGCAAATTAATGCTCTGCCTACAACTTTAAGGGTAATTGCCTTAGAAAACAGTAGTCTTTCATCACATTCTCCGTCCAAACTCCTAATTTGATTCGTCCAACCTCCCTCCTTCTCGGATGTATACTTGTTTAGTTTAGGTGGAAGTTCATCCTAACATTCACACTCTTCATCTTTGTAATCTCCATTCCTTTGATTTGTTGAATTTTCGTACAATCAATTCAATTTACATAACTCATAAACTGACTTATAAAAATTAATATTTATGATTATATCTGTATGTAAAAATATTAATTTTTTAATTTAATAATAATTTTTTTATATTTTTCCTGCACTAAAAATATAAAATATAATTAGTTAAATAAAAGTTAGAACACTATCTAACTCGTTTTTCTTTTGACTAATATTATTTTATAGTAATCAATTTAATAAAAATTTCAACGTTGCAATCCTAGACAATGGTGGTAACAACTTGGCCGTCTATAAACATATTATCATTTATAGTAAAAGTATCACACCAAAAATATGTATAATTAAATCGTCAGTGTCCACAAGTGTATGGATCAAATTGTAATATAATAAAGTTTACAAAGAAACATTAGTAAGTATTCCGAGTACCATACTCAAGAAATTGAAGATTGGAAAAATTATTATTAATTTAACTACAGAAAATAATTACTAATCTTATTCGGTCATGAATTAGTAGTGTAAGTCTAAAATAATAGATTTATTAAACTAATTAAACTATTAAATCTAAATTAACCTAATGGACTTTCTTATTCCTAGTGTTGACAATGCAAGCCTCTAGCCTATGATAAATTAAATCCCTAATTAATAAATAGAATATTAACTAATTTTAGAATTCGGGTTTTAATTTGAATTAGCTTTTACTTAACTAATATTACCTCCTAACCTCACTTTCTCAATCAAGATAGGCTATGATTTACTCGATTCGACTTATCTCCAGATCTCGTCTCCCCTATAATAATTTATATACATAAGCCTATTATTTATAAGCCTATTATTTATGAGCTAAAATATGTGCAGTTGATGCCTAATATGCCCTTAGTATTAATAAATGCTTGGTATTAAATGGTATATTAAAATCTTGCTAAACATGGTAATTGACATCATCATTGCTTGTGACACATGTTCAAGCTACGGCTCAACACAGAGGTCGTGTGGCGCCATAGCTATCTTTTTATGGCTTTGGATTTTTTTGTAACAGCTCGATTTTTAATGGTGTCGAAAATAGTAGTTCGAGGCCACCAAATCCGACAAGTAAGTTCGTAAATATTATTATTTAATATTTACTAGTCAAATGTGATTTTTAATAGGGTTGTTGATTTGATAATAATTTGTAACGACTCAAAACTTACGGGCATCGGAAAAAATGCATTCTCGGGACTCTGTTCCTATAAACTAGACTCAAAAATATTTTTAATAAATATTTACGAAGATAGTTGTGTGTTTAAGTAGGTTTTAGTTAGGTGAATTTGTCTTAATTAGAAGTAATTAGTAAAAAAGATTAAATTGAATAAAGTGTGAAAATTTAATTGTAGATTAAAGGAAATAAAAAGGACTAAATTGACAAATATGCCAATCCTCATAAATGAGGCGGCATAGTGAAAGAAAAATCTAATATTTTTCTTTAGTTAAATATATTATATATTATTATATTATATTATTATATAACTTAAAAATAAATAAAATAATAAATAAATCAAATTGAGACAATTGTGAGGTAATAATATTATACATGTGTAATAAACAAAAGATATACATTTGTAAATTGTTCGATAGTTCCGGTAATGCTCCGTAACCCTATTTCGGTTACAGTTTGGGGTTAGGGGGTGTTACATTTTTATCGTGCTTTCAAGGCTCAGGATGTAACAATTTAATTTTCAATGGTGTTAAAAATAGTAGTTTTGGGACCACAAATGCGACAAGTGAGTCCATAAATGTTATTAATTAATATTTACGAGTCAAATATAATATTATATTAAATTTTGTTATGATAATTTTGGCTTATTGAATGAATAGTTAACTACAAGCGGGTTGTTCCTAAAATCAAGTGATTTTAAAAAATGAGGTATCGAGACCTCGTTTCTATAAACTAAATATTTACAGAGTGATTAATTAAGTGTATTGAAATTTGGTCCAGATATTTTGGTGATTTGATAGTTGATTAAGAAAAAAAACTAAATCGTAAATTTACAAAAATCAATCACTACAGATTTTTATTAGTTAAATGGCTTAAAAAGTTAGAAGGTTAAATAAGTAATTATATTTATATTTTTTTAAATTCATTTAAGTTTGATTTTACTTAATCAATGAATGTGCTGGAGAAGTCGTACAATTTATTTTCAATGTGAATGTCCCACCCGCTTTTGCAGTTTAAAAGTACTGCTCTGCCTACAACTTTAAGGGTTATTGCCTTAAAAACAATAGCTTTACTCGTAATCCAGTAATCTTTCGTCACATTCTCCGTCCTAACTCTTTGATTCGTCGATTCCATTGACTTATTGAATTTTCGTACAATCAATTTAATTTGGATAAATCATACACCCACTTATAAAAATCATAATTAACAAAGTATGTAAAAATGTTAATTTTTTTCTATAATAATTATTTATATTTTTTCCTTCACTAAAAATATAAAATACAATTAGTTAAATAAAAGTTAGTGTTCTAAAATTATATCCCAGTCTCGTCTCTCTTATAATAATTTCCTAGGATTGTCACACTTAGAGTTTTATAACGTGTATCTATACCAACTAATCCTATTATGAATCCTTATTATTTTGTTAATTAATTGACTTGATGAATTAATTAGTTTAATAAACAAATCATGCAAGATATAAATAAAGCACCATAATTATTTTAAAATTTATATAAACATTAGTTGATCAGGTTAATAAAATATAAATAAAAGAATAAAGTAGAAGAGTAAAAGGAATGCTCATTGATAAATATATTGAAGCGCGAATCTAAAGTAATCTCTACTCGTAATTGTCTTCATATCGGAATAGCATCTTCCTACTACAGAAGAAGAAAACTAAAACTAAAGAAAACTATTTAAGTCTAAAACTCTATTCGATGGATGGATGCTCTAATTTATGTACATAAGCCTATTATTTATAAGCTAAAATATAGATGCCCAATATGCTACCGGTATTAATAAATGCTTGGCATTAAATGGTATCTTGAATATAAATATAAATATAAAAGATAACTGTATTTTAAAACTTAAATTAAAAAAAAAGAAAGTATTTTGAAATTTAAACAACTAGTTAAGAACTTAAAATTTTCATATATGCTACTATTCTTTTTTTTATATAATATAAATGATTTTATTTGATGTAGTATAAAAAATTATATAAATATGGCGTATATAATAAATAAACATTATATTCTCAAAAAAAAAATTTAAACACTATGTGATAAATATAAGGGTAAACTACAAAAATAGTCACTTTTGTTTACCTCAGGTTATATTTTAGTCACTTATGTTTGAAATGTTATGTTTTAGTCACTCATGTTATTATTTTGTTACGAAGTGATCACTATTCCGTTAAGTTCCGTTATATCCCTAATAGTAATCCTACGTGACAGTCCAACTAGATTTTAAGTGCCAACTTAGATTTCCTAATGTAATACCCAATTTTTGCCCAGCCCATTAAACCTAAACTAACCCAAGACCATAAGACCCAAACAAACAACCTACAAACCAAAACCCAATACCCATTTACCAGCCGAATACCCAAGTACCTGATGAGCCCAACTAAATTTAACCTACCCAAGCCCAATCCTGAAACCCTAGCCGCCCTAGGTCTTCTAACCTCTGAGCTCTCACTTGCCCTAGCCACTTGCACTGACTACAGCAGCCACCTGCTCTTTGCTAAAGCCTGCAACCACCACCCCAACTGCTCCATCCCACCACCCACGGCACCTGCAAGCATTAAAGAAGAAGGGACAGCAAAGTATATAGAAAAAAACAACATGTACAAGGCTATAAAAAGCCAGTCGCAAAACTATTGTAGAGATTGGGCAATTTGGTAAATGAAAAAAGCACTTATTTTTTTTAAAACAGAAGCAAAAACAGTGATTCTAGTAGTGCCAAAGCAGGAGAATAGTCACAAATCGGAGAACCAAAATGCCAAAAATTAAAACCGAAAGCCTAAGGTGATTTTATTTTATTTCTTTCCTATTTTTGAATCTATTCCCGCACATATATATACATATATATTATATATTATAAAAGCAAAAAAAAACCTTACCTTTGAAAGGTGGCCGGCGACGATGGCACACAGAGAAGGAACGGCGTTGGAATCTCACCAGGAATCGCCTAGGCCAGAGAGGAGAGAGCATTCTCTCATTTTTTTAGAAACAGCAAACAAATGAAAAAAAAGGTTAAAATTTGACTTATAAAGGGCCTCAAAACGACGTCGTTTTGGGGCTGGCCTTAAACCCCCAAAACGACGTCGTTTTGCCCTAGATCGGGTTAACCCGACCCTAACCCTCTCAGGATCCGCGTGTTTTACTTCGGAAGGGCTAATTGCGCATTTAGCCCTTCCGCTTTTTTTATCGTTTTACAATTGAATCTTTCAGTATTTTTAATTTTACCCTATGATTGTTGTTTCGTATTCATTTTGGTCCCTCTACTACTGCGCGTTTTGGAGAGGAAGGGATTATTTCCCTTTTTAGTCCCTCCATGTTGTTCGCATGTTCAGATAGGCCCTTTTCTTTTCATTTTTATTTCAGATTTGCCCTAAAACTCTGTTTTTAATTCTTTAATTCAATTTTAGTCCTTTTTTTGTTTTTGCTTATTTTTGGACTTAGTTTGAGTTTTATATTATTTTTGCTATTTTATTTAATTTTAAATATTACTCATATTATATATATTATTATTAAGCTTGTTATTATTTTCTACTTTATACATATATATATATATATATATATATATATATATATTTATGTACATATTGTTATTTTTTATTACTGTTATAAATATATTATTTTTCTTATTATATTATTAGTACGTTATTTTATTTATTTTCTTTTTTATTGTAAATATTATTGTCATTATTATTCTAATATTCTAATTTTATATTCTAGTATTTTTCATTAATTGTATCATTATTTGCATTATTTATTTATTTATAAATTCTTATTAAAATAATATTATTAGTTTTTTATTTTTAGAAACATTTTTTTAATTAATTAATTTCAATAAATAAGGCAACGTATTGATTTTAACATTAAGTTGTTGATTTCATCGCTATGTTGGGTGAATATTATTTGCTCATGTTAAAAATGGGACATCCTTCTAAAAACCAAAAATATTAAAAATTCTCGTGTTTCAATCGGATCACGATTAAATATTAAATTGAACTCATATTTTTTCTGAAAATTAAGACAATGCGCGCTTAACGATATACCAATTTTGGGCATCGCGAGGGTGCTAATACCTTCCTCGTGAGTAACCGACTCCTGAACCCTTTTTTTCTCTAGATTTTGATGTAGACCTAAACTCGGCATTCATTTTTATTTAGAAATAAATTTTCTTTTAAAAAAAGATGATTTATTAGGTTTCCGATCACACCTAGGAAAAAGGATCGATGGCGACTCCCTTTTTTTTTTAAAATCGAAATTCGATTTTTAAATTCTCAATAATCGCCTCAATTAGTGCCTAAGCAAATTTTACGTCGCTACACCTAATAAGATGAGAATAGATTTTTTATCAAATAAATTTAATTAGTTAAAATTTTAAACCCTAAATCTTAGTTTAAAAAACTGTTCATCTCTCCCTTTTTGTAGTCTTCTTTTTCAATTGACTAAAAAAGCTATTATCATCAAAATTTTTTATTCACCTACAAAACCAAAAGAGGATTCAATGGACGGTCCAAATATGTCCTCTTCACCGACAAATTTATATTCTAAGACTTAAAATGAAGTGATTGTTGACAAATAAGAAGATAGTAATCGTTTTTGTTCCCAATCATTGTATTTTCTAATTCTTCACGTTCTTGAATAATTGGTTTCTCAATTTAATTTTTTCTGATATGAATCAGCTTGTTTGTTCACAATCCCTTTGTGGGTATCCCTTTTTTCTGATCTAAAATTCTTTTAGTTGTTAATACTCATATCAAGAATTTTAATTTACAGATTTTTGGGTGCTCGCAAGCATCTCCTTATGAGATCGCTTAATAACATTCAAAAAGCCTTTGATCATTTTCCTTTTAGTCAGCTTGCTCAGAAAGAATTGAAAACTCGTGATGAATTGGAAAATGTCCTTGATCATGAAGACTTACTCTGGAGACAAAAAGTTCAGTACGACTGGCTTCAATTGGGAGATAGAAACACAAAATTTTACCATAGTCGTACGATTAAAATGAGGAAATTCAATCACATCTCTACTCTTCGTATAGACGGTAGTGATTGGTGCTCTGATCAAGAACTCTTGAAATCTAAGGCTGTGGAATTCTTTGAGAAGCGTTATGGTGAAACTCCTCCTGCTCTAAGAGGTACGCCTTATTTTGATTTTCCTAATCTTTCTTCTTCAGATATCTCTTTTTTAGAAGATGATGCCATAGATGAAGAAATCAAAAAGGCTTTATTCGATATAGCACCTTTAAAAGCGTCTGGTAGTGATGGGTATCACGCATTTTTTTTTTCAAAGCCAGTGGGACACCCTTGGGAAGGATGTCTGCCAATGGGTTAAAGGAGTCTTATCTGGAAAGCCGATCGATCAGGAGCTTAATAATACGTTGATTGTTTTAATTCCCAAAAAAGATAATCCTGAAGATTTCAGCCAATTTCGCCCCATTAGCTTATGCTCGGTGCTTTAGAAATTGATCATGAAAGTAACTGCTAATAGGTTCAAAGTGATTTTTCCTAAACTAATCTCTTAAGAGCAAGCTAAATTTATAGCTGGTCCAAATATTTTAGACAATATCATTCTCGCTCAGGAGGTCATTCATTCTATGGGACGTAAGCGGAAATGGACTGACTAGATGGCTATGAAATTAGACTTGGAAAAAGCCTATGATAGAGTGAGCTGGGAATTCATTGATGCTTCTTTGAGTACGGTTAGAATCCCTATTTTTCTTTGTAAAGTGATCATGTCCGCTATTTTATCATCTACTTTGCAGATCCTTTAGAATGGTGTGCCTTTTCGTAAGTTTAAACCTGTCAGAGGAATCCGTCAAGGATGTCCCTTATCGTCTTATCTATTTGTTCTTTGTATGGAATGGTTGGGTTTAATTATTTGTAAGGAAATGGAGTTAGGTAATTGGGACCCTATTCACCTATCTTGTAGAGGCCCTGCTATTTCTCATTTATTTTTTGCGGATGATCTTGTTATCTTTTGCAAAGCCAATCTAGCTCAAGCCCGACGTCTTGATCCCATCCTCAATCAGTTTTGTGAGACTTCGGGCCATAAAATAAGCATCAGGAAAAGTAGCATATTCTTTTCCAAGACTACCTCTGGTGATGTTCGAAATCAAATTATTCAATTGTTTGGCTTTCAAAAACTTCAGAATTTAGGTAAGTATTTAAGGGTTCCCCTTCTCCATGAAAAGATTACTAAGAATACTCTAAGCTTCATAGTTGATAAAGTTAGACAAAAACTGCAAAGCTGGGATGCTAGGAGGCTCTCCATGGCTAGAAGAATTACCTTAGCGTAATCTGTCCTTCTTTCTATTCCTAATTTCTTTATGCAGTCTTTGATAATCCCAAAAGTTTAGAGATTGAGAAATTGGTCAGACATTTTATTTGGGGGCATATTGATGATCATCCTAAAATGTCCTTAATTGGTTGGGACACTATTTTTTAGCCTCGTGCTCGAGGTGGGCTAAGCCTTCATTTGTTGGAGGATCAGAACAAGTCATTTCTTATGAAAATTGGGTTTAGTCTTATCTCCAAGAGTGATGCGCTTTGGGTCCGTGTCCTCCGTTCCAAGTACAATTAGAAAGAATAGATTCCGAAGTCGATCAACAGGAGTCATTGCTCACATTTATGGAGAGCTCTTGCTAAAATTTGGCCTCTTTTAGTTTAATTTGGTCTATAGGAGATGGTTCTTCTGTTCATTGCTAGAAGGATCCTTAGATACCAGGTATGGGCTCTCTTATTTCTAGAATTCCTTCCTCCACTAACCTTGATCTGGATTGTCGTGTTAGGGATTTCGTTAATTCTAATGGTTGTTGGAATTTAGACTTGTTTCCTGTTTGATTACCTGATGAAGTAATCAACAAGATTATTAGTATTTCTCCTCCGCATCCAGACTTTGGCCCTGATAGAGTGACTTGGGCTCGATCTTTTTCAGGAGCCTTCTCAATTCGCAGTACCTACTGGACCCTTAAAGACCCTATTTGGAATCCTCCTAATGATATTTGAAAATACATTTGGAAATATTCAGGACCATAGAGAGTTAGAGTCTTTCTCTAGTTGGCTTCTCAACAAAGACTCCTTACTAATTCTGAGCGCGCAAGAAGGGAATTTGGTCATAGTATGTCGTGCGCTTTGCACGGTGGCGTGATTGAAGATTTACTTCATGCTCTCCGTGACTGTTCTTTTGCAAAAGAAGTGTGGATGTTGGTTCTCCTAGATCAGCTCAAATAAAGGTTCTTTTCTAGCAAAAGAAGTGTGGATGTTAGTTCTCCCAGATTAGCTCAAATAAATGTTCTTTTCTACTCCTTTTTCTAATTGGTTTTCTCTTAATCTTTGTTTGTTTGTTTAATTGCGTGACGCATTTGGAAAAATAGAAACCTCTTTATCTTTCAGAACACCTCCTGGAACACAAATGATGTGATAAAGAGCGCTAGTTGTTGGGCAAGGCAATATACGGCACGAATGGAGCTTAATAAAAGGAACAATCACAATCTAAATCTTGGAATTTCTTTGGAAAATAAGTGGATTTATTTATCCACAGACGGAGTTGTAGCTAGGGACACCAGTTTTGGTGCTGCCGGGGGCGGGGTTAGAGATAGCGAAGAAAATTAGATTATGGGATTCACGATAGTGAAGGAAATTGGATTATGGGATTCACTCAGTTTTTAGAAGCTTGCTCTCCTTTTGAAGCTGAAGTTTGGGGAATTCTTGATGGAATTCTCATTTTGCTGAATAAGGGATACAGGCACATAATGATTTGTATCGATAATCTTGATGTAACACCCCTTAACCCCAAACCGTTGCTGGAACAGGATTACGAGGCATTACCGGACGTATCAGACAACTTACGAGTGATTCATAAATAAAATAATATTCAAAGTATAATTTAATAATTAATCCCTATATTGAACTCTCAAAGCCTAAATATGTATTAAAGTGGTTCGAGACTTATTCGTGTAATCTAATAATTTTTTTTATAAAAATTTTGGCAGCATTTCTGCTTATTTTTACATAAAACCCCCTGCAGTTTCAAATCAAAATAAATCATACCAATGTTCAACCAAAGATTTTACACATCAAACACTTCTAATCAAGCTCATAACATTGGTTTAATACTTTGATCAAATATCATAACAAATAAAGAAATAATTTATAACTTCATTCTTTATCCAATTTAGTACCAAATTTTACCATTTATATAACTAGTACTTCATTCATCATTCAAAACATTTTAACCATTATTTACAACTCAAAATCATATAACATAATTACGTAATTCACATACTTTCAGCTAGTACATGCCACTTAATATAAAGGAAGAGATACGTCACCAAAATCTTCGTGTTAGAGTCGGGATCGTTCTGGATGCTGGATCGGATCTGAAATTCTAATGACCTGCGCACGGAAACAACCGTACGCTGAGTATTTTATACTCAGTGGTATTACTATAAATCAAACTATTTAACATTAATAATTTATAAACATCAATCATAAGCTTATAAATCATTTAAACTAATTATATATAATTGAATACCACTTCATAAATCTTTCACATACTGATTCAATTCATAATTTATCTTGTGCATTCTTTCTCGTATTTTCAATAGTGCCAGGACAATCAATCTCATTTTCAAATTTTCATTTCAATTGTTTACCCTATTAACAAGGCTCGGACTCTGACAGATACGCGGATTCTACCCAAACACACCAGAATATCCAACCCAAACACACAAAAATAATGAAATTCTCCGTAACACACCAGTATAATATAGCCTCCCAAACACACCAGTATATCATATCCTCCCAAACACACCAGTATATCATATCCTCCCAAACACACCAGTAAGGCATGAAATGCCTCTTCAGATAAACCGAAGCATATAATAACAGAATCATCTCCTCGGCTGAGCTACAAATCTGCTCATCGCATCACAAATCCAATGGCATGCCATTTGTATCAAATCTAGTTCGACAAGTTAATAGGGTATTATTTTTACTTTTCCAATTTCACTGTCATTTCCACAAAAATTTCCAATACTCAATCAATTCAACATCTATTACTTTAATTCATATATAAATAAATTTTCTCACATACTCATGTTTAATTTCAAATATAATACTTACCTTATCTTAATTATTCCATATCCATAAATTCAATATACATTTAATAAATAGTTTGAGTTATAGTAATACAAACCCGGAATACGCGTTCACTCCTCGACGATCTTTTCTTTTCCTTTCGATACCGATGCCTCTTTTTCCTTGTTAGCTACGAAAATAATAATAATTTATAATCATCAATATAACACAATTCAATTTAATTCATGAGCCTAAACATGCAAACTTAATCATTTTTAAGATATATATAATTTCACCGTTAAGCTGTCTATTTGAGTTACTGTTACTAAATTATTTATATCTTGAGCTACGAAACTCTAAATTAATATCCGTAAATTTTCCTTGAAACTAGACTCATATATCTTCTCACCATAAAATTTTCATAATTTTTGGTCTAGCCAATTAGTACAGTTTATTCATTAAATTCTCCCCTGTTACTCCATTCGACAATTCTGACCTCTCTCTACTAAAAATCAATTATCTCATTATACAGAACTCGAATAAGGTTCATTTTATTTATTTTGAAACTAGATTCATTAAGGAGTTCACACATATAAATTACACTCCATAATAATTTTTTTACAATTTTTAATGATTTTTCAAATTCAAAACAGAGTATTTCGAAATCACCCTGAACCAGTCTTACTAAATTTCAAATATCTCTTGATTCATAAATTCATTACTTACACTGTTTTTACTATAAGAAACTAGACTCAATAAGCTTTAATTTCATATCTTATTCATCCTCTAATTCAATTCCTACAATTTTTAGTGAATTTTCAAAGACAGACCATTGCTACTTCCCAAAACTATTTTGATGTAAAATGCTAATAACCAAATTTATAACACCAATTCACACCTTATTTCTATTCAATTTCCATCTAAATATTCATATAACTATCAAATTTTCATCATTTTTTCCATAATTCCAAATTTCTTTCAATTTAATCCCTAAAACTCAAAACTTATGGCTTGTTTTACAATTAAGTCCCTAATTCAATTCAAATTCATAATTCTATCAAATTAATCCCTAATTTCATCATTTCTTCAACATAAACCCTAATCAAACCTCCATTAATTTTCAATATTTTCTCATGAATTCAAGAAAATCTTTCTTTAAAACTTCAAAAATACCAAAATTAGAAAGGAAAGGGCTTAATTAACTTACCAAATTAACCTTCAAGCTTCACTTCTCCAAATTTCCCTTTTTTTTTCTTTTCTTTCTTTCTTCTTCCCCACTTTCACGTTTCTATTCTGTTTCTTTCTATTCCTTTGTTTCTTTTATTTCTTTATTAATTCATTTAATATAAATATCTAATTAAATCTAATTATTTACACACATTTGTACACATACATATACACACACATGTCACCAATTATTATCATACACTTGTCTCCATTCATTTATTAAATAAATTACAATATTTAAATAGTTAAATAATTAGATATTTACTTAATTAAAATCAAATAATTAAATAATTAAAATTACTTAAATTCTAAGTAAATACACACATAAAATACAATTGGACCAATAGTACACATACACATGTATTTATTTCTCTCTTATACACATGTCACTTTTATGGTTTAATTACTAATTTAATCCCTTAACAATTTTCTATTCTATAATTAAACTTTTACACTTTATTCAATTTAGTCTTATCTACTAATTGTTTCTAATTTAAACTAGTTTCACCTAATTAAAAACCTATTTAGACACACAACTAGAGTCATAATTATTCCTAATAATTATTTAAGGATTTGATTTACTAAGACGGAGGCCCGATAATACACTTTTCTGGTGCCCACGGATTTTGGGTCATTACACTTGAAGTCGTTCAAACCTTGTCTGGTTTGAATATGGAAGACTCCGAAATCTATATTCTTCGAAGAATCCAACGTACCATGAAGGCGGAAGGGGTTTGGAAGATTAAGCACATCTCAAGGAATCGTAACTCGGTGGCTGACTGCCTTGCCAAACTCAATCTGACTTGGAATTCAAGTTTGCAAGTTTTCAATGAACCTCCAACAGACATAATTAAATTGTTACAGAATGATAAGGCCAATAGTTGGCCTATGTAACTGAATCTTTCAGTTTTCTTTTTACCAAAAAAAAGAGATAGAAGAATGCAAAGAAGGCATACTAGAAACCCCCATTTAATCCATCTTTATGAAGTAGTCCATTTGATTTCAACTATTTTGATCTTAATAATAGTTTTTTCAGTCAAATGAAAAAAAATTAAAAAAAAAAGAAGAGACTGAAGAAAAATTAAAAAGATGAGATAAACAATTTTTTTAGTTAAGGTTTAGGTTAAAATTTTTTAATTAATTATATTTTTAATTAAAAATTTATTTTCATCCCATTTAAAAATCTAAGTCAGCATCTAAAATCTAGTTGGACTGCCACGTAGGATTACCATTAGAAAGATAACGGAACCTAACGGTAGAGTGATCACTTCGTAACAAAATAGTAACATAAGTGACTAAAATGTAACATTTCAAACATAAATAACTAAAATGTAACCTGAGGCAGACAAAAGTGACTATTTTTATAGATTACCATAAATATAATGTGTAAATAAAATTAACATGAGTAAAGTAGGAATAAAATTGAGATATTAAAATAAAAATTATTATGAAATAAACCAATTCATTAATCAAATTATTTTTTTTAAACCTCTGTAGGTTTCATTTAGGCTTTTAAATGTTTTTCCTCAACTTTATTTTTAATTTTTAAATATCATTTGAAATAAAAATAATTATAAAATTTTAAAAATTGTATCAAAAAATGGTTTTTTTTTTTTTTATTTTTTTACTTAACTTAGCGAGGAAGGATCAACTTTATTTTTGCAGTGGATGTACAGTGTAAAGTAGTACTCTGCCTACAAGTTTCTAAGGGTAATTTACTCAAAAAACAATAGCTTTACTCATAATTCAAAAACGGTGAAACACCGATATGCTTGCTTCAGGATCTTCTTCTTCTTCTGCTACTGCTGCTGATATGATCCAAGCAAGGACATACGATGTTTTCATTAGCTTCAGAGGCCCGGATACCCGTGATGGTTTCGTGAGTCATCTGTATAAAGATTTGTCTCGAAAGAATATCGAAACTTTTAAAGACGATGAGGAGCTTCGAAAAGGAGATGAAATTTCAGGGGCACTGTTGACGGCCATTCAAGGATCCAGGGTTTCAGTCATTGTTTTCTCCAAAGACTACGCTTCTTCCAAATGGTGCTTGGCTGAGCTGGTCAAGATCATGGAATGCAACAAATGGGTTGTTCCTGTATTTTACGGTGTAGACCCAAGAGATGTACGGAACCAAACAGGGAGTTTTGCAGATGCATTTGCAAAGCATGAAGAAAATTTCAAGCATGAGCTTGAAAAGGTGAAAACCTGGAGAAGTGCTTTGACTGCAGCTGGCAAATTATCCGGTTGGGATTCACAAGTCACTCGGTAATTGCATCTCCTTTTCATTACAGTTAATCCTTTTTTTCTTTATATTATATATATTGATTTGGGAGCAGAGAGATTCAGACTAACTCCTTTTTTTTTTTAATCAATGATTCATTTTATACTTTGAGAATAACTACTTATTTTCAAAGGAAAAAGTGTACTCTTGAGAATATAGAAAAGCTGAAATTATAATTTGTTTCTTTATTTAATATATAGGCCCGAGTCAAGACTCATAGATGAAATTGTCAACGACATATTGAAGAAACTGAATCGTGGAACCTCAAATGCTTATTTAAAGGGTTTAGTTGGAATTGAGAGGCGGATGGAGCAAGTTATGTCACTAATTCAAGTTGGATTTCCAGATGTGCGATGGTTAGGTATTTGGGGCATGGGAGGTACTGGCAAAACTACACTTGCCGAAGCCATTTTTCACCATATTGCAAATGGATTCCAAAGCTGCTACTTTCTTGCAAACGTGAGAGAATCGGAAGAACATGGAAGATTATTCCAATTGCGTCAGGAATTTCTTTCAACCATAATGGAAGATAAAATTTTAAATATTTCAACTCCCACAGTCGGAGCAGGCTTTCTTAAGGACAGGCTTTCTAGAAAAATGGTTTTGATAGTTTGTGATGATGTGTCAAACTCAAGCCAACTTGAGTTTTTGTTCAAAGGGATTAATCAGCTTTGTCCTGGAAGTCGAGTCATCGTTACAACTAGAAATAAGCAAGTGCTTATTCAGAATGACATTCATCTCATTTATGAAATGGAGAAATTAGATGAATATGAATCTTTTCAGCTCTTCTGTCAACGTGCCTTCAAAAGCAATTATGCCACGGGATATCGGTTGGAGCTATCAAAGAAGGTTTTAAGTGTTGCTGATGGAAACCCCTTGGCTATAAAAGTTGTTGGATCCTCTCTTTATGGAAAGGACAAAACCTACCAGGAAAGCACAGTAAAGAAACTAAAGCAGGTTCCTAATCCTGACATTCATAAATTGTTGATATGCAGTTTTGATGCACTAGATTGTGAAGAGAAGGATATATTTCTTGACATTGCTTGTTTCTTTAAAGGGGAGAACCGAGACTATGTAACAAGGATTATGGATGCTTGTTATGTCTCTGCACATTCAGGAATTGAGAACCTCATCGATAGATCTCTTATATATGTTTCACAAAATCAAATAGCAATGCATGATTTATTGCAGCAAATGGGTTGGAATGTCGTTTGCAAGGAATCACCTTTAGAGCCTAAAAGACGCAGTAGATTATGGATTCCAAATGACATCTACGATGTACTAATTGAAAACACTGTAAGGGTCTTGTTCATTTTCTTGACTTACGTTACTATCACTTTTCATTTTATTTGAGCATGTCCATGTTCGACCGTCATATTTGACACATTAGAAGACATAATTTTATAGGATATTTATACATATCTGGAGTTCAAATAATATAGTTCTTATTTTTGATATATTTTTACTCGTTAATCTGATATACTACTTTTGATTTAGGGGACAAAAACACTCAAAAGCATGCTACTTGACATGTCCAGAATTTCAGAGTTGGAATTAAAACCAAAAGCATTTGTGAAGATGCGAAAACTTAAGTTCCTCAAATTCTATCATTCTTGCGGAACAAATTCCAAAATCTTACTTCCTCGTGGGCTTTTATCACTTCCTGAAGAGCTAAGGTACCTCTGTTGGGAGGGGTACCCTTTGAAAACTTTGCCCACCAAATTTCATCCAAGGAACCTAGTTGAACTGGATATGAGTTATAGCCATGTTGAAAAACTATGGGAGGGAAAACAGGTACTTATATATATATATATATATATATATATCAATCTGTGCCTCATTCTTTATGATGTTTTTGTAGATTCATTCAAGCATGTTTGGAGCTATTTCATTGTTGTTTTTTGATTCTATAAAGTTGTCTCTACATATCAATCTATGCCTTTGTTTTGTTTTCATGATAACATAGGAAGAAAATCATTTCCTATACGGCTAGTGTTTGTTTATAGTTTTTTTGGTTCTTTTTATAGGGAAAAGAAAATTACAAACAAACATTGTATTCCTAAGTCATTAGAGTTTTATTTTTAAAAGAAATCTAATTTAGTTAAGTTATTGTTGATCTAAGATTTAATTGTGCTTGATTTTTTAAGCAACCCAATGAACGAACTTATTTAAACAATATTGTCTGAATAATAATATATTTAAAAGTGACATAATTATTCGTTTAATATCTTTTGATTAAATATAATTATTTAAACAATATTGTTTGAGTAGTTAATACTTCTTTTTCCATAACCAAAAGGATATAACTTTTGATTAATTACACCATTTCATTTATAGTTATTAAAACACTGTAAATATTGTTGAAATTGTTCCAACAAATTTTATTATCTTAATACTTGGCTCGGGTAATTTTTAAGTCATTCTTTATTTTAAATATTTATTTTTAATTTTTATAAGTATTGGAAAAATTAATTGCAACTTAAAAAAAAAAATCTTGAGTTAAAAGCTAAACACACACTACAACTTTGAAGTTTGATAAAATAAAATAAAAACTTAATTTAACTTAAACCAAATTTTGAGCCATGAGTTCGAGCCAGCTCTAACTTCTTAGTTCTTGAACTCAATTACCCCTTGTATATACCATTAGGAATATAGTTTAGTCTTTTTTGCACTTTGTTGATATTTTGGTAACATCTGCTTTATTATAGTTATTCAATGTACACATATTCATCCAACAATATGTTGTGATGCATGCAGGATTTAGTAAACTTGAAGGTGATGACTCTCAACCATTCCGAAAACCTTCTAAAAATCCCAGACCTCTCACGTGCCACAAATCTTGAAAACATGAACCTTGTAAACTGTACAAAATTGCTTGAGCTTCCTTCATCCCTTCAACATCTTGAGAAGCTAACTCATTTGAATTTGAGAATGTGCCAAAATCTTAGCTTTCTGCCTAGCTTGTATAAAGCGACATCCCTCACCACCCTTATTCTGAGTGACTGCTCCATTCTCTTTAGCTTTCCAGAGGTTTCATCGAATCTAAGAGAGCTACATTTAGAAGGAACAGCAATTGAACAAGTACCTTCATCAATGGAGTCTCTTTCCCAACTCGTTTTACTGTCTATGGAAGATTGTGTAAGGCTGAATAACTTTCCAACTGCAATTTGTAGTCTAAGATCCCTGGAAGTTTTTTCGCTCAATGGCAGCCCTAATATCACAACATTTCCGGAGATTTCAGGAAATATAACAGAGTTAAATTTAGGAGGAACTGCAATTGAAGAAGTTCCTTCGTCGATCGAATGTTTCTCTAATCTTCGTGTACTCAACCTAGCTTGTTGTAGGAGGCTTAAAGGTGTCTCCACAAGTATTCATAAATTGAAATCTCTAAAGACATTCTATCTTGAAAATTGCTCAAGATTGGAGATTTTCCCAGAAATCTTGGACACCATGGAAAGATTAAGATATCTTGACTTAAGTGGAACGGCTCTTAAGAAATTATCATCCTCAATGAAGAATCTTATTGGTCTTGTGGAATTGAGACTGAACAATTGTGAACGCCTTGCTTGCCTTCCTGACAACTTTTATAAATTGAAATCTCTTAAGTTTCTTTATCTCTATGGATGTTCAAATCTAGTCACATGGCCTGATAACTTGTTTTCTGCCATTGGAGGAGCTTCTTTAACACAGATGCAGAGAGATCTCCATGGGTTATCCTCATTAGAAAATTTAGATCTAACTGGAAGCAATCTTGAGAACTTACCGGCAAGCATTAAACAACTTCCTAGGTTGAAGCACTTAATCTTGAGGAAATGCAAGAGACTGAAATCATTACCTGAGCTTCCACCAAACCTGAAACATTTAGATGCACATGACTGCACTTCACTAGAGGAAGTCTCAAGCATTAAAAAGCTTTTTGAGCAAGCAGTGCTTTGTAAGGATAGACCATATGGATTCTTGGAGTGGATATTTAGCAATTGCTTCCAACTGGATCAGAAAGCTGTACGAAATACTAGAACACCAAAGTTGCAGATGCTATTTGGACATATGGTGACTTTACTAAAAGATTATCATCAGGTCAGCTTCTTCTTCTTCTTCTTCATATATCTTAAATGTGGCAACTGGTTTATATGCTGAATAATCGATCATGTTTCTAATCATTGTAACTGAACAGGAATTCCCTAAAATAAACAAGGTGATTACATGTGTCCCTGGAAGTGAGATCCCGGAATGGTTTGATTTCAAAAGCTCAGGATCTTCCATAAACATCCAATTGCCTTCAGAGTGGTACTACAATAGCAGCAAAAACTTTCCAACTTTCGTTGTTTCCACTGTTGTTTCTTTCCAAAACTATTCTGGCGACAGAGAAATTCTCATTAGGTGTGAATGTCGTCTAAAATCCCGTAATGGCGACTGTCATAACCTTAGTTGTTCTTTCTTAGCTTGGACGAAACGAATCCCTGGAAGCGAATTGATTGGGTCGGATCACTTGTTCCTCTTATATAAAACCTGTTTCTGTGACGAGGATGATGAAGTTAGGTGGTTTGTTGAAACTCAGGCATCAAACAAGCGTAAGTATAATGAGGCCTGGTTTAAATTCTACCCTCTCGTTTTCAATGGGGATTGGTCTCAAAACATTTGTTGTGAGGTAAAGCATTGTGGAGTTCATATATCATTTGCAAAGGAGGAGGCAGGGGTGCGACCATCTAAAATAAGGAAGTTCTAAATTCTTAAGATTCATATTTGATATTGTATTTGAAGTAATAAAGGAAAAGATATTTTATAAATTGAATTTGATTTAGAGTTTTGAATCTCCAAAAAAAAAAAGGACAATTGTTAGTCTCTTCCTTAGTACAGAGTGGATCTGGGTTTGTTGCAAGCTCCAAGTGTATGGGCCCAGTTGTAAGCTTCAATGGTATGGTTTGATTTTCAAGACCCAAAAATGCAAACTATGAGGGTGTTGAAGTTGACACTTGAGTTGTTTTCTGATATTTTTAAGTTGATGAAAGAAACTTTTATAGATAGCGAGAAGCTTCCAAGAGCTCCAAATGAATGTTTGTAACTTAAATTACGATCAAAATACTGAAACTACACCAAGTTAAAAGTTTAAATCGTAAAAACATTTCATAAATAATCTTTAAATTATTTTTTTACCTTCTTTTATATAATATAAATTATTTTATTTGATACAATATAAAAATTTATATAAATATGACACTAATAAATATAATGTGTAAATAAAATTAACACTAGCAAAGTAAGAATAAAATTAAAAAGGAATCGACATATTAAAATAAAAATTATTATAAAATAAATCAATTCATTAATTAAAATGTATTTTTTTTTTAAATTCTATAAGTTTGATTTAGGTTTTTTAATTTTTTTCTCTATTTTTAATGTTATATATCATTTGAAATAAAAATAATATAAAATTTTAAAAATTATATCAACTTGTTTTTTTACTTAAACTTGCGAGGAAGGGTTAAAACAATAGAATTAACTGGTTTCCAAAGACTAAGCTGTCAATTTGTTGGAGGCTCTTAAAAGTCGTACTATTATTTTCAATGTCTATGGTCCCACACGCTTTCGCAGTTGATGTAAGCTTCTAAGCTCATAATACTATAATCTTTTATCAAGTCCGGTGGAACACTAATTTGCTTCTTTCAGCATCGTCTTCTTCTTCTGCCGCTGCTGATATGATCAAAGCAAGGACATAAAATATTTTCCTTAGCTTCAGAGGCCAGGATACTCGTGATGATTTCGTGAGTCATTTATATAAACATTTGTGTCGAAAGAATATCGGAACTATTATAGACAGCGAAAGCTTCCGAGAGGAGATGAACAAACGCACTGTTGACGACCATTGAAGGATCGAGGGTTTCAATAATTGTTTTCTTCAAAGACTACGCTTCTTCCAAATGGTGTGTTGAGTATGACTTATATTCCAGTCAAATTTAAGAAATAATCTTCTAATTAAACTCTGTTTATTTGTTTCAATTAAACTCTGATTAGTCTAGATTATTTTATTATTATTTTACTTATAAATTTAACTTATAAATAGACTATTTTATAATCTTAGAAAATACACTCATTACAAATTAGAACTCATAACACTTTTATAGAATTCTGTGTTTACGTTTTGAGAGTTCTTTATTTTTCAGTTTTTTCAAGGTTTAGTATTTATCTTCATCTTTTGTACTCTTCTTTTTTTGTCATTATAGTAAATTTATTTTTACCCGTAATTTTTTTACCCTCTTTGGAGGGAATTTTTCACATTAAATTTGTGTGTTTAATTTCTAAATTTATTCTGCTATTTTTACTTGTTCATTGCTTAATTAGGTCGATCCCTAACAAGTGGTATTAGAGTTAGTTCAATTTTCATAGATCAATCCGTTCAAAGATGGCAACAATAAGGTTTGAAATTGAGAAGTTCGATGGTGCCACAAATTTCAATTTGTGGCAAGTTCGGATGATGACAATTCTAGTTCAACTTGGCATGAAAAAGATTATTACCGGGAAAAAGCTTAAGAATCTAAATCAAACAGAATAGGAAGAGCTTAATGAAAATGCCTTGTCTGCAATCCAGTTGCTTCTCCCGGATATGGTATTACAGGAGGTATTGATGGAGAAAACCTCATCTATATTGTGGAAAAGGTTAGAAACTCTTTATGCAACTAAGTTTTTGGCTAAGTATTTAGTGTTGAAACAACATCTATTAACGTTTCGCATGAACAAAGGTGAGTTTCTTAGAGATCACATCAGTCAATTCATCATTCTTTTAATGATTTAAATAATGTTGAGGTTCAGATTGACGATGAAGATCAAACTATACTATTATTGCTCTCTTTAGTCCATTCAAACAAGTCTTCCACTGAAGCCCTGATTTATGGCAGAGACAAACTCTCATTCGAATAGTAAGGCAGACAGGCAAGTGATCGTGATCTTGTGTGATGTTGATGAAGTAATAAAACTGATCGTACTTGGAAACTAACTATTATCACGAGAAAAGGCAAGCACACCTATCGTAGAGTAGTATAGTTTAGTGGCAAGACCGGAATATTGAATACAAGGAACCAAAATTACTAGTAATTACTTTCTTCCTATTATCTAACCTAAAAATAAAAAGGATTTTGTTTTTAACTAAAATCTAACTAAACTAAGGACGTGAAACAGAATAAATTTGGGGAAAATATTTTTGGAGAAAACTGATTAATAAAGACAATACCCAAGGAAGAATCCACCTAGACTTCGCTTGTTATCTAACTCTGAACCAGATGATTTCTTCATTTGACTTGATTCGTAGAGATCTCTAAATTATGTTAATATCTCTGTTGAGATTAAAAACAACTAACCCTAGGTTGATTAATCGAAATTTCTTTCTAATTAAAACCCCTAGTGTCGCATTAACTCGATTTATGGATCCCTTATTAGATTTGACTCTAATCTGGTAGATTTTCATCGTCATATGTCTAGGATTGCGATCAACTCCGCTTAATTGTGTTGGATCTACTCTTAAACAGGGACTTTTGCTCCTCTGCATAAGCATATTCGACTTAAATTAATATCCCGAAAATATCAATTCAAGAATTAAAAACACAATTAAGAACAAGTCAAATATTTATCATATAGTTCAGATAACAATAACAAGACTGTCTTAGGTTTCATCCCATTCAGGTATTTGGGGATTTAGTTCATGTTATAAAAAGAGTAAATCTCAGAATAAGGAAAATAACAAAGCATTAAGAAAACCCAAAAAACTCCTGAAAGGATTGAAGGGAGATCCTCAGCCTTGATGAAGATCCTAGCTTCTGAGATGGATCAACCGGATCTCCTAGAGTAATTCCCTGCTTCTACTCTGTATCCTCGTACCTCTTGTACCGCACACCCTTTTAGTCACCTCTTAGGGTCTTTATATAGAGTTTGGAGTGTCTTTCTTAGCCCTTACGAAGCCTTTTCTGAGTGAAATTGAAACAGGTCATAACAGGGACACGCCTGTGTGGCACGCCGGTGTGAGTCGGGGTAGGGTCGTGTTCAATCCTGTTAAGGTGGCACGGCCGTATGGTTCATCCGTGTGACGAACTCCAGGCCGTGTTGTTTCCTTGTTTTGACCCATTTTCTCCGTTTTCAGCCCGTTTCTCGTTCTTTTTACTTTCCTATGCTCATTTAAGTATAAAACATGAAATTAAAGGATTAATAGCATTAAATTCAACAAATCAAGGGATAATTCATCTAAAATTATGCTAAGCATGGGGTAAAAATATGTATAAATTATGGTTTATCAGCAAGCTTCCGTTTTGATAGCATCAAATAAGCGAGACAAAACGTGCCACTATTGTGAGAAGTTAGGTTACGTCAAAGCAGATTATTATAAACTACGAAATAAAGGGCTATTGAGAGTAACGAAGAAGATGTAGCTGATGCTAATTTAGCTGATGAAAACGATGATAATTTTTTATTAGTGTCAACGAGCAATAACTCCAAGCTTACGTCTGAGTGAATCCTAGATTCGGGATATTCTTTCCACATGTGTCCCAATAAAGAATGGTTCTCCACATATAGTTCGGTTGAAGATGGAGTTGTGCGCATTGTAAACGATTCATCCAGTAAGGTAATTGGTATTGATATTGTTAAATTAGGATGCATGATAGGACAATTAGAGCACTCGCAAATGTCAAGTATATACCTGATTTACAAAAAAATCTCATCTCCTTAAGTATTTTAGACTCGAAAGGCTACAGAATCAACATTGAGTCGAGTGACATTAAGGTCTCTCGTGGGGGATTTTGTTTTGTTGAAAGGTAAAATGATCGACAATCGTTATATTCTAGAAGGTTCTATAATGATCAGTGAAATAAAACATACCTCGCTTGTTACGGAGTCGAAGTCAACTCGTTTGGAGCGGAAGCAACTTGGTCATAGGAGGGAAAAATGTATGACCGTTTCGTTGAAGAGAGGTTCTTTTTTGGATGCAGGTTTTGAAAAGTTAGAGTACTATGATTGTGAAAATCAGACCTGAGTTAGTTTTGATTTGGCAGTGTACAAGTCGAAGGCTAGAGGACTTCTAGTTTCTAAGCACAGTGTTGACTCAATTAATTTTTTACATAACTTAAGATAGTGATAATACTCTAGAATGATATATTTTTATGCATTAATTACATATTTATTTTGAGTATGATCCAACTAATTTGAGCTATTTATGATTTTTTTTATCTTGTAGAGACTAAATTGAAGGTAAAAAGAAATTTAGGGGAAAAAAGAGTTAACTTTAAGATAAAATAGGCTAGCATGCGAAACAGAAAAGAAGTGGTGCCAAAATTGCAAGCGTAGAAGACATGAGTACTAGAAGTGTAAAGAAGAGATTTTATAAACACAAGACTCTATTTTAATTTTAATTATATTAGGATAATTGTTAAAGTTTATTATTTAGATTTTATTTTAGCTTTTATCTCTGTTTATCTTTAATTATCTTTATTTATTTGTATTTATCTTGTAGAATTTAATTAGGATTAGACTAGGTTTCTTAGTACTATAAATAGGGGATAGAGTGGCACAAATTTCATATTATCTTTTCTAAAAACACTCCATCTCCCAAAAGTTTGGCCTTGTTCTTTTCATTCAATAAAAATTCCATTTCCATTACATTTATTTCTTTTTCCCCAAAAAACATGAGCCACTAAGTTTATCTAGCAAAAGGTTGTTGAAAATCCCCAAAAAGGGTTCATGAGGCTTAGAATTCGCATTTAGCTTCTCAATGAGTATTCATCACTTCTTCGCATTACGGGGCTGACGCTTCCGTCATTGTCGCTTCAAAAATGATCTTTTCAACTTGTGCAAGGAACGGTCGCTTTGTATATTTTGGAAAGGTTGTACAGTCGGTTTGTTAGCTTACTACATTAGTGGTTGTCAAGCCCAAGAGATAAAATGGCGTGGGATTCGCCATTAAGAAGTGATGATCTAGTATAAGACGGTCCTATAAAAGTGACGGTTGGATAGAGTTAAGTTCCTCTAAATTGTAAGTCTAAAACCTAAGTAGAGCTGGTGGTCGTAGGCATCCTCTCCCACTATAACTGGCTTATTCTGTTCGAGAAGGATCACCTGAAATCTGAAGATTGAACTCAAGGAGGATCGAGACAACCGGAGGCTGGAATCTCTCAATAAGAATAACCCTCTTTTCTCAAACTCTATTTACTTTTATAATTTCAATTTTAATTTCCAAAATTTCAATTAAATCAACTTTTAATTCTGTTTTTTTTAGGTGCACAGGTTTTCTTGGGCACGGTTTTGTCCGGGATCTCATGGAACAAAACATTATGCAAATCCAGTCCATGGAGATTTGACCCTACTTCCCTTATACTATTCTTTTCATTATTTTATATGGATAAGATATATTTGGTGCTCTCAACGATGCATCAGATAGGCTCCTGGTGAGTTTTGGCAAAGATGACATTGTGGAAATATAAGTTAAGGTAGAGATTTGTTGAGTATGACTCCTTGTCAGTCAAATGTGAGAAATAATCTTCCAATTAAACTCTATTTATTTTGTTTCAATAAAACTCTGATTAGTTTAAATTATTTTATTATTATTTTACTTATAAATTTAGCCTATAAATAGGCTCTTTACAACATTAGAAAATACACCCATTAGAGATTAGAACTCATAATGCTCTTAGAGAATTTTTGTGTTTACGTTTTGAAGGTTCTTTGTTTTCCCTTTTTTTGGGTTTAGTATTTATCTCTATCTTTTGTATTCTTTGTTCTTTTGTCATTATAGTAAAATTATATTTACCCATGTTTTTTTATCTTTTTTGGAGGGATTTTTCCACCTTAAATTTGTGTGTTCAATTTCTTCCGATATTTTTACTTATTCGTTGCTTAAAAGGATCAATCCCAACATGGTACTTGGATGAGCTAATCAAGATCATGGATTGCAACAAATGTGTTGTTGCTGTATTTTACGGTGTATACCCCTCGTATGTACGGAAACAAAGAGGGAATTTTGCAGATGCATTTGCAAAGCATGAAGAAAATTTCAAGCATGAGCTTGAAAAGGTGAAAACTTGGAGAGGTGTTTTGACTGCAGTTGGCAAATTATCCGGTTGGGATTCACAAGTCACTCGGTAATTGCAACTCTTTTTCATTAAAATCAACCCTTTTTTCTCTTTATATTCTTTATATATATTGATTTGGAAATAGAGAGATTCAGACTAACTCCTTTTTTTTTTAAGCAGTGGTTCATTCTTTTTGCCGTAAATTGAAGAAACATACTTTTGCAGACATAAACACATTGTAGAAAAGAATACTAAGAATTTGAGTAACATGTGAAACATTTACATTGAACAATGTTTTTGTTTGCCTTTTTATATTTTTTTTCTTAACATAAACTTCATGACCCCTGCATACGATCCTCTCATAATCTTCTAGTTAAACTCTGTTTATTTGTTTCAATCAAACACTGTTTAGTTAGATTATTTTATTATTATTTTACCTATGAATTTAGCGTATAAATAGGCTCTTTTACAACTTTAAAATATACACTCCATTAGAAATTATAACTCATAACACATTTAGAGAATTTTGTATTTACGTTTTGAGGGTTCTTTGTTTTCGAGTTTTCGGGGTTTAGTTTTTATCTCCATCTTTTGTACTCTTCATTCTTTTGCCATTATAGTAAAATTATCTTTGCGCGTGATTTTTTATCCTCTTTGGAGGGGTTTTTCCACGTTAAATTTGTGTGTTCAATTTCTCAAATTATTCCGCTATTTATTTTTACTTGTTGCTTAATTGGGTTTGTAGCGACGAAAAATTTTAGCTTAGGTCGCTAATTGTGGCGATCTTAAATCTTGAAAACGAGTTTTGATTTTTGTTAAAGCAAAGGAGTCGCCACCGATCTTTTCTTCTAGGTGCGATCGGACACCTGATAAAACCTCAAATTTCGGGTAAAAGGCCAAGTTTAGGTCCGCGTTAAAGTTTAGAGAAAAATAGGGTCCGGGAGTCGGTTACGCGCGGGGAAGGTATTAGCACCCCCGCGATGCCCAAAAATTGGTATCTTTTCAAACGTGCGTTGTCTTAATATTCGAAAGTACAAGTTCAATTTAAAATTTAGTTGTGATCCGATCAAAGTACGAGCATTTATGGTTTTCTTTGAAAAGGATATCCCGTTTTTAATACGAGCCATTCGTGATTCACCCAACATAGCGATGAAATCACTGGCATAATGTTAAAATCGGCACATTGCCTTATTTTTTAAAACATGAAAAGGTTATAGAAAAGCAACGTCGATGTAGAAGGCAAAATATGAACTAATGTGCTAGAATCAGAAGCAAATAATGATAACGGTGAAGGATACATGAAACGAATAACATATAAAACCTTAACGATGCATACGTGATGCAGATAAGAAAGAATAGTAAACATATATATAAAACATACAATGCTAGGTTTAATTAGAAGCATATATACATATAATAAGTACTATTAAAAAGTAACATAAAAAAGACTAACAATAATGGTATGTACAAATATACATAATATATAGAAAAGAAATGATACACGTATATAAAGATATAACATTAAAAATGTAATACAAGGATATATATATATATATATATAATAGTATTAAGAATAAACACATAAAGTAATATATACAAAAAATAAGTAATGAAATAATATGTGTATATAAAAAAAATAATGATAATAATAATGAAGTTTGTACGGGAGTATGTATATATATATATAAGAAAATAGAATAATAAAACTACGTGAAATAAAATATTTATGAAAATATACACGATAAAAATATCGAAACTACAGGTAAAACATACATACATGCATAATGCTGATGTTAAACCTAATAAAAACATAACACTTATATTACAAAAATAATAATACTGAAAAACAACCATAAATATATAAACACATACCTATACGTATTTAAGAAACAAATAAATAATGGTAATATTAAAACAGGTACGTAAAATATATATATATATATATGGGTTAATAATAATAATAGCAAAAGATTAATAAACAATAAATTTAATGATGATGAAAATAATAAAACGTAATAGTAATAACGTAAAATGATAGAAATAATAAAAAGTATAACGAATAACACTAAATAAAATATAATAATAATAATAACAAAACAAATAGAGTTTTAAAACAAATGCAAATAATAAAATACTATACTATATATATGTGTATATAAATATAATAATACTAACAATAATAATATAATAATATATAATGGTAACAATAAGATAAAATAATGACAATAATAATATAATAATCAATATAACAATAAAAGGAGACAAAAGGACGAAATTAGAAGCAAATTTAAAGTTTTGGGCCAGATTTTAAAACCAAAACAAGTCACAGGGACCTATTAGAACACGGGTAAAATATAGGGGGGCTTAAACAGCAATTCACCCGAAATCCTAAAACGCACAGCTGCACTGAGGATCGAATTGCAAACAAAAACGAACCAACGGGCCAAATTGAAATGCATAAAACTAAATTGTAAGACATTAAAAATGCGGAAGGACCGATCGCATAAATATCCCCTGATGACGTCATAGCACGCGGACTTTAGGCGGTTTGGGTCGGGTCGACCCGACCCGAGTTCAAAGTATAAAAGGCAAAATTTTTTGTTTTTGCCTCATTTGCAACGGTGAAAAGAAAAAAAAAAGGGAAGGGAGAGAGAAGAGGGAGAGGGAAGGAAGAGGGGAGGCATCCGGGCTCGGGGCCGGTCACCGTCCGGTCGTACGCCGCCGTCGCCGGCGTTCCGGCCACCGTTCCGGTGGCCGAAAAAAGGTGAAATTTCTAATTTTTTCTCTCTTTTTTTTTATAATTATTTTATAAGTTATTATTGTTAATATTATTATTTTCTATGTATATGTATAAAAAACAGATTTAAAAAAATTCACCTCTGTCAGATTGGCTTCGATGTTGCTTTGATACTCTGCCTGTTGGATTTCTATTTCTCCCTGTTTATTTTGAATTCCTACTTAATATTGTACTCTGAAAAATATCGAGTATCGTATTAAAAACTGCCGAGAGTTTTACATTGTTTTCATTGGCTTTATATAGCCCCTTGTTTACAAATTGCCTTTTTTACTATCATTGCTGCTGTCCTTTCTATTTAATTGTTTGCAGGTGAAGGGCGGTGGCACAGTGAGGTGACAAGGGCGGTGGTGCAGCTGCTGTCAGAGGCAGAGGCCAAGTGGGTGGCGGTGGCAGAGGCTGAATCGGCAGCCACTTGGTTTAGGGTTTGTGTTTGGGTAGTTTAGATTTGGGTCAAATGGGCTGTAACGGGTTTGGGTTAATTTATAGTGGGTTAGGGGTTATTTGGTTTGGGCTGTTGTTGGTTTAATTTGAGAATTGGGTAAGTGGGTTCAAGTGTAGGTAATGGGTTTTAATTTATGCGGGCCAAAATTGGCCATTACAGGGTTGATCCCTAACAATTTTCAAAGTCATGTTCCCACCATAATGAAGCTATAAACTTTACATGTTGATGCACGTAATTGAGTAAAAGATTAAAAGAGACAAAAATTTTGAAAGTGAATATTTAGTGAGTTTTGTTTTTACAACTCACCCATGTTTGAGAGGGGCAAATAAATATAAGTAATAAGATAAAACACCCATCACCAAAAAGTCAAACTTTCATGTCACTGGAACTACTATTAAATAAATCCATACCATTTCTTACTTACTAGCAATTTTGTAAGTCCTTTTTATTTATTTATAGAAATTGGCGTTTTTGTGAGTTATATTTTGTATTACATATTTTTATATATTTATTTTATTATTTAAAATTTTAATTATGTTGACCTCACAAGTCAACTATATTGAAACCTATAGTCTATAGTTACAAAGAAAAACAAAGTGCTTTGTTGTAGCGACTACTTTGATTGCCACAACAATGAACGCAACAAAAAAAAAATGACACAAGACCGTTTGTGCAATTTAGTTTCTCTATATCTATAGAGCCAAGATCAATGAATAAATTTACTATCCTTAATCCCAATACAACAAGTGATTTAAGTCCTATAATATCTCGATATAATTACCTCACTTTTGTACTTGAAGATCTAAATCACTCATCTTTAAGTTCTCCAACCAAACAACAAAATGTGTTTTATACTTCCAGTGCACTCTCAAATACAAGTTTCTTATTGCAAAGATAAGTACTAATTCACTATATACAAAACCTATACAAGTCTCTCCAAATATATAAGAGTTTGTGACTTGCAAACATTCTAGATCAATTACAATAATTTCTCCTATTAAGCAACAACTAAAACAATATATAGAATATAATAATAAAGTCCAAGATAAAGTAGAATAGTTGGAGATAAGCCTTCAATGTAGTGTTGATCCAATCTCTATATTTCAAGGATCCGATTCAATTCAATCTTTAAAGACTTGTTGCTCCACAAGATGGATCTTCAAATATGGGCTAGCATGCATGCACAGAATCATTTAAGTCATTGCCAAACTGGTTTGGTTCAAATGATCACCAATTCTAAATAAGGCAAGTTATGTTGATTATTGCAGCGCTAATTATTAAGCACAATGCTAGTGCCACAATAATTGGCACTGCGATAAGCACTTCAAAAGCATTTGCCTCCATAATAAAACCTTTATCAGGGTTGATCTAGCCTTTCATACTTAGAGTACGAATCCAGTTTCACTAAGTAAACTTCAATCCATCATCATCTGCCCAAAAGATTGTGATAAATCTTCATAAAGTCAACCATGTCATCTTGGATTGTATATTTTAGTATACAAGGTAAGTAGACATAAGAATCATTAAAAAATAATCTTACTTGATTTAATCTCTTTTCCATTAATAAACACGAGGTTAATTGCACAAAATCCTTAAAAAATGCAAACAAATAATTAAAATATTTTGATCAAGCATGTCAACAAATAAGACAAATTACGCATCTAACGCAATGTCAAGTGCAATGGTCACTTCTCCAGCCACTTCTCCCAAAACTTGTCTTAACAAATCAAGCATAAATTCATTTGAAAATGAATAAAAATGAATAATTATATAATCTAAGTAATAACTCAAATAATTCGAATAACAGAGTGGTGTAAATATCCTTTTGATCCCTATCAATTTTGAAAATAAGTAAATTGGTCTCTCTCCCAACAAAAATTCAAAATATTTATAAAATTTTCAAAATTTATATTTTAAAAAAATTATAAAAGTACATAAAAGAGTTAAAATTTTAAAAATTTTCTAACATAATAATTTTGGAGACATAATTAATTATTCAAATTTATCATACTTAATTATTTTAGTTTTTTATTATTTTGCTTTGAATTTTTTTTCAAATATATATGGTTTCAAATTTATGTGCTTTAATATAGAATTAGTTATACTATAACAATATTTTTATTTGGTATGTTTAATTTTTTTAATTTAATTCGAATAATTTCACTCGATTTGACTCGACTCGATTAAAAAAATATGAAATTGAGTTAGGATGATAAAGTAGCACTCATGAACTTGATTAATTTAAATTTTTCATTCGATTCGATCGAATGCATATTCCTAAATCTCGCTGTGTAATTTCTACGAAAGTCTTTAAAAAAGAGAAGAAGAAGAAGAGGAGAAAATTCCACAAAAGAAAAAAAGAAGAAGCAAGTATTGCTCTTTGTATCTTATTAGTAATTGATGCCTATCCTTACGCTTGGAAAAATTAGAATGATTTTAGATATTCGCTATAAGAAAAACAAATATATATAATAATTTTATTTAATACTATACAATAAATTACATAAATATGACGTATTTTAATAAATAAATAAAATAAAATATAATATAATATAATATAATGCGTAAATAAATTAGCACGGATAAAATTAGTAATAAAAGTGAAAAGGAGTCAAAATATTTAAAAAAAATATTATGAAATAAACCAAATCATTAATCAAAGTGTTCCTTTTAAAGGTATAATGACATTTTTCACCCTTAAACTTTATTGAAATTTTATTTTAGCTCTCCATTTAATATTTCGTCTCTTTCAGCCATTAGTTTGCATTTTTTTCTAAAATTGCCCTGGGTGAAAAAGTTAATATTTGTTAACTATGATAATGTGGCATCCACATGAATAACATGTCAACATTTAATAGTTTTTTAAATTTTAAAAATATTAAAAAATATTTTTATAAATTTTATACTTTTTAAATAATTTTATTTTAAAAAATAATTTTCTAATTTTTTTGAATTTTTAAAATTTTAAAAAATAAGTTAAATGCTAACGCATCATCACACATCTGTCACATCTGCAAAGTTAAAAAGCATTAACTTTTCCATCCATTTTGGGGTCATTTGACAAAGAATGCAAGTTGAAAAACTAAAAAGGCGAAAAATTAAATGGAGGATTAAAATAACTTTTTAAAAAAAAAATTGGAGCACAAAAAAGTCTTTATGCTTTTTTTTTTTTAAGTTTGATTTAGGCTTGTAAATTTTCTTTTGCTTATGTTTATTTATAATTGTTAACCATCTTTTGAGATAAAAATAATATAAAAGAGGTGTTAAAAGCTGGATTGACATTGAGGAAAAAGAAATAAACCATGTTAATGTAGTAGTTTTATTTTATTTTATTTTATTGTATCAGCATAAGAATAAGAATAAGAATATTAATTTTAGTATTTAGTGTAAATACATATTTAATTGATTGACTGCATCTATACCCATATTTAATATAATTGATGAGTGTAGCGACGAAAAAGTTTTTTTAGCTTAGGTCGCTAATTGTGGCGATTTATAAAATCTGAATTTTGATTTATTAAAACAAGGGAGTCGCCACCGATCTTTCCTCTAGGTGTGATCGGACACCTGGTAAAACCTCTTTTAACAAAAATTTGTTTTCGGGCAAAATAAGGCCAAGTTTAGGTCTATTTCAAAATCCAGAGAAAAAGTAGGGTTCGGGAGTCAGTTACGTGCGGGGAAGGTATTAGCACCCCCGCGACGCCCAAAATTGGTATCTCATAAACACATATTGTCTAAATTTTTCAAAAATACAAGTCCAACTTAATATTTAGTCATGATTCGATCGAAAAATAAGAAATTTTGATTTTTGGAAGGACGTTCCGTTTTCAACACGAGCCGATTGATATTCACCCAACATAGCGATGAAATCAATGACTTAATGTTGAGTCGGTACGTTGCCTTATTTATTGAAATAAAAACGTGGAAAAAATATTTTTAGGCAATGAATGCTAAAAATGGTGATGAACGAAAAATGAGAGTAGAAATATATCGAAATAAACAATAAATATGACAATAGTATTAAACATAAAAATGAGTTTATATATAAACATGTAATAAAAAAGTAAGGTGAAAACATAATATTAAAATGCTAATAATGCTACATTTATACACATATATATATACTTTTGGAATATATATATATTGATGTGGAGGGAAAGTCTATATACAATAGTATTGAAAATACGATAAAAAATATATTACGTACAAGACGATATAATGAGAAATCCACATATTTGAAATGAATGCATAAGTACGTCTATATATACGTAAATAATGATAATAATATTGAAGTAAATAATAGAGAAAATAGTAGATATATACAAAGATATATAATATATATAATATGATATTTAAACATGAATGCATAATATATATTAGGAATAAAAATGTTAAAACTAATATGAGTATATACAAATACATATATATATATATATATACATATATATATATAAAAACAAATACGTAACAATAATACTCGAAGTATGTACGTAAAAATATATATTAGAAATAATAATAGTATGGTATATGAAATAAAAAAAGAAACATAATAATATGCATGTATATAAACATTAAATGAAAATAATACTACTATTAATAATAATATTAATATGTTAATAACAATAATAATAATAATATATGATATAATTAATATTAAAAGAAAATAATAATAAAAAGGACGAAATCAGATTAAAAATAAAAGTTTCGGGCAGATTTGAATTAAAAGCAGAAGAAAAAGGGTCCATTTGCACACGCGCGAGACCTGGAAGGGCTGAAGCAGCAATAAATCCATCTAACCAAAACGCGCAGCAGCAATAGGGGACCCGATTGGAAACCAAATACAACTACAGGGTCAAATTGAAAATACTGAAAGGCTTGATTGCAAAACAGGGGAAAAGCGGAAGGGCTGCGCGCGCAATTAGCCCTTCCGTGGTCGAAAACACGCGGATCCTAGTAGGGTCGGGTCAAGTCGGTTAGTATAAAAGGGGGTTATTTTTGTTTTTTTTGCTCATTTGTCACCTGGGGAGGCAAAAAAAAAGAGGGGAGAGAAGAGAGAGGGAGGGCTCCGAGCTCCGGTCACCGGCCGGTCGTCGGACCGTCGTCGGCCGCCGTCGCCGGCGTTCCGGCCACCGTTCCGGTGGCCGGAAAAAGGTAAATTTTCTAAATTTTTCCTTTTTTTATCCTCTTTTTATTTTTGTTATTTATTAGTAATATGTTTGAAGTAAAAGAATAGAAAAGAGAAAAAGGTCCGAAGAAAGAAATATTACCTTGTTCTGATTTTGAGTTTTTTTGGGATGTGTTTTGTTCACTGATTTGGTACTATCTTAGTATTCGAGCCACTGTTTTCTTTGTATTGTGAATCTGTTATTTTGATTGGGGAAACCTTCTGATTTGTATTGATTTTGTGAGAATCCGCCCTTTACAATGGAAAATCATTCGGCTTTTATAGCCTTTGATTTCTTTACAAATTGTTTTTGTAATCATTTCCTCTATTGCTTTCTGTCCTTTCGTGTTTAATGTATGCAGGTACAGTGGGCGGTGCTGCAGAGGCCTAGGGCGGTGCTGGGACGTGACAGAGGCGGTGAAGCTGCTGAGTCAGGGGCAGAGGCCAAGTGGGCAGAGGCGGCTAGGGTTTCTGCTAAGTTTGGGTTAACTTGTAATCGGTTAGGGTTTCCTGGATATTGGGCTTAGTGGGTCACGGGTTTGGGTAGTTTAAAACGGGTAGATGGACATTTGTAATTGGGCTTTTGGCTTTTAATTTTGTAAAATGGACTGGGACTTTGGACTTATTCATTTGGGTTTATTTCTGTGTGCAAAATTGGGCTATAACAGCTGCCCCTCTTTGCTCATTGTCGTGCAACGGGAATAGGGCAAAGATATAATGAAAGGCCAATTTTGCCCAGTCTCACCGAATCTTGACTTCTTTGGTACTCTGGTTCAGATAGTCTCTTTCCAGTCCACCGCATTTTGTAGCTTTGGTTCGATCCGCCACAACTTCAGAAACGAGGTCTTGATATCTTCAAATTGTTCTGCTAACTTCAGGAGGATGAAACTTGTGACTTCAATTTGTTCTACTGTGACTTCACTGGGGATGTAAGATCTATATCTTTGATTAGCTCTCTTGCAACTTCCAAGAGGCAAAATCTGGTATCTTCCATCAGCTTCGTTGCAACTTTAGAGAGGCAAAATCTGATGTCTTCAATCAGCTCCAATCTTTATCCTTTATTGAGACGAAGTCAAAAATTGCTCGACCTGCGCATTCTCGCAATATGGGTCAAATTTTGAAGCATAAATTGCAAGTACCTCAGTGTGCCAACTGAGGCTCAACTCACTTCTCGCGATATGAGTTGACTTTTTAAAGGATAGAGTTTGAAAATATCTGGACATGAGGTCCGAGGCTTAACTCACCTCTCGCGATATGAGTTAACCTTTGAGAAACAGAAATTAAGATAGAAATTGAAAAGCTCAACTCATCTCTGTAACATGAGTTGACTTTTGAAAAGCAGAAAATAAAAACAAAATTGAAAGAAAAGCTCAACTCATCTCTCGCAATATGAGTTGATTTTTGAACAGTAGAAATTAAAAACTGAATTAAAAGCTCAACTCATTTCTCGCAATATGAGTTGATTCTGAAACATGAATTAAAGACTAAATATTGAAAGAGCTCAACTCACTTCTCGCAATATGAGTTGATTGAAAACATAAGTTAAAAACTAAAATTAAAAGAAATCAACTCACTTCTCGCAATATGAGTTGATTAAAAACTGAAATTAAAAGGCAGAAATAGAAAAAGATCAACTCACCTCTCGCAATATGAGTTGAACAAACAGAGATTAAAAAGCAGAAATTGAAAAAGATCAACTCATCTCTCGCAATATGAGTTGAATGAACAGAAATTAAAAAGCAGAAATTGAAAAAGATCAACTCACCTCTCGCAATATGAGTTGAATGAACAGAAATTAAAAAGCAGAAAATAAAAAAGATCAACTCACTTCTCGCAATATGAGTTGAATGAACAGAAATTAAAAAAGCAGAAAATGAAAAAGATCAACTCACCTCTCGCAATATGAGTTGAATCTTGAAAAGCAGAAAATGAAAAAGATCAACTCACCTCTCGCAATATGAGCTGACTTTGAGGAACATAAATTAAAAACAGAAATTAAACGAGCTCAACTCACCTCTCACAATATGAGTTGATTTTGAAAAAGAAAAAGTACCTCAACGTGTCTTGAGGCTCAGCTCACCTCTCGCAATATGAGCTGACTTTGAGGAACATAAATTAAAAACAGAAATTAAACGAGCTCAACTCACCTCTCGCAATATGAGTTGATTTTGAAAAAGAAAAAGTACCTCAACATGTCTTGAGGCTCAGCTCACCTCTCGCAATATGAGCTGATTTTTGAAACATAAATTAAAAGTACCTCAACGTGTCTTGAGGCTCAGCTCACCTCTCGCAATATGAGCTGATTTTTGAAACATAAACTAAAAGTACCTCAACGTGTCTTGAAGCTCAACTCACTTCTCGCAATATGAGTTGATTTTGAAGGACAGAAATTAAAAATACCTCAACGTGTCTTGAGGCTCAACTCACTTCTCGCAATATGAGTTGATTTTTTAGAAACATGGATTAAAGGTACCTCAGAGTACCAAAACATATCATCTGGTGGAACTCAAGTATCCTTTCCTTGATTCGGTACAGTTATCAACGAAACCCTTTGTTCTGCTAAAATATCTGTATATGTCATGCATGATGCAATCATGATATGCACATGTTTGTCTTAAATGCATTCATGCCTATATGAACATGTTACGCCTTGAGCTTGTTTGTCGCGATCCCTTTTTACCGCGACATTTTGTGATGGTCTCCATTCATTGCTTGGATTCTTGATCTTCTCTTTTTAGGCTCTGTACCCATCCTCAAACTTTACGAGTACTCTGTGTTTCTCTGATATCACTCTTTTGCCCCTGGTTGAACGTTTGTCCCTGCTTTGAGGCTCTTGTACTTGTCGAATTCTCATCCAAGTGATGCTCAACATTTCTTTTGTTTGGAGTATGTCATCTCAAAATGCTCTAAATCTTCAACGCATGAACTCTTCCACATTTCATAATCAAGAATCTTTTTGAGCTTGGCTTCTCGCGTAGAAGGTTTCGAACTGCTAAAAATGCTTCAAACACTGTAGTCTTTGATGATTGACTCATTGCTCAAATCGTCTTACTCATTGGGCCCAGATCTGTTTTATTAGGACGCCCTTTCAAATTTTTATCCTAACTTGCTTAACAAGATGCCCTTTCCAAGTTTTCATCTTGATTTTCTTCTCATTTTTCATCTTGGGAGGCCCTATTACTTGGCTGGAATTTTGACCCAAAATTCGAGGGAACGTTTTGCTTAACCAGCTTGCCCCACTGCGACTTCAGGGTCCCTTCCGGTGTATCTCGAAGGTATAGGATCTGTAGCTTGTTCGATCAATTGGCCCCTCTTCGGGTGACCCGATCAGATGTTTATGGGTGCAGAGTATCATTTTTCCGAGAATAATTTTCTTTTATGCTTAGGTTGACATTGCTCGTTTTCATCGAGATTATCACCAACTCGATATCTTGTTTCTGTTCAACTAACATCTTTGACAGAAAATCCAAAGAGATAAATTCATTTTAAGTTCAAGTTTCCCGATCTTTATACTTGTAAGCTTTTAAACGACAATCCTGTTTCAGGTTCCCGTACTATTCGGAAGCTTTTCAGAGTAATACGCGAAACTCCTTTTATGACAGTATTATTAGTCCGCTAATCGTTATTTCAATATGATATGCTTGAAAGAAGAACCATACCTAATGGACAATAAAGAAATTGCTTGGAAGCATAACTCGAAACAAACAGGGATCAAGAATGACATTTTTTGGAACAAACAAGATAATCAAATGAAACAGATTCAAGATGGGTAGGATAGAAACTAGGTGCCCCAGATATCGCAGCCTGAGCTTCTCTGTTCAAACTTCTTGAGGACCATTTTGAGCTCAATATGTGTTTAAGGGATCCGGAGTACTTTGTCGATGCCCCAAGACATAGCATACTTCTTCATTGTCAATTCAAGCATGGCAAAACTACCATATGCCTTAATTTTGATCAAAACTTGAGCCGCCCATTTCGGGTTTTCAACTCAAATCCCATTTGGTCTCAAAGCGCCCTTTACGGGTTTTCACCTTGGCCTCTCCTTTTCCTTTTTTCTTTTCTGATTGATTTTCTTTTTTTTTGATTTTTTTGATTTTTGGTCTCAAGGCGCCCTTTTTCCTCTAAAGCTCCTTTTGAAGAATCATCTTCAATATCAACTCTCATAATGAAATTCTCTTAGGTGAGCCTTTTCGTGGTAAACTTGCATTATCTGATCGTGAGAGATTGCTATTAACTTTTCTTCTTATTGGATCCATTCTGCATTTTTCCACTTTAGCTCTGAGGAAAGAATCTCAACTTCAATAGGCAGGACTGATGTGTTGCCCCGGCAAATGTCTTGGCCAACATTTGATAAGTAGAGAGGGTAAATGGTAACTTCTCCATGCCAACTATTACAAGTCTCAGTCATCTTTCAAAATCCTTTTGGATGGCTTTTAAGTTGCCTTTGTTGATATTGTATCTAATCTTTTGAATAGACCGTAAATTGCCATTTTTGGATTCGAGTTTGAATTTCAATTTTGAATTTTGAATTTTGAATTTGGACTTGGACTTGGATTTGGATTTGAATTTGGGTCTGGTTTCGAATTTGAATTTAGATCTGGATTAGGATCTGGATTTGAATTTGAATTTGGGTGTGGATCAAGATCTAGATTTGAATTGGATGACTGTGTACCTTGTAACTTTGGCATATGAAGTGGCCTTACCCCCCTTAATAAAGAATTGATGTTGGCGATATTGCCCCCATGCCTTACATAGAGAGTCCGTGAAGAAACAAAGGAGGCATATACGTCTTGCCTTATTTCTGCAGCGAGCTAGGTTCTGACCTCTTTCGCAAGCTCGCAATGTCGACTAACCCCTTGTAAGCTAGGATGTGTCTTTTCATCTCGTTCTACCATCCTTAACAAATCAGAAGCTAAGTACAATCTTTGTCATCTTTAAAGTCTTGAGATCCCTCTGAACACATATCTTACTAAAAAGGGAGTTAGTAACAGCGTTGCTCGTGAAATTGATATCCGGGCACCTATTGTAGGTACAAAGGCAAACTTTGAGGGATAAATGATTCTAAGAAGATTATTTGCATGGTATGATAGTCAAAATGCAAAGGTACATGAATAAAAATCCAAGAACAAAGGAACCTACACATAAACGGAATAAAAAGAATATTTGTTCAAAAAGATGCATTTCATTGAAATAAAGATTCTGGACAGATGCCTATTTCACAAAAGGGCTCTTATTGTCCTAGGCCTGAGACAATAAGCATGTTCTGAGCATAACTCTAAAGAAGTTCCAAACTATAGGTCTCCTCCCCAGTCCTGCTGTTCAAAATACTTCCAAGTATGTAAGGGCAAATGCTTGGAGAGTTTCATTCCTCCGTCACTGCGTTCACATTCCCTTTAGCATGGTCAGGGAATGGATTCTCGGTCGCATTGCTAGCATTATCAAATCACAGAATGCCCATATCAATGAGTCCTTGGACCTGCTTTTTAAAGGCGATGCAGTTTTCCGTGGAATGCCCTTGATTCCCAGCATGGTATGCACAGCTAGCGTTTGGGTCGTACCACTTCGGGTACGGGGGTTTCAAGGGTGCCACATAGTGCGGAGATATCAACTGTTTCTCGAGAAGTTTTGGGTATAGTTCCCCGTATGACACAGGGATAGGGGTAAATTGTGGTTTCTCGGAGTTGGATCTTGCAGGCCTTTGCTCATTTTGGGGTTAGCCCTGGACGGGTGCGGTATTCTATGGGAATATGGCGACCGGCCTTTGATGACTTACGGCGTAGATGGGATAGGAATGGTAAGGATGTGGTGTTTGGTAGTAAGGGGTCTGAAGTGGGTAATAGAAATCTAGAGGTGGGTAATTCCGAGGCCGGGATTGGTTTGGATACGAGCTAGGGGTATAACGGTTGCCAGTTCCCACCATGTAGGCTTCTGGCTCTTTCCTCCTCATGGGTACTGCCCTCTTTGGACTTTCTGGACCTTCCATCTTTCCACTCTTAATGGCATTTTCAATAAGCTCGCTGGATATGACAATATCTGCAAAGTCTTTTGTGGCACTTCCCACTAGTTTGTCATAAAATGGTGTCTTTAAGGTGATGATAAAAAGGATGGCTATCTCGGTTTTTGTTAGTGGAGGCTCCACTTGTGCCGAGACGTCCCTCTATCTCTGCGCATACTGTCTAAAAGATTCAGTCCGCTTTTTCTCCATTATCTGCAATGTCATACGATTGGGTACCATCTCAGACAGATGCTTATACTGTTCGCAAAATACCGAGGCCAAGTCTTTCCATGTTCGGATCTTTTCTCTACTGAGTTGGTTGTACCAGCGGAGAGCTGATCCGGTCAAACTGTCCTGAAAACAGTGTATAAGCAACTTGTCTTCATTAACATAGCCTGTCATTTTTCGGCAGAACATAACGAGATGTGCCTTCGGGCATCTCGAGCCATCATACTTTTCAAAATCCGGTGCTTTGAATTTTGGAGGGAGGACCAAATCAGGTACCAGACTAAGTTCTTTAGCGTTTAGCGCCGAGAAGACTTCAATGCCTTCTATCGCTCTAAGTTTTTCCTCCAGACTTCTATATTTTTCTTGGACTTCATGATCCTCTATCATTAGCCTAGCGATTTCTGCCGGATCGTCTAGGTCTGAGACAGGTGGATCCATCGGAGCAGTTCCTGGGTTTGCCACGAATACCCCCTGTCCTACAGGAGGAGGTGTTACAGGCCGTTGTTCCAGGCCCGTGGGTCCCCCTTGCGTGTATCCTCTATGTGTCGCGTGAGGCGGAGTAAACCCAGGAGGGTAGGGTGGATCCTGATCAAGATTCACAACCTCAGGGTTTTGTATAGGTCCCTTTCCTTTTACTAGGGCCGACATCATTTCCATCATTTTAGCCAATTGGTCCTTCTGTTCAGTGGATTCTTCCCGAGACCTTATCATCAACTCTCTCGTCTCCTGTTGCGACCTGGCTAACTGTTCCTGTAATTCTTTCTGAATTCTCTCCATCCTTTCAATTCTTTCGTTAAACTCAGCCTCCATTGCTCTAGCTTGTCGACGTGTTCTATACGTATGGTGTGATTCTAGGTTTACAACGTCGCAACTACGCATTATACGATTCTACTCTTTAGCGAATGATCATGAGATGTGCAATGAATGAATGAATGAATGAATGAATGAATGTTAGTCATGAATGTATATACAAAATCGGTGTTGATTCCAGACAGCCCCTATTTAGGCATTTCATTAATCAAAAGAGCCTATTTACAAAACGTTTTTCCATCATTTGATTCAGCTTTCATACAAACTTCCTCGCTACATTGCCATAATTTTTCACTCGTTCCAAGAATTCTGATATGCTCGATCTCTGTCTAGGCGGGAATTGGCAACTAAGACTCTCGGCTTCATCCGCTATTTGTACTATGTGCATGGCTGCCGCGCGAATCTCGTTGATCAAGTATTTGAGATTCTCATCCTTTTCGCAGAGGGCTCTTTCGTAAGCGCGGGTATCTCTATCATACTGACCCTTCTTTTCTTCCAAAGCTTCCAAGAGAGTATCTAGTTGTTATTGTCGAGCTTGTAGTGTGTCTTCTAAATCCCGTATCATTTCTTTCAATTCTTGACGCTTAGCTCGACTAGTCATCAGTTCAACAGATATAGCTTCGTACTCAGCAGACTTCTTTCTTAACTCTATTACAGCCCGTGCAGCCTTTCCTTCTTCTTTCTTTGCTTTTCCTTTCCAAAATTCCATCCCACATTTGACATTACTCAATTCCTCTTTCCATTCCGCTGACGACTTGCCCAGCCCGCTGTTCTTTATAGTGCCTCTTAACTTTTTATTTTCCAGATGAAGATCTCTTAAGTCATTTCTCACGACCTCGGCTTCTTTTTGCACCTTCTCGGCCCTGGATCTTTCAATTTGAACATCAATCTTCAGCTGATAGTTTTCTTCCTGAAGGGCACGAAGATCCCGTAACATCTTGGTCTTTTCGCGTTCGAATTCTTGTCTCGCCGTCTCTAGCGCGGATGGGATTTCTTCCGAGAAAGGATTTTGAAAGGCATGATCTGCCGATGAGACTCGTAAACTACTCATCCGTTGCTTCCTCCATGCATCATAATCCTGGGTGATAGTATCGGCGTATAAAACCAACTCCATCAGATAAATTCTTTTCCAAGCCTTTGCAGTGTCTCGGACTTTCTTCATGTAACCTTCACCCACAAAAGCAAACTTTGACTGTGCTAGACCACTGGTGGCGGGTATAAACTGTCGTGAAGAGAACTGTCTTTGAACCAAAAGAGGGGCATAACCAACTCCTCCCTACAATCCAAGTAGTGGCACCCAATCTTGGTTTCCGACCTTGTATAACAGAAGCGAAGGGCGTATCCACGGCGCTCTCCAAATTATGTCCTCGGCATGCAGGTTCTGAAACACTGAGACCCAATGCTGTTCAGTAACCTCCTTCGGCCATTCTTTCTTAAGGTGAGCTTCCAACGGGGCAAATGTCTTTGAAAACATGTAGAACGGTGTGCGCTCTACCTTCCAAAAGTGACTCAAAATCCAAACGTTGAGTAGCTGCGCGCATCCGATGAATCGTCCTTCCCCTCTTTTTCTGCAACTGCTCAAAGATCTGAAGGTCTCTGCTAGGATGGTTGGGGCGGGATTGATTGCTTTAACTTTTCAAAGAAATCCACTACCGCTACTTCTATATGTCCGAGAATCTTCGGAAAGACAACCAAACCATAGATAGCCAAAGCAAACAAATTTATCCGTTTCAACATGTCAGGATGATTTAAAACCAGGTCTCGTAGGGAAAACCATGGGACACAGCTGATTTCATTCTTTTTCTTTATTTGCTTTTTGGCCCATGCATCGGTCATGTCCGTCAGCCTTACTAACTTTTTCTTGAATGTCATCGGCTTGGGCTCTTTGACATATATTTTGTAGGTTTGCATGTTTTCGACACGCAGCAGAGCAGCATACTCCTCTATCTTAGGGGTCATATCTTCTTGGTTGAGTGTGAAACACTGGTAACCCGGATCCCAAAATCTGATCATAGCTTGAATCAATCTTTCGTCTACTTTGACAGCAATTAGATGTGCTATGTCCCCGTACCTTTCAGTAAAAATACCCCGAGTATCTGAATCCCACTGATTCCAGATCCAAACCAAGTCCTCAAGATTGTTTTGACGGACATTCACAGTTACCCGCTCGGGTATATTGACAATGCATCCTTCTACCAGGCTGTCTCCCTTTTCTTTTTGAGTCCTCAGAGACCAATCCCGAACCACGGTGTTCGTCTCGATCGTTTGTACAATCGACTCTTCCATCTGAAACCCATTTTTGGCAACTGATCTTTAGTCAACACCGTCCTACTATGATGCCTATGATGCATGATGAGGAATAAAACAAAGACCATTAAACATGGTTAGTGATCAGATATAAACGAAAATGAATTAAAGCAATTTTAAGCTACTCGATCCAGTTTACCGGATAGATCCCATCCCCTTATATACAAAGCGAAAGTACAAAAGGTAAGAGGCGTTTCTCTCGTGTGCCTATTTTGGTATTTACTAAACGGACAGAGGTTCGGCATGGCTCTAATTGGGTGGCTCGTACAGTTCACTATATGCAGTTTTAGGTTCTAGAAAGGTACCCGAATTGTCTGTATTGTCATCTACTAAGATTAGTACAGAACCTCGGTCATAGCCCATCACAGGCTTACGAGATCAATTCGAGGGATTACATTTACTTATGCCTGTGCGGAGGGACAAGTTAACTCACGAAAGCATAAGTCATATGTAACCCGAAAGTATTCACTAGCCTGTGCGGAGGGACGAGTTAACTCACGAAGGCGTAGCGTTTACTTTCACTTAAACGGACGGAGCCCGGGTAGAGAGCTCATGTTATGCAAAAATGCAAGTGCACGGTGTGTGGGGAGAAACTCACAAACCTTTTCATCTTTATTAAACTAGAAAAAAAACTAAAAATTAAAATCGTAAAACTCAGAGCTGAAAAGCAAAAAGACAAAACAAGTTAGAAAAACATTAACACGATGCAAATGCATGACTTTTCAAAAACCAAAATTTGAGGATCACGACTAAATATCGAATTGGACAAGAAATTTTGAAGATTTTGACAACACACGTTTATTTCTAGACTCGACTCTCAAAAACTGGGTCCCCAGTGGAGTAGCCAGCTGTAGCGACGAAAAAGTTTTTTTAGCTTAGGTCGCTAATTGTGGCGATTTATAAAATCTGAATTTCGATTTATTAAAACAAGGGAGTCGCCACTGATCTTTCCTCTAGGTGTGATCGGACACCTGGTAAAACCTCTTTTAACAAAAATTTATTTTCGGGCAAAATAAGGCCAAGTTTAGGTCTATTTCAAAATCCAGAGAAAAAGTAGGGTTCGGGAGTCAGTTACATGCGGGGAAGGTATTAGCACCCCCGCGACGCCCAAAATTGGTATCTCATAAACACATATTGTCTAAATTTTTCAAAAATACAAGTCCAACTTAATATTTAGTCATGATTCGATCGAAAAATAAGAAATTTTGATTTTTGGAAGGACGTTCCGTTTTCAACACGAGCCGATTGATATTCACCCAACATAGCGATGAAATCAATGACTTAATGTTGAGTCGGTACGTTGCCTTATTTATTGAAATAAAAACGTGGAAAAAATATTTTTAGGCAATGAATGCTAAAAATGGTGATGAACGAAAAATGAGAGTAGAAATATATCGAAATAAACAATAAATATGACAATAGTATTAAACATAAAAATGAGTTTATATATAAACATGTAATAAAAAAGTAAGGTGAAAACATAATATTAAAATGCTAATAATGCTACATTTATACACATATATATATATATACGTTTGGAATATATATATATTGATGTGGAGGGAAAGTCTATATACAATAGTATTGAAAATACGATAAAAAATATATTACGTACAAGACGATATAATGAGAAATCCACATATTTGAAATGAATGCATAAGTACGTCTATATATACGTAAATAATGATAATAATATTGAAGTAAATAATAGAGAAAATAGTAGATATATACAAAGATATATAATATATATAATATGATATTTAAACATGAATGCATAATATATATTAGGAATAAAAATGTTAAAACTAATATGAGTATATACAAATACATATATATATATATACATATATATATATATAAAAACAAATACGTAACAATAATACTCGAAGTATGTACGTAAAAATATATATTAGAAATAATAATAGTATGGTATATGAAATAAAAAAAGAAACATAATAATATGCATGTATATAAACATTAAATGAAAATAATACTACTATTAATAATAATATTAATATGTTAATAACAATAATAATAATAATATATGATATAATTAATATTAAAAGAAAATAATAATAAAAAGGACGAAATCAGATTAAAAATAAAAGTTTCGGGCAGATTTGAATTAAAAGCAGAAGAAAAAGGGTCCATTTGCACACGTGCGAGACCTGGAAGGGCCGAAGCAGCAATAAATCCATCTAACCAAAACGCGCAGCAGCAATAGGGGACCCGATTGGAAACCAAATACAACTACAGGGTCAAATTGAAAATACTGAAAGGCTTGATTGCAAAACAGGGGAAAAGCGGAAGGGCTGCGCGCGCAATTAGCCCTTCCGTGGTCGAAAACACGCGGATCCTAGTAGGGTCGGGTCAAGTCGGTTAGTATAAAAGGGGGTTATTTTTGTTTTTTTTGCTCATTTGTCACCTGGGGAGGCAAAAAAAAAGAGGGGAGAGAAGAGAGAGGGAGGGCTCTGGGCTCTGGTCACCGGCCGGTCGTCGGACCGTCGTCGGCCGCCGTCGCCGGCGTTCCGGTGGCCGGAAAAAGGTAAATTTTCTAAATTTTTCCTTTTTTTATCCTCTTTTTATTTTTGTTATTTATTAGTAATATGTTTGAAGTAAAAGAATAGAAAAGAGAAAAAGGTCTGAAGAAAGAAATATTACCTTGTTCTGATTTTGAGTTTTTTTGGGATGTGTTTTGTTCACTGATTTGGTACTATCTTAGTATTCGAGCCACTGTTTTCTTTGTATTGTGAATCTGTTATTTTGATTGGGGAAACCTTCTGATTTGTATTGATTTTGTGAGAATCCGCCCTTTACAATGGAAAATCATTCGGCTTTTATAGCCTTTGATTTCTTTACAAATTGTTTTTGTAATCATTTCCTCTATTGCTTTCTGTCCTTTCGTGTTTAATGTATGCAGGTACAGTGGGCGGTGCTGCAGAGGCCTAGGGCGGTGCTGGGACGTGACAGAGGCGGTGAAGCTGCTGAGTCAGGGGCAGAGGCCAAGTGGGCAGAGGCGGCTAGGGTTTCTGCTAAGTTTGGGTTAACTTGTAATCGGTTAGGGTTTCCTGGATATTGGGCTTAGTGGGTCACGGGTTTGGGTAGTTTAAAACGGGTAGATGGACATTTGTAATTGGGCTTTTGGCTTTTAATTTTGTAAAATGGACTGGGACTTTGGACTTATTCATTTGGGTTTATTTCTGTGTGCAAAATTGGGCTATAACAATGAGGTTTTAGCCAAATGTGTTATTAAATGTATTTAGAATTTTGTTTATTTATTTTTATTTTAAATAATTTAGTCTCTTTAATTTTTAAATTTAAAAATGTAAGTTTAATTTTTAATACTGTTAAAACAATTTTGTTAATTTAGATTTATTATATAATGTTTTTCTTTTGTTAAATGACTACCATGTGAGATTTTTTTTTTAAATAACACCATTGAATTTAACAAATAATAATAATTGTTGTAGATCTGAATTTTGAAATATGAAAAATAAATAGACTAAATTTCAAATATATAGTATAATGACTTAAAACATTTATAATTTGATATTGTAAATTTAAGGTTAAAATATGCTTCAAGGATCAAAATAAAAATGTAAAAGGACCAACATGCACTTGCGAGCAAAGGTTAAAACAATGTATAATTGATTTCCAAAGAAAGGGCCAATTAAGCTTTGGGTAAACAACGCTTTTAACGGAAGTTAAATGATGAGTGACAAAATTTTAATATTTTGATAATTTCAATGACAATTATGTAATTTTTAAGAGTTGAATGATTGAAATATAATTTTAATCAAAAATTAAGGACAACCGGTGTAATTTACCCTTCATTTCAATTTGTTGGAGGCTCGTGCAATTATTTTCAATGTGTAAGGTCCCACACGCTTTAGCAGTTGATATACAATGGGAAGTATGGCTATAAGTTTCTAAGAAAGAACCAAATGTAAGAGTAATTAACTTCGGAGGCGAGGATACTCATAATGGTTCCACAAGTCCTCTCTCAAAGATTTGTGCTGAAGAAAATCGAAATTTTTATAGATGATGAGGAGCTTCGAAGAGGAGATCAAATACTCATAATGGTTCCATAATTGATGAGGTTTTAGCCAAATGTGTTATTAAATGTATTTAGAATTTAGTTTATTTATTTTTATTTTAAATAATTTAGTCTCTTTAATTTTTAAATTTAAAAATGTAAGTCTAATTTTTAATATTATTAAAACAATTTTGTTAATTGGTCTCAATGCATTTGTTGTGAGGTAAAGCATTGCGGAGTTCATGTATCATTTGCAAAGGACGAGGCAGTGGTATAACCATCTAAAAGTTTCAACTATCAAAGCGGAATCCTGCTTCAAGCTTAGATTATTATTTCAACCGAAGAGTTTTTAATTTCTTTTTGGACTTATTTCGTTCTTTGATTCCTCTGCCCTAATATTGTTAAAATGTGATGACATGAAACCGACAACTAAAAAGTATGACCGCAAGCATTAATAAAAATAAAAATATTTAAAAATATATAAATTTATAAAAAAAATATTAAAATTATTTAACATTAAAAATGAATCTAAACAAATAGTTGTCTAGATTCAAATGCACTTGGACTCCAATTTATTTGGATTTATTCTAAATGTGTTTTAAAGCAATATTTTATATTTTTAATTTTTTTATAAAATGTCAAGTTTTTTTATATTATTACTTTTTTATAACTATTATATTCTTAAACTAATGAATTCGGTATGGTACAAGTTTATAATGTTAGGTCTACTTTCAGGTTAATGTATGAAAGTGTAATTCTATATTAGAATAAGTGGATCATTTCTTAAATATAATAATTATAATTATAAGCATAAATTTAATTTTAAAAATAATTTATTAATTTTTATAATATTTTATTGATAAAAAATAATTATACAAAAATGATCAATTATTTATTTGATAGTTACGAATTTAATTAATTATATTCACATATTGTGTTAAATATATAATGACCCAAATGAAACTAATTAAAATTATTTTATGCTGCCCACAAAGTTAACTTTCGGTGGTACAAAGATTCCTGACTCTAAAGATAAAGTAGAAAGAAACAACCAAATGTAAACCTAATCTTAGTTTTCAAAAGATGTAAGCTTCTTTGACATTAAAAACCCTTGATTTTCTCATTTTCCATTACATTTTCATCGATTCCGGCTGAACCCAAAATAAAATTTAAATAAAGTCTTGATATTAAGATTAAAATTATTATGAAATCAACCATTTCATAATCAAAATATATTTTTAGCATAATAATTTATTAAAGTTAATAAAAGTTAATTTTTGTATTCATTTTGAAATGATTCAACGAATATCACACATTTAAAGATTAAAAGAGACTAAAAATAAATAAAATTACTAAAATAATTTTTTTATAAAGTTGGAAGGTTAAATAAATCATTATATTTATATATTTTTTTAAACTCGTTTAAGTTTGATTTTAATTTTTAAATATCTTTTGAATTAAAAAATAATATAAAAATAAAAGAAATTTATTTAACAATATAATTGGTTTCCAAGGACTAGACATTTTTCAATGTGAATGTCCCACACGCTTTTGCAGTGTAAAAGTAATGCTATGCCTACAACTTAGGGTAATTAATTTAGGGTAAATTTGGATGAGCGATTGAATGCAGTGCGGTGCGTTAAGTTTACAATATCGTTATAATATTTAATCTCACCGCCATTACTATTTTTATATTAATCTCCGATAAATGCACTACTCATAAAAGAAATTGATTTAACAATATAATTGGTTTCCAAGAACTAGACATTGAATTTGCTGGAGAAGTCGTACAATTATTTTCAATGTGAATGTCCCACACGCTTTTGCAGTGCAAATTAATGCTCTGCCGACAACTTTAAGGGTAATTGCCTTAAAAAACAATAGTCTTTCATCACATTCTCCGTCCAAACTCCTCATTTGATTCGTCCAATCTCCCTCCTTCTCGGATGTATACTTGTTTAGTTTAGGTGGAAGTTCATCCTAACATTCACACTCTTCATCTTTGTAATCTTGATTCATTCGTTGAATTTTCGTACAATCAATTCAATTTACATAACTCATACACTGACTTATAAAAATCAATATTCATGATTAAATCTAATAATTAACAAGGTATATAAAAATATTAATTTTTTTCTTTAATAATAATTTTTTTATATTTTTTTCCGCACTAAAAATATAAAATATAATTAGTTAAATAAAAGTTAGAACACTATCTAACTCGTTTTTCTTTTGACTAATATTATTTACAGTAGTCAATTTAATGTTGCAATCCTCGACAACAGCGGTAACAACTTGGCCGCCTATAAACATATTATCATTGATAGTAAAAATATCACACCAAAAATATATATAATTAAATCATCTGTGTCTACAAGTGTATAGTTCAAATTGTAATATATTAAAGTTTACAAAGAAACATTGGTAAGTATTTCAAGTACCAAACCCAAGGAATTGAAGATTGGAAAAATTATTATTAAATTAACTATAGAAAATAACTACTAATCTAATAGATTTATTAAACTAATTAAACTATTAAATCTAAATTAGCCTAATGGACTTTCTTATCCCTAGTGTTGACAATGCAAGCCTCTAGCCTATGATTAATTAAATCCCTAATTAATAAATAGAGTATTAACTAATTTTAGAATTCAGGTTTTAATATGAATTAGCTGTTAATTAACTAATATTACCTCCCAACCTCACTTTCTCAATCAAGATAGGCTATGATTTACTCGATTCGACTTATCTCCAGATCTCCCCCTATAATAATTTGTGTACATATGTAACAGTCTGATTTTGGGCCTAGTTGAAACAGTGGGTTCGGAACCACTATTTCGGGGCCAGAGAAATTATTTTTAATATCATTATATATGTTATTGTATTTTTATAAGTGTACACAAAAATTTTGATGAATTAACTTACACGATTGAAGGCTTAATCGCGAAAAGGGACTAAATCGCATAAAGGTAAAAGTCATGATTTAGTAGCAAAAGTGTTAAAATGCTAGAGCATTAAATTGGGGGATTTTAAAGGAGAAATAACCCCTCCTAAAAGAGTTGGCCGGCCATGTCTAGTAATAGGGGACAAAAATAAGTTTGAAAAGTCAAAATTGATGGCATTAGTGACTTGATTTGGTAATAAAATAAATAAAGAAAAGTCGTCATCTCTTTTTTCATTTTCGCCTCCTTTCACCGAAAATGGCAGCACAAATGAGGGTTTTGTGAGCTTTAAATTTCAGCCATCTTCTCTCCTTACAAGTAAGTGATTTAGATACCTATTTTTGATAATCTTTGTACTTTTAAAATCCTTGTAGCATGAGCTACCTTTTGATGGGTGTATTGAGCATTTTGGTTGAAGGTGTAAGATTTTACCATGAATGAATAAGTAATGATTTCTAGAATTTTTGGGAAGGAAATGAGCTATTGTCGTTAAATAAACAACTAGGTGAAGGAAATTTCATGAAAAACACACAAACTGGACCTAGTTGTAGAAGTTGTAAAATAAGGAGTAATTGTGTGAAATAATGGGAAATTGGGGTAGTAATGAGAATAATAAGAGTTGATTAGGCTTGGTTAATGAGGAAATTCAATAAAAATCAATTTCCGAGCTTAGGGGTAAAATTGTTATTTTGCTACGAGACTAGGGGCAAAATGGTCATTTTGCTATGAGACTAGGGGCAAAATGGTCATTTTGCCAAATTATGAATTATAGAATGTTTTAATTAAGGTAATGATTAAATGAGTGAATTTTCTTCATGCTAGATCAAGAAAATCGAGATTTGGACTTAAATCGAAAAGTACAAAGGTATGGACTAAAATGGAATAATTAGCCGAAATTGCATTCGAGGTAAGTCCATGTGATTAAGTAAGCATGATATCCATGTTATTGTTAATATATTTGAAATCTATCTTGCTATGATTGTATTGAATTTTATGTTGAAGATATTGTATATAAGAAAGTGATGCCAAATGTTAATAACATTTATGTGATGATGGAATGCATTGGAAATTTGATGGAATATGGTATTCCATTGAAACAAGTAAGTTGGTGTGATAATAAAAATGCAATGTTGTTTATGTTTGAAGCCTAGATTGATAAGGCTTAAAATGAGTAAGTTTATTTGTAAATGATACATCGTTTATTGATGTTTTACTTGGGGATGTTCTATGTGAAATGTGAATGAACATTATTGTCATTGTATGAGAACATAGGAAATAGGAGTAAGGGTAAAATTTCATAAAGTATCGATAAAGGTGGGCTATGTGCGAAACCGCCGTAAATTATCAATAAAGGTGGGCTACGTGTGAAAACCACTGGGAATTATTGATAACGGTGAGCTATGTGTGAAACCACCGTAAATTATCAATAAAGGTGGGTTACGTGCGAAAACCACCAGGAATTATTGATAATGGTGGGCTATATGCGAAACCACAGGGAATTAATGATAATGGTGGGCCATGTGCGAAACCACCTTGTAATTGCTAATATGAATGGCTATGTGCGAACCATTGAGCATGGTGTATTACATTGAGGTGTGTATTGAAACTATGATAAAGTGAAATTATGAATATGGTGATGATGAATTAGTGCAGGGATTGAATGTGGAAATGTGTGAACTTTACACATACCGTGTGCTTGAAAATTGTGGTAAGGTTGCAAATGAGTAAGTTATACATATGAGAATGACTTTATGATGACCTTGTGATTATAGGTCGATACTTAGGATGTATGAGAATGTGATAAAGTCGATTGACAATATGTATGTTTTAAAAGAAGTTAAAATAATGAAATCATGAAAGAGTGGAATTAGCTGTCAAATAGTATTGAACAACAGCAGTTACATGAATTTGAAAAATCACCATAAATTGTATGAATTGAATTAGAATCTAAATGAGATATTAAATAAAAGTTATTGAGTCTATTTTCTTATAAAAGAAGCAGAGTAAGTAAAGGAATTTTATATTATGAGATATTTTAGTTTAGTGAGACAGGGTCAGAATGATTACAAAATCCCTTGTTTTGAATTGGGAAATTCATTAAAAATTGTAAAAAAAATAATCATGGGGTAAGATTTATATGCTTAAATTTCTTAATGAATCTATTTTCAAGAGAAACAAACAGGAATGTCGTTCAAGTTCTGTACAGTGAGACAATTAATATTTAGTGAAAAGGGGTCGGAACTATCAGACAACAAAAAAGTAGTAATTTTAAGGAATAAATTCTACTAATTGGCTGAACAAAAAATTCTAAAAATTTTATGGTAATAATATATGTGAGTCTAGTTTCAGGGAAAATTAGTAGAACTTAATTTGGAGTTCTGTAGCTCCAGATATAAATAATTTAGTGACTATGACTTGAGAAAACAACTTGACTAGAACATGAGTAAAAATGCAAATAGGGTTGTATTACCATGAGAAGCAAGTTGATAAGTTGCTTGTTAAATTCATATGGTCTTACTAAGCTATAAATCTTACTCCCTTCCTTTCCTTTCCTTTAGTGTTTTCAGGTTAGCTCGGAGTTGGAGATCGTCGGAGGCAGCATCACACTATCAAGTCACTACCCTTGGATTAACGAGGTATAAGTTAAAAATTTTCAAGTGAGTGGCATGTATAGGAACTTAGTTTTACGACGTGTGTTATTATGATTTTGGCCAAATGTATTGGCTTATATTAAGTTATAGGTGTATGGCCATGAGATGTGGCTCATATTAGTTATGGTTTGTAAATATGGCTATGTATATTATGTCCAATGTTTATGATGTGATCATGTTTGGTTGCCATGCATGATTGATATATATGAATATGTTGGAATGCCAATTTATGGTATTGGTGGAGTATAAAAGTCTTGGTATGTTTGATTATGCATTTGGTCTTGGTTCAGGGAGGCAAAGGGTTTGGTAAATAGCCCTACATTGTCTACACGGGTAGTCACACGGATGTGTGGCTCGACCGTGTGCCTCTGCACTTTGCATGAATAAATTAAATGCCATCAGGCTCTTCCATGGGCATGAGACACGGCCGTGTGTCTCAACCGTGTGGATGACACAGCCGGCACACGGGCGTGTGCCACGGTCGTGTGAAAGAAATAGAATGTCAAGGTTTTTGGCACACAGGCGTGTCCTTATGTCTACACGGATGTGTGACCCTGTTTCATGGGAAAATTTTCTAAGTTTTTTTTGAAACTTCTTAAAGTTCTCGATTTAGTCCCGAATCATATCCGATGATTATTTTGGGCTTCGTAGACCCAAATAAAGGACAACATGCATGTATTGGAAAAGTTTCGAATTAGAAGAGATTTTATGGTCTGGTTTTTGCATGAATGTGTATGTTTAAGTCAAGTAATGCCTCGTACCCTATCCCGGCGTCAGATACGGGCAAGGGTGTTACAACATAAGCCTATTATTTATAAGCCTATTATTTATAAGCTAAAATATGTGCAGTTGATGCCTAATATGCCCCCGGTATTAATAAATGCTTGGTATTAAATGGTATCTTAAAATCTTGCTGAACATGGGCATTGACGTCATCATTGCTTGTGACACATGTTCAAGCTATGGCTAAGCATAGGTTGCTTTGGCTCAACGCAGGGGTCGTGTCGCGCCATAGCTGTCTTTTTATGGCTTTGGACGTTTTTATCGCGCTCTCACGACTCAGGATGTAACAATATATTTTTTAGTGATGTTAAAAATAGTAGTTTTAGGACGAAAAATTCGACAAGGGAGTCCGTAAATGTTATTAATTAATATTTACTAGTCAAATATAGAATTGAATTTTGTTATAAGAATTTTGGCTTATTGAATAAATAGTTAAATACAAGTGGGTTGTCCCTAAAGTCAAGTGATTTTAGAAAATGAGGTCTGAGGACCATGTTTCTATAAACCAAATATTTACTCAGTGATTACTTAGGTGTATTGAAATTTGGTCCAGATATTTTGGTGATTTGATAGTTGATTAAGAAAAAAGGACTAAATCATAAAAATTACAAAAGTCAATCGCTATAGATTTTTATTAGTTAAATTGCTTAAAAAGTTAAAGTGCAAGGGTTTAAATGGAAATTTAACCTTAATTAAATAAACTGGACGGTTAATGGGCTAATGATATGTATTTTATATGTTAAAAATATGTTTAATTATTAATAATTAAAAGTTAAATAATAAATAAAAGAAAGGAATCATCTTCTTCATTGATCTACTACCGAAATGAACACCCAAAACTCCATTTTTAAAGCTTCTCAAGTTCAGCCATAGGAGATTATGTAAGTTATCTTGTTATCCGTTTTTCATAAATTTTATGTTTTTGAAATCGTTGTAATTAAGTCCAGCTAACCAATACATCCATTTTCAAAATTATTGTAGATTTTAATAGTTTCCATTATTGTTATTTGAAGTTTTTGAATGTTAATGATAGGTTTATAAACTTGGTTGTTAAACATGACATTTTTGTAAAGTGATTTTTAGTAATTTTAGTGTTTAAGGACTAAATTGCTAAAATAGTAAAGTTATATCAAATTCTTGTAGAAATATGATGAATATGGGCTATATGGGAATTATATAAATTTTAGCTAGCCGTGGTTGGACTAACTTTTGATTGAATTGAATGTTTCAAGTTTAGGGACTAAATTGAATAAAAAGTTAAAGTTTATGGTAAAAAGTGTAAAACAATGAGCAAGGGTCAAATATATGAATTTCAATATTTTATGACGTTTGAATGGATTAATTGAATGAAAAATATCATTTAGATCAAGGAACAAAACAATCGGACTCGAATAGTTGAAAAGCTAAATTAACAGATTAATTACCGACCTTGGTTTCACAACCGTTTTTGTCTATGTAAGTTCATACTATCTTCCGTAATTACAATTCGTTATTAAATGTTTTTAATTAATTGTATATAAATTGCTGAAATTGGAAATTAGACTATGTGGTAATAAATCAAATTCTAAGATAATTTCGACAGACCAAGTAAAAGTCTCATACACGAAGTTTCTGTATGATTCCCGTTCTGGACCGAGCTCCAACATTTGTTGTAGACTCGGATATACATGTGACACTAATTTATCTTAGACTGGTAATCCATTGTCGTTTTAAAAGTTTAGCTGGACTGGTAACCTTACATGTATACATAGCCTTGGTTAGGCTATTTTTCTATGTTGTCACTGGTTTAGTCCAGATGGGTAACTTGACACATATATTTTTGTATTTGATTAGCTCATACAAGAATCATCAGTTTCACAGACTTTTGTATTGAGTTCTTTACAAAGTTCCATTGGGAAATAAAAAATGTACATAGCTAATTTTTTTCATTAAAGTAAACAAAATTATGAATTCTAAATATCTGTATAATTGTTGTTTACTGAATTGGAATTGTTGAATCATATTATGTTAAGGTTAACACTTTGAAATGGGTATACGAAATGGTTATGTGAAATGATTATAAGAATTGGTTAAATAAAAATAGATATATGTAATGGTTATATGAATCAGTTATACAGAAACAGATAAACGAGATAAGTATATCAATCGATTATATGGGAATAATTATATGAAGTGTTATATGAAATGTTTATATTGATAGATACATAAAAAGAGACATTTGAAATTAACACTTAAAATAGAAATATGAATTGTTCAATGAATAAATGTTGAATTAATAGTATATCAAATGTGTTTAATTTTAAATGTTTGAATTGTGGTACCAATGAGGGTACATAGATTAGCCACTTAAGTTGAATGTTTTTAGTATGTTTTTGACATGTTTGAATGTGTTTTGAATAGGTGGAAATGGTTAGAAATGGTTGGATTTAGTATCTAAGAAATGGCGTTTGAAATTACTTGTTTTTGAAGTCATTGTAGTTGCACATGGCCTAGGACACGGTCTACCACACAGTCGTGTGCCATACATGCCATAGGTCTTACCACATGGCATCAGGCTGTTACATGGCCTGGAGATATGGTCGTGTGCCCCTAACTTAGAACTGTACATAGTTTGGCCATATAGCCATATGTTCCTGAGCCACACGACCTGGGCTTTATTACATGGCTGTGTGACTACTATTTTCAAATTTTTTCCACTTTTTTTGTTTTATTTTAGATTAGTCCTTATTTATTTCCAAACTATTTTTAAAGTCCCGTGGACTCGATTTAAGTTTCGTTTTCACAAATATGCTATGATTAATGATTGACTATTGATACATGATGATTAAATTGAGCTCTGAATAGTTTTGATTTATAATTGAACTGAAATTTTGAAAATGTTGCAAATTAATCCTAGTTAAATTCTGGATGGTATTGGAGTACACATAAGCTCGCAATGTATTTGTTAATCAAAAATTGAATTAACTATGTTTGGATGATTTTTGTTAAATTTAAGCAATAATTATGTATTTATGAAGTATCCTCTGTTTATTTGATATAATCAATATGATTTGAATGTGTTCTATTTTGATTATGATTGTAGTATTTCGTAACTTGAGTTTGACGACTGGATCGGGTTATGAGTGTTACACGGGAAGTTTGTGCAACATTCGTCCCAAGTTCCTACGTTAATTGAGCCTAAAATTAAGCCTCCTACACACTTAAATACACAAATTAACCCTACCTAAAGCCTGTGTCGGCCTAATAGGTCATCAACACTAAAAAAATGTTAAAAACACTTATGTCTATTAACTTTTAATCCTAACTACTAAATATCGAAAATATAATATTAAATACTAAATTGGCTAGAAAACAAACTCTTTAAGTGTGGAAATAAACTGAAGTAACTACAACATTTGATGTCAAGTCAATGTTACAATGGATACCAAAAAAATCAAAGAAGAATTAAAATATAAATAAGTCTCACAAATTTATTAAATTAAATTTTGATAAAACCTTTTACTAGAAAAGAGAATTTAGAAACCTATAGAATAAAGAAAACAAAATACAACTAATAACGACTAAATCTAAGTCTCCCCAAATATTAACCTAATAATGTGTATATATAAGGCAAAAATAATATAATGAGGATCCACGGTGCTAGCGACATTGTACCGAGAAATGTGTTGAGCGGCGATACCGAAAAAAGCTAAAATAGGCAGTTACATGCTCCTTCTTCAATCATGGGCATGGTATTGCCTACCGTTTCTATGCCCCCGAGTGCAATTCCCTTACGAATTCTCACTCATAACATGGTAAAATTCATTTCACAATATTGTTACTGTTTTGGAAATTTTATTGTTGTAATTTTGAAATAACATATTTTTTGAATAGGCTGAACAACCCCGCGAGCCACATTGGTAAATCGACCGAGCTCGAGGACATCCTACTAGCTTTAGATCAAGAAACTGATGAGGAGGTTAGTTTATGAATTTCATAGTTATTGGTTTGTTATTCCACCATTTGAAATTACATATTAGGCACTTGCTGAAATTTATAAATTTGTACCGAAATTCGTATGGATGCCATACGCAGATTCAAGGATTCAAGGGTCTGGCATGTGAAAGTGCCATTGGTTATTTTTTCAACGGTTGAGATGCACGAATCCAATAGCGTGATGTGGCAGTACGGGTGTAGGCAACGAATTCCGCCACAACCTCAGGAGCTCGACATGTGGGGGAGACTCGATGAAGATTGGACAACATTCCACAATAAGTTTATCAAAATGTCACAGTATGGTAAGATTGTTTGCCAACGTGTGAACCGTATTTGACATCAGAGTTGGTGACTTCTTTGGATTGCATGGATTGATTTAGACAAAATAAGTCGTATCTACTACTGGTTGCAGAAATGAGTAAAGAATGTCTTCGTAAGAGGCCAAGACGAGGGCCCATCAATCCCAGGTCAGGAGGACATGCTGTTGATGGGTTAACATCTGCTCCATATGCACATGCGAACTTGATTCCTGTGCAACCTGTTGGTCAGTATGGTTCATTTATTCCTGTCACTAACCCATTTTATTTTACACTAGCACCATAGCATACACATTTATTCACTGCACCAACTTAATAATCACCAATTTATTTTACACAAGCAACACAACACTTACAATCATTCCTTGTACTAACACCATTTCTAGGGACATTTTTCGCACAACCGCCAACCCCCATTGTATTACACGTCCTATGCAACACCATATAGTGGCCCACTAATAGTGTCACAAACACCCCTAACATCATTTTTCTTCCGAGTTGGGTCATCCTATCAAACATCGACTTGATCAAAAGGATGCACTGCGATCGGCTAAAACACAATCGTATTCATCAACGAAGGGAGAAGATGATGCCACTGATTAATCCCAACGTGCACATGAAGACAAGGCCAAAGATTAATCTTGAAGTAAACATGATGACCAGGATGAAGTCCCAGTGGAGTTGCCAACCCAAACAATGTGACAGAACCCTAGGTATACCCTGTTGTGACACACATTCGAAGGATCGATGATTATGTCTATTTGTAATTTTTTGAAGTTGTTTACTTTGTTTTACATTCGCAGTGTAAACTTATTTAAAATATACATATCTTGTTCATTACAATTGGGATGCATGTATGATAATACTTTGAAATGACATATTTTTATGTATTAATTACATATATATTTTAAGCATGATCCTACTAATTTGGGTTGTTTATGGTTTTTTATATTGTAGGGACTAAATTGAAGGCAAAAGAAAATTTAGGGGCAAAAAGTGGGAATTTAAAGACAAATTGGGTTAGCATGCGAAATAGGAAAGAAGTGGTGTCGAAAATACAAAGTGTGAAAGACTTGAGGGAAAAAATTCAAAGATGAGATTTATAAATATAAGACCCTATTTAAATTTGAATTTTATTAGGATTATTGTTAGGATTATTATTTAGATTTAATTTCAGCTTTTATCTTTATTTATCTTTTAGAGTTTAAATAGAAACAAACTGGTTTTCTGTATACTATAAATAGGGGAAGGAGTGACATAAATATTCACTCATCTTTTCTGTAAAAACTCTCTCTCCTTAAAGCTTTTAGCTTTTTGTTCATTTTATTGTCGAAACTATTTTTTTGAATGAGTTTGAAAAACGGGGTTCGACTTTTTTGAATGAAAATGGGAGTCGCCACCAACCTTTTTAGGTGTGATTGGATCACCTTATAAAAATGTTTTGGTCTACGAATTTTAGAAAATAGGTTAGGGAGTCGGTTACGTACGAGGAAGGATTAACACCCTCGTAATGCCTAAAATTGGTACCAATTGATTAGTTTTCTATCCTAATGTCAAAACTTTGAAAAGATTTAAAAGTATGATCCCTTTTTAAAATATGAGCAATTTGAATTAAAACTCGAGATTCTTTTGTTCCGAAAGAATACAAACATCACATCTAGCATGTTAGGACACGATGTTTTTAAATCCTCGTAACTAAAATCATCTCGTAATTTACAAAATTTATTTAAAAGGATATTTTAGGTATTTAGACAAACGAAAAATCGCAACCCAACATGTTAGGGCACTATTTCCCGAATTTCTAAACACAAAACATTGCCTTATTTCAAAAAAACTTTTGGATAAAATATGGCAATTAAATGAAATATATTTTTTAAACAATGATTTGAGTAAAATTAAAAAAAACAATCTACTAAGAGTAATACTAAAAAAATTAAATAGTTTGATATGATACTAAAATTATTAAAAATATAAAATATAAAAAATTAAAAATCAGGGAGACATGGATTAAATCAAAATAAAAAAAGGTTGAAAAATGAGAACAAAGAATAAAATAAGAACAAACCACAGAAAATAAGAACGTAAGAGGGACAGAAATTTGAGTGAAAGCTCTCAAGAATGTTTATTGCTTCCCCAAAACTCAAGTGCGTTTTACAATGAGGGGGGGAGGCCTCTATTTATAGTTGAGCCTCCCCAGATCCAACGGTATAGATCAATTACATCAACAGCTAAGATTAAAGGTTATCTACAAATTAAATCTCTAAGATATCAAAATCATATCTTCTAAGATTGCATACCATATCTTCTAAGATTGCATACCATATCTAAGATTTACATATCATTTCTAAGATTGCGTAAGATTATGTTTCTATATACGTCGAGTTTGTAGATGGACCTTCAGTCTTTTCAAGTAATGGGCCATTCTGATCGGGCCAAATGATATATTCTGAACTGGGCTTGGAATTTATTTATTTATTTTTTTATCATTTTGTGGTATGGACCCGGGCAAAAATAGGGTATTATAGCTGCCTCTCTTTGCTTATTGCTGTGTAATAGGAATAAAGCAAAGACTATCAAAGGACCCATTTTGCCCGGGCTCGCTGAGTCTTGAGTTCTTCGATCTGCTCCCTGTCGAATACAGAGACGCCAAATCATCTTGGATCTGCTTTGATGAAAGTCAGATCTTGCTATGTTTTCGATCTGTTCCCTGTAAGCACAGGGATGCCAAATCATGTTATCTTCAACGTGTTCCCTTAAGCACAGGGATGCCATGCTGAAATTTTTGATCTGCTTCGCTGCAAACTCAGGAAGTCAAGATCTGCATTCTTCAACCTGCTCCTTGCAAACTCAAGGACGCCATGCTGAAATTTTTAACCTGCTTCCTGCAAACTTAGGAACGCCATGCTGATATCTTCAATCTGCATCACTGCGAACTCAGGAAGTCAAAATCTGCTTTCTTCAACCTGCTCCTTGCAAACTTAAGGACGCCATGCTGAAATCTTCAACCTGCTCCCTGCAAACTCAGGAATGCCATGCTGATATCTTCGATCTACTTCACTGCGAACTCAGGAAGTCAAGATCTGCTTTCTTCAACCTGCTCCTTGCAAACTGAAGGACGTCATGCTGAAATCTTCAACTTGCTCCCTGCAAACTCAGGGACGCCATGCTGAAATTTTCGATCTGCTTCACTGAAAACTCAGGAAGTCAAAATCTGCTTTCTTCAACCTGCTCCTTGCAAACTTAAGGACGCCATGCTGAAATCTTCAACCTGCTCCTTGCAAACTCAGAAACGTCATGCTGATATCTTCGATCTGCTTTACTGCGAACTCAGGAAGTCAAGATCTGTTTTCTTCAACCTGCTCCTTGCAAACTCAAGGACGCCATGCTGAAATCTTTAACCTGCTCCCTGCAAACTTAGGGATGCCATGCTGAAATTTTCGATCTGCTTCACTGCAAACTCAGGAAGTCAAGATCTGCTTTCTTCAACCTGCTCCTTGCAAACTCAAGGACGCCATGCTGAAATCTTCAACCTGCTCCCTGCAAACTTAGGGACACCATGTTGAAATTTTCGATCTGCTTCACTACAAACTCAGGAAGTCAAGATCTGCTTTCTTCAACCTGCTCCTTGCAAACTCAAGGATGCCATGCTGAAATCTTCAGCCTGCTCCCTGCAAACTCAAGGACGCCATGCTGAAATTTTTTATCTACATTGTCCCCTGTAGAATGCTTATACTTAATGATTAGGATGCCATGATTGAAATAAGTCAAATGCTTTCCTAATTAAACATACTATGATGCAATAAATGTCATGAGAATGATTCCTATTTCAGATGTTATCACTCATTCATCTATCGAGATTTCCACTTCGTTGTTCTCGACGTATCAATCATACTCTACTTGTGCGTCTTGTATTTCTCCCATCAATTTGGTCCATTGTACCATTCCCCGAATGTTACGACCCACTGGAGATATTTGTGAAATGACCTTCTCTTAGGGTTAATACTTTGTTTAATTTGTCCCACCATTTGGGACAACCGAAGTAATCTTAATTTCTTTAAGTACCTCTGACTTCTACATATAGGAATTCTTTAAACAAATGTCCCGTTTTAGTTTCTTGTATTATCTAGAAACTTCCAGAGTAATATATAAAACTTCTTTTGTGAAAATATTATCAATCCATTAATTGATACTTCAATATAAAATGCTTGAAAAAGGTCACAATAATGGACGAGAAAGAAATTAATTAGGAGTATAGCTCGAAATAATTAATCAAAGCTAGCCAAGAAACTAATTAGGGCGTATCTTGGAAAGAATAAGGTAATCAAAGTTAGCAACCTAAAAAATGGGTAAGATGAAAATTAGGTGCCCCAGATATCGCAGCCTGAGCTTTGCTATACCAACCTCTTGAGGACCATTTTGAGTTTAATATGTGTTTAGGGGATCCGGAGTACTTTGTCAATGCCCCAAGTCATAACATACTTCATCTTTGTCAATTTAGGTATAGCGAGACTACCATTTGCCCCACTTTGATCGAAGTTTGAGCTGCCCTTTTCGGGTTTTCAACTCAAAATCCCTTTGGTCTCAAAACGCCCTTTGCGGGTTTTCGCCTTGGCCTCTCCATTTTCTTTTTCTTTTTCTCTTCTTTTTTTTTATTTTTTCATTTTTTCTTTGAAGGTCACAAAGCGCCCTTTGCGGGTTTTCACCTTGGCCTTTCCTCTTTTGGGTATCCAAATCCGAGTTTGCAGGAATTCAAACTCAATGTTCCTCCGGGGAAAACCCTTTTTACCACATAAGGTCCTTCCTCATTTTGGCATTCTCCTTCATTTGAAATCTTTTTGAATAGAAAGGATCTTCCTCAATATCAAGTCCATCATGAATCAGCCTCGTTCGTTTCTGACTGTGCATACTTTCAACCCTTTCTTTCAACTTCATCCGACTCCTGACTAAATCAAAGTTTGGAGAAAAGGAATCTCAATGGGCAGAACCACCTCTATTCCATAAACTAAATGGAAAAGTGTTGCCCCAGCGAAAGTTCTAGTCATCGTAAGCATAAAGGGTAAGTGATAGCTTCTCATGCCAATTCTTGCAAGTCTAGGTCACCTTCCATAATTTTTGTTATTTTCTTTCTTTTTGTGCTTTTTCTTTTTAACATCCTTTGCTGTACTGTAATATGCCATCTGATCTTTGAACAGACTGTAAATTTTGTTGTTTTACAGTTGTGAATTTATTGAACATGATTATTTTTAGCATTCTTTGAAAAATTTCTTTCTTTTTTCTTTTTCTTTTTTTCTTTTTTTTTTAAAATTTGGTTACTGTTGACTTTGCAATATTGGCATAAGAAGCAACATTCACCCTCTTGATGATTTGATGTCAACTGGCCTCATAATATGCATGCCCCATATATGAAGGAAATGAATGAGTCATGTAACCCTTGTTTCTTGTAATTCGTCCTTTATGGCATAGCTGATGCGATCCCCTTCCATGGTGAACCAGCAATGCTCAAACCTCATATTTAGCCTTACCATTGTAAACTCTTGCATGCATCATATGGCTCTCTTTTAAGCTTTTGACATACTCACGTCTCGATAGCCTAAACATGTCCTTGATATGATCGTGCAAAAAGACCCTTGAATTCTCGAAAATGACTTATTTTATTTTTGTGATGAGCTAGACTTCAATAATATCCACTGACCCTTTGTAAAGTAGGATCCATTTTCATCTTTATTCAACCATTCTTAACAAATCAGAAGATAGGTTATAATCTCTGTTATCTTCAAAGTTCTGAGATCCCCCAAAACATACATCTCACTCAAAAAGGAAATTCTGAGTCAATAGCAGCATTGCTCATATCGTTGATATCTGGGGACCCATTGTGGATTTAAAGGAATATTCCAAAGAATAAATGATTCAAAGAATGATTGTTATAGGTATGAACATAAAAAATATATGAAAGAAAGTTTAGAGGGCAAAAGAATTTATACATGGTAAGAATAAAAGAATATCGTATTCAAAAGATACATTTTATTGAAATAAAAATTTCAGACACAAGCCTATTTCACAAAAGGATTCTTATTGCCTCTAGGCTTAAGGCAACAAGCATGTTTTGAATATTACTCAGATCAGTCCTAAAAATACAAGGATTACTTTTACAGTTTCATTATTCAAAACACTCCCTAATATGTAAGAGATAATGCCCAACAGATTTTTTTGCTTGATCATCAATCCTCTTCATTTCATCTTCAATGGGGTTCTTATTTCTGCAATATCCCCCATTGATCCTTCTCGCAATCCTTCAATCAATTGCACTTACCCCTTTGTCTCCAAGGTTTGGTAACGGGCTCTCTGTACCAGGGGTATCATCAAACTTCACAATCCCCATCCTGATAAGTCTTTCAACTGTCTTCTTGAAAGCAGTGTAATTTTCTATTGAATGCCCCGGTACTCCCGCGTGGTAATCACATTGAGCGTTTGAATCATACTATTTAGGGTATGGGGGCTGCAACAGTTTTATATAAAACGGGGAGACTACGTGCGCATTAAATAAACTTTGATTAGTTCCTTATACGACATTGGGATTGGTGTAAATTGGAACTTTTCAGAGCTTTGCCTTGTGCCCGATTCCTACCTTGTCGAACCCTGTTACCTCACAGTGGTTACTCTAGGTTGGCTGACAGTAATGGCTTTTGAGTACCCTTTGTTATATGTACACGTATTATTCACTTTATTCTCTTTTCTCTTGAGAACGGGCCTCTTAGTAGCTTCCCCTTCGATTTTGCCACCTCTTATGGTATTTTCGATCATTTCACTTGCCATGACTATGTTAGCAAAGCTTTTGGTGGTGATTCCAATCATGTGAGTGATGAATGGAGCTTTCAAAGTGTTGATGAACAACATAGTAGTCTCCTTTTCCAAGAGCAGTAGTTGAACTTGCATAGCAACCTCCCTCCATCTTTGTGCATATTACCTAAAATTCTCATTAGGCTTCTTCTCCATGTTCTGCAGCGTGATCCTATCAGGAGTTATGTTAGTCACATGATTATATTGCTGCATGAAGGCCAGCGCAAGGTCTCTCCATGAACTGATTCTCGCACGGCTCAACTAATTATACCACCTAGCCGCTGCCCCAACCGAACTATCTTGGAAACAATAGATCAATAATTGATCATTATTTACATAGCCTGTTATCCTTCTACAGAACATAGTAATATGGGCCTCCGGGCAAGTAGTCCTATTATACTTCTCAAACTCCGGCATTTTAAATTTATGGGGAAGCACCAGATCTGAGACTAAGCTCAAGTCCGTAGCGTCAATCCCATGATGACTACCAGCACCCTCTAAAACCTGAAACTTTTCTTCCAACCATTTGCAGGGATCCTCCAATTGTTTCGAGGATTCCATTGCTATTCTTTCTTTTTTAACCACATCAATGTTAGGGGTGATAGGATTAGCAGAGTTATCTCCCAAATTAAGTCCCGAACTAGCTGGGAAATTCATAAGGATTCCGGCATCGACCGACTCATGTTGTGGCCTTATAGTGACAGATGGCCTCCTAGGGGGTACCTCAGCTTGTGCTGGCACATGGGGTGGGGTAAAACCTGGAGGGTGATCCTCGCCATCTTGTCTAGTGATAGCCATAGGGCCCTTTCCCTTTTCCATTGCCCCTGCCAGCAGTTGGGCCATCTGAGCCATCATATTCTTCTATGCTTCTATCATCTGTTCTCTCATGTCGTTTTGCATCTTTGCCAACTACTCTTGCAATTGGTCTTGCAAATCCTTCTGAAGTTGCTTAAACCTTTGATCCATATTCTTAGTCTTAGTGCGGGTACCGTAAGGATGTGTAGTTTCCAGACTTTCCTCTCCTTTTCTGTAGTAATTTTAACTAATTAGGGTCTTTCTATAACTTTAAATGCGTATGATGCGATGAGATGCAAATGCGATGAGATGCAATTGCATGAAAGCAAAAGATATCGATTCTGATTCAGTTTCATTTTAGAAAACGTTATTTAAGGAACAAAAATCTTTTCATAAAACAGATTACAAATACGCTTTCACCTGTAGGCCCAAAGTCTTAACCCTATCTAGTAACAAAGCTAACTCTCGACCCCTATTTGATACTAGCTCATATTTTACACTTAATACATTAGCTTGCACTGTCAATTCTTGTAAGTGATCAGCAACCTCTTGAATCTAAACTATGACTTTACCCATAAGGTAATCCCTACAGCCAAGGACATCTCCTCCAATGCCTGTGAAGTTGTTCTGATTATCTTGAAAGAAAGATTGGCGAACAAGTAGGCATTCCTACTTCACAGCATGCTGCCTTCAAATGATATCCAACATCCTCAATGTTTCTTGAGTGTCTTCAGATGTCTGCCCCTGTAGAGTATAGCTAATCTCCACTTTAAAGGTCTTTGAATGATACGGTCTTCTTTAACCTCTTCGTTCACGCCCATTTGTCCAAATCTTGTACTTCTATTATTTCTGCAACATCCTAGTAAACTCAAGCTTGTCATTTGGTAATGGTCCTATAGTAAATAACCTTTTTACCATCATAGGCAAAATTCTTTCCATCCAATTCAAATTTGTAGGTCTTATGCATTCTGCCAATCACCTTTCCTCCAATACCCTTACCATCCACGGGGCGACCATCTTTATATGAAAGGGAAATGCTGTAATGGTAGAAGTGTCCATCAATAATTTCACGCTTCACTTTGAATTGTCCATCTATCTTCCCGTCAAGCAAATACTGTAAGTCCTCATAGCTAAACAACTGCTTGGCTTCATTATCCCAATGGGCCTAAATGTCCTTCAACACCTTCCACTCAATCTGTGTCGAACTGATACGAGTGAAGTCCCAAAACTCCGATGTATATCCCTCGGTGACACTATCTCCTTTCTCTAACTAGGTTTTCTCTGACCATGCACAGATGAAAGAGTTGTCCCCCACTTTATTAAGATATTCGTCCCCCATTACAAAACTTTCTAACTCAGAAATCGAAACTTGAATCGATACCTTTTAATGATGAATGATATGCAATGACAACAAAAATAAGAAGAATATGTCAGTGCCATGTATAAAAAATATAATAAACAAATACTTTAAAAGGGTATGTACTAAAAGTTATCACCCTACTACCTAAGGCAAGCACTTAAAGCTCACTACATGAAGTTCAGTTCTAAAGTAAAGGGTACCCAAACCAGCAGATTCCTCGATCCTCACCCATTAGAGGCTTATATGGACCAAGTTCAATTTAGGGGGATTCATTTCCCTACGACCATACGGAGATGAAAATCTCACGAAGTCTATAGGTACAGATGTTTCCCGAAAGCAATCCACTAACTCATACGAAGGTGAAAACCTCACGAAAGCTTAGTTTCTTACTCCCACTTAAAGGTGTAACCAACGATCATGCAAATGCAATATGTGCAGATAAAATAACAAACATATGCAACAAACACATGAAAAGGGATCTTTATTTTTACATCTTTTCAAATTTTAGCATTAAGACAGAAAGTAATCAATTTTGGGCTTGACTCTCTTATTGGTCCCCAGTGGAGTCGCCAAGCTGTCGAAACCATTTTTTTGAACGAGTTTGAGAAATGGGGTTCTACTTTTTTGAATGAAAATGGGAGTCGCCACCAACCTTTTTAGGTGTGATTGGATCACCTTATAAAAACGATTTGGTCTACGAATTTTAGAAAACAAGTTCGGGAGTCGGTTACGTACGAGGAAGGATTAGCACCCTCGTAACGCCCAAAATTGGTACCAATTGATTAGTTTTCTGTCCTAATGTCAAAACTTTGAAAAGATTTAAAAGTATGATCCCTTTTTAAAATATGAGCAATTTGAATTAAAACTCGAGATTCTTTTGTTCCGAAAGAATACAAACATCACATCTAGCATGTTAGGACACGATGTTTTTAAATCCTCGTAACTAAAATCATCTCGTAATTTACAAAATTTATTTAAAAGGATATTTTAGGTATTTAGACAAACGAAAAATCGTAACCCAGCATGTTAGGGCACTATTTCCCGAATTTCTAAACACAAAACATTGCCTTATTTCAAAAAAACTTTTGGATAAAATATGGCAATTAAATGAAATATATTTTTTAAACAATGATTTGAGTAAAATTAAAAAAAACAATTTACTAAGAGTAATACTAAAAAAATTTATTAAAAAAATTAAATAGTTTGATATGATACTAAAATTATTAAAAAAATAAAATATAAAAAATTAAAAATCAGGGAGATATGGATTAAATCAAAATAAAAAAAGGTTGAAAAACGAGAACAAAGAATAAAATAAGAACAAACCACAGAAAATAAGAACGTAAGAGGGAGAGAAATTTGAGTGAAAGCTCTCAAGAATGTTTATTGCTTCCCCAAAACTCAAGTGTGTTTTACAATGAAGGGGGAGGCCTCTATTTATAGTTGAGCCTCCCCAAATCCAACAGTATAGATCAATTACATCAACGGCTAAGACTAAAGGGTATCTACAAATTAAATCTCTAAGATATCAAAATCATATCTTCTAAGATTGCATACCATATCTTCTAAGATTGCATACCATATCTAAGATTTACATATCATTTCTAAGATTACGTATCCTTGAAGATTATGTTTCCATATAAGTCAAGTTTGTAGATGGACCTTCAATCTTTTCAAGTAATGGGCCATTCTGATCGGGCCAAATGATATATTCTGAACTGGGCTTGAAATTTATTTATTTATTTATTTTTTATCATTTTATGGTATGGACCCAGGCAAAAATGGGGCATTACATTTATTTTTCAATAAAAGTCCATTAAACTTATTTCTTTTTCCCAAAAAGCATGAACCACTAAACTCATCTAGCCAAAGTTGTCAAGATTCCCAAAAAAAGGTTCATGAGGCTTAGAACCCACACTTAGCCTTCTCAACGAGTATTCATCGTTTCTTTGCATTACGGGACTGATGCTTCCATCCATGTCCTTGCAAAAGTGATCCTTTCATCTTATGCAAAGGCAACGACCGCTTTTTATGTTTTAGGAAGGTTGCACAGTCGATTCGTTAACTTACTGCATCAAAGGCTGTCAAGCCCAAGAAACGAAATGGCATGGCATTCGCCATTGAGAAACAATGATCTAGTGTAAGACGATCCCACGAAAGTGACAATTGGCTAGAGTCAGGTTCCTCTAAATCGTAAGTCTAAAATCTAAGTGGAGCTGGTGGTCGTAGGTGTCCTCTTCCACTATAACTGCCTTATTCTTTCATGAGAATGATCGCTTAAAAGCTTAGGATTGAACCTAAGGAGGATCGAGATAATCAGAGACTATAAGCCCTCAAATTGAAGAATCTCGTTTCTCAATTTTGTTTCTTTTTACAATTACAATTTCAATTTATGCAATTTCAACTCGCCCATATTTTTAATTTTTTTTTATTTTTTATAGGTATGCTGATTTTCTTGGGCATGACTGTGTCAGGATTTCAATGAATAAGAAGTTGTAGCAATCCAATTCCTGAGGATTTGACCCTACTTCCCTTATACTATTCTTTTCGTTATTTCATAAGGATATGTTATTTTTGGTGCTTTCAATGACACACAATGTACATAAGTTTTTAAATTAAGGATTTTGAATATTTTGGGTCATGCTACAAACATTGTAATTCTTGAAGGATTTAAATGAAAATTTAGTAAATTATGATTTGTGTAAGTGTTTGTGTGTCTTTTACGGTGAAAACAAATTTAGGCAATTCGAACATATTTTAAAACTATAACAATGTCTATCTCAAATGTCATATAAATTTACAAATTTTTAATTTCAAAACGAGAAAAAAATTTGTTGGACAGAAAACATGTCCTACAATGCACATTTTCACTGAACTAGGAGTGAAAATACGCCACGTAGGACACATGTTTTGGATGAGAAGAAAACCAATATATGTATATATGTATTAGAAATATTGATTTTGATTGGATGATTTTAATTTAAAATATGCAATAAATTTGATGGTATATTATTATTAATGAAAAGATAACTATATTTAAAACTTAATTTAAAAAAAAAAACTCATTTTAAATATAAATAGAAAAAGAAAGTATTTTGAAATTTTTTAAACAACTATTGAAGAACTTACAATTTTCATATATGCTACTATTCTTTTTTTTTTTTATATAATATAAATGATTTTATTTGATGTAGTAAAAAAATTTATATAAATATGGCGTATATAATAAATAAACATTATATTCTCAAAAAAATTTAAACAATATATAATAGATATAATGTGTAAATAAAATTAACACGAGTAAAGTAAGAATAAAATAGAGATATTAAAATAAAAATTATTATGAAATAAACCAATTCATTAATCAAAATAAATTTTTTAAAACTCTATAAGTTTGATTTAGGCTTTTAAATGTTTTTCCTCAACTTTATTTTTAATTTTTAAATATCATTTGAAATAAAAATAATATAAAATTTAAAAAATTGTATAAAAAATATATATATATTTTTTACTTAACTTGGAAGGAAGGGTCAACTTTTTTTTTGGCATAATTGCAAAAAAAGCCCGCAACCTTTGGGGGCTTTTTGATATACGCCCCTAATTTTTTTTTTGGAATCGGCCCTTCACGTAACGGATTTTTCAAATTTCAACCTTGTGGAAACGGTAACCGTCAGCTAACCGTTAGTCAACAGTCGGTCAATAAAATTGGTCTACGTGGCGGTCAATATGACTGATGACGTGGCCCGCATTAAATTAAATTTGCTGACGTGGAAAATAAATTTAATTAATAAATTTAATAATCATAAAACCAAAAAAAAAAAAAACCCCTAAATCCCCAAACCCCCCACGATACTTTCTTCCCATCTAAAATCCCAAATCGTGAAATTTCACAAAATCCCTAACCTCTGAAATCAACCCCTAAAATCTTCAAATCTCTAAATCTTGATGCCTAAATCGTGAAATCCCTAAAATGGCTAGGAACGAAATCTCTAAATCGCTGAATCCCTACAATGACTAGGAACGAAATCGTCAAATCCTTATTCCTTCTGAATTTTTTTTCTTCCTTGTTGTCTAAAATCATGGATTCACATAGTTTGAACAGTCAGTCTAGAGGTTCGGTAAAGCATGGTTCGAAGAAAAAATCGTCATATGCACATGTTACTTCATTGCGGAAGAAGTATGCCTACGATGGACCAGCAGTAAAATGTCACTGCAATAAGTTAGCTCCAAGAGACACTTCATGGAGCGATTTAAATCCAGGGAGAAGATTTTATGGTTGTTCAAATTTTCGGGTAAGTGAAGAATTTTTATTTGCAAATTGAGCTTAGCTGAAATTTGATAATTTCATAAATCTCAGTATTTGTTTTGTTTTCATTTTGGATTATTTCAATTTGGCTGAATTGGGATTTGTTTGTAGGACGATGGTTGTGATTTCTTTAAGTGGTACGATGGGAAAATGTGTGACCGTGCAACTGAGTTACTGCGTCAATTACGTGATAGTGAACGAAATCTATGGAAGGAAAATTTAGCACTTAGAAAGAATGCTATGGATTTGATTGCATTTGATGGTAACCATAATGGTGGTAGTAGTGTTGTTGGCATTGAGGTTGAAGGAGGTAGATCAATTTGTGGTGTTGAAGAAGAAGTAGCATTAAGGGAGAAAATGTTGACCATGAAGCAAAAAATTAAAGTTATTAAGAAAGAGAAGTCAATGTATAAGATATTATTTTCTTGCTCTTTGTTATGTATAGTATGCATCAGCATAGGTTTCTTTTTTGGCAGTAGTGGTAAGAGGCATATGCAGCTAGCAGTTTCAAATGTCGATTGAGAAATATATTGAAGTTAGTTCTCATGCAGCACATGCAGCAGCCAAGGAGCAAACCATGCAACAGAAGCTGCCAAGCCGAGTGCAGCACTTTGTTTAGTTGATCCTTTTGTCATTTTAGTCAATGTAACTTAATTTGGATCATTTTGAACTATGTTAGGTATAAGTCTAATGTATTTTTTATATTGATATTATCATATTCTTGTTGGTTGTTCATTGGGACTTTAATTAACAGTTTAGCAGACCAAGGTATTGATGAGATTTTATTGTCATTAGTCAGAACTTTAAGTGGTCTAAATGTTAAGCAAGAAAAAGGCCCAAAAGTCTGGACTTTGGTTGCATATATCATTCACTAAATTAGCGAGGGATGAGGTTTTTGTGTAAAGTCTGATAGGAGTAAAGATGTCAGATTTCACTTAGTTCCAGTTGTGGTCCTTGTTTCTGAATTATCTCTTAGCAATAACCTTATTGTGCCAGGTCAGCTTTAGCATTGATATAGCTGTTTCATTTGTGAAGGCTAAAATGCGGGGTTCATCGTGGTGGGCTCTGCCCTGTATTCACCAGATTGTACAGAAATTATCTAGATCGGGGTGTTGGTCATATGCTTCACCCTTTTTGGTTTTCGTTGCCTCCCCTATTTCATTTTAAACCATTAAGTTGTTCTAAAATCAATAAATCATGCAGCAAAGGCAGCTTATTTAGACCTTGGGTAACATTATGCAATTTAAAATGTACTCAACATCTCCTTTTAGCCAAATTTATGCATATGATTTCCCCATTGCAATTCGGAAAAATGTACTTTACAAAAGCATATGATAGTCTATACACCATTCATCCTATACACCATAAACGCTATACCAGCCAAAAACCAAAATGTGAGTGAGCTATACATGAACAAAAAAAAAACCAACATATTGGTTTTCAATAGAACAAAATAACATTCAATAATGGTGTATTCCAAAACCAGAATGTTGTAGGTTCAAAATGTGACTACTATCTTCTGTTTTAAAACCAGAATGTTGTAGGCAAAATACCTTACACCGTATCATAAGCTATCGCCAGATGGTTCTGCGAAATAGAAAACAGATACAAATAAATAAATGGATTATGGATTATGGCACAAGTTCAAAAGCAAGTTATCATAGAATTACAAGACAAACATCAGAAGTCATTCAAAACAAAATAACGATCATTTACTTGTGTTTACTACAACCGATTCTTGTGTTTCTAGGTGGTCGAGAGGAGCCTTTCGCTTATTATTTCGTGACTTGGGTGTTGAAGAAGATTTTCCAGTAGCTCTCGACATGCTGTTTGTGGTTCTACCAGACTACAAGAGTATTTTATATTAATATTAACAATAGATAATATAACTCATACCAATAGTAAAAGAAAGAAACTTACACAATATATTTAACTGAGGAACAACACTATACCTATTTCGAATTTGTGCAAGATCGCTTGTTATGGCCAGGTTGGCCACATTGAGTACATGTCATGAGTAAACCTTTCTTACTCAAGTGACCAGGCTTCAATTTTTTTGGTTCATCTTTGGCCATCCTCCTATTCTTTTTAGGCCTCCCGGACATCTTCCTTTCAATAGAAGGGAGCACTGGCTGAATACCAATTTTTTTCCAATCATGTGGCCCATTTATGGGTTGCATTGGAAAAGAGTAAGCTTTCTTGTACATATCAAAGTGTTAATATTCATGCAGATATTCATCTGGTTGAAGCCCTAAGTGATACATGGCAGAACATGCATGAGAACATGGAATCCCACTAATTTGCCAATGTCTCCAACTACATATCCTTTGACTTAGGTCCACTGTATACTGATAACTTCCTTTTCTCAACTCACATCCATTTTCACCATTCCATATCAGTTGCCACTCTACACAATCCTTCTTGTTGGCATCAAACTTAGCTTTCACTAATGGACCATAATTTTGCTTCCATCCATTACATAGCTTTCTTTTTTGTACTATCCTAGTCATCATCTTGGTCCTAATATCCTCAAGCATTCTGATAAGGCTTTTGAACCTAGCTTCAACAATGCTTGAATTGAATGCTTCACACAAATTATTGTCAACTATATCTAATTTACAAGTAGTCCCCAAAAATGCTCTAGTCCACATCTTTAGAGACTTTTTCATCAAATTACCGTAAGCATCCTTATTTTTTTTCTCCAGTGCTGAATATAGATCCTCCCACTCCCTCTCGGTCGTGCACTTCACAATCTACCAAAAATCACACTCAAAAGATTTCCCTAACTTCCTCCCTGACTATTTTGCAAACACGTGCCTCGCACAATTCCTATGCTCTACCCTTGGTAGTATGTTTGAAATTGCAATTTCAAGGCCCTAATTCAAATTCACGAATGAAAGAGATTGTTAGAAAATTTTACTTAAATACAAATAACAGGTTAAAAAAAATATTGAGCTTAAAATTGTATATTTACTAACCTTTTATTGGTCACTGATAATTGTGTACCCATACCCATCTTCCAAGCCCAAATCGGTTGATAGGAGACTGAGAAACCAGGCCCATGAATCAGTGCACTCCACTTCAACAACAGCCTAAGCAATAGAGAACATTTGGTTGTTTCCGTCTCTTCCAACAGTTGTGAGAAATTCACTCTTAAATGGGCCTTTTAAGAAGCAACCATCTAGCCCAATGAGTGGCCTACACCCTGTTTTCCAACCTCTTTTTAGTGCATCAAAGCACACATAAAACCTCTTAAAATGAGGAAGGGAGTCTACTGTCACCCTTTGAACAGCCATTTTTATTGTGTTCCATGGCATCTTTAACCTTAACTCATGAGCGTAGTCTCATAGCAAGCCAAATTCCTCCTTATGATTTCCAGCCATTTTCTCCTTCACTATTTTCTTCGCTCTATAACAACAATCAATGGTCACATTTACATGCATCTCAGAAGCACATCTTCTTTGAATTTCCCTCAGCTTCATCTTAGGGTGATCCTTGATAATGTTGGGCAATCATAGCAGCAGTCACCATTTTGTTCTTAAAACTAACCGAACAATGGTACTCATCATGGAACGTCTTTATTTGCAAGCATTTCGCAACAGGATTGTAGCTAGCCCTAATTCTCCATGGACAGTTAGGGGAAGCAATGCAACTCACAACAACCCTTTTCGGTTTATTCTTAATAAACTTTAGTTGTCTTATAAGTCTTTGGATTACTTTCGAACTGCACTCTTAAACTGTTTGCCATCCTTAAAGAACATTCCCAGACTAAATTTTAACTTATCATTGTAAAAGGGAAACTTGCTCCTCCTTCTCTCACCATTTTCATGTTCTTCATCTTCATCAGACCCAACCAAGCTTCCATGTTCATCTGAGTCCCATACCTCAGTCTCATTCCCATCCTCCTCTTCTCCAGTACGTACAGTAGCAACATTATCCGGTCTATCTGATGTTGCAAAATCACCAGCATATTCATCAGCAACATTATCCACTCCATCTGATGTTGCAAAATCACCAGCATATTCATCAGCAGTAACTTCACTATCATTATTCTCTCCAACAGTAGACCCTAGACTAATATGTCCACTATTTTCCATAATAATATCCTCATCTACCTCAATACTAGTAGCAGACACACCCTGCCCATCAGTTTGTACCTCTCCTGCTTCACCTTTCCCACAAGATTCTACCTTTTCCAGATCACCTTCACCATTAGATTCTACCCCTTCATCATTACGCTCCCCATCAACTTCCACCTCTTCAACATCACCCTCCCCAGTAGTCAACAGAAAAATATCATCCACAATTATAGGGTTATCAACCTCATGTTCAACATATAACTCAATCTCTTTAAACTTGACCCAAAAGTCTAACATAGCTATAGTAGAATTGTCATAAAAAATCACCCTAAGATTATTTTGTAACCCTACTGTACTAGGCTCATGAAAATATATTAACATGACAGTGTTAAACTCTAACCCAATTTTCACTATTTTACATAATTCAAAATAAGATATTGTGTCTGGATTCTCTTTAAGCCTAATCACTTCCCCACCAACATATCTAACATATGGGTCCTTTACAAACTGCCCACCCACATGCAAAATAATATAATATTCATCATCACCAGACATCTACAAAAACACATTGTAAGCAAAAAACATTAAAAAAAAACAAAACAGTAATAGAAGTATGCAATTTTAACATCGTTTCTGAGCAAAAACAAATTGCTTTAAATAAATAAACAATTTTCTAAGCAAAAAACATTTAAAAAAAAACTCACTACCTACATCGAGACCACTTCTAAGAATATAATACAAAACAGTAATACATGTCTACAATTTTAACATCTTTTTGCTTGGGTTGGGTAACAGATATCAATATCATCAGGACCACTGTCGGATCACAAATCGACAAAACAAACAAACCCTATCAACAACATCGGGACCACTATCTCATCAAAAATCGACAGAGCAAACCTTACATTGTGGCACTAAATTTACAATAATAACTCACAAATAACCAACAAATCAAACCAAAAATGCAATTTATTTTCCCAACAAACCAAATAAGAAAGCACCTACCTTACAATTTTGGGTTACGGAAACTGCTCACGATTCTGGAATTTTTTTTTGTTCCTAATAATTTTAGGGATTCAATGATTTAGGGATGAACAATTTAGGGATTTCAAGAATATTTCGGAATGAACAATTTAGGGATTTCAAGATTTAAGGATTTGAAGATTTTAGGGATTGAATGACGATTTTAGGGATTTCACGTTAAGATTTTGTAAAATTTCCCGATTTGGGATTTTAGATGGGAAGAAAGTATCGTGGGGGGTTTGGGGATTTAGGGTTTTTTTTTTTTTTGGTTTTATGATTATTATATTTATTAATTAAATTTATTTTCCACGTCAGCAAATTTAATTTAATGCGGGTCACGTCATCAGTCATATTGATCGCCACGTAGACCAATTTTATTGACCGACTGTTGACTAATGGTCAGCTGACGGTTACCGTTTCCACAGGGTTGAAATCTGAAAAATCCGTTACGTGAAGGGCCGATTTTAAAAAAAAAATTAGGGGCGTATATCAAAAAAACCCCAAAGGTTGAGGGCTTTTTTTGAATTATGCCTTTTTTTTTTGCAGTGGATGTACCATGTAAAGTAGTACCCTGCCTACAAGTATCTAAGGGTAATTCACTCAAAAAAACAATAGCTTTACTCATAATTCAAAAATCTTTCAACAAATCCGGTGGAACACCGATATGCTTGCTTCAGGATCTTCTTCTTCTTCTGCTACTGCTGCTGATATGATCCGAGCAAGGACATACGATGTTTTCCTTAGCTTCAGAGGCAAGGATACTCATGATGGTTTCGTGAGTCATCTGTATAAATATTTGTGTCGAAAGAATATCCAAACTTTTATAGACGATGAGGAGCTTCGAAAAGGAGATGAAATTTCAGGGGCACTGTTGACGGCCATTCAAGGATCCAGGGTTTCAGTCATTGTTTTCTCCAATGACTACGCTTCTTCCAAATGGTGCTTGGCTGAGCTGGTCAAGATCATGGACTGCAACAAATGGGTTGTTCCTGTATTTTACAATGTAGACCCAAGAAATGTACGGAACCAAACAGGGAGTTTTGCAGAAGCATTTGCCAAGCATGAAGAAAATTTCAAATATGAGCTTGAAAAGGTGAAAACCTGGAGAAGTGCTTTGACTGCAGCTGGCAAATTATCCGGTTGGGATTCACAAGTCACTCGGTAATTGCATCTGCTTTTCATTACAGTTAATCCATTTTTTCTTTATATCATATATATTGATTTGGGAGCAGAGAGATTCAGACTAACTCCTTTTTTTTTAAATAAATGATTCATTTTATACTTTGAGAATAACTACTTATTTTCAAAGGAAAAAGTTATTTGTACTTTGAGAATATAGAAAATGTTGCCGATGCTGAAATTTTGAATGCTATGCGCTGATGCATCAGATCACTAATCAATATCTACTTATTTTCAAAATTTTCAAAGGAAAAAGTTGTACTCTTGAAGGTGAAATTATAATTTGTTTCTTTATTTAATATATAGGCCCGAGTCAAGACTCATAGATGAAATTGTCAACGACATCTTGAAGAAACTGAATCGTGGAACCTCAAATGCTTATTTAAAGGGTTTAGTTGGAATTGAGAGGCGGATGGAGCAAGTTTTGTCACTAATTCAAGTTGGATTTCCAGATGTGCGAAGGTTAGGTATTTGGGGCATGGGAGGTACTGGCAAAACTACACTTGCCGAAGCCATTTTTCACCATATTTCAAATGGTTTCCATAGCTACTACTTCCTTGCAAACGTGAGAGAATCGGAAGAACATGGAAGATTATTCCAATTGCGTCAGGAATTTCTTTCAACCATAATGGAAGATGAAAATTTAAATATTTCAACTCCCACAATCGGAGCAGGCTTTCTTAAGGACAGGCTTTCTAGAAAAATGGTTTTGATAGTTTGTGATGATGTGTCAAACTCAGGCCAACTTGAGTTTTTGTTCAAAGGGATTAATCAGCTTTGCCCTGGAAGTCGAGTCATCGTTACGACTAGAAATAAGCAAGTGCTTATTCAGAATGACATTGATCTCATTTATGAAATGGAGAAATTAGATGAAGATGAATCTTTTCAGCTCTTCTGTCAACGTGCCTTCAAAAGGAATTATCCCACGGGATATCGGTTGGAGCTATCAAAGATAGTTTTAAATGTTGCTGATGGAAACCCCTTGGCTATAAAAGTTGTTGGATCCTCTCTTTATGGAAAGGACAAAGCCTACCAGGAAAGCACAGTAAAGAAACTAAAGCAGGTTCCTAATCCAGACATTCATAAATTGTTGATATGCAGTTTTGATGCACTAGATTGTGAAGAGAAGGATATATTTCTTGACATTGCTTGTTTCTTTAAAGGGGAGAACCGAGACTATGTAACGAGGATTATGGATGCTTGTTATGTCTCTGCACATTCAGGAATTGAGAACCTCATCGATAGATCTCTTATATATGTTTCACAAAATCAAATAGCAATGCATGATTTATTGCAGCAAATGGGTTGGAATGTCGTTTGCAAGGAATCACCTTTAGAGCCTAAAAGACGCAGTAGATTATGGATTCCAAATGACATCTACGATGTACTAATTGAAAACACTGTAAGGGCCTTGTTCATTTCCTTGACTTACGTTACTATCGCTTTTTCATTTTCTTTGAGCATGTCCATGTTCGACCGTCATATTTGACACATTAGAAGACATACTTTTATAGGATATTTATGCATATCTGGAGTTCAAATAATATAGTTCTTATTTTGGATATATTTTTACTCGTTAATCTGATATACCACTTTTGAGTTAGGGGACAAAAACACTCAAAAGCATGCTACTTGACATGTCCAGAATTTCAGAGTTGGAATTAAAACCAGAAGCATTTGTGAAGATGCGAAAACTTAAATTCCTCAAATTCTATCATTCTTGCGGAACAAATTCCAAAATCTTACTTCCACAAGGGCTTGTATCACTTCCTGATGAGCTAAGGTACCTCTGTTGGGAGGGGTACCCTTTGAAAACTTTGCCCACCAAATTTCATCCAAGGAACCTAGTTGAACTTGATATGAGTTATAGCCATGTTGACAAACTATGGGAGGGAAAACAGGTACTTATGTTATATATATATATATATATCAATCTATGCCTCGTTCTTTATGATGTTTTTGTAGATTCATTCAAGCATGTTTGGAGCCATTTCATTGTGGTTTTTTGATTCTATAAAGTTGCCTCTACATATCAATCTATGCCTTTGTTTTCAAATTTTAGTATCTTAATACTTGGCTCGAGTATTCTTTATTTTAAATATTTATTTTTAATTTTTATAAGTATTGAAAAAATTAATTTCAACTTGAAAAAAAATCTTGAGTTAAAAGTTAAAGACACACTACAACTTTGAAGTTTAACAAAAAAAAAAAAAACTTAATTTAACTTAAACCAAATTTTGAGCCATGAGTTCGAGCCAGCTCTAACTTCTTAGTTCTTGAACTCAATTACCCCTTAATATATACCATTAGGAATATAGTTTAGTCTTTGTTGCACTTTGTTGATATTTTGGAAACATCTGCTTTATTATAGTTATTCAATCATCAAACAATATGTTGTGATGCATGCAGGATTTAGTAAACTTGAAGGTGATGACTCTCAACCATTCCAAGAACCTTGTAAAAATCGCAGACCTCTCAAGCGCCACAAATCTTGAAAATTTGAACCTTGTAAACTGTACAAATTTGCTAGAGCTTCCTTCATCCCTTCAACATCTTGAGAAGCTAACTCATTTGAATTTGAGAATGTGCGAAAATCTTAGATTTCTGCCTAGCTTGTATAAAGCGACATCCCTCACCACCCTTATTCTGAGTGACTGCTCGATTCTCTTTAGCTTTCCAGAGGTTTCATCGAATCTAAGAGAGCTACATTTAGAAGGAACAGCAATTGAACAAGTACCTTCATCAATGGAGTCTCTTTCCCAACTCGTTTTACTGTCTATGGAAGATTGTGTAAGGCTGAATAACTTTCCAACTGCAATTTGTAGTCTAAGGTCCCTGGAAGTTTTTTCGCTCAATGGCAGCCCTAATATCACAACATTTCCGGAGATTTCAAGAAATATAACAGAGTTAAATTTAGGAGGAACTGCAATTGAAGAAGTTCCTTCGTCGATCGACTGTTTCTCTAATCTTCGTGTACTCAACCTAGGTTGTTGTAGGAGGCTTAAAGCTGTCTCCACAAGTATTCATAAATTGAAATCTCTAAAGACATTCTATCTTGAAGATTGCTCAAGATTGGAGATTTTCCCAGAAATCTTGGACACCATGGAAAGATTGAGATATCTTGAGTTAAGTGGAACGGCTCTTAAGGAATTATCATCCTCAATGGAAAATCTTATTGGTCTTGTGGAATTGAGACTGAACAACTGTGAAAACTTTGCTTGCCTTCCTGACAACTTTTATAAATTGAAATCTCTTCAGTTTCTTTATCTATATGGATGTTCAAATCTAGTCACATGGCCTGATAACTTGTTTTCTGCCATTGGAGGAGCTTCTTTAGCAAAGATGCAGAGAGATCTCCATGGGTTATCCTCATTAGAAAATTTAGATTTAACTGGAAGCAATCTTGAGAACTTACCGACAAGCATCAAACAACTTCCTAGGTTGAAGCACTTAATCTTGAGGAAATGCAAGAGACTGAAATCATTACCTGAGCTTCCACCAAGCCTGAAACATTTAGATGCACATGACTGCACTTCACTAGAGGAAGTCTCAAGCATGAACAAGCTTTTTGAGCAAGCAGTGCTTTGTAAGGATAGACCATATGGATTCTTGGAGTGGATATTTAGCAATTGCTTCCAACTGGATCAGAAAGCTGTGCGAAATACTGGAACACCAAAGTTGCAGATGCTATTTGGACATATGGTGACTTTACTAAAAGATTATCATCAGGTCAGCTTCTTCTTCTTCTTCTTCTTCATATATCTTAAATGTGGCAAATGGTTTATATGCTGAAAAATCGATCATGTTTCTAATCATTGTAACTGAACAGGAATTCCCTGAAATAAACAAGGTGATTACATGTGTCCCTGGAAGTGAGATCCCGGAATGGTTTGATTTCAAAAGCTCAGGATCTTCCATAAACATCCAATTGCCTTCAGAATGGTACTACAATAGCAGCAAAAACTTTCCAACTTTCGTTGTTTCCACTGTTGTTTCTTTCCACGACTATTCTGGCGACACAGAAATTCTCATTAGATGTAAATGTTGTCTAAAATCCCGTAATGGCGACTGTCGTGACCTTAGTTGTTCTTTCTTAACTTGGACGAAACGAATCCCTGGAAGCGAATTGATTGGGTCGGATCACTTGTTCCTCTTATATAAAACTTGTTTCTGTGATGAGGATGCTGAAGTTAGGTGGTTTGTTGAAACTCAGGCATTAAACAAGCGTATGTATAATGAGGCCTGGTTTAAATTCTACCCTCTCGTTTTCAATGGGGATGGGTCTGAAAGCATTTGTTGTCAGGTAAAGCATTGCGGAGTTCATATATCATTTGCAAAGGAGGAGGCAGAGGTGCGACCATCTAAAAGATTCAAGTATCAAAGCTGAATCCTGCTTCTATCTCAGATTGTTATTTGGGTTAATGGACTCTTTATCATATCTAAATTCCATATCTAATAATGTAAGTCTAACTAGTATGATCAAATCAAATCCCTAGAGTTTGGTACCATATCAATCGCCTTTATGAATGCTTAGATAATATTAGAGAAAAGATGATGATGGTCTCTCCCATTGTAGATCTTCTTCAAGTAAAAAGATCATGGAGGTTCTAATATTAACAATTTCATTGTATTTTGTTTTTCTTATTAAAAGATAGATAAATTAGTCTTTATAGGTTAAATTAGAACAAATTAGTTCTTTTTGTTAAAAATTTTATACATTTTTACTAATAAATAATGATATGACTGATAGAATAATCAAATAGTTGCATGTAGTGTGCCACATGTATCACATTCTAACGTACAAGGATAGATTTTTAATTGTAGAAATGGATGTATTTTTAATATAATGACAAAATTTCTCTTTGATCTAATGTATAAAATTTGACTCTTAGTCAATTATTTTATCATCTTCTTCATTACCGTGAAAAATATCTTAGCTTTGAAATCATGAAATTTGTTGCTTCCAGCCAAAAAATAACAAAACTAAATAAAACTAGTCTAGAATAAAATGTAATTGATGTTTGCATTGTAAAACTAAATAAAAAATGTCACCCAATTATATTACTCAATTATTGTTATTATTATTACTATTTATTTATTCACTAATTTTTTTTAAATTAAATATTTTAGTAACTCAAAATTGATGTGGACTTTTTTTTTTGTTGGTCTAATAAATGGGGATTGGTCTCAAAACATTTATTGTGAGGTAAAGCATTGCAGAGTTCATATATCATTTGCAGAGGTGGCAGAGGTGTAACCATCTAAAAGATTCAAGTATCAAAGCTGAATCCTGCTTCTAGCTCAGATTGTTATTTGGGTTAATGGACTCTTTATCTTAGTTGGTTGATATTTAAACTTTTTATTTTATGATAACATAAATTTTTTTATTTTTAAGATTTAATTGGTATTTGAATTTAGATTCCATATCATATTTTAATACCTCTAAGTTAACTTTATTTTGGCTAAATTAATTATGAACATATAAATTTATAAAAATTATATATAAAAACTATTTAATATTAAGAATGAATCTAAACAAACGTTTGTCTAGATTCAAAAGAATTTGGACTTCAATTTATTTAGATTCATACTAAATGTGTTTTTTAAGTAAATTTTTTTATTTTTTACTATAAAAAATCAAGTTTTTTATATTATTATGTTAAAGTAAAAATATATGTTTTAATAATATATAAACTTATCAAAAGCATTTCAAGTTTAAAACCAACATAAATAAATGACTCAAATCTAAACATCACTTTATCTCAATTCATTTTTTTAATAATTTTAATTTCTTTTATAAACATAAGTGATATATCATAAAACAATACATCATTCTTCCTTGTTCAATACTTTTACCAAACACAATAAAACATTATATTATATCTTATGTTGTCACAAACCATTTACATGACTAATGTTTAAAAAACACATGATATTTTATAAAAACAAAACATCTATTCCAACTTTTTTTAACAAACAAAGTAAAACAATACATTCAAATTGTTTAATCAAATATGGTACTAATTATAGTCCCTAATCTTTTATGTTGCCCACAAAGTGAATTTTCGATTGCCTTAAATCGTTGAAAGAATTTTTTTTGGTGATTATAATAACAGAATATAGTTCAAATAATAAATATAATTAATATAATTCGAATTCAGGTCACACTTAATGTGACATACATTATTAATTATCAAGTCATAAGTTTATTCAAAGATTTTTTAATGTCATGTTCTTTGTGCCAGGGCTATTGCCTTTAAGCTTTTGCATAATAAAATACTATCGGTACCTTCCTAAGAAAGAAAAATCAAATGTAAACGTAATTTTTTTCTAGAAGTAGTCGTAATTGGCAATAAAAGGAGTTCATCTACTCATAATCTAACAGGGTGAAGTTAGAAAATTTTTGGGTCAATATTAAATTATATACTTTTACGATAGTAAAAATGTAATTTCACCATTTTAATAATCTATATTTTATAATTTTTAAAAGATTAAATTAATTTTTTTTTATTTTTGAGAGGATCAAAGTACAATTTTACCATTACTAATTTAAAATTTTATATATTATAAAAGGACAAAACTGACAAATTTTCCTCACCATTAAGGCTTTCTCCGATAAAAGCTTAGTATAAATTGTTAAAATAGTTTGATTATACAATAATACAAACTTCAAAAATTCCTCACAATGAACAAATAAGTGGAATCTAAATTCCATACCTAATAATGTAAGTCTATGATCAAATCAAATCACTAGAGTTTCGTTTCATATCAATCGCCTTTATGAATGCTTAGATAATATTAGATAAAAATATGATGATGGTCCATAATCTCTCCCATTGTAGACCTTCTTCCACTAAAAACATCATGGAGGCTTTGATTGTATTTTGTTTTTTTTATTAAAAAATAGATAAATTAGTCCTTATAGGTTAAATTAGAGTAAATTAGTTCTTTTTGTTAAAAACTTTATCCATTTTTACTAATAAATATTACCATGACTGATAGAAAAACCAAACAGTTGCATGTGGTGTGCCACATATACTACATTATAACTTACAAGGACAGATTTTTAACGGTAGAAATGGATGTAATTTTTAATATAATGACAAATTTTCTCATTGATTTAATGTACAAAGACTAATTTACCTATTTTTTAGTAAAAGGGATAAAATACAATTTAACTCTTAGTCAATAATTTTATCATCTTCTTCATTATCGTGAAAAATATCTTAGCTTTGAAATCATGAAATTTATTGCTTCCAACCAAAAAATAACAACACTAAATAAAACTAGTCTACAATAAAATGTAATTGATGTTTGCATTGTAAAACTAATGGTAAACTATAAAAAAAATGTCACTTAATTATGTTTATTATTCTATTTTCGTTACTCAATAATTATTATTATTATTATTATTTATTTAGTCACTAAAATTTTTTAAATTAAAAATTTAGCACTCAAAATTGATGTTGGCTTTCTTGGTCTAATAAAATTAACCCTCTAATATTTACACATTCTATTATTTGATCCTGAATATAAAAAATTCAACAAATTTAGCTATTAATGTTTACAAAACTTATCATTTTAGTTCAAAATTTTTTAAAAAAATAATAAATTAAAATGGAAAATTCCTATTTTAATCTCTATAAGATGATTAAATTAAAATTTAATTTATATTAAAATTATACTTTAGTCCCCTAAAATTAAAATATATATATTTAATCCCTTCAAAAATACGAAAATAATAAATTAATACATTACAAATTGTATTTTAATCTCTTAAGAAATTATTATTTAATTCTGTCCCTAAAAATATTTCTAGATTCATGTTTGCTCTCAATTTATTGGATACTTTTTAAAGTGGTACAAAGATTTTCAATGCCATGTTCCCACCACAATGAAGCTATAAGCTTTATAGGTCTGTGCACGTAATTGAGTAAAAGATTAAAAGAGACAATTTTCGAAAGTGAATATTTAGTGAGTTTTGTTTTGATATCGTCCACAGTTGTACTTTCAATTAGTGATCGAAGATAATCCAAGGGCCTTCAGAGAGGACCTTTTCACAGTCAAATTTGTTTTGAAATTTAACCAGAAAATATTCGTTCTCAATGTCTATCAGTTTAAATGGAAATTGTGGCTTCCAAATGCTGTAAATTTTGTTGTGTAGAACAGAGTAACCAATATTTCGGCCAAGGAGTTTTAAGACTATTGTGTTTTCCATGTCCTTAGTGAGCAATTGGTGGATCCTTTTCTGAAAAGTCTATTGAAAGTATACCATTAACAATAGATTTCTGTATATCTCCTTCCATCAGATCGAAATCCTCAGCTTCCTCTAGCCCACTTCTATTAGCCACGGATGATTGCCCCATTAATTTCTCTTTCCAAGAAGGTATCAACGATAATATTTGTATTCACCTCTTCAGGTTTATTCCTAAAATGTACCTTTTTAGGAGTCAAAACCTCCTTGGATGAGTTTCCAATACCATCTTCTTGACAGAGAAAATTTTCGCGGAGAGAATCCATTACAATACCTTTGTACTTAGTAAGCACTTTCTTTTTAAGTGCTTCAAGCTCAAATTCTTATTTGTGTATATCTTTTGTAGTCAACTTCAAACTCTAAAACGTTTATAATTAATACAGTATATAATATCCAAAACAGAACCGGTACATATATTAAATGCTTTATCTGGGTCATTTTAATGGGAATTGCAAACGGAGTCACATATCCAAAGAAGGGCATCCGGCCACAAATAATCAATGATGAATTTATTAAAGAACATTTCATCAAGGCTTATGCCTCACTTTGCCTGGACATCCAAGCCATTAAAATCCACAATAGGGTTAATTACTCTTCAAAAAATATATTAATCTTCAGTGGACAAAAGGACCAAATGTCAGAAGAACACCAAGAGACCCTAGTCAAATGGGAAATGCCGATAATCCAACTCACAGGATTAGAAGCAATTGAAACCAAAGAAGAACAAGAAACAATATGTCATTTGATAAAAAATCAGATTGAAGGGCATCAATGCTCCAGCTGTTTCCCAACGCTATCAACAAAAGACAGCGAAGAAAGCCACGGGGCATGGATATTTTACCAAACTAACTCAATAAAATTTGATATTTACAAAAATATTTAGATTCAAAAACAATCACCAAAATGACTTAAAATGAATAGTAAATTGGAGTTTTGGCCAGTAAATTGGGGTTTTGGCCTGTTAATTGCTGGTACCAACTCATATTTTGGACCCATGATTGCCTGATGATTGTGTCAGACTTTAAAAAATTGATTTTTTTTTTGTTTTAGCCTGTCAATGGTCAGCACTAGGGTATTTTTTTTTAAATTGTATCATACTAGTATACAAAAATACCAGTATTTTAAAAAAAATTTGGTGTTGGCCTATCAATGGCCGGCACCAAGTACGAGTTTTTAAAAAAATAAATTTTTTTTGGTGCTAGCCTGTCAATGGTCCACACCATATACAAGTTTATAAAAATTTTTTTTTTTTGGTGCTAGCCTGTCAATGGCCGACACCAAGTACAAAAAAAATCAAAATTTTTTGGTGCTGGCCTGTCAATGGCCAGCACCAGATACGAGTTTTTTCCAAAAAAAATTTTTATGCTGGCTTGTCAATAGTCGGCACCAAGTACAAAAAAAATCAAATTTTCTTTTTTGTGATAGCCTGTCAATGGTCTGCACCAGATACGAGTTTTAAAAAAAATTGGTACTGGCCTGTCAATGGCCGGCACTGGAGTATTATTGGAAGTAATTAGTAGTAAAGAAAAGACTTTGAGATAGAATTTCTTTAGGGCTTTTGATGGTTAAGGAGGAGTATTCCAAATAAAAGTTCAAAAATCCCTTTAAATAAAACATTTATGTTCCGTTTGGAAACTTGAATTTGGAAATATGGATTTAGATTTCAGTTATAATATAAATGGTAAAAATTAGAGTTGTCCATAGGTTGAGTCGGGTCTGGCTAAAAAATGGGGGGGGGTTAAACAAAAATATAAGCTTAAAAAATAGGTTTGGGCAAAATACAAGGCCCATTTAGAAAACGAGTCTAGCCTTAGATAAGGTTTTTTGGCCCAGCTGACCTAACCCGAATTTTCAATTAAAAAAACCCATATTATTTTTGCTGTTATTTTCCCATGTTTTGTTGTTATATAGCCTGACACATGACCATGTGACCCACACGGCCAACTACACGACTGTGTAACCCACATGGTCTGCCATACTGACTACCACATAGCCGTGTGACCCACACGATTTGGCACACGGTCTATGTAACACCCCTTACCCGTAATCCTTGTCGGGATCGGATATGAGGCGTTACTAAACTTAAACACATACATTTGAATCTTTCCAAGTCGTAACAACTTGATCAAATAAAAGCTTTTCAAACTTTATCTAAGACTCTTTATTTTGGGCCTACGAGGCCCAAAACATCCTTGTAAAACCATTTGGGACCAACCCGAGCCCTTTAAAGAATTATGAAAATATCACTTGAAAATAGGGACACATGCCCGTGTGGATGGGGTGACACGCCCGTGCGCCCACCTCGACATGGCTGTGTTGAGTACCTGTGTAGTTCACCCGGCTTAGTGCCTATCGGGACACGCCTGTGTCCCTAGCCCGTGTAGAATTTATTTTCACACTCAACCTACAGGGGTTTTCATATGGCTTGGCACACGCCCGTGCCCCTCACACGGCCATGAAATGCCCGTGTCTCAGCCCGTGTTCAAAGACCTTGACATTCTATTTCTGACGTCATCAAACATCGAAAGACACACGGCCAGAGCACACGTCCGTGGGAGACCATGGACACGTCCGTATGTTATAGCCCACACCCGTGGCATAGGCCGTGCCAAACTTGAGGGGTATTATGTTTGTGACATCAGCCAAATTTGAGGTCACACGGCCAAGGCACACACCCGTGTCCTTAGGCCGTGTGGCGAATTAAATTCTAAAAATCAAGTGTAGACTTCACACGGCTGGATGGCCGTGTCCTCCACACGCCTATGCCCTATGGTCGTGTCCTCCATACGGCTAAGATGCATGGTTGTGTCTTTGCCCGTATGTTTACTACCATGCATACTGACTTGTAAAATTCAAGGTGCAAGGGACACACGGCCAGACGACAAGCCTATGGGGCTGACCGTGTGTCACACAGGGCCTGGTCACACACCCGTGTGCTAGCTGTGTGAACATAATAAGGCTATTTGCCAAGCCTACTTGTCACCCTCTTCTTACATAAACCAGTGCAATGCCATACTTCTCAATTTCACACAGCAAAACATGATTGAAACCATCACAATGTGCACTAGACAATCATGCAAAAATATTCACCCATGAAAGCATTATCATTTAATATTTCAAAATAAACATTAGCCATTTCTCAAGGCTTTACACAAAATGTAGGGATTTATCCCAACCAATACATTTCGTCAATTAAACAAGGACTTAAGATACTATAGTCTAAGTTCTTATACATGCCATATTCAAAATAAGAAATCTAACTATACCCAAATGCTTCGATTGATAGTGTGATTGATGCCTCCGACGTCCGTTGATCCACGAGTTAATTAGGCGGCACTATAAGAAAATGGAAAGGAAAAGGAGTAAGCATAAGGCTTAGTAAGTTGCATGCAATTTAATATAACAACAACTTTACCATGCTACCACATGCTCAACATACAAGTATAGGCAAAAGCATAACTTACTCATCTCTATTCAATATCATTAACATAGCATATTTCGAGCTCACTTTCATACATTTCAATTAGGTACTTGTAACACTCACAACATGGTTATACTTTCATCGTTTAGCTTAAACTGTAACTCTCATCATTGAACCATTTAGAATACTACCGGGTATTCAATAAGCCTCAAACATATGGTGGAATGCCTATACCATGTCCCAAACATGGTCTTACACTGGCTCTCGCCTATATTCGTGTCGATACATGTCCCAAACATGTCTTACACTAGCACATCTCGTAGCCGATGCATGTTGCAACAGCCCAATCTAGACCCTAGTCGGAAAGTGGTTTCGGAACCACAAATTTGAGTCTGAAAAATATTTTAATATTATTTACTGTGTTTGTGCTATATAAATCTGCATCTGTGAAATTTTTGTGGTTAAATATATCTGTCTCTATACCTAATTACGAAAAAGGACTGAATTACGTATTATGCAAAATTAGCATGTTACTTGTTAAAGTATTTGAATGCTATGGTTTGATTTAATGGGAGGCCTTATGTGGCAATTTAACCCTTGATTACTTGAGTGGTCATAAATGACCTTAGAGTTTATATTTATAAATGGTTTTATGAAGGGTAAATAGGTAAATGACATGCTAATATATGTTATAATCAAATATAACATGAAAATGGTCATAAAAACACTTTGTGATTGCTAAAACTTGAAGAACAAAATAAAAGGAAAGGTGTCTTAGGGTTCGGCTAGAACAAGGCTTGATTAAGGTATGTGTTTTGGCCCGTTTTTGATAATTTCTATGTTTCTGTGATCGTTGCTTCGTGTTCTGCCATGCCCATGTCTCAATTTTTGTTTTTGATAAATTCTATGAATAGTGCCATTGTTGATTTCATGAGCTTTGTAATGGATTTGAGTGTATAAGTGTGAGTAGATGATGAGTTTACATGATTTGCCATGAAATCTTGATGAAAATGGACTATATGGACTTATTTGTGAAAATGTTACTTTGGAAGGACTAAATTGTGAAATGAGTGTGTTAAATGGGTCTATATGAGAACTATAAAGTTTTGGCTAGGCCAATATGTAAAGAAATTATGTTTATTTGATGTTTTGTGAGTTATGGACCTAAATGTCAAAAAGTGTAAATGTGAGGGCTAAAATGTAAATTGTCCTAAATGTGTGATTTTGGATTGAATTGAATAAGATGATAGATTGAATGGTTGAATCTAAATTTGTTTAGATCAAGAGCAAAGAAAAATAGACTTAGATCGAGGGAAGTCCAAAATCGTCGATTAGTCAACTTGCATCCGTTAACTCTGGACGAGGTAAGTCAAATTACAAATATGTGTTATATTAAATGTCTGATAATATTATTTGAATTATAAACTGTATTGGATGGCCTTGAGAGCCTGATTGAAAATTTTAGTATCGTATTCAATTGAGAAATGATGAAACGAGATCATGTAAGGTCTCGTCTGGGACGAAGGCATTGATAGGTGATAGTGTGTAAGACTGTGTCTGAGACACTGGCATCACTTATGTTTTGTGTAAGACCCTGTCCGGGACAGTGGCATCGACAGTGAATAACATGTAAGACCGTGTCCGAGACGTCGGCATTGTATATGGCCTATCTGAATTCTGTACATTTTTTAATGACCCGATGAGAATGTCTGTTAAACGGGTAAATGCGTACCTTATATGTCTGATTCAGGTACGTATGTATTGTACGAAATTATGAGTAGAGAGATTCTGATGTCAATAATCTGTTAAATGCGAAATTTTGTATGGAATTGTGGAATCGAGATATGAAATGCATATGAGAATTGGATGAAGGTTTGTTTTATGAATTGGCATGAAAATGGATATGTGTATGCAGTCATGGTTGGCACATTATGTGTCTTTATAGTTGAATTATGTGTAATTGACTTACTAAGCTCTTAGTAGCTTACTTTGTTTGTGTTTTCTATTGTTTTATAGTTTTCGTCGCTACCGAAGGCTCGGGAATAGTCGAGGATTGTCACACACTATCGAACTTGTTTTTGGTACTTTTGAATTTGTAAATATGTGAATTATGGCATGTATAGGCTAGAAAGTCTTTGTTAAGCTTTGAAATGTTAAATGTTATATTATGTGAATGCTTAGCAATTGATGCTTTAAAAATGCTTTGTTTGATAAATGGCAATGTGAGGTTTTGGTATGTGAATTATTAAGCCTTGTGGCTACTTATATGCTTGTTTGATGAATGGTCATTTTGTTATATGCATAAGGTCACTTTGGTATGAAATGTGGAAGCATTTGTTAAGCTATTATACTTGTGCATGATAAATCATGAAATGGTTGAAATAAGGTATGAATTGAGCTAGAATTGGTTGACATTTGAGGCTTATAGGTTGCATATCTAAACTTGTAGGTTTGACCCTTATTTGGGTGGCAAATTGGCTTAAACCAAGCCTATATTTATGCCACACGGCCAGGAGACACGGGCGTGTACTCCAGCCGTGTAACCCCTGCATCTTAGTGTTTTTGGATAGAATTGCACACGGCCTAGACACACGAGCGTGTCTAGTAGCCGTGTGGTATTTGGCAATATTGGCCACGGTCTGGACACACGAGCGTGTCTAGTGACCGTGTGGGTTTGGTCAGATTCGACCACGGGCTGAGTATTTTGGGCGTGTCTGGTAGGGCACAACCGTGTGGAAGTACACGGGCTAGGGGCACGACCGTATGTCCCTAACTTGGAAAAATTTTCTGATTTTGCATATGAGCTTCTGGTTGTGATCGGTTTAGTCCCAAACCGTTTGTAATGCTTGTTTGTGGGCTAGTAAGCCTCGTAATATTTGATTTCTGTTGTGTTGACTTCAAATAGGTCTGTTTTGTGATGTTTTCTGATTTTCGGTAATGTCCCTTACCTATTCCGGTGACATTTATGGGATAGGGGTGTTACACATGTCCCAGATATGTCTTACACTGGCTTACATCTTGAGGCCGATGAATGTCCCAGGCATGTCTTACACTAGCTCTCATCTTAATGCTGATGCATGTTTCAAACATGTCTTACAGTAGCATTTCATAATGTGGTCGATGCATGTCCCGAACATGTCTTACACTAGCACAAAAGTAATCTAAATGTCATGGCATGAATATCCGTTTATTCCTAAGGTTCAATCGATAATTTCTACTACTTCAATATTCCTCATTCACAGTCATTTTCACAATCAACACTTTATGCTATAACAAATCAAATACATGTAATAATAATATAGTTGCATTATTTACATACAGCTTACCTCAGATTACTAAATATAGTCGACTAGACAGTTTAATTAATTTGCTTGGCCTTCCCCTGGTTTAGGTTCGAATTTTGTATTTCTTGATCTAAAATGACAAAAAAAATCCATTCATTTCATCAGCACATTAATCTATGCACTTGAAAATTCATTATTGGGCAATTTGACCATTTCGCCCCTAGACTTTCACAAAATGACCAATTTACCCCTAGTTCTGAAATTTGATTTTTTATCGAATTTCTTCATATCTTAAGTCTAGCCGAACCCTTTTTACTCTTATAGGAACCCAAAATTTCCACTATTTCTCACATTTATCACTTATTTTACCACTTATGCAAAATGGTCCCTAGTTAGGGTTTCTGATAAGTCATAAAAGTAACATATTTTAATCTCATGCTTAACATGTTTATTGGATGAATTCTTTTATTATTTAGTAAATTCGATGCTCCTAATCCTTTAATTTTATGTTTTATATCCAGATGAGCATACGAAAGCGAAAAGAGCAAGAAACGGACCAAAAACAGACAAAATGGGCTTATCTCAGTATTTCACACGGCCTAGGCACTTTCACACGGGTAAATCACACGCCCAGTGTGTCTCTACATGCCCGTGTGTCATGGCTGTATCGACATTAAACCACATCAGTCCCGCACACGGCCTGAGCACTATCACACGGGCGTGCCACACGGCCATGTCCCTATCAAGCCCAAGTCTAATTCTACTCGGAAAAGGCTAATTTTGGGCTATTTTGGGCATTCCAAAGTCTATATAAACACCCCAGAAGAGGATCAAGGGGGCACGCAGAGCAGAAAGCAGAAAATACTCGAAGGAAGCCATTGAAATCAACTCAGAAGCAGAAATTACTTCAAGACTAAAGATCTCCATTCAATTTCTACCGAAGTTTTTGGGTTTCTTTATGTTTTGTTGTTTTCACAATTTTGAGATGTTTTCCCTCATTATTATGAACTAAACTCCCTAAATACCTAAGAGAGATGAAACCTAAGACAGATCTTATTACTATTTGAATTATATGATAAATACTTGTTCTTATTCTTAATTATGTGTTCTTAATTCTTGCTTTAATATTTCAGCATATTAACTCAAGTCTAATGTACTTATTCAGTGGAGCAAAAGTCCCTGTTTAAGAGTAGATCTAGTATAATTAAGCAGAGTTGAATGAAATCTTAGACATAGAATGACGTAAATCTGCCAGATTAGAGTCAAATCTAATAAGAGAATCCATAGATCGAGTTAATGTGACAATAGGGGTTTTAATTAGAAAGAGATTTTAATTAATCAACCTAGAGTTAGTTGTTTTTAGTCTCGACAGAGATATTAACATAAATCAGGGATTTCTACGGATTAGGTCAAGTGAATAAATCGTCTAATTCAAAAGTAATAAGTGAAGTCTAGGTGGATTCTTCCTTGGGTATTGTCTTCTCCATCGGTTTTCCAAAAATATTTTCTTAATTCGATCTCTGTCATATTCATTAGTTAATTAGTTTAGTTAAATTTTAGATTAAAACAATTCCCTTTTATTTTTAGGCTAAATAATAGAAAAAGAGTTAATACTAGTACTTTTAGTCCTTTTGGATATAATACTCTGGACTCGCCATAGCTATTCTATTGTTCGACAGGTGCGCTTGCCTTTGTCATAATCGTAGTCTAGTTTAGTGTTCATAAAACGATCATCAGTTCCCATGAAAACTTCTTCACAAAAGTTGTTTATTACACTACCAAGACTCATATTCTTCCATAAAATTTTAGAAATCAAACTAAATACTCTCATGGTGAAACCCTAAACTCTTCACCATTTTGCAAAATAGTCCCTTCAATAGAAAGCTCATGTTACAAGGATCCCAAAAATGTAAAAATAATCAAGAGAAATCATTAAAATTACTTACTTTTGAAGATGAAGAGTGATTGAAAAATTTCAAGCTTTCAAACCCCAATGTTTGCTGATATTTTCGGTGGTGAATGAGGTGAGAAAAAGATGATATTATTCTTTTTCTATTTTATTTCTTTTTGGTCAAAATTAGCCACCCAATTCACCTAATACTTGACTATTTTAATCTCTTTGTCCCTATGACCGGCTACCTTCATTTTAAGGGTCTATTTGCACTATAAAGACCCCCCAATTTAGGTTCTCTAGCTATTTGACACCTTTGTCTATAAAAAATAGGACTTCTGCACTTTATGCGATTTAGTCCTATTTCGCAATTGGGCTCACAATCGCTAAATTAATCCACCAAAATTTTTGTGCACTTTCATAATCATGCTATAATCCATAAAATAATATTTAAAATAATTTCTCTGACCTCGGGTTAGTGGTTTCAAAACCACTATTCCGACTAAGCCCAAAATTGGGTTGTTGCAATTCTCCCCCTTAGGGATTTTCGTCCCGAAAATCTTACCGGTGAATAAGTTCGGGTATTGATCTCTCATGGTTTCCTCAGGTTCCCAGGTGCCTTCTTCGACTCCGTGTCTATGCCACAAAACTTCTTCGACTCCAAAATTGATTTTTTTTTGTACTTGGCGCCGGCTATTGATAGGCCAGCACAAAAAAAAACTGATATTTTCAGTGGTGAATGAGGTGAGAAAAAGATGATATCATTCTTTTTCTATTTTATTTCTTTTTGGTCAAAATTAGCCACCCAATTCACCTAATACTTGACTATTTTAATCTCTTTGTCCCTATGTCCGACTACCTTCATTTTAAGGGTCTATTTGCACTATAAAGGCCCCCAATTTAGGTTCTTTAGCTATTTGACACCTTTATCTATAAAAATAGAACTTTTGCACTTTATGCGATTTAGTCCTATTTCGCAATTGGGCTCATAATCGCTAAAATTAATCCACCAAAATTTTTGTGCACTTTCATAATCATGTTATAATCCATAAAATAATATTTAAAATAATTTCTCTAACCTCAGGTTAATGGTTCCGAAACCACTGTTCCGACTAAGCCCAAAATTGGGCTGTTACAATTCTCCCCCTTAGGGATTTTCGTCCTCGAAAATCTTACCGGTGAATAAGTTCGGGTATTGATCTCTCATGGTTTCCTCAGGTTCCCAGGTGGCTTCTTTGACTCCATGTCTATGCCACAAAACTTCTTCGACTCCAAAATTGATTTTTCTTTTTTGTACTTGGTGCCGGCTATTGATAGGCCAACACAAATTTTTTTTTTAGAAAAAACTCGTATCTGGTGCCGGCCATTGACAGGCCAGCACCAAAAATAATTTAAAAAAAAACTCGTATCTGGTGCCGGCCATTGAAAGGCCAGCACAAAAAAATTTAAAAAAAAACTCGTATCTGGTGCCGGCCATTGACAGGGCAGCACCAAAAATTTAAAAAAAAAAACTCGTAACTGGTGCCAGCCATTAAGAGGTCAGCACAAAAAAATTTTGATTTTTTTTTCAAAGTCGTACATGGTGCTGGCCATTGACAGGCCAACACCAATTTTTTTTTAAATACTGGTATTTTTTTATACAGTATGATATGATTTTAAAAAAATACCCTGGTGCTGGCCATTGACAGGCCAAAACCAAAAAAATCAATTTTTTAAAGCCTGACACAATCATTAGGCAATCATGGGTCCAAAATACAAGTTGGTGCCGGCCATTGACAGGCCAAAACCCCAATTTATTGTTCATTTCAAGTTATTTTGGTGATTATTTTTTAACTTGAGTTATTTTTAGGGGAAACTACAAAAATAGTCACTTTTGTTTGCCTCATGTTACATTTTAGTCACTTATGTTTGAAATTTTACGTTTTAGTCACTTGTGTTATTATTTTGTTACAAAGTGATCATTCTTCCGTTAAGTTCCGTTATCTCCCTAACGGTAATCCTACGTGGCAGTCTAACTAGATTTTAAGTGCAAACTTGGATTTCCTAATGGGATGAGAATAGATTTTTTTATTAAATAAATTTAATTAATTAAAAATTTTAAACCCTAAATCTTAGTTAAAAAACCATTTATCTCCCCTTTTTTTTAATTTTCTTTTTCAATTGACTAAAAAAATTATTATCATCAAAATTTTTTATTCACCTACAAAAACAAAAGAGGATTTAATGGAGGGTCCAAGTATGTCTTCTTCATCGACAAATTTATGTTTTAAGACATAAATTAAATTGTTATCGACAAATAAGAAGATAGTAATCGTTTTTGTTCCTAATCAATGTATTTTTCAATTCTTCACATTTTTGAATAATTGGTTTTTCAATCCAGTTTTTTCTGATCTAAATTAGCTTGTTTGTTCACAATCCTTTTGTGGGAATCCCTTTTTTCTGATATGAAATTCTTTTAGTATTTAATATTCATATCAAGAATTTTAATTTAGGGTTTTCATTAAACAATAAAAAATTCAATCTTTTGTTTTTCAGTATCGAATAAAAGAGATAGATGAATATAAAGAAGACATACCTGAACCCTCCATTGAATCCATCTTTATGAAGCAGTCATTTAATTTCAACTATTTTGATCTTAATAATAGTTTTTTCAGTCAAAAGAAAAAAAAAACCATTGAAAAAAAAAGAAGAGAATGAAGAAAAATTAAAAAGAGGAGATAAACAGTTTGTTTAGTTAATGTTTAGGTTTAAAAATTTTAATTGATTAATTTTTTTAATTAAAAATATATTTTCATCCCATTTAGAAATCCAAGTTGGCATCTAAAATCTAGTTGGATTGCCACGTAGGATTACCGTTAGAGAGATAACGGAACTTAACGGTAGAGTGATCACTTCGTAACAAAATAATAACATAAGTGACTAAAACGTAACATTTCAAACATAAATGACTAAAATCTAATCTGAAGCAAACAAAAGTGACTATTTTTATAGATTACTCTTATTTTTATAAATATTAAATTTTTTTGTGTGACTTTGATAAAATAGTCACAAGGTCATACAACTTTTCTGATATTATAAAAGAAGAAGACGCCTGAAAAACGCGTGAAAGGACAACAGGCTATCGGCCAACGACCATGTAGGACCTCAATTTAAGGCGCGCTTAACGGGCAATTATGAGGTTGTATAATTAAGGTTTTTATTTTACTTTTCTACCCCTGTAAGTTGCCTATATAAGGTAGCATCCAGTAATGAAATAAGTAGAGTAAATATTTTCTGAGAATTTTAAAAGTTTATAAAAGAGACCAAAAGGAGGTCTGTATCCTTGGAAGCTCCGGCTTCATTTTACCAAGAGGTTTACCCTTAACCATACCAAGAAGTTTTAAACTTCATCCATCATAAACACAAAAACAAAGGTCTCACGCTAACTTAAAAGACCTTCATCTTCATCAACAAGTGATCGACAAACAAAATCCAGATTCAGGTACAACTATTTATTTTATGCTTGCATATCATATGGAAATCATGAAATCCTACAGTATATCATGAAATCATGAAATAAAACGAGGAAAAAGAATATTCCTAAATTATAAAAAAATGAATGATGCTACCATAGGAGATGCCTATAAGCTTCCTAGAAAAGATTATATTTTAGCAAAATTAAAAGGCTGTAACTGGTTTAGTACATAGATGCTAAGTCTGGATATTGGCAGCTAACACTTCATGAAAACACAATTCCATTAACAGCATTTAGTTGTCCACCTCAGAAACAATATGAACTTATAGTATTACCCTTTGGACTAAAACAAGCACCTAGTATATATAAGAGATTTATGGACAAAAATTTAGAAGGATTACAAAACATAAGTCTAGCTTATAAAGACGATATTATAATCTTTACTAAAGTATCAAGAGAAGAACATCAAGAAAAATTAAAAGTTATACTTTAAAGATGTGTAGATCACGATTGAGTTTATACTCAGAACAAATTCAAGTTATGTTACAGGATTTCTCAATTATAACTCAAGGGGAACCGTAATCAAGGCAAGCTTATCAGGTGGCAACTCAAAATTAGGGGCTACATGTTTAAAGCCATTTTTATTTCAGGACACTGCCGGATACACTGACGACGGAATGGCAGCAACAATAAAAGCAATAAAAGCAATTCTGGACCAAAAGTTGAAAGAAAGCCAACTAATTGAGAATCAAATCAAATGTCTAGAGGAAGCGCTGAAAGATCTTGGAGGATCAGCAGTAGACCTATCAAGCCCAGCAGAAGTAGCAACCCAAAGTACCACAACAACAACAACACTTTGTTCACCATCACTAGTAATTCCATCACACTTTCACTGGCATGAGCACGAGCTGGGACACAGTTGTGTGCCTTACATCCAATGCCCACACGGCTTACGACACGGGCCTGTCACTTGGCCATGTGTGCAACAATCACACTTTGACTGGCATGAGCACGGGCTGGGACACAGCTGTGTGCCTCACATCCAATGCCCACACGGCTTACAACACAGGCATGTCACTTGGCCATGTGTGCAACAATCACACTTTGACTGGCATGAGCGCGGGCTGGGACACAACTGTGTGCCTCACATCCAATGCCCATACGACTTACGACACGAGCATATCACTCGGCTGTGTGTGCCACACGGCCTGGCCACACGGGCATGTGTCCCTTGTACCGTGAAAATTTTTTATGCTTTTTCGTAAATTTTTTTAGTATTCAGTTTAGTTCCAACTCACTTTTAATGTTTATTTTAGGCCTTAACTGCTCCTATAAGGGATTGATATTGTATTTTAAGTAATAAAGGAAAAGATATTTCATAAATTAAATTTGATTAGAGTTTTAAATCTCAAAAAAAAAAGGACAATTGTTAGTCTCTTCCTTAGTACAGAGTGGATCTGGGCTTGTTGCAAGCTTTAAGTGTATGGCCCCAGTTGTAAGCTTCAATGATATGGTTTGATCTGCAAGACCAAAAATGCAAACTATGAGGGTGTTCAATGATATTTAAGTCGATGGAAGAAACTTTCCAAAAGAACTCTAGCCGGTGAGATGATGAAATGATGTAACAAGTGTCAAAACAATTTTTATGTTTTTTTAAAACGGGGAATCGACTTTGGATTTTGAAAATAGACGGGAGTCACCACCAATTTTTTTTTATTGAGGTGTGATCGGGTCACCTCGAAAAAGAGTCGTTTTAAATAAACAGTTTAATTTATTAAAACAAATATTTCGGTCTACGAAAATCAAGAAAACGGGTTCGGGAGTTGGTTACGCACTAGGAAGGATTAGCACCCTCAATACGCCCAAAATTGGTATCTAGTTGATTAATTAGGGTCTTAATGTCGAAGATTTGAAAACTTGAAAGAATTTAAAACACGATCCCTTTTTATTAAAAATGCTTGAATAAATTGAAACGAAATGTTAAAGCCGCTCTCATCTCGAAGCAATAAAATGTCACGTCCAGTGAGTTAGGATACGACATCTAGAACCTTTGAGAACGAGCGTGCTTTTTATTTAAAATTCAAAAAGGATATTCGGTTGTTTAGTTTAAACGAGAAAAATTGAAACCCAGTAATTTAGGGTACGATTTCACATATTTCTAAACACCGAATATTGCCTTCATTTGCAAAAGGTCTTATCCCGAGACAACAAGATGTCATATTCAGTAAGTTAGAACACGACATTTCGAGTCTTCGAGAATAAGTTTTTCTATTTCAAAACTCGGATTGTGATTTTAAAATGGCATTCTGTTATTTGGGTTAGATGAGAAAAATCGAAACCCAGTGAGTTAGGGCACGATTTCCTCAAGTTTTCAAACCCGGAATTTTGTTTTTTAATAAAAATTATTTTGGGTCGGAAAATGGTTAATATGACATGAATTTGTAGTATAAACATGCAAAATAATTTACGACAATAATATTGAAACAATAATAGTGCATACGATATTAAACGTAATAATAATATTAAACACGAAATAAAAACAATGAATACATGTATATATAAATAAACATACAATAATAATTAGTAACGTGATGGAAACATAATATTAAAAACACTAATAATGCTACATATATACATACGTATAAAAAAATATATAATAATAGTATTAAATGGTATATACAAAATAGCATTGAAAATATATATATAATATAGTGTTAAAAAATACATACTAAATATAGTAAAAAATATACATATACATAAGATGGTATATAAAAAATAATAATAATATAGTATTTAAAAATATATACCTAATATATATATACATAATATTAAAAAGGATATATATACATAATATGGAGTTAAAAATATATACATAATATATAAAAAAACATATATACATAATATATATATATATATATATATATATAAGAAATAATAATGATATAAAAAGAACAACTATTAATACAATACATAAATACGTATATATATATATATATATATATATAATTCTAATACCATTATTATTCATATATATATATATATATATATGAATAATAATGGTATTAGAAATATATACATAAAATAGTATAAAACATATAACTAATAATATTAAAAAAATATACATAATATATATAAAAATATAATATTAAAATATATATATATATATAATATATAAAAAATGTATGCATATTATATTATTGAAATATTTACGTAATATATACATGATATACACATTAGAAATAATAATAATGTTAAAAACTACTATTAATAATAATACATAAATATATACATATATATATTAAAGATATACACATATAAAACATATACTAATAATGATAATAATAATAATAATAATAACAATATAAATAATAGTAAATATAATATTAAATAATATTAAAAGTAATTAATTTAATAATAAAGAAATGAAAATAAAACAAAAAGGACCAAAATTGAATGAAAGACAGAATTCTGGGGCAGATTTAAAAAGAAATAAAGAGAAAAGGGCTTATTTAAACATGCACAAAACGGAAGAGGACCAAAAACGCAATATTCCCAAGCCTTTAAAACGATGTCGCATCAACGAGGATTCATTTGAATTCCAAACAAAATTACGGGGCCAATTTAAAAAATACAGAGATTTTAATTGCAAAACATAAAAAAAGCGAAAGGGCCAAATGCGCAAATTGCCCTTCCGCTAAAAAACAAGAGGATCCTAGCCTGGAGCGGGTCGGGTAATTGGGTTTCCCCCAAAACGACGCCGTTTTGGGAGCGTTTGGGGGACTTCAAAACAGCACCATTTTATAGTATTATAAAAGGTAAAAAGTTTACAAAAAATTCATTCTTCTTTCTTTTTTCTTCAAAAAAGCTCTCTCTCTCTCTCTCTTAGCTCTCTCATTTCTCTTTGGCCGAAGCCAGAATCCGACAAACGGTCCGCCGTCCACTATCACCGTCGCCGGCGCCACGGTGGCCGGAAAAGGTAAATTTTTTTATTATTTTTATTTTTTTAGTTAATATTATTTTAAAAATATATATGTATGAGAATAGTAAAATAGTAAAATATATAAGTATGTATATTCGGTTATTTAAAAAGAAAATAAAGAAAAATGGAAACCTTTACTCGTTTGTATGCTTGAATGCCTCTCTAATCTCCGTTGTGTTCAAATGATCTATGGTATTGATCAACTGATTTTGCTTTGTTTGGTGTTTTTTTGAATATTGGCAATTGGAAATTTGTATTTTTTTGATAAAGAAACTGGCCGAATCCTTTACACAATGTTTAGATCGGCTTTTTATAGCCGATTTACATGCTTTTTCTATCTATTTGCTTTCTGTCTTTTCGTTTTAATAGTTGCAGGTGCAAGTGGAGCTTGACAAGGGCGGTGGCCGGTGGTTCAATGGCGGCGACGGCAGAAGGCTAGGGTTCAGCGCCAAAAAATTTGATTTTAGGGGAGGCTAGGGTTACTATTTTGTCTTTTCTATTTTTGGGTTGTTTAGTATTTAGGCTAGGTTCGGTCAATGGGTTATTGGGTTGGTTTAGTTTAGTGGGTTTGAGTTTGGTATTGGGTTTAAAATGGGTCTGCTGTAAATGGGGTATTGGGTTGAGGGTATTGTTGGGTTTTGTGTTTAAATGTAAATGGGGTGTTTAATTGTTGGGTTTAAGGATTTAATTTAGGTTGTAAGTGGAGCAAAATTGGGCTATGACAACTGCCCCTCTTTGCTCATTGTCGTGTAACGGGAATAGAGCAAAGACACAAAGAAAGGCCAATTTTTCTCGGTCTTGCCAAGTCTCTTGTTCAGCTCTCTTTCCGGTCCACCGCATCTTGTAGCTTTGGTTCAATCCACTGCAACTTCAGAGATATGACTTGTAGCTTCAATCTACTCGCATCTTCAGGGATATGAGATTCATTGTCTTCAACCTGTTTTATCCATTGTAACTTCAGGGAGATAAGGTTTGTTATGACCTGCTCTTCTGCAACTTCAGATATTTTCAATCTGCTCCGCTACAACTCAAGGAGATAAGACTTGTAACTTCAACCTGCTCCACTGCAACCTCAAGGAGGTAAAATCTGGCATCTTCAATCAGCTTCCATCTTTATCCTTTATTGAAAAACAAACATCGAAAATAGCTCTGCCTGCAAACTTAGGGTGTGACCTGAGACTCAACTCACCTCTCGCAATATGAGTTGATTTTTGAAAGATAAATTGAAAAACAGAAATTGAAAATACCTCGGCGTGACCTGAGGCTCAACTCACCTCTCGCAATATGAGTTGATTTTTGAAAAATAGAAATTAAAAGGCTCAACTCACCTTTCGCAATATGAGTTGATTTTTGAAAAACAGAAATTAAAAGGCTCAACTCACCTCTCGCAATATAAGTTGATTTTTTTTGAAAAACATAAATTGAAACTACCTCAGCGTGACCTGGGGCTCAACTCACCTTTCGCAATATGAGTTGATTTTTTGAAAAACAAGAATTGAACATACCTCAGCGTGTGTGCCAAGGATCAACTCACCTCTCGCAATATGAGTTGATTTTTGAAAAACAGAAATTAAAAGGCTCAACTCACCTTTCGCAATATGAGTTGATTTTTGAAAAAACAGAAATTTAAAAATAGAATACCAAAACATGTCATTTGGTAGAATTCAGATGTCTTTTCTTTGATTCAGTACAGCTATCATCGCCTCTTACTCTGCTGGAGTACCTGTATATGTCATGCATGATGTTATCATGATATACACGTGTTTTCCTAAATGCCTTTATGCCTACATGATTATGTTATGCGCCTTGGGCTTCTTTGTCATGTATCTCTTTTCGTCACAATTCTTGTGATGATCTGCATTCATTGCTTCAATTCTTGACTTTCTCTTCAGGCTTTGTACCTGTCCTTAAACTTTACGTGTAATATGCGTTTATCAGATATCACTCTTTTGCCCCCTGTTGAACTTTGTCCTTGCTTTAAGGCTCTTGTACTTATCAAATTCTCATCCGGGTAATGCTTAATATTTCTTGTGTTCAGAGTATGTCATTTTACTATTTATTATTTAAACCCACACAATGAGATGCATGAAAATGGTCAGGTAGGCATGAAAGAGATACCTCACATTTATTTATTTCAAAAATAACAAACAAAGAAAGTTGATCAAGAATAGTTAAAAACGTAATAAAGAGAAAAGGAATCGTATTCAGTGGACACAAATGCTCTAGATATTCAATACATGAACTCTTCCATGTTTCTTAATCAAGAATCTTTTTGAGCATGGCTTCTTGTATAGAGGACTTCGAGCTTTCAAAAATGCTTCAAATACTGTAGTCTCATTGTTTGGCTCACTTGTTCAAATGGTCTTGCTTTTTAAGCCTAGGTTTGCTTCATTAGGACGCCCTTTCAGGTTTTCCTCCTAATCTTTTGTGTTAATCAAGACGCCCTTTTCGGGTTTTCACCTTGATCTTTTTTTTTTCAAGTATAATATTTCTTCACAGCATCTGAATTCACTGGATTAGGTAACTCCTTCCCATCCATCTCAGTGAGAATCAAAGCTCCACCTGAAAATGCCTTCTTTACGACGTATGGTCCTTCCCAATTTGGTGCCTATTTTCCTCGCAAGTCTTTTTGTATTGGGAGAATCTTTCTCAATACGAGTTCTCCTTCGCGGAACTCCCTTGGCCATACCTTCTTGTTGTAAGCCGCAACCATTCTCTTTTGGTACATCTGTCCATGGCAGATTGCCTTCAAGTGTTTTTCTTCGATAAGGTTTAATCGGTCATATCGAGCCCAAACCCATTCTGCTTCCTCTAGTTTCATCTCCATTAAGACTCGTAGAGAGGGGATCTCAACTTCGATGGGTAGCACAGCTTTCATTCCATAGACCAGAGAGAAAGGAGTTGCTCCCGTAGATGTCTGCACAGATGTGCGATATGCAAACAAAGCGAATGGTAGCTTCTCATACCAGTCTTTATATGTCTAGGTCATTTTTCCTATAATCTCCTTAATATTCTTGTTGGCCACTTCAACAGCTCCATTCATTTTCGGGCGATAGGGTGAGGAGTTATGATGCTTTATTTAAAATTGCTCACACGCTTCCTTAATCATCTTGTTTTTCAGATTCAAAGCATTATCTGAAATGATTCTTTCAGGCAAACCATATTAACAAATGATTTCCTTTTTCAAGAACCTGCAAACCGCAGTCTTTGTCACATTAGCAAACGAAGCGGCTTCTATCCATTTGTGAAGTAGTCTATAACCACAAAAATGAAACGGTGTCCATTAGAGGCTTTTGGGGAAATTGGTCCTATGACATCCATGCCCCACATAGAAAAAGGCCACGGAGAAGTCATGACATGAAGAGGTGAAGGGGCTGCATGAATTTTATTGCCGTAAATTTGACATTTGTGGCACTTTCGTGCATAACTAATGCAGTCGCTTTCCATCGTCAACCAGTAATAACCAAGCCTTATAATCTGCCTAGCCATAGTGAAACCACTGGCATGTGTCCCACAAATTCCTTCATGGACATCTTCAAGTATTTTTCTGGCTTCAACAGCATCCACTAATCTTAGGAGCACTTGATCTTTTCCTCTTTTGTACAGGATGTCTCCATCAAGAACAAATCCTGCCGCCATTCTTCTGATTGTTCTTTTGTCGTTCTCATTTGCTTGTTCAGGATACCTTTGGTTCTTGACATATTCTAAGATGTCATGGGACCAAGGCCATCCATCTGTCTCTTTTTCAATACTAAAACAATGTGCAGGGACCTCATATATGCTCATTTGGAGAGGCATTATTTCTGTTTCTCTGTTAGCTTTGAACATTGAAGCCAAGGTGGCTAAAGCATCAGCCAATTGGTTTTCTTCTCGTAGGAGGTAATTAAAAGTTACTTCTTTGAATTCTTTGATCAGTTCCGCCACTAGGTCACTGTATTTGACTAATTTCAGATCTCTCACTTCCCAATCTCTACGGATTTGGTAAATCACCAATGCTGAGTCCCTGTACACCTCTAAAATTTCAACGTTTCATTCAATAGTTGCACGAAGTCCCGTGATACAGGCCCCATATTCCGCTATGTTATTGGTACAGAAGAAATTCAGCCTAGCAGTGAGTGGATAATGGTTCCCTTCTGGTGAAACCAAGACTGCTCCAATCCTATGCCCCAATACATTCGATGCACCATCAAAGCTCATCTTCCATGCCTTCTCTTTTGATGACTCACACTCTTTTTCTGTAATGCACATCAAGTCTTCATCTGCGAAATCAAATTTCAATGGCTCGTACTCCTTCGTTGTTCGAGTTGCTAAGAAGTCAGCTATTGCGCTCACTTTTATCGACTTTTGGCTCACATAGACGATGTCGTACTCCGATAGTAGGATTTGCCATCGTGCCATTCTTCCTGAAAGTGCAGGTGATTCTATCATGTACTTTATTAGGTCCAGCTTTGAAATTAGCCATGTCGTATGATACAACATATATTGCTTGAGTCTCCAAGCTACCCAAACCAATACACAACAGAATTTTTCAATTGATGAATACTTTGCCTCATACTCTGTGAACTTTTTGCTGAGGTAGTAAATCATCTTTTCTCTTTTCCCTGACTCATCATGTTGACCCAGTACGCAGTCCATTGAATTTTCGAACACAGTCAGATACAATATTAACGGTCTTCCCGGAGTTGGCGGTACTAGCACCGGGGGACTGGACAAATATTGTTTTATCTTGTCAAAAGCCTCTTGGCATTCCTCGTTCCATTCTCCAGGATTGTGTTTTCGAAGGAGTCAAAAAATTGGGTCACACTGGTTGGTAAGTTGAGCAATGAATCGAGCGATGTAGTTCAAACTTCCTAAAAATCCTCTGACTTCTTTTTGCGTGCGCGGAGGTGATAGTTCTTGTATGGCTTTTATCTTATCTGGATCAACCTCAATACCTCTCTCGCTGACAATGAAGCTTAGCAATTTTCCTGAAGTAGCCCCAAACGTGCATGTGGCTGGATTAAGCTTCAGCTGAAACTTTCTTAATCTTTCAAACAACTTTCTGAGGTTCCCGACATGCTCTCTTTCCTCGAGATTTAGCAATCATATCATTAACATAGACTTCTATTTCTTTGTGCATCATGTCATGAAACAACGTGACCATGGCCCTCTGATATGTTGCCCCAGTGTTCTTTAATCCGAATGGCATCACCTTATAGTAGAAAGTTCCCTACATTGTTACGAAAATGGTTTTTTCTATATCTTCAAGAGCCATCTTTATCTGATTATAACCCGAGAATCCATCCATGAAAGAAAAATGAATGTTTTGCTGTGTTATCCACCAGCGTATTGATGTGTGGCAATGGAAAATTATCTTTAGGACTTGCTCGATTCAGATCGTAATAATCCACACACATAGTACTTTGCCATCTTTCTTCGGTACTGAGACTATGTTAGCTACCCACTCTGGGTACTTGGAAACTTGTAGGAAGCCAGTATCAAATTGTTTCTTGACTTCTTCTTTTATCTTTAACAGCATTTCAGGTCTCATTCGTCTCAGCTTCTGCTGAATAGGCTTACATTCTGGTTTCAGTGGGAGTCTATGGACCACTACATCCTCATCTAATCTGGGCATGTCCTGATACGACCATGCAAAAATATCTTTGTACTCACGAAGCAAAGCGATCAAATCATGTCTGGTGCTATCTGAAATGGAGGTCCCAATCTTCACTTCTTGCCTCTTTTCTTCATTTCCCAAGTTTACTGTCTCAACAGATTCTTGATGAGGTAGAATATGTTTATCTTCTTGTTCTACCATTCTTAGTAAGTCAGGAGACGAGACATAGTCTTCAACATTTTCCTCAGCTTCAAACTCTCCTAAACAAATAGCTTTCTCGAAATTGATTTCAAGATTTGTAACGGGTTTGTTCATGTCGTTGATATCTGAGCACTTGAAAGTTGAATGGAAAAGAAAACTGTGGAGGAGCATCAAAGTATTGGAACCAACAAGCATAATGTTATGTCATGGTATGAGGTATATGTAAAGACAGGCCGTGAGAAGAGGGAAAAATTATGAAATTAATGAGAATGAAAATACCATGACAAAATGCATCTCTATTAATGTTCATTTAAATGATAAAGAGTAAACATAAGCTCTTACAAAAGAATCCCATTATTACTTAGGGACACACAAAAAGAGGAGTTAACATTGAGCATTACTCTAGAGAAGACTTAGAAACTACAAGAAGGTCCACAACAGTCTAATTGTTCAAAACGAATCCAGAAGGACAAGGGCGTATCTTTGAAGCATCTTTAATTGCATCATCTCCTTTGTCAATGACATTTATACTGACATTCTGAAGACCCCTTTCAATCAATAACAGCGTGCTTCGTGGATTATTTTACCCTGGGTATATCATTCCTACAGATGTAAATGTTTTTGACAAAGGAGGGTACGTTATGGGCTCCCATTCCAATTCTCGGCCTAAGGCTCTTGCAGCCCTTCTTTCTTGATCTTTCAGCAACTATTTTCTTCTCTGTCGTATATTCGGCTGGAACCCTAAATCGTATCGAGCCTTGTGGGGCACTGGTTTGAGAGCTCTAACTATCCATTGCTGATGTCTTCCCAAACCTTTCCTCGCTCGGGCTCCCTTTCCCACAGTCAGTTTAATTCCCATCTTGGTATTTTTTGACAACTTGGGCACGGGAATTTTATTTCCTTCAGCAACGAACGTAGCATTGATAAATTCGAGGGAACGAAAGGAACATTCTACTGCATCCTTACTTACTTTGAGGTATGGTGCATCAGCAGAGATGGATGCGACAATGTTTTCCTCACCCTTGACAGTGATCAGATAGCCATCCATGATAAACTTTACTTTTTGATAGAGAAATGAGGGAATTGCCCCAGCAGAATGGATCCAATGCCTTCCTAAAAGGCAATTATATGAAGGTGTTATGTCCATGACCTGAAACTCGATATCATATATATAGGGGCCCACTTTTAGAGAGATTTCAATATTTCCCATGACTTCTCGTCTTGTCCCATCGAATGCCCTTACTGTAGAGTGACAAGGCCTCAGATAAGACAGATCAATTGGAATTTTAGAAAGCATGGCCAAAGGCATGACATTGAGTGTAGACCTATTATCAATGAGCACATTCGGTATTATGTAACCCTTGCAACAGGTTGTGATGTGCACTGCTTTTACGGAGCCCCTACCATTTGGCGGTATTTCGTCATCACTGAAAGAAATAAAATTATCCGCGTTCAAGTTATTCACCCACCTATCAAGCTTTTCAACAGATATGTTGCTTGCCACATAAACTTGATTTAACACCTTCAGCAAAGCATTCTGATGTGGTTCTGAGTTTAACAGTAGGGATTGTCGAAACCATTTTTTTGAAAAATAGGGGATCGACTTTGGATTTTAAAAATGAAAATTAAAACGAGAGTCGCCAACAATCTTTTTTGCCAAGGTGTGATCGGGTCACCTCGAAAAGGGGTTATTTTTAATAAACAATTTGATTTATCAAAACAATGATTTTGGTCCGCGAAAATCAGAAAGATGGGTTCGGGAGTCGATTACGTACGAGGAAGGATTAGCACCCTCGATACGCCCAAAATTGGTACCTAGTTGATTAATTAGTGTCTTAATGTTGAAGATTTGTAAACTTGAAAATACGATCCCTCTTTTGTTTAAAAAACACTTAAATGAATTGAAACGAATGTTAAAGCTCCTCTCGTCTCGAAGCAATAAAATGTCACATCCAGTAAGTTAGGATGCGATATCTAAAACCTTTGAGAACGGACGTGCTTTTTATTTAAAAATTTATGAATTTAAACTTCAACAAGATATTCGATTATTTAGGTTAAATGAGGAAAATCAAAACCCTGTAGATTAGGGCACGGTTTCTCGAATTTTCAAATACCGAATATTGCCTTTATTTGCAAAAGATCTTATCTCGAGATACCAAGACACCATATTCAATAAGTTAGAACTTGACGTCTCCAGTCTTCGAGAATAAGTTTTTTTTTTTAAACTTGTATTGCAATTTTAAAATGATATTCCGTTATTCGGTTTAAATGAGAAAAATCGAAACCCAATAAGTTAGGGCATGATTTTTCTCGAATTTCCAGACACGAAATATTGTTTTTATGGAAGAATTATTTTTTGTGTTGAGTAAAAGTTAATATGACATAAATTTGAAATAAAATGTAAAATAAGTCACAATGATAATATGTGCAAATAAAAATGAACGCATTAATAGAAAATATTTTAAAATAAGAATAAAAGGATTAACAAGCACATGAGCTAATTATAGGTCAAAGATAACAAAAAAATAAAAATAAGAAAAAGACATAAATAAATGTTACAAATAAATAAATAAATAATGAAAATAATACTAAAATTAATGAATGATATTAAAATACAAAGTTACAACATGAAAACAAAAATAATAATAATAGTACTAAACAGAAAATAATGAAGATAATGTACTAATAATATAATAATAATAATCAATAATTAAAAATAATAATATACATAAAGGATATATTAACAGTGATGAAAAGAAAATAATAATATACTAATATAATAGTACTAAAATGGCGATAATAAGATATAATAGTTAATATAATGTGAAAATAATACTGAATATGATAATAATAATAAAAATAATAATAATAATAAATAGTAAAGTAGACAATAGTAACATATTAATAAGAAAAAAGAATAATATAATGATAACTATAATAGAAAATATCATAAGAATGAAAATATAATAATATTAGTTATAATAAATAAAAATGATACTAATAGTAATAAATAAAATAATAGTGATAATACATTAATAATAACAATGATATGTTAATAATAATGATAATAATAATATTAATAATAGTAATAATAATAAAAATGAAAGCACGAATAAAGCAAATAAAAAAAGAAATCAAAATGAAAGCATAATAAATAAACGCATAAAGTAAACCATATATATTTACAATAAATAATATTCTTAAACTTAATAAAATTATTTAAAATAACATAACAAAAATTTAAAATATAAAAAGGATAAATAAAAAGAAGATATTAAAGATAAATGAAAACACAAATATTTAAAATAACTAATATATAAAAAATAAACTCGAGACAAACAATAATTAAATGATTTAAAATAATGTGGTAAATTTTGAAAAGAAAAATATATACATAAGTTAATTTCAAAGAAATTAAATATACATAAATTGACTTAAAGGAAAATATATATATACAAAATAATATGAAATTAATAATATATTATATAAAAAAGAAATTGGAATTTAAAAAAAAACTCAATTGAAGTAAAATTAAAAGAAAAGTTTGTAAATCCACAAGATCATTAAAATGACATTAAGGACAGAAATACAAAGTGCACCAATGAATGAGGACCCAATGCGCAATTATCCAAGTTCTCTAACTGCAGCGTTTCAACATGGATTAAAGTGTAATAGACACAAAATTCACGGGCAAAATCTGAAAATATAAAGAAACATGTATGAGGTTCAATTGGACAAATGTGCGAAGTGGGGGAACTTATTGCATCAATATCCCTTTTAAGATCAAAAAGGCGGATCCGGGTTACAAATCAGTGGCGTTTTTAATGGGTTTAAACCTTATTATTATAACAAAACCTAAAAAACAAAACAATGTTCCTAAAAACTAAAATAACCCCAGATTTTCCTTATTTTCTAACCCCCTTTTAGACCGAACCTAAAGCTCCCCTCAACCACTGTCCGGCCACCATAAGCGGTGGCTCATCAGTGAAACGCTCAGCCGAACCTTTCCCAAATCAGACCCGAAGGCTTCCACATCTCCATGCTTCGATCTCGACCGAATAAAATGGGATTAACGGCGCATCTATTTCCCTTTTTCGACCCTAGGGCTCATCCTTACTCCGATTGCGACGTAGAAGATGAAGCCCGATGGCCATTAAAGGTAAAACCCCTTTTCCCTACTTTATTCTGTTATTTATTTAAAGGATCTTCAAATCCTATACTATTTTTTTTTAGAAAATAAAAAGGGAAGATTCACGGAAAGGGGGTGTCTAATATCTTTCGATCCCTCGTCTGAACCTCCTTGTTTCGAAGTATTCAGGCTTTCATCGGTGATCGTATCAGATTTTTTTCAAGTAATCTCCCCTTTTCTTTCCTTATTTATGAAGTTTAAAAGCAAAATCAAAATGAAAAAGAAAAAAAAAGGAATCGGAAATGGAAAAGGAAAAATGCAACCTTTTTTCTGTTTTTGCCTTTTTTATTTCTCAAATACGCGTGTATACAACCTTTTTTTGTATTCCCAAACCTCCCCCTTACACTTGTTTGCATTCGTGGCTTTATAGCCGAGAAAAGAAAATACAAATTGGTTTCTGTTTTCGTTACTGCTTCTGCTCTCTTGTCTTGTCTCTGTTTCTACTTTGTTGTTGCTTTCTTCCTTTATTTGCAGGTCCAGAGGGAAGCGATGGGACGACATCAAATGGCGGTGGCAGACTCGGGTGGCGGTGTCAGAAAGCAAGTTAGGGGCCGAAGGTCAAAGACTAAAGGACCCTAGGTGCGGCGCACCTAGGGTTTGCTGTTTCCTGTTTCTGCCGATAGTGTGGGCTAGGGTAGGCTAGTGGGTTGATTTGTTTTGGGTCAAGTTTAGATTGGGTTAGGGTGATTTGGGTACTGGTTAGTTATTTGTGTTTGGGCCTGGGCCGGGTAAAATTTGGTGTGTACAGGGATAATACCGAGATTCGTGCTGGCTGTTTGCTCAATTGTTCCACGACATTTATGCTTGATAAACTTCAGGAATTCATGTTCCTCTTCCTCATTCACAGGCTTTTTAACTCCTAGTTTAGACGGAGTTTCAAGCTCGACTTCAGCCTCATGCATTGGTGCTTTTCCTTTCTGGTTCGAGTCACCAGTTTTCTTCATTGTTTCAACCATTTTAGAATAACATCTCCTACTGCGGGTAAAGTGTCCTACTTCGTCCATATTTCCAGTCGTAGCTTTAGATTTTTCTCCCTCAGGTACGATAATATTGACATCGTATTTCCACGGCATCGCCTTACTGTCTTTGTAAGGAAAAGGAGATGGTACTTCAATTATCATCTTTGGTTTCACTTGTTCCTTTTTTGCATCGTAATAAATCACCAATGGTCGATCAGCACTATAAGGGAAACCTGATAATTGATTATCAGAAGTGCATACTTCTCCTTCATCGACCCCTTCCACTTTGTTAAAGATCTCGACCTCCTTGTTGTCTATCATGTCTTGAAGTAATTTTCTGAATACTTCACAAGACTGAATGTCATGCCCTTTGATACCATGGAAATCACAAAAACATTGACTTTTTGTATTTTCTTCTTTGAAAATTCTGTTGGGATGACAGAACAGCCCCTTTTCAAGCATTACCTCCCAAACCTTCCGCAAGGGTGTCTTTATTTCAGAAACACAATTTTCGGCGTGCCATCTGTCTTCTTTTATCACCGTGCTCACATTCCCTTCAGTGTGGTTAGGGAGCGGATTCCCAGCCGTATTGCCAGCACCATCAAATCATAAAATGCCTGCATCAATAAGACCTTGAACCCTCCTTTTAAAGGCCAGACAATTTTCTGTAGAATGCCCCTGATTTCCGGCGTGGTACATGCAACTAGCATTAGAATCGTACCATTTTGGGTATGGAGGCTTCAAGGGCGCCATATAATGGGGAGATATTAATTGTTTTTTTTGATGCTTTTGGGTACAGCTCTCCGTATGATACGGGAATAGGGGTGAATTGAGGTTTTCCAGGATTGGGTCTTATCGGTCTTTGTTCATCTTTGGGTTGGTTTTGAGTAGGCATGGTATTTGGTGGGAACATGACGAATGGTCTTTGGTTATTTGTGGTAGCGTAAACGGGATAAGGAGGAGGTGCTTGAGAGTAAGGGTTTTGGGGAGGATAATAAAAGTTCGGAGGTGGGTGATATGCGTCTCGCGATATTAAATAATAAAATTTATAAAACTGATCACACCAAAACTAACTAATATCAAGAACTTAAAGGCAAGCGCACCTATCGAACAGTAGTATAGTTTAGTGGCAAGACCGACTTATCGTACCCAAGGGAACTAGAAGTACTAATACTCGCATCCTTCCTATTATCTAGCCTAAAAATAAAAGAGGTTTGTTTTGAACTAATTCTAAAACTAACTAAAAGTGCAGAAAGAGTAAAATTGGGAAAACTTTCGGGAAAAAACTTGATTGATATGGGCAATACTTGAGGAAGAATCCACCTAGACTTCACTTATTATTAACTTCTTGAACTATATGATTTATTCACTTGACTTGATCCGTCGAGATCCCTAATTTATGTTAATCCCTCCGTCGAGGCTAAGAACAACTAGGCTTAGGTTGTTAATTAAAGTTTCTTTATTAATTAACTCTCTAAATTGCATTAATTCGATTTATGGATCCCCTTATTAGGTTTGACCCTAATCCGGCAGATTTATGTCGCCCTATGTCTAGGGTTGCATGCAACTCTGCTTAATTATGGTAGATCTACTCTTAAAACAGGGACTTTTGCTCCTCTACCTAAGCACATCAATTTCTTGAAGTAATACCTAGGATTATTAAATCAAGAATGAAGAACACATAATTAAGAACAATTCAAGTCTTTATCAAATAATTCAAGAATAATTAATAACAATATTCGTCTTAGGCTTCATCCCCCTCAAGTATTTGAGAGGTTTAGTTCATAATTAATAAAGAAAACATCTCAGAAGAAATAAAATAACAAAACATAAAAGAACCCAAAAACCCCTGAAGGAATTTAGGGAGATCCTCTGTTTTGATGTAGAGCTCCGACTTCTGGGATGAATCAATCAGCCTTCCTTCGAGTAATTCCTTGCTTTCACTCCTCGTGTTGGTAGAAAAGAATACTTCCCTTAGTAAGGAAAAAATAAGCACACCCTAAGAGTTGCCTCCTAGGGTCTTTATATAGAGCTTTGGGGAGCCTTTCTTAGCCTCTAAGTATTTAAATCCGAGTCAAATTCCTCTTTCTCATGACTAGAACACGCCCGTGTGCCATGCCCGTGTGATTCGACAAGAGGCTGTGTGAGATTCTGTTGATGGGAGCACGGATGTGTGGCCTGGCCGTGCTTGTCGGGGTTGGGCCGTGTGGTCTTCGTGTGGCACGACCGTGTGCCACGGTAGTGTGATGACTTCTTGGGCCGTGTGTTTTCACGTTTTGGCCCATTTTCTTCGATTTTTAGCCCGTTTTTCGTTCTTTTCTCTTCCTTATGCTCTCCTGGGTATAAGATATGAAAAAGAAAGTTTAAGAGCACCAATTCTCACAAAATTAATAATAATTCATCCAGAATAAAGACTAAATAATGGGTAAAAATATGTATAATTTATCGTTTATCAAATACCCCCACACTTAAGCCTTTGCTTGTCCTCAAGCGAAATCTCAATCCCTACTAAAGAGTTATTCTTCTCAACCTATAACTTCTATCAATAATGTTTCAAACTAATTTACAGGTGATCATACAATGAGAATTCAATCAGAAGAACATTAAAGACTCAATCACTTTAAGTTGAGAATTTTATCATTGAAACATAAGCTCTTTTCCCTTCTCCTAAGTAATTATCTCTCCATCTTTAAATTTACAGAAGTTGACATCCTCACTGAAGGGTCACTCTATCCACTCGAAGTGTTTAGGGTTCAAAAATTTAAGCACTCTCTAGTCAACCTGAAGAGTTATTACCATAGGCTTGCACGAAAATCACATCTCCACCACTATATATTGACATGATATATTGATCAAAAGGTCTTGAAAGGGTTGTAACGGGGCTTGGTTAGGGGTGTTGTCACAGGCTGTAAAAGAGGGTTAGAATCGAGATTGAACTGAAAAGTTATCTAGCTAGAAAAATCTCTATCACCAGGAAAATAATTCTAGGGCTAATTCTTATGATAATATTGTTTATGCCTCGGTAGCCTTAAAATAGAAATATGCAAAAAACTTTTGAACTATTACATATGACAACTGAATTTAACTGTATATACACCTTTTTTTTGTTTTTTTAAGAACAACTCGCATTAAAAATAATAACTTGAATATTTACAACTTTACATGCTGGAAAAGAGAATAAAGCTAGATAATAATTTCAACTCAAATCTCGACAAAAATAAGGTTCAAAGTAATTAAATGAAATTTAACAAAAAATGGGTTATTGGTTAATAATTAGAAGGTAAGTCAAAAAATAGGTTGTTAGGCTCAACGGGGTTCACTAAGGGTTAATTTATGGAGGTAGGCCTTTATGGAGTAAGTGGGTTAAATCCTAAGTGCCTTTATCATCTCGGTATATCAAATCAATGGTGTGGTCTTGACATGTATAATCCAAGCAAGTTCTAGAATAACAAATCAGTATTGACTCACTCAAAGCAATAATCAAAGTGAGCACGAAAGAATGTATGCTCAAAAAGGCTCAAAGTCTCACCAAAATTATGGCTTTTGATGTTAATCCTACGAATTTAAAATCTTAAGATAATACTTAAAATTAGGGAAAATAACTTATGCAAAAGAAAATGGGGTTCTCAAAAATTTCAACTTATCATACTTGATTCCCTAATGTTTTAAAGATTGAATAATCAGAGTACAAGCACCTATATCTTAATTCTCAACATATCAATAGAAATCATAAATCAATCAGAATTAATTCCTAATAGGAGACTGAGAATTAATTGAGAACATGCATAAAGTAAAAATTCAGGGATTTTTTTCAGATAATGTAAAGATTTAAAGTAAGCTTCCCCCCCCCACACTTAAGATGTACGTTGCCCTCAATGTACAAAGATACATAAATAGCAAGAGAAGTATAATATCATAAGATAGGGAAAGAATTGAAACTCCCTGAATTTAGGATGAATTTATGAGGAAGAGTCGGCAGTTGTGGCAGGGTGTTCCATTTTCGTTTTGAATATGTAACACCCCTTAACCCCGAACCATCACCGGAACAGGGTTACAGAGCATTACCGGAATCACTGGACAATTTACAATTAATACACAATTATTAACAAACATAATATAAATTATCCTTATAGTCCCATGTATGGATCTTCAAGATCCAAAAATACGAGTTAAAAGTATTCGGGACTAATTCGAATACTCAGGAAATTTTACGAACATTTTAAAATTTTTCTCAAATACTGGGCTCACACGCCCGTGTAGATTTGGGGACACGCCCGTGTGACCCCATGACATGCCCGTGTTCTTTACCCATGGAGCATTCTGATTTTTCACACACGGCCAATCCACACACCCGTGTGCCAGGCCGTGTGGACTCAATTATGAGTCTTAGACACTAAATTAACCTTCCTGCACATTTTAACCCAAAATCAATGTACAATTTATGTAGCAACCAATATATTTACATATATAAACATATCTAATCATTTTTAAACAATTTATTTATCTATTTGTTCATTAATCATACCTACACTAATTAAATTCATAAAAATAAACTTTAGTTAATTCCATTTCATACTTATATTTAATATGTCATATTAGTTTACAAATAATAATTTAAATCATCATTTCACAACCATAATTACAAGACTCATTTACTCAACCTATTCATTACCTAGGTACATGCCACCATTACTAACGCTAAAATACATTATTAACAATACTCTGAAGTTGGGGTTGATCTGGATGCTGGACCAAACACTGTATTCATTTAACCTGCGCACGGAAACAACCGTACGCTGGGTATAGATATACTCAGTGGTATTACCATAATTCAAATCTATTACATTAATCGATAATTTCTATACAATCAAATTATGCTTAAAATTTTTCAGTAATTATCCCATACTTCAAACTAGCTAGATCAATACTAACGATAAGCAATATTTCAAATCTTGTATTTAATTGTATTCATATCTTACTTCATTAACTCAATTTCTTTAGATTTTTCACATTTTATTCCAATAATTCATTTCATCTTATAGACAATTCATGTAATTTATCACTTTATTCAATATCATTTCTATATCAACTTGTAACCACTAATATCATATATCAAAAATTCAATCTTAATCAAATTGTGAACCTTAGGTTCGTATTCTCAAATCCCATATCAATTCACAATTTCACTTTCTCATTTCTTCCATAGTTCAATTAATCATATTTAATAGATAAGTTTTATTAATAATCATATAGCAATTGAATTTCTCATACATTTCTACTTAAATTATCTTAACAATAATATCATACTTTAACTGTGTATTAATTTTATCTATATGTCATAACATCAATTCATAATTTAACTCATACATTATTTCTCACACTTTTCAATAGTGCCAAAACAATTAATCTCATTTTCAAATTTTCATTTCAATTGTTTATCCTATTAACAAGGCTCGGACTCTGACAGATACGCGGATTCCACCCAAACACACCAGAATATCTAACCCAAACACACCAAAATAATGAAATTCTCCGTAACACACCAGTATAATATAGCCTCCCAAACACACCAGTATATCATATCCTCCCAAACACACCAGTATATCATATCCTCCCAAACACACCAGTAAGGCATGAAATGCCTCTTCGGATAAACCGAAGCATATAATAACAGAATCATCTCCTCGGCCGAGCTACAAATCTCCTCATCACATCACAAATCCAATGGCATGCCATTTGTATCAAATCTAGTCCGACAAGTTAATAGGGTACCGAAATCACATATCCATATCATTTTCACTTTCGATTGATCATAATCATTCGGATTCAAGTTCAAATTCACATATTCACATTATTTACTTCCAAGTCACATTACAACTCAATCACATTCAATTCAATTTGAAAGTTAACAAATAATCAAATTTGAATTATAGTAATACTAACCTGGATTTCTCGTTTTTACTCCTCAATTGTTTTTCTCTTTTCCTTCCTTGCTCGATGTCTCGAATTCTTTGTTTACTACGAAAATAATAATAATTTGCATTATTAATTACAGCATTAAAATTTAAATAATTAAACTTTTATTCAATTCCTATTCTTCCTCTTTATTCTACTTTCTTTTTACACCATCCTATTATATATTCTTTTAAAGCTGTCTACCCGCGCAACAGTCACTAAATTATTCATATTTGGAGCTATGAAACTCCAAATCAAGTTCCGTTAATTTTTCCTGAAACTAGACTCATGTACCTTTATACCATAAAATTTCCAGAATTTTTAATTTTACCAATTAATACAGTTTATTTCTCAAAGTTACCCCTGATTCACTGTCTGACAGTTCCGACCCTCCTGTACTAAAGTTCAATTATCTCATAGCTCAGGAATCGGATAATGTTATCGTCTATTTCTCTTGAAACTAGACTCACTGAGGATTCTGAACATATAAATTACAACTCATACTTATTTTTGTACAATTTTTAATGATTTTCTAAAGTTAAAACAGAGTATCTCGAAATCTTCCTGAACCAGTCTTACAAAAATTTAAATATCTCAATTTATAGACTTCCATTGCTTGTTATGTTTCTTTTATCTAAAAATAGACTCATTAAGCTTTAATTCTATATCTCATTCAACTTATAATTCAATTTCTACTATTTTTGGTGATTTTTCAAAGTTAAACTATTACTGCTGTCTCAAAACTGTTTTCTTATAGCTTGTTTTGCACATAATTTCCAACTAAGTTTAATTACTTTTACAACTCAATTCATACTTCAATTCTACTTAGTCTCTTCTCATATTTAACTTAACTACCCAATATTCATATTAGAACTCAAATCTAAAACTTATTTCAATTCAATCCCTACTACATAAAATTTATGGCATCTTTTACAATTTAATCCTCTCTTTCATTCTCATTTCAAATTCTATCAATTAAACCCCTATTCCAACATTTTGTTCAACACATACTATGTTCACAAACCTTAAAACTTCAAAGATCTTCACTTAAATTCATCAAAACTTTGTTCTAAAGCTTATGAAACATCAAAATTAAGAGGGAAGGGCCTAATTGACTTACCTATTGAAGCTTTAAGCATCAAAACCATAGTTTTTCCTTTTTCTTTTTCTTTCTCTTTTTCTCCCTTCCTTTCCCGTTTGCTCTCTGCTTCTCTTTTTCTTTCTTTTGTTTGTTTGTTTTCTTTGTTTTGTTTTTATATATATATATATATATATATATATTTATAACTTAATAAATATCTATTATTTACAAACATTTGTATACATTTTATTATTACACATGTCACAACCTTTACCATACATTTGTCATAATTTAATATATTTATTACATAAAAATCTCATAATATAATTATTTAATTAATAAATGTCATTTACTTAATAATAAATATCTTTTATTCTAAAATTAGTAAATATATAATTATATTCCAAGTGTTCAAATACATATATTACACTTGTACAATTTTATCATCATACATTTGTCAATTAATTAATTAATTTACAAAATAATAATATTTAATATAAAACTATAAATTAATTATAATTTAATATAATACAACAATAAAATCTTAGATTTTTATCAACAATTGCCGCCTCATCAAATAAAAAATGGCATAATTCCCATTTTGGTCCTTTATAATTTCTATTAATCTTTAATTCAACTTTTACTCCTATTTCAATTTAGTCCTTTCTATTAATTATCTTAAATTAGGCTAAATTTATCTAATCAAAGCCTAATTAAACACATAATTAAATTCATAAATATTTTTTATAAATATTTATGAGTCCGTTTACTGAAAACGGAGATCCGATAACTTATTTTCCGATATCCATACTTTTGAGGTCGTTACAGAATATGAGCTGTAGAGCTCCTTATTGAAACTGCAAAAATATTAATTAGTCGTGGGAATTTTAGATTGAAGAGAGATTACTCGTTAGGGATTAGCCGATATAAAAGATAGAAAAATAAATAGCAAAAAGAATAAGTAAACTAAAATAAATAAAATTCTAGAATACTAATAATCAAATGATGAAAAAGAAAGAATAAAATGAAAAAAAATAAAATATTAGGGATTTTGTCGCGCCTGGCTCGAGATACACGCCTGTATTGAGGGGACGTGTTGAGGCACACGGCCGTGCTCTTCGGTGTTCGCTTCTCCCACGGTCGTGTATGGGGTTACATGCCCGTGTTGGAATTGACAGTGTTGGCCACAGCCATATCGGACGGCCGTGGCTATTTATCGGTGGCCCGTGTTTTGGGAAAATTTTTACTCTGTTTATACACGGCCTCGGTACACGACCGTGTCTCTACTTTAAAGTGTTCACACGGCCTTAGACACGCCCGTGGGCATGCCCGTGTGGTCCTAAATTTCTGCATTTAAAAAGTTAGTTTATGCATGAAAAATACTAAAAATTTTAAAGAAAGAAAATTTACTAAGTTAGTACTCGGGTTGCCTCTCGAGAAGCGCTTATTTAGAGTTTAAGCTCGACTTTTCTTAAGCTTGTTCGTTCACGGTGGCTTGAAGAGTTGATACTCTTTTATTCGTGAAGTAAGGTGTGTCACTTGTGTGTTCCTTCGAATTCAAGATTTGAGGGTCGTCTTCCCCTAAGAGTACCTTATCTCCCACCTTGATTTGATTTGTTGTTACCTGAGGGTAGTCTTAGTGATGTTCTGGGTTGTTGTGGCATATTTTGGGTTTTTCGTTATAGTTCAGCCACTCATCCAGTTCCTCAATCTAAAGCATTCGCTTTTCAGTTTTATCTCTATTGGATGGACTTGTCTGTGATTGGGTTGCCTTTATGTAGAGTGTATCCTGCACAGAAGATTGGGTGGTAAGTTCAGTGTTTTTACAAGGACTTGTGATTAAATTATTATCAACAGTCTTAATCACGTTTTGAGCTTGTAAAGTAACTTTGTCATCACCTACACGTAGTGTAAGTTTACCTGTTCCTAAATCAATTATTATTCTGGCAGTTGCTAAAAAGGGTTGCCCTAAAATTAAGGGTATATTGCTATCCTCATCAATGTCTAAAACAACGAAGTCAACTGGAAATATAAATTTATCAATTTTGACGAGCATATTTTCAATTATTCCCTTAGGAGATCTAATAGTTTTATTAGCCAGTTGAATGCTCATTTTAATTTGCTTAGGTTTTCCAAGACCTAGTTGTTTAAACAGTGTATAAGGCATGACATTTATACTAGCCCCTAAATCAGCTAAAGCATTTTTGGTGTCTAGGCTACCAAATAAACAAGGAATAGTAAAACTCCCTGGATCTTTCAGTTTGGTTGGCAGTTTATTTTAGAGAATAGCTGAGCATTCCTCGTTGAGTTCCACTGTAGACAGTTCTTCCAGCTTCCTTTTATTTGTGAGAAGTTCCTTTAAAAATTTTGCGTATTCTAGCATCTGCATAATTGCTTCAACAAATGGTAAGTTGATATGTAATTTCTTTAAAAGTTTAAGAAACTTACCAAATTGTTCATCTGTGTAGTCCTTCTTTAGTGCGGTTGGGTATGGGATACGAGGTTTAAATTCTTTGGTAATTTCATCTTTGTCACTTACCTCATTCTTTCCTTTACTTACCATAGGCTCCTTGCATGGTTCTTGGTTGGTTTCGGTTATCCCCTCATCATCTATTGTATCCACAGCATTGAGTTGCTCCTTAGGGTTAGTCTCAGTTTTACTTGATAACCCACCTTCCGGTCTTTCAGAGATTAGCTTAGCAAGCTGGCCTATTTGAGTTTCAAGTCCTTGAATAGATGCTTGCTGGTTCCTTAGTGCCGTTTCGGTTTTTTGGAAACGAGTTTCTGACATGGCCATGAATTTGGTAAACATCTCTTCAAGATTGGGCTTTTGCGCGGTGGCTGCTGAAATCCCTGAGGGGGTTGTTGTCTTTGATTCCCTTGTCCTCCCCAAGAAAAATTGGGATGGTTTCACCAACCTGCATTATATGTGTTACTATAAGGATTATTTTGAGAGCAAAAATTATTACCCATGTAGTTGGCTTGCTCAGCTTCTATGTTGTGTCCATAAGATGCGAAATCTAGATTGAACATGTTTCCTGGAGTTGCGTCACATTGCATCACTGGCTGTGCCTGCATAGAACCAACAAAATTATCAAACTTTTTATTTAAAAGTTCTACTTGGTTAGTAAGCATAGTAACAACATCAATATTATAGACTCCTGCAGCTTTTATTGGTTTTGTCCTCATGACTTGCCAGTGATAGTTATTTAGTGACATCTCTTCAATAAACTCATAAGCTGCTTCAGGCGTTTTATTGTTGATTGTTCCTCCTGCGGCTGCATCAATCATCTGTCTCGTTGATGGGTTCAAACCGTTGTGAAAGGTTTAAACTTGTAGCCACAAAGGTAATCCATGATGAGGGCATCTTCTCAAAAGATCTTCTATCTCTCCCAGGCATCGTAGAGTGTTTCTAAATCCATCTACACAAAGGAAGAAATATCGTTTTGCAATTTAGCTGTTTTAGCGAGAGGAAAGTATTTAAGTAAAAATTTTTTGGTCATTTGCTCCCATATAGTGATTGAGCCTCGTGGTAAAGAATTTAACCACTGTTTGGCTTTATTTCTCAAAGAGAATAGAAATAGTCTTAGACGAATGGCATCATCAGAAACGCCATTTATTTTAAATGTACCACAGAATTTTAAGAAATTAGCTAGATACGAATTTGGATCTTCATCCTGCAAACCATCAAACTGCACGAATTGCTGAATCATCTAAATAGTATTAGGCTTTAATTCAAAATTATTAGCAGCAATTGCAGGTCTAATAATGCTAGTTTGGGTACCAACCAAACTAGGTTTAGCATAATCATACATAGTGCAAGGAGCTTCTTGTTGATTTGCTGGTGGTGCGACTATTGCGGGAGGTGGTAGAACGTTTTGAATTGCTTCTATTGTTTCAGTAGGTTCTGGTTCTTGCTCAGGTTCTTGTTCTGGTAATGTAAACTGCGTCTAATTTCTTTGTGATTTCTGCGAACTGTCGCTTCTAGATCTTCGTCAAAAAGCAGTGGTCCTGTTGGGTTGTTTCTAGTCATAAACAAAAAAAAAATACCTAAAAAGAAAAAGCAAAGAAGAATTAAGATTAAAAATAAAAATAAAATAAATAAAATAAAAAAACTGAAAATAAATAAATAAATAAATAAATAAATATAGTAATGGCTAGAGTAATAGAAATCGAGTTTTCTTAATATTTTAGTTCCCCGGCAACGGCGCCAAAAACTTGATATGCGTCTCGCGATATTAAGTAATAAAATTTATAAAACTGATCACACCAAAACTAACTAATGTCACGAACTTAAAGGCAAGCGCACCTATCAAACAGTAGTATAGTTTAGTGGCAAGACCGAGTTATCGTACCTAAGGGAACTAGAAGTACTAATACTCGCTTCCTTCCTATTATCTAGCCTAAAAATAAAAGAGGTTTGTTTTGAACTAATTCTAAAACTAACTAAAAGTGCAAAAAGAGTAAAATTGGGAAAACTTTCGGGAAAAAAACTTGATTGATATGGGCAATACTTGAGGAAGAATCCACCTAGACTTCACTTATTATTAACTTCTTGAACTATATGATTTATTCACTTGACTTTATCCGTCGAGATCCCTAATTTATGTTAATCCCTCCATCGAGGCTAAGAACAACTAGGCTTAGGTTGTTAATTAAAGTTTCTTTATTAATTAACTCTCTAAGTTGCATTAATTCGATTTATGGATCCCCTTATTAGGTTTGACCCTAATCTGGCAAATTTATGTCGCCCTATGTCTAGGGTTGCATGCAACTTTGCTTAATTATGGTATATCTACTCTTAAAATAGGGACTTTTGCTCCTCTGCCTAAGCACATCAATTTCTTGAAGTAATACCTGGGATTATTAAATCAAGAATGAAGAACACATAATTAAGAACAATTCAAGTCTTTATCAAATAATTCAAGAATAATTAATAACAATATTCGTCTTAAGCTTCATCCCCCTCAAGTATTTGAGAGGTTTAGTTCATAATTAATAAAGAAAACATCTCAGAAGAAATAAAATAACAAAACATAAAAGAACCCAAAAACCATTGAAGGAATTTAGGGAGATCCTCTGTTTTGATGTAGAGCTCCGGCTTCTGGGATGAATCAATCAGCCTTCCTTCGAGTAATTCATTGCTTTCACTCCTCGTGTTGGCAGAAAAGAATACTTCCCTTAGAAGGGAAAAAATAAGCACACCCTAAGAGTTGCCTCCTAGGGTCTTTATATAGAGCTTTGGGAAGCCTTTCTTAGCCTCTACATATTTAAATTCGAGTGAAATTCCTCTTCCTCACGACTAGAACATGCTCGTGTGCCACGCCCGTGTGATTCGACAAGAGGCCGTGTGAGATTCTATTAACGGGGGCACGGCAGTGTGGCCTGGCCGTGCTTGTCGAGGTTAGGCCGTATGGTTTTCGTGTGGCACGACCGTGTGCCACGGCCGTGTGATGACTTCTTGGGCCGTGTGTTTTCATGTTTTGGCCCATTTTCTCTGGTTTTTGACCCGTTTTCTGTTCTTTTCTCTTCCTTATGCTCTCCTGGGTATAAGATATGAAAAAGAAAGTTTAAGAGCACCAATTCTTACAAAATTAATAATAATTCATCTAGAATAAAGGCTAAATATGGGGTAAAAATATGTATAATTTATCGTTTATCAGTGGGCGATATTGAGGTCGTGATTGGGCTGAGTAAGGATTAAAAGTGTAGTGGTTCTCAGTTCCCACCATGTGGGTTTCTGTCTCTTTTTTCTTTGTAGGCGCTGTCCTTTTCGAGCTTTCAGGGCCTTCCATCTTTCCACTCTTGATGGCATTCTCTATAAGTTCCTCGGATATTACAATATCTGCGAAGTCTTTTGTGGCGCTTCCCACCAACTTATCGTAAAACGACGTTTTCAAAGTGTTGATGAAAAGAACCGTTATTTTAGTTTTGGTTAATGGGGGATCTACTTCAGCTGAGATGTCCTTCCATCTTTGCGCGTATTGCCTAAAAGTCTCCGTCGACTTCTTTTCCATCATTTGCAGAGTTAGTCGATCAGGTACCATGTCAGATACATGCTTGTATTGTTCACAAAATGCTGATGCTAGATCTTTCCATGATCGAATCTTTTCTCTACTGAGTTGATTATACCATCGAAGGGTCGATCTGACCAAGCTGTCTTAGAAATAGTGTATTAGCAATTTATCTTCATTCACGTAACTAGTCATTTTCCGGCAAATTATGATAAGATGCGCTTTTGGACACCTCGTCCCATCATACTTTTCAAAGTCTGGCACTTTAAATTTCGGAGGTAGAACCAAATCGGGCACCAAACTAAGCTCTTTGGCACTTAGTGCAGAGAAGGCTTCAGTACCTTCTATCGCCTTGAGCCTTTCTTCCAAGTTTCTGTACTTGTTCTGAGCGTTATGATCATCTATTTTCAACTTGGCTATTTCTACCGGATCATCCAAATCTGGAATATTGGGATCAGCAGGATTAGCTCTGAAGCTCGATACGAATAAACCTTGCCCTAGATGGGCAGGTGGCAGAGGTTGTTGTTCCAGGCCAGTAGGTTCACCTTGAGGATATCTTCTTTGCGTTACATGGGCGTGAGGAGGAGTGAATCCTGGGGGATAGAGTGGATCCTGATCTTGATTAACTCTTGGCTGAGTTTCCATATTGTCGAGGTTCTGCATAGGTCTCTTTCCTTTGACCAAAGTGGTTATCATCTCCATCATTATGGCCATTTGATCTCTTTGTTCAAGTGATTCCTCTCGAGATCTTACCATCAGATCTCTTGCTTCCTGTTGCGACTTGGCTAACTGCTCTTGCAATTCTTTTTAGGTCTTTTCCATCCTTTCAATTCTCTCATTGAATTCGGCCTCCATAATTCTAGCGTTTCGGCGCGTCCTATAAGAATGGCGTGATTCCAGGCTTGTAATGTCGCAACTGTGAATTATATGGTTTTAACCTTAGTGAATGATTATGGTGATATGTACATGCAATGAATGGATGAATGAATAAATGTCAAATGAATGTTAGTCATGAATGAATATTCAGTACAAATGAATGCAAAAAGGCATCGATTCCAATTCAGTTCCATTTAGAAAACTTTACTAGAAAGCAAATATATTTACATAAAACAGATTACAAGTACGGTTTTGCCCTATTGCTCAGATTTTTGACTTTTCTAAGTAAAAAAGATAACTCTTGACCCCTATCTGATTCCAGCTCGTATTTCACACTTAGCACGTCTACTTGCACTACCAAAGTTTGTAGGTAATCAGCTACCTCTCGAATCTGTGCCATAGCTTCGCCCATAAGGTAATCTCGGCTCCTAACTTGGCTCTGAGAGTGATAAAATTGTTCCTTCCAGTGCTTCTTATTTGCTTTAAGAAGCTCTACCCGAAGCTCACAATTTTGTAAAGCAGACTCTAGCTCCTCTATCCTTCCCTTTATTTCTTCAATCTTGCTCAAATTGGCTCTCAACTCAACCGCCGTATTACAGTTCCTATACTGATGAAGTACTTTTTCAAGCTTTGCCAACCGGGTCTTTAATTCTCCTCTGTCCTTTTGGGCTTCTAACAAACTCTTTTCTAGGGCCTTTCTCTGTACCTGACCTTCCTGGAATCTCTTTTCCCATCTTTCCGTATTGGTTCTTTCTACTTGAATCTCCTATCGCCACTGCTCTGATGTTTTTCCTAGTCCTGCTGTTCTCATTGATTGACGATATCTCTTGTAATACGTCTTCAAGCTATCCAAGTCTTCCTCGGCTTTGTTCTTTCCTTTCCTTTGTTTCTCAACCTCTAATATTTGAACATCAGCATCCCACCTTAAATGCACATTTTCTTCCTCCAATTGTTCTATTTTCTTTTCCAGCTCCAAATTCCTCTTCTCAAAATCTTGTTTTATTATCTCTAGTTCTAATGGGACTACCCGTAAATATTCTTCTATCGATCGGACATCTTCTGAATTTGGCCCCGGGACATTATCATTAACCCTTCTACTGAACCAGACACTGTACTCAGGAGTTACTGATCCTGCATTCAGGTTTTTCATCCGATGAGTATGATTCCAAGCAGTAGAAATTTCTTTGACCCTTTTCTTGTAACTATCTCCTTTATATGGGAACTCACATTGCGCCAAACCGTGCGTCGCCGGTACAAATTGTTTCGATCCAAATTACCTTAATACCATTAAAGGAGCGTAACCAACGGCTCCCCAAATTCTGAGTAAAGGGACCCAATCAAAATTCCGAGTAAACTGGTGTGACCCCTTTGTCGAGTCAGTCGAAGAGATCTGTGACTGCCTCGTCAACGTACCCCAAGGCCCTAGGGAACAATATTAACCCATAGATGCTTAGTGCAAAGACATCAACCCTCTTTGTCATGTCGGTGTGAGCTAGAATCAAATCCCTCAAATTTTTCCACGGGATACACTTACACTCACCCTTTTGCTTAACCCTGGCCATGATCCATTGCTCGCTCATTCTCGTAATCTTCATCAGCTTCTTCCAAAAGGCTAGGACATAAGTAGCTCACGAATAGATTTTATCAACTTGAACCCTCGGACTATTCAGTAAAGTTGTGTATTCTTCCACGGTAGGCACCAAATCTACTCTCCCAAAGGTAAAGCAACTATATGTCGGGTTCCAATACTGGGTGAGGGCTCGAAATAGATGCTCATCTATCTTGACATCTTGCAAGTACGGCAAATCCCCATATCTATTGTAGAACGACCTCTTAGTCTCATCATTCCACTATCCCCAGATCTCCTTTAACTCCTGAAGGTTATTTTGCGTAACGCTAATGCAAGTGTAGTCCCATAACTCCGACACATGCCCCGCAGCTAAACTATCCCCTTTTTTCTAATTGCGTTGTCTCTGACTAATTTTGGACTACCGCATTGCCTTCCATTTTATCAAGAAGTTTGTTTTCCATGACCGAGCTTTCTAATTTAGCAATCGAACCAGAATCGACACCTTTTAAAATATGACATTGTATGCACAATATAACAAGAACAAAACACAAGGAGTCAGCGTAATAGATAAGAACAAAATTTAGAGCATGCAAAAAGAGGAAAGAAAGACAATCAAACACCTATCCAGGTGACCGCTAGGGTTTAGCGCAGCTCTATCTAGGGTGGGCTCCTAGGGTTTTCTATATGCGGTTTGGTTCTACAGTTGAGGTACCTAAACCAGCAGATTCCTCGATCCTCACCCATTATTGGCTCATATGGATTGTGTTCAGTTCAGGGGAATACATTTCCCTATGGCTACACAGAGGTGAAAACCTCACGAAGACATAGGTATGGATGTATCCCGAAAGCGATACACTATCCTGCACGGAGGTGAAAACCTCATGAAGGAGTAGCTTCTCAATCCCACTTAAAAGGTGTGACCCCAACGGTCATGCAATGCAATGCAAAAGATATATACACAAGCTCAAAAAAATATGAACAGAATAACGAAAATCGTAATGCAAAACAGATGAAATGCAAATGGAGGGATCGTATATTAAAATCAATTTTTCAATTTTTGAAAAAAGACAAAAGTTAATCAATTCTAGATTTAACTCTCAAAAAAAATACGTCCCCAGTGGAGTCGCCAAGTTGTCGAAACCATTTTTATGTTTTTTTAAAACGGGAATCGACTTTGGATTTTGAAAATAGACAGGAGTTGCCACCAATTTTTTTTATTGAGGTGTGATTGGGTCACCTCGAAAAGGAGTCGTTTTAAATAAACAGTTTAATTTATCAAAATAAAGATTTCGGTCTACGAAAATCAAGAAAACGGGTTCGGGAGTCGGTTACGCACTAGGAAGGATTAGCACCCTCGATATGCCCAAAATTGGTATCTAGTTGATTAATTAGGGTCTTAATGTCGAAGATTTAAAAACTTGAAAGAATTTAAAACACGATCCCTTTTTATTAAAAATGCTTGAATAAATTGAAACGAAATGTTAAAGCCGCTCTCATCTCGAAGCAATAAAATGTCACGTCCAGTGAGTTAGGATACAACATCTAAAACCTTTGAGAACGAGCGTGCTTTTTTATTTAAAATTCAAAAAAGGATATTCGGTTGTTTAGTTTAAACGAGAAAAATCGAAACCCAGTAAGTTAGGGTACGATTTCACATATTTCTAAACACTGAATATTGCCTTCATTTGCAAAAGGTCTTATCCCGAGACAACAAGATGTCATATTCAGTAAGTTAGAACACGACATCTCGAGTCTTCGAGAATAAGTTTTTCTATTTCAAAACTCGGATTGTGATTTTAAAATGGCATTCCGTTATTTGGGTTATGAGAAAAATCGAAACCCAGTGAGTTAGGGCATGATTTCCTCGAGTTTCCAAACAGGAATTTTGTTTTTAATAAAAATTATTTTGGGTCGGAAAATGGTTAATATGACATGAATTTGTAGTATAAACATGCAAAATAATTTACGACAATAATATTGAAACAATAACAGTGCATACGATATTAAACGTAATAATAATATTAAACACGAAATAAAAACAATGAATACATGTATATATATATATAAACATACAATAATAATTAGTAAGGTGATGGAAACATAATATTAAAAACACTAATAATGCTACATATATACATACGTATAAAAAATATATATAATAATAGTATTAAATAGTATATACATAATAGCATTGAAAATATACACATAATATAGTGTTAAAAAAAATACATACTAAATATAGTAAAAAATATACATATACATAAGATGGTATATAAAAAAAATAATAATATAGTATTTAAAAATATATACCTAATATATATATGTATATACATAATATTAAAAAGGATATATATACATAATATGGAGTTAAAAATATATACATAATATATAAAAAAACATATATACATAATATATATATATATATATATATATAAGAAATAATAATGATATAAAAAGAACAACTATTAATACAATACATAAATACGTACATATATATATATGAATAATAATGGTATTAGAAATATATACATAAAATAGTATAAAACATATAACTAATAATATTAAAAAAATATACATAATATATATAAAAATATAATATTAAATATATATATAATATATAAAAAATGTATGCATATTATAGTATTGAAATATTTACGTAATATATACACTATATACACATTAGAAATAATAATAATGTTAAAAACAACTATTAATAATAATACATAAATATATATATATATATTAAAGATATACACATATAAAACATATACTACTACTACTACTACTAATAATAATAATAATAATATAAATAATAGTAAATATAATATTAAATAATATTAAAAGTAATTAATTTAATAATAAAGAAATGAAAATAAAACAAAAAGGACCAAAATTGAATGAAAGACAAAATTTTGGGGCAGATTTAAAAAGAAATAAAGAGAAAAGGGCTTATTTAAACACGCACAAAATGGAAGAGAACCAAAAACGCAATATTCCCAAGCCTTTAAAACGATGTCGCATCAACGAGGATTCATTTGGATTCCAAACAAAATTACGGGGCCAATTTAAAAAATACAGAGATTTTAATTGCAAAATGTAGAAAAAGCGGAAGGGCCAAATGCGCAAATTGCCCTTCCGCTAAAAAACACGCGGATCCTAGCCTGGAGCGGGTCGAGTAATCGGGTTTCTCCCAAAACGACGCCGTTTTGGGTGCGTTTGGGGGACTTCAAAACGGCGTCGTTTTATAGTATTATAAAAGGTAAAAAATTTACAAAAAATTCATTCTTCTTTCTTTTTTCTTCAAAAAAGCTCACTCTATCTCTCAGCTCTCTCTCATTTCTCTCATTTTTTTTTATTTTTTTAGTTAATATTATTTTAAAAATATATATGTATGAGAATAGTAAAATAGTAAAATATATAAGTATGTATATTCGGTTATTTAAAAAGAAAATAAAGAAAAATGGAAACCTTTACTCGTTTGTACGCTTGAATGCCTCTCTAATCTCGGTTGTGTTCAAACGATCTATGGTATTGATCTATTGCTTTTGCTTTGTTTGGTGTTTTTTTGAATATTGGCGATTAGAAATTTGTATTTTTTTGATAAAAAAACTGGCCGAATCCTTTACACAATGTTTAGATCGGCTTTTTATAGCCGATTTACATGCTTTTTCTATCTATTTGCTTTCTGTCTTTTCGTTTTAATGGTTGCAAGTGCAAGTGGAGCTTGACAAGGGCGGTGGTCGGTGGTTCAATGGCGGCGATGGCAGAAGGCTAGGGTTCGGCGCCGAAAATTTTGATTTTAGGGGAGGCTAGGGTTGCTGTTTTGTCTTTTCTGTTTTTGGGTTGTTTAGTATTTGGGCTAGGTTGGGTCAATGGGTTATTGGGTTGGTTTAGTTTAGTGGGTTTGAGTCTAGTATTGGGTTTAAAATGGGTTTGCTGTAAATGGGGTATTGGGTTGAGGGTATTGTTGGGTTTTGTGTTTAAATGTAAATGTGGTGTTTAATTGTTGGGTTTAAGGATTTAATTTGGGTTGTAAGTGGGGAAAAATTGGGCTATGACAACAAGCGTAGTACAATGAGGCCTTGTTTAAATTTCACCTCCTTGTTTACTGGGGGGTCGAAAACAATACAGTCCTAGTTTACTATAGGTAAATGATGCTGGAAGCTCAAATTGTTCTTTCATATTTCTTTCTTGGGTTAATTACTAATAGATATTCTCAAACTATTGTCCAGATGCTAAATAGTCCATAAACTTTGCTTTCTAAATGAGCCTCCAAAATATTAATATTGTATCGATAATACAAGTCATTTCGTCAGGCTAACTATTAATCTGGGGTTGAAGTGCTAGCTTGAATATAACATTGAGCATATTTAGAGCATTTGGATCAAATTTTAGACATTTATAATATATTCGATCCGACATGTAATCCTAATAAATTTTGTCGACGTGTTAAATAATTAAGTTAAATTTTAATAATAAGAAACTTATTTAAAAGAATTTTTTATAAGTAAAATATAAGTAGACACTACAGCAAAACAGGGCTTTAGCGGCGTTTTTAGCTGCGTTTGGACAAAAAACACCACAAATATTTTATATTAGCGGCGTTCTCAAGAAAGCGCCGCTAAAAATTGAATAATAGTGGCGTTTTGGCTAAAACGCAGCTAAAAACCGAGTAATAGCGACGTTTTTGTACAAGTGCCGCTAAAAACCTAAGCAATAGCGGCATTTTTGAACGAACGCCGCTAAAAACATGAGAAATAGACACGTTTTTGTACAAACGCCGCTAAAAACTTGAGCAATAGTGGCTTTTTTGCACAAACGCCGCTAAAAGCCTAAGCAATAGCGGCATTTTTACACAAACGCCGCTAAAAACCTGAGCAATAGCGGCGTTTTTGCACAAACGCCGCTAAAAACCTGAGTAGCCATTTTTGTGTTGGGACTCGTTTTGATTTGATTTGATTTAATTTTCATATTTTTTCTTATTCTTGTTTTGAATTATATTTTATTTTGATACATTCACTTAGCTATAAGAAAGTTTCATTTTAATTACTTAATTATGAAAAGTTACAAATTGATAACTAAACTATTTAGAAGTTTTCATTTAAGTTACCAAGCTATTAAAATCGATGCCATATGGCTTTCTCTAAACCTTAAATTCTAAAAACATAAATCATAAACCCTAAAATCATAAACGCCAAAAAATTTATATGGACGGTGATGTGTATATATATAGATATTAATGTAAAAGCTTATGTTTATAATAAATTGTGTGGAAGCAGTACTTAATATTGATTAAATTTATTTTTGGGTTTAGGGTTTAATATTTAAGGTTTAGGGTCTATGGTTTAGGGTTTTATAATTTAGGGTTTAAATATTTAGTATGTTAATTTTATGGTTTAAGGTTTGTTATTTTGGGTTTGGAGTTTAGTGTTTAAGGTTTAAAATCTTAGTGTTTAGCGGTATTAAGGTTTAGGTTAGTGGTTAGGGGTTAGGGTTTAAGGGATAGGGGATAGGATTAAAGGTTTATGGTTTATGTTTGGGGGTTTAGGGTTTATGTTTTGTGGTTTCAACTATACATTTAAACCACAATTAGGATCTCCACCTGTTACTGTACGATCAAGTATATCATAATTATAGGACAAAGATGTTTTGTGGGTCATTAATTTAGTTGCTATGTCTGCTTGTTTGTTGGACTGGAACTATGGAAGATTGGTTCTGTCCATCCCTATTGGTTTTGTTTAGGTTTTTTATAAAAAAATGTTGTGAAGCCATTTGGTTTTGTTTTCTAAGTTTTAGTTGCAGTTATGTGTTTCTTTAATAATAAAAAAAATAGATGATGCTTTTCTCCATGTTTGGAAATGTATGAAACACATATATCTACAATTTTCCTTAATAGGTTTTCTTTTTCAATTTTCAAAAAAAAAAAGAAAAAAAGAAGACACTTAATAGAGAATAGCCATTGTTATTAAAGACGTGATGATAATGATTGTAAGACAGTAGGTGGAAGCAAATTAAGGTTTTATTATCATGTTAGTTTAACCAAACAACCACTACTACAGTATATTTAATTTACAGGCTTGTATACTGTCATGGCAGCTGCCTTATTCTCCAAATATAAACATTATTATATATGGTTTTATTTCAATAATTGCTATCAAACATTTGCATAATAATTGATAACGTCCTAATACCACATTGCCTTGTCTTTTACATCTGTGTATTTTCTCTATTTTTCGTCACTTTTAATAAATTAGACTGAAAATTTGTGGTAGATTATAGAGTAGTATTATTGTGGGTTTTAATAAATTAGATTGAAAAATTTGGTAGATTATAGAGTGGTAAATTGGAATCAGATTTTAGTCTTATCATTTGGTTTACCTAAAATTGATTCTCGGTTGCAGGATTGATTCCATTTGCTGTTATGATTTTGGGGCTATATTTCATCCCAGATTCCCCTAGATGGTTGGTAAGATCACTTTCTTAGCATTTTGAATGCTTAAAAAGCACTTCCTAATTGCCTAGAGGGATAAGCATTATGTACTTATTGCCATTTTTATAATTTTATGAGATGTTGATGAAAATAATCAAAATGGAGTAGGCTTAAGCATTTGCTAAAATCTGTAAGTATAAATATTTCTATTATTTGTGATAGGTGGAATAGACTAGAAGACCTTCTTATTGAAGGAAGAAAAGACCGAGATTTCTCTGCAAAAGATGCATTACAACCTGTTTTAAAGCTACTTTTGGGACCAGACGGTGAAGAAGTTAGGAACTTAAGAATTAAAGAAGCAGTTAGTGTCACTGAAGCCATTGTTTTAGGCTCAGTCACTGATACATAAGTTTCAAAGATTTTAGTTTTAGAAGAAAGTATGTACTGTAGTCATTAGATTGGGTTTTCAAATATGATTATGATAACATTTTTGATCAAACATTATGAACAGTTCTCTTGTCAATGTTATTGAACTCAGAAGCAATTTAAATTGTGTCAATTGTTAGGTCATTAAAATTTTGTATGATCATTTAAGGTAAGAGTGTAAATGAGATAATTAAAAAAGAAGCTGGATTAGATATGGTCTTTAGCGGCGTTTTTTGGGAAGCGCCGCTAAAGGTCATGGTTTTTAGCGGCGTTTGTGGAAAAAGAGCCGCTAAAGGCCATGGCCTTTAGCGGCGTTTGTGGAAAGGCGCCGCTAAAGGTCATGATCTTTAGTGGCGTTTGTGGAAAAAGCGCCGCTAAAGGTCATGACCTTTAAAAAACGGAGTTTTTTGCGGCGCTTGTAAAAGCACCACTAATAGTATTAGTGGCGCTAATAAGCGCCGCTAAAGGCAAAAAAAAAACACCGTAGTTTTGCCGTAGTGAGAACCACTCTACACCAAAAATTTTGTATACTCTGAGCCAAGAATTTTTATTTTTATTAATACTTCTGCAATCCACACCTGCATACATAGATAGATGATATATTTATTAATACATTTTGAAAGGTAAATAGTTAGGAAGAAACATTCATACAAAAAAGGCCCCTACCTCTTGCCTAATGCAATTACCAAGGGACTAAACCAAAACTCACCGTTACACAGTTATGCGCTAACTCTGAACAGACACCAAGTAGCATTAAAATTGTATGGACCGACTTTGGCAAGTTCATCAGGCTCATTGTTATTACATTCATGTACGTCATTACCAGACCTTCCAACAATCCTGGAATATTTAGATGCAGATGACTGTACTTCATTAGAGGATGTCTCAAGTATTAAGAAGCTTTTTGAGCAAGCACTATTTTGTCAGGATATAGATGCAGCTAAGGCCATTCATTGAAGTTGATGTTTACCAACTGCTTCAAACTGGGCGAGAAAGGTGTTGGGAATGACATAGATGTAGATGACAGCACATCAGTGTTTTGTAAATACTTGGGTTTGCTATTTACCAACTGCTTCCAACTGGATCAGAATGCTGCGAGGAGTACTGAAACACCAAAGTTGGATACTAAAAGATTATCACCAGGTCAGCTTCTTCTTCTATATATATCTTCAATCTAGCAAATGGATAGCTATATGCTGGATAATCAATCATGTTTCTAATAATTGTAATCAAACAGGCAACCCCAGAAAGCAAAAGAAGAATTAAGATTCTTACATGCGTCCCTGGAAGTGAAATTCCGGAATGGTTTGATTTCAAAAGCTTAGGATCTTCCATAAACATCCAATTGCAATCCTGTAATGGCGACAATCAAGACCTTAGCTGTTCTTTCTCCTTTAGGTGTGACAGCGGATGGTCAGATCACTTGTTCCTCTTATATGGTGGTGAAGAAGTTTGGGAGTTTGTTAAAAGTGAGGCATCAAACAAGCGTTTTTACAATCAGGCTTCCTTTAATTTCCACTTTGATGTTTCGTTCTTCTTATATTTCGAAGAATACGAGGTAAAACAGTGCGGGGTTCATCTATTATTTCCAAATTAAGGATTCAAAGTATGAGAGCTCAATGATGCTTCAACCTCATTTTTGTTATTTCATCTATACTGATTTTCGAACCCTAATCATGTTTATTAAATATTTAACATATTACGTATTTATCATTGAGTTTATTTATTATTGTTGTAAGTGATACTTATTAATGTTTATTTTTTGCTCAAATTTTTATATCAAACCGATCCAGTTCAAAAATTTGAGTTTATTATTTATTTAATTTTTTAAAAAGCATTAAAAAATAATATATTTTTATAATTAATTTTGATAAAAATATTATTATTACAAAAATAAGAATTCGGGTAATTGACTCAAAAGTCTATCTTATTTCAAACCAATTCAAATATATCAGTATAGGCGTTTGCCTTTTTATAATTCTTTTATAAAACTAATTTAAATATTATTAATTTCATTATTTCCCATTTAAATTTTTCCAGCCACTCATTTTATGCCACGTGGCAACAGTAAAATTTGAGTCAGGAAGAGTCAATGGCAGTAAGGGGTTTTCATAAAAGAAAATATTGATTTGAGGATTTAAGTAATTGATTACATTCTATTAATGATTCAATCGAGTGTTATTTTTTTATTAAAGATTTTATTGATTATTAAATTATTTTTAAAAGACTATTTTATATAATAAAACAAATTAAAATAAATTTAGACATATGCTACAAGAAAAAACAAATATAGATGTTAGAAAAAGGGGAAAAAAACAAATATAAAATATTTTTATTTGATACTATACAATTTTTTTTTTATAAATATGGCGTATTAGATTGGTGCGATGAGTTAAACGAGTAAAAAATCACTTAAAAAATAAAAAAATATTTATGTAATTTAAGTTGTATTATTATACGAGTGTCTTTATCTTTTTAAGATAAAATCAATAAAAAATTTATACACAATTATGTTTTTGAATATTTAATTTTACTATTTCAACTAAAACTTTATATAAATAAATATATTACGTTTTCTTTTCCCTTCGCAACATTAATTATATGGCATCTTGAGTAAAATTTTAATAAATTTTGATACACTAGTATTTAATTTAATAAATTCTGAAATATTTTTGTATATTCATATCGTTAAATCATTTGATATCTGCTGACTAAATAATCAAAAGGGTAAAATAGAGAAAGAACTCGTAAATTTGATATTGTTAAATCATTTGATATCTTGAACTAAATTATTGTCTTAAAAGAATTATATTTTTTTGTCCTGGTCTATTATCAATTCGATCCGATTTAATAATTTGATTTTATTATTATTTTAATTTATTTTTAATTAATAATAGCATATTTTTAATTAATATATATGATGTATTTAACAAATAAAAATTATGTGATACATATAATATAATATAATATAATATGTGTAAATAAATTAACAAGGATAAAATTAGTAATAAAAGTGAAAAGGAGTCAAAATATTTAAAAAAAATTTATTATGAAATGAACCAAATCATTAATCAAAATGCATCTTTTAAAGGTATAATGATTTTTTTGAACCTTCAATTTTATCAAAATTTGATGCAGTCATTGGGAGTACCCGAATTTACACAATTGCTTTGTAACGACCCGAATTTTACGGTTATCAAAAAATATATTTCCGGGTCTCCGTTTTTGAAAAATGAATTTGTAAATATTTATTAAAAATATTTATAAAGTTAATCGAGTGGTTGATTAGGCTTTTATTAAGTAAATTTAGCTTAAATTAAGGTTAATCAGGTATAAGGATTAAATTGAATAAAGTGTGGAAGCTTAATTATAAATTAAAGAAAAGTTAAAGGGACTAAATAGGTAAATCTACCAAGTCCCATAAATGAGGCGGCATAAGTATGATAAAATCTTAGATTTTTTTTTTGTTTTATATTATATTATATTATTATATTTAACTAAATCTTAATAAATGTATGGTAAAAATTGTGAAATGTGTAATACTAGTATACATACATTTATAAAATACATATATGTTTACTTATTATATAAGTATATTATTAAATTATATTATTATAATATTATTATAAAACAAATGAAATAAAAAGAAATAAAGAAAATGAAAAGAAACAAAGTAACAGAATATGAAACGAAAACAGAGAAGAAAAGAAGGAAAGAAAGGGGAAAGAAAGGGGAAAGAAAGAAAAAAAAAAGGGAGAAATTGAGGTTTTGAAGCTTTAGACTTTAATAGCTAATATTGTGCCAAAAACCTCAGCTAAACAAGGAAAAAGGCAAAGTCGACGGGGGTTATCTCAGAAATTACGGTTTGTATTTCTATAATCTGAATTTAATTATTAATTGTTGTTATTTAATTTAAATGTTTATGGTAAGAAAATTAAGGTAATTGTAGTATATTTGATATTGAATTGAGTAATTGTGAAATTATAATTTATATGATATTTGAGCATTGGTATTGAATTTAAATTGAATTGGTAATTAATCTGAATTTTAATTATTAACTGTTATATTTTGATTTATATGTTATTGTAAGAAATTAAGGTAAGTATTAGTAATTGTTATTGAATTGAATTTATATGGATATATGTGATTGATGTGAAAATTGAATATTGGATGTATGTTATATTTGATAAATATATTGATTGGGAATGTGATGAAATTAATTATGAATATGTGATTATTGTGAAATTTAAATATTTGTTATTGAAAAGTGAAGTGAATTGTATTGATTTGAGAATAAATGTGATTAACTGAAATGTGTATTGGTTGAAAAAATAAATTGAAAGTGAAATTGAAAACCCTATTAACAGTATTCGGGCTAAGTCGGATATAGTTGGCATGCCATAGGATTGGAAGTGTTCAGAGATACTTCAACCTTGAGTCGATGAGGCACTATAAGTGTCGTACTGTTGCTTTGACTTTAAGTCGATGAGGCACCTTGTGTGTCGTACTATTACTGTTACTTCGGATTATTCCGATGAGGTACTCTGTACTGTACTGTTACTGTTACTGTTTACTTCGGCTTGGCTGATGAGGCACTATGTGTCGTACTGTACTGGTGTAATGATTGGATCCGTGTATCTGTCAGTATCCGAGTCATGTTAATAGGAGTAAATAAAAGTACTAAATGACTAACTATTACTGAATAATTGATCGTTACTAAATAACTGATTGCTACTAAGCAAATGATTGTTACTGAATAACTAATTGCTACTGAATAATTGAATGTTACTAAATAAAACTGATAAATTGAGTGACACTGAAAAATATTGACTGATATTGAGCCTGGATTATACGGGTTACTGAATGAAATGTAATAGTTGAATATTATTTACTAATATTGAATAGTGAACAGAAGTGTAAGTGGGACATATGAATGGAAAATATTATTATTTTAAATGATTTGTGAATTTATTTTGAAAAGCTAATCGGGTTAATAGATGATAAAGATTGAATGAGTTATAAAGAATTTATCCATGAAATGAATAATTGAATATTTATGATCAATATATGATTTTAAGTGTATGTTATGTTATTAAGTGTTCAGATTATAGAAATACCACTAAGTTTATAATCAGCGTACGGTTTGTTTCTGTGCGCAGGATAAGTTAAAGTCATATCATTGAATCCAAAATGTAAGTGGAGATTTATGTTAATTATTGGTAATGGCATGTACCTAGGATGTCAAAGTGGTCATTTTGGAAAATTATTGTAAATGTTGTTATAAATGATAATGGTTGAGCACATAGCTTAATTAACTTTGGTATAAAGATACAAATTTGGGAAAAATTATAAATAGATTTGATTAGTAAATTATCGCTAGGTTTTGTTGATAAAAATTGTGGTACCAATGAAGGTACATTGGTTAGACACTTCAGATGGTCGATTTAATATGTTTTAGATGTGTTTGATCGTAATTTGAGTAAGTTAAAAGATTAGAAATTATTTGTGGTTTATGATTTGCAAGGTGGGTAAACTTGAATTGTAAGACTCATTTTGAGTCCACACGGCCTGTTACACGGGCGTGTGTCTTGGCCGTGTGAAACTAATTTGTTCATAAGTAGTAAGTCAGAGAGTTACACAGGTAAAGGATACGGGCGTGTCCCCTAGACCACACAAGCATATGGGTACTCTTCGATAGGAAAATTTTGAAATTTTGAGAAAAATTTGTAGTGATTTTAAATTAGTCCCGAATTCATTTTACTGTTCATATTGGACTTCGAGGGCCCATTAAAGGGACGATACATTAAATTTAGGGTAAGTGTAAACAATTATATTAATTAATGTCTGTAATTGAACTATATTGACTGGTAATGCCCTGTAATCCTATTTCGGGGACGGATAAAGGTTAGAAGGTGTTACATTTAGTGGTATCAGAGCTATTCAGCTTTAGCCGATTCTCAGATTAAATCGAGCTCGAAATTGAGTCTAGAGGTACATGCCATAGTTGAGTCGAAATTGAGTCGGGATCGGATGCTGATATATTTGTTTGTCTCTGTTTTAAAGTTAAAAATATTAGATGAACATATCAATGGTATTGATTATGAAATGTATAATGGAGATGAATAGTCTCGTGAATTAGATGGAAACTGAATCAGTAATATTGAGTATTAACTCAATGAGTAATTAATTACTGAATGTTGACTGATGAAACAATAGAGAAAAGATGATATATAATTATTTAGAACTCTAACTGATGCTCTTCAGTGAGTAGAAGAAACTGTATCTGCTACAACATCTACCCCTCCTGTTTCTCAATCGGTTCCCGAAGTGTTTTAAGGTACAGGGCCTGTCTGAACCGATAAGTTATCTATTGTTAATACTCTGTAAATATAGTGTGGAAGAATTGAAAATTATAGCTGAAAATGATTTTGAAAGAACTGAAATTTGGTTAGAGAATATTATCAGGGTTGTAAATGAATTGTTTTGTTCACCGAATAAATGTTAGAAATGTATGATATTTTTGTTAAAAGATTCAGCTTACTAGTTGTGAAAAATATTGATTTATGTTGTGATTAAGAAAGGGTTATTTGGAGATTTTCCCAAAATGAGTTCTGAAAGAAATATATATCAGTAAGAGATTTCTTGATCAGAGACGTAAAGAATTCCTGAAGCTTAAACAAAATCATATGACTGTAACTGTGTATGAAGGGAATTTGTTTGATTGAATAAATATATCAAAGGGTGTATTTCGACTGAAACCGTAATGTACAAATGGTTTGAAGACAGCTTAAATGAATACATAAAGCTAAAGAGTTTAATAAAGAGAAAAGACAGATTGAAATGGAAATTAAAACTTCAAGTAAAAGATTGAGATACTCGATACTTCAGCCTAAGATCTTGAGCTACATCTGTAGTAGGTGCGGAAAATCTTCCACACTTTGCATTTTCGGCACCACTTCTCTCCTACTTCGCATGCCGGCCCAATTTAACTTTAAATTCACGCTTTTAGCCCCCAAATTTCCTTTTACCTTCAATTTAGTCCCTGTAAGATAAAAAACCATAAATAGCTCAAATTAGTATAATCATACTCAAAATAAACATATAATTAATACATAAAAATATGTCATCCTATAGTATTATCAAAAATTCATTTTAGCCATCCATTTAATTTTTGTCTCTTTCAGCCATTAACCTTGCATTTTTTTTGTTGTTGTAAAATCGCCCCAAAATGGATGAAAAAGTTAATGTTTGTTAACTATGATGATGTGGCATCTACATGAATGACATTTCAACATTTAATAATTTTTTTAAAGTTTAAAAATATTAAAAATATTTTTATAAATTTTAATAATTTTAATTTTAAAATCAATTATCTAATTTTTTTAAATTTTTAAAATTTAAAAAAATTAGTTAAATGCTAATGTGTCATCACATGTATATCACATGCAAAGTTAAAAACCATTAACTTTTCCGTCTATTTTAGAGTGATTTAATAAAGAATGTAAGTTTAAATGCGAAAAAGGCGAAAATTTAAATGAATGATTAAAATGACTTTTTTTTTTTAAAAAAAATTGGAGAACAAAAAAGTTTTAATGCCTTTTTTAAATTCTATAAGTTTGATTTAGGCTTGTAAAGTTTCTTTTGCTTATGTTTATTTTTAATTGTTAAATATCTTTTGAGATAAAAATAATATAAAAAGACTAAAAAGCTGGATTGACATTCACGAAAAACAAATAAACCATGTTAATGAATAGTTTTGTTTTATTTTATTTTATTTTTATCAGCATAAGAATAAGAATATTAATTTTAGTACTTAGTGTAAATACATATTTAATTGATTGGCTGCATGTATACTCATAAAATTAAACATGTATTATAACTGATGAGGTTTTAGCCAAAATTGTTATTAAATGTAGGTTAAAATGTGCTCAAGTCCTTACACTCTCCGTATATTTGGAAGTCCTTACACTCCCCGTATATTTGGAATTTAGCTCACTTATTTTTATTTTAAGTAATTTAGTTTCCTAATTTAAGTCTAATTTTTAATACCGTTAAAATAATTTTGTTAAATTTAGATTCATTACAACGTTTTTCTTTTGTTATATGACTACCATATGAGATTTTTTTTTTTCAAAAAATCACACTAGTGATGTTACAACCCGAATTAGGGGTTAGTCAGAATAGTGGTTTCGTAACCACCAATCCGAAGTGAAAATTCTTAATCATGTGAATTTCTGATAATATCTGCTTGATTAAATACTGATGTAAAAATACTGTTTTGAATTTTTACTGTTTTGGTATTTAATTGAACTAGTGGACTAAATTGCAAAGAATGAGAAATGTACCTATTGGTTAATAATTGGACTTGATTAAATTGTTTCATGAAAGTGGAAGTTTTTATGTGGCAATAAAACCACTAATTAGTGTCATGGACAATTAAGGACATGCATGGGAAAATATCTAAGTAATAGCTTAAAAGGGCATTTTTGTCATTAAAGGGAAAAAGACAAAATTAAGATGAAATAAGGGTTCATCTTCTTCATGGAGACACCATGGCTGCCGAAATTTTCTTTCCTCCATGGCTAGGGTTCCTTTGTTTTTCTAAGCTCATAGTAAGTGAAATCTTGCCCCGTTTTTAGTTATTTTCGTATTTTTATGATTATTTGAGCTTGAATTTCATGATTCTACCATTATTTTCAAGAGATATTGGGGTTCAAAAATATACCCATTTGTGATATGAGTGTAATTGGTTGCTTAATGGTGGATAATGAAAGTTTTGAGGGTTATATGCATGTTTTTATGCATGGAATTGAATGGAAGTGCATGGAAAGGGATTAATTTGTACAGGTTACAAATTATTCCTAAATGTGTGAAATATTGATAATTTGAGTGTCATAATTGTGAAAATGGGTTAAATAAGCCTATGGAATAAAGAAAATGAAATTTTGAGTCCAAGGGACTAATTTGTAATTATTGAGAAGTTAAGGGGCAAATTTGAAAATTTACCCCAAATGTGAATTGAGTCTGTAATTGATTAGATTATTGATAAATTATATTCTGTGTGTTAATCTAGACCAAGGAAGGTGTGATAAAGCCCGAGAATGGGGAAAATGAAAGTTCTCGATTAATCTCGAGAATTTAGCCGTTGCCTGTTCAGGTAAGTTATATGTGAATTCTAGCATATTTTGGTAAAATACATTTATCTATTCATAATTGAATGATTATATGAATACGTGAACTATGAAATGACTGGAAATTTGGTATTCTTCTGTATTTGTGGGAATAAGGTATGTTCTGTAAACTCTGATTGATAATTTGAAGCATTTCTGAAACTATTGATTTATATATTATCTGTAAATCTCGTTTCAGCAAATAGGAATTAATATAGATATAAGTGACACGTCACTAGAGGGTCTGATGATTCTGTCTGATGTAGTTCCTGGGTGCTGGGTGATCTAGCATATGTTGCAGACACCTGTCAGCTTGTGTGAGCAGGCCCGTGGTAACTTTTGTTCTGTTTCTGATAGTAGCTTCGGCTACCCCTCTGTTAGTAGCTTCGGCTACCTCATGGATTTGCCATGTCTGTACGGCACCTATGTGCCAACCTCTACATATCTGATTATATTCTGACATTGCTCGATGGGAATAGATTAACTATATTGTAAAGGAGTATTTCCGCAGGGGTTATGAAATAGTCCTGTGCACTGAGATTTTTATGGTTAAGCATACAAATGATTGGTATGTGAAATTTGCCCAAAAGAGTAAGTTGAATATGTAAAGTCATGAGTTGATAATGATTATATCAAAATAAATGATTTAATGAATTGTTTAGCTGCTATGAATTGCATACAACTTGCTAAGCTATTGTAGCTTACCCATTTCCTTTTTTCTCTTCTTCAATGTTTCAAAACGGTTAGATTGAGAGCCGAGCCTTCGGAGTAAGTTTCACACTGTCAAGCTTCACTTGTATTTTATATTTCTGAAGAGTAAGTTAATGGCATGTATAGAAGACTTATGAATATGTATAGTTATTCTGTAAGTTTGTGAGTTGGATGGTAATGTGTTATTTAGAAAGCTAATATGTGTATAAGTGAAGTATTAATTATATTGGCTGTACAAGAAAATGCTTGTGTGGTTGGGAGGTTGAGGCTTGGCAGATAGTCTGACACGGCCTGCCCGGCAAGGCACACGGGCGTGTGCCATGGCCATGTGGGACTTGGCAGGTTGTTCCACGGGCAATGGGCACGGGCGTGCCTAGGCCGTGGGCATTACATGGCCTGATCGATGGACGTGTCTTCAAACCGTGTCTCCTCTGTACCTGATCATTTTATCTAGAGTACCACACGAGCAGGAGACATGGCCGTGTGTCTCAGCCGTGTGTGAGGTACACGGCCTCCAAACGGTCGTGTGTGATGGCCGTGGCACTTTGGCTAGTTTCGACCAGGGGTGCCTAACACGGGCGTGTGAGGACCACACGGTCTCACAACATGACCGTGCTAAAAGTCACACGGGCATCTGATGTTGTTTAAAAGTGACAAGTATTTTGAGGGTCTGATAAGACGAGTTTTGAATTCAAATCATCTGTAATGACTAATTTATGTCTGAAAACCCTCGATAAGGGTAAATTCTGAGCTAATCTGTATATGCTTCTATAACTATTACTAATTAAGTTCTGTAAAGGTCTGTTTGAGTCCGGTAACGCTCTGTACTTGATTCCGGTGACGGTCTCAGGTAAAGGGTGTTACATTTAGTGGTATCAGAGCTATGATTTAGTCTATTCTCGGACTAACATAGCGAGTGTGACGGTCTGTCTATACATGCCATAAGTAAAGTGTGACAGTGTGACATCCTCCGGCTCCCATGAATAATTTTGTTAAAGTTGTGGTAATGTTTTCTGACTGAGCTACTACTAATTAACTGAAAATGATATTAAATTGACTATACTTTGTTTGTGACATGTCGGATAATTGGAAAAGCTTAAAGAGATGCGTATGAAGTGTATAAAGTGAATTGTGTCAGTGTGATAGTATTGTGTTAATGATTGTTAAGTCACCTGTGTATATGAATACGAGAGTTCCCTTAGAGGCTTAATGACCTCACCCCTTATTAGTGTTATTTTGATAATAAGGTTCCAATGAAACGAAGTTGATTGAGTTTACATAAGAAGAGACTAAAGAGTTCAGTAGTGGGATAAGTGATACTGTAAACAAGTTCCGAATGGTTTAGCAATAAATTGAAGTTGGAAAGAATAGCAAAATATTTTGAGGAATTTCAGACTGAACATTTGTTATTGTTAAGGAAAGGTTGGTTCTGGTAAGATAATTCATTTAGATATGATGTTTAATATGTATCTATTGGAAATTCTTTTAAATGGTTTTCGTTAATGAACGAAAAAAAAATAATTTATAATTTAAACGTATATAGAAAAATAAAATAAAAAAGATAATATATTTATTTATAATTTGAAATTAATATAATATAAGATCATTTTTATTTTTATCTAAGTGCGGGACACGTGTTATAAAATAAGTATTTATTATTTTTAGGAAATTTTAATTATTTGAAGTTGAAAAATAATGAGCCTATCAAGGAAGCACCATATTTCAATTTTATCTTAAATTGAGCTTGAACTTTAAAAGGAACCTAATGTATATTAAACCAAAATTTGAGGGATGAGTTGGAATGAAGCTCAAACTTGTTGATTCTAATACTCAAATTAATTACACCTTAATTATACCATTTTAAAGATAGTTCAATCTTTTGTTGTAATGGGGTGATTATTTTGGTCATATCTGTTGCATTGTCGTTCTTCAATGTATAGAAATTTATCAAACACTTTGATGCTTGCAGGATTTAGTAAATTTGAAGGTGATCAATCTCAACAATTCTAAGAACCTTGTAAGAATCCCAGATCTCTCAACCGCCACAAATCTTGAAAAGATAAACCTTTGCGGGTGTTTTAACTTGCGTGAGCTTCCTTCATCCCTTCAACATCTGGAGAAGCTAACTCTTTTGGATTTCAGTTATCGTAGAAGTATTAGATCTCTGCCTAGCTTTTATAAAGCCACATCCCTCACCAAACTTCATCTCAGTGGCTGCTTAAATCTGTTTAGTTTTCCAGAGGTTTCATCGAATGTAACAGAGCTATGGTTAGGTGGAACTGCAATTGAAGAGGTTCCTTCCTCCATCGAATGTCTCTCTAATCTTCGTTTATTGGATCTATGGGGTTGCAGGAAGCTTAAATCTCTCCCCACAAGTATTCATAAATTGAAATCTGTTGAGAAATTCAATCTTGGAGATTGTTCAAGATTGGAAACCTTCCCAGAAACTTGGACATCATGAAGAGGTTGAGGGACCTTGATTTAAGCGGAACAGTTTTGAAGGAATTATCATCCTCAATTGATAATCTTATCCGTCATAAGAATTTGAGATTGCCTTATTTGCCTTCCTGGTAACCTTTATAAAACGAAATCTCTTTTGCATCTTAGTCTTTGTGGTAGTTCAAATCTGGTCGTAAAAAACTTGTTTACTGCCATTGGAGGCAGACCAGTGAAGAAAAAAATCTCCCTGGGTTATCCTTGTTAAAGAAGTTAGATTGATCTGAAAGCAATCTTGAGAACTTGCCCACAACCATCAAACAATTTCCTTCGTTGGAAGAGTTAATCTTGAGGAAATGCAAGAGACTGAAATCATTACCAGAGCTTCCACCAAGCCTGGTATATTTAGATGCACATGACTGTACTTCATTAGAGGATGTCTCAAGCATTAAGAAGCTTTTTGAGCAAGAACTGTTTTGTGAGGATGGATCGAATCGATTCTTGCAGTTGAAATTCAGCAACTGCTTCAAACTGGGTGAGAAAGGTGTGGGGAATGATATAGATGCAAATGACAGCACTTCAGTAGAGGAAATCTCAAGCTTTAAGAATCTTTTGATGCAAGTAGTGTCTTGTAAATCCTTGGGTTGGCTATTTACCAACTCTTTCCAACTGGATCAGAAAGCTGTGAGAAGTCCTGAAACCCCAAAGTTGGAGATTCCCTTTGAGCTTATGGTCACTGCACTAACAGATCATCATCAGGTGATCAGTTTCTTCTTCTCTATATATCTTCAATCTGGTAGATAGCTATGTTCTGAATAATCAATCATGTTTCTAATAACTGTAATCAAACAGGCACCCCCAGAAAGCAAAAAAAGAGCTTGCATTATTGCATGCGTCCCTGGAAGTGAAATCCCGGAATGGTTTGATTTCAAAAGCTTAGGATCTTCCATAAACATCCAATTGCCTTCAGAGTGGTGGTCTAATAATAGCTGGATAAACTTTCCATGTTTCGTTTGCTTCCGTTGCCGTTTCTTTCCCAGACTCTTATAATGGTATGGGGTTTCGCATTACGTCTGAATGTCATCTAAAATTCTGTAATGGCGACAATCATGACCTTAGCTGTTCTTACTCCTTTACGTTTGGAAGCCGATTGTCAGATCACGTGTTCCTCGTATATGATGGTTTCGGTGTTAGGGAGATTGTTAAAAGTGAGGCATCAAACAATCGTGTTTACAATGTGGCTTCCTTTCATTTCTACCTTGATGAGTGGAATTCGTCGAAATGCAAGGTAAAACAGTGCGGAATTCATCTATTATTTCCAAATTAGGGATTCAATGATGCTTCATCCTCATCTATACTGAATTTCAGAGCCTAAATATGTTTACAAAATATAAATAGGCTTAAATATTCATTTAGCCCCTGAATTTGTCACTTCTTCATAAGTTGATATTTATGGTTTTTTTATCCCAATTTATTAGCACTGAAATTTCATTATGTTGACAATTTTTTTTTTATAACGGTGTTAAGTCCAAGACATATAACATTCTTAGATTGCGTAATGTCATAAAAATATAAAATTTTAAAAAAATTAAAAATTAAAAGGAATACTTAAATTTTTTTTATTGGAATTAAGTTGGGCATATAGTTGGTTAGGTTAATTTATTTCAAAGCTTAATTTAAAAAATAATAATTCTTTTAAAAATTAAATTTTTAAAATTTTATAAATATGTAAAATATTATTAAAATTTATACAAGTATTAAAAAAATTTTAAAAAGTTCAAAAAATTTTAAAATATTATTAAAAATGATATCAAAATAAAATAATGGTATCGATAAATCCATATGGTATCGATTTTTCTAGGAAAATATTGATACTTTTGTTTTGGGACCAGTTTTCAAAATGATAAAAATTGTTTTAAACAAGTTTAGGAGTTTAAAAATGATTTTTGAATCTTGTCAAAATTTTCTAAGTGTTCAAAGCATTTTCAAAGAGTTTGGAAGTCTTGAAATGATATTTATGCTTTGAGCTTAATAAATTCTTTGTTCAAAAACAAATTTCATTTAAAAATGTTTTTGTTTGTTACATCAAAATAAGTTATCAAATAAAATTAGTTTAACAATCTCCCCTTTTTTTATATAATAAAATATTTTGGTAAATTTGTTTTTAAATTTGTTACTCCCTTTTTAAAGATCAAATTGAATAAATGACTTTGGTTTTTATAAATTTTTTTAATAATGATTTTTATAAAATTTAGAAATAAAGATTTAAGAGAAAATTTAAGTACTTGATGTTGGCATTAAAAGATTAGTCATAAACATAATCAATAAAAATACCAAAAATTTACATTTCCTTCTCTTCTCCCCTTTTTGTTATATCAAAAATCAATAAGTAAAGCTTAAGAGAAACTTGGTTAGTTCAATAATAGAAATTGAGAAAGGTGAAAGAAAGAACTAACACACACGTACCAACATAAACATTAAGTTCTAATCATAGAGATAGGAAAATGTGCAATGTAAATAAGTGAAATGCATGAGAAAAGAAAATGCACCCTAATCTTCTTGAGGTGGAGGAGGAGGAAATTGAGAAAGAAAAGCAATATTGTCTTCCATCCTAGACAGCCTATCATTTACATTGGTGCGAAAATCTCTAAACTCTTCACTTAAAGAAGTAATAGCACCAAAAATGACTGCAGACATGTCGTCAGAGTGAGTCGGAGCAAAAGGTTGAGCAGATAAAGAGGCCGGAGGAGGGGCTTGCTAGACCAGAGGAATATCACCATGAGCTTCTTCAAAATCTTCATCGTCAACATCTAGAGCATTGTGATTGTCATTCTTAACCTAAGTTCCGGTAATAGAGTCTAATTTAAAACTAGCTCGATGAAGAACATGAAAACTAATGGGTTGAAATTTAACGACCATAGGAGGATATACATGGGTTGAGATGTTTAGGCATCACACTCGAAAAATATGAACGACGAACGTTCAAAACCAGATTATAAGTACCTTTCTCTTTTGAAGCCTTAATTCGAGTGTTGAAAGGCCACAAAAAGATAACACGTTTTGTTTCAATTTCATCTATTAATTGAATAAAAACCCATAGATCATGACAGGTAGCATAGTAAACACACAATGCGCGTTTGCTTTTGTGTTTTCATCATCCAACGGGCAAAGAGCAATTATTTTAAATTATTTTTTGGATTGGATTTTAGTTTTCATACTTAAAAAATTAAAAATAAAAATCTATAATATGTGTGGTTAATGTACAATGCAATCAAATATAAGCGTAGTTGACATAAATTTTATGCCACGCATCCACAATAAAACTTGAGTCAAGAAGAATTAATAGTATTAAAGGATTTTTACAAAAATATAAATATATATAATAATCTTATTGATATTATACAAAAATTTATATAAATATTCCGTATTTAATAAATAAAAATAATATAATATTTAAAAAATTATTATGAAATAAACCAAATCATTAATCAAAATTTTCTTTTTAAAGGTATAATTAAAAATTTTATTCTAGCGCTCAATTTAAATTTTTGTCTCTTTTATCCTTTAAACTCGTATTTTTTGTCAAATCATCCTAAAATAGATGGAAATTTTAATATTTGTTAACTTTTCTGACGTGGCATCCACATGAATTGCCATGTGGATGACATGTTAACATTTAATTAATTTTTTAAAATTTTTAAAATATTAAAAAAAAATTTTATACTTGTAGACACTCAATTTTGCCCGGGCCCAGAAATAAGTCCAAAAACAAAAATAATAAACCCAAAAAAAAAAAACGAAGTCCAAGTCCAATCCAGAATTACAAATATAATTTGGCCCCGATCGGAATGGCCCATTACTTGAAAAGATTTAAGGTCCATCTACAAACTTGACTCATATGGAAATATAATCTTCAATGATATGCAATCTTAGATATGATATGCAATCTTAGATATGATACAATCTTAGATATGATTGCAATCTTAGATATGATATGCAATCTTAGAAGATATGATTTTGTAATCTTAGATATTTAATTTGTAGATACCCTTTAATCTTAACCGTTGATGTAATTGATCTGTACCTTTGGATTTGAGGAGGCTCAACTATAAATAGAGGCCTCTCCCTTTATTGTAAAGACACTTGAGTTTTGAGAAGCAATAAAAATTCTTGAGAGCTTTCACTCAAATTTCTATCCCTCTTACGTTCTTATTTTCTGCGGTTTGTTCTTATTTTATTCTTTGTTCATCTTCGTTTTTCAACATTTTTTATTTTGATTTAATCCATGTTTCCCTAATTTTTAATTTTTTTATATTTTTTTAATAATTTTAGTATCATATCAAACTATTTTATTTTTTAATATTTTTTTAAATATTACTCTCAGTAAATTGTTTTTTTTTAATTTTACTCAAATCATTGTTTTAAAAAATATATTTCATTTAATTGTCGTTTTTATCCAAAAATTGTTTTTTTAATTAAAGGTAATATTTGACATTTAGGATTTTCGAGAAAAGTAGTGTCCTAACTTACTGGGTTGCGATTTTTCTCGTCGAATTCGAATATCCAAGTACCCTTCTAAATGTTTTGAGTTTTAAAATATAAACAACTATTCTTGAGATTTCAAAACGTTGTGTCCTAACTTACTGGATATGACGTTTTGTTGTTTCAAGATTGAAATTTTCCAAAGGTAAGTTTAGCTTCGAAGATTTTGAAATATTGCGTCCTAACTTACTGGATGTGATGTTTTGATTCGTTTGAGATAAGTGAGTCTTAGTTTTCAAGTTCGAGGCATTCAAATAGTTTTCTTTCAAAAGAGGATTGCATTTTAAAACCTTCAAATTTCCGACATAAAAGACGTCAAATAATCAATTAGGTACCAATTTTTGGGCGTTACGAGGGTGCTAACCCTTCCTCGTACGTAACTGACTCCCGAACCCGTTTTCTCGAAATTTCGTAGGCCAAAATTGATATTTTAAAAAGGTGGTCCAATCGCACCTAAAAAGATTGGTGGCGACTCCTGTTTTAGTTTTTAAAGTCGACCCCGTTTTTCCAAACCCTAAAAATTGGTTTCGACAATACTTTTTAAATTCTTAAATTTTAAAATTAATTAAATACTAGCATGTCATCCACGTGTATGCTATTATGAAGTTAAAAAAATATTAACATTTCCATCCATTTTGGAATGATTCCAAAAAAATGCAAGCTTAAAAACTAAAAAATGTGAAAATTAAATGGAAAATTAAATTTTTTTAAAAAATTGAAGGATCAAAAAAATTATTATACTTTTTTAATTTAATAAGTTTGATTTATGCTTTTAAGAATAATAAATGCATGGTATTTAAAATTTATGAAGAAAAAATCGAGGGATCAACATCCACTTTAAAACAATATATAATTAATTTTCAAATATTATATACCCAACCTTCTAAAGTTATATAATTGTCAAGCTGCTACATTTTTTCCTCATATGTTAACTTGTTTTAAGATGGTGGTGTGGCTTGTTAATTTAAAGGGTTAATAACTAAATTAGGTCCAAAACTATAATTAAAATATCAATTTGAAACTTTTAAAATTTTTCTTAATAAAATTCTAATTTTTTTTTGTAAAATTTAAGAAATATTGATTTGAATCCATATTTAAGACTTATATATTAAGAAAAGATTTAGAAATATCAAATTAATATTTTAAATATAGTTTAGACGCATAAATTAACATACCAGGGATGTTAATAGGTGAGTGATATTTCGATAACTTTAGGGATAAGTTTACCCAAAGCTTTAAATGTAGCTGTCGCTTAGTTGGAGGCTCTGCAACAATTAATCTGAAGTTTATAGGTCCCACACGCTTTAGACGTTGATGTACAGTGTAAAGTAGTATGTCTATAAATAAGTTTCTAAGAAACAACCAAATCTATGAGTAATTATCTTAAAACACAAAAGCTTTACTCATAATCCAATTATCTTTCATCATATCCGGTGGAACATCAATATGCTTGCTTCAATAATATTCTTTTTCTTCTTCTGCTGCTGCTGCTGATATGATCAAAGCAAGCACAAACGATGTTTTCCTTAGCTTCAGAGGCAAGGATACTCGTGATGGTTTCGTGAGTCATCTGTATAAAAATTTGTGTGGAAAGAATATCCACACTTTTATAGACGATGAGGAGCTTAGGAAAGGAGATGGAATTTCAGGGGCACTGTTAACAGCCATTCAAGGATCCAGGGTTTTAGTCATTGTTTTCTCCAAAGACTACGCTTCTTCCAAATGGTGCTTGGCTGAGCTGGTCAAGATCATGGACTGCAACAAATGGGTTGTTCCTGTATTTTACGGTGTAGACCCAAGAGATGTACGGAACCAAACAGGGAGTTTTGCAGATGCATTTGCAAAGCATGAAGAAAATTTCAAGCATGAGCCAGAAAAGGTGAAAACCTGGAGAAGTGCTTTGACTGCAGCTGGCAAATTATCCGGTTGGGATTCACAAGTCACTCGGTAATTGCAACTCCTTTTCTTTACATTCAATCCTTTTTTTTTAAAGATATGCATATATTGATTTGGAAGCAGAGAGATTAAACAGACTTTTGTTTCAAGCACTGATTCATTTAAGCTACCCAGATTCGAGTTGAGGGGCAGATACTTGATATGAAAGACTTAACTTTTCCCTTTTAATTTTTTTCTTTTGTCATATATTGGAAGGCCATAATTTTGTAGGATAGAGAGAAAAAGAAGAAGAATATTTTAACTCAAAAGTTATTGTTGAACAATGTTATTGTGTGTTGCGTTTTCTATACCTTCATACCATTCTCTATTTCTCTTTAACTCAAAGTTCATGACACCTTCATGCCATTCTCTCATGTATAAAATCTGTTGATATATTTATTTTCAAAGAAAAAAGTTATAATTTGAGGATTTAAATTATTTGAATTCTACATATGTATTTGAATGTCTTCTTTTTAAAAGTGACCCTATGAATCAATTGAGTTAAATTTGGATTCACTTTATCATTTTTATTTATTTGCTTCTCTTTCCTTTTTATTTCTCCTCTAATTTGTTTCTTCTTTTAATATATAGGCCTGACTCAACTCTGGTAGATAAAATTATCGAAGATATAGTGAAGAAATTGAATTGTGGAACCTCAACCGCTAATTTAAAGGATTTAGATGGAACTGAAAGGTGGATGCTGGAAATTTTGTTTTATTCTTTCATACTGATCTTCATATTGATATCCTGTTTTAAAAAATTTATTGAATGGTCCTTTTTTGGAAGGCACCGCCAAAAAAGGATGGAGGAAGTTTTGGCATATTCTTTCCTATTGATCTTCTTATTGATATCCTGTATTAGACAATTTATTGAGTGCTTCCTTTTTGGAAGGCACCCCCAAAATTAAATGCTTTTTTTTATGTCATTCTTTCCCATGTCTTGTTTACCTTTATCCTTCTTGGATATTTGTTAGATTCATTTCTTCTATCTCATCAAGATGTAATGAATTTGGTAAAAGTACTGGTAAATTTCAACTCTCCCACGTGTCTTTGATTTCCGTTGTCATAGGGAAATCGTCAATTTCCATGTCAGCTATCTTTTTTAATAGTTGCAAGGATGCTTCATCTTTTTCTTTTTGTAGGTATCCAAAGTTGTAGGCCAGTATTCTTCTCCCATCAGTCCATAGAATATATGTAATTTTGTTGGAGTAGATACCAAGCTTTGGACATTAAATCAATTCCAGTTTGGATTTGATAATAAGAGAAATTATTATAACACTTGTCAATGATTTTTGCCAAGCGTTCTTGATTTTTATTAACTGCCAAGAGGTTTCTTTCTCCAAGCATTGTCTATATAATCCATATTTGATATGGCTGATAAAATCTTTTTTTTTTCAGCTATACCAATAAGACTACTTATTTTAATATGAAAATAATAGAAGAAATCATATATATTTAATATATCTGATAGTCTAGATTTAACTATAGCAGGAAAATCTTTTAATAAATGAAAATGAAGATTTTGGACTGTTATTTCTTTAACAATCCCCCATTCAATACTGGTTGTATCAAATGGTTCATGATCAAGCCTAAATTTTATAGTAGGAAATTGTTCACCTATTTCATTTGTAAAAACATAGGCTTGAAGAAAATATCCAGAAAAAGATTGTAACTCCCCAAACCTGGCCTGTACGTTATGGCTGAATCTAGCGATGTCACATGAGAGTGTTTTTGAAATTGTGTTTGACGAGTAAAAATCGTTTTATTTAACTACTCTTTATTATGCTTAAAAACGTGTTTCATATACGAGGAAGCTTTTTAAAATGTACTGTCGAAACCATTTTTTGAAAACGGGTCAACTTTGGGTTTGAAAACGAAAATTAAAAACAGGAGTCGCCACCAATCCTTTTTATGAGGTGTGATCGGATCACCTTTGTTTTAATAAAATGTTTTGGTTTACTAAAACGGTGTTTTGGTCTATGAAATTTGAGAAAATGGGTTCGGGAATCGGTTACGCACGAGGAAGGATTAGCACCCTCGATACACCCAAAATTGGTACCTAATTGATAAATTAATGTCATAATGTCGAGAGTTGAAAAGTCTGTGAATAATTTTTTTAAAAAAAAAGAAAAAAACACGATTCTCTTTTATAAATGCTAATTTTAAAGGGATGCTTTGGTAAATCGAATGTTTGAACGAATTAAAACAAATATTAAAGACCTTCTTATTTCGAAGTGATGAAATGCCACATCCAGTACGTAGGACACAACACTTTAAACCCTCGAGAATAAGCTTGTCTTTAGATTTCGAAACTCGTGCATTTTATTTTAGAAGGATATTCGATTATTTGAGCCAATTGAAGAAAATCGAAACCCAATACGTAGGGCACGATTTCTTGAATTTCTCGGACGATGAATATTGCCTTTATTTTCTAAGCTTTTTCTTTGGTTTTGGAGTTTAGGAATAAGAAATTAGTAAAGTACGAAAATAATATGCCCTTAGTTGATTATACTTAGGAAAATTATTTAAAACATGAAACAAATCATTTTCAACGAATTACAACAATATAATGTTGGTTTGGAATGACGATAGCACAATACGTACGATGTAACATGATGACATTAAAGAACTAATATATTATTAATACGCATGAATAATAGTGATGCTGATAGGAATAACAATAATAAACAACAATAATGGACATAATAATAGTGATAGGGATAAAATAAATAGATAATACGAGAGTAATCATAAAAGTAATAAATGTAAGTAAGGATTTAAATAAAAAAGGGAATAAACGGAAATAAAAGGTGAAATAAATAAGATAAATGTAAGTAAGGATTTAAATAAAAACTTGATATGCTCGCGATATTAAGTAATAAAATTTATAAAACTGATCAGACCAAAACTAACTAATATCACGACCTTGAAGGCAAGTGCACCTATCGAACAATAGTATAGTTTAGTGGCAAGACCGAGTTATCGTACCCAAGGGAACTAGAAGTACTAATACTTGCTTCCTTTCTATTATCTAGCCTAAAAATAAAAGAGGTTTGATTTAAACTAATTCTAAAACTAACTAAAATTGCACAAAGAGTAATTTTCGGGAAAACTTCGGGAAAAACTTAATTGATATAAGTAATACTTGAGGGAGAATCCACCTAGACTTCACTTATTATTATCTTCTTAAACTATATGATTTATTCACTTGACTTGATCCGTAGAGATCCCTAATTTATGTTAATCCCTCCGTCGAGGCTAAGAACAACTAGGCTTAGGTTATTAATTAAAGTTTCTTTATTAATTAACTCCATAAGTTGCATTAATTCGATCTATGGATCCCCTTATTAGGTTTGACCCTAATCCGGCAGATTTATGTCGCCCTATGTCTAGGGTTGCATGCAACTTCGCTTAATTATGGTAGATCTACTCTTAAAACAGGGACTTTTGCTCCTCTGCCTAAGCACATCAAATTCTTGAAGTAATACCTAGGATTTATTAAATCAAGAATGAAGAACACATAATTAAGAACAATTCAAGTCTTTATCATATAATTTAAGAATGAATAATAATAAGATTCGTCTTAGGTTTCGTCCCTCTCAAGTATTTGAGAGGTTTAGTTCATAATTAAGGAAAGAAACATCTCAGAAGATATAAAATAACAAAGCATAAAAGAAACCAAAAACCCCTGAGGGAATTTAAGGAGATCCTCTATGTTGATGCAGAATTTCGGCTTCTGGGATGAATAAACCAGCTTCTCCCTTGGAGTAATTCCTTGCTTCACTCTCTGTGTTGGTAGAAAGACGATAGAAAATTGAGTACCCCCTTGGAGTTGCCTCCTAGGGTCTTTATATAGAGCTTTGGGAAGCCTTTCTTAGCCTTTAAGCAGTTAATTCGAAGTGAAATTCCTCTTTTCCACGACTAGAACACGCCCGTGTGCCACGCTCATGTTCCTTCGACAAGAGGCTGTGTGACATTCTATTTATGGGACACGGCCGTGCGACCTGGCCGTGCTTGTTGGGGCTAGACCGTGTGATCTTTATGTTACACAGTCGTGTACCACGGCCGTGTGGTAATTCCTTGGGCCGTGCGTTAAGCTTTTTTGGCCCATTTTCCTTATTTTCGGTCCATTTTTGGCTTTTTTCTCTTCCCTATGCTCTCCTGAGTATAAGATATGAAAAAGAAGGTTTAAGAGCACCAATTCTCACTAAATTATTAATAATTCATCAAAATATAGGCTAAACATGGGGTAAAAATATGTATAATTTAACGTTTATCAGGTATAAAAGCCAAAAATTTTTTAAAATTTCATTTCCTACCCTCTTTTAAAAAAAAAAACTCTCATCTCTCTCAAATCTCTCTTCTCAACCGAAACCGAGCTAGGAGTCTGATCATCAGACGACCGTACCTTCGCCGCGACTCCGCCGTGGGCGGTGTCCGGAGGTACATAAAAACCGAGCCTTTTCGATCTCCCTTGAGCCCTCTTTTGTTTTATAAATAGAATACGAAAGAAAAGAAAGAGAAAGGCCTTAAGAAATCACTTTTGTTCGTCTCGTTTATGAACGTAAACCCGAGAACCCCTCTGTAGTCGTCTTTCGAACCCACATCAGAACCCGAATGGGCTCTTGGGTGTTCGAACACTGACGCCTCTTCGAGGGAGTTGAGAAGCCAAACCGACGGTAAGGTTCTATTATATTTTTGCTTTCTGTTTAATGAAAAAAATTTAAAAGTAAGCACATTTTCTGCTTTTGAATGCTTTCTTGGTATTCAAAGTCTGATCTTTACATTCGTTTTGTTTCTCGGTTTATATAGCCGAAATATACAAATAATTTTCTTATTTATTTGTTGTTTTGTTCCTTCGCTATTCGCCTTCTCTGTTTGCTGCTTTTGTTTCTGCTTTTGCTTGTTTTTGCAGGTCGTGGAAGGAGTCAACGGATAGAGGAGGGCCTATTTTGGTGCAATCCTCATTGAGCACCATCATCGAGCGTGGTGCGTGTCGAGGGCGCACATGGGCGAGCAGCGGCGCAAAGGGAAGGAGGGGAACCCTAGGGTTCCCAAAATTTTAAAAGTTTTTGGGCCGTTTCTATGTTTGGGCCTAATGTATTTGGGTCATTTTAATTTCGTTTTGTTGTTTATTATTTGTTGTAATTGGACTAGAACAATTAAAATTGGTTTGGCTTGTAATTTGGGCCTCGTTTATTATGGCCCGGTTAAATTTGGACCTGTACATGTACTATTTAAAAAAGCTGTTATTAATTTCAAAAACCTTACTTTCGAGGAAAAATTATTCGTTAGTGAAAACTGAGCTTATCGAAAATAAATCATCCATAGTATAAAACCAAATTAAAACCAAAAAAGTCCCAAGTCCAAAATTACAACAATAATCCCAAAAATAATAATCAAAGCAAATAAAAAAAACGTAACTAATGAGTATGTAGCAGTGGTCACCGTCGAGTCCTCCAACTGCACCGATCCATCTATTGTTGGAGATTACTTGAGCAGATTAAACAAAAAAATGTGAGTTTTCGCAAACTCAGTGTGTAATCCCCATAGAAATCGCACATATATAATACACATCAGATGTCATAATATACAGTCTGGGCCGGAGCCGCCCTTACAGAAATCACTATCATCGAGCGTGGTGCGTGCCGAGGGCGCACATGGGCGAGCAGCGGCGCGAAGGGAAGGAGAGGAACCCTAGGGTTCCCAAAATTTTAAAAGTTTTTGGGCCGTTTTTGTGTTTGGGCCTAATGTATTTGGGTCATTTTAATTTCGTTTTGTTGTTTTTTATTTGTTGTAATTGGACTAGAACAATTAAAATTGGTTTGGCTTGTAATTTGGGCCTCGTTTATTATGGCCCGGTTAAATTTGGACCTGTACATGTACTATTTAAAAAAGCTGTTATTAATTTCAAAAACCTTACTTTCGAGGAAAAATCATTCGTTAGTGAAAACTGAGCTTATAGAAAATAAATCATCCACAGTATAAAACCAAATTAAAACCAGAAAAGTCCCAAGTCCAAAATTACAACAACAATCCCAAAAATAATAATCAAAGCAAATAAAAAAAACGTAACTAATGAGTATGTAGCAGTGGTCACCGTCGAGTCCTCCAACTGCACCGATCCATCTACTGTTGGAGATTACTTGAGCAAATTAAACAAAAAAAGGTGAGTTTTCGCAAACTCAGTGTGTAATCCCCATAGAAATCACACATATATAATACACATCAGATGTCATAATATACAGTCTGGGCCGGAGCCGCCCTTACAAAAATCAGTATGGGCCTTAGCCTACTCAAGTGCAGAATTAGAAATATACTTGGGCCGTAGTCCAATCGGATACAGAATCAAATATTTAAATTAGGGCCTTAGCCTAGCTAGATGCAGTATACAGAACAGAACAGATCATTCAGAATCATGCCCACTAGCCTTGCACACCAACTTCTTTCAACCCAGCACACTATGTAGGGATAAAATTGACCCACCCATCCCAACACACTAAATAGGGTGTAGTGACCCATTTTAGCTCGGGCCAGCCCACTAGAACCCTAAACTAACCCAATACAACCCATTAGCCCAATAACCCTTGAACCTAGCCCAAATCTTAAACAGAAACAGACAATTTTTTTTTCAAACCCTAGCTTCCCCTAGTATACGGTGCCCTACCCCAGTCATCTCCACCACCTCCATCGCGTCCCATCACTGGCACCTCCATTGACCTGCAAACAAGCCGAAACAGACAGAAGCAGAGAGAAGACAAGAAAACAGCAAAAGCAAATAAAAAATAGCAAAATAGGCAGTGTATTCGGCTATAAAGCCATCGAAAGACCATTGTAATGGGGGGATCGATAATTGTAAAAAAGGAGGCATTTTATCAGAAATGAAAAAAGCAAAAACAAGAAGAAAAAAGGTTGATTTTTAGACTTTTTTTTCTTTTCTTCCGATCTTCTTGGTACTTTATTTTCATTTTTTTTGTTTGTTTCAAATCTATTTAAAATAAAAAGAATAGATAAGGAAGGAAAAGAAAGAGGCTTACTGGATTCCCCATGGCCGCGACGTCGGAGAAACCCTTCTCCGTTGTCGAAGTCGAATCCAAAAAGGGATTGAAAGCCGTCTCTTTTCGGTGCTTCCATTTTTAGGGGACTTGGCCTTTAAAGGGTTTCAAAAGGGGGTTAAAAACCCATTTTTACGCGACTTCGACCACCACCCACAGTGGAGTCGCGGTGGTCCGGCGTCATGCAATGATGGGTTTTATAAACCCTAGCAGAGAAGGGAAATAGAGGCATGAGGGGCTGAAACTTTTTTAAAAGAAAAATGCAGCAGGAAGCTGCCAACTAAAAAATTTCTGCTTTCTAAAGAAGAAGAGAAATGACGTCGTTTGGTGGGGTGGGTATTGGCCTTTTTGCTTTAAAGGAAAATTTGCGCGATTAGTCCCTCCCTTTTGCAGTGTCATTTGATCAGGCCTTAATTTCTTATCTTTTCTCCTTTTCTAATTTGGCCCTCAGATTTTGTTTGGTTTTCGATTTGGTCTCTCTTGCTGCTGTGTGTTTTGGCAAAGGGGATTTTTTCCTTTTTGGTCCCTCTAATGCTTTAGCGCGTTCAAATAGGCCCTCCCTCACTCTTTTTATTTCTATTTTGCCCCAAATCTTTTGTCTCTAGTTTAGTTTAATCCTTTTTTATTTTTTTTATTTTATCAAAGTTAATTATTTTAGTATTATTATATTTATTATTATTATTTAATATTAGTATTAGTTTTAATTAATATTTTTATATGTATATATATTTTTATAGTATTATAAATAATTATTTTCAATACTTTTCTTTAATGTTATATTAACTTCTATTATTTTATTATTGTTACTATTATTTTTATATATTACTATTATATCATATTTAGCTTTTTTTATCACGTTTTACTATATATTATTATTATTATTATTATTACTATTATATTTTATGTATTATTTTCTTTTCATTATGTACATATTATTATTACTACTAATATATTATTATTACTATTATATTAGTAATAAACTATTATTATTTTCTTCTTATAACTATTAGCATTTTTTTACGTATACTATTTTATTAATATTTTATTATTACTATTATATTATTACTATATTATTATTATTATTATTATTATTATTATTATTATTATATTTAGTTTTGTTCTTTTATATATCACGTTTTTACTATTATGTATACATATTATTATTATCATATTACATCATTATTATTTTCTTTCCATCATTATTAACATATATATATATATACACATATATATTTTATGTACATATTATTATTTTCTATTATTATTACAAATATATTATTTTTCTTATTATACTATTAATACATTATTTTTATTATTTTCCTTTTTCTTGTAAATATTGTTATTATTATTCTAATATTCTAATATTATATTTGCATCATTTATTTGTGTATATATCCTTGACTTATGTTCTTATTATTTTATTTATTTATTTATTTATTTTCGTTATTTCTAATCTGTAATTAATTCACATGCTCGCTAACTCCTTTATATTTTTATTTCTTGTTATTACGTCTATTTTATTTGTATATATTATTTGTTACTTTCGCATTTTATTACAAATTCATTTTATTAATTTTTACCCGACATAAAAAATCATTCTTTTACAAAGGCAATATTCGGTATTTAGAAATTCGAGAAATTATGCCCTAATGCATTGGGTTTCGATTTTTCTTGTTTAAGCTAAATAATCGAACATATTTTTTTCGAAACAAATTAATAAATTTCAAGGCCTATTCTCGAGAATTCGAGATGTCATGTCTAACGTATTGGATGTGACATTTTGTTATCTCGAGATAAGATTTTCTAAAACAAGGCAATGTTCGGTACTTAGAAATTCGAGAGACCGTGCCCTAACGTATTGGGTTTCGATTTCTTTCGTTTACTCTAAGTATTCGAATATCCTTTCAAAATTAAATATACGAGTCTTTGAATAAAATGGCAAGTCTAACCTTAGGGGCTGAAGTGTTATGTCCTAACGTATTGGATGTGACATTTTACCCCGGGATAAGACGATCTTTGTTATACGTTTTTACTTACTCGAACAATTTGTTTTCTTATATCGATACAAAGAGGGATTGTATTTTAACTTCTATCCAAGTTTTTGAATATTCGACAGTAAGACACTAATTAGTTAACTAGGTACCAATTTTGGGCGTATCTAGGGTGCTAGTCCTTCCTCGTGCGTAATCGACTCCCGAACCCCTTTTTTATTTTTGTAGACCCAAATCACTGTTTTAATAAATCAAATTGATTATTAAAAACAACCATTTTTCGAGGTGACCCGATCACACCGCATCAAAAAAGATTGGTGGCGACTCCCGTTCTTATTTTCATTTTCAAAACCCTAGTCGATTCCACCTCTTCAAAAAAAATGGTTTCGACATAGGGTATGTAACACTCATCCATCCCTACACACCACGCAGTACCAAAATGTGACACATATTGGAAATATGCAGCTTAGCTGCCAGATAACAGTCTTTAGAAGCCTTGTAGATACTTCCTTCAGCTTCATCAACCCACCCCAATGCAATGCAACATACCAAAGGATGACATGCTATAAATATAATTTAACAGGTCATACAAACAGTTAGATATATATGCTAAGAGTTACATGCTTAACACATTCAACACATAATCAGATCACAAAAACATGGGTTTAAATAATGCTTACCGACAGTACGACAGGTCACAGTCGACTTGGGCGACCCGTGCAACCTTACAGTTCATTTCAGAAAAATAGGCTCACACACCCTTGTGGCCCACACGGCCCAAATTGGCCTTGGTCGTGTGAGTCATTTTTAATGTAACCCATGCTAGCTAAATACTCATATATGTTTTCACTATTTACTTATATGTTCATTCGAAGCTGTCTATATGAGTCATTGTCACTTAATTATTTATAACTTGAGCTATAGAATTCTAAATTTAGATCTACTTAATTTTTTCGAAACTAGACTCACATATCTTCTTATCATAAAATTTTTAGAATTTATGGTTAAGCCAATAAGTACAGTTAATTTCTTAAAGTCATCATTATTTTGCTATCTGACAGTTTCAACCCTTCTTCACTAAAAATTTATTTTCTCCTAATACGGGATTCTGATGATGTTCCTATTTGTTTCTCTTGAAAATAGACTCATTAAGAATTTTAACATATAAATTCTAACCTATAATTATTTTTGTTTTTTACAATTTTTGATGATTTCCAAAAGTCAGAATAGGAGAACCCAAAATCATTCTAACCTTGTCTGACAAAACTTATCATATCTCATAATTTACAATTCCATTGCTTACACTGTTTCTTTCATGAAAAACTAGGCTCAATAAAATTTAATTTGATATTTTATTCAACCTCTAACTCAATTTCCATTTTTTTATGATTTTTCAAAGTCAGACTGCTGCTATCCAAAACTATTTTCTCTTATTTCTTGATAGCAAGCAATTTTGGCTTTTCGCTGAATCCCGTTTTCTACATTTCGGGTACACACTTGAGATTGATTCAAAGCTAACGTGACCATGAGCACTTCTGAACATAAATTTGGCCAATATTTCATTCAGTTAAGCACTTATCAAACAAACTAATATCAAAATCGAGACGAAATACCCATCCATGAGTGACTGAACCTTACCTTAAAAAGAACGGTAGCTTTCCCTCACTTCCACGCACCGACTTAAACTCCCACAGCCAACTAATAGCCTCCTAACACAAGTTTGATCCCCATTAGTCGAAAGTTTGTTAACCAAAATAGGATTTGAATAAGTCCAACTTACCACCAATGCACAAAACACGCCGTCGACAGAATTGGGCTTGATTGCCACATGAAATGAAAGGAAAATGAAGAAAATGAAAAGGGAAAAACGAGAAGAGGGAATGGCAAAGGGGGAAAAAAGGCAGAGTAGAGAAAGAAGGAAAAAGATGTCAGGTTTTTTTTTTTCTGCAGCAAGAATTCTGAAGGAGAGAATGAATTTCACAAAGAGTCCACTACATCCACCTCCTTATTTTCCTCCCTTAAATTCTACTAACCACCCACTACTCGGAGTCCACACTAATTCAAACTCTAGCTGAACCACATAGTAAAAATAACATCCCTTGTCAATGCGAAGAATCGAACCCAAGACTCTTAGCACACCAACACTCCACTTATCCACCAGACCGGTGGGCCCATTCTAATATGTTTTTACAATTAATTAAACTTAAGCCTACTGAACAAGAGTTAGACTTTATTCATAAAAATACAAAAATTTTGCCCAAGTCATGACTTGAACCCAAGACTTCTTAAACACTCCACAGACGGATAGCTGTCACTTTCTTGCACAACTAAACACTTATGTGCAGCCTCCTAACTATTCCCATGCTCAAGACCCAATACTTCTAGGCCCCAAAATTTGGGGCGTTATAAAGCTTTTTGAAATTGTGCTTGCTGGTTGCAAATAGCTTTATTTATTTTTATAAATATATCTGCAGGTAAAATTTTTCTAGCTTTATTAAATAAATATATTTTAAACATTTTATTCATAATAGGACTATTTGTCCCATTATTAATAAAATATTGAAATATGTCAAGAAGATTGTTTATCTCCTCAATATCCATATATTCTATTTCTATTTCTTCTCAATCTCTATATAAAATAGATTTTAGTAATAAATCGTAAGCTTTATTTTCTTTAGTTTTTTTTTCAATTGAAAATTGGGCAAATTTTGTAAGAACTCTTCTGAAATTTGCTCTTTGCTCCAAAATATGGGTTTCCCATATTTTGTTAATAAAATTATAATATTCCAGTGGTAATCTTGGATTATAAAAATCTTTTATTTCAGGAAAAGTTGTTGTTTCAACTAATTATTTGTTCTTTTAATAATTTCAACATAACTGGCTTGAGATGTCGAATTTGGATCTTGAGACCATTGGTATTGATCTTGAGACCAATGGGATTGACTTACCTTTTTTGGAATCAATGAGAATTATGTTCCAATTGGTTGTCTTACCATTGGATATGGAACATAATATCTTTGAGTAGGATAAAATGGAACTTGTGTTGGTATAGTCACAAATCCTTGATTAGGATTTGTTGATTTACCTTTGTTGGGCTTTTTATGAACCGTAGTCCATTCTCCAACTATTTCTAGAGGTTTTTTTACCTTTATCCATTACGCATGCTAAAAAAATCAGTAAGAATATTGTTAGTACAGATAGATTTAGGATTTTTGACTAATGGTATTTCTATAGAAGTTTTTCTACAGATAACATAATTGACCTTTTGTCAATAGAAAATGGTAAATATTGTTTTATAAAATTATTTCCTAATAATATATCTCTAATAACACAATTTTGCCTGGGCTATACACAACCCAAAAGCAAAAAAATAATAATAAAATAAACAAAATTTAAAAGTCCAATTAAATGTCCATGTACATGTTCTGTTTTGGCCCAAAATTACAAGACCTGATCCACTACCCAAATTCAAACCCGTTGCCCATTAACTAATACACCAAGCCAATTACCCAGCTACCCTCTACACCCGTGACCCACTAAATTTTAAAACCTAAAGACTACATGGCCAAATGGCCCAAGTATGGTCTCAAATTCGGAGACCTAGGGTTTCCAGCAAACCCTAGCGCCGCAAACGCCAGCTCAGTCCCCTCGTCGAGCCACCTTCAGCGCCCTCATCTCTGTCGGATTTTTCACCGTTATCCGCAAAACAAGGAAAGAAGACCACGGCAGACAATAGATATAGCAAGAAATCAGCATATTTCACTTTCTATATTTTTATTTTAGCTATAAAAATCAGAGAAACACAGTGTAAAGGACATAGGCAAACAGATACATACGCATATATACAATAAAAATACAGTTTTTTTAATCGCAAGAACAGAGGTGATTCTCGGTTATTTTACTAATTTTTTTATTTTTTAGTTTCGATACACGAATCCTTTTGTTATACGAAAAATATTTTTTTTAAATAATACTAAAAGGGTAAACGAATGGGGATTTACATGAAATTTGCGCTAAAAAGGGATTTTTTCGACCTCCGACCATCGTATACGACGGAAGTGGCGGAGGCGCGTGAGCGCGTGTGTCGCCCGGTGACTAGAGCTCGGCTAGATCAGGGCTAGAGCAGTGAGGGCTTTCTTTTTTTTCTTCAGAGGGTTTTTTGGTTTTTTTTAAAAGGGGGTGTTAAAATGATCGGTTAAGCCGAATTTTAGGCTTATATAGCAATAATGAAACGGCGCCGTTTTGGCTTAATTCAATAAGCACAAAACGACGTCATTTTTTAAGATGAAGATCCACATGTTGACCCGTTTACCCGGAGAGGATCCGCGTGTTTTTGTTAAAAGGGCTAATTGCACTATAGGCCCTTCCGTTTTTTTCATTTTTATAATTACGTCTGATTGCATTTTCCTTTATTTTAATCTGGCCCAAAGATTTTGCTTTTGTTTTGATTAGGTCCTTGGGGCCATTTTTAAAAAACACGGTGGAACGGTGCCCTTTTTTGGGATTAGGGTATATTTACCCAATGAGTCCCTTACCTTTTGACGCGCGTTTCAATTAGCACCCGAATTCAGTTTTATTTGTTTTTTTAAAAAATACCTTAGAATTTTATTAGAATTTGAATTTAATCCTTTTTAAATTTTATATTTATTTTGATTTTTTTACATATTGTAATTTATTTATTTTAAAGTTTTGTATATATTATTTACTTGCTTAAACTTGTGTTTATATTTAAAACTGTTTTATTATAGATTATTTTTTATTAATTTCATATTTTTTATATATTATGTTAGGTATTATTTTAAAATTTGAATATCATTACTAAGCATTATATGTTATCTTAAAATTTTTATTATTATTAAATGTAATATATTATTTTAAAATCGATAAATTATTATTAAATATTATATATTATCTTACATTTTGTATATTATATGATATTTTATTTTCTAGAAACAGTTTTTTATTAATTACTCTTTCAAATATTTTTATTCATATTGATTTGTTATATTATATATTACTTTAAAGTTAACCTCGTATAATAGTTTCTTAAAACTTGTATATTATATAGTGTTTTAAAGTAACTTATTATAAATATAAAGTTTTGTTTTACATCATTTACTTTAAATAAGTATATTATTATTTTTTATTTTCATAAATACATGTATTAAGTTGTTATATTATGTATTATAAATTACTATTTTATTTATTTATTTCATATCAATTATTTCACATATATACGCTAGCCATTTTGAATCTTTTACTTTTTTCGATTTTAGTATCCAATCTAATTTGTTTTTTTTAAAAAATACCTTATTCATTTTTGTTATTTTGTTTTATATTTGTTCCTCGTCTTATTTTGTACCTTTTTTTAAAAATTTTGTTGATTTATTTTTGTATTTTTTTTGTATTTGCTTATTATTTAGCATAGTAATTTTATTACAAGTTTTTATTTGTGTTTATATTTGCATGAAATGTTGGTATGAATTACATAGTTTATATTGTTGATATCTTGTAATTTGTTAATGTTATATTTTGCTTGCATCATTGTTTTTAAATATATATATATATATATATTTCATTTAATCCAAAAGTATTTTTAAAATTAAGGCAATATTTGACATTTGGGATTTTCGAAAGAATCGTGCCCTAACTTATTAGGCCTTGATTTCTTTCGTTAATTCAAAACGGTCAAGTATCCTTTTCAAATTAAAATGAACAATTTTCAAATAAAAACTATCTTTAAAAGTTTAAGATATTGTGTCCTAACTTACTGGACGTGATGTTTTAATATTTTGAGATAGAGGTTTCTAAAAAATGAAGGATATTTAACGTATGAGAAATTTAAAGGGTCGTGCTCTAACTTACTGAGATTCGATCATTTTTTATCCAAATAATTAAATGCCTCTTAAAAGGGGTAATAAGTTTTTGAAACTCAAAAAGGATCAAATTTAAAAAAATCTTTTCAAAACTTCGACACTAGGACATTTTATAATCAGTTTGGTACCAATTTTTTGGGCGTTACGAGGGTGCTAATCCTTCCTCGTACGTAACCAACTCCCGAACCCATTTTCTCGAAATTTCGTAGGCCAAAATCAATTTTAAAAAAGGTGATCCAATCACACCTAAAAGATTGGTGGCGACTCCATTTTCATTTTTTTGTTCAATGTCGACCCCGTTTTCCAAAACTTTAAAAATGGTTTCGACAATATCACCATGCATATCAGGAAAGCATAATATTTTAAGGATCACAAATCTTACATTATTTATGTAAATCGGTATATTTTTAGCTTTATGATGGATTATAGTTTCGTTACCATTTATTCCAGTAATTTTTATTGGCTTTTTTATAGGTTCCCATTTTTCTACATGAATGGCGTTCTTCTTAGAACTGCTTGTTGTAGCTCTTGTATCTATTAAAGTATGTAAAGAATAAAATTTTTTATCTTGTATTGTAATTTCAATATATGTACACATTTTCCTGGTTTGGAAATTAATAACATCTTTATTGAAGATTGTATTTCCTCCATTCTAGTGCTTCTAGAATTTCTACACTACAACAAAATAGACTTCTAGCAGCGCTTTTTTAGGCCTTTAGCTGCGCTTTTACAAGCGCTGCAAAAAAACACCGTTATAGACAATGTCGTTAAAATTTGCGGCATTTATAGAAAAAAAGGCTGCTAAAAGTCATGCCCTTTAGCGGAGCTTTTACCACAAACATCGCTAAAAGTTATGACCGTTAGTTGGGCTTTTACCACAAACGCCGCTAAAAGTCATGACCTTTAGCAGTTCTTTTGCCACAAACACCGCTAAAAGTCATGATCTTTAGTGGCACTTTTTCCACAAACGCCGCTAAAATTCATGACCTTTAGCGGCGCTTTTACCACAAACGCATCTAAAAGTCATAACCTTTGGCGACGCTTTTACCACAAATGCCACTAAAGGTCATGACCTTTAACGACGCTTTTATCACAAACAACGGCGTTTTTACCACAAATGCCACTAAATGTCATGACTTTTAGCGGTGCTTTTCCCTAAAACGTCGCTAGAGGTCATGAAAAATAAAAAAATTAAAATATTATAAATATGTCACAAATCCATTCCTATCCCTCTATCCTTTAGAAAGGAAGTATATTTTATGAAGTTCCAAAACCCTTCATCTTAGGAACAATGAAATCTTACTTGGTGGAAGCATCCAAAATTCATTATGAAAATATTGAGAAGAAGAAGAATATCCATGTTATAAATATATATCCCATCAAACAGAAAATTGATCAATAATAATAAAACAAAATACAGCACTAATCATACTACACCTCAAATTTAACAAAATACAAATAGAACAAAATAATGATAGAATGCACAATTTAAGATCAGCAGTTAGCTCAAACAAGTTGTCACTATGCATGAATTCAGCTACTCCTAGACCATGCATCCAACAACAACTTAAACTTGCAACAATGGTAGTATAATTGCAACAAAAGTTAATGAATGACATATGAAGGCAAGAACCAACCAAAATAACAGAATCAGATCCCAGTTATTATGAAAGTAGATAACTTCTCTAAGATAAGGTTCTTCTAAATTCAAAACCCTAAATCAGATTAATAATAAAATATGCAATTAACAAGTCAACATTAACGCCACGTATAACATCAAATTGCAGAGCTTAATATACTCAATGCATTAGCATAAATAACATCACATTGAACAATGAATTTAACACATTCGAATAGATCAATTTTAAGCTTAGCATGTAAACAACATATACATGTTTTGCATTCGATAAAAAAAATCGCACTGCTAACAAGTGTGGAGAAGAAGTGCTAGAAAGTAGAACACAATTTAGCAATTTTCCTAAATTAATAGGTAATAATATAACTAGCTGTTTTTGTTTGGGAGTAGAATGACATGAACTTACATTAGGAGCATTTTTAGAAATGGGTTTTGCTGTAGAAGCAGAACTATTGGGGCAATAATCATCCACCGGGGGAGGTAACATAGTCCAGCACGCCATTGCATTTTTTTTGTTGTACCAGCTATTTGTTGAACCCTACTCATTTAAACAACTTAGTTTTTTTATTCAACCAAGAGAAGAAATTACAAAAATGCTCAAGGAGAACCCGGAAAGCATGCCAAGAATTGGAATGCCGCAATAAAAAGTTAAAAGTAGATTCAACAGATCCAAATTTTAATTTGAAACTCAGATTTAGATATATAGAAAGGATTGTAGTAGTGGACCCATTTTTGTAGAATGAAACAAAGAGAGAACCATTAAAATCACAAAAGAAATGTTTAGAATCCAGGAAGCAGCAATGAGAAGAAAGATAATCCTTTTGAAACGCTATCTCAATAATGGGATAATCCAAGAGATAAAAAATAAAAGGTCCCAAAAAGTCCTTTGCTGGAGAAAGCTTTCCAGTAATTAACGACATTCTTTCTTCATTTACTACTTGCATATGATATAGATAGCACTCTTTGGAATGGGCAGGCTACTATATCACTATACATGCATTTATTTGAAATAGCATCTTCAAATTGGTTTCCTTTATCTCACAAAAAATGTTACATGAAAGCTCAACAAAAATGAACTAAATAAAGAAAATAAAAGAAAGAGATAATAGCTATAAAGGAGTAGCAAACTCAAAATGAATATACCTTGTGTATGCTGATATAATCTCATCTTTTGTGAAACTATACTCTTGAGAACCAATCTTGTGCAAATGTAGACAATCAGGATTGCTTCAAGGCTGAAAACCAACCCAAAAATTATTCAATTACATTTGATATCTTAGTTTCTAAATAATAAATAGAATTTTCAACTCAAAGAAAAATGAACAGAAAACACTTCAATTTGAGTAAAATAAAAAATTCATTATTCACAAAAGGATGAAACGATATTATATTCATGAATTTGTTGATCTTAATGGTGGGTGCAACATATACTTAGAGAAGATAATATTATTATAGATTGCTTGACCAAGTTGAGTCTTACATGGAAATCAAGCCTACAAATCTTTGATTATAAATGTGTTTATACATAAACCTTAATGTGAATATATTAAATTCTAATATCATGTTTTTATGTTTATGTATAAACACCTTTTCAGCTCAAAGAAAAATGAATAGAAAACACTTCAATTTGAGTAAAATAAAAAATCCATTATTCACCAAAGCTTGAAAGTCGAAGTATAATGGTGGGTGCAACATATACCTAGAGAAGATAATATTATTACAGATTGCTTGACTAAGTTGAATCTTACATGAAAATCAAGACTACAAATATTTGATGCGATCTCCAATGAAATATATTAAACACATTTCAACTCAGAAAAATGAACATAAAACACTTCAATTTGAGTAAAATAAAAAAGCCATCATTCACCAAAGCTTGAAAGTCAAAGTATAATGGTGCGTGGAACATATACCTAGAGAAGATAATACTATTACAGATTGCTTGACCAAGTTGAGTCCTACATAGAAATCAAGCTTACAAATCTTTGATGCGATCTCTAATGAAATATCAGACATCTTTCAATGAGATAAAACGAGAGGTACTTTTAATCCATTTAATTTGATGTAATTTATTATTTTATTTTTCAAAAAAATAGAAAATTGTATCACCAAGATTAAGCTAGACCACTCAATTTAATGGATGAATATTCACGCCAAACCTGACATTTAAAGGAAAAAGATTTCCTGACATATACAAACTTATATATCTATTTGGGAGGAGTTTATAAATATAATTAAAACCATATTACTAATCATATATTCCATCAATTAGAATTATAATTAATTTGAAATAAAATATAAAATTAAAACATATCAAAACTTAAATTAAATATAATATTTATGTATGACAACATTCGAACCTACGCCAACACTACTAAAATTTTATTGGTGCGTTCATGTTTGTTTCATCCTTTTAAAACTTTACCATATTGACCAAATATTAAGTTAAGTTAAATATTCATGAATTTGTTAATCTTAATGCAAAACTAGAATGAAAGTTAAGTTAGAAATATATGTGGGGAAACTCACATATCCACCATTGAAGCAATTTCCTGTGGATTGTCGACTGAGTGCTCATTTATCCATTGCTCATCCTCCAACCTGTTCTAATAAAAAAAACTTTGTCAACCCAAAAAAGCATTAAAACGAAACAGTGAAAAGCAAAAACCAAGTAATGCATGCAGTGCAAAAATAATAATAATAAAATAAAAAGGGCCTTCAGTATTTGTCTTTCAGAGCCAAAAGAGGCTAGCAGGAGTTAGTTGATCCAATCTAACTCACCGCACTTCAATTGATGAGTTTTTCAAGCCCTGCAACTTGTTTTCTTCACTGAGCCTGCCATTACAAGCACCTCGAAAATCAGAAGAAAACAAAAACCAGTTGCATTGAGAAAAAGTATGTTTAATGTTTTCCTTGACTGGAGAAGCTAAATGAAACAGAGGGAAAGAGCACTGGAAGACGAGCTGATTGTTTCCCGGGAAAATGTACCTTGAATTCAGCTCTGTTTTCTTTGCTGAGGCCTTGACACAAACCGAAAACAAAATAAACGTTACTAGCAAAGCAAACGAAGAGAGCAATCTCTTAGAAATCCCCATCTCTGATAATTTCTCTCTGTGTGTTCACTTTTTGCTATTTGGATTATATCTATTCTATGGTTGACATTATTTGAATATTTATTATTGTAAGTGATATTTATTAATGTTTATTTTTCGCTCAAATTTTTATATGAATACGATCCAGTTCAAAAATTCTAGTTTATTATTTATTTAATTTTTAAAAAAAAGATTAAAAAATTATATATATTTATAAGGGTAATCTATAAAAATAGTCACTTTTGTTTGCCTCATGTTACATTTTAGTCACTTATGTTTGAAATGTTACATTTTAGTCACTTATGTTACTATTTTGTTACGAAGTGATCACTCTCCTGTTAAGTTCCGTTATCTCTCTAACAGTAATCCTACTTGGCAATCCAGCTAGATTTTAGATGCCAACTTAGATTTCTAAATGGGATGAAATTAACCTAAACCTTAACTAAAAAAATTGTTCATATCCTCTTTTTAATTTTTCTTCAGTCTCTTCTTTTTTTCAATGGTTTTTTTTTTCATTTGACTGGAAAAACTATTATGAAGATCAAAATAGTTGAAATTAAATTGACTGCTTCATAAAGTGGATTCAATGGAGGGTTTAGGTATGTCTTCTTTGCATTCATCTATATCTTTTATTCAATACTGAAAACAAAATATTAGATTTTTTATTATTTAATGAAGACCCTAAATTAAAATTCTTGATATGAATATTAACAACTAAAAGAATTTCAAATCAGAAAAAAAGGGGACACCCACAAAGGGATTGTGAACAAACAAGTCGATTCAGATCGGAAAAAATCGGATTAAGAAATCAATTATTCAAGAACGTGAAGAATTGAAAAAAAAACAATGATTAGGAACAAAAACGATTACCATCTTCTTATTTTTCGACAATTACTTCATTTTAAGTCTTAAAATATAAATTTGTCGGTGAAGAAGACATACATGTACCCTCCATTTGTAACGCCCCTAACCCCAATCCGTCACCGGAATAGAGTTACGGAGCATTACCGGAGTTACCGATTTATTTATCAAATATTTTATTTCATCTAACATTTATATTTGAAACCAATTAAAATTAAACATATTGTCCCTCAAATGTATTTATTTTTTTCTCGACATGTTTTACTTGGATTTATTATTTGTCTCAACATACTTAATTTACTTGTATCAACGTGTCAAAGATAATCACATACTTACACATCATAATTAATATCATTTCTTTTCCACGTTCAAGTCTCGTATTTGAGTCATCCGGATCTTTATAAATAAATTTGATCATCATTTTCATTTATTCCATGTTCCAATACATTCAATTAATGCTCTTAAACAAAATTACCATTTTACCCCTAAACTTTTAATTAATGACAATTTCATCCTTAGGCAATAAAAAAATTTCTTGCAATTTAATCCTTATTTCCAGCCATCATTCTCATACAAATTGATAACAACCCGTGAATTCTATAAAATATCAAAATTTTCCATTATTTCAACACTTTTCAATTTAATCCTTAAAACATGTTTTTCCACAATCTTGAACTAAATTAATAATTTCATTCAATTCGAAATTTTAAATAATAAAATAATCTATTTCATGCAAATTGGCCATTTCTAACATTTTTACAAAATTGCCCATAAAGTTATACTTTTATTCAATTTAGTCCCTGAGCCTAAAACATGCAAATTAGCCATGCTAGCTGAATATTCATACATATTTTCCTCCGCCTCATAACATGCTATAAGTAACATTATCAATAATTTCACTATGTATATTCAAAACTGTCCAATTGAGTTATAGTCACTAAATTATTTATATCTTGAGCTACAGAACTCCAAATTAAGATCCGATAATTTTCCCTGAAACTAGAGTCATATATCTTCTTACCATAAAATTTTCAGAATTTTTGGTTTAGCCAATTAGTACAGTTTATTCATTAAACTCTTCCCTATTTTGCTGTTTGACAGTTCTGACCATTCTTCGGTAAAATTTAATTATCTCTTTGTACAGAATTCAAATGATGTTCACGTTTATTTCTTATAAAACTAGACTCATTGAAGAATCTAACCATATAAATTATGTCCCATAATTATTTTTATACAATTTTTAATGATTTTTCCAAGTCAGAACAGAGGATCCCGAAATCATTCTGAACCAGTCTCACAAAAATCTAAATATCTCATAGTACAGAATTCATTTACTTATTCTGTTTCTTTTATACGAAAATAGACTCATTAAGCTTTAATTCCATATCTCACTCAACTTCTAATTCAATTTCTGCCATTTTTGGTGATTTTTGAAAGTTTACCTACTGTTGCTGTCCAAAACTGTTTTAGTAAGATATTAATTATTAAGTTTATAACACCCTTATTTCCTTTCTCTACACCATTTCCCATCACTTTCTCTTATTTTCTCTTCACTAATATATCAAGAAAATAGAACTATATATAAGAAAACTCTACTTTAACATCATTTCCATGCTTTTTCAATAATATTAAACTTAAAAACATATTGAAATTTTGATGTACTTACCTTGTCCCATTGATTTCAATCTTTAACTTGATTTTCTCTCTCCTCCAGCTTCTATTTCTTGAATCCAACTTGATATTCTAACTCTCCAGAGTCTCCTTAACATTTTTCTTCTTTGGTAGTTGTAGAAATTCTTTTGATTTCTAGGTGAAAATGGTGAATTTTTGGTGGAATGACCAAATTGTAAAGAAATGAAAGTTTCTTTCTTCCTTTTTCTCTCCATACGTTGGGTGCATGGAAGGTGGATGGTATGTTCTCTCTTTCTTTCTTTTTTTCTTTCCACACACACATATATATATACACTTAATAAAATAATAAAATAATAAAATATCTTATTAAAATATTATATAAATAATAATTATCTAATTAAATAATTATAAATATCACCAACATCATCATTACTTTCTAGATTTCTCTCTCTTCCAATTGACCATTTTACCCTTTATGATCTTTTAAAATTCCATCCTTGAGTCATCACTTAATTTGGTAAAATTGTAATTTAGTCCCTCATAATTCTTCACCTATTCAATTTAGTCCTAATTCATCAATTTTTCTTAGTTTCTAGATTATTCTACCCTTAAAATATTTTCACTATTGGTCCTTTAACTTTTCATATTCACTTTTTAACCCCTTAAATTTTGAGTATTTACTCTCGGGCAACAAAACTTTTCTTACTTTTACAATTTAATCCTTTCTTGAATTAATATGTCATAATATACTTCCCAATGACATAACTCAATTATCCTCTCCTTGTCAATTTATTTCCTTATTTTACCATATCAAGAATACTATCTTACTGTAGAAATTTTCGGGGTGTTACACCATTGAATCCTCTTTTGTTTTGTACGTGAATAAAATTTTTTGATGATAATAGCTTTTTTAGTCAATTGAAAAAGAAAAACTAAAAAAAGGGGAAGATGAACGGTTTTTTAACTAAGATTTAGGGTTTAAAATTTTTAATTAATTAAATTTATTTAATAAAAAATCTATTCTCATCCCATTAGGAAATCCAAGTTGGCACTTAAAATCTAGTTGGACTGCCATGTAGGATTACCGTTAGGGAGATAACAGAACTTAACGAAAGCGTGATCACTCCGTAACAAAATAATAACATAAGTGACTAAAATGTAACATTTCAAACATAAATGACTAAAATGTAACTTGAGGCAAACAAAAGTGACTATTTTTATAGTTTACCCTTTTTATAATTAATTTTGATGAAAATATTGTTATTACAAAAATAAGAAATAGGGTAATTGACTCAAAAGCGCCTATCTTATTTCAAACCAATTCAAATATATCATTATAGGCGTTTGTAATTCTTTTATAAAACTAATTTAAATATTATTAATTTCATTATTTCCAATTTGAATTTTTCCAGCCACTCATTTTATTAAGAATTTTATTGGTTATTAAATTATTTTTAAAAGACTATTTTATATAATAAAACAAATTAAAATAATTTTAGGCATATGCAATAAGAAAAAACAAATATAGATGTTAGAAAAAAAGGAATTAGGTTGGTGCGACGAGTTAAATGAGTAAAAATTCATTTAAAAAAATATTATGTAATTTAAGTTATATTGTTATGAGAGTACTTTTATCTTTTTAAGAAAAATTAATAAAGATTTTATACATAATTATGTTTTTAAACATTTAATGTAATTATTTCAACCAAAACTTTATATAATTATATATATATATATATATATATATATGACGTATTCTTTTCCTTTCACATCATTAATTATATGGCATCTTGAGTAAAATTTTAATAAATTTTGTTACACTAATTTTTAATTTAATAAATTCTGAGATATTTTTATAAATTCATATCGTTAAATCATTTGATAATTGATATCCGTTGACTAAATAATTCAAAAGGGCAAAATAGAGAAATGATTCATAAATTTGATATTGTTAAATCATTTGATATCTTAACTGAATTATCATCTTAAAAAAAAAATATTTTTTGTCCTAGCCTATTATCAACCCAATCCAATTCGATAATTCAAATTTATTATTTATTTTATTTATATTTTAAATTAATATTAGCATATTTTTATAGCTTAATTTAAATAAAAATATTTTTACCATAAAATAAGAATTTGTGTAAAGGGTTCAAAGTCAACTTTACTTTATTTCAAACTGATTCAAATATATCATATTTAAAACTCGATTTGATTTGAAAATTTTTTTTTTCAAATTTCAAGTTAATCAAATCAAATTATTCGAATTATTCAAGTCAACTCGAATAACTTGATGAGTTTCGAGTTCGAGTCCAGTTGAATTTTACAATTCAAATAACTCAAATAATTCGAATAATAGATTGATGTAAATACCCTTTTGGTTCCTATCAATTTTGAAAATAAGCAAATTTGTCCCTCTCTCAACAAAAATTACAAAAAAATTCAAAATACTTATAAAAATTTCAAATTTTATATTTTAAAAAATTTTAAAAATATATAAAAAAGTTAAAATTAAAAAAAAAGTTAACATAATAATTTTGGAGACATAATTAATTATTCAAATTTATCATACTCAAGTATTTTAGCTTTTTTATTATTATTTTGCTTCGAATTTTTTCAAATATATATGATTTCAAATTTATGTGCTCGAACATGAAATTAGCTATACTGTAACAATATTTTAATTTGGCATGTTTAATTTTTTAATTTAACTCGAACAATTTCACTTGATTCGACTAGACTCAAGTCAAAAAAATATCAAATTGAGTTAAGATGATAAAATAAGACTCGTGAATTCGACTAACTCAAAAATTTTTCATTCGATTTGATTTGATCAAATGTTGATCCCTAGATCCCACTATGTAATTTCTATGAAATTCTTTTAAAAAGAAGAAGAAGAAAATTCCACAAAAGACAAAAAATAAGAAGCAAGTATTGCGATCTCTGTCTCTTTCATTAGTAATTGAAGAAGGGCCTTGTTCATTTCCTTGACTTACGTTACTATCACTTTTCATTTTCTTTGAGCATATCCATGTTCAACGTTCATATTTGACACATTCGAAGACATACTCTTATCGGATACATATACATATCGGGAGTTCAAATAATATAGTTCTTATTTTTCATATTTTTACTCCTTAATTTGATATACTACTTCTGATTTTAGGGGACAAAAACACTCAAAAGCATGCTACTTGACATGTCTAGAATTCCTCAAATTCTATCATTCTCGCGGAACAAATTCCAAAATCTTACTTCCTCAAGGGCTTTTATCACTTCCTAATGACCTAAGGTACCTCTGTTGGGAGGGGTACCCTTTGAAAACTTTGCCCACCAAATTTCATCCAAGGAACCTTGTTGAACTTGATATGAGTTATAGCCATGTTGAAAAACTACGGGAGGGAGAACAGGTACTTATATATATATATATATATATATATATATATATCAATCTATGCCTCATTCTTTATGATGTTTTTGTAGATTCGTTCAAGCCTGTTTGGAGCTATTTCATTGTTGATTTTTTATTCTCTAAAGGTGCTGTACGGGCCTAAATTTGCCCGGGCCTAACCGGCGAATAACTTTGAAAACAAGTAAACCAAAATGTATTAAAAAACCACCAAAATTAAAAGTCCAAATGTCCAACTTAAAAGTCCAAAATTACAAAAAAAATTGACCCAAAACAGACCCAAATATATCAACAATTCAAATGCCCAATTTCAGCCCAATACCCACTCACCCGTTACAGACCTTAGCCTAATACCCAGGCCCAAATTGCAACAGACCCAATACAAGCCCAAATAGCCTAAACCTACCCAGCCCATTTACATCAGGATCCAACTGACCCTACGGTCAGACTAGGGTTTCGGAAATTGGAACCCTAGTGCCGCCGCCACCCGCAAAGAACGCACTTAGGGACCTCAGAAGCAACCACCAGGGGTCGGCCATCCCTTCCGTCGCGTCAACACTGCCAGCAAGCAATAAATGAAACAAACGTCAGCAACCGAGGAAAACAGTAGAGCACAGTATAGCAAAGAAAAGCAAAGGCATAGGATTCGGCTGTAAAGCCATCGAAAAACAGACGAGAAAAGGGGGATTTGGAAAAAGAAAAAAAAAACATTGTAACCGGGTCTTTTTAAGCATTTGTAAACAAGAAACACAAAAAAAAAGGAGTGAATTCAAAAAAAAGAATCAGCATTCCAAGCCGAAATAAGAAGGTTGCTATTTTGATTTATTTTGATTTTTCTCTTCGCCTGTTATTTTTGAAATAATAATATTAGAATCGAGTTATTACCTTGGTTCGACACGAAGTGAAGGGTCTCCAGTGACCCTAAGTCATCATGAAACCCTAGGGTTCCAAAGAGGGTAGGAGACACCGATTCGGTTCCCCCTTTGCTGTTGTTGTGTGCTTACCTGCGTTTAAGATATGTTTTTAACTTAGTTTCAACAAATGAATAAAAGAAAAAGGATTTTGAAAACTAGAAACGTAGACGGAGGTCCACTGTAGGTGTTGAACCAGGCCGAATCGCGGTCGAAATCCCTTCCCTCTCTGTTTTTTCTTTGGTAAGAAAGAATGGCTGAAACGGTATCGTTTCTATGCCAAAGGCCTTGGCCACGTCCGTTTCTCACTACCGTAACCACTGTTCGCGATGGTGGTATGCCGACAGCGAAATGGGTTCCCTTTGAAACCCTAACGGCAGAGAAAGAGAGAAAAGGGGATGGGAAAGGGTTTCTGTTTCTTCTTTCTTTTCGGGGAAGGCTGAAGGAAATAAAAGATTTTTTTTCTAAAGAGAAAGCATTAAAACGGCACCGTATTCCCTTATTTGACCCTGACCCGATTTCAACCTGATCCGGGTAACCCAGGATCCGCACACTCCCAAGTAATGGGATATTTGCGCGCTTGGTCCTTCTATTCCGGTTGCGCGCTTGATTGCCCCTTTTCCCTTTGTTTCTTTGTTTTAATTTCGGACCCCATATTCGTATATTGTTGCAATGTCGTCCGCGCTATAACATAACACTATGAACGTGTGTCTATTCACAGTTTTGGTCCCTATCCTCTCTTTGTGCGTTCGATTTGGTCCTTTTCTCATCTTATTGATTTCAGATTTGCTCTAAATTTTCGTTTTATATTTAATCTAGTCCCTTGTAGTTACTCTTTCTATTATTAGTATTATTATTATTTATTATTATCATTATTATGTTTTCTCTTTATTATTTTTACTAATATATATTGTATACATATTATATATTATTTTTAACCGTATCTTGCATATGTATATTATACTTATATATATATATTTTTTCTATATTACATTTGCACTAATAGTTTTCAATGTTATAGTTGTATATATTTTATATTATTTCATATATGTATTTTTAATACTAACACATATTTTATATATCTCATCTATTTTAAAGTTATACTTTTTTATACACTATACTCTTATATATTGTATATGTATTTCGTATTTACTCTTGCACATTATCTTGTATATGTATTTTTAATACTATTATATTTCGTATACTACATCTATTGTTTTGGTTGCATTTTATGTATATACTATATTTTTTTATACATATTACATACGTGTCCTTATTTCTAATATATATGTATCTTTACATTACCTCATGAATATACTTTAACACTATTATGTATGAATATTTTTGTATATTATGTATATATATATATATATATATATATATATCATGTACACTATTTACATATAAATATTTTCATGTATTGTATATATTTTAATTTTTTATATACATTATGTGCATTATTCATGTATGAACACTTTCGTGTATTACATATATGTATATATTTCTTATATTATGTATATTTTTCATATTATATATTTGCCATCTTTTACATAAATTTTAAAAAAAAATCTCACTATGTAAAGATTTTTAAATATTATATTATGTGTGTATATACATGATTTTATAAGTATATAATTCATTTATTTTGAAAACCTTATCCTGTATTATATAATATGTCATATGTCTAAAATTTTATTGTAATTCTTATAGTTCTAAATATTTTCCTATAATCGTATATTCTTATTCGTTAAGACCTAGTTAGATTTCAATTATTTTTATTTTGTTTTACCTTTTTTTAAATTTTTTAGCTTTTGAATGTTAATGTTATTACTCGTGTTTGATGATACGCTACCTAATCATTGTTATTACATGCATTATTAGATATTTATCGATCATTACGATTCATCGATGCCATCCACATTATTTCTTTGCTTCGTATTTTATAATTTCATGCTTGTATTTTAATAAAGTCATGTCTAGCCCCATTTTGTTAAAAATTTCCATTCAAAAGTCTTTGATATCTTAACTCGTGTTTGGGAATTTCAAGGAAATCGAGCCTTAACTTACTAGGTTTTGGTTTCCTTACTAAACCCGAACTATCGAGTATCACTTTCAAAAATCTAAACATATGAGTTTTCAAATGGAACTTATCCTCGGGGACTTAAAGTATTGCGTTCTAACTCACTGAACGTGGTATTCATTATCCCGAGATAAGATTTTAAAAATCAAAGTAATGTTTTATGTTTTGGAGCTTCGATAAATCGAGCCCTAACTTACTGGGTTACGGTTTTTCGTTCGACCCAAAATAATTGAATATTCCTTTTCAATTAAACTTATAAACATTTTAAGCGAAAAAGGACGAACTTTACCTTGAGAAATTGATATGTTGCACCCTAACTTACTGGATGCGACATTCTTATTTCTTTGGGATAAGTGAGTCTCGATTTTTACTTCGATCTATTCAAACGCTTTTCAAAACAAAAGGATCGTATTTTAAAATCTTTTCAACCGTTTGATAATAGGACATTAATTAATTAACCAGGTACCAATTTTGGGCGTATCGAGGGTGCTAATCCTTCCTCGTGCGTAACCGACTCCCGAGCCCATTCTTTGATTTTCGTAGACCAAAATTAATTGTTTTAATAACTCAAAATGTTTTATTAAAATAATTTAAGGTGATCCGATCACACCTCGAAAAAGGTCGGTGGCGACTCCATTTTCAAATTTTAAAGTCGATTCCATATCTTTCAAAAAATGGTTTCGACAGCTTGGCGACTCCGCTGGGGACCAAGTTTGCGAGTCAAGCCTCAAGTTGATTAACTTTTGTCTTTTTGTCGAAAATTGAAATTTTGATTTTGAAGTATGATCCCTCTTTTGTATTTCATCCAATTTGAAATTTGCAATCATTAGTTTGTCCATATTCCCTTTCTATGTTTTGATGTTTCTGTGTAATTGTGCATTGCATTGCATGACCGCCGGGTCACACCTTTTAAGTGGGAGCAAGAAACTACTCCTTCGTGAGGTTTTCACCTCCGTGTAGGATAGTAAAACGCTTCCGGAACACGTCCGTACCTATGTGCTTCGTGAGATTCTCATCTCCGTGCAGCCTTAGGGAAACGTGTTCCCCTGAACCGAACTCGATCTAAATGAGCCTATAATGGGTGAAGACCGAGGAATCTGCTGGTTCAGGTACCCTACTCTAGATCCAAGCCGCATGTAGAGGACCCTTAGGAGCCCACACGAGGTAGAACTACGCTCAACCCTAGTGGTTACCCTGATAGGTCCTTGATTGTTCTCTGCTTCTATGTATGCTTTGAATTTTATTATATATTGTACTGACGCTTTGTGTTTTACTCTCCACGTATTGCACTAACATTTTGTGTTTCTGCTTTCTACATATTGCATTGAAAAGGTGTCGATTTGGGTTCGATTGCTAAAATAGGGAGCTCGACCATGGAAAACGAACTTCTCGATAAGGTAAAAGGCAATGCGACAATCCAAAACTGGTCAGAAACAGCACAATTGGAAAAGGGGATAGCCTAGCTGCGGGATATGTATCGGAGTTATGGGATTATACCCGCATCATTGTTACGCAAAACAGTCTTCAGGAATTGAGAGAAATTTGGTGTCAGTGGGATGATGAAACCAAAGGGATGTTCTACCACAAGTATGGAGATTTGCCGTATCTGTTAGATGTTAAGGTGGACGAGAACTTGTTTCGGGCCCTCGCACAGTTTTGGAACCCAGCATATAGTTGCTTCACCTTCGGAGGAGTAGATTTGGTGCCTACCATAGAAGAGTATACTGCTCTACTGAATTGTCCGAGAGCGCAGGTTGACAAAATTTACTCAAGAGCCGCTTATGTCCCGGCCTTTTGGAAAAAGCTGATGAATATTATGGGAATGAGTGAGCAATGGATCACGGCTAAGATTAAGAAGAAAGGAGAATACAAGTGCATCCCATGGAAAAATCTAAGAGATCTAATTCTAGGTCACCCTGATACTACAAAGAGGGTTGATGTTTTCGCACTTAGCATTTATGGATTAATATTGTTCCCTAAGGCTTTGGGATATGTGGACGAGGCAGTCACCGACCTCTTCGATCGACTTGACAAGGGGATCACACCAGTGCCTGCAATCTTGGCAGAAACCTTCAGGTCATTAAGCGCATGCAGAAGAGCCGGAGAAGGCAGGTTCATTGGATGTGCACAACTGCTGTTAGTTTGGTTTCATGGCCATTTTTGGAAGGTGAGCAAGCCTTCTTATCAAGTCTTCTTGAATGATTATTCCCCGTTGAGAGAAATGGTCGCCACACCAAGAAGGGATGATGTGTCGGAGGAAAACTGGATTGCACTTCTCCAAAATCTGCAGGATGGGGACTTCGAATGGAGGGCTCCTTGGTTTGTACCCGGGAAAATTCTATACCGATGTGGGGATTTCGATTGGGTCCCATTGCTTGGAATTTGGGGAGCCACTGGCTACGCTCCCTTAACGGTATTAAGGCAGTATTGGTCAAAGCAGTTTATACCGACAACGTATGGGTTGGCAGAATGCGAATTCCCATATAAAGGGGAGAATTATAAGAAAAAGATCAAAGAGGCTTTTATGGCTTGGAATCAAACTCGCCGAATGAAAAATCAAAACGTGGGATCGGTGACTCCCGAGTATAAGAGCTGGTTTAACAGAAGAGTCAATGATAATGTCCCAAGACCAAATTTAGGAGATGTTAGACCGCTAGAAGAATATCTACAGGTAGTCCCCTCCGAACTAGAAATTATCAGACAAGACTTTGAAAAGCAAAGTTCAGAAATGGGAAAACAGATAAAACGGTTGGAGCAAGAAAAGATGTATCTGAGCATGGACGTCGACATCCAAAAAGCGGAAGCCGAAAGACTTAAAAAGGGAAAGAGCAAGGTAGAAGAAGACTTAGATAGCCTAAAGACTGATTATAAGAGAGTGTGTTCGTCTTTAAGGAAGGCTGGTCTAGGAAAAACCCCAGAAGAATGGAAGCAAGAAGTCCAGGGAGAAAGACTGAAGGCCGCGCATTGGGAAACAAGATACAAAGAGGCCCAAGCACGAAATGAAGCCTTAGAAAGAGGAGTGATAGAAAACCGGAAAGGGAAAGATGAATTAACAGCTAGAGTGGCGGAGCTAGAGGAATCCCTTCGACGACATCGGAATCGCAACTCTGTAATAGAGCTAAGAGCCAGCTTAGTTAAGATTGAAGAAATGAAGAAGAAAATCGAAGAATTGGAAATAACTTTGCAAAATTGTCAAAACCGTGTTAAGTTTTTGGAAGAAAACGAGGAACGATGGAAAGAGGAATGTTACTGCTCTCAAGACCAGATTCAAAGAAGAGACTACATCATGGAAGGAGCCATAACGCAAATTCGAGAGGTGGCTGAACACTTGCAGTCTTTGGCAGCACAAGCGGACATCCTTAGCGTGAAGTATGGGTCTAGAGAACAAGAGTTAGTTTCTTTGTTGGAAAGGATAAAGACTTTAGGCATAAAAGTAAAGCCGTATCTGTAATTTACTTTATGTAAAGAACTTTGTGTTCTAATAAAGTTTCCTATATGGAATTGAACTTGAATCGATACTTTTCTTGCATTCATGCATCTGCATTGCATCACATCATTATATGCATTAAATCTCGTAGAAAGACTCTAATAAAAGGAAATTATTTCAGAAGGTTAACCTGGAATCTACCAATAATCCACACACCCAGCACCGTTACGGCACTCGTCTTAAATCAAAAAGTATGGATCAAAGAATGGAGAGATTGGAGCAGCTCCAAAAGGAGATGCAGGACCAGATGCAAGAACAAATGGTTAAAATGCAACAAGATATGATGGATAGAATGTTGGAATCGCAAAAAAGCATGATGGATCAACTAACTCATCTATTGGCCAGAGGACTAGACAAAGGAAATGGACCAGCACCGAGCTCTGACACTACGGAGCCACAGCCTAGAGTCAATCCTGACCAGGATCCACTTTATCCTCCAGGATTTACCCCACCGTACGCCCACGCAACACAAAGGGGGCACATTCAAGGGGAACCCATAGTCTCAGAGCAGCGACCTATGCCAATGGCCCATCTGGGGTAAGGAATATTTGTGACAAACCCCGGAGCCACGTCTGCTAACCCTATAGTTCCTGATCTGGATGATCCGGCAGAAATTGCCCGGTTGAGAGTAGAGGATCATGAAGCTCAAGAAAAGTATAGAAGTCTAGAAGAAAGACTAAAAGCGATAGAGGGTACTGAGGCCTTCCCTATGCTAGGTGCTAAAGAGCTTAGTTTAGTGCCCGATCTAGTTCTACCGCCCAAGTTCAAAACACCTGATTTTGAGAAGTACGATGGGACAAGGTGCCCAAAGGCACACTTGGTCATGTTTTGCCGAAAGATGACAGGCTACGTGAATGAAGACAAGCTGCTTATACACTGTTTTCAAGATAGCCTGGCTGGATCGGCTCTTAGATGGTACAACCAGCTTAGCCGAGAGAGAATCCGGTCGTGGAAAGACCTGGCGTCCGCATTTTGTGAACAGTACAAGCACGTGTCTGACATGGTGCCCGATCGTATGACGTTGCAGATGATGGAGAAGAAGTCGTCGGAAACCTTTAGAGAGTACGCGCAAAGGTGGAGGGACGTCTCTGCCCAAGTAGAACCTCCGTTGACCAAAACTGAGATAACCGTCCTTTTCATCAATACCTTGAAAGCACCATTTTATGACAAATTGGTGGGAAGCGCTACAAAAGACTTTGCGGATATTGTCATATCCGGTGAACTTATCGAGAATGCTATCAAGAGCGGTAGAATGGAGGGGCAAGAAAGTTCGAGGAGGGCAGCACCCATAAAGAAGAAGGACCCAGAAACCCACATAGTGGGAACGGGGAGCCGTTACGCTCCCAGTCCATATCCAAACCAACCCCGACCACGAAGTTACCCACCCCCAAATTTCTATTATCCGCCTCAGACCCCTTATTACCAAGCACCACCTCCATACCCTTCTTACCCCGTTTATGCCACAAACAATCCAAGACCAATCGCCACGTTCCCACAAACCACGACGCCCGTTCAAAGCCAACCTAGGAACGAACCAAGACCAGTGAGACCTAATTCTGAAAGACAACAATTCACCCCTGTCCCTGTGCCGTATGGGGAGCTATACCAAAAACTCTTGGAAAAACAATTAATATCCCCACATTACATGGCACCATTGAAGCTTCCGTACCCAAAATGGTATGATCCTAACGCCAGCTGCGCTTATCATGCTGGGAATTAGGGTCATTCTACGGAAAACTGCCTCGCCTTCAAAAGAAGAGTTCAAGGACTTATTGATGCAGGTATCTTGAGATTTGACGATTCAGGCGGTACAACCAGGAACCCATTCCCAAATCACGCTGAAGGGAATGTGAGTGTAGTTGAAGAAGAAAACAAACGGCAGGTTAAGAAATGGGTCTCCGAAATAAAAGTACCTTTGCAGAAAATCTGGGAAATATTGGCCGAAAATGGGTTACTTTGTTGTCCTAGCAGGGTATTTGAAGAAAGTAGGCAAGGTCTTTGCAATTTCCATGGTACTCAAGAGCACGATATCCAGTCTTGCGAAGAATTTAGGGAAGTACTCCAAGACATGATGGATAGTAAAAGGATTGAGATCTTCCAAAAAAGGGAAGAGGCAGATGAAGGAGAAGTGTGCGCCTCCGACAATCAATCACCAGGTTGCCCTTACAGTGCCAATCGACCATTGGTAATCTATTATGATGCCAAGAAAGAAATGGTGAAACCAAAAATGATAATCGAGGTGCCATCTCCTTTCCTCTATAAGGATGATAAAGCCGTGCCGTGGAAATATGATATCAACATTGTCATGCCAGAAGGAGAGAAGGCGGGGGCCCCAACCAGAAGCATTGGAGAAGCAGGTCATTTTACCCGCAGTGGGAGATGCTATTCCAAGGAGGTAGAACCGACAGAGAATGTCAGCGACTCGAAGCAGAAAGGAAAAGCGCCAATGCATGAAATTGAAGATGAACTTGAAACTGCACCCAGACCAGGAATTAAGAAGGCCGTAGATGAAGAAGAGGCGCAAGAATTTCTAAAATTTATCAAGCACAGCGAGTACAACGTGGTAGAACAACTAAGCAAGCAGCCGGTAAAAATTTCGGTGCTGTCCCTACTACTAAATTCAGAGCCACACCGGAACACATTGTTAAAGGTATTAAACCAAGGTTACGTAGCAAACAACATATCCGTAGAAAAGCTTGACAAATGGGTAAACAATCTGAATGCGGTCAATTTCATATCCTTCAGTGATGATGAAATACCGCCCAATGGTAGGGGCTCGGTGAAAGCGCTGCATATTACAACCCGCTGCAAGGGTTACATCATACCTAATGTACTCATTGATAATGGATCAGCGCTCAATGTCATGCCATTGGCTACACTCTCCAGAATTCCAATGGACCTATCCTATCTAAGGCCCTGTCATTCCACGGTAAGGGCCTTTGATGGAACAAGGCGGGACATTATGGGAAAGATTGAGATCCCTCTGGAAGTGGGCCCTTACGTATACGACGTCGAGTTCCAGGTCATGGACATCACGCCATCATATAACTGCCTGTTGGGAAGACCTTGGATCCATTCCGTAGGAGCTGTCCCATCGTCACTCCACCAAAAAATTAAGCTTATCATGGATGGTTGTCTGGTTACAATTGAAGGCGAGGAAGACATCGTCGCATCCGTTTCTGCTGACATGCCTTATGTCGAAGTTAGCCAAGATGCATTAGAGTGCTCCTTTCGATCCCTAGAATTCGTCAATGCTACATTTGTCGCGGAGGGAAACAGGATCCCCGTACCCAAGTTATCAAGGAACACAAAGATGGGGATTAAATTGACTGTAGGGAAAAGAGCTCGAGCGAGGAAAGGACTAGGGAAACATCAGCAAGGGATAGTCAGGGCTCTGAAACCGATACCTCACAAGGCTCGGTACGGTCTAGGTTTTCAACCAAACGTACATCAACTAAGAAAACAATGGAAGAGAGACCAAGAAAGAAGGGTTGCAAGGACCTTGGGCCGAGAACTGGAATGGGAGCCCATAAAGTACCCTCCCTTGGCAAAAACGTTCACATCAGCGGGGATGATATACCCCGGGGAAGATAACTCTAGAAGTACGCTGGTATTAGTCGAAAGGGGTTTTCAAAATATCAGCATAAGTGCTATCGATGAAGGAGCTGATGCGAGTAAGGATGTTTCAAGGATACGCCCCTGTCCTCCCGGTTTTAAACTGAACAATTGGACTGCTGAGGATCTCCCTGTAGTTTTTAAGTTTCCCTTAGAGTAATGCTCGATGTTAACTCTTTTGTGACCCTAAATGTAATGGGATCTTGTTGTAAGAACTTGTAATTTGCTCTTTATCTTTCAAATGAATGACAATGAGGATGCATTTTGTCACGACCTTTTTGCATTCCTACCATTATTCTTCCATTTCATGACCTATTTTTTTTACATTTACTTCATACCATCCCATAGCATTTTGCTTATTGTTTCCAAATACTTCAATGCCCCTCTATAGTTTTCTTTTCATTTAATTTTCAGGTACTCGGATATCAACAACATGAACAAACCCGTTACGAGACTTGAAATTGATTTTGAGAGGGCTATTTGCTTAGGAGAATTCGAAGCTGAGGAAAACGCTGAAGACTATGTTTCGTCTCCTGATTTGCTAAGAATGGTAGAACAAGAGAGTAGGCAGATCCTACCCCATCAAGAATCCGTTGAAACAATAAACTTGGGAACCGAAGAAAAGAGGCAAGAGGTGAAGATTGGGGCCTCTATCTCAGAAAGCACCAGGTGTAATTTGGTTGTTTTGCTCCGTGAGTTTAAGGATGTATTTGCATGGTCATATCAAGACATGCCAGGATTGGAAGAAGATATAGTAGTTCATAAACTCCCACTAAAGCCAGAATGCAAACCCATTCAGCAAAAATTAAGACGGATGAGACCCGAAATGCTGCTGAAAATAAAAGAAGAGGTCAAAAAGCAATTCGACGCAGGTTTTTTGCAAGCTTCTAAATATCCCGAATGGGTGGCCAACATCGTCCCGATACCCAAAAAGGACGGTAAAGTACGAATGTGTGTGGATTATCGTGACCTAAATCGAGCAAGTCCAAAAGACAGTTTTCCCTTACCGCATATTGATACATTGGTGGATAACACGGCAAAGCATTCATTGTTTTCCTTCATGGACGGATTCTCGGGGTATAACCAGATCAAGATGGCTCCTGAAGATATGGAGAAAACCACCTTTACAACGATGTGGGGAACTTTCTGCTACAAGGTAATGCCATTCGGATTAAAGAACGCTGGGGCAACTTATCAGAGGGCCATGGTGACGTTGTTCCATGATATGATGCATAAAGAAATAGAGGTCTACGTCGACGACATGATTGCTAAGTCCCGAGGAGAAGAAAAGCATGTGGTAAACCTCAGAAAGTTATTCGAAAGACTGAGGAAGTTTCAGCTAAAGCTTAACCCAGCCAAGTGTACATTTGGAGTTACCTCGGGGAAGCTGCTAGGTTTTATTGTCAGTGAAAGGGGTATCGAGGTCGACCCAGACAAAATAAAAGCCATTCAAGAGTTACCATCTCCGCGCACACAAAAAGAAGTCAGAGGATTTTTGGGGAGGTTGAACTATATCGCCCGATTCATCGCTCAACTTACCAATCAATGCGACCCAATTTTTCGGCTTCTTCGAAAACACAACCCTGGAGAGTGGAACGAAGAGTGTCAGGTGGCCTTTGATAAAATAAAACAGTATTTGTCAAATCCTCCTGTACTAGTACCGCCAACCCCAGGAAGACCGCTGATTTTGTATTTGACTGTGTTCAAAAATTCAATGGGTTGTGTACTGGGCCAACACGACGAGTCGGGAAAGAAAGAAAAGGCAATTTACTACCTCAGCAAAAAGTTCACAGAATGTGAGGTGAAGTATGCGTCCAATGAAAAGTATTGTTGCGCTTTGGTTTGGACAGCTCGGAGACTCAGGCAATATATGCTATATCATACAACGTGGCTTATTTCAAAGCTGGATCCAATTAAGTACATGATGGAGTCACCCACACTCTCAGGAAGAATGGCACGATGGCAGGTCTTACTATCAGAATACGACATCACCTATGTGAGTCAAAAATCAATAAAAGGAAGTGCAATAGCTGACTTCTTAGCAGCTCGAACTACAGAAGAGTATGAATCTTTGAGATTTGATTTCCCAGATGAAGACTTAATGTGTATCACAGAAAAGGATTCCGAGTCATCGAAAGAGAGGTCATGGAAGATGAATTTTGACGGTGCGTCAAATGCTTTGGGGCATGGAATTGGAGCAATTCTGGTATCACCAAAAGGGAATCATTATCCGTTCATTGCGAGATTGGATTTCTTCTGCACCAATAACATAGCAGAATATGAAGCTTGCATCATGGGACTCCGGGCAGCTATTGAACGAAACATTGAAACTCTAGAAGTGTACGGAGACTCGGCTCTAGTAGTTTACCAAATCCGCGGAGATTGGGAAGTGAGGGATCCGAAATTGATTAGGTACAGCAACCTAGTGGTCGAATTGATTAAAGAGTTCAAAGAAGTAACTTTTAATTACCTCCCACGAGAAGAAAACCAATTGGCTGATGCCCTGGCCACTTTGGCTTCAATGTTCAAAGCAAGTAAAGAAGCAGAAATAATGCCCTTGAAAATGAGCATATATGAAACCCCTGCACACTGTTGCAGCATTGAGAAAGAGGCAGATGGATGACCTTGGTTCTACAATATCTTAGAATATCTCAAGAATCAGAAATATCCCGAGCAAGCAAATGAGAACGACAAAAGAACAATTAGAAGAATGTCAGCAGGATTTGTCCTTGACGGGGATATCTTGTACAAAAGAGGGAAAGATCAAGTGCTTCTGAGATGTGTGGATGCTGTTGAAGCCAAGAAAATACTCGAAGAAGTCCATGAAGGAATCTGTGCAACACATGCCAACGGTTTCACTATGGCCAAGAAGATCATGAGGCTCGGTTATTACTGGTCAACGATGGAAAGTGATTGTATCAGTTATGCGAGAAAATGCCACAAATGTCAAATTTACGGCGATAAGATCCATGTAGCTCTTTCACCACTTCATGTTATGACCTCTCCGTGGCCCTTCTCCATGTGGGGCATGGATGTTATAGGACCAATTTCTCCGAAAGCTTCTAATGGGCACCGATTCATTTTTGTGGTAATAGATTACTTCACAAAATGGATAGAGGCAGCTTCATTCGCTAATGTGACGAAAATGGCAGTTTGTAGGTTTTTAAAAAAAGAAATCATTTGTCGATATGGTCTGCCTGAGAGAATCATTTCAGATAATGCTTTGAATTTGAACAACAAAATGATGAAGGAAGTGTGTGAGCAATTCCAGATAAAGCATCATAATTCATCACCCTATCGCCCGAAAATGAATGGAGCTGTTGAAGCGGCCAACAAAAATATCAAGAAAATTATCGGGAAGATGACTGAAACATATAAAGACTGGCATGAAAAACTACCATTCGCTTTGTTTGCATATCGTACATCTGTGAGAACATCTACGGGGGCAACTCCTTTCTCCTTGGTCTACGGAATGGAGGCCGTGTTGCCCATTGAAGTTGAGATCCCCTCTTTACAAGTTCTAATGGAGTCAAAATTAGAGGAAGCAGAATGGGTTCGAGCTCGATACGACCAATTGAACCTTATTGAAGAAAAGCGCTTGAAGGCGATCTGCCATGGACAGATGTACCAAAAGAGAATGATTGCGGCTCATGATAAGAAAGGACGGCCAAGAGAGTTCCACGAAGGAGAACTTGTGTTGAGGAAGATCCTCCCAATCATAAAGGACTTGCGAGGGAAATGGGCGCCAAATTGGGAGGGGCCATACGTTGTAAAGAAAGCCTTCTCAGGCGGAGCTTTGATTCTCGCCGAGATGGATGGGAAAGAGTTACCGAACCCTGTAAACTCCGATGCCGTGAAGAAGTACTATGCTTAAAAAAAAGAAAAAAAGAAGAAGAAGATCAGGATGAAAACCCGAAAAGGGCGTCTTGATAAACCAAAAGATTAGGACGAAAACCCGAAAGGGCGCCCTAATGATGAAGATCCAGAGCCAAAAGGGGCAAGACCATTCGAACAGCAAGTTGGACAGCGGGACTACAGTATCCGAGGCACTTCCGAAAATATGAAGTCCTCTACGCAAAAGTCCACTCTCAGAGAAATTCTTGACTAGGAAACGTGGAAGAGTTCATGCGTTGAATATCCAGAACCTTTGTATTCACTAAAAGCAATTTCATTTTCTTGTCCCACGTCCCTTTTAACTTCTTTTCAGCCAATTACCTTCGTTGATACCTTTAAAACAAATAAATGTGGGGCATCTCTTCTGCACCTACTTTAACCGTTTTCATGCATCTCATTGTGTGGTTTATTTGAATGATAAATAGTGGAATAACACACTCTAAACAAAAGTAAATATCGAGTATTGCTCTAACGAGAACCTGGTAAGTACAAAAGTCTCCAAAGCAAGGACAAAGTTCGACAGGGACAAAAAGGGTGATATCTAAAGAGTATGGATCACTCGTAAAGTCCAAAGACAGGAACAAAGCCAAAAAAAAAAATAGTGGAGATGCGGGGGAAAGAATGCAGATCATCACAAAATTCATGACAAACGAATTCAAGGCATAGCATAATCATGTAGGCATAAAGATATTTAAAGACAAACGAATTCAAGGCATAGCATAATCATGTAGGCATAAAGATATTTAAAGACAAACACATGCATATCATGATAACATCATTCACGACATATTCAGGTGTTCCAGCAGAGCAAGAGGATGCGATGATAGTTGCATTGAATCAAAGAAAACACCAGAATTTCACCAGACGACATGTTTCGGTACTATGATTAAGTTTATGTTTCAAAAAAAATCAACTCATATTGCGAGAGGTGAGTTGAGCCTCAGGACACGCTGAGGTATTTTCAATTTCAATTTTTAATTTATGTTTAAAAAAAAAATCAACTCATATTGCAAGAGGTGAATTGAGCCTCAGGACACGCTGAGGTATTTTCAATTCCTGTTTTTCAAAAATCAACTCATATTGCTAGAAGTGAGTTGATCTTTTTCAATTTCTGCTTTTTAAATTTCTGTTCATTTAACTCATATTGCTAGAAGTGAGTTGGTCCTTTTCAATTTCTGCTTTTTAAATTTCTGTTCATTTAACTCATATTGCTAGAAGTGAGTTGGTCTTTTTCAATTTCTGCTTTTTAAATTTCTGTTCATTTAACTCATATTGCTAGAAGTGAGTTGATCTCTTTCAATTTCTGCTTTTTAAATTTCTGTTCATTTAACTTATATTGCTAGAAGTGAGTTGGTCTTTTTCAATTTCTGCTTTTTAAATATCTGTTCATTTAACTCATATTGCTAGAAGTGAGTTGGTCTTTTTCAATTTCTGCTTTTTAAATTTCTGTTCATTTAACTCATATTGCTAGAAGTGAGTTGATCTTCTTCAATTTCTACTTTTTAAATTTCTGTTCATTTAACTCATATTGCTAGAAGTGAGTTGATCTTTTTCAAATTCTACTTTTAATTTCTGTTCTTCAAAAAATACCAACTCATATTGCAAGAAGTGAGTTGAGTCTCAAGTTACACTGAGGTACTTTTGATTTATGATTAACCCATGTTGCGAGAGTTCGCAGGTTGGGCAGTTTTCGACGTTTGTTTTCAATAAAGAATAAAGACTGGAACCAATCGAAAAGACCAGATTTTGTCTCTCTGAAATTGCGGTGAAACGGATCGAAGACAAGGAGTATCACATTTCTGAAGCTACGGTAGAACACATTGACGTTATTTGAAGAAGGGGAATACGAAGAAGTGGAGATCCTACAAGACCATGCAAATTTGGCCCTTTTGAAGTCTTTGCTCTATTCCCGTTGCACGACAATGAGCAAAGAGGGGCAGCTGTACGGGCCTAAATTTGCCCGGGCCTAACCGGTGAATAACTTTGAAAACAAGTAAACCAAAATGTATTAAAAAACCACCAAAATTAAAAGTCCAAATGTCCAACTTAAAAGTCCAAAATTACCAAAAAAAATTTACCCAAAACAGACCCAAATATATCAACAATTCAAATGCCCAATTTCAGCCCAATACCCACTCACCCGTTACAGACCTTAGCCTAATACCCAGGCCCAAATTGCAACAGACCCAATACAAGCCCAAATAGCCTAAACCTACCCAGCCCATTTACATCAGGATCCAACTGACCCTACGGTCAGACTAGGGTTTCGGAAATTGGAACCCTAGTGCCGCCGCCACCCGCAAAGAACGCACTTAGGGACCTCAGAAGCAACCACCAGGGGTCGGCCATCCCTTCCGTCGTGTCAACACTGCCTGCAAGCAATAAATGAAACAAACGTCAGCAACCGAGGAAAACAGTAGAGCACAGTATAGCAAAGAAAAGCAAAGGCATAGGATTCGGCTATAAAGCCATCGAAAAACAGACGAGAAAAGGAGGATTTGGAAAAAGGAAAAAAAAAACATTGTAACCGGGTCTTTTTAAGCATTTGTAAACAAGAAACACAAAAAAAAAGGAGTGAATTAAAAAAAAAGAATCAGCATTCCAAGCCGAAATAAGAAGGTTGCTATTTTGATTTATTTTGATTTTTCTCTTCGCCTGTTATTTTTGAAATAATAATATTAGAATCGAGTTATTACCTTGGTTCGACACGAAGTGAAGGGTCTCCAGTGACCCTAAGTCATCATGAAACCCTAGGGTTCCGATGAGGGTAGGAGACACCGATTCGGTTCCCCCTTTGCTGTTGTTGTGTGCTTACCTGCGTTTAAGATATGTTTTAACTTAGTTTCAACAAATGAATAAAAGAAAAAGGATTTTGAAAACTAGAAACGTAGACTGAGGTCCACCGTAGGTGTTGAACCAGGCCGAATCGCGGTCGAAATCCCTTCCCTCTCTGTTTTTTCTTTGGTAAGAAAGAATGGCTGAAACGGTATCGTTTCTACGCCAAAGGCCTTGGCCACGTCCGTTTCTCACTACCGTAACCACTGTTCGCGATGGTGGTATGCCGACAGCGAAATGGGTTCCCTTTGAAACCCTAACGGCAGAGAAAGAGAGAAAAGGGGATGGGAAAGGGTTTCTGTTTCTTCTTTCTTTTCGGGGAAGGCTGAAGGAAATAAAAGATTTTTTTCTAAAGAGAAAGCATTAAAACGGCACCGTATTCCCTTATTTGACCCTGACCCGATTTCAACCTGATCCGGGTAACCCAGGATCCGCACACTCCCAAGTAATGGGATATTTGCGCGCTTGGTCCTTCTATTCCGGTTGCGCGCTTGATTGCCCCTTTTCCCTTTGTTTCTTTGTTTTAATTTCGGACCCCATATTCGTATATTGTTGCAATGTCGTCCGCGCTATAACATAACACTATGAACGTGTGTCTATTCACAGTTTTGGTCCCTATCCTCTCTTTGTGCGTTCGATTTGGTCCTTTTCTCATCTTATTGATTTCAGATTTGCTCTAAATTTTCGTTTTATATTTAATCTAGTCCCTTGTAGTTACTCTTTCTATTATTAGTATTATTATTATTTATTATTATCATTATTATGTTTTCTCTTTATTATTTTTACTAATATATATTGTATACATATTATATATTATTTTTAACCGTATCTTGCATATGTATATTATACTTATATATATATATATTTTTTCTATATTACATTTGCACTAATAGTTTTCAATGTTATAGTTGTATATATTTTATATTATTTCATATATGTATTTTTAATACTAACACATATTTTATATATCTCATCTATTTTAAAGTTATACTTTTTTATACACTATACTCTTATATATTGTATATGTATTTCGTATTTACTCTTGCACATTATCTTGTATATGTATTTTTAATACTATTATATTTCGTATACTACATCTATTGTTTTGGTTGCATTTTATGTATATACTATATTTTTTTATACATATTACATACGTGTCCTTATTTCTAATATATATGTATCTTTACATTACCTCATGAATATACTTTAACACTATTATGTATGAATATTTTTGTATATTATGTATATATATTTTGACTTATATATATATATATATATATATATCATGTACACTATTTACATATAAATATTTTCATGTATTGTATATATTTTAATTTTTTATATACATTATGCGCATTATTCATGTATGAACACTTTCGTGTATTACATATATGTATATATTTCTTATATTATGTATATTTTTCATATTATATATTTGCCATCTTTTACATAAATTTAAAAAAAAAAATCTCACTATGTAAAGATTTTTAAATATTATATTATGTGTGTATATACATGATTTTATAAGTATATAATTCATTTATTTTGAAAACCTTATCCTGTATTATATAATATGTCATATGTCTAAAATTTTATTGTAATTCTTATAGTTCTAAATATTTTCCTATAATCGTATATTCTTATTCGTTAAGACCTAGTTAGATTTCAATTATTTTTATTTTGTTTTACCTTTTTTTAAATTTTTTAGCTTTTGAATGTTAATGTTATTACTCGTGTTTGATGATACGCTACCTAATCATTGTTATTACATGCATTATTAGATATTTATCGATCATTACGATTCATCGATGCCATCCACATTATTTCTTTGCTTCGTATTTTATAATTTCATGCTTGTATTTTAATAAAGTCATGTCTAGCCCCATTTTGTTAAAAATTTCCATTCAAAAGTCTTTGATATCTTAACTCGTGTTTGGGAATTTCGAGGAAATCGAGCCTTAACTTACTAGGTTTCAGTTTCCTTACTAAACCCGAACTATCGAGTATCACTTTCAAAAATCTAAACATATGAGTTTTCAAATGGAACTTATCCTCGGGGACTTAAAGTATTGCATTCTAACTCACTGAACGTGGTATTCATTATCCCGAGATAAGATTTTAAAAATCAAAGTAATGTTTTATGTTTTGGAGCTTCGATAAATCGAGCCCTAACTTACTAGGTTACGGTTTTTCGTTCGACCCAAAATAATTGAATATTCCTTTTCAATTAAACTTATAAACATTTTAAGCGAAAAAGGACGAACTTTACCTTGAGAAATTGATATGTTGCACCCTAACTTACTGGATGCGACATTCTTATTTCTTTGGGATAAGTGAGTCCCGATTTTTACTTCGATCTATTCAAACGCTTTTCAAAACAAAAGGATCGTATTTTAAAATCTTTTCAACCGTTTGATAATAGGACATTAATTAATTAACCAGGTACCAATTTTGGGGGTATCGAGGGTGCTAATCCTTCCTCGTGCGTAACCGACTCCCGAGCCCATTCTTTGATTTTCGTAGACCAAAATTAATTGTTTTAATAACTCAAAATGTTTTATTAAAATAATTTAAGGTGATCCGATCACACCTCGAAAAAGGTCAGTGGCGACTCCATTTTCAAATTTTAAAGTCGATTCCATATCTTTCAAAAAATGGTTTCGACAGGTGCCTCTACATATCAATCTATGCCTTTGTATTGTTTTCATAATAACATAGGAAGAAAACCATTTCCTATACGTCTAGTGTTTGTTTATAGTTTTTTTTTTTCTTTTTATAGGGAAAAGAAAATTACAAAACATTTGTATTCCTAAGTCATCAGGTTTTGATTTTAAAAGAAATCTAATTAAGTTATTGTTGATCTAAGATTTAGTTGTGCTTGAGTTATTGAGCAACCCAAATTTTGTTAGCAAGAAAACTTCGGTGAGGAAAATCTCTAACACATAAACGAAACTCAAACAGAGAATGAAGAATAGAATAAGGCTCCAAGACATATATCAAGCCACTATCTTTAAGGTTCTATTCACCTTACCTATATTTGGTGTGCAAATGAGTTTCAAATAAATGAATATCAAGGATACAATGAAGTCCGATGACTATTTTTATTTTACAGTGACGAGAATAATTCACTAAGCACTGAGCAATGTATAACCAAAAACTCAATTTCTACAAAAAAATTTTTACAATAATACTTTATAGAATAATCTAATAATATTAGAAAATAGAGGAATGGTAGAATTTTTAAAATTTGTTGGTGTGATTTTTAAATGAAATCTCATTCTTATTTATAAGAATTTTCTTGTCTTTTCATAAAAAAAACTTTTGATTAAACATAATTATTTAAACAATAATGTTTGAACTTAATTTTTATGTATGTTTTATTTTAAATATTTATTTTTAATTTTTATAAGCATTAAAAAAATTAATTTGAACTTAAAAAACAAAATCTTGAGTTAAAAGTTAAAAGACACAACTTCAAGTTTAATTAAAAAAACTTAATTTAACTTAAACCAAAATTTGAACCTTGAGTTCGATCCAGTTCCAACTTCTTAGTTCTTGAACTCAATTACCCCTTATATGTACCATTAGGAATATAGTTTTGTCGTTGTTGCACTTCTTTCAAAAAAAAAAAAACGTTGCACTTTGTTGATATTTTGGTAACATCTGCTATATTATAGTTATTCAATGTACACAAATTCATCAAACAATATGTTGTGATGCATGCAGGATTTAGTAAACTTGAAGGAAATGACTCTCGATCATTCCAAAAACCTTCTAAAAATCCCAGACTTCTCAAGTGCCACAAATCTTGAAAACATGAACCTTGTAAACTGTACCAAGTTGCTTGAGCTTCCTTCATCCCTTCAACATCTTGAGAAGCTAACTCTTTTGAATTTGAAAATGTGTGAAAATCTTAGATTTCTTCCTAGCTTGTATAAAGCGACATCCCTCACCACCCTTATTTTGAGTGACTGCTCGATTCTCTTTAGCTTTCCAGAGGTTTCAACGAATATAAGAGAGCTACATTTAGAAGGAACAACAATTGAACAAGTACCTTCATTAATGAAGTCTCTTTCCCAACTCGTTTTACTGTCAATGGAAGATTGTATAAGGCTGAATAACTTTCCAACTGTAATTTGTAGTCCAAGATCCCAGCAAGTTTTTTCGCTCAATGGCAGCCCTAATATCACAACATTTCCGGAGATTTTAGGAAATATGTTGGTGCTTGTTTATGAAAACTAAGGAGAATTGAAGCAAAGAACGACTGCAAAGAGAATTTGAACAAGAATATGACTGAAAAATTGCTTGAATATTTCATTAAGATGATAAACATATATGTGTGATACAAGGCAGTCACCTAATGTGTTACTGCTCCCACTAATACTTGACTAAAACATAGCTTAAAATACATACAAATGAAGCTGACATATCAGCTATTACATCACATTGGAAATCATACAAAATCGACAACTAATCCTACTAAACTCAAAGTCAAATTACAAAACAACTAAACAAGTTACAAATGAACAAAATGCTGCTGCTGCACTTGGTTCAGCTTCAATGCTAGTATGCTGTTTCATTTCAGGCCAAAGTTCAACACTCCTCCTTGGTTTCTATGCAACAAACACCAATACTTCTCCTTAAAGTATCAAACCTTGTAGCACTGAGAGACTTGGTTAGGATATCAGCAAACTGATTTTTTGAGCTACAATGAATCAAATTCACTTCCCTTGATTGTTTAGCCTTTCGAGCAAAATGAAACTTAATCTTAAAATGTTGGTCTTGCCATGAAAAATAGGATTTTTGGCTATAGCAACTATTGACTAATTTTCAACTCTAATATCAATAGCTTTAACTTGGTTTTCATTCAAATCACATAAGAGCTTCCTAAGCCAAATGGCTTGATTAACAGTTACAGTAGCTGCAATGTAGTCTGCTTTAGTTGTTGATTGAGAAACAGTTTGTTGTTCTTTGAGCACCAACAAAAGACCCCTAAACCAAGAGTGAAAAAGTAGCCAGAAGTGCTCTTCATGTCATCAATGGATCCTGCCCAATCATTGTCAGAATACCTTATCAATTTGAGCTCTTTTGCTTTCTCAAACTTCACTCCATAATTCAAAGTCCCTTTCACATATCTGAGAACTCTTTTGGCTACTTTAAAGTGAATAACATCACAGCAATGCATGAATCTGGATAGGAGGCTAATAGCAAACATGATATGAGGCCTTGTAGCTGTTAAGTAGAGCAAACAACCTACCAAGCTTCAATATTCCTTCTCATCAACTCTTTCATGATTGCCACTACTAGTTAATTTTTCACCTTGAGCCATTAGTGTGCTAACAATTTTTGCAATTTGACATGCAAAATTTGTTTAGAATCTTCAAAGTAAAAGCCTGCTGACTTATGAAGATGGCGTTGTTTGATTGATTCACTTCCATGCCAAGAAAGTAAGTCATTTCTCCTAAGTTAGTCATCTCAGAAACTTCTTGTATCTGCATCTTAAATTCTTCAATTAGCTCCCCTTACTTCCAGTTACTAACAAGTTATCCACATAGAGTGACACAATTAGTAGGGTTTCATTCTCAAACTTTTTCACATAAAGAGTAGGCTCACTGATACTCTTCTCGAACCCAAACCTAGACAGGTATGCATCAACCATGTCATACCAGGCCCTTGGTGCCTGCTTTAGACCATACAAGGCATTTTTCAGGTTTTAGAGCTAGTCCTCTTCACCAGGAACCTAGAACCCATCTGGTTGTTCAATAAAGATCTCTTCCTTGAGGAAGCCATTCAAAAAAGCAGACTTGACATCCAGGTGATGCACTCTCCAACCCTTTTGAGTTGCTAAGGCAAACAAGAGCCCTATCATGTCCAGCCTTACAACAAGAGCAAAGGTCTTATTGAATTCGATCCCATACTGTTGGTTGTATCCCTTTACCACAAGTCTTGCCTTGTATTTTTTTAGAAAGCCATCAGTATTATACTTAACTCTGAACACCCACTTCACACCAATAACCCTCTTCTGGTTTAGTCTGTCAACTAATTCCTAAGTGTCATTCTTGTGTATCATCCCCATTTCAGCTTCCATGGCCCTTTTCCAACACTTTTCTCCGTCAATTCCCCGTTCTTTAGCGGCGTTTTTCAATAAACGCCGCTAATGCCCTGATTTTTAGTGGCATTTCCTAAAAAACGCCGCAATGCCCCGATTTTTAGCAGCGTTTTCTAAAAAATGCCGCTAATACCTCGATTTTTAGCGGCATAAATATCGCTAATACCCCGATTTTTAGTAGCGTTTTCTAAAAAACGCCGCTAATGCCCTGTTTTTAGCGGCCGCTAATGTATAATATTTACAGCGTTTTTTGTACAAACGCCATTAAAAACGCAGCTAAGAGTCTATTTTGGTGTAGTGCATCTTTGATAGATGTCAGTGATTGTTCATGTGCCTCTCACAAGTGCATCATCAAAATTATCATCAATTGGCTTTTCTTCATCAGCTGGTTGCAAGTCACTGTCTTGCTGACCTTGCTCACTCAAGCTTGCATCTGTACCCTTCTAATTCCAAACATTTTCCTCATTAAATTTTACATCCCTACTCATAATGATCTTTTTTGTCGAGGGATCAAAGATCCTATAGCTTTTATTTGTGCTACTGTAGCCAACAAAGATCTCTGGCACAAATCTTCTTTCAAGTTTGATTCTCTTTTCAGTTGGAATAAGAGTACAACAGACATAACCAAACACCTTTAAGTGTAAAGCTGTTGGCTTAAGTCTAAACCAAGCTTCAAAAGGAGTTTTTTCTTTGACAGCATTGGTTAGCAGTCTGTTAAGTAGGTACACTAAGGTGTTCATAGCCTCAACTTAAAATTTACTTTGCAATTTGCTTTCAAACAGTAGGCATCTAGCCATATTAAGCACTGTTCGATTCTTTCTTTCACAAACTCTATTTTGCTGAGGAGTATAGATGGTTGTCAACTGATGGTGAATTCCAGCCTGCTGACACAGCTTCTAAAACTTCTCTAACAAATATTCAGTTCCATTGTCCGATCTTAAGGCATTAATCTTGTAGCCTGATTGATTTTCAACTAAGGTTTTGAATTTGCAAAATGCTTCAAACACTTTAGACTTTTGTCTCAGAAAATAGATCCAGCGGAATCTAGTGAAATCATCTATGAATAGCACAAAATATTTACTGTCATTCAAAGAAGAAGTCTTCATTGGTTCACAAATGTCAGTATAGACCAATTAGAGCTTGTCTCGGGCTCTCCATTCCTTGTTAATTAGAAAAAGCCATCTCACTTGCTTTCTAAGCTGACAAATCTCACAAACTTTGTCATTGACTTCAACCTTGTACATGTCTTCAACCAAGTTCAATTTGTGCAGCAAACTAAGTGATCTATAATTGACATGGCCTAGCCTCTTGTGCTATAAACTAGCTTTATCAGCAAAACTAGTATAGGCCTTCATTTCTAACTTATTCATGTTCAACACAAAACATCTCTCAGTCATGGCTACTGTGACTAATTCTTGTCCAAGTGGATCTTAAATAATGCAAGACTTATTCTTGAATGTAAGTGAATACCCTTTTTCTATCAACTGACCAACACTAAATAGATTTTGATCTATATCAGGTACAAAAAGAACATTAGAAACTACTTTGTTACTTGAATGTGTGTTGATCACAAGATTGCCCCTGCCTCTGGCTTTAATAAGGTTTCCATTTCCAATCCTGACTTTGGAAGCAAAGCTTCTATCAAGATTCTTAAACAACTCTTCATCAGATGCTATATAATTAGTGCAGCCACTGCCTACTAACCAGTCCCTTCTGATTTTGCTTGAGGTTACATAACAGGATATAGAGAAAACATGCTCTTCCTGAGCCCGTATATCCTCAGTAGCTTAAGCTTGATTTTATTGTTGAGTTTGTGCCTTTCCTTTATTTTTGCAAACCTTCTCAATGTGACCAAACTGTTTGCAACTTCTACACTAAATATCAACCTTGTACCAGTAGTACTTTTCCAAATGTGTGGATATTTTCTAGTGAATGCATGGTAGAAATTTCTTCTTTCCTACATCTTTCTTTGGCTTCTCCCTTTTGTCAAGCTATGGTTTCTTCTCTTTATAGCTCAAACTTGAGCTTTCTTTAGCTTTTGCTTGGAAAGCTCCTTCTGGATGCTCTTCTAGCCTGTTGGCCCTTCTTTGCTCGAGTGCATATAGAAAGTTTATCAACTCAGAAAATGAGATGGTTGATAAGTCTCTCGAGTCCTCCAATGAGGAGATTTTTTACTCAAATTTTTTCGGGAAAGTTGTAATGACCTTATTAACAACTCAGCTCTCACTGAAATCATCTCCAAAGAGCCTAATGTTGTTGACTGTGGCCATTATCCTATCAGAACACTACTTGATGATCTTAGACTCTCTTATCTTTAACTTCTCAAAGTCCCTCCTGAGGTTGATCAGCTGTTGCTACCTTGTTTCGTCTTACCCCAAAAACTCTTCATTCAGCTTCTCCCAGGCTTGCTTTAGTGTGTCATAAGCCATTATCCGAGTAAAAATCACATCAAATACACCATTTTGCAAGAATGCCATTACCTTGTGCTTCTTGGCACATTCTTCACTATGTTTTCAGGTTTTTGTAATGGTGGGATTAACCCTCAATGGAGCTAGTTCTGTGTCATTCTCGACCACATTCCACAAGTCATGTGCTTGTAGGTAAGTTTTCATTTTTACTACCCAAATGTGACAATTCTGACCAGTAAAGACAGGTGGTGTTGGTGTAAAGCTCATATTGCCACAACAAAAAAACAACTCCAGTTTCTTTCTCTTTAAGGTTTCTTCACAAAGAAAGCTACCAATGACAGAGGCCTTCAAAGATGACAGTCTCTGATTACTATTTGTTGGTGTTTGTTTATGAAAACTAAGGAGAATTGAAGCAAAGAACGAATGCCAAGATAATTTGAACAAGAAGATGATTGAAAAATTGCTTGAATATTTCATTAAGATGATAAACATATATTTGTGATACAAGGCAACCACCTAATGTGTAACTATTCCCAATAATAACAATTGAAGCTGACATATCAGCTATTACATCACATTAGAAATCATACAAAATCAACAACTAATCCTACTAACTCAGAGTCATATTACAAAACAATTGAACAAGTTATAAATGAACAAAATGAACAAAATGCTGCGGCACTTGGTTTAGCTTCAATGCTGGTCTGCTGTTGCATTTCAGGCCAAAATTTAACAAAATATAACAGAGTTAAATTTAGGAACTGCAATTGAAGAAGTTCCTTTGTCGATCTAATGTTTCTCTAATCTTCATGTATTCAACCTAGGTTGTTGTAGGAGGTTTAAAAGTGTCTCCACAAGTATTCATAAATTGAAATCTATAAAGATATTCTATCTTGAAGATTACTCAAGACTAAAGATTTTTCTAGAAATCTTGAACACCATGGAAAGATTGAGATATCTTGAGTTAAGTGGAATGGCTCTTAAGGAGTTATCATATTTGTCGAAGCCATTTTTTTTAAAAAAGTGGTTGACTTTTATTTTGAAAATGAAAACAAACATAAGAGTCACCACCAATCCTTTTTGATGAGGTGTGATTGGCTCACCTCAAAAAGTGTTTGTTTTTAATAAGCAGTTTGATTATTAAAATAAAGATTTTGGCCCGTGAAATTCAAAAAAGTGGGTTCGGGAGTCAGTTACGTACGAGAAAGGATTAGCACCCCCGTAACGCCAAAATTGGTACCTAGCTGATTAATTAGTATCTTAGTGTCGAAGATTGAAAACTTTGAATAGATTTAAAATACGATCCCTTGTTAGAATATCGCTTAATTGAAATTTTTTTTTTAGAAAAGGGCGTATTTCACGTTAATCGAGAAAAAAATTATGTCTCGTAAGTTAAGACACGATATCTTAAATCCCGAATCGAGAATAAACACCAAAAGTTTTATTTATTTTGAAAGATAGTTGATTATCTCGGTTTTAGAAAGAAATCATATTCCGTAAGTTAGAGCATGATTTTTCTTAATTCCCAAGGATATTTAAAATTCACTTTTTAAAAAGTTCGTTTATTCAATTTTATCGAGAAAATCGAAACCCCGTAAGTTAGAGAATGACTTTACGAATCTCAAAATACGAAATATCGCTTATTTAAAAAACTTATGCGATTGTGTGAAAACGAACACAATGTTTGAAACACCGAGTTTTTAATTTATTCGAGATATGATAGAGATGAATGAATGTTTAAAAACGACCCATGGCATGATAAAATGATGACACTTGTAAGTTAAGCGATAAGAATATAACTAAGATAATAAATAAACAGTGGCTTTAATTAATTAAGTCTAATACTAATTAAGTAAAAAATAAAAATAAAATAATAATAATATTAAAATAAAATTAAAATTAAAAATGGTAGTAAGTAAATAAATACAATGTATATACATAAAGCTAAATTTAAATATTTTGACAGTAAAGGAATGAAAAATAAACAAACAAGTATAAACAAATATGAAATTTAAGCAAAAAAATGATAAACATATCATAATAATAATAATAATAATAATAATAATAATAATAATAATAATAAATTTAATTAATTTAATAATAAAATAGCTGAAATAACCAAAACAGGACTAATTTGAACTTAAAATAGAAATTCGGGGCAAATTCGAAATAAATAAAAAAAGAAAATGACCACATTGAACGCGCGAATAATAAGGAGGGACCAAAAGGGAAATTTTTCCTTCTCCTCCAAAACGCACAGCATCAAGAGGGACCAAATTGAAAGTCAAAGTGGATTATAGGGCAAAATTAAAAAAAATAAACTTAATTGCAAAACCATAAAAAAGTGGAAGGGCTAAAAGTGCAATAAGCCCATTCATAAAAAAACATGCGGATCCTAGCTTGGAGCGGGTTGGGCAACTGGGTCGGAGGGCTAAACTGCGCCGTTTTGGGTGTATGATACTTGCCCCAAAACCACGCCGTACCATGGGCCTATAAAAGTGAATTTTTTTTTCGAAAACATTCATTTGCTTCTTTTTTAAAAAACTTTAAAAAAAACTCTCTTTTTCTCTCAACCCTCTCAGCCTCTCCCCTTCGGGCCTAGCTCCAGTCATCGGATCACCGTGTCGGCCGCGGGCCACCAACGGCCATGCTGCCACCTGGGGTGGTTGGAAATCACCAAAAAGGAACCTTTTTTTACTAATTCGACCCTCCTGAGCCCAAATTTGAGCCCAAAAATCCCAAAAATCCTCACTAAAAGACCCGAAAGCTTAAAACCCTTCGATTTTCGATCACTTTTCATCGGAAGTGGCTACCTCAGTTTTCCCGGTGATGGAGCGCAAAGGTTTGTTTCTCTAAGCCTTTCCTTTGTCCTTTTTTTTTTTTTTGCTTTCTATTTATAAAATATATCTACTCGAAAATAAAACAAAAAAAGAATCACCTTTAGAAAATTTCTATTATGTTTATTTGATTGATCTTTTTTTGCATTTGAATCTCTCTGTTTTGTATTCAAAAAATCCAGAGCCATTGCAATATTCTTGCTTGGCTTTTTATAGCCATTTTTACACGATTTTTTCTTTATTTCTTGTGTTTACTGTCTTTTCTCATTGATGCTTTGCAGGTGGCGGTGCAAGTGGAGAAGTGATGGTGGCGCAGGCTAGGGCGGCGTGGCATAGCAGTGCAAGAGGGGGCTAGTTAGAAGACTGATGTGGCGCTGAAGGCTAGCTAGGGTTTCTGAAGCTGAAACCCTAGTTTGACTATTAGGTCAGTTGGGTTTGGTTTGTAATTGGGCTTCGTTTTGGGTTTTAATGTTTTGGGTCTGTAAATGGATGGACTGTTAATTGTTTTGGGCCTAGGCAAAATTTGGGTCTTACAATCCTCAATGGAGAATCGTATTGGTCATGTGAAATTGAGATTGAACAATTGTGAAAACCTTGTTTGCCTCCTTGACAACTTTTGTAACACCCTCTAACCCCACACCGTCGCCGGAACAGGGTTACAAGGCATTACCAGACTTATACACTAACGTACGAGTAAAAACGAGACATAAATTTGAGTTTCTATCTAGAATCATCTAATTTCCATCAAATAATTCTTAATGTAGGCCTACGGGGCTCAAAATAGGTTTAGAAAATGATTTGGAATGAAACTGAGAACTTAAAATTTTTTTCTTGGAAAACAGGGGCACATGGCCGTGTGGCTTGGGGCATGCCCGTGTGGACAGCCCGTGTGGATCACATGGCTGTGGGGCCAGGCCGTGGGTAGTTCTAACTTGCCACACACGGCCGTATGACTAGCCCGTGGGAGAATCTGACTTCCCCCACAAGGCCTGGGCACACGCCCATGTGTTTTGGCCGTGTGAAAACTGCATGTTTCACCATTTTAAAGCTATTTTTACCCACTAAACATACCAAATACATGCCCAACTCATTGACTTATAAATAACAATCAAATACCATTCAATTCAATTTCAAACTTAGCAAAAACTCATTCATTCACTCATAAAACTTCTTAAGGTTTATAAACCATATTTACATTCAAAGTATTTAACATTTACAAGTAACAAATACTAAACCTAGTACATGCCACATTACCAAAAGATAGTTACATCACCACAAATTTGAGCTGAGATCGAGATTGACTTGGATGCTTGACGGAACCTCAACTTTACCTAACCTGCGCACGGAAAACAACCGTACGCTGAGTATTGGAAATACTCAGTGGTATTAACATAATTCAAATTATAACAACAACATCATTATACCATGTCATATACAAAACATACACATAGTTATATACCCAACTACCATATTTCCATATTTGGTTCACCATTCCTTCAATCACATACAAATACTCAACTCACATTTCAAATTGAACAATTCATGAACCTTTAGTCCACCTTCCATTCACACATATACATATTCAATAATAAACCTTCAAGAACTTTAGTTCATGTATTCAATTTCATAGCACAATTCCATTTCTCATTTCATATCACATTATCATTTCCACTCTTCATTCAATGGTTCAAATGAACAATTTCGATTGATTTTATCATTTTACTTAATTACCCCTATTAACATGACTCGGACTTTGGCGGATACACGGATCCAACCAAACACACCATATTGGCACCCAGTGCCTTATCGGATAGTTCGAAGCAAATTTGACACCCAGTGTCTCATCGGCCTAGCATAAGTAAAGTGGTACCCAGTACCTCATCGAATCTATCTGAAGCAATATGACACTCCAAGTGTCTCATCGACTCGAGGTCGAAGTAACCCTGAATACTTCCAATCCTATGGCATGCCAACTATATCCACTAAGCCCGACTAGTTAATAGGGTATTGGAAACACATATCAATTTCAATCACATTAATAACTCAAATTCATTTGCATACTAACATTGCCCAATTCAATCATATAATTCAATCTCACACACATATATATGTATTCATCAACCATATCCAATCACATTCAAATTATATATCACTACTTATTTCAATTCCAATTCTATGGACATATATTAAATAAATTAAACACATAATAGTAAATAACTTGAATTATGATAATACAAACCGATAATTTTCCCGAGCTACTCCTCGACCACTTTTTCTTTTCCCTTCATATTCGATGTCTCGGTTTCCTTGTTTGCTACGAAAATTAACATAATTACAATTAATTAATTACACACACATTTTATATAAAATAGTAATTTTCCATACAACTTTTACCTAAATACCAAATTTGTCCTAAACATTATCATCTTCTTCCTTTTAACAATTCATATCATTTCCTTATTCAATTTCCATCAAGACTTCAATATAACTATCAAGTTTTCATCATTTTTCCATAATTTTCAATTTCTTTCGATTTAGCCCCTAAAACATAAAACTTATAGCCTAGTTTACAATTAAGTCCTTAAATCAATTCAAATCAATAATTTTATCAAATTAATCCCTAATTTCATCATTTGTTCAACATATACCCTATTCAAAAGTCTATCATCTTTCAATATTTCCACAAAAACTCAAAAGTATTCAACTCTAAAGCTTCAAAAACATCAAAATCACAAGAAAAGGGCTTAATTAAACTTACCAAATTAACTTGAAGCTTCAAAACCTTAAATTTTTCTTTTTCTTTCTTTCTTTCTTTTCTTTCCCTTTCTCACGTTTTCTTCTCTGATTCTTTTCTATGTTCTTTTTCTTTTATTTCTTTTATTTACTTTACTTATTTAATTATTATAAATATCTATTTAATAACTAATTATATACACACATTTGTATACATAATTATTATGACACTTGTACAAATCCACACCATACATTTGTCCTTATCACAACAATTTAATAAAATATAATATTACATAATTATTAATAATTATTATTTTACTTAATTAATAAGTAAATACACACACATAATACAATTGTACCAATAATATAAATACACATGTATTTATCCATCATTCACACATGTCACTTACTTTGGTTTAATTACTAATTTAATCCCTTAATATTTTTCTATTCAATTTAGTCTTTTCTACTAATTATTTCTAATTGAATTAAATTCTCTTAATCAAAATCTAATTCAATTTATAACTAACCTCATAAATATTTTTAATAAATATTTACGGACTTATTTTCTTAAGACGGAGGCCCTAAGACTCGTCTTTCCGGTGCCCAGGAATTTTGGGTCGTTACAACTTTTATAAATTGAAATCTCTTCAGTTTCTTTATCTCTATGGATGTTACAAATCTAGTCACATGGCCTGATAACTTGTTTTCTGCTATTGGAGGAGCTTCTTTAACAGAGATGCAAAGAGATCTCCATGGGTTATTCTCATTAGAAAATTTAGATTTAACTGGAAGCAATCTTGAGAAATTACCGACAAGCATTAAACAACTTCCTAGGTTGAAGCAGTTAATCTTGAGGATATGCAAGAGACTAAAATCATTACCTGAGCTTCCACCAAGCCTGAAACATTTAGATGCACATGACTGCACTTCACTAGAGGAAGTCTCGAGCATTAAAAAGCTTTTTGAGCAAGCAGTGTGTTACAGGCCAATTTAGGCCAACTTACAAACCATCGGGCCACATTCATTTAAATTACACCAAGCCCAAGTACCTACCTCACCTATAACCCAATCGGACCAGCCCAATTACAGAAACTGACCCCTACCCATTACAACCAAACCCGATTACAGCCCAAAACCCCAAACAGACCCTAACTAAACCTAAACTAGAAACCCTAACCCGATCCAGTTACTACCCACTTGCACTGCTGCCACTGCCCTCTGTTGCACCGCCCCGGTCACGTCGTTCTGCTCTCAGCACTGCCCAAATCCCTGCAAAGAATTAAAGCGAGACAGGACAGAAAGTAGAAAACAGAAAAGCAATTTGTAAAAGTAGAGGCTATATAAGCCGATTAAGAACAGATTGTAAGGGGTCGATTTTCCAGATCCAAAAAAAAAGAGGAAATAAACTCAAAACAGAAAATAAAAACTCCAGAATATTCAAAAGCAAAATAGCAGTGTTTAGCAATAACAGCGAAGGGAACACCCCCGAATCAAGACATACCAGAGCAGAATCAATAGCAAGGTGATTCATTTTACAGTTTTATATATATTTTCACGCATGTATTTTGAAAATAACAAAAGTAATAATAAGATATAAAAAATAAAAGAAAAAATATGAAATTTACCTTTTTCCGGCCACCGTTCCGGTGGCCGGAACATCGGCAGACGGCGGCGCGCACGGTGGTCCGATCACCGGTCGGTGACCGGCCGGTGACCGGACGTTGACCGGTCCGGCGACCGGAGCCCGGAGACCCCCTTCCTTTTCCTTCCCTCTCCCTCTCTTCTCTCCCCTCTCCTCTCTTCCCCTTTTCTTTTTTTTTTTTCCCTCTCCGGGTAACAAATGACCAAAAAAACAAAAAAAACACCCCTTTTATAGCAACCGACCTAGGTCGGGTCGACCCGATCCGACCCACCTCAGATCCGCATGTTCTTACGTCATAGGGGATATTTATGCGATCAGTCCTTCCGCCTTTAGGGGCTGTGTAATCAGGTCCTATCATCTTTGCAATTCAGCCCTGGAAGTTGTCCCGTGTTTCAATTTGGTCCCTAATGCCACTGTGCGTTCTGGGACTTTGGGAAAATTTCTGTTTTGGTCCCCTTAGGTTTTACCCGCGTTTAAATAGGTCCTATTTACATACTTATGTTTTAAAATCTGGCCCGGATATCTGCTTCCGTTTTCAATTTAGTCCCTTTTACTTTATTTCATTATTTCATTTTAATATTACCCCATTTATTATTATTTATTATATTATTATTATATATTATAATTATTATTATTACTATTTTATAATTGTTATCTATTGTCTTTTTGAAAAATGTTGTTATTTTGTTTTGTTATTATTTATTATATTATGTATTATTATGTAATAGTATGTATTATTATTATTATTATTATTATTATTTTATTATCATTAGTATTAGTATTATTATGTTTGTGCACATACGTGTATTATAATATTCTACATAGTATTATTTGATTTGTTTTAAAGTTTTATTTGTTTTGTGTTATATTATAGTATTATGTGTTATTTACTATTATTTTTTTCGATTTTATTACTATTATACTTTATTTTCATTATTATATTATATTCGTCTTTTATATTTTATTATATCGCTATTATTATTATTATTATTATTATTATTGTTATTATTATACCTATTATTTATTAACATTTACTATTGTTAGTGTTAGCATTTTTACTTAATACGTATATATGTATCATTATGTTTTTTTCTTTTAATACTATATTTTCAAATACTATCATATCTATATGTAGCGACGTAAAAATTTGCTTCAAGTCGCTAATTGTGGCGATCTATGAGAGATTTTGAAAAATCAAATTTTAGTTTTAAAAAAAGGGAGTCGCCACCGATCTTTTCTCTAGGTGCGATCGGACACCTAATAAATCTTTGTTTTAAAGAAAGAAAAAAACGGGCTTAGGTCTACGTTTAAAATCCAGAGAAAAAAATAGGGTTCGGGAGTCGGTTACGCGCGGGGAAGGTATTAGCACCCCCGCGACGCCCAAAAATTGGTATCTTAATAAACACGTGTTGTCTTGATTTTCAAAAATGCGAAGTTCAACTTAAATTTAATTGTGATCCAATCAAAGTACGAGCGTTTATGTTTTTCTTTTGAAAAGGGTATCCCGCTTTTAACACGAGCCATTCGTGATTCACCCAACATAGCGATGAAATCACCGACTTAATGTTAAAATCGGCACATTGCCTTGTTTATTGAAATTAATTAAAACATGACAAATATTAACATAGTATTTAGAAGAAAACAATAACGGTATTTACAAGAAAATAAAGGCAGGCGATATATTAATGATAAAATGAGAATGGTCATAGTAAATGATAATAATGATATCGAGATGATGTGTTAATAATCTAATAAGAATAATATATTAATAACGAAAATTATAATAGATATATGAAAATAATATTAAATATAAAAACGGACATATATACAGACATATAATAACAAACAAGACGAGAACATATATTCAAATACCAATAATGCTATATGTTTATATATATACGTTAAATATAATAATGCGAATGAAAATTTTATAAAATGATATTAAAAACGTGGTACACATATAAACACAATACATACATAATAATGCAAAAAGAGGAACGGATATATAAGTATACATAATATAGTATATAATACATGTACTGTTAGGATGAAAAATGCATATAGAATATGTAATGGAATATGGCATATATATACAAAATACAACTTTAAAATAGGTGTATTATACAAAATATGATAGTATTGAAGATATAAAATATTATAAAAGAATGTATATATGTAATACACTAAAATTTTTATGCACAAACTAATATTAAAGTAAACACATGAGATAGTATAAAAATGAATGCAACTATTAAAATGAAAAATACATATATAATATGTATATACGAGAATGTAATGTATACATAATAGACAAAATATAACCTTAAAATATATAGATAAAATATGCAAAACATAATTGATAATGTTGAAAATAATAATAATATAACAGAATATGTATATACATAGTGATAACATAGAAATATCAATAAGAATAACAAATATAACATTATATAACAGTAAGAAATATAATACCAACGATAGTATAATTATAATATGGTAATAATAATAATAATAATAATAATAATAATAACAAGACTGTATTGAAAACAGGACAGAAAGTTGGAGCCGAAATTAAAACAAACAAAGGTGAAAAAGGATGGACTTGAACGCGCACGAATAAAGGAAGGACTAAAACAGGCAATATCCCTTTTCCCCAAAACGCACGTTTAAACGGGGACCTAGATGAAACAGGGTTAAAATTAAAAGGCGCAATCAAAAGGGAAAGAAAATAGCGAAAGGGACCAAATCAGAACCTCCCAGAACACGGGAGGATTGCGCGCGCAATAAACCCAATGATAGCAGAACACGCGGATCCCAGGGACCTTGGGTCGGGTCAAAAACGGGTTATAAGCACCATACGGTGCCGTTTTGATGCCTAGGGAGCTGGTCTGGAACGACGTCGTTCCCGTTGGGTATTTAACCCTCGTTTTCTGCCGAAACAGGGTCTTTCGGGCATTACCAGAACCCTAGCCCCCTTTCCTTTCGTTTCGCTGCCGTGCTAGGGCTTGAGAACCCATCCTCGCACCGTGCCGCCTCCATTTGCTGTGCTAGGGGGTTTGAAAGCCCATCATTGCACCAACCGGCCTCCTTTGAGGACCGGATTTGTGGCGTTGAGAGGCTAAAGGCAAAGGCTACCTTTTCTCCTTTCGCGCGGCTGCAACGACGGAGGGAACTCCGCGACCGCGTCACGGTATTGACTCGCGGTAAGCCTTTCTCCTCCTTTAACTACCTTTTGATTTATTCTTAAACTTTGAAATCCGAATCTAAAAATCGAAACTACAAATTAAAACCAAAAAAATGAGGAAAACGCAACCTTTGAGTCACTTATTGCTATCTGTTTCTTTTCAGATCGTTTTTCTTCTTTTTATTTCTCAAGTATTTTTTGTACATCCTCTCCCTTTTACATTTTTTTGTTTCGGCTTTATATCCGACAGAATCGAAAGAAAATCACTTGGTTTCTATTTTATCACTGTTTTCTCTGCTTGTTGATGTCGTTTCTGTCTGCTCACTGTTTGTTGTGTTTGTCACGTTTGCAGGTCCTCAGAGAGGTGACGGGAGCAGGTGACTAGGTGAGCGGCGCCGGGCCAGGAGAGGCTGCTAGGGTTTCAATTTCTGAAACCCTAGTTTGACCCTAGGGGTTGTTAGGGTTTGGGCCGATTGGGCCACCGAGTTTAGTGTCTTGGGTAGGTTAAGTGGGCTGTCTGGGTTTGTAGTGGGTTGGGTTAGGTTTTAGGTTACTTGGGTTGTAATAAATGGGCTCCGGGTATGGGCTTTTGGCATTTGGGTCAGTGCTGCTGTGGGTTTAATCTTGTTGGGTTGTAAATGGACTGATGAAGGACTTTGTTTATTTTGATTGGTTTTTTGGTTTTATTATTTTGTTTACTTTTTTGTTTAATCGGACCCGGGCACAATTTGGGTATTACACTATATATGTTTTTTTATACTATATTATACGTATACATGTGGATATTACATTTTAAATATTATATATGTCTTTTGATACTATACTATATGTTTCATTATCTCATATATATTCTAGCTAAACAATGTAATATGTGTATTCTTAACATTATACAAGATATATTTTCATACTATATATACTCCGTAATACTATTATCATGTACATACCTTTCTTAAATCTAGCATTATACGCTTTATATATGTTTGCTATTGTTTTATACTTTGCATTACTACTATTATCACACCAAATATATTATTATAGCTATTATTATCATGTATGCATCGTTAATATTCGATATGTTTTGTCACGTATATTCTTTACCTTTATTGTTATTTGCTTCTAAATTTAGCACACTAAATTCGCGTTTTTATCTCTTCATCGTAATTACTCATCCATAATCTTTTCATGTTTTGCAAATAAGGCAATATGCCAATTTTAACATTATGCCAGTGATTTCATTGCTATTGTTGGGTGAATCACGATTGGCTCGTGTTAAAAGCGGGATATCCTTTTCAAAGAAAACATTAAAATGCTCGTATCTTGATCGGATCACAACTAAATTTTAAATTGAACTTGTAATTTTGAAAATTAAGACAACGTACATTTGAAAGATACCAATTTTGGGCGTCGCGGGGGTGCTAATACCTTCCCCGCGCGTAACTGACTCCCGAACCCTATTCTTCTCTGAATTTTAACGCGGACCTAAACTTGGCCTTTTTATCCGAAATTTGATGTTTTATCAGGTGTCCGATCGCACCTAGAAGAAAAGATCGGTGGCGACTCCTTTGCTTTAACAAAAATCAAAACTCGTTTTCAAGATTTAAGATCGCCACAATTAGCGACCTAAGCTAAAATTTTTCGTCGCTACAGCTGGCGACTCCACTGGGGACCAGCTTTCGAGAGTCGAATCAAATCAAATGCGTTGCCAAAATTTTCGAAATGCCTTTTTCAAATTAATATTTAGTTGTGATCCTCGAAATTTTGCAAAAATCACGTACTCGCATCTCGTTGTGAATATTTTCTAACTTGTTCTGTTTACTTGTTTTGAAGCTCTAAATTTCTAAGCTTCGGTTCTCTAAGTCTAGTTTTTTAAAATAAAACGAAAGGTTTGTGAGTTTCTCCCCACACACCGTGCACTTGTATTTAGCATGACATGAGCGCCATACCCGGGCTCCGTCCCTTTTAAGTGAAAGTAAACGCTACGCCTTCGTGAGTTAACTCGTCCCTCCGTACAGGCTAGTGAATACTTTCGGGTTACATATGACTTATGCTTTCGTGAGATAACTCGTCCCTCCGCATAGGCATAAGTAAATGTAATCCCCCGAATTGATCTCGTAAGCCTATGATGGGCCATGACCGAGGTTCTGTACTAATCTTAGTAGATGACAGTACAGACAATTCGGGTACCTTTCTAGAACCTAAAACCGCATGTAATGAACTGTATGAGCCATCCAGCTAGAGCCATGCCGAACCTCTGTCCGTTTAGTAGATACCAAAATAGGCACACGGGAGAAACGCCTCTTACCTTTTGTACTTTCGCTTTGTATATAAGGGGTAGGATTTATCCGGTAAAATGAATCGGGTAGCTTGAATGCTTTAATTTATTTTTGCTTATATTTGATCACTAACCGTGTTTGATTGTCTTTGTTTTATTCCTCATCATACATCATAGGCATCATAGTAGGACGGTGTTGACTAAAGATTAGTTGCCAAAAACGGGTTTCAAATGGAAGAGTCAATTGTACAAACGACCGAGACAAACACCGTGGTTCGGGACTGGTCTTTGAGGACTCAAAGAGAAAAGGGAGACAGCCTGGTAGAAGGATGCATTGTCAATCTACCCGAGCGGGTAACTGTGAATGTCCGTCAAAACAATCTTGAGGACTTGGTTTGGATCTGGAATCAATGGGATTCAGATACTCGAGGTATTTTCACCGAAAGGTACGGGGACATAGCCCATCTGATTACTGTCAAAGTAGACGAAGGATTGATTCAAGCTATGATCGGATTTTGGGACCTGTGTTACCAGTGTTTCACATTCAACCAAGAAGATATGACCCCTACGATAGAGAAGTATGCTGCTCTGCTGCGTGTCGAAAACATGCAAACCTACAAAATATATGTCAAAGAGCCCAAGCCAATGACATTCAGGAAAAAGTTAGTAAGGCTGACGGATATGACCGATGCATGGGCCGAGAAGCAAATAAAGAAGAAGAATGAAATCAGCTGTGTCCCATGGTTTTCACTACAAGATCTGGCTTTAAATCATCCTGACATGCTGAAACGGATAAATTTGTTTGCTTTGGCTATCTATGGTTTGGTTGTCTTTCCGAAGATTCTCGGGCATATAGAAGTAGCGGTAATGGATTTCTTTGAAAAGTTAAAGCAATGTATCAATCCCGCCCCAACCATCCTAGCAGAGACGTTCAGATCTTTGAGCAGTTGCAGGAAAAGAGGGGAAGGACGATTCATCGGATGCGCGCAGCTACTCAACGTTTGGATTTTGAGTCACTTTTGGAAGGTAGAGCGCACACCGTTCTACATGTTTTCGAAGACATTTGCTCCGTTGGAAGCTCACCTTAAGAAAGAGTGGCCGAAGGAGGTTACTGAGCAGCATTGGGTCTCAGTGTTTCAGAACTTGCGTGCCGAGGACATAGTATGGAGAGCGCCGTGGATACGCCCTTCGCTTTTGTTATACAAAGTCGGAAACCAAGACTGGGTACCACTACTTGGATTGTGGGGAGGGATTGGTTACGCTCCTCTTTTGGTCCAAAGACAGTTCTCTTCACGACAGTTTATACCCGCCACCAGTGGTCTAGCTCAATCAGAGTTTGTTTTTGCGGGCGAAGGTTATATGAAGAAAGTCCGAGACACTGCAAAAGCTTGGAAAAGAATTCATCTGATGGAGTTGGCTTTATATGCTGACACTATCACCCAGGACTACGATGCATGGAGAAAGCAACGGGTAAATAGTTTGCAAGTCTCATCGGCAGATTACGCCTTTCTGAATCCTTTTTCGAAAGAAATTCCATCCGAGCTAGAGACGGCGAGACAAGAATTCGAACGTGAAAAGACAAAAATGTTACGAGACCTTAGTGCCCTTCAAGAAGAAAACTATCAGCTGAAGATCGATGTTCAAATTGAAAGATCCAGGGCCGAGAAGGTGCAAAAAGAAGCCGAGGTCGTAAGAAACGACTTAAGAGATCTTCATCTAGAAAATAAAAAGTTAAGAGGCACCATAAAGAACAGCGGGCTGGGCAAGTCGTCAGCGGAATGGAAAGAGGAATTGAGTAATGTCAAAGGTGGGATGGAATTTTGGAAAGGAAAAGTAAAGAAAGAAGAAGGAAAGGCTGCACGGGCTGTAATAGAGTTAAGAAAGAAGTCTGCTGAGTATGAAGCTACATCTGTTGAACTGATGACTAGTCGAGCTAAGCGTCAAGAATTGAAAGAGATGATACGGGATTTAGAAGACACACTACAAGCTCGACAACAACAACTAGATACTCTCTTGGAAGCTTTGGAAGAAAAGAAAGGTCAGTATGATCGAGATGCCCGCGCTTACGAAAGAGCCCTCTGCGAAAAGGATGAGAATCTCAAATACTTGATCAATGAGATTCGCGCGGCAGCCATGCGCATAGTACAAATAGCGGATGAAGCCGAGAGTCTTAGTTGCCAGTTCCCGCCTAGACAGAGATCGAGCATATCAGAATTCTTGGAACGGGTGAAGAATTACGGCAATGTAGCAAGAAAGTTTGTATGAAAGCTGAATCAAATGATGAAAAAACGTTTTGTAAATAGACTCTTTTGATTAATGAAATGCCTAAATAGGGGCTATCTGGAATCAACACCGATTTTGCATATGCATTCATAATTAACATTCAACATTCATTCATTCATTCATTCATTCACTGCATATCCCACGATCATTCGCTAAAGAGTAGAATCGTATAATGCGCAGTTGCGACGTTGTAAACCTGGAATCACACCATACGTATAGAACACGTCGACAAGCCAGAGCAATGGAGGCTGAGTTTAACGAAAGAATTGAAAGGATGGAGAGAATTCAGAAAGAATTACAGGAACAGTTAGCCAGGTCGCAACAGGAGACGAGAGAGTTGATGATAAGGTCTCGGGAAGAATCCACTGAACAGAAGGACCAATTGGCTAAAATGATGGAAATGATGTCGGCCCTAGTCAAGGGAAAGGGACCTATACAAAACCCTGAGGTTGTGAATCTTGATCAGGATCTGCCCTACCCTCCTGGGTTTACTCCGCCTCACGTGACATATAGAGGATACACACAGGGAGGACCCGCGGGCATAGAACAACGGCCTGTAACACCCCCTCCTGTAGGATAAAGAGTATTTGTGGCAAACCCAGGAACCGCTCCGGTTGATCCACCTGTCCCAGACCTAGACGATCCCGCAGAAATCGCTAGGTTAAGGATAGAGGATCATGAAGTCCAAGAAAAGTATAGAAGTTTGGAAGAAAGACTTAAAGCAATAGAAGGCACTGAAGTCTTCTCGGCATTAAATGCTAAAGAACTTAGTCTGGTACCGGACTTGATCCTACCTCCAAAATTCAAAGCACCGGACTTTGAAAAGTATGAGGGCTCGAGATGCCCGAAGGCACATCTCGTTATGTTCTGCCGAAAAATGACAGGCTATGTTAATGAAGACAAGCTGCTTATACACTGTTTTCAGGACAGTTTGACCGGATCAGCTCTCCGCTGGTACAACCAACTCAGTAGAGAAAAGATCCAAACCTGGAAGGATTTGGCAGCGGCATTTTGCGAGCAGTACAAACATGTCTCTGATATGGTACCCGACCGCATGACACTACAAATGATGGAGAAAAAGCCATCAGAAACTTTTAGACAATATGCGCAGAGGTGGAGAGACATCTCGGCCCAGGTGGAACCTCCATTGACCAAGACCGAGATAGCAGTCCTGTTCATCAATACCCTGAAGGCGCCATTCTATGATAAATTAGTCGGAAGCGCCACAAAGGACTTCTCGGATATTGTCATATCCGGTGAACTAATAGAAAATGCGGTTAAAAGTGGAAGAATGGAAGGAGAAGGTTCGAAGAAGGCAGTGCCTATGAGAAAAAAGGAGCCGGAAGCCCACATGGTGGGAACCGGAAACCGTTATGCTCCTAGTCCATATCCTAATCAATTTCGACCTCGAAATTACCCGCCACCAAACTTCTATCAACCACAAGCCCCCTATTACCAACCACCACCTCCCTATCCTTCTTACCCTGTCTATGCAACCAACAACCCGAGGCCAGCCACCACGTTTCCTCAAAATACCGGCTCTACCCAAGGCCAACCTAGAGGAGAACCGAGGCCAGCGAGGCCTAACCCCGAGAGACCCCAATTCACTCCTATTCCTATATCTTACGGGGAACTGTACCCTAAGCTTTTGGAAAAACAGTTGATATCTTCTCATTACATGGCACCGTTGAAACCCCCGTACCCAAAGTGGTATGACCCTAATGCTAGCTGTGCATACCACGCGGGGAACCAGGGGCACTCTACGGAAAGCTGCATTGCCTTTAAACGAAGAGTCCAAGGACTAATCGATGCGGGTGTCTTACGCTTCGACGGTACTAGTGGTGCGACCGGAGACCTGTTCCCAAATCATGCTGAAAGAAATGTAAGTGCAGTGGAAGAAATAAGTGAATTGCAAACCAGAAGAGTCGTTTCGGAAATAAGCACACCTTTGCAGAGAATCTGGGAGGTGTTGCTCGAAAAAGGGTTACTCTGTCGTCTTAGAGGAGTAACCGAGAAAAGAAATATAAAAATTCAAAATTTTTGTGACTTCCATGAAGTCAAAGGACACAATATCCAATCCTGTGAGCAATTTAAAGAACTACTCCAAGGCATGATGGATAGCAAAGAGATTGAAATCTTCAACGGAAGAAGAGAGGCCGATGAAAGAGAAATATGTGCCTCTGATGGTCAATCATCGGATCTCCCATACACTGCTGAACGACCATTGATAATATATTATGATGCAAGGAGAGAACCAGTAAAACCAAAAATGGTAATTGAGGCACCATCGCCTTTTCCGTACCAAGATAGTAAGGCAATACCTTGGAAGTACGATGTTAATATCGTCACTCCTGAAAGTGAAAAATCCCAAGGCACGGCTAAAAATATTGGAGAAGTTGGTCACTTTACCCGGAGTGGAAGATGCTATTCCAAAGAAGTTGAACCAGCAAAGAGGAATAATGATTCCAAACAAAAGGGAAAGGCACCCATGTTTGAGGCTGAAGTTGAATCAGAAAGTCCGCCCGAACGACAAGAGACTAAAAGACCTGTGAACGAAGAAGAAGCACAGGAGTTCTTGAAATTCATTAAACACAGTGAGTACAACGTGGTTGAACAATTAAGTAAACAACCTGCACGTATTTCGGTATTATCCCTGTTATTGAACTCGGAGCCGTATTGAAATGCCTTATTGAAGGTATTGAATCAAGCCTATGTAGCAAACAATATATCGGTCGAAAAGCTTGATAGATGGATTAATAATTTGAACGCTAATAATTTCATCTCCTTCAGTGATGATGAAATACCATCGAACGGTAGAGGCTCTGTGAAGGCGCTACACATAACAACCCGCTGTAAGGGTTATATAATACCAAACGTGCTTATTGATAATGGATCAGCGCTTAATGTTATGCCTCTGGCCACGCTTTCCAGAATTCCGATTGATTTGTCCTACCTGAGGCCGTGTCACTCCACGGTAAGAGCATTTGATGGAACGAGACGAGAAGTTGTAGGAAAAATTGATGTCCCTCTAGAAGTGGGTCCTTATATCTATGACGTCGAGTTCCAAGTTATGGACATCACCCCTTCATATAATTGCCTCCTGGGGAGGCCATGGATCCATTCGGCTGGGGCAGTTCCATCATCCCTTCATCAGAAAATAAAGTTTATCATGGATGGCTGCTTGGTTACCGTTGAGGGTGAAGAGGATATTGTTGCGTCTATCTCTGCAGACACACCTTACCTCAAAGCGAACAAAGACGCCATGGAATGTTCCTTTAGATCCTTTGAGTTTGTTAACGCCACATTTGTGGCTGAAGGAAACAGAATTCCCGTGCCTAGGCTGTCGAAGAATACTAAAATGGGAATCAAGCTGACGGTAGGGAGAGGGGCCCGAGCAAGGAAAGGTTTGGGAAGACATCATCAAGGGATAGTCAGGGCCTTAAAGCCAGTACCTCATAAGGCACGATTTGGTCTAGGATTCCAACCGAATGCACATCACTTGAAGAAACAGTGGAAGAAGGAGCAAGAAAGAAGGGTTGCGAGGACTCTGGGGCGAGAGCTGGAATGGGAACCCATTGAGTACCCCCATCTGTCAACGACATTTACATCTGCTGGAATAATATATCCTGGGCAAGATAGTGTGCACAGCCCATTGTTACTCATTGAGAAGGCTTTCCAGAAAGTTTGCATAAATGTCATTGATGAAGAAGCTGGCACAAGTAAAAGCGTTTCAAAGATACGCCCTTGTCCCCCGGGTTACATGTTGAACAATTGGACCGCTGAAGATCTCCTTGTGGTTTACAAGTCTTCCTCAGAGTAATATCCGATATTCACTTTTTGTGTCCCTAAATATAATGGGATTCTTTTGTAAGAGCTGTCGTCTGCTCTTTATCTATTAAACGAATATTAATGAAGAAGCATTTTGTCATAACCTTTTGCATTTGCATCTACTCCATAATTATTCTTTCATTTCATAGCCTGTTCCTGCACCTACCTCATACCATGCCATAATGTTTTGTTTGTTGTTGCCAAAACTTGGATGTCCCTCTATAGTGTTCTCTTTCCCATTCAATTTTCAGGTGTTCAGATGCCAATGACATGAACGAACCCGTTACCAATCTTGAAATCGATTTTGAAAGGACCGTTTGTTTAGGAGAATTCGAGGATGAGGGAAATGCCGAAGATTATGTCTCGTCTCCTGACTTGCTAAGGTTGGTGGAACAAGAGGACAAACAGATTCTACCTCATCAAGAATCTGTTGAAACAATAAACCTAGGCACTATTGAAAATAAGCAAGAAGTGAAGATTGGGACCTCACTCTCAGAGGACACCAGGCATCATTTGATTGATTTGCTTCATGAGTACAAAGACGTGTTTGCATGGTCCTATCAGGATATGCCGGGATTGGACGGGGACATAATGGTTCATAAGCTCCCGCTGAGACCCGAATGTAAACCCATCCAACAAAAATTAAGGCGGATGAGGCCCGAAATGCTGCTGAAGATAAAAGAGGAAGTCAAGAGGCAATTTAATGCAGGCTTCCTACAAGCTTCCAGATATCCAGAATGGGTGGCTAATATTGTCCCAGTGCCAAAGAAGGATGGTAAAGTGCGAATGTGCGTGGATTATCGTGACCTGAACCGCGCAAGTCCTAAGGATAATTTTCCCTTACCACATATCGACACATTGGTGGACAATACGGCGAAGCATTCATTATTTTCTTTCATGGATGGATTTTCGGGGTATAATCAGATCAAAATGGCTCCCGAGGATATGGAGAAAACCACCTTTATAACGATGTGGGGAACGTTCTGTTACAAGGTAATGCCATTCGGGCTCAAGAATGCCGGGGCCACGTATCAGAGGGCCATGGTGACATTGTTCCATGATATTATGCACAAGGAGATAGAAGTCTATGTTGACGACATGATTGCTAAATCCCGAGGAGGAGAGGAACATATTGTGAACCTCAAAAAGTTATTTGAAAGACTGAGAAAGTTTCAGCTAAGACTTAATCCAGTCAAATGTACATTTGGGGTTACCTCGGGAAAATTACTGGGCTTCATCGTCAGTAAAAAAGGCATAGAGGTAGATCCAGAAAAGATAAAAGCCATTCAAGAATTACCACCTCCGCGTACACAGAAAGAGGTTAGAGGATTCTTGGGAAGGCTAAACTACATTTCTCGATTCATTGCTCAACTCACCAATCAGTGTGACCCCATCTTTCGACTCCTTCGAAAGCACAACCCTGGGGCATGGGACGAAGAATGCCAGGAGGCCTTTGACAAAATAAAACAATATTTGTCTAGCCCCCCAATGCTAGTGCCACCAACTCCAGGAAGGCCTTTGATTTTATATTTAACGGTGTTTGAAAACTCAATGGGTTGTGTACTCGGGCAACATGATGAGTCGGGAAAGAAAGAAAAGGCGATATACTACCTCAGCAAAAAGTTCACAGAATACGAGGCAAGGTATTCGTCGATCGAAAGATCCTGTTGTGCTTTGGTTTGGGCAGCTAGGAGGCTCAGGCAATACATGTTGTATCATACGACATGGTTAATCTCAAAGCTAGACCCAATAAAATATATGATGGAATCACCCGCACTCTCGGGGAGGATGGCCCGATGGCAGATCCTGTTATCAGAATATGATATCAGCTATGTGAACCAAAAATCGGTGAAAGGGAGTGCAATAGCTGATTTCTTGGTGGCTCGAACAACAGAAGAATATGAGCCCCTGAGATTTGATTTCCCGGATGAGGACTTAATGTGCATCACAGAGAAAGAATGTGAGTCATCAAAAGGGACGCCTTGGATGATGAGCTTTGATGGTGCATCGAATGCTCTGGGGCATGGAATTGGAGCAGTCTTAGTATCACCGGAAGGAGATCATTATCCTTTCACTGCTAGACTCAATTTTTTCTGCACCAACAACATAGCAGAATACGAGGCTTGTATCATGGGACTACGGGCAGCCATTGAACGAAACATCGAGATCCTAGAGGTATACGGGGATTCAGCTTTAGTGATCTACCAAATCCGTGGAGATTGGGAAGTGAGAGACCCAAAGTTGACTAAATACAGCTATCTGGTGGCTGAATTGATCAAAGATTTCAAAGAAATAACTTTTAATTACTTCCCGCGAGAAGATAACCAATTGGCTGACGCCTTGGCCACCTTAGCCTCAATGTTCAAAGCAAATAAAGAAGCAGAAATAATGCCCCTCAAGATGAGCATATACGAGGTCCCTGCACATTGTTATAGCATCGAGAAGGAGGCTGATGGACGACCATGGTACCATGATATCTTAGAGTACATCAAGAATCAAACGTATCCTGAACAGGCCAACGAGAATGACAAAAGAACAATCAGAAGAATGTCAGTGGGATTTGTTCTTGATGGAGACACCTTATACAAGAGAGGCAAAGATCAGGTGCTTATGAGATGCGTTGACACCGCTGAAGCCAAGAAAATACTCGAAGAAGTTCACGAAGGAATATGTGGGACCCACTCCAACGGCTTCACTATGTCCAGAAAAATTATGAGACTCGGGTATTACTGGTCGACGATGGAAAGGGATTGCATTAGCTACGCAAGAAAGTGCCACAAATGTCAAATTTATGGCGACAAAATTCATGTAGCTCCTTCTCCCCTTCATGTTATGACGTCTCCATGGCCCTTTTCAATGTGGGGCATGGACGTTATAGGGCCGATTTCTCCCAAAGCTTCTAATAGGCACCGATTCATTTTCGTGGTCATCGACTATTTCACAAAATGGGTAGAAGCTGCCTCATTTGCTAATGTGACAAAGGCCGCTGTCTGTAGGTTCTTGAAAAAGGAAATCATTTGTCGATATGGTTTGCCTGAAAGAATCATCTCAGATAACGCTTTGAATTTGAACAATAAAATGATGACAGAGGTGTGCAAGCAATTTCAAATAAATCATCATAATTCCTCGCCTTATCGTCCGAAGATGAACGGAGCTGTTGAAGCAGCTAACAAGAACATAAAGAAGATCATCGGCAAAATGACAGAGACCTACAAGGACTGGCACGAAAAGCTGCCATTCGCTCTGTTCGCATATCGCACATCCGTACGGACATCTATAGGGGCAACTCCTTTTTCTCTAGTCTATGGGATGGAAGCCATGCTACCTATTGAAGTTGAGATACCGTCCCTACGAGTCTTAATGGAATCGAAACTCGAGGAGGCAGAATGGGTCCAAGCTCGTTATGATCAGTTGAATCTTATCGAAGAAAAACGCTTGAAGGCAATCTGCCATGGACAGATGTACCAGAAACGGATGATCGCTGCCCATGACAAGAAAGTAAGGCCAAGAGAATTCCATGAAGGAGAACTCGTGTTGAGAAAGATCCTCCCAATACAAAAAGATTTGCGAGGAAAATGGGCACCTAATTGGGAAGGACCATATGTCGTAAAGAAGGCATTCTCTGGCGGGGCCTTGATCCTTACAGAAATGGATGGGAAGGAGTTACCAAATCCAGTAAACTCCGATGTTGTGAAGAAATACTACACTTAAAAAAAAAAAATGGGGAGATCAAGGTGAAAACCCGAAAAAGGCGCCTTGGCCAAACACAGAACGTTAGGATGAAAACCCGAAAGGGCGTCCTAATAAAGCAAATCTGGGCCCAAGGGGCAGAAGCAATTTTTAACAGTGGGGCAAGTGACCAGGCCATAGTATGAAGCATTTCTGAAACACTCGAGATCTTCTACACAAGAAGTCTTGCTCAGAAAGATTCGTGATTGAGAAACGTGGCAGAGTTCATGCATTGAATATCTAGAACATTTGTATCCACCAATATGGTTCCTTTTCTCTTATAACACTTTTATCTTTGGCGAACTTTCTTTGTTTGTTACCTTTGAAATTAATAAGAAGTCTTTTTCTCATATCTACCTGACCATTTGCATGCACCTCATTATGTTGTTTAATTGATAAAAAGTAATATGACGTACTCTGAATAAAAGAAATGTTGAGTATTACTCGGATAGAAAACTTGATAGGCACAAGAATCTCAAAGTGGGAACAAGAAGTTCAACATACGTTAAGCAAGTGATATCCGAGAAACACAGATTACTTGTAAAGCTTAAAAGATGGATGCAAAAACTGGGAAGGAACTTAAGAATCCTAGCGTTAAAAGCAGATCATCACGATAAGCAAAACAGGAGCTAGAAAACAAGAACAAAAGCTCAGATGGGGCAAGATCACTGCGAGAGTCGTGATGAAAAGAGATCACGACAAACGAATGCAAGGCACATAACATGTTCATGTAGGCATGAATGCATTTAAGGCAAATAGGTGCATATCACGATAACATCATACATGACATATACAGGTATTCCAAACAGAGCAAAAGGTTTTGGGAAAGATATCCAAATCAAAGAAAAGATACTTGAATTCCACCATGTGAGAAATTCTGGGTGATTTTAATTTATGTTTTCAAAAATCAACTCATAGTGCGAGAAATGAGTTGAGCCTCAGGACACGCTGAGGTATTTTCAAGTTCTGTTATGTTTCAAAAAATCAACTCATATTGCGATAGGTGAGTTGAGCCTCAAGACACGTTGAGGTATTTTAATTTCTGTTATCTGACTCATATTGCGAGAAGTGAGTCAAACCTTAAGTCACGACGAGATGTTTTCAACATCCGTTTTTAATTTATGTTTTTAGAAATCAGCTCATATTGCAAGAGGTGAGCTGAGCCTCAAGACACGTTGAGGTACTTTTAATTTATGTTTTAAAATCAGCTCATATTGCGAGAGGTGAGCTGAACCTCAAGACACGTTGAGGTACATTTAATTTATGTTGCTAAAATCAGCTCATATTGCGAGAGGTGAGCTGAGCCTCGAGGCACGTCGAGGTACTTTTAATTTCAGTCTTAGCTCAACTCATATTGCGAGAGGTGAGTTGAGCTCTTTTTAGTTCCTTTTAATTTGTGCTTCAAAACCAACTCATATTGCGAGAGGTGAGTTGAGCTCTTTTAATTTCAGCTTTTATTTCCTGCTTTCCAAAACCAACTCATATTGCAAGAGGGGAATTGAGACTTTTCACTGTCTGTTTGTAATTTCTGTTTCTCAAAGGTTAACTCATATTGCGAGAAGTGAGTTAAGCCTTAGACCTCATGTCCAGATATTTTCAGATTCTATTCTTAAACGTTCGCTTTTCAAGAGCCAACTCATATTGAGAGAAGTGAGTTAAGCCTTGGACCTCATGTCCAGATATTTTCAGATTCTATTCTTAAACGTTCGCTTTTCAAGAGCCAACTCATATTGCGAGAAGTCAAGCAATTTTTTGACTTCATCTCAATAAAGGGTGAAGATTGGAGCTGATTGAAGACATCAGAGTTTGCCTCTTTCAAGCTGCAATAGAGCCAATTGAAGGTGCAAAATTTGCATCTTTGAAGTTACCAGGGACCCAATCGAAGATATGGACCTTGCATCCCCAGTGAAGTCGCAGAGGCGGAGATTGAAGTTACAAATTTCATCTTCCTAAAGTTGTAGCAGAGCGGACTAAAGATTACAAAATCTCATCTTTGAAGTTGCAGTGGATCGAACCAAAGTTACAAGATGTGGTAGACTAGAAAGAAACTACCTGAACAAGTGTACTAATGAAGTCAAGATTTGGCAGGATGGAGCAAAATTGGCCTTTCATTATATCTTTGCTCTATTCTCGTTACACGACAATGAGCAAAGAGGGGCAGCTGTTACAGGCCAATTTAGGCCAACTTACAAACCATCAGGCCACATTCATTTAAATTACACCAAGCCCAAGTACCTACCTCACCTATAACCCAATCGGACCAGCCCAATTACAGAAACTGACCCCTACCCATTACAACCAAACCCGATTACAGCCCAAAACCCCAAACAGACCCTAACTAAACCTAAACTAGAAACCCTAACCCGATCCAGTTACTGCCCACTTGCACTGCTGCCACTGCCCTCTGTTGCACCGCCCCGGTCACGTCGTTCTGCTCTCAGCACCGCCCAAATCCCTGCAAAGAATTAAAGCGAGACAGGACAGAAAGTAGAAAACAGAAAAGCAATTTGTAAAAGTAGAGGCTATATAAGCCGATTAAGAACAGATTGTAAGGGGTCGATTTTCCAGATCCAAAAAAAAATAGGAAATAAACTCAAAACAGAAAATAAAAACGCCAGAATATTCAAAAGCAAAATAGCAGTGTTTAGCAATAACAACGAAGGGAACACCCCCCGAATCAAGACATACCAGAGCAGAATCAATAGCAAGGTGATTCATTTTACAGTTTTATATATATTTTCACGTATGTATTTTGAAAATAACAAAAGTAATAATAAGATATAAAAAATAAAAGAAAAAATATGAAATTTACCTTTTTCCGGCCACCGAAACGGTGGCCGGAACATCGGCAGACGGCGGCGCGCACGGTGGTCCGATCACCGGTCGGTGACCGACCGGTGACCGGACGTTGACCGGTCCGGCGACCGGAGCCCGGAGACCCCCCTTCCTTTTCCTTCCCTCTCCCTCTCTTCTCTCCCCTCTCCTCTCTTCCCCTTTTCTTTTTTTTTTTCCCTCTCCGGGTAACAAATGACCAAAAAAACAAAAAAACACCCCTTTTATAGCAACCGACCTGGGTCGGGTCGACCCGATCCGACCCACCTCAGATCCGCGTGTTCTTACGTCATAGGGGATATTTATGCGATCAGTCCTTCCGCCTTTAGGGGCTGTGTAATCAGGTCCTATCATCTTTGCAATTCAGCCCTGGAAGTTGTCCCGTGTTTCAATTTGGTCCCTAATGCCACTGTGCGTTCTGGGACTTTGGGAAAATTTCTGTTTTGGTCCCCTTCGGTTTTACCCGCGTTTAAATAGGTCCTATTTACATACTTATGTTTTAAAATCTGGCCCGGATATTTGCTTCCGTTTTCAATTTAGTCCCTTTTACTTTATTTCATTATTTCATTTTAATATTACCCCATTTATTATTATTTATTATATTATTATTATATATTATAATTATTATTATTACTATTTTATAATTGTTATCTATTGTCTTTTTGAAAAATGTTGTTATTTTGTTTTGTTATTATTTATTATATTATGTATTATTATGTAATAGTATGTATTATTATTATTATTATTATTATTTTATTATCATTAGTATTAGTATTATTATGTTTGTGCACATACGTGTATTATAATATTCTACATAGTATTATTTGATTTGTTTTAAAGTTTTATTTGTTTTGTGTTATATTATAGTATTATGTGTTATTTACTATTATTTTTTTCGATTTTATTACTATTATACTTTATTTTCATTATTATATTATATTTGTCTTTTATATTTTATTATATCGCTATTATTATTATTATTATTGTTGTTATTATTATACCTATTATTTATTAACATTTACTATTGTTAGTGTTAGCATTTTTACTTAATACGTATATATGTATCATTATGTTTTTTTCTTTTAATACTATATTTTCAAATACTATCATATCTATATATGTTTTTTTATACTATATTATACGTATACATGTGGATATTACATTTTAAATATTATATATGTCTTTTGATACTATACTATATGTTTCATTATCTCATATATATTCTAGCTATACAATGTAATATGTGTATTCTTAGCATTATACAAGATATATTTTCATACTATATATACTCCGTAATACTATTATCATGTACATACCTTTCTTAAATCTAGCATTATACGCTTTATATATGTTTGCTATTGTTTTATACTTTGCATTACTACTATTATCACACCAAATATATTATTATAGCTATTATTATCATGTATGCATCGTTAATATTCGATATGTTTTGTCACGTATATTCTTTACCTTTATTGTTATTTGCTTCTAAATTTAGCACACTAAATTCGCGTTTTTATCTCTTCATCGTAATTCCTCATCCATAATCTTTTCATGTTTTGCAAATAAGGCAATATGCCAATTTTAACATTATGCCAGTGATTTCATTGCTATTGTTGGGTGAATCACGATTGGCTCGTGTTAAAAGCGGGATATCCTTTTCAAAGAAAACATTAAAATGCTCGTATCTTGATCGGATCACAACTAAATTTTAAATTGAACTTGTAATTTTGAAAATTAAGACAACGTACATTTGAAAGATACCAATTTTGGGCGTCGCGGGGGTGCTAATACCTTCCCCGCGCGTAACTGACTCCCGAACCCTATTCTTCTCTGAATTTTAACGCGGACCTAAACTTGGCCTTTTTATCCGAAATTTGATGTTTTATCAGGTGTCCGATCGCACCTAGAAGAAAAGATCGGTGGCGACTCCTTTGCTTTAACAAAAATCAAAACTCGTTTTCAAGATTTAAGATCGCCACAATTAGCGACCTAAGCTAAAATTTTTCGTCGCTACACAGTGCTTTTTAAGGATAGACCATATGGATTCTTGGAGTGGATATTTAGCAATTGCTTCCAACTGGATCAGAAAGCTGTGGGAAATATTGGAACACTAAAGTTGCAGATGCTACTTGGAGCATATGGTGACTTTACTAAAAGATAATCATCAGGTCAGCTTAAATGTGGCAAATGGTTTAGATGCTGAATAATCGATCAAGTTTCTAATAATTGTAATGAACAGGAATCCCCCTAAAAGAAACAAGCAGATTACATCCAATTGCCTTCAGAGTGGTACTACAATAGCAGCAAAAACTTTCCAACTTTCGTTGTTTCCACTGTTGTTTCTTTCCAACACTATTCTGGCGACAGAGAAATTCTCATTAGATGTAAATGTCATCTAAAATCTCGTAATAACGACTGTCATGACCTTAGTTGTTCTTTGTTCACTTGGACGAAACGAATCCCTAGAAGCGAATTGGTTGGGTTGGATCACTTGTTCCTCTTATATAAAACTTATTTCTGTGATGACAATGCTGAAGTTAGGTGGTTTGTTGGAATTCAGGCATCAAACAAGCGTATGTATAATGAGGCCTGGTTTAAATCCTACCCTCTCGTTTCCAATTGGGATCATTCTCAAAGCATTTGTTGTGAGGTAAAGCATTGTGGAGTTCATATATCATTTGCAAAGGAAGAGGCAGAGGTGCAACCATCAAAGGGTTTCAAGTATCAAAGCTGAATCCTGCTTCTAGCTCAGATTGTTATTTGGGTTAATGGACTCTTTATCGTATTTAAACTTTTTTACTTTTTGATGAAAGAAATTTTTTATTTTTAAAATTTAATTGATATTTGAATTTGGATTCTATCTCATTTAGTTAATTTTATTTTGTCTAAATTAATTATGAACATATAAATTTATAAAAAAATATAAAAACTTTTTAATATTAAGAATGAATCTAAACAAACTTTCATCTAGATTCAAAAGAACTTGGACTTCAATTTATTTAGATTCATTCAAAATGTTTTTTTACATTTTTTTTTTACTATAAAATATCAGGTTTTTTTTTTTTGTCTTATTATGTTAAAATAAAAATATATTTTTTAATAATATATGTGGTAAATACACTTAATCATGAGTCATAAGTTTGTTCAAAGAATTTTTAATCTCATGTTCTTTGTGCCAAAGCTATTGCTTATAAGCTTTTGCAGAATAAAATGAGTTCATTTACTCGTAATTCAATAGGGAGAACTTAAAAATTTCTGGCTAGATATTAAATTATATATTTGTACGATAGTGAGAATGTAATTCTATTATTTTAATAATCTATATTTTATCATTTTTAAAGAATTAAATTAATTCCTTATTTTTTAAGAGATCAAAATATAATTTTATCATTACTAATTTAAAATTTTATAAATTATAAAAAAAATTAAACTGACAAATTTTCCTCACAATTAAGGCTTTCTCCGATAAAAACTAAGTATAAATAGTTTGATTACACAATAATATACACTTCAAAAATTCCTCAAACAAATAAGTGCAATCTAAATTCCATACCTAATAATGTAAAACACATAAATCTAACTAGAATGATCAAATCAAATCACTAGAGTTTCGTTCCATATCAATCGCCTTTTTGAATGCTTAGAGATAAAAATCATGATGGTCCATAATCTCCCCTATTATATATATTCTTCAAGTAAAAGTATCGTGAAAGCTCTTATATTAAGAGTTTGATTGTATGTTGTTCTTTTTTATTAAAAAATAGATATATTAGTTTTTGTGGGTTAGATTAAAGAGCAAATTGATTCTTTCTGCTAAAAATTTTATCCATTTTTACTAATAAATACTAGTGTAACTAACAGAATAACCAAATAGTTGCATGTGGTGCGCCACATGTACCACATTCTAACATACGAGGACAAATTTTCAATTGTAGAAATGGATGTAATTTTTAATATAATGACAAATTTTCTTTTTGATCTAATTTATAAAGACTAATTTACCCTTTTTTTAGTAAAAGAGACAAAATACAATATGACTCTTAATCGATTATTTTATCATCTTCTTCATTACTATGAAAAATATCTTAGCTTTGAAATCATGAAATTTGTTGCTTCCAGCCAAAAAATAACAACACTAAATAAAACTAGTCTAGAATAAAATGTAATTGATGTTTGCAGCGTTAAACTAATGATAAACTAACAAAATGATTACCCAACTATTTTTAGTGTTCTATTTTGGTTACTTAATTATTATTATTTATTTAGTCATTAAACTTTTATAAATTAAATATTTTAGTCGCTCTAAATTAACATGGGCTTTTTTTTGCTGGTCTAACAAAATTAGCCCTCTAATATTTACATATTCTATTATTTGATTCTAAATATAAAAAATTCAACTATTTAGCTATTAGTGTTTACAAAATTTATCATTTTAGTTCAAATTTTTAAATAACAATAATAATAAATTAAAACAAAAAATTAATATTTTAGTCTCTATAAGATGATTAAATTAAATTTTAATTTATATTAAAATTGTATTTTAGTCCCCTAAAATTAAAAATATATATATTTAATTCCTTTAAAAATATGAAAATAATAAATTAATACATTACAAAATTATATTTTGATCTCTTAATTAATAATTTAATTCCATCCGCTAAAAATATTTCTATATTCGTGTTTGCTCCCAATTTATTGGATGCTTTTTGAAGTGATGCAAAAATTTTAAATGTCATGTTCGCACCACAATGGAACTATAAGCTTTATAGGTTGATGCAGGCAATTGAGTAAAAGATTAAAAGACACAAACTTTTCGAAAGTGAATATTTAGTGAGTTATGTTTTTACAACTCACCCATCTTTAAGAGGAGAAAATGATTTTGAGGGAACAAATAAATATAAGATAAAACACCCATCACCAATAAGTCAAACTTTCATATTATTGGAACTACTATTAAATAAATCCATAACATTTCTTACTTACTAGCAATATTGTATTATATATTTTTTATATATTTATTTTATTATTTAAAATTTTAATTATGTTGGTCTCACAAGTCAATCATATTGAAACCTATAGTCTATAGTTGCAAAGAAAAACAAAGTGCTTAAGCGGAAGTGATTGCTTCAACGACAACTTTGATTGCCACAACAATGAACGCAACAAAAAAAACATGACATAAGACCGTCTGCGCAATTTAGTTTCTCTATATCTTCAGAGCCTAGCTCAATGAATAATTTACTATCCTTAATCCTAATACAACAAGTGATTTAAGTCCTATCATATCTCGATATAATTACCTCACTTTTGTACCTGAAGATCTAAATCACTAACCTTTAAGTTCTCCAACCAAACAACAAATGTGTTTTATACTCTGAATGCACTCTCAAATACAAGTTTCTTATTGCAAAGATAAGTACTAATTCACTATATACAAAACCTATACAAGTCTCTCCAAATATATAAGAGTTTGAGACTTGCAAACATTCTAGATCAATTACAATAATTTCTCCTATTAAGCAACAACTAAAACAATATATAGAATATAATAATAAAGTCCAAGATAAAGTAGAATAGTTGGAGATAAGCCTTCAATGTAGTGTTGATCCAATCTCTATATTTCAAGGATTCGATTCAATTCAATCTTTAAAGATTTGTTGCTCCACAAGATAGATCTTCAAATATGGGCTAGCACGCATACACAGAATCATTTAAGCCATTGCCCAACTGATTTGGTTCAAACGATCACCAATTCCAAATAAGGCAAGTTATGTTGATTATTGCAGTGCTAATTATTAAGCACAATGCTAGTGCCACAACAATTGGCACTACGATAACCACTTCAAAAGCACTTGCCTCCATAATAAAACCTTTATCAGGGTTGATCTAGCCTTTCATACTTAGAGCATGAATCCAATTTTACCAAGTAAACTTCAATCCATCATCATCTGCCCAAAAGATTGAGATAAATCTTCATAAAGTCAACCATATCATCTTGGATTGTATATTTTAGTATATAAGGTAAGTAGACATAAGAATCATTAAAAAAAATAATCTTACTTGATTTAATCTCTTTTCCATTAATAAACACGAGATTAATTGCACAAAATCCTAAAAAAATGCAAATAAATAATTAAAATATTTTGATCAAGCATGTCAACAAATAAGACAAGTTATGCATCTAACGCAATGTCAAGTGCAATGTTCACTTCTCAAGCCACTTCTCCCAAAACTTGTCTTAACAAATCAAGCATAAATTCATTTGAAAATGAATAAAAATGAATATTTATATAATCTAAGTAATAACTCAAATAATTCGAATAACAGAGTGGTGTAAATACCCTTTTGATCCCTATCAACTTTGAACATAAGTAAATTGGTCACTCTCCCAACAAAAATTCAAAATAATTTTCAAAAATTCAAAATATTTATAAAATTTTCAAAATTTATATTTTAAAAAAATTATAAAAGTATATAAAAAAGTTAAATTTTAAAAATTTTCTAACATAATAATTTTGGAGACATAATTAATTATTCAAATTTATCATAATCAATAAGTTTATTTTTTTATTATTTTTTTCAAATATATATGGTTTCAAATTTATATGCTTTAACATGGAATTAGTTATACTGTAATAATATTTTTATTTGGTATGTTTAATTTTTTAATTTAACTCGAACAAGTTCACTCGATTCGACTCGACTCGATTCAAAAAAATATCAAATTGAGTTAGGATGATAAAGTAGGACTCATGAACTCGATTAACTCAAATTTTTTCATTCGATTCGATCGAATGCACATCCCTAAGTATACTAAAATATACACAAAAGAAGAAGAAAATTCCACAAGAGAAAAAAAGAAGAAGCAAGTATTGCCTCTTTTGCTTTCATTAGTAATTGATGCCTATCCTTTCGCTTGGAAAAATTAGATTGATTTTAGATATTCGCTATAAGAAAAACAAATATATATAATAATTTTATTTAATACTATACAATAAATTACATAAATATGACGTATTTAATAAATAAAAATAATATAATATAATATAATGTGTAAATAAATTAACACGGATAAAATTAGTAATAAAAGTGAAAAGAAGTCAAAATATTAAAAAAGAATTATTATGAAATAAACCAAATCATTAATCAAAATGTTCCTTTTAAAGGTATAATGACTTTTTTCACCCTTAAACTTTATTGAAATTTTATTTTAGCTCTCCATGTAATTTTCCGTCTCTTTCAGCCATTAAGCTTGCATTTTTTCTAAAATTGCCCCGGATAAAAAAGTTAATGTTTGTTAACAATGATGATGTGGCATCCAAGTGAATGACATGTCAGCATTTAATAATTTTTTAAATTTTAAAAATATAAAAAATATTTTTATAAATTTTATACTTTTTAAATAATTTTACTTTTTAAAAATGATTTTCTAATTTTTTGAATTTTTAAAATTTAAAAAAATTAGTTAAATGCTAAAGCATCATCACACATCTGTCACATCTGCAAAGTGAAAAAGCGTTAACTTTTTCATCTATTTTGGGTTGATTTGACAAAAAACAAAAGTTAAAAAAGCTAAAAAGACAGAAAAATACATATTTAATTTAATTTATTTTATTGTATCAGCATAAGAATAGTAATTTTAGTATTTAGCGTAAATACATATTTAATTGATTGACTGCATGTATACCCATAAAATTAAACGTATAATATAGTTGATGAGGTTTTAGCCAAAAGTGTTATTAAATGTAGGTTAAAATGTGTTCAAATCCGTATATTTAGAATTTAGTTTATTTATTTTTATTTTAAGTAATTTAGTCTCTAATTTTTAGATTTAAAAATGTAAGTCCAATTTTTAACACCGTTAAAATAATTTTGTTAAATTTAGATTCATTACAACATTTTTCTTTCATTATATGACTACCATGTGAGATTTTTTTTTTTTAAATTGCACTAGTGAATTTAACAAATAATAATAATAATTGTTGTAGATCTGAATTTTGAAATATGAAAAATAAATAGACTAATTTCAAATATATAGTATAATGACTTAAAACATTTATAATTTGATATTGTAAATTTAAGGTTAAAATATGCTTCAAGGATCAAAATAAAAATATAAAAGTACCAACATGCACTTGCGAGCAAAGGTTAAAACAATGTATAATTGATTTCCAAAGAGAGGGCCAATTAAGCTTTGGGGTAAACAGCCCTTTCAACGGAAGTTAAATGATGAGTGACAAAATTTTAATATTTTGATAATTTCAATGACAATTATGTAATTTTTAAGAGTTGAATGATTGAAATATAATTTTAATCAAAAATTAAGGACAACTGGTGTAATTTACCCTTCATTTCAATTTGTTGGAGGCTCGTGCAGTTATTTTCAATGTGTAAGGTCCCACACGCTTTAGCAGTTGATATACAGTGGAAGTATGGCTCTACGTTTCTAAGAAAGAACCAAATGTAAGAGTAATTAACTTTAAAAAATGGCTTTACTCACAATCCAATAATCTTCCATCAAATCCGGTGGAACACCCAGATGCTTCCTTCAACATCTTCTTCTTCTGCTGCTGTTGATTATGATCAAAGCAAGGACATACGATGTTCTCCTTAACTTCAGAGGCGAGGATACTCGTAATGGTTCCGCAAATCATCTCTACAAAGATTTGCTGTTGAAGAAAATCGAAATTTTTATAGATGATGAGGAGCTTCGAAGAGGAGATGAAATTTCACGGGCTTTGTAAATGTTAGATTCTTTATTCGAGTTTAACTATAAATTCAGATAAAAATTATTACAATAAATATCAAAGAACAAAAAAGAATTAAAGCATAAATAAATCTTACCAATTTATTAAATCAAACCTCAATAAAAAATTTTACTAGAAATGAGAGAAACGATTAATTCTAAGTCTTTCCAAATTTTAACCTAATAATGTAAAAATATAAGGAAAAAATAATATAATAAAAATAAAAGTTCTTAATTAAAGAAAGCAGAAATTTTCAGAATATCCTGGTAATTTTTTGGTACCTTTCTGATATTTTTGGGCTTCAGAGACGAGCCCCTGGAGACCAATTGGTTGGGTGGGATCACTTGTTTCTGTGATGACAATGCTGAAGTTAGTTGGTTTGTGGAAACTCAGGCATCAAACAAATGAGGGCTGGTTTGGTTTAAATTCTACCCACTTGTTTGCAAGGGGGATTGGTCTCAATCATTTGTTGTGAGGTAAAGCATTGCGGAGTTCATGTATCATTTGCAGAGGACGAGGCAGAGGAATAACCACCTAAAAGTTTCAACTATCAAAGCTGAATCGAGCTTCAAGCTTAGATTATTATTTCAATTGAAGAGTTTTTAATTTCTTTTTGGACTTAATTTGTTGATTCAATTTCATACTTTGATTTCTCTATTCTAATATTATTAAAATGTGATGATGTGAAACTAACAACTAAAAAACATGACCATAAGCATTAATAAAAATAAATATATTTAAAAATATATAAATTTATTAAAATTATTAAAATTATTTAACATTAAGAGTGAATCTAAACAAATATTTAAAAAGTAAAATTTCTTAAACTCTTCTTATGCTTTTAAAAATTATAATATTTCTCTAGTATTTATATAAGTAACGCTATTTTATATGATTCCATCAAAAAATTAATTTTTTAATATAAATTATTGACGTGACATATTAGTTGGAGCCAAACACTTTGACTTCACTAATTTTTACTGTAAATTTTAAGTTATTTTTAAATTTTATAAAAAAATGAATTATTTAAATAATTAATTAATTTTTAAGGTTATTTTTATAAAAAGGCGGAAGGTTTTTGGTCACACACGCTTTAACAGTTGATGTACAGTGTAAAGTCGGCTATAAGTTTCTAAGAAACAACCAAATCTACGAGTAATTATCTTAAAACACAATAGCTTTACTCATAGTCCAATTATCTTTCATCAATTACGGTGAAACGTCAATATGCTTGCTTCAAGATCTTCTTTTTCTTCTTCTTCTTCTTCTTCTTCTTCTACTGCTGCTGCTGCTGCTGATATGATCAAAGCAAGGACATACGATGTTTTCCTTAGCTTCAGAGGCAAGGATACTCGTGATAGTTTCGTGAGTCATCTGTATAAAGATTTGTGTCGAAAGAATATCGAAACTTTTATAGACGATGAGGAGCTTCGAAAAGGAGATGAAATTTCAGGGGCACTGTTGACGGCCATTCAAGGATCCAGGGTTTCTGTCATTGTTTTCTCCAAAGACTACGCTTCTTCCAAATGGTGCTTGGCTGAGCTGGTCAAGATCATGGACTGCAACAAATGGGTCGTTCCTGTATTTTACAGTGTAGACCCAAGAGATGTACGGCACCAAACAGGGAGTTTTGCAGAAGCATTTGCAAAGCATGAAGAAAATTTCAAGCATGAGCTTGAAAAGGTGAAAACCTGGAGAAGTGCTTTGACTGCAGCTGGCAAATTATCCGGTTGGGATTCACAAGTCAGTCGGTAATTGCAACTCCTGTTCTTTACATTCAACCCTTTTTTAAATATATGCATTATATTGATTTGGAAGCAGAGAGATTAAACAGACTTTTTTTTTCAAGCAGTGATTCATTTATGCTACCCAGATTCGAGTTGAGGGGCAGATACTTGATATGAAAGACTTAACTTTTCCCTTTTTAAAATTTTTTTTGTCATATATTGAAGGGCCATAATTTTGTAGGCATAGAGAAAAAATAAGAAGAATCTGTTCTTGAACAATGTTATTGTTTGTTGCGTTTTCTATACCTTCATACCATTCTCTCATGTATAAGATCTATTGATATATTTATTTTCAAAGAAAAAAGTTATAATTTGAGGATTTAAAAAGGGGTTTAGATAGTGAAATTTGAATGTCTTCTTTTTATAAATTACCCTATGAATCAGTTGAGTTAAACTTGGATTCACTTTATCATTTTTATTTATTTACTTCTCTTTCCTTTTTATTTCTCCTGTAATTTGTTTCTTCTTTTAATATATAGGCCTGACTCAACTCTGGTAGATAAAATTGTCGAAGATGTAGTGAAGAAATTGAGTTGTGGAACCTCAAGCGCTAATTTAAAGGGTTTAGTTGGAATTGAAAGGCGGATGCAGGAAGTTTTGTCATTATTTCAATACGGATTCCCAGATTTTCGAATGCTAGGCATTTGGGGTATGGGAGGTATAGGCAAAACTACACTTGCCGACGCCATTTATCACCATGTTTCAAATGGTTTCCAAAGCTGCTGCTTTCTTGCAAACGTGAGAGAACATGAAGAACAAAGAGAGTTATTAAAACTGCGTAAGGAATTTCTTTCTACCATACTAGAAGATGAAAATTTATATATCTCAACGCCCACAATCGGATCAGGCTTTCTTAAGGACAGGCTTTCCAAGAAGGAGGTTCTGATAGTTTGTGATGATATGTCAAAGTTAAGCCAACTCGAGTTTTTATTCGGAGGAATCAATCGGTTCGGCCCTGGAAGTCGAGTCATTGTTACAACTAGGGATAAACAAGTGCTTATCCAATGTGGCATTGATCTTATTTATGAAGTGGAGGAATTAGATGGAGATGAATCTGTTCAGCTCTTTTGTCAACGTGCCTTCAAAAGCAGTCATCCTATAGAATATCAGTTGGAGCTATCAAAGATGGTTCTAGGTGTTGCTAAAGGAAACCCTTTAGCTATTAGACTTATCGGATCCTCTCTTTGTGGCAAGACCAAAAGCTATCAGGAAAGTGAAGTAAAGAAACTAAAGCAAGTTCCCAAGCAGGACATTCAGAATGTGTTGAAATGGAGTTTTGATGGACTAGATTGTGAAGAGAAAGAAATGTTTCTTGACATTGCTTGTTTCTTTAAAGGGAAGGATCGAGACCATGTAACAAGGGTCATGGATGCTTGCTATGTATCTGCACATTCGGGGATTGAGAACCTCATTGATAAATCTCTTATATCTGTTTCACATAATTGGATAGCAATGCATGATTTATTGCAACAGATGGGTTGGAATATTGTACACAATGTATCACCTTTCAAGCCTGAAAAACGCAGTAGGCTGTGGATTCCTAAGGACAGCTATGATGTGCTAGCAAAAAATAATGTAAGGGCCCTATTCATTTCCTTTACTTATGTTACCATCACTCTTCATTTTCTCTGGACATATCCATGTCCAACAGTCATGTTTGGTTCTTATTAGAACACATATTTGTATAAAAATACATACATGTAAATGATAATTATCTTGAGTTCATATTTTGCCTATGTGGGATTAGGGAACGGAAACGCTCATAGGCATTGAACTTGATATGTTCGAACTTCCAAAGTTGGAATTGGAACCGACAGCTTTGATGAAGATGCGAAAGCTTAGATTTCTCAAATTCTATCATTCTTGTGGAAGAATCTTACTTTGTAAAGGGCTTTTATCATTTCCTAAGGAGCTAAGGTACCTTTCCTGGGAGGGATACCCTTTGAGATCTTTGCCCACCAAGTTTGATCTAAGGTACCTAGTTGAACTTGATATGAGGCAGAGCCATCTTGAACAACTCTGGGAGGGAAAACAGGTACTCTATTTTCTTTTGATATCAATCTATGCCTATTTTTTATATCAACCCCTTTGTTATGTTTTCATAATAGCTCTGGGAAAAAACGGTTTCCAATATGACTAGTTTTTAAGTTATTGTTGCATCAAGAAAAGATGCTATAACATTAATTAATTAGGGTTATGTTTGGGAAAATATTGAATTCAGTTAGAATCTTTGAAATATTTTTTATATGTAAATATATGTAATTTTGTTATTTTATTTATACTTAAACAAATAAATAATTAAAAATAGAATTTACATGATATTAATTTATGTTAAATTTGATCAAATTTAAATCTATAATTTTTATTAATTTTTTTAAATTACAAATTATTAGACTTTCATTATTGGAGTAAAGAAAAGATATTAGTAAATGATATAACAAGTATTGTTAGTAAATTTCATAATATAAAAGATTAATAATTTTAAAATGATTATGCATAATTTTTTTAATATAATTTAATAATTGGTTGACCAAATTGAATGATAAAACATTCTATCTCTACAATTGATTCATAATTAAAAGATAAAAAAACTATAAAATAGTAATATATAATGAATCATTGATAAATAGTGACAAAATAATAACTTCGTGTAAAGATGATATAATATTAATGAATTATATATTTTTTTATAAAACTAAAATTTAGTTATAATTTAAGTTTTATAATTTGATATTTAATAAGTTGCGTGTTTTAAAATTAAAATGTTTTATAAATTTGTTAATTTATAATTAGTTTTCAACTCTTATGCTTTTAGATGTTAAAATTTTCATTAAGATTATTTGTAAAATTTAAAATTTTATATTAATAAAATATTATATCTATTTTTTTTTTTTTCCTAAGCACATAAATTGTAAACATTAATTGCTCATATACATCAATTGATCGAATATGTAATTTATTAATAACATTCGATCATTTTTTTTAACTAAAAATATAATTATAAAATAATAACAAGAATATAATAATTAATTTATAATTTAAACGCATGTAGAAAAATAATGAGCCTTACGAGGTAACACCATCTTTTAAACTTGTATGTCAAATTGAGCTTGAATTTTAAAAGGAAATCAAAATTTGAGCGATGAGTTGGAATGCAGCTCAAACTTGTTGCTTCTACTACTCAAATATACCATTTTGAAGATAGTTTAACGTTTTGTTGCACTTTCTTGATATTTTGGTCACATTTGTTGCATTATAGTCCTTCAATGTACACAAATTTATCAAACACTATGTTCTGATATATGCAGGATTTAGTAAATTTGAAAATTATCATACTCGACTATTCCCAGAACCTTGTAAGAATTCCAGACCTCTCAAGTGCCACAAATCTTGAAGAGATAAACCTTTCCTACTGTTCTAACTTGCGTGAGCTTCCTTCATCCCTTCAACATCTTGAGAAGCTAACACTTTTGAATTTGAGAATGTGCGAAAATCTTAGATTTCTGCCTAGCTTTTACAGAGCCACATCCCTCACCGAACTTTATCTTAAAGGCTGCTCAAATCTGTATAGTTTTCCAGAAATCATGGACACCATGGAGAGTTTGAGGCATCTTTCTTTAAGCGAAACAGCTTTGAAGGAATTACCATCCTTAATTGAAAATCTTATTGGTCTTAAGCAATTGAGATTGAAAAACTGTAAAAACCTTGTTTGCCTTCCTGACAACTTTTATAAATTAAAATCTCTCGAGAGATTCAATCTTGAAGGTTGCTTGAGATTGGAGATTTTCCCAGAAGTCATGGACACTATGGAGATGTTAAGGAATCTTTATTTAAGCGGAACGGCTTTGAAGGAATTACCATCCTCATTTGGCAATCTTATTGGTCTTGAGGATTTGATATTGGACAACTGTGAAAACCTTACTTGTCTTCCTGACAGCTTTTATAAATTGAAATCTCTTGAGAGATTACATCTTAAAGGTTGCTCGAGATTGGAGATTTTCCCAGAAGTCATGGACACCATGGAGATGTTGAGGGATCTTGATTTAAGCGGAACGGCTTTGAAGGAATTAACATCCTCATTTGGCAATCTTATTGGTCTTGAGTTTTTGATATTGGACAACTGTGAAAACCTTGTTTGCCTTCCTGACAGCTTTTATAAATTGAAATCTCTCAAGATATTACATCTTAAAGGTTGCTCGAGATTGGAGATTTTCCCAGAAGTCATGGACACCATGGAGATGTTGTGGGATCTTGATTTAAGCGGAACGGCTTTGAAGAAATTACCATCCTCATTTGGCAATCTTATTGGTCTTGAGTATTTGAGATTGGACAACTGTGAAAACCTTGTTTGCCTTCCTGACAGTTTTTATAAATTGAAATATCTTAAGAAATTCACACTTCAAGGTTGCTCAAGATTGGAGATTTTCCCAGAAGTCATGGACACCATGGAGATGTTGAGGGATCTTGATTTAAGCGGAACGGCTTTGAAGGAATTACCATCCTCATTTGGCAATCTTATTGGTCTTGAGTATTTGATATTGGACAATTGTGAAAACCTTGTTTGCTTTTCTGATAGCTTTTATAAATTGAAATCTCTTAAGAGATTCAATCTTGAAGGTTGCTCGAGATTGGAGATTTTCCCAGAAGTCATGGACACCATAAAGATGTTGAGGTATCTTGATTTAAGCGAAACGGCTTTGAAGGAATTACCATCCTCAATTGATGATTTTATTGGTCTTGAGGAATTGGTATTGAACAATTGTGAAAACATTGTTTGCCTTCCTCACAGCTTTTATAAATTGAAATCTCTTGAAAGATTACATCTTAAAGGTTGCTCGAGATTCGAGATCTTCCCAGAAGTCATGGACACCATGGAGATGTTGAGGGATCTTGATTTAAGCGGAACGACTTTGAAGGAATTACCATCCTCAATTGATAATCTTATTGGTCTTGAGAAATTGGTATTGAACAATTGTGAAAACCTTGTTTGCCTTCCTCACAGCTTTTATAAATTAAAATCTCTTGAGAGATTACATCTTAAAGGTTGCTCAAGATTGAAGATTTTCCCAAAAGTCATGGACACCATGGAGATGTTGAGGGATCTTGATTTAAGCGGAACGGCTTTGAAGGAATTATCATCCTTATTTGGCAGTCTTATTGGTCTTGAGTATTTGCGATTGGACAACTGTGAAAACCTTGTTTGCCTTCCTGACAGCTTTTATAAATTGAAATATCTTAAGACATTCACACTTCAAGGTTGCTCAAGATTGGAGATTTTCCTAGAAGTCATGGACACCATGAAGATGTTGAGGGATCTTGATTTAAGCGGAACGGCTTTGAAGGAATTGCCATCCTCATTTGGCAGTCTTATTGGTCTTGAGCATTTGAGATTGGACAACTGTGAAAACCTTATTTGCCTTCCTGACAGCTTTTATAAATTGAAATATCTTAAGACATTCACACTTCAAGGTTGCTCAAGATTAGAGATTTTCCCAGAAGTCATGGACACCATGAAGATGTTGAGGGATCTTGATTTAAGCGGAACGGCTTTGAAGGAATTACCATCCTCAATTGATAATCTTATTCATCTTAAGCAATTGAGATTGAAAAACTGTGAAAACCTTGTTTGTCTTCCTGACAACTTTTATAAATTGAAATCTCTTGAGATACTTGATATTTGTGGTTTGTCAAATCTAGGTGTAGAAATCTTTCTTACTGCCATTGGAGGCAGACCAGTGAAGCAGAAACATCTCCAAGGGTTATCCTCATTGAAGAAGTTAGATTTATCTGAAAGCAATCATGAAAACTTGCCCACAACCATCAAACAATTTCCTTTGTTGGAAGAGTTAATCTTGAGGAAGTGCAAGAGATTGAAGTCATTACCAGAGCTTCCACCAAGCCTGGAATATTTAGATGCATATGACTGCACTTCATTAGAGGATGTCTCAAGCATTAAGATGCTTTTTGAGCAAGCACTGTTTTGTCAGGATATAGATGCAGATGAGGGCCCTTCATTGAAGTTGATGTTCACCAACTGCTTCAAACTGGGCGAGAAAGGTGTGGGGAATGATATAGACGTAGATGACAGCACTTCAGTGTTCTGTAAATACTTGGGTTGGCTATTTACCAACTGCTTCCAACTGGACCAGAATGCTGCGAGGAGTCCTGAAACACCAAAGTTGGAGATGCCATTTGAGCATATGGTCACTGTGCTGAAAGATTATCATCAGGTCAGCTTCTTCTTCTTCTTCTTCTTCTTCTTCTTCTTCTTCCGGATAGCTATATGCTGAATAATCAATCATGTTTCTAATAATAATCAAACAGGCACCCTCAGAAAGCAAAAAAGGAACTACAATTGTAGCATGCGTCCCTGGAAGTGAAATCCCGGAATGGTTTGATTTCAAAAGCTTAGGATCTTCCATAAACATCCAATTGCCTTCATTAGAGTGGTGCTCTAATAATAGCAGGATAAACTTTCCATGTTTCGTTGCTTCCGTTGTTGTTTCATTCCCAGACTGTTATAATGGTATGGAATTTGGCATTGGATGTAAATGTCATCTAAAATCATGTAATGGCGATAATCAAGACCTTAGCTGTTCTTTCTACTTTGGGTTTCAAAGCGGATGGTCAGATCACTTGTTCGTCTTATATGATGATTTCGAAGTTTGGGAGATTGTTAGAAGTGAGGCATCAAACAACCGTATTTACAATCAAGCTTCCTTTAATTTCTACCTTGATTGGATTGATTCCTCAGATTACGAGGTAAAAGAGTGCGGAGTTCATCTATTATTTGCAAATTAAGGATTCAATGTATGAGAGCTCAATGATGCTTCATCCTCATTTTTGTTACTTCATCTATACTAAATTTCAAACCCTAATCATGTTTATTAAATATTTAACATATTACGTATTTGTCATTGAGTTTATTTATTATTGTATGTGATATTTATTAATGTTTAGTTTTCGCTCAAATTTTTATATCAATTCAATTTAGTTCAAAAATTCGAGTTTATTATTTATTTAATTTAATAAAAAGCATTAAAAGGTTATATATTTTTATAATTAATTTTGATGAAAATATAGTTATTACAAAAATAAGAATTCGGGTAATTGACTCAAAAGCTTATCTTATTTCAAACCAATTCAAATATATCATTATAGGCGTTTGTCTTTTTATAATTCTTGTATAAAACTTGTTTAAATATTATTAATTTCATTCTTTCCATTTGAATTTTTCCAGCCACTCATTTTATGCCACGTTTTGACAGTAAAATTTGAGTCAGGAAGAGCTCATGGCACTAAGGGGTTTTCACTAAAAAATATTGATTCGAGGAGATTCGATTAATGATTCAATCGAGTGTTAAGGATTTTATTGATTATTAAATTATTTTTAAAAAACTATTTTATATAATAAAAAAATTAAAATAATTTTATATATATGTTAAAAGAAAAATCAAATATAGATGTTAGAAAAAAGGGAAAAAAGACAAATATATAATATTTTTATTTGATAGTACCATACAATTTCTTTTATAAATATGGCGTATTAGGCTGGCGCGATGAATTAAACGAGTAAAAATTCATTTGAAAAAATATATATATTTATGTAATTTAAATTATATTATTATAAGAGTGTCTTTTATCTTTTTAAAATAAAAGTAATAAAAATTTTATACATTATTATGTTTTTAAACATTTAATTTTACTATTTCAACTAAAATTTTATATTTAATATATATATTACGTATTCTTTTCCTTTCACAAATCATTAATTATATGGCATCTTGAGTAAAATTTTAATAAATTTTGATACACTAATATTTAATTTAATAATTCTGAAATATTTTTGTATATTCATATCGGTAAATCATTTGATATCTACTGACTAAATAATTTAAAAGGGTAAAATAGAGAAAGAATTCGTAAATTTGATATTTGAACTGAATTATTGTCTTAAAAAATTATATTTTTTTGTCCTCGTCTATTACCAATCCGGTCCGGTTAAATAATTTGAATTTATTATTTATTTAATTTATATTTTAAAACTCGATTCGATTAAAAAAATTAAAAAAAATTCCAATTTTAAGTTATTTAAATTATTCGAGTCAACTAGAATAACTTAATTCAAGTTTCGAGTTTGAGTCCAGTTAAATTTTACTATTTGAATAACTCAAATAATTCGAATAACTCAAATAATTCGAATAACAGATTGGTGTAAATACTCTTTTGGTTCCTACAACTTTAAAAATAAGTAAATTTGTCTCTCTTTCAACAAAAATTACAAAAAAAAATTCAAAATAATTTTTAAAAATTCAAAATATTTATAAAATTTTCAAATTTTATATTTTTAAAAAAATTTAAAAATATATAAAAAAGTTAAAATTTTTAAATATATATATAACATAATATATTATTATTTTGCTTTGAATATTTTTTCAAATATATATTATTTCAAATTTATGTGTTCTAACATTGAATTAGTTATACCGTAACAATATTTTTATTTAGCATGTTTAATTTTTTAATTTAACTTGAACAATTTCACTCTATTTGACTTGACTCGATTCAAAAAATATATATTAAATTTAGTAGGATGATAAAATAGGACTCGTGAACTCGATTAACTCAAAATTTTTTCATTCGATTCGATTTGATCGAATGTTGATCCCTAGATCCCACTATGTAATTTCTATGAGAGTCTTTTAAGAAGAAGAAAATTCCACAAAAGAAAAAAAAATTAATAATAAGAAGCAAGTATTGCTCTCTGTCTCTTTCATTAGAAATTGAAGAAGGGCCTTGTTCATTTCCTTGGCTTACGTTTCTATCACTTTTCATTTTCTTTGAGCATATCCATGTTCGACGTTCATATTTGACACATTCGAGGACATACTCTTAACGGATACATATACATATCTGGAGTTCAAATAATATACTCCTTAATTTGATATACTACTTCTGATTTTAGGGGACAAAAACACTCAAAAGGATGCTACTTGACATGTCCAGAATTTCAGAGTTGGAATTAGAGCCAGAAGCATTTGTGAAGATGCGCGAAAACTTAAATTCCTCAAATTCTATCATTCTTGCGGAACAAATTTCAAAATCTTACTTCCTCAAGGGCTTTTATCACTTCCTAATGACCTAAGGTACCTCTGTTGGGAGGGGTACCCTTTGAAAACTTTGCCCACCAAATTTCATCCAAGGAACCTAGTTGAACTTGATATGAGTTATAGCCATGTTGAAAAACTACGGGAGGGAAAACAGGTATATATATATATATATATATATATATATATATCAATCTATGCCTCATTCTTTATGATGTTTTTGTAGATTCGTTCAAGCCTGTTTGGAACTATTTCATTGTTGATTTTTTATTCTCTAAAGGTGCCTCTACATATCAATCTATGCCTTTGTATTGTTTTCATAATAACATAGGAAGAAAACCATTTCCTATACGGCTAGTGTTTGTTTATACTTTTTTTTTTCTTTTTATAGGGAAAAGAAAATTACAAAGCATTTGTATTCCTAAGTCATCAGGGTTTTGATTTTAAAAGAAATCTAATTAAGTTATTGTTGATCTAAGATTTAGTTGTGCTTGATTTATTGAGCAACTTAAATTTTTGTTAGTAAGAAAACTTTAGTGAGGAAAATCTCTAAAACATAAACGAAACTCAAACAGAGAATGAAGAAATAGAATAAAGCTCTAAGGCGTATATCAAGCCACTATCTTTAAGGTTCTATTGACCCCACCTATATTTGATGTGCAAATGAATTTTAAACAAATGAATATCAAGGATACAATGAAAGTCTGATGACTATTTTTGTTTTACAGTGATGAGAATAATTCACTAAGTACTGAGTAATGTATAACAAGAAACTCAATTTCTACAAAAAAAAATTACAATAATACTTTATAGAATAATCTAATAATATTAGAAAATAGAGGAATGGTAGAATTTTTAAAATTTGTTGGTGTGATTTTCAAATGAAATCTCATTCCTATTTATAAGAATTTTCTTGTCTTTTCATAAAAAAATCTTTTGATTAAACATAATTATTTAAACAATATTGTTTGAACTTAATCTTTATGTATTTTTTATTTTAAATATTTATTCTTAATTTTTATAAGCATTAAAAAAATAATTTTAACTTAAAGAACAAAATCTTGAGTTAAAAATTAAAAGACACAAGTTGAAGTTTAATTAAAAAAACTTAATTTAACTTAAACCAAAATTTGAACCTTGAGTTCGAGCCAGCTCCAACTTCTTAGTTCTTGAACCCCATTACCCCTTATGTATACATACCATTAGGAATATAGTTTAGTCTTTGTTGCACTTCTTTCAAAAACAAAGTTGCACTTTGTTGATATTTTGGTAACATCTGCTATATTATAGTTATTTTTTTTTCACAAATTCATCAAACAATATGTTGTGATGCATGCAGGATTTAGTAAACTTGAAGGTGATGACTCTCGACCATTCCGAAAACCTTCTAAATATCCCAGACCTCTCAAGTGCCACAAATCTTGAAAACATGAACCTTGTAAACTGTACAAAGTTGCTTGAGCTTCCTTCATCCCTTCAACATCTTGAGAAGCTAACTCTTTTGAATTTGAGAATGTGCCAAAATCTTAGATTTCTGCCTAGCTTTTATAAAGCGACATCCCTCACCACCCTTATGCTCGATTCTCTTTAGCTTTCCAGAGGTCTCATCGAATCTAAGAGAGCTACATTTAGAAGGAACAGCAATTGAACAAGTACCTTCATCAATGGAGTCTCTTTCCCCACTCGTTTTACTGTCTATGGAGGATTGTGTAAGGCTGAATAACTTTCCAACCGCAATTTGCAGTCTAAGATCCTTGGAAGTTTTTTCGCTCAATGGAAGCCCTAATATCACAACATTTCCGGAGATTTCAGGAAATATAACAGAGTTAAATTTTGGAGAACTGCAATTGAAGAAGTTCCTTCATCGATCTATTGTTTCTTTAATCTTCGTGTATTCAACCTAAGTTGTTCTAGGAGGCTTAAAAGTGTCTCCACAAGTATTCATATATTGGAATCTCTAAAGATATTCTATCTTGAAGATTGCTGAAGATTGGAGATTTTTCCAGAAATCTTGAACACCATGGAAAGATTGAGATATCTTGAGTTAAGTGGAACGGTTCTTAAGGAATTATCATCCTCAATGGATAATCTTAATGGTAATTGTGAAAACCTTGTTTGCCTACCTGACAACTTTTATAAATTGAAATCTCTTCAGCTTCTTTATCTCTATGGATGTTCAAATCTAGTCACATGGCCCGATAACTTGTTTTCTGCCATTGAAGGAGCTTCTTTAACAGAGATGCAGAGAGATCTCCATGGGTTATCCTCATTACAAGAATTAGATTTAACTGGAAGAAATCTTGAGAACTTACCGACAAGCATTAAACAACTTCCTAGGTTGAAGCAGTAAATCTTGAGGAAATGCAAGAGACTGAAATCATTACCTGAGCTTCCACCAAGCCCGAAACATTTAGATGCAAATGACTGCACTTCACTAGGGGGAGTCTCAAGCATTAAAAAGCTTTTTGAGCAAGCAGTGCTTTGTAAGGATAGACCATATGGATTCTTGGAGCGGATATTTAGCAATTGCTTCCAACTGGATCAGCAATCTATGGGAAATACTGGAACACCAAAGTTGCAATGCTATTTGGAGCATATGGTGATCTTACTAAAAGATTATCATCAGGTCAGCTTAAATGTGGCAAATGGTCTATATGCTGAATAATCGATCATGTTTCTAAGATTCATTGTAACTGAACAGGAATTCCCTAAAAGAAACAAGGTGATTACATGTGCCCCTGGAAGTGAGATCCCGGAATGGTTTGAATTCAAAAGCTCAGGATCTTCCATAAACATCCAATTGCCTTCAGAGTGGTACTACAATAGAGCAAAAACTTTCCAACTTTCGTTGTTTCCACTGTTGTTTCGTTCCAAGACTATTCTGGCGACAGAGAAATTCTCATTAGATGTAAATGTCGTCTAAAATCCCGTAATGACGACTGTCACGACCTTAGTTGTTCTTTCTTCACTTGGACGAAACGAATCCCCGGAAGCGAATTGGTTGGGTCGGGTCACTTGTTTCTGTGATGACGATGCTGAAGTTAGGTGGTTGCTGGAACTCAGGCATCTAACAAGCGTATGTATAATGAGGCCTGGTTTAAATTCTACCCTCTCGTTTTCAATGGGGATGGGTCTCAAAGCATTTGTTGTGAGGTAAAGCATTGCGGAGTTTATATATCATTTGCAAAGGAAGAGGCAGAGGTGCAACCATCTAAAAGATTGAAGTATCAAAGCTGAATCCTGCTTCTAGCCCAGATTGTTATTTTTGGGTCAATGGACTCCTTATTGTATTTAAACTTTTTTATTTTTTGATAACATAAATTTTTTATTTTTAAGATTTAATTGATATTTGAATTTGGATTCCATCTCATTTTAGTTAACTTTATTTTGTCTAAATTAATTATGAACATATAAATTTATAAATATATATATATATATATATATAAACTATTTAATATTAAGAATGAATTTAAGCAAACTTTTATCTAGATTCAAAAGAATTTCGACTTCAATTTATTTAGATTCATTCTAAATGTGTTTTTAAGTTTTTTTTTTTACTATAAAATATCAAGTTTTTTATATTATTATGTTAAAATAAAAATATATTTTTTTAATAATATATTTGATAAATACCTTTAATCATCATGTCATAAATTTGTTCAAAGAATTTTTAATCTCATGTTCTTTGCGCCAAAGCTATTGCCTATAAGATTTTGCAAAATAAAAGGAGTTCATCTACTTGTAATCCAATATGGTGAAGTTAGAAATTTTTTAGATCGATATTAAATTATATATTTTTACGATAGTAAAAATGTAATTTTACTATTTTAATGATCTATATTTTATAATTTTTAAAGAATTAAATTAATTTTTTTATTTTAGGAGACTAAAGTATAATTTTATCATTACTAATTTAAAATTTTATAAATTATTAAAAAAAACTTAACTGACAAATTTTCCTCACAATTAAGGCTTTCTCCGATAAAAGCTAAGTATAAATTGTTAAAATAGTTTGATTACACAATAATACACATTTCAAAAATTCCTCAAACAAATAAGTGCAATCTAAATTCCATACCTAATAATGTAAAACACGTCCTCAATTTATTGAAATTGTAGTCTACTTAAATCTAACTAGAATGGTCAAATCAAATCACTAGAGTTTTTAATATATATTGAAATTGAATTTTTTGCGTTGACTGTTGACCATGGAAAAATTATAAATCAAATTATTAATTGAAAATGATATATATTCCTATGAGAATTTCTTTCCTACCTTAATAAGTGCTCGAGAGTCTGATTCTCGCTTTGGATATAGAATAGTTTTAAAACTTGTGACCTAATATCTACCCTTTAATGAGTCTATAAATTGGAAAAAAATTAATTATTCGACTTATTTCAATAGATACTTTGAAAAAAAATCGATATTAAATAAAATAGACATAATAAATTTCTAAAGTAAGCTTTTTAATAAATTTCTAAAGTAAGCTTTGGTCGATATAAATAGAAAAATAAATAAATTTTGGTTTAGGTAAATTTTGACTAATAAATACTAACAGAATACTAATAAATACTAGTATTATTTATTTCTGTTAACAGTCAACGCAAATTGATTCTTTCTGTTTCACCAAGTAAACTTCAATCAGTCATCATCTGCCCAAACTTTATCAAATCAATTATCCTTTATATAAGGATCCAAAAGATGAGATAAATCTTCATAAAGTAAACCATATCATCTTGGATTGCATATTTTACTATATAAGATAAGTAGACATAAAAATCATTAAAAAATAATCTTTCTTGATTTAATCTCTTTTCCAATAATAAACACGAGATTAATTGCATAAAATCCTAAAAAAATGCAAATAAATAATTAAAATATTTTGATCAAGCATGTCAACAAATAAGACAAGTTATGCATCTAACGCAATGTCAAGTGCAATGGTCACTTCTCAAGCCACTTCTCCCAAAACTTGTCCCAACAAATCAAGCATAAATTCATTTGAAAATGAATAAAAATGAATATTTATATAATCTAACTAATAACTCAAATAATTCGAATAATAGAGTGGTGTAAGTACCCTTTTGATCCCTATCAACTTTGAAAATAAGTAAATTGGTCTCTCTCCCAACAAAAATTCAAAATAATTTTCAAAAATTCAAAATATTTTATAAAATTTTCAAAATTTATATTTTAAAAAAATTATAAATGTATAAAAAAATTTAAAATTTTAAAAATTTTCTAACATAATAATTTTGGAGACATAATTAATTAATCAAATTTATCATACTCAATTATTTAAGTTTTTTATTATTTTGCTTTGATTTTTTTTCAAATATATACGGTTTCAAATTTATGTGCTTTAACATGGAATTAGTTATACTGTAACAATATTTTTATTTGGTATGTTTAATTTTTTAATTTAACTTGAACAATTTCACTCGATTCGACTCGACTCGATTCAAAAAAAATATCTAAGTGAGTTAGGATGATAAAGTAGGACTTATGAACTCAATTAACTCAATTTTTTTCATTCGATTCGATTGAATGCACATCCCTAAATCTAACTATGTAATTTATATGGAAGTAGAAGAAGAAGAGGAGGCAAAAAAAAAAAAAAGAAGAGGCAAGTATTGCTCTCTGTTGCTTTCATTAGTAATTGAAGCCTATCCTTTCGACTGGAAAAATTAGTATGATTTTAGATATTCGCTAGAAGAAAAACAAATATATATAATAATTTTATTTAATACTATACAATAAATTATATAAATATGACGTATTTTAATAAATAAAAATTATAAAATATAATGTGTTTTGCAGGCCAATTTCGGCCTACCATAAATCAAACACCTTAAAACCCACACCCCAAATCCCAACCATTTAACCCAACAATTATAGCCCAATTAACTTAGACCTAGCCCAAACCCACCTATCCAATAATAGAAAAAAGGGAGGACAAAAATGAAAACCCTTGCCACCTAGGGTCTTCAGCACCGACGGCAGCACCAAACCTCCCCACTTGGCCTCTGACACTACCAGCCACCGCCCATGTCACATCAGCATGCTCCCCACTTGCACCACTTGCCTGCAATGGAAAAGACGAAAAATAATAAACAAAGCATTGTAAAAGGCTATAAAAGCCGAATCAAAAATCATGTAAAGGGGACGATTATCAATACAAGAAAATTTTTACAAACATTGATACAAATATATAGCATATATCGAAATACAGAAGAAAAACCAAGTCTTCAGCAGTAAAAAGGTGATATTTTTAGATCGAATCCCTCTCTTTTCTTGTTTCTACCAGTTTTTTTTTTTTACATGCAAATATACACTTAAAATATATATTATTAAGAAAAAAGAAAAAAAACTAAAAAATATACCCTTTTTTGAATTTCCGGCCACCGTGTACGGTGGCCGGCTGCAGCCGGCGACGGCGGCGAACGACCGGACGACGGGCCGGAATCCCACCGGATGTGGGCTCTGCAGAGAAAAAAGAGAGGGGAAGGATTTTTTGTAAAAAATGAGGAAAATGAATTTTTTTAAGAAAAATTGGACTTATATAGCCCCCTAAAACGACGTCGTTTTGGGGTTGGCTATTAACACCCAAAACGGCGTCGTTCTGACCATGCCTGACCCGATCCGACTCGCTCCAGGTTCAGGATCCGCGTGTTTTTATTAAATGGGTTATTTACCCTTTTGGTCCTTCCGCTTTTTCAAGACCATGCAATTGGGTTTCTTTAATCTTTTAAATTGGCCCCAAAGTTTATTGCGTTTTGCTATTAAATCCCCCACCGATGCGCTGCGTTTTAAGGACTTGGAAAATTGCTCCTTGGGTCCCCCCTCTCTTTTAGCGCGTTCAGATCGGACCCCTTTCCTCTATCTATTCTTAAATTCGCCCCAGAACTTCGATTTTTCGTTCAAATTAGTCCTTTTTGCATGTTATTTTGCTTTTTATCTATTTATTCGTGCACCTTTATATTATTATAGTTATACTTTTCATTATTATTACTTAATATTATCATTATTATTATTACTGTTATTATTCCTTTATTTTTCCTTTATGATACGTATTATTATTATTATTATTATTATTATTATTATTATTATTAGCCTTGATTAATATTTCTATTATATATTTTTGTACAGTATCAAATACTTATCCTCAATATTATTTTAATATTCTGTTAACTTCTAAGTTCTATTACTATTGTTTTATAATACTACTATATTATGTTTTTATGTCACGTTTTACTATTGTACATATTACTATCATATTTAGTCTCTAAAATATATATATTTTAGCACTATCTCATATTATTCTTATTATCATTATTTTTATTATTATTATGTTTATCATATTAATATTATTACTACTATTACTTTATATTATTATATTACACCTAGTATTATTTTTATTATATCTTTACTATTATTTTCACCACTATGACTTATTATTTTATTTTAAATATTATTACTATGTTTACTATTATTAGTACTTATGCACATTATTATTTTACTTTTTTATCATTTCTACTATTGTATATTTTCATTATTAATATATTATATTTTACTTGTCATTTTTATTATTTTTATTATTATATTATTATTATTATCAACCTATACATATAAATATTTTTGTGCACTTATCATGTATAGATTTTCAACATTATTTCTGCTACATATTACGTATATATTAACACTATTAGTTATATATTGCTTTTGATATTTTATATAGTTTACATATTTCCTCAATGTTATATTTTTATATTATGCCCATCGTATATTTATTACTTACGTATTTTTTCTAATTAGTTATATACTGTTTTATTATATCCTATAAATCTAATCCTATATTACGCTTACATTTTCATATAATAAGTATATACATTTTTAACATTATACTATCTATGTACGTTAAATATTATACTATCCATGTGTTGTCTTTCATAACTACATTTTGTATATATACTTAATACTACGATATTTACGAATACCATGCATATACTCTTTAAACACACTCCTTTTTTATTTTTATTTTTTTTTATTTTCTTTTACTATAACTATCATCATTATTATCATATTCTAATATTATGTTTTAATATTCTTATTAATTGCATCATCGTACTTAAAAATATATGTATCTCATTCGATCCAAAAATGTTTTAAAAAACGAGGCAATATTTTTGTGTTTAGAGATACGGGAAATAGTGCCCTAACGTGCTGGGTTGCGATTTCCCGTTCGTCTAAATACCTAAAATACCCTCCTAAATCTTGCAACTCGCAAGACAACTTTAGTTTCGAGGAATTTAAGAACTTCGTGTCCAATCGTGCTGGATGTGATGTTCATATTCTTCCGAAGCAAAGGAATCTCGATTTTTCAACTCAAATCATCCCAATTTTATTTAAAATGTTCCAAAAACGAGGCAATATTTTTTGTGTTTAGAAATACGGGAAATAGTGCCCTAACGTGCTGGGTTGCGATTTCTCGTTCATCTAAATACTTAAAATACCCTCCTAAACAAAATTTTGCAACTCGCGAGATATCTCTAGTTTTGAAGAATTCACGAATTTCGTGTCCAATCGTGCTGGATGTGATGTTCGTATTCTATCGAAGCAAAGGAATCCCGATCTTTTCTACTTAAACCATTCCAGTTTCAAAAAAGAATCCTATTAAATTTCGACTTAAGACAGAAAATTGCTCAATTTGGTACCAATTTTGGGCGTCGCGGGGGTGCTAATCCTTCCCTGCGCGTAACCGACTCCCGAACCCGTTTTCTCTATTCGTCGTAGACCAAAACGTTTTATAAGGTGATCCAATCGCACCTAAAAAGGTTGGTGGCGACTCCCATTTTCATTTTTAAGTCGACATCCATTTTTTTCAAAAATGGCCTCGACAATGTGTAAATAAATTAACACAGATAAAATTAGTAATAAAAGTGAAAAGGAGTCAAAATATTAAAAAAATTATTATGAAATAAACCAAATCATTAATCAAAATGTTCCTTTTAAAGGTATAATGGCTTTTTTCGCCCTTAAACTTTATTGAAATTTTATTTTAGCTCTCCATTTAATTTTTCGTCTCTTTCAGCCATTAAGCTTGCATTTTTTTCTAAAATTGCCCCGGATGAAAAAGTTAATATTTGTTAACTATGATGATGTGGCATCCACGTGAATGACATGTCAACATTTAATAATTTTTAAAATTTTTAAAATATTAAAAATATTTTTATAAATTTTATACTTTTAAATAATTTTATTTTTAAAAAATAATTTTCTAATTTTTTTGAATTTTTAAAATTTAAAAATTCAAAAAAATTAGTTAAATGCTAACGCATAATCACACATCTGCCACATCTGCAAAGTTAAAAAGCATTAACTTTTCCATCCATTTTGGGTTGATGTGACAAAGAATACAAATTGAAAAGCTAAAGAGATGAAAAATTAAATAGATGATTAAAATTTATTTTTTTTTAAAAAATTGGAGGACAAAAAAGTCTTTATGCTTTTTAGGCTTGTAAATTTTCTTTTGCTTATGTTTATTTATATTTGTTGAATATCTTTTGAGATAAAAATAATATAAAAGAGGTGTTAAAGCAGGATTGACATTGAGGAAAAAGAAATAAACCATGTTAATGTAGTAGTTTTATTTTATTTTATTGTATCAGCATAAGAATAAGAATATTAATTTTAGTATTTAGTGTAAATACATATTTAATTGATTGACTGCATGTATACCAATATATAATATAATTGATGAGGTTTTAGCGAAATGTGATATGTAGGTTAAAATGTGTTCAAGTATGTATATTTAGAATTTAGTTTATTTATTTTTATTTTAAATAATTTAGTCTCTTTAATTTTTAGATTTAAAAATGTAAGTCTAATTTTTAATAGGGTAAATTACACCAACAGTCACTCAACTTTGGGGTAACTGACAAAACAGTCACCTAGGTTTCATTTCAGTCACTTAGCTTTCAAAAAGTAACAAAACGGTCACCAACGTTATAAAAAAGTGACAAAATAGTCACTCATTAACGATTATCGTTAGGGTGTTAACGTGATTGCTAACGTGGCAGTTAACCCACTGAGGTGGCAAGTTAACTTGCCACGTTGGCGAAATGAAACGATGGAATGGGGTGGGTTACGGGGGAAAAATGGGTAAGGAAAAACGATTTTAGAGTTAGAATCAGATTAGGATTGGGATTTAGGGGGAGAAAAAAGAAAATCAATTTCAAAAATCTCGATCTTGATTTAGGGTTTTTTAGGGTTTGAACTGAGTTGAGAATTGATTAAGTAGGATTTAGGGTTAGAAATCGGTTCATTAATCAATTTAAACAGTCTATTTTGCTTGGGGAGAAAAGAAGACGAACCAGAAACCATTTTGTCAGCGAAAATGGGCAATAGAAGAGAAGCTACCAGTGCTGTTACATCCACTTTAATGGGTAAGTTGTTACATCCACTTTAAATTTTTTGGATTTCAACATTGGTATTTCGATTCTAATTTTGATTTCGATTTTTATTTTGATTTTTATTTCGATTTTGATTTCAATATTGGAATAGTCACTGATTTTGATTTTGATTTTGATTCCAATTCCAATTTCGATCTCGATTTAGATTTAAAATTTAATTTTGATTTCGATTTGGATTTCGATTATGGGTTATTTCGATTTTGGTATTATTTGAAAGTTATTAATGTGCATGAAAAATTAGGGTTTGATGTGCATGATGTTTATTTTTTTGGTTATTAAAGTGTATTAATGTGCATAATGTTTATTGTTTGTTTCTGCCATTGTATAAATGCCATTATCAACATATGTTTATTGTTTGTTTCTGCCATTGTATGAATACCATTATCAGCATATGTTTATTGTTTGTTTCTGCCATTGTATAAATGCCATTATCAGCATGATGTTTATTGTTTGTTTCTGCCATTGTTTGAATGCCATTATCAAACTAATGTTTATTGTGTATATCTGCCATGATGTTTATTGTGTATATTGTGTATATCTGCTATCAAACTGGTCATTGCCTGTTATTGTCTGCCATGTGCATGACAAAAATGGTTGTGTTTGATTAAATTATTTTTCGTATTTCTTGTTATCTGCCATGTGCATGACAGAAGTGTTTATATTAAAATAATTGGTATTTTGTATTGGCTATTGTCTGACATTAATAGTTAATGTGTTTGCCTATATTGTCTGCCTTTATTGATAAGTTCGCCTATATTGTCTGCCTTTATTGATGAGTATTTTGTTAGCAGGTTTAATTGATGAAAATTTTAATGAGAATGAAGAAAACATGTCTGGTAGTGATCTATCTGGTAGTGATGTGTCTGGTAGTGATGTGTCTGGTAGTGATAGTGATGTGTCTAGTAGTGATAGTGATGCATCTGAAAGTGTTAGTTTAGATAGTTTAAACATTGATGGTATAGAAGTAAATGAATTGTGTGATAGTGATGATTCTAGGAGGCTTGATAGTGCACATGAATCTGACTCAGATGGCCAAAATTGGCTTGAGTTCAACCTAGGGAATGACATAGGTAATCCTAGACTTAATGTTGGAATGTTATTTAAGTCTAAAGGCAGTCTAAAAGAAGCTGCCAAGCAGTATGGTAGGTTGAATAGTTATTTTATTAAGTTTCCAAAAAATGATTTAAAAAGGTTAAAGGCAGTCTGTAGCGAAAAATGTTCTTGGTTCATATGGGCTTCTAGGCTAAACCCTAATGACCCTACTGACCAAACTTGGCAAATTAAGAGTTCAAACCCTAACCATACTTGTTCTAAAGTCTATAAAAATAGGAATGTAATCGCAGCGTGGATAGGTGAACAGTATAAAGAAAAATTCGTTGTTGATCCTAATTATTCTCTGAAATCATTACAGCAGGATGTCAAAAGAGATTTTTGTTGCCTAGTCTCATTAACCAAATGTAGGAGGGCAAAACTTAGGGCATTAGAATTAATTGAAAGAGCTCATAAGGCTCAATATGAGAAGATTTATGAGTACTTGTTAGAGGTTAGAACCCGAAATGAAGGAACAACTACAATCTGTTATTTGGATAACAGGTTGTTTCAAAGGATGTATGTCTGTTTGCAGGCATGCAAAGATGGTTATAGGGCTAGTTGTAGGAGGATAGTAGGTTTAGATGGATGTTTCTTGAAGGGCTACTATGGTGGCTACTTGCTTGCGGCTGTTGGGATAGATGCAAATAATGGCATCTATCCTCTTTTATATGCTGCTATCAAAAGTGAAAACCAAGCATCATGGCTTTGGTTCTTGGAGTTATTTGCAGTAGACTTGGAAATTGTCAGCTCGTACCATATATCTTTCATGTCTGACAAACAAAAGATAAAACTCTATTTTTTTATGTTGTTTCTATTTAAAGTTTGTCAAAGAATTAAACTATTTTTTTCCTAATTGTAGGGATTTTTGGAAGCAATATATATGTTGTTTCCTAATGCGAAAACAAGACACTGTGTTAGACACCTACATTCCAATTTCAAGAAGGCTGGTTTCCAAACAAAGGAGTTGAAAGATATGCTTTGGAAAGCTGTCAGAGCAAGCACTACAAGAGAGTTTGAGGATGCCATGGATGAACTGAGGAAAACCAATCAGCCTGCTTATGACTGGTTGAAGGAGAAGAACCTTACTCACTGGTCAAGGTCTCGCTTCTGATGTAGGAGCCATTCTGACATGTTGGTGAACAATTTGTCTGAATCATTTAACAAGGTAAACCCCTATGTTTTTATGTTTCTTAGTAATCATTAGCAATTCACTAATTATTTATGTTGTTTATTGACAGATGATACTGGAAGCAAGAGGAAAACCTATACTGACCATGATGGAAACAATAAAGACCAAGATTATGTTGCTTATTGTTAAGAAGAAAGAAGAAGCTGAAAAATAGAAAGGAATGTTGTGTCCAAAGATCAAGAAAAAGGTGGATGTAAATATAAAAGACTCATTAAGGTAAAAATTCTTTCTGATGCCTATATTACATGGTCATATTGTTTAATCTCTATTTTTTCAATTTGTAATTTGTTAGGCTTTCGGTTAAACTTATGCTCTCTTATGAATTTGTTTTGAATTTGTGTAGTATTCATATTATCGAGTTCAGTGCCTGCCATTTGTGTATACTAATTGAGGCTGAAGTTCATAGGTGGTTAGTGTTCAATCAGACTGTTTTCATAAGTGTATACTATATTACATGGTCATATTGGTCATATTGTTTAATCTCTGTTTTCTCAAGTTGTAATTTGTTAGGCTTTCGGTTAAACTTATGCTCTCTTATGAATTTATTTTTGAGTTGGTGTAGTATTCATATTATCGAGTTCAGTACCTGCCATTTGTGTATACTAATTGAGGCTGAAGTTCATAGGTGGTTACTGTTCAATCAGACTGTTTTCATAGGTGTATACTATATTCCATGGTCATATTGGTCATATTGTTTAATCTCTATTTTCTCAAGTTGTATACTATTTTTCCTTTTTGAGTTTCTTCACGCCAAGTTCCACTTATTTTTAAATTGTTTTTTTACTGCAAGTTTTGTTTGTTTGTTTCATGTAACATAGGTTTTTTTAGTGAATCTTTTTTAATATGCATGCACTGCTTGTTGGTGTGTTGCCTATTTTTTAATATGCATGCAGTTAGTACTTTTTTATAATATGCATGTTGGTGGGGCTATTTTTTTAGGGGGTGTGTGTGTATCATTGTTTGTGGGGTTTTTTTTAGGGGTGTGTGTATCATTCATGATGGGACTATTTTATAATATGCATGCTTACTGTTTTTTTAGGTGTGTTCCATCACATGCTGGTAGGGACAAGTATCAGGTTGAATGTGGTCCAGGCAACCAGCATGTGGTGGACTTAGTTGAGAATTCCTGCTCCTGCAGGAATTGAGATCTCACTAGCATCCTTTGCATGCATGCATTGGTTGTTATTCATCATAAAGATAAGTTCCCAGAGACCTATGTACAAACCTGGTACACTAAGCAAACCCAGATTCAAATTTACTCCAACTTTGTAAGTCCAGTAAGGGGTCCTAAATAATGGGCCTCTTTGTCAAACATGCTACCAATACTGCCTCCTCCACTAAGAAGGCCACCTGGCAGACCTACTAAGGTGAGAAGGAAAGAACCTGATGAACCACAAACAATAGACAGGTTGAGCAAGAGAGGGGTAGAGATGAGGTGCAGTAAATGCAAAAGAATAGGCCACAATAAGAGGAGTTGCAAAGGGGAAGTTGGTCAAAACATTCCAGTAAGTAATTTGCCTTAAGTTATAGTATACTTCTATCTATGAATTTGTTTGTTTTTTACATTTCTCTTGTTCTTATAGGTTAAAAGACATCAAGTTGGTGCCTCAACTCAGCAACGGGCTACCCGAAATCAGCAAGAGGGTAACCCAACTCAACAAGGTGCCCCAACTCAGTTACCTACTGTCCCAACTCAGATACCTACTGCCCCAACTCATCAAGGAGCTTCCCGAAGACAAAAGCTCCCATTAAAGAGAAAATCAACCACAACTACTGTTAGATGGATACCTTCTACTCAAGAGTCATCCATGATAGACCATTGATGATGATGTGAATAGACTACATTTTGTTAACCTTTTGAAACTATGTAAATTTGCCTGCTACTAATTTATTAACTTAGGCAGATAATTTTTTGGGAAATTTGCCTATGATTGCTACTGTTGATAAACTTAGGCATAGTTACTAAATTTTTTTTGTAAATTTCCCTGCAATTCACATCTGTTCAATTGTGGTGAATTGTAGGAAAATTTGGCAAGATTTTGCCTCTCCTTCATTTTGTAAACAGTTTGGCATTTTGGCCTTAATATATGAGCATTGATCTATTCTATTTGTTATTCATTTGTTGTCTTTATATATAAGTTAAACAACTATTGAGAAATTTGTATACCATTGTTATCTTTTCTAACCATCAGCCATGTATACTAACTATTAAGCAATTTGTATATCAACTGTTATCTTTTTGAACTAGCAGCCATGTATATCAAGTGTTAAGCATTTTGTATACCTACTGTCATCTTTTCTAACCAGCAGCCACGTATACCAAGAATTAACCAATTTGTAAACAACAACATGAACTGGTTAGCTATGTATACCAGCAGCCATGTAGAACATATGTTAAGCAACAAAAATATTCCAACACAATTTGTAATCAACAAAAAATTTCCATTCCAAGTTTTTGAGTGTTTGTAAACAACATGAGCTGGTTAAGCAACAATATACCAGCAGCAATTTACCAGCAACAAAAGCAACAACACAACTCTTTCAACAACTTACCAACTCTTGCAACAATTTACCAATAACAAAATTACAACACATAAGGTGGTTTTCAATGAACATAAAATGATTTTTAAGATTTTAAAAACAACAAAACAGTAACAATTATAAGAAAAAAAAACCAGGTTCTTCTCTCCCTCTTTCTTGCATCCTCCAATGCCCTCACTTTTTTCAGCAGACCCAACAACACAACTCTTGAACGGGGCGTCAATGGTGGATCAAACCAGCTAAAAAATCGACATGGTTTTCGAAATCTATTGCCGAAATTCTTACACCCAAAAAACCTCCTACCTGGGTTGTCATAGGACCAAGACACGTTTAATTTCGCTGGGTTTCCACAATGGCACAACGGAAGTGATTCAGGCATCTCTATTTTTCCTCTCCTCCTTCTTCTTCTTCTTCTCCTCCTCCTTCTCTTCTTCTTTCTTTTTTCCCTTTTTCTCTAACCCTAAAATGGTGCTGCACTTAACGTTAAGTGAATTAGTAACCGGCCAGCTGGACTTCAGCTTGACAGCAAGGATGCTGTTAATGGCCACGTCACTTTATCGTGACGTCCGTGACGGAAAACGGTAAAAAGGACCGTTTTGTTACTTTTTGAAAGTTAAGTGACTGAAATGAAACCTAGGTGACTGTTTTGTCAGTTACCCCAAAGTTAGGTGACTGTTGGTGTAATTTACCCTTTTTAATACTATTAAAATAACTTTGTTAATTGGTCTCAATGCATTTGTTGTGAGGTAAAGCATTGCGGAGTTCATGTATCATTTGCAAAAGACGAGGCAGAGGTACAACCACCTAAAAGTTTCAACTATCAAAGCTGAATCCTGCTTCAAGCTTTAGATTATTATTTCAACTGAAGAGTTTTTAAATTCTTTTTGGACTTAATTCGTTGATTCAATTTCATACTTGATTTCTCTATTCTAATATTATTAAAATGTGATGACGTGAAACTAATAATTAAAGAACATGATCATAAGCATTAATAAAAATAAATATATTTAAAAAATATAAATTTATTTAAAATATTAAAATTATTTAACATTAAGAATGAATTTAAACAAATATCTAAAAAGTAAAATTACTTAAACTCTCCTTATACTTTCAAAAATTATAATATTTCTCTAGTATTTATATAAGTGATATCATTTTATATGACTCCATCACAAAATTAATTTTTTAATATAAATTACTGACGTGACATATTGGTGGCGCCAAATTCTTTAACTTCACCAAAGATTTTAAGTTATTTTTATATTTTATTAAAAAAATAAATTATTTAAATAATTAATTAATTTTTAAAGTTATTTTTTTAAAAAGGTGGAAGGTTATTTTTTATTATTTTTTTCAAATATATATGGTTTCAAATTTATGTGCTTTAACATTGAATTAGTTATACTCTAAAAATATTTTTATTTGGTATGTTTAATTTTTAAATTTAACTCGAACAATTTCACTCGATTCGACTCGACTCGATTCAAAAAAAATATCAAATTGAGTTAGGATGATAAAGTAGGACTCATGAACTCGATTAACTCAAATTTTTTCATTCGATGCACATCCCTAAATCCCACTATGTAATTTCTATGTAATTTCTATGGAAGTCTTCTAAAAAAAATAAGAAAAAGAAGAAGAAAATTCCACAAAAGAAAAAAAAGAAGAAGCAAGTATCGCTCTCTGTCTCTTTCATTAGTAATTGATGCCTATCCTTTCGCTTGGAAAAATTAGATTGATTTTAGATATTCGCTATAAGAAAAACAAATATATATATATATATATATATATATAAGAGTAATTAACTTTAAGAAATGCTTGGAAAAGTTAATCTTGAGGAAATGCAAGAGACTGAAATCATTACCAGAGCTTCCACCAAGCCTGGTATATTTAGATGCAGACGACTGTACTTCATTAGAGGATGTCTCAAGCATTAAGAAGCTTTTTGAGCAAGCACTATTCTGTCAGGTTATAGATGCAGATAAGGTCCCTTCATTGAAGTTGATGTTCACCAATTGCTTCAAACTGGGCGAGAAAGGTGTGGGGAATGATATAGATGTAGATGACAGCACTTTTGTGTTTTGTAACTACTTGGGTTGGCTATTTACCAACTGCTTCCAACTGGATCAGAATGCTGCGAGGAGTCCTAAAACACCAAAGTTGGAGATGCCATTTGAGCAAATGGTCACTGTACTAAAAGATTATCATCAGGTCAGCTTCTTCTTCTATACATATATTCAATCTGCCAAATGGATAGCTATATGCTGAATAATCAATCATGTTTCTAATAATTGTAATCAAACAGGCACCTCCGGAAAGCAAAAGAAGAATTAAGATTCTTACATGCGTCCCTGGAAGTGAAATTCCGAAATGGTTTGATTTCAAAAGCTTAGGATCTTCCATAAACATCCAATTGCCTTCAGAGTGGTGCTTTAATAATAGCTGGATAAACTTTCCATGTTTCGTTGCTTTTGCTGTTGTTTCATTCCCAAACTCTTCTTATAATGGTAGGAAATGTCGCATTAGATGTGAATGTCATCCAAAATCCTGTAATGGAGTCAATCAAGACCTTAGCTGTTCTTTCTCCTTTAGGTTTGACAGCGGATGGTCAGATCACTTGATCCTCTTATATGGTGGTGAAGAAGTTTGTGAGTTTGTTAAAAGTGAGGCATCAAACAAGCGTTTTTACAAGCAGGCTTCCTTTAGTTTCTGCTTTGATGTTTTTCGTACCTTCAACTACGGTTTTGGGGATTATTTCCCAGAATACGAGGTAAAACAGTGCGGGGTTCATCTATTATTTCCAAATTAAGGATTCAAAGTATGAGAGCTCAATGATGCTTCATCCTCATTTTTGTTATTTCATCTATACTGAATTTCAAACCCTAATCATGTTTATTAAATATTTAACATATTACGTATTTATCATTGTAAGTGATTTTTATTAATGTTTATTTTTCGCTCAAATTTTTATATCAATACGATCCAGTTTAAAATTTTGAGTTTATTATTTATTTAAATTTTTTTTAAAAAGCATTAAAAATTATATATTTTTATAATTAATTTGGGTGAAAATATTGTTATTACAGAAATAAGAATTCGGGGTAATTGACTCAAAAGCCTGTCTTATTCCAAATCAATTCAAATATATCATTATAGGCGTTTGTCTTTTTATAATTCTTTTATAAAACTAATTTAAATATTGTTAATTTCATTATTTCCCATTTGAATTTTTCCAGCCACTCATTTTATGCCACGTGCCGACAGTAAAATTTGAGTTTTATTAAGGACTCTATTGATTATTAAATTATTTTTAAAACACTATTTTATATAATAAAACAAATTAAAATAAGTTTAAACATATGCTACAAGAAAAAACAAAGATAGATGTTAGAAAAAAGGGAAAAATATATAATATTTTTATTGGATACCATACAATTTTTTTTATATAAATATTGTGTATTAAGTTAGTGCAATGAGTTAAATGAATAAAAATTTATTTGAGAAATAAAAAAAATATTTATGTAATTTAAGTTGTATTATTATACGAGTGTTTTATATTTTTAAGATAAAATCAATAAAAATCTTATACACAATTATATTTTTATACATTTAATTTTACTATTTCAACCAAAGCTTTATATAGATAAATATATATGTGTATTCTTTTCCCTTCACATCATTAATTATATGGCATCTTGAGTCAAATTTTAATAAATTTTGATACACTAATATTTAATTTAATAAATTCTGAAATATTTTTGTATATTTTTATCGTTAAATCATTTGATATCTGAATTGAATTATTGTGTTAAAAGAAATATATTTTTTTTGCTCTGGTCTATTATCAACCCGATCCGATTAAATAGTTTGAGTTTATTATTATTTTAATTTATCTTTAATTAATATGAGCATATTTTTAATTAATATATATGAAGTATTTAATAAATAAAAATTATGTGATAAATATAATATAATATAATATGTGTAAATAAATTAACACTGATAAAATTAGTAATAAAAGTGAAAAGGAGTCAAAATATTAAAAAATATTATGAAATAAACCAAATCATTAATCAAAATTTATCTTTTAAAGGTATAATGATATTTTTGACCCTTAAACTTTATTAAAAATTCATTTTAGCGATTCATTTAATTTTTCGTCTCTTTCAGCTATTAAGCTTGCATTTTTTTCTAAAATTGCCCCAAATGAAAACATTTAATAATTTTTTAAATTTTAAAAATATTAAAAAATATTTTTATAAATTTTATACTTTTTAAATAAATTTAATCTTAAAACATAATTTTCTAATTTTTTGAATTTTTAAAATTTTTAAAAAATTAATTAAATGCTAACGCGTCATCACACATATACTACATCTGCAAAATTAAAAAGCGTAAATTTTTCCATTCATTTTGAGGTGATTTGACAAAGAATGTAAGTTGAAAAGCTAAAAAGGAAAAAAATTAAATGGAGGATCAAAATGACTTTTTTTTTTAAAAAAAAATTGGAGGACGAAAAGTCTTTATGGTTTTTTTTTTTTTAAATTCTATAAGTTTGATTTAGGATTGTAAATTTTCTTTTGCTTATGTTTATTTTTAATTGTTAAATATCTTTTGAGATAAAAATAATATAAAAGACTAAAAAACTGGATTGACATTCAGGAAAAAGACAAACTATTGTTAATGTAATAGTTTTATTTTATTTTATTGTATCAGCATAAGAATAAGAATATTAATTTTAGTATTTAGTGTAAATACATATTTAATTGATTGACTGCATCTATACCCATATATAATATAATTGATGAGGTTTTAGCCAAATGAGTTATTAAATGTAGGTTAAAATGTGTTTAAGTCCTTATATTTAGAATTTAGTTTATTTATTTGTTTTAAGTAATTTAGTCTCTTTAATTTTTAGATTTAAAAATATAAGTCCAATTTTTAACATCGTTAAAACAATTTTATTAAATTTTGATTCATTACAACGTTTTTCTTTTATTACATGACTACCAAGAGAGATTATTTTTGTCAAAGAATTGCACTAGTAAATTTAACAAATAATAATAATAATAATAATAATAATAATAGTTGTTGTAGATCTAAATTTTGAAATATGAAAAATAAATAGACTAAATTTCCAATATATAGTATAATAACTTAAAACATTTATAATTTGATATTGTAAATTTAAGGTTAAAATATGCTTCAAGGATCAAAATAAAAATATAAAAGGACCAAATAAAAATTTTAATTTTAAGAAAAATAAATGCATGGTGTTGAAGCCCAATTTTACCCGGGCCTTTTAATGGCCCAGTTTCCCATTTAAAATTCCAAAACCCATACAAAACCAAATTTAAAAACCAATTAAACTACCCACTTAACCCTTTACAATCAAAACCCGATGGCCCAAATCAATACCCCAAACAGAAGCCCAATACTAACCTACCCGATTGCCCACAATCCTACCCGGTTACCCACTAACCGCCAACTGGTTACCCGAACCAGACCCTAACGGAACCCTAGCCCCTGTTGCCCACTTGCCTCTGACAGTCACTGTGTCACCGCCTCAAGATGTCTCGTCCACCGCCCAAGTCCCTGCAAACATTAAACGTGAGGAGACAGAAGAGAAAAAAAGAAAAAACAACTTGTAAAATATTAAGGCTATAAAAGCCGATTCGAAATACTTTGTAAGGGTTCAGATTTTCTCTAATAAAAACACCAAAGATTTCAGAAAATCAACTCCAGTAGCACAATAGCAAGGAATACTTTCCAGATCAGAACCTTAACATCAAAAACATCAACCCGGAGCCCGAGGTAAAATAAAAATCTTCAACTTCGAATCTGTTCATACCCATTTCTTTTTTTTTTTTTCCTTTTCTTTCGGACAACACACGCATAAATAAAATACGTATTAAAAAAGAGAAAGAAAAGTAAAATTTTTTACCTTTCCGGCCACCGCGTGCGGCCATGGCGGTCCGGTGACCGGACGGTGGTCGGACCGACCACCGGAAATCGCCTCCGGTTCCCTTCCCCTCCCCCTCTCTCCCTTTTTTTTTCTTTCCCTCAGCAGAAATGATTTTTTTTCACAAATAGGGCCTATTTATAGCCCCCTAAAACGGCGTCGTTTTGGGGGCTGCGTTTTAACCCCAAAACGACGTAGTTTTGATGGCTCGACCCGAACTCCGACCCGCTTCAGCAAGGATCCGCGTGTTTTTATAGCGGAAGGGCTATTTGCGCGATCAGCCCTTCCGCTTTTTCAGACCTGTGCAATTAAGTTTTACTTATCTTCAAATTGGCCTGTTAATCCGTTCTTGTTTACAATTTGATCCCTTGTGCTACGACCCCGTTTAAAACGCGTGGTAAAATTATCGTTTTAGTCCCCCATGTCTTCACCCGTGCTCACATAGGCCCTACCCTTTTGCCTTATTCTAAAATTGGCCCCAAAGTCTTGATTTCTAATTCAATCCCGTCCCTTTTTTCCTTTTTTTTGTTATTTACCCTTATTTTAGTATTATTATTATTATTATTATTATTATTATTATTGTTGTTGTATATTATTATACTATATTATATCTAATATTATTATTTTAAATATTATGACTTCACTATTTTTACTACTATTATTATAATTATTATTATTTATCATATTCGTTATCGATATTATTAATGTTAGTTTTTGTTGTAATTAATATTTTTAACATACTCATATATACGTATATATTTATCATCCTCATTAGTTATTTTAATATTAAATATTTCTAATATGCGTGTATATATATATTTTATCTATAAATTGTACACGTATTCTTTTAATACGCCTTGCATACGTATATATATATATATATTTAATTCTATACCTCATATAAATATTTTGTAATATTATATTATGTTTTTTTTCACACCTATTTTTAATGTTATTAACTTTATATTATCTTAGATATACGCACATACATTTTAACATTATTATCACCTTGTATTATATTACTACGTATAGTTATAATATTATATACTATATTACACGTGTATTTGTAATATTATTATACACGCATAGTTTTGCATATTACATACGACTTCAATATATTTCACAAATCCTCCATATGTCGCATTCTAAGCTCAATCACGTTATTATCCAAATGTTTCAAAAACGAGGTAATATTTTTGTATTTAGAGATTCGGGAAATAGTGCCCTAACGTGCTGGGTTGCGAACCCTCTTAAATTTTGCAACTCGCGAGATAACTTTAGTTTCGAGGAGTTTAAGAACTTCGTGTCCAATCGTGCTGGATGTGATGTTCGTATTCTACCAAAACAAAGGAACCTCGATTTCTCAATTCAAATTATCCCAGTTTCGAAAAAGAATCTTATTTTTAAACCTTTCCAAATTTTGGCTTAAGACAGAAAATTGCTCAATCCGGTACCAATTTTGGGCGTCACGGGAGTGCTAATCCTTCCCCGCGCGTAACCGACTCCCGAATCCATTTTCTCTAATCTTTCGTAGACCAAAGCGTTTTATAAGGTGATCCAATCACACCTAAAAAGGTTGGTGGCGACTCCCATTTTCATTTTTTAAGTCGACTTCCGTTTTTTTCCAAAAAATGGTTTCGACACATGGTATTTAGAAAAATTCGAAAAATCGAGGGACCAACATGCACTTGCGATCAAAGGTTAAAACAATGTATAATTGATTTCCAAGCTTTGGGTAAACAACCCTTTTAACGGAAGTTAAATGGTGAGTGACAAAATTTTAATATTTTGATAATTTCAATGACAATTATGTAATTTTTAAGAGTTGAATAATTGAAATATAATTTTAATTATCAACAATTAAGGACAACTGGTGTAAGTTACCCTTCAATTCAATTTGTCGGAGGCTCGTGCAAGGTCCCACACGCTTTAGCAGTTGATAATACAGTGGGAAGTATGGCTATAAGTTTCTAAGTAATTAACTTTAAAAAATGGCTTTACTCATAATCCACTAATCTTCCATCAAATTCGGCGGAACACCCATATGCTTCCTTCAACATCTTCTTCTTCTGCTGCTACTGATAAGATCGAAGCAAGGAAGTACAATGTTCTCCTTAACTTCAGAGGCGAGGATACTCGTACTGGTTCCGCAAGTCATCTCTACAAAAATATGTGCAGACAGAAAATCAAAATTTTTATAAACGATGAGGAGCTTTGAAGAGGAGATGAAATTTCACAAGGTTTGTAAATGTAACATTCTTTACTCGAGTTTAACTATAAACTTGGATAAAAATTATTAAAAAAATATCAAAGAACAAAAAAGAATTAAAGCATAAATAACTCTTACCAATTTTTTAAATCAAACTTCAATAAATTTTTTTACTAGAAAAAAGAGAAACAATTAATTCTAAGTCTTCCCAAATTTTAACTTAATAATGTAAAAATTTATGGCAAAAATAATATAAAGAAATAAAAGTATTCTTAATTAAATAAAGCAGAAATTTTCAAAATATCTTGGTAATTTTTTGGTGCCTTTCTGATATTCTTGGGCTTCAGAGACGGATCCCTGGAGACCAATTGGTTGGGTGGGATGACTTGTTTCTGAGATGACAATGCTGAAGTTGGTTGGTTTGTGAAAACTCAGGCATCAAACAAATGAGGCCTGGCTTGGTTTAAATTCTACCCACTTGTTTGCAAGGGGATTGGTCTCATTGCATTTTATTGTGAGGTAAAGCATTGCGGAGTTCATGTATCATTTGCAAAGGACGAGGCAGAGGTACAACCACCTAAAATTTTCAACTATCAAAGCTGAATCCTGCTTCAAGCTTTAGATTATTATTTCAACCGAAGAGTTTTTTCAATTGTTTTTGGACTTAATTCGTTGATTCAATTTCATACTTTGATTCATCTGCTCTAACATTGTTAAAATGTGATCATATGAAACCAACAACCAAAGAGCATGACCGTAAGTATTAATAAAAATAAAAAAATTTAAAAATATATAAATTTATAAAAAACTATTAAAATTATTTAACATTAAAAATGAATCTAAACAAATATTTGTCTAGATTCAAATGCACTTGGACTCCAATTTATTTGGATTTATACTAAATGTGTTTTAAAGCAATATTATATATTTTTAATTTTTTTATAAAATGTCAAGTTTTTTTATATTATTACTTTTTTATAATTATTATATTTTTAAACTAATGAATTCGGTATGGAACAAGTTTATAATGTTAGGTCTACTTTCAGGTTAATGTATGAAAGTGTAGTTCTATATTAGAATAAGTGGATCATTTCTTAAATATAATAATTATAATTATAAGCATAAATTTAATTTTAAAAAATAATTTATTAATTTTTATAATATTTTATTTACAAAACAATAATTATACAAAAATGATCAATTATTTATTTGATAGTTACGAATTTAATTAATTTACAAATTTGTGTTAAATATATAATGACCCAAATAAAACTAATTAAAATTATTTTATGCTGCCCACAAAGTTAACTTTCGGTGGTACAAAGATCTCTGACGCTAAAGATAAAGTAGAAAGGGTAAGTTTCTAAGAAACAACCAAATGTAAACCTAATCTTAGTTTTCAAAAGATGTAAGCTTCTTTGACATTAAAAACCCTCGATTTTCTCATTTTCCATTACATTTTCATCGATTCCGGCTGAACCCAAAATAAAATTTAAATAAAGTCTTGATATTAAGATTAAAATTTTTATGAAATCAACCATTTCATTTATCAAATATATTTTTAGCATAATAATTTATTAAAGTTAATAAAAGTTAATTTTTGTATTCATTTTAAAGTGATTTAACGAATATCAAACCAGGGGTGAAGCCAGAACAATTTTATAGGGGGGCCGAAAAAATTTTAATTTTTTATAGTCTATATCTTTATAATTTTTAAAGGATTAAATTAAATTTTTATAATTTTAAGGGGGCCAAAGTGTAATTTTACCTTTACTAATTTAAAATTTTTAAAAAATCTCAAGGGCTAAAGTTGTAATTTTACATTTTAGGGGGGCCGGGGCCCATGCCTCCCCCCCCCGCGGATTCGCCCCTGTATCAAACATTTAAAGGTTAAAAGAGACCGAAAATAAATAAAATATCAAAACAATTTTTTTATAAAGTCGGAAGGTTAAATAAATAATTATATTTATATACTTTTTAAACTCGTTGAAGTTTAATTTTTATTTTAAATATCATTTGAATTAAAAAATAATATAAATATAAAAGAAATTTATTTAACAATATAATTGGTTTCCAAGGACTAGACATTGAATTTGCTGGAGAAGTCGTACAATTATTTTCAATGTGAATGTCCCACACGCTTTTGCAGTGTAAAAGTAATGCTATGCCTACAACTTAGGGTAATTGATTTAGGATGGGTTTGGATGAGCGATTAAATACAGTACGGTACGTTTGGCTTATTTTTTGTCTCACGTTACAATATCGTTATAGTATTTAATCTCACCTCCATCATTATTTTTATACTAATTGCAGATAAATGTACTACTCATAAAAGAAATTAATTTAACAATATAATTGGTTTCCAAGAACTAGACATTGAATTTGCTGGAGAAGTCGTACAATTATTTTCAATGTGAATGTCCCACGCGCTTTTGCAGTGCAAATTAATGCTCTGCCTACAACTTTAAGGGTAATTGCCTTAAAAAACAATAGTCTTTCATCACATTCTCCGTCCAAACTCCTCATTTGATTCGTCCAATCTCCCTCCTTCTCGGATGTATACTTGTTTAGTTTAGGTGGAAGTTCATCCTAACATTCACACTCTTCATCGTTGTAATCTCCATTCCTTTGATTTGTTGAATTTTCGTACAATTAATTCAATTTACATAACTCATACACTGACTTATAAAAATCAATATTCATGATTAAATCTAATAATTAACAAGGTATGTAAAAATATTAATTTTTTTATATTTTTTCCGCACTAAAAATATAAAATATAATTAATTAAATAAAAGTTAGAACACTATCTAACTCGTTTTTCTTTTGACTAATATTATTTTATAGTAATCAATTTAATAAAAATTTCAACGTTGCAATCCTCGACAATGGCGGTAACAACTTGGCCGTCTATAAACATATTATCATTTATAGTAAAAGTATCACACCAAAAATATGTATAATTAAATCGTCAGTGTCCACAAATGTATGGAGCAAATTGTAATATAGTAAAGTTTACAAAGAAACATTGGTAAGTATTCCAAGTACCATACTCAAGAAATTGAAGATTGGAAAAATTATTATTAAATTAACTACAAAAAATAATTACTAATCTAATTCGGTCATGAATTAGTAGTGTAAGTCCAAAATAATAGATTTATTAAACTAATTAAACTATTAAATCTAAATTAACCTAATGGACTTTCTTATTCCTAGTGTTGACAATGCAAGCATCTAGCCTATGATAAGTTAAATCCCTAATTAATAAATAGAATATTAACTAATTTTAGAATTTGGGTTTTAATATGAATTAGCTGTTACTTAACTAATATTACCTCCTAACCTCACTTTCTCAATCAAGATAGGCTATGATTTACTCGATTCGACTTATCTCCAGATCTCGTCTCCCTTATGATAATTTGTGTACATAAGCCTATTATTTATGAGCTAAAATATGTGTAGTTGATGCCTAATATGCCCTCGGTATTAATAGATGCTTGGTATTAAATGGTATATTAAAATCTTGCTAAACATGGTCATTGACATCATCATTGCTTGTGACACATGTTCAAGCTATGGCTCAACGCAGGGGTCGTGTCGCGCCATAGCTGTCTTTTTATGGCTTTGGACGTTTTTTGTAACAGTTCGATTTTTAATGATGTCGGAAATAGTAGTTCGAGGCCACCAAATCCGACAAGTAAGTTCGTAAATATTATTATTTAATATTTACTAGTCAAATGTGATTTTTAATAGGGTTGTTGATTTGATAATAATTTGTAACGACTCAAAACTTACGGGATCAGAAAAAGTGCATTCTCGGGACTCTGTTCCTATAAATTAGACTCAAAAATATTTTTAATAAATATTTACGAAGATAGTTGTGTGTTTAAGTAGGTTTTAGTTAGGTGAATTTGTCTTAATTAGAAGTAATTAGTAAAAAGGATTAAATTGAATAAAGTGTGAAAATTTAATTGTAGATTAAAGGAAATAAAAAGGACTAAATTGACAAATATGTCAATCCTCATAAATGAGGCGGCATAATGAAAGAAAAATCTAATATTTTTCTTTAGTTAAATATATTAGATATCATTATATTATATTATTATATACCTTAAAAATAAATAAAATAATAAATAAATTAAATTGAGACAATTGTGAGGTAATAATATTATACATGTGTAATAAATAAAAGATATACATTTGTAAATTGTTTGATAGTTCCGGTAATGCTCCGTAACCCTATTTCGGCGACAGTTTGGGGTTAGGGGGTGTTACATTTTTATCGTGCTTTCACGGCTCAGGATGTAACAATTTATTTTTCAATGGTGTTAAAAATAGTAGTTTTGGGACCACAAATGCGACAAGTGAGTCCATAAATGTTATTAATTAATATTTACACGTCAAATATAATATTATATTGAATTTTGTTATGATAATTTTGGCTTATTGAATGAATAGTTAACTACAAGTGGGTTGTTCCTAAAATCAAGTGATTTTAAAAAATCAAGTGATTTTAAAAAATGAGGTATCGAGACATCGTTTCTATAAACTAAATATTTACAGAGTGATTAATTAGGTGTATTGAAATTTGGTCCAGATATTTTGATGATTTAATAGTTGATTAAGAAAAAAAAACTAAATCGTAAATTTACAAAAATCAATCACTACAGATTTTTATTAGTTAAATGGCTTAAAAAGTTAGAAGGTTAAATAAATAATTATATTTATATTTTTTAAATTCATTTAAGTTTGATTTTAATTTGTTTTACTTAATCAATGAATGTCCACCCGCTTTTGCAGTTTAAAAGTACTGCTCTGCCTACAACTTTAAGGGTTATTGCCTTAAAAAACAATAGCTTTACTCGTAATCCAGTAATCTTTCGTCACATTCTCCGTCCTAACTCTTTGATTCGTCGATTCCATCGACTTATTGAATTTTCGTACAATCAATTTAATTTGGATAACTCATACACCCACTTATAAAAATCAATATTCATGATTAAATCTAATAATTAACAGAGTATGTAAAAATATTAATTTTTTTCTATAATAATTTTTTATATTTTTTCCTTCCCTAAAAATATAAAATACAATTAGTTAAATAAAGGTTAGAACACTAACTAACTTGTTTTTCTTTTAACTAAAATTATCTCCCAGTCTCGTCTGTCTTATAATAATTTCCTAGGATTGTCACACCTAGAGTTTATAACGTGTATCTATACCAACTAATCCTATTATGAATCCTTATTATTTTGTTAATTAATTGACTTGATGAATTAATTAGTTTAATAAATAAATCATGCAAGATATAAATAAAGCACCATAATTATTTTAAAATTCATACAAACATTAGTTGATCAGGTTAATGAAATATAAATAAAAGAATAAAGTAGAAGAGTAAAAGGAATGCTCATTGATAAATATATTGAAATGCAGATCCGGAGCCATCTCTACTCGTAATTGTCTTCATACCGGAATGGGATCTTCCTACTACAGAAGAAGAAAACTAAAACTGAAGAAAACTATTTAAGTCTAAAACTCTATTCGATGGATGGATGCTCTAATTTTTGTACATAAGCCTATTATTGATAAGCTAAAATATAGATGCCCAATATGCTACCGGTATTAATAAATGGTTGGCATTAAATGGTATCTTGAATATAAATATAAATATAAAAGATAACTGTATTTAAAACTTAAATTAAAAAAAAAAACTCATTTTAAATATAAATAGAAAAAGAAAGTATTTTGAAATTTAAACAACTAGTGAAGAACTTAAAATTTTCATATATGCTACTATTATTTTTTTTATATATAATATAAATGATTTTATTTGATGTAGTATAAAAAATTATATAAATATGGTGTATATAATAAATAAACATTATATTCTCAAAAAAAAAAAATTAAACACTATGTCGAAACCATTTTTTCAAAAGGGTTTGAAAAATAGAAGATCGACTTTAAAGTTTTAAAATGGGAGTCGCCACCGACCCTTTTGAGGTACGATCGGATCACCTCAAATTATTTTAATAAACTATGTTGAATTTATTAAAACAATTAATTTTGGTCTACGAAGATCAGAGAACAGGCTCGGGAGTCGGTTACGCACGAGGAAGGATTAACGCCCTCGATACGCCCAAAATTGGTACCTAGTTGATTACTCAGTTTCTTAATGTCGAAGGCTTAAGAAATTCGGAAAAATTTAAAATACGATCCCTTTTATTAAAAACGTTTGAATATGTAGAGATAAAAAACGAGGCTTGCTTATTTCGAAGGAATGAAGATGCCGAACCCAGTAAGTTAGGATACGACACATCTATTTCTTGAAATTAAACTCGCCTTTCTCACTTAAAAGGTTTATATTTAAATTCCAAAAGGATATTTAATTATTTTGAATTAAATGAAAAACCAGAACCCAGTAAGTTATGGCTCGATCTTTCAAAACCTCAAAATGTAAAATATTGCCTTGATTTTGAAATTCTTATTTCGAGACAATGAACGCCACATTCAGTAAGTTAGGACGCAGCATTTCAAAGTCTCGAGAAAAAAAGTTTATTCAAAAGCTCACACATTTTGATTTTGAAAGCGACGCTAAATGGCTTGGGTTTAACGAGAGAAACAGGAACCTAGTAAGTTAAGGCTCGATTCTCTCGAAGGATCCAAACATAAATGATATATTTTTTTGAAAACCTTGGGATGGGATTTTTACTAGAATAATATCAAACCCGACTTTTATAGAAAACAAACATAGAATAGTAACATACAAAGCAGAGAAATAATTCATAATCGATGCGTTTTAATAACATGTCATTATAACCAACAAATGCCGAATAATACACAATACCGACAATTATAGCATGGCCTTGTATGCAAGTAATAATATTAACATTCGAAGGAATATAAATAAATTTAAAAGAGATGAAAGACAAATTTAAGTAAATGAAATAAAAAACTCTCGGCCAATAAAAATAGATAATTGTGGAAAACGATTTTAAGCTATAAGAATTTAAGTAAATAAAAAATTTAAATAAACAACGTACGAATCATATGACATTAAAGTATATACGTAATATATGTATAAAATATGATGTAAATACGTAGTATAAGATAGTATACATAATATAGGATTAAAATATTTACGTAATACAATACAACAAATATGTAATAAAAAGGCAAAATAAAAAAAAATAAATATGATATTCATAACATATATATATAAAAAAAATAATGTTAAAAAATATACATGAAAATATTTATGTAATAATATATATATACTATATATATACATACATAAGTTAAAACATATATACGTAATATACAAAAATATTCATACATAATTGTGTTAAAATACATATACATGAAGAAGTATGAAAATATATATATAACTATTAGAATGAGGAATATATATACAACATATAGGAACGTAATATATATACAATATATAAAATACGATTTTAAAATATATACGTTGAAGGTAATGATATTGAGATAATTAGAAATATATAAATGTGATACTAAAATATATATATGAGATAGTATAAAATACGTATACTTATTAGAAATAAAGATACACGTATAATATATAAAAGAACATAATATATATATAAGATTTAGCTATAAGATAGATGTAATGTACAAAATACATATAATAGTATTGAAAAACATATATAATATAATATAAAGGAATATATATGTAAATATAAATTCGAAAAGTACCCATGTCACATGAAAGATATCTAAATATCATACATACTCATATAATTAAACTAATACATACCAAATATTAATAATAAAATATAATTTAATTATTAAAGCAACAAAGTGCTGAACTCAGTACCTAATAGAAAATGATACAACAATTTAGGGCCAAATTAAAGATAAAGAAAACGACTAAAGGACCCAAGAGAAACACGGGTGTAATGTGCAAGGACCAAAACTGGAAATAAACCAATCCTCAAGGTGCTGTGCTTAAGCGTGGACCATATTGCGATTACACTCGAATCTTATGGGCAAATTCGAAAGGAAAATAACACACGGAAAGGGCCAAATTGAATGCCACCGCGAGCTTGGAGGACCTGAAGCGTAAATACCCCTTCAGACACCAAAACACGCGGGTCATGCAGTGTCTGGGTCGGGTCATCGGGTAGGTGCTTCAAACGGCACCGTTTTAGGGCCACCAAATCAAGCCCTGAACGGTACCGTTTTGAGTGGCATAAAAGGGTTAACTTGAAACCCTAAATCAACATCAATCGGGTCTCTTTTCACAGCAGCCGAAATGGAAAGAAAAAAAAGAAGAGAAAGAGAAAAGAAAAAAAAAGAAAAAAAGAAAGGAAAAAGGGATTCCGGTGGCTCCCTCCTAAGCCACCGCGATAGAGCCGAGCCTATGAAGCCCTCCGACCCCCTTTACACCTTTGAACCGGTGATGGGTTCGTTGCGTTGGGCTAGACGGGCTCCGATCGAGACGGACTCAAGGAGTCGATTTATTTAAAGCCTCAACACCGCGTCCAGACCCCGATTGCGACGGAGCGAACAACGGTGGGGCAGTCCGCTCGCAAAGGTAAGCTATTCTCACTAACCTCTTTTTTCATACAGCAATGTTAAAGAGTAAAAGATAAAAATGAAATGAAGAACAAGGAAAAGGATTCACCTTTCAAAACCAAGTTCCGTTTTTTTTGATTGATTTTTGTTTTTGGTTACAAGTGTTTTTGATTACAGATTTTTAACTTTTCAAAAAAAGAAAAATTCGAACCCTTTCTCCTCCGTTTTTTGATGGCTTTATAGCCGAACTTTATGCCTTTGCTTTTCTCTGCTATACTGTTCTCTACTGTTTTCCTCGGTTGCTGACGTTTGTTTCATTTATTGTTTGCAGGCACTGGTGATGGTTGATGTGGACAGAGGCTAAAGTGGCGGTGGAGCTGGTGGCCGAGGGTCAAAGGCTGAAGGACTCTAGGTGCGGCGCACCTAGGGTTTGTTGTTCCTGTTTCTGCCGGTCATATGGGCTAGGGTAGGCTGGTGTTTTGGGCCATCCGGGTTGGGTCTGGTAAACGGGTAGTAGGCTTTAGTTTAAGTGGGCTGCTGGGTTTAGGTATGTTGGGCTGACCTGGGTATGGGGTTGACCCGGGATGGTGTTAGTTTTTAGGGTATTGGGCCTTTTCAGTCTGTAAATGGACATTTGGACAATTTTTTGATTTTATTTGTTTTTTTGTGTTTATTTGGGCTTTATTGGGCCCGGGCAAAATTGCCTTATTACAGCTGCCCCTCTTTGCTCATTGTCGTGTAACGAGAATAGAGCAAAGACTCAAAGAGGGCTAATTTTGCCCGGTTTTGCCAGGCCTTAGTCTTTTGGTGCTTCTTTTCTTCAATTGAGCCTCGGATCTTTGATCGGCTCCTGTATCTCCAGAAAGGTCAAATCTTCTAATTTGAATCTGCTCCTTGCAATCTCAAGGATATCAGACTTTTCTTCGATCTGCCCCTGCATCTTCAGGAAGGTCAAATCTTCTAATTTGAATCTGCTCCTTGCAATCTCAAGGATATTGGACTTTTCTTCGATCTGCCCCTGCATCTTCAGGAAGGTCAAATCTTCTAATTTGAATCTGCTCCTCGCAATCTCAAGGATATCAGACTTTTCTTCGATCTGCCCCTGCATCTTCAGGAAGGTCAAATCTTCTAATTTGAATCTGCTCCTCGCAATCTTAAGGATATCAGACTTTTCTTCGATCTGCCTCTGCATCTTCAGGAAGGTCAAATCTTCTAATTTGAATCTGCTCCTCGCAATCTCAAGGATATCAGACTTTTCTTCGATCTGCCCCTACATCTTCAGGAAGGTCAAATCTTCTAATTTGAATCTGCTCCTTGTAATCTCAAGGATATCAGACTTTTCTTCGATCTGCCCCAAATACCATTGGAAGCCAGATCTGAATGTTGTCACCCATCTTCAGGGAGACCTATCTTGTGAAATGTGATTATGCCTGTGCAAAATGATTAAGATGCTATGATCGAAGTGAATCAAGTGCTCCTAAATGTATTATGAATGACACTTGTATGAATGCAAAATGTTATGAACATGATAATCTTTTTATGCTTAGGGCGTCTTCACTCGTTGGCCTTCAGAGCTTCATTACTGGTATTACACTGCCCTCTTATTCAATTAATGAAGTAATTGACACATGGTCTCAAAATAGCCTCTTTTTCACCCTTAAGTTCGGTAAATTCTAAACATTAGTCCTGTTTCAAGTTCTTGTATTAGTTAGAAACTTTTCAGAGTAATATTTAGAACCCCTTTTATTCAAGACATCATTAGCCCGTTAATCGTTGTTTCAATGAAAGATGTTCGGAAAGGAATGCTAAATCAATGAATTAGACTGGGATTTGGAAGGTAATGCTCAATTCAATAGATTAAAGCGGAAAATTTGGCTGGGATATAGTCCATTGACTAAGATAATATATTTTGCTAGAATACAAAAATAGATTGTAGATGCCCTAGATACCACCGGGTGAGTTTCCCCCGCATAACATTTCTCGAAGACCCTTTTGATCTTGATATATGTTTAGAAGTTCTGAAAGGTTTTGTTGGCGCCTTATGACATTGCCCTCTCCTGTCGCTTCCCCCATAATTAGATCCATATCCTAGTCTCGATCAAACATTTGAGCTGCCCTTTTCGGGTTTTCAACTCGAAATTCCCTTTGGTCTCAAAGTGCCCTTTGCGAGTTTTCACCTTGGCCTCTCCCCTTTTTTTTTTTTTTCCGAAAGTCTCAAAGCGCCCTTTGCGGGTTTTCACTTTGGCCTCCGCCTACCTTAAGTGAAATACTTCTTGACAGAGTCTGCATTCACAGGATTGGGCAGGTTCCTACCATCCATTTCGGCTAAGATCAATGCTCCTCCAGAAAAGGCTTTCTTCACTACGTAAGGTCCTTCCCAATTCGGCATCCATTTCCCTCTGAAGTCTTTTTGTATCGGAAGGATCTTCTTCAGAACCAGATCCCCTTCATGGAACTCTCTAGGGCGAACCTTCTTGTCGTAAGCTCGCATCATTCGCTTTTGTTACATCTGGCCATGACGAATGGCTCTTAACCTTTTTTCCTCGATTAGGTTTAGCTGGTCATATCTAGATTGGACCCATTCGGCTTCATCCAATTTTATTTCTGACAATACTCTGAGTGAAGGGATCTCAACTTCAATGGGCAGGACCGCCTCCATTCCATAAACTAAGGAGAAAGGCGTTGCCCCGGTGGAAGTTCTGACAGACGTTCGATATGCGTAAAGGGCAAAAGGTAACTTTTCATGCCAATCTTTATAGGTTTCCGTCATTTTCCCTACAATCTTCTTGATGTTTTTATTTGCAGCTTCTACCGCACCGTTCATTTTTGGGCGATATGGTGATGAATTGTGGTGTTTGATCTTGAAGCGACTGCAGACCTCCGCTATTGTGCTATTGTTCAAGTTCAGGGCATTGTCTGATATGATTCTCTCTGGCATTCCGTATCGACATATAATCTCCCTTTTCAAAAATTTGCTAACGGCAGTTTTGGTAACGTTGGCATACGAGGCAGCTTCAACCCATTTCGTGAAGTAGTCAATGACCACAAAGATGAAACGATGCCCATTTGAAGCTTTCGGTGAAATTGGACCGATGACATCCATGCCCCACATGGAAAAGGGCCATGGAGAAGTCATAACATGTAAAGGTGAAGGCGGCACATGAATCTTATCTCCGTAAATCTGGCACTTATGACATTTCTTGGCGTAGTTAATACAGTCTCCTTCCATGGTAGACCAGTAATAACCAAACCTCATAATTTGCCTGGCCATAGTAAAGCCATTAGCGTGTATCCCGCAGGTGCCCTCATGTACTTCTTCAAGAATTTTCTTTGCTTCAACAGCATCCACACACCTCAGAAGTACTTGATCTTTCCTTCTTTTGTACAAAATCTCTCCGTCCAGTACATAATCAATGGCCAGTCTTCTCAACGTCCTTTTATCATTCTCGGTTGCCTGATCTGGGTATTTACGATCTTTCACATATTGCAGTATGTCGCGATACCAAGGGTGGTCATCTTTCTCTTCTTCGTCAATGCTATAGCAATGGGCTGGAACCTCATAGATGCTCATCTGGATGGACTTTACATCCTCTTGCTTGTTTACTTTGATCATGGAGGCAAGAGTGGCCAAAGCATCGGCCATCTGGTTTTCATCTCGCGGGAGGTAGCAGAAAGTGATATCGTCAAACTCCTTCATCAACTCTAAGACTATCCTTCGATAATTGATTAGCTTGGGGTCTCTCGTTTCCCATTCGCCTTTAAGTTGATAGATTACCAGTGCAGAGTCCCCGTAAACTTCTAACAGCTTGATCTTGCGTTCTATGGCAGCTCGTATTCCCATGATGCAGGCCTCATACTCAGCCATGTTGTTGGTGCAGTCGAAATTAAGCTTGCTGGTAAAGGGATAATGGTCTCCACTTGGGGATACCAATACTGCTCCAATCCCATTACCCACAGCATTAGATGCTCCATCAAAGTTAAGTTTCCAATAGAGGCTTTCTTGAACGTCTTCCTTAATGACTGCAATATGCATTAAGTCTTCATTTGGGAAATCGAAATTTAACAGTTCGTACTCTTCTAAAGCTCTACTGGCCAGAAAATCGGCTATAGCACTTCCTTTTACAGCTTTTTGGTTCACGTACACTATGTCAAATTCTGAAAGTAAAATTTGCCATCGAGCCATTCTTCCATTCAAAGCTCTTGACCCCATCATATACTTTAGGGGGTCCAATTTTGAGATGAGCCAAGTGGTGTGATACAACATATACTGTCTTAACCTTCGCGTGGTCCAAACCAGAGCGCAACACAACTTCTCTATTGGTGGGTATCTTGTCTCACACTCAGTAAACTTTTTGCTAAGGTAATAGATAGCTCTCTCTCTTTTTCCTGACTCGTCGTGTTGGCCAAGTACGCATCCCATGGAATTTTCGAACACTGTCAAGTACAGTATTAACGGCCTGTCCGGGTTAGGTGGCATTAGCACTGGGGGATTGGACAGGTACTGCTTGACTTTGTCGAAGGCTTTTTGGCATTCTTCGTCCCATACCCCTGGGTTATGTTTCTTGAGGAGGCGAAAAACAGGGTCACACTTCTCGGTCAGCTGTGAAATGAACCGAGCGATGTAATTCAGTCTCCCTAAAAAGCCTCGAACCTCTTTCTGGGTACTCGGTGGCGATAGTCCTTGTATGGCTTTGATTTTGTCTGGATCAATCTCAATCCCTTTTTTGCTAACCACGAATCCGAGTAATTTTCCTGACTTGGCTCCGAAAGTGCATTTGGCCGGATTGAGTTTTAATTGGAACTTCCTTAATCGTAAGAACAGCTTTGTTAAGACTTGTATGTGCTCCTCCTCTGTTTGGGACTTCGCAATCATATCATCGACATAAACTTCGATTTCTTTGTGCATCATGTCGTGAAATAGGGTTACCATGGCCCTTTGATATGTCGCCCCCGCATTTTTCAGTCCAAAAGGCATCACCTTATAGCAGAATGTCCCCCAGATGGTTACAAATATGGTCTTCTCCATGTCTTCCTCGTACATCTTGATCTGGTTATAACCAGAGAACCCATCCATGAAGGAGAACAATGAATAGCCAGCCGTGTTGTCCACTAAGGTATCAATGTGAGGCAGTGGGAAATTATCTTTCGGGCTCGCCTTATTTAAGTCTCTGTAATCCACACACATTCGTACCTTTCCATCCTTTTTAGGAACGGGGACGATATTGGCCACCCAATCTGAATATTTCACCACTTTTAAAAATCCTGCGTCAAATTGCTTTTTGACCTCTTCTTTTATTTTTAGTAAGACATCAGGCCTCATTCTCCGAAGCTTTTGTTGGACTGGTTTGCATTCCTCTTTTATGGGGAGTCGATGCACCACCATATCAGTATCTAAACCAGGCATGTCTTGGTATGACCATGCAAACACATCCTTGAACTCCTGAAGTAATTTGATCAGCTCTTGCCTTGTTTCCGCAGAGATACCGGTCCCAATTTTTATTTCTTTTCCGTGTTCTAACTCCACAACCTCTATTGATTCTTCATGAGGCAGGATTTGTTTCTCCTCTTGCTCAACCATTCTCAATAATTCGGGTGTCAGGTCGCAATTTTGGTCATCCTTAAAACCTTCATAATCATCTATACACATGTCCTGGTCAAAAAAGGGCGCCGAGTCGTTGGCAGTGTTACTCACATCATTGATATCTGGGGACCTGTTTCAGGGATAATGGGAGATGCAAAGAAACAAAAGGCATCTAAGAATAATTGTTTGCAAACTTATGATTATAAATAATAAACAATGAAAGAATAGAAGACTATGTATGAATTGGCACGAATGAAAGACTATTTGCTCAAAAGGTGCATTTTTCATTGAACTTAAGGATTTTGGGACAAATTTAGTTCACAAAAGATGTTCATTACTCTTAAGCCTAGAGTAATAAATGTTCTAGGACATTACTCTGAAATAGTTCTAAACACTACAGGAATCTCTTCCGCAGTCCAATTGTCTAGAGCACTCCCAGGTTTAAAAGGGCGAATTTCCCACAAGCTTGTTCCTTCAACTCTCTCTTCGGATATAGCATTGATGTGCGTGCCTCCTAATAGTTCTTCCAGAGCTCCTTTTTCGATGATTTCTTGTTTAGGGTTGATGAATCCTCCTGAGACGAAGGTCTTGGATATGTGGGGGAACACCATTGGTTCCCACTTGATCTCTTCTCCCTTTAGCCGTGATCTTCGCCTTTCTTGCTTCCTTTCCACTTCTTTCATTCTCTGTCTGGTGTCTGGCCTAAATCCTAAGCCGAAACGGTCTCGTTTTTCTTTCAAAAATGGCGCCTCCGTTTTGCCTTGGAGATACCTCCCGAGTCCTTTTCCTGGTGACGCTCCTCTCCCCACAGTCAAACGTAGACCCATCCTTGTAGTCTTGGATATTCTAGGGCTTGGGATTTTGTTCCCTTCGCCCACAAAGGTAGCATTCACAAATTCTAAAGATCGCAATGAGCATTCGATGGCCTCGGCGTCTGTTTCTAAATATGGTGCGTCACTGGTTACAGCCGCAATAATCTCCTCTTCTGCATTTATGGTGACTAGTCGGTTTTCTGTTACTAATTTCAACTTCTGGTGCAACGTAGAGGGAACGGCCCCTGCCGTGTAAATCCACGGTCTCCCCAAAAGGCAGTTGTACGAGGGCTTGATATCCATTACTAGAAAGTCCACCTCGTATGTGCTTGGTCCGATCAAAAGAGGCACTTCGATTCTACCCATCACCCTTCTCTCTGTGCCGTCAAATGCTTTCACTATGTGCTGGCACTCTTTTATGTGAGAGCTGTCTATAGGTAGCCTGTTTAATGTGGACCATGGTAGGACATTCAAAGCCGACCCGTTGTCAATCAGCACACTTGGCAGTGTGTACCCTTTACAACGTGTGGTAATGTGCAGAGCTTTAGTCGACCCCCTTCCACCTGGCGGTATCTCATCGTCGTTAAAGAAAATAAAGTTATCAGCACTTATGTTGCTGACCAATCGATCGAGCTTGTTGACAGAGATGTCGTTAGGAACATATGTTTCATTCAGAATTTTCATCAATGCATTACGGTGAACTTCTGAACTCAAGAGTAAGGCCAATACCGAGATACGAGCCGGTTGTCTACGTAGCTGTTCTACCACGCTGTATTCACTATGTTTGAGAAATTTTAGGAACTCTTTTGCTTCTTTCTCATTGACTGGCTCATTGATAGGATGTTCAGGCCTAGTTGCTTTTTCTTTTATCTCTTCGACCGCTGGAGCTTTTCCTTTCACGGGCTGTGTTTTCTCGATTGCTGTATCATAACGTCTTCCACTGCGTGTATAGGAGCCCCCTTCTTGGCTTTCCTTCGAAGCATCGACTAAGCTTTCTCTTCCCGGGATTGTCACATTTCAGTTATAATTCCATGGGACCTGTTTGCTGTCCTTATAGGAGAAGACTGCGGGTTTTTGGATTATAACCCTTGGTGGCATTCGCACTCCTGTTTCATTGTTCGTGGGTCGTGATATAATGATCACGGGATAGTTAACTATTTGCGCCTTCGATTCCCCCTCTGATGCACATATCTCTCCCTCTTCGGGGTTCTTAGCTTCCTCGAAAAATTCCACTTCTTTGTTATTCATCATATTTTGTACAAAGACCCTGAAATCCATACAGTCTTGGATCTCATGCCCCGCTTTGGTGTGAAATTCGCAGTAGTTTCCTTCCTTTTCAGATCTTCCTCTTGAATCCAACCTAAGTAATCCTCTCCTGACCATTTCCTCCCATACTTGCCTTAATGGGGTTTTGACCTCGGCGATGTCATGTTTGATCTTTTTGTTCTGGCATTTGCTTATCCCATTTACTCCTTGGTCGGTGTGATTAGGGAGTGGATTCCCTGCCGTATTGGGTGTAGCCGGATCATCAAGTCTCACAATTCCCATTTTGATGAGTCTCTCCACCACTTTCTTGAATGCGGTACAGTTCTCAATTGAATGCCCGTTTATTCCCCCATGATAGTCACATTGGGCATTCGTGTCGTACCATTTGGGATACGGGGGCTGTAGTGGCTTTAGGTAAAATGGTGAGACTACATGAGCATTATATAGACTCTTATACAACTCCCTATAGGTTGTGGGTATAGGTGTGAACGATGGTCTTTCCGTGTTTTCCCTCGTATTGGATTCTCGTCTTGCTGTGTTGGAATGATTGGCCGTCCCTGTCTTTGGTTGATTGACAGTGAAGGACTTGGATTGACCCCTATTAATTGTGCTTGCATTGTTCACTTCATTGTCTCTTTTCCTCGGGGCCGATCGTTTGGTACTTTCTCCAACTTCAATTTTACCGCTTCTCACAGCATTCTCGATCATCTCACCCGTCATTACTATGTCAGCAAAGTTTTTGGTGGCACTTCCCAGCATGTGGGTGATGAAAGGAGCTTTTAGAGTGTTAATAAATAACATCGTGGTTTCTTTTTCTAAAAGCGGCGGCTGAACTTGTATGGCAACTTCTCTCCACCGTTGCGCATACTGTCTAAAACTTTCATTAGGTTTCTTCTCCATATTCTGGAGGGTGATTCTGTCGGGAGTCATGTCCGTTACATGGCTGTACTGTTTTATAAATGCTTGGGCAAGGTCTTTCCAGGAGTTAATTGCAGTACGGCTTAATTGATTATACCATTTAGAGGCCGCCCCGACCAAGCTATCCTGAAAGCAGTGAATTAATAGCTGGTCGTTGTGAATATAACCCGTCATTCGCCTGCAGAACATAACAATGTGAGCTTCAGGGCAACTCGTTCCATTGTACTTTTCGAACTCAGGCATTTTAAACTTGGGGGGAAGGATCAAGTCTGGGACTAAACTCAGGTCCTTAGCATCGATCCCGTGACGGTTATTAGCACTTTCCATGGTTTTGAATTTTTTTTCTATCCATTTGCACCTGTCTTCGAGCTGTTTTGGCAACTCCGTTCTTAACCTTTCCCCTTCGGCTGCTTCATCTAAGTCGGGGATATTGAGGTTAAGTGGATTATGTTCTGAGCCCGAGCCAGCTTGGTTATTACCCGGTATTGATGCATCCCCTTGGAGCTGTTGTGGCCTGATGGTGACAGAAGGTCTACGCGGGTATAATTCGTGTTGCGCCTGTGAGTTGGGTGGGGTGAACCCCGGAGGATATGGCGGGTCCTCATTTTCCTCGGTATTTGTTGCAAGGCCTTTTCCTTTTTCTTGTCCTACAGCCAACAGCTGAGTCAGTTGACTCATCATGTTGTTTTGTGCTTCCAACATCCGATTCATCATATCTTGTTGCATCTTATTCAGTTGTTCTTGCATCTGGTCCTGCATCTCCTTCTGGAGCTGCTCTAACCTCTCTATTCTCTGATCCATACTTTTTGACTTAAAGCGAGTGCCGTAACGGTGCTGGGTGGATGGGTTACTAGTAGTTTCCAGGTTAATTCTCTGAAATGAATTCTCTTTATTAGTGTCTTACTATGAAATTTAATGCATATAATGATGTGATGCAATGCAGATGCATGAATGCAAAAAGAGTATCAATTCAAGCTCAATTCCATATAGGAAACTTTATTAGAACACAAAGTTCTTTACATAAAGTAAATTACAGATACGGCTTTGCCTTAACGCCTAGAGCCTTAATATTTTCCAACAAAGAAACTAACTCTTGTTCCCTAGACCCATACTTCATGCTAAGGATGTCCGCTTGAAAAGCCAAGGATTGCAGGTGTTCAGCCGCCTCTCGTATTTGTGCTACAGCTCCTTCCATAACGTAATCTCTTCTTTGGATTTGCTCTTGAGAGTAGCAACACTCCTCTTTCCATCGTTCCTCATTTGCCTCCAAAGACCTAATATAGCTTTGACAGCTTTGTAAGGCTATTTCTAACTCTTCGATTTTCTTCCTCATTTCTTCGATTTTGGCTAAGCTGGCTCTTAGCTCTACTACAGAGTTGCGATTCCGATGTCGTCGGAGGGATTCCTCTAGCTCTGCCACTCTAGCTGTTAACTCATCCTTCTCTTTCTGGTTTTCTATCATTTCTCTTTCTAGGGCTTCATTTCGTGCTTGGGCCTCTTTGTATCTTGTTTCCCAACGCGCGGCCTTCAGTCTTTCTCGTTGGACTTCTTGCTTCCATTCTTCTGGAGTTTTCCCTAGACCAGCCTTCCTTAAAGACGAACACACTTTCTTATAATCGGTCTTTAGGCTATCCAAGTCTTCTTCTACTTTGTTCTTTCCCTTTTTAAGTCTCTCGGCTTCCGCTTTTTGGATATCGACGTCCATGCTCAGATACATCTTTTCTTGCTCTAACCGCTTTATCTGTTTTCCCATTTCTGAACTTTGTTTTTCAAAGTCCTGTCTGATAATTTCTAGTTCAGAGGGGACTACCTGCAGATATTCTTCTAGCGGTCTAACATCTCCTAAATTTGGTCTCGGAACATTATCATTGACTCTTCTATTAAACCAGCTCTTATATTCGGGAGTTACCGATCCCGCATTTTGATTTTTCATTCGACGAGTTTGATTCCAGGCCATAGAAACCTCTTTGATCTTTTTCTTATAATTCTCCCCTTTGTACGGAAGTTCGCATTCTGCCAACCCATGCGTTGTCGGAATGAACTGCTTTGACCAATACTGCCTTAATACCATTAAGGGAGCGTAGCCAGTGGCTCCCCAAATTCCAAGCAATGGGACCCAATTGAAATCCCCACATCGGTATAAAATTTCCCCGGGTACAAACCAAGGAGCCCTCCATTCGAAGTCCCCATCTTGCAGATTTTGGAGAAGTGCGATCCAGTTTTCCTCCGACACATCATCTCTTCTTGGTGTGGCGACCATTTCTCTCAAAGGGGAATAATCGTTCAAGAAGACTCGGTAGGAAGGCTTACTCACTTTCCAAAAGTGACCATGAAACCAAACTAACAGCAGTTGTGCACATCCAATGAACCTGCCTTCTCCGGCTCTTCTGCATGCGCTTAATGACCTGAAAGTTTCCGCTAAGATCGCAGGCACCGGTGTGATCCCCTTGTCAAGTCAATCGAAGAGGTCGGTCACTGCCTCGTCCACATATCCCAAAGCCTTAGGGAACAACATTAATCCATAAATGCTAAGTGCTAAAACATCAACCCTCTTTGTAGTATCAGGGTGACCTAGGATTAGATCTCTTAGGTTTTTCCATGGGATGCACTTGTATTCTCCTTTCTTCTTGATCTTAGCCGTGATCCATTGCTCACTCATTCCCGTAATATTCATTAACTTTTTCCAAAAAGCTGGGACATAAGCGGCTCGTGAATAAATTTTATCAACCTGAGCTCTTGGGCAATTCAGTAGAGCAGTATATTCTTCTATGGTAGGCACCAAATCCACTCCTCCGAAGGTGAAGCAACTATATGCTGGGTTCCAAAACTGTGCGAGGGCCCGAAATAAGTTCTCGTCCACCTTAACATCTAACAGATACGGCAAATCTCCATACTTGTTATAGAACATCCCTTTAGTTTCATCATCCCACTGACACCAAATTTCTCTCAATTCCTGAAGACTGTTTTGCGTAACAATGATGCGGGTGTAATCCCATAACTCCGATACATATCCCGCAGCTAGGCTATCCCCTTTTTCCAATTGTGTTGTTTCTGACCAGTTTTGGATTGTCGCATTGCCTTTTACTTTATCAAGACGTTCGTTTTCCATGGTCGAGCTCCCTATTTTAGCAATCGAACCCAAATCGACACCTTTTCGATGCAATATGTAGAAAGCAGAAACACAAAATGTTAGTGCAACATATGGAGAGTAAAACACAAAGCGTCAGTGCAATATATAATAAAATTCAAAGCATACATAGAAGTAGAGAACAATCAAGGACCTATTAGGGTAACCACTAGAGTTGGGCGTAGTTCTACCTCGTGTGGGCTCCTAAAGGTTCTCTATATGCGGCTTGGATCTAGAGTAGGGTACCTGAACCAGCAGATTCCTCGATCTTCACCCATCATAGGCTCATTTAGATCGAGTTCGGTTCAGGGGAACACGTTTCCCTAAGGCTGCACGGAGATGAAAATCTCACAAAGCACATAGGTACGGACGTGTTCCGGAAGCGTTTCACTATCCTACACGGAGGTGAAAACCTCACGAAGGAGTAGCTTCTTGCTCCCACTTAAAAAGGTGTGACCCGGCGGTCATGCAATGCAATGCGCAAGTATGTAAAACATCGAAACATAGAAAGGAAATAGGAACAAAACAATGATTGCAAATTTCAAATCGGATGAAATGCAAAAGAAGGATCGTATATTAAAATCAAAATTTTAATTTTCGACAAAAAGACAAAAGTTAATCAACTTGAGGCTTGACTCACAAACTTGGGTCCCCAGCGGAGTCGCCAAGCTGTCGAAACCATTTTTTCAAAAGGGTTTGAAAAATAGAAGATCGACTTTAAAGTTTTAAAATGGGAGTCGCCACCGACCCTTTTGAGGTACGATCGGATCACCTCAAATTATTTTAATAAACTATGTTGAATTTATTAAAACAATTAATTTTGGTCTACGAAGATCAGAGAACAGGCTCGGGAGTCGGTTACGCACGAGGAAGGATTAACGCCCTCGATACGCCCAAAATTGGTACCTAGTTGATTACTCAGTTTCTTAATGTCGAAGGCTTAAGAAATTCGGAAAAATTTAAAATACGATCCCTTTTATTAAAAACGTTTGAATATGTAGAGATAAAAAACGAGGCTTGCTTATTTCGAAGGAATGAAGATGCCGAACCCAGTAAGTTAGGATACGACACATCTATTTCTTGAAATTAAACTCGCCTTTCTCACTTAAAAGGTTTATATTTAAATTCCAAAAGGATATTTAATTATTTTGAATTAAATGAAAAACCAGAACCCAGTAAGTTATGGCTCGATCTTTCAAAACCTCAAAATGTAAAATATTGCCTTGATTTTGAAATTCTTATTTCGAGACAATGAACGCCACATTCAGTAAGTTAGGACGCAGCATTTCAAAGTCTCGAGAAAAAAAGTTTATTCAAAAGCTCACACATTTTGATTTTGAAAGCGACGCTAAATGGCTTGGGTTTAACGAGAGAAACAGGAACCTAGTAAGTTAAGGCTCGATTCTCTCGAAGGATCCAAACATAAATGATATATTTTTTTGAAAACCTTGGGATGGGATTTTTACTAGAATAATATCAAACCCGACTTTTATAGAAAACAAACATAGAATAGTAACATACAAAGCAGAGAAATAATTCATAATCGATGCGTTTTAATAACATGTCATTATAACCAACAAATGCCGAATAATACACAATACCGACAATTATAGCATGGCCTTGTATGCAAGTAATAATATTAACATTCGAAGGAATATAAATAAATTTAAAAGAGATGAAAGACAAATTTAAGTAAATGAAATAAAAAACTCTCGGCCAATAAAAATAGATAATTGTGGAAAACGATTTTAAGCTATAAGAATTTAAGTAAATAAAAAATTTAAATAAACAACGTACGAATCATATGACATTAAAGTATATACGTAATATATGTATAAAATATGATGTAAATACGTAGTATAAGATAGTATACATAATATAGGATTAAAATATTTACGTAATACAATACAACAAATATGTAATAGAAAGGCAAAATAAAAAAAAATAAATATGATATTCATAACATATATATATAAAAAAAATAATGTTAAAAAATATACAAGAAAATATTTATGTAATAATATATATATACTATATATATACATACATAAGTTAAAACATATATACGTAATATACAAAAATATTCATACATAATTGTGTTAAAATACATATACATGAAGAAGTATGAAAATATATATATAACTATTAGAATGAGGAATATATATACAACATATAGGAACGTAATATATATACAATATATAAAATACGATTTTAAAATATATACGTTGAAGGTAATGATATTGAGATAATTAGAAATATATAAATGTGATACTAAAATATATATATGAGATAGTATAAAATACGTATACTTATTAGAAATAAAGATACACGTATAATATATAAAAGAACATAATATATATATAAGATTTAGCTATAAGATAGATGTAATGTACAAAATACATATAATAGTATTGAAAAACATATATAATATAATATAAAGGAATATATATGTAAATATAAATTCGAAAAGTACCCATGTCACATGAAAGATATCTAAATATCATACATACTCATATAATTAAACTAATACATACCAAATATTAATAATAAAATATAATTTAATTATTAAAGCAACAAAGTGCTGAACTCAGTACCTAATAGAAAATGATACAACAATTTAGGGCCAAATTAAAGATAAAGAAAACGACTAAAGGACCCAAGAGAAACACGGGTGTAATGTGCAAGGACCAAAACTGGAAATAAACCAATCCTCAAGGTGCTGTGCTTAAGCGTGGACCATATTGCGATTACACTCGAATCTTATGGGCAAATTCGAAAGGAAAATAACACACGGAAAGGGCCAAATTGAATGCCACCGCGAGCTTGGAGGACCTGAAGCGTAAATACCCCTTCAGACACCAAAACACGCGGGTCATGCAGTGTCTGGGTCGGGTCATCGGGTAGGTGCTTCAAACGGCACCGTTTTAGGGCCACCAAATCAAGCCCTGAACGGTACCGTTTTGAGTGGCATAAAAGGGTTAACTTGAAACCCTAAATCAACATCAATCGGGTCTCTTTTCACAGCAGCCGAAATGGAAAGAAAAAAAAGAAGAGAAAGAGAAAAGAAAAAAAAAGAAAAAAAGAAAGGAAAAAGGGATTCCGGTGGCTCCCTCCTAAGCCACCGCGATAGAGCCGAGCCTATGAAGCCCTCCGACCCCCTTTACACCTTTGAACCGGTGATGGGTTCGTTGCGTTGGGCTAGACGGGCTCCGATCGAGACGGACTCAAGGAGTCGATTTATTTAAAGCCTCAACACCGCGTCCAGACCCCGATTGCGACGGAGCGAACAACGGTGGGGCAGTCCGCTCGCAAAGGTAAGCTATTCTCACTAACCTCTTTTTTCATACAGCAATGTTAAAGAGTAAAAGATAAAAATGAAATGAAGAACAAGGAAAAGGATTCACCTTTCAAAACCAAGTTCCGTTTTTTTTGATTGATTTTTGTTTTTGGTTACAAGTGTTTTTGATTACAGATTTTTAACTTTTCAAAAAAAGAAAAATTCGAACCCTTTCTCCTCCGTTTTTTGATGGCTTTATAGCCGAACTTTATGCCTTTGCTTTTCTCTGCTATACTGTGCTCTACTGTTTTCCTCGGTTGCTGACGTTTGTTTCATTTATTGTTTGCAGGCACTGGTGATGGTTGATGTGGACAGAGGCTAAAGTGGCGGTGGAGCTGGTGGCCGAGGGTCAAAGGCTGAAGGACTCTAGGTGCGGCGCACCTAAGGTTTGTTGTTCCTGTTTCTGCCGGTCATATGGGCTAGGGTAGGCTGGTGTTTTGGGCCATCCGGGTTGGGTCTGGTAAACGGGTAGTAGGCTTTAGTTTAAGTGGGCTGCTGGGTTTAGGTATGTTGGGCTGACCTGGGTATGGGGTTGACCCGGGATGGTGTTGGTTTTTAGGGTATTGGGCCTTTTCAGTCTGTAAATGGACATTTGGACAATTTTTTGATTTTATTTGTTTTTTTGTGTTTATTTGGGCTTTATTGGGCCCGGGCAAAATTGCCTTATTACACACTATGTGATAAATATAATGGTAAACTACAAAAATAGTCACTTTTGTTTACCTCAGGTTATATTTTAGTCACTTATGTTTGAAATGTTACGTTTTAGTCACTCATGTTATTATTAATTTGTTACGAAGTGATCGCTCTTCCGTTAAGTTCCGTTATATCCTTAACAGTAATCCTACGTGACAGTCCAACTAGATTTTAAGTGTCAACTTGGATTTCCTAATGTAATACCCAATTTTTGCCCGGCCCATTAAACCTAAACTAACCCAAGACCATAAAACCCAAACAAACAACCTACAAACCAAAACCCAATACCCATTTACCAGCTCAATACCCAAGTACCTGATGAGCCCAACTAAATTTAACCTACCCAAGCCCAATCCCGAAACCCTAGCCGCCCTAGGTCTTCTAACCTCTGAGCTCCCACTTGCCCTAGCCACTTGCACTAATTACTGCAGCCACCTGCTCTCTGCCAAAGCCTGCAACCACCACCCCAACTGCTCCGTCCCACCGCCCACGGCACCTGCAAGCATTAAAGAAGAAGGGACAGCAAAGTATATAGAAAAAAAACAACATGTACAAGGCTATAAAAAGCCGGTCGTAAAACTATTGTAGAGATTGGGCAATTTGATAAATAAAAAAAGCACTCATTTTTTAAAACAGAGGCAAAAATAGTGATTCTAGTAGTGCCAAAGCAGGAGAATAGTCACAAATCGGAGAACCAAAATACCAAAAATTAAAACTGAAAGCCTAAGGTGATTTTATTTTATTTCTTTCCTATTTTTGAATCTATTGCCGCACATATATATACATATATATTATATATTATAAAAGAAAAAAAAAAAAAACCTTACCTTTGAAAGGTGGCCGGCGACGGTGGCACACAGCGAAGGAACGGCGCTGGAATCTCACCGGGAATCGCCTAGGCCAAAGAGGAGAGAGCATTCTCTCCTTTTTTTAAGAAACAGCAAACAAATGAAAAAAAAGGTTAAAATTTGACTTATAAAGGGCCTCAAAATGACGTCGTTTTGGGGCTGGCCTTAAACCCCCAAAACGATGTCGTTTTGCCCTGGATCGGGTTGACCCGACCCTAACCCGCTCAGGATCCGCGTATTTTACTTTGGAAAGGCTAATTGTGCATTTAGCCCTTCCGCTTTTTTATCGTTTTACAATTGAATCTTTCAATATTTTTAATTTTACCCTGTGATTTTTGTTTCGTATTCATTTTGGTCCCTCTGCTACTGCGCGTTTTTGAGAGGAAGGGATTATTTCCCTTTTTAGTCCCTCCAAATTGTTCGCATGTTCAGATAGGCCCTTTTCTTTTCATTTTTATTTCAGATTTGCCCTAAAACCCTGTTTTTAATTCTTTAATTCAATTTTAGTCCTTTTGTTGTTTTTTTTTTTAATTTTTGGACTTAGTTTGAGTTTTATATTATTTTTGCTATTTTATTTAATTTTAAATATTACTCATATTATATATATTATTATTACGCTTGTTATTATTTTCTACTTTATACATATATATATTTACGTACATATTGTTATTTTCTATTACTGTTATACATATATTATTTTTCTTATTATATTATTAGTACGTTATTTTATTTATTTTCTTTTTTATTGTAAATATTATTGTCATTATTATTCTAATATTCTAATTTTATATTCTAGTATTTTTCATTAATTGTATCATTATTTGCATTATTTATTTATAAATTCTTATTAAAATAATATTATTAGTTTTTTAATTTTAGAAACATTTTTTTAATTAATTAATTTCAATAAATAAGGCAACGTATTGATTTTAACATGAAGTCGTTGATTTCATCACTATGTTGGGTGAATATCATTGGCTCATGTTAAAAATGGGACGTCCTTCTAAAAACCAAAAATATTAAAAATTCTCGTGTTTCAATCGGATCACGATTAAATATTAAATTGAACTCGTATTTTTTTAAAAATTAAGACAATGCGCGCTTAACGAGATACCAATTTTGGGCGTCGCGAGGGTGCTAATACCTTCCTCGTGCGTAACAGACTCCCGAACCCCTTTTTTTCTCTAGATTTTGATATAGACCTAAACTCGGCCTTCATTTTTATTCAGAAATAAATTTTCTTTTAAAAAAAGATGATTTATTAGGTGTCCGATCACACCTAGGAAAAAGGATCGGTGGCGACTCCCTTTTTTCTTTAAAATCGAAATTCGGTTTTTAAATTCTCAATAATCGCCTCAATTAGTGCCTAAGCAAATTTTACGTCGCTACACCTAATAAAATGATAATAGATTTTTTATCAAATAAATTTAATTAGTTAAAATTTTAAACCTTAAATCTTAGTTTAAAAAACTGTTCATCTCTCCCTTTTTGTAGTATTCTTTTTTAATTGACTAAAAAAGCTATTATCATCAAAATTTTTTATTCACCTACAAAACCAAAAGAGGATTCAATGGACGGTCCAAATATGTCCTCTTCACCGATAAATTTATATTCTAAGACTTAAAATGAAGTGATTGTCGACAAATAAGAAGATAGTAATCGTTTTTGTTCCTAATCATTGTATTTTCCAATTCTTTACGTTCTTGAATAATTGGTTTCTCAATTTGAATTTTTCTGATATGAATCGGCTTGTTTGTTCACAATCCCTTTGTGGGTATCCCTTTTTTTTTTATCTAAAATTCTTTTAGTTGTTAATACTCATATTAAGAATTTTAATTTACGGATTTTTGGGTGCTCGCAAGCATCTCCTTATGAGATCGCTTAATAACATTCAAAAAGCCTTTGATCATTTTCCTTCTAGTCAACTTACTCAGAAAGAATTGAAAACTCGTGATGAATTGGAAAATGTCCTTGATCATGAAGACTTACTCTGGAGGCAAAAAGCTCGGTACGACTGGCTTCAATTGGGAGATAGAAACATGAAATTTTACCATAGTCGTAAGATTAAAAGGAGGAAATTCAATCGCATCTCTACTCTTCGTATAGACGGTGGTGATTGGTGCTCTAATCAAGAACTCTTGAAATCTAAGGTTGTGGAATTCTTTGAGAAGCTGTATGGTGAAACTCCTCCTGCTCTAAGAGGTACGCCTTGTTTTGATTTTCCGAATCTTTCTTCTTCAGATATCTCTTTTTTAGAAGATGATACCACAGATGAAGAAATCAAAAAGGCTTTATTCGATATGGCGCCTTTAAAAGCGCCTGATAGTGATGGGTATCACACACTTTTTTTTTCAAAGCCAGTGGTACACCCTTGGGAAGGATGTCTGCCAATGGGTTAAAGGAGTCTTCTCTGGAAAGCCGATCGATTAGGAGCTTAATAATACGTTGATTGTTTTAATTCCCAAAAAAGATAATCCTATATATTTCAGCCAATTTCGCCCCATTAGCTTATGCTCGGTGCTTTACAAATTGATCATGAAAGTAATTGCTAATAGGTTCAAAGTGATTTTTCCTAAACTAATCTCTTAAGAGCAAGCTGGATTTATAGCTGGTTGATGTACTCTTATATTTGACACTTTTTACTTGTTAATTTCTTTTGTCTTAGGAACTTTTCACTACTTAATTGGTTGCATTTGATTTATTTCTTGTGTAATGAACCCAATACTGGAAATGGCAATAAAAGGACTTAATCTGCAGTTTTTTTCTGTCATGGCTGAAGACGTGGGCACGACGCTGGGCACGACGCGGATCTGACATGGCTGATCAGAAGTCAACACGGAAATGTTCTAGAAACAACTTATCTTGATCCATTGACGTGATTTGGGGGATTTTGGATTACATTTTTATATTTTTAGGATATTATCTTATTTTATTTTGATTAGTTTCCTTATTGATTTAGTAATTTGAAGCCTATAAATACCCACCTTTGTGTAAGGCTAAGAACATCTCTTGTCTTTGTTCTTATTGTTACTTTGTTTTCATTCTTAATAAATTTTCTTCTCTTGTTTTATTTCTACTTTATTTTATTTTATTTTATGTTTTTACATTATCAAAACATGTTAAGCATGATAATCAATATCATGCTTGGCTAATTTTTCTCAAGCTAAGAGCTAGTACGAATCAATTCCTTACGTGAGAATTGAATATTGCTTAAATCCCTTCGGGATACATTTTCATCTTTCTGCTTAGATAGTTTGGCAATCGGCCTTACTAAAATTTTTAAACGTTTTTCGAATAAAAAAGGATCCGTTGGTCTGGAATCGTTTAATTTTACAGTTGGAAGGAAGGATCGGCCTGTGGCATTCCGACTTCCTATGAACACTCTTAGCAGCGGTTCGCTAAGGAAAGACGAGATCGGAAACGATTCTCGATGAAACAACTTCCGAGTTAGGCTTTTTCTATTTTAAAACTAAGAATTTTAATGGCGATAGATGCGGCTGATTTACTTAAGAATTGACTTTCGAAGATAGACTTGGGAAGATTGGTTACATGTGAGAAAAGTAAGTTACGATGGGTTGGGCCTCATAGACTGTAACCGACATGAATCCCGGAGTAAAATCTATTTTCGATGATCGTGGGAATTGACAAAACTAGCTCGGGGTGATTTTTATACTCGTGTTTATTCAACTTAATCTTTTACCATCTTTATTTTATTTTTTTAATACATCTTTCTTTACAATTTTACTTGTTTATTTTATTTTCTTGATATTTCGGACAATATCATTCTCGTTCAGGAGGTCATTCATTCTATGAAACGTAAGCAGAAAGGGACTGACTGGATGGCTGTGAAATTAGACTTGGAAAACGCCTATGACAGAGTGAGCTGGGAATTCATTGATGCTTCTTTGAGTGCGGCTAGAATCCCTATTTTTCTTTGTAAAGTGATCATGTCTGCTATTTTATCATCTATTTTGCAGATCCTTTAGAATCGCGTGCCTTCTTATAAGTTTAAACCAGTCAGAGGAATCTGTCAAGGATGTCCCCTGTCGTCTTATCTATTTGTTCTTTACATGGAATAATTGGGTTTAATTATTCGTAAGGAAATAGAGTTAGGTAATTGGGACCCTATTCGTCTATCTCGTAGAGGCCCTGCTATTTCTCATTTATTTTTCGCGGATGATCTTGTTATCTTTTGCAAAGCCCATCTAGCTCAAGCCCGACGTCTTGATCTCATCCTCAATCAGTTTTGTGAGACTTCGGGCTATAAAATAAGCATCAGGAAAAGTAGCATATTCTTTTCCAAGACTACTTTTGGTGATGTTCGAAATCAAATTATTCAATTGTTTGGCTTTCAAAAACTTCAAAATTTAGGTAAGTATTTAGGGGTTCCCCTTCTCCATGAAAAGATTTCTAAGAATACTCTAAGCTTCATAGTTGATAAAGTTAGACAAAAACTGCAAAGCTGGGATGCTAGGAGGCTCTCTATGGCTAGAAGAATTACCTTAGCACAATCTGTCCTTCTTTCTATTCCTAATTTCTTTATGCAGTCTTTGATGATCCTAAAAGGTGTTTGTTTAGAGATTGAGAAATTGGTCAGACATTTTATTTGGGGGCGTATTGATGATCATCCTAAAATGTCCTTAATTGGTTGGGACACTATTTGTGAGCCTCGTGCTCGAGGTGGACTAAGCCTTCGTTTGTTGAAGGATCAGAACAAGTCATTTCTTATGAAAATCGGGTTTAGTCTTATCTCCAAGAGTGATGCGTTTTGGGTCCGTGTCCTCCGTTCCAAGTACAATTGGAAAGAATAGATTTCGGAGTCGATCAACAGGAGTTATTGCTCACATTTATGGAGAGCTCTTGCTAAAATTTGGCATCTTTTTCATAATAATTTAATTTGGTCTATAGGAGATGGTTCTTCTGTTCATTGCTGGAAAGATCCTTGGATACCAAGTATGGGCTCTCTTATTTCTAGAATTCCTTCCTCCACTAACCTTGATCTAGATTGTCGTGTTAGGGATTTCGTTAATTCTGATGGTTGTTGGAATTTAGACTTGTTTCCTGTTTGGTTACTTGATGAAGTAATCAACAAGGTTATTAGTATTCCTCCTCCGCATCCAGACTTTGGCCCTGATAGAGTGACTTGGGCTCGATCTTCTTCAGGAGCCTTATCAATTCGTAGTGCCTACTGGACCCTTAAAGAGCCTATTTGGAATCATCCTAATGATCTTTGAAAATACATTTGGAAATATTTGGGACCACAGAGAGTTAGAGTCTTTCTCTGGTTGGCTTCTCAGCAAAGACTCCTTACTAATTCTGAGCGCGCAAGAAGGGAATTTGGTCATAGTATGTCGTGCACTTTGTGCGGTGGCGTGATTGAAGATTTATTTCATGCTTTCCGTGACTGCCCTTTTGCAAAAGAAGTGTGGATGTTGGTTCTCCCAGATCAGCTCAAATAAAGGTTCTTTTCTAGCAAAAGAAGTGTGGATGTTGGTTCTCCCAGATCAGCTCAAATAAAGGTTCTTTTCTATTCCTTTTCCTAATTAGTTTTCTCTTAATCTTTGCTTTCATGATAGACTGCAGGGTAGCGAACTTTCTTGGCCAAGCTTGTTCGGTTTAATTGCGTGGCGCATTTGGAAAAATAGAAACCTCTTTATCTTTCAGAATACCTCCTGGAACACAAATGACGTGATAAAGAGTGCTAGTTGCTAGGCAAGGCAATATGCGACACGAATGGAGCTTAATAGAAGGAACAATCGCAATCTAAATCTTGGAATTTCTTTGGAAAATAAGTGGATTTATTTATCCACAGACGGAGCCGTAGCTAGGGACACCAGTTTTGGTGCTACCGAGGGCGTGGCTAGAGATAGCGAAGGAAATTGGATTATGGGATTCACGATAGCGAAGGAAATTAGATTATGGGATTCACTCAGTTTTTAGGAGCTTGCTCTCCTTTTGAAGCTGAAGTTTGAGGAATTCTTGATGGAATTCTCATTTTGCTGAATAAGGGATACAGGCACATAATGATTTGTACAGATAATCTTGAAGTCGTTCAAACCTTGTCTGGTTTGAATATGGAAGACTCCGAGATCTCTGTTCTTCGAAGAATCCAACGTACCATGAAGGCGGAAAGGGTTTGGAAGATTAAGCACATCTCAAGGAATCGTAACTCGGTGGCTGACTACCTTGCCAAACTCAATTTGACTTGGAAGTCAAGTTTGCAAGTTTTCAATAAACCTCCAACAGACATAATTAAATTGTTACAGAACGATAAGGCCAATAGCTAGCCTATGTAACTAAATCTTTCAGTTTTCTTTTTACCAAAAAAAAAGAGAGAGAAGAATGCAAAGAAGGCATACTAGAACCCCCCATTTAATCCGTCTTTATGAAGTAGTCAATTTGATTTCAACTATCTTGATCATAATAATAGTTTTTTCAGTCAAATGAAAAAAATTAAAAAAAAAAGAAGAGACTGAAGAAAAATTAAAAAGATGAGATAAACAATTTTTTTAGTTAAGGTTTAGGTTAAAATTTTTTAATTAATTATATTTTTAATTAAAAATTTACTTTCATCCCATTTAAAAATCCAAGTCAGCATCTAAAATCTAGTTGGACTGCCACGTAGGATTACTGTTAGAAAGATAACGGAACTTAACGGTAGAGTGATCACTTCGTAACAAAATAGTAACATAAGTGACTAAAATGTAACATTTCAAACATAAATAACTAAAATGTAACTTGAGGCAGACAAAAATGACTATTTTTATAAATGACCATAAATATAATGTGTAAATAAAATTAACATGAGTAAAGTAGGAATAAAATTGAGATATTAAAATAAAAATTATTATGAAATAAACCAATTCATTAATCATTTTAAATATCGTCTGAAATAAAAATAATTATAAAATTTTAAAAATTGTATCAAAAATGGTGTTTTTTTTTTTTTTACTTAACTTAGCGAGGAAGGATCAACTTTATTTTTGTAGTGGATGTACAGTGTAAAGTAGTACTCTGCCTGCAAGTTTCTAAGGGTAATTCACTCAAGAAAACAAGAGCTTTACTCATAATTCAAAAATCTTTCATCAAATCCGGCGGAACACCGATATGCTTGCTTTAGGATCTTCTTCTTCTTCTTCTGCTACCGCTGCCGATATGATCCAAGCAAGGACATACGATGTTTTCATTAGCTTCAGAGGCCAGGATACCCGTGATGGTTTCGTGAGTCATCTGTATAAAGATTTGTCTCGAAAGAATATCGAAACTTTTAAAGACGATGAGGAGCTTCGAAAAGGAGATGAAATTTCAGGGGCACTGTTGACGGCCATTCAAGGATCCAGGGTTTCAGTCATTGTTTTCTCCAAAGACTACGCTTCTTCCAAATGGTGCTTGGCTGAGCTGGTCAAGATCATGGAATGCAACAAATGGGTTGTTCCTGTATTTTACGGTGTAGACCCAAGAGATGTACGGAACCAAACAGGGAGTTTTGCAGATGCATTTGCAAAGCATGAAGAAAATTTCAAGCATGAGCTTGAAAAGGTGAAAGCCTGGAGAAGTGCGTTGGCTGCAGCTGGCAAATTATCCGGTTGGGATTCACAAGTCACTCGGTAATTGCATCTCCTTTTCATTACAGTTAATCCTTTTTTTCTTTATATTATATATATTGATTTGGGAGCAGAGAGATTCAGACTAAATCCTTTTTTTTTTTTTAATCAATGATTCATTTTATACTTTGAGAATAACTACTTATTTTCAAAGGAAAAAGTGTACTCTTGAGAATATAGAAAAGGTGAAATTATAATTTGTTTCTTTATTTAATATATAGGCCCGAGTCAAGACTCATAGATGAAATTGTCAACGACATATTGAAGAAACTGAATCGTGGAACCTCAAATGCTTATTTAAAGGGTTTAGTTGGAATTGAGAGGCGGATGGAGCAAGTTATGTCACTAATTCAAGTTGGATTTCCAGATGTGCGATGGTTAGGTATTTGGGGCATGGGAGGTACTGGCAAAACTACACTTGCCGAAGCCATTTTTCACCATATTGCAAATGGATTCCAAAGCTGCTACTTTCTTGCAAACGTGAGAGAATCGGAAGAACATGGAAGATTATTCCAATTGCGTCAGGAATTTCTTTCAACCATAATGGAAGATAAAATTTTAAATATTTCAACTCCCACAGTCGGAGCAGGCTTTCTTAAGGACAGGCTTTCTAGAAAAATGGTTTTGATAGTTTGTGATGATGTGTCAAACTCAAGCCAACTTGAGTTTTTGTTCAAAGGGATTAATCAGCTTTGTCCTGGAAGTCGAGTCATCGTTACAACTAGAAATAAGCAAGTGCTTATTCAGAATGACATTCATCTCATTTATGAAATGGAGAAATTAGATGAATATGAATCTTTTCAGCTCTTCTGTCAACGTGCCTTCAAAAGCAATTATGCCACGGGATATCGGTTGGAGCTATCAAAGAAGGTTTTAAGTGTTGCTGATGGAAACCCCTTGGCTATAAAAGTTGTTGGATCCTCTCTTTATGGAAAGGACAAAACCTACCAGGAAAGCACAGTAAAGAAACTAAAGCAGGTTCCTAATCCTGACATTCATAAATTGTTGATATGCAGTTTTGATGCACTAGATTGTGAAGAGAAGGATATATTTCTTGACATTGCTTGTTTCTTTAAAGGGGAGAACCGAGACTATGTAACGAGGATTATGGATGCTTGTTATGTCTCTGCACATTCAGGAATTGAGAACCTCATCGATAGATCTCTTATATATGTTTCACAAAATCAAATAGCAGTGCATGATTTATTGCAGCAAATGGGTTGGAATGTCGTTTGCAAGGAATCACCTTTAGAGCCTAAAAGACGCAGTAGATTATGGATTCCAAATGACATCTACGATGTACTAATTGAAAACACTGTAAGGGTCTTGTTCATTTTCTTGACTTACGTTACTATCACTTTTCATTTTATTTGAGCATGTCCATGTTCGACCGTCATATTTGACACATTAGAAGACATAATTTTATAGGATATTTATACATATCTGGAGTTCAAATAATATAGTTCTTATTTTTGATATATTTTTACTCGTTAATCTGATATACTACTTTTGATTTAGGGGACAAAAACACTCAAAAGCATGCTACTTGACATGTCCAGAATTTCAGAGTTGGAATTAAAACCAAAAGCATTTGTGAAGATGCGAAAACTTAAGTTCCTCAAATTCTATCATTCTTGCGGAACAAATTCCAAAATCTTACTTCCTCGTGGGCTTTTATCACTTCCTGAAGAGCTAAGGTACCTCTGTTGGGAGGGGTACCCTTTGAAAACTTTGCCCACCAAATTTCATCCAAGGAACCTAGTTGAACTGGATATGAGTTATAGCCATGTTGAAAAACTATGGGAGGGAAAACAGGTACTTATATATATATATATATATATATATCAATCTGTGCCTCATTCTTTATGATGTTTTTGTAGATTCATTCAAGCATGTTTGGAGCTATTTCATTGTTGTTTTTTTATTTTATAAAGTTGTCTCTACATATCAATCTATGCCTTTGTTTTGTTTTCATGATAACATAGGAAGAAAATCATTTCCTATACGGCTAGTGTTTGTTTATAGTTTTTTTTGTTCTTTTTATAGGGAAAAGAAAATTACAAACAAACATTGTATTCCTAAGTCATTAGAGTTTTATTTTTAAAAGAAATCTAATTTAGTTAAGTTATTGTTGATCTAAGATTTAATTGTGCTTGATTTTTTAAGCAACCCAATGAACGAACTTATTTAAACAATATTGTCTGAATAATAATATATTTAAAAGTGACATAATTATTCGTTTAATATCTTTTGATTAAATATAATTATTTAAACAATATTGTTTGAGTAGTTAATACTTCTTTTTCCATAACCAAAAGGATATAACTTTTGATTAATTACACCATTTCATTTATAGTTATTAAAACACTGTAAATATTGTTGAAATTGTTCCAACAAATTTTATTATCTTAATACTTGGCTCGGGTAATTTTTAAGTCATTCTTTATTTTAAATATTTATTTTTAATTTTTATAAGTATTGGAAAAATTAATTTCAACTTAAAAAAAAAAAATCTTGAGTTAAAAGCTAAACACACACTACAACTTTGAAGTTTGATAAAATAAAATAAAAACTTAATTTAACTTAAACCAAATTTTGAGCCATGAGTTCGAGCCAGCTCTAACTTCTTAGTTCTTGAACTCAATTACCCCTTGTATATACCATTAGGAATATAGTTTAGTCTTTTTTGCACTTTGTTGATATTCTGGTAACATCTGCTTTATTATAGTTATTCAATGTACACATATTCATCCAACAATATGTTGTGATGCATGCAGGATTTAGTAAACTTGAAGGTGATGACTCTCAACCATTCCGAAAACCTTCTAAAAATCCCAGACCTCTCACGTGCCACAAATCTTGAAAACATGAACCTTGTAAACTGTACAAAATTGCTTGAGCTTCCTTCATCCCTTCAACATCTTGAGAAGCTAACTCATTTGAATTTGAGAATGTGCCAAAATCTTAGCTTTCTGCCTAGCTTGTATAAAGCGACATCCCTCACCACCCTTATTCTGAGTGACTGCTCCATTCTCTTTAGCTTTCCAGAGGTTTCATCGAATCTAAGAGAGCTACATTTAGAAGGAACAGCAATTGAACAAGTACCTTCATCAATGGAGTCTCTTTCCCAACTCGTTTTACTGTCTATGGAAGATTGTGTAAGGCTGAATAACTTTCCAACTGCAATTTGTAGTCTAAGATCCCTGGAAGTTTTTTCGCTCAATGGCAGCCCTAATATCACAACATTTCCGGAGATTTCAGGAAATATAACAGAGTTAAATTTAGGAGGAACTGCAATTGAAGAAGTTCCTTCGTCGATCGAATGTTTCTCTAATCTTCGTGTACTCAACCTAGCTTGTTGTAGGAGGCTTAAAGGTGTCTCCACAAGTATTCATAAATTGAAATCTCTTAAGACATTCTATCTTGAAGATTGCTCAAGATTGGAGATTTTCCCAGAAATCTTGGACACCATGGAAAGATTAAGATATCTTGACTTAAGTGGAACGGCTCTTAAGAAATTATCATCCTCAATGAAGAATCTTATTGGTCTTGTGGAATTGAGACTGAACAATTGTGAACGCCTTGCTTGCCTTCCTGACAACTTTTATAAATTGAAATCTCTTAAGTTTCTTTATCTCTATGGATGTTCAAATCTAGTCACATGGCCTGATAACTTGTTTTCTGCCATTGGAGGAGCTTCTTTAACACAGATGCAGAGAGATCTCCATGGGTTATCCTCATTAGAAAATTTAGATCTAACTGGAAGCAATCTTGAGAACTTACCGGCAAGCATTAAACAACTTCCTAGGTTGAAGCAGTTAATCTTGAGGAAATGCAAGAGACTGAAATCATTACCTGAGCTTCCACCAAACCTGAAACATTTAGATGCACATGACTGCACTTCACTAGAGGAAGTCTCAAGCATTAAAGAGCTTTTTGAGCAAGCAGTGCTTTGTAAGGATAGACCATATGGATTCTTGGAGTGGATATTTAGCAATTGCTTCCAACTGGATCAGAAAGCTGTACGAAATACTAGAACACCAAAGTTGCAGATGCTATTTGGACATATGGTGACTTTACTAAAAGATTATCATCAGGTCAGCTTCTTCTTCTTCTTCTTCATATATCTTAAATGTGGCAACTGGTTTATATGCTGAATAATCGATCATGTTTCTAATCATTGTAACTGAACAGGAATTCCCTAAAATAAACAAGGTGATTACATGTGTCCCTGGAAGTGAGATCCCGGAATGGTTTGATTTCAAAAGCTCAGGATCTTCCATAAACATCCAATTGCCTTCAGAGTGGTACTACAATAGCAGCAAAAACTTTCCAACTTTCGTTGTTTCCACTGTTGTTTCTTTCCAAAACTATTCTGGCGACAGAGAAATTCTCATTAGGTGTGAATGTCGTCTAAAATCCCGTAATGGCGACTGTCATAACCTTAGTTGTTCTTTCTTAGCTTGGACGAAACGAATCCCTGGAAGCGAATTGATTGGGTCGGATCACTTGTTCCTCTTATATAAAACCTGTTTCTGTGACGAGGATGATGAAGTTAGGTGGTTTGTTGAAACTCAGGCATCAAACAAGCGTAAGTATAATGAGGCCTGGTTTAAATTCTACCCTCTCGTTTTCAATGGGGATTGGTCTCAAAACATTTGTTGTGAGGTAAAGCATTGTGGAGTTCATATATCATTTGCAAAGGAGGAGGCAGAGGTGCGACCATCTAAAATAAGGAAGTTCTAAATTCTTAAGATTCATATTTGATATTGTATTTGAAGTAATAAAGGAAAAGATATTTTATAAATTGAATTTGATTTAGAGTTTTGAATCTCCAAAAAAAAAAGGACAATTGTTAGTCTCTTCCTTAGTACAGAGTGGATCTGGGTTTGTTGCAAGCTCCAAGTGTATGGGCCCAGTTGTAAGCTTCAATGGTATGGTTTGATTTTCAAGACCCAAAAATGCAAACTATGAGGGTGTTGAAGTTGACACTTGAGTTGTTTTCTGATATTTTTAAGTCGATGAAAGAAACTTTTATAGATAGCGAGAAGCTTCCAAGAGCTCCAAATGAATGTTTGTAACTTAAATTACGATCAAAATGCTGAAACTACACCAAGTTAAAAGTTTAAATCGTAAAAACATTTCATAAATAATCTTTAAATTATTTTTTTACCTTCTTTTATATAATATAAATTATTTTATTTGATACAATATAAAAATTTATATAAATATGACACTAATAAATATAATGTGTAAATAAAATTAACACTAGCAAAGTAAGAATAAAATTAAAAAGGAATCGACATATTAAAATAAAAATTATTATAAAATAAATCAATTCATTAATTAAAATGTATTTTTTTTTAAAATTCTATAAGTTTGATTTAGGTTTTTTAATTTTTTTTCTCTATTTTTAATGTTATATATCATTTGAAATAAAAATAATATAAAATTTTAAAAATTATATCAACTTGTTTTTTTACTTAACTTGCGAGGAAGGGTTAAAACAATAGAATTAAATGGTTTCCAAAGACTAAGCTGTCAATTTGTTGGAGGCTCTTAAAAGTCGTACAATTATTTTCAATGTCTATGGTCCCACACGCTTTCGCAGTTGATGTAAGCTTCTAAGCTCATAATACTATAATCTTTTATCAAGTCCGGTGGAACACTAATATGCTTCTTTCAGCATCGTCTTCTTCTTCTGCCGCTGCTGATATGATCAAAGCAAGGACATAAATTATTTTCCTTAGCTTCAGAGGCCAGGATACTCGTGATGATTTCGTGAGTCATTTATATAAACATTTGTGTCGAAAGAATATCGGAACTATTATAGACAGCGAAAGCTTCCGAGAGGAGATGAACAAACGCACTGTTGACGACCATTAAAGGATCGAGGGTTTCAATAATTGTTTTCTTCAAAGACTACGCTTCTTCCCAATGGTGTGTTGAGTATGACTTATATTCCAGTCAAATTTAATAAATAATCTTCTAATTAAACTCTGTTTATTTGTTTCAATTAAACTCTGATTAGTCTAGATTATTTTATTATTATTTTACTTATAAATTTAACTTATAAATAGACTATTTTATAATCTTAGAAAATACACTCATTAGAAATTAGAACTCATAACACTTTTATAGAATTCTGTATTTACGTTTTGAGAGTTCTTTATTTTTCAGTTTTTTCAAGGTTTAGTATTTATCTTCATCTTTTGTACTCTTCTTTTTTTGTCATTATAGTAAAATTATTTTTACCCGTAATTTTTTTACCCTCTTTGGAGGGAATTTTTCACATTAAATTTGTGTGTTTAATTTCTAAATTTATTCTGCTATTTTTACTTGTTCATTGCTTAATTAGGTCGATCCCTAACAAGTGGTATTAGAGCTAGTTCAATTTTCATAGATCAATCCGTTCAAAGATGGCAACAATAAGGTTTGAAATTGAGAAGTTCGATGGTGCCACAAATTTCAATTTGTGGCAAGTTCGGATGATGACAATTCTAGTTCAACTTGGCCTGAAAAAGATTATTACCGGGAAAAAGCTTAAGAATCTAAATCAAACAGAATAGGAAGAGCTTAATGAAAATGCCTTGTCTGCAATCCAGTTGCTTCTCCCGGATATGGTATTACAGGAGGTATTGATCGAGAAAACCTCATCTATATTGTGGAAAAGGTTAGAAACTCTTTATGCAACTAAGTTTTTGGCTAAGTATTTAGTGTTGAAACAACATCTATTAACGTTTCGCATGAACAAAGGTGAGTTTCTTAGAGATCACATCAGTCAATTCATCATTCTTTTAATGATTTAAATAATGTTGAGGTTCAGATTGACGATGAAGATCAAACTATACTATTATTGCTCTCTTTAGTCCATTCAAACAAGTCTTCCACTGAAGCCCTGATTTATGGCAGAGACAAACTCTCATTCGAATAGTAAGGCAGATAGGCAAGTGATCGTGATCTTGTGTGATGTTGATGAAGTAATAAAACTGATCGTACTTGGAAACTAACTATTATCACGAGAAAAGGCAAGCACACCTATCGTAGAGTAGTATAGTTTAGTGGCAAGACCGAAATATCGAATACAAGGAACCAAAATTACTAGTAATTACTTTCTTCCTATTATCTAACTTAAAAATAAAAGGGATTTTGTTTTTAACTAAAATCTAACTAAACTAAGGACGTGAAACAGAATAAATTTGGGGAAAATATTTTTGGAGAAAACTAATTAATAAAGACAATACCCAAGGCAGAATCCACCTAGACTTCGCTTGTTATCTAACTCTGAACCAGATGATTTCTTCATTTGACTTGATTCGTAGAGATCTCTAAATTATGTTAATATCTCTGTTGAGACTAAAAACAACTAACCCTAGGTTGATTAATCGAAATTTCTTTCTAATTAAAACCCCTAGTGTCGCATTAACTCGATTTATAGATCCCTTATTAGATTTGACTCTAATCTGGTAGATTTTCATCGTCCTATGTCTAGGATTGCGATCAACTCCGCTTAATTGTGTTGGATCTACTCTTAAACAGGGACTTTTGCTCCTCTGCATAAGCATATTCGATTTAAATTAATATCCCGAAAATATCAATTCAAGAATTAAAAACACAATTAAGAACAAGTCAAATATTTATCATATAGTTCAGAAAACAATAACAAGACTCGTCTTAGGTTTCATCCCATTCAGGTATTTGGGGATTTAGTTCATGTTATAAAAAGAGTAAATCTCAGAATAAGGAAAATAACAAAGCATTAAGAAAACCCAAAAAACTCCTGAAAGGATTGAAGGGAGATCCTCAGCCTTGATGAAGATCCTAGCTTCTGAGATGGATCAACCGGATCTCCTCGAGTAATTCCCTGCTTCTACTCTGTATCCTCGTACCTCTTGTACCGCACACCCTTTTAGTCACCTCTTAGGGTCTTTATATAGAGTTTGGAGTGTCTTTCTTAGCCCTTAAGAAGCCTTTTCTGAGTGAAATTGAAACAGGTCATAACAGGGACACGCCTGTGTGGCACGCCGGTGTGAGTCGGGGTAGGGCCGTGTTCAAGCCTGTTAAGGTGGCACGGCCGTATGGTTCATCCGTGTGACGAACTCCAGGCCGTGTTGTTTCCTTGTTTTGACCCATTTTCTCCGTTTTCAGCCCATTTCTCGTTCTTTTTACTTTCCTATGCTCATTTAAGTATAAAACATGAAATTAAAGGATTAATAGCATTAAATTCAAAAAATCAAGGGATAATTCATCTAAAATTATGCTAAGCATGGGGTAAAAATATGTATAAATTATGGTTTATCAGCAAGCTTCTGTTTTGATAGCATCAAATAAGCGAGACAAAAGGTGCCACTATTGTGAGAAGTTAGGTTACGTCAAAGCAGATTATTATAAACTACGAAATAAAGGGCTATTGAGAGTAACGAAGAAGATGTAGCTAATGCTAATTTAGCCGATGAAAACGATGATAATTTTTTATTAGTGTCAACGAGCAATAACTCCAAGCTTACGTCTGAGTGAATCCTAGATTCGGGATATTCTTTCCACATGTGTCCCAATAAAGAATGGTTCTCCACATATAGTTCGGTTGAAGATGGAGTTGTGCGCATTGTAAACGATTCATCCAGTAAGGTAATTGGTATTGATATTGTTAAATTAGGATGCATGATAGGACAATTAGAACACTCGCAAATGTCAAGTATATACCTGATTTACGAAAAAATCTCATCTCCTTAAGTATTTTAGACTCGAAAGGCTACAGAATCAACATTGAGTCGAGTGACATTAAGGTCTCTCGTGGGGGATTTTGTTTTGTTGAAAGGTAAAATGATCGACAATCGTTATATTCTAGAAGGTTCTATAATGATCAGTGAAATAAAACATACCTCGCTTGTTACGGAGTCGAAGTCAACTCGTTTGGAGCAGAAGCAACTTGGTCATAGGAGGGAAAAATGTATGACCGTTTCGTTGAAGAGAGGTTCTTTTTTGGATGCAGGTTTTGAAAAGTTAGAGTACTATGATTGTGAAAATCAGACTTGAGTTAGTTTTGATTTGGCAGTGTACAAGTCGAAGGCTAGAGGACTTCTAGTTTCTAAGCACAGTGTTGACTCAATTAATTTTTTACATAACTTAAGATAGTGATAATACTCTAGAATGATATATTTTTATGCATTAATTACATATTTATTTTGAGTATGATCCAACTAATTTGAGCTATTTATGATTTTTTTTATCTTGTAGAGACTAAATTGATGGTAAAAAGAAATTTAGGGGAAAAAAGAGTTAACTTTAAGATAAAATAGGCTAGCATGCGAAACAGAAAAGAAGTGGTGCCAAAATTGCAAGCGTAGAAGACATGAGTACTAGAAGTGTAAAGAAGAGATTTTATAAACACAAGACTCTATTTTAATTTTAATTATATTAGGATAATTGTTAAAGTTTATTATTTAGATTTTATTTTAGCTTTTATCTCTGTTTATCTTTAATTATCTTTATTTATTTGTATTTATCTTTTAGAATTTAATTAGGATTAGACTAGGTTTCTTAGTACTATAAATAGGGGATAGAGTGGCACAAATTTCATATTATCTTTTCTAAAAACACTCCATCTCCCAAAAGTTTGGCCTTGTTCTTTTCATTCAATAAAAATTCCATTTCCATTACATTTATTTCTTTTTCCCCAAAAAACATGAGCCACTAAGTTTATCTAGCAAAAGGTTGTTGAAAATCCCCAAAAAGGGTTCATGAGGCTTAGAATTCGCATTTAGCTTCTCAATGAGTATTCATCACTTCTTCGCATTACGGGGCTGACGCTTCCGTCATTGTCGCTTCAAAAATGATCTTTTCAACTTGTGCAAGGAACGGTCGCTTTGTATATTTTGGAAAGGTTGCACAGTCGGTTTGTTAGCTTACTACATTAGTGGTTGTCAAGCCCAAGAGATAAAATGGCGTGGGATTCGCCATTAAGAAGTGATGATCTAGTATAAGACGGTCCTATAAAAGTGACGGTTGGATAGAGTTAAGTTCCTCTAAATTGTAAGTCTAAAACCTAAGTAGAGCTGGTGGTCGTAGGCATCCTCTCCCACTATAACTGGCTTATTCTGTTCGAGAAGGATCACCTGAAATCTGAAGATTGAACTCAAGGAGGATCGAGACAACCGGAGGCTGGAATCTCTCCATAAGAATAACCCTCTTTTCTCAAACTCTATTTACTTTTATAATTTCAATTTTAATTTCCAAAATTTCAATTAAATCAACTTTTAATTCTGTTTTTTTTAGGTGCACAGGTTTTCTTGGGCACGGTTTTGTCCGGGATCTCATGGAACAAAACATTATGCAAATCCAGTCCATGGAGATTTGACCCTACTTCCCTTATACTATTCTTTTCATTATTTTATATGGATAAGATATATTTGGTGCTCTCAACGATGCATCAGATAGGCTCCTGGCGAGTTTTGGCAAAGATGACATTGTGGAAATATGAGTTAAGGTAGAGATTTGTTGAGTATGACTCCTTGTCAGTCAAATGTGAGAAATAATCTTCCAATTAAACTCTATTTATTTTGTTTCAATAAAACTCTGATTAGTTTAAATTATTTTATTATTATTTTACTTATAAATTTAGCCTATAAATAGGCTCTTTACAACATTAGAAAATACACCCATTGGAGATTAGAACTCATAATGCTCTTAGAGAATTTTTGTGTTTACGTTTTGAAGGTTCTTTGTTTTCCCTTTTTTTGGGGTTTAGTATTTATCTCTATCTTTTGTATTCTTTGTTCTTTTGTCATTATAGTAAAATTATATTTACCCATGTTTTTTTATCTTTTTTGGAGGGATTTTTCCACCTTAAATTTGTGTGTTCAATTTCTTCCGATATTTTTACTTATTCGTTGCTTAAAAGGATCAATCCCAACATGGTACTTGGATGAGCTAATCAAGATCATGGATTGCAACAAATGTGTTGTTGCTGTATTTTACGGTGTATACCCCTCGTATGTACGGAAACAAAGAGGGAATTTTGCAGATGCATTTGCAAAGCATGAAGAAAATTTCAAGCATGAGCTTGAAAAGGTGAAAACTTGGAGAGGTGTTTTGACTGCAGTTGGCAAATTATCCGGTTGGGATTCACAAGTCACTCGGTAATTGCAACTCTTTTTCATTAAAATCAACCCTTTTTTCTCTTTATATTCTTTATATATATTGATTTGGAAATAGAGAGATTCAGACTAACTCCTCTTTTTTTTTAAGCAGTGGTTCATTCTTTTTGCCGTAAATTGAAGAAACATACTTTTGCAGACATAAACACATTGTAGAAAAGAATACTAAGAATTTGAGTAACATGTGAAACATTTACATTGAACAATGTTTTTGTTTGCCTTTTTATATTTTTTTTTTCTTAACATAAACTTCATGACCCTTGCATACGATCCTCTCATAATCTTCTAGTTAAACTCTGTTTATTTGTTTCAATCAAACACTGTTTAGTTAGATTATTTTATTATTATTTTACCTATGAATTTAGCGTATAAATAGGCTCTTTTACAACTTTAAAATATACACCCCATTAGAAATTATAACTCATAACACATTTAGAGAATTTTGTATTTACGTTTTGAGGGTTCTTTGTTTTCGAGTTTTCGGGGTTTAGTTTTTATCTCCATCTTTTGTACTTTTCATTCTTTTGCCATTATAGTAAAATTATCTTTGCGCGTGATTTTTTATCCTCTTTGGAGGAGTTTTTCCACGTTAAATTTGTGTGTTCAATTTCTCAAATTATTCCGCTATTTATTTTTACTTGTTGCTTAATTGGGTTGATCCCTAACAATTTTCAAAGTCATGTTCCCACCATAATGAAGCTATAAACTTTACACGTTGATGCACGTAATTGAGTAAAAGATTAAAAGAGACAAAAATTTTGAAAGTGAATATTTAGTGAGTTTTGTTTTTACAACTCAACCATGTTTGAGAGGGGCAAATAAATATAAGTAATAAGATAAAACACCCATCACCAATAAGTCAAACTTTCATGTCACTGGAACTACTATTAAATAAATCCATACCATTTCTTACTTACTAGCAATTTTGTAAGTCTTTTTTATTTATTTATAGAAATTGGCGTTTTTGTGAGTTATATTTTGTATTACATATTTTTATATATTTATTTTATTATTTAAAATTTTAATTATGTTGACCTCACAAGTCAACTATATTGAAACCTATAGTCTATAGTTACAAAGAAAAACAAAGTGCTTTGTTGTAGCGACTACTTTGATTGCCACAACAATGAACGCAACAAAAAAAAAAATGACACAAGACCGTTTGTGCAATTTAGTTTCTCTATATCTATAGAGCCAAGATCAATGAATAAATTTACTATCCTTAATCCCAATACTACAAGTGATTTAAGTCCTATAATATCTCGATATAATTACCTCACTTTTGTACTTGAAGATCTAAATCACTCATCTTTAAGTTCTCCAACCAAACAACAAAATGTGTTTTATACTTCCAGTGCACTCTCAAATACAAGTTTCTTATTGCAAAGATAAGTACTAATTCACTATATACAAAACCTATACAAGTCTCTCCAAATATATAAGAGTTTGTGACTTGCAAACATTCTAGATCAATTACAATAATTTCTCCTATTAAGCAACAACTAAAACAATATATAGAATATAATAATAAAGTCCAAGATAAAGTAGAATAGTTGGAGATAAGCCTTCAATGTAGTGTTAATCCAATCTCTATATTTCAAGGATCCGATTCAATTCAATCTTTAAAGACTTGTTGCTCCACAAGATGGATCTTCAAATATGGGCTAGCATGCATGCACAGAATCATTTAAGTCATTGCCAAACTGGTTTGGTTCAAATGATCACCAATTCTAAATAAGGCAAGTTATGTTGATTATTGCAGCGCTAATTATTAAGCACAATGCTAGTGCCACAATAATTGGCACTGCGATAAGCACTTCAAAAGCATTTGCCTCCATAATAAAACCTTTATCAGGGTTGATCTAGCCTTTCATACTTAGAGCACGAATCCAGTTTCACTAAGTAAACTTCAATCCATCATCATCTGCCCAAAAGATTGTGATAAATCTTCATAAAGTCAACCATGTCATCTTGGATTGTATATTTTAGTATACAAGGTAAGTAGACATAAGAATCATTAAAAAATAATCTTACTTGATTTAATCTCTTTTCCATTAATAAACACGAGGTTAATTGCACAAAATCCTTAAAAAATGCAAACAAATAATTAAAATATTTTGATCAAGCATGTCAACAAATAAGACAAATTACGCATCTAACGCAATGTCAAGTGCAATGGTCACTTCTCCAGCCACTTCTCCCAAAACTTGTCTTAACAAATCAAGCATAAATTCATTTGAAAATGAATAAAAATGAATAATTATATAATCTAAGTAATAACTCAAATAATTCGAATAACAGAGTGGTGTAAATATCCTTTTGATCCCTATCAATTTTGAAAATAAGTAAATTGGTCTCTCTCCCAACAAAAATTCAAAATATTTATAAAATTTTCAAAATTTATATTTTAAAAAAATTATAAAAGTACATAAAAGAGTTAAAATTTTAAAAATTTTCTAACATAATAATTTTGGAGACATAATTAATTATTCAAATTTATCATACTTAATTATTTTAGTTTTTTATTATTTTTCTTTGAATTTTTTTTCAAATATATATGGTTTCAAATTTATGTGCTTTAATATAGAATTAGTTATACTATAACAATATTTTTATTTGGTATGTTTAATTTTTTTAATTTAATTCGAATAATTTCACTCGATTTGACTCGACTCGATTAAAAAAATATGAAATTGAGTTAGGATGATAAAGTAGCACTCATGAACTTGATTAATTTAAATTTTTCATTCGATTTGATCGAATGCATATTCCTAAATCTCGCTGTGTAATTTCTACGAAAGTCTTTAAAAAAGAGAAGAAGAAGAAGAGGAGAAAATTCCACAAAAGAAAAAAAGAAGAAGCAAGTATTGCTCTTTGTATCTTATTAGTATTGATGCCTATCCTTACGCTTGGAAAAATTAGAATGATTTTAGATATTCGCTATAAAGAAAACAAATATATATAATAATTTTATTTAATACTATACAATAAATTACATAAATATGACGTATTTTAATAAATAAATATAATATAATATAATATAATATAATATAATATAATGCGTAAATAAATTAACACGGATAAAATGAGTAATAAAAGTGAAAAGGAGTCAAAATATTTTAAAAAAATATTATGAAATAAACCAAATCATTAATCAAAGTGTTCCTTTTAAAGGTATAATGACATTTTTCACCCTTAAACTTTATTGAAATTTTATTTTAGCTCTCCATTTAATATTTCGTCTCTTTCAGCCATTAGTTTACATTTTTTTCTAAAATTGCCCTGGGTGAAAAAGTTAATATTTGTTAACTATGATAATGTGGCATCCACATGAATGACATGTCAACATTTAATAGTTTTTTAAATTTTAAAAATATTTTTATAAATTTTATACTTTTTAAATAATTTTATTTTAAAAAATAATTTTCTAATTTTTTTGAATTTTTAAAATTTTAAAAAATAAGTTAAATGCTAACGCATCATCACCATCTGTCACATCTGCAAAGTTAAAAAGCATTAACTTTTCCATCCATTTTGGGGTCATTTGACAAAGAATGCAAGTTGAAAAACTAAAAAGGCGAAAAATTAAATGGAGGATTAAAATAACTTTTTAAAAAAAAAATTGGAGCACAAAAAAGTCTTTATGCTTTTTTTTTTTTAAGTTTGATTTAGGCTTGTAAATTTTCTTTTGCTTATGTTTATTTGTAATTGTTAACCATCTTTTGAGATAAAAATAATATAAAAGAGGTGTTAAAAGCTGGATTGACATTGAGGAAAAAGAAATAAACCATGTTAATGTAGTAGTTTTATTTTATTTTATTTTATTGTATCAGCATAAGAATAAGAATAAGAATATTAATTTTAGTATTTAGTGTAAATACATATTTAATTGATTGACTGCATCTATACCCATATTTAATATAATTGATGAGGTTTTAGCCAAATGTGTTATTAAATGTATTTAGAATTTTGTTTATTTATTTTTATTTTAAATAATTTAGTCTCTTTAATTTTTAAATTTAAAAATGTAAGTTTAATTTTTAATACTGTTAAAACAATTTTGTTAATTTAGATTTATTATATAATGTTTTTCTTTTGTTATATGACTACCATGTGAGATTTTTTTTTTAAATAACACCATTGAATTTAACAAATAATAATAATTGTTGTAGATCTGAATTTTGAAATATGAAAAATAAATAGACTAAATTTCAAATATATAGTATAATGACTTAAAACATTTATAATTTGATATTGTAAATTTAAGGTTAAAATATGCTTCAAGGATCAAAATAAAAATGTAAAAGGACCAACATGCACTTGCGAGCAAAGGTTAAAACAATGTATAATTGATTTCCAAAGAAAGGGCCAATTAAGCTTTGGGTAAACAACGCTTTTAACGGAAGTTAAATGATGAGTGACAAAATTTTAATATTTTGATAATTTCAATGACAATTATGTAATTTTTAAGAGTTGAATGATTGAAATATAATTTTAATCAAAAATTAAGGACAACCGGTGTAATTTACCCTTCATTTCAATTTGTTGGAGGCTCGTGCAATTATTTTCAATGTGTAAGGTCCCACACGCTTTAGCAGTTGATATACAATGGGAAGTATGGCTATAAGTTTCTAAGAAAGAACCAAATGTAAGAGTAATTAACTTCGGAGGCGAGGATACTCATAATGGTTCCACAAGTCCTCTCTCAAAGATTTGTGCTGAAGAAAATCGAAATTTTTATAGATGATGAGGAGCTTCGAAGAGGAGATCAAATACTCATAATGGTTCCATAATTGATGAGGTTTTAGCCAAATGTGTTATTAAATGTATTTAGAATTTAGTTTATTTATTTTTATTTTAAATAATTTAGTCTCTTTAATTTTTAAATTTAAAAATGTAAGTCTAATTTTTAATATTATTAAAACAATTTTGTTAATTGGTCTCAATGCATTTGTTGTGAGGTAAAGCATTGCGGAGTTCATGTATCATTTGCAAAGGACGAGGCAGTGGTATAACCATCTAAAAGTTTCAACTATCAAAGCGGAATCCTGCTTCAAGCTTAGATTATTATTTCAACCGAAGAGTTTTTAATTTCTTTTTGGACTTATTTCGTTCTTTGATTCCTCTGCCCTAATATTGTTAAAATGTGATGACATGAAACCGACAACTAAAAAGTATGACCGCAAGCATTAATAAAAATAAAAATATTTAAAAATATATAAATTTATAAAAAAATATTAAAATTATTTAACATTAAAAATGAATCTAAACAAATATTTGTCTAGATTCAAATGCACTTGGACTCCAATTTATTTGGATTTATTCTAAATGTGTTTTAAAGCAATATTTTATATTTTTAATTTTTTTATAAAATGTCAAGTTTTTTTATATTATTACTTTTTTATAACTATTATATTCTTAAACAAATGAATTCGGTATGGTACAAGTTTATAATGTTAGGTCTACTTTCAGGTTAATGTATGAAAGTGTAATTCTATATTAGAATAAGTGGATCATTTCTTAAATATAATAATTATAATTATAAGCATAAATTTAATTTTAAAAAATAATTTATTAATTTTTGTAATATTTTATTTATAAAAAATAATTATAAAAAAATGATCAATTATTTATTTGATAGTTACGAATTTAATTAATTATATTCACATATTGGGTTAAATATATAATGACCCAAATGAAACTAATTAAAATTATTTTATGCTGCCCACAAAGTTAACTTCCGGTGGTACAAAGATTACTGACTCTAAAGATAAAGTAGAAAGAAACAACCAAATGTAAACCTAATCTTAGTTTTCAAAAGATGTAAGCTTCTTTGACATTAAAAACCCTTGATTTTCTCATTTTCCATTACATTTTCATCGATTCCGGCTGAACCCAAAATAAAATTTAAATAAAGTCTTGATATTAAGATTAAAATTATTATGAAATCAACCATTTCATAACCAAAATATATTTTTAGCATAATAATTTATTAAAGTTAATAAAAGTTAATTTTTGTATTCATTTTGAAATGATTCAACGAATATCACACATTTAAAGATTAAAAGAGACTAAAAATAAATAAAATTACTAAAATAATTTTTTTATAAAGTTGGAAGGTTAAATAAATTATTATATTTATATATTTTTTTAAACTCGTTTAAGTTTGATTTTAATTTTTAAATATCTTTTGAATTAAAAAATAATATAAAAATAAAAGAAATTTATTTAACAATATAATTGGTTTCCAAGGACTAGACATTGAATTTGCTAGAGAAGTCGTACAATTATTTTCAATGTGAATGTCCCACACGCTTTTGCAGTGTAAAAGTAATGCTATGCCTACAACTTAGGGTAATTAATTTAGGGTAGGTTTGGATGAGCGATTGAATGCAGTGCGGTGGGTTAAGTTTACAATATCATTATAATATTTAATCTCACCGTCATTACTATTTTTATATTAATCTCAGATAAATGCACTACTCATAAAGAAATTGATTTAACAATATAATTGGTTTCCAAGAACTAGACATTGAATTTGCTGGAGAAGTCGTACAATTATTTTCAATGTGAATGTCCCACACGCTTTTGCAGTGCAAATTAATGCTCTGCCGACAACTTTAAGGGTAATTGCCTTAAAAAACAACAGTCTTTCATCACATTCTCCGTCCAAACTCCTCATTTGATTCGTCCAATCTCCCTCCTTCTCGGATGTATACTTGTTTAGTTTAGGTGGAAGTTCATCCTAACATTCACACTCTTCATCTTTGTAATCTCGATTCATTCGTTGAATTTTCGTACAATCAATTCAATTTACATAACTCATACACTGACTTATAAAAATCAATATTCATGATTAAATCTAATAATTAACAAGGTATATAAAAATATTAATTTTTTTCTTTAATAATAATTTTTTTATATTTTTTCCGCACTAAAAATATAAAATATAATTAGTTAAATAAAAGTTAGAACGCTATCTAACTCGTTTTTCTTTTGACTAATATTATTTATAGTAGTCAATTTAATGTTGCAATCCTCGACAACAGCGGTAACAACTTGGCCGCCTATAAACATATTATCATTGATAGTAAAAATATCACACCAAAAATATATATAATTAAATCATCTGTGTCCACAAGTGTATAGTTCAAATTGTAATATATTAAAGTTTACAAAGAAACATTGGTAAGTATTTCGAGTACCAAACCCAAGGAATTGAAGATTGGAAAAATTATTATTAAATTAACTACAGAAAATAACTACTAATCTAATAGATTTATTAAACTAATTAAACTATTAAATCTAAATTAGCCTAATGGACTTTCTTATCCCTAGTGTTGACAATGCAAGCCTCTAGCCTATGATTAATTAAATCCCTAATTAATAAATAGAGTATTAACTAATTTTAGAATTCAGGTTTTAATATGAATTAGCTGTTAATTAACTAATATTACCTCCCATCCTCACTTTCTCAATCAAGATAGGCTATGATTTACTCGATTCGACTTATCTCCAGATCTCCCCCTATAATAATTTGTGTACATATTTAACAGTCTGATTTTGGGCCTAGATGAAACAGTGGGTTCGGAACCACTATTTCGGGGCCAGAGAAATTATTCTTAATATCATTATATATGTTATTGTATTTTTATAAGTGTACACAAAAATTTTGATGAATTAACTTACACGATTGAAGGCTTAATCGCGAAAAGGGACTAAATCGCATAAAGGTAAAAGTCATGATTTAGTAGCAAAAGTGTTAAAATGCTAGAGCATTAAATTGGGGGATTTTAAAGGAGAAATAACCCCTCCTAAAAGAGTTGGCCGGCCATGTCTAGTAATAGGGGACAAAAATAAGTTTGAAAAGTCAAAATTGATGGCACTAGTGACTTGATTTGGTAATAAAATAAATAAAGAAAAGTTGTCATCTCTTTTTTCATTTTCGCCTCCTTTCACCGAAAATGGCAGCACAAATGAGGGTTTTGTGAGCTTTAAATTTCAGCCATCTTCTCTCCTTACAAGTAAGTGATTTAGATACCTATTTTTGATAATCTTTGTACTTTTAAAATCCTTGTAGCATGAGCTACCTTTTGATGGGTGTATTGAGCATTTTGGTTGAAGGTGTAAGATTTTACCATGAATGAATAAGTAATGATTTCTAGAATTTTTGGGAAGGAAATGGGCTATTGTGGTTAAATAAACAACTAGGTGAAGGAAATTTCATGAAAAACACACAAACTGGACCTAGTTGTAGAAGTTGTAAAATAAGGAGTAATTGTGTGAAATAATGGGAAATTGGGGTAGTAATGAGAATAATAAGAGTTGATTAGGCTTGGTTAATGAGGAAATTCAATAAAAATCAATTTCCGAGCTTAGGGGCAAAATTGTTATTTTGCTACGAGACTAGGGGCAAAATGGTCATTTTGCTATGAGACTAGGGGCAAAATGGTCATTTTGCCAAATTATGAATTATAGAATGTTTTAATTAAGGTAATGATTAAATGAGTGAATTTTCTTCATGCTAGATCAAGAAAATCGAGATTTGGACTTAAATCGGAAAGTACAAAGGTATGGACTAAAATGGAATAATTAGCCGAAATTGCATTCGAGGTAAGTCCATGTGATTAAGTAAGCATGATATTCATGTTATTGTTAATATATTTGAAATCTATCTTGCTATGATTGTATTGAATTTTATGTTGAAGATATTGTATATAAGAAAGTGATGCCAAATGTTAATAACATTTATGTGATGATGGAATGCATTGGAAATTTGATGGAATATGGTATTCCATTGAAACAAGTAAGTTGGTGTGATAATAAAAATGCAATGTTGTTTATGTTTGAAGCCTAGATTGATAAGGCTTAAAATGAGTAAGTTTATTTGTAAATACATCGTTTATTGATGTTTTACTTGGGGATGTTCTATGTGAAATGTGAATGAACATTATTGTCATTGTATGAGAACATAGGAAATAGGAGTAAGGGTAAAATTTCATAAAGTATCGATAAAGGTGGGCTATGTGCGAAACCGCCGTAAATTATCAATAAAGGTGGGCTACGTGTGAAAACCACTGGGAATTATTGATAACGGTGAGCTATGTGTGAAACCACCGTAAATTATCAATAAAGGTGGGTTACGTGCGAAAACCACCAGGAATTATTGATAACGGTGGGCTATATGCGAAACCACAGGGAATTAATGATAATGGTGGGCCATGTGCGAAACCACCTTGTAATTGCTAATATGAATGGCTATGTGCGAACCATTGAGCATGGTGTATTACATTGAGGTGTGTATTGAAACTATGATAAAGTGAAATTATGAATATGGTGATGATGAATTAGTGCAGGGATTGAATGTGGAAATGTGTGAACTTTACACATACCGTGTGCTTGAAAATTGTGGTAAGGTTGCAAATGAGTAAGTTATACACATGAGAATGACTTTATGATGACCTTGTGATTATAGGTCGAAACTTAGGATGTATGAGAATGTGATAAAGTCGATTGACAATATGTATGTTTTAAAAGAAGTTAAAATAATGAAATCATGAAAGAGTGGAATTAGCTGTCAAATAGTATTTGAACAACAGCAGTTACATGAATTTGAAAAATCACCATAAATTGTATGAATTGAATTAGAATCTAAATGAGATATTAAATAAAAGTTATTGAGTCTATTTTCTTATAAAAGAAGCAGAGTAAGTAAAGGAATTTTATATTATGAGATATTTTAGTTTAGTGAGACAAGGTCAGAATGATTACAAAATCCCTTGTTTTGAATTGGGAAATTCATTAAAAATTGTAAAAAAAATAATCATGGGGTAAGATTTATATGCTTGAATTTCTTAATGAATCTATTTTCAAGAGAAACAAACAGGAATGTCGTTCAAGTTCTGTACAGTGAGACAATTAATATTTAGTGAAAAGGGGTCGGAACTATCAGACAACAAAAAAGCAGTAATTTTAAGGAATAAATTCTACTAATTGGCTGAACAAAAAATTCTAAAAATTTTATGGTAATAATATATGTGAGTCTAGTTTCAGGGAAAATTAGTAGAACTTAATTTGGAGTTCTGTAACTCCAGATATAAATAATTTAGTGACTGTGACTTGAGAAAACAACTTGACTAGAACATGAGTAAAAATGCAAATAGGGTTGTATTACCATGAGAAGCAAGTTGATAAGTTGCTTGTTATTTTCATATGGTCTTACTAAGCTATAAATCTTACTCCCTTCCTTTCCTTTCCTTTAGTGTTTTCAGGTTAGCTCGGAGTTGGAGATCGTCGGAGGCAGCATCACACTATCAAGTCACTACCCTTGGATTAACGAGGTATAAGTTAAAAATTTTCAAGTGAGTGGCATGTATAGGAACTTAGTTTTACGACGTGTGTTACTATGATTTTGGCCAAATGTATTGGCTTATATTAAGTTATAGGTGTATGGCCATGAGATGTGGCTCATATTAGTTACGGTTTGTAAATATGGCTATGTATATTATGTCCAATGTTTATGATGTGATCATGTTTGGTTGCCATGCATGATTGATATATATGAATATGTTGGAATGCCAATTTATGGTATTGGTGGAGTATAAAAGTCTTGGTATGTTTGATTATGCATTTGGTCTTGGTTCAGGGAGGCAAAGGGCTTGGTAAATAGCCCTACATTGTCTACACGGGTAGTCACACGGATGTGTGGCTCGACCGTGTGCCTCTGCACTTTGCATGAATAAATTAAATGCCATCAGGCTCTCCCATGGGCATGAGACACGGCCGTGTGTCTCAACCGTGTGGATGACACGGCCGGTACATGGGCGTGTGCCACGGCCGTGTGAAAGAAATAGAATGTCAAGGTTTTTGGCACACAGGCGTGTCCCTATGTCTACACGGATGTGTGACCCTGTTTCATGGGAAAATTTTTTAAGTTTTTTTTGAAACTTCTTAAAGTTCTCGATTTAGTCCTGAATCATATCCGATGATTATTTTGGGCTTCGTAGACCCAAATAAAGGACAACATGCATGTATTGGAAAAGTTTCGAATTAGAAGAGATTTTATGGTCTGGTTTTTGCATGAATGTGTATGTTTAAGTCAGGTAATGCCTCGTACCCTATCCCGGCGTCAGATACGGGCAAGGGGTGTTACAACATAAGCCTATTATTTATAAGCCTATTATTTATAAGCTAAAATATGTGCAGTTGATGCCTAATATGCCCCCGGTATTAATAAATGCTTGGTATTAAATGGTATCTTAAAATCTTGCTAAACATGGGCATTGACGTCATCATTGCTTGTGACACATGTTCAAGCTATGGCTAAGCATAGGTTGCTATGGCTCAACGCAGGGGTCGTGTTGCGCCATAGCTGTCTTTTTATGGCTTTGGACGTTTTTATCGCGCTCTCACGACTCAGGATGTAACAATATATTTTTTAGTGATGTTAAAAATAGTAGTTTTAGGACGAAAAATTCGACAAGGGAGTCCGTAAATGTTATTAATTAATATTTACTAGTCAAATATAGAATTGAATTTTGTTATAAGAATTTTGGCTTATTGAATAAATAGTTAAATACAAGTGGGTTGTCCCTAAAGTCAAGTGATTTTAGAAAATGAGGTCTGAGGACCATGTTTCTATAAACCAAATATTTACTCAGTGATTACTTAGGTGTATTGAAATTTGGTCCAGATATTTTGGTGATTTGATAGTTGATTAAGAAAAAAGGACTAAATCATAAAAATTACAAAAGTCAATCGCTATAGATTTTTATTAGTTAAATTGCTTAAAAAGTTAAAGTGCAAGGGTTTAAATGGAAATTTAACCTTAATTAAATAAACTGGACGGTTAATGGGCTAATGATATGTATTTTATATGTTAAAAATATGTTTAATTATTAATAATTAAAAGTTAAACAATAAATAAAATAAAGGAATCATCTTCTTCATTGATCTACTACCGAAATGAACACCCAAAACCCCATTTTTAAAGCTTCTCAAGTTCAGCCATAGGAGATTATGTAAGTTATCTTGTTATCCGTTTTTCATAAATTTTATGTTTTTGAAATCGTTGTAATTAAGTCCAGCTAACCAATACATCCATTTTCAAAATTATTGTAGATTTTAATAGTTTCCATTATTGTTATTTGAAGTTTTTGAATGTTAATGATAGGTTTATAAACTTGGTTGTTAAACATGACATTTTTGTAAAGTGATTTTTAGTAATTTTAGTGTTTAAGGACTAAATTGCTAAAATAGTAAAGTTATATCAAATTCTTGTAGAAATATGATGAATATGGGCTATATGGGAATTATATAAATTTTAGCTAGCCGTGGTTGGACTAACTTTTGATTGAATTGAATGTTTCAAGTTTAGGGACTAAATTGAATAAAAAGTTAAAGTTTATGGTAAAAAGTGTAAAACAATGAGCAAGGGTCAAATATATGAATTTCAATATTTTATGACGTTTGAATGGATTAATTGAATGAAAAATATCATTTAGATCAAGGAACAAAACAATCGGACTCGAATCATTGAAAAGCTAAATTAACAGATTAATTGCCGACCTTGGTTTCACAACCGTTTTTGTCTAGGTAAGTTCATACTATCTTCCGTAATTACAATTCGTTATTAAATGTTTTTAATTAATTGTATATAAATTGCTGAAATTGGAAATTAGACTATGTGGTAATAAATCAAATTCTAAGATAATTTCGACAGACCGAGTAAAAGTCTCATACACGAAGTTTCTGTATGATTCCCGTTCTGGACCGAGCTCCAACATTTGTTGTAGACTCGGATATACATGTGACACTAATTTATCTTAGACTGGTAATCCATTGTCGTTTTAAAAGTTTAGCTGGACTGGTAACCTTACATGTATACATAGCCTTGGTTAGGCTATTTTTCTATGTTGTCACTGGTTTAGTCCAGATGGGTAACTTGACACATATATTTTTGTATTTGATTAGCTCATACAAGAATCATCAGTTTTACAGACTTTTGTATTGAGTTCTTTACAAAGTTCCATTGGGAAATAAAAAATGTACATAGCTAATTTTTTTCATTAAAGTAAACAAAATTATGAATTCTAAATATCTCTATAATTGTTGTTTACTGAATTGGAATTGTTGAATCATATTATGTTAAGGTTAACACTTTGAAATGGGTATACGAAATGGTTATGTGAAATGATTATAAGAATTGGTTAAATAAAAATAGATATATGTAATGGTTATATGAATCAGTTATACAGAAACAGATAAACGAGATAAGTATATCAATCGATTATATGGGAATAATTATATGAAGTGTTATATGAAATGTTTATATTGATAGATACATAAAAAGAGACATTTGAAATTAACACTTAAAATAGAAATATGAATTGTTCAATGAATAAATGTTGAATTAATAGTATATCAAATGTGTTTAATTTTAAATGTTTGAATTGTCGTACCAATGAGGGTACATAGATTAGCCACTTAAGTTGAATGTTTTTAGTATGTTTTTGACATGTTTGAATGTATTTTGAATAGGTGGAAATGGTTAGAAATGGTTGGATTTGGTATCTAAGAAATGGTGTTTGAAATTACTTGTTTTTGAAGTCATTGTAGTTGCACATGGCCTAGGACACGGTCTACCACACGGTCGTGTGCCATACATGCCATAGGTCTTACCACATGGCATCAGGCTGTTACATGGCCTGGAGATATGGTCGTGTGCCCCTAACTTAGAACTGTACATAGTTTGGCCATATAGCCATATGTTCCTGAGCCACACGACCTGGGCTTTATTACATGGCTGTGTGACTACTATTTTCAAATTTTTTCCACTTTTTTTGTTTTATTTTAGATTAGTCCTTATTTATTTCCAAATTATTTTTAAAGTCCCGTGGACTCGATTTAAGTTTCGTTTTCACAAATATGCTATGATTAATGATTGACTATTGATACATGATGATTAAATTGAGCTCTGAATAGTTTTGATTTATAATTGAACTGAAATTTTGAAAATGTTGCAAATTAATCCTAGTTAAATTCTGGATGGTATTGGAGTACACATAAGCTCGCAATGTATTTGTTAATCAAAAATTGAATTAACTATGTTTGGATGATTTTTGTTAAATTTAAGCAATAATTATGTATTTATGAAGTATCCTCTGTTTATTTGATATAATCAATATGATTTGAATGTGTTCTATTTTGATTATGACTGTAGTATTTCGTAACTTGAGTTTGGCGACTGGATCGGGTTATGAGTGTTACACGGGAAGTTTGTGCAACATTCGTCCCAAGTTCCTACGTTAATTGAGCCTAAAATTAAGCCTCCTACACACTTAAATAGACAAATTAACCCTACCTAAAGCCTGTGTCGGCCTAATAGGTCATCAACACTAAAAAAATGTTAAAAACACTTATGTCTATTAACTTTTAATCCTAACTACTAAATATCGAAAATATAATATTAAATACTAAATTGGCTAGAAAACAAACTCTTTAAGTGTGGAAATAAACTGAAGTAACTACAACATTTGATGTCAAGTCAATGTTACAATGGATACCAAAAAAATCAAAGAAGAATTAAAATATAAATAAGTCTCACAAATTTATTAAATTAAATTTTGATAAAACCTTTTACTAGAAAAGAGAATTTAGAAACCTATAGAATAAAGAAAACAAAATACAACTAATAACGACTAAATCTAAGTCTCCCCAAATATTAACCTAATAATGTGTATATATAAGGCAAAAATAATATAATGAGGATCCACGGTGCTAGCGACATTGTACCGAGAAATGTGTTGAGCGGCGATACTGAAAAAAGCTAAAATAGGCAGTTACATGCTCCTTCTTCAATCATGGGCATGGTATTGCCTACCGTTTCTATGCCCCCGAGTGCAATTCCCTTATGAATTCTCACTCATAACATGGTAAAATTCATTTCACAATATTGTTACTGTTTTGGAAATTTTATTGTTGTAATTTTGAAATAACATATTTTTTGAATAGGCTAAACAACCCCGCGAGCCACATTGGTAAATCGACCGAGCTCGAGGACATCCTACTAGCTTTAGATCAAGAAACTGATGAGGAGGTTAGTTTATGAATTTCATAGTTATTGGTTTGTTATTCCACCATTTGAAATTACATATTAGGCACTTGCTGAAATTTATAAATTTGTACCGAAATTCGTATGGATGCCATACGCAGATTCAAGGATTCAAGGGTCTGGCATGTGAAAGTGCCATTGGTTATTTTTTCAACGGTTGAGATGCACGAATCCAATAGCGTGATGTGGCAGTACGGGTGTAGGCAACGAATTCCGCCACAACCTCAGGAGCTCGACATGTGGGGGAGACTCGATGAAGATTGGACAACATTCCACAATAAGTTTATCAAAATGTCACAGTATGGTAAGATTGTTTGCCAACGTGTGAACCGTATTTGACATCAGAGTTGGTGAATTCTTTGGATTGCATGGATTGATTTAGACAAAATAAGTCGTATCTACTACTAGTTGCAGAAATGAGTAAAGAATGTCTTCGTAAGAGGCCAAGACGAGGGCCCATCAATCCCAGGTCGAGAGGACATGCTGCTGATGGGTTAACATCTGCTCCATATGCACATGCGAACTTGATTCCTGTGCAACCTATTGGTCAGTATGGTTCATTTATTCCTGTCACTAACCCATTTTATTTTACACTAGCACCATAGCATACACATTCATTCACTGCACCAACTTAATAATCACCAATTTATTTTACACAAGCAACACAACACTTACAATCATTCCTTGTACTAACACCATTTCTAGGGACATTTTTCGCACGACCGCCAACCCCCATTGTATTACACGTCCTATGCAACACCATATAATGGCCCACTAATAGTGTCACAAACACCCCTAACATCATTTTTCTTCCGAGTTGGGTCATCCTATCAAACATCGACTTGATCAAAAGGATGCACTGCGGTCGGCTAAAACACAATCGTATTCATCAACGAAGGGAGAAGATGATGCCACTGATTAATCCCAACGTGCACATGAAGACAAGGCCAAAGATTAATCTCGAAGTAAACATGATGACCAGGATGAAGCCCCAGTGGAGTTGCCAACCCAAACAATGTGACAGAACCCTAGGTATACCCTGTTGTGACACACATTCGAAGGATCGATGATTATGTCTATTTGTAATTTTTTGAAGTTGTTTACTTTGTTTTACATTCGCAGTGTAAACTTATTTAAAATATACATATCTTGTTCATTACAATTGGGATGCATGTATGATAATACTTTGAAATGACATATTTTTATGTATTAATTACATATATATTTTAAGCATGATCCTACTAATTTGGGTTGTTTATGGTTTTTTATATTGTAGGGACTAAATTGAAGGCAAAAGAAAATTTAGGGGCAAAAAGTGGGAATTTAAAGACAAATTGGGTTAGCATGCGAAATAGGAAAGAAGTGGTGTCGAAAATACAAAGTGTGAAAGACTTGAGGGCAAAAATTCAAAGATGAGATTTATAAATATAAGACCTTATTTAAATTTGAATTTTATTAGGATTATTGTTAGGATTATTATTTAGATTTAATTTTAGCTTTTATCTTTATTTATCTTTTAGAGTTTAAATAGAAACAAACTGGTTTTCTGTATACTATAAATAGGGGAAGGAGTGACATAAATATTCACTCATCTTTTCTGTAAAAACTCCCTCTCCTTAAAGCTTTTAGCTTTTTGTTCATTTTATTGTCGAAACCATTTTTTTGAATGAGTTTGAAAAACGGGGTTCGACTTTTTTGAATGAAAATGGGAGTCGCCACCAACCTTTTTAGGTGTGATTGGATCACCTTATAAAAATGTTTTGGTCTACGAATTTTAGAAAATAGGTTAGGGAGTCGGTTACGTACGAGGAAGGATTAACACCCTCGTAATGCCCAAAATTGGTACCAATTGATTAGTTTTCTATCCTAATGTCAAAACTTTGAAAAGATTTAAAAGTATGATCCCTTTTTAAAATATGAGCAATTTGAATTAAAACTCGAGATTCTTTTGTTCCGAAAGAATACAAACATCACATCTAGCATGTTAGGACACGATGTTTTTAAATCCTCGTAACTAAAATCATCTCGTAATTTACAAAATTTATTTAAAAGGATATTTTAGGTATTTAGACAAACGAAAAATCGCAACCCAACATGTTAGGGCACTATTTCCCGAATTTCTAAACACAAAACATTACCTTATTTCAAAAAAACTTTTGGATAAAATATGGCAATTAAATGAAATATATTTTTTAAACAATGATTTGAGTAAAATTAAAAAAAACAATCTACTAAGAGTAATACTAAAAAAAATTATTAAAAAAATTAAATAGTTTGATATGATACTAAAATTATTAAAAAAATAAAATATAAAAAATTAAAAATTAGGGAGACATGGATTAAATCAAAATAAAAAAAGGTTGAAAAATGAGAACAAAGAATAAAATAAGAACAAACCACAGAAAATAAGAACGTAAGAGGGACAGAAATTTGAGTGAAAGCTCTCAAGAATGTTTATTGCTTCCCCAAAACTCAAGTGTGTTTTACAATGAGGGGGGGAGGCCTCTATTTATAGTTGAGCCTCCCCAGATCCAACGGTATAGATCAATTACATCAACGGCTAAGATTAAAGGTTATCTACAAATTAAATCTCTAAGATATCAAAATCATATCTTCTAAGATTGCATACCATATCTTCTAAGATTGCATACCATATCTAAGATTTACATATCATTTCTAAGATTGCGTAAGATTATGTTTCTATATACGTCGAGTTTGTAGATGGACCTTCAGTCTTTTCAAGTAATGGGCCATTCTGATCGGGCTAAATGATATATTCTGAACTGGGCTTGGAATTTATTTATTTATTTTTTTTATCATTTTGTGGTATGGACCCGGGCAAAAATAGGGTATTACAGCTGCCCCTCTTTGCTTATTGCTGTGTAATAGGAATAAAGCAAAGACTATCAAAGGACCCATTTTGCCCGGGCTCGCTGAGTCTTGAGTTCTTCGATCTGCTCCCTGTCGAATACAGAGACGCCAAATCATCTTGGATCTGCTTTGATGAAAGTCAGATCTTGCTATGTTTTCGATCTGTTCCCTGTAAGCACAGGGATGCCAAATCATGTTATCTTCAACGTGTTCCCTTAAGCACAGGGATGCCATGCTGAAATTTTTGATCTGCTTCGCTGCAAACTCAGGAAGTCAAGATCTGCATTCTTCAACCTGCTCCTTGCAAACTCAAGGACGCCATGCTGAAATTTTTAACCTGCTTCCTGCAAACTTAGGAACGCCATGCTGATATCTTCAATCTGCATCACTGCGAACTCAGGAAGTTAAAATCTGCTTTCTTCAACCTGCTCCTTGCAAACTTAAGGACGCCATGCTGAAATCTTCAACCTGCTCCCTGCAAACTTAGGAATACCATGCTGATATCTTCGATCTACTTCACTACGAACTCAGGAAGTCAAGATCTGCTTTCTTCAACCTGCTCCTTGCAAACTCAAGGACGTCATGCTGAAATCTTCAACTTGCTCCCTGCAAACTCAGGGACGCCATGCTGAAATTTTCGATCTGCTTCACTGAAAACTCAAGAAGTCAAAATCTGCTTTCTTCAACCTGCTCCTTGCAAACTCAATGACGCCATGCTGAAATCTTCAACCTGCTCCTTGCAAACTCAGAAACGTCATGCTGATATCTTCGATCTGCTTTACTGCGAACTCAGGAAGTCAAGATCTGTTTTCTTCAACCTGCTCCTTGCAAACTCAAGGACGCCATGCTGAAATCTTCAACCTGCTCCCTGCAAACTTAGGGATGCCATGCTGAAATTTTCGATCTGCTTCACTGCAAACTCAGGAAGTCAAGATCTGCTTTCTTCAACCTGCTCCTTGCAAACTCAAGGACGCCACGTTGAAATCTTCAACCTGCTCCCTGCAAACTTAGGGACACCATGTTGAAATTTTCGATCTGCTTCACTACAAACTCAAGAAGTCAAGATCTGCTTTCTTCAACCTGCTCCTTGCAAACTCAAGGATGCCATGCTGAAATCTTCAGCCTGCTCCCTGCAAACTCAAGGACGCCATGCTGAAATTTTTTATCTACATTGTCCCCTGTAGAATGCTTATACTTAATGATTAGGATGCCATGATTGAAATGAGTCAAATGCTTTCCTAATTAAACATACTATGATGCAATAAATGTCATGAGAATGATTCTTATTTCAGATGTTATCACTCATTCATATATCGAGATTTCCACTTCGTTGTTCTCAACGTATCAATCATACTCTACTTGTGCGTCTTGTATTTCTCCCATCAATTTGGTCCATTGTACCATTCCCCGAATGTTACGACCCACTGGAGATATTTTTGAAATGACCTTCTCTTAGGGTCAATACTTTGTTTAATTTGTCCCACCATTTGGGACAACCGAAGTAATCTTAATTTCTTTAAGTACCTCTGACTTCTACATATAGGAATTCTTTAAAAAAATGTCCCGTTTCAGTTTCTTGTATTATCTAGAAACTTCCAGAGTAATATATAAAACTTCTTTTGTGAAAATATTATCAATCCATTAATTGATACTTCAATATAAAATGCTTGAAAAAGGTCACAATAATGGACGAGAAAGAAATTAATTAGGAGTATAGCTCGAAATAATTAATCAAAGATAGCCAAGAAATTAATTAGGGCGTATCTTGGAAAGAATAAGGTAATCAAAGTTAGCAACCTAAAAAATGGGTAAGATGAAAATTAGGTGCCCCAGATATCGCAGCCTGAGCTTTGCTGTACCAACCTCTTGAGGACCATTTTGAGTTTAATATGTGTTTAGGGGATCCGGAGTATTTTGTCCATGCCCCAAGTCATAACATACTTCATCTTTGTCAATTTAGGTATAGCGAGACTACCATTTGCCCCACTTTGATCTAAATTTGAGCTGCCCTTTTCGGGTTTTCAACTCAAAATCCCTTTGGTCTCAAAGCGCCCTTTGCGGGTTTTCGCATTGGCCTCTCCATTTTCTTTTTCTTTTTCTCTTCTTTTTTTTATTTTTTCATTTTTTCTTTGAAGGTCACAAAGCGCCCTTTGCGGGTTTTCACCTTGGCCTCTCCTCTTTTGGGTATCCAAATCCGAGTTTGCAGGAATTCAAACTCAATGCTCCTCCGGGGAAAACCCTTTTTACCACATAAGGTCCTTCCTCATTTTGGCATTCTCCTTCATTTGAAATCCTTTTGAATAGAAAGGATCTTCCCCAATATCAAGTCCATCATGAATCAGCCTCGTTCGTTTCTGACTGTGCATACTTTCAACCCTTTCTTTCAACTTCATCCGACTCCTGAATAAATCAAAGTTTGGAGAAAAGGAATCTCAATGGGCAGAACCACCTCTATTCCATAAACTAAATGGAAAAGTGTTGCCCCAGCGAAAGTTCTAGTCATCGTAAGCATAAAGGGTAAGTGATAGCTTCTCATGCCAATTCTTGCAAGTCTAGGTCACATTCCATAATTTTTGTTGTTTTCTTTCTTTTTGTGCTTTTTCTTTTTAACATCCTTTGCTGTACTGTAATATGCCATCTGATCTTTGAACAGACTGTAAATTTTGTTGTTTTACAGTTGTGAATTTATTGAACATGATTATTTTTAGCATTCTTTGAAAAATTTCTTTCTTTTTTCTTTTTCTTTTTTTCTTTTTTTTTTAAAATTTGGTGACTGTTGACTTTGCAATATTGGCATAAGAAGCAACATTCACCCTCTTGATGATTTGATGTCAACTGGCCTCATAATATGCATGCCCCATATATGAAGAAAATGAATGAGTCATGTAACCCTTGTTTCCTGTAATTCGTCCTTTATGGCATAGCTGATGCGATCCCCTTCCATGGTGAACCAGCAATGCTCAAACCTTATATTTAGCCTTACCATTGTAAACTTTTGCATGCATCATATGGCTCTCTTTTAAGCTTTTGACATACTCGCGTCTCGATAGCCTAAACATGTCCATGATATGATCGTGCAAAAAGACCCTTGAATTCTCGAAAATGTCTTATTTTATTTTTGTGATGAGCTAGACTTCAATAATATCCACTGACCCTTTGTAAAGTAGGATCCATTTTCATCTTTATTCAACCATTCTTAACAAATCAGAAGATAGGTTATAATCTCTGTTATCTTCAAAGTTCTGAGATCCCCCAAAACATACATCTCACTCAAAAAGGAAATTCTGAGTCAATAGCAGCATTGCTCATATCGTTGATATCTGGGGACCCATTGTGGATTCAAAGGAATATTCCAAAGAATAAATGATTCAAAGAATGATTGTTATAGGTATGAACATAAAAAATATATGAAAGAAAGTTTAGAGGGCAAAAGAATTTATACATGGTAAGAATAAAAGAATATCGTATTCAAAAGATACATTTTATTGAAATAAAAATTTCAGACACAAGCCTATTTCACAAAAGGATTCTTATTGCCTCTACGCTTAAGGCAACAAGCATGTTTTGAATATTACTCAGATCAGTCCTAAAAATACAAAGATTACTTCTACAGTTTCATTATTCAAAACACTCACTAATATGTAAGAGATAATGCCCAACAGATTTCTTTGCTTGATCATCAATCCTCTTCATTTCATCTTCAATGGGGTTCTTATTTCTGCAATATCCCCCATTGATCCTTCTTGCAATCCTTCAATCAATTGCACTTACCCCTTTATCTCCAAGGTTTGGTAACGGGCTCTCTGTACCAGGGGTATCATCAAACTTCACAATCCCCATCCTGATAAGTCTTTCAACTGTCTTCTTGAAAGCAGTGTAATTTTCTATTGAATGCCCCGGTACTCCCGCGTGGTAATCACATTGAGCGTTTGAATCATACTATTTAGGGTATGGGGGCTGCAACAGTTTTATATAAAACGGGGAGACTACGTGCGCATTAAATAAACTTTGATATAGTTCCTTATACGACATTGGGATTGGTGTAAATTGGAACTTTTCAGAGCTTTGCCTTGTGCCCGATTCCTGCATTGTCGAACCCTGTTGCCTCACAGTGGTTATTCTAGGTTGGCTGACAGTAATGGCTTTTGAGTACCCTTTGTTATATGTACACGTATTATTCACTTCATTCTCTTTTCTCTTGAGAACGGGCCTCTTAGTAGCTTCCCCTTCGATTTTGCCACCTCTTATGGTATTTTCGATCATTTCACTTGCCATGACTATGTTAGCAAAGCTTTTGGTGGTGATTCCAATCATGTGAGTGATGAATGGAGCTTTCAAAGTGTTGATGAACAACATAGTAGTCTCCTTTTCCAAGAGCAGTAGTTGAACTTGCATAGCAACCTCCCTCTATCTTTGTGCATATTACCTAAAATTCTCATTAGGCTTCTTCTCCATGTTCTGCAGCGTGATCCTATCAGGAGTCATGTTAGTCACATGATTATATTGCTGCATGAAGGCCAGCGCAAGGTCTCTCCATGAACTGACTCTCGCACGGCTCAACTAATTATACCACCTAGCCGCTGCCCCAACTAAACTATCTTGGAAACAATAGATCAACAATTGATCATTATTTACATAGCCTGTCATCCTTCTACAGAACATAGTAATATGGGCCTCCGGGCAAGTAGTCCCATTATACTTCTCAAACTCCGGCATTTTAAATTTATGGGGAAGCACCAGATCTGAGACTAAGCTCAAGTCCGTAGCGTCAATCCCATGATGACTACCAGTACCCTCTAAAACCTGAAACTTTTCTTCCAACCATTTGCAGCGATCCTCCAATTGTTTCGAGGATTCCATTGCTATTCTTTCTTTTTTAACCACATCAAGGTTAGGGGTGATAGGATTAGCAGAGTTATCTCCCAAATTAAGTCCCGAACTAGCTGGGAAATTCATAAGGATTCCGGCATCGACCGACTCATGTTGTGGCCTTATAGTGACAGATGGCCTCCTAGGGGGTACCTCAGCTTGTGCTGGCACATGGGGTGGGGTAAAACCTGGAGGGTGATCCTCGCCATCTTGTCTAGTGATAGCCATAGGGCCCTTTCCCTTTTTCATTGCCCCTGCCAGCAGTTGGGCCATCTGAGCCATCATATTCTTTTATGCTTCTATCATCTGTTCTCTCATGTCGTTTTGCATCTTTGCCAACTACTCTTACAATTGGTCTTGCAAATCCTTCTGAAGTTGCTCAAACCTTTGATCCATATTCTTAGTCTTAGTGCGGGTACCGTAAGGATGTGTAGTTTCCAGACTTTCCTCTCCTTTTCTGTAGTAATTTTAACTAATTAGGGTCTTTCTATAACTTTAAATGCATATGATGTGATGAGATGCAAATGCGATGAGATGCAATTGCATGAAAGCAAAAGATATCGATTCTGATTCAGTTTCATTTTAGAAAACATTATTTAAGGAACAAAAATCTTTTCATAAAATGGATTACAAATACGCTTTCGCCTGTAGGCCCAAAGTCTTAACCCTATCTAGTAACAAAGCTAACTCTCGACCCCTATTTGATACTACCTCATATTTTACACTTAATACATTAGCTTGCACTGTCAATTCTTGTAAGTGATCAGCAACCTCTTGAATCTAAACTATGACTTTACCCATAAGGTAATCCCTACAGCTAAGGACATCTCCTCCAATGCCTGTGAAGTTGTTCTGATTATCTTGAAAGAAAGATTAGCGAACAAGTAGGCATTCCTACTTCACAGCATGCTGCCTTCAAATGATATCCAACATCCTCAATGTTTCTTGAGTGTCTTCAGATGTCTGCCCCTGTAGAGCATAGCTAATCTCCACTTTAAAGGTCTTTGAATGATACGGTCTTCTTTAACCTCTTCGTTCACGCCCATTTGTCCAAATCTTGTACTTCTATTATTTCTGCAACATCCTAGTAAACTCAAGCTTGTCATTTGGTAATGGTCCTATAGTAAATAACCTTTTTACCATCATAGGCAAAATTCTTTCCATCCAATTCAAATTTGTAGGTCTTATGCATTCTGTCAATCACCTTTCCTCCAATACCCTTACCATCCACGGGGCGACCATCTTTATATGAAAGGGAAATGCTGTAATGGTAGAAGTGTCCATCAATAATTTCACGCTTCACTTTGAATTGTCCATCTATCTTCCCGTCAAGCAAATACTGTAAGTCCTCATAGCTAAACAACTGCTTGGCTTCATTATCCCAATGGGCCTAAATGTCCTTCAACACCTTCCACTCAATCTGTGTCGAACTGATACGAGTGTAGTCCCAAAACTCCGATGTATATCCCTCGGTGACACTATCTCCTTTCTCTAACTAGGTTTTCCCTGACCATGCACAGATGAAAGAGTTGTCCCCCACTTTATTAAGATATTCGTCCCCCATTACAAAACTTTCTAACTCAGAAATCGAAACTTGAATCGATACCTTTTAATGATGAATGATATGCAATGACAACAAAAATAAGAAGAATATGTCAGTGCCATGTATAAAAAATATAATAAACAAATACTTTAAAAGGGTATGTACTAAAAGTTATCACCCTACTACCTAAGGCAAGCACTTAAAGCTCACTACATGAAGTTCAGTTCTAAAGTAAAGGGTACCCAAACCAGTAGATTCCTCGATCCTCACCCATTAGAGGCTCATATGGACCAAGTTCAATTTAGGGGGATTCATTTCCCTACGACCATACGGAGATGAAAATCTCACGAAGTCTATAGGTACAGATGTTTCCCGAAAGCAATCCACTAACTCATACGAAGGTGAAAACCTCACGAAAGCTTAGTTTCTTACTCCCACTTAAAGGTGTAACCAACGATCATGCAAATGCAATATGTGCAGATAAAATAACAAACATATGCAACAAACACATGAAAAGGGATCTTTATTTTTACATCTTTTCAAATTTTAGCATTAAGACAGAAAGTAATCAATTTTGGGCTTGACTCTCTTATTGGTCCCCAGTGGAGTCGCCAAGCTGTCGAAACCATTTTTTTGAACGAGTTTGAAAAATGGGGTTCTACTTTTTTGAATGAAAATGGGAGTCGCCACCAACCTTTTTAGGTGTGATTGGATCACCTTATAAAAACGTTTTGGTCTACGAATTTTAGAAAACAGGTTCGGGAGTCGGTTACGTACGAGGAATGATTAGCACCCTCGTAACGCCCAAAATTGGTACCAAATGATTAGTTTTCTGTCCTAATGTCAAAACTTTGAAAAGATTTAAAAGTATGATCCCTTTTTAAAATATGAGCAATTTGAATTAAAACTCGAGATTCTTTTGTTCCGAAAGAATACAAACATCACATCTAGCATGTTAGGACATGATGTTTTTAAATCCTCGTAACTAAAATCATCTCGTAATTTACAAAATTTATTTAAAAGGATATTTTAGGTATTTAGACAAACGAAAAATCGTAACCCAGCATGTTAGGGCACTATTTCCCGAATTTCTAAACACAAAACATTGCCTTATTTCAAAAAAACTTTTGGATAAAATATGGCAATTAAATGAAATATATTTTTTAAACAATGATTTGAGTAAAATTAAAAAAACAATTTACTAAGAGTAATACTAAAAAAATTTATTAAAAAAATTAAATAGTTTGATATGATACTAAAATTATTAAAAAAATAAAGTATAAAAAATTAAAAATCAGGGAGATATGGATTAAATCAAAATAAAAAAAGGTTGAAAAACGAGAACAAAGAATAAAATAAGAACAAACCACAGAAAATAAGAACGTAAGAGGGAGAGAAATTTGAGTGAAAGCTCTCAAGAATGTTTATTGCTTCCCCAAAACTCAAGTGTGTTTTACAATGAAGGGGGAGGCCTCTATTTATAGTTGAGCCTTCCCAAATCTAACAGTATAGATCAATTACATCAACGGCTAAGACTAAAGGGTATCTACAAATTAAATCTCTAAGATATCAAAATCATATATTCTAAGATTGCATACCATATCTTCTAAGATTGCATACCATATCTAAGATTTACATATCATTTCTAAGATTACGGATCCTTGAAGATTATGTTTCCATATAAGTCAAGTTTGTAGATGGACCTTCAATCTTTTCAAGTAATGGGCCATTCTGATCGGGCCAAATGATATATTCTGAACTGGGCTTGAAATTTATTTATTTATTTATTTTTTATCATTTTATGGTATGGACCCAGGCAAAAATGGGGCATTACATTTATTTTTCAATAAAAGTCCATTAAACTTATTTCTTTTTCCCAAAAAGCATGAACCACTAAACTCATCTAGCCAAAGTTGTCAAGATTCCCAAAAAAAGGTTCATGAGGCTTAGAACCCACACTTAGCCTTCTCAACGAGTATTCATCGTTTCTTTGCATTACGGGACTGATGCTTCCATCCATGTCCTTGCAAAAGTGATCCTTTCATCTTATGCAAAGGCAACGACTGCTTTTTATGTTTTAGGAAGGTTGCACAGTCGATTCGTTAACTTACTGCATCAAAGGCTGTCAAGCCCAAGAGACGAAATGGCATGGCATTCGCCATTGAGAAACAATGATCTAGTGTAAGACGATCCCACGAAAGTGACAATTGGCTAGAGTCAGGTTCCTCTAAATCGTAAGTCTAAAATCTAAGTGGAGCTGGTGGTCGTAGGTGTCCTCTTCCACTATAACTGCCTTATTCTTTCATGAGAATGATCGCTTAAAAGCTTAGGATTGAACCTAAGGAGGATCGAGATAATCAGAGACTATAAGCCCTCAAATCGAAGAATCTCGTTTCTCAATTTTGTTTCTTTTTACAATTACAATTTCAATTTATGCAATTTCAACTCGCCCATATTTTTAATTTTTTTTTATTTTTTACAGGTATGCTGATTTTCTTGGGCATGACTGTGTCAGGATTTCAATGAATAAGAAGTTGTAGCAATCCAATTCCTGAGGATTTGACCCTACTTCCCTTATACTATTCTTTTCGTTATTTCATAAGGATATGTTATTTTTGGTGCTTTCAATGACACACAATGTACATAAGTTTTTAAATTAAGGATTTTGAATATTTTGGGTCATGCTACAAACATTGTAATTCTTGAAGGATTTAAATGAAAATTTAGTAAATTATGATTTGTGTAAGTGTTTGTGTGTCTTTTACGGTGAAAACAAATTTAGGCAATTCGAACATATTTTAAAACTATAACAATGTCTATCTCAAATGTCATATAAATTTACAAATTTTTAATTTCAAAACGAGAAAAAAATTTGTTGGACAGAAAACATGTCCTACAAGGCACATTTTCACTGAACTAGGAGTGAAAATACGCCACGTAGGACACATTTTTTGGATGAGAAGAAAACCAATATATGTATATATGTATTAGAAATATTGATTTTGATTGGATGATTTTAATTTAAAATATGCAATAAATTTGATGGTATATTATTATTAATGAAAAGATAACTATATTTAAAACTTAATTTAAAAAAAAAACTCATTTTAAATATAAATAGAAAAAGAAAGTATTTTGAAATTTTTTAAACAACTATTGAAGAACTTACAATTTTCATATATGCTACTATTCTTTTTTTTTATATATAATATAAATGATTTTATTTGATGTAGTAAAAAATTTTATATAAATATGGCGTATATAATAAATAAACATTATATTCTCAAAAAAATTTAAACAATATATAATAGATATAATGTGTAAATAAAATTAACACGAGTAAAGTAAGAATAAAATAGAGATATTAAAATAAAAATTATTATGAAATAAACCAATTCATTAATCAAAATAAATTTTTTAAAACTCTATAAGTTTGATTTAGGCTTTTAAATGTTTTTCCTCAACTTTATTTTTAATTTTTAAATATCATTTGAAATAAAAATAATATAAAATTAAAAAAATTGTATAAAAAATATATATATATTTTTTACTTAACTTGGAAGGAAGGGTCAACTTTTTTTTTGGCATAATTGCAAAAAAAGCCCGCAACCTTTGGGGGCTTTTTGATATACGCCCCTAATTTTTTTTTGGAATCGGCCCTTCACGTAACGGATTTTTCAGATTTCAACCCTGTGGAAACGGTAACCGTCAGCTAACCGTTAGTCAACAGTCGGTCAATAAAATTGGTCTACGTGGCGGTCAATATGACTGATGACGTGGCCCGCATTAAATTAAATTTGCTGACGTGGAAAATAAATTTAATTAATAAATTTAATAATCATAAAACCAAAAAAAAAACCCTAAATCCCCAAACCCCCCACGATACTTTCTTCCCATCTAAAATCCCAAATCGGGAAATTTCACAAAATCCCTAACCTCTGAAATCAACCCCTAAAATCTTCAAATCTCTAAATCTTGATGCCTAAATCGTGAAATCCCTAAAATGGCTAGGAACGAAATCTCTAAATCGTTGAATCCCTACAACGACTAGGAACGAAATCGTGAAATCCTTATTCCTTCCGAATTTTTTTTCTTCCTTGTTGTCTAAAATCATGGATTCACATAGTTTGAACAGTCAGTCTAGAGGTTCGGTAAAGCATGGTTCGAAGAAAAAATCGTCATATGCACATGTTACTTCATTGCGGAAGAAGTATGCCTACGATGGACCAGCAGTAAAATGTCACTGCAATAAGTTAGCTCCAAGAGACACTTCATGGAGCGATTTAAATCCAGGGAGAAGATTTTATGGTTGTTCAAATTTTCGGGTAAGTGAAGAATTTTTATTTGCAAATTGAGCTTAGCTGAAATTTGATAATTTCATAAATCTCAGTATTTGTTTTGTTTTCATTTTGGATTATTTCAATTTGGCTGAATTGGGATTTGTTTGTAGGACGATGGTTGTGATTTCTTTAAGTGGTACGATGGGAAAATGTGTGACCGTGCAACTAAGTTACTGCGTCAATTACGTGATAGTGAACGAAATCTATGGAAGGAAAATTTAGCACTTAGAAAGAATGCTATGGATTTAATTGCATTTGATGGTAACCATAATGGTGGTAGTAGTGTTGTTGGCATTGATGTTGAAGGAGGTAGATCAATTTGTGGTGTTGAAGAAGAAGTAGCATTAAGGGAGAAAATGTTGACCATAAAGCAAAAAATTAAAGTTATTAAGAAAGAGAAGTCAATGTATAAGATATTATTTTCTTGCTCTTTGTTATGTATAGTATGCATCAGCATAGGTTTCTTTTTTGGCAGTAGTGGTAAGAGGCATATGCAGCTAGCAGTTTCAAATGTCGATTGAGAAATATATTGAAGTTAGTTCTCATGCAGCACATGCAGCAGCCAAGGAGCAAACCATGCAACAGAAGCTGCCAAGCCGAGTGCAGCACTTTGTTTAGTTGATCCTTTTGTCATTTTAGTCAATGTAACTTAATTTGGATCATTTTGAACTATGTTAGGTATAAGTCTAATGTATTTTTTATATTGATATTATCATATTCCTGTTGGTTGTTCATTGGGACTTTAATTAACAGTTTAGCAGACCAAGGTATTGATGAGATTTTATTGTCATTAGTCAGAACTTTAAGTGGTCTAAATGTTAAGCAAGAAAAAGGCCCAAAAGTCTGGACTTTGGTTGCATATATCATTCACTAAATTAGCGAGGGATGAGGTTTTTGTGTAAAGTCTGATAGGAGTAAAGATGTCAGATTTCACTTAGTTCCAGTTGTGGTCCTTGTTTCTGAATTATCTCTTAGCAATAACCTTATTGTGCCAGGTCAGCTTTAGCATTGATATAGTTGTTTCATTTGTGAAGGCTAAAATGCAGGGTTCATCGTGGTGGGCTCTGCCCTGTATTCACCAGATTGTACAAAAATTATCTAGATTAGGGTGTTGGTCATATGCTTCACCCTTTTTGGTTTTCGTTGCCTCCCCTATTTCATTTTAAACCATTAAGTTGTTCTAAAATCAATAAATCATGCAGCAAAGGCAGCTTATTTAGACCTTGGGTAACATTATGCAATTTAAAATGTACTCAACATCTCCTTTTAGCCAAATTTATGCATATGATTTCCCCATTGCAATTCGGAAAAATGTACTTTACAAAAGCATATGATAGTCTATACACCATTCATCCTATATACCATAAACGCTATACCAGCCAAAAACCAAAATGTAAGTGAGCTATACATGAACAAAAAAAAACCAACATATTGGTTTTCAATAGAATAAAATAACATTCAATAATGGTGTATTCCAAAACCAGAATGTTGTAGGTTCAAAATGTGACTACTATCTTCTGTTTTAAAACCAGAATGTTGTAGGCAAAATACCTTACACCGTATCATAAGCTATCGCGAGATGGTTCTGCGAAATAGAAAACAGATACAAATAAATAAATGGATTATGGATTATGGCACAAGTTCAAAAGTAAGTTATCATAGAATTACAAGACAAACATCAGAAGTCATTCAAAACAAAATAACGATCATTTACTTGTGTTTACTACAACCGATTCTTGTGTTTCTAGGTGGTCGAGAGGAGCCTTTCGCTTATTATTTCGTGACTTGGGTGTTGAAGAAGATTTTCCAATAGCTCTCGACATGCTGTTTGTGGTTCTACCAGACTACAAGAGTATTTTATATTAATATTAACAATAGATAATATAACTCATACCAATAGTAAAAGAAAGAAACTTACACAATATATTTAACTGAGGAACAACACTATACCTATTTCGAATTTGTGCAAGATCGCTTGTTATGGCCAGGTTGGCCACATTGAGTACATGTCATGAGTAGACCTTTCTTACTCAAGTGACCAGGCTTCAATTTTTTTGGTTCATCTTTGGCCATCCTCTTATTCTTTTTAGGCCTCCCGGACATCTTCCTTTCAATAGAAGGGAGCACTGGCTGAATACCAGTTTTTTTCCAATCATGTGGCCCATTTATGGGTTGCATTGGAAAAGAGTAAGCTTTCTTGTACATATCAATGTGTTAATATTCATGCAGATATTCATCTGGTTGAAGCCCTAAGTGATACATGGCAGAACATGCATGGAAACATGGAATCCCACTAATTTGCCAATGTCTCCAACTACATATCCTTTGACTTAGGTCCACTGTATACTGATAACTTCCTTTTCTCAACTCACATCCATTTTCACCATTCCATATCAGTTGTCACTCTACACAATCCTTCTTGTTGGCATCAAACTTAGCTTTCACTAATGGACCATAATTTTGCTTCCATCCATTACATAGCTTTCTTTTTTGTACTATCCTAGTCATCATCTTGGTCCTAATATCCTCAAGCATTCTGATAAGGCTTTTGAACCTAGCTTCAACAATGCTTGAATTGAATGCTTCACACAAATTATTGTCAACTATATCTAATTTACAAGTAGTCCCCAAAAATGCTCTAGTCCACATCTTTGGAGACTTTTTCATCAAATTATCGTAAGCATCCTTATTTTTCTTCTCCAGTGCTGAATATAGATCCTCCCACTCCCTCTCGGTCGTGCACTTCGCAATCTGCCAAAAATCACACTCAAAAGATTTCCCTAACTTCCTCCCTGACTATTTTGCAAACACGTGCCTCGCACAATTCCTATGCTCTACCCTTGGTAGTATGTTTGAAATTGCAATTTCAAGGCCCTAATTCAAATTCACGAATGAGAGAGATTGTTAGAAAATTTTACTTAAATACAAATAACAGGTTAAAAAAAATACTGAGGTTAAAATTGTATATTTACTAACCTTTTATTGGTCACTGATAATTGTGTACCCATACCCATCTTCCAAGCCCAAATCGGTTGATAGGAGACTGAGAAACCAGGCCCATGAATCAGTGCACTCCACTTCAACAACAGCCCAAGCAATAGGGAACATTTGGTTGTTTCCGTCTCTTCCAACAGTTGTGAGAAATTTACTCTTAAATGGGCCTTTTAAGAAGCAACCATCTAGCCCAATGAGTGGCCTACACCCTGTTTTCCAACCTCTTTTTAGTGCATCAAAGCACACATAAAACCTCTTAAAATGAGGAAGGGAGTCTACTGTCACTCTTTGAACAGCCATTTTTATTGTGCTCCCTGGCATCTTTGACCTTAACTCATGAGCGTAGTCTCATAGCAAGCCAAATTCCTCCTTATGATTTCCAGCCATTTTCTCCTTCACTATTTTCTTCGCTCTATAACAACAATCAATGGTCACATTTACATGCATCTCAGAAGCACATCTTCTTTGAATTTCCCTCAGCTTCATCTTAGGGTGATCATTGATAATGTTAGGCAATCATAGCAGCAGTCACCATTTTGTTCTTAAAACTAACCGAACAATGGTACTCATCATGGAACGTCTTTATTTGCAAGCATTTTGCAACAGGATTGTAGCTAGCCCTAATTCTCCATGGACAGTTAGGGGAAGCAATGCAACTCACAACAACCCTTTTCGGTTTATTCTTAATAAACTTTAGTTGTCTTATAAGTCTTTGGATTACTTTCGAACTGCACTCTTAAACTGTTTGCCATCCTTAAAGAACATTCCCAGACTAAATTTTAACTTATCATTGTAAAAGGGAAACTTGCTCCTCCTTCTCTCACCATTTTCATGTTCTTCATCTTCATCAGACCCAACCAAGCTTCCATGTTCATCTGAGTCCCATACCTCAGTCTCATTCCCATCCTCCTCTTCTCCAGTACGTACAGTAGCAACATTATCCGGTCTATCTGATGTTGCAAAATCACCAGCATATTCATCAGCAACATTATCCACTCCATCTGATGTTGCAAAATCACCAGCATATTCATCAGCAGCAACTTCACTATCATTATTCTCTCCAACAGTAGACCCTAGACTAATATGTCCACTATTTTCCATAATAATATCCTCATCTACCTCAATACTAGTAGCAGACACACCCTGCCCATCAGTTTGTACCTCTCCTGCTTCACCTTTCCCACAAGATTCTACCTTTTCCAGATCACCTTCACCATTAGATTCTACCCCTTCATCATTACGCTCCCCATCAACTTCCACCTCTTCAACATCACCCTCCCCAGTAGTCAACAGAAAAATATCATCCACAATTATAGGGTTATCAACCTCATGTTCAACATATAACTCAATCTCTTTAAACTTGACCCAAAAGTCTAACATAGCTATAGTAGAATTGTCATAAAAAATCACCCTAAGATTATTTTGTAACCCTACTGTACCAGGCTCATGAAAATATATTAACATGACAGTGTTAAACTCTAACCCAATTTTCACTATTTTACATAATTCAAAATAAGATATTGTGTCTGGATTCTTTTTAAGCCTAATCACTTCCCCACCAACATATCTAACATATGGGTCCTTTACAAACTGCCCACCCACATGCAAAATAATATAATATTCATCATCACCAGACATCTACAAAAACACATTGTAAGCAAAAAACATTAAAAAAAACAAAACAGTAATAGAAGTATGCAATTTTAACATCGTTTCTGAGCAAAAACAAATTGCTTTAAATAAATAAACAATTTTCTAAGCAAAAAACATTTAAAAAAAAACTCACTACCTACATCGAGACCACTTCTAAGAATATAATACAAAACAGTAATACATGTCTACAATTTTAACATCTTTTTGCTTGGGTTGGGTAACAGATATCAATATCATCAGGACCACTGTCGGATCACAAATCGACAAAACAAACAAACCCTATCAACAACATCGGGACCACTATCTCATCAAAAATCGATAGAGCAAACCTTACATTGTGGCACTAAATTTACAATAATAACTCACAAATAAGCAACAAATCAAACCAAAAATGCAATTTATTTTCCCAACAAACCAAATAAGAAAGCACCTACCTTACAATTTTGGGTTACGAAAACTGCTCACGATTCTGGAATTTTTTTTTGTTCCTAATAATTTTAGGGATTCAATGATTTAGGGATGAACAATTTAGGGATTTCAAGAATATTTCAGAATGAACAATTTAGGGATTTCAAGATTTAAGGATTTGAAGATTTTAGGGATTGAATGACGATTTTAGGGATTTCACGTTAAGATTTTGTAAAATTTCTCGATTTGGGATTTTAGATGGGAAGAAAGTATCGTGGGGGGTTTGGGGATTTAGGGTTTTTTTTTTGGTTTTATGATTATTATATTTATTAATTAAATTTATTTTCCACGTCAGCAAATTTAATTTAATGCGGGTCACGTCATCAGTCATATTGACCGCCACGTAGACCAATTTTATTGACCGACGGTTGACTAATGGTCAGCTGACGGTTACCGTTTCCACAGGGTTGAAATCTGAAAAATCCGTTACGTGAAGGGCCGATTTTAAAAAAAAATTAGGGGCGTATATAAAAAAAAACCCCAAAGCTTGAGGGCTTTTTTTGAAATTATGCCTTTTTTTTTTGCAGTGGATGTACCATGTAAAGTAGTACCCTGCCTACAAGTATCTATGGGTAATTCACTCAAAAAAACAATAGCTTTACTCATAATTCAAAAATCTTTCAACAAATCCGGTGGAACACCGATATGCTTGCTTCAGGATCTTCTTCTTCTTCTGCTACTGCTGCTGATATGATCCGAGCAAGGACATACGATGTTTTCCTTAGCTTCAGAGGCAAGGATACTCATGATGGTTTCGTGAGTCATCTGTATAAATATTTGTGTCGAAAGAATATCCAAACTTTTATAGACGATGAGGAGCTTCGAAAAGGAGATGAAATTTCAGGGGCACTGTTGACGGCCATTCAAGGATCCAGGGTTTCAGTCATTGTTTTCTCCAATGACTACGCTTCTTCCAAATGGTGCTTGGCTGAGCTGGTCAAGATCATGGACTGCAACAAATGGGTTGTTCCTGTATTTTACAATGTAGACCCAAGAAATGTACGGAACCAAACAGGGAGTTTTGCAGAAGCATTTGCCAAGCATGAAGAAAATTTCAAATATGAGCTTGAAAAGGTGAAAACCTGGAGAAGTGCTTTGACTGCAGCTGGCAAATTATCCGGTTGGGATTCACAAGTCACTCGGTAATTGCATCTGCTTTTCATTACAGTTAATCCATTTTTTCTTTATATCATATATATTGATTTGGGAGCAGAGAGATTCAGACTAACTCCTTTTTTTTTAAATAAATGATTCATTTTATACTTTGAGAATAACTACTTATTTTCAAAGGAAAAAGTTATTTGTACTTTGAGAATATAGAAAATGTTGCCGATGCTGAAATTTTGAATGCTATGCGCTGATGCATCAGATCACTAATCAATATCTACTTATTTTCAAAATTTTCAAAGGAAAAAGTTGTACTCTTGAAGGTGAAATTATAATTTGTTTCTTTATTTAATATATAGGCCCGAGTCAAGACTCATAGATGAAATTGTCAACGACATATTGAAGAAACTGAATCGTGGAACCTCAAATGCTTATTTAAAGGGTTTAGTTGGAATTGAGAGGCGGATGGAGCAAGTTATGTCACTAATTCAAGTTGGATTTCCAGATGTGCGAAGGTTAGGTATTTGGGGCATGGGAGGTACTGGCAAAACTACACTTGCCGAAGCCATTTTTCACCATATTTCAAATGGTTTCCATAGCTACTACTTCCTTGCAAACGTGAGAGAATCGGAAGAACATGGAAGATTATTCCAATTGCGTCAGGAATTTCTTTCAACCATAATGGAAGATGAAAATTTAAATATTTCAACTCCCACAATCGGAGCAGGCTTTCTTAAGGACAGGCTTTCTAGAAAAATGGTTTTGATAGTTTGTGATGATGTGTCAAACTCAGGCCAACTTGAGTTTTTGTTCAAAGGGATTAATCAGCTTTGCCCTGGAAGTCGAGTCATCGTTACGACTAGAAATAAGCAAGTGCTTATTCAGAATGACATAGATCTCATTTATGAAATGGAGAAATTAGATGAAGATGAATCTTTTCAGCTCTTCTGTCAACGTGCCTTCAAAAGGAATTATCCCACGGGATATCGGTTGGAGCTATCAAAGATAGTTTTAAATGTTGCTGATGGAAACCCCTTGGCTATAAAAGTTGTTGGATCCTCTCTTTATGGAAAGGACAAAGCCTACCAGGAAAGCACAGTAAAGAAACTAAAGCAGGTTCCTAATCCAGACATTCATAAATTGTTGATATGCAGTTTTGATGCACTAGATTGTGAAGAGAAGGATATATTTCTTGACATTGCTTGTTTCTTTAAAGGGGAGAACCGAGACTATGTAACGAGGATTATGGATGCTTGTTATGTCTCTGCACATTCAGGAATTGAGAACCTCATCGATAGATCTCTTATATATGTTTCACAAAATCAAATAGCAATGCATGATTTATTGCAGCAAATGGGTTGGAATGTCGTTTGCAAGGAATCACCTTTAGAGCCTAAAAGACGCAGTAGATTATGGATTCCAAATGACATCTACGATGTACTAATTGAAAACACTGTAAGGGCCTTGTTCATTTCCTTGACTTACGTTACTATCACTTTTTCATTTTCTTTGAGCATGTCCATGTTCGACCGTCATATTTGACACATTAGAAGACATACTTTTATAGGATATTTATGCATATCTGGAGTTCAAATAATATAGTTCTTATTTTTGATATATTTTTACTCGTTAATCTGATATACCACTTTTGAGTTAGGGGACAAAAACACTCAAAAGCATGCTACTTGACATGTCCAGAATTTCAGAGTTGGAATTAAAACCAGAAGCATTTGTGAAGATGCGAAAACTTAAATTCCTCAAATTCTATCATTCTTGCGGAACAAATTCCAAAATCTTACTTCCACAAGGGCTTGTATCACTTCCTGATGAGCTAAGGTACCTCTGTTGGGAGGGGTACCCTTTGAAAACTTTGCCCACCAAATTTCATCCAAGGAACCTAGTTGAACTTGATATGAGTTATAGCCATGTTGACAAACTATGGGAGGGAAAACAGGTACTTATGTTATATATATATATATCAATCTATGCCTCGTTCTTTATGATGTTTTTGTAGATTCATTCAAGCATGTTTGGAGCCATTTCATTGTGGTTTTTTGATTCTATAAAGTTGCCTCTACATATCAATCTATGCCTTTGTTTTCAAATTTTAGTATCTTAATACTTGGCTCGAGTATTCTTTATTTTAAATATTTATTTTTAATTTTTATAAGTATTGAAAAAATTAATTTCAACTTGAAAAAAAATCTTGAGTTAAAAGTTAAAGACACACTACAACTTTGAAGTTTAACAAAAAAAAAAAAACTTAATTTAACTTAAACCAAATTTTGAGCCATGAGTTCGAGCCAGCTCTAACTTCTTAGTTCTTGAACTCAATTACCCCTTAATATATACCATTAGGAATATAGTTTAGTCTTTGTTGCACTTTGTTGATATTTTGGAAACATCTGCTTTATTATAGTTATTCAATCATCAAACAATATGTTGTGATGCATGCAGGATTTAGTAAACTTGAAGGTGATGACTCTCAACCATTCCAAGAACCTTGTAAAAATCGCAGACCTCTCAAGCGCCACAAATCTTGAAAATTTGAACCTTGTAAACTGTACAAATTTGCTAGAGCTTCCTTCATCCCTTCAACATCTTGAGAAGCTAACTCATTTGAATTTGAGAATGTGCGAAAATCTTAGATTTCTGCCTAGCTTGTATAAAGCGACATCCCTCACCACCCTTATTCTGAGTGACTGCTCGATTCTCTTTAGCTTTCCAGAGGTTTCATCGAATCTAAGAGAGCTACATTTAGAAGGAACAGCAATTGAACAAGTACCTTCATCAATGGAGTCTCTTTCCCAACTCGTTTTACTGTCTATGGAAGATTGTGTAAGGCTGAATAACTTTCCAACTGCAATTTGTAGTCTAAGGTCCCTGGAAGTTTTTTCGCTCAATGGCAGCCCTAATATCACAACATTTCCGGAGATTTCAAGAAATATAACAGAGTTAAATTTAGGAGGAACTGCAATTGAAGAAGTTCCTTCGTCGATCGACTGTTTCTCTAATCTTCGTGTACTCAACCTAGGTTGTTGTAGGAGGCTTAAAGCTGTCTCCACAAGTATTCATAAATTGAAATCTCTAAAGACATTCTATCTTGAAGATTGCTCAAGATTGGAGATTTTCCCAGAAATCTTGGACACCATGGAAAGATTGAGATATCTTGAGTTAAGTGGAACGGCTCTTAAGGAATTATCATCCTCAATGGAAAATCTTATTGGTCTTGTGGAATTGAGACTGAACAACTGTGAAAACCTTGCTTGCCTTCCTGACAACTTTTATAAATTGAAATCTCTTCAGTTTCTTTATCTATATGGATGTTCAAATCTAGTCACATGGCCTGATAACTTGTTTTCTGCCATTGGAGGAGCTTCTTTAGCAAAGATGCAGAGAGATCTCCATGGGTTATCCTCATTAGAAAATTTAGATTTAACTGGAAGCAATCTTGAGAACTTACCGACAAGCATCAAACAACTTCCTAGGTTGAAGCACTTAATCTTGAGGAAATGCAAGAGACTGAAATCATTACCTGAGCTTCCACCAAGCCTGAAACATTTAGATGCACATGACTGCACTTCACTAGAGGAAGTCTCAAGCATGAACAAGCTTTTTGAGCAAGCAGTGCTTTGTAAGGATAGACCATATGGATTCTTGGAGTGGATATTTAGCAATTGCTTCCAACTGGATCAGAAAGCTGTGCGAAATACTGGAACACCAAAGTTGCAGATGCTATTTGGACATATGGTGACTTTACTAAAAGATTATCATCAGGTCAGCTTCTTCTTCTTCTTCTTCTTCATATATCTTAAATGTGGCAAATGGTTTATATGCTGAAAAATCGATCATGTTTCTAATCATTGTAACTGAACAGGAATTCCCTGAAATAAACAAGGTGATTACATGTGTCCCTGGAAGTGAGATCCCGGAATGGTTTGATTTCAAAAGCTCAGGATCTTCCATAAACATCCAATTGCCTTCAGAATGGTACTACAATAGCAGCAAAAACTTTCCAACTTTCGTTGTTTCCACTGTTGTTTCTTTCCACGACTATTCTGGCGACACAGAAATTCTCATTAGATGTAAATGTTGTCTAAAATCCCGTAATGGCGACTGTCATGACCTTAGTTGTTCTTTCTTAACTTGGACGAAACGAATCCCTGGAAGCGAATTGATTGGGTCGGATCACTTGTTCCTCTTATATAAAACTTGTTTCTGTGATGAGGATGCTGAAGTTAGGTGGTTTGTTGAAACTCAGGCATTAAACAAGCGTATGTATAATGAGGCCTGGTTTAAATTCTACCCTCTCGTTTTCAATGGGGATGGGTCTGAAAGCATTTGTTGTGAGGTAAAGCATTGCGGAGTTCATATATCATTTGCAAAGGAGGAGGCAGAGGTGCGACCATCTAAAAGATTCAAGTATCAAAGCTGAATCCTGCTTCTATCTCAGATTGTTATTTGGGTTAATGGACTCTTTATCATATCTAAATTCCATATCTAATAATGTAAGTCTAACTAGTATGATCAAATCAAATCCCTAGAGTTTGGTACCATATCAATCGCCTTTATGAATGCTTAGATAATATTAGAGAAAAGATGATGATGGTCTCTCCCATTGTAGATCTTCTTCAAGTAAAAAGATCATGGAGGTTCTAATATTAACAATTTCATTGTATTTTGTTTTTCTTATTAAAAGATAGATAAATTAGTCTTTATAGGTTAAATTAGAGCAAATTAGTTCTTTTTGTTAAAAATTTTATACATTTTTACTAATAAATAATGATATGATTGATAGAATAATCAAATAGTTGCATGTAGTGTGCCACATGTATCACATTCTAACGTACAAGGACATATTTTTTATTGTAGAAATGGATGTATTTTTAATATAATGACAAAATTTCTCTTTGATTTAATGTATAAAATTTGACTCTTAGTCAATTATTTTATCATCTTCTTCATAACCGTGAAAAATATCTTAGCTTTGAAATCATGAAATTTGTTGCTTCCAGCCAAAAAATAACAAAACTAAATAAAACTAGTCTAGAATAAAATGTAATTGATGTTTGCATTGTAAAACTAAATAAAAAATGTCACCCAATTATGTTACTCAATTATTGTTATTATTATTACTATTTATTTATTCACTAATTTTTTTAAATTAAATAATTTAGTAACTCAAAATTGATGTGGACTTTTTTTTTTTGTTGGTCTAATAAAATTAACCCTCTAATATTTATATATTCTATCATCTGATCTTGAATGTAAAAAATTAAACAAATTTAGTTATTAATGTTTACAAAATCTATCATTTTAGTTTAATTTTTTTTAAAAATAATAATAAATTAAAATGGAAAATTACTATTTTAATCTCTATAAGATGATTAAATTAAAATTTAATTTATATTAAAATTATAATTTAGTCCCCTAAAATCAAAAAAATATATATTTAATCCCTTAAAAAATATGAAAATAATAAATTAATACATTACAAAATTATGTTTTAATCTCTTAAGAAATTATTATTTAATTCCGTCCCTAAAAATATTTCTAGATTCGTGTCTGCTCTCAATTTATTGAATGCTTTTTAAAGTGGTACAAAGATTTTCAATGCCATGTTCCCACCACAATGAAGCTATAAGCTTTATAGGTCGATGCAGGTAATTGAGTAAAAGATTAAAAGACACAAAATTTTGGAAAGTCAATTAGTGACCGAAGATAATCCAAGGGCCTTCAGAGAGGACCTTTTCACAGTCAAATTTGTTTTGAAATTTAGCCACAAAATATTCGTTCTCAATGTCTATCAGTTTAAACAGAAATTGTGGCTTTCAAATGCTGTAAATTTTGCTATGTAGAAGAGAGTAACCAATATTTTAGCCCAAGGAGTTTTAAGACTATTGTGTTTTCCATGTCCTTAGTGAGCAATTGGTGGATCCTTTCTGAAAATTCTATTGAAGGTATAACATTAACAATAGATTTCTGTATATCTCCATCAGATCGAAATCCTCATCTTCCTCTAGCCCACTTCTATTAGCCTTGGATGATTGCCCTATTGATTTCTCTTTCCAAGAAGGTATCAACGATAATATTTGTATTCATCTCTTCAGGTTTATCCCTAAAATGTACCTTTTTAGGAGTCAAAACCTCTATGGATGAGTTTCCAATACCATCTTCTTGAAAGAGAATTTTCGCGGAGAGAATCCATTACAATACCTTTGTACTTAGTAAGCACTTTCTTTTTAAGTGCTTCAAGCTCAAATTCTTATTTGTGTATATCTTTTGTAAACGTTTATAATTAATATAGTATATAATATCTTGGGCTTTACTTGTAATTTTAAGTGATTTTCTAAATATTTATGTTCATTTTTCACCCAAAATATTAAAACTTCTTTTTCTTTTTTCTTTCTTATAATTTAAACACAATTAGAAATTTAATACATGTCTAATTGTATTCAAGTAAATCAAAAGATATAATTTTAAAAAAGAATTGGGAAGTTTTAAATTCTTAAAATTCATATTTGATATTGTATTTTAAGTAATAACGGAAAAGATATTTTATAAATTGAATTTGATTAGAGTTTTGAATCAATTGTTAGTCTCTTACTTAGTACAGAGTGGTCTGGGCTTGTTGCAAGCTCCAAGTGTATGGGCCCAGTTGTAAACTTCAATGGTATGGTTTGATCTTCAAGACCAAAAATGCAAACTATGTGGGTGTTGAAGTCGACACTTGAGTCGTTTTTTGATATTTTTAAGTCGATGAAAGAAACTTTTATTGATAGCGAGAAGCTTCCAAGAGCCCCAAATCAACGTTTATAACTTAAGTTACGATCAAAATACTGAAACTACACCATATTAAAAGTTCAAATCGTAAAAACATTTCATAAATAATCTTTAAACTATTTTTTACCTTCTTTTATATAATATAAATTATTTTATTTGATACAATATAAAAATTTATATAAATATGACATTGATAAATATAATGTATAAATAAAATTAACACCAGCAAAGTAAGAATAAAATTAAAAAGGAATCGACATATTAAAATAAAAATTATTATAAAATAAATCAATTCATTAATTAAAATATATATTTTTTTAAAATTCTATAAGTTTGATTTAGGTTTTTTAATTTTTTTTCTCTATTTTTAATTTTATATATCATTTGAAATAAAAATAATATAAAATTTTAAAAATTATATCAACTTGTTTTTTTACTTAACTTGCGAGGAAGGGTTAAAACAATAGAATTAAATGGTTTCCAAAGACTAAGCTGTCAATTTGTTGGAGGCTCTTAAAAGTCGTACAATTATTTTCAATGTCTATGGTCCCACACGCTTTCGCGGTTGCTGTCAGCTTCCAAGCTCATAATCCTATAATCTTTTATCAAGTCCGGTGGAACGCTAATATGCTTCTTTCAACATCGTCTTCTTCTTCTGCTGCTGTTGATATGATCAAAGCAAGGTCATACAATGTTTTCCTTAGCTTCAGAGGCCAGGATACTCGTGATGGTTTCGTGAGTCATCTATATGAACATTTGTGTCGAAGGAATATCGAAACTATTATAGACAGCGAAAGCTTCCAAGAGGAGACAAACAAAAGGCACTGTTGACGGCCATTGTAGGATCGAGGGTTTCAATAATTGTTTTCTTCAAAGACTACGCTTCTTCTAAATGGTGTGTTTAGTATCACTTCTCTTTCAATTAATTTTAAGAAATAATCTTCTAGTTAAACTTTGTTTATTTGTTTCAATTAAACTCTAATTAGTCTAGATTATTTTATTATTATTTTACTTATGAATTTAACTTATAAATAAGTTCTTTTACAACCTTAGAAAATACACTCATTAGAAATTAGAACTCATAACACTTTTAGAGAATTTTGTATTTACGTTTTGAGGGTTCTTTGTTTTTCAAAATTTTCAAGGTTTAGTATTTATCTTCATCTTTTTTACTCTTCGTTTTTTTGTCATTATAGTAAAATTATTTTTACCCGTAATTTTTTTACCCTCTTTGGAGGGAATTTTTCACATTAAATTTGTGTTAAATTTCTTAATTTCTTCTGCTATTTTTACTTGTTCATTACTTAATCGGGTCGATCCCTAACAAGTGGTATCAGAGTTAGTTCAATTTTCATAAATCAATCCGTTTAGATATGGCAACAATAAGGTCTGAAAATGAGAAGTTCGATAGTGCTACAAATTTCAATTTGTGGCAAGTTCGGATGATGACAATTCTAGTTCAACTTGGCCTAAAAAAATTATTACCAGGAAAAAGCTTGAGAATCTAAATCAAACAAAATAGGAAGAGCTTAATGAAAATGCATTGTCTGCAATCCAGTTGTGTCTCCCGAATATGGTATTGCAGAAGTTATTGATGGAGAAGACCTCATCTGTATTGTGGAAAAGGTTAGAAACTCTTTATACAACTAAGTCTTTGGCTAACTATTTAGTGTTAAAACAACCTTTATTTATGTTTCGCATGAACAAAGATGAATTTCTTAGATATCACATCAGTCAATTCATCACTATTTTAAATTATTTAAATAATGTTGAGGTTCAGATTGACGATGAAGATTAGACTATACTATTATTGTTCTATTCAGTCCATTCAAACAAGTCTTCCATGTAAGTCTTGATTTATGGCAGAGACAAACTCTCATTCGAAGATGTGAAATATCATTTGTTGAGTAGAGACAAACTCAACAATGAATTTGGTTTGAATAGTAAGGCAGATAGGCAAGCTTCCGTTTTCATAGCATCAAGCGAGACAAAAGGTGTCGCTATTGTATGAAGTTAGGTCACGTCAAAGCAGATTATTATAAACTACAAAATAAAAGGGCTATTAAGAGTAACGAAGAAGATGTAGCTAGTGCTAATTTGGCCGACGAAAACCGTGATAATTTTTTGTTAGTGTCAACGAGCAATTGCTCCAAGCTTACGTCTGAGTGAATCCTAGATTCGGGATGTTCTTTTCACATGTGTCCCAATAGAGAATGATTCTCCATATATAGTTCGGCTGAAGATGGAGTTGTGCCCATGAAAAACAATTCATCAGTAAGGTAATTGGTATTGATATTGTTAAAATTAGGATGCATGATAGGACAATTAGGACACTCTCAAATTTCAAGTATATACCTAATTTACGAAAGAATCTCATCTCCTTGAGTATTTTAGACTCGAAAGGCTGCAGAATCAACATTGTGTCGAGTGACATTAAGGTGTCTCATGGGGCTCTTGTTTTGTTAAAAGGTAAAATGATCAACAATCTTTATATTCTGAAAGGTTCTATAATGATCGGTGAAATCAGACATACCTAGCTTGTTAAGGAGTCGAAGTCAACTCATTTGGAGCGAAAGCAACTTGGTCATAGGGAAAAAGGTATGACCATTTCATTGAAGAGAGGTTCTTTTTTGGGTGCAGGTTTTGAAAAGTTAGGGTACTATGATTGTGAAAATCAGACCTGGGTTAGTTTTGATTTGGCAGTGTACAAGTCGAAGGCTAAAAGACTTCTAGTTTCTAAGCACAGATTTGACTTTGTTAATTTTCTATATAATTTAAGATAGTGATAATACTCTAGAACGACATATTTTTATGCATTAATTACATATTTATTTTGAGTATGATCCAACTAATTTGAGCTATTTATGGTTTCTTATCTTGTAGAGACTAAATTGAAGGTAAAAAGAAATTTAAGGGCAAAAAGAGTTAAATTGAAGATAAAATGGGCTAGCATGCGAAACAGAAAAGAAGTGGTGCCAAAATTGCAAGCGTGGAAGACATGAGGTCTAGAAGTGTAAAGAAGAGATTTTATAAACACAAGACTCTACTTTAATTTTAATTATATTAGGATAATTGTTAAAGATTATTATTTAGATTTTATTTTAGCTTTTATCTCCATTTATGTTTATTTATCTTTAATTATCTTTATTTATTTGTATTTATCTTTTAGGATTTAATTAAAACTAGACTAGGTTTCTTAGTACTATAAATAGGGGATAGAGCGACACAAATTTCATATCATCTTTTCTAAAAACACTCCATCTCCTAAAAGCTTAGCCTTATTCTTTTCATTCAATAAAAATTTCATTTCCATTACATCTATTTTTTTCCCCAAAAAACATGAGCCACTATATTTATCTAGCCAAAGGTTTTTGAAAATCCCCAAAAATGGTTCATGAGGCTTAGAATTCTCACTTAGCTTCTTAACGAGTCTTCATCACTTCTTCGCATTACAGGGCTGACGCCTTTGTCCATATCCCTTCAAAAGTGATCTTTTCAACTTGTGTAAGGAACGGTTGCTTTGTATATTTTGGAAAGGTTGCACAGTCAGTTTGTTAGCTTACTGCATCAGTGGTTGTCGAGCCCAAGAGAAAATGGCGTGGGATTTGCCATTGAGAAGTGATGATTTAGTATAAGACGGTCCCACAAAAGCGACGATTGGCTAGAGTTAAGTTCCTCTAAATTATAAGTCTAAAACTTAAGTGGAGTTGGTGGTGGTAGGCATCCTCTTCCACTATAACTGGCTTAGTCTGTTCGAGAAGGATCACCTAAAAGCCGATGATTGAACTTAAGGAGGATCGAGACAATCGGAGGTTGGAATCTCTCCATAAGAAAAACCCTTTTTTCTCAAACTTTATTTATTTCTATAATTTCAATTTTAATTTCTGAAATTTCAATTAAATCAACTTTTTTAATTCTGTTCTTTTTAGGTACGCAGGTTTTTCTTAGGCACGATTTTGTCCAGGATCTCATGGAACAAGACATTGTGCAAATTTAATCTCTGAAGATTTGACCCTACTTCCCTTATACTATTCTTTTCATTATTTTATAGGGATAATATATATTTGATGCTCTCAACGACGTATCAGATAGTCTCCTGGCGGGTTTTGGCAAAGATGACATTGTGAAAATATGAGTTAAGGTGGAGATTTGTTGAGTATGACTCCTATTTTAGTCAAATGCGAAAAATAATCTTCCAGTTAAACTCTATTTATTTTGTTTCAATAAAACTCTGATTAGTTTAGATAGTTTTATTATTATTTTACCTATGAATTTAGCCTATAAATAGGCTTTTTACAACATTAGAAAATACACACATTAGAGATTAGAATTCATAATGCTCTTAGAGAATTTTGTGTTTACGTTTTGAGGATTCTTTGTTTTCTCTTTTTTGGGGGTTTAGTATTTATTTCCATCTTTTGTATTCTTTGTTCTTTTGCCGTTATAACAAAATTATCTTTTACCCATGTTTTTTTTATCCTCTTTAAAGGGATTTTTTCATGTTAAATTTGTGTGTTTAATTTCTCAATTTCTTTCGATACTTTTACTTATTCCTTGCTTAAAAGGATCAATCCCAACATGGTGCTTGGATGAGCTAATCAAGATCATGGATTGCAACAAATGTGTTGTTGTTGTTGTATTTTACGGTGTATACCCCTCATATGTACGGAAACAAAGAGGGAATTTTGCAGATGCATTTGCAAAGCATGAAGAAAATTTCAAGCATGAGCTTGAAAAGGTGAAAATCTGGAGAGGTGTTTTGACTGCAGCTGGCAAATTATCCGGTTGGGATTCACAAGTTACTTGGTAATTGCAACTCTTTTTCATTAAAATCAACCCTTTTTTCTCTTTATATTCTTTATATATATTGATTTGGAAATAGAGAGATTCAGACTAACTCCTTTTTTTTTTTTTAAGCAGTGGTTCATTCTTTTTGTTGTAAATTGAAGAAACATACTTTTGTAGACATAGACACATTGTAAAAAAGAATACTAAGAATTTGAGTAACATGTGAAACATTTACATTGAACAATGTTTTTGTTTGCCTTTTTATATTTTTTTTTCTTAACATAAACTTCATGACCCCTTCATACGATCCTCTCACAATCTTAATTACTAGTTTTTAGCTATGCGCTGATTACCAGTCAATATGTACTTATTTTCAAAAGAAAAAGTTGTACTCTTGAGAATATAGAAAAGGTTGCATATGGTGAAATTTTGAATGCTTAATCACATCTCCTAAAATTTATTATTTGAATTAATTGCCTTAAAACGGATTCACTCCAATATTTTTCATTTTATTTATATTTACAGTATAACTAAAACTTTATTTAACCCCAAAGGGAGAAACTATAATGTGTTTCTTTATTTAATATATAGGCCCTAGTCAAGACTCATAGATGAAATTGAAGAAATTGAATCATGGCACCTCAAGTGCTCATTTAAAGGGTTTAGTTGGAATTGAGAGGCGGATGGAGCAAGTTATGTCACTATTTCAAGTTGAATTTCCAAACGTGCGAAAGTTAGGTATTGGGGCATGGGAGGTACTGGCAAGACTACACTTGCCGATGCCATTTTCCAACACGCTTCAAATGGTTTCCAAAGCTGCTACTTCCCTGCAAACGTGAGAGAATTGGAAGAACATGGAAGATTATTCCAATTGCGTCAGGAATTTCTTTCAACCATAATGGAAGATGGAAATTTATATATTTCAACTCCCACAATCGGAGCAGGCTTTCTTAAGGACAGGCTTTCTAGAAAAGTGGTTTTGAAATATGGATGCTTTTTAAAGTGGTACAATGATTTTTGTTAAGTATGACTCTTATTTCAGTCAAATTTGAGAAATAATTTTGTAGTTAAATTCTATTTATTTGTTTCAATCAAACATTATTTAGTTTAGATTATTTTATTATTATTTGACCTATGAATTTAGTCTACAAATAGGCTATTTTACAACTTTAAAATATACACCCATTAAAGATTAGAACTCATAACACATTTAGAGAATTTTGTATTTACGTTTTGAGGATTCTTTGTTTTCGGGTTTGCGGAGTTTAGTTTTTATTTCCATCTTTTGTACTCTTCATTCTTTTGCTATTATAGTAAAATTATCTTTGCCCGTGGTTTTTTTATCCTCTTTGGAGGGGTTTTAACGTTAAATTTGTGTGTTCAATTTCTCAATTTATTCCATTATTTATTTTTACTTGTTGCTTAATTGGGTCGATCCCTAACAATTTTCAAAGCCATGTTTCCACCACAATGAAGCTATAAGCTTTATATGTTGATGCACGTAACTGAGTAAAAGATTAAAAGAGACAAAATTTTTGAAAGTGAATATTTAGTGAGTTTTGTTTTTACAACTCACCCATCTTTGAGAGGGAAAAATAAATATAATGTAATGGCCAATTTTGGCCCGATTGAAATGAAATAGTAAAACCAAATTATTTAAAACAGTCCAATGTTTACAAACATTCAGGCCCAAATTAAACCTACCCAGAAACTAAACCCAAATTAAGCCCCTACCGACCCAATAACCAGATTAATCAACCCCAAACCCAACACTACCCTAACCGGCCCCAAAAGCCCAAAACCTAAGCCTAGGTTTAGCCAAACAGGTTAGCCCTAGCGCCGCTACTGCCATCCCGTGCCTCCACGCGTGCTACACGACGTTTCAGCAGGCCCAGCGACCTTCAGCCTCCGTACGAGCCAGCGCCTCAGCAGCCACGTCCGCACCCCGTACACACAGACCTTGTACCTGCGAGAACAAGCAGAACACGACAGCAACACCAGAGATACAAAAAAAATAATAATACAGTGAATACAAGAGAGAGAGAGAATGATTTGTATTTTTCCAGTTTTTTTCTCTTTCTTCAAATCGGCTATAAAGAGTCGAATAAACAATTTGTAAAATGATTTTTTTTTGGGGGGGAATATCAGAAATAGAGAACGAAGACGGTATTCTTCGACGATTTGCTTGGCCTATTCACTCTTTTAATATGCTGTACCAATACGGAATCAAAAGATAAAGTTTTTTTTACCTTTGAAAGTCGACCGGGCCACCAAAACCTTCTTTCTCTCCACCGTAATCGGGGCTGGAGGTTGGTTCTAGGCTCAAACAACGAAGCCCTCTTGCGTCTGCCCAGATATGGGACCATACCGGCCTTCCGTAGGGAACCCACCGCCTATCTAAGGCTAGGGGCGAACGGAGAGCCTTCGGCTTTGGCCTGGGCGCGGCGGATTAGAAAGGAACGGGAGGAGGTCCCTTTTCGGGATCTTTTTGCTTCGACTGAGGGGTGGCCGAATGCTGTTTAGGGTTGGTCTTAGGGTTCTCAGGAGCCTTATAAGTCGACCCACTTCTATACCCGATGACCCGACCCGAACCGGGCTCTGACCCGCGCGTTTCTGGTCTCGAGGGATTATTGCACACCCGGCCCCATTAAGTTTGCGCTGGTATTCGATTGGATCCTCCGTGCGTTTCATCCTCTTTTAATTCGCCCTCGTGATTTGCGCAGTATTGCAATGCAGTCCGCGAACAAACGCAGCGTTTCAGGGGACTGGTATATTTCCAGGCTCAGTCCCTGTATTCGCGCGCGAAGTTCACATAGGCCCTCGCCACTTTCAATGCTTAGTTTTTAGACTTTAAGCTTTGTTTAAATTTCGATTTAGTCATTAGTTTGTTTTAATTTACCTATTTACTCATTGTCCCTTGTATTTATTATTATTATTATTATTGTTATTATTATTATTACTATTACTTCTTAAAACCCTTTGTGTTTTGTTTATTTTAACCTCTTATCCAAGCCTTGAAACTCTATTATTTATACTACTTTTTTTATATTGTATATATATATTACATTTATCTTACTTATTATTTTCGTTATTAACATCATGTTATTATTATTTATCTATATATATAAATATTTTATGTACTTATTATGTATATATATTTTTTTCAATGTTTATTTATTTATGTTTCTTTTAAACGTATATTATGTATAGACTATATATAGAAATTTTAACGTTATAGTTATATATTATTTTATACTATCTTATATATGTTTTAATACTTTTATATATACGCATATCTTTGTATATTACATGCATTTATTTTCTGCATCATACTTATTACGTATATATTATGTTCTTATATATTATATATTCTAAATACCTTTTATTACTCATTTTAAAAAATGAAAAGGGCCCTCACATTTTTCATTTAAAATGTACATATTTCAAATTTTATATTTTCATTCGAATACTTTGTTTAAAAATTGTATATTTGGCCTATTTTTATATACTTGCGTTTTACATAAAGTTATCTTATATAATATAAATATTTAGTTCTTATATCATCTTAGGTAGGCATCGTATTTTTTAAAATTCACCTATGTATATATTTCTTCGTAAATATAGTTATGTATGTGTATATAACTTACTTTAAAAACTTATTATATTTTTAGTTATTTTCGAGCCTTACGTGATTTTGATTTGCTTCTTTAAATATAAATTATTTATTCAAGGTTATTTTTACATACTATTTTGAGTTATCTAAATATATTATCCATCTTAAGCTTTAAATGTTTATATTATTCGTTCACTAGTCCATCATTTTAGGAATTGCTTTTTTGTACTATGGTGGTTTTGCATTGTTTAGTATCTCATATGCTAATTGTTTTTGTGTTATTCCATGTTAATTACGCTTGTGTTTCTCGTCATGGTATTATGATTCAAACCCCATCGTATTTGAGCCTTTAATCGATGTATCATTTTTAGCCCGAATAAATTAAACAAATTCATTTTCACCAACGTTTCATCGTTTACTCGATAATTTCTCGAATATAAGACAACATTTTATGCTTGGAAATTCGAAGAATCGCGCCCTAACGTGTTGGGCCGCGTTTCTTTCGTTTGTTCAAGCACTAAAATATCCTTTTCGATTTCACTCGTATTCTTTAACTCTTCAAGGCAAGGCAATGTCCTCCGTTCGAAAATCCGAGAAAGCGTGCCCTAACGTGTTGGGTTTCGTTCTTTTGGTTAGATCGAGTACGTTGACACCCTTTTATAATTTTCAAATGTACAAATTTTTGGGATAAGATTCGACCATAGGTTCGAGGGTAAAGGATCGTGTCCTAACGTGTTGGATGCGATGCTATACTCCCTTGAAACGAGAGAATCTTTCCGACCAATTTAAGCCGTTCAAATGCTTTAAAAGAAATCGCATTTCAAAATTTTCGACATAAGGACATTTTTGATTAATTCGGTACCAATTTTGGGCGTGACGAGGGTGCTAACCCTTCCTCGCACGTAATCGACTCCCGAACCCGATTTCTCAAAATTTCGTAGACCAAAAATAAATCATTTTAATAAACTAAAAACGTTTTATTAAATTGATCTAAGGTGTCCCGACCGCACCTTGAAAGAGGGCCGGTGGCGACTCCATTTTTGAATTTTTAAAAGTCGATTTCCCCATTTGCCAAATTAAAAATGGTTTCGACATATAAGTTATAAGATAAAACACCCAACACTAATAAGTCAAACTTTCATGTCACTTACTATTAAATAAATCCATACCATTTCTTACTTACTAGCAATTTTGTAATTTTTTTTATAGAAATTGGCAATTTTGTGAGTTATATTTTGTATTATATATTTTTATATATTTATTTTATTATTTAAATTTTTAATTATGTTGACCTCACAAGTCAACCATGTTGAAACCTATGGTCTATAGTTGCAAAGAAAAACAAAGTGCTTAAGCGGAAGTGATTGCTGGAGCGACTACTTTGACTGCCACAAAAATGAACGCAACAAAAAAAGACATGACACAAGACCGTTTGTGCAATTTAGTTTCTCTTTATCTACAGAGCTAAGATCAATAAATAAATTTACTATCCTTAATCCCAATACAACAAGTGATTTAAATCATATAATATCCCGATATAATTACCTCACTTTTGTACTTGAAGATCTATATCACTCACCTCTAAGTTCTCTAACCAAACAATAAATGTGTTTTATACTTCTAATGCACTCTCAAATACAAGTTTCTTATTGCAAAGATAAGTACTAATTCACTATATACAAAACCTATACAAGTCTCTCCAAATATATAAGAGTTTGAGACTTGCAAATATTCTAGATCAATTACAATAATTTCTCCTATTAAGCAACAACTAAAACAATATATAGAATGTAATAATAAAGTCCAAGATAAAATAGAATAGTTGGAGATAAGCCTTCAATTTAGTGTTGATCCAATCTCTATATTTTAAGGTTTCGATTCAATTCAATCTTTAAAAATTTGTTGCTCCACAAGATGGATCTTGCAATATGGGCTAGCACGCATGGACAAAATCATTTAAGTTATTGCCCAACTGATTTGGTTCAAATTATTACCAATTCTAAATAAGGCAAGTTATGTTAAATGTTGCAGTGCTAATTAATCATAATGCTAGTGCTACAACCATTGGCACTGCGATAACCACTTCAAAAACACTTGCCTCCATAATAAAACCTTTATCAAGGTTGATCCAACCTTTCATACTTAGAGCATGAATCCAGTTTCATCAAGTAAACTTCAATCCATCATTATCTACCCAAACCTTATCAAATCAATTATCCTTATAGAAGGATCCAAAAGATTGAGATAAATCTTCATGAAGTCAACCATATCATCTTGGATTGCATATTTTAATATATAAGGTAAGTAGACATAAAAATCATTGAAAAATAATCTTACTTGATTTAATCTCTTTTTCAATATTAAACACAAGATTAATTGCACAAAATCCTAAAAAAATACAAACAAATAATTAAAATATCTTGATCAAGCATATCAACGAATAAGACAAGTTATGCATAATGCAATGTCAAGTGCAATGATCACTTCTCAAGCCTTCTTCCCAAACTTGTCTCAACAAATCAAGCATAAATTCATTTGAAAATGAATAAAAATAAATATTTATATAATTTAAGTTATATTATTATAAAAATGTTTTTATCTTTTATAAAAAAAAAAGTGTGTTTTTATGTTGTATTATATAAAATCAATAAAAAATCTCATACATGAGTTTTTATGTTGTATTATATAAAGTCAATAAAAAATCTCATACATGATGAGATAAGCAGTACGCTTTTAAATATTCAATTTTATTAGTTTAATCGTAGCTTTATATAAATATAATTTTTACATTTTTTTCACTCCATATGAGATGTTAACTTAAAATTCAATAAATTTTAATGCATTAATATTTATATTAAATAAATTTTGAAATATTTGTGTACTCATATCATTAATCATATGATATTTATATACTACTGACTAAACAATTCAATGGTAATAAGCTAGATATTCCATGGGCTCGATTGAACCATCGTCTTAAAAAGAATTATGTTCTTTTTTCATGGTCTGTTATCAACTCGATCTTCCTCAATAATTCAATATTATCATTTATTTAATTTTTTTATGAATATTAATATTTGTATTAATTTATAATTTTATTATGAATATTTTATTATTAATAGGATGTTCATCAATTTAAAGATAAATCTGATATATTTTAGGATTCTAATAGTTATTAAAAGTAGATTTTTATTTTATTTGTATTTTTTATGTTTATAAATATAGATTTTGAAAAAGTATTGTAAATATTGATTTGGAAGAAGAGAGGTTCAAACTCTGACTTCTTTTCATTTATCCTCTTACCCCGTTTCACATCCAAATTCTAACTTCACATCCAACTGAAATACTCTCCAACCTTGTTGAGCTGACATAGTCAGAAGCATTCCAATTGTGTTCATTCTTGCCACAGGAGCAAAAGTTTCAAAAAAATCAACTGCCTAAACCTATGAATACCCGTTCACCACCAACCTAGCCTTGTACTTGTTCACTAAGCCATCAGGATTAAGTTTGGCCTTGAAAACCCACTTTACTCCAATCACCTTTCTATTTGCAGGCCTCTCAACTAGTTCCCATGTTTGGTTTTTCTCTATCATACACAACTCTTCCTTCATTACCTTCATCCACTCTTGATCACCTTTGGCTTCCTCATACCTTGCAAGTTCAAGAATAGCTACATTGCCCCTTTGATAAACTTTATTCAATGATCTTGTACATCTAATTGGTGTATCATCCACCATTTCATTAGGATTAAGAGAGAACTCTTGTTTTTTTTCCTTCTACATCACTTGTCCAATTCCACTGCTCATCTTTTAGGAACTAAACATCTCAACTCAAAATCATCTTCCTTGTCTGAGGTTGATGGATTCTATAGGCTTTTGACACCAAACTATAACCAACAAATACTCTATGCTCATATTGTTCACCCAACTTGTCCTTCTTAACTTGTGGAACATTATAAAAACATAAATAACCAAATACCTTCAAATTCTTCAGAGTTGGCTTCATTTCAAACCAAGCTGCATAGGGTGTTCTTTTCTCTAATACCCTCGTGGGCAATCTATTTAGTAAAAATACAACTATGTTAGATGCCTTTGTCCAAAACTCCTTAGGTAGGGACTTCTCATGCAGCATGCACCTAGTCATTTCCATAATGGTCTTGTTTTTCCTCTCACTAACTTCGTTCTGTTGTGGAGAGTAGGGAACAGTGAGTTGATGCTCTATCCCAGCCTCATCACAAAAATTATTGGACCTTTGTGAGGTATATTTTGTCCTATTATCAGATCTGACAACCTGATCTTACAAGCACTTTAATTCTCAACCTATCTTTTATACTTAAAAGACACATCAGCAACATCATATTTTTGCTTCATAAAATAAATCCAACACATTTTGGTAAAATTATTAATAAAAATAATGAAATACCTGCTACCATTCACTGAAGGAGTTGCTTGTGGACTGCAAAAATTAGTGTGAATTAGCTGCAACTTCTCTTTGGCTCTTTAAGTCGAGTTTTTGAAAGGCAACCTTGTTTGTTTACCAGTCAACCAAGCTTTGCATCTTGAATTTAACTCCTCCAGAATTGGTAGCCCAATTGCCATCTTATTTTTCTGCATGAACTATAAACATTTGTGATGAAAGTGTCCTAACCTCTTATGCCACAATTCAGAGTCACTGACTTGACACTTAATGCCACTTGCTCCTTCTCGAGTGGATTTAATGAAAAACTTTTCTTTTGCATCTTGATCCTAAATAATACATTGCCATAAGAGTCAAGAATTAGATACATTTCTTCTTCAAACATTACCTTGAATCCCTTCTCTACCAATTGCCCCACACTTAACATGTTTTGATCAATCTCATGTACAAACAAAATACTTAAAATCAACTTAGTTTCCATATAGCTCTCTATTGCTACTGTGCCTTTTTCCTTCACTTCTAGGCATTCTTCATTTTTTATTTTTACTCTCGACTTCAATGACCTGTTAAGGTCTTTTAACAGCTTCTCATCACAAGTCATGTGATCGGTGCAACCACTATCAACTAACCAATTGTCACATGGAGTGCTTGATGAGAAGCAAGAGACAACAAATAGCTGGTCCTTTTCTTCTTTAACTACAGCATGTGCTCCACTTTGCTATTGATTTCTTGGTTCCTTGCAGAACCTCTCAATGTGCCCTTATCAAGTTGCAACTATTGCGCTTTACATCTAGCCTTTTCCAACACTTGAAATGAGGATGATTCTATTTTCTAATATACTTACATGAAGAATACTTGTGAGAATTTCCAGTACCATTACCTTTTTAGCAGTTTCTGAACCATTACTACCACCATTCTTTTTCCTATTCCACTTCTGATCCTTTCTTCTTTTACTCTACTACATCTTAGCCTTCAACACTTCTTATATGCTTCCTTCCTTCCTTATGCTTCCTTCCTTCCTTCCTTATTAGTCTCCTTTGTTCTTGTGCTTGTAAAGCATTGATTAACTCTACTACTCTCAATTGAGTTAAGTTCTTGGTGTTCTCCAAAGAGGCAATTATTTCTTCATGCTTCTTGGGCATAGAGACTAGTATTTTTTACACCAGTCTAGAATCAGAAAGATCAGTCCCAAGAACTCTTACCTTGTTGGCAATATTTATCAGTTTGTCCGAGTATTCTTTGATTGACTTAGACTTCTTCATCTATAGCCTCTCGAATTCTTTGACCAAGTTCAACACCTTTATGCTCTTGATCCTCTCATCTCCTTGATACTCATCCTTGAAGTAGTCCCATATCTCCTTTGCTAATCCAAAAGCCATAATTCTATTGAATATGGCTGGTGAAACTGAAGCATAAAGACAAGCCTTTGCCTTAGCCTTCTTGGTGGTTCTCTCCTTGTGCATTTTGATCTGGTTCATAGTTGGATTGTTGAAAAGTGGAGTCACCTCATATTCTTCCTTGGCAACTTCCCAATAATCACAACCCTCCATGTATGCTTGCATTCTCACAACTCATGCTTGATAATTCTCTCCATCAAGCACAAGTGGCACTAAATCGGATAGGTTACTTGATCTCAATTCCATTTTTCTTAAAACCTCACAAGTGTATCTCTCAATTTTCTCTCAAAACTCTTACAAAACTTCCCTCACAGGTCCCTCAAGAAAAATAGCTCTCGATACCACTGTTGGTTTAGCAAAGAACTAAAAAAAGCATAGAAAAATGTGAATAAAATGGATGATTTAATTAATAAAAAAAGGAACCCTTATATACAAGTCTCAAGTAACAACCTGAATAAAAATTTAAATTCCTACTCCTAACAAGTTAACAACTCTTAGCTTTAGTCCTACTAACAAGCTAACAAAAAAAAGACTTAGTCAAATATCCCTAGGACATAGTCTTATTTTAAAAAAAAATAGTTGCAGCCTTAAGACACTAACAAGTTGTTTGGACATACTTTAGAACATGGGTATATTCCAATCAAAGTCCATTAAGGTTGGCATTCTTGACAATAAAGGGACTTGATTACATCTTATTTAAACCAACAGCTGAGGAGATAATTCCATGCTAGAATATTAAGCAATCGTCATTTTTCAATCAACAACCTTGGAGAGGAAAGAAAGAAATTTAGACTTTGGTGGATACTCATTCTTATCCTTATCTTTATCTTTGAGAGTTTTGAAGATGATGGAAGGTTGCTTTATAAAGAGCTTTATTTGAATATTTTTCTAAGATAATTTTCAGCATTTAAACATATGATAATGACTTATCTTCTAGTTGCTGACCACATTGATGGAGAGCCTATAACTAGGTTGTTGATCAATTTCTTTAGTCGTTTTTGGGGTGTGTTAGATACTTCTTGTTTAAGAATTCGAATTGTGTTAACAAATATCATGTGTTATTCTATCTTTACTTGTCCCTTTGACTCGCACACATTTTAGACTTGTTATAAAATTTTCTAATTGTATCCCAAACTTTTGTTTCAATAGAAGATAAAACGAAATCGTTTTGAGTGACCGTAAACCAAGTTATTTATTTCAAAAATTGTTCCAATATCAATTATTGAAACAAAATGCAAATCTATGCTTTTGTCATTTTCAACTTTGGAAAATACACAGAAAACACATTATAATTATTACAAGTTAGCCAACCATGCAGCAGCTTGAACACAAGGTGAACTGCAAGAAGTCTCCACAAGTGGCAAAGTGCTAGCTAATCCCGCGAACTGTCATGCAAGCTGACCGTGCGAACTTGCAAGATGCAGCTAAAGTTTTGGTGCATGTAGACTTTGTCAAGTTGCATGGAAAACTTGTTTAGTTCTTTTGTTTTATAATTTAGTTAAGAATGAAATTTGTTGTTGATGTTTTTTTATGTGTTTGTATGCTTTGATGTATTTAGGTGCTGATAGAATTTATTAGTCAGTTTATCCATGCGTGTGCAAGTAGGGGCGAAGCAAAAAATAGATTTTACAGTGTCGAAATTAAATGTAATTTTTATCATAGTAAAAATGTAATTTTTAAAGGATTAAATTAAAATTTTATCATTTTTAGGAGAGTCAAAGTATAATTTTATTTTTATTAATTTAAAATTTTAAAAAATTTTAAAAACTTAAATGAAAAATTTTCTATTTTAGGAAAACCGGACCAATCAAGCCCTCTAAATTCACCCATGTGTACAAGCAATGTTTTGTTAGTTTCCATGTAGTTAGGTGGAATAGTTGAGTATTTGGTGATACATTTGATTTTAATCATATATTATTTTCTGGTTGAATGAAAGAGCTAACAGCTCCTTTGCTGCACGTATTTGCTTCCTGTTCTCTGTTCTTCTTTAACATCACCAACAATAATTTATTGAACATAAACATATCACCAAAAAAAGGGTAGTACTTGATATTTTTCAACATAAAAAGACTCCATAATTTATTAAACATAACACATACAAACTTGTAGTCATGAAAGTAATGATGCGATCATTGCAAGAACTTCATTGATGATGATATGGTCATTGCCATGGGCCATGAGGCATGGGGGAAACTTTATTTATTTGTTAATTTATTATTAGCATAACTTTACTCATATCCATATCCATATCCATATCCATATCCATATCCATAGGCATAATAACATAGCATCCATAGGCCCATAGCTTTATTTTCTACCACATTCAGGGCGGGATGCATGACTTGTAAGTACCTTTGCACTTACGAGGCGCTGCCTTTGGTTTGCATTTCATTCCACGACCACATTCATCTTCATTGCGTTTACCACCTGCAACAATCATATATTATGTCCATCCATGCATACTGTTAATTATATATATATGGATGTCCTATATATAAACGTAACGACTAGCTGCTGTATCTTACCCGAGGGCTGGACCGGCTGGTCCTGGATAGGCATGGCGGAAATGGGAATAAAGAAAGAGGAAGCTAAGAGAACACAAACTAAAAGAAACAATGGCTTCATTTTGGATTATAGCTAAGTAGGTGTACTTGGTCTCCTCTCTCCACTCCTATTTATAGCCCAATTTCAAGTCTTTTGTGGATGAAAAAAATAATAATAATAAAAGGGTAAAAGTGAATATTACAGATGAAAAAGTAGAAATGATGAAATAATGTCAGTAACTTCATGTGGGCACTGCTATTAAATAAAGCTATGCCATTTTATATAATTTTGTAATTTATGTATGTATATTTTATCATATTATATTCATATTTAAAATATTTGATATTTGTGTAAATTTTGTTATGTTAATTGTGTCGCTAATAAATTTGAGATAAGAACTCAATTTTTTTCTGTGATAATTTGTTTTTGACCCGAGAGAGTACAAGGTTACAATTAATTTTAATATTAAAAAATTAAAAGTATTGATATAATATGTTTTTAAATTTTAATTAATAACATTTCAAACTTACATACATTCATTTAAACTACCACACAAACACTGTTTGTATGTAAATTAATAAATTCTTTATATTGAGTGCACAAACTAACTTTGCTTTTAGGATCAAATTGTCCACAAAAGAAAAAGAAAGCAATTATTGCTATAATGTTGACCCCAAGTCAAGTGGAGATTTTGCTTTCACCAGACAGCAACCAAAGATTATAAATTTGTGGTGTCTTTGGACATTAGAGACTGATGTCCTCACTTCATTGATGTCATTTATGCTACCATCATCTTACTTTTTTCCCTTTTACATGTTTCACCTGGATTCGACAATTGTTAGGATCAAAGATAGATTCACTTACGGTGTCATTGTTTTATATATATATATATATATATATATATATATCAATGCTAATTTTTACATGTAATTTTTGTATTATTATTGTAACATTCTAAACCCGATTTAGACGTTATGGCTAGATTTTAAGGGATTACATTAACTTGTTTAAAAACTTTTGACTTAATCCCACTTAGGGTGCGTTTTGAAATCATAATATTTGACAAAACTATCACAAATGTTTAGAAAAATGTAAGTTCGAAAACACTTGTTTCAAACCTAGAATTTGAATTCAAAATCATATGTTAGAAAGTATTGAAGTATTAATTTTGGCAAATCATTTCTAAATTTAAGACAAACATTTGTTAAAACTATTTATTTATTTACAGAAAAACACTTTAGAGATTACTTAATTCTGTATTAAAAAATCTTCAAAGTTTTAGTTTTAAAAATTGAATTTTAGTTTCTTAGTCCATGTGATTTTGCATTTTTATGTTAAAAATACTCAAAAACCAACAAACAAAACAAAAACAAAAAGCAAAGTCTAAAACAAATTTATAGTCCAAAATAGTTAAAACATAAACTATCTTATTTTATTAACCGATAAAACAATTCGAGCCCCCACATGCCGTTTAGTCCTAAACTTGCAGATTACCTAAAAGGTCAAATACAAAAGGGTAAGCTAACAATCAGATTTAAATGACCTGTAGGATTGTGAGAGTTAATTTGAGCTAAACCCTTCTAGTTTGAAAGGCTATTGAAGAGCTAAATCATGGATGCATGTTTTCTTTCATGGATGTTCGTTTGGAAAAAAAGGGCGAATGTACCCAAACGTCCCTATAAATCTGATCAAATAAATCTCTCTATTATTAAATGGATAAATTTAGTCCCTATACTACTAAAAAGAATCAAATAATACCAAATTGAAGTAGGTTTAACATTTATTTTTTAACTGAGTTAATATTGTTATAGGCCAATTTTGGCATGTTTACATCCTTAACTAATTACCCATAAACTTAAACCCATTACAGACCCAATTAACCCATTTCAAAACCCAACTAAACCTAACCCATACAAACCCAAATAACCCTTAGCCTATCTGACCCAACACCAAAACCAAAACCCAATACCCTTAACCCATTCAGCCTAAACCCACGAAAACCCAACCCTAGCCTTGACTTTCGGCTCCACTTGCTCTGCCAAAGCCTGCCACCATCACCCATGGTCACTTCCACCACCCATGGCACCTGCAAGTCATTAAAACGAAGGGACAGCAAAGGATAATAGAAAGAAAAAACAACTTGTAAACATGGCTATAAAAGCCAAATCGAAACAGATTGTAAGGACCCCCTTTTTTTTTGGATTTTCGGCAGTCTTCAATAAAAATCAGATTTCAACCATCAACATTCGCAAGCAAAAACATCTAAAAAACATTGATCTAACATTAGAAAGATAGCAGAACAATATCCCAAAATCAGAATCAAACATCGGAGAATATCAAAGCAAAAAACGAAGCCGAAAGGTGATTTTCTTTTTTCTCTCATTAACCAATTCGTTTTATATATATGTTTTTAAATACGTATAATATATTATTAAACTAAAAAAGGAATAAAAAAGAATAAAAAATTAGAGATTTTTACCTTTTTCGGGCACCGTGTACGGTGGCCGGCGGCGGCAACAGTGGACCGGCGACCGGTCTGGTGACCAGCCCGATGACCGAGAATCCCCTCTTCCCTTCTCTACCTCTTTTTTTTCTTCCCCACGGACCAAATGGTTTTTTAAAATTTTTTTTCGCTTTTATAGGGACCAAAATGGTGCGTTTTGGTCCCCCCCGTTTTAATGAAAACGACGTCGTTTTGGCCCCGGGTCGGATCGATCCGACCCGACCCGCTAGGATCCGCGTGTTTTTTAAGCGGAAGGGCAATTTGCGCATTTGGCCCTTCCGCTTTTTCAAGTCTTTGCAATTACATTTTTATATCTTTTAATTTGGCCCATTAATTTGTTTTTATTTTCAATTCGGCCCTCCCTTTGTAGTGTGTTTTGGAAAGAGGGGTTATTATTCGATTTAGTCCCTCTTTAGCTTACGCGTGTTCAAATTGATCCTTATTTGTTTTAAATCTGGCCCAGAATCTTTGTTTTGTTTCTAAATTAATCATTTTTCCATTTTTTTGATGTTTTATTAATTAATTACATTATTATTATTATTATTATTATTATTATTATTATTATTATTATTCTGCTCATTATTATTTCTTACTTTATTATTATTATTATTATACCTAATAGTTATTAGTATTTTATTATTATTAGTGTTAGTATCCTTTTTTAATACTTATAGGCATCTATGTATCATTATGTTTTTCTAATATTATATTTTTCATATTTTTGTATATTATATAACCCTTTTTGACACTATTATTATCTCCAATGTGCGTATTTCGCACATATACTATTAATATACTTTTGTATATATTTTATTATACATGCATGTATCTATAATATCTTTAATGGTAGTTTTTAACATTAGTAGTTATAATATTTATACATTACGTATACGTTCTTAATACTATTACGAATACATACTTTTGTATATTACGTATATATATATATTTTTCTTTAACATCATATTTATATATGTTGTATATATTATGTTTTATATATTATATACATAACTTTCATCCTATTTACTTCTTACATTATATCATGAAAATATTTTAATACTATATTACGTATACATTTTTTCATATATCATGCATATATATTTTTAATATATACACATGTTGTATATATATGTTAACATTATTAGTTATGTTTTTATACTATTCATACATCCCTAATATTATACATTGTATATTTTTTAATGACATTATTATTCATATATATATATACGTATATGCACATATATTTTTATATCGTATTAACAGTTATTTTTTATTGTTTCTATTATATATTATGTACATATATACATTTTTATTCCATATTATGTATATGCATTTGCATTACTATATTATATTTTTCACGTATATTACGTATTCCTGTGGTAGTATATTTTTACGCGTTATTCCGTAATTACGTGTTATATTATAATTTCATGATTTTAACTCAAGTTTACTATGCTCCAAATTACATGCGTTAAACCATTTCCAAATTTATCGGTTTAAACAATATTAAAATAAGGCAATGTTTCGGTGTTTAGAGATCTGAGAAATAGTGCCCTAACGTGCTGGGTTGCGATTTCCCGTTTGTCTAAATACCTAAGATAACCTTCTAAATAAATTTTGCAAATCACGAGATGATTTTAATTTCGAAGAGTTTAAAAATCACGTGTCCAATCATGCTGGATGTGATGTTTGAATTCTTTCGGAGCAAAGGAATCTCGATTTTTCGACTCAAATTATTCCAGTTTTAGAAAAGAGATCATATTTTTAAATCTTTCCAAATTTTCGACCTAAGACAGAAAACTACTTAATTTGGTACCAATTTTGGGCATTGCGGGGGTGCTAATCCTTCCCCGTGCGTAACCGACTCCCGAACCTGTTTTCTCGATTCTTCGTAGACCAAAATGTTTTATAAGGTGATCCAATCACACCTAAAAAGGTTGGTGGCGACTCCCACATTTTCGTTTTATAAGTCGACTCTGTTTTTCAAAACCCCCTTTAAAAAAAATGGTTTCGACAAATATTTTAAAGTTTTTATGGTTTTTGAAAATACAATCTTTTATTTGAAATCGAACTACATTTGGAAGAAAACAATTTTCAAGATATTTTTTATACAGTAACTATTAACTTTTTTTACAATTTAAACTTATTTGATTTTTTTTAATAATATAATATTTAAATTGATCTATTTAATAATAAAGGAGGTAATTTGATCCAATCCTATAATATAAAGAACTTTCAAGTACTTTAATAGAAAAAAAATTAATGTAAAATTGATTCGATGAATCCAAATTTAGATCGAATCCAATTTAAGAAAATATCGACATACTAAATTAAAAAATTGTGAATTTTACACTCCAATATAAATGTAGATCTTAATGGGACTTACGGTAGTATCATGGGGGCATTTAATATATATGATTAGATTTTGGGAAAGACTTCCCTATATTTCGCTTATAATATATATTTCGACAAATTAATTCAATATTTTTATAAAATTCTAAAATAAAAAAATTTACACTTTAAACTCTAAATAATTATAAAAAATTAAAGAAACAAAGAAACATAAAATTAAATTCTAAACAGTAAGTATTAAACCCTAATTAAATCTTAAAATATTAATCTGAAATTTGTGTGCGAACTGTTATATAACCATTTTCCTTAGATTTAATTTGTTTTTCACCTTTCTTGCTCCCCTCCTCCCTTGTCACCTTTATTTCTTGGTTCAATCTCCCTTCTTCCGACTTTTCTGAATGGAAAAAATTCCACACCATTATCATCTTTTTACTAAAGAAAGATAAAATACAACATATTTTTGGTGAGGGAAAAGTTCAAAATGCATATGAGGCAGTTTTACAAGGAAGCAACAACACAGATCTAGTAATATTGTTTGCAGACTTGCTACTTCTCAACGAACAAGAGAGAGAGAGGTTCTGGGATGGGGAACGGACAAGAATTAAGATTAACAAACTTGTGCTTTCAGCATTGCATCTGAAGGACATGAACGACGCCTTCGTTCAATTTGTCAATGAAGAGGAGGATTGGCAAAAAAGGCTTGGTCAAGAAAGAGCCCAAGTAAGGGTGTTTAGTCAATTTGTGTCGCGGGATGAGAAATTTTAAAAGCAAACACCACTTCTAGATAAAATCCAAATTTATCATTTAAGAAATATTTTATTGGAAAGATTTTAAAATATAAAACAAATAAATAGGATATTTTCTAGAAGACTAGATATTCTAGATTAGGGATGAACATTCTAGCTATTAGATATTTGTAAAATCAATAGTAATGATGTTGCCATGTATTAACAATCCAACGGTCACTAAACTCTATAAATAGAGTGGGAGCTTTTATTCTTGCTATGATGTAAGAGAAAGTTATAAGCAAAAGATCAGTGTGAGAGGTAGAGATAGAGAAGAAAAGGAGTAGTGAGGCAAGTGTGTTTTATATTACAATTATATCGCGTATTAATAAAAGTGTTTGCTTCTTTTACTACTATAAAATTTTGATTTAATTCTCTAAAAATTATAAAGATATAGGCTATTAAAATGGAGAAATTGCATTTTTACTACCATAAAAATATATAATTTTTATACATACCAGCTAATTGCAAATTTTGATTTAAAATTTTTCCTTCTATTGAGATAAGAAAAGATGAATTTTATTTTTTGCCTCGCCTCAAAAAATAATATTATTATAAAAAATATGATCCCAACTGTCTTATCTTTGTATTTTTCTTGCACTTGTTTGTAGTTGAGAAACTCTTTTATATGGAGCCAATAGAAATCATCTGGCTCACTGCCAACCTGCTCTTCGTTTAGCTTCAAATGGCAAGTTTGAATCTGGTCTTCCAAATTTCCTTCTACAACAAATGTTTCAGCCATTTGTTTCTCATCGGGGGTGACAAATTGGCCGAAGACCTTTGTTTCGCGCCTTTCTTGAGCAAGTGTTTTTTGCCATTGTTTCTATTCGTTGCCAAATGTAATGAATGCTTCGTTCATCTCCTGTAAGTGTAGTGCTGAAAGCACAACTTTCTTAATATTAGTTATTGTCCTATCCCCACCCAAGAGGTTTTCTAGAACCTCTCTTGCTGGTTGAGATGAGCAAGAAGGGAGATGAGCAACAACAGGGAGGGGAGCAAGAAAGATAAAATAATAATAAATTGAAAGGAAAAAAAAAGTAACATTGCCTAGAAAGAGACAGAATAGAGATTTGTAATTGTAAATGATTTCTAAATTTTCTAAATAAAAAATTATAGTGTTTCTAAAGATTGACTATTTATAAAATTTCTTTCCTAATTAAAATAGGATTAGAATTAGTTTAGAATCAAGGTTTATTTAAATTAAGGACTAAATTAAAAAATAGTTTTTGGTCTCGATTAATTTGAAAATTTCAGTATTTTATGGAGGTAAAATAAGAAATATGAAATATATTCAAGTTTCTGACTTAATCTAATATTTTTCCATAAAAACTTATAAATATTATAAAAATATGAAATCTAAATTTATAGATAAAACGTATCATAAAAGTCTTTATAATATATTTCAAATTATGTTTTAATTCTCTATTTAAAAAATAAATCATTAATCAATATAGGAGAAAAAAGATTTTATATATTAAAATTGTGTCCCTAAATACTTATGTTTATGTATTTATATATTGCATAAAATTAAAGTGGAAGAATGATTTCGATTGGTCATGTCCCCAGTGCAGCTATAAGCTTTTGTGGTTAATGTACGATGGGTGGGTGGGTGGGTAACTTTCTACCAAACAACCAACTGTACACATAGTGGACTAAAAGACTCGTAAATTATATAAATATGGCGTATTTAATAAATAAAAATTATGTGATGAATATAATATAATATGGCGTATAAGAGTTGTACAAGCCCATTTTTACCTGGGCCCAACATATAAAATATATCAAAATTTAAACAGAATCCATTTACACATAAAAAAATAAATGACTCACCGCCCAATAAAAACTCAGTGAGCCCAAACTAAAAGAAACCTATCCCGAATGACCCAAAACTTTAAAAAATTTTCAGAACCCTAGGGTTTCTTCTCTTCTCTCGCGCCGCTCCCATGAAGTCTATCAGCGCGTTCAACGCCGACGACGTTGACCTCCCTATGACCTGCAAATGGACGGAAGCAGAAACAGAGACAGAAGCAATGCAACACGCAAATAGTACAACAGAGAACAGTAATGAATAATGATGGAAAACAGTGTAATAGTTTGGCTATAAAGCCACGAGAAATCAATGTAATGGAAGGATTTTTTGAATACAGATCAAAGAATAGAAAAAATTTTCAGAAGGTGTTTCCTTATTTCTTTGTTTCGTTTTTTTACTTTGAAATTTTATTTTTTATTTTATTTACATTTTCTTGTTATTGTACATATTCGAAAACAATAAAAATAAAAAGGAGGAGAAATCGAAAAAAGAAAGAGCAAATCGGAAAACGAAATTTGAAAAAGGTTGTTCTTTTTTTTTTTTTTTTGCTTATTTTCCCTTCTTTTTTACATATATTTATACTAGTTTTCACTATAAAAAAGGAGAAAAACATAAAAGGAGAGGTTTAGAGAAGCAAACCTTGCGCTTCGTCGTCGGGGAAGGCCGAGGTTGGCCGTTTCCTATGAAAAACGACTTTTTTGGGCTCGGGGACTCAAAAAATAAAAAAAGGTGTTTTTTTTTAATTTTTTCAGCCACAACGAACGGCGGCGCCGTCACTGGTCGGTGGCCGTTGGCCGGAGCTATGGCAGGATTCTAGAAGAGTAGGGAGAGAGCTTGTGTAACACCCCCTAACCCCAAACCGTCGCCGGAACAGGGTTACAAGGTGTTACCGGACTTATACACTAATATACGAATAAAAACGAGACATAAATTTGAGTTTCAATCTAAAACCATCTAATTTCCATCAAATAATTCTTAATATAGGCCTACGGGGCCCAAAATAGGTTTAGAAAATGATTTAGGATCAAACCGGGAACTTTGAAAATTTTACTTTGAAAACAGGGGCACATGGCCGTGTGGCCTAGGGCATGCCCGTGTGGCCAGCCCGTGTGGATCCCCATGGCCGTGGGGCCAGGCCATGGGCAGTTCTGACTTGCCCCACACGGCCGTGTAACTAGTCCGTGGGCGAGTCTGTTTCTCCCACACGGCCTGGGCACACGCCCATGTGATTTGGCCGTGTGAAAACTGCATGTTTCACCATTTTAAAGTTATTTTTACCCACTAAACATACCTAAAACATGCCCAACTCATTGACTCATTAACATTAATCAAATACCATGCATTTCAATTTCAAACTTAGCAAATGTTTATTCACTCATTCCAAAAACTTCTTAAGGTTTATAATCCGTATTCACATTCAAAACATTAAACATTTACAAAAAGTAAATACTAAACCTAGTACATGCCACCTTTCTAAAAGTTATAAATACATCACCAAAATGTGAGCTGAAGTTGGGGATTGATTCGGATGCTAAGCCTGACCTTAACTTTACCTGACCTGCGTACGGAAAACAACTGTACGCTGAGTATTTAAAATACTCAGTGGTATTATCATAATTCAAATTATAACAACAACAATATATCATATCATACACAAATCATACACATAGTTATATACCAAACTACCATATTTCCATGTTTGATTCACCATTTCTTCAATCACATACAAATATTCAACTCACATTTCAAACATGAACAATTCATGAACATTTAGTTCACCTCTCAATCACACATATACATATTCAAAAAAAACCATTCAAGAACCTTGGTTCATGTGTTCAATCTCATAGCACAATTTCATTTCTTATTTCATATCACATTATCATTTTCACTCTTCATTCAATGATTCAAATAAACAAATTCAATTGGTTTTCTCATTTCACTTAATTACCCCTATTAACGTGACTCGGACTTTGGCGGATACACGGATCCAACCAAACACACCATATTGGCACCCAGTGCCTCATCGGATAGTTCGAAGCAAAGTTGACACCCAGTGTCTCATCGGCCTAGCCGAAATAGAGTGGTACCCAGTACCTCATCGAATCTATCCGAAGCAATATGACACTCCAAGTGTCTCATCGACTCGAGGTCGAAGTAACCCTGAATACTTCCAATCCTATGGCATGCCAACTATATCCACTAAGCCCGACTAGTTAATAGGGTATCAAATTTCTTTCTCTTTATCAATCAAATTCACATCAATGTACACTTTGATCACATTTTCTCACATATTTCTCATTTCAAGCACATTTTGTGCAAATTCACATTATCGTATATTTTCACTTCATTTCCATTCTCAAACGATCAAAATCATTTCAACCAATTCAATCACATTAATAACTTAAATTCATTTGCATACTAACATTGCTCAATTCAATCATATAATTCAATTTCACATACATATATAATCATCAATCATATCCAATCACATTTAAATTAAATATCACTACTTATTTCAATTTTAATTTCATGCACATATTAAATAAATTAAACATTAAATAATAAATACTCGAATTATGATAATACAAACCGATAATTTTCCCGAGCTACTCCTTGACCACTTTTTCTTTTCCCTTCGTATTCGATGTCTCGGTTTCCTTGTTTGCTATGAAAATTAGCATAATTACAATTAATTAATAATACACATATTTCATATAAATTTCTAACTTTCCATACAACTTTTTCCTTAATACCAACTTTGTCCTAACCACATTCATCTTCTTCCTTTTTAACAATTCATATCATTTCCTTATTCAATTTCCATCAAAACTCCTATATAACTATCAAATTTTCACCATTTTTCCACAATTTCGAATTTCTTTCAATTTAATCCCTAAAACTTAAAACTTATAGCCTATTTTACAATTAAATCCTTTAATCAATTCAAATCAATAATTTAATCAAATTAATCCCTAATTTCATCATTTTCTCAACATAAACCCTACTCACATATCCATTAACTTTCAATATTTCCACATAAATTCAAGAATATATTCTTCTAAGACTCCAAAAACATCAAAATTACAAGAAAAGGGCTTAATTAAACTTACCAAATTAACTTGAAGCTTCAAAACCCTAAATTCTCCCTTTTTCTTTTCTTTCCTTTCTTTCTTCCCTATTTTCGTTGCTTTCTCTGCAACTTTTCTATCTTTTTCTTTCTTTTCTTTCTTTTTTACTTTATTTTAATTTCATTTACTTAATTTAATTTATTAATAATAATAAAATATCTAATTATAACTAATTATATACATACATTTGTACACATACATGTTATTACACATTTCATTCATCACCACCATACATTTGTCATTAACACAACTAATTAATAAAATATAATATTTACATAAATAATTATAATAAATAAATATCTTTTACTTAATTAATAAGTAAATGCATATATATTATACATTTGTACCAATAATATAAAAGCACATGTATTTATTCTATAATACACACATGTCACTTTTATGGTTTAATTACTAATTTAATCCTTTAATATTTTTGTATTTTATAATTAAACTTTTATTCTCTATTCAATTTAGTCCTTTCTACTAATTATTTCTAATTAAACTAAATTCACTTATTCAAAACTTAATTAAACGCACAACTAATCACTCAAATATTTCTAATTATTGTTTACTAACTCCATTTACTAAAACAAAGGCCCTATGACTCGTTTTTCCTAAGACGAAGGCCCTAAACTCACTTTTCCGGTGCCTGTGGAATTTGGGTCGTTACAGCTTGAGAGAGTTTGAGAGGTTTATTTTGTTTTTTTGTTTTTCAGAAGTGGGTTAAAATGAAGGTTTTAAAAAAATTTGGGGCTTAAATAAGAGGTATAAAATGACGTCGTTTTGAGCCAAAATTTAAACGCCAAAACGGCGTCGTTTCATGTTGGACCAGACCGACCTGACCCGACCCCACCCAAAGGAGGATCCGCACGTTTTTAAAGCCCGAATGGGCTATTTGCGCTTTCGATCCCTCCTTCTTTCATGCGCCTTTCAATTCGGTCCTATATTTGTTTTTATATTCGAAATTCGCCCATATGAATTTGTTTTTGGTTTCATTTAAGTCCTATGCGAAACGATGCGTTTTGAAAAGGGGAATATTTCCACTTTTACCCATCGTTCCTTTACACGCGTTTTAATTGGGCCCCAATTCCTTTCTTTTTCGTTTTTTAGATTTGGCATTTAATTTTATTTTACTTTCGATTGAGTCCCTAGTTCGCTGGAGCGCTGTAAATTTTGGGAATTTGGGGCTTATTTCGCATTTAGTCCCTATTTATTTTTGTGCCTTACATTTTAGCCCCGATTAATTCATTTTATCATGTTTTCTACTTTTAATTTCGTTTTTGCTCTGGTTTAGTCCTTTAATTCTTTTTGCAAAATTGTTTTTCGTTTATTTACTTAAGTTTTCTTTTATATTAAATTGTCCTATTATTTATTTTAAGTTTTATACGTATTATTTATTTCATATATTCAATATGTTTTAAATTTTATGTGCATATCGTTTATTTTTAAACTTTTATACACTATTGAATTTTATTTTCTTCTACATATTATTTATTTTAAAACCTTTTTATATCATTTCAGGTCATCTTATATATTATTTTAAGTTGCTTTGTATATTATTTATTTTACATTGTTTTATATATCAATTATTTTAAATTGTTTTATATTACTTACTTTAAATATTTCAAATTTACTTTTATGTATTATTTAGTTAAAATTGTTTTATTATACATTTTTAAATTATTTTACATACCATATTTTAAACTCTTTTCATTTGTTTTAAATAGTTTTGTTATTATCTGTTTTAAGTTTTTTTATATTTTATTTATTTTCTTTTACCTTTAAAATATTAAACCTAGCATTATATACATATATATATTTATTTGTTCACATATTTATTTATTAGTTTATTATTCATTTCTTATCTTTAAAAATTCATTTGTTTACAATTCGAAACTATGCAAAATTTATCATCATCATCATATTACTCTTTTTCTTTGTTCTTTTAACTTTTGTTTTTTTCTTGTCACTCATTTATTTGTTATTATTGTTATTTTATACTTTCATGTTTTCGTTATCATATATTCGCCTTTTATTTGTTTATTTATTTCTTTTACTTAACTAATATTAGATTATAGTAGTTGATGCTATTACTTATTTATAGTTTTCGATATATCATCATCTCGTTTATAGGCACCATCATTTTATTATTGTCACAATTACGTTGCGAGCCGTTCTAAATGTATTAGTGCTTTTCTATTATACCTCGAACTAAATAAATGGACATTGTTTAAATATCGCACTCATTATTATTCAAAAAGAAAATTTTCAAAATAAAGGCAATATTTCGTGTTTGGAAATTCGAGAGATCGTGCCTTAACGTACTGGGTTTCGATTTTTTTCGTTTGACCCAAATGATCGAATATCCTTTTAAAATTTAAATACATGAGTTTTATAAATCAAAAGACAAACTTATTCTCGAGAGTTTAAAATGTCGTGTCCTAACGTATTGGATGTGACATTTTATCACTTTGGGATAAGAGGGTCTTATCATCCAATTCGATTTATTCAAGTTTTCTTTAAAATAAAAAGGATCGTATTTTAAAATCTTTTCAAATTTTCGACATTCAGACATTAATTAATCAATTAGGTACCAATTTTGGGCGTATCGAGGGTGCCAATCCTTCCTCGTGTGTGACCGACTCCCGAAACCATTTTCTAAATTTTGTAGACCAAAAATCATCGTTTTAGTAAATATAAACTTTATTAAAATGACTGGATTTCGAAGTGATCTGATCACAACTCATAAAAAAAGATTGGTGGCGACTCCCGTTTTTTCGTTTCATTTTCAAAATCAAAGTCGATCCCCGTTTTCAAAAAAAAAAAAAGGTTTTGACAACAGTATTTGATATTGTTGATTGGCTAATAGAGAAATTAAATGATTGTTAAATTCACTGTTGTAAATCTTTTTGACTTGAAGAGGAATGCTTATTTTTGTACTCATATAATGCTTTTCTCATCTCATCTGTCAATGCAAACTTTTTTACACCTTTCAAATTGGAAACCACATGAAGAAAAAGATTATATGAATTACAATATTTTGATACGTACATGTGTTTATTTATAATAAAATTTTAATCTATCCGATAAATATATATGTATTGGATTTTGAAACCATTAACTCTTTTTTCTTTTTGGTTACATGAACCAATTAAGTTTGATTCATTACACCTACATGCATATTAAATTTTGATAATAATAAAAAAACCTGCATAAAGTATGAAATATTCTCTAAATTAATAATAAATATTAATTTATTGATAAATTAATAAAATATTTCTTTATTGATAAACTAATAATCTCGATAAAATAATAATTTTTTGGATCCCAAAGATATTATTTTATAGAAATTTTACTGTAAAAAGTCAAAAGAATCTCCTAGAATAGTAGAATGATATCATTTAGCCCAAGACAACAAAAAAAACATTCAAACTCTATGCCATGATCATTGAGACTATACTAATCATTCTAGTCCATAGTCAACAAATCATCTTAATTCCTTAACCAAATTTGTAGAGGCCTAATTTTGTTCGGGCCCAACCAAACCAAAATAAAAATAAAAGAGTAATAATAACAGTCCAAAGTTCATTATAATAGTCCATTAGGTCTAAATTTAAAATTACAAACAGCCCAAATACAAAAAAGCTCTAAAGCCCATGACCTAAAATTTTTAGAAAATCTAAGAAACCCTCATCCTTCCTCTGGCATGCTCCTTGTCACGTTCGCGCCTTGAGATCTGCCACCATCAACTGCCTTTGTCCCGTCGGTTGACTCCGGAGACACTTGAAAAAAAGAAAAGGATAAGAGCAAATACACAAATAGTAGCGAGAACAGTAGAAAAATAGAAAAAAATAATATTGAAGTTCGGCTATAAAAAAAAAAGCTTGAAAACAGATTGTAAAGGACCTTTTTTTCTGAAAACAGAAAGAAATATAGACGAAGCAATCAAAAAATATAACACAAAATTTCAAAAAGGTGATTCTTCTTTTATTTATTTTCTTTTTTAATCTGTTTTTTTTATAACAGATTTGCCAACTGCTTCAAACTGGGTGAGAAAGGTGTGGGGAATGATATAGATGTAGATGACATGACAGCACTTCAGTAGAGGCAGTCTCAAGCATTAAGAAGCTTTTGAAGCAAGCAGTGTTTTGTCAATCCTTGGGTTGGCTATTTACCAACTGCTTCCAACTGGATCAGAAAGCTGTGAGCAGTCCTGAAACACCAAAGTTGGGGATGTCATTTGAGCAATTTGGTCGCTGTACTAAAAGATTATCATCAGGTCAGCTTCTTCTTCTTCTTTTGGATAGCTATATGCTGAATAATCAATCATGTTTCTAATAGTTGTAATCAAACAGGCACCCCCAGAAAGCAAAATAAGAACTAGCATTGTTACATGCGTCCCTGGGAGTGGAATCCCGAAATGGTTTGATTTCAAAAGCTTAGGATCTTCCATAAACATTCAATTGCCTTCAGAGTGGTGCTCTAATAATGGCTGGATAAACTTTCCATGTTTCGTTGCTTCCATTGTTGTTTCATGCCTAGACTCTTCTTATAATGGTTCCGAATCCCAATTTTGCATTAGATGTGAATATCAACTGAAATCCTGTAATGGCGACAATCATGACCTTAGCTGTTGTTTCTTGATTGGGTTTGAATGCCGATTGTCAGATCACTTGCTCCTCTTATATGATGATGAAAAAGTTTGGGAGTTTTTTGAACGTGAGGCATCAAACAAGCGTTTTTTACAATCAGGCTTCCTTTAGTGTCTACCCTGTTCTTGATGCGTGGAATCCGGTCAAATGCAAGGTAAAACAGTGCGGGTTTCATCAATTATTTGAAAGTTTAAGAGTTCAGTTTTATTTATAATTGTAAGTGATTTTTATTAATGTTTATTTTTTCGCTCAAAATTTTATATCTTCTTTTTCCTTTCTTATCATTGTTTAAACACAAATAGAAATTTAACGCATGTGTAAATTGATTTAAATATAAATAACCTTAATTACTCATTTAACTCTTGAATTTGTCACTTTTTTTCTAATTAATATTTAAGATTTTTTTGGGTTCCAAGTTAGTATTGAATTTTCATTCTGTCGAGGGTTTTGTTTTTTTTTTTTTTGGTTTTTTTGTAATAGTGTTAAGTCCAAGCATGTGGCATTCTTAGATAGTGCCACGTTAGAAAAATATTTTTTTAAAAATAAAAAACTAAAAGGAATACTTAAGTTTTTATTGGAATGAACTTGGATACATGGTTGTCCAGGTACATTAGTTTCAATGCTTAATTTTAAAAATTTTAAATTTTAAAAATTTTAAAAATATGTAAAATATTATTAAATTTATAATAATATTAAATAAAATTTAAAATAAATTAAAATAATATTTAAAAGTTAAGCTCAAAATGAATCTGGATTTTTTGTTGTCCAAATACAATGTAAATCTGGACAACCACGTGTCCAGATTAATTTAAGACAATTTTTCTAAATTATATAAAGTTTAAAAATTTTTAAAAAAATTAATTTTCTTTAAATATATGATATATGTATCCATGTTTTTTTAATTCTACTGGAACCTTTTAGGATGTATAAAAAATAAAAAATATTTTACAAAATAAATCAATAAAATTTTAATTTTATTAATTGGATGTGTAAAGTTTTTGCTTAAAAAAAGTGTGAATATATCCAAATTATTTTTAATAATAATTTTCCGATTTTTTATTTTTTACAATTTTTTTTACATATTTTGTGTTTTCTCTCTCTTCCGTATTTTATGTATTCTTTTTAAATAATAAAAGTATATATTTAAATTTCTGGAAAATTTTTAAATTTTTCCTTTTCTTTTTTCTGAATTTTTTGAAATTCTTTTGTATTCTCCCATTTTTTATAAAAGAAAGTATTTTTTTAATTTCTAGAAATTTTATATAACTTTTTTTTACTTTTTGATTTGTTAAATGTTTTTTGAGATTTTTCTAAATTTGTTTGACATCTTTTTTGTATTTTCACTTGTTTTACACGTATATGTATTTTTAAAAAGTTAAAAATAGAGGTGTTCATGGGCCGAGCTGAGCCGGTTCGGGCCAGACTCAACTAAAAATTTAGGCCCATTCATTGGGCTCGGGTTGGGCCAAGCCCAAACAATGGGCCTAAAATTTTGCCCAAGCCCGACCCATATAAAAATGCTAAAACTCGGGCTCGGCCTGGCCCGCCCGTATTAATTTTTATATTATTTTATATAATTTTTAAATATATATAATATATCAAAAATACTAAAAAAATCAAAATAAATATTTCCCAAAAAATTGAAAATAAATTTTTAAAAAATATGTAGACTTAAATAATACTAAGATAGATGCAACTTAACAAGCAAGTACCTCTAAAATAATAACAAAATTAACAAATGCCTTTAAAATAATAACAAAATTAATAATAAAATAAGTTTTATACAATATCCAAACAATAACAACATAATAGTAATATGGTAGCAAAATAGGGAGAAAACAACAAGAAAATAACATTCAAAAACAAAAAAAAAAAAGCAGATTTTTTTTGTCCTTTAGTGAATTCGGGCAGGGCCCGGGCCAAAAATATCTTACCCGAGACCCAACCTATTTTTTAAACTGGCCTTATTTTTTGTTCAAGCCCATTTTTCGGGCCTATATTTTTGCCCAAACCCTCCCACATTTCGGTCGGGCCTTCGGGACTACCCGGCCCACTTCGGCCTATGTACACCTCTAGTTAAAAGTAAATGTTTTTAATTTCTGTGAATTTTATATATTTTTCTGACTTAAAAATTTTGTTTGTGTTTTTCTTTTTGCTTTTTTTTTTTTCGATTTTTTAATTTATTTCAGGAAAATATGAACTAGGCAATATAGTGCATTCTCACGCCATGTTATCTTTTTTTAACACCGTTAATTACTGGAGCAAAATAATAAATGGTTAAAAACTTTAAATACTAAACTGATACTAAATTGAGTGTAACTTTAGAAGGCAAATAGTGTATTAACCTAACATTAAAGATTGCATGCTCTTTCAGTTATTTCCGATCCCTAATGTTTTTCTCATGAATGAGTCCCTTTTTCCAAACATTATTTTCATTCTTTTTTGTACAAACAGTATTTAAGAACTTTGGCTTGCTTGGTTCAAAAGTACAATCTATATTCTCTCGATAACTTACTAAACTCATCTAGCCGAAAGTTGTCGATATTCCCCAAAAAGGGTTCTTGAGGCTTAGAATCCGTACTTAGCCTCCTCGTTGAGTATTCATCGCTTCTCCGCACTACGGGGCTGATGCTTCCGTCCATGTCCCTTAAGAAGTAAACTTTTCAACGTATGCAAAGGCGGCCGCTTTGTATGTTTTGGGAAGGTTGGACAGTCGGTTTGTTAGCTTACTGCGTCAGAGGTTGGCGAGCCCAAGAGACAAAATGGCTTGGGATTCGCCATTGAGAAGCGTTGATCTAGCATAAGACGATTCCACAGAAGTGATTATTGGCTAGAGTCAGGTTCCACTAAATTGTAATTCTAAATCCTTGGAGCTCGTGGTCGTAGGCGTCCTCTTCCACTATAACTGGCTTATTCGGTTTGAGAAGGTTCATCTAAAAGCTAAGGATTTAACCCAAGGTGGATCGAGACAACTGGAGGCTGGAATCTCGTTACATAAGAAACTCTCTATTTTCTCAACTCTGTTTATTTTTTATATTTTTATTTTTATTTTCGTAATCACAATTTCAATCAACTTAAAATTCTATTTTTATTTTACAAATTCAAAACTTTTAATTCTGTTATTTTTATTTTTTCAGGAACGCAGGTTTTCTTGGGCATGATTCTGCCCAGGATTTAGAGAAACAAGCATTCGTGTAATCCAGTCCCTGAGGATTCGACCCTACTTCCCCTTTATTGTTCTTTTTCATTATTTTTTAAGGAATAAGATATTTTTGGTACTTTCAACGACCACATCAGTACCAGAATCAGAAGCTTATTCATACTTTCATTTATTTCCTCTGATTGCCTGCTGAACCATTTGGAATCAATAAGGATACTCAGAAAGATCGTACAATGCCAACGTCCCTGACGTGGTCTTACATGTAATCAAATATCGATGTCACTGTCCCAGACAGGGTCTTACATGAAGTCAAATACGATGCCAATGTCCCGGACATGGTCTTACACGTAAATCTCAGATTGATGCCAACGTCCCAGACGTGGACTTACTTGTAAACAGATATCGGATCCTATGTCATGACATATATATCCTAACTAATTCTAAGGTTCAGACGGGGCTTTTCGGATGTTGTTACATACTCGAAACATTCTCGATTTCACGTATGCATCTCCCAAAATCATTCATCACAACTCAATTATATGTTTAAGTATGAATAAATCAATTTAAGCACATTTATTTGTATATAGACTTACCTCGTACGGATTTGGACAATAATGATCGGCTATTCAACGACTTTCGACTTTCTTCGATCCAATTCCGTTTTCTTTATTTCTTGATCTAAATAAATTCAAATTTAGCTCTTTTATTCATCAAATCATTCAATTTAATTAAAAAAAATATAATTAGGGCATTTTACACTTAAACCCCTACAATTTTACATTTGGACAATTTAGTCCCTAATTCACAAAATTATTAAATTCACAAATTCCCTCTACACATATACTTAGCCGAATTTTTATGGCACTCAAATAAGTCCACCTATTTCATTCTTTTCACATTTTAATCCTCCAAAGTATCATTTTCACTATCTAGTCCAAATTGCTCAAATTTATAAAAAATTCATGGTAAAACATTTTAATCTCATATCAAACTTCCATAATTCATCAATTAATACTTTAAAACTCACAGAATCAACAATAACATTTCATGAAATCTTCAACAAAAACAGAAATTGAGACATGGGTTTTGTAGTGGACTAAGCAACGATCACAAAAACGTAAAAATGATCAAAAATTGAACAAAACTCATACCTTAATCACCAATCTACAAGGCCGAACCCTAAGAAGCTTTATTTCTTTTATTTTTCTTTGATTTTCGGTTGTAAGAATAATGAAATAGCCACTTTCATGTTTTTGTTTTAATTAAAACAACATTAATTATCAATTTCCAATATTAACCTTTTATTAAACATAAAAATTCATATAATGGAAGGCCATTATTGTCCACTACTAATTCAAATGGTTTAATAACCATTTAAGGCCATCATATTTAAAAAACACACTCAATTCAACACATAATCAAATAATTAGCCAATTTTACTTTTATGCAATTTAGTCCTTTTTGCAAATTAAGCACTCAAATGGACAAATTTTCATACGAAACTTTCACACATGCTAATTCACATAAAATAAGCATAGAAAATAATATTAAAATATTTTTGGACTCGGATATGCGGTCCCGAAACCACTATTCCGACTAGGGTCTAAACCGGGCTGTTACACATGTTTACTTTCTCTTGATATTGGAGAAACCATTAATACAATACCTTCTCTAATTCGGGATATTTGGCTGATTTGTGCCTTTTAACATTGTTGTTCTTTATACTTTTGACAAATATTCAGATGACCTTGCAAGATCATTTGATATTGTTGATTGGCTAATAGAGAGATCAAATGTTTGTTGAACCCACCGTTGCAAATCTTTTTGACTTGAAGAGGAATGCTCATTTTATACTCACATAATGTTTTTCTCATCTCATCTGTCAATGTAGACTTTTTTACACCTTCCAAATTGGAAGCCAAGGAGGAAAAGATTATATGAATTACAATATTATAATAAGTACATGTGATTATTTATAATAAAATTTTTAATCTATCCAATAAATATATATGTATTAGATTTTGAAACCATTAACTCTTTTTTCTTTTTGGTTACATGAACCAATTAATTAATTCTTTTTTTTTTGGTTACATGAACCAATTAACTTTGATTTATTGCACCTACATGCATATTGAATTTTAATAAATAAAAAAAAACCCGCATAAAGTATGAAATATTCTCTAAATTAATAATAAATATTAATTTATCTATAAATTAATAAAATATTCCTTTACCGATAAATTAATAACCTTGATAAAATAATAATTTTTTCGATCCCAAAGATATTATTTTATAGAGATTTTTCTCTAGAAAGTCAAAAGAATCGCCATAGAATGATATCATTTAGCCCAATACAACAAAAAAACATCCAGACTCTATGCCGTGATCATTGATACTATACTAATCATTCCAGTCCACAGTCAACAAATCATCTTAATTCCTTAATCAGAAGTAAATGCAATAAAAAGAAAATAGAAAACCAATATCGGTAACTTTCTAACAAGCAGCCATATGTAAGACTAATTGGCATTTAAAAGAACTGTTTACTGATAATCCAATCATCTCTCATCTTTGAAACAAACAAAGAAAAAAGGATAATCTCTCATCAAATTTGGTGGAACACCTATACGTTTTCCTCAACATCACCTTCTTCTGCTTTGCTATGATCAAATCTAGGACGTAAGGTGTTTTTCTTAGCTTCAGAGTGGAGGATACTCGTCATGGTTTCATAAGTCATTTATATAAAGATTTGTGCTGAAAGAAGATCTAAACTTTCATAGGCAATAAGGAGCTTCCAAGAGGAAATGAAATTTCGGCCACTGAAGAATCGAAGGTTTCAATAATTTTTTTCTCCAGAAACTAGGCTTCTTCTAAATGGTGCTTGGACGATGTGGTCAACATCATCAATCAGCACGACTTCGTTCTACATTCAACAATGTTACTGTTTACAATGTTAGTGTTGTTATCTTTGATCACATTAATAGTTAAAATAAATTTACATACAATTAAACTCTTATTGTTAATTAAAATAATCAATTAAATCTCTCTGTTAACAATTTTGATCTTTAATCACATTAATCGTTAAAATAAATTGTTGTACTAGTTGGATGATAACATATCTAAGCTTTTGACTTAGTCTAATATTTTCCCCACAAAAACTTGTAAATAATATAAAAATATAAAATCTAAGTTTATAGGTAAAAATATCATAAAAATCTTTATAATATATTTCAAATTACATTTTAATTCTCTATTTGAAAAATAAGTAATTAATCTATATAGGAGAAAAAAATTCTACATATTAAAATTGTGCCCTTAAATACTTATGCGGTATTTATATATGGCATAAAATTAAAGTGGAAGAATGATTTCGATTGGCCATGTTCCCCCAATGCAGCTATAAGCTTTTGTGGTTAATGTACGATGGGTGGGTGGGTAACTTTCTACCAGACAACCAAATGTACACATAGTGGACTAAAAGAATCGTAAATTATATAAATAGGGCGTATTTAATAAATAAAAATAATGTGATAAATATGATATAAAATATGGCGTAATTAAAAAATAAAATTATGTGACAGAAATTGTATCCATGAAAACAGAATTTAACTACTGCAGTTTATGCTATGTTGTTAAGCTGCGAATTTCCGTCAATCAATCCGTTCACTGGAAAAATACGCAATGCTAAACAAAAAGAAAATGCTTATTCCCCCGTCAACCGATTGTTTAATAATGATATTATATTTTTTTAATATTTTGGAAATTGTTTATAATATTTTTTTATTTTTATAAATTTTAATTTTAAAAACTTATTGTTAAGTAATTGAAATGCTATTTTATTGCTAGCCTAATTCACCCCTAATTTATTCCATTGTCGATAAAGTAAACTCTCAATCAGAGGCAAATATGTGGGGGAGAGGTGGGGGGTTAGCACGTTTCAAATAGAAAATTGCTATTTAAATTTTTGTAAGATGTTTAAATTAAAATTTAATTTATAATAAAATTATATTTTAACCTTTTAAAATGAAATAAATTATATTTAATTTTTTAAAAAATATAAAAATAATAAATTAATACATTATAAAATTATGTTTTAATAACTTAATAAATTATCATTTAATTTCAGCCGTAAAAATATTTTTAGTTATGCCCATGATCTCAATTTATTGTACGCTTTTTAAAGTGGCACAAAGATTTTGAATGCCTTGTTCCCACCACAATGAAGGTATAAGCTTTTTAGGTTGGATTAATTTAGTACATATACCTATTACCCTTAGGCCTTAAGCTATAAGCTATAAACATCAATTCCAAGCTATATTACAAACATCCTTTTTGCAGGGTTCCGTGATTTAAGGTGTGGATTTTATTTTAATTGAAAACGGCTACAAGCATCAATTCCAACGTATGCTGCTTTTATTGATGGAAAAATAAGATTACAAAGGTGGATTCAACTTTAATTGAATTAATATAGTTATTATTTTAGTAGCTAGAAATACATGAGTTCTAATATATTATTTCTTGTGTTATCACAACCCACTTCTGATTTAAAAAAAAAAAAAAACCAAATTTATTTATTAAAGATTAAAAGATGTTTTATAAAACAATACATCAAAATTATCAATTCTAACTTTTTAGTGTATAATTTAAAATTTGTTTAATGAAATAAGGTAGAATCACAAACTGAAGTAAACAAAGGATTCACTAATATTTTATGCTGCCCACGAAGTTAAACCGTTCGGCGGTCTTAAAGTGGTACAAATATATATATATATATATATATATATATTGTAATGTCCATGTTCCTCACACTAAACTAAAGCTATCAGCTTTTGCAATTCATGTAGAGAATAAAGTAGTATGGGCAGAAGCGAATCTGGGATGGCAATGCATCTGCCACTAAAATGTAAATTTATTATTTAGTTCCTTAATTTTTTTTTTAAATTTTAAGGTAGTAAAGGTAAAATTTTACTTTAATTTCCTTAAGATTATATAAATTCGATTTAATCTTTTAAAATTATAAAGATATAGACTATAAAATTTAAAATTTCATTTGGCTCCCTGAAAAATTATATTCGCCCCTGAATATGGGTAAGTTTCTAAGAAACAACCAAATGTAAACCTAATCTTTGTTTTCAAAAGACGTAAGCTTATTTGCATTAAAAACTGTTGATTTACTCATTTTCCATTACTCTTTCATCAATTCCGGCTGAACCAAACATAAAATTTAAATGGAATCTTGATATTAAGATTAAAATTATTATGAAATCAATCATTTCATTAATCAAAATATATTTTTTAAATCTCTGTAAGTCTGATTTAGGTTTTAAAATATTTTCCTTAACTTTATTTTTAATTTTTAAATATCTTTTGAAATGAAAATTTAAAAAAAAAATGTAACAGTTTGTTTTTTTTTAATTAACTTGCGAGGAAGGGTTAAAACAATAGAATTGGTTTCCGAAGACTAGCTTTCAATTCGTTGGAGGATCTTAAAAGTCATACAATTTGTTGGATGAGTGATAAAATTGTAACATTTTGATAACTTTCTGATAAAAATTATGTAATTTTTTAAAATTGAGTGATTAAAATTTAATTTTAATGAAAAGTTAGGGACAATTGGTATAGTTTATCCACACGCTTTAATAGTTGATGTACAGTGTAAAGTCAGAGTATGGCTATAAGTTTCTAAGAATCAACCAAATCTAAGAGTAATTCACTTAAATAAACAAACAATAGCTTTACTCATAATCCAATAATCTTTCATCAAATCCGGTGGAACACTAATATGCTTGCTTCAACATCTCCTTCTTCTTCTGCTATGATCGAAGCAACCGCCTACGATGTTTTCCTTAGTTTCAGAGGCGAGGATACTCGTAATGGTTTCGTAAGTCATCTCTATAAAGATTTGTGTCGAAAGAAAATCCAAGTTTTTATAGACGATGAGGGGCTTCGAAGAGGAGATGAAATTTCAGGGGCGCTGTTAACGGCCATTGAAGGATCCAGGGTTTCAGTCATTGTTTTCTCCAAAAACTACGCTTCTTCCAGATGGTGCTTGGACGAGCTGGTCAAGATCATTGACTGCAAGAAGTTGAAACAGCATTATTTAGTGGTTCCTGTATTTTACGGTGTAGATCCCTCAGATGTACGGAAACAAAGAGGGAGTTTTGGAGATGCAATTGCAAAGCATGAAGAAAACTTAAAGCATGATGTTGAAAAGGTGAAATCCTGGAGAAGTGCTTTGACGTCTGCTGCCAATTTATCGGGTTGGGATTCACATGTTACTCGGTAATTGCACTTCCATTACTCTACGTTCAATCCTTTTTATTAGTATATACATAGATTGAGGGTGGATATTTAAGGTTAATTTTTTCTATTAGTGTTTGTACTTTGCAAAAGCTGTAGATTTAGTTTCTATACTTTAATTTGATCAATTTTAGTCATTATACTTTTCAAATTTTAAGCCTGATCCAAACAGTAGCAGTTAAATTCAATTACTAGTCATGTACTATGAGTGAATTTATAAATTTAGTTTATATTTTCCAATTGGATCATTTTAAGTCTCTATACTTTTCAAATTTTGAAATTTCAATCTTGACACAAATGATAGTTGTTAATCCATTGACTGGATTTTTAGTGAGGAATATGTGGAAATTACAAATTGACATGGCATTACATATATGATAATATGCTTGTTGCATTAGATTTGGAAATGATAGAACTTAATTAATGAATTTAACAATTATCATTTGGTGAGGACTGAAATTTTATAATTTGAAAAGTATGGACATTAAAAATAACTAAATTAAAATATAGGGATTAAATCCATAACTTTCATAAAGTGTAGGGGCTAATAGTAGAATTTAACCTATCTTAAAAGGACCATAGTTTTGTAGAGATAGAGAGTGGACACATATTGTAGAAAATATATGAAGAATTTGAGTAACATGTGAAGCATTTATGTTCAACAATGTTCTTCTTTGCTTCCTTTTCTATACTGCCGTTTTGTTTTCTTCTTTAACTCAAACTTCTTACGATTCTCTGATACATAAAATATACTGTCCAGTGAGTCCATGGATATATTATTTTCAAAGAAAAAAGTTGTAATATGAGTATGTAAAAAAGGTTGTAGATGGTTAAATTTGAATTATAGATCTATTTTTGAATGTCTTCTTTTAAAAGTGATCACCTGAATCAATTTTGTTATTTATTTATGTATTCTTTTTATTTCTCTCATAATTTGTTTCTTCATCTGATACATAGGCCTGACTCAACATTGGTAGATAAAATTGTCAAAGATGTGTTGAAGAAATTGAATCGTGAAACCTCAAGCGCAAATTTAGAGGGTTTAGTTGGAGTTGAGAGGCGGATGCAGAAAGTTTTGTCTTTATTTCAATATGGATTTCCAGATTTTCAAATTCTAGGTATTTGGGGCATGGGAGGTACAGGCAAAACTACACTTGCCGAAGCCATTTTTTATCATGTTTTAGATGGTTTCCAAAGTTACTTCTTTCTTGCAAACGTGAGAGAATCAGCTGACCAAGGAACATTATTTCAATTGCGTCAGAAACTTTTTTCAACCATATTGGAAGATGAAAATTTAGATATCTCAACACCCACAATCATACCAAGCTTTGTTAAGGACAGGCTTTCTAGAAAGAAGGTTTTAGTAGTTTGTGATGATGTGTCAAAGTCAAGCCAACTCGAGTATTTATTCGGAGGAAACAATCGACTCGGCCCTGGAAGTCGAGTCATCGTTACAACTAGAGATAAACAAGTGCTTATCCAATATGGCATTGATCTCATTTATAAAGTGGAGGAATTAGATAGAGATGAATCTGCTCAGCTCTTTTGTCAATGTGCCTTCAAAAGCAATCAGCCCACGAAATATCAGTTGGAGCTATCAGAGATGGTTTTAAGTTTTGCTAATGGAAACCCCTTGGCTATTAAAATTTTCGGGTCCTCTCTTTATGGAAAGGACAAAAACTATCAGGAAAGTGCAGTAAAAGAACTAAAGCAGATTCCTAACCCAGACATTCTTAAATTGCTGAGAAGCAGTTTTGACGGACTAAATCCCGTAGAGAAGGACATATTTCTTGACATTGCTTGTTTCTTGAAAGGGGAGAATTTAGACTTTGTAAGAAGGATTATGGATGCTTCTTATGACTCTGCACATTCAAGAATTGAGAACCTCATTGATAAATCTCTTGTATCTGTTTCACAACATAAGATAGCAATGCATGATTTAGTGCAACAGATGGGTCGGGACATCATTTACAATGAATCACCTTCAGAGCCTGAAAGACGCAGTAGGTTGTGTATTCCTAATGACATTTATAATGTGTTGACAGAAAACAGTGTAAGAGCCTTGTTCATTTCCTTCACTTTTGTTTCCTCTGAGCATATCCGTGTCTGATTATTATGCATGTTTGACACATATTCTAACATATACTTATATTGGATACATACACTATCTCACAATTATCTTGAATTCGAATAACATAATTCTTATTTTGCATATATCTCGACATCTTATTCTAACATAGTGCTCTTGGTTTTAGGGAACAAAAACACTCAAAGGCATACTACTTGATATGTCCAGAATTCCAAAATTGGAATTAAAAGCAGAAGCCTTTGTGAAGATGCGAAAACTTAAATTCCTCAAATTCTATCTTCCTTACAGCTTTGAAAGGGTTCAAGTGACATCCAAAATCCTCCTACCTCAAGGGCTTTTATCACTTCCTGATGAGCTAAGATACCTTTATTGGGAGGGATATCCAATGAAAACTTTGCCCACCAGGTTTAATCCAAAGAACCTAGTTGAACTTGATATGAGTTATAGCCATGTTGAACAACTTTGGGAGGGAAAACAGGTACTCTTTTTTCTTTCATTTTTATATATCAATCTATGCCTCGTTTTGTTTGGAGTTTTATAGATTCAAGCATAAAAAATTAATAATATTAATTTATTTACGGTCTAAAAATATTAATTTATAAGGGTTATGTTTGAAAAAAAAAAATCGAAGTAGGATTTGTTCTTAACATAAATTATAGTAAATAAATACATGACAGAATTTTAAAATTTTACACAAGTCGTTAATATAAAAAATGAGAAAATTTAAAAAAATAAATATATAATCATTTTTAGGACATTTAAAATTTTAATTATGAATAAGTTAGTAGGATACTTCACAAGTAAATCTACATAGTATTTTTTAAAAATCCTTATTAATATAAATTGTTATATAAGATAACATTAAATTATTGACAACAGAATTTCGTTATTATAATTCTAAAAATTAAATAAGCTATTAGTAAAAAATAAAACAACTTTCATATTTATAAACATCAATATAATAAACACAAAATTTTTTTATAATACTATAGTTATAATTTAAATTTTATAATATGATATTTAATGGATTAATTTATTAAGTTCCATGTTTTAAAATTTATTTTGTTTAAACTATATGCAATAATTGCTCCTTAAAAAAGTAAATAATATAATTTTGAATTTAATATTTTTGTTCAAATTATTTCAAATATCAATTAACCTTCAATTTGATTTATCAAATAATATCCAAGGAAAAACTTACAACGTTTATATAAATAACTTTTTTGGTATAGATATATATACATTATTTTGAAGTAATAATGAAAATAATTAATTCGAAAATAAAAATAAATATCAATTTTAAAGTTGAGCATGAGAATTGTAGTCGTTTTTATGAAATTCTAATTATTTCAAGTTGAAAATAATGAGCCTATCGAGGGAGCACTATAATTTCAACTTCTATGTCAAACCGAGCTTGAATTTTTAAAGGAAATTTAATGTAGATTATACCAAAATTTTAAAAGGAAATTTCAACTTCGATGGTTCTACTACTCAAATGTACCATTTTGAAGATAATTCAATGACTTTCTTGATATTTTGGTCACAACTGTTGCTTTATAGTGCTTCAATGTACACATACTTATCAAACACTATGTTCTGATGCATGCAGGATTTACTAAATTTGAAGATTATCAGACTCAACTATTCTAAGAATCTTGTAAGAATCCCGGACCTCTCAAGTGCCGTAAATCTTGAAAAGATAGAAATTAGGGGGTGTTCTAACTTGCCTGAGCTTTCTTCATCCCTTCAACATATGGAGAAGCTAACTCATTTGGAATTCAATGAATGTAAAAATCTTAGATCTCTGCCTAGCTTTTATAAAGCCACATCCCTTACCAATCTTTTACTCCATGACTGCTCAAATCTGTCTAGTTTTCCAGAAATCTTAGAGACCATGGAGAGGTTGATATATCTTGATTTAAGCAGAACGGCCTTGAAGGAGTTACCATCCTCAATTGACAATCTTATTGGTCTTGTGAACTTGAATTTGAACAACTGTGAAAACCTTATTTGCCTTCCTAACAACTTTTATAAATTGAAATCTCTTGAGATATTCACAATTCGAGGTTGCTTGAGATTAGAGATATTTCCAGAAATCTTAGAGACCATGGAGAGGTTGAGATGTCTTGATTTAGGCAGAACAGGTTTAAAGGAATTACCATCCTCAATTGACAATCTTATTGGTTTGAAATATTTGACATTGGATTAGTGTAAAAACCTTGTTTGCCTTCCAGACAGCTTTTATAAATTGAAATCTCTTGAGTTGTTCGATCTTGAAGGTTGTTCAAGATTGGAGATTTTTCCAAAAACCTTGGAGACCATGGAGAGGTTGGTGAATCTTAATTTAAGCGGAACCTCTTTGAAGGAATTACCATTCTTAAATGATAATCTTATTGGTCTTATATGTTTGAGACTAAGCAACTGTGAAAACCTTGTTTGCCTTCCTGACAACTTTTATAAAATGAAATATCTTATCTTTTTCTATCTTCAAAATTGCTCAATGTTAGAGATTTTTCTAGAAATCTTAGAGACAATGGAGTGGTTAAGGGTGCTTGATTTAAGCGGAACGGCTTTGAAGAAATTGCCATCCTCAATTGACAATCTTATTTGTCTTATAGAATTGAGACTCAGCAACTGTAAAAACCTTGTTTGCCTTCCTGACAACTTTTATAAATTGAAAACTCTTACCTTTTTCGATCTTTAAAATTGCTCGAGATTGGAGATTTTTCCAGAAATCTTAGAGACCATGATGTGGTTAAGGGAGCTTGATTTAAGCGGAACGGCTTTGAAGGAATTACCATCCTCAATTGACAATCTTATTGGTCTTGTGAAGTTGAGTTTGAACAACTGTGAAAACCTTGTTTGCCTTCCTCACAGCTTTTATAAATTGAAATATCTTGACTTTATTAGTCTTCAAAATTGTTCGAGATTGGAGACTTTCCCAGAAATCTTAGAGACCATGGAGAAGTTGAGGGTGCTTGATTTAAGTGGAACAGCTTTGAAGGAATTACCATATTCAATTGACAATCTTATTGGTCTTAAGTATTTGAGTTTGATCAGCTGTGAAAACCTTGTTTGCCTTCCTCACAACCTTTATAAATTGAAATCTCTTTTGCATTTTAGTACTTGTGGTGATTCTAATCTAGCCGTAGAAAACATGTTTACTGCCATTGGAGGCCAACCAGAGAAGCAGAAACATCTCCATGGGTTATCCTTGCTATGGAGATTAGATTTGTCTGAAAGCAATCTTGAGAACTTGCCCACAACCATCAAACAATTTCCTTGCTTGGAAGAGTTAATCTTGAGGAAATGCAAGGGACTGAAATCATTACCAGAGCTTCCACCAAGCCTGGTATATTTAGATGCACATGACTGTACTTCATTAGAGGATGTCTCAAGCATTAAGAAGGTTTTTGAGCAAGCACTGTTTTGTGAGGATGGACTGAATCGATGGTTGAAGTTGATATTTACCGAATGCTTCCAACTGAATGAGAAATGTACGGGGAATGATACTTCAGTAGAGGAAGTCTCAAGCATTAAGAAGCTTTCGAAGCAAGCAGTGTTTTGTAAATCCTTGGGTTGGCTATTTACCAACTGCTTCCAACTGGATCAGAAAGCTGTGAGCAGTGCTGAAACACCAAAGTTGGAGATGCCATTTGAGCAATTGGTCACTGTACTAAAAGATTATCATCAGGTCAGCTTCTTCTTCTTCTTCTTCTTCTTCTTCCGGATAGCTATATGCTGAATGATCAATCATGTTTCTAATAATAATCAAACAGGCACCCCCAGAAAGCAAAAAAGGAACTAGGATTGTAACATGCGTCCCTGGAGGTGAAATCCCGGAATGGTTTGATTTCAAAAGCTTAGGAACTTCCTTAAACATCCAATTGCCTTCAGAGTGGTGCTCTAATAATAGCAGGATAAACTTTCCATGTTTCGTTGCTTCCGTTGTTGTTTCATTCCCAGACTCTTATATTGGTATGGAATTTGGCATTAGATGTAAATGTCATCTGAAATCCTGTAATGGCGACTCTCATTACCTGAGTTGTTATGTCTCCGGTGGGTTTGAAAGCAGACTGTCAGATCACTTGTTCCTCTTATATGGTGGTGAAGAAGTTTGGGGGTTTGTTAAAAGTGAGGCATCAAACAAGCGTTTTTACAATGAGGCTTCCTTTAGTTTCTACCTTGATATTGATAAGCGGATTTTGTCCGAATGCAAGGTAAAACAGTGCGGGGTTCATCTATCATTTGCAAATTAAGGATTCAAAGTATGATTTAAACACAATTAGAAATTTAATGCACATGTAATTGATTTAAATATAATAGGTTTAAATACTCATTTAGCCCCTAAATTTGTCATTTTTTTCATGTTGGTATTTATGGTTCTTTTGTCCCTGGGTAATCCTGAATTTTTATTCTATCGAGGGTTTTCATATTTTTTTCAAATATTATCATTAATGTTATGTATGTAAAAACTTCAAAAGAGTTAAAGTCTCAATATAAAAAAATAATATTCTAATTAAAATTGTTAAAATATGTATAGAATCATTTAATCTTACAAAAACAGAAGTCTAGAAAAAAATAAATCATCTTAATGTATAATTTGCAATGTAATAGTTTTATAATTATTTTATTTTTAGTAATTAGTATAAATACATATTTAATTGATTGGCAGCATGTATACGGATAAAATTAAACAAATAATAATTTATGAGGTTTTAGCCAAAAGTTTTGTTAAACATAGGTTAAAATATGCTCTAGGTCCTTGTACTCTTTGTATATTTAGAATTTAGTCCTCCTATTTTTATTTTAAGAAATTTAGTCTCTTTATTGATTTAAAAATACAAGTTCAATTTTTAACACTGTTAAAAATCATTTAGTTAAATTTAGATTCATTACAAAAAATTTGTTTTGTTATATGGCTACCATGTGGGTTTTTTTTTTTTTTTTTAAACTACACTAGTGAATTTAACAAAAAAAATTTAATAATTCTTCTGGACCTAAAGTTTGAATAATTGTTCTGGACCTAAAGTTTGAAATATGAAAAATAAATTAACTAAATTTCAAATATATAATATAAGGACTTGAAGCATCTTTTAACCTTAAATTTACAATATCAAATTATAAATATTTCAACTATCAACATAAAAATATAAAAGGACCAAATACAAATTTTACTTTCAAGAAAAATAAATCCATGGTATTTAAAAGTTTTCAAAAAATCGAGGGACCAACACGCACTTGCGACCAAAGGTTAAAACGATATATAGTTGATTTCCAAAGAGAGGGCCAATTAAGCTTTGGGTAAACTACATTTCAGTCACCCAACTTTTTAAAGTTACATAATTGTCACTAAAGTTATCAAAATGTTACATTTTTTGTCACTCATTCGTTAACTTCCGTTAAGAAGGTGACATGACATGTTAATTTAAAGGGTTAATAACCAAATTAGGCCATAAACTATAACTAAAATATCAATTTGACATTTTAAAATTTTTTTCTTAATAATAATTCTAAAAAAATTGTTAAAATTCAAGAAATATTGATTTGAATCCCTCAATCAAATTCATATTTAAGGCTTATATATTTAGAAAAATTTTAGAAGTATCAAATTGATATTTTAATTATAATTTTGGGGCTAAATTGGTTATTAACCCTTTAAATTAACTTACCACGTCACCCTTTTAACGGATGTTAATGAATGAGTGACAAAATTGTAATATTTTGATAACTTTAATGACAATTATGCAATTTCAGAAAGTTGAGTGATTGAATTATAATTTTAATCAAAGGTTAGGGGTTTACCCTTAAGCTTTCAATTTGTTGGAGGGTCGTACAATTAATTTCAAGGTGCAAGGTTCCACACGCTTTAGCAGTTGATGTACAGTGTGAAGTCGTATCGGTTTCTAAGAAGGAACCAAACTTAAAAAGAGTAATTGACTTAAAAAACAATAGCTTTACTCATAATCCAATACGCTTTAGCAGTTGGAAGTGTTAATCTTGTGGAAATGCAAGAGACTGAAATCATTAGCAGAGCTTCCAGGGAGCCTAGGACATTTGGATGCACATGACTGCACTTCACTAGAGGAAGTCTCAAGCATTAAGAAACTCTTTGAGCAGGCACTGCTTTGTAAGGAAAAACAATATCGATCCTTCGTTTGGCTATTTACCAATTGATTCCTACTGGATCAAGAAGCTGTCAGCAATCCTGGAGCATCAAAGTTGCAGATGCTTTTTGGGAATACATCAGGTCAAGTTCTTCTTCTTCTTCTTCTTCAATCTGTCAAATTTATATGTTGAATAATTGTATCATGTTTCTAATAATTGTAATCGAACAGGGGTGCTCTCAAAGAAATGAGGTTATTGCATGCGTCCCTGGAAGTGAAATCCCGGAATGGATTGATTTCAAAAGCTTACGTTCTTCTATAACCATCCAACTGCCTTCGGAGTGGTACTGTTACGGCCAGAAAAAAATTCCAGGTTTATTGTTTCATTCCAAGACTATTCTGATATACGAAATTTCACTTTAGATGTGAATGTCATTTCAAGTCCTGTAATGGCGACCATCATGACTTTAGTTGTTCTTTCAACATTTGGGCGAGAAGAATACCCCAAGAGGGCAGTTTGGTTGGGTCGGATCATTTGTTCCTCTTATACAATGATGAAGTATAACATATATTTCACTTTCCAACATCAAATTTAAAAGTCATTTTATTTGTGTTCAAAAATATTTTTCTCACATAAATAATAAATATCATTAAAATTTTAAAAAATACGATAAATTAATAAAAAATTCTTTAAAAAATTACAAATGATTCCACTTTCCACTCATAAAAGAGAAACTCTGGACCCATTGCTCTGATATAATTGATGGGTATATAAGATATACTATATTTTAAAAATTTTAAATTAATATTTTATTACTTTTTTCTTTTATTATCGCAGATTATTTTCACACGGAAATATTAAATAAAATTTTCTCGAGGTTATTATGCTCATCTATTCCGCTACTGACAAAGGATGATTTCAGTGTAGTGGAGGCTCTTAAAGTGGTACAAAGATTTTTCATAGTCCATCTTTCCACAATAAAGCTATAAGGTTTTCCAGATGATGTAAAGTACTTCTAAGAAATACCCAAATGTAAGCGTAATTGACTAGAAAAGAAAATTTACTACGCCATATTTCTAGACATCACACTGTCGAAACCATTTTTTTGAGAAAAAACGGAAGTCGACTTAAAAAATGAAGATGGGAGTCGCCACCAACCTTTTTAGGTGTGATTGGGTCACCTTATAAAACGCTTTGGTCTACGAAGAATTAGAGAAAATGGATTCGGGAGTCGGTTACGCGCGGGGAAGGATTAGCACCCCCGCGACGCCCAAAATTGGTACCAAATTGAGCAATTTTCTGTCTTAAGTCGAAATTTGGAAAGATTTAGAAATAGGATTCTTTTTTGAAATAGGGATAACTTGAGTTTGAAAAATCGAGGTTCCTTTGTTTTGGTAGAATACGAACATCACATCCAGCACGATTGGACACGAGGTTCTTAAATTCTTCGAAACTAAAGTTATCTCGCGAGTCGTGAAATTTGCTTAGAAGGGCATTTTAGGTATTTAGATGAACGAGAAATCGCAACCCAGCACGTTAGGGCACTATTTCCCGTACCTCTAAACACAAAAATATTGCCTCGTTTTTTGGAACATTTTGAATAAAATTGGGATGATTTGGGTTGAAAAATCGAGATTCCTCCGCTTCGGAAGAATACGAACATTACATCCAGCACGATTGGACACGAAGTTCTTAAATTCCTCGAAGCTAAAGTTATCTCGCGAGTTGCAAAATTTGTTTAGGAGGGTATTTTGGGCATTTAGATGAACGAGAAATCGCAACCCAGCACGTTAGGGCACTATTTCCCGGATCTCTAAACGCAAAAATATTGCCTCGTCTTTTGAAACAATTTGATTATGTGATGTATATGATATAATGGTAGGATAATACTAAAAATATATACATAGTATACATGCATTTTAGGAATTAAAATATTGCTAAAAGTAGATAAAATATACACGAACGATAATAATAATAGTACTAATAATAATAATAATAATGGTAATAATAATAATATAGAAATAATAATATTAGTAATAATATTACTTAAACCGATAAGTAAAAAATATAATAGTAATGGAAACAAATATAGCAACAATATATATACATGTGATATATGTATAATATAAAATAATAATAGCGAAAGTATGTATATATAGGGAAAACAAATATAGTAGTAATGTATACGTATGATATATACATGATATAAAAGAGAAATAATAGTGAACAGTATATAAACATTATAAAAATATGATATACATATATTAGAGTATAACTAATAATAATAAATAAAAATACATATATAAAAAAAAATATTAATATATAAAATACTAATTATAGAAATAGGTAATAATAGTAGTGAAATAGTACCATCGTAGTATTAAAAAATAATAATGTTAGGTATAATATGGTTTAATAATATATAACAGTAATAATATTAAGAATAATAAAGATAATAATAATAATAATATTAAAACCGAAGAAAAGGAAAAAGATAATAACAGAGGACCAAATCGAGCTAAGATCAAAATTTTCGGGCAGATTTAAAATTAGAAAACGAAAGTAGGGGACTTATTCGAATACGGGATAAATAGACAGGGGTCAAAAGAACAAATACCCCTATTTCCAAAACGCGGCGCAGCGTTAGGGGGGAAATTGCAAACGTGATAAATCTCTGGGGATAAATTAAAAAAATAAAAATACTTGATTGTAAAACCTCGAAAAAGCAGAAGGGCTGGAAGCGCAATTAGCCCTTCCGCCTTCAAAAACACGCGGATCCTAGTCGGAGCGGGTCGGGTCGATCCGACCCAGGGCAAAACGGCGTCGTTTTATGCCCTGGGTGCCTAAATCAAAACGCTGCCGTTTTGATAGGCTATAAAAGGGCCAAACTTTAGAAAAAAAATTCATTTCTGCTCGGGTAGGGAGAAAAAAGCGTGAGAGAGGAGAGGGGAGAGGGCTGAGGCGATTTTCGGTGGTCGGTCCGACCACCGTCCGGCCACCGGTCGGTCACCGGCGACGGCTCCGGCCTAAAAAAATGCTATTTTTCTTCCCCTTTTTTATTAGTTTCCTTTTTTATGGTTATTAAACATGAATATAGTTTTAGATAGATTGTATGAGTAGAAAATGCGAGAAATAGAAAAGAAATCCGAAATTACCTTTGGTGTTAGATTTTTGTGTTTTCGTGATTTTGATATTTCGGGGGTGTTCCCTTCGTTGCACTATTTCTGGAATTGCTAGTTGTTTCTGAAGTTTAGTATTTGTATTGATTTTTTTTGGAAAAATGCCGAATCCCCTACAACATATTTTCATTCGGCTTATATAGCCAAAATTTTACAAGTTGTTTTACTTTTCTCCCCTTTTTTTCTATTATTCTTTGCTGTCCATTCCATTTAAATGTTTGCAGAGTTGGTGGCCACTTGAAGTCGGCAGAGACGTGACTTGGGCGGTGGGTACAGTGGCAGTCAGAGCAAGTTGCAAAGGAGTTAGGGTTTCGAGATTAGGCTAGCTTAGGTGGGCTTCGGTTGGGGTTATTGGGTCGTGTCTTGGGCTTGTAACCAGGTCTGGGTATTGGGCTTAGTTTTAGGTGTTGCTGTTGGGTTTGGTAAATGGGTTATGGGTTAATGATGTATTTGGACATTGAGTTTAATCAATTTTGGTTTTATTTGGGTCTTTATTGGACCCCGGGCAAAATTGCCCTATTACAGCTGCCCCTCTTTGTTCATTGTCGTGTAACGAGAATAGAGCAAAGACTCAAAGAGGGCCAATTTTGCCCGGTCTTGCTGAGTTTTGATCTCTTGGCACTCCTCTTCTTCAGGTAGCTTCATTCTAGTCCACCACATCTTGTTGCTTTGGTTCGATCCACTGCAACTTCGCAGGTATGTCTTGTAGCTTCAATCTACTCACATCCTTAGAGATATAATAACTCAAGAGAGATGAGATCTGTAACTTCAATCCTCTCTGCTGTCAAGTCTGCTTTTACGATCTGCAATCTGCCAGTACAGAGAGATAAGATCTGCCAAAACTTGATCTGTTACCCTACTGCTTAGGGGGTTAAGATCTGCTGGAATTTCGCCTATTACCCTACTGCTTAAGGAGTTAAGGCGAGCGACTAGAATTTGCTCTATTGTTGATGTATGAAGATAAAATTCGATCTGTTACCCTACTGCTTAGGGAGTTAAGATCTACTAGAATGTGATCTGCTCTGTTTTACCTATTACTCTACTGCTTAGGGAGTTAAGGCGAGCGGCTGAAATCTGCCCCAACATTGCTGTATGGAGATAAGATTCGCCGAAATTCGATCTGTTACCCTACTGCTTAGGGAGTTAAGATCTATGGGAATGTGATCTGCTCCGCTCCTGCTTGGCGAAGATAAGATCTGCTTTGTTTTGCCTGTTACCCTACTGCTTAGGGAGTTAAGGCGAGCGGCTGAAATCTGCCCCAACACTGCTGTATGGAGATAAGATTTGCCGAAATTCGATCTGTTACCCTACTGCTTAGGGAGTTAAGATCTGCTGGAACATGATCTGCTCCGCTTCTGCTCAGCGAAGATAAGACCTGATGTTTTGCCTGTTACCCTACTGCTTAGGGAGTTTAAGGCGAGTGGCTGAAATCTGCTCCAATACTGCTGTATGGAGATGAGATCCGCCAAATTCGATCTGCTACCCTACTGCTTAGGGAGTTAAGACCTGTTGGAATTTGTTGTTTCCGTCAATCTTGCTACATTGTCCACTGGGGGAATCTATCTGTAGAATTGATTTCCTGAGGTTTATGCTTATGCAAATGATTAGGATGCCATGATCAAAATGAGTCAAATGCTTCCTAATTGCACACATTATAATGCAAAAATGTTATGAGAATGGTCGCTACTTCGGCTATCATTATTCATTTATCCAAGCTTTACTCGAGGTGTCATTCACAATCTGCTCGTGTGCCTTAGATCAAGTTGGCTCTATTATGACCTGCCGAAAATGGTCCTTTCCTAGGATCGGATTGTTTGAATTTTCTAATCATCACTTGAACTGAAAAGAGGGTTTCCTTTGAGTATTCCCAACCTTTACACACGGGGGTTCTTTAAACAATCGTTTTGTTTTAGTTTCTTGCATTATTAGGAGATTTTACAGAGTAATATGCGGAACTTCATTTGTAAAGATATTTTAGTTCATCAATCGTTATTTCAATGTAACACATTTTGTGTATAGCGAAAGGCAAAAACCTTGAGGATAGTCAGATCGGAACAAAGTCATTAAAGATACAAGAGGAAATTAATTTGACAACATATCTTTGAGAAGATCAAAAGATGGTGAACAGGACAAAAAGTCAGATGCCCTAGATACCGCAGCTTGAGCTCTTATATACAAACTCCATGAAGACTACTTTGGGTTTGACATGTGGTCAGAAGATCCAAAGTACTTCATTGATGCCCCGGTATGTAATGTACTCCACTTCTCGTCAGGTTAAGTATAGTGAGATGCGTGTCGTTAGAAATTTGAGCCGCCCTTTCGGGTTTTCGACTCAAAACCCCTTTAGTCTCAAGGCGCCCTTTGCGGGTTTTCACCTTAGCTTCTCCCTCTTTTTTTTTTTTTTTGAAATAGGAGTCTCAAAGCGCCCTTTGCGGGTTTTCACCTTGGCTTCCCTTCTTTTAGACAAAGTACTTCTTGACTGAGTCCGAATTCACTGGATTGGGTAAACTTTTCCCATCCATTTCTGCCAGAATCAACACACCACCAGAGAAAGCCTTTTTCACAACATACGGCCCTTCCCAATTTGGCATCCATTTTCCTCTGAAGTCCTTCTGTATGGGAAGGATCTTTTTTAGTACAAGGTCCCCCTCGTAAAATTCTCTTGGACGGATCTTTTTATCGTAAGCTCGCATCATTCGCCTCTGATACATCTGACCGTGACGAATTGCCTTTAGCCTTTTCTCTTCAATCAGGTTCAGTTGATCGTATCGCGATTGAATCCATTCTGCCTCATCCAACTTTACTTCTGACAAGATTCGAAGGGAAGGTATCTCTACTTCAATAGGTAATATTGCCTCCATCCCATAAACCAGCGAGAATGGAGTTGCCCCTGTAGAGGTTCTAACAGACGTTCGATAGGCAAACAGCGCAAATGGCAGCTTCTCGTGCCAATCCTATAAGTCTCAGTCATCTTCCCAACAATCCTTTTAATGTTTTTGTTGGCCGCTTCCACTGCCCCATTCATCTTTGGACGGTAAGGAGATGAATTATGATGTTTAATCTTGAACTGACTGCAGACTTCTGCTATTGTGCTATTATTCAGGTTCAGTGCATTGTCTGATATAATTCTCTCAGGCATTCCATATCGACAGATGATTTCTTTCTTCAAAAACTGACTCACTGCCGACTTGGTGACGTTAGCATACGAAGCAGCCTCTACCCATTTTGTGAAGTAATCGATAACCACAAAGATGAAACGATGCCCATTCGAAGCTTTCGGCGAAATTGGACCAATCACGTCCATGCCCCACATGGAAAAGGGCCATGGAGAAGTCATAACATGCAGAGGTGAAGGCGGTACATGAATCTTATCCCCATAGATCTGGCATTTATGACACTTCTTGGCATAGCTGATACAATCTCCCTCCATAGTAGACCAATAGTATCCAAATCTCATGATTTGTCTTGCCATCGTGAAGCCATTAGTGTGTGTTCCGCAGACGCCCTCATGTACTTCTTCCAAGATTTGCTTAGCTTCCACAGCGTCGACATATCTCAAAAGTACCTGATCTTTTCTTCTTTTGTACAGGATATCCCCATCCAGTACATAGTCGCAAGCTAACCTTCTCAAGGTTCTTTTGTCATTCTCTGTCGCCTGTTCAGGGTATTCACGATTCTTCACATATCGTAATATATCACGATACCAAGGGTGGTCATCTTTTTCTTCTCCTTCAATGTTACAACAATGAGCTGGAGCTTCGAAAATGCTCATTTGGATAGGCTTCATATCCTCTTCTCTGTTTACTTTAATCATGGATGCCAAGGTTGCCAAAGCGTCTGCCATCTGGTTTTCATCTCGTGGGAGATAATTGAAAGTGATGTCGTCAAACTCCTCAAGTAGTCCCAGAACAACCCTCCGATAATTGATCAGTTTGGGATCCCTTGTCTCCCATTCTCCTTTAAGCTGGTAGATTACCAACGCCGAGTCTCCGTACACTTCCAATGCTCTAACCTTTCGTTCTATGGCCGCTCGAATCCCCATGATGCAGGCCTCATACTCCGCCATATTGTTGGTACAGTCAAAATCCAATTTGCATGTAAACGGATAATGGTCTCCCTCCGGGGATATTAAGACTGCCCCGATTCCATTTCCTACTGCATTGGATGCTCCGTCAAAGTTTAACTTCCATGGACGTCGTTCGGTAGTTGCTACATACATTATCTCCTCGTTAGGAAAATCAAAGCTCAATGGTTCATATTCTTCCAGAGCCCTGCTAGCCAGAAATTTTGCTATTGCACTTCCTTTTATGGCCTTTTGACTTACATATAGTATATCATACTCAGACAGCAGTATCTGCCACCTCGCCATTCTTCCATTTAGGGCTGCTGACTCCATCATGTACTTTAATGGGTCCATTTTCGAGATTAGCCACGTTGTATGATACAACATATATTGCCTCAACCTTCGGGTCGTCCAAATCAAGGCACAACACAACTTCTCAATCGGTGGGTACCTCATTTCACAATCGGTAAATTTCTTACTGAGGTAATATATCGCCTTCTCTTTTCTTCCTGACTCGTCGTGTTGACCTAGCACACATCCCATAGAGTTGCTGAACACCGACAAGTACAGTATCAGCGGTCTATCTGGACTAGGCGGAGATAGTACTGGGGCGTTTGACAAATATTGCTTGACCTTATCAAAGGCATTCTGACATTCTTCATCCCAGGTACCCTGGTTGTGTTTCCTAAGAAGGCGAAATATGGGATCACATTTCTCCGTCAATTGTGAAATGAACCGAGCAATGTAATTCAATCTCCCAAGAAAACCTCGAACTTCTTTCTGAGTATGTGGTGGCGGCAGCTCCTGTATGGCTCTGACTTTGTCTGAGTCAACTTCTATTCCTTTTTCACTGACTACAAAACCTAATAATTTCTCCGACCTGACTCCAAAGGTGCACTTCGTCAGATTGAGCTTCAACTGAAACTTCCTCAATCTCAAGAATAATTTCCTCAAGGCTTCGATGTGTTCCTTTTCAGTTCGAGATTTGGCAATCATGTCGTCCACGTACACCTCAATTTCCTTGTGCATCATATCGTGGAATAAAGTCACCATAGCCCTTTGGTATGTTGCGCCCGCGTTATTTAGGCCGAATGGCATTACCTTGTAGCAAAAGGTGCCCCACAAGGTTATGAAAGTGGTCTTATCCATGTCTTCAGGATGCATCTTTATTTGATTGTACCCTGAGAAACCGTCCATGAAGGAAAACAATGAATAACCCGCTGTATTATCCACTAGGGTGTCGATGTGTGGTAAGGGAAAGTTGTCCTTTGGGCTAGTTTGTTCAAATCTCTGTAATCGACGCACATTCGTACCTTCCCATCCTTCTTAGGGACAGGCACAATGTTAGCTACCCATTCTGAATACTTGACCTCTTGCAGGAATCCAGCATCAAACTGTTTTTTAACTTCCTCTTTTATCTTCAGCATGACATCAGGCCTCATTCTTCGTAATTTTTGCTGGACCGGCTTGCAATCTTGTTTTATAGGGAGATGATGCACTACGACATTAGTATTCAGCCCCGGCATGTCTTGATATGACCATGCAAAGATATCTTTGAATTCACTTAGTAGCTCAACAAGATCTTGCCTTGCTTTTTTGGTAATGTGCGTTCCTATTTTCACCTCCTTTCCTTCTTCCAACGTTATGTTCTCCGTCGCCTCTTTCTCGTGGGGCAGAATTTGCTTCTCTTCTTGCTTCACCATTCTCAATAGACCTGGAGATACATCACAATCCCTGTCATCTTCGAAATCCTGAGGTTCCTCTGAACACAAGTCTTGCTCAAAGGAGAATTCAGGACTTGCAGTATCATTGCTCAAATCATTGATATCTAGGGACCTGCGGAGTATGAAAGAATGTGCAAAGAATGAATGAATTTAATAATGATTGTTTTCATGTTATGAGTGAATTGAAAAATTGGCATGAGATTAGAAGGTCCAAAGAATATTTATCGATAGAGAGAGCGTTTGTTTGTTTTGACAAAAGTGTTCTTTTATTGAAACAAAATATCCGAACATAAGCCTATTTCACAAACGAAATCTCATTACTCCTAGGCTTTAGAGCAACTAGGGTGTTCTGGAAAATTACTCTGTAAAGTTCCTAAAGGTTACAGGAAGTTCTTCAGCAGTCCAATTGTTTAAAGAGCTCCCCGGTTCGTAAGGACGGATGTCTTCCAAATTCTTTTGCTTAGTCTCTTCATCATGTATGGCGTTGATGTAATAGCTTCCTTCCTCGAGCAATCCCACCTCGGGGTGAATTATCCCTCCTGACACAAAAGTTTAGGATATGTGAGGGAACGTCATCGATTCCCACTCAACTTCTCTTCCGCTCAGACGCGCCTTCCTTCTTTCCTGATGCTTTTCTATCTCCTTCTTTCTCTGCCTGTCATCTGGCCTAAATCCGAGGCCAAAGCTATCTCTTTTCTCCCTTATCTCGGGGATTCGAGTTCCACCTTGGAGGTATTTGCCTAACCCTTTTTCAGGCAAAGCTCCTTTTCCTACTATCATTTGCAAGCTCATCTTTGTGGTTTTGGATATCTTGGGCACTGGTAACTCATTTCCTTCCGAAATGAAGGTTGCATTGTCAAATTCCAAGGAGCGGAAAGAACATTCAATTGACTCTTCATCTGCCTCCACATAGGGTGCGTTACTGGTAACTGCTGCTATGATGTCTTCTTCTACGTTTATGGTCACGAGTCGTTCGTCCGTCACCAACTTCAATTTTTGATGTAAAGATGAGGGTACCGCTCCTGCTGAGTGTATCCAGGGCCTCCCCAGCAGACAATTATAAGAGGGCTTGATGTCCATTACTAGAAAATCCACCTCATATGTGTTTGGCCCGATCATTAAAGGGATGTCAATTCTTCCCATCACCTTTCTCTCCGTGCCATCAAATGCTCTCACTATGTTATGGCATGCTTTCATGTGAGAACTATCTATTGGCAACCTGCTTAACGTAGACAATGACAGGACGTTCAAGGCTGACCCGTTGTCGATAAGCACGCTTGGGAGTGTATATCCTTTGCAACGAGTGGTGATGTGTAGAGCCTTCGTCGATCCCATGCCACCAAGTGGGATTTCATCATCATTGAAATAGATGAAATTGTCAGCACTTATGTTACTAACAAGACGATCCAATTTATTGACGGATATGTCCTTAGTAACATAGGTCTCATTAAGCACTCTCATCAATGCCTCACGATGTACCTCTGAACTTAGGAGCAATGCTAACACTGATATCCGGGCTGGTTGTTTGCGCAACTGCTCAACTACGCTATACTCGCTGTGTTTCAGGAATTTTAGGAATTCTTTAGCCTCTTCCTCCTTTACTGGTTCATTAATAAGTGTTTCAACCTCTTTCTTTTTCTCGGGGCCTAAGGTTTTTGCTTTCATGGGCGCAATCCTGATGCCTCCCGCGTCATAACGCTTCCCACTGCGTGTGTGAGAACCTTCGGCTTGGGTCTCCTTGGAAGCGTTAGCTATTTCCTCTTCTTTTGTCACCGTTATATTGCAGCCATAATTCCAGGGTATTCTTTTACTATCCGTATAAGGAAAAGAAACAGGCTTGCGAATAATGACTTTCGGTGTTATTGGTGTCTCAACCTCATTATTTTTTGGTAGCGAAATGATAATCCTTGGCCGGTTGGTCCCTTGACTCGTCGAAGTTCCTTCCAACATGCATACATGTCCCCCGTCTGAGCCACCTTCGTAAAATTCTAGCTCCTTGTTATCCATAAGGCTTTGCACCAAAGCCTTAAACTCGACACATTCCTGAATATCGTGGCCTTTTTCTTGATGGAACTCACAGTAGTCCCTCACTTTTCCATCTCTTCCTTCGGAGATCAACATTCCTCTTTTCATCATCTCTTTCCAAATTGCCTTTAACGGTGTCCTTACTTCAGCAATGTCTTTTTTGACCCTTCTCGTATCAGTTTTTCCGATTGCGTTCACCTCTTGATCGCCGTGGTTCGGCAGCGGGTTTTCCGTACTAGGGGTATCGTCAAATTTCACGATCCCTATTTTGATAAGTCTTTCCACGGCCTTTTTGAAGCTGACGCAATTTTCAATTGAATGCCCCTGTACTCCGGCATGGTATTCACACTTGGCATTAGCATCATACCACTTGGGATATGGGGGTTGCAAGGGTTTCAGGTGATAGGGAGCTATTGCGTGTGCATTATATAAGCGCTGATAAAGTTCCCTATACGTCACTGGAATAGGTGTGAACTGTATCTTCTCAGAGTTCTGTCTTGAACTAGATTCCTGCTTTTGAGAACCCTGTTGCCCACCTGTAGCCGTTCTCGGCTGGCTAACCGTAATTGCCCTCGAGCTGTAACTGCTCGCATTGTTCACTTCATTATCCTTCCTTCTTGGGGCTGGCCTTTTAGTGGTTTCTCCTTCTATCTTACCACCCCTTATGGCGCTTTCAATCATTTCCCCCGCCATAACTATGTCGGCAAAGCTCTTGGTGGTACTTCCAATCATGTGAGTAAGGAATGGGGCCTTCAGGGTATTTATGAATAGCATGGTAGTTTCCTTCTCTAATAGTGGTGGTTGAACTTGCATGGCGACCTCTCTCCATCTCTGTGCGTATTGTCGGAAGCTTTCATTGTGTTTCTTTTCCATATTCTGCAGAGTGATCCAATCGGGCGTTAAGTCAGCCACATGGCTATACTGTTGCATGAAGGCGTGTGCCAAGTCTCTCCAGGAATTGATCCTATTGCGGCTTAATTGATTGTACCATTTAGCCGCGGCCCCGACTAAACTGTCCTGGAAACAATGAATCAGAAGTTGATCATTATTTACGTATCCTGTCATTCGCCTACAGAACATAGTGAGGTGGGCTTCAGGACAGCTAGTCCCATTGTATTTTTCAAATTCTGACATTTTGAATTTATGGGGGAGAACTAAGTCTGGGACCAAACTAAATTCTTTGGCGTCCATCCCTTGTCGCCCATCAGCACCTTCTAAAGCTCTAAACTTTTCTTCCAACCACCTGCAGCGTTCCTCTAATTGTCTTGAGGATTCAATCTTTTCCCTCTCCTTCTCAGCCAAGTCCAAATCAGGGGTGAGTGAGTTGATGGGATTATCCAACGGGTTAGACCCCGAGCCGTCTTGTAAGTTCACAGGCATTCCTATATCAATTTGCCCCTGTTGAGGCCTAATGGTAACAGACGGCCTTCATAGGGGAGCCTCCGTCTGCGTTTGAGTACGGGGTGGGGTGAAACCTGGAGGATAATCATCATTATCTTCCGCGGCGGTAGCCATAGGGGCCTTTCCTTTATCCATTGCCCCTTTCAACAGCTGGGTCATTTCAGCCACCATACTTCTCTGGGCTTCCATCATCTGTTCACGCATATCCTGTTGTATTTTTGCCAGTTGTTCTTGCAATTGCTCCTGCATTTCCTTTTGGAGCTGTTCGAATCTCTGATCCATATTCTTGGTTTTAGCACGTGTACCGTAGGGATGTGGAGTTTCCAGATTCTTTTCTTCTGTAATAACTTTCACTAATCAGGGTCTTTTTGGTTTAAATGCATGTGATGTGATGCAATGCGAATGCATGAATGCAAAAGATATCGATCCCGATTCAGTTTCAATTTAGAAAACGTTGTTTAAGGAACAAAAATCCTTACACAAAACGGATTACAGACACTTTCATCGTTAGGTCCAGAGTTTCAACTTTTAAATAACAAGAACAAAAAGTTTTTACAATAAGCTGATTACAGATATGCCTTTGCCTTTAGGCCTAAAGTCTTAATTTTCCTAAGCAGCGCCGCCAATTCTTGACCTCGGTCTAATTCTTGCTCGTATCTGACACTTAACACATCGGCTTGCACTGCCAGGTCCTGCAGATGGTCAGCGACTTCTCGAATCTGGACGATGGCCTCCCCCATAAGGTAATCTCTATCTCTGACTTGATTTTGGAAATGCTGAAGCTCTCCCTTCCGGTATTCCTCTCGTGCTTCGAGCTGCTCAATCTGTAGTCCGCAGTCTTGTAAGGCTGCTTCTAGCCCCTCAATTTGATGTTTCATTTCCTCAATTTTGTCTTGACTAGCTTTCAACTCGGCCGCGGAGTTACGCCTTTGGTGAAGATGAAGAGCCCGTCCGAGTTCAGTTACTTTAGCTTTTAGCCCTTGATTCTCTTTCTGATTCTCGACTAAGTTCTTTTCTAGGGCTCGATTCTGTGTTCGCATTTCCTGGAACTTTTTCTCCCAATGGTCGGCCTTGACTTGTTCTTCCCGAACCTCTAATTGCCATTGTTCAGAAGTCTTTCCCAATCCGGCTCTCTTCCTTGATAGTTGCATTCTCTTATATCGTTCCTTCAGGTCATCTCGATCTTCTTCTATTTTCCTTTTTTCTTTCTTTACCTTCTCAACCTCAGTCTTCTGGGCACCAACATCTAAGCTCAGATACATCTTCTCTTCTTCTAACTTCTCTATCCGTTTCGCGAGCTCTAGATTCTTCCTCTCAAACTCTGACTTCACGAGTTCTAATTCTGAAGGAATCACCCGTAAGCTTTCCTCTATTGATCGAGCAGTTTCCAGACTCGGCCTTGGGATGTTGTCATTGATCCTTTTGTTAAACCATTCTTTGTACTCAAGGGTCGTCGTCGGGCCATCGATCAAAACCTTCATAGAGCAAATATTTTTCTAGGCGTCAGAAATCTCTCGTATCTTCTTTTATAATGATCACCTTTGTATGAGAAGTCACTTTGGGCCAATCCTCGTGTTGCCGGTATAAACTGTTTTGCTTTGTACTGCCTCAGAACGAGCAATGGCGCATACCCGATAACTTCCCAAATTCCAGGAAGAGGAACCCAATCGAAAGTCCCGCAACGATAAAGGATTTCTTTGGGAGCCATCCAAAGAGCTTTCCATACAATATCTTCTTCCCGGAGATTCCGAAGTATCTCTATCTATCTTTCTTTTGTGATGTCGTCCCTTCTAGGCAATGTTGCTGCTTCTTTTAAGGGAGAATAATCTTGAAAGAATACACGGCATGGACCCCTATCGTCCCTCCAAAAGTGACTGTGGAACCAAACCAACAACAACTACGCGCAACCGATGAATCTGCCTTCACCTGCTTTCCGGCATGCACTCAAAGATCGGAATGTTTCTGCTAGGATTGCGGGCACTGGTGTGACTTGCTTGCCGAGTCGATCGAACAAATCTGTGACTGCTTCGTCTACTTGCCCTATAGCCTTCGGGAAAATCACCAACCCATAAATACATAAGGCCAAGACATCCACCTTTCTCTTCGCGTCGGGATGCGTCAATATCAGATCCCTTAGGCTTGCCCACGGAATACATTTGCTATCGCCTTTTTGTTGGATTCGAGCTGCAGCCCACTGCTCACTCATTCCCGTGATAATCATTAACTTTTTCACGAAAGTGGGGAGATTGACAGCCCTAACATAAGCTTTGTTGTCTTGAATTCTTGGACAGCAGAGCAGGACGGTATATTCTTCCAAAGTGGGTGCTAAGTCTACCTCACCGAATGTAAAACAGCTATAGGCAGGGTTTCAAAATTGTACCATAGCCCGAAACAGATGCTTATCCACCTTAATGTCTAGCAGATAGGGAAGATCTCCGTAATTTTGATAGAACAGCTGTTTAGCTTCATCATCCCATTGGGTCCAAATATCCCTCAATTCCTGAAGCTCGTTCTGTGCTAAACTGATACGAGTAAAGTCCCACAGCTCCGACGTATACCCCTCGGCGACACTATCTCCTTTTTCTAACTGGGCTTTCTCTGACCATGCACGTATGTTGGCGTTGTCTTCCACTTTGTCAAGATATTCATTCCCCATTACAAAACTTTCTAACTTAGAAATAGAACCGTGAATTGATACCTTTAAATGTTGGATGACATGCAATGATAACAAAACAAAAAAGGGTCAGTGTCATATATAACAGATACAATTCAAAGACAATAAACAAGCACCTACATGGGTAGTCACTAAAGGTTACCTCCGTACTACCTAGGGTAGGCACTTAAGGCTCACTATATGCGTTTTGGTTCTAGAGAGAAGGGTACCCGAACCAGCAGATTCCTCGATCCTCACCCATTATAGGCTCATATGGACCAAGTTCAGTTCAGGGGGACACATTTCCCTATGGCCATGCGGAGATGAAAATCTCACGAAACCATAAGTACGGATGTATCCCGGAAGCGATTCGCCAGCCCATGCGGAGGTGAAAACCTCACGAAAGCGTAGCTCCTCACTCCCACTTAAGGGTGTGACCACAACGGTCATGCAAATGCAATGTGTGCGAGGAAAATAACAGACATACGCAACAATTACATGTAAAAATATCATATTTTGGAAAATTTCCAACTCAGACATTAAGACAGAAAACAATCAATTTTTGGCTTGACTCTCTTGGTCCCCAGTGGAGTCGCCAAGCTATCGAAACCATTTTTTTGAGAAAAAACGGAAGTCGACTTAAAAAATGAAGATGGGAGTCGCCACCAACCTTTTTAGGTGTGATTGGGTCACCTTACAAAACGCTTTGGTCTACGAAGAATTAGAGAAAATGGATTCGGGAGTCGGTTACGCGCGGGGAAGGATTAGCACCCCCGCGACGCCCAAAATTGGTACCAAATTGAGCAATTTTCTGTCTTAAGTCGAAATTTGGAAAGATTTAGAAATAGGATTCTTTTTTGAAATAGGGATAACTTGAGTTTGAAAAATCAAGGTTCCTTTGTTTTGGTAGAATACGAACATCACATCCAGCACGATTGGACACGAGGTTCTTAAATTCTTCGAAACTAAAGTTATCTCGCGAGTCGTGAAATTTGCTTAAAAGGGCATTTTAGGTATTTAGATGAACGAGAAATCGCAACCCAGCACGTTAGGGCACTATTTCCTGTACCTCTAAACACAAAAATATTGCCTCGTTTTTTGGAACATTTTGAATAAAATTGGGATGATTTGGGTTGAAAAATCGAGATTTCTCCGCTTCGGAAGAATACGAACATTACATCCAGCACGATTGGACACGAAGTTCTTAAATTCCTCGAAGCTAAAGTTATCTCGCGAGTTGCAAAATTTGTTTAGGAGGGTATTTTGGGCATTTAGATGAACGAGAAATCGCAACCCAGCACGTTAGGGCACTATTTCCCGGATCTCTAAACGCAAAAATATTGCCTCGTCTTTTGAAACAATTTGATTATGTGATGTATATGATATAATGGTAGGATAATACTAAAAATATATACATAGTATACATGCATTTTAGGAATTAAAATATTGCTAAAAGTAGATAAAATATACACGAACGATAATAATAATAGTACTAATAATAATAATAATAATGGTAATAATAATAATATAGAAATAATAATATTAGTAATAATATTACTTAAACCGATAAGTAAAAAATATAATAGTAATGGAAACAAATATAGCAACAATATATATACATGTGATATATGTATAATATAAAATAATAATAGCGAAAGTATGTATATATAGGGAAAACAAATATAGTAGTAATGTATACGTATGATATATACATGATATAAAAGAGAAATAATAGTGAACAGTATATAAACATTATAAAAATATGATATACATATATTAGAGTATAACTAATAATAATAAATAAAAATACATATATAAAAAAAATATTAATATATAAAATACTAATTATAGAAATAGGTAATAATAGTAGTGAAATAGTACCATCGTAGTATTAAAAAATAATAATGTTAGGTATAATATGGTTTAATAATATATAACAGTAATAATATTAAGAATAATAAAGATAATAATAATAATATTAAAACCGAAGAAAAGGAAAAAGATAATAACAGGGGACCAAATCGAGCTAAGATCAAAACTTTCGGGCAGATTTAAAATTAGAAAACGAAAGTAGGGGACTTATTCGAATACGGGATAAATAGACAGGGGTCAAAAGAACAAATACCCCTATTTCCAAAACGCGGCGCAGCGTTAGGGGGGAAATTGCAAACGTGATAAATCTCTGGGGATAAATTAAAAAAATAAAAATACTTGATTGTAAAACCTCGAAAAAGCGGAAGGGCTGGAAGCGCAATTAGCCCTTCCGCCTTCAAAAACACGCGGATCCTAGTCGGAGCGGGTCGGGTCGATCCGACCCAGGGCAAAACGGCGTCGTTTTATGCCCTGGGTGCCTAAATCAAAACGCTGCCGTTTTGATAGGCTATAAAAAGGGCCAAACTTTAGAAAAAAAATTCATTTATGCTCGGGTAGGGAGAAAAAAGCGTGAGAGAGGAGAGGGGAGAGCGCTGAGGCGATTTCCGGTGGTCGGTCCGACCATCGTCCGGCCACCGGTCGGTCACCGGCGACGGCTCCGGCTGGTAAAAAAATGCTATTTTTCTTCCCCTTTTTTATTAGTTTCCTTTTTTATGGTTATTAAACATGAATATAGTTTTAGATAGATTGTATGAGTAGAAAATGCGAGAAATAGAAAAGAAATCCGAAATTACCTTCGGTGTTAGATTTTTGTGTTTTCGTGATTTTGATATTTCGGGGGTGTTCCCTTCGTTGCACTATTTCTGGAATTGCTAGTTGTTTCTGAAGTTTAGTATTTGTATTGATTTTTTTTGGAAAAATGCCGAATCCCCTACAACATATTTTCATTCGGCTTATATAGCCAAAATTTTACAAGTTGTTTTACTTTTCTCCCCTTTTTTTCTATTATTCTTTGCTGTCCATTCCATTTAAATGTTTGCAGAGTTGGTGGCCACTTGAAGTCGGCAGAGACGTGACTTGGGCGGTGGGTACAGTGGCGGTCAGAGCAAGTTGCAAAGGAGTTAGGGTTTCGAGATTAGGCTAGCTTAGGTGGGCTTCGGTTGGGGTTATTGGGTCGTGTCTTGGGCTTGTAACCAGGTCTGGGTATTGGGCTTAGTTTTAGGTGTTGCTGTTGGGTTTGGTAAATGGGTTATGGGTTAATGATGTATTTGGACATTGAGTTTAATCAATTTTGGTTTTATTTGGGTCTTTATTGGACCCCGGGCAAAATTGCCCTATTACACACACTATTACAAGTTATAAAATGACATGTATTTCTAGACTCCACACATGTTACGTTCAGTCCAAGAATCGACCAAATCGTAGCTCTAAACCACTAAATGTAACACCACAACTCATCTTCGTCTTCGAATTAGGGTTATGGAGCATCACTATACAATATAGAACCTTTAACATCAAATCAACATGCAATTTATATATTAACATTTGATAACATAACTTAAATATAGCATAAATACTTTTATGAGCCTTAAAACGAGCCTAAGGGGCTCTAAAAGAGTTTACTAACAATTAAGGACTTATTCGAAGCAAATTAGAAATTTCAGGCCAAACTTGAAAATTTGTCATGTCCTAGCCCATGTGTCACATTGTGTAACTCATTAACTTGGGTTACATAGCTGTGTCGTAGGCCGTGTGCTAGACCATGTGAAACCTATACTTGAAAATAAGATGACACATGACCATGTGAGGAGACCGTGTGTGACACACGACCGTGTGACAACTCGTGTCTCAGGCCATGTGCTCCAAATTTAGTCCCTAAAATAAGACAACTCAAGGCCTATGCATGTACGCCAAGCCATACCTTCCTACCACACATTAACATAGCCAAAACACACCTTAAACACACTCAAACATACCATTTCAATTATCCTATATGTTCTAACCAATGTGTCATTCAAAGACAACTCAATTCATTCAACAAAACCATTCATGAATAAGGCTTCGATATCACATTTTAACTATATAACATAGATACATCATGAACACTTCCTTTTTAAATCAATATACCACCACAACTTACCAAATTAGCTAGGTATAACCAAATGACCACATTCAAAAGTGCCTAAACAAAACCAGCCAAACCAAACTACATATATACAAATGGTACCAACAAATTCAAACATACCAAATGGCCTCATTGACATCAAGCCCTATACATTTATACCATATACATTTACAAGCCAAAGCACGAAAGGCATTAAACATATTCAAATTTTGCACAACTCAAAGCATTATCAAATTGTCATAGTAACAAACAAGTCATATACCTGCCAAAACACATATATCAGTTAACCATATCTTTCCTAATTTCAAAGACCATGCACAGCCATTGACAAAAGATATTAGGGCATACAAGAGTTTAGCACAACTCAAAGCATACCAATTTAACATACAACGCTATACATACCATACCATTTATAACCATTTCAATATATATTAAAGTTACCAAAATGGATTGATGGTTAGTGTGGTCATGCTCCGACGTTGATTCCAACCGTTTAAGCTTTCTGATGATCTACAAAACAGAGAAAGCACATATGTAAGCAACTAGTGCTTAGTAAGCTCGTATTAGAAACTTAAATTTACTATATATATTAAATAAAACAATCGAAGATAGTTTCATTTCATTATAGGCCAAACATCCTTTTCTATACACAAAAATTCTACTACTTTGACTTTTTCACCATTTGTATCCGTTGAAGTTGTTTCTTGATCTAAATAAATATTTTTATTCAATTAATCCCATTCCAACATTAAAATAATTAATTCAAACCTAAAACCCTTATACACGTGGATTTACTAAATTACCCTAATGTTTTAACATTTATGCAATTTAGTCCTAAATCCCAAAAATTCATGAATTATCCCTATTTAATCTAGCCATCCAAATCTCATATAATTTATAATCAACCCATATCTATTATCATTTCCCAATATTTACCTAAAATTTTACTAATTTCACAAATATGAATTATCCATTTAAAATAATTAATAGTTGATTGAGAGTCTGAAGGATAATTAGACCACTAATTTAACTTATTTAAAATAATTAATTGTAACACCCTAATCCCAAATACGGAGTATCCGAAGACTCAGGCACTACATCAGGTCACCGAAGCAACCTAATAAAATTTTCAAATAATTTAAAACATTGAAATACATTTTATATAAAGAGAAAATACCATACGTAGTTATATTGAAAATAGTAATAAAAGTAGTTATATAAAATATGTTAAGCTCCTATGTCATCATATATCAAAATAGTCAAAATAACCAAAACGATAAATGAGTTATAAGCCTATAAAATAGAAGGCCCTAGGAATACAATACCCACTAACAGATAATGCACTGTACTTTGCATACGTGATGCTAGAAGTCCCTCGTCGATGATGTTCCTCGGACACGAACAAAAGTCTACTAATATGAAAATGAAGACAAATCGAAGGCTGCGCTTTACAGGCTCAGTGGTACACAACTAATCTACAATACTTCAAGCAATTCATAAATATAAGCATTCAAATCAAATGTTTACATAGAAACACGACATGTGTATCGAATAATCAAATCATGAGTCATTCAATCTACATAACCAAATAACTTGCATATCAAACTTGCCAAACTTGTTAGATTGCACATGTGCTCAAATAATCGAGTATTTGGATAGTCCCGCGCCACTCATGGACGCTGGTCAAATAATCACGGGTGTCCGTAGGGTTATCCCGAGCTCCACTCATGGCTGGTAGTTAGGTTAGAGCCCGAAGGCTGAGCGCAAACAAAGCATCAAACATATAATCACAAATATACAATTATGATATTCGAGTTTCATACTCGTTTCAACTTGCTTATCATTCCGGCTAAACTATTAACTAATAAAATATGACAGTTGGCTGCCTTGAAATTCTGACATTTTCTAATTCAAAAATTAATAACTCTTAATATATAATTCTAAATTGAGCACCATTTGATTTAAACGAAACTAGACTTTCATACGGTTATAAAGATATAAGGCTCATTTCCTATTTTATCTTGTAAAATTTTTTGTGATTTCTTTTCAAAGTCACTGATAAATTTGTTTTATAAGAATTCTGCTGCCAGATTGTTATGACCTTTCAAAACTAAAAAATTCATATATATTTTAAAATAAAAATCAAAATTGATCTCTGTTTGTTCTAAACGAAACTAGACTGACTCACGATTACAACGATGTACAGATCACTTTCTAATTATTTTTACAGAATTTGTGGAGAATTATCAAACTTACTACTCATGTAATAATTTGTTTCTGGCAGATTTCACAACTAAGTTTTTAGCTTCATTTTAATCATCCAAACATGATTTCCACCCAGAGACATACAACATGCATACATTATCACACAAGTATCATATTTATGACTTATCAAGAAGCATAAGAGAGTTAGAGGGTACCATCTTGATGGAAAAACACCAACAAAGCTTATTGCCTAGTGTACAAAGCCCAATTTGCCCGGCCCATTTTCATTTAAACCCCATGCCTATACAATCCAAAAGCCCCAATCAGCCTAAGACCCAAACAAACCCAATTATTAACCTAGCCCAATAAACCCAATACCAACAGCCCAATCAGAAACAAAGAAGAAAAAATAAAATTTCAAACCCTAGCCCCTAAATCTAACCCTAAGTCGGAGCCGACCTAGCCTTCAGACCAACCAACTTGCCCCTGCAACCAGCGGCCACCGCCTCCATCATGTCACTGCCTCAAGTTGCACCTGCAAACATTAAAGAGAAATGACAGAAAGTAGTAAAAAAATCATGTAAAAATGGCTATAAAAAGCCATCAAAAAATCAGATGTAAGAGAGGATTTTTTGGAATGAAATGAACAACAAATATTTTCAAAAATAATAGCAGAGAATCAACATCAAAGAAAAAAAACCGATCTAAGTTTAGAGGTGATTTTTTTCGAATTCTTTGCTTTTCCTTTTTTTCGCTCTACATATATATATACATAGATATATATTTATAATAAAAAGAGAAAAAAAATACCTCTTCGGATTTCTGGCCACCGTGTACGGTGGCTGACGACGGTGGCTGGCGGGGAGCTCACGGTGGCGCACTATCTACCGACGAAAGGGGAGTGAAAGAGTTGAGAGAGATTTTCTGATTTTTTTTTTAGAGAAGGAAGCAAGAATGATTTTCTTTTTCATTAAATTTTGATATTTATAGCACCCATAAAACGACGTCGTTTTAGGGTTAGGCTTAAAACATCAAAACGACGTCGTTTTGACACGAAGCGGGCTAACCCAACCCAATAGGCTAGGATCCATACGTTTTGGGTAAAAATGGGTTATTTGCGCGTGCGGTCCTTCCTCCTTTTTATTACTTTGAAATCAAGTCTTTTGATTTTCCAATTTGGCCTCAAATTTGCATTTGGATTTCAATTTTGGACCTCCCTTGCACTGTGTGTTTTGGATGGGAGGGAATATTGCGCTTTTAGTCCCCCGCGTTGTGCGCGCTTCCGAATAGGCCCGCCGTTTTCTTTTTATTTTCAAATTCGCCTCATGTTTTAGATTTTAGTTCAATTTAACCCCTTTTTAATTATTTTGTTATTTTATTATTATTATTATATCTATTATTAATATTGTTATTATTATTAGTATTAGTATTAGTTTCAACAAATACTTATATATATGTGTGTGCGTATATTTATGTAGTATTATTAATAGTTATTTCTAATATTATTTTCAATATTACGTTAATTTCCATATTTATTATTATGTTATTTTGTTATTATCACAACTACTATATTTATACATATTATGTTTAGTATTATTTTAGTATTTCATTTCTTTTTATATTTATTATCTTAATATCGCATTAACTATTATACTATTTGTTATTATAATATTATTATTTGCATATATATAATATTATTCTCTATTTTACTATTTTCTTCTCATAATTATTAACAAATTTTCAAGAATATTATTATTATTATTTTATTTTTTATATTATCATTCCCATTATATTATTAGCATATTATTTTTATTATTTTATTTTATTGTAATTATTATTATAACTATTATTATTCTAATATTATATTTTAATATTTTCATTAATCGTATCATTCTATCATTGTTTGCATTATTTATTTATTTATGTATGTATATATTGTTTACTTATGTTTTTATTATTTTTCGTTATTTCTAATATGTAATTAATTCGCATGCTTGCTAACTCCTTTATGTTTTTTTTTATTTCTTGTTATTACGTTTATTTTATTTGCATATATTATTTGATGTAAATTACTTTCGCATTTTATTACAAATTCATTTTATTAACTTTTACTCGGCTCTCGCCAAGACAATGTTTGGTATTTAGAAATTCGAGAAACTGTGCCCTAACGTATTGGGTCTCGATTTTTTTCGCTTAATCTAAATAAGCGAATATCATTTTTTAAAAAAATAAGTGCACAAAATTTTAAATAAAAAAACTTATTCTCGAGAATTTGAGATGTCATGTCCTAATGTATTGGATGTGACGTTTTGACATCTCGAAATAAGATTTTCAAAATCAAGGCAATGTTCGGTAGTTAGAAATTTGAAAGATCGTGCCCTAACGTATTGGGTTTCGATTTCTCTCATTTACTCTAAATATTCAAATATCCTTTCAAAATTAAATACACAAGTTTTTGAATAAGATGGCAAGTCTAGCTTTAAGGGCTGAAAGTGTTATGTCCTAACGTATTGGATGTGACATTTTATCCCAGGATAAGACGACCTTTGCCGTATGTTTTAATTTACCCGAATGTTTTGTCTTTTTATTAAATTAACGTCGCTACAAAGAGGGATCGTATTTTAAATTCTTTCAAATTTTGGATTTTCGACATTAAGACACTGACTAATCAACTAGGTACCAATTTTGGGCGTATCGAGGGTGCTAATCTTCCTCCTGCGTAATCAACTCCCGAACCCGCTTTCTGATTTTCGCAGACCAAAACTGTTGTTTTAATAAATCAAACTATTTATTAAAAATAACCCCATTTTGAGGTGACCTGATCACACCTCATTAAAAAAAAATCGGTGGCGACTCCCATTTATTTTCATTTTCAAAATCCAAAGTCAATTCCCCCTTATATAAAAACATAAAAATGGTTTCGATAGCTTGGCGACTCCGCTAGGGACTTAAAAGAGGGTTAACCCAAGAGTTGATTACTTTTTATCTTTTTGTCGAAAATTAAAATTTGGTTTTAATATACGATCTTTCCTTTGTAATTCATTTGTTTTGTATTACGATTTTCCTCGTTTTGTTCCTTGATTTCTTTAGTTGCTTTTGTATATACTTTTGCATTGCATTGCATGACCGTTGTGGTCACACCTTTTAAGTGAGAGTGAGAAGCTAGGCCTTCGTGAGGTTTTCACCTCCGTATGGGCTAGTGGATGCTTCCGGGATATATCCATACCTATGTCTTCGTGAGATTTTCATCTCCGCATGGCCATACGAAAATGCATCCCCCTGAACTGAACTCGATCTATATGAGCCTATCATGGGTGAAGATCGAGGAATCTGTTGGTTCAGGTACCATTGCTTAAGAACCAAACCGTATATAGTGAACCTTAAGAGCCCACCCTTAGATAGAGCCATGCCAAACCCTAGTGGTCACCAGGATAGGTGCTCTATTTTGTTGATTATTTCTCTTGTGCTAACGTGTTTTGTTTTGCTTATGACTGCATTGCATTCCATCATCATAGAAAGAATGTGTTGGTTCATATTCGGTTACAAAATAGATTAGCTTGTCATGGGAAAATGAGTTTCTTGATAAAGTGGATTATAATATGGTCGTCTGAATATGGTCTAAGTAAACACAACGAGAGAAGACTGATAGTCCGTAGAGGAAAATAAGACTTTGTTTCATCGCTCGAGGATTCAAGCCAACAAGGATTATTCGAGAATCGTCACGTCTCAATTTTCTTAAAAGAGCTAATGAGCATCGTAAGGATAAGTGTGCAATGAGTCATAGCCCGGGTAAAGCAAAAAGGAGTTAGTAAAGACATCTTCGAGAAAATTCACATCCAGACATGTAGGAAAAGATCGGTGTCTTCACTTGAAATATGAGGGCAAGGCCGCATATGTAATTCATTTTATGTAAAGAAATTTGTTTTCTAGAAAAGTTGTTCTAATAGAATTGAATTCAGAATCAACGCCTCTCTTTCTTTTGCATTCATGCATTTGCATTGAATTGCATCGGTTGCATTAGACTTTCACAAAAGTGCCCTAATTAGGTAAAATTATTTCAGTTAACTTAGAAAACATGAAACAAAGGTTGGAGAGAATAGAGCAAATGCAAATACAGATGCAAGAGAAATTGACCAAAATTCAACAGGAAATACAGGATCAAATAGAATTCCAAAGGAATATGATGGGCCAGTTAAGTTAATTACTAGCTGGAGGGCTTAAAAAAAAGGAAAAAGCCAGTGATCAACAGTGAGGATGTTAATGAAGACCTTATCTATTCCCCAGGTTTTACTCCAATAAGCCTCCCGACCCAAGCAGACGTGTATTCGCTAGGGATACCCATTAGTCCTCAACAACATCAGGCCGGCATATCAGTACCAACGAACTGCTCGATAGGCTCAGGTTCCAATTCGAGGGGCAATCTCACCCATCCCATTGTCATTAATCTAGATGGTTTAGCAGAAACAAAGAAGGCAAGGGAGGAGTCCTCGAAACAATGTGAATGTCGTTACAAACGGAAAAGACAAGAATGGAACTCCCAAATTAATACTTTAAGAGCCCCGAAGAAGAAGGAAACTAAGGCAAATAAGGGCTATTCAAATTCGATTACTGTTAGTCAGCCAAGAGTAGTGCCTACTGGTCATCAAGGTTCGTCAAGGCAGGAATCGGGCACAAAGCAAAAACATGAGAAACTCCAATTGACGCCTATTCTAATGACGTATAAGGAGTTATACCAAAATTTATTTGATGCACACGTTGTTGCTCCTCATTATCTAAAGCCCATGCAACCCCCATAACCTAAGTGGTATGCGGGGATTGTAGGGCACTCAATAGAGAATTGCACTGCTTTCAAAAAAGTAGTTGAAAAACTCATCCAAATAGGCATTGTGAAATTTGATGATGCTCCTAGTGTAGAACATCCGTTACCTAACCATGGGGTAAATATGATAGGAGAGAACTAGGGAATGACAGCTTCCAAGCATCTGCCCCTTCATATTTTGGAGTGTTTTGAACAGTGGGACTGTGGAAGAGGTCCTTGTATTTTTAGAGCTAATTTAGAGTAATATTCAAAACACGCTTGTTACCTTAAGCCTAGAGGCAATAAGAATCCTTTTGTGAAATAGGCTTATGTCTAAAATCTTTATTCAATGAAATGCATCTTTTTGTTTTTGAGCAAATATTCTCTCATTCTTTCCATTTCATACCACACAAGTAAATAGATTATTTTGTTCTTTGTGCATTCTTTTGTCCCTATGACAGGTCTCTAGATATCAATGATATGAGCGATGTTGCTACTGACCCAGAGTCTCATTTTAAGCGAGATATGTGTCTAAAGGGATCTCAGGATTTTGAAAATGACAGAGATTGTAACCTATCTTCTGATTTGTTAAGGATGGTAGAACAAGATGAAAAACAGATCCTATCTTACAAAGGATCACTAGACATTGCGAGCATAGGAAAGAAGTGAAGAACGGGGCCTATCTCACTACAGAAACAAAGTGAGACGCCATTGAGTTATTCCAAGAATTCAAAGACGTTCTCATAAGATCAAATCAAGATATGCCTGCGCTACTAAGACCGGTGGATGCTATTAAGGCTAAAAGAGGTCCCTATGGGCATCAGATGGATACATGCTAATAGTTCTATGATAGCCAGACTAATCATGAGGTTTGAGTACTACTAGTCCACCATGGAAGGGGATTACATCAGGTATGCCGTAAATATCGGATTGAGAAAGACAAGACTTATGCGTCTCCTTTATTTTTGCACAGATCTCTTATATGTAAGGCATGGATATTATGGGGCCAGTATCGTCAAAAGCTTTTAGTTGACATCAATTCATCTTTGTGGTCGTTGATTACTTCACTAAGAGGGTGAAAGTAGCTTCATATGCCAATGTTACAAGGTCGACAGTTACCAAATTCAAATTCAAACAAAATCGTGGAAAATAATCGAAACTTGTAAAAATTGGCATAAAGAGGTTACCATTTACCTTCTATTGACCGGGACCTTTACCGAGGCAACATCTTACCTATTGGTTTATGGAACACAAGCAGATTTACCAAGTGAACCCAATCAAAGAAAAATGTTAAAAGCTATCTGTTACAGTCAGATGATGTAGGCTTGCGATAAAGAGGATCATCCTAGAGAGAGTTCCACGAGGAGGACTTGATGATTGAAAAAGATCCTTCTTATTTCAAAAGAAAATAGATGCCAAAGTGGGAAGGACCTTATGTAGTAAAGAAGGCCAGCTCTGGAGAAGCGTTAACCGAGATGGATGGCAAGATACGACCTAATCCAGTGAACTCAGATTCAGTCAAGAGTTCTTTTTAAAAAAAAAGGGGGATAAACGGAGAGGCCAAGGCAAAAACCCGCAAAGGGCGCCTTGAGACCAAAGAGGTTGTGAATTGAAAACCCGTAAAGGGCAGTTCAAATTGCTTGAATTAACAATGAAGAGGTATGCTACATCTTGGGGCATCAAAAGAGTACTCTAGATCCCCTAAATACATGTTGAGCTCAAAATGGTCATCAAGAAGTTTGTACAGAGAAGCTCAGGCTGCGATATCTGGGGCACCTAGTTTTCATCTCACCCATATTGAATTTGCTATCCCTAATTACTTTATTCTTTTTAAGATATGCTCCCAATCAATTTCATTTGCTATCTTCGATTAGCTCAATTGTTTCGAGCTATGCTCTTAATCAATTCCCTTCTTGTTCGTTGTTATGATCTTTTCAAGCATTTTGCATTGAACTAACGATTAATAGACTAATAATACTTTCATAAAAAGAGTTTCGCATATTACTCTGAAAGCTTCTAAATAGTACTGGAACCTGAAATAGGACTATTGTTTGGAACTTACCAAGCTTAAGGGTTGGAAATGTTTGAGGAAAATGAGCCTAAATTGTGACTATCTCTTTAGATCTTCTGTCAAAGAGATCAGTTGAACAAGAAGACAAGATATTACGTCGGTGATATAATCTCGATGAACAACGAGTAATGATTAAAAGAGGATTATGCTTGAAAAAATGACGTTCTACATTCATGCATACATACCTGGTCATGACACCCATAGAATGGTGTAGCAGATTAATTAATTGAAGAAGCCACAAATCCTATACCCCTGAGTTGCAGTATGATGGATTAAGGTGACACAGATCCTATACCCTGAGGTGCAATGGAAGGGTTTGAAGATGGCACAAGCTTTAGGTCCTAGAGGTACCATGAAATAAACCTTGGAGTCATAGTGGGGCAAAACCAGTTGAGTAAAATGTGACTATTTCTTCGAGCTTTGTCAAAGATACCAACTAAACAAGAAGGCATAATAACACATCAGTGAGATAACCTTGATGAACAATGAGCAATGACAGCCTAAGAAAAGGATCATTCTCATTCATATGCGTCTAGTTAGGAGCATTGAATTCATTTTGATCATGACTTCCTAACCACTTAGCGTAAATTAACCCATAAAATGCATTTCACGAGTCATGTTACCCAAGATGGTGTGACAAATCGATGAAGTTACATTCACGAGCATCATTCATATTCATCTAATAAGAGCATTCGAATCATTCTGATCATGACATCCTAATCATTTGGCATAAGCACATGCCCACAGATCTTATCTCTCTGAAGTTACAGATGACCAGATCACAACAAACCTTATCTCTCTGAAGTTACAGTGGAGCAGGTTGAAGTTACAAGTCTTATCTCCCTGAAGTTGTAGCAGAGCAGACTGAAGATATCAGATCTCATCTCTCTGAAGTTGAAGAATAGTAGATCACAACAAACCTTATCTCTTTGAAGTTGCAGTGGAGCAGGTTGAAGTTACAAGTTTTATCTCCCTGAAGTTGTAGCAGAGCAGACTGAAAATATTAGATCTTATATTCCTGAAGTTGCAGTGAAGCAGATCAAAGCCGTAAACCTTATCTCTCTGAAGTTGTAGTGGAGCAGGTTGAAGTTACAAGTCTTATCTCCCTGAAGTTGTAGCGGAACAGACTGAAGATATTAGATCTTATCTCTCTGAAGTTGCAGAAGAGTAGATCACGATGAACCTTATCTCTTAAAGTTGCAGTGGAGTAGGTTGAAGTTACAAGTTTTGTCTTTTTGAAGTTAATGTGAAGTGGATCAAAGCGACAAGATGCGATGGACTGGAACGAGACTACTTGAAGATGAAAAGCACCAAACAATTCAAGACTTGGCGAGACAGGGTAAAATTGGTCTTTCTTAAAAGTCTTTGCTCTATTCTCGTTACACGACAACGGCCCTGTTCCCATTACACGACAATGAGCAAAGAGGGGCAGCTGTACAAAGCCCAATTTGCCCGGCCCATTTTCATTTAAACCCCATGCCTATACAATCCAAAAACCCTAATCAGCCTAAGACCCAAACAAACCCAATTACTAACCTAGCCCAACAAACCCAATACCAATAGCCCAATCAGAAACAAAGAAGAAAAAACAAAATTTCAAACCCTAGCCCCTAAATCTAACCCTAAGTCGGTGCCGCCCTAGCCTTCAGACCAGCCAACTTGTGCCTGCAACCAGCGGCCACCGCCTCCATCATGTCCCCTCCTCAAGTTGTACTTACAAACATTAAAGAGAAATGACAGAAAGTAGTAAAAAAATCGTGTAGAAATGGCTATAAAAAGCCATCAAAAAATCAAATGTAAGAGAGGATTTTTTGGAATGAAATGAACAACAAATATTTTCAAAAATAATAGCAGAGAATCAACATCAAAGAAAAAAAAAACCGGTCTAAGTTTAAAGGTGATTTTTTTCGAATTCTTTTCTTTTCCTTTTTTTCGCTCTACATATATATACATAGATATATATTTATAATAAAAAGACAAAAAAAATACTTCTTCGGATTTTCGGCCACCGATCGTGGCCGGCAACGGTGGCCGGTGGCGGAGCTCATGGTGGCGCACTATCGGCCGACGAAAGGGGAGGGGAAGAGTTGAGAGAGATTTTTTGATTTTTTTTAGAGAATGAGCAAGAATGATTTTCTTTTTCATTAAATTTTGATATTTATAGCACCCATAAAACGACGTCGTTTTAGGGTCGGGCTTAAAACATCAAAACAACGTCGCTTTGACACGAAGCGGGCTGACCCGACCCAATAGGCTAGGATCGCGCGTTTTGGGTAAAAATGGGTTATTTGCGCGTGCGGTCCTTCCTCCTTTTTATTACTTTGTAATCAAGTCTTTTGATTTTCCAATTTGGCCCCGAATTTTCATTTAGATTTCAATTTTGGTCCTCCATTGCACTGTGTGTTTTGGATGGGAGGGAATATTGCGCTTTTAGTCCCCCGCGTTGTGCGCGCTTCCGAATAGGCCCGCCGTTCTTCTTTTTATTTTCAAATTCGCCTCATGTTTTAGATTTTAGTTCAATTTAGCCCCTTTTTAATTATTTTGTTATTTTATTTTTATTATATCTATTATTAATAATGTTATTATTATTAGTATTAGTATTAGTTTCAACAAATACTTTTATATATATATATATATATATATATATATATGTGTGTGTGTATATTTATGTAGTATTATTAATAGTTATTTCTAATATTATTTTCAATATTACGTTAATTTCCATATTTATTATTATGTTATTTTGTTATTATCACAACTATTATATTTATACATATTATGTTTAGTATTATTTTAGTATTTCATTTCTTTTTATATTTATTATCTTAATATCGCATTAACTATTATACTATTTGTTATTATTATATTATTATTTGCATATATATATTATTATTCTCTATTTTACTATTTTCTTCTCATAATTGTTAACATATTTTCAAGAATATTATTATTATTTTATTTTTTATATTATCATTCCCATTATATTATTAGCATATTATTTTTATTATTTTCTTTTATTGTAGTTATTATTATAACTATTATTATTCTAATATTATATTTTAATATTTTCATTAATCGTATCATTGTATCATTGTTTGCATTATTTATTTATTTATGTATATATTGTTTACTTATGTTTTTATTATTTTTCGTTATTTCTAATATGTAATTAATTCGCATGCTTGCTAACTCCTTTATTTTTTTTATTCCTTGTTATTACGTTTATTTTATTTGCATATATTATTTGATGTAAATTACTTTCGCATTTTATTACAAATTCATTTTATTAACTTTTACTCGACTCTCGCGAAGACAATATTCGGTATTTAGAAATTTGATAAACCGTGCCCTAACATATTGGGTCTCGATTTTTCTCGCTTAATCTAAATAACCGAATATCTTTTTTTAAAAAATAAGTGCACAAAATTTTAAATAAAAAAACTTATTCTCAAGAATTCGAGATGTCATGTCCTAATGTATTGGATGTGACGTTTTGACATCTCGAAATAAGATTTTCAAAATCAAGACAATGTTCGGTAGTTAGAAATTCGAGAGATCATGCCCTATCGTATTGGGTTTCTCTCATTTACTCTATGTATTCGAATATCCTTTCAAAATTAAATACAAGAGTTTGAATAAGATGACAAGTCTAGCCTTAAGGGCTGAAAGTGTTATGTCCTAACGTATTGGATGTGACATTTTATCCCGGGATAAGATGACCTTTGCCGTATGTTTTAATTTACCCGAATGTTTTGTCTTTTATTAAATTAACGTCGATACAAAGAGGTATCGTATTTTAAATTCTTTCAAATTTTGGATTTTCGACATAAAGACACTGACTAATCAACTAGGTACCAATTTTGGGAGTATCGAGGGTGCTAATCCTTCCTCCTGCATAATCAACTCCCGAACCCGCTTTCTGATTTTCGCAGACCAAAACTGTTGTTTTAATAAATCAAACTATTTATTAAAAACAACCCCATTTTGAGGTGACCTGATCACACCTCATTAAAAAAAAATCGGTGGCGACTCCCGTTTATTTTCATTTTCAAAATCCAAAGTCGATTTCCCGTTTTTTAAAACATAAAAATAGTTTTGACACCTAGCTCTCGACCACTTTGCCTTTACCTTTAGCTTTAGAAGATTCACCACCCTCTTTAAATAATAACCATGCACCACACAAGATGTCTCAAATAAATAAGCATTTATAGGATGCAAAAATACATGCTTTAAATAAAAATATAAGAAGATAGGATCCTTGAAGAACATAAATTTTTTCCATGGAACTTGAAAAGGTTAGATCAAAACCCTTACCTTCTTTGAAATTTGGAGGATGAAAATGGTGAGAAAACTCACTCAAATCTCTCTCTCTCTCTACACGACTTGCTAAGGAAAATAGATGGAAGAAAGAAAAAAATAAAGAAATGTAGGAAGAAGTGTGTAGAAGCTGTGGAAATGAAGAAAAAGAAAGGAAAAAAAATAGAGTGATTATAATATAGGGAAAATGGGGAAAAATCAACTTTGTCCCCCATCTCAATCTGCTGGAAAAATCTTTTCCCATTGATTGGGAGAGGATTTTTATTCAAAAATGATAAAATCACCATATTAGCCATCTATCTTCCCTCCACTTCACACAAGCTTCCCAACATTCTTAATTTCTTATAAAAAGGTCCACAATTCACCCAAATTAATTCTAACAAAATTTGATCCCTAAATAAATTTATCCATCGCCAATCTGGGTCAATGCTCGAACGTTGACTCGAGAATTTGGGTCGTTACATTAATAGTTGTTGGAGATTCAAAAATGCATACTTCATGAATTATCCATATTTAATCAAAATAAAACCTTAAAAATTTTAGGCACTAACCGTCCAACTGTATAAAAGTGGTCTAATTATCCCTTAGACCCTCAAACAACTATTAATTATGCATTTTAATTAATAAAGTAAAAATTGATTAACTTTTACAACTTCATGATTTAGTCTATTTTTACTTAATTAACTAGTCAAACATTAAAATTTCTTAACCAAATTTTAATATAACCCTAATAAAACTCCATAAATATTTAATAGAATATTTACAGGTTCAACTTATGGAAACGAGGTCCCGATACCTTCTAAAACCATTTGACTTTAGTGACATACCACTTGAACCTAATTATTCATTCAAGTAACATAAATTATCAAATCAAAATTTATTATAGTGCTATATTGGACTTGTAAATATTAAAAAGTAATATTTATTGACTCACTCATCGGATTTGTGGCCTCAAAACCATTTTTCTGACGCCATTAAAAAATGGGTTGTTACAACATATTTTAGAGGATGTGCATATTTCACTCAAAGTTCATTCTAGTTTGGATTCTTGACAATAAATCTAATTTAAACCAACAAATGAGGACATAATTTCATGCTAGAATATGGAGCAATTATCCTTGTTCAATCAACTGCTGCCTTGGAGATGAAAAAAAGAAGTTTGAACTTTGAACTTTGATGGATACTTATCCTTATCATTATTTTTAAGAGTTTTCAAGTTGATGGAAGGCTGCCTTATAAAGAGATTTATTTGAATATTTTTCTAAGAAAAATCTATGAAGATAATTTTTAGCATTTAAACATGTGATAAAAACTCATCTTCTAGCTATCGATCATGTTGAAGGAGAGCCTATGAATAGGTTGTTGATTGACTTATTCTCTAGCCATTTTAAGGATGTGTTAGACACTCCTTGTTTAAGACTTTTATAGAGATATATTGTATGTAATGTAAGGTATTTGGGGAGAGTGTTTTGTAACAATTGAGCTTTAGCAAATAGTTGTATACAAATATATTTGTATTCATTCTCCCTTTAATTATGGGGAGAGTGTTTTGTAACAATTGAGCTTTAGCAAATAGTTGTATATAAATATTGTGTATTCATTCTCCCTTTAATCATCCCTTTGACTTACATACATTTTAGACTTGTTACGCAAATAGTTTTATCCCAACTTTTGTTCCTACAGATGATAAAATGAAATTGTTTTGAGCAACTACAAACCAAGTTATTTATTTCAACAATATCAATAGTTGAAATGAAGTACAAATCAAGGTTTATGTGATTTTCAATTTTGAAATAATTTCTTCAACATAAACATATAAACCTCTCACAAACAAAGTAGTACTTGATATTTTTCAACATAAAAACTCTCCATAATTTATTGAACATAAACATAACACATACAAACTAGTAGTCATGAAAGTAATGATACGGTCATTACAAAAACTTCATTGGTGAGGTGGTAATTGCCATGGGTCATATTAATTTATTTGTTAATTAATTGCCATGGGGGGAAACTTTATTTTTTTGTTAATTTATTACTAGCATTACTTCACCCATATCCATATCCATAGACATAATAACATATCATCCATAGGCCAATAGCTTTATTTTTTACCACATTCATGGAGGGTTGCTTGACCTGCAGTAAGGACCTTTACACTTACGAGGCGGTGCCTTTGGTATGCATTTCATTCCACGGCCACATTCATTTCCTTTGCCAGCTGCAACAATCATATATTATGTCCATCGATCCATGCATATTTTTAATTTTATATATATATATATATATATATATATATATGGATGTCCTATATATAAACATAAAGACTAGCTGCTGAATCTTACCCAAGGGCTGGTTCTGGATTAGCATGGCGGAAATGGGAATAAAGAAAGAGGAAGCTAAGAGAACACAAACTAAAAGAAACAGTGGCTTCATTTTGGATTATAGCTAAGTAGGTTGAGTTCGTCTCCTCTCTCCACTCCTATTTATAGCCCAATTTCAAGTCTTTTGCGGATTAAAATAATATTTAAATAAAAATAGTAAAAGTGAATACTAGTGATGAAAAAGTAGAAATTATGAAATAATGACAGTGGGAACTGCTATTAAATAAAGCTATGCTATTTTATATAAATTTTTTTATGTTTATCGTGTCATTAATAAATTTTGAGTATTTATGTATTCATATCTTGAATTTATTATGAACAAATTCTAATTTTATTAGATAAACATATAATAATTAATAATCATCTAAGTTTAAAAAATTGTATATGAAATAATAATTCAATACCTAAAAAAGCCTTTGTTAAACAACTTGCATTAGATTTAATAGAAAGTAAATATTAACAATAATTATCTAATTTACAAGACTTGGGCTATTATTTATTGTACTATGCCTCTAAATGGAAAATATATAAGATTGACCCCAAGTCAAGTGGAGATATTGCTTACACCAAAAAGATTATAAAATTTTGGTGTGTTTTGGAAATTAGAAAGTGAGGTCCTCACTTCATTCATGTCATTTATGCTACCATCATCTTTCCCTTTTTTTTTCCCCCTTTACATGTTTCACGTGGATTCTACTTTTACACAGAATTGTTAGTGTCAAAGACTGATTTTCACTTAGGTATCATTATTTGTTTGTTTTTTTTATTATTATACAATGCTAATTTAAACCATTAAATCAAAAGGAAAACTTGTATAAACATACTCAAATTCATGTTCTTTTTATTGTTATAATAGAAAGAGTGTCAATTGAGTTAAGACTTAATTAGTTATTGTATCATTGTTAATGAAAACATAAAATTACAATCTCTTGATTTTTATCGTTAAAAAAAATTAAGTTTCAATAGAATAAAAAAATACCTTATGAAATCATAATGGAAAGTTTGGTTTACCAATGAGGGATTGTTTTTAAAAAATGTTTCAACAATCAAACTTGAGGTTGGCTAACATTTATCATGTGATAATGATGGTTGGTATTCTGAAATCAGGCATCAAACAAAGTGTACATACATAAGGCCGTGTTTAGATTCTACCTTCTTGTTAACAAGAGAGGTCAAAAACAATGCGGTTCTTGCGAGGAATGGGAGATAGAATTTCTCTAGGCCGAACTCTCTTCAAAATGTCTAAGCAAAGAATAGAAGATGCAAGCTAGTCAATATAAAGAGAAATCTGGGATCAATATAACATTAGTAGAAGAACAAAGGTGAATTGGTGACTTGAGCCGACTTTTGCTGATATTAACACCTTATTTAAAATGTTGATATCGTGGTGGCAAGATAAGGTTATAAAAGTATACAACAAAAATAAATAAATATATAGTCAAATGAACTTAAGAGTTTGAGATCGTTATGTTACATATTCAAAGTAATAATTTTCATTGTTTTTTAAACTTTTAATTTCAGCAATATGTTATAGCCCTTTACATTGAATTTAATCATATGATGATAATGCAACAATATGCATGTGTCACAAGGTTAAAATTTTAGTCTAGAAAATTACGCAATTTTGGACGATTCATTTTCAAATCCGCGTTAGTGAATCTCATTGAAAATGTGGGAATTCTCAAAGAAATTATCTAAGACATTGAAACTAAGCGAAAGCAAACTCTTAAGCGAAAAAGCTACGAGTGAACATAAAAGCTACAAGAAAGTAAATGCATATAAAATGTTTGAGTAAATGTTCTTAAAAGTATTCTATTACTTTTAATGAATTACACTAAATGTAAAATGGAATGATTAGAAATGAAGGGAATGCTTCTATTTATAGTTGAGCTCTTTCAAATTCAACATTACAATTTAAATCATCGACACCTAGGTTCAATGCCTATTTGCAATATAAGAGTTATAAGGGATTTAAACACTATACAATTTTATCTATTAGAATTTACAATATCCATCATGGTAACTCTAGTTTGCTAGTATATTTTAACTGGGCTATCAATACTTCAAATAAATAGGTTTCTCCATGTGCTCCACAAATCAAACCATTTCATGTGAGTTAAATGAGTACTCAAAAACCTGTTAATACAATATTAATCTTAATAATCAAAATTTGGTCAACGGCAATAACCTTGAAAATAATATTTTACAAGACAAATTAAAAAACTATATCAACATCTAGGAAATAAAGAAATATATTATTCAAATCATTTTCTTAATTTGAATCTTGAATGTCCATAAAAAGCGTTTCAATTTCATTTACTTACTGAATCAAAACCCGAACATCATGACAAGTAACCTACCAAAAACTCAATGCAGGTTTGCTTTGCGTTTCTTCGTCCAACGAAAAATCAAATGTAAGCGTAGTTAATGAAAGGTGGATAATGAGTTAGATTCCCATCGGCTGAATGGTTTATTATCAACCCGTTCTGACTCAGAAATTCTGAGTTGATTATTTATTTAATATTAAAATGTAAAAAAATATTATTTATATAATTTAACTTAGGTATAATGATTTATTTGGTTCTCTAGCTTTACAAAAAGTCATTTTAGCCCTTAGTTTAACTTTTTATCTCTTTTAACCCTTAAACTTGTGTTGTTTGTTAAATAACCCAAAATAGATAAAAAAAATTAAACGTCTGTTAATTTTGCTAATGTGGCATCCACGTGTATGGTAAGCAATTAATTAATTTTTAAAAATTTTAAAATATTTTCTTATAATTTCTATACTTTTTTAATAATTTTATTTTTAAAAATATTTTTTATATTTTCTTGATTTTTTTTTAAATTTTAAAAAATTAATTATTAACATGACATACACATGGTTATCCACGTAGATTCCATGTCAACAAAGTTAACATACGTTAACTTCTTCATCCATTTTGAGGTAATCTTACAAATAACACAAGTTTAAAGGCTAAAAGAGACAAAAAATTAAATTGAGGGTTAAAATGACGTTTTTTTGTAAAGTTGGAGGGTCAATAAAGACATTATGTCTTTAATTTAAATAAAAAATATTTGTATTAAAAAATAAAATTGGGTAATTGACTCAAAGTCAAATTTATTTGATCTCAAAACCATTCAAACATATCGTTAAGGTTGTTTGAATCAGATTTGATCGGCCGATTGAATTGGAAATCAGAGAAGGTCAGTGAATTAAGTAAAAATTGATTGAGCCAAATTTTTAATAATTTTTTAATGATTTATTTAATCAAATTGGATGGATCGATCGAACTAGTCAAACTAATTAACCTAATAAACCGGTGATTTGACCAGTTCAACAATTAATCCAATTCTAAAAACCTTTATAAATTATTATAAATGAATAACCTCACTATAAAATTTCCTTAAAAGTCTTTCAAAAAAGGGAAAAAAAAAAAAAGCAGTTAACACTGTTTGTCACTTTCATTAGTGATGGATGATGCATATATAATCGAAGAAAGAGAGAGATAATAAATAATTGACTTCAAAAACAACAAACAATGGTTTTACTCATAAGTCATAATATTACCATGAACCTATGCACCATGTCGAGTTAAATTTTGGCATATTACTCTTAAGAAATGACCTACATCACCCAAGGCTTAACGTTTTGATTCATCTAATCACACCTAGAGGTTCCATTTAACAGATTTAGGCTTGGAATCCTAGCAACCGCAATCCATTCCCTCTTACCCCAGACTGTAGCCTGCGTTGTAGAAGGGAAATCCTTAGAGAAGCTTGTTGGGCATGGACCAAAAGGTCTCACAACGTGTGGGTGGCACACTGGCCTTGTGCCCTACATATTTATATGTAGAGGGGGCAGCTATTTTTTTTGAAGTGTGAAAGCGTGAGTGCTTCTAGTCAAAAGAGAGAAATTTAAAGTGGGAGAGAAAACTGTTTTTTTTTTTTTTATTTACACAAATCAACCTTTGTATTTTCTTCTATCGGAGCTTTATTTAGTGTCTGTTGAAGCTGATTCTTTTATGGTAGTTAGTAGATTAAAAAATATTTATTGCGTATGGTTTGATTTTCGTTTGGGATATTATAATTTCAGGGTTTTTTTTTTTTTACACAAATATAGTGGTCACTTCTTGAGTCACTTCTCTCAAAACTTATCTCAACAAATCAAAAATAAATTCATTTGAAAAATAAACAAAATTATTATTTATATAATCTACGTTATATATATATTATCATAGAAGTGTTTTTATATATCTTCCATAAAAAAGGGTGTTTTGATCTTTTCAAGAAATATTCTATATAAAATCAATAAAGATATCATACCCACTGAGATAAATAAACATTATAATAAAAATTATTTGATAAATACAATGTTTAAATAATTTTAAAAAATGTATAAAAAAATATACTCGCGAGGAAGAGTTCAATCAATATAGATGGTTTCCAAATGTCTATGGTCCCACACGGTTTTGCAGTTGGTGTAAGGGTAGTTGACTTTGCAAACAATAGCTTTACTCGTAATCCAGTAATCTTTCATCAAATCCGGTGGAACACCAATATTCTTGCTTCAACGTCTTATTCTTCTGTTGTTGATATGATCAAAGCAAGGACATATGATGTTTTCCTTAGCTTCAGAGGCGAGGATACTCGTGATGGTTTCTTAAGTCATCTGTACAATGATTTGTGTCGAAAGACTATCGAAACTTTTATAGACAGCGAAAAGCTTCGAAGAGGAGATGAAATTTCCGAGGCACTCTTGACGGCCATTCAAGGATCAAGGGTTTCAGTCATTGTTTTCTCCAAAGACTACGCTTCTTCCAGATGGTGCTTGGACGAGCTGGTCAAGATCATGGACAGCAACAAATGTGTTGTTCCTGTATTTTACGGTGTAGACCCCTCAGATGTACGGAAACAAAGCGGGAGTTTTGCAGATGCATTTGCAAAGCATGAAGAAAATTTTAAGCATGAGCTTGAAAGGGTGAAGTCCTGGAGAAGTGCTTTGACTGCAGCTGCCAATTTATCCGGTTGGGATTCACAAGTCACTCGGTAATTGGAACTCCTTTTCTTTACATTCAATCCTTTTTTTTTTTTAAATATATACGTATATTGAGTTGGAAGAAGAGAGATTCAGCACAGACTTTTGTTTCAAGCAGTGATTCATTTATGGTACCCATATACTTTATATGAAAGACTTAACTTTTCGATTTTTTTTAAAAATTTGTCATATGTCGAAGGACCATAATTTTGTAGGCATAGAGATCAACTTATTTTTCGTTCTCTAACTCAAAATTCACGACACCTTCATACGATTCTCTCATGTATAAAATCTATTGTCCAGTCTATTGATATATTTATTTCCAAGAGAAAAAGTTAAAGTTTGAGGATATAAAAAGGGCTGCAAATAGTGAAATTTCAATTTTAGATATATATTTGATTTTTTTTTTAAGTGACCCTATGAATCAATTATCATTTTTATTCGTTTGCTTCTGTTTTCCTTTTATTTCTATCTTAATTTGTTTCTTCATTTGATATACAGGCCTGACTCAATACTGGTAGATAAAATTGTCAAAGATATAGTGAACAAACTAAGTTGTGGAACCTCAAGTGCTAATTTAGAAGGTCTAGTTGGAATTGAGAGGCGGATGCAGAAAGTTTTGTCATTATTTCAAGACGAAATCCCAGATTTTCGAAAGCTAGGTATTTGGGGCATGGGAGGTACAGGCAAAACTACACTCGCCGAAGCAATTTTTCACCATGTTTTAAATGGTTTCCAAAGCTACTTCTTTCTTGCAAATGTGAGAGAATATGAAGAACGAGGAAAATTATTTAAATTGCGTCAGAAGTTTCTTTCAGCCATATTGGAAGATGAAAATTTATGTATCTCAACTTCCAGAATTGGATCAGGCTTTCTTAAGGATAGGCTTTCTAGGAAGAAGATTTTGGTAGTTTGTGATGATGTGTCAAAATTAAGCCAACTCGAGTTTTTATTCGGAGGAAACAATCGACTCGGTCCTGGAAGTCGAGTCATTGTTACAACTAGGGATAAACAAGTGCTTATCCAGTTTGGCATTGATCTCATTTATGAAATGGAGGAATTAGATGAAGATGAATCAATTCAGCTCTTTTCTCAACATGCCTTCAAAAGCAATAATCCCATGGAATATTATAAGTTGAAGCTATCACAGATGGTTTTAAGTTTTGCTAATGGAAACCCTTTAGCTATTAAAGTTATCGGATCCTCTCTTTGTGGCAAGACCAAAAGCTACCAAGAAAGTGAAGTAAAGAAACTAAAGCAAGTTCCTAACCCGAACATTCAGAAACTGTTGAAATGGAGTTTTGATGGACTAGAATGTGAAGAGAAAGAAATGTTTCTTGACATTGCTTGTTTCTTTAAAGGGAAGGATCGAGACATTGTAACATGGATTATGGATTCTTGTTATGGCTTTGCGTATTCAAGAATTGAGAACCTCATTGATAAATCTCTTATATCTGTTTCACAAAATCAGATAGCAATTCATGATTTATTGCAACAGATGGGTTGGAATATTGTATGCAATGAATCACCTTTAATGCTTGAAAAACGCAGTAGGCTGTGGATTCCTGAGGATAGTTATGATGTGCTAACAAAAAACAATGTAAGGGCCTGTTCATTTCCTTCACTTATACATGCATGTATATGATAATTATCTTGAGTTCATGTTTTGCCTATATTGACTCCATATACTGCTCCTGGTTTTAGGGAACGGAAATGCTCAGAGGCATTGTACTTGATATGTCCCAACTTGAAAAGTTGGAATTGGAACCGATAGCCTTTATGAAGACGCAAAAGCTGAGAGTTCTCAAATTCTATCATTCTTGTGGAAAAATCTTACTTTTTAAAGGGCTTTTATCATTTCCTAACGAGCTAAGGTACCTTTACTGGGAAGGATACCCTTTGAGATCTTTGCCCACCAAGTTTGATCTAAGGTACCTAGTTGAACTTGATATGAGATATAGCAATGTCAAACAACTCTGGGAGGGGAAACAGGTACTCTTTTTACTTTTTAGTAAATGCAAATTCTTTTATAGTAAAATTATTAGCTATTTTTTGTAATTAGCAATTAACAAAAAATATAATGGAAAATATTGATAGTAAGATCTAAAATTATGATTGTTAATAACTCTAAAACGATAATGCATGGTGAATAATATCAGTAATAAATTAATTGAACATGGTTAATAACAAAGAATAAATTACATATATAATCACATGAGATGTGTTTTGATATCAAGAGTAATCCATTTAAGCTGTAAAGCTAAAGACATTGAAATTTTAATTATTCAGCTGATATTTACTAGTAATTGGATAATATGATAATAAATGGCGTTATCACAATGTTTAACATGCCATATGATAATGTCTATATAACAATATGATTTTAAAAAAATTATCACTTTTATTAAAGAATTCTATTTTAGTAACTTAATTTTAAAAAATTTACGTTCTAGTCATTAATATTTGTGAAATGATTGATTTTTTGTTTTGACATTATAAATCAGGTAAAATAAGTATTTATTATTTTTAAGTCAGACATTGAAAATAAATAATCAATTTTAAACTCGTTGATACTATTAAACCAAAATTTGAGCGATGTTGGTTCTACGACTCAAATTAATACACCATTTTGAACATAGTTTAATGTTTTGTCGCACTTCCTTGATTTTTTTTGTCACATTTCTATGTACACAAATTTATCAAATACCGCGTCCTGAAGCATGCAGGATTTAGGAAATTTAAAGGTCATCAGACTCCACCATTCCAAGAACCTTGTAAGAATCCCGGACCTCTCAAGTGCCACAAATCTCGAAAAGATAAACCTTCGCTGGTGTTTTAACTTGCTTGAGCTTCCTTCATCCCTTCAACATCTTGAGAAGCTAACTCTTTTGAATTTCAGTTTCTGTAAAAATCTTAGATCTCTGCCTAGCTTATATAAAGCCACATCCCTCACCAAACTTTATCTTAGTGGCTGCTCAAATCTGTTTAATATTGGAGAGGTTTCACCGAATGTCACAAAGCTATGTTTAGAAGGAATTGCAATTGAAGAACTTCCTTCCTCCATCGAATGTCTCTCTAATCTTCGTGTATTCTACCTATGGGGTTGCAGGAGGCTTAAATCTCTCCCCTCAAATATTCATAAACTGAAATCTTTGGAGTATTTTGATCTTCAAGGTTGCTCCAGATTGGAGATTTTCCCAGAAATCATGGACACTATGGAAAAGTTGAGGGTTCTTGATTTAAGCGGAACGGCTTTGAAGGACTTACCATCCTCAATTGACAATCTTATCGGTCTTGAAGATTTGAGATTGAACTACTGTGAAGACCTTGTTTGCCTTCCTGAAAGTTTTTATAAATTGGAATCTCTTGAAAATTTCAATCTTGGAAGTTGCTCAAGATTGGAGACTTTCCCAGAAATCTTGGACAGCATGGAGGAGATGTATAAACTTGATTTAAGTGGAACGGCTTTGAAAGAATTACCATCCTCAATTGCCAATCTTATTGGTCTTAAGGATTTGAGATTGAACAACTGTCAATACTTAATTTACCTTCCTGATAGCTTTTATAAATTGAAATCTCTTGAGTTATTCAATCTTGAAGGTTGCTCGAGATTGGAGATTTTCCCAGAAATCATGGACACCATGGAGAGGCTGTATGAACTTGATTTAAGCGGGACAGCTTTGAAGGAATTACCATGCTCAATTGCCAATCTTATTGGTCTTAAGTATTTGGGATTGAACAATTGTGAAAACCTTGTTTGCCTTCCTGATAGTTTTTATAAATTGAAATCTCTTGAGATATTCAATCTTGGAGGTTGCTCGAGATTGGAGATTTTCCCAGAAATTATGGACACCATGGAGAGATTGTATGAACTTGATTTAAGCGGAACGGCTTTGAAGGAATTACCATCCTCAATGGACAATCTTATTAATCTTAAGGATTTCAGATTGAACAACTGTGAAAATCTTGTTTATCTTCCTAACAGTCTTTATAAATTGAAATCTCTTGAGAAATTTAATCTTAAAGGTTGCTCAAAATTGGAGATTTTCCCAGAAATCATGGACACTATGGAGGGATTTTATGAACTTGATTTAAGCAGAACGATTTTAAAGGAATTACCATCTTCAATTGATAATTTTATTGGTCTTAAGGATTTGAGATTGAACAACTGTGAAAACCTTGTTTGTAGTCATTCAAATCTAGTCGTAAAAAACTTGTTTACTGTAGTTGGAGGCAGACCAGTGAATCAGAAAGATCTCCGTGGATTATCCTCTTTGAAGAAGTTAGATTTATCTGAAAGTAATTTTGAGAACTTGCCAACAACCACCAAACAATTTCCTTTGCATGAGTTAATCTTGCGGAATTGCAAGAGACTGAAATCATTACCGGAGCTTCCAGCAAGCCTGGTATATTTAGATGCGCATGACTGTACTTCATTAGAGGATGTCTCAAGCATTAAGAAGCTTTTTGAGCAAGCACTGTTTTGTCAGGACAAACCATATCGAAGGTTGGATTTGAAATTTAGCAACTGCTTCAAACTGGGTGAGAAAGGTGTGGGGAATGATATAGATGCAGATGACAACACTTCACTAGAGGAAGTCTCAAGCATTAAGAAGGTTTTGAAGCAAGCAGTGTTCTGCAAATCCTTGGTTTGGCTATTTACCAACTGCTTCCAGCTGGTTCAGAAAGCTGTGAGCAGTGCTGAAACACCAAAATTGGAGATACCATTTGAGCATATGGTCACTCTACTAAAAGATTATCATCAGGTCAGCTTCTTCTTCTTCTGGATAGCTATACGCTAAATAATCTATCATGTTTCTAATAATTGTAATCAAACAGGCACCCCCAGGAAGAAAAAAAAGAGCTTGCATTATTACATGCGTCCCTGGAAGTGAAATCTCGGAATGGTTTGATTTCAAAAGCTTAGGATCTTCCATGAACATCCAATTGCCTTCAGAGTGGTGCTCTAATAATAGCTGGATAAACTTTCCAAGTTTCGTTGCTTCTGCTGTTGTTTCATTCCCAGACTCTTCTTATACTGGTGGGGGATTTGGCATTAGATGTGAATGTCATCTAAAGTCCTGTAACGGCGACAATCATTGCTTTAGTTGTTCTTCCTCCTTTTCGTTTGGAAGTCGATTGTCAGATCACGTGTTCCTCTTGTATGATGGTTTCAAAGTTAGGGAGATTGTTAAAAGTGAGGCATCAAACAACCGTATTTACAATGTGGCTTCCTTTCATTTCTACATTGAAGGGTGGCGTTCCTCAAAATGCAAGGTAAAACAGTGTGGAATTCATCTATTATTTCCAAATTAAGGATTCAATGTGTGAGAGCTCAATCATGCTTCATCCTCATTTTTGTTATTTCATCTATACTGAATTTAACATAATACATTTTATCAATGGTTTTATTTATAATTGTAAGTGACTTTTATTAATGTTTATTTTTTCTCAAAATTTTATATCTTATTTTTCATTTCTTATCATTTAAACACAATTAGAAATTTAATGCATGCCTAAATTGATTTAAATATAAATAAGCTTAAATACTCAATTACTTCCTGAATTTGTTACTTTTCCTCAAATTGGTATTTATGGTTTTTTTGCAAGTTAATGCCAAATTTTCATTCCATTAAGGGTTTTGTTTTTTTTTTTTTTTTTTGCAATGGTATTAAATGCGAGACACAAAATTTTTAGATTATGCCATGTCAACAAAATACAAATTTTTAAAAAATAAAAAACACTTAATACCAAACATAAATGATAAATACTATCAATCACCTTTATCAATGCTTAAATAATATTAGAGATAAATACTATCAATGGAACTGTAATTTTTACATGGTTTCAAAAGTTAAAAACGATTTCAGATATATTTTTACTTTTTTTATGAACATAAATGATATTTATAAAACAATACGTCATTATTATTTGTGCAGCATTTTTACCAAACAAAATAAAACACTTGTACTACCTAATCTACCAAACAATATATTATTTCTTTATGTTATCACAAACCATTTATATGACTGATATTTAAAAAAAAAAATCAAATTTTATAAATACTTCGAGATTTGATTATTTATTTTATTTAATAAAGAAAAAAATGATTGTTATATAAAAACAATACATCAATATTATCAATTCTAACTTCTTTTAACACAGTAAAACGCATTTAATAAATAGTTTTAAAATTGTTTAATCAAATATGGTAATATTTTAAACTAGCTAGTCCACTAATATTTTATGCTGCCGACAAAGTTAACTTCCGGCGGGCTAAAAGATTCCTCTTTTTTTAAATGCCCATGTTCCTCACGCCAAACTAAAGAAATTTGATTAATTTCTAAGAAAGCTATCAGCGTAATTGACATTAAAAACTGTTCATTTACTCATATTCCAACAATCTTTCATCAAATCCTGCTCAACCCAAATATGTTTTCCTCTAAATCTCCTGCTGCTGCTGATATGATCAATGCAAGGACATACGATGTTTTCCTCAGCTTCAGAGGCAAGGATACTCGTGATGGTTTCGTGAGTCATCTGTATAAAAATTTGTGTCGAAAGAATATCGAAACTTTTATGACGATGAGGAGCTTCGAAAAGGAGATGAAATTTCAGGGGCACTGTTGGCGGCCATTCAAGGATCCAGGGTTTTAGTCATTGTTTTCTCCAAAGACTACGCTTCTTCCAAATGGTGCTTGGCTGAGCTGGTCAAGATCATGGACTGCAACAAAGGGGTTGTTCCTGTATTTTACCGGTGTAGACCCAAGAGATGTACGGAACCAAACAGGGAGTTTTGCAGATGCATTTGCAAAGCATGAAGAAAATTTCAAGCATGAGCCAGAAAAGGTGAAAACCTGGAGAAGTGCTTTGACTGCAGCTGGCAAATTATCCGGTTAGGATCCACAAGTCACTCGGTAATTGCAACTCCTTTTCGTTACCCTTGCTCTTTTTTCTTTTACTATAAATATATATTGATTTGGAAGCAGAGAGATTAAGCACAGACTTTTCTTTTTTTCAAGCAGTGATTCATTTATCCCACCCAGATTCGAGTTGAGGGGCAGATACTTGATATGAAAGACTTAACTTTTCCCATTTTTTTTTTAAATTTTTGTCGACCATAATTTTGTAGGCATAGAGACGGGACGCAGATTGTAGAAAAAATATGAAGAATGTTAACATGCTAAGCATCTACATTCAACAATGTTATTGTTTGTTGCGTTTTCTATCCTGCCTTTCTTTGACTCAAGTTCATCACACCTTCATACCATTCTCTCTTGTATAAAATCTACTGTCCAGTCTATTAATATATTTATTTTCCAAGAAAAAAAGTTATAATTTGAGGATTTAAAAAGGGCTGTAGATAGTGAAATTTGAATTCTAGATCTGTATTTGAATGTCTTCTTTTTAAAAGTCACTCTATGATTCACTTTATCATTTTTATTTATTTACTTCTTGTTGAAGTTAGTTTTCATGCAACACATGCAGCACATGCAACAGCCAAGAAGCAGTTATGCGGGTGAAGTATGATGAAGCAAATTAAGCTGTACCTACGCCACATAAAGTATGTGTTTTGTGCTGAACCAAGTGCTACTGTTCTATTTTGTTACTTTAATGACTATTTTGTATTCTAGTTCATTTTGAACTAGATTTATTTAATGTTTGATGTAATTTGATGTTGATATAGCTGATTACTAGCTATGGTCAAGTATGTAAGCCTAATATTTCAAGTTCCTATGTAATTTAATGGTGTTAGGTAAATGTTTAGGTGACTTGCTTTAATTTTGACAAGCTCAATGCTTGATATTTGTATTGGCTTCAAGCCATTCTTTGGTTGTAACGAAAATCATCAGAATTTCATTCAAACTTTATACTCCATTTTCTTTCTCCTGATCTGTTCTTGTTTTCTTAGCAAATTTCTATTTTTCCTATCAAGCATTAAGGCTTGCTGCCTGAGCCAAGTATTGCCATCATAAGTAATACACCTTCTCATCACCAACTCTTATACCAGCATAGGTAATCCTTGCTGTCAACACCAAAGTTGAAGAACAAACTGTTGTTTGTCTAGACACAAAACCAATTACCATCATTGGTAATACTTGCTTTCAACCCCAATAATTGGTATCTAGAGCTCATTTCTTAGAGGACCTGTCATATTTCAACCTTCAGAACAATGACTTCATCAAGCTTCTCACCAGCTGCTCCACTAGTCTTCAATGGAGAGGGTTATCACATATGGGTAGTCAAGATGAAGACCTACCTGCAGGTATTCGATCTATGGGAGGTGGTCAACTCCGATGTTGAACCAGAACCACTTAGAGCCAACCCAACAGTGGCTCAAATGAAGCAGCACTCTGAAGAAAGGTCTAAGAAGCACAAGGCCATGTCTTGTATTCAGAACTGTGTGTCTGATGTAATCTTTACCAGGATTATGGCCTGTGAGACACCAAAGCAAGCTTGGGACAAGCTCAAAGAGGAGTTCCAAGGCACGGAGAGGACAAGGCAGCAGCAGCTTTTAAACTTGAGAAGAGATTTCGAGAATTTGAAGATGAAGGAAGAAGAAACTGTCAAGAAGTATTCTGACAGAATCATGGCTGTAGTTAACAGCATAAGGCTCCTTGGTGAGCAATTTGATGAGGCAAGGATTGTGGAGAAAGTGCTCTCTACCTTACCAGAGAGGTATGAGGCAAAAATATCCTCCTTAGAGGATTCAAGGGACCTGACTAGCATCTCTTTAACAAAGCTGATCAATGCTCTGTATGCACAAGAGCAAAGGAGGGCCAGCAGATCGGATGAGCATCAGGAAGGTGCTCTCCAAGCCAAAACATACTTATACCAGCGTAAGAACTTGAAAAATAGGCCTAAGCCTGATGCTGTCAGAAATGAAGACCAGCTCTGCAGGCACTGTAAGAGGCCTGGTCATCCAGTGGCCAAATGCTGGTTTAGACCATATGCAAGATGTCAACATTGCAAGAAGAAAGGCCATGTTGAAAGAGTGTGCAAAAGCAAATCAAGACAAAGCCAATCACAACAGTAAAAAGTTGAAGCTCAAGTGGCCGAAGACACAAGTGACCATGAAGAGCAGGTCTTTGCTGTTTCATGCTCAGTTGGTCAAAAGAAAGGCTCAAAAGGCTGGCTGTTGGATAGTGATTGCACTAACCACATGTCACCTGATGCAACCATCTTCAAGAATTTGGATAGAAGCTGTAAAACCAAAGTAAAGGTTGGTAATGGGCAGTTTATAAAGGCTAAAGGAAAAGGGGATGTGCTGATATGCACTCCTACAGGCAACAAAGTCATCTCAAATGTGCTGCTAGTACCTGAAATTGACAGGAACCTTCTCAGCATTGCTCAACTGCTTGAGAAAGGTTATTCTGTTGGGTTCAAAGGTGAAGAATACAAGATAAGTGATCCAAGTGGATCTATGTTCATGTCAGTCACTATGACTGATAAGTGCTTTGAAGTAAATTGGCCAAGTAACTGTCACTCAGCCTGCATTGCATCTACTGAAGATTCCAAGCTTTGGCATAAAAAGCTTGGGCATGCCAACTTTAGAGCATTGACTCAAATGGTCCAAGAAGATCTGGTGGAAAACTTCACAAAATCATTAGAAAAGGATGATGTTTGTGAAGTATATCACTTGGGGAAAAAAGCAAGATTGCCATTTCCTACCAATCAAGCCTGGAGAGCATCTAAGAAGCTGCAGCTCGTGCACACTGATGTGTGTGGCCCTATGAAGATTGAATCACTCAATGGAAACAGGTACTTCATTTTATTCATTGATGATTATTCTAGGTATTACTGGGCATACTTCCACTAGAATAGGTATGAAGTACCCTCAATATTCTAAAAATTCAAAGCTGCAGCAGAGACTGAAACAGGCTGTAAGCTCAAGACTCTAAGGTTTGATAATGGAACTAAGTACACTTCAGCCCAGTTTCAAGCCTTTTGTAATAAGAAAGGCATAAAGCATCAGCTCACAAACACCTATACTCCTCAACAGAATGATGTTAGTGAAAGAAAGAATAGGAGTCTCATGGATATGGCTAGGTGCTTGATGTTTGAGAAAAATCTACCAAAAAACGTATGGGCTGAGGCAGTAAACACAGCAGTGTATATTCAGAATAGATTTCCAACCAAAGTACTTACTCACAAGACATCTTTTGAGGCATGGTTCGAGTTCAAGCCATCATTGGCTCACATGAAAGTCTTTGGTTGTCTATGTTACAGCCATGTACCAGCTGTGAAAAGGGACAAACTGTCCAAGAAGGCTCTACCTGGTATCTTAGTAGGCTATAGCTCAGTAAAAAAGGGCTATAGAATCTTAGATCCTTTAACAAACAAAATCCAAGTGAGTAGGGATGTTGTGTTCGATGAAAAAGCTTGCTGGAACTGGGATAGGAGTGAACCAGAAGCTGTTTCTGAAGAGCTGATAACTGATCAAACTGAAGCTGATCAAAATGGTCCAGAGATAGACATTGATGATGAACCAGTCAGGGGTACAAGGACTTTGGCTGAGATTTATGAGAGGGCTCATATTGCACAAAAAGAACCAAGCTGCTTTGAAGATGCTGAAGCTCATGAAGGATGGAAACAGGCCATGGCTGATGAAATCAGCATGATTGAGAAAAATCACACTTGGGAATTAATTGAAAGACCAACAAATAGGAAGGTCATTGGGGTGAAATGGGTCTATCGAGCCAAGCAAAATGCTAATAAGAGTTTAAATAAGCTGAAAGCCAGACTTGTTGTCAAAGGTTTCAGTCAAAAATATGGCCTAGACTACATGGAAACTTTTGCACCAGTAGCAAGGCTTGACACCATCAGATTGCTAGTTGCTTTAGCAGCACAAATGCAATGGGCCATTCATCAGTTAGATGTAAAGTCTGTATTCCTAAATGGCTTTCTTAAAGAAGAGATCTACATTGATCAGCCTAAAGGCTTCAATGTGCCTGGCATGGAACATATGGTGTACAGGCTCAAAAAGCCTTTATATGGCTTGAAGCAAGCTCCTAGAGCTTGGTATGCTCGAATTGACAGCTACTTGGTCAGTTTAGGATTTAACAGAAGTGTTAGTGAGCCAACATTATATATCAAGAAGAATGAAGCTGAAACTCAGCTTATTGTATCCCTCTATGTCGATGACCTTTTGGTGACTGGAGGAGATCAGGACATGTTGGCTGATTTTAAAGCCAAAATAAAGGACATGTTTGAAATGTCTGATTTGGGACTAATGACATACTTTTTGGGAATGGAGGTGCGCCAAGCAGAAGGAAAAATTTTCTTGGGACAAAGAACATTTGCCTTAAAGGTTTTATCCAAGTTCTCAATGGAGAATTGTAAGCCAACAAGCACTCCTATTGCTGTTGGAATGAAGCTATCAAACCAAGAGGTTCATGAACAAGTCAATGAGCCTACATATAGAAGTCTAGTTGGTTGTTTATTGTATTTGACAGCAACTAGACCTGATATCATGTTTGCAGTGAGTCTATTATCGAGGTTTATGCATTGCTGTAATGTCCAGCACTTTCAAGCAGCAAAGAGAGTGCTAAGATACATCAAAGGCACTCTTAACTATGGTGCGTTATTCAACAAAGCTGAAAGTTTGAAGCTGATAGGCTATACTGATAGTGACTGGGTTGGTTCAAGTGATGATATGAAAAGCACTTCTGGATATGCTTTTACCCTTGGCTCAGCCATGTTTTGCTAGAGTTCAAGGAAACAATCGATGGTGGCTCAATCAACAGCGGAAGCTGAATATGTAGCAGCTGCCAATGCTGTAAATCAAGCCATTTGGCTGAGAAAAATTCTAGTTGATCTGAACTTACATTAAAGGGAAGAAACAGAGATCTATTGTGATAACAATTCTGCTGTTGCAATTGCAAAGAACCCTGTTTTTCATGGCAGAACAAAGCATTTCAGCATCAAGCTACATGTGATAAGGGAAATGGAGCAAGCTCGAGAGGTGGAGCTGATTCATTGCAATTCAGAGGAACAGGTTGCTGATATTTTCACAAAGGCCCTTGGTGTGTCAAGGTTTATAAAATTGAGGAAGCAGCTAGGCATTACAAGCATGAAAACTAAGGAGGAGTGTTGAAGTTAGTTTTCATGCAACACATGCAGCACATGCAACAGCCAAGAAGCAGTTATGCGGGTGAAGTATGAAGAAGCAAATTAAGCTGTACCTACACCACATAAAGTATGTGTTTTGTGTTGAACCAAGTGCTACTGTTCTATTTTGTTACTTTAATGACTATTTTGTATTCTATTTCATTTTGAACTAGATTTATTTAATGTTTGATGTAATTTGATGTTGATATAGCTGATTACTAGCTATGGTCAAGTATGTAAGCCTAATATTTCAAGTTCCTATGTAATTTAATGGTGTTAGGTAAATGTTTAGGTGACTTGCTTTAATTTTGACAAGCTCAATGCTTGATATTTGTATTGGCTTCAAGCCATTCTTTGGTTGTAACGAAAATCATCAGAATTTCATTCAAACTTTATATTCCATTTTCTTTCTCCCGATCTGTTCTTGTTTTCTTAGCAAATTTCTGTTTTTCCTATCAAGCATTAAGGCTTGCTGCCTGAGCCAAGTATTACCATCATAGGTAACACACCTTCTCATCACCAACTCTTATACCAGTATAGGTAATCCTTGCTATCAACACCAAAGTTGAAGAATAAACTGTTGTTTGTCTAGACACAAAACCAATTACCATTATTAGTAATACTTGCTTTCAACCCCAACACTTCTGTTTCCTTTTTATTTCTCCTGTAATTTGTTTCTTCTTTTAATATATAGGCCAGACTCAATAGTAGTAGATAAAATTATCGAATATATAGTAAAGAAACTGGATTGGGGATCCTCAAGCGCTAATTTAAATGGTTTAGTTGGAATTGAGAGGCGGATGCAGGAAGTTTTGTCATTATTTCAAGACGTCCCAGATTTCCGAATGCTAGGCATTTAGGGTATGGGAGGTATAGGCAAAACTACACTTGCCGATGCAATTTATCACCATGTTTTAAATGGTTTCCAAGGCTGCTGCTTTCTTGCAAAAGTGAGAGAACATGAAGAACGAAGAGAATTATTAAAATTGCGTAAGGAATTTCTTTCAACCATATTAGAAGAAGAAAATTTATATATCTCAACGCCCACAATCGGATCAAGCTTTCTTAAGGACAGGCCTTCCAAGAAGAAGGTTCTGATAGTTTAAGATGATGTGTCAAAGTTAAGCCAACTCGAGTTTTTGTTCAGAGGAATCGGTCAGTTCGGCCCTGGAAGTCGAGTCATTGTTACAACTAGGGATAAACAAGTGCTTATCCAGTGTGGCATTGATCTCAATTATGAAGTGAAGAAATTAGATGAAGATGAATCTGTTTAGCTCTTCTGTCAATGTGCTTTCAAAAGTAATAATCCTATAGAATATCAGTTGAAGCTATCAAAGATGGTTTTAAGTGTTGCTAATGGAAACCCTTTAGCTATTAGACTTATCGGATCCTCTCTTTATGGCAAGACCAAAAGCTACTAGGAAAGCGAAGTAAAGAAATTAAATAAAGTTCCTAAGCAAGACATTCAAGGAGTGTTGAAATGGAGTTTTGATGGACTAGATTGTGAAGAGAAAGAAACGTTTCTAGACATTGCTTGTTTCTTTAAAGGGAAGGACCGAGACTATGTAACAAGGTTTATGGATGCTTGTTATGTCTCTGCACATTCGGGAATTGAGAACCTCATTGATAAATCTCTTATATCTGTTTCACAAAATCAGATAGCAAAGCATGATTTATTGCAACAAATGGGTTGGAATATTGTACACGATGAATCACCTTTAAAGCCTGAAAAACGTAGTAGGCTGTGGATTCCTGAGGACAGTTATGATGTATTATCAAAAAACAATGTAAGGGCCCTGTTCATTTCATTCACTTATGTTACTATCACTCTTCATTTTCTCTGGACATATCCATGTCCGACAATCATGTTTGATTCTTATTCGAACACATATTTGTATCAAATACATACATGTGTATGATAATTATCTTGGGTTCATGTTTTGCTTGTATCTTGACTCCATATACTGCTCTTGGGTTTAGGGAACGGTAATGCTCAGAGGCATTGAGCTTGATATGTCCCAACTTGCAAAATTGGAATTGGAACCGTCCTAACCCGATTTAGAAAACAGCTCAAAAAATGGGTTTATCTCAGTGTTACTTAAGTATAAAGACTTTTTTTAATTTATTTTCAATTTGTTGGGTCGAGCCTCGGATAAAGTTTTTTGGCCTGACCCGATTTAGAAAATGGCCCATTTAGAAAACTGGTCGAGCCTCGGATAAGGTTTTTTGTCTTGACCCGACCTAACCCGATTTTCAAAAAAAAAAACCCTACTGTTTTTGCTGCTATTTTTCCATGTTTTGCTACTATTTTCTCCCTGATTTACTAACATTCACTATTATGTTATTATTTTGTTGTTAATGTTTGGATATTGTATAACACTTGTTTTATTGTTAATTTTGCTACTATTTTAGAAGCATTTGCTTGTTAAGTTGCACTTATCTCAGTGTTACTTAAGTATAAAGACTTTTTTAATTTATTTTCAATTTGTTGGGAAACATTTATTTTAACATTTTTAGTGTATTTGGTGTATTATATTTTTAATTTATTTATATAAAAAATAAAATTAAAAAAATAATACAGACTGGCTCCGGGTTTTAGCTATCCGAGCTGACTTGGGAAAAATCTAGGCCCATTTTTCAGTTCAGGCTAAGGCTTAGTAATGAGCCTAAAATTTTGTTATGGCCTAACCCGTGGACAACTCTAGTAAGAACGAAATGCATATATTATAAATAGATTAGTTGAGATTCAATCTAACATATATTTTTTTTAAAAAAATAGAAAAGCATGGATTTATGAAATTCAAAAGAAAAAAATTTTAAATTCATTAATAAATAGGCTTCTAACAAAAGCTTAGATTTAAAAAATTATCATAAATGTTACATTTCCAAAAAAAATTACTACTCAACTTACATTGTTTTTTAAATTCAAATCCTAATTCTCAAACGCTACCTAAAAGAATTGTGAATAATTTTTAACAATATAAATAACACAAAAGTAGGAGTTTTGGTGCCTTATAGCTTACTAAAAAATTTCAAATTTGACAGAATCCAACATCATTCTCCAACTTCTAATAATAATTAATTAATTTAAAGTAAAAGTTTGCAAGTTGATGGAAAGTTGTTTTATAAAGAGATTTATTTGAATATTTTTCTAAGATAATATATGAAGATAATTTTTACCACTTAAACATGTGATAAAGATTCATCTTCTAGCTATATATAGATCATGTTGAAGAAAAGCCTATAAATAGGTCGACTTATTCCTTAGCCATTTTAAGGATGTGTTAAACACTCCTTGTTTAGTACTTTTATAGAGAGATATTGTGTGTAATATGTCGAAACTATTTTTTATATTTTTGAAAAACGGGAGTTAACTTAAAAACGAAAAATGGAGTTGGTACCAATCATCTTTGCTTAGATGTGATCAGATCACCTTACAAAACGTTTTGTTTTATTAAAATATCAATCTTGTCCAGCAAAATTTGAGAAAATGGGTTCGGAAGTCGGTTACGTACGAGGAAGGATTAGCACCCTCGTAACTCCCAAAAATTGGTACCTAATTGATTGACTAATGTCCTAATGTCGAATACTTCGAAAAGATTTAAAAACACAAAATCTTTTTTACAACTTCAAACCTTTTAAAGGACATTTGATTTTTTTTGAATTTTAAAAGAAACATCGAAACACAGTAAGTTAGAGTACAATCTTTCAAATTTCCAAACATCAAATATCCTTTTCGTTTTGGAAATGCTTCCCCGAAATGACAAAATGTCGCATCCAATGAGTTAGGATCCAACCTCTTAACTTCCCGAGAATAGGTTTTTATTTAAAATTTGCAATTTTTGACTTCAAAAAGGATACTTTGGCTATGTAAATTCAATGAAGAAAATTGAAACCCAGTGAGTTAGGGCACAATTTCCCTCGAGACTTCCAAATGCCAAAGATTATTTTGTTTAAGAAAACACTTTTTAAAAAAAATGGTTGCAATTAAAAATAAAATATATTTTATAAAACAATGATTCGAATGAAATGTGACATTAGTACATTACAAAAACATAAACTTCAAAGAACATTTTACTAAGACTACAAGTCATATTAATGAATAATACTAATATAGACAATTAAGTAAAAATAATAACATAACAAAGCAAATAATGCAAGTAATATAACAATTATACAAAGGTAAATAAAGATTACAAATCTATTAAAAATATGAGTGATCGAATAAAATATAAAGCAGACAATAAAAAATCTATAAAATTAAGGAATAAACATGAAAATTTTACACAAGATTAAATGCATATAAAAAAAAGTGAATAATGTATCTAAAATAATAAATAAATACTATAAATAAAAAAATATGGCAAATTCTAAAAAAATAATATATATATATATATATATATTCATGAAAAAATAAGTAATATATATTTTTGAATAAATAAATAATATATAACTTTAAATAAAAATATATTTATAATATAATAATCTAATACATATAGGCATAAAAACTACATATTTAAAAATAAACAATATAAGGGATATTTTTATATTAAGGATGAAACAATTTAAATGTTATACAATATACAAATTTTAAAATGATATGTGATATATAAATAATATTGAATTTAATAAAATAACCTAATATAAATAATAAATAGTAATAACACATATAATACAATTATTTAATATATATATATATATGCAGATACATATTTAAAATAAATAATATATAGAGAATTTTAGATTAATGATAAAACAATTTAAAATTATACAATATAGAAATTTTAAAATAATAAGTCCTATATAAATAATATAGAATTTAATGAAATATAAGAAAATGAAATAATTATATGATACTAAAATAATTTAAAAATAAAATAAAAATATAAAGAAGATTAAACATAAAGGAAACAGGGATTAAATTAGAGTAAAAATAAAATCTGCAGTAAAAAATATAAAAAGGGCTAGATTGGAACACGCACCATACTACAGGGATCTATTGGGAATTATGCCTTATCCTTAAAACGGCGTCATTCCAACATTTGCCTTAAAATGGCCTTAAGGACCAAACTGAAACAAAGGCCATACTTTAGGGCCAAATTGAAAATAGAAGGAAAATGCGATAGGGACAAAATTGCACAAAAATAATAATGCGGAAGGGCTTATAGAGCAATTAGACCTTTTAACAAAAACACGCGGATCCTTCCTGAGTATCGGGTCAACACACGAATCCTGACCCTTAAACAACACCATTTTGGTCATTAATTGACCACGTCAAAACGACGTCGTTCCACTGGCCTATATAAACAAAAAAAAGGCCCAAAAATTAGATTAAACCTCTTTAAAAAAAAATTTGAAACAGAAACACCAAAATGCTCTCCCCTCCCCCTAGCCAGAGCTCTAGCAATAGGCCAATGGCCGCTGCTTCACGCGCCTCAAGCGCCTCCATCAAAGTCACAGTATACGGCGGTTAGGGGGTCCAAGAACCATTTTTCGGCACTAAAGAAGGTAATTTCTTTTTATTCATTTTTAATAATTTTTTGTATGAAAAGAGAAAAATGAATAAGTGATTGGTGCATATCGAAACTGAAATAAAAAAAAATGATTTTTGAATGATTTTTATGAAAACTATTGATTTCTTTTAGTTGTACTTTTAATTTGCATGTATCGAAAAGAAAAAAAATAAAAGCAAAACTAAGCGAAATAATTAGACGAAAAATCACCTCTGTTTTGGTTCTTGTATTGTATTTGTAAAATTAATCGTCGTTCATACAAATTACAATAGGGCTTTTTATAGCCTAAAAATAAATCGAAAATACCATAAATACAAAGATACTGGTTTCACTATATAATCTGTTATTGATGTTTTTTACTATCTTTCTTTCCTTTTTCGCAGGTGAACGGCTTGGATTGTGGCGGTGATGAGGCTATTGGTTGAAGGCTGAAGAGAGGCTACGGCGCAAGGGATTTCAGAAACCCTTAGAGTTTCTGAAAAGTTTGGATATTTGGGCTTTTTTGGGCCCCGTAGGTTTGGGTTAGGTCTGAACCAATTAGTTAGACTAAGTGGGTCTGGGTTCATGTTTGGGCTAAAGGGTTTATTTTGGGCATGAATTAGGATTAGCTTTTTTAGTGATTGGGCCACGGGTGTAATGGGTTTTGGATAGTTTAGTAGTCTGGGCCGTTTTAATAGTTTTGGCCCCGTTACTTTGTAAAAGGACTCTAGACACTTTATTTTGGTTTAAAATTTGGGTTTGATTTATTGATATGGGCCCGGTAAAAATGGGTCATTACATAATATAAGATATTTAAGGGGAGTGATTTGTAACAATTGAACTTTAACAAATAGTTGAACACAAATATTGTGTATTCATTCTCCTTTTACTTGTCCGTTTGACTCACATACATTTTAGATTTGTTACTCAAACTTTTAAGTTTTATCCGACTTTTGTTTTGGCAGAAGGTAAAACAAAACTGTGTTGAGCAACTGCAGACCAAGTTATTTATTTCTACAACATCAATAATTGAAACGAAGTACAAATTATGGTTTATGTGATTTTCAATTTTGAAATAATTTCCTCAACATAAACGTATAAACCTATCACAAACAAAGTAGTACTTGATATTTTTCAACATAAAAACACTCCATAATTTATTAAACATAAACATAACACATACAAACTAGTAGTCATGAAAGTAATGATACGATCATTACAAGAACTTCATTGATGATGGTGATGTGGTAATTGCCATGTGTCATGAAGCATGGGGGCAAACTTTACTTATTTGTTAATTTATTACTAGCATAACTTCACCCACATCCGTATCCATAGACATAATAACATATCATCCATAGGCCCATAGCTTTACCACATTCAGGGAGGCCTGCAGTAAGGTTTTTTACAGTTATGAGCCGGTGGCTTTGTTTTCGGTAAGCATTTTGTATAACCTCGACCACATCCTTTTCCTTTGCGTTCACCACCTGCAACAATCATATATTATGTCCATCTATGCATACTGTTAATTATATATATATATATATGGATGTCCTATATATAAACATAAAGACTAGCTGCTGAATCTTACCCAGGGGCTGGTCCTGGATAGGCATGGCGGAAATGGGAATAAAGACAGAGGAAGCTAAGAGAACACAAACTAAAAGAAACAGTGGCTTCATTTTGGATTATAGCCAAGTAGGTTGAGTTCATCTCCTCTCTCCACTCCTATTTATAGCTCAATTTCAAGTCTTTTGTGGATTAAAATAATATTAAATAAAAATAATAAAAGTGAACATTAGTAGGGGTGAGCAAAACTCAATTTAACTTGAAAAAATCGAAAAAAAAAATTGAATTTCGAGTTAAACGAATCGAGTTATTTGAGTTAATCGAGTTATTCAAGCAACTCGAATTTTTTTCAATTTTCGAGTTCGAACTGAGTTGAGTTTTCGAATTCGAATCACTCGAATAATTCGAATAATTTGAATATCAAACTATAATATTTTATTTTTTTACCCAAAATTCCCGAACCTTCTTATTTTTCCCTTAAAACTTTTACTCCTTCCCACTTTCTTCCCAAAACTTTTACTTCCCTCTCATCCTAACTCCCTCATCTACCCAAAATCCATTTCCTACAAAAATTTTACTCTCCCATTTACTTTTCCTCAAAATTTTAATCCCAAAAACCCTCAAAATTTTTACTCCATCCCACTTTCCTCCCTTCTCTTCCCACCCCTCATCTACCCCAAACCCATCCCCTCCCCAATTTTTTTAATATTTTCCTTCCAAAATTTTACTCCTCCTATTTACTTTCCCTCAAACTTAACTCCTCAACACTTTTTATTTCCTCCTAAACTTTTACTTCTCACCCTTTACTCTTAAATAAAAAATCAAAATTATCCAAAAAAATCTCTAAACATAAATAGTAATAATTTTAATTATATCTACTATTTATATTATTAAATTAAATTTCACATTTTATATTATTTATACAATTGAATTGTTTAGTCATAGTAAATATTTATATTAAAATTGAATTATTAATGATGCCATAAAATATTCGTGTTAAAATTTTATATTGGTATCAATTTCACATTTTATCTTTAAAATAACTTTCATTAAAAAATCACATTTTTTATATTTAAAATATTTTTTAATTCCACAATACATAGTGACACGAATCTGAAGATAATTGAAACAACTGAGCAAGTAAAGAAGCTAACCCGTATATAAAATATTAATCAATAAATTATGAGGTGATGAAAGTTAATAAAAAAATTGATTACGTGGACAAATTTTATTACGGTGGGTGACAGTGGTTACAATGACCCAAGATTATTTTTTAAAATTGAACTCGAACAAATATATTCGATTCAATTCGAATTCCATCTCACTCGACTCGATTGGAGAAAATTTCATATCAAATTAGGATGATAAAATATGATTCGTCAACTCAATTAACTCAAAATTTTCATTTGATTTGATTCGATTCGATCAAATGCTCACCCCTAAACATTAGTGATGAAAAAGTAGAAATTATGAAATAATATTTATTTTTGACTCGATTAGATCTAAAAGTATAAATTTATAATTAACTTTAATATTTAAAATAAAAATTATTAATATAATATATTTATAATCATATTTAAATAAAATATTTTAATTACAAAATTAACTTTTTATACAATAAAATCTCAAAATTCACATATTTAAATTATTAATTTGAGCGCACTAACTTTGCTTTTAGGATCAAATTTTCCACAAAAGATAAAGAAAGGAATTATTGCTATTGTCTCTTTCAAGATCAAATTTTCCACAAAAGATAAAAGAAAGCAATTATTGCTATTGTATCTTTCATGACATCTATTTATCTAATTTACAAAGGATAATATATAATATTGACCCTAAGTCAAGTAGAGATTTTGCTTTCACCAAAAAGCAACCAAAGAGTATAAATTTGTGGGGTGCTTGTAGGGCTATGCAAAATTCAGGTAAAATAAAAAAAAAATTGTTAACCAATTAAATTCGGTTAATCGGTCAGTTAATCGAATTTCTTCGGTTGGGGTTGGTTAATAATTTTTTTAGTTTTCGGTTAACGGTTAATTTAGTTTGAAACTGGTCGGTTAATCAATTTTTTTTGGTTTAACCAAAAAAATTAATAAATAAAATTATAATATATATAAATAGTCCACTATTCACTCAAACCCAATCCAACATAAACCCAATTAAACTAAAATTAATTACCCAACCCAATTACCCAATCCAATCATAAAAATTACAAATAATTTAATAAATAAAAATTAAAATAAAAATACAAATAATTCGGTTAATCTGGGTAAATCGGGTGATTCGGTTAATTTGGTTAATTTTATACTTATTTTAACACAAAAATAAAAAAAATATAATTTTCGATTAATTCGGTTAACGACCGAATTAACCAAAAAAAATCTGGTTCGGTTAATTTTTTTTGAAAAAATTTCAGTTTAATTAACGGTTAAAATTTTTGAAAAGTCGATTAATTCGATTAATAGTATTTCAAGTCAGTTAACCGACTGAATACCCTAAATCTTTGTACATGAGAGACTGATTCCTCACGTAATTGATGTCATTATGCTACCATCATCTTAAAGTTTTCTCTTTTACATGTTTCACGTGGATTCTATTTTTACTGAGAATTGTTAGTATCAAAGATTGATTTTCACTTGCGTGTCATTGTTTTTTATTATACAAAGCTCAATTTTACTTATAATTTTTAAACCATTAAATCAAAAGGAAAACGTGTATAAATATACTTAAATTCACGCTCTTTTTATTGTCGCAATAAAAAGAGGGTTAATTAAATTAGTACCTAATCGATTACTATATCATTTTCAATGAAAAGATAAAATTATAATCTCTTAATTTCTATTGTTTAAAAATTTTAAATTTCAATATAAAAAAAAGTCTGATAAAATGATAATAGAAATTTTGGTTAATGTGAGATTGTTTTTAAAAAATGTTTCAACAATCAACTTGAGGTTGGTATTTTGAAATCAAACATCAAACAAAGTGCACATACATGAGGCATTGTTTAAATTCTATCTTCTTGTTAACAAGAGAGGTCAAAAACAATGAGGTTCTTGCGAGGAATGGGAGATACAAATTGTCGAAACTATTTTTTTAAAAAGGGGAGTCGACTTGAATTTTGAAAATGAAAACGAGAAAAATGGGAGTCGCCACCAATCTTTTTTGCTGAGGTGTGATCGGGTCACCTTGAAAAGCAGTTGTTTTATAAATGTATTGATTTATCAAAACAAAGATTTTGATCTACGAAAAACTAGAAAAAGGTGTTCGGGAGTCGGTTACGTACGAGGAAGGGTTAGCACCCTTGATACGCCCAAAATTGACACCTAGTTGATTAATTAGTGTCTTAGTGTCGAAAATTTGAAAACTTGAAAGAATTTAAAATACGATCCCTTTTTGTATTAATGTTAAAAATGCTTGAATAAATTGAAACGAATGGTAAAGACCCTCTCGTCTTAAAGTAATAAAATGTCACATCCAGTAAGTTAGGACACGACATCTTGAGCCTTCGAGAATGAGCTTGCCTTTTATTTAAAACTCATGTATTTTGATTGTAAAAGGATATTCGATTATTTAGGTTAAACGAGAAAAAATCGAAACCCAGTAAGTTAGGCCACAATTTTCTCAAATTCCCAAATATGAAATATTGTCTTTATTTTCTAAAATTTTCTTATCTCGAGGTAATAAGATGTCACATCCAGTAAGTTAGGACACAACTCCTCGAATCCTTGACAATAAGTTTTCTTTTTATTTAAAACGTATGTATTTTAAAATTAAAAGGGTATTCGGTTATCTAGATCCAACGAGAAAATTCACAACCTAGTAAGTTAGGGCACAATTTTCTCAAGTTTCCAAATACAGAATATCGCCTTATTGTTTGTTTGGGATAAAACAATCTATATTAGACAAATACGTTGGAGTTTAATTCATAATGCAATGATATGAAATAAAAACATATTAATGCGCATGGAACAACAATACATGAATACAAAATTATACAAGTGAATGACGAATATGAAAGTGCGAATAAACGAATCAAGATACATACAATGACAATAGTCGCACACCATACATTATTTAAGTATTAACATCAATAAAAAGAAAAATGAAATAAATAAAACAAAACAATTAAAAAATAAACAATAAGACAATTTTAAATAAGTAATACATAAAAAACAAGTTTAAAATGGATAATATAAAAAGCAATTTAAAGTAAATAGTATAAAAGAATTTAAAATAATTAATATACAAAATAATTTTAAATAAAATAATTTAAAGCAATTTAAAATGAAATAATTTATAAAACAATTTAAAATAATGTATAAAAAGTTTAAAATAAATAATATGTAAAAGAGAAATTTAAAATACATCATAAAAAAAATGTAAAACAGTTTCAAAATAAATGATGTAAAAAAATTAAAATAATTTACCTATAAAATAATTTAGACCAAGTAATATATATATATATATATATATATATATATATATAACTTTGAAATAGATAATATGTAAAAAGTTTAAAAACAACAACAACAAAAAAAACAGATAATATATAATAAAATAGTTTTTTTTAGGAAAAATAAGTAAATAAACGAATTAAACAGATTAGGGACGAGGTTGAAAACTGAAACAAAATTCAGGGTATCAATTGTAAAAACATAAAAAAGCCCAAAAATTTTTTATTCTTTTTCATTTCAGCCCTTTACCTAAAAAAACCTAAAAAGAATTTTAAAACTCTCCCCCTCCCCTTTCTTTCTCCGGCCGAATAGGTCTCTCCGACGGTCCGTTCGTCCGCCGCACCGCCACCGTATCCGGTGGCTGGTGACTTGGAAAAATGTGTTTTTTAGCCTCGTTTCAAGTCGAGTTCGAAGGCCTAGCCTTCTTGACCCAAAAAGAGCCGAAAAAAGATCCTCACTCTCCCCTTTTCGATCCCAACGCTAGAGAAGGGACTTCCGACGGTGAGGCCACGAGATGATTTGGGTAAGGTTTTCTCTCTTCTTTTCTTTTTATTTTCGAAAGTTGAAATAAAATATAAAAAAAACAACAAAATAAAACTTTAAAAAAGAATCCCCAATATTAAACAAATATCACCTTAAAAAGTTCAGATCTTTCTTTTCTATTCAAAAATTTCGAAACCCATTACAGATAAGTTTTGAGCCTTTTATAGGCACATTATAACTGCTGATTTTTATGTCTTTTGTTTGCTTGCTACTTGTTTTTTGCTTGTTGTCTGTTGGCCTCTTGCGTGTTCGTTTTTTTCTACTGACGTGCGGTGCATGTGGAAAGGGCAGTGGCTGAGGCATACGGTGGCTGAAGTCTAGAGGGCTACGGTTTCCAAAATGTTTAGTGTAACATCCCGAAATAGGGCCTAATCGGAATAGTGGTTTCGTAACCACAAATTCGAGATAGAAATAATTATTTTATAATTATTTTGATGTTTATGATATGATTGCATGATGGTGTGAAGATTTCGTGAAGAAATTCCATACGTAAAGTGCTTAACTTGGAATTAGGGACTGAATCGAATAAATTGCAAAACTTGCATTCTAGAAGTTTTTATTATGAAATTGCTTTGGAATATTAATTAGGAGGGTTTAAATAGCAATTTGACCAATTTCTTAGTTCATGGACAAAATAGGACATGGGTGGAATTTTTGAAAGTTTAGTAAGGAAGGGCATTTTGGTCATTTGGACATTAAATGAAATAAAAAGGGAAAAATAACACAAAATTGATCATCTTCTTCATTACCACGAAATTTCAAGGGTTCTCCATAGCTAGGGTTTGTTTCAAGCTTCCAATCTCCATAGTAAGTGATCCCAAGCCCCGTTTTTAATGTTCTTTACGTTTTCGTAGTCCCGGTAGCTCGATAAAGCTTATGTTAGCAATATTTTAAGTTAGGGTTCATATTTGGAAAAATACCCATAGATGAAATTTGTGTATTTTGATGTTTTATGATAGAATATGAGGTTTTAAATTATGCTAGACAACTTGAGCTACTCGGTTTTAGGTAAAAACGAGTAAAAGGGCTTAATTGGTAAAAATACCTATTGTACATAAGTGTATGTTATAGTAGGAATTTGAAGATGATATTGGTAAATAAATGATCAGCATGTCTTAAAATACAAGAATTTGTGATAAGTTTTGATTTCCGAGCCTTGGGGCAAAAGTGTAAATATGCAAAAGTTTAGGAGCAAAAATGTAATTTTGCCAAAATTTGAAAAAGGGCTGTTTTGATAAATGTGAGTATTAAATAAGCTAAATTTGCTATTATAGATCAAGAAGAACGGAATTCAGGAGTAGATCGGGGAAAAGAAAAAGTAAAGGACTAAATTGTAAAATTTAGTCACATTTATTATCGAGGTAAGTTTACGGTAAATAAATGCAATATTTCATTGTTATACATTGATGTTGTTAATTTCCAGCAATTATATATTTATTTTATGAAAATATTCAAAGTCGAAACGAAGAAGAGATGACAGAGAGAAAGTATCAGAAAGCCCCGTTGAAACATTAGGAATGGTTGGGATACGAATGTCATGACATTTGGGTTAACAGACAGATAGTAATGAGCCATGTAAGTCCATATTAAATATATGGCTTTGGAGACAGGACCGTATTGCGCCATGTAAGCCCATATCGTGTATATGGCCTTGGAGACAGGACAGTATTGAGCCATGTAAGCCCATATAGTATATATGGCTTTGGAGACATGAACATTTCATGTAAGACCATGTCAAGGACATGGCATTGGCAGTATTTTATCAGACAGGAATAACCTGAGTATCCCTAGTATTCCGAGTGGTTTAACGGCCCAGTATACAGGTTGAATTCATGAGTATTGAAAGGTCAGGTAAGAAAGAAAGCAAGAGTATCAAATAGGAAGGGTAAGGAAAGTTTGAGATGTTGAATGGTATAATAAATAACTATTGTTATAATAAATATTGTAGTTTATTTGCTTGTAAACTTACTAAGCCTAGTGCTTACTCCTTTATTTTCTTTCTTATTATAGTTCTTGCCAAGCCTACTCGGGGATCGGAGGAAACATCGGAGTTCAGATCACTCTATCGAAGGAATTATTTTGGTATAACTAGACGTTTCATTTTGTGTATGGCATGTATAGGGACTTAGTCTTTTATGGAATGATATGTTCAATGTATGGTGTGTAAATGCTTAGTAGTAATAACTAATGGAATGGCTAACCATGCATGTGTTCAATGGTAAGTATGCTTGAATGGTAACTATCACATGAGAACTATGAAAAACATGAAAGTAGCTTGAAAACAGATGCAAACAGCAGCAGTGATGTGAATTTGAAAAATCACTAAAAATAGTAGGAACGGAATTAAAAGGAGAATGAGGTATGAAATTAAAGCTTAATGAGTCTATTTTCATGTGGAAGAAACAGGGTAGGCCAAAGAGTTGTATATTATGAGTAATTTACATTTGCGTAAGATTGCTCTAGACTGACTCTGTGATCCCCTGTTCCAACTTCAAAAATTCACCATAAATTGTACATAAATAATTATGTATTATAGTCTATATGCCTAGATTCCTTATTGAGTCTAATTTCTAATGAAATAAACAGCAAGCCTATTTGAATTTTGTACAGGGAGAAAATTTGTTCATAGTGAACATGGGTCAGAGCAGTTGAGCTGTGTAACAGGGGTAACTTTAACTAATAAACTGTACTAATTGGCTAAGTAAAAAATTCTAGAAAACAATTAGTAGATAGATATATGAGTCTAGTTTCAGGAAAATTTACAGATCTTGATTTTGAGTGTCGGAACTTGAGATATGAATTTTTAAGTGACCTTGACGCAGAAAAACAGTTTATTCTGGAAATTATAATAAGTGATTTAGAGTTGTTTAAAAGGTAAGATGAGTTTAGTAACACCTCAAGCTTGACTCCGGTGACGGTTTCAGGCATGGGGGCGTTACATTTAGGTTATGGGCTGGTAATTTTTGGGTTAGGGTTTTGTATTATTGGGCTGGATTTGGGTTTGTGAATTGGGTAGTGATTGGGTTTGGTTTTAATTTGTAAATAGGACTTTTAAACTTTGGACCTCTTTTATTTATTTATTTATTTATTTGTCTTGTTTAGTTTCGTTTGGGCCCGAGTAAATTTAGGCCCGTACACAAATGATTTCTCTAGGCCAAACTCTTTTCAAAATGTCTAAGCAAAGAATAGGAAGATGCAAGCTACTCAATATAAAGAGAAATCTTGAATCAATATATCATTGATAGAAGAACAAAGGTGAATTGGTAACTTGAACCGACTTTTGTTGATATTAACATTAATAAACCGTAAATTATACATATTTTTACCTCATGCTTAGCCTAATTTCTGGATTAGGATGAATTATCATTGAATTTGTGGAATTTGATGCTCCTAAACCTTTAATTTCATGTTTTATACTTAGGTGAGCATAAGGAAGAGAAAAGAGCAAGGAACAGGCCAAAAACGGGCAAATTAGGCCCAAATCAATAATCAACACGGCCTGAAAGTTCATCATACGGGCGTGCCATACGGCCGTGCCACATTAACAGGCCCGAGCATGACCTTTACATCGACTCACACGGGCGTGGCACACGGCTATGTCCTTGTCGTGATGAAGTTTAATTTCACTCGAAAAAGGCTACTTAGGGGTTAAGAAAGATATTCTAAACTCTATATAAAGACCCTAAGAGGCAACTACAAGGGGGGATAGTAGAGGGGACGGTACAAAACAATACCAACCCAGTTCTCCTGCCAAGACGGAGAGCTAGAGGTAGGAAATTACTTGAAGGAAAGCCAATTGTTCCATCTCAGAAGCCAAGATCTACATCAAGACAGAGGATCTCCCTTCTATCCTTTCAAGGGGTTTTGGGTTTTCTTACGTTTTGTTATTTTATTTATTCTGAGATGTTTCTTTTTATAATTATGAACTAAAACCCCAAATATCTAAGAGGGATGAAACCTAAGACGAATTTTGTTATTGTTATCTGAACTATATGATAAATATTTGATTTGTTCTTAATTGTGTTTCTAACTCTTGAATTGATATTTCGAGATATTAATTTAAGTCAAATGTGCTTATACAGAGGAGCAAAAGTCCCTGTATAGGAGTAGATCCAACACAATTAAGTGGAGTTGATCGCAATCCTAAACATAGGATGACGAAAATATACCAAATTAGAGTCAAATCTAATATGGGGAGCCATAGATTGAGTTAATGCAAGACTAGAGGTTTTAATTAGAAAAAGCTTTCAATTAATCAACCTAGGATTAGTTGTTCTTATCCTTGACGGAGGTATTGACATAATTTAGGGATCTTTACGGATCAAGTCAAATGAAGAAATCGTCTAGTTCAGAGTTAGATAACAAGTGAAGTCTAGGTGGATTCTTCCTTAGGTATTGCTCTCATCAATCAGTTTTCCCAAAAGCAATTTCCCAATTTACTCTTTGTCACATTCTTAGTTTAGTTTAGAATTAATTAGTTTACACAAACCTCCTCTTTATTTTTAGGCTAGATAATAGGAAGAAAGTCATTACTAGTACTTTTAGTTCATTGGATTCGATATTCCGATCTTGCCATTAACTATACTACTATTCGATAAGTGCACTTACCTTTTATCGTGATATTAGTTAGTTTTCAGGTTAGATCAGTTTTTATTACTTCATCATCACGAGCAAACACCTTTATCTAAAATGTTGATATCGTGGTGGCAAGATAAGGTTATAAAAGTATACAACAAAAATAAATAAACATTCAAATCAACTTAAGAATTTGAGATCAATATGTTACACATTCAAAGTAATAATTTTAATTGTTTTTTTAACTTTTAATTTCAACACTATTTATAACCAATTACATTGAATTTATTCAAATGATCATGATATTGCAACAATATGTATGTGTCACGGAGTTAGCATTTTAGTTTGACAAATTGCGCGGCTTTGGACGATTCATTTGCTTCAGAAATTCCATGTAAGTTAGCCTATCTCTTGAAAAGGCAAGAATTTTCAAAGAAATTATCTAAGACATTGAAACTAAGCAGAAGCAAACTCTCAAGTGAAGAAGCTTCGAGCTAACATAAAAGCCGCAAGAAAGCAAATGCACATCTAATGTTTGAGTAAAACTTTCAAAGTATTCTATTACTTGGAAAGAATTACACCGAATGTAAAATGGAATGATTAGAAATGAAGGGAATGCTTCTATTTATGGTTGAGCTCTCTCAAATTCTACGGTACAATTTAAATTACATCAATAGCTTAGTTCAATGCCTATCTACAATATGAGAGTCCTAAGAGATTTAAACATTATAAAATCTTATCCCTTAAAATTTACAATATTCATCATGGTAATTCTAGTTTACTAGAATGTTTTAATTGGGCCATCAATGCTTCAAGTAAATGGGCTTCTTCGTGTGCTCCACAAATCAGGCAATTTCATGTGGGTTAAATGAGTCTCATAGCAATTTATCTCCATGGGAGATTCTGTGCACAATGCCCTCGTCTCATTCTTGAAATAACACTATTCTAACTCATTTTATAACAGCCTGAATATCTTGGTTGATTCCCAACTAGTCTTTCTATCTGATAGTTCCCTCCCGCTTAGAACGTTTTTCTTGGCTTATGTCTCTGTCATCGTTTAACTCAAACTATATTTTCTCTTGTACATCTCGATCATAAAAGGTCACTACTCTTGAGCCTCATAAGAGTTCCCTGTTGTGACTTGCCTTAATTGAAATCCTTTTGATCCTCATAAATAGGCTTTAGCACTCTCATGTTGAACATTAGGTTAACCTTGACTATTGTTGTTAACTTTGGTTTGAAAGCCTCACAGCTTACCTGCTTAAAAACTTTGAAAAGGCCCATGTGTCTTTTCCAATCCCATGGTAAGTTTTATTGAAAAACACCAGAAAAGTTTTCAAGGTGTGCCTCTCTTTTTGCACCTACTTGATTTAACTGCCTAGTTTGCATTACTTCTTTACACAGTTAGAAGCAAAACCCATCTCTCTCATAGGTGGTAGCCCTACAAGCAACTCAACAGGTTTCACATCAATTTAGCGTGCCTCTAGTATTTCTTAGGGGGATACCTTAGTACTCTGATTTACTAAGTCAATATTCCTACCACACATAACATCCTTGACTAGTTGGATTGTCAACAATACATAGGTTCCAACCTTTATGTTTCAACTTACCAACACAACGCATTGTTGTTGTCAAGTATCTAAGATACATATACAATCACAAAAAGGAACCAAAATAGCATTAATCTGGTCAAGGAAATTTAGGCCAAGAACAAAGACGTAACCATCTAAATGAATTACCTCAAAGCCTTCCTTGTCTTTCCAATTCCCGATCTATAGCTCAAATTCTTATGTTAATCCCACTGTAAAGACGTCTTTGGAATTAATAATCCTAATTCTCTTAGTCGTTTTGCTAATTGAGAGACCAAATTTAACCACGGCTCTTTCTGACATGAATAAACCAGATGCCCTGTATCAATAGTAGCACTCTTCTTTCGGTCTACGAGGTTGATATCTACAAACATTAACCCTTTTTACTTGTGATCCCTCTTCGTTTTCGCAGAATTGAGTATAATTTATCCAAGCCTTAATACTCTATCCTCAACAAGCTTCGTTGTCTCTTATTTACTGATTGTAGACAACTTAGATTGCTCTAAACAATCCTACATTTTATGCGAACCACAACATAAGAAGTATTGTATTGACTCCTTATCATTCTTCTTTCTCTTTGGATGATTGTTTAGTTTTCCCATCTCATTCAGTGTTTTCCCATTATCACCATTCTTACAATTTTCATCGATGTCATTCTCAACTTGTCCTTCTTAATCTCCCCTACCATTGTCCTTCTCTCTTGGCTCGAAAAACTTGAATTTGACTTTTCTCAAATTAAACTCGACAAATGACTCTGTCTCTGTCATGGCTTTGGTAAGCTCTTTGGCCCCTAGTGGATGCAAATCTTGCTTCACTTGAGGGTTCAATCCAGCCTTGAACCAGTAGAATGTCTCTTTCTCACTCAAATCAAGTATTTGGAGAACAATTTACTGAACTCCCGAGTATATTCTCAAATTATGCTTTGTTGCATAAGCTGACACAACTTAACCTGAACTTCTTCCTTAGTATACTTGAGGTAAAATTGCTTCCTCAACTCATTTTGGAACTCTACCCAAGTCCCAATTTTGGTACCAACTCGTCTCTCAACTATGGACCTATAACGCCACCATAAAAGAGTGACATTAGTAAAAAAAAATTAGAGCAGTGTCTACCTTAATGGCATCATCCTCAATGTCCACTACATGGAAGTATTATTCCATCCCCCTAAGAAATTGTTCACACCTTTCGTGTATCTTTTTCCCTTAAACTCTTTCAATTTGAAAACATCCATCTTACACCTGGGTGTCGGCCCCAACACCCTTTTTTTTAGACAGCAACTTCGTAAATGACCAGCTCACCCTTGAGCTCTTCAATCTTCATATTCAAAGGTATCTTCATGGCTTAATTTTCTCTTTCAAAGTCATCATAATATCTTCAAGATCATCAATCCTCTCAATTAGCTTTTCAATGGAATTGAAAGTTTATTGCATCTCTTCCATATTAGCGTAGAGAGTAGCCATCACCTGTCCCTTGAGTTGATCTTTCATAGAGTCCAGCTTTGTGGTACATCTTTTAAGATTTACATTATTCAACATGGTAACTCAAGTTTACTGGAGTGTTTTCACTATACACCAATGTTTCAAGTAGATGAGTTTCTCCCTATTTTTCATGAATCAAATCAATTCATGTGGGTTAAATAAACCTTATTTGATTAATAGACCTCCATAAACAATTCTACGCGCAATGATCATTGACCTTAATCCGTAGCCTGTGACACACGCTTGGACATGATATATGATTGTGACTTTTCAACATCTTCAAGAACATCACTTGTTGAGGCTCCTTATAATTGGCTTTTCGATACTAGAGGTTGAGGTGAGAAGATCTTGAAGATGCTCTTTTAGAAGAGTTTGAAGGACTTGAACTTTGTTTTTTGCCTTCCTCTTGCTATTGATGTAACATTGAAGAAACTTGCAAAAAAAATTTAGAGAATTTTTGGAAGTAATTAGTAGTAAAGAAAAGATTGTGAGATAGAATTTTCATTAGGGCTTTTGATGGTTGAGAAGGAGTATTCCAAATAAAAGTTCCAAAATCCCTCCAAATAAAATATTTATGCTCCTTTTGGAAACTTAGAATTTGAAAATTTGGATTTAGATTTTAGTTATTATATAAATGGTAAGAATTAGAGTTGTCCATGGGCTGGGTTGGGTCCACATGAAAAATGGGAGTGTTTGGACAAAAATATAGGCTCAAAAAATGGATTTGGACAAAAAACAAGACCCATTTAGAAAACGAGTTGAGCCTCAGATAAGTTTTTTGGCTGGACCTGACCCAACCCAATTTTTAATAAAAAACCTACTGTTTTTGCTGCTATTTTGCCATGCGTTGCTGCTATTTTCCCACCATTTTGCTACTATTTCACTATTATGTTATTATTTTGTTGTTAATGTTTGGATATTGTATAACACTTATTTTATTGTTAGTTTTTCTACTATTTTAGAAGCATTTGTTTGTTAAGTTGCACTTATCTTAGTATTACTTAAGTATAAAGATTTTTTTTAAATTTATTTTCAATTTGTTGGGAAACATTTATTTTAATATTTTTAGTATATTTGGTGTATTATATCTTTAAATTTATTTATATAAAAATAAAATTAAAAAATTAATACAGACTGGGTCCGGGTTTTAACATTTTTATCCGAGTCAACTTGAGAAAAATCTAGTCTCATTTTTAGGTCAGGCCAAGGCCTAGTAATCGAGCCTAAAATTTTGTTATGGCCCGACCTGTGGACAACTCTAGTAAGAATGAAATACATATATTATATATAGATTAGTTGAGATTCAATCTAATATATATTTAAAAAAATAGAAAAGCATGGATTTATCAAATTCAAAAAAAAATTAAGATTTTAAATTTATTAATATATAGGCTTCTAACAAAAGCCTAGATTTGAAAAATAAATTTCCAAATAGTTTACTACTCAATTTATATTGTGTTTTAAATTAAATTCAAATTCTAAAATCCTAGTTCTCGAACGCTACCTAAAAAATTGTGAATAATTTTTAACAATAAAAACGACACAAAAGTAAGAGTTTTGGTGCCTAATAGCTTACTAAAAATTTCAAATTTGTCAGAGTACTCCAACATCATTCTCCAACTTTTAATAATTAATTTAATGTCCCTTATCACTATACTTAGAACTTCTTCAAAACTTCAAATATTATAAATCAAAATTCAATGTTATTTTTTATGTCATTTTATTGTAAATTTTTAAGCTTTATGTTAGAATCTTTAACCATTCAAACAAATTTTGGAATATATATTAAGTATGACTTCTATTTCAGTCAAATTTGAGAAACAATCTTCTAATTAAACTCTATTTATTTGTTTCAATCAAACACTGATTAGTTTAGATTATTTTATTATTTTTTGACCTATGAATTTAGCCTATAAATAGGCTTTTTTACAACATTAGAAAATACACCCATTAGAGATTAGAACTCATAACACATTTAGAGAATTTTGTGTTTACGTTTTGAGAGTTCTTTGTTTTCGGGTTTCGAGGTTTAGTTTTTTATCTCCATCTTTTGTACTCTTCGTTCTTTGGCTATTATAGTAAAATTATCTTTTCTCGTGGTTTTTTATCCTCTTTGGAGGGGTTTTTCCACGTTAAATTTGTGTGTTCAATTTCTCAATTTCTTCTGCTATCTTTCCTTGTTCATTGCTTAATCGGGTCGATTCCTAACAAGTGGTATCAGAGCTAGTTCAATTTTTATAGATCAACTCAATCAAATATGGAAGCAACAAGGTTTGAAATTTAGAAGTTCAATAGTGAGACAAATTTCAATCTGTGGCAAGTTCAGATGATGACAATTTTAATTCAATCCAGTTTGAAAAAGGTTGTTACCAGGAAAAAGCCTGAGAATCTAAATAAAACAGAATGGGAAGAGCTTGATGAAAAGGCTTTGTCTACAATCTAGTTGTGCCTTGCGAATACGGTATTGCAGGAGGTATTGATAGAGAAGACCTCATCCGCCTTATGGAAAAGGTTAGAAACTCTTTATGCGATTAAGTCTTTGGCTAACCGTTTAGTGTTGAAACAATGTCTATTTACGTTTCGCATGAACGAAGGTAAGCTTCTTAGAGATCACATCGGTCAATTCATTACTCTTTTAAATGATTTAAAGGACATTGAGGTTCATATTGATGATGAAGATCAAGTTATGGTATTATTGTGCTCTTTACCCCTTTCATACAAGTCTTTTAGGGAGACCCTGATTTATAGCAGAGACAAGCTCTCATTCGAAGATGTGAAGGGTCATTTGTTCAGTAGAGACAAACTCGACAATGAGCTTCATTTGGATAGCAAGGCAGATAGGCAAGCTTCCGTTTTGGTAGCATCAAAGAAAAGAGACAAAAGGTGTCGCTATTTTAAAAAGTTAGGTCATGTCTAATACGGTCATTGAAAACACCAAATTAACCTATTCCCTGTAAGATAGTAAAAATAACAGTAAAGGGGAAGTAGGGTTGAAATCTTCAGGGACCGGATTATACGAATGCTCGTTTTTTGATATCCTGGGCAAAATCTTGCCCAAGAAAACCTGTGTTCCTGGAAAATAAAAAACAGAATTAAAGATTCGGGTTGGGAAGAAATAAAATGAATAAATAAATAGAACAAAATTAAAGAATTGAATCGAAATTGTGAAAATAAAAAAATAATAATGAGAGTGAGAGAAAAGAAGTTCTTATGGGAAGATTCCAGCCTTCAGTTGTCTCATTCCGCCTTGGGTTCAATCCTTGGCTTTTGGATGACCCTTCTCGAACCAAGTAAGCCAGTTATAGTGGAAGAGGACGCCTACAACCACCAGCTCCAAGAATTTAGACTTACGATTTTAGGGAACCTGACTCTAGCCAGCATCCTATGTTAGATCAATGCCTCTCAATGGCGAATCTCATGCCATTTTGTCTCTTTGGCTTGCCAACCTCTGACGCAGTAAATTGATGAACCGACGGTGCAACCTTTCCAAAACATACAAAGCGGCCGCCTTTACATACGTTGAAAAGCTTACTTCTTAATGGCTATGGACGGAAGCGTCAGCCCGTAGTGCGGAGAAACGAAGAATACTTGGTGAAAAAGGGCTAAGTTCGGATTCTAAGCCTCAAGAACCCTTTTTGGGAAATATTGACAACTTTTGGCTAGATGGGTTTTAGTGGCTCATGATAATGGTGGGAAAGAAAATAAATATAAAAATATGGAAAAAAGAATTTTATTGAAAGAAAATGTGGAAAGAACAAAAGCCTAGACTTTTGGGGGAGAGTGTTTACAGAAAAAGATGAACACAATTAGAGTCACTTCACCCCCTATTTATAGTGCTAGGAAGAAAGTTTAGCTTAACTTAAATTCTCTAAAGATAAATACATTTAAATAAAAATAATTAAAATAAAATCCTAAAATAATCCTAATAATTATCCTAACATTAATTATCCTAGTATAAATAAAATAAAATGGAGTCTTATAAAATAAAATCTCTTCTATTTGCTTTTTAGTCCTTATGTCTTCCATGCTCGCACTTTTGGCACAATCTTTTTCCTGTGTCGCGTATCAGCCCATTTTGTCTCCAAATTCGCACTTTTGTCCCCTTAATTTTACTTTTGCCTCTAATTTAGTCCCTATGAGATAAAAGATTATAAATAGCACAAATTAGTAGGATCATACTCAGAATAATCACATAATTAATACAATAAAATACGTTATTCTAGAGTATTATCAATGTCAAAGCAGCTTCTTATAAACTGCAAAATAAAAGAGCTGCTGAGAGTAACGAGGAAGATATAGCTGGTGCTAATTTGGCCGATGAAAGTGGTGATGATTTCTTATTAGTATCAACAAGCGATAACTCCAAGCTCACGTCTGAGTGGATCCTAGATTCGGGATGTTCTTTCCACATGTGTCCCAATAGAGAATTGTTCTCCACATACAGTTCGGTTGAAGGTGGAGTTATGCGCATAGGAAACAATTCATCTAGTAAGGTAATTGCTATTGGTACTGTTAAAATTAGGATACATGATGGGATGATTAGGACACTCTCAGATGTCAGGTATGTACCTAATTTATGAAAGAATCTCACCCCCTTGATTATTTTAGACTTGAAAGTATGCAAAATCAACATAGAGTCGATCGGCATTAAAGTATCTCGTGGAGCTCTCGTTTTGTTAAAAGGTAAAGGAATTGGCAATCTTTATATTCTAAAAGGTTCTACAGTGACCAGTGAAATCAGACGTTCCTCGTCTGTTACAGAGTCAAAGTCAACTTGTTTGGAGCGAAGGCAACTTGGTCATAAGAGGGAAAAATGTATGACCATTTTGTTGAAGAGAGGTTCTCTTTTGGATGTAGGTTTTGAAAAGTTAGGGCACTGTGTTCGTGAAAATCAGACCCGGGCTAGTTTTGATTTGGCAATGTACAAGTCGAAGGCTAGAAGTCTTCCAGTTTACAGATTCGACTCAATTAATTCCCTGCGTAGTTCAAGATAGGCTCGTGGCGGGCTTTGGCAAAAATAGCTTTGTGGAAATATGAGTTAAGGTGGAGATTTGTTAAATATGACTCCTATTTCAGTCAAATTTGAGAAATAATCTTCTAGTTAAACTCTGTTTATTTGTTTCAATCAAACATTGATTAGTTTAGATTATTTTATTATTTTTTGACTTATGAATTTAGCCTATAAATAGACTCTTTTACAACCTTAAAAAATACACCCATGAGAGATTAGAACTCATAATACATTTAGAGAATTTTGTGTTTACATTTTGAGGGTTCTTTGTTTTCGAGTTTTCGGGGTTTAGTTGTTTATCTCCATCTTTTGTACTCTTCGTTCTTTTTCCATTATAGTAAAATTATTTTTTCCCGTGGTTTTTTATCCTCTTTGGAGGGGTTTTTTCACGTTAAATTTGTGTGTTCAATTTCTCAATTTCTTCTACTATCTTTCCTTGTTTGTTGCTTAATCGGGTCGATTCCTAACAATATGCATATGCCTTTTCTTATCTCATGAACTGTTTAGACATATTTTAGAGCATGTGCATATTTCAGTCAAAGTTCATTCAGGTTGAGATTCTTGACAATAAAGAGCATTGATTACATCTGATTTAAACCAGCAAATGAGGAGATAATTTCATGATAGAATATGGAGTAATTATAATCGACAACCTTGGAGATGAAAGAAAGAAGTATCCTTATCCTTTATCTTTAAGAGTTTTCAAGTTGATGGAAGGTTATTTTATAAAGAGATTTATTTGAATATTTTTCTAAGATAATATATGAAGATAATTTTTACCATTTAAACAGGTGATAAAGATTCATCTTCTAGCTATTGATCATGTTGAAGGAGAGCCTATAAATAGGTCGACTTATTCCTTAGTCATTTTAAGGATGTGTTAGACACTCCTTGTTTAGTACTTTTACATTTTAAGGATGTGTTAGACACTCCTTGTTTAGTACTTTTATGGATAGATATTGTATGTAATGTAAGATATTTGGGGGAGTGATTTGTAACAATTGAATTTTAGTAAATAGTTGTACATAAATACTGTGTACTCATTCTCCCTTTATTTGTCCCTTTGACTCACATATATTTTAGATTTATTACACAAACTTTTTAATTTTATCCAACTTTTGTTCAGGTAGAAGATAAAACGAAACTGTTTTGAGCAACTACAGACCAAATTATTTGTTTCTACAACATCAATAATTGAAACGAAAGTACAAATCATGGTTTATGTGATTTTCAATTTTGAAATAATTTCCTTAAACATAAACATAAAAACCTATCACAAACAAAGTAGTATACTTGATATTTTTCAACATAAAAACACTACAATTTATTAAACATAAACATAACACATACAAACTAGCAGTCATTAATGATACGATCATTAAAAGAACTTCATTGATGATGGTGATGTGGTAATTGCCATGGGTCATGAAGCATGGGGGGAAACTTTATTTGTTAATTTATTACTAGCATAACTTCATCCATATCCATATCCATATCCATATCCATATCCATATCCATAATAACATATTTTTTCCTGTATTTTACGTTGTAGATCCCTCGTGTTACGAAACAACCATTCATGCGAACTACGAGCTCATCAAGTTTGAGAGCTCACCTGCAATCTCTTCATTCTGCAAATTGACAATTTGTACTAAAACAATAATAATTTTTGGATTAGACATTATGACAACTGATTAGACTGAAATTAAATGAAAAACAAATTATATGAGTCAAATTGTTATTATTTTATTAATATTATTTGCTTATTTAAGCTTTCTTATCCCTGTAAACAGACAATGAATTTTTAACGAAATAGTAGCTAACAAGCCGATTTTTCTTCAAATTTTTTTTTCTTTTTGCTTCTGTTTCAATCTTTCCTTGGTCAAGTATCCAACACCTGGGATGAACGGAAACAAACAGGTAGTTTTGCAGATGCATTTGCAAAGCATGAAGAAAATTTAAAGCATGATGTTGAAAGGGTGAAGTCCTGGAGAAGTGCTTTCAAGCTGCTGCCAATTTATCCGGTTGGGATTCACAACTCACTCGGTAATAAACAATAGCTTTACTCATAATCCAATAATCTTTCATCAGATCCGGCGGGACAGCAATATGCTTCCTTCAACACCTTCTTCTTCTGCTGCTGCTGCTGCTGCTGCTGATATGATGAAGGCAAGGACATACGATGTTTTCCTTAGCTTCAGAGGTGAGGATACTCGTGATGGTATCGTAAGTCATCTGTTTAAAGATTAGTGTGGAAAGAATATCGAAACTTGTATATAGATCACAGCGAGAAGCTTCGTTCCAGATTAGTAGAGTTTGAAATCTAAATCCCATACTTAATAATGTAAAACACGTCCTCAAGATACAGATGTTTGTAGTCCATGTAAATCCTGCTACTATGATCAGATGAAATCACTAGAATTTCGTTCCATATCAATCACTTTTATTAATGCTTAAATAATATTAGAGATAAAAACTATCAATGGAACTGTAATTTTTACAAGGTTTCAAAAGTTTAAAACGATTTCAGATATATTTTTAATTTTTTTATAAACATAAATGATTTTTATAAAACAATACGTCATTATTATTTGTTCAGCACTTTTACCAAACAAAAGAAAACACTTGTACTACATAATCTACCAAACATTATATTATTTCTTTATGTTATCACAAACCATTTCCATGATTGATATTTTAAAAAAAAAATTTATAAATGCTTCGAGATTTGATTATTTATTTTATTTATTAAAGAAAAAAAAGATTTTTTTATAAAAAGAATACATCAGTGTTATCAGTTCTAACTTTTTCAACACAGTAAAACGTATTTAATATATGATTTTAAAATTGTTTAATCAAATATGGTACTATCTTAAACTAGTCACTAATATTTTATGCTGCCCATAAAGTTAACTTTCGGCGGTCTCAAAGATTCCTTTTTTTTGTTTTTAATGACTACGTTCCTCACGCCAAATTAAAAAATTTGATTAATTTCTAAGAAAGCTATCAGCGTAATCGACATTAAAATCTGTTCATTTACTCATATTTCAATAATCTTTCATCAAATCCGGCTCAACCCAAATATGTTTTCCTCTAAATCTTCTGCTGCTGCTGATATGATCAAAGCAAGGACATACGATGTTTTCCTTAGCTTCAGAGGCAAGGATACTCGTGATGGTTTCGTGAGTCATTTGTATAAAGATTTGTGTCGAAAGAATATCCAAACTTTTATAGACGATGAGGAGCTTCGAAAAGGAAATGAAATTTCAGGGGCACTGTTGACGGCCATTTAAGGATCCATGGTTTCAGTCATTGTTTTCTCCAAAGACTACGCTTCTTCCAAATGGTGCTTGGCTGAGCTGGTCAAGATCATGGACTGCAACAAATGGGTTGTTCCTGTATTTTACGGTGTAGACCCAAGAGATGTACGGAACCAAACAGGGAGTTTTGCAGATGCATTTGCAAAGCATGAAGAAAATTTCAAGCATGAGCCAGAAAAGGTGAAAACCTGGAGAAGTGCTTTGACTGCAGCTGGCAAATTATCCGGTTGGGATTCACAAGTCACTCGGTAATTGCAACTCCTTTTCTTTACCCTTGCTCTTTTTTCTTTTTCTATAAATATATATTGATTTGGAAGCAGAGAGATTAAGCACAGACTTTTTTTTTCAAGCAGTGATTCATCTATGCCACCCAGATTCGAGTTGAGGGGCAGATACTTGATATGAAGACTTAACTTCTCCAAAATTTTTTTTTAAATTTTTGTCGACCATAATTTTGTAGGCATAGAGACGGGACGCATATTGTAGAAAAAATATGAAGAATGTAACATGCTAAGCATCTACATTCAACAATATTATTGTTTGTTGCGTTTTCTATCCTGCCTTTCTTTGCCTTAAAGTTCATCACACCTTCATACCATTCTCTCTTGTATAAAATCTACTGTCCAGTCTATTAATATATTTATTTTCCAAGAAAAAAGTTATAATTTGAGGATTTAACAAGGGCTTTAGATAGTGAAATTTGAATTCTAGATCTGTATTTGAATGTCTTCTTTTTAAAAGTCACTTTATGATTCACTTTATCATTTTTATTTATTTACTTCTGTTTCCTTTTTATTTCTCTTGTAATTTGCTTCTTCTTTTAATATATAGGCCTGACTCAACACTAGTAGATAAAATTATAGAAGATATAGTGAAGAAACTGGATTGGGGAACCTCAAGCGCTAATTTAAAGGGTTTAGTAGGAATTGAGAGGCGGATGCAGGAAGCTTTCTCATTATTTCAATATGGATTCCCAGATTTCCGAATGCTAGGCATTTGGGGTATGGGAGGTATAGGCAAAACTACACTTGCCGACGCAATTTATCACCATGTTTCAAATGGTTTCCAAAGCTGCTGCTTTCTTGCAAACTTGAGAGAACATGAAGAACGAAGAGAATTATTAAAATTGCGTAAGGAATTTCTTTCAACCATATTAGAAGATGAAAATTTATATATCTCAACGCCCACAATCGGATCAGGCTTTATTAAGGACAGGCTTTCCAAGAAGAAGGTTCTGATAGTTTGTGATGATGTGTCAAAGTTAAGCCAACTCGAGTTTTTATTCGGAGGGATCGATCGGTTCGGCCCTGGAAGTCGAGTCATTGTTACCACTAGAAATAAACAAGTGCTTGTCCAGTGTGGCATTGATCTCATTTATGAAGTGAAGGAATTAGATGAAGATGAATCTGTTCAGCTCTTCTGTCAATGTGCTTTCAAAAGTAATAATCCTATAGGATATCAGTTGAAGCTATCAAAGATGGTTTTAAGTGTTGCTAATGGAAGCCCTTTAGCTATTAGACTTATCGGATCCTCTCTTTACGGTAAGACCAAAAGCTACCAGGAAAGTGAAGTAAAGAAATTAAATAAAGTTCCTAAGCAGGACATTCAAGGAGTGTTGAAATGGAGTTTTGATGGACTAGATTGTGAAGAGAAAGAAATGTTTCTTGACATAGCTTGTTTCTTTAAAGGGAAGGACCGAGACTGTGTAACAAGGTTATGGATGCTTGTTATGTCTCTGCGCATTCGGGGATTGAGAACCTCATTGATAAATCTCTTATATCTGTTTCACAAAATCAGATAGCAATGCATGATTTATTGCAACAGATAGGTTGGAATATTGTACACGATGAATCACCTTTAAAGCCTGAAAAACGCAGTAGGCTGTGGATTCCTGAGGACAGCTATGATGTGCTATCAAAAAACAATGTAAGGGCCCTGTTCATTTCCTTCACTTATGTTACTATCACTCTTCATTTTCTCTGGACATATCCATGTCCGACAATCATGTTTGATTCTTATTCGAACACATATTTGTATAAAATACATACATGTATATGATAATTATCTTGAGTTCATGTTCTGCCTGTATCTTGACTCCATATACTGCTCTTGGGTTTAGGGAATGGAAATGCTTAGAGGCATTGAACTTGATATGTCCCAACTTGCAAAATTGGAATCGGAACCGACAGCTATGATGAAGATGCGAAAGCTTAGATTTCTCAAAATCTATCATTCTTGTGGAAGAATCTTACTTTTTAAAGGGCTTCTATCATTTCCTGAGGAGCTAAGGTATCTTTACTGGGAGGGATACCCTTTGAGATCTTTGCCCACCAAGTTTGATCTAAGGTACCTAGTTGAACTTGATACGAGGGGGAGCCATCTTGAACAACTCTCGGAGGGAAAACAGGTACTCTTTTTTCTTTTGATATAAATCTATGGTGTTTTGTAGATTGATGCAAGCATGTTTCCATTTCCATTTCTTGATCATATAAAGTTTCCTCTACATATCAATCTACCCCATTGTTATGTTTTCATAATAGCTCAGGAAAAAGACCATTTCCAATATGAGTAGTATTTAAGTTATTTTTGCATAAAAGGAAAAAGAAGTTATAACATTAATTTATTAGGTTTATGCTTGGGAAAAAAATTGAATTCAGTTAGAATCCTTTATATTACTAAACTCCTTGAAATATTTTATTATATGTTAATTTTGTTAAACTAATAAATAATTAAAAAAGAGTTTACATGATATTAATTTATGTTAAAATTGATCAAATTTAAATCTATAATTTGTATTAATTTATTTAAATTAAAAATTATTACACTTTCGTTTAAAGAAAAAAATTTAAAAATAATTATGCATAATGAATGATAAAAAAATTTGAATATCTTTAATATGTATGCTTAAATCAATAATTTAATAATTGGTTGACCAAATTCAATGATAAAAAATTCTATTTCTATAATAACATATGGCAATTTCATAATCAAAAGATAAAAAACTATAAAATAGTAATATATAATGAATTATTGATAAATGTTGAAATAGAGAAAGATAAAAATAAACACTCTGTTTACATTAAATAAAAGTAATAATTGGTGATTAAGAAAGAACAAACACAATTAGATTTATAATAAGTGGTTTTTCCAAAAGTTAATATATGCAATAATTGGTGATTAAGACAGAATAAATATAATTAGAGTCTTCTATTCAGATTATTATTTTGTTCGAATTTAATATTTTTGTTTAAACTATTTCAAATATCAATTAACTTTCGATTTAGTTTATCAACATTCTAAACTATATGAAATTATTAAAGAAACAACTTACGACACAAACAAACTGTTTATATAAACTTTTTTTTTGGATATTTTTATATAAATAAATTTGAGTTTTACTTTTATCTCAAAAATAAAATATTATATCTATTTTTGTAAACTCTAATTGCTCATATACATCAATTGATCGAATATGTAATTTATTTATAACATTTTATAGTTTTTTTAACTAAAAATATAATTATAAAATAATAACAATAAAAATAATAATAAATTTATAATTTAAACGCGTATAGAAAAATAATGAGCCTACCGAGGGAACACCATAATTTAAACTTCAATGTCAAATTGAGCTTGAATTTTAAAAGGAAAACAAACTTTGAGCGATGAGTTGGAATGGAGCTCAAACTTGTTGCTTCCTCTACTCAAATATACCACTTTGATGATAGTTTAATGTTTCGTTGCAGTTTTTTTATATTTTGGTCACATCTGTTGCATTATACTCCTTCAATGTACACAAATTTATCAAACACTATGTTCTGTTGCACGCAGGATTTAGTAAATTTGAAGTTTATCACACTTAGCTTTTCCCACAACCTTGTAAGAATCCCAAACCTCTCAAGTGCCACAAATCTTGAAGAGATAAACCTTTTCGTGTGTTTTAACTTGCGTGAGCTTCCTTCATCCCTTCAACATCTTGAGAAGCTAACTCTTTTGAATTTAAGGAATTGTGTAGATCTTAGATCTCTGCCTAGCTTTTACAAAGCCACATCCCTCACCAAACTTGATCTTACTGGCTGCTCAAATCTGTGTAGTTTTCCAGAAATCATGGGCACCATGGAGAGTTTGAGGCAACTTTATTTAAGCGGGACGCCTTTGAAGGAATTACCATCCTCAATTGAAAATCTTATTGGTCTTAAGCATTTGAGACTTACAGACTGTAAAAAGCTTATTTGCCTTCCTGACAGATTTTATAAATTGAAATCTCTTAAGACATTCGATCTTCAAGGTTGCTCGAGATTGGAGATTTTCCCAGAAGTCATAGACACCATGAAGGAACTGTATGAACTTGATTTAAACAGAACAGCTTTGAAGGAATTGCCATCCTCAATTGGCAATCTTATTGGTCTTAAGCATTTATGACTTACAGACTGTAAAAAGCTTGTTTGCCTTCCTGACAACTTCTATAAATTGAAATCTCTTGAGACATTCGATCTTCAAGGTTGCTCGAGATTGGAGATTTTCCCAGAAGTCATGGACACCATGGAGGAACTGTATAAACTTAATTTAAGCGGAACGGCTTTGAAGGAATTACCATCCTCAATTGGCAATCTTATTAGTCTTAAGCATTTGAGACTTACAGACTGTAAAAACCTTGTTTGCCTTCCTGACAGCTTTTATAAATTGAAATCTCTTGAGACATTAGATCTTCAAGGTTGCTCGAGATTGGAGATTTTCCCAAAAGTCATAGACACCATGGAAGGACTGTATGAACTTGATTTAAGCAGAACGACTTTGAAGGAATTACCGTCCTCAATTGACAATCTTATTGGTCTTAAGGAATTGAGATTTCAAAACTGTGAAAACCTTGTCTGCCTTCCTGACAGCTTTTATAAATTGAAATTTCTTGAGATATTTGATCTTGAAGGTTGCTCGAGATTGGAGATTTTCCCAGAAGTTATGGACACCATGGAGGAATTGTATGAACTTGATTTAAGTGGAACGGCTTTGAAGGAATTACCATCCTCAATTGACAATCTTATTGGTCTTAAGCATTTGAGACTTACAAACTGTAAAAAGCTTGTTTGCCTTCCTGACAGCTTTTATAAATTGAAATCTCTTGAGACATTCAATCTTGAAGGTTGCTCGAGATTGGAGATTTTCCCAGAAGTCATGGACACCATGGAGGAACTGTATGAACTTGATTTAAGCGGAACGACTTTGAAGGAATTACCATCCTCAATTGGAAATCTCATTGGTCTTGAGTTTTTGAGAATGAAAAACTGTAAAAACATTGTTTGCCTTCCAGACAGCTTTTATAAATTGAAATCTCTTGAGACATTCAATTTTGAAGGTTGCTCGAGATTAAATATTTTCCCAGAAGTCATGGACACCATGGAGAGGTTGAGGGATCTTGATTTAACTGGCACTGCTTTGAAAGAATTACCATCCTCTATTGGCAATCTTATTGGTCTTGAGTATTTGAGAATGAAAAACTGTAAAAACATTGTTTGCCTTCCAGACAGCTTTTATAAATTGAAATCTCTTGAGACATTCGATTTTGAAGGTTGCTTGAGATTAAATATTTTCCCAGAAGTCATGGACACCATGGAGAGGTTGAGGTATCTTGATTTAAGCGGAACGACTTTGAAGGAATTACCATCCTTAATTGGCAATCTTATTGGTCTTGAGTATTTGGCAATGAAAAACTATAAAGACCTTGTTTGCCTTCCTGACAACTTTTATAAATTGAAATCTCTTGAGACATTTGATCTTGAAGGTTGCTCGAGATTGGAGATTTTTCCAGAAATCTTAGAGACCATGGAGTGGTTGAGGCAACTTGATTTAAGCGAAACGGCTTTGAAGGAATTACCATCCTCAATTGACAATCTTATTGGTCTTGTGAAGTTGAGTTTGAACAACTGTGAAAACCTTGTTTGCCTTCCTGATAGCTTTTATAAATTGAAATCTCTTTTGTGTCTTAGTCTTTGTAATTGTTCAAATCTAGTCGTAAAAAACTTGTTTACTGCGGTTGGAGGCAGACCAGTGAATCAGAAAGATCTCCATGGGTTGTCCTCTTTGAAGAAGTTAGATTTATCTGAAAGCAATTTTGAAAACTTCCCTACAACCATCAAACAATTTCCTTGCTTGGAAGAGTTAATCTTGAGGAAATGCAAGAGACTGAAATCATTACCAGAGCTTCCACCAAGCCTGGTATATTTAGATGCGCATGACTGTACTTCATTAGAGGACGTCTCAAGCATTAAGAAGCTGTTTGAGCAAGCACTATTTTGTGAGGATGGATCGAATCGATGGTTGGAGTTGATATTTACCAATTGCTTCCAACTGAATGAGAAATGTACGGGGAATGATACTTCAGTAGAGGAAGTCTCAAGCATTAAGAAGCTTTTGAAGCAAGCAGTGTTCTGTAAATCCTTGGTTTGGCTATTTACCAACTGCTTCCAGCTGGTTCAGAAAGCTGTGAGCAGTTCTGAAACACCTAAATTGGAGATACCATTTGAGCATATGGTCACTCTACTAAAAGACTACTATCAGGTCAACTTCTTCTTCTTCTAGATAGCTATATGCTAAATAATCTATCCTGTTTCTAATAAATGTAATCAAACAGGTACCCCCAGAAAGCAAAAAAAGAGCTTGCATTATTACATGCGTCCCTGGAAGTGAAATCCCGGAATGGTTTGATTTCAAAAGCTTAGGATCTTCCATAAACATCCAATTGCCTTCAGAGTGGTACTCTAATAAAAGGTGGATAAACTTTCCAAGTTTCGTTGCTTCTGCTGTTGTTTCATTCCCAGACTCTTCTTATAATGGTAGGGGATTTGGCATTAGATGTGAATGTCATCTAAAATCCTGTAACGGCGACAATTATTGCTTTAGTAGTTATTCCTACTTTTCGTTTGGAAGTCGATTGTCAGATCACGTGTTCCTCTTGTATGATGGTTTCAAAGTTAGGGAGATTGTTAAAAGTGAGGCATCAAACAACCGTATTTACAATGTGGCTTCCTTTCATTCCTACATTGAAGGGTGGCGTTCCTCAGAATGCGGGGTAAAACAGTGTGGAATTCATCTATTATTATTATTTACAAATTAAGGATTCAAAGTATGAGAGCTCAATGATGCTTCATCCTCATTTTTGTTATTTCATCTATACTGAATTTAACATAATACGTTTTATCAATGGTTTTATTTATAATTGTAAGTGATTTTTATTAATGTTTATTTTTCGCTCAAAATTTTATATCTTCCTTTTCATTTCTTATGATTTAAAAATTAATAAAAACCTATTTAAAAGTTAAGTCTAAAATGAATTTAAATTTTTTTTGTCCAGGTACAATATAAATCTAGAAAACCTTTTGTCCAGATTAATTCAAGATGTTTTTTATAAATTATATAAAGTTTAAAAATTATTAAAGATTAATTTGCTTTAAACATATAATATGTGTATCAACCATTATTTTGATGAATGAGTCCCTTTTTTTGCAACCATTATTTTCATTCTTTTTTGTACGAACAACATTTAGGAACTTTGACTTCTTTGGTTGAAAAGTACAATCTACATTCTTTCAATAACTTAGTAGCACCTACTCTTTTCAATCTTTTTTTTTTTTTTAAATGTGGCAGTTAGGGGACATTAGGCCTCTTTGTTCTCTTCCTTGCAATCTAATCCCGACACAAAGTCTGATCATGGGACATCATCATTAGAAATGGAATAAGTCTTTCCTTTATCAGTTGTTTTTCTTTTGTGTGTGTGCACGTGCTCAAAGACTTCTTCTACTGCTTTAGTTGTTGTTGCTCTTGTCATGCTTTTAGTTGTATCCAAGAGATTTTAATCTTCAATAATGGTTTTTTAGAAGTAGAACAATAAATCAGATAAAAAAAAGTCATGTAGTAGAGGTTTTTGAGGATTCATAGCAACAATACCTTTAGACAAGGAGTAGGTTCAATTTTAATTAGTGGAGGATCAATTGGGTTTTCAAAAGCTTCGAGAACATTACATGTTGAGGCTCCCTATAATTCGCTTTTCCATACTAGAGGTTGAGGTGAGGAGATCTTGAAGATGCTATTTTAGAAGAGTTTGAAGGACTTGAACTTTGTTTTTTGCCTTCCTCTTGCTAACTTGGAAAAAAAAATTTAGAGAATTTTTGGAAGTAATTATTAGTAAAGAAAAGATTGTGAGATAGAATTTTCTTTAGGGCTTTTGATGGTTGAGGAGTAGTATTCCAAATAAAATATTTATGCTCCTTTTGGAAACTTAGAATTTGAAAATTTGGATTTAGATTTCAGTTATTATATAAATGGTAAGAATTAGAATTGTTCATGGGCTAGGTTGGGTTCATCCAAAAAATGGGAGGTTTGGATAAAAATATTGGCTCAAAAAATAGACTTGGACAAAAAAAAGGCCCATTTAGAAAATGGATCGAGCCTCGGATAAGGTTTTTTGACCCGACCCGACCCGACCCAACCTGATTTTTAATAATAATAAAAACTCTACTATTTTTGTTGCTATTTTTCCATGTTTTGCTGCTATTTTTCCACTGTTTTGCTATCATTTCACTATTATGTTATTATTTTGTTGTTAATGTCTGAATATTGTATAACACTTGCTTTATTATTAATTTTGCTACTATTTTAGGAGCATTTGCTTGTTAAGTTGCACTTATCTTAGTGTTATTTGTGTATAAAGACTTTTTTAATTTATTTTCAATTTGTTGGAAAACATTTATTTTAATATTTTTAGTGTATTTGGTCCAAATTCTCCAAAAAAATTTCCAGCCAAATTTACCACTAAAATTGACCACCACCTATATTTTACATATTGGGATTACCAAATAGTATGGTACAATGCCTTCTTAATGAACAACCAACACATAAGACATTCTTGGCTCATATATTTCAAATATGGTACCCAATTCAAATTCTCAAACTGGTTTCAAGAATGGTGGAATTGATATGGACTATCATCATTTGAAATCCAACCAGAAAAAATTCAAAATTTATGGCCCAAATTCTTTGACAAGTTTCAGCTTGAACCAGACCAAAAACACATTTACAGAACAATCCATTTTTTCTCAAAACTATGCATTTCTTGAATTGTTTCTTGGAAATATTCCTATGAGCAAGACCAATGTACTGGAATTCCATTGTTAGTTCGAAACTACAAAACTAAATGGTGGGACAAGTTTAATGATGAAAAATATGATTCAAAATATTTAGATAATTTTTTAAACAAGAATCCGAGATTATGTAAGTCCGCAGCCCCGGATCAAACCACAGCAAAATTCCTTCAAGCAAAATCGACAGCTAGTGCGATGTTAGCTCAAGCCAGGACCAAGAAGGAATACGAAAAACTCATGGCTGAAATGCTTAGCTCAATGGATTCCGGATCCGAATTTTTGTACTTCTCTTTTTTCTAATTTTCAGTCAATTTTTTAAAACATATTTCTTCTTTTAGAAAAGAGATTTGTTTCTGTTTATTATTAATTAAATTATTAATTTGCTTATTATGGATGGATAAAGATTTTAATATGTTCAGATTTCTTATTTTTGGTTTTTCTACAAAAGGAAATTCTAATTTAGTGTTTAAAACTTTGGTGGAGATAGATTTATTTGTTACTTTATATGGTTTGAGTAAGGATATGAATGGGGTCCCTAATATGACGTCTTGGGTAATATCTTTTACCATTAAAAAAACACGTTTGATATTTTATAACTTTGTTGCATATTTCTGTGTTGGGAATTTTGTAAGTAATTTTTAGTTTTCTATCATTTACAGCTTTAAGTGATTCTGAAGTTTTGTCATAATATTTTGTTGGAATTATTCCTTCTCTAATATAGTTTTGGTCTGTTTTTGTATCAAAAAGGGCTATTGTTTCTAATTGAAATTCATTGTTTGTGACAATATTTATTTTTATTAAATATCTTTAAATAGATACTTCATTTAGAACCATCATATATTCCTGTGTATTTTCTTCAGGTTCATGTTCAGTTTCTGACGAACTTTTTTCTGGGATTTCATGATAAAGATGTCTTTATGACTAGAGTTATGCAAAGATCTCTTAACCAACAACCATTTTGGAAAGAAAAGTTTCTAGCAGGACTTCCTACTTTACTAGGAGAAAAATTTAGAAATCAAATAAGAGAAAATTACAAAGGTATTATTCCATATGAAAAACTTACATATGGTGAACTAATTAGTTTCACCCAAGAAGAAGGATTAAAAATTTGTCAAGATTTAAAATTACAAAAACAACTTAAGAAAGAAAAATATCAATGCAGAAAGGAATTAGGATCATTCTGCCACCAATTTGACATTAGGAATGAACCTTCTTCTTCAAAAATATGTTGCCTTGTAAAACCAAAAAATAGGAGAAAGAATATTTTAGAATATTATAAAAAACCCAAATATAGGAAATACGGAAAAGAAAAGAAACAACAAAAAACAGAAAACAAAATCGATAAAACAATAAAATGTTATATATGTGGAAAACTAGGACACATCTCAAAATATTGTAAATTTAAAAGAAAAATTAATAATTTAAATCTAAATGAAGAAATAGAACAAAAATGAAATGAGATTATCTTAGAAACAACTTCTTCTGAAAATGATACATCTACCGAAACAGATGAATTACAAATAGACAAATTACATATAACATCCCAATCTTCTGATGTTGAAAATGAACCCTCAATTAATATGCTAACCAAAGACCAAGAATTTATCATTGAAGTTATTGATAAAATTTAAGAAATTTGATAATAATTCTGAATTCCTATCTTTAACATGAGAAGGATCTCCTATAAAGTGTTTAGAAATTAAGAAAATTAAGGTTGCTACTGCATCTTAGATTTCTCTTCCTTATTCATCTAAAATAATTCTTCCTTTATCATTCTTTTTTATTGCTTTTAAGATTTCTTCTTGTTGGGTTTTAGTCAGTGCATGGTCCCACCATCCTTTTAATTTACCAGTAAATCTAACAACTAAAAGATTGGCTATAGCATGATCACTGATTAATCCATTTTGGTTTTGAATTTTATAAACATTTGAAACCATTGTCATTTGTTGTAATAAACTAAGAATATTGTATTCAGACATTCCATCTATATTCCATTCATAAATTGTATTAGCATTGTATTTGTTCTGGAAAATAAGTTTTTCTTCTATATTAAGATCAGGTGTAGTGGTTTTTGGATAATATAATTTTTTGGTTCTTTCCAAGCCATCTTGTTAATTTATTGTTCATCTGACTGGTCGGAGTCAAGTTGGGAGGATTGGTGTAATGTATTTACTGAATGTTGGGCTTACATTGGGGTATCAGGTGCAATTAATTCAGACTTGTAATTTTCCAAAACATCAAGTCTATTTTGGATTTCTGTTAATAAATCATTTTGGGATTTTTGGAAAGGTTTTGGAATCTCATAAGGTGTGAATATTGGTTCTTTAGAACTTTTTTCTGTTACCTCTTTTACTGGTTCTTTCCTAGTCGGTTGACTTTCTACTAAATTTTCAATATAATCTAATTGTTTTCCTATTGTATGAAAACTAATATTTGTATAGTTATTTTGTTCTACTATCATTTTTATATCTTTTTATGAGATTTATTCTCCCGCATCAGGAGCTCTCATTCTTAAAGGATTTGCTTTTATTCCAGTATTTTTGTGAAGATATTGAACCTCCAATAAAGGGGGATGTCGAGATTCGATTTCTCCTTTATTAAACTCGTAAAGGCTATTAGATTTAGAATGAAAGGCACGACTTGAAATACCCATTTCAGAAATCAAAACTCATTTCTCCAAAGTTTCTTCTTTTAAGTTTTCAAAATTTAAGTTTTAAATTTTAAATTATTTTCCTTTCCAAGATTTAATCAAAATTTTAATTTTGAACATTATCATTATCACATTTTAAACTCAATAATCCTATTTCAAATTTCAAATTTCAAACTCAGATCATCAAATCCTCGTTATTAGGAACTATAGAAACAAGCCTATGTACTGGCCCAATACATTTTAATTGTTATCCAAATTTTATGGTTTCTTTGACTGACAAAAATATTTTACAATCTTTGACCCTCCAAATACATACCCATAATTACAAAATGCTTCCTGGTTCGGAAGTATTAACATTAGTCTATAGACTCCATTTCAAAGCTATGTATTCTGTCGTTAATACCAAGGCTTTACTCCAAAGCTCAAAAGGAGAAACCCTCTTAATAGAAACAGATACTTCAAGATCTCATACCACAATCCCAAGAATAATACAATGGCATGAAATAAACCTTCCTAATAGGTGGAAACTTGAGGGTGCTACAGACCCTGTGGCACCAACTCTAATAAGAAACACTTCATTAAGTGAAATTTCTCAACACCAAGATGGCACAGTTGAATTAATATTCAACGGGCCACGAAGAATGCCTCCAAGACATTCCTTTGAAATAGGAAGTACCAGTACAACTTTTAGGAGGTTAAATTTAGAAGAAGAGTCAAATCCAGAAACACAAACGGTAGATTTTAGGACAGCTAGAGCCTCGGTCAGTTCTATCCCAACAACATTTAGAACCAATTTACAAGGAGGTAGCCTTTTATATTTTTTAATTTATTTATATAAAATTAAAATTAAAAAATTAATACAGATTGGGCTCGGGTTTTAGCTATTTGAGTTGACTTGGAAAAAAAAATCTAGGTCCATTTTTCGGGTCAGGCCAAGGCCTAGTAATCGGGCCTAAAATTTTGTTATGGCCCAACCCGTGGACAACTCTAGTAAGAATGAAATGCATATATTATAGATAGATTAGTTGAGATTCAATCTAATATATATTAAAAAAAAAGTAGAAAAACATGGATTTATCAAATTCAAAAAAAATTTAAGACTTTAAATTCATTAATAAATAGGCTTCTAACAAAAGCTTAGATTTGAAAAATAATCATAAATGTTACATTTCCAAATAATTTACTACTCAATTTACATTGTTTTTTAAATTCAAATACTAATTCTCATATGCTACCTAAAAGAATTGTGAATAATTTTTAACAATAAAAACGACACAAAAGTAGGAGTTTTGGTGCCTTATAGCTTACTAAAAATTTCAAATTTGACAGACTCCAACATCATTCTCCAACTTCTAATAATTAATTTAATGTCCATTAGCACTTCTTCAAAACTTCAAATATTATAAATCACATTTCAATGTTATTTTTTAATGTCATTTTGTTGTAAATTTTTAAGCTTTATGTTAGAACCTTTTACCATTCAAACAAATTTTGGAGCATGCATATGCCTTTTCTTGTCTCATAAACTGTTTAGACATATTTTAGAGCATGTGCATATTTCAGTCAAAGTTCATTCAGGTTGGGATTCTTGACAATATAGAGCCTTGATTACATCTGATTTAAACTGAGGAGATAATTTTATGCTAGAATATGAAGCAATTATCCTCGTTCAACTGACAGCCTTGGAGATGAAAGAAAGAAGTATCCTTATCCTTTATCTTTAAGAGTTTTCAAGTTGACTGAAGGTTGTTTTACAAAGAGATTTATTTGAATATTTTTCTAAGATAATCTATGAAGATAATTTTTACCATTTAAGACTTATTCCTTAGTCATTTTAAGGATGTGTTAGACACTCCTTGTTTAGTACTTTTATAGAGAGATATCGTATGTAATATAAGATATAATTTGGGAGGAGTGATTTGTAACTATTAAACTTTAGCAAATAGTTGTACATAAATATTGTGTAGTCATTCTCCCTTTACTTATCCCTTTAACTCACATACATTTTAGATTTGTTATGCACACTTTTTAGTTTTATCCAACTTTTGTTTTGGCAGAAGATAAAATGAAACTGTTTTGAGCAACTGCAAACCAAGTTATTTATTTCTACAACATCAATAATTGAAATGAAGTATAAATCATGATTTATATGATTTTCAATTTTGAAATAATGTCCTCAACATAAACATATAAATCTATCACAAACAAAGTAGTACTTGATATTTTTCAACGTAAAAACACTCCATAATTTATTAAACATAAACATAACACATACAAACTAGAAGTCATGAAAGTAATGATACGATCGTTACAAGAACTTCATTGATGATGGTGATGTGGTAATTGCCATGGGTCATGAAGCATGGGGGGAACTTTATTTATTTGTTAATTTATTACTAGAATAACTTCACCCACATCCATTTCCATAGACATAATAACATATCTGTTGAGATTTGGCCTGCATTGCAACAAAAGAACCAGCAGCAGGACATTTGGAGCAGAACCGGTTGCAGCAGCAAGTTTGGTTCATTTTGAATATTTTGTTCCTATGTATTTTTAATTTAGTTTGATTGTAATTTGTCCATATAGCTAGATGGACATGTTTTTAATTTGATTTGATTTTGATGTAATAGCTAGCAATGGCAGCTAGCTCAAGGGTCTTATTAGTAGGCATAGGTAAATTATTATGCTATGGTCTTTTGACTTTTGAAACTTGTATTTTGTATCTTTTTATATTTTCTTTGTTTTAATCAAAGTGTATGAATGTTGCTGTTTTTATCATCCGTTTAGTGCAAAAGTTCTCTGGTTTTTCTTTCTTCTCTTGGTTTTCTTTTGGTTCTTAAGCTTGGTGTTGTTTCTTAAGTGTGGTATGCTGATTACGTATATAGGTAATTACCTTTAGTTTCCACCATTGGTAATCTCCTTTGCTCACCACCATCGGTAATCACCTCTGTTTACCACCATCGGTAATTACCTTTGTTTTCATCATCGGTAATCACCCTTGTTTAAAACCATTGGTAATTACCTTCTTGTTCAACAAAGCTGATTACCATCATAGGTAATCCTCTTTTCGTTCCAACAAATGATATCAAGAGCCTAAGTCTTTAAGGGCCTTCTCTTGTTGTTTGTTGTTTGGAAGTTTAAGCTTAAGAAAGCAGGAAATCGAGGCTGTTGAACTTGTTGCAGCAGGATGAGCTTCACACCACCTCCACCTCCGGTGTTCACTGGTGAGAACTACCACATTTGGGTGGTAAAAATGAAGACTTACCTCCAGGCACACGATTTGTGGAATGTTGTGGAGAATGATGTTGAGCTACCTCCACTGAGAGCCAATCCCACCATTGCTCAGATGAAGCAGCATGCTGAAGAGTCTGCCAAGAAGCCAAAAGCCATGGCATGTTTGCAGAATGGAGTGTCTGATGTGATCTTCACTCGCATTATGGCATGTGACTCACCTAAGCAAGCTTGGGACAGGTTGAAGGAGGAGTTTATGGGGTCTGAGAAGACCAGGCAGCAACAGCAAATTAATTTGAGAAGAGATTTTAAAAATCTCAAGATGAAGGAGGCTGAGACTATCAAGCAATATGCTGATAGGATAATGGCCATAGTGAACAACATAAGATTGCTTGGTGTGGACTTTGCTGAAAGCAGAGTGGTTGAGAAGGTGATCACCACACTTCCTGAGAGGTTTGAGTCTAAGATTTCCTCACTGGAAGATTCGAGGGATCTCACCACTATTTCTCTATCAGAACTGGTTAACTCACTCTATGCCTTGGAGCAGAGAAGAGCTAATCGACAAGAGGATCAATCCGAGGGAGCCTTTCAAGCAAAGGTCAGAAAGAGCTCCAATGCAAGTCAAAAAGGCAAAAAGCCTTGGCTTGACAAGAAGGAGAGGTCGAAAAGAGATTCAAGCAAGAAGAGTTACCCACCATGCACTCACTGCAAGAAGACCACACATTTAGAGAAGTTCTGTTGGAGAAGACCAGATGTTCAATGCTGGAAATGCAAACAATTTCGTCATGTTGAGAAGCTTTGCAAGAACAAAGGCAAGGCACCAACACAACAAAGTCAGGCACAAGTTGCTGAAGATGTTCAAGCTCAGGAGGAGCATGTCTTCAGTGCATCTTTCCTTGCAACCACAAGCAAAACCAAGTGCAGTTGGCTAGTGGACAGTGGCTGCTCGCATCACATGGCAGCTGATGTGAGTTTATTCAAGGTGCTTGACAGGAGTTTCAGCTCGAGGATCAGGATCGGGAATGGAAGCCTGATTGAAGCTAGAGGCAGGGGAGATGTGTTGATCAGTTCAAGTTCAGGTAACAAGCTGATTACTGATGTGCTGTATGTGCCTGATATTGATCAGAATTTGTTAAGTGTTGGTCAGTTGGTTGAGAAAGGCTACTCGTTGGTGTTCGAGAGTGATTCTTGTGTCATCAAGGATTCTCTTGGGCAAGAAACTGCTACTGTTCCTATGGCAGATAAGTGTTTCATGTTGGATGTTAGCCAACTTGAAAAGAAGGCTTATCCTAGTCAATGTGACAGTGCTGGCCTATGGCACAGAAGGTTAGGCCATGCCAACTTCAGGTCACTCGACTTGCTGCATAGACTTGGCTTGGCAGAGGATATGACCAAAGTGGAGCCAATTGAAGGTGTTTGTGATGTGTGTCAACTTGGCAAGCAAGCAAGGCTGCCATTTCCGGTTGATCAAGCATGGAGAGCTCGAGAGAAGCTTGAGCTAGTGCATTCGGACATTTGTGGCCCAATGAAGACTCCTTCATTGAATGGGAGTAAGTATTTTGTTCTTTTTATTGATGACCTGACCAGATTCTGCTGGATTTTCTTTTTGAAATAGAAATCTGATGTATTAGAGGCCTTTGTAAAGTTCAAAGCATTGGCTGAGAATCAAGTTGGTTGTAGGATCAAGACATTGAGGACAGACAATGGGGCTGAGTATTTGTCTGAGAGATTTAAGAGGCTGTGTGAGCAGGCTGGAATCCATCATCAATTGACCACAGTGTACACTCCTCAGCAAAATGGAGTGTGTGAAAGGAAGAATAGGACTGTGATGGATATGGCTAGGTGCTTGCTGTTCCAAAGCAAGCTACCAAGCTCATTTTGGGCTGAGGCTGTCAATAGCTCAGTGTACCTACTCAACAAGCTTCCAACACATGCTGTCAAGGACAAGACACCCTTTGAAGCATGGCATGAACTCAAGCCAACAGTGTCTCATTTGAAAGTCTTTGGACGTGTATGCTATGTTCTTGTACCTGCTGAAAGGAGAACTAAGCTCGAGAAGAGGTCTGTTCCTTGCATATTTGTGGGCTATAGCAGTGATAAGAAAGGCTATAGGGTCTATGATCCTTCAACAAAGAAAATTTTGGTAAGTAGAGACATCAGATTTGATGAAGAGAGGACTTGGGACTGGAATGGTTCGAATGCAAGTCAATTTGATGAAGATTCAGCTGAAGGCAATTTGGAACTAGCTGAAGGTGAGCCTAGCAGTGACAATGTTGATGACCCTCCTGTGAGAGGTACTAGGCCTATTGCTGAAGTTTATCAGAGATGCAATGTGGCTATTGTTGAGCCCTCAAGTTATGAAGAAGCTGCTAGGAACATGAATTGGAAGAGGGCTATGGAGGCAGAATTGGACATGATTCAAAAGAATCAGACTTGGGATTTAGTTGAGAGGCCAGAAAAGAAGAAGATTATTGGTGTTCGATGGGTCTTTAGAGCTAAGTTTAATGCTGATGGGTCATTGAACAAGCATAAGGCTAGGCTGGTGGTCAAGGGATATAGCCAACAATATGGAGTTGATTTTGAGGAGACATTTGCTCCAGTTGCACGATTAGACACCATCAAACTTCTGTTTTCTTTGGCTGTACAGAAGCAATGGAGGATCCATCAATTGGATGTTAAATCAGCCTTCTTGAATGGCTTTCTCAAGGAAGAGATTTATGTTGAGCAACCTGATGGCTACAAGGTTCAGGGTCAAGAAAACAAGGTGTATAGGCTTAAAAAGGCCTTGTATGGGCTGAAGCAGGCACCTAGAGCCTGGTATGACAGAGTGGATAGTTACCTATCGAGGCTCGGGTTTGAGAAGAGCTTGAGTGAGCCTACACTCTTTGTGAAGAAATCAAAGGAGGAGACATTGCTAATTGTCTCGATTTATGTTGATGATTTGCTGGTAACAGGAAGCAAAGATGATCTGGTTCATGAGTTTAAAACTCAGATGCAGGAAATGTTTGATATGACTGACTTAGGAACCATGACTTACTTTCTTGGCATGGAAGTGAATCAGTCAGATCGAGGGATCTTCATTAGTCAGCAAGCATTTGCCTTGAAGATTCTAAATAAGTTCAGCATGCAAAATTGCAAGCCTGTGAGTACACCAATGGCTCAAAGTGAGAAGCTGTCAAGCATTGGTGATTATGAAAAGGTCAATGAAAGGGAGTATAGGAGCTTAGTTGGGTGTTTGCTCTATTTGACTGCAACTAGACCTGACTTGATGCATGCAGTCAGTTTGTTAGCAAGATTCATGCATTGCTCGAATGTAGTGCATTTTAAGGCTGCTAAGAGGGTGTTGAGATACATCAAGGGAACTTTGAAGCTTGGTGTATTATTTAAGAAAGAAGAGGAGCTGAAGCTGGTTGGTTACTCAGATAGCGATTGGGCTGGCTGCATAGATGACATGAGGAGCACATCAGGGTATTTTTTTACCCTTGGCTCGAGTGTGTTCTGTTGGAGTTCGAAGAAGCAACAGATTGTTGCTCAATCCACAGCTGAGGCAGAGTACATTGCAGCAGCAGCAGCAGTAAATCAAGCCATTTGGCTTCGAAAGTTGCTAAGTGATTTGAATGAGAAGCAACTGCATGCTACTGAGATCTTGGTTGACAACCAGTCAGCAGTTGCAATAGCCAAGAATCCAGTCTTTCATGGAAAGACTAAGCATTTCAAGATTAAATTCCATTTTGTTCGAGAGGTTGAACAGTCAGGAGAAGTTAGCTTAGTGCATTGCTGTTCAAAGGATCAGTTAGCTGACATTTTGACAAAGCCACTTGGAACAGCACGATTTGAAGCTTTAAGGGAATCTATTGGTGTTTGTTGCATACAGTCCAAGGAGGAGTGTTGAGATTTGGCCTGCATTGCAACAAAAGAACCAGCAGCAGGACATTTGGAGTAGAACCAGTTGCAGCAGCAAGTTTGGTTCATTTTGAATATTTTGTTCCTATGTATTTTTAATTTAGTTTGATTGTAATTTGTCCATATAGCTAGATGGACATGTTTTTAATTTGATTTGATTTTGATGTAATAGCTAGCAATGGCAGCTAGCTCAAGGGTCTTATTAGTAGGCATAGGTAAATTATTATGCTATGGTCTTTTGACTTTTGAAACTTGTATTTTGTATCTTTTTATATTTTCTTTGTGTTAATCAAAGTGTATGAATGTTGCTGTTTTTATCATCCGTTTAGTGCAAAAGTTCTCTGGTTTTTCTTTCCTCTCTTGGTTTTCTTTTGGTTCTTAAGCTTGGTGTTGTTTCTTAAGTGTGGTATGCTGATTACGTATATAGGTAATTACCTTTAGTTTCCACCATTGGTAATCTCTCTTGTTGTTTGTTGTTTGGAAGTTTAAGCTTAAGAAAGCAGGAAATCGAGGCTGTTGAACTTGTTGCAGCAGGATGAGCTTCACACCACCTCCACCTCCGGTGTTCACTGGTGAGAACTACCACATTTGGGTGGTAAAAATGAAGACTTACCTCCAGGCACACGATTTGTGGAATGTTGTGGAGAATGATGTTGAGCTACCTCCACTGAGAGCCAATCCCACCATTGCTCAGATGAAGCAGCATGCTGAAGAGTCTGCCAAGAAGCCAAAAGCCATGGCATGTTTGCAGAATGGAGTGTCTGATGTGATCTTCACTCGCATTATGGCATGTGACTCACCTAAGCAAGCTTGGGACAGGTTGAAGGAGGAGTTTATGGGGTCTGAGAAGACCAGGCAGCAACAGCAAATTAATTTGAGAAGAGATTTTAAAAATCTCAAGATGAAGGAGGCTGAGACTATCAAGCAATATGCTGATAGGATAATGGCCATAGTGAACAACATAAGATTGCTTGGTGTGGACTTTGCTGAAAGCAGAGTGGTTGAGAAGGTGATCACCACACTTCCTGAGAGGTTTGAGTCTAAGATTTCCTCACTGGAAGATTTGAGGGATCTCACCACTATTTCTCTATCAGAACTGGTTAACTCACCACTAGAATAACTTCACCCACATCCATTTCCATAGACATAATAACATATCATCCATAGGCCCATAGCTTTATTTTTTACCACGTTCAGGGAGGCCTGCAGTAAGCATTGTTACCTTTACACTTATGATGCTTTGGCTTTGTTGGTATGCATTTTGTTCCACGACCACATTCTTTTCCTTTGCGTTCACCACCTGCAACAATCATATATTATGTCCATCTATGCATACTGTTAATTATATATATATAGATGTCCTATATATAAACATAAAGACTAGCTGCTGAATCTTACCCAAGGCCTGGTCCTGGATAGGCATGGCGAAAATGGGAATAAAGAAAGAGGAAGCTAAGAGAACACAAACTAAAAGAAACAGTGGCTTCATTTTGGATTATAGCTAAGTAGGTTGAGTTCATCTCCTCTCTCCACTCCTATTTATAGCCCAATTTCAAGTCTTTTGTGGATTAAAATAATATTAAATAAAAATAATAAAAGTGAACATTAGTGATGAAAAAGTAGAAATTATGAAATAATATTTATTTTTGACCCGATTAGATCTAAAAGTATAAATTTATAATTAATTTTAATATTAAAATAAAATTATTAATATAATATACTTATAATTATATTTAAATAAAATATTTTAATTACGAAATTAATTTTTTTATACAATAAAATCTCAAAATTCACATACTTATTTAAATTATTAATTTGAAAGTAAGGTTAACCCAAATTCCTTACATTGAGTGCACTAAGTTTGCTTTTAGGATCAAATTTTCCACAAAAGAAAAAGAAAGCAATTATTGCTATTGTCTCTTCATGACACCTATTTATCTAATTTACAAAGGAAAATATATAAGATTGACCTCAAGTCAAGTGGAGATTTTGCTTTCACCAAAAAGCAACCAAAGATTATAAATTTGTGGTGTCTTTGGACATGAGAGACTGATTCCTCACGCCATTGATGTCATTTATGCTACCATCATCTTACTTTTTTCTCTTTTACATGTTTCACGTGGAATCTATTTTTACCGAGAATTGTTGGTATCAAAGACTGATTTTCACTTGCGGTGTCATTGTTTTTTATTATACAAAGCTCAATTTTACTTATAATTTTTAAACCATTACATTAAAAGGAAAACATGTAACTCACATCCTTTTTATTGTTACAACAAAAAGAGTGTCAATTAAATTAATACATAATCGATGACTATATCATTTTAAATAAAAAGATAAAATTACACCCTCTTAATTTTTATCATTTAAAAATTTTAATTTTCAATATAAAAACATGTCTTATAAAATGATAATAGAAATTTTGGTTCATGTGGGATTGTTTTTAAAAAATGTTTCAACAATCAACTTGAGGTTGGCTAACATTTATCATATCATGATGATAGTTGGTATCTTGAAATCAGGCATCAAACAAAGTGCACATGCACGAGGCATTGTTGAAATTCTATCTTCTTGTTAACAAAAGGGGTAAAAAACAATGCGGTTCTTGCGAGGAATGGGAGATACAAATGATTTCTCTGGGCCAAACTCTTTTCAAAATGTCTAAGCAAAGAATAGGAAGATGCAAGCTACTCAATATAAAGAGAAATCTCGGATCAATATATCATTGATAGAAGAACAAAGGTGAATTGGTGACTTGAGCCGACTTTTGCTGATATTAACACCTTATCTAAAATGTTGATATCGTGGTGGCAAGATAAGGTCATAAAAGTATACAACAAAGATAAATAAATAGTCAAATGAACTTAAAGAGTTTGAGATCTATATGTTTCATATTCAATGTAGTAGTTTTGATTGTTTTTTTAACTTTTAATTTCAGCACTATTAATAACCAATTACATGGAATTTATTCAAATGATCATGATATTGCAACAATATGTATGTGTCATGGGGTTAGCATTTTAGTCTGACAAATTGCGCGGCTTTGGACGATTCATTTGTTTCAAATCTACGTAAGTTAGTCTATCTCTTGAAAAGGAGAGAATTCTCTAAGAAATTATCTAAGACATTGAAACTAAGCAGAAGCACTCTCAAGCGAAGAAGCTACTAGCGAACAAAATAGCCACAAGAAAGCAAATGCACATCTAATGTTTGAGTAAATGCTCTCAAAGTATTCTATTACTTTGAATGGATTACACTAAATGTAAAATGGTATGATTAGAAATCAAGGGAAGGCTTCTATTTATAGTTACGCTCTCTCAAATCCAACGGTACAATTTAAATTACATCGACTGCTAGGTTTAATGCCTATCTACAATATGAGAGTCCTAAAGGATTTAAACACTATACAATATTATCCCTTAGAATTTACAATATTCATCATGGTAACTCTAGTTTACTAGAATGTTTTAACTATGCCATCAATGCTTCAAGTAAATAGACTTCTCCATGTGCTCCACAAATTAGGCCATTTCATGTGGGTTAAATGAGTCTCATAGCAATTTATTTCCATGGGAGATTCTGTGCACAATGCCCTTGTCACATCCACGAAATAACACTATTCTAACTCATTTTAGAACTTCCTCAATGTCTTGGTTGATTCCCAAGTAGTCTTTCTATCTCAATGTCTTGGTTGATTCCCAACTAGTCTTTCTATATGATAGTTCCCTCCCTCAGAACATTTTTCTTGGCTTATGTCTTTGTCATTGTTTAACTCAAACTATATTTTCTCCTGTACGTCTTGATCATAAGAGGTCATCACTCTTACTTGCCCTCATTGCAACTTGCCTTAATCGAAATCGTTTTGATCCTTACAAATAGGCTTTGGCATGCTCACGTTGAACACTAGGTTAACCTTGACTATTGTCATTAACTTTGGTTTGTAAGCCCCTTAGCTTACCCGCTTAAAAACTCTGAAAAGGCCCATGTGTCTTTTCCAAACCCATGGTAAGTCATTGAAAAACACCAGAAAATATTATTTTGAGGTGTACCTTACTTTTTGTATCTACTTGATTGAATTGGCTAGTTTGCATTACTTCTTTACACAGTTTAATGTAAAACCCATCTCTCTCATAGGTGGTAGTCCCACATACAACTTAATAGGTTTCACATCAATTTAACACACCTCTAGTATTTCCAAGGGGGATACCTTAACACTCCGATTCACTAAGTCAATATTCCTACCACCCATAACATCCTTAATTAGATGGATTGTCGACAATACATTGGTTCCACCCCTTATGTCTCAACTTATCAACACAACACATTGTTGTTGCCGAGTATCTAAGATACATATGCAATCAGAAAAAGGAACCAGAAGAGTATTAATCTTGTCAAGTAAAATCAGGCCTAGAACAAAGGTGTAATCATCTAAATGAATTACCTCAAAGCCTTCCCTATCTTTCCAATCCCTGATCTATAGCTTAAATTATTATGTTAATCCCATAATAAAGGCCTCTTAGGAATTAATAGTCCTGATTCTCTTAGTCGCTTTGCTAATTGAGAGATTAAATTTACCTGCGGCTCTTTTTGACATGAACGAACTAGATGCCCCCATATCAGTAGTAGCACTTTTCTTTCGGCCTATGATGTTGATATCTACAAATATTAACCCTTTCTACTTATGATTCCTCTTCGCTTTCACTGAATTGAGTATAATTTATCCAAGCCATAATACTATATCTTCAACAAGCTTCGTTGTCTCTTCTTTACTAATTGCAGACAACTTAGATTGCTTTAGACAGTCCTACATTTTATGCGAACCACAACATAAAAAACATTGTATCAACTCCTTATCATTCTTCTTGCTCTTTGGATAATTATTTGGTTTCTTCATCCCATTCAGTGGTTTCCCATTACCACCATTCTTACCATTACCATTGTTGTCATTCTCAACTTGTCCTACTTAATTTCCCTTACCATTGTACTTTTCTCTAGGCTCGGAAGACTTGAACTTGTCTTATAAAACCCCTATACTTGGTCCAATCGTACAGACTCGATATAAAACTATTACATTTGGTGCCACAATGGTTTAGGCTAGATATTGTTTAATTTAAATATTTATACCACTTATTTAACCCAAAATTATTAATATAAATGTGTGTGGTCATTAGTGGATGTTAGATTGTGTTTGGAAATGATTTTAACATTGTTTTTACTCAAAATAGGGGAAAAGTATTGATACCAAAACAAAAGGTATCGATACCTTTTAAAAAGGTATTTATACCACTGTACAAAATCAATACCAAAATGGCATTCTTGAACTCCGAAAATTTAAATTTTGATGAAGGTACCTGATAAATGATAAAACTAACATATTTTAATCCCATTCTCAATACGTTTTTAGATGATTTTAATTCATATTCTTGTACTTGGGTGAGCATTTGGGAGCAAAAGTCGTGAACTCAGATAAAAAGAGCAGATTTTAGGAGCCACATGGGCCGGGCACATGCCAGTGTTAGCCACAAAGGTTGGACACACGCTCATGTGCCAACCCATGTTGATTTCGGACCTTTTTCCCCAAACACGCGGAAAAACACAATTTTTAGGTTTTCTGGGCATTCTAAAGTCTATGAAATACCAAATAGAATAAGAGATATGGGAACCATTGGAGAAGATCGAATAAAACATTCAAGGATCACCATTAGAGCCACTTTTGAAGCAGATTTCCATTAAGATCGAAGACCTCCTTTTAATTTCTTCTGAAGTTTTTATGAGTTTCTTTGTTTCTTGTGGTTTTTTTATTTGAAATGTTTTTATTCACGATTATGAACTAGTTCCCTAGATATCTAGGGAGGATAAAACCTATGACGAATTCTATTATTTAATTTCAGGTTTACATTATAAATACTTGATTCTTGTTCTCAATTATGCGTGCTTATTTCTTGTTTAAATATTTCTGAGATATTAATTCATGTTTAATGTGCTTAATTTAGTGGAGCAAAAATCCTCATTTAAGAGTATATCTAGCATAATTGAGTGGAGTTGAATGAAATCCTAGAAATAAGACAACATAAATCTACCGGATTAGAGTCAAATCTAATAGGGGAATCCATAAATCTAGTTAATGAGACAATAGAGGTTTTAATTAGAAAGAGATTTCAATTAATCAACCTAGAGTTAGTTGCTTCTACTCTTGAAAGAGATATTAGCATGATTTAGGGATTTCTATAGATCAAGCCACCAAATGAATAAATCGTTTAAATAAGATAAATAATAATATAAGGAGTCTAGATGGATTCTTTTCTAGGTATTGTCTCTCTCATTGGTTATCTTTCAATTATTTTCTGATTCATTCTCTGTTGCGTTCTTAGTTAAATTAGTTTAGTAATTTTAGATAAAAACTCGTCACTCCAAATTTTCGGCTAAATAATAAGAAAATGGTAATTACTAATACTTTTAGTCTCTGTGGATATGATATCTCTACTCACCATGGCTATACTATTATTCGGTAGGTGCGATTGCCTTTGTCATAAATTTTAGTTAGTACAGAAAACAAACATCAATATTGATACCTTAGGCTTAGGTATCAATACCTAGCCTCTAATATCGATTCCAATGACAAAAACGATACTAAAATCACATTTTTTTTTGGCAATTTTGTGTTTCAAATCCTAGGTAGGTATCAATACCTTGAGTAAATTTTGGCAAAAATTAGTTTAAAAGTTCACTAAAGCCCCTACAATATATATTAGATTCTTCTCAACACTTAAGACCAATTCAAAATGTATTAAAGCTACTTAAAGCCACTCCAAATCAATCAAAATCATCATATTAGCAAACCACAATTGCAAACATACTTATAGTTTCAATAATTCATTCCATATAGAACCAAAATACTTCAAGTAAAACCAACATAGATAGAGTTTCAAGAGTTTGCATTTTAGTCCCTAACACATAGAAACACATTTGGTCTACCTATGTACATGCCATTTTAACTCAAAATATAGCACCTACTCTTGAAGCTCTTGAGGATGTGATGAGATGAGAGATCTCCTAACCCAACTCTAGCTCTTCAAGTCTAATTGTATCTACATGTTAAAATAAACAAGTTAAGCCGATGAAGGCTTGTAATCACTACAAGAATTAAATAGGATTAAATAGGTAAATGAATCGTAACATATTGTTTTAAATTTATTCAATTAATACATGCTTATGCACATACTAAATTCATACAACTATGCCTTGCTTTAACATAATTTAACTTACCTTTGAAAGTTACTAAACTTACCTTAACACTTTATGGTTCACCTTTGTTTACATTTCTTATCTTTAGCCATAGTAGATTTTTATAGAACATATCAGATATACAGAACAAATATAGAGGTGTATTATTATGCACTAATGAGCAGAGAGTACTAAGATGTTGTATAGAGGGCACGAATGTGCTAAATGGAGAGCACTAATGTGCTAATAATCGAAAAATGCGCTAAGGTCCCTTAATGGCATGCCACTAATATCCTAGTAATTCTAAATTTTGTCTATTTAGGCATTAAAGTTGAATTTCATACATTTAAATAGGCATAATTGCAAAAAAAAAAAAAAAAAAAACTTAACTTTTGGGAGCCTTTGGTTTTGTGCTCTTGACCTTTTTATTTTTTGATTGACACTCTCAACATTACATTTTTTTTTTAAAAAAAATCAGCTCAATTTTAATGGTCAACTCATTAATCAAACTATAGATAAACCTAATAGTCCATGTGACATGCCACGTAAGCGCACGACGTCATAGATGACATCATTTATTTAACAAAATTTTCTCAATTATTTTCTCCATTGCCAAACACCATTTTTTTTTCTTCAAAACACATTCTTGCTGCCATTTTTTCTCTCATTTTCTCTCTTGCCAAACACCATCCTTCTTCTTCAAAACATATGATTGGAGCAACTAGAGATGAATGCAACCAGGTTTTAACAAAAAACCCGAACCCAGAATTCATTTGCTTCACTGACGATGCTGAGTTTGTGGATCTGAATCCAGGTCACTCTTTTGAAGCTGTTGAACAATAGGTATAAACCACGCAAATCCACGATTAAGCTCCTTAAATAAAAAATGTCCCCCTAAATTTCAGTTTTAAATTAAAAAAAACAACGATTGCAGTTCGAAATTTTGAATCGTTTAAAAATAATGATTGCAAAGAAAGCAGATGAGATCTGAAAAAAATAAGTAAAAGTACCTTTTTGTGAGAATCCATGGAAGAAATAGGAAAGTAATGATGCTTAGGAACTTTAACAAGCCTCAAGGAAGAAAAATCAAAATCCTAAACGAAAAATATCAGCCATTGATTCTTGTGATTGTTTTTGAGTGAGGGTTAGAGTAGCAGAGGATGAAGAAGAAGTATCATGATCGATGATAATGTTATTATTTTGTTGATTCGAAGAAGAAGGAATCAAATGGCGACGTTGAAACCAGCGACGAACACCGTCCACGAGACTTCCACTTCCCCCAACATACTCATTTTTACTTGGATTCACAGCTGTTTGGGGTATGGGAGGTATAGGCAAAACTACACTTGCCGACGCAATTTATCACCATGTTTCAAATGGTTTCCAAAGCTGCTGCTTTCTTGCAAACGTGAGAGAACATGAAGAACGAAGAGAATTATTAAAATTGCGTAAGGAATTTCTTTCAACCATATTAGAAGATGAAAATTTATATATCTCAACACCCACCATCGGATCAGGCTTTATTAAGGACAGGCTTTTCAAGAAGAAGGTTCTGATAGTTTGTGATGACATGTCAAAGTTAAGCCAACTCGAGTTTTTATTTGAAGGAATTGACCGGTTCGGCCCTGGAAGTCGAGTCATTGTTACCACTAGAAATAAACAAGAGCTTATCCAGTGTGGCATGGATTTGGATCGCATTTATGATGTGAAGAAATTAAATTATTATGAATCTGCTCAGCTCTTTTGTCAACGTGCCTTCAAAAGTAGTCATCCTATAGAATATCAATTGAAGCTATCAAAGATGGTTTTAAGTGTTGCTGATGGAAACCCTTTAGCTATTACACTTATCGGATCCTTTCTGTGTGGCAAGACCAAAAGCTACCAGGAAACTGAAGTAAAGAAATTAAATAAAGTTCCTAAGCAGGACATTCAAGGAGTGTTGAAATTGAGTTTTGATGGACTAGATTGTGAAGAGAAAGAAATGTTTCTTGACATTGCTTGTTTCTTATAAGGGAAGCATGGAGACAATGTAACAAGGATTATGGATGCTTGTTATGACTCTGCACATTCGGGAATTGATAATCTCATTGATAAATCTCTTATATCTGTTTCACAAAATCGGATAGCAATGCATGATTTATTGCGACAAATGGGTTGGAATATTGTACGCGATGAATCACCTTTAAAGCCTGAAAAACGCAGTAGGCTGTACATTCCTGATGACTGCTATAATGTGCTATCAGAAAACAACGTAAGGGCCCTATTCATTTCCTTTACTTATTTTACCATCACTCTTCATTTTCTCTGGACATATCCATGTCCGACAGTCATGTTTGGTTCTGTTGGGGATTTTTTTTTTTGAAGTGTAAGTGCAGAGGAAGAAATACAGGAAACAGAACAAAGAAGCAGGACAGTACTTTTACTTGCTCAAAAATGTGCAGCAAGGGAGCTATGGCTTCAGCTCATTTAGCTCATCTTTTCAATAAGAAAAACAAAACATTTATAGTCAACTACATCACCTAAACATCCACCTAACACCACTAAGTTACATTGGAATTTATGAAAATATTACTTGCACACATAGGCATGCTGATTTATCAATCTATCAACACCTAATTACATTAAAAACTATACCAACTCAGTTCATTTTGAACTAAAAAGCTAAACTAGTGCTTGAAGTAACAAAATGAACAGCAACTTGAACTTTAGCCAGCATAAGTATGGCTTTGCAGCTTGTTCTGCTTCTTGGCTGCTTCATGTGTTGCATGTGCTATATGCATTGCTCCTTGGCTAGCATGCTGCACACTCCTAGCTTAGCTCGCAAATCAATGAACCTTGCTGTTACAGCAAGCATACGTGCTGCAGCATGTACTTCATCCGGAATTAATACAGCTAAACGGCCTTGTAACATTTGTACTGTAGCATGTTTACAAGCTGTATGCACTTCATCTGGAGATATTACAGCAACTTCATGTGCTGCATGCACTTAACCAAAAATATCACAGCAGCATGGTAGGCCAATTTCCAACAGGTTCTTATTCGAACACATATTTGTATAAAATACATACATGTATATGATAATTTATCTTGAGTTCATATTTTGCCTATATCTTGACTCCATATACTGCTCTTGGGTTTAGGGAACGGAAAGGCTCACAGGCATTGTACTTGGTATGTCCAAACTTCCAAAGCTGGAATTGGAACCGACAGCCTTGATGAAGATTCGAAAGCTTAGATTTCTCAAATTCTATCATTCTTGTGGAAGAATCTTACTTTTTAAAGGGCATTTATTCTTTCCTAACGAGCTAAGCACCTTTAGTGGGAGGGATACCCTTTGAGATCTTTGCCCACCAAGTTTATTTTGAAAAGATAAGCCTTCGGGGGTGTTCTAACTTGCATGAGCTTCCTCTATCCCTTCAACATCTTGAAAAGCTAACTCTTTTAAATTAAGAAATTGTGAAAATCTTAGATCTCTGCCGAGCTTTTACAAAGCCAAATCCCTCACCAAACTTGATCTTAGAGGCTGCTCAAATCTGTGTAGTTTTTGTTGGGGTTGGAAGCATTTATTACCTATGGAGGTAATCTTTGTTTTAACAGTAAGTCTTTGTTGGTATGAATGTTGGTGACGAAGAGGCGTATTACCTATGTAGGTAATTGGTTTTGTGTCTAGACAAGCAACAGTTTGTTCCTCAGCTTTGGTGTTGACAGCAAGGATTACCTATGCTGGTATATGAGATGGTGATGAGAAGGCTTATTACCTATGCTGGTAATGCTTGGCTCAGGCAGCAAGCCTTAATGCTTGATGGGAAAAATTTAGATTTGCTAAGAGAACAAGAACAGAACGGGAGAAAGAAAATGGAGCATAAAATTGAATGAAATTCTGATGATTTTCATTAACCTTGACAATGGCATAATGCCAATACATAAAAGAGACTTTGACATAGCAAAGTCAAACAAGTTTTCACCTAAAACTTACCTAATACCACTAAATTACATTGAAACTTGAAATACTAAGCTTGCACTCATAAACAAAGCTGATAGCCAGCTCATCCACTACCTAATTACATCAATCATAAAACAAACATAGTTCCAAATGAACTAGAATTCATTACATTAACTAAAGTAACAAAATAAATTAAAATGCAACTAGATAGCAGTGGCTGCACATGATTCTGCTTCTGCTACATGGTTTGATATGCATGGCCAGCTTCATGTTGCTGCATGCTAACCAATCTTCAACAGTTTTCTAGAAATCATGGGCACCATGGAGAGTTTGACGCATCTTTGTTTAAGCAGGACGGCTTTGAAAGAATTACCATCCTCAATTGAAAATCTTATTGGTCTTAAGCAATTGAGATTTACAGACTGTAAAAACCTTGTTTACCTTCCAGACAACTTTTCTAAATTGAAATCTCTTAAAGACATTCTATCTTAAAGGTTGCTTGAGATTAGAAATTTTCCCAGAAGTCATGGACACCATGGAGGAACTATATAAACTTAATTTAAGCGGAACAACTTTGAAGGAATTACATCCTCAATTGGCAATCTTATTGGTCTTTTGCATTTGGATATGAACAACTGTAAAAATCTTGTTTGCCTTCCTGACAGCTTTTATAAATTGAAATCTCTTAAAAGACATTCATCTTCATGATTGCTCGAGATTGGAGATTTTCCCAGAAGTCATGGACACCATGGAGGAACTGTATGAACTTAATTTAAGCGAAACAACTTTGAAGTAATTACCATCCTCAATTGCAATCTTATTGGTCTTTTGCATTTGGATATGAACAACTGTAAAAATCTATTGTTTGCCTTCTTGACAGCTTTTATAAATTGAAATCTCTTAAGACATTCTATCTGTACGGTTGCTCGAGATTGGAGATTTTTCCAGAAGTCATGGACACCATGGAGGAACTGTATGAACTTGATTTAAGTAGAATGGCTTTGACGGAGTTACCATTCTCAATTGGCAATCTTATTGGTATTAAGCATTTGGATATGAACAATTGTATAAACCTAGTTTGTCTTCCTAACAACTTTTATAAATTGAAATCTCTTAAGACATTTGATTTTGAAGGTTGCTCGAGATTGGAGATTTTCCCAGAAGTCATGGACACCATGGAGGAACTGAATGAACTTGATTTAAGCGGAACATCTTTGAAGGAATTACCATCCTCAATTGGCAATCTTATTGGTCTTGAAGGTTTGAGATTGAAAAACTGTGAAAACCTTATTTGCCTTCCTAATAGCTTTTATAAAGAAATCTCTTAAGACATTCGATCTTGAAGGTTGCTTGAAATTGGAGATTTTCCTAGAAGTCATGGACACCATGGAGGAACTATATGAACTTGATTTAAGCGGAAGGGCTTTGAAAGAATTACCATCCTCAAATCGCAATCTTATTGGTCTTGAGGGTTTGAGTTTGAAAAACTGTGGAAATGTTATTTGCCTTCCTGACAGCTTTTATAAATTGAAATCTCTTAATACATTGTATCTTCAAGGTTGCTCAAGATTGAAGACTTTTCCAGAAGTCATGGGCACTATGGAGATGCTGAGGTATCTTGATTTAAGCAGGACGGCTTTGAAGGAAGTACCATCCTCAATTGAAAATCTTATTGGTCTTGAGCAATTGAGATTTACAAACTGTAAAAACCTTGTTTGCTTTCCTAACAGCTTTTACAAATTGAAATCTCCTGATCCATTCAATGTTGAAAATTGCTTAAGATTGGAGATTTTCCTAGAAGTCATGGATACCATGAAGGAACTGTATAAACTTGATTTAAGTGGAACGGCTTTGAAGGAATTACCATCCTCAATTGACAATCTTATTGGTCTTAAGTTTTTGAGCTTGAACGACTGTGAAAACCTTATTTTCCTTCCTGACAGCTTTTAAAAATTGAAATCTCTTTTTTATCTTAGTCTTTGTGGTCGTTCAAATCTAGTCGTAAAAAACTTGTTTACTGCGGTTGGAGGCAGACAAGTGAATCAGAAAGATCTCCATGGGTTATCCTCTTTGAAGAAGTTAGATTTATCTGAAAGCAATATTGAGAACTTGCCCACAACCATCAAACAATTTCCATTGCATTGGTTAATCTTGCGAAATTGCAAGGGACTGAAATCATTACCAGAGCTTCCACCAAGCCTGGAACGTTTAGATGCACATGGCTGTACTTCATTAGAGAATGTCTCAAGCATTAAGAAGCTTTTTGAGCAAGCACTGTTTTGTCAGGACAAACCATATCGAAGGTTGGATTTGAAATTTAGTAACTGCTTCAAACTGGGTGACAAAGGAGTGGGGAATGATATAGATGTAGATGGCAGCACTTTACTAGAGGAAGTCTCAAGCATTAAGAAGGTTTTGAAGCAAGCAGTGTTTTGTAAATCCTTGGGTATCAGAAAGCTGTGAGCAGTGCTGAAACACCAAAGTTGGCGATGCCATTTGAGCATTTGGTCACTGTACTAAAACATTATCATCAGGTCAGCTTCTTCTTCTTCTGGATAGCTATATGCTGAATAATCAATGATGTTTCTAATAAATGTAATCAAACAGGCACCCCCAGAAAGCAAAAAAAGAGCTTGCATTATTACATGCGTCCCTGGAAGTGAAATCCCGGAATGGTTTGATTTCAAAAGCTTAGGATCTTCCATGAACATCCAATTGCCTTCAGAGTGGTGCTCTAATAATAGCTGGATAAACTTTCCAAGTTTCGTTGCTTCTGCTGTTGTTTCATTCCCAGACTCTTTTGATACTGATGGGAGATTTGGCATTAGATGTGAATGTCATCTAAAATCCAGTAACGGCGAAATCATTGCTTTAGTAGTTCTTCCTACTTTTCGTTTGGAAGTCGATTGTCAGATCACGTGTTCCTCATGTATGGTGGTTTCGAAGTTAGGGAGTTTGTCAAAAGGGAGGCATCAAACAACCGTATTTACAATGTGGCTTCCTTTCATTTCTACCTTGATAAGTGGGGTTCCTCACAATGCGAGGTAAAGTAGTGTGGAATTCATCTATTATTTGCAAATTAAGGATTCAATGTATGAGAGGTCAATGATGCTTCATCCTCATTTTTGTTATTTCATCTATACTGAATTTAACATAATACATTTTATCAATGGTTTTATTTATAATTGTAAGTGATTTTTATTAATATTTATTTTTCGCTTAAAATTTTTGATCTTCTTTTTCATTTCTTATCATTGAAATACAATTAGAAATTTAATGCATGTCTAAATTGATTTAAATATAAATAAGCTTAAATACTCATTTAGTTCCTAAATTTGTCACTTTCTCTCAAATTGGTATTTATAGTTTTTTCGCAAGTTAGTGCCGAATTTTTATTCCATCATGGATTTCAGTATCTTTTTTGTAATGGTGTTAAGTGTGAGACACATAGAATTTTTAGATTGTGTCGAGTCAGCAAAATATTTTTTATAAAGTTTTAATTTTTTTAAAAAATTATAAATATGTAAAATATTATTAAAATTTATAAAAATATTAAATGAAATTCAAAAGAAATTAAAAATTAATTAAAACCCATTTAGAAGTTAAATCCAAAATGAATTTGAAATTTTTTTTTGTCCAGGTACAATTTAAATCTAGAAAACTTTTGTCGAGATTAATTCAAGATGGTTTTTATAAATTATATAAAGTTTAAAAATCACTAAAAATTAATTTGTTTTAAACATATAATATGTGTATCAACATTATTTTCATGAATGAGTCCCTTTTTTTTCAACCATTATTTTCATTATTTTTTTTACAAACAACATTTAGGAACTTTGACTTCTTTGATTTAAAAGTACAATCTACACCCTTTCAATAACTTAGTAGCACCTGCTCTTTTCAATCTTTTTTTTTTTTTTTTATATATATATGTGGCAGTTAGGGGACATTAGGCATCTTTGTTCTCTTCCTTGCAATCTAATTAGACACAAAGTCTGATCATGGGACATCATCATTAGAAATGGAATAAGTCTTTCCTTTATCAGTTGTTTTTCATTTTTCTGTGTGTGCACGTGCTCAAAGGCTTCTTCTACTGCTTTCGTTGTAGTTGCTCTTGTCATGCCTTTAGTTGTATCCAAGAGATTTCAATCTTCAAAAATGGTTTTTTAGAAGTAGAACAATAAATCAAATAAAAAAAAGTCATGTACTAGAGGTTTTTGAGGATTCATAGGAGCAATAAGGTTCAATTTTAATTAGTGGAGGATCAGTTGGGTTTTCAACAGCTTCAAGAACATTACTTGTTGAGGCTCCCTATAATTGGCTTTTCCATACTAGAGGTTGAGGTGAGGAGATCTTCAAGATGCTATTTTAGAAGAGTTTGAAGGACTTGAACTTTGTTTTTTTGCCTTCCTCTTGCTAACTTGGAAAAAAAAATATTTAGAGAATTTTTTGAAGTAATTAGTAGTAAAGAAAAGATTGTGAGATAGAATTTTCTTTAGGGCTTTTGATGGTTGAGGAGTAGTATTCCAAATAAAATATTTATGCTCCTTTTGGAAACTTAGAATTTGAAAATTTGGATTTAGATTTCAATTATTATATAAATGGCTGGTAAGAATTAGAGTTGTCTATGGGTTGAGTTGGATTCGCTCAAAAAATGAGAGAGTTTGGACAAAAATGTAGGCTAAAAAAAAGACGTGGACAAAAAAAAGCCCATTTAGAAAAAGAGTCGAGCCTCGAATAAGGTTTTTTGGCCCAACCCGACCTAACCCGGTTTTCAATAAAAAAACCCTATTGTTTTTGCTACTACTTTTCCATGTTTTGCTGCTATTTTCCCACTGTTTTGCTACCTTTCACTGTTATGTTATCATTTTATTGGTAATGTTTGGATATTGTATAATACTTGTTTTATTGTTAATTTTGCTATCATTTTAGAAGCATTTGCTTGTTAAGTTACACTTATCCTAATATTACTTAAGTATAAAGACTTTTTTTAATTTATTTTCAATTTGTTGGGAAACATCTATTTTAATATTTTAGTGTATTTGGTGTATTATCTTTTTAATTTTTTATATAAAAAATAAAATTAAAAAATTAATACAAACTAGGTCCGGGTTTTAGCTATTCGAGTTGACTTGGAAAAAATTTAGGCTCATTTTTCGAGTCAAGTCCTAGTATTCGGGCCTAAAATTTTGTTATGGCCCAACTCGTGAATAATTCTAGAAAAAATGAAATGCATATATTATAAATAGATTAATTGAGATTCAATCTAATATATATTTAAAAAAAGAAAAATAAAAAAAACATGGATTTGTAAAATTCAAAAACAAATTTAAGATTTTAAATTCATTAATAAATAGGCTTCTAACAAAAACTTAGATTTGAAAAATAATCATAAATGTTACATTTCCAAATAATTTACTATTCAATTTACATTATTTATTAAATTCAAATCTTAATTCTCAAACATTACCTAAAAGAAATGTGAATAATTTTTAAGAATAAAAATAACACAAAAGTAGGAGTTTTGATGCCTTATAGCATACTAAAAATTTCAAATTTGACAGACTCCAACATCATTCTCCAACTTCTAATAATTAATTTAATGTCCCTTAGCACTTCTTCAAAACTTCAAATATTATAAATCACATTTCAATGTTATTTTTATGTCATTTTGTAATAAATTTTTAAGCTTTATGTTAGAACCTTTGAACATTCAAATAAATTTTGGAGCATGCATATGCCTTTTTTTTCTCATGAACTGTTTAGACATTTTTTAGAGCATGTGCATATTTCAGTCAAAGTTCATTCAGATTAGGATTTTTGACAATAAAAATCCTTGATTACATCTGATTTAAACTGAGGAGATAATTTTATGTTAGAATATGGAGCAATTATCCTCGTTCAACCGACAACCTTGAAGATGAAAGAAAGAAGTATCATTATCCTTTATCTTTAAGAGTTTTCAAGTTGATGGAAGGTTATTTTATAAAGAGATTTATTTGAATATTTTTTTTAAGATAATCCATGAAGATAATTTTTACTATTTAAATATGTGATCAAAATTCATCTTCTAGCTATCGATCATGTTGAAGGAAAGCCTATAAATAGGTTGACTTATTCCTTAGCCATTTTAAGGATGTGTTAGACATTCCTTGTTTAGTACTTTTATAGAGAGATATTATATGTAATGTAAGATATAATTTGAGAGGAGTTATTTGTAATTATTGAACTTTAGCAAATAGTTGTATACAAATATTGTGTTTTCATTCTCTCTTTACTTGTCCCTTTGACTCGTATACATTTTAGATGTGTTATGTAAACTTTTTAGTTTTATCCACCTTTTGTTTTGGCAGAAGATAAAACGAAACTGTTTTGAGCAACTGCAAACCAAGTTATTTATTTCTACAACATCAATAATTGAAACGAAGTACAAATCATGGTTTATGTGATTTTCAATTTTGAAATAATTTCCTCAACATAAACATATAAACCTATCACAAACAAAGTAGTACTTGATTTCAACATAAAAACACTCCATAATTTATTAAACATAAATATAACACATACAAACTAGTAGTCATGAAAGTAATGATACGATCATTACAAGAACTTCATTGATGATGGTGATGTGGTAACTGCCATGGGTCATGAAGCATGGGGGAAACTTTATTCATTTGTTAATTTATTATTAGCATAATTTCACCCACATCCATATCCATAGACATAATAACATATCATCCATAGGCCCATAGCTTTATTTTTACCACATTCAGGGAGGCCTGCAGTAAGGATTTTTACCACCTTTACACTTACGATGTGGATTTGTTGGTATAGTACTGCATTTGGCTTTAGGATGACATCCATTTCCTTTGCGTTCACCACCTGCAACAATCATATATTATTTCCATCCATGTCCTATATATAAACATAAAGAGTAGCTGCTGAATCTTACCCAAGGCCTGGTCCTGGATAGGCATGGCGGAAATGGGAATAAAGAAAGAGGAAGCTAAGAGAACACAAACTAAAAGAAACAGTGGCTTCATTTTGGATTATAGCTAAGTAGGTTGAGTTCATCTCCTCTCTCCACTCCTATTTATAGCCCAATTTCAAGTCTTTTGTGGATTAAAATAATATTTAAATACAAATAGTAAAAGTGAACATTAGTGATGAAAAAGTAGAAATTATGAAATAATATTTATTTTTGACCCGAGTAGATCTAAAAGTATAAATTTATAATTAATTTTAATATTAAAAAATAAAAATTATTAACATAGTATATTTATAATTATATTTAAATAAAATATTTTAATTACGAAATTAATTTTTTTATAAATAAAATCTCAAAATTCACATACTTATTTAAATTATTAATTTGAAAGTAAGGTTAACCCAAATTCCTTACATTGAGTGCACTAAGTTTGCTTTTAGGATCAAATTTTCCACAAAAGAAAAAGAAAGCAATTATTGCTATTGTCTCTTTCATGGCACCTTTTATCTAATTTACGAAGGAAAATATATAATATTGACCCCAAGTCTAGTGGAGATTTTGCTTTCACCAAAAAGCAACCTAAGATTATAAATTTGTACATGAGAGACTGATTCCTCACGTCATTGATGTCATTTATGTTACCATCATCTTACTTTTTTCTCTTTTACATGTTTCACGTGGATTCTATTTTTACCGAGAATTGTTAGTATCAAAGACTGATTTTCACTTGCGGTGTCATTGTTTTTTATTATACAAAGCTCAATTTTACTTATAATTTTTAAACCATTACATTAAAAGGAAAACGTGTATAAATACATTTAAACTCATATTTTTTTTATTGTTACAATAAAAAAAGTGTCAATTAAATTAATACATAATCAATGACTATATCATTTTAAATAAAAAGATAAAATTACAACCTCTTAATTTTTATCATTTAAAAATTTTAATTTTCAATATAAAAAATGTCTTCTAAAATGATAATAAAAATTTTGGTTCATGTGGGATTGTTTTTAAAAAATGTTTCAACAATCAACTTGAGGTTGGCTAACATTTATCATATCATGATGATGGTTGGTATTTTGAAATCAGACATCAAACAAAGTGCACATGCACGACGCATTGTTTAAATTCTATCTTCTTGTTAACAAGAGGGGTCAAAAACAATGCGGTTCTTGCGAGGAATGGGAGATACAAATGATTTCTCTGGGCCAAACTCTTTTCAAAATGTCTAAGCAAAGATTAGGAAGGTGCAAGCTACTCAATGTAAAGAGAAATCTGGGATCAATATATCATTGACAGAAGAACAAAGGTGAATTGGTGACTTGAACCGACTTTTGCTGATATTAACACCTTATCTAAAATGTTGATATCGTGGTGGCAAGATAAGGTCTTAAAAGTATACAACAAAAATAAATAAATAGTCAAATGAACTTAAAGAGTTTGAGATCTATATGTTTCAAATTCAAAGTAATAGTTTTGATTTTTTTTTTTTTAACTTTTAATTTCAGCACTATTTATAACCAATTACATAGAATTTATTCAAATGATCATGATATTGCAACAATATGTATGTGTCATGGGGTTAGCATTTTAGTCTGACAAATTGCGCGGCCTTGGATGATTCATTTGTTTCAAATCCACATAAGTTAGCCTATCTCTTGAAAAGGCGAGAATTCTAAAAAAAATTATCTAAGACATTGAACTAAGCAGAAGCAAACTCTCAAGCGAAGAAGCTATGAGCGAACAGAATAGCCACAAGAAAGCAAATGCACATCTAATGTTTGAGTAAATGCTCTCAAAGTATTTTGTTACTTTGAATGAATTACACTAAATGTAAAATGGTATGATTAGAAATGAAGGGAAGGCTTCTATTTATAGTTCAGCTCTCTCAAATCCAACGGTACAATTTAAATTACATCAACGGCTAAGTTCAATGCCTATCTACAATATTAGAGTCCTAAAGGATTTAAACCCTATACAATATTATCCCTTAGAATTTACAATATTCATCATGGTAACTCTAGTTTACTAGAATGTTTTAACTAGGCCATCAACACTTCAAGTAAATGGACTTCTCCATGTGCTCCACAAGTTAGGCCATTTTATATCGGTTAAATGAGTCTCATTGCAATTTATTTCCATGAGAGATTCTGTGCGCAATGCCCTGGTTGCATCCTCGAAATAACACTATTCTAACTCATTTTAGAACTACCTCAATGTCTTGGTTGATTCCCAACTAGTCTTTCTATATGATAGTTCCTCCTTCAGAACATTTTTCTTGGCTTACGTCTTTGTCGTTGTTTAACTCAAACTATATTTTCTCTAGTACATCTTGATCCTAAGTGGTCACCACTCTTACTTGCCCCTATTGTGACTTACCTTAATCGAAATCCTTTTGATCTTCACAAATAGGCTTTGTCATACTCACGTTGAACACTAGGTTAACCTTGACTATTGTCGTTAACTTTGGTTTGTAAGCCCCTTGGCTTACCCACTTAAAAACTCTGAAAAGGCCTATTTGTCTTTTCCAAACCCATGGTAAGTCATTGAAAAACACCAAAATTTTTTTTGAGGTGTACTACACTTTTTGCATCTACTTGATTGAACTAGCTAGTTTACACTACTTCTTTCACAGTTAGATGCAAAACCTATCTCTCTCATAGGTGGTAGTCCCACATACAACTTAACAGGTTTCACATCAATTTAACGTACCTCTAGCATTTCCAAGGGGGATACCTTAATACTCCAATTTACTAAGTTAATATTCTTACTAGTAACATCCTTGACTAGCTGGATTGTCGATAATACATTGGTTCCACCCCTTATGTCTCGAATTACTGACACAACACATTGTTGATGCCGAGTATCTAAGATACATATGTAATTAAACACGTGTGTGTGTGATACATAAATAATATGATCGTACCTAAAACTAAATATTATCACGATGAAGGCAAACCCACCTATCAAATAATAGTATAGTTTAATGGCAAGACCGAAATGTCGAACCCACAAGAACTAAAAGTACTAATATTAACTTTCTTTCTATTATCTAGTGATACTCGCGATATTAAGTAATAAAATTTATAAAAACTGATCGCACCAAAAACTAACTAATATCACGGTTTTAAAGGCAAGCGCACCTATCGAACAGTAGTATAGTTTAGCAGTAATACAGAGTTATCGTACCCAAGGGAACCAAAAGTACTAATACTTACTTCCTTTCTATTATCTAGCCTAAAAATAAAGAGGATTGATTGAAACTAATTCTAAAACTAACTAAAAGTGCACAAAAAGTAAATTAGGGAAAACTTTCGGGCAAAGTTGATTGATATAAGCAATACACTAGGGAGAATCCACCTAGACTTCACTTGTTATTAATTTCTTGAACTAGATGATTTATTCACTTGACTTCATCCGTAGAGATCCCTAACTTATGTTAATCCCTCCGTCAACTAGGCCTAGGATGTTAACTAAAGTTTCTTTATTAATTAACACCCTAGGTTGTATTAATTCGATCTATGGATCCCCCTATTAGGCTTGACCCTAATCCGGCAGATTTATGTCGCCCTATGTCTAGGGTTGCATGCAACTCTGCTTAATTATGGTAGATCTACTATTAAAACAAGGACTTTTGCTCCTCTGCCTAAGCACATCAGTTTCTTGAAGTAATACCTAGGATTATTAATTCAAGAATGAAGAACACATAATTAAGAACAATTCAAGTATTTATCATATAATTCAATAAATAATAACAAGATCTGTCTTAGGTTTCATCCCCCTTAAGTATTTGAGAGGTTTAGTTCATGATTAATAAAGAAAACATCTCAGAAGAAATAAGATAACAAAACATAAAGAAACCAAAAACCCCTGAAAGAATTTAGGGAGATCTTTTGTCTTGACGTAGAATTCTGGCTTCTGGGATGAATCAATCGGCTTTCCTTGGAGTAATTCCTTACTTTCACTCTTTGGGTTGGCAGAAATATGGCGCTCCTTCTTGGGAGAAAAGAGTACTTCCCTTAGCGGGAAAATAAGCACACCCTTTAAGTTGTCTCCTAGGGTCTTTATATAGAGTTTAGAATGTCTTTCTTAGCCCCTAAGTATCCTTTTTCGAGTAGAATTGAACTTCCTCACGATAGGGACATGCCCGTGTGCCACACCCTTGTGGATTGATAAGAGGCTGTGTGCGGGCTTGTTGATGTGGCACGGCCGTGTGGCCTGGCTGTGCTTATCGGGGTTGGGTCGTGTTGGACCTTTTGTGGCACGGCCGTATACCACGACCGTGTGGTGACTCCTTGAGTCATGTCGTTTTCACATTTTGGCCCATTTTCCTCGTTTTTGGTCTATTTTCCGTTCTTTTCTCTTTCCTATGCTCTCCTGAGTATAAGATATGAAAAAGAAAGATTAAGAGCACCAATTCTCACAAAATTGATAATAATTCATCCAAAATATAGGCTAAACATGAGGTAAAAATATGTATAATTTATCGTTTATCATCTAGCCTAAAAATAAAGGTGATTGGTTTTAAACTAATTAAACTAAATTAACTAATTATCTAAGAACGTGATAAAGAATGAATTGGGGAAATACTTTTGGAAAACCGATTGATTAAGACAATACCCAAGGAAGAATCCACCTAGACTTGACTTGTTATTGGACTCTAAACTAGACGATTTACTCACTTGACTTGATCCGTAAAAATCCCTAATTTATGTTAATATATATTTCAAGACTAAAAACAACTAACCTTAGGTTGATTAATTGAAATTTCTTTCTAATTAAAACCCCTAGTGTTGCATTAACTCGATCTATGAATTTCTTTATTACATTTGACTCTAATCCGGCAGATTTTCGTCGTCTTATGTCTAGGATTGCGATCAACTCTGCTTAATTGTGTTGGATCTACTCTTAAACAAGGACTTTTGCTCCACTGAATAAGCACATTTAGCTTGAATTAATATCCTAAAATATTAATACAAGAATTAATAACACAATTAAGAACAATTCAAGTATTTATCATATAATTCAAAAAATAATAACAAGATCCATCTTAGGTTTTATCCTCCTCAGGTGTTTAGGGGGTTTAGTTCATAATTGTAAAAGAAAACATCTCAAAATTGGGAAAAAAACAAAACATAAAGAAAACCCAAAAACCCTGAAGAGAATTGAAGGGAGATCTTCAGCCTTAATGGAAATCCTGCTTCTGAGATGAATCAATTGGCGTTCTTCGAGTAATTCCTTGCTTTCTGCTCTGTGTGTCCTTTTGTTTCCCCCCTTAGGGTGTTTATATAGACTTTAGAATGCCCAAAATACCCAAAAATTAGCTTTTTCCGTGTGAAATTGAAGCAAGGCTCGACAGGGACATGCCCGTGTGGCACGCCCGTGTGACTCGGCTCAGGCCGTGTTAATACTGATTTGGGCCCATTTTGTTTGTTTTTGGGTCGTTCCTTGCTCTTTTCTCTTCTTTATGCTCACCTAAGTATAAAACATGAAATTAAAGGATTAGGAGCATCATATTACTTAATTCTAATGATAAATCACCCATAAATACGCCAAGCATGGGGTAAAAAATATGTATATACTATGGTTTATCAGCAATTAGAAAAAGTAACCAAAAGAGTATTAATCTTGTTAAGAAAATTTAGGCCAAGAACAAAGGTGTAATCATCTAAATGAATTACCTCAAAAGCTTCCCTATCTTTCCAGTCCCCTATCTATAGCTTAAATTCTTATGTTAATCCCACAATAAAGGCCTCTTAAGAATTAATAGTCTTAATTCTCCTAGTCATTTTGCTAATTGAAAGTCCAAATTTACCTACGGCTCTTTTTGACATGAACAAACCAGACGCCCCCGTATCAATAGTAGCACTCTTCTTTCGGCCTACGATGTTAATATCTACAAACATTAACCATTTTTACTTGTGATCCCTCTTCGCTCTCACTGAATTGAGTATAATTTATTTAAGCCATAATACTTTATCTTCAACAAGCTTCATTTTCTCTTCTTTACTAATCGTAGACAACTTAGATTGCTCCAGATAGTCCTACATTTTATGCAAACTACAATATAAGAAGCATTGTATCAACTCCTTATCATTCTTCTTGCTCTTTGGATGATTATTTGGTTTCCCCATCCCATTCAGTAGTTTTTTATTATCACCATTCTTACCATTGTCATTAATGCCATTCTTAACGTGTCCTTCTTTATCTCCCTTACTATTATACTTCTTTTTAGGCTCAGAAGACTTAAACTTGTGTTATAACACCCCTATACTCGGTTCAATCATACGGATTCGATATAAGACTATTAAATTTGGTGCCAAAATGGTTTTGGCTAGATATTGTTTAATTTAAATATTTATACATAATATTTTAACTTATTTATCCCAAAAACTATTAATATAAAATGTGTGCGGTCATTAGTGGATGTTAGATTGTGTTTGGAAATGATTTTAACATTGTCTTTACTCAAAACAGAGGAAAAGTATCAGTGCCAAAACAAAAGATATCGATACCTTTTAAAAAGGTATATATACCACTGTAGAAAATCAATACCAAAATGGTATTCTTGAACTCCAGAGACTCAAATTTTGATGAAGTTATCTGATAAATAATAAAACTAACATATTTTAATCTTATTCTTAATGCGTTTTTGGATGATTATTTATGCAAATTGGTGAATTTGATGCTCTTAATCCTTTTAATTCTTGTTCTTATACTTGGGTTAGCATTTGGTAGGAAAAGGAGTGAAAATCGAAGAAAAAGAGCAAATTTTATGAGCTACAAGGGCTGGGCACACGCCCATGTTAGCCACATAGGCTGGACACATGCCTATGTGCTAGTCCGTGTCGGTTTCACACCTTACTTCCCAAACACGGGTAAAAACACAATTTTTAGGCTTTCTGAGCATTCTAAAGTCTATAAAATACCAAATAGAATAAGAGATATGGGAGCCATCGGAGAAGATCGAATAAAACACTCAATGAACACCATTGGCCCCACTTCTAAATTAGATTTCCATTAAGATCGAAGACCTCTTTTTAATTTCTTCTGAAGTTTTTATGAGTTTTGATCGTGATGTGATGAAGTAATAAAATCGATCGTACCTAGAAACTAACTATTATCACGATAAAAGGAATGCGCACCTATCGAATAGTAGTATAGCTAGTGGCAAGACCGGAATATCGAATCCAAGAAACTAAAAGTACTAGTAATGACTTTCTCCCTATTATCTAGTCTAAAAATAAAGAGGGGATTTGGTTTTAAACTATTCTAAATTAAAACTAAAGACACGAAAAAGAGTAAATTGGGAAAATTACTTCAGGAAAACTAAATGATAAGGACAACACCTAAGGAAGAATCCACTTAGACTTCACTTGTTATCTAACTCTGAACTAGATGATTTCTTCATTTGACTTGATCCGTAGAGATCCCTAAATTATGTTAATACCTCCGTCGAGGATAAGAACAACTAATCCTAGGTTGATTAATTGAAACCTCTTTCTAATTAAAACCCCTAGTCTTGCATTAACTCGATCTATGGATCCCTATATTAGATTTGACTCTAATCCGGTAGATTTTCGTCGTCCTTTGTCTAAAATTGCGATCAACTCCGTTTAATTGTGTTGGATCTACTCCTATATAGGGACTTTTGCTCCTCTGCATAAGCACATTTGACTTAATTTAATATCCCGAAAATATCAGTTCAAGAATTAAAAACACAATTAAGAACAAGTCAAATATTTATCATATAATTCAAATAACAATAATTAGATTCGTCTTCGGTTTCATCCCCCTTAGATATTTAGGGTTTAGTTTATGTTTATAAAAGAAAACATCTTATAATAAATAAAATAAAAAAACATAAGAAAATCCAAAACTCCTGAAAGGATTGAAGGGAGATCTTCTGTCTTAGTGTAGGTCCTAGTTTCTGAGAAGGATTAATCGGCTTTCCCTTGAGTAATTCCCTTCCTTTAGCCCTCCGCCTTGACGAAAAGACTATACCCTTGGCGGGAATAATGTACCCTCTTATGGTGGCCTGCTAGGGTCTTTATGTAGAGTTTGGAATGTCTTTCTTAGCCCCTAAGTAGCCTTTTTCGAGTGAAATTGAACTTTATCATGACAGAGACACACCCGTGTGCCACGTCCGTGTGAGTCGATGTTGGGCCGTGCTTAAGCCTATTAATGTGGCACGGCTGTGTGACACGCACGTGTAGTGAATCTCTAGGCCGTGTTGTTTTTATACTTCGGTCCATTTTCTACGTTTTCAGCCCGTTTCTTGTTCTTTTCACTCTCCTATGCTCTCCTGAGGATAAAACATGAAATTAAAGGTTTAGGAGCATCAAATTCCACAAATCAAGAAATAATTCATCCAAAAAATAGGCTCAGCATGAGGTAAAAATATGTATAATTTACGGTTTATCAAATACCCCCACACTTAAGCCTTTGCTTGTCCTCAAGAAAATTTCAATTCACAATTAAAAATCATTCTTCTCAACTTATAACATTTATCGATAATATTTTGAACCAATCCACAAGTAATCATACATTGGGAATTCAACTAAAAGAACATTAAAGTCTCAAACAATCTAAGTTGAGAATTTTATCATAGAAGCATAGTTTTCTCCTCTCTCCTAAGTAATTACCTTTGATTCAAAAATCAACAAGAGTTGACATCCTTACTAAAGATTCACTCTATCCACTCGAAGTGTTTAAGGTTCAGAGATTAAGCACTCATTGGTCAATATGAAAAGTTATTACCATAAGCTTGCAAGAAAATCAAATCTCTACTACTATATATTGATATGACACATCGATCAAAAGGACTTTCAATAGTTGTAATAGGGCTTTGGTTAGGGGTGTTGTCACAAGCTAAAAAAGAGGGTTAGAAATTGAAAAATCATCCAACTAGAAAAATCTCTATCACTAAAACATATTCCTAGATTAAAGCCTTTCTCTTTTGAAAACATCGTCTAAGAACAAAAGCTCAAAAATTACATGGAAATATGCAAAACATCGAATTACAATTGAAATATACATATTTTTTTTAAGAACAGATTGAATATTTATAAACTTTACAAGCTGAAAAGGAGAACAAAGCTAGATAATTATTCAACTCAAATCTCGACAAATATAAGGATCAAAGTAATTAGGGGGATTTCAATAATAATGGGTTATTGGTTAATATTGAGGGTAAGTCAATGAATGGTTTGTTAGGCTCAAGGGGGTTCACTAGGGGTTAATTTATGGAGGTAGGTTTTTATAGGGTAAGTGGGTTAAAACCTAGGTGCCTTTATCATTTCGATATATCAAATCAATGATGTGGTCTCGACATGTATAATTGAAGCAAGTTCTAGAATAACAGATCAGTTATTGACTCACTCAAAGCAACAATAAAAGTGAGCACGAAAGGATGTATGCTCAAAAGGCTCAAAAATCTCACCAAAATTGTGGCTTTTGATGTCAATCCTGCGAATTTCAAATTTCAAGATAATACTTAAATTTGGGAGAATAGCCTAGAAAAATTTAGAATTCTTAAAAATTTCAACTTATCAAGCTTGATTCTCTAATGCTTTAAAGTTTGAATAATCAAAGCATAAGTACCTATGTCTTAATTCTCAACATATCAATAAAAATCATAAATCAATCAAAATTCATTCTAATAGGATTGTGAGAATAATGCAGAGAGTGAAAGTGAGAATTCAAAATTTGAGAACAATGCAAAAAGTTAGTGGAAAAAATTTTCAGGGGTTTTGAAGATAATGCAAAGAGTGAAAGTGAATTCCCTCCCCCCCCCCACACACTTAAGATGTACATTGCCCTCAATGTACAAAGATACATTAGTAGCAATAGAAGCATAATATCATAAGATAGGGAGGGAAGTGAAACTCCCTGAAAATTGGATGAATTCCTTGTGTAGTGAAAGCTGACTTGGAGAACGGACTACTTGAAGTTCATGATTCTGGGTGACTGAAGAGAATAAGCATGATTGTGTAAAATTCAAGTATTATTCAATAACAAAATAAGTGCAAAAGGAGAAGGAAAATTATAAAGTAAATTAAAATTAAAAATAATAAAAATAAAGATATAAATGATAGGGGATTGGGTTCACACCTGTGTGCACTTGGTCTAGCCCGTGTGTTTTATGGGCTTGTGGTGTAGCCACGGGTCGTGACACACACCCATGTTCCTTGGGCATGTTAGGGCACACGGTCGTGTCGCACAGCCGTGTCCTTCGATGTTTGCTTCTCTCATGCCCGTGTATAGATTGGCAAGTTTAACCACGGGGTGAAGACACGGGTGTGTTGCATATCCGTGTTAAATTAACAGGATTGGCCACCGCCTTAGGACATGGGCGTGTCGCACACCCGTGTCAATTTGTCAAGATTGGCCATGGCCACCTCGCACGGCCATGGCTACTTGTCGCAGCTCATGTAGGGAAAAATTATTGTCTTGTTTGTACACGACCGTATCTCACGGTCTCGTCATTGGCCATGGTGTTTGCACAGCCTTAGGCACGCCCGTGGGCATGGTCGTGTGGCTTGAAAAACCTGCATTCAAAAGGTTAGTTGATGAATTAGAGAGCTCAAATAAAAGAACTTTAATATGTCAGTACTAGGGTTGCCTCCCAAGAAGCGCTTGTTTATAGTCTAAGCTCGACTTACCTCAAGCTTGCACGGTCACGGTGGTTTGAGGAGTTCAAACTCCTCTCTCTTGTTATCAATTTTAATATCAAAATGAGGTTTAAGTCGAGTATAATTTACCTTGAAAGTGCCAAATGTCTTATGTGTTATCTCGACTATACCATAGGGCAAAATTTTCGTTACCGTGAAGGGAGGTGTATCACCTATATAAACTTTTGAATTCAAAATTTGAGGATCTTCCTCCTTTAAGTATACCTTATCCCCTACCTTAAATTGATTCGTTTTTACCTTGGGGTCATCTTGGTGATGCTCTGGGTTGGTGTGGCATATTTTAGGTTTCTCTTGTTTATAGTTCAGCCACTCGTCTAATTCTTCAATTTGTAGCATTCGTTTTTCATGGGTGGTTCCCTTGGATGAGCTCGTCTGTTATTTGATCGCACTTATGTGAAGAGTATCCTACAAAGAAGGTTAGATGGTGAGATCGTTTTTATTATCAAGGTTCGTAATATTATATTTATTATCAATAGTATTATTAGAGTTACAAGCTTGCAAAGTAATTTTGTTATCACTTACACAAAGTGTGAGCTCGCCTGTGCCTACATCAATTATGGTTCTAGCAGTTGATAAAAATGGTCACCCTAGGATTAGGGGTACATTACTATCTTCATCTATGTCTAGAACAACAAAGTCAACTGGGAATATAAATTTACCAATTTTAACAAGCACATCTTCAATTATGCCTCTAAGAAATCTAATGGTTTTATCAGTCAATTATATGCTCATCTTAGTTTGTTTAGGTTTCCTAAGACCTAGTTGTTTAAACAATTTATAAGGCATGATATTAATACTAGCCCCTAAATCAGCTAAAGCATTTTTGATGTCTAAGCTACCAAGTAAACAAGGAATTGTAAAACTCCCTGGATCTTTTAATTTGTTGGGTAGCTTATTCTGCAAAATGGCTGAGCATACTGTATTCAGTTCCACATGAGATGAATCATCTAGCTTCCGTTTGTTCGTCAGAAGCTCTCTTAAAAACTTAACAGCGTTTGGCATCTGCGACAGGGCTTCAAGAAACGGTAAGTTAATATGTAATTTTTTTAAGAGTTTAAGGAATTTACCAAATTGCTCGTCTGTGTGGTCTTTCCTTATCACATTTGGGTATAGGATAGGAGGCTTATACTCTTTGACAATTGGTTCTTTGTGACTTACCTCGTCCTTACCTTTACTTACCTCAGTTTCCTTAATTTGCTCTGTTGTGGTTTTGGCTAACCCTTTTTCATCAATTGTGTCGATGGCGTAGAGTTGCTCTTTAGGGTTAGTCTCAGTATTGCTTGGTAAACCACCTTGTAGTTTTTCAGATATTAGCTTAGCGAGCTGGCCTATTTAAGTTTCAAGTCCTTGAATGGATGCTTGCTGGTTCTTTAGTGCTCTCTCAGTATTTTGGAAATGGGTTTCTGATACGACGATAAATTTCGTGAGCATCTCTTCAAGGTTCGACTTTTTCTCTTGCTGATAAGGCAGTTGCTGAAATCCCAGAGGAGGTGGTGGTTTCTAATTTCCTTGGTTACCTTGTCCTCCCTATGAGAAATTGGGGTGATTCCTCCAACCTACATTGTAGGTGTTACTATAAGGGTTATTTTGAGATCTAAGATTATTACCCATATAGTTGGCTTGCTCATTTTCCATGCCATATCCATAGGTGGGGTACTCAGAATTGCTCATGTCACACTACATCACTAGGTTTACCTTCCTAGAAACAACAAAATTATCATATTTTTATTTAAGAGTTCTACCTGATTTGACAACATTGTGACTGCATTGACATTAAAGACTCCGGTGACTTTCTGCGGTTTTGTTCTCATGACTTGCCACTAATAGTTGTTTAGTGACATCTCTTCTATAAATTCGTAAGCTGCTTCTGGTGTTTGGTTGTTAATTGTACCACCGGTGGCTGCATCTATCATCTACCTCGTTAAGGGGTTCAAACCATTGTGAAAAGTTTGAACCTGCAACCATAGGGGCAACCCATGGTGAGGCACCTTCTCAATAAATCATTGTATCTCTCCCAAGCATCGTAAAGTGTTTCTAAATCCATCTGCACAAAAGAAGAAATATCATTCCTTAATTTGGCTATTTTAACTGGTAGAAAATATTTAAGTAAAATTTTTTCGGTCATTTGCTCCCATGTAGTGATGGACCCTCGTGGTAACGAATTTAACCACTGTTTAGCTTTATTCCTTAGGGAAAAAGGAAATAGCCGAAGGCAAATGGCATCATCAAAAACACCATTTATTTTAAATGTGTCGCAAAATTCTAAAAAAGTTAGCTAAATGAGCGTTAGGATCTTCATCCAGCAAACCATCAAACTAAACAAACTGTTGTATCATCTGAATAGTGTTAGATTTCAATTCAAAATTATTTGCAACAATAGTAGGCCTAACAATACTAGATTCAGCACCAGCCAAATTAGGTTTAGCATAATCATACATAGTACGAGGAACAGGATTTTGCTCGACAGGATTTACGGGTACTACGGGAGGTAGCTGATTATCTTTATTTGCCTCCATCTCTTCCGTAGGTTCAGGTTCTTCTTCTTATCCTTATTCTGGGTATCGCAAGCTTCTTCTTATCTCTCTGCGAGTTCTACGAACTGTAACTTCCAAGTCATCGTCAAACAATAATAGTCCTCCTTAGTTTCTTCTAGTCATAAACTAGAGGCACCTAGAAGAGAAAAGGAAAATTTTAGTAAATAAAAACCTAAAATAAAAATAGAAAATAAATTGCAATAAAAGTAAAAATGGATAAAGTAATAGGAATCAAGTGTTCCTAATATTTTAGTTCCCCGGCAACGGCGCCAAAAACTTGATCTCATGATGTGATGAAGTAATAAAATCCATCGTACCTGGAAACTAACTATTATCACGATAAAAGGCAAGCGCACCTATCAAATAGTACTATAGCTAGTGGCAAGACCGGAATATCGAATCCAAGAAACTAAAAGTACTAGTAATGACTTTCTCCCTATTATCTAGCCTAAAAATAAAGAGGGGATTTGGTTTTAAACTATTCTAAATTAAAACTAAAGACAAGACAAAGATTAAATTGGGAAAATTACTTTAGGAAAACTAAATGATAAAGACAATACCTAAGGAAGAATCTACCTAGACTTCACTTGTTATCTAACTCTGAACTAGACGATTTCTTCATTTAACTTGACCCATAGAGATCTCTATATTATGTTAATACCTCTGTCGAGGATAAGAACAACTAATCCTAGGTTGATTAATTGAAACCTCTTTCTAATTAAAACCTCTAGTCTTGCATTAACTCGATCTATGGGTCCCCATATTAGATTTGACTCTATGTCTAGGATTATGATCAACTCCGCTTACTTGTGTTAGATCTACTCCTATATAAGAACTTTTGCTCTTCCGTATAAACACATTCGACTTAAATTAATATCCTAGAAATATCAATTCAAGAATTAAAAACACAATTAAGTACAAGTCAAATATTTATCATATAGTTCAAATAACAATAACAAAATTCATCTTAGGTTTCATCCCCCTTAGATATTTGGGGTTTAGTTCATGTTTATAAAAGAAAACATCTCAAAATAAATAAAATAACAAAACATAAGAAAACCCAAAACTCTTGAAAGGATTGAAGGGAGATCTTCTGTCTTGGTATAGATCCTAGTTTCTGAGATGGATCAATCGGCTTTCCCTTGAGTAATTCCCTTCTTTTAGCACTCCATCTTGACGGGAAGACTATACCCTTGGTGGGAATAATGTACCCCTTTATGGTGGCCTCCTAGGGTCTTTATACAGAGTTTGGAATGTCTTTCTTATCCCATAAGTAGTCTTTTCCTAGTGAAATTGAACTTCATCATGACAAAGACACGCCCGTGCACCACGTCCATGTGAGTCGATGTACGGCCGTGCTTAAGCCTGTTAATGTGGCATAGCCGTGTGACACACCCGTGTGGTGAATCTCTAGGTCGTGTTGTTTTCATACTTTGGCCCATTTTCTGCGTTTTCGGCCCGTTTTTTATTCTTTTCACTCTCATATGCTCTGCTGAGGATAAAACATAAAATTAAAGGTATAGGAGCATCAAATTCCACAAATCAAGGAATAATTCATCCAAAAAATAGACTAAGCATGAGGTAAATATATGTATAATTTATGATTTATCAAGTTTCTTTGTTTCTTATGAATTTTCTAACTTTGAGATGTTTTTATTCAGGATTATGAACTAATTCCCTAGATATCTAGGGAGGATGAAACCTATGACGATTCTATTATTTAATTTTAGATTTACATGATAAATACTTGATTCTTATTCTTAATTATGAACGCTTATTTCTTTTTTTTTATATTTTCGGGATATTAATTCATGTTTAATGTACTTAATTCAGTAGAGCAACAGTCCTTATTTAAGAGTAGATCTAGCATAATTGAGTGGAGTTGCATGCAATCCTAGAAATAGGACAATATAAATCTACCAGATTAGAGTTAAATCTAATGGGGGAATCCATAAATTGAGTTAATGCGAATATAGGGGTTTTAATTAGAAAGAGATTTCAATTAATCAACCTAATGTCAGTTGCTTCTACTCTCGAAAGAGATATTTGCATGATTTAGAGATTTCTACGGATCAAGACACCAAGTGAATAAATCGTTTAAATTATATTAATAATAATAGAATGAGTCTAGATGGATTCTTTTCTAGGTATTATCTCTCTCATTGGTTATCTTTCAATTATTTTCCTGATTCATTCTATGTTGCGCTCTTAGTTAAATTAGTTTAGTAATTTTAGATTAAAACTCGTCACTCCAAATTGTCGGCTAAATAATAATAAAATGGTAATTACTAATACTTTTAGTCCTAATGGATACAATATCTCTACTCACCATGGCTATACTATTGTTCGATAGGTATGATTGCCTTTGTCGTAAATTTTAGTTAGTGAGAAAAACACACATCAGTATCGATACCTTAGGCCTACGCATCGATAACTAGTCTTCGATATCGATGCCAATGACAAAAACGACACTAAAATCACATTTTGTTTTTGCAATTTTGTATTTCAAATCCTAGGTAGGTATTGATACCTTGAGTAAATTTTGGCAAAAATCAGTTTAAAAGTTCACTAAACCCCCTACAATATATATTAGATTCTTCTCAACACATAAGACCAATTCAAAATGTATTAAAACTACTTAAAGCCACTCCAAATCAATCATAGTCATCATATTAGCAAACCACAATTGCGAACATACTTATATTTCAATAATTCATTTCATATAGAACCAAAATACTTCAAGTAAAACCAAAATAGATATAGTTTCAAGAGTTTGCATTTTAGTCCGTAACACATAGAAACACATTTGGTCTACCTATGTACATGCCATTTTAACTCAAAATATAGTACCTGCTCTTGAAGCTCTTGAGGATGTGATGAGATGAGAGATCTCCTAGCCCAACCCTAGCTCTTCAAGTCTAACTGTATCTCGAAGTTAAAATAAACGCGTTAAGCCAGTGAAGGCTTAGTAAGAACTACAAGAATTAAATAGGTAAATGAATCGGAACATATTGTTTTAAATTTATTAAATTAATACCTGCTTATACACATACTAAATTCATACAACTATACCTTGCTTTAACAAAATTTAACTTACCTTTGAAAGTTACTAAACTTACCTTAACACTTTATGGTTCACCTTTCTTTACATTTCATATCTTGAGCCCATAGTAGACTTTTATAGAACATATCAGATATACAGAAAAAATAAAAAGGTGCATTATTATGGACTAATGAACAAAGAGTACTAATGTGTTGTACAAAAAGCATGAATGTGCTAAACGGAGAGCACTAATGTGCTAATAATCAAAAAGAGTGCTAAGGTACCTTAATGGAATGCCACTAATATCCTAGTAGTTCTAAATTCCGTCTACCCGGGCATTAAAGTTGAATTTCATACATTTAAATAGGCATAATTAATTAAAAGCCCTCAATGTTTGGGGGCCCCCGGTTTTATGCCCTTCACCCTCAACATTATGCTTTTTTTAAGAAATCAGCCCGGTTTTAATGGGCAATGTGAGTTGACCGTTTGTAAAACCCCCTAACCCTAAACTATCATCGAAACAAGATTATAGAGCATTACTGAACATTTCAGACAATTTACGAACATTATATAAATAAATAGCATACATATAATAAATTAATCATAATGTCCCTTAAATAGACCATTAAGGCCCAAAATAGGTATTAAAAGTGAATCAAGACTTGTTCGAGTGCTCCAAAATTTTTTTGTGAAATTCTAAAATTTTTCACAACTGTAGGCTCAGTCACTCGTGTGGATCAGGGACACGCTCGTTTGACCATATAGCATACCCATGTTGTCGAGCCGTGTTGTGAAATACCAATGTCTCAAGCTGTGTGGTCACACACACCCGTGTCACTTACTCGTATGATTTTTAGGAGCTTACTGACTTCCAACCCATGAACAAATTGGATTCACACGGCCAAGCCACACAACCGTGTGTTTAGCTCGTGTAGATTAATTTTCATTTCGAATCTAGTCCAGTTTTCACACGGCCATGATACATGACCATGTTTAAGGCCGTGTCCTTTACACAGCTGAGACACATGCCTGTGTCTCTGCCCATGTGCCTAAACCAGAGAATTCTATTTTAGAATTTTAAGGTGCAGAGGACACACGGCCAGTTCACATGCCTATGTACTAGCCGTGTGTCTCACACGGTCTAGTTACTAATAAATCGTAAAAGAAACATATTTTAAACTTATACTTAGCATATTTTTGGATGATTTACTTTATAATTTAATGTATTTGATGCACCTAATCCTTTAATTTCATGTTTTATACTTATGTGAGCATAGAAGAGTGAAAAGAGCGAGAAACGAGCCAAAAATAGAAAAAACGGGCCAAAATCATAATTCAACATGGCCTAAATACTTCCACATGGGTATACTGCACGCTCCTGTGTGATACACAGGCTGGCCACACGCCCATGTGTCACGGCCGTGTCGATAAGTAATCAAGTTAGTATTGCACATGGCCTGAGCATCGTCACACGGGCTAACCACACGTCCGTGTCCCTGTCCAGCCCTATTTCAATTCTACTCAGAAAAGGCTAATTTTTAGGTATTTTGGGCATTCCAAAGTCTATTTAAACACCTTGGGAGAGTATTAAAGGGGGACACAGAGTAGAAAGCAATGAATTACTCGAAGAACGCCGATTGGTTCATCTCGGAAGCAAGGATCTCCATCAAGACTAAAGATCACCCTTCAAGTTCTTTTGAAGTTTTTGAGTTCTTTGTGTTTTTTTGTTTTTCCAATTTTGAGATGTTTTCTTTTACAAACATGAACAAAACCCTTAAATATCTGAGGGGGATGAAACCTAAGACGGATCTTGTTATTATTTTTTGAATTATATGATAAATACTTGATTTGTTCTTAATTGTGTTATTAATTCTTGTGTTAATATTTCAAGATATTAATTCAAGTCGAATGTGTTTTTTTAGTGGAGAAAAAGTCCCTGTCTAAGAGAAGATCCAACATAATTAAGTGGAGTTGATTGCAATCCTAGAGATAGGACGACGAAAATCTGCCGGATTAGAGTCAAATCTTATAGGAAAATCCATAGATCGAGTTAATGCAACGCTAGGGGTTTTAATTAGAAAGAAATTTCAACTAATCAACCTAGGTTAGTTGTTCTTAGTCGAAAGAGATATTAACATAAATTAGGGATTTCTACAGATCAAGTGAAGCGAATAAATCATTTAATTCAGAGTCGAATAATGAGTGAATTCTAGGTGGATTCTTCCTTGGGGATTGTCTCAATCAATCAATTTCCTATAAGTATTTTCTCAATTTACTCTTTGTGCATTAGCATTCTTAGTTTAGTTAATTCTAGTTAAAACAAAACCCCTTTATTCTTAGGCTAGATAATAAAAAAAAAGTTAATACTAGTACTTTTAGTCCCTGTGGGTTCGACATTCCTGTCTTGCCTTAGCTATACTACTGTTTGATAGGTGCGCTTGCCTTTATCGTGATACTAGTTTAGTTTTACGGTACGATCACACATATTTATCACATCAAGTTTTTGGCACTGCTGTCGGGGACTAAGATATTAGGGACACTCGATTTTTATTACTTTAGCCATTTTTTTATTGCAATTTACTTTTTTGTTTTTCCTTTTATTTACTAAATCTTTCTTTTTATTTGTCTCTGACAGGTGTCTCTAGTTTATGATTAGGAGGAACCTATCAGGACATTTGCTATTTGATAGTAAGATAGAAGCATCAGCCCGTAGAAACTGAAGAGAAATAAGGTGAAGCTTACAATACATAGAGGAAGAGCAAGAAGACGATACCCACCATACTGAAGAGATGGAGGCAAATCAGAATAATCCATTACCTCCTGTGGTAGCCACAAATCCTGTGAATCATAATCATGCTCCTCGTACTATGTATGATTATGCTAAGCCTAATTTAGCTAGTACTGAATCGAATATTTTTAGATCTGCTGTTACTACAAATAATTTTGAACTAAAACTTAACACTATACAAATGATACAATAGTTTGTTCAGTTTGATGGATTGCAAGACGAGGATCCGAATACGCATTTAGATAATTTTCTAGAATTTTGCGATACCTTTAAAATAAATGGCATTTCTAATGATGCCATTCGCCTTCAATTGTTTCCCTTTTCACTGAGGAATAAGGCTAAACAGTGGTTGAACTCTCTACCACGAGGGTCTATCACTACTTGGGACCAAATGGCCGAAAAATTTCTTTTAAAATATTTTCTGCCAACTAAAACAGCAAAGTTAAGGAATGATATCTCTTTTTTTGTGCAGATGGAATTAGAAATGCTCTACAATGCATGGGAGAGATAGAAGGACCTATTAAGAAGGTGCCCTCACCATGGGTTACCTCTGTGGTTACAGGTTCAAACCTTTCACAACGGTTTGAACCCCTCAACGAGGCAAATGATAGATGCAGCTGTCAGTGGAACAACAAAAAATAAAACACCTAAGGAGGTTTATGAGTTCATAGAAGAGATGTCATAGAAGAGATGTCACTGAATAATTATCAGTGGCAAGTCATGAGGACAAAGCCACAAAAAGCAGCCAGTGTTTTCAATATTGATGCGGTTACCATGCTATCTAACCAGGTAGAACTTTTGAATAAAAAGATTGACGGTTTGTATGGTTCTATGCAGGTACATCAATGATGAGGTGTGATTCAATTGGAGGAGTGGTGCATAACACAAAGTATCAATCCTACAATCCTAACACAGAGGACGAACAAGTCAACTACATGGGTAACAATTCTAGACCTCAGAATAATCCGTATAGTAACACTTATAATGCAGGTTGGAGGAACCACCCCAATTTCTCGTGGGGTGGTCAAGGAAATCAAAGGCCACCACCCCCTCCAAGCTTTCAACAAATATACCAGCAAGAGAAAAAGCCAAACTTTAAAGAGATGCTCACAAAATTTATCTCGGTGTCAGAAACCCATTTTCAGAATACTGAGATAGTACTTAAAAACCAACAAGTGTCAATTCAAGGACTTGAAACACAAATAGGTCAACTTGCCAAGCTGATTTCTGAAAGACCACAATGTGGCTTACCAAGTAACACTGAAACTAACCCAATGGAGCAACTCCATGCCATCACTGTATGTGATGAAGAAGGGTTAGCTGAACTTAAATCTGAATAGAGGCAAGAAGTTGTGGTAAGTAATGGTAAGGTTGAGGTATGCCATGCTACACAAAAGCCAGTAAGCAAAGAATATAAACCTCGTGTTCCATATCCCAATGCGACTAAGAAAGACCAAACAGATGTACAATTTGGTAAATTCCTTAAACTCTTCAAAAAAAATTACATATTAACTTACCGTTTATTGAAGCTCTGTCGTAGATGCCAAACACAGTTAAATTTTTAAAAGAGCTTTTAGCAAATAAACAGAAGTTGGATGAGTCACCGCACGTGGAATTAAATGCAGTCTGCTCGGCCATCTTGCAAAACATACTACCCAACAAATTAAAAGACCCAAGGAGTTTTACGATTCCTTATTTAATTAGTAGTTTAACTGTTGATAATGCATTGGCTGATTTAGGGGCTAGTATTAATGTAATGCCTTATAAAATGTTTAAACAGCTAGGTATTGGGAAACCCAAGCAAACTAGGATGAGTATACAATTGGCAGATAAAACCATTAGATTTCCTAGGGTATAATTGAAGATGTTCTTGTCAAAATTGATAAATTTATATTCCTAGTAGATTTTGTTGTTTTAGACATGGATGAGGATAGCAATATGCTTTTAATTTTAGGGCGACCCTTTTTAGCAACTGCTAGGACTATTATTGATGTGGGCACAGGTGAACTCACACTTCATGTAGGCGATGACATGATTACTCTTCAAGCTCGTGATTCTGTTAGGATATCTAATGATAGAGACAATATTATAAGTTCTTTTAATAAGAGTAACATTACTGCTCAACCTTCTTTGCAGGACATTCCTTAGAAAAGCACCAATAAGCCATGCTCTAGTTCGTATAACAATAAAGGAACCATCTACAAAGAGCGAAGGCTATAGATTGATGAACTAGATAAATGGCGAACCTATAGCAAAGACGAACCTAGGACATACCACACAAAACTAAAGCAATGCCATGACAAACCTACAACTAAAATGAATCAATTTAAGGTTAGGGACAAGGTACTGTTGGACAAAGGAAATCCTCGAGTTGTCACATCAAAGTCCAATACAGAAAGAGTAACTCCCTTCATGGTACTAAATGTCCTCCCATACGGTACAGTTGAGGTAACACATAATGAATTTTGCACTTTTAAGGTAAATGGCACTCGACTTAAACCTTATTTTGATGTTAAAACTGATAGCAAGAGAGAGGAGTTTCAACTCCTCGAACCACTATGACCACGTGCACGCAAGGTAAGTCAAGCTTAGACTCTAAATAAGTGCTTCTCGGGAGGCAACCCGAGCACTAACACCATTAATGAATTTATTTTTATTTATTTTTCATGTTTTTCGTGAAGGTTTTTAACCCACACGGCCTGGACACACGGGCGTATCCTTAACCATGTGGAAATAGGGCCAAAAATCCCAAATAAGAATGATGCACATGACTTGCGATAAATCCACACGGCTGTGCGACATGGCCGTCTAGATCACACGGGCGTGTCCTAGGCCGTGTGAAACCTGGAGCTAAATTTTTCAAATTTTAAACAAGTCAGAGACGAACATGGGCAAGGCACATGACCATCTACGAGACATGACCTATTTACACTGGCGTACGGTATGTAACATGGGCGTGGCGATCATTACACGAGCATGGGCGATGCGAATAAAGTACCACACGGTTGTGCGCTATGGCCGTGTGGAGGACATGGCCTGGACACACGAACTTGTCTGAAGGCCGTGCAAGACCCTAAGCCTTTTTCCTCGATAGACACGAGCTATCCCCAAGCCACACGGGCGTGTGACACAGCAGTATGACCCAACACAGGCCGTTACACGACCGTACCCCTTTTAAACCCCTATCCCTAATTTCTATTTCATCTTCTTCCCCAAAACCCTCACCGTCCAACCTAGCCACCGTATCTCTTTTTCCTCCATTTTCAGACCACCATTCCTCTTCCCTCCCTCAAACTCACCCAAATCCAAATCTGCTACCAACTAACACCCTCATCTTGCACTTACGAACCCTCTCTCCTTTTTCAAGACTCGCGCCACTGCCATGTTCCACCCTCACGCCATAGCACGCCATGCCATTGAACCACTATTGTTCACCAACTGACCTATAATCGCGCCACCATCGCACCACTTCCTTGATTGTCGGTCAAACCCTGCACCTTTTTATTTATTTATTATTAACTTTAATGTTATTATTATTATTTATGGCATGATTTCTTATTTCTTCATTGTTTTTACTAATTTCATATATAGTTACTGCATTCTTCCATCACTTCTATGATCCATTGTTGAAAATTTAGTCTTAGATCTATTCTTTTGGTTTACACTTATCTTATTTACTCATTTTTTTTAAATGCTTCCACTACTTGATTTTGCAACAAGCTTCGACATCTTCTTACATTTGGTTACATTCCAATTATTTTTACTTTACCTAAATTTTTAAATCATTATTCATTGTTTCTGTTAGTTGGTTGTCCCTTACCATTATTAGGCCACTTGCTTTTATTCTTGCTTTTATATCATGATCTACCTCTAACTTTTATCATTCTATCACATTGGTTTGTGCTATTAATTATGTATGTTTGAGTTTACATACACTATACTTTTTATTATTTGGATTCTACTGCTATAAGATTTAATTTGTATTTTGGATGATGCTTCCTTTATTAATTTAGTCTTCGTTTTCTTTCAGGTACACTATAACAAACTCACGAGGGAAGTCGAAAGTTGTCGTACCTGCTTCGAAAAAAAGGAAGGGCCCAGCCGCGACCCCCTCGAGCACTGTCGAAGAAGCTTGCCATCCCTTGCTCCAATTTTCAAGGGGCCCCCAAGAAGACCTATTCCAGCTCCTTCGTGCACGACTATTAGGAATGGACCGTTGTATTGATTAGGCAGCCTTAGAGCAGGTCTATCTTGCCCACCTTATTCGATTCTATCTTGCCACTGCCCTATGGGATCGATTCTTTGATATCATCGAGCCCAGTTATATGGAGTTGACCCTCGAGTTCTCCACGACATTCTATTTGCAGCACGTGATGATTACACACGACAAGTGATCGCTCGCGATATTAAGTAATAAAATTTATAAAAACTGATCACACCCCAAAACTAACTAATATCATGACTTTAAAGGCAAGCACACCTATCGAACAATAGTATAGTTTAGTGGTAAGACTGAGTTATCGTACCCAAGGGAACCAAAAGTACTAATACTTACTTCCTTTTTATTATCTAGCCTAAAAATAAAGATGATTGATTGAAACTAATTCTAAAACTAACTAAAAGTGCATAAAAAGTAAATTAGGGAAAACTTTTGGGAAAAACTGATTGATATAAGCAATACTCAAGGGAGAATCCTCCTAGACTTCACTTGTTATTAACTTCTTTGAACTATATGACTTATTTACTTGACTTGATCCGTAGAGATCCCTAACTTATATTAATCCCTCCATCGAGGCTAAGAACAACTAGGCCTAAGCTGTTAATTGAAGTTTCTTTATTAATTACCACCTTAGGTTGCATTAATTCGATCTATGGATCCCCCTATTAGGTTTGACCCTAATCTGGTAGATTTATGTCGCCCTATGTTTAGGGTTGCATACAACTCCGCTTAATTATGGTAGATCTACTCTTAAAACAGGGATTTTTGCTCCTCTGCCTAAGCACATCAATTTCTTGAAGACCTAGGATCATTAAATCAATAATGAAGAACACATAATTAAGAACAATTCAAGTAATTACATATAATTTAATAAATAATAACAATATATGTCTTAGGTTTCATCCCTCTTAATCATAATTATTAAAGAAAACATCTCGAAAGAAATAAGATAACAAAACATAAAGAAACCAAAAACCCTTGAAGGAATTTAGGGAGATCTTCTGTCTTGATATAGAATTCTAGCTTCTGGGATGAATCAATCGGCTTTCCTTAGAGTAATTCCTTGCTTTCACTCCTTGTGTTGGCAGAAATATGGCGCTCCTTTTTGGGAGAAAAGAGTACCTCCCTTAGCGGGGAAATAAGCACACCCTTGAAGTTGCCTCCTAGGGTCTTTATATAGAGTTTAGAATGGCTTTCTTAGCCCCTAAGTATCCTTTTTCGAGTAGAATTGAACTTCCTCACGATAGCAACACGCCCGTGTCCCACGCCCGTGTGGATCGATAAGAGGCCGTGTGTGGGCTTGTTGATGTGGCACGGCCGTGTGGCCTGGCCGTGCTTGTCGGGGTTGGGCCGTGTTAGACCTTGTATGGGACGGTCGTGTGCCACGGCCATGTGGTGACTCTCTGGGCCATGTCGTTTTCACATTTTGGCCCATTTTCCTCGTTTTTGGTCTATTTTTCGTTCTTTTCTCTTCCCTATGCTCTCCTGAGTATAAGACATGAAAAAGAAAGATTTAAGAGCACCAATTCTCACAAAATTTATAATAATTCATCCAAAATATAGGCTAAATATGAGGTAAAAATATGTATAATTTATCGTTTATCAACAAGGCTGACACTATCACTTTTCACCTTGGTGGACTCGTATGGTCACATGAGCATTCCAGAGTTTGGTACAGGTTTGGGTCTCTATACTGACGAGTTTATGGGCACTGAGGACTTTCTTAGTCTCCATTTTCATATTCCTTATTCACCCTTTTGTTGCTGGACAGACCTTACATCGAGCCATATCTCTTATGACGCGAGTTACTCGAAGGTGACTACTCTCCCTCCCGCACTTTGGTACATCCACACTATTTTGGCACATACCCTGACTGGACGGAGAGAGAGCACTGGCATCGTGTCCATTACTGCTGCATATTATCTTGGGAGCATGGCAACTTTCCATATCCTCGACTTGGCTTATTTTATCGCGCTCGCCTTTCATCATCAGATAGACCGCCATAGGAGGGGCCCTATCTACTTTGGTCCCTATGTGACTCACCTCGCTCGACACTTCGAACTTTTTGACACACCGGAGATGTCCTCCACATTGACCCTTGTAAGCCAAATATCACTACAAGATGTCTCGAACATGATCCATATGAAGATGATCGAGCGTCGACGTGGATTCGACCCCCCTCAATACAGGCTCATTCAATCTAATGATCAGGATTATCTAGAGGACATTACTGATGATGTACATTCACCTCATGAGGACCCACCTCCACCCCCCATTGATTCACCGCCCTTCTGCTATTACATTGACTGACATATCAGAGCGACTCACTCGCTTCGAGCAGTAGTGTTTTGAGCAGTTTGACAGCATTGATGCCACACTTCGACAGATATGCCACCACCTTCACATCTCTCCTTCAGCACCGTCAACCGATGAGGCATCTGATGATGAGGACCTTTGAGTCCCCATATTTTTACCTTTATTTTTTTTATTTTTATTATTTTTAGTTTTATTATTTTTATTTCTTATGTTTTTCCTTTTCCTTTTAAAGACTTGTTATTTATAATTTAGAACTATGTTTTATCTTTATTCAGGTAACCTTTTAATTCTCTTCCACAGTTGTGTTTATTTTCTTAAATAGCCTAGAATTATGCACCTCAAGTAGCTTTTTCTCCAATCCTACTTTCACTATTCCAAGGATTTCATCCAACATTCAGGAAGTTTCACTTCTCTCCCTATCTTATGATATGACGCCTATAATCTTATGATCTATCTCTGTACATTGAGGACAATGTACATCTTCAGTATGGGGAGGTTATTTATATATTTATCAGAAAATCCCTGAATTTTATCTTGTTCTCAAACAACTTTCTTATATTACTATTAGAAAGAAATTCTGATTGATTCATGATTTTTATTGATATATTTTGGATTAAAACATAGGTATGTTGTGCATTGATTGTTTAAACTTTAAGACATCAGAGAATCAAGCATGATAAGTTAAATTTTTGAGAATTATAAATTTTTTTAGGTTGTTTTCCCAAATTTAGGTATTATCTTGAAGTTTGAAATTCACGCCATAATTTTTGTGAGATTTTGAGCCTTTAGAGCATATATTCTTTGTTGCTCACTTTTATTATTGCTATGAGTGTGTCAATATTGATTTTTTATTCTAGAACCTGCTTCGATTATACATGTCGATACCACACCATTGATTTGATAAACCGAGATGACAAAGGCACTTAGGTTTAACACACACACTACATAAAAGACTACCCTCATAATTAACCGTTAATGAACCCCTTCAGCCTAGAAAACCATTCATTGATTTACCCTTAATATTAACCCATAAGCCTATTTTTTATTCCTTGAGAATTTTCCTCATTTAATTTGATACCCATTTTTATTGAGATTTGATTTTAATAAATTGCCTATCTATTTTCTTATATTAGTAAAGTTTCATACTTGATTTGTTCTTAGAAAAAGACATATACAAAGTTATTTTAATTGTTAATTTGCCGTTGAATATATTATTATGAAATTCTAGTGCACTTGATCTTAAACAGTATAATTCATTAGGAAAAGCTCAATTTTATGATTATTTATTCAGTGATGTAAATTTTCAGTATTATTTTTCTTCTAGTTAGGCAATTTTTCAGTTTAATCTCGATTCTAACCTCTTTTTTCAGTTTGTGCCCATACCCCTAACCAAATCCCCGTTACAACCCTCTAAAGACCTTTTGATTGGTGTATCATCTCAATTCATAGTGGTGGAGACTTGATTCTCATGCAAGCTTATGGTAATAATTTTTCATGTTTGACTATTGAGTGCTTTATTGTGAACCTTAAACACCTTGAGTAATTTGAGTGAATCTTTAGTGAGGATGTCAATTCTGTGTGATTTTGAATTAAAGATGATTACTTAGATAAGGGGAGATGCCTATGTTTTTGTGATAAATTGCTCAACTTGGATTGTTTGAGACTTTGATGTTCTTTTAGTTGACTTATCAATGTATGATTACTTGTGGGATATTTCAAAACATTATTGATAAGAATCATAATTTAAGAAGAATTAATTTTAATTGCGAGTTGAGGATTTTGCTTGAGAACAAGCAAATGCTTAAGTGTGGGGGTATTTGATAAACCGTAAAAGAAACATATTTTAAACTCATACTTAGCATATTTTTGGATGATTTACTTTATAATTTAATGTATTTGATGCTCCTAATCCTTTAATTTCATGTTTTATACTTAGGTGAGAATAAGAGAGTGAAAAGAGCGAGAAACGGGCCAAAAACGGACAAAACGGGCCAAAATTAAAATTCAACACGGCCTACACACTTCCACACGGGTACACCACATGCTCGTGTGTGATACACAGGCTAGCCATACGCCCGTGTGTCACGGTCGTGTCAACAAGTAATCAAATTAGTATTGCACATAGCCTCAGCCTGAGCATCCTTACACAGGCTAACCACATGCTCGTGTCCCTATTGAGCCCTGTTTCAATTCTACTGGGAAAGGGCTAATTTTCAGGTATTTTGGGCATTCCAAAGTCTATTTAAACTCCTTAGGAGAGGATTAAAGGGGAACACAGAGTAGAAAGCAAGGAATTACTCGAAGAACGCCGATTGGTTCATCTCGGAAGCAAGGATCTCTATCAAGACTAAAGATCGCCCTTCAATTTCTCTCAAAGTTTTTGGGTTCTTTATGTTTTGTTGTTTTCCCAATTTTGAGATGTTGTCTTTTACAGACATGAACAAAACCCTTAAATACCTGAGAGGGATGAAACCTAAGATGGATCTTGTTATTATTTTCTGAATTATATGATAAATACTTGATTTGTTCTAAATTGTGTTATTAATTCTTGTGTTAATATTTCAGGATATTAATTCAAGTCGAATGTGTTTTTTTAGTGGAGCAAAAGTCCCTGTCTAAGAGAAGATCCAACATAATTAAGCGGAGTTGATTGCAATCCTAGAGATAGGACAACGAAAATTTGCTAGATTAGAGTCAAATCTAATAGGAAAATCCATAGATCGAGTTAATGTAACGTTAAGGGTATTAATTAGAAAGAAATTTCACCTACTCAACCTAGGTTAGTTGTTCTTAGTTGAAAGAGATAACATAAATTAGGGATTTCTACGGATCAAGTCAAGTGAATAAATCATTTAATTCAGAGTCGAATAATGAGTAAATTCTAGGTGGATTCTTCCTTGGGGATTGTCTCAATCAATCGATTTCCTACAAGTATTTTCTCAATTTACTATCTGTGCATTAGCATTATTAGTTTAGTTAATTCTAGTCAAAACCCCTTTATTCTTAAGCTAGATAATAAAAAGAAAGTTAATACTAGTATTTTTAGTCCCTGTGGGTTCGACATTCCGATCTTACCTTAGCTATACTATTGTTCGATAGGTGCGCTTGCCTTCATCATGATAATAGTTCAGTTTTACGATACGATCACACATATTTATCACATCAGTCACACGCCCATGTGCCAGGCCTTGTAGACTCTATATGAGTCTTTTATAATGATCTAACCCACCCTTCAAATTTTAAATTGCAACCAACTCCCAATCAATATGATAACCAATACATTTCCATGTTCAAACTTACCTAAATCATGCCTAAAACATTTACTTGATAATTTACACAATGAACATTCATGATATCATTCAAATTTGATTAGTAAACTTCATCCATTTCTCATTCAAACTTAATATCAAATGTCTTAATAAGCTTTTTTCCATTTCATTAAACTAAGTACCAAAATATCATTTTTACATCATTTACAACCAAACTATCTTGACTCTTACATATAACCTAGGTACATGCAACATTTACCAAAAAGGAAAAAATATACATCACCAAAGTTTCTCTGAGTTCGAAGCAATAGTTGACACCCAGTGTCTCATCAGCCAAGCCGAAGAAAGTTGGTACCTAGTACCTCATCGAATCTATCCGAACAAATATAGTGACACCCAATGTCTCATCGACTCGAGGTCGAAAAATCCCTGAACTCTTCCAATCCTATGGCATGCCAACTATATTCGACTCAACCTGACTAGTTAATAGGGTTTCCAGTTTCACATTTCATATTCATTCTCGATTCAATCTCAATTTATTTCAAATACACTTTTCACTTGCAAATCAATATGCAATTCAATTTCATACATATGTTTATCATTCAATTGAATTTTCATTCATCTCATCAATAATACTTACATTATATTTTACTCATCATATACTTAAATTAAAACTTAACAATTAATAAATAATAACTTGAATTATAGTAATACAAACCCGGAATTCTCGATTTACTCATCAATAATCTTTTCCTTTCCCTTCTGAGCCAATGCCTCTGGTTCTTTGTCAGCTGCGAAAATTAGAATAATTTTCAATCATTAATATAACACTAACTCACATTAAATACTTGAATTTCTGTGCAACTTTCATCTTAATTTCAATTTAGTCTCTAACTAAATTCATCCATTTTTCCATCTCAACTCATACCTCATTCTTACTCAAATTCCAACTAAACTTAAACTTAACTACCTAATCTTCATCATAACTACCTGATTTCAAAATTCTTGCAATTTAGTCCCTATTATACAAAATTTATAGCTTATTTTATAATTTAGTTCATCTTCCATTTCCAATTAGAAATTCTATTAATTCAATCTCTAATTCACATTTTTACTCAACAAAAATTAAGGTCTAAAATTCTAATAACTTCCAAATTTTCAACATATACTTAGTAATATTTTCTTCTAGGTTCATAAAAACTCAAAAATTACAAGAAAAGGACTCAAATTGACTTACCAATTTGAATTTGAACCTTGAAAACCTTAAATTCTTTCTTTTTCTTTTTCTTTTTCTTTCTTCTTTCTCTCTATTTCGTCATTGCTATTATATTTCTTTCCCTTCCTTTTGTTTTATTTTCTTTACTTTATATATATAATATAATAATATAATATAATATATATTATAATAAAACATAAAAATATCTTTATTATATAATAATATAATAATATATTAAACTTAAAAATCTTAGATTTGTCCATAATAAATCGTCTCATTTTACTAAAATGGCTTAAATTTAGCCCTTTTTACTTTCTTTAATCTAAAATTAAATTTTCACACCTATTTCAATTCAGTCATTTCTTTCTTAATTACTCCTAATTAAGTCAATTTTACCTAATTAAAGCCTAATTAAACACACAATTAATTTTGTAAATATTTCTAATAAATATTTATGAAACTATTTCACTAAAACAAAGGCCCGATAATGTACTTTTCCGATGCACGTGAATTTTGGGTCATTACATTTCTCCCCTTTACTAAATTTCTTCCTCAAAATTTACTTGAGAGGAGATGGGGATAATGAGCTCTCATTGTTTCTTTCGGTTCCCAAGTTGCTTCCTCCACATTATGATTTCTCCTCAAAACTTTCACTAAGAAACTCGTTTATTTCTTAACCATTTTACTTCTCGAGCTAATATCTAAACTGGCTCTTCTTCATAATACAAATCCGATCGGACTTTGATATTTTCAATGGGAATGATATGAAAAGGATCCCATCTATATCTTCGGAGCATAAAAACATGAAAAACATTGTGAATCTTCTGTAATTCTGGAGGCAAGGCTAATTGATAAGCAGCCGACCTAATTCTTTTTATAATATCATGCGACCCGATATAACGAGGACTTAATTTTCCCTTCCGACCGAATCTTAAAACTTTTTTCCAAGGCGACACCTTAAGAAATACTTTATCACCAATAGAATACTCTATGTCCCGCCGTTTCAAATCTGCATATGATTTCTGTCAGTCGAAAGCTACATTTAGTCTATCTCTAATCTTTTTAACCATTTCCTCTGTTTCTTGAATTTATTCCAACCCAATTACTTTTCTTTCATTCAATTCCGTCCAACATATAGGTGACCGACACCTTCTACCATATAATGCTTCATAGAAAGCCATTTGAATAATAGATTGGAAATTATTATCATAAACAAATTCAGCTAATGGTAAGTAACGTTCCCAACCTGATTCAAAGTCAGTAATACAAGCTTATAACATGTCTTCTAGAATCTGAATCACCCGTTTGGACTATCCGTTAGTTTGTGGATAAAATGCAGTACTAAAATTAAGTCGAGTACCTAAAGACTCATGTAATTGCCTCCAAAATCTCGATATGAACCAAGAATCCTGGTCAAAAATTATTGATGTAGGAATACCTTGTAACCTCACAATTTCCTGAATATAAATCTCAACAAGCTTCTGCAGTTACCAATCGATTCTAACTGCTATAAAATGAGCCAACTTCGTGAGCTGATCAACAATTACCCAAATGACATTCTTTTTACTTGCTGTTAATGGCAATCTCGTGACAAAATCCATAGTAATGCAATCCCACTTCCATTTGGGAATATTTATAGGCTGAAGCAAACCTGTAGGCACCTAATGTTCTACTTTTACTCGCTAACAAGTGAAACATTTACCAATGTACTCAACTATATCTTTCTTCATCCCTTGCCACCAATACATCTCCCGTAGATCATGATACATCTTTGTTCCACCAGGGTGTAAAGTAAATGCACTATCATGTGCTTCTCGAAGAATCAACTCTTTTAACTCAAAAATAGTTGGAATGCAAAGCCAATTTCAGAAACTTAAGCAATCATGTTCCTCAATGCTAAAAGTTTCTACTATACCACTCTGTACCATTTTTTTTTTCTTCATCAACTTTTCATCTTCTAACTGAGCTACTTTAATTTGATCAAACATCATTGGCTTTACTCTTAACTCAGCTAACAAGCTCCCGTCATCATTAATACTAAGTTGAGCGAACATTGCCCGTAATTCAACTGTAGCTTTCCTACTCAATGCATCAGCTACTATATTTGCCTTCCCCGGATGGTAATCTATAACACAATCATAATCTTTCAGAAGCTCAATCCACCTTCTCTATCTCAAATTCAAATCCTTTTGTGAAAAAAGATATTTGAGACTTTTATGATCAGCATAAATGTAGCACTTCTTACCGTACAAATAATGCCTCCAAATCTTTAATGCAAAGATTACAGCAGCCAACTCCAAATTGTGTGTAGGATAGTTGCGTTCGTGCGACTTCAACTGACGAGATGCATATGCTATGACCTTTTCGTCTTGCATCAATATACTACCCAGACCACTTAAAGAAGCATTACTGTACACCATAAAATCTTTTCCTGACTCTGGTAAAGTTAGAACAGATGCCTCAGTCAACGTTTGCTTCAACGTCTCAAAACTTCTTTGGCACTGATCATCCCAAATAAAAGGAACATTCTTTTGTAGCAACTTTTTTATCGGCAATGCTATTTTTTAAAATCCATTAACAAATGTTCTATAGTATCCCACTAATCCGAGAAAGCTACATACCTCAAATACATTCTTTGGTGCTTTCTATTGAACAATCGCCTCGATTTTTTCGTATCAACTCTAATCCCCTCAGCAGACACACATGTCCCAAAAATACCACTTCTGATAACCAAAATTCACACTTATTAAGCTTCCCGTATAATTGTTTCTCTCGCAAAATCTGTAGCACTATTCTAAGATGTTGATCATGTTCAAACTCTAACTTCGAATAAACCAGTATATCATCAATAAAGACCACCACAAACTGAACTAAATATAGCTGGAAAATACCATTCATGAGATCCATGAAAGTAATTGAGGCATTAATTAATCCAAATGGCATCACAAAGAACTCATAATGACCATATCGAGTATGAAATGTTGCTTTTGATACATCACTTTCTTTCACTTTCAACTTGTAATACCTAGATCTCAAGTCAATCTTTGAAAATACTGAAGCTCCTTTTAACTGATCAAATAAATCATCTACACGGGGTAGCGGATATTAGTTCTAAATCGTCACTTTATTCAACTACCAATAATCAATACAAAGTCGCATTGAGCCATCTTTTTTTTTAACAAATAATACTGGTGCATCCCATAGTGAAATGCTCGGTCGAATGAAACCACGATCTAACAAATCCTGCAAGTGTACATTTAACTCTTTTTATTCTGTGGGCAACATACGATACAGAGGTATAGATATTGGAGTGGTACCCAGATAAACCTATCACAAACTCAACCTCTCTATCTGGTGGCAAACTCGGTAATTCTTCAGGGAAGACATCAAGAAACTCACATACAGTTCTAATCTTGCTGCATTAATTTCCAACTGAATTTGAATTAATAATATAAGCCAAGTAAGTTGCACAATCCTGCTGAATCAACTTATTAGCCTTTATCGCTAAAATAATACGTGTTGATCCCCTAGTACGAATACCATTTACCACGATATTACTTCCATCTTCAATCTGAATACTGAACTTCTTTTTATAACAATCCACAACTACCCTACACTCAAACAACCAATTCATTCCCAAGATTATATCAAAATCATCGAATGGCATGATAAACAAATCAACGAGAAAAAATCTTATCCTATATCATCAACGGGCATCTTCGGCACACTCGATCTATAGACACTGTTTGTCCCAGTAGACTAGACACTTCTATTGAAACTCTAGACATTTCAGATTTTAATTTCCCCGACTCAACTAGTTTTGAATTAATGTATGAATGTGAAGAACCCGAGTCAATTAAAGCATATATAGGTTTTGAATACAATAAAAATATAACTGTTACAACGTCATAAGCATCACATTCCTCTCGAGTCCGAACCACGTATGCTCTAGCCGGTGCTTTAGCTTCTGAATTTTGAGTAACTATATCACTTCCTTTTCTTGCACCTCCACCTCTAGAAATAGAGCCACGTCTGCCCAAACCTCTGCCTCGAATAGTAGATATTGATCTTTGTGATCCTGCAGGTGTAACACCTTCACCTTTCAAGCAGTCTCTAATAAAATGACCCGTAGATCCATATTAGAAATATCCTGTAGTTATTTTCTAGCATTCACCTTTATGCTTCTTTCTGTGATGTTTGTAGTCCAGAATATCAATGTCTTGGGATGGGCTTTTTACACCACTAGTGAAAATTGTAGTCTGTTTTCCCCGACTTTTATCACCTCTTTCAGATCTAAAACTCGGCCTCCAACCACCCTAGGATTCTCTTGATCTTTTTGATTGAGGATTGGAACCAGTGGTTCAGTACGTTTCCCAGTCAGTTTAGCAATTTCTGACTTTTTATCAAGACCTACAACTTATTCTACCTTTTTTCCCTTTCAACCAAATCCACATATTCTATGATCCGATGTGATACGAACTGTACCCTTATTTAATCTCGTAAACCCCATAAGAACTATTTGCAACTATCGACTTTTTTCGGTATAAACTTGGAGGCATAAATGCTGAGTCTAGAAAACTCCTGTTCGTAATCCACCACTGACATTTCGCCTTGTTTCAGCATAAAAAAACTCTTGCTTTTTATCTTTAATATACAATTCACAGACATATTTCTTCTAAAATTCTTTCCGGAATAAATCCCATGTTACCTGCTCAGCCAGTAAATACCGAATTACAGGTTCCCACCATAAATATGCTTCTCATTGTAGTAAGGAAACATCACATATTAGACTTTCCTTGGGGTACACTCTAGCTGTTGCAAAACTCTTTTAGTTGACTCTATCCAATTTTCTGTCGTGGATTGATCAACTCCCTTTAGGCCCAAGAATTCAATGGCACTGTACTTTTGTAATTCTTTAATTGGGGCCCGTTTAGGAGTAGGTACAGATGTCATAGCAAGAGAAATCCCCACTACTCGTTGCAAAGCATCAACTATAACTCCTAATAAATGAGAATCATCTCTATCTCTATTGTCGAAACCATTTTTAACGGTTTTGAAAAAACGGGGTTCGACTTTAAAAACTAAAATAGGAGTTGCCACCAATCTTTTTAGGTGTGATTGGATCACCTTTAAAACATTTTGTTTTAAAATCATTAGTTTTGGTCTACGAAATTTCGAGAAAACGGGTTCGGGAGTCGGTTACATACGAGGAAGGGTTAGCACCCTCGTAATACCCAAAAATTAGTACCTAATTGATTATTTGACGTCTTTTATGTCAGAAATTTGAAGGTTTTAAAATGCAATCCTCTTTTGAAAGAAAACTATTTGAATGCCTTGAACTTGAAAACTAAGACTCACTTATCTGAAATGAATCAAAACATCACATCCAGTAAGTTAGGACGCAATATTTCAAAATCTTTGAAGCTAAGCTTGCCTTTGGAAAATTTATATCTTGAAACAACAAAACGCCATATCCAGTAAGTTAGGACATAGCATTTTGAAATCTCAAGAATAGTTGTTTATATTTTAAAACTCAAAACATTTAGAAGGGTACTTGGATATTCGAATTCGACGAGAAAAATTGCAACCCAGTAAGTTAGGGCACTACTTTTCTCGAAAATCCTAAATGTCAAATATTGCCTTTAATTAACAAAAAACAATTTTTGGATAAAAACGACAATTAAATGAAATATATTTTTTAAAACAATGATTTGAGTAAAATTTAAAAAAATAATTTACTAAGAGTAATGTTTAAAAAATATTTAAAAAAATAAAATAGTTTGATATGATACTAAAATTATTAAAATATATATATATAAAAATTAGGGAAACATGGATTAAATCAAAATAAAAAAGGTTGAAAAACAAAGATGAATAAAGAACAAAATAAGAACAAACCACAGAAAATAAGAACGTAAGAGGGAGAGAAATTTGAGTGAAAGCTCTTAAGAATTTTTGTTGCTTCTCAAAACTCATGTGTGTTTTACAATGAGGGGGGAGGCCTCTATTTATAGTTGAGCCTCCCCAAATCCAACGGTACAGATCAATTACATCAACGGCTAAGATTAAATGGTATCTTCAAATTAAATCTCTAAGATATCAAAATCATATCTTCTAAGATTGCATACCATATCTTCTAAGATTGCATATCATATCTAAGATTTACATATCATTTCTAAGATTGCGTATCCTTAAAGATTATGTTTCCATATACGTCAAGTTTGTAGATGGACCTTTAATCTTTTCAAGTAATGGGCCATTCTAATCGGGCCAAATGATATATTTTGGACTGGGCTTGGAATTTATTATTTTTTATCATTTTGTGGTATGGGCCCGGGCAAAAATGGGGTATTACATCTATCATTTCCTCTTTCCACATTAGGAGGTTGGTTTCTCATTGGATTTACACTAGGTTTGACCGATTCTATTTCATCTAATCCATATGATTCATCATCTCTGGTATACATTTCTTGGTTAGTGTCATCAATGCGTTCATCTGACATTTTTAACTATAAAACAGAAATAAACAAATAGGTCAGCATCCAAATCCCGACTTAGTTTCAACTCAATAGTGGCATGTACCTCTAGACTCAATTTTGAGCCCGATTTAGCCTGAAAATCTGCTAAACTTGAATAGCTCTAATGCTAATAATTTTAACATCCCTCAACCCTAAACCGTTACCAAAACATGGTTACGGAGCATTACCAGACATTTAAGACAATTTACAAACATTATACAAATAAATAACATACATATAATAAACTAATCATAATGTCCCTTAAAGAGGCCCAAAATACATATTAAAAGTGAATCGGGACTTGTTCGAGTGCCTCGAAAATTTTTCATGAAAATCTAAAAATTTTCCTAAGTATAGGGCTCACACACCCGTGTGGATCAGGGACACGCCTGTATGACCATATGACATACCCATGTTGTCGAGCCGTGTTGTGACATACCAATGTCTCAGGCTATGTGGTCACACACGCCTGTGTCACTTACCCGTGTGACTTTTAAGAGCTTACTGACTTCCAACCCCTGAACAAATTGGATTCACAAGGCCAAGCCACATGCCCGTGTGTTTAGCCCGTGTGGATTAATTTTCATTTCGAATCTAATGCAGTTTTCAGACGACCATGATACACGTCCATGTTTAAGGTCGTGTCCTTCACACGGCTGAGACACACGCGCCCATGTCTCTGCTCGTGTGCCTAAACTTGGGAATTCTGTTTTAGAATTTTAAGGTGCAGGGGACACACAGCCAGTTCACACGCCCGTGTGCCAGGCCGTGTGGACTCTATATGAGCCTTTTATAACGATCTAACCAACCCTAAAAATTTTAAACCGCAACTAATTCCCAATCAATATGATAACCACTACATTTTCATGTTCAAACTTACCTAAATCATGCCTAAAACATTGATTTGATAATTTACTCAATGAACATTCATAATATCATTCAAATTTGATTAGTAAACTTCATTCATTTCTCATTCAAACTTAATACCAAATGTCTTAATAAGCTTTTTGCCATTTCATTAAACTAAGTACCAAAACATCATTTTTACATCATTTACAACCAAACTATCTTGACTCTTAAATATAACCTTGGTACATGCCACATTTACCAAAAAGGAAAAAATATACATAACCAAAGTTTCTCTAAGGACGGGATTGCTCTGGATGCTGAACCGAGACACTTGACTTCTACTGACATGTACACGGAAAATAACCGTACGCTGAGTATAGTTATACTCAGTGGTATTACCATAATTCAAACTATAATAACAATAAAAAAGTATAGATATCAAACATGTAATAATTTAATTTCTTAAGTACTAATTCATTCTTTAGCTTTCATTTCTTAACAATAGCAATTCAATTTAGCTATTTATCAATTTATATCACATATCATAAATTTGAATTTCAATCACTTCATGAACATTTAGTTCATGCCTTTCATTCCCAATCTCAATTTCAATTCACATTTCAATTCACAATTCAACTTTCTCATCTCTTTTCAATAGCTCAATCAGTAAAATTTATTCGATTTATCATTTCATTTATTTACCCCTATTAACAAGACTTGGACTTTGGCAAATACACGGATCCAAGCAAACACTCCAGAATGGCACCCAATGCCTCATCGAATAGTTCGAAGCAATAGTTGACACCCAATGTCTTATCAGCCAAGCCGAAGAAAGTTGGTACCTAGTACCTCATCGAATCTATCCGAAGAAATATAGTGACACCCAGTTTCTCATCGACTCGAGGTCGAAGAATCCCTGAACTCTTCCAATCCTATGGCATGCCAACTATATCCGACTCAACCCGACTAGTTAATAGGGTTTCCAGTTTCACATTTCATATTCATTCTCGATTCAATCTCGATTTATTTCAAATACACTTTTTCACTTACAAATCAATATGCAATTCAATTCCATACATATGTTTATCATTCAATTGAATTTTCATTCATCTCATCAATAATACTTACCTTATATTTTACTCATCATATACTTAAATTAAACTTTAATAATTAATAGATAATAACTTGAATTATAGTAATACAAACCCGAAATTCTTGATTTACTCATCGATAATCTTTTCCTTTCCCTTTTGAGCCAATGCCTCTGGTTCTTTGTTAGCTACGAAAATTAAAATGATTTACAATCATTAATATAACACTAACTCACATTAAATACTTGAATTTCTATTCAACTTTCATCTTAATTTCAATTTAGCCCTAACTAAATTCATCCATTTTTCCATCTCAACTCATACCTCATTCCTACTCAAATTCCAACTAAACTTAAACTTAACTACCTAATCTTCATCATAAATACCTAATTTTGAAATGCTTACAATTTAGTCCCTATTATACAAAATTTATAACTTATTTTATAATTTAGTCCATCTCCCAATTCCAATTAGATATTCTATTAATTCAATCTCTAATTCACATTTTTACTCAACAAAAATTAAGGTTTCCAAAATTTCAACATATACTTAGTAATATTTTGTTCTAGGTTCATAAAAACTTAAAAATTACAAAAAAAGGACTCAAATTGGTTTACCAATTTAAATTTGAACCTTGAAAACCTTAAATTCTTTCTTGTTTTTTTTCTTTCTTCTTTCTCTCTATTTCGGCCCTGCTATTCTGTTTCTTTCCCTTCCTTTGGTTTTATTTTCTTTACTTTATATATATAATATAATATAATATAATATAATATATCTTTATTATATAATAATATAATAATATATCAAACTTAAAAATCTCAGATTTTTCCATAATAAACCGCCTCATTTTACTAAAATAGCTTAATTGCCTATTTAGTCATTTTTACTTTCTTTAATTTATAATTAAACTTTCACATCTATTTCAATTTGGTTTTTTTTCCTTAATTACTCCTAATTAAGTCAAACTTACCTAATTAAAGTCTAATTAAACACACAACTAACTTCGTAAATATTTCTAATAAATATTTACGAACCCATTTCATCAAAACGAAGGTCTGATAATGTACTTTTCCGATGCCCATAAATTTTAAGTCATTACACCGTTAATCAAACTATAGGTCAACATAATAGTCTATATGGCATGCCACATAAGCGCATGACGTAATAGATGACATCATCTATTTAACAAAATTTTCTCTCATTTTTTCTCTTGCCAAACACCATTTTTCTTCTTCAAAACATATGATTGTAGTAATTGAAGATGAATGCAACCCGGTTTTAACAAAAAACCCAAACTCGAAATCCATTTGCTTCACCGACGATGCTGAGTTTGTGGATCCCAATCCATGTCACTCTTTCGAAGCTGTTGAACAACAGGTATAAACCATGCAAATCCACGATTTAGCTCCTTAAATTAAAAATGTCTCCCTAAATTTTTAGTTTTACATTAAAAAAAACAACGATCGCAGTTCAAAATTTTGAATCATTTAAAAATAACGATTGCAAAGAAAGTAGATGAGATCCGAAAAAAAATACGTAGAAGTACCTTTTTGTGAGAATCCGTGGAAGAAACAGGAAAGAAATGACGCTTAGGAACTTTAACAAGCCTCAAGGAAGAAGAATCAAAATCCTGAACGACAATATCAGCCGTTGATTCTTGTGATTGTTTTTGACTGAGGGTTAGAGTAGTAGAGGATGAAGAAGAAGTATCATGATGATCAATGATAATGTTATTATTTTGTTGATTCAAAGAAGAAGGAATCAAATGGTGACGTTGAAACCAGCGACGAACACCGTCCACGAGAATTCCACTTCCCCCCATATACTCCTTTTTATTTAGATTCACAGCCAACCAATATTAGCATTAATAATTCGGATTCCTATAATAATTTTCGGCTGGTCAGCATAGCCAGCTGGGGTGTCAAGGTTGTCAACATCGTAGTTAAAGCTGAATTTTGTTTCAAGTGGAAAAGGGGCAATGTCCTTTTTAATACTGTACATATGCTTATAAATACAGTTGCTGTCATTTTGGAAGCCTAATAGAAATTGTTATTCAAGGCTTCGTCTGTACTGACCATGTTTAGGTGGTAAATTTATTTTTCATCTTAGCTAGCCTAAAACTTAAGCATCACTTCTTTTTATTTTAACAGTAGTTCCAATGATAAAAAATAAGAAACAGTTAGCCCATGGCTACCCACAAAAAACAATCTTTGACAAGAGAGAAAATGAGATAAAAAAATGGCAGCCGATAATGGAAAAAAAAAAATAATGACTTTAAGTTGAAAGTGTGACGTAGGTTTACAAAAATTGCACAAAAGCATGATTATAATAATGGTAATAGAGATTCTTGTAGATGAAATGAGCTAACCATATGTTTTGAAGAAGAAAAATGGTGCTTGACAAGAGAGAAAATGAGAAAAAAAAAATAACAACAACCACATACTTTGAAGAAAAAAGTGATGTTAAGCAAGAGAGAAAATGAGAGAAAAAATTTTGTATAGATGACATCATTTATGACGTCATGGCTTATGTGGTATGTCACATGAGCTATTATATTGACCTACAGTTTGATTAATATCAACTCACGTTGACCTTTAAAATTGGACTAATTTCTTAAAAAATCATAATGTTGAGGGTGTTAATCAAAAAATAAAAAGGTTAAGGGCACAAAACCAAAAGCCTCCAAATATTGAGGGTTTTTTTTTTTACAATTATGCCATTTAAATACTTTACATAAGTATTTCAAAAAAAAATTATCATTTCTCCATCATCTACAATTTTGTCCCCATTTCACAAATCACCAATATCATATTTTTTTCACACATATACTTTTACCACAACATCATTACTTATTGTTCAAACAAATATACCATTTCACATTTTCCACCTATAATTTTCTTTATAAATTTCATAGTTTCATAATTTAATCCCCTTTTATTATCTATTAACAAATATAAATATATATTTAACATTTCTATTCTAAGTAATTCTATATTACAATATAAGCATTTAAATAAAAATAATTTAAAAATCTTGTAGTACTTATAACAAAAGTTGAGATAAAGTATCCTCATCTTCCTTCACTCCTTAGCATTCTCTTTCCCTTTTCATTCAATTAGGTTCTTTCCTTTCTTTTCTTTCTCTTCAATTTTCATAACAAGTACATAACATTTATATGTTAAAAACCACAATCAAGTGACTTTCCTATACTATTTAATATAAACAAACATGTATGGTATGATAATTTCATCATCTCTTACCTTAACTCTTTAAAAACCCAAAACTCTAACTCATGTTTTTCTCTCTTTTAACCCATCCATGGAGTTTTCTCATGAGATTAAGATATTCACTAGCCTTCTTTTTAGTTTTTACTAAAGAAATTTAAAAAAAAAAAGGGAAGGTTTGAAGCTTGAATGGTTAACGATGGAGGAAGGACATGAAGGGAAATAAAAAAAAGTTGGATGGAAGTTGAGAGGAAGAAGTGACAGTTTGGTCTAGTGAAAAGATTATATCTTTTCATCTTTCTCTCACTTTCTACACCATTCTACTAAAATATCTCACCTTTTAATTAAGATGGTCAAATTGCTAATAAGTCCTTAAGCCATCCATTTTATACTTTCACCTATCATCATTACACCTAATAAATATCTACTTGGCTAATTACCACTTTGTCATTCCTCATCTTTCATATTTCCTAGGATAACTCATACAACACTTTGGTTAAATTTTTTCTTGATCCTTCATTTCCTCTACTACTATGTATCTTCTAACTTATTGTTTTTCCTACTTTGGCCACAACAAGTTCTCTATTCTTTCAATTAAGTCAGTGTATCTATTTAAAATTTTCCTATGTAATGAGTATTTTTCTAATTTCTTATTGGGTCTAAATACTTCCTAACTTAATACTCAAAATTCATATTTATTATATTTTAAAAATTTTGCACTAATTCTTAACCCTATTCATCACTATACCTAACCCCGAGTTAAAAATATGGATGTTACATGTCTTTCCTCAAATCAAGCTCGACAAAAGACTCCATCTCGGTCATGGCTTTGGTAAACCCTTTGGCCCTTAGTTTACGCAACTTTTGCTTCACTCAAGGGTTCAATCCAGCCTTAAACTAGTAGAATGTCTTTTTTTCACTCAAATTAGGTATTTGGAGTAACAACTTAGTGAACTCCCGAGCATATTCTCAAATTAAGCTTTGTTGCGTAAGCTGATGCAACTTAGCTCTTCCTTAGCATACTCAAGGTAATATTGCTTCCTAAACTCATTTTGGAACTCCACCCAAGTCCTAATTGCAGTACTAACCCGTCTCTCATCTATGAACCTACAATGCCATCATAAAAGAGCAACATCAGTAAAAAATAAATTAGAGCAATATTTACCTTAGTGACATCATCCTCAATGTCCACTGCATGGAAGTACTGTTCCATCCCCCATAAAAAGTTATTCACACCCTTCATGTACATTTTTCCCTTAAACACTTTCGATTTGAAAACAACCATCTTACGTCTGGGTGTCGACCTCAACACCCCTTTTTCCACAGCAACTTCGTAAACGACAAGCTCACCCTTGAGCTTTTCAATCTTCGTATTCAAAGGAGTCATCATGGCTTTAGTTTCCTCTTTTAAAGTCATCATCATATCTTCAAGATCATCATTCCTCTCCATTAGCTTTTCAATGGAATTGAGAGTCCATTGCATCTTTTCCACTTTATCTTCAAGATCATCCTGTCCCTTGAATTGATCCTCCACTGAGTCCAGCTTTGTGGTGCGTCCTTTAGGATTTACATTATTCAACATGGTAACTCTAGTTTACTGGAGTGTTTTCACTATGCGACCCATGCTTCAAGTAGATGAGTTTCTCCATATTTTTCACAAATCAAATCAGTTCATATGGATTAAATAAACTCTATTTGATCAATTGACCTTCATAAATGATTCTATGCGTAATGATCACTGATCTTAATCCGCAGCCTGTGACACATGTACGGACATGATATATGATTGTGAATTTTGCAATAGGTCAAAGCAAAGGAAACGCATGTGATCGTGGAAAAAAGAACTGCATATGAAAGCCAACGCCTCATAAGTGTAAAAATCTTTACAATAGGTTCTAGTGTCACGAGCCGTAGATCAAAGCTCGTGACCATGGTGCACAAAATGCCCCATAGAAGTCAATTTATTAAATGGGTCTCATTTGACCCATATGAGCTGGCTCAATTTGTGAAATCCATAGAGAAGTTCATCTATTTGAAGCCTTGGTGGCCAATGAAACACTCTAATAAAATTAAAGTTGCCAGGATAATATTGCAAATCCTAAAAGGATAAGATTGCATAGAGTTTAAATCCATTAGAACTTTTAATTATAGATAAGTTTTAATCTTCATCATCAATAGGTTTTAATCTTGACTGTCGATGTAACTCAATCTGTACTGTTAGTTATGAGAAAGCATAACTATAAATAGAAATATCCCCTCCATTTGTAATCATTCCATTCATACTTGAAAATATTGTTTTTTTTCCTCTGGCTTTTCTGTTATTCGTTGTTCTTTCAGTTTGAGTGTGCTTCCGCTTTATATTTCGACGTCTTAGAAAAATTCTGTGAGAATTCTTACTTTTACAAAATTTAAACTGACTTAAAATCAGAGCGAAGAAATTACCTAAAACCGCGCAGTTAATGAGATTAAAATCTAGCCCTGTGACATTAGGTTCTACGATTCACTTAGGTTCTACTATTCACTGAATGTGGTGGCAAATGAAGCTATGTGCCTATGCATGATATGATGTGATGTCTATCGGTGGGTGACATATAAAGTTAAGATCCATGCCTCATGCTCCATGGCAATTACCACATCATCATCAATGAAGTTCATGCCATGACCATATCTGTATTTTCACGACTACTACTTTGTATTATATATAAGTAAATGATTGGTTAAATGGAAACAATCCTGAGAACTTGCCCACAAGCATCAATTAACAAACAGATATATATGTTGAGACTGATTCAAATTCCAAATACAAAGAAATTAAATCCACTAAGAAATGAAGCTAGCAATAGAAACCTTAATCAAATTTTAACTTAAACATTAACAAGGTACAATAAAAAAAAAAAAATTACACCTTCGAAATATTTATAATTGAAGTATCAATTTACCTATTAACCTTTCCTAGTATTTTACAGGCGAGATCGAATGAAAATTGTTTTCCTTTTAGGATCTTCAAGCTCCATCTCCTTCAAGTCTTGAGGTACCATCTTCTTCTTCTTCCTCTTCACAGGCTCTGTTCCTCCTACAGCTTTGTTTGCAGTGTCTTCCATTTTTGTTGATTGTGTCTCCTCCTCCTTCATTAGTTTCACATTGCTTGGCTCATCTTTTAACTTTTCCTGCAAAAATGTCTGATACAGTTTCTTCCCACCTGAAAATGTCGCACCCCACAAAGCCAATAAAAAATTGATGGTTGGAACAGGCATTTCCTAATATCACAATCAACGCAATTATTGCAATCATCCACAAACAGCAAATCTTTCTCTTCTTTATTTTCATAATTTACTCTAAAATTAAGATGAATATTGACTATATACATAATCGAATAAATCCATGAACGGGAAATAAACCCAAATTGACAAGGCATGGGAACCAATCACTATTCTGCTGGAAAAAGGAAACCCAGAAATTATGATTGCTATTTTATGCGAAAATGGTCAAATTAAACCAAAACAAAGTCTGATTGATGTAAAATTATAAAGAATATATAAGAGGATAAAGAGAAAAGAAAACGAACCAGTGAAACCTTTGAGGGAGACATTAATGGCGGAATCAACCGCAAATTTGCTTAGGTTCTTTAGGAAGCTTCCGATGTTGAGGCTGCGATCGGTGTTCGACACGTTGCGAGAAATATAGACCATGATCGAAAGCTGCAAAGAGAAACAAAAGGAACACAGGACTCAATTGAGGAAACTGAAGTTGGGACAAAATGAAAGATAAATAAATTTTATTCCTTTACGATTGAGCTCAGAAAGAAATCATCGCAGGTGATTAAAACCAGGTCACACGTGTGAGACAACTGAAAATCTCCGCCGCCAATTAACTGCCTTTTCACACGCGTGTGGAAAACATTAAACATTACAAAATGTACTTCCTCGATAAAGATTATGGGTAAATTATATTATTAGTTATTAAATTAGAAGTATGTTTTTGTTTTAGTTATTTAACTAAAAAAAGTTACAATTTAGTTATTCAATTATTTAAAAGTTTTTATTTAAATTACTGAAATATTAAAATCAATGTTATATAACTTTCTTTATTCATATTGCTTGTACTAATAAAAAGCTCTCTTTCCTCTTCTCTTTTATAGTTTAGTTTTTTTTTTTTTATGAAACTATGATGGATATCATGAATCAGCGAATCAAAATTTAAAGTCTTTTTTTTTAATCTCCTATATTGACCATCAGATCAATTTGGATCTAAAGTATGTTTTACTCAATGATATGTATTGATCCACTATGTCAATCATCGAATCGTCACTTAGAGCTCACTAGTGAAACTTTCTTTTTTATTAAAAAAAACACTTACTAGTCCAGTGATTTAAATAAAAAATTTTTAAATAATTTAATGACTAGATTGTAACTAATTTAGTAACTAAAACGAAAACTTACTCATAATTTAGTGATTAATAATGTAGCAATAAATTTGCAGGGGTTAGTAATTGATAATGTTGCATATTAAATCAACCAATTTACTCGAAGGTTAATTGATTTATATATGGATTATTATTGTTAGTGGAGTTTTTGAATTTTTTAGATTTTGTCATGTCTATTTTTATAATATTAAAATATCAAAATTAATTGAATATTTAAATTATTTAATCAATAAATAATTAAAAATATGTATTTATTGAAATAATTTCGATATAAATTTAGAATTATTATCATTTATTAAAAATAAAAATTCTTAACAAACTCTTGAACATTAAAAAACTCAAAAGTTGTGTCATTTTCTTTAAGGAAAAAAAAATTGGGGAAAGAAAAGAAATGGAAAGCCCAAATAAAGGAAGGAAAATGAGTTCTTCTAACAGTGACCGAAAGCTACCCACGATCAAGATTCACCTCCCAACCTCCCCTCATCACTCGACCTCCGCCGCTTCCTCCCCCAGCCCCGTCACCGGAGCTCGTCGTAAGATTGGCGTAGCAGTGGATCTCTCCGAAGAGTCCGCCTACGCCGTTCGCTGGGCTGTCCAAAACTACCTCCGACCAGGCGATGCTGTCATCCTCCTCCACGTGTCTCCAACCAATGTACTCTACGGAGCTGATTGGGGCCCACTTTCCCAGGCCGAACAAAGCCCACGAACGCCAGAGACCCAGAAGCAACTGGAGGACGACTTCGATGCCTTCACGGCTTCAAAGGCTGCGGATTTGGCCAAACCCTTGAAGGAAGCTGGGTTTCCCTTCAAGATTCATATTGCGAAAGATCATGATATGAGGGAAAGGTTGTGTCTTGAGCTGGAGAGGTTAGGGTTGAGTGCTGTTATAATGGGGAGTAGAGGGTGTGGAGCTGAGAAAAGAGGGAATGATGGGAGGTTGGGAAGCGTTACTGATTATTGTGTGCATCACTGTGTTTGTCCTGTTGTTGTTGTTAGGCATCCTGATGAGAAAGATGGCGGGAATGGTCAGCCTGTGGTGACAGATAAGGAGGCCAGGGTGGAGGAAAAAGGTGGCAAATGTTAATCCTATCGGTATTTTTCGTCGTTCGAGTTTGATTGGAAATTTGGGATCTTTGTATGTGTTTTAATGCGTAATTTGGATTGCTTGAGGAGGTTTTTATTGCTTATATGCTTTCGTAGTATGAAAAGATATAGTAGAAAAGTTGTGTCATATGATCCATATAGCCTATCCCATATGCTAGCCTAGAATATGGCTGAAAATTTGGCTTCTTGGCGGTATTTAGATGTTTAATTCAGATTATCTTAGCATCTTCTTTCTTGGTTATGTGTTTCTAGTGTGTTAGATGATGATTAGAGAAAAGCAGCAGAATGTGGCCAATATGGCTTACCAGTTACTACACATAGTGAGCACTAGCATAGATTATTGTTGTTATGGATGATAAAAATTTTAAGTTGGCGAAAGCTGGTCTTTTCTTGGTATCAATTTGGCATAATATTATATTTATGTAGATGGCAACTTATTGGGAATGGTTTAATTTGTTTATGTTTTTAGTGATTCAAAATGCATTTTTTGTTAAATTAGCTGAAAATAGGGCATGATAGTAGAATATGATATTTATAGCTCATCCTAGATAGTGGGAAAGGTTTGGTTTCTTTTTCTTGTAGCTCATATATTGTTTATTCTAATTTGGAGTAAGGATTTGTTTAGTCAATGGGATTAGTTTTGTCTACTTGACTTTTCCTGTTTATTGGGAGTTAATTGAAAAGTAGATAGGTGATGGACAATAAAACTATTTGTGTGGTGTCACTTTTAACTTGGTATAAAATAATGAGTGAGCAGTTGATAAATATTATACAGATATGTGATGGCAATTGTTACTGTGTTCATTAAGCAACTCTCTAAATGCTTGAGGGCCATAGTTTTCCCTGCCTTGAGCATTCTTGTGGATGTTATGTTGTTAAACTTTTGGAGCTAATTGATATGTGGACAAGTTATGTACAATGGAAGTGATGGTATAATGAAGATTAGTACTGTTGAGTGCTAGACCTTAGGAGCTATAAGCTTCTAATAGATATCACTGCTTGATAGTTATGCATAAATATGATAAAGACATGCTGGTAACAGTTGCTACTGTTTGTTAACCTGCGAAGTCTATGGAAATGCTAGTATGAATATATGATTCCCAGTTTCTTGATGCTGCATGGCCTGGCAAGTTTGGCGTTCTCATGGAATTTTTATTATCTTGAGAAATGATCAAATTGCAGTGGAAAGATGTTTTAAGCAGTTGTTTGTCCACGTAAATCAAAGCAATTGATGCCTAGAAGGAGTTGGAGTATTTCTAACTGTTGGGAATTGGAATGATCGGTTGGAGCTAAAAGGGCTATTAGAACTGTTTGCGTGGAACTACAAATAGTTTCTTAGATTTCAACTGGGAGAATATGGGAAGATAAAATGCTTCAGTGTGCAATTAAATGTTTGATAGAACATGGTTTTATTGTCATATATGTTGCTTTACAGCATACTAGTAGTATGTTCGATCTGCTAGAGTTGGTAGGCTGTGGAAATATTTGGATTAATCTGATTTCATAAGCAAATTGAGACTGAAAAGATAACTATTAGATGCTAAAATATATGCTTAGATTCAAAGAAAGCTCTTGCAGTTTGGAGTAAGCTTTTTTATACACCAATTGGTCATTGCCATTTCCTCCAGTTTATTCAGGCTATTGCTTGTTTCACAAGCATAGTGGAAAGAATAAGAAGACATGCAAAGAAAGAGATCTGTCTGTATCATTACCTGGTAGAAACATTTTGAATTAATAGCCATAAGTTTGCCTGTTATGAAATTCATAACATGTTGTAGTAGCAAAGCTTCTTGTATGAAATTTGCTTGAATTGCTGAACTACTGAGCTTACCACCAATTCTTGTAAATTTGATGCTTCTTTCATGGCAGATGCCTAGCAAGTCTGGTAATTGCAGCTTTATCCCATCAGTAGCAGGTTTGTATCTTGTTGGTGGAAATATCTTCATTTCTATTTTCCATTATTTCATGCAAACCTGTTTATATCTGATTTTTTCTTTATCTAGCTTTTCTTATGTTGTAGATAGCAAAGAAGACTATGAGTCGCTCAGGATTAGCTCAGATGAAGGATTCAGTTAAAATGGATCCTAGGATTCTCTCTTTCTACTTTCATCTCCGCATTGTTTAACTTTTTATTGGTGATGTTATCATATGATTGATGAGGTTCTTGATTTCCTTTTATGGCACTCAGGATCATGATTCACTACACCGTGATGATATACTATAAGATAATACCGGTGTCGACTTTTTCTTTTGGTTTTATGAATGTTTGATTTGATGCCATAGTGCAGGACAGAAACATGAAAAAATATTTCATGAACTTCACCTTGAATTCAAGGGCAATTTTTTTATGTATAAATCTGGACTACTGTCTTCTTTTCCTTTTTGTGTATGTGCAAAGGGCATCTATGTTTGAGATGGATAGTAGAAGGGGTCGTTCATACTTTGCCATAATCAATTACATTGAAAATCGATAACAAAAATTACCACAAAATAACTAGGTTGGTACTTAGCTTTGCCATAATCAATTACATTGAAAATCGATATCAAAAATTTCCACAAAATAACTAGGTTGGTACTTAGCTATATGATTACGTTAAAAAAATAAATGTGATGGAATAGACCTAAAATTTGCATGACTTTGATAACAAGTTATTATATATTTTTCTTAAAAGGAAGTATTATATATTTTTTATAAATATTGATATATTGAGGTAAAATCTTTTGGAAATTAATAATCATAAGGTTATCTTCTACATTAATACCAATGACTATTTTAGCAAGAAAATATTTTGGCAATGAACAATCATGCCATAAATAAACATGCATCATTACAGCTGATTTTCAGCAATGCTAAATGAAATCATTAACAAGCATTCCATTTACTCTTTCCATAAAACCCTAACCAAAATTTTTCAAGCCAGTGTTAGGCGGTGTAATCTTTGAAGGCAAGGAGACGACTTTGTTTAGAAGAAAACTGGAGTTTTAACATGGAGCGGGATCCTATATTCACCATGGTGTGCTTTTTAATAGTAGTTTTTTCACACGTGGAATTTTCAGAGGAAGTTGATGTTTTAGGTGTAGAAGGATCAATCAGTGATGGTGAGACACTGGTTTCATCATTAGAAACCTTTCAGCTAGGCTTCTTCTCACCTGGAAAATCAAGAAAGAGGTACTTGGGAATATGGTTCAAGACCTGCCCTGGAACGGTTGTTTGGGTTGCAAACAGAAACAATCCCATTGCTGATGGGAAAGGACTTTTAACTGTAAGCAACAGTGGAAATCTTGTCCTTTTGAACCAGACAAAGAGTGCCGTCTGGTCATCCAATATGTCTGGGACAGCACAAAATCCTGTGGCACAGCTTTTAGATACTGGAAACCTTGTTATCAAGGACAACAAAAGCACGGCTGGAAGCTATTTGTGGCAAAGCTTTGATTATCCATCAGACACACTCTTGCCAGGCATGAAAGTAGGATGGAACTTAAAGACTGGTGAAGAAAGATATTTAACATCATGGAAAAGTGCTGATGATCCATCCCCTGGAAACTTCACTTTCAGACTTGACAAAAATGGATTACCTCAGTTAGTCATTGATACAGAATCAATGAAAACGTACCGCACAGGACCATGGAATGGATTTGGGTTTGAAGCTATTCCAGCATACCTCAACTTCCTCTTCAAACATAATGTCGTGTCTAATAAGAATGAGATATTTTTTAGTTATGAAGTTGCCAACAAGGAGATTACCACGCGATTATGGTTGAATCATACTGGTTATTTACAGCGTCTTATATTTACCCATGATAGTAAAAATTGGGAATTTTTGTACTCAGCTCCATTTGATAAATGTGGGATCTATGGATTCTGTGGTGCTAACAGTATATGCAGCAGCCGGAGAGCTGATGCCTGTAAGTGTCTAAAAGGGTTCATTTCAAAATCACAAGAGTCTAAGAACTGTGTAAGAGAATCATCACTAGACTGTCAAAAGGGAGATGGCTTTACCAGGCTTGTTGGGGTTAAAGTGCCGGATTTGTTAAATTTTCAGTTGAATGAGAGTTTGAATCATAAGCAATGTGAGGCTGAATGCTTGAAGAACTGTTCTTGTACAGCTTATGTTAATATGAATGTAAGTGAAGGCCGCACCAGCTGTGTGATGTGGTTTGGTGACCTTTTTGATATTTCAGAAGTTTCAGACATGTACCGAAATGAAGTTGTCTTTGTAAGACTTTCAGCTTCAGGTCTAGGTATGCACCACTTATATTGTTCATTTTTTTTACTTCTTTTTCTTCTTCTTCTTCTTTTTTTTTTTTTTTTTTTTTTTTTTTGCATTTGATACTGTTTTTCTAGGATTAACCCATGATTCGAGGAAAAAGAATAGACTAATGGCTATCCTAGTTGTGTCAATCATCTCAAGTGCAACTATTTTGGGCCTAATATACTTCATAATTTGGAAGAAATGGAAGAAACGAGGTAAGAATACTCATCCAAACTTGCTCACTTTCTTCAAATAGATTTGCAGTATTTAAGAGATCAAACTCAATTGAATTACAGATGATTTGCTTCATTTAACAAGATTGGAAAGTGGGGAAGATGAAAGAGAAGTGCCCTTGTTCCACTTCTCTACCATAGAAATTGCCACCAACTATTTCTCTTTTGGCAATGTAATTGGAGAGGGTGGCTTTGGTCCTGTTTACAAGGTAACCAACCTGGAATATGTTATGCTACGTTAGCAATTTAAAATCCTTGAATGTAATTATTATACGAACGCAGGGAAATCTCCCAACAGGACAAGAAATAGCAGTAAAGAGGCTGTCAAAAGACTCAGGTCAAGGTGTTGAGCAATTCAGGAATGAAGTAGTTTTGATAGCCAAACTTCAGCATAAGAATCTTGTTGGACTGCTTGGTTGCTGCATTCAAGGAAATGAAAGGATGTTAATCTATGAGTTTATGCCTAACAAAAGCTTAGATTACTTCATCTTTGGTTAGCATTGGTTTTCTATACATTATCCTTACTTTAAAACAAATATTCAATACATAATTTTGAGGTTCACAGGGTGTTATTTGTGCAGATCATAAAAAAAGAGCACAACTATCATGGCGAAACAGGTTTGATATTGTTCTAGGCATCACAAGGGGACTACTCTATCTCCACCAAGATTCTAAACTCCCAATTATTCATAGAGATCTTAAAGCAAGTAATATTTTACTAGACAGCAACTTGATCCCTAAAATTTCGGATTTTGGGTTGGCAAGAATTTTTTGTGGCAATGATGTGGAAACAAAAACAAGTCGAGTGGTCGGAACATTGTAAGTTCTATTACTTCTTTTATAGATTCGATTCTTGGCCTCATTTCATATAAAATGCTTTAATGCAGTGGTTACATGGCTCCTGAGTATGCAATTGATGGAACATTTTCAGCCAAATCCGATGTTTTCAGCTTTGGTGTGCTTTTGCTAGAAATAGTAAGTGGTAAAAAGAATAGAGGGTACAGTCACCCCGATCATCTCCACAATCTTCTAGGCCACGTAAGTCATAACAATGGAATCTCTTTTCGATTTAAATTACGATCACAGATGTATGTTCAGTCATGTACCATTTTTCCTTTTTGCGTAGGCGTGGTTGCTTTGGAATGAAGATCGAGGTTTGGAAGTGATGGACACAATCCTAGAAGAAACATGTGTTAGGTCCGAAGTGCTTAGATTTATCCATGTTGGGTTATTGTGTGTTCAAGAATGCCCTGAAGACAGACCAACAATGTCATCTGTTCTTCTCAAACTCACAAATGAAGAAGCAACTTTGCCTCGACCAAAAGCACCTGGTTTCTTCATACAAAGGAATCCCTATGACAATTTTAGTTCTACAACAGTGACAACTGATGTCACCATATCTATTCTTGAAGCTAGATAGAACTTTCCTGCTATGTTTATTCAGTACATAGGTTGTCTTTAATGATTAAAGAGTTGAGTCTCTTAATTATGTATATCAAAAGTAGCATCACTGTGTTATTTACCAAGTGATGTAACTATTCGAATAGAAATTTAGGGACGTGGTAAGTTGATGAAGACTTCAGAATTAACACAGATTTTAAACCTAAAACTATCTATGTTTGATAATTTCTTGCAGTGGTCATTTTGTCCACATAGTATGCAATGGATGGAAGATTTTGTCTATCTGATGTGTTTATTTTATGGGCTATTTTTTAGAGATTGTGAGTGGAAAAAGTAGCACAGGATTTAGTAACCCAAGTCACCACCAAGATTTTCTTGGATATGTAAGCAGAAATTGTTGAGAAATTTTTGATGTTTTTGTATCTTTTAAATATATTTCATGTCCACTTTTACGGTTTATGATGGATTCCATACTTAAATAAAACATAAACATATACTTTAAGGTTCTTCCGAATAGGCTATTAATATCAAGTGTCATTGTCTTACCAGGCAATTAAGAGGGTGTTAGCGAAATGAATCATTCCAAATTGCTTTTTTAACTATAAACTTCTTTCTTGAATAGTTATAAATTGTTAGGATATAGAATAGGGATTGCAGTGGAGTGAAGCAGTCGGATATTTGCCCACCTCGACCCCGACCCCAAACCCTACCCAAGATTATATACTCTTGATCTGATCCTAAAATTGACAGAAAAAAAGCCGCCTCAACCCCCGACTTGCAATTTTATGAAAAAGTCAACAAAACCCAATTCAAACTTGTTTTATTACATCAAACAAATTTTGTAATCATAAAAGAAGCATATCAATTAGTTTGATGCACTAAATTTATTTGATTATAAAATAGCTAGTTGGATACATCATTTATAATTACATGTTGGAACTCATTTCCTGACTTTTTTTTTTTTAACCATCATTGATGCTTTATCAACCAAAGCAAAATTTAAAATTATATGAGGTCCAACAAAACAACACACAATTTGCAGAAATAATGGCAAAGTGCAAAAAAATGTAAATTGCATATTTATTTACAAAGATTAGAACCTGACTTCTTGCCTCTTCTAAACATTTCTTTCAGTAATCAGAAGTGGAAAATTTTACAGAAAAACACATGCATCCTCCAAGCTTTGGTAAAAGAAGAGTTGCAAAACTTCATAGAAACAAGGGGAAAGCCCTAAACCACACCTCAAATAACACTAAAATTATCAACCCTTTTCTGATGGAGACAAATGGACATAACACATAAACTAATTAAAAGTCACGGTTAACGGGTTAAGGGAGTTTTCATTGAGGGGTTAGATTGAAATTAAAATTTGCAATAAAGGTAATTTTGTAAATATTTCGGAATGGGTTTATCATAAACTTGACCTTACTAAATTTTAAATCTAACCTGATCCGAACCTGATTTTAGAAAAAAAAAATGACCCTATAGAATTAGATTATGTCAGAATCCGTCAGTTTTGAGTTCTTTTCCATCCTTAATATAGAGTTGTGCTGAAGTCATGTTAATAATCACTTCTTACAAAACATTGGTTTAGTTTATAGTTTTTTACTAAGTCTTTGTATTCTTGTTGCTTAAGCATTTGTTATACCTTCCCTACGAATGGGGACACATGGCAAAATAAAAGGTCACCTAAGGGACACACTCCACCAACCACATAATGAAAGGTAATCAGAAGCCTCACTCCCACTCGAGTAAGCAGAAGGTAACTATTCAAGGAAGCTAACCATCCACTTTTCCAAACATTTGGCCTTTTATTGAGAGTTTGATTCTTTTAGTCACTACACCCCACGTAGGTCAACTGTTTTATTCCAAATCAGAACGAATGATATGATATATCTCATCACAGACATTCTCGTTCCATTGAAGATCTTTGTCCTATGTGTCCCATAACGATGACCTGATTACAGGTTCACCACGTTAATATCATCACAGAACCTCGCCTAAAAATAGCCCTCAAGACAACAGAGAAGAGATAAACTCTCTAGTAAACATGCCCACACTCTATCAGCTTACTCTCAACAATCACCTTCACCATCTCCATTCTTCTTTACTCTTTAATTTTTCACTTCGACTACCTCCATTTACACTACTACATCTTTTTCTGTATCTTTTTCTTGTTAACCCCACTCATCAATAGTATTGTGCAGCAAAAACAATCATTATTATGTCTTGTAAAATAGATCATAAAGAAGTTATTCTTTACCGGGATAAAATGATAAAGCGTGAAGAGCTATGAATGGAGCGAAGAGTATGCACAATTGATCTGTCAAATATATAAAAACATATATTATCATAGTCAATTGCAATGAATATGGATTATAAATATTAAGATAACAAAATAATAATGTTAATACTCTGCTTTCACCATTTAAATCCCTATAATAACTACAAGGATTGATATGTGACAAAATTATGTTCAAAAGAGATAAAAGTGATACTAATTATTTTTAGTAAAGAGCTACTAATGTCAAAACATCAAGGAAACCATGGCTTAGTTTATTAATGCTTCTTAAAAATACTTTTGAGGAGAAGTTAAAATTTTTAGCTTATCAAAAAAATACTTTTGAGCCACTTTTTTATTTGGGAAAAGTATTTTTCCTTTAAAAAATTAGCTTGTTTAAGAATATTTTTATCTAAAGTATTTTTTGTCCGAAAAATATTTTTTAAAAATAATATTAAACACACCCTATACTTTTATTATTAATATTTGTTCAAGGTGGCAACTACAGCAGCATTAATGCATCCATGCAAACCATGCATACGTGCACACTTTGTCTGGTTGAAGTGCACTTTATAAGTTTACATGTACTTTATCAAGTTGAAGTACAGCTTAAAATGTATAACGTACATTGATCGGTAGAAGTATGTTTTGTGTATCCTCCGACCTGTGACTGATTTGACAGAAACTTTTTGGCTGGAAAAGCTAGTTAGCTATTCAGTTCTATTTTAGGCAGGTCCTAGGTCATCATTAAGTTCATTTAATGTTTGTTCACTTGTTCAAGTTATTTTTATTTGATTTTCAAATATATTTGTAATGCGTAACTAATGTTAATGAGAAAGAGAGAGTTGATCTTTTGTTCTCAAAAATTTGTTCATCTGTTTGCTTCTGCTTTGAACCTAAGAACACAAGCTTTTCTTGCTGTTCATTTGATCAAAAACCCAAAATTGCATTACTGCATGTTGAGCCACGTTTAACCAACATAGGTAATACGTGTTCTCAGTACCAACACCAATTACCAACATAGGTAATACGTGTTCTCAGTACCAACACTAATTACCATCATAGGTAATACATGCTTCCAACCCCAACAAATGGTATCAAGAGCCTAATTCTTTGAGGACCTTGGTTGTGTTTTATTTGTGAGTGAAGTGTGTTTGAAAGAAAAGAAGCAGAAGTCTTTGTTGATCTGTTGTTTGCTACTTACACCACCATCACCACCCGTGTTTGCTGGAGAAAACTACCACATTTGGGTAGTCAAGATGAAGACATACCTCCAAGCACATGATTTGTGGAGTGTAGTCGAAAATGATGCTGAACCAGCTCCATTGAGAGCTAACCCAACCATTGCACAGATGAGGCAACACAGTGAAGAGTGTGCCAAGAAGCATAAAGCAATGACCTGCTTGCAAAATGGGGTATTCGATGTGATTTTCACTAGGATAATGGCTTGTAGCACACCCAAAGAAGCATGGGAAAAGCTGAAGGAGGAGTTTATGGGGTCAGCTAAGACAAGGCAGCAGCAACTTATCAACCTTAGGAGGGATTTTGAGAACCTTAAGATGAAAGAGTTAGAGACCATTAAGCAGTACTCTGATAGGATAATGGCTACTGTCAACAACATAAAGCTCCTTGGAGATGATTTCAGTGAGAGCAGAGTTGTTGAAAAAGTCATTACAACTCTTCCTGAAAAATTTGAGTCGAAATTCCTTCATTGGAGGACTCGAGGGACTTGTCAACCATCTCCTTGTCTGAGTTGGTAAACTCCCTATATGCACTTGAGCAAAGAAGAGCCAATAGGCAGGAAGAGCATCCTGAAGGAGCTTTCCAGGCAAAGGCTAAGGAAGCCTCAAGTTCCAGCAACAAAGAGAAAAAGCCTTGGGTCGATAGAAGGGAGAAATCGAGAAAAGATGCAGAAAAGAAGAGGTGTCCACCATGTGTTCACTGCAAAAGGAACACACATTCAAAAAGGAGCTACTGGTACAGGCCAGATGTTGGATGCAGAAGTTGCAAACAATTTGGTCATGTTGAAAAAGTGTGCAAGAACAAAGGCAGAACACAAAATCAGTAGCAAAACCAAGCTCAAGCTGTTGAAAATGTTCAAGCTCAGGAGGAGCATGTTTTCTCTGTATCCTGCTATGTAACCTCAAGTAAAGTCAGTAAGAACTGGTTAGTTGACAGTGGTTGCTCGCACCATATGGCTTCAGATGAAGGGCTGTTCAAAAATCTTGACAAAAGCTTCTCTTCCAAAGTCAGAATCGGTGATGGAAATCTCATTGAGGCTAAAGGCAGAGGAAATATTGTGATAAGCACACATTCAGGCAACAAAGTAATCTCGGATGTACTTTTTGTGCCTGAAATTGACCAAAATCTGCTTAGTGTTGGCCAGCTGATTGAGAAAGGCTATTCACTTGTCTTTATGAACAATTCTTGTGTTGTCAAGGATTCACTTGGTCAAGAATTAGTCACTGTGGCTATGACCGATAAGTGCTTTATGCTAGATGTAAATCAGCTAGAAAAGAAAGCTTATACTGGTGTTACTGATTCAGCTAGTCTATGGCATAAAAGATTAGGCCATGTCAACTATAAATCACTTGATTTGCTGCACAAATCTAACATGGTTGAAGACATGTCTAAAATTGAAGTCAGTGAGAATGTTTGTGAAATTTGTCAACTTGGGAAGCAAGCAAGATTGCCTTTTCCAACTAATCAAACATGGAGAGCTCAAAGCAAGCTTGAGTTAGTTCACACTGACATTTGTAGACCGATGAAGACATCTTCTCTAAATGACAGCAAATATTTTGTGCTGTTCATTGATGATTTCAGTAGATTCAGTTGGATATACTTCTTGCGGCAGAAGCCTGAAGTATTCGAAGCATTCAACAAATTTAAGGCACTAGTTGAAAATCAATTAGGCTGCAAAATTAAAGCCTTGAGGTCAGATAATGGTGCTGAGTACTTATCAGAAAAATTTCAGAAGCTGTGTGAACAAGCTGGAATTCACCATCAGCTGACAATAGTCTATACTCCCCAGCAAAATGGAGTATGTGAAAGGAAGAATCGAACAGTGCTTGACATGGCCAGATGTTTGTTGTTTGAAAGTAAACTATCAAGTAAATTCTAGGCTGAAGCAGTAAATACTTCAGTATATCTGCTCAATAGATTGCCTACTACTGCTGTTAAGGATAAAACTCCTTTTGAAGCTTGGCATGGACTTAAGCCAACCGTGTCACACCTAAAAGTGTTTGGTTGTGTTTGCTACACTCTCATTCCTGCTGAGAAAAGAACCAAACTTGAAAGAAGATCAATGCCTGGTATCTTTGTTGGCTATAGCAGCACAAAAAAGGGTTATAGGGTGTATGATCCTTCAACAAAGAACATCATTGTGAGCAGAGATGTGAAGTTTGATGAAGGAAGAGTTTGGGATTGGAATGGGACAGATGCAAGCTTAAATCAGGAAAATCAGCAAGACAGCAACTTAGAATTAGCTGAAGAAGGGTCAGTTGATGATGTTGATGATGCACCTGTGAGAGGCACAAGAACTATTGCTGATGTTTACCAAAGGTGTAATGTTGCAATAGTTGAGCCTTCCTGTTATGATGAAGCAGCAAAGGAGAGTTGCTGGCAAGAAGTAATGAAAGTTGAAATGAGGATGATCCACAAGAATGACACATGGGAGCTTGTTGATAGGCCAGAAAATAGAAAAATTATCGGTGTTAAATGGGTGTTCAGGACCAAGAAGAACGCAGATGGGTCACTAAACAAGCACAAGGCTAGATTAGTTGTGAAGGGATATAGTCAACAGCAAGGGGTCGACTTCTTTGAAACCTTTGCACCCGTTGCAAGGTTAGACACCATAAGGCTATTGTTTGCCTTAGCAACTCAGAGACAGTGGAAAGTGCATCAATTGGATGTTAAGTCAGCATTTCTAAATGGACTTCTAAAAGAAGAAGTTTTTGTTGAACAACCTGAAGGTTTCAAGTTTGCTGGTAAAGAACACAAAGTTTACAAGCTGAAGAAGGCTTTGTATGGGTTGAAACAGGCTCCAAGGGCCTGGTATGACAGAATCGATGACTACTTGTCGAGGCTCGGGTTCGCAAAGAGTATAAGTGAGCCTACTCTTTACATCAAGAAAGCTGGAATGAAGACTTTATTGATTGTGTCTCTATATGTTGATGATTTGTTGGTCACTAGTTGCAAATGTGAGTTGATTGAAGACTTTAAGAGGCAAATGCAAGAAGTTTCGAGATGACTGATCTTGGCTTAATGACTTACTTTCTCAGTATGGAGGTAAACCAACTTGAGGATGGCATTTTCATAAGCCAAAGAGCATTTGCGGAAAAAGTCTTATACAAATTTTCCATGTCAAAGTGCAAACCTATTAACACCCCTGTTACACTAGGAGAAAAATTGTCAAGCACCAGTGAGCATGATCGTGTAGATGAAAAAGGGTATAGAAGCATGATTGGTTGCCTACTCTATTTGAAAGCAACAAGGCCTGACATTATGTATGCAGTTAGCCTTTTTTCGAGGTTCATGCACTGCAGCAATGTTGCACATTTGAAAGCCGCAAAAAGGGTTCTAAGATATGTTAAAGGAACCTTGAATTTTGGTGTGAAATTTGAAAGAGTAAAGGAGCTGAAGCTTGTTGGATATTCAGACAGTGATTGGGCAGGCTCAGTCGACGACATGAAGAGCACATCGGGTTACTTCTTCACTCTAGGCTCGGGTGTTTTCAGCTGGAGTTCAAAGCAGCAACAAACAGTAGCTCAATCTACTGCTGAAGCTGAGTATATTGCAGCTGCTACTGCTGTTAATCAAGCCATTTGGCTTAGAAAGCTGCTTGAAGATTTGAATGCTGATCAAGCAGAGGTAATAGAAATCAAAGTTGACAATCAGTCAGCTGTAGCAATTGCCAAGAACCCTGTGTTCCATGGCAAAGCAAAGCACTTCAAGATTAGATATCATTTTGTGAGGGAAGTTGAATTGTCAGAAGAAATCAGCTTGGTTCATTGTTGCTCAAGAGACCAACTTGCAAATATTTTAACCAAACCATTGGCTGTCACAAGATTTGAGTTTCTGAGAAAAGAGATTGGAGTTTGCTGCCTTATTGCCAAGGAAGAGTGTTCAAGGTGGCAACTACAGCAGCATTAATGCATCCATGCAAACCATGCATACGTGCACACTTTGTCTGGTTGAAGTGCACTTTATAAGTTTACATGTACTTTATCAGGTTGAAGTACAGCTTAAAATGTATAACGTACATTGATCGGTAGAAGTATGTTTTGTGTATCCTCCGACCTGTGACTGATTTGACAGAAACTTTTTGGCTAGGAAAGCTAGTTAGCTATTCAGTTCTATTTTAGGCAGGTCCTAGGTCATCATTAAGTTCATTTAATGTTTGTTCACTTATTCAAGTTATTTTTATTTGATTTTCAAATATATTTGTAATGTGTAACTAATGTTAATGAGAAAGAAAGAGTTGATCTTTTGTTCTCAAAAATTTGTTCATCTGTTTGCTTCTGCTTTGAACCTAAGAACACAAGCTTTTCTTGCTGTTCATTTGATCAAAAACCCAAAATTGCATTACTGCATGTTGAGCCACGTTTAACCAACATAGGTAATACGTGTTCTCAGTACCAACACCAATTATCAACATAGGTAATACGTGTTCTCAGTACCAACACCAGTTACCATCATAGGTAATACATGCTTCCAACCCCAACAATATTGAGTTAAAAATAATATTTTATTATTAATTCAAAAAATTTTAAAATAATAATATTTTAATTTTCCTATACTTTTTTGTGTTTATTCATTTTCTTCATTTAAAAATAATTTAAAATTTTAAAAATAAAAATTTCAGGCTTTTGCATAAATTTTTAAAAAATATAAATTAAATTATTAATAAAGAAAATATTTTATTTTTTATAAATTTAAAGATAAAGTTGATAATTAAGTTAAATGTAAAATATTTCTTTAAAAATAAAATATAGCAAGATTATAAAATTCATTTTATATTTAGGAAGTTCATAGATTTCCTTTCTCATGAATTTACGCCAATTTAGGTAATTAAAAATTAAAAATTTGAAAGGAAAGAGAGAGCAATTTACTATCATTTCCTTTATTTTGTTTTAATTATTATGGATAACTTACCTTATTTGACCTTATTTTCCGAGAGAAAGACGTTTTCCCTACAAATCAATTGTAATATATGTAGACGAGAAGAGAAAGCTGCTTAGAAGAAAAGTAGAGTTTTAATATGGGGAAGGCTCCTATATTCACTTGGATTGGTTTTTTAACACTGGTTTTTTCACAATTGGAATTGTCAGAGGAAGCTGAAGTTATAGGTGCAGAAGGATCAATTACTGATGGTGAGACACTAGTTTCATCATTAGAAACCTTTGAGCTAGGCTTCTTCTCACCTAGAAAATCAAGAAACAGGTACTTGGGAATATGGTACAAAAACAGCCCTGGAAGAGTTGTTTGGGTTGCTAACAGAAACAACCCCATTGCTGAAGGCAAAGGGGTTTTAACTTTCAGTGACACTGGAAATCTCCTTCTGAACCAAACACACACTGTGGTCTGGTCAACCAATGTGTCTGGGGCAGCACGAAATCCTGTGGCACAGCTCTTAGACACCGGAAACCTTGTTCTCAAGGACAACAAAAGCATGCCAGAAAGCTATTTGTGGCAAAGCTTTGAACACCCATCAGACACACTCTTGCCAGGCATGAAAATAGGATGGAACTTAAAGACGGGTGAGGAAAGAAATTTAACATCATGGACAAGTGCGGACGATCCATCCCTCGGAAGCTTCACGTACAGACTTGACAAAAATGGGTTGCCTCAGTTATTCATTGATAGAGGATCACTGAACAGATACCGTACAGGACCATGGAATGTAATTGGCTTTGGAGGTGTTCCAGCAGTTCCCAATTTAGTCTTCAAACCAATTGTTATCTCTAATGAGAATGAAGTATATCACACTTACGAACCTGCCAGTAAGTCGATTACCATGCGATTATGGTTGAATCAGTCTGGTTATTTACAACGTCTTCTATGGGAACAGAAAAGTAATGAATGGGATGTTTTATACTCAGCTCCATTTGATAAATGTGGGAGCTATGGATCCTGTGGTGTTAACAGTAAATGTAGCAGTAGGAGAGCATACGCCTGTGAGTGTATAAAAGGGTTCATATCAAAATCACAAGAGTCTAAGAACTGCGTAAGAGAATCACCACTAGACTGTCAAAAGGGAGAAGGCTTTACAAGGCTGGAAGGGGTTAAAGTTCCGGATTTGTTGAAAATTGAGTTGAACGAGAGCTTGAACCCTACCGGATGTGAGGCTGAATGCTTGTAAACTGCTCATGTACAGCTTATGCTAATGTGAATGTAAGTGAAGGCCGCACGGGCTGTTTGATGTGGTTTGGTGACCTCTTCGATATTACAGAAGTTTCAGACATGTACCGAGGAGAAGATGTCTTTATCAGACTGTCAGCCTCAGGTCTAGGCATGAATACTAGCTACGCATGTTCTCGTCTATTTTATGACATATATTTGGAATAGAGTAATTCAGTGTCATGTGTATATTCATCATATGTGTTTCTCCATTTTTCAAAACAAATGCCTGATTTGTTTTTCATGATTAACCCATGATTCAAAGAAAAAGAACAGAATGGCTATCATACTGGTGTCGATCATTTCAAGTGCCATTATTTTGGGTCTAATATCATTCATAATTTGGAAACGCTTTGAAGTCAAGCATCATAGGTCTTTTACGTTTATGAATAAATAATATAAGAATTATTTCTTTGAATAAGTCAGATTTTCCCTTTAAAGAGAGATATAATGAGTCAAATATTGATATGATTTCAAGATTATGTTAGTTGGAGGATATGAGGTTAGAAGTCCATATATATATATATATATATATATATATATATATTAAAGTTTATTTTTACATATATAAATATCATGATATTTATAATTTATCTATTAGTGATAATACTCTAAAATGACGTGTTTTTATATATTAATCATGTGTTTATTTTGAGCTTGAGCCTACTAATTTGAGCTATTTATGTCTTTTTATCTTTTAGGGACTAAATTGGAGGCGGAAAGTAAATTCAAGGGAAAAAGCGTCAATTTTGAGATTAAATGGGCCATTATGCAACGTGGGACGAATATGGTGCCAAAAGTGCGAACATGGATGGCACAAGGACTTAAAAGCAAATAGGAGAGATTTTATTTTGGAAGATTCTATTTTATTTATATTAGGATAATTAATATTAAGATAAATACTAGGATTATTTAATTTTAGGATTTTATTTTAATTATCTTTAATTAAATGTATTTATCTTTTAGAATTTAAGTTAAATTAGACTATCTTCTTAGCACTATAAATAGGGGGTAAAGTGACTCTATTTGGTTGTTCATCTTTTTCTGTAACACTCTCCCCCTTTAAGCTTTTGTTTCGTTCCATAATTCTTTTAATAAAAATTTCTTTTTCCATCTTTATATTTTTCTTTTCCATCACTATCATGAGCCACTAAACCTCTTCTAGCCGAAAGTTGTCAATATTTCCCCAAAAGGTTCTTGAGGCTTAAAACCCATACTTAACCCCTTTTCTACCAAGTATTTATCGTTTTCTCCGCACTACGGGCTGACGCTTCCATCCATGGCCCTTAAGAAGTAAACCTTTCAACGTATGCAAAGGCGGCCGCTTTGTGTGTTTTGGAGGGGTTGCACCGTCGGTTCATCAACTTACTGCGTCAGAGGTTGGCAAGCCAAAGAGACAAGGTGGCGTGGGATTCGCCATTGAGAAGGGTTGATCTAGCAAAGAATTTCTGGCTAGAGTCAGGTTCCCTAAAAATCGTAAGTCTAATCTTTGGAGCTGGTGGTCGTAGGCGTCCTCTTCCACTTTAACTGGCTTGCTTAAGTCGAGAAGGACCATCCAAAGCCGAGGATTGAGCCCAAGGCGGAACGAGACAACCGGAGGCTGGAACTTTCCCATAAGAATTTCTTTCCTCTTAAAATTCTCTTTATGATTTTTATTATTTTCGTAATCATAATTTCAGTAAACTTTAAACTCTGTTTTTATTTTATTTTCACTTCCCAAAATCAATTCTTAAATTCTATTTTTTTTATTTTTCCAGGAATACAGGTTTCTTGGGCACGACTTCGGCCAGGAAATCGAGAAAATGAGAATTCGTATAGTCTGGTCCTTGAGGATTTCGACCCTACTTCCACTTTACTGTTTTTCTTATTAATTTGCAGGGAATATGTTAATTTGGTGTTTTCAACGACAGCACCAAATTTTGGCGCCGTTGCCGGGGACTGGCAACATACTAATTTTGTTCTTTTGTTTTCTATGACCAGATCTGCTCCAGGTATTCTTGCGTTCGACTCAGAAATCAGAAAGACTGCAAAAGCCAACCGAAAAGAGACAAAATTTAGGAAAAAGCAGTCCGCGGTGGTTGGGACTCAAAGCAATCCACCGCCAGAAATTAGAATCGACGACGAAGTAGAATCTAGGGTTAACGAAAACCCTACTCGAGCGGTTGAAAGCAAAGAGGAAGAAGTCGATTCCCCTGAAGAGGTTCCTAACGCTAGGGTTAACGAAAACCCTAATCAGGCGCAACAACAGATGGATCAAACAATTCGGCAACTGGCCGAAGCCCCAACGGAACAACCGCCACTATGCATAGCGTATCCTAATATGGATACTGATTTTGAGTTAAAGTCTGGGCTGATTCAATTACTTCTAACTTTTAGAGGGTTACAAAACGAAAACCCCCATAAGCACTTAAAAGAATTTCACATGGTTTGTCTTAGCATGAAACCTCAGGGGGTAACTGAGGATCAAATTAAATTGCGTGCTTTCCCTTTTTCTCTTGCAGATTCAGCAAAAGAATGGTTATTTTATTTACCCCCTGGATCTATTACCACTTGGGCTGATTTATCTCGTTTGTTTCTCAACAGGTTTTTTCCAGCATCTCGAGCAGCTGAGCTAAGGAGGGAGATCGTTGGAATAAGGCAGAATGAAGCTGAGTCTCTTTATGACTATTGGGAGCGGTTTAAGAAATTATGTGCAAGTTGCCCACAACATGGTATAACAGAGCAATCTCTCCTTCAATATTTTTATGAAGGCTTGAAGCCTATGGAGATGAATATGGTGGATGCTGCTAGTGGAGGAGCGTTGGTCAACCTGACTCCCCAACAAGCGAGAAACTTGATCTCCACGATGGCTGCAAACTCTCAGCAATTTCAAGTCAATCACGAACCTCCTAGAAGGGTTCACCAGCTAAGTAATTCTTCTATAGAAGATAAACTTGATAGACTCACTAATATAGTTAGCTCTCTTGTTGCAGAGAAAGCCAAACTAGCTCGAGTGTGTGGAATATGTGCTATACCAGAGCACACAACAGATGCATGTCCTGTTTTGTGTGATGACTCCACGGCCCATTTGGATGCAGTAGGGAATTTTCCTACGCCACCACAAAGGCGATATAACCCCTACGCTAATACCTACAATCCAGGATGGAGAGATCATCCTAACTTAAGTTATGGGGCCAACCCACGGTATAATTCGACATACCAAAATCAGCTCCCACAACAGCCACGAGACTCAGGTAATTCTCTGGAAACTTTGGTCAATAAATTAGCAGCTAATGTACTTGATTTTCAGTAGAAAACCGAGGCATCTATAAAAGAATTGACTATATCAGTGGAGAAATTAAACGCTCAAGGTAAGCTGCCGTCACAAACAGAACCAAACCCGAGGCAAAATGCGAATACAGTGACGTTACGAAGCGGAAAGGTACTGGAACCGATTCCCAACAAGAATCTTGGCCAAGAAAATGCCCAGGAAAAACCAGAGAAAGACGAACAGGTCCGACTGAAACCTCCAGTACCTAAGATTCCACCTCCATTCCTAGAACAACTCAATCAGAATCGAAAAGGTAAAGAGGACAAGGAGATCCTAGAGACGTTTAGGAATGTTGAGATCAACATACCCCTGTTAGACGCCATCAGGCAAATTCCCAGGTATGCTAAATTTCTTAAAGAACTTTGCACCAACAAACGGAAGTTAACAGGTAATGAAAGGGTAAATGTTGGTGAGAATGTGTCTGCAGTACTACAGCGGAAAATGCCGGCAAAGTGTAAGGATAGGGGCATGTTTGCAATACCATGCAAAATTGGCCATTTGGGGATTAAAAAGGCTATGTGTGATCTAGGAGCCTCCATAAATGTTATGCCATATTCTATTTATGAATCACTTAACGCAGGTTTTTTGACAAAAACAGGTGTTATCATTCAATTGGCAGATAGGTCCGTGGTGCACCCAGAAGGAGTCCTTGAGGACGTATTGGTAAAAGTTAACGAGCTCATTTTTCCTGTAGATTTTTATGTGATTAAAATAGAGGAGGACAGCACCCCTGGATCCTCAGATCTCTTGTTAGGACGACCTTTCCTTAGTACGGCTAGTACTAAAATTGATGTTCGAAGTGGAACTCTTACGATGGAGTTTGATGGGGAGATCGTGAAGTTTAATGTCTACGATGCCATTAGCCATCCAAGCGAAATTCTGAGTGTAAATCGTATCGACATAATTGACTCTTTGGTGGAAGAAAATTCTGAGTCAATTTATGGAGATAATTCTGAACTTAGTGAATTTGAATTTATTAATGAATTATTATCTCCAAATACTAAACTTTTACCGTCTATTGGGCAGGCACTAGAGTTGGAATTGAAACCGCTTCCAGAACATCTGAAATATGCATTTTTGGGTAAGGATAATACCTTAGCGGTCGTAGTTGCTAATAGCCTCTCTATGCAGGAAGAAGAAAGTTTGGTTCGTGTGTTGAAAAGTCATAAGGAGGCGATTGGATGGACCATTACGGACTTAAAAGGGATAAGCCCTTTGACATGCATACACAAGATCTACTTAGAGGAAAACACAAAATCGAAGCGTGAGGCACAAAGACGGCTGAATCCGAATATGATGGAGGTGGTAAAAAAGGAAATAATCAAGCTTCTGAATGCTGACGTAATTTACCCCATTTCTGACAGTAGGTGGGTAAGTCCAGTACAAGTCGTGCCCAAGAAAACGGGCGTGACAGTAAAGGAAAATGTTCAAGGTGACTTGGTACCTACCCGAGTACAAAATGGGTGGCGTGTCTGTATTGATTACAGGAAGTTGAACTCATTTACTAGAAAAGATCATTTCCCTCTTCCTTTTATTGATCAAATGCTTGAAAGGTTAGCTGGAAAATCTCACTTTTGTTGTCTTGATGGCTATTCAGGTTTCTTTCAAATTCCAGTAGCGCTAGAAGACCAGGAAAAGACCACATTCACATGCCCATTTGGGACATTCGCGTACAGAAGAATGCCATTTGGTCTTTGCAACGCGCCGGCCACCTTCCAGAGATGCATGATAAGTATATTTTCTGAATATGTGGAAAAAATTATCGAAGTTTTTATGGATGATTTTACTGTCTATGGGAATTGTTTTGATGAATGCCTTAAAAACTTGACAATAATTTTGAGTAGATGTATAGAATTTAATCTTGTCTTGAACTGTGAAAAATGTCACTTATGGTAGACAAGGGTTTAATTCTAGGACATATTGTGTCATCTAAGGAAATTGAGGTCGATAAGGCCAAAATAGAAGTTATAAATTCTTTGCCTTACCCCTCTACTGTGAGGGAAATTCGTTCTTTCCTTGGTCATGCAGGATTCTATAGACGTTTCATAAAGAACTTCTCAAAGATAGCTGAACCACTGTGTGAATTGTTGCAAAAGGATAAGAAGTTTGACTTTGACCCAAAGTGTAAGGAGGCTTTTGACACGCTAAAGCAAAAGTTGGTCTCCGCTCCTATAGTGCAACCGCCAGATTGGAAGTTTCCATTTGAAGTTATGTGCGATGCTAGCGAATGCAATGTAGGAGCTGTGTTGGGACAAAAGATAAACAAGGAGCCACATGTCATTTGTTATGCCTCGAAAACCTTAGGTGCTGCACAGAGCAACTACACCACGACAGAAAAAGAACTCTTAGCTGTTGTATTTGCTTTAGATAAATTTCGATCTTATTTACTGGGATTTAAAGTAATTGTTTTTTCTGATCATGCAGCACTCAGGTACTTGATCTCAAAGAATGAGGCCAAACCTAGGCTTATCAGGTGGATTCTGCTACTCCAAGAGTTTGACATTGAAATTCGAGACAAAAGGGGATGTGAAAACTTAGTGGCTAACCACCTAAGCAGAATAAAGGTACCCTTTGACGATGTTCCCATCAAAGAAGAATTTCCTGATGAAAGCCTATTCTCAACTGAGGTACACCTCCCATGGTATGCGGATATGGTAAACTTCTTAGCCACAGGATCGTTACCTACTGAGTTAACACGTTCCGCTAGGAATAAGCTCAAACATGACTCTCGATATTACATTTGGGATGACCCATACTTGTGGAAACACTATTCAGATCAGATAATACGACGATGTGTTCCAGAAATTGAGGTAACTTCTATCCTTAATTTTTGTCCTACTGAAGCTTGCGGAGGTCATTTTGGACCTAAGAGAACAGCTCACAAGGTATTAGAATGTGGGTTATATTGGCCTACGATTTTTCGATATGCATATAACTTCTGTAAGTCTTGCGATAGGTGCCAACATACAGGTAACATCACTAAACGAAATCAAATGCCCCTATCCCCAATTCATGTATGCGAAATTTTTGATGTTTGGGGCATCGATTTCATGGGCCTATTTATTTCTTCATTTAGCAACGTTTATATAATCCTTGCGGTAGACTATGTCTCTAAGTGGATAGAAGCAAAGCCTACTCGCAATGATAATGCTAAAACTGTTATGGAATTTCTAAAATAGACTATTTTTTCCAGGTTTGGCACACCTCGAGCCCTAATCAGTGATCGTGGCACCCACTTTTGCAACAAAGTAATGGAGGCACTATTGTCAAAATACGGAGTTCATCATCGTGTAGCTACGGCTTACCATCCCTAAACAAATGGTCAGGCCGAGATTTCAAATAGGGAAATAAAGACCATTTTGGAGAAAATGGTATGGCCCAACCGAAAAGATTGGAGTCTTCGGCTCAATGATGCGCTTTGGGCCTATCGAACAGCATATAAAGGACCGATTGGAATGACCCCATATCGGCTTGTTTTTTATAAGGCTTGCCATCTTCCAGTAGAGTTAGAACATAAAGCCTATTGGGCGGTTCGACAATGTAACATGGAGTTAGACCCAGCAGGAAGGGCGAGAAAGTTAGACATCCATGAGTTGGAAGAAATACGTAACGATGCTTATGAGAACGCTCGTATTTATAAAGACAAGACCAAGTTGTTTCATGATACGAAAATTGCTCAGAAATATTTTTCGGTAGGACAAAGAGTTTTACTTTATAACTCTGTGTTGAAATTATTTCCAGGTAAACTTCGATCACGATGGCAAGGACCCTTTGTCGTTACCGAAGTATTCCCTCATGGTGCGGTTGAAATAGAAAGCGAAGAATCGGGAAAGCGGTTCAAAGTCAATGGCCAGAGGTTGAAGCTGTTTTACGAAAATTTTTAGGCCCACACTGTCAAAAAAATTCAGTTAGAGCCACCATAGAACTATTCAGGGCGTCGAGCTAACGACGTTAAACAAGCGCTTATTGAGAGGCAACCCAATCTTTATTTTTATTTTTATTTTTATTTTTATTTATTTATTTATTTATTTATTTATTTTTATTTATTATTATTATTTATTGTTTATTATTTATTATTTATCATTTCCTTTTTATTTGTTTTAAAATAAATTTTTCTTCTTTTTTCTAGAAAAAACGGAGCAAAAACGCGAAGAAAAGAAGAAAAAAATGCACCAAACAGCCCTATTCATGGTACCAAACAGCTCCTATTCCAGCTCCTATTCCAGCATAGAATAACTTATCCCTGCAGCCAAACAACTCTATTCCAGCCCTAGAATCATTTATCCCAGCAGCCAAACACCCCTTTCCAGCAACTTAAAACCCCCACATCCTCCATTTTTCTTTTCTTCTTCACAAATTTCCTCCATTGCCGCCGCACCTTCCATTTTTCTTACCTCACCACCGGTTCGAAACCCACCATGGCCCGTACACGTAGCCGCGCCGCTGCCGAACCCTCCTTCACGGTGAACCCGCGGTGCCGCCGCCTCTCCGCTCCTCAAATGGTTGCCTTGTCCGACACCTCTTCTTCTTCTCCACCACAACCACCCCATTCGACCCATCCACCTTCTTCCCCTTCTTCCTCTTCCTCCACGACCCCACCACAAGCCACCATACCCTCTTCGCCGTCCCTTTCGCACACATACACCACCGCCGACCTCTCTTCCGTTCCACCCACCGACGGATGACGCCATGCCGACTCCACCTCCGTCTCACGCCTCTCCATCGTTTCATGCTTCTCCGTCGCAAGCCGAACCATCCCCTGACCGTTCTTTCTCTTCCTCTCCTCCCCTCCTACTACCGCCACCGAACACCTCCCCTAGCCACCTAGAAACACGAGCCGAACCACCACCACGACAAACACGCCGCACCGCTCGACCAACGACTCTGGACCGGGCCTGACGATGTGTAACCCGACCCTCGGCCCGACCCCCACCGACCGATCCTGGCCCTTCTGAATGCGAGCCGTCGCAACCACCTCAACGCCGTCCGACGCGTCGTCACCCCGGATCGGTTCCAGCGACACCTTCGGACCCCTCCTCTGCTGATACTGCCGACGCTTTGACACCGTCTGACAGTCGCAATGAACAGCAGCCCATACCCTCTCGTGGGCGCACCTATCGTTCTCGCGTCAACATTCTACCACCGGAGACTTATTTGCACGGTAACCTTGTTTTTACTTCCGATACTCATCGACGCAGGTACGACTCTCTTCGACATAAATTAATTATACCTTGTAAATGTCTATCGATACCTATTTTGGATGCTTTGCGCATTGAAAATGATGTTACAGGTTATTTCAAAAATATTGGTTGGGTTGGAAATGTCAATTTTCTGCACTGTGCATATTATGAGTTAGTCTTAGAATTCTATGCAACATTTCATTTCTAACGACATGAGCAAATATCATTGGACACACCTGGAGTTGTTAAGTTTTGATTACTTAGAATTATGCATAGCTTATCTCTGCTTGAATTTAATCTTGCTTTATCTTTCATAACTGAAGAGTTTGCTATGTCCCCTGCTTTTCAAAATAGTTTGTGTATATTTCCTACTGATTTTCGAGCCATTGAAGCTTTTGCTTTGCTAACTAATAATACCGAATCCATGTATAGCCCGAAAACATTAAAAGATTTGTGGTTTCGCAACCCTGCTTTATGTTACATACACCGTTATCTTGCTTACAATTTTTCAGGCCGTCGAGACGCTCTGGCCACCGTCTCCAAGACGGAATTACTCTTTTTATGGTGTATGTATACCGGTCGTCTGGTAAATTTGGGTTATTGGTCTGCACTTCAGTTTGAACATGTTATCAAAGCTAAACGGCCTCTCATTTTAAGATCTCTTATTACACAGCTGTTATTTTCTTTACATGGTTCTAACGTCTCCATTTCAGACTTACATGTAGCTTGTCAGGCTGATCCTTTAGATGCCCGATGCCTCGACTCCATGGGGCTACTTCTCGGCACTCTATCCTCCTTCCGTTTCGTCCCTCCTGGCATTCGTTCCACACCATCTGAACAAGTCTTTCGTCAACGAAATCAAAATGCCGAACCAGCAACCACCCAACCTCAACCGGCATTGACTGTTGAGCAGCGATTACAGTGTATTGAGGCTCGACTTGACACTTTTGGCCAGCAAATCACTGAACTCCTTGCTATCATGCGCGATCGTCGTTAGACTACACGGGGAGTATTCCTAACCCTTTCTATTTCTTTACTTCTTTTTGTCAACATTGAGGACAATGTCTTTTAAATAGGGGGGAAGGAAATCCTTATTATTACTGTCAGTTGCTGCTGAAATTTTGCTTGTGTTGTTCTGTTTTTGTTGTGTCGCCCTATTTTTGTTTGATACTACTGTTGAGGCTCCACTTTGTCCATATTTTTTTTAAGTATATCCTACCGCTTTTCATGCCCAAGATTTTGACTAGGATTTCCTACTGTTTGCCCCATAAGCATGATTTTTACTATCTAAGGAAATTATGATTTTTCCATAATTGATGCCATCTCCACTATTTTATTTTTATTAAGCTAAAAATAAATTGTGATTAATAAAGTTACCTCTATCTTGCTTTTCGTGAAATTGATTAAGTTTAATATAAAGTGGACACTCAAAATTATTGCATGCTTAATTAATGTTCAGGGCTATTAGGTGATTATTGAAACTTACTTTTGACATTTAAGTTGTTTCTTTCTTAAGTTCCCAAAAGTTTTAACTATCGTTTAATTCTTAATAAATGTTTTCCATGGTTATGAGTACAGCTTAGAACGTGACTGACTGAGTAACCGGGGTAGGGTGCTTGGGTTGTCATTCTACTTCGCGTCAAAAGGTTGTGTGACGTGACGAGTAAAACTCCGCTAGCCGAGGTTATGAGTATGGCTCAAATTGTGACTGACTGAGTAACCGGGGTAGGGTGCTTGGGTTGTCATTCTACTTCGCGTCAAAAGGTTGTGTGACGTGACGAGTAAAACTCCACTAACCGGAAATAAATAATTTTAGGAGTATGTTGGGCTGAGTAACCGGGGTGGGGTGCTTGGGTTGTCATCTCTCCTCGCGTAAAAAGGTTTAATATATTCCTAATCAAATAATAATAATAATAATAAGAGAAAAAAAAAAGAAGAAAAAAGAGAAAAGAAAGAAGAAAAAAAAGAGAGAAAAAATAATTTGGGGACTAAGGAGGAAATAATTAGGGTGTCTTGGTAGGTTTGGTAATTTACCGAAATAGCATGAAATAAATCAAGTCGATCTTAATTTATGTGTGAATTAATTGGAGTACTTTTTCTATTTTACTTAAAGCAAGCTTAGAGTTCTCTTTATTTTTCGTATGCATTTTTAACTAATTTTTATAAAACTTTGGAGTGGTATTTCTCTTATGGCAGAATCTAGCTTTCACAAGTCGATAGGAACCATACTTGAGGGCAAGCATGGGCTAAGTAGGGGGAATTTGATAATACTCTAAAATGACGTGTTTTTATATATTAATCATGTGTTTATTTTGAGCTTGAGCCTACTAAGTTGAGCTATTTATGTCTTTTTATCTTTTAGGGACTAAATTGGAGGCGGAAAGTAAATTCAAGGGAAAAAGCGTCAATTTGGAGATTAAATGGGCCATTATGCAACGTGGGACGAATATGGTGCCAAAAGTGCGAACATGGATGGCACAAGGACTTAAAAGCAAATAGGAGAGATTTTATTTTGGAAGATTCTATTTTATTTATATTAGGATAATTAATATTAAGATAAATACTAGGATTATTTAATTTTAGGATTTTATTTTAATTATCTTTAATTAAATGTATTTATCTTTTAGAATTTAAGTTAAATTAGACTATCTTCTTAGCACTATAAATAGGGGGTAAAGTGACTCTATTTGGTTGTTCATCTTTTTCTGTAACACTCTCCCCCTTTAAGCTTTTGTTTCGTTCCATAATTCTTTTAATAAAAATTTCTTTTTCCATCTTTATATTTTTCTTTTCCACCACTATCATGAGCCACTAAACCTTTTCTAGCCGAAAGTTGTCAATATTTCCCCAAAAGGTTCTTGAGGCTTAAAACCCATACTTAACCTCTTTTCTACCAAGTATTCATTGTTTTCTCCGCACTACGGGCTGATGCTTTCGTCCATAGCCCTTAAGAAGTAAACCTTTCAACGTATGCAAAGGCGGCCGCTTTGTGTGTTTTTGAGGGGTTGCACTGTCGGTTCATCAACTTACTGCGTCAGAGGTTGGCGAGCCAAAGAGACAAGGTGGCGTGGGATTCGCCATTGAGAAGCGTTGATTTAGCAAAGAATTTCTGGCTAGAGTCAGGTTCCCTAAAAATCGTAAGTCTAATCTTTGGAGCTGGTGGTCGTAGGCGTCCTCTTCCACTTTAACTGGCTTGCTTAAGTCGAGAAGGACCATCCAAAGCCGAGGATTGAGCCCAAGGCGGAACGAGACAACCGGAGGCTGGAACTTTCCCATAAAAATTTCTTTCCTCTTAAAATTCTCTTTATTATTTTTATTATTTTCGTAATCATAATTTCAGTAAACTTTAAACTCTATTTTTATTTTATTTTCACTTCCCAAAATCAATTCTTAAATTCTGTTTTTTTTATTTTTCCAGGAACGCAGGTTTCTTGGGCACGACTTCGGCCAGGAAATCGAGAAAATGAGAATTCGTATAGTCTGGGCCTTGAGGATTTCGACCCTACTTCCACTTTACTGTTTTTCTTATTAATTTGCAGGGAATAGGTTAATTTGGTATTTTCAACGACAGCACCAATTAGAGTTATGTGATCCGGACCCCATCACTTATTAAAGCAATAAAATATAGTAGCAAAATAAGGAGATATGTAAGATGAAAGGTAGAGGGGTGCGGGGGCGGAGCTCGCACGGTACAGACCATGCGGCACAAGTAGAATTCATATAAGACTACACTTTCCTATTGGACATTAATTAGAATAGGATTTTTCAACCTTCTAAATAGATAGAATTGAAACATCTTTTGTATCATTCGATTTTCAACACTAATGAATTGTGTATTTTATTTTTGTATTATTTTGAGATCATTTTATTGCCATTATCGACATTTATTATAACACTAACTATAATTTATAATATATATAAAAGGATGAACTCTAAAACTGTAAATACATATACTTTCAAGTATATGTACCCTTCATTCGATTATATCACATTCATAATTTTAGAGAAAAAATGCCAACAAATCAAGCTTCATTTTCTATATTTATCTTATTTATTTAGTACACAATTCATAGAACGTATAATTATATTCAAGTACATGAAATATCACAGGATGAGGAAAACCAAACTACACACACAAAAAAAAAGAAAAAGAAAAAGAAAAATCGACTGCTTATGTGCAGCTTTATCGACTCCATATATGAAAGATCACTATTTTAAAAAATTGAAAACTCATAACATTTTAATTATCATCTAACTTTTTTTTTCTTTACAAGAGAAATATTATACAATTCTAAGCATGAGTTAAAAAAGGTTCCTTCTTGCAGCTACCGTGGTTCTACAAAATCTCAACATGAGACATCAAGCTTTTGTTGTCAAAATGAAAAAGTTAAATTAACAATAATTCAAATTCCAGGTGAATTATATAAATTTCTTACTTCTCAATCAAACAAAATTTTACCATTTCAAAAGTAAATAAGAGCAGATAATAGTATATTCTCATTCACATCGTTTGGAGTTCATTTGGATAAAGAATATGCATCTTCAAAAGACAGGCTTTTCACATTTCGAGCACAAGAACAAAGAAATCATGATCTCTAATCACTAATACCTGAAGTAAATAGTCCATGTCATTTTTAACTATACTTTTATGATACTGATAATGATCTTCAAAATAAAATGAGAATAATACAAGAAGCTAACTTAAATGTAAGAATTGTAAAAGTGATAATAAAAATTTTTGAAGGAAATCCCCATGCTCAAGTGCTAAACAGATTAAAATGTTTTCCTTCATTGGACTATCTGACAATACATATTGCAACAAATACTAATCTTGATCAAAGAGTTTACACAAGACCATCAACGGATCAAGTTGCTACTATTTGGGTTGAAGGAAACAATCCAAATATTCCATTTGAACGAGATATTGTAGTCCATGCAAGTTCGGGAACTCGACATAGAGTAAAATATTCTCAAAATTAGGTGATAAATCATTGAGAATAGCAGACTACTATTCATTATCAATGATTACTTCACCACATCCAAACAAAATACCACAAATATGCTTGATGTTAACTAAATAATCTCTCATGTCCTTGTCATTTTTCTTGATATTATGTAGCGTACATCTATAATGTATCTTCTTTGTGCGTGATTGATAAGTAAATATTTTATTCAACTTAGTGCAAATCTCAAAAGAAGTATCAAGACCATTTAGATGATTATGCAGAGTAACAACACTGACAATGATGCCAAAGCATAATCTTGTTCTCAAGCAACAAAAACAAGATTCTCGATTTGTTTACTTTCGTTATTAAGAATAATTCAAGGAGTTGCAGTTCTACCTTCAATAAAGGATTGAAGACGATGAGTCTTAAGTGTAAAAAACACATGCTTCTAGGCTAAAAAATTACTTTCATCAATCAAAAGAGATTTCTTTTTTTTTCTTTACATAAATGCAGTAGAACTCTGTGAAGAAGACTAAGAATTTGCAATAGGTGTTGTTCTTGTTGCAAGAACCACAATTTCATCATCAGATAGATTATCACTGACAATCACCATTGATGCACCTAGAACTAGCAAGAATAACAGAAAATTACAAAATTTATCACTAGAAGACAGAGCAAATCTAGCTCTAATACCATACTAAAAAAGTTAAAAACAATATGTTAACACTAAATGTCAATAATAATAATATAGAATAATCACAAAGCCATAAGAAAGAAAAAATAAGAACCCATAGATTTTACGTGAAAATCCTTTCGGAAACAAACCATGGGTGGAGGAGAAGAAAATTCACTATTGTCGAATTCAAATTATACAAGAGGAGTTTCGGCTACATTTATTTATATGTTCAAAAATCTTATTCTAATCAATATCAAATAGAAGTAATGTAGTAAGCAGCGTAAAACAATCGCAAAGCAATAAGAAAAAAACATGCAGATTTTACGTAGAAACCCTTTTAAGAAAAAACCACATGTAAAGGAGAAGAAAATTCACTAATGTTGAATTCGAGTGATACAAGAGGAGTTTCGACTTCATCTATTTATAGGTTGAAAAACCTTATTTTAATTAATGTCAAGCAAAAGCAGTGTAGCAACCTTATTCTAATCAATATAAAATAGAAGCAGTTGTAGCCCCGCCCTTGTCCTTCGCTCCCATAGATCCTCCTATTTTGTCACTGTATTTTATTTCTTTAACAGGAATTTAGGTCACAACTCTAACACAATGAGGTTAAATAAACAAAAAACAAAGAATCAGCAAAGAGACAAAACTTTATTCATTCATCATAATAACAAATCAATAGCTCTAGCCATTTATATGTTGGAACATTTTTAAAATATTTATACTGTTCCAACAGTTACAAATGAAAAGTTATAAACAAATAATAGCCATGTCACTTGATTATTAACAAATAGTCATAATTATTTAAGTAGATATCTATTGAATAATTATGTTTATTGTTAAAGATGTGACTATCTATTTTGAGTAGCTATGTCTCTATGAAGAGACATGAGACCTTCAATAAATAAAAGTAAACTTTCATTTGTATGACACACCCAAAAATATAAAAATAAAGTATTTTTTTATTAAAAATATTGGGTTGTATTAAAAACATAAACCCAATAAAGTCCAAAAAACTAACAAAGCCAATCTAAAAACAAAAAGGTTAAAACAGTACCAAAAAAGAAAACAAACATAAACGAAGCATCCAAACCGAAAAAAATAAAAAAAAAATAAAGCAATAACAACCCAGCCTCATGAGCTGTCATCGTCTAGAAAAATCTAAAAATATCTAAACCTCAATAAACCAGCTCCAAGAGAAGACAAACTGATGGAATTCTAATCGTTTCAAATTTCTTCTTACAAAACCACACATCTATTTTGAAACTTGACTCAAATACAATCTTCATCTCCATCCACAATCAATTTCTGATTCGGTGATTTCCTGCTAAAAACTCCATTAACAAGGTATGCATTTCTCCCAACTTTTAAACCTTCAGTTGCCAAATAATGAGCAGATTCATTTGCTACTCGTTTTGCATGTTGAAACTTACAGCCATTAAAACCCTCACTCAGATTTTTAACATCATAAATGTAAAATCCTATTGTCGATTTGTCCCTCTCCGTATTTTGAGCTTTCTTAATCACTGTCAAAAAATCCCCTTCAATCTCAACATGCATAATCGCCAAATCTCTACCCACAATAACTGCTTGCACACAAGCGATGGCCTCTGCTACAAAAATTGAAGGTATATTCTCGTGAACCATTGTCTTAGAAGCTAAAATATCTCCTTTAAAATTTCTAACTATGACTCCTGAGCAAGATCTATTTTCCTTGTATCAAAAGCGGCATCAAAATTAATTTTATAGAAACCTAATTGTGGGGGTCTCCATCTACTAGGTTCAAGGCTCAAGGCAAGATTTTTCCTATTAAGCTCTACTAATTCATGAATATACTATTTAATGAACTTTGCTGTCTCTACTCCAGATTTCTTACTTCCCTCATTAATCTATTGATTTTTTCCGGTCTAAATAGCCCAAATAGCACAAACAAATATTCAGCAAACATCCACCCTACTGTTTAACAAAACCCAAGTAAACCAACCCATAAACTCAAATTGTAACAATTCTTGTGACCAGACATAATCTAAATTTTTCCATGTCTCTTTTGTAATAGAACAATCACGAAAAATGTGTTTCCTTGTTTCCAACCCTTATATGCATATTGGACAGACAGTCTCAGTAGTCAATCTTTTTGTTCGAAGATTCACTAAAGTAGGAAGATAACTGAAAGAAGTTTTCCAAACTGTAATTTTTATTTTAAAAGGAAGATCTAGGTTCCAAAGTTTCTTGTAGCATTTTGTATTGTCAATTGGGTTGTAATTATTTGGGTTATTAAAATTACCTTGTAAAAGTAACTTATAGCCGCTACGCACCATGAACTCACCTATCAACTCACCTCTCCAAACCATAAAATCATCAAGAGGAAATTTGGACAAAGGTATTTGCAGATCTTCTGTACATCATTATCAGCATAGGTACTAAGAACTAGTCCAACTCTCCATGATCTAGTATCACTATCAATTAGATCTACAACCCTCATCATATTTGGCCTGCTAACAGTTTGTTTTATCTTGATACCCTCAGCTTTCAGCACCCAAACATCATCCTCATTTTGATGTCTTTGCCAGTTTCCACCCTCCAACAAAGTCCAGACAACAGAAGACCTTTTGCAACCCATATACTTTTCCAAGTATATGAAGGTATATTTTCTAACTCTGAATTTAAGAAATCAAAATTTTGATGGTATTTAGCTTTCAAAGCTCGGGCTAAAAGAGAATTTGGATTAACAAGTAATCTCCAACCTTGCTTCGCAAGTAGGGCCAAATTAAATTTTGCTAAACAACGATAACCGAAACCACCACTCTCGTTCAACTTGCTAAGTTTCTTCCATTTACACAAGTGAATACCAAGCCTCCCATTACCTTTTTTGCCACCAGAAGTTTGCCAAGAGTTTCTCCATCTCCCCATAAATAGATTTCGGCAATAGGAAGCATGTCATTGTATAAGTTGGTATGGCTTGTAGCATAGGTTTTATGAAAACCTCTAATTTCCTCCTTACAATAGAAAACAAGTACTCCAATTGTGAATCTTCATTTTGATACGGTCCTTTAAATGTTGAAAAGCCAAACGTCTCCCTCTACCCATCATATTTGGCAAACCCAAATATTTTTTAGAATTATTTGACTGCTGAAGCCCCATCCTGTCAAAAATGGTAATTCGAACATTCTCTAAAGTATTTGAGCTAAAAAACACTGTCGACTTTCCATCGTTAACGCATTGACCTGAACTGACTTCATACTCTTTCAAAATTTTCCAAAGGTATCAATACCCCTATCAATCGCCACCCCGAACAAAATACAATCATTAGCAAAAAGAAGATGAGAAATTTGAAGCCCCCTTCTATTCACCCTAACCCCTCTTAGATTCCCTTCCTCACATGCAAGCCTCATAAAAGTTGAAAGCCCCTCACTGTAAATAAGAAATAGAAAAGGGCTTAAAGGGTCTCTTTGGCACAAACCTCTCTCTGGGATAAAATCCTTGCTCGTGATACTATTTAAACGATTGAATAGAAACAGTGCTAATACATTACATGATGAAACCAACCCACGAGGTCTAAGGCAAGCGCACCTATCGAACAATAGCATAGCTATGGTAAGTAAGGAATATCGTATCCAAGAGGACTAAAAGTACTAGTAATTACCATTTTTCTATTATTTAGCTGACAAATTGGAGTGATTGTTTTTAATCTAAAATTATAAATTAATCTAACTAAGAACACAACAAAGAATGAAATAGGAAAATAATCAAAGATAACCAATGAGATAAACAATACCCAAGAAAGAATCCGCCTAGACTTCACCTATTATTATGAATCTGAATTAAACGATTTATTCACTTGCGTCTTAATTCGTTAAAATCCCTAAATTATGTTAATATCTCTTTCGAGGGTAAGAACAACTAACTCCAGGTTGATTGATTAAAATTTCTTTCTAATTAAAACCCCTATTGTTACATTAACTCGATTTATGATTTCACTATTAGATTTGGCTCTAATCTGGTAGATTTATGTTGTTCTATTTCTAGGATTGCATGCAACTCCACTAAATTTTGCCAGATCTACTCTTAAATAAGGACTTTTTCTCCGCTGAAATAAGTACATTAAACATAAATTAATATTGCGGAAATATTAAAACAAGAAATAAGCATACATAATTGAGAACAAGAATCAAGTATTTATCATTTACATCAAAAATCAAATAATAAGATTCATCATAGGGTTCATATTCCCTAGGTATCTAGGGAATTTAGTTCATAATCCTAAAAAGAAACATCTCAAAGTTAGGATAACCACAAGACATAAAGAAACTCAATAAAACTTCGAAAGAAATTAAAAGGAGATATTCGATCTTGAGGGAGATCCTCTTCCTAGTTGATTCCAATGGCGTTCTTTGAGTGTTTTCTTTGATCTTCTCTGATTGCCTCCTTAGGTCTTCTTCTAATTGGTATTTATAAAATTTAGAATGCTCAAAAAGCCTAAAAATTAAGTTTTTTTCACATATTTGGGAAGCAGGTTACGAAATTGACACGGGTTGGCACATGGGTGTGTGGCCAGCCCGTGTGAAAATGCCTAGGCCGTGTGGATCATGAAAATAGCTCTTTTTTCTGATTTTGACTCGTTTTTTGCTCCTTTCGCTATCAAATGCTCTCTTAAGTATAGAAACATGAATTTAAAGGATTAGGAGCATCAAATTCACTAATTTACATAATTAATTATCTAACAACGCATTAAGAATAGGATTAAAATATATTTCTTTTATAGCTTATCATATAACATTAAACTTAATTTAAAAAGCGAACTTAATGTTGAAGGGACCCATAGATACCACTTCCTCTCTTGCAGTTGTCTAAATACTAGTGTTTAATATTGCAGGTGTGCTATCCATTTGTGACCCTTTTTAAAGCTTTAAAGACTTGAATGATTAAAAAATGGAAAATTGTTTTGAATGGCCATAAACTTAGCAATTGTCTGCTTCCTCTTACTTTTATTGCATTTCATGTTTGAATTGTCAGATGAGAATGACAAACTTGAAAATAACATTTCCGTTGCTTGACTGTAGCGAACCTTTGATAGGAAATATATATACACATAGGTTGACCAATGGAATGGAAATTTATATGATTTTATGTGTAAATTACTATATTTTATAAGTTTTTTAAAAAATACATGTACAAATACTAATCTTAAAAAAATACATTGATAGTCAAGGTTTGAAAAATATATATTTGATACAAAGTATTCCGCGTAAATAGCTAGTAACGTCAAAACGTCATTTTCCAATTGCCTGAGGGAGAAAGAAACTATGTGTGATAGAATATTCTTTGCAATTTTCTTTATAATTTATTATTGCTTTGAATCAAAAGTCTTATTTAACATTCTAAGTGTGTCAAATGTTCATATAATTTCAATTTTACTGGCCATGTTAGTTGGATTAGAGGTTGAATGTCCATATTTTATTTTATTTTAAGTTCTTTTTTTCATATTTAAGATTTTGTGTTGGTATAAATATTGAACATAAATACCTATTTTTTTTAAAAAAACTATATTTAAATTTGTTGTTAACTAGTGTGGTTCAATATTCATTTTCGTTCATTTCACTCGTTTTCTTCGTCTAAAAATATTTTGTTTAAATTAAGTTATTAATAAAGAAAATATTTTTATTTATTTTAATAAATTTAAAGACAAAGTTGATAATTAAGTTAAATATTAAAACAAGTTTTGTTTAAAAAATATATATTTTAAAAAGTTTATAAGTTTCCCGGTAATTAAAAGTTAAAAGTTGGAAGAAGAAAAAGGGATTTGATTTCTTTATTTTATGTTAATTGTTATGATACATGAAGTCTATGCTTCAACTTCTAAAGTCAATGGCAGCTTTTTTCTACACGCCGATCAATTGCAATATATGTAGAAAAGTAGAGAGAACCTGTTTAGGAGAACACTGGAGTTTTAACATGGAGACGGCTCCTGTATTCACTTTGATCTGCTTTGTAGTACTAGTTTTTTCACACTTGGAATTGTCAGAGGAAGCAGATGTTTTAGGTGTAGAAGGATCTATTAGTGATGGTGAGACACTGATTTCATCATTAGAAACCTTTGAACTAGGCTTCTTCTCACCAGGAAAATCAAGAAACAGGTACTTGGGAATATGGTACAAGAACAGCCCTGAAGCAGTTGTTTGGGTTGCAAACAGTAACAACCCCATTGCTGAACGGAAAGGGGTTTTAACTTTAAGTAACACTGGAAATCTTGTCCTTTTCAACCAGACAAATAGTGTTATCTGGTCATCCAATGTGTCTGGGAGAGCACAAGATCCTGTGGCACGGCTCTTAGATACTGGAAACTTTGTTCTCAAGGACAACAAAAGCATGCCAGAAAGCTATTTGTGGCAAAGCTTTGATCACCCATCAGACACACTCTTGCCAGGCATGAAAATTGGATGGAACTTAAAGACAGGTGAGGAAAGATATTTAACATCATGGAAAAGCGCCGACGATCCATCTCCCGGAAACTTCACTTACAGGCTTGACAAAAATGGGTTGCCTCAGTTATTCATTGATAGAGGATCGGTGAAAATATACCGTACAGGACCATGGAATGGAATTGGCTTTGGAGCTGTTCCAGCAGTTCCCAATTTAGTCTTCAAACCAATTGTCATCTCTAATGAGAATGAGGTATATCATACTTATGAAGCTGCCAGCGAGGCGATTACGATGCGGTTATGGTTGAATCGGTCTGGTTATGTACAGCGTCTTATACTGAACCAGCGAAGCAAATGGGATGTTTTATACTCAGCTCCATTTGATAAATGTGGGAGCTATGGATCCTGTGGTGTTAACAGTATATGCAGCAGTAGGAGAGCAGATGCTTGTGAGTGTATAGAAGGGTTCATATCAAAATCACAAGAGTCTAAGAACTGTGTAAGAGAATCATCACTGGACTGTCAAAAGGGAGAAGGCTTCACAAGACTTGTTGGCGTTAAAGTGCCGGATTTGTTGAAATTTCAGTTGAATGAGAGCTTGAACCCTACCAGATGTGAGGCTGAATGCTTGAAGGACTGCTCTTGTACAGCTTATGCTAATATGAATGTAAGTGAGGGCCGCTCCAGCTGTTTGATGTGGTTTGGTGACCTCTTCGATATTACTGAAGTTTCAGACATGTACCGAGGAGAAGACGTTTTTGTAAGACTCTCAGCTTCAGGTCTAGGTATGCACACTTGCTATGCGTGTTATGCATTTTTTCTTGAAGTACTCATGTTTGACAGATATTTGGAATCGAGTAATTCAATATCTTGTCTATATTCATCATAATTGTTTTTCAAGACAAATGCATGGTTAATAACTATTTTCTAAACACTGTCTTTTCAAGGATTAACCAATGAGTCAAAGGAAAAGAACAGAGTGGCTATCATACTCGTGTCAATCATTTCAAGTGCAATTGTTTTGGGCCTAATATCCTTCATAATTTGGAAGAAATCAAAGAAAAGAGGTAAGGACACTCATCCAAGCTTGCTCATTTTCTTCAAACAGATTTCTGGTATTTAAGAGATATAACACATTGAATTACAGATGTAGCGCTTCATTCAACAAGATTGGAAGGTGAGGAAGATGAAAGAGAAGTTCCCTTGTTCGACTTCTCTACCATAGAAATTGCCACCAAATATTTCTCTTTTGGCAATGTAATTGGAGAGGGTGGCTTTGGTCCTGTTTACAAGGTAACCAGATATGGTTTATGTTATGTTAGCTGCTTTTACCACAATTTGATTGTGGCAGCATTCGTTTGTCATGATGCAACAGAAAACATGTCCATGTCTGCAATTATTATACCAATGTTGTTCGACATTATGCAGGGCAATCTCCCAACAGGACAGGAAATTGCAGTAAAGAGGCTGTCAAAAGATTCAGGCCAGGGTGTGGAGCAATTCAGGAATGAAGTAGTTTTGATAGCCAAACTTCAGCATAGGAATCTTGTTGGACTGCTTGGTTGTTGCATTCAAGGAGATGAAAGGATTTTAATCTATGAGTTTATGCCCAACAAAAGCTTGGATTACTTCATCTTTGGTTTGATATTTTCATCCATTTATCAGTTTGAATTAATAGATTATTCTTTACTATAATATCAATATTCAAGACATCATTTTGAGATTCACAAGGCATTATTTGTGCAGATCATACAAGTAGAGCACTTTTATCATGGAAAAACAGGGTTGATATTGTTCTAGGAATAGCAAGAGGGCTACTCTATCTCCACCAAGACTCTAAACTTCAAATTGTTCATAGGGATCTCAAAGCAAGCAATATTTTACTAGACAGCAACTTGATCCCTAAAATTTCAGATTTTGGGTTAGCAAGGATTTTTGGTGGTAATGATGAGGAAACAAAAACAACTAGAGTTGTTGGAACATTGTAAGCTACCATTACTGATCTATTAGTTAACTCAGGCCTCATTTATATAGAAAATAGACTTCTTTTCATACAAAACGCTTTAATGCAGTGGTTACATGGCTCCTGAGTATGCGAATGACGGAACATTTTCAGCCAAATCCGATGTTTTCAGCTTCGGTGTGCTTTTGCTAGAGATAGTAAGTGGTAAAAAAAATAGAGGGTACAATCATCCCGATCATCAACACAATCTTCTAGGCCACGTAAGTCAGAACAATGGAATCTCTTTTCGATTTAAATTTCGGTCACAGATGTATGTTCGGTCATGTACCATTTTCTTTGTAGGCCTGGTTGCTTTGGAATGAAGACAGAGGTCTGGAAGTGATGGACAGAATCCTAGAAGAAACATGTGTTAGGTCTGAAGTGCTTCGGTTTATCCATGTTGGTTTATTGTGTGTTCAAGAATGCCCAGAAGACAGGCCGCCAATGTCATCTGTTCTTCTCAAACTCACAAATGAAGAAGCAACTTTGCCTCAACCTAAACGACCTGGTTTCTTCATACAAAGGGAACCCTTCAACAATTTTAGTGCTATCAAAACGGCAACATCATTTGCCGGAAATGAACTTACCGTATCCATGCTTCAAGGTAGATAGAACTTTCCTGCTATGGTGGATTTATGTTTGAACAATTTCAAAAGTAAAATAATGTAATTTGCATGTTCTAGGTGAAAGAGTTGTGTCTCTTAATTACGTATATGATCAGTTCTAAACACACATACAATCGTGTAATAAATTGACCGGTTCAAATTCATACATTGAAATGAATTTGTCAATTATCTTGCCTCTTAATCATAAGCATTACAGGAGCAGTTGTTTTTGCACTTGTACTTCTTGCACTCTTCAAGGTTCAAACTGTAACTAAACCAGGATCGTCGAGAATCCGGTAATTTCACCCTGGAGTACTTTAGAAATCCATCATTAGAACAGATTAATGGAGTGTTTCCAACACATCCAGTCATCCACTTGACCAAAGTTTTCTAACCCATGGGTTTGGAGATTTTGGCTGAAATCCTTTCAAACAACTGCATACAGGGTAGTAAGTAAAGGTGCAGATACCATATGGACCACAAAGTACATAATTGTCACAGTTATCCATTTGTACCACTGCATAAGCTTCCCAACTTTGTTTTCTGTCAATCCAAACAAGGTGCCAAAGTTCATTATCAGTAAACACAATCCTTGAAGGAATTGAGCTATTAAGCAGCTTGGAGCTGTAATATATCTCCCTTTTGTTCAACACGAATCTAAATGTGTATATACCGTTCGGTTTTAAATAAGTTATGCCGCTGAACTGCACACCGTTCCAAGGAGCAAGGTGGTATCGAATGGTTGAGCCTTCTTTGGTAATGATCTCTGGGAATCCATCAAGTTGCAGCTCAAATATGAAATTGCCACCAGAAGGGTCATTAGGGGTTTTTCAGGATGACAGATATCGGTTAAGTACGGTTCTTAAGTCCCTTCTGAGCTTCATTTCTGCCAGGAATGTACACCTGGATAATCAAAGCTCTGCCATAAGAAGTTTCCAGGATTGTATTCATTTTTCTTTCACAACAAGATTCCCTGAATCCAGAAGCTGGGCAACTGGAATATGAACACCATGTGTGGATGAGTTTGAAGACCGGACAATGGTACCTTCATGGTCTGTAAGGACTAGGATCCCTTGATTGGCAACTTGTAGAACACCTTATGTATCGTTGAGGGGCAAATTCAGGTAATACAGAACTAATAAAGCTATTATTTCTTTCCCTTAATTTCCAAAAAGAAAAAAACTATTTGCTTCCCTTCACATTGGGTTTCAGCTTTGCTTATCATGCTCAAGAAACAAAGCTATGTTGCTGCGACTACTCATTTTTCTTAGAAGTATGTTTGTCCGAAACCTATGTCGAACAGAGTTATTGAGATATGATCCTTCAAGAATTCTCTAAAAATATAGAAAAATTTTAAAAAAATTAAACATATTCATGCTGACACATGCTCATATTCAACACTCACGTTCAAATTCAAGTAACATAAAAGTAAAATACGGTTATCATTGACTGCCAAATAAAATGAACAATCAAAAGACATTAGCCCCCCAAACAACAAATGTAACAACATGGTAATCATCTAGCCTTTACTTTTGTGATGGTGCAAACATTAGATGAAATAGGTTTTCTATGTCTCGGCGAGTTACCAGGTTCAATCAGATCCCTTTCAATGAAAAAAACAGGTTTTTTTCAGGACGAGGCAATTGGCCTTGAGTTCCCAACATCACTTTTTAGACAATGTTTGGTATGTATTGAGTTCCCAACAGGTTTTTTTTTTTTTCAAGTCTTACGCATAAAAAGCTAAGAGTGTTATTTTTTTTTAAGAGTGTTTTTTTAGAGTGTTTTTTTTTTTTAACCAGGTTCACTTTTATTGGTATTTGAATTTCACAGTTAAATTTATTTTAATAATTAAACTTAAAAAATATATAAAAAATTGATGATGTGTCATAATCTTAATACCCCATCATCACCTATAAAAAAAAGTGGATCTACTGAGGTGGTATAATCTTTTAAGTGTCGTGCCACCAAACTTTAATATTTTTTTAAGTTTAAAAATTGAAATGAATTTAATTATTAAGTTTGTATACCAAAATGTTAAAAAATATACATGTTTTAAAATAAATCTAATCGCCAAATTCAGACATTAACCCCGTTTTTTACAAGAAATTATAATATAAATAGTGAAATAAATTTTAAATGTGATAATTTTAGACCTATTGAATCTATCGCTTAAAATTAATTACATAAACCACAAATTTAAACTAAAGTTATTCATGGATTGAACTACAATCCAGGTTCAAAAATACCTCAAGCCTAGATTCATTTTGGGCCAACCTGGCCCATAAACTTGTTTGATTGTTCAAAATCTTAAAAATATATATATTAATATTTTCATATATTTACAATTAAATTTAATTTTTAAAATATTTTTAAATTATTTAAATCAAATTTGAACATGTGTGAAACATGAAAATTTTTATCCAAGTTCAACCTAAGTTGAGCTCGACGAATTACCTAACCCTTAGACAACTCTCTCTCTATATATATTTTTTTATATTTGATTTTTTTTTTCAGATGTTTTTATATTTTCTTAGTATTTGGAATTTTTTTTTTCTACTTAAAAGACAAGAAAAAGCAAAATGTAATCAAGGAATAGAGGTATTAATGAGCCTGGTCGAGTTCAGGCCTTTAATGTTCAAGCTTGAACCTAATATATATTTTAAATAGACTTAATATTTTGTTGAAGTCTATTTTTTAGATCTAATATTTTTATTCAAATTTTCTCAAATTTCAAATCAATCTTCATACTTGGAGGGATAAACTGAGGCATGAACAATTCTATCAAAAACCATAATAGAAGCTATGGGCAAAATTCTAAGTTCTCCTACGAAATGTGTAGAAGAATAACATCTCTGTCCATCACTTGTGTTGTTGAAGCCTAAGATCCTGTTATTATGTGCTGTCAAAAACCATAACATTCAAATCTATCAAATAATAGTTGACTTTAAAAGTATGATATATTTGTTTATTGTTTAGATTCCTGAACTACTTATCATATGAAAAAAATAATAATATACAAGCTGGATGGTGCCTTGAACTTACTCTCTAGTTTCGTTTACTTTGACACAACATCATCATTGACTTTGATCTCTTTCATGGTTGTTTTCATTCATAATAATCATTCTCAGATTTGCCTTCATTAATTCCCAGATTCAACCAAGTTCTTCAGAAATATCGAGCTTACTGCAATAATCCGCCAGGTAAAAACTATCTAAAACTCTGCATATATATGATAGTTTCATGTCATCTTTAATCCTCAGTCATGGCATAGTTTCATATCATTCTGAATGATCATGAAAGTCTGTATCTTTTGATTCAACAAATTATATTGTTTGCATTACAGGCAGTGATTCATTCTATACATGGAGCTAATAGGAACAGCAATTGGATTCATGAAGTGTATAGGGGTTCCTACATGCAGATTCTTGGATAATTACCGAAAACTTGAAGAAAAAATGAATGATCTAAGATTGAGATTGGATGACTTGAATGTTCGAAAGCAAGATATAGAATCGGAAAACGAATCGGAGATCCGTCGCGGGAAAATGGTCAAGAAAGAAGTAGAGAAATGGCTAGACAATGTAGAGAAAATGAATGCCGAAATCGAGAAGATTGAACAGAAGCTGGTCGTTGTTTCTTGCTTCTCGCGTGCTCGATTAGGCAAACTTGTTCGGAAGAAGATTGAAGAAGTGAAGGAAATTCATCGACAAGGCTGTTTTTCCGATGGTGTGGTGGTTGATAGGCCACCAGCCAAAGGAGTGACATTGTTAACATCAGATTTAGAAGGTGAAACTGATGTAAACAATCAAATATGGAAGCTCTTGATGGATGATGATCAAGTTGGAATGATTGGGGTTTGCGGGATGGGCGGTATCGGGAAAACTACGATCATGAAGCATATCAACAATCAATTGTTGAAGGAAGATCAATTTCGTAAAGTCATTTGGGTTACTGTATCAAAAGAAATGAATGTTTCCAAAGTACAAGAAGACATTGCTCGTTGTCTCAAGCATTCTCTTCCGGAAGGCGAACTCGAACGGGCGACAACATTGAACCATGCTTTGGAAAGAACAAGTTATGTGTTGATCTTAGATGATGTTTGGGAACGGTTTTCTTTATCGAAGATTGGAATCCCTGATCCGAAACCTGATGAGCAGAGGAAAGTGAAAGTAGTGCTTACTAGCAGATCAAAAGAAGTGTGCAAATCTATGGGGTGCAAGGTAGTCCAAGTGAAACCTCTTTCAAAACAAGAGTCCATGAATTTATTTTTAAACCATGTTGAGCTTGAGCATAGTGTTGTACAAGATCCAGAGTTGAAAACAATTGTGAACTCCATTGTTGAGAAATGTGGAGGTTTACCACTTGCCATTGTTACAATAGCTGGTAGCATGAAAGGGGTATATGATATCCATGAGTGGAGGAATGCACTAAATGAGTTATGTCAACAAGTGAAAAGTGTGAAACAATGGGATAATGAAGTTTTCGAGTGCTTGATGTTTAGTTATAACCGTTTGGCTGATTCAGAAATCCAGAATTGTTTCGTATATTGCTCGTTGTATCCCGAAGATTTCCCAATTACAAGAAGGGAGTTGATCGAGAAATGGATCGATGAGGGGTTCATTAATGGAAATACTAGGCAGGCAATGTATGACAGAGGCCATAGTATTCTAAACAAGCTCGAAAACAATAGCCTGCTGGAGCGGACTCAAAGGTTAGGCTATGAGTTAAGTGTTAAGATGCACGACGTCATAAGGGACATGGCATTGTCGATCAAAGACCATTCTCGATTATATGTGAAAGCTGGCTTGCAGTTGAAGGAACTACCGGATGAACGTGAATGGACGACAGGGACTTTTGACAAGGTTTCCTTGATGAATAATTCAATATTAGAAATCCCTTCTCACATTTCCCCTAAATGTCATAATCTATCAACCTTGTTATTGCAACAACGTGATCTGGGAATGGGACTCAGAAGGTTTGCAGTAACCGGTTTCAAAACGATTCCGGGAGCTTTCTTTGAGCACATGAATGGACTAAAGGCTCTTGATCTTTCCTATACCAACATCACGAATCTGCCCGATTCCATTTCTAACCTGGGAAATCTTAATTCCCTGGTACTCCGATGTTGTTACCAGTTAAGACATCTGCCTTCTTTAGCAGGGCTTAAAGCACTGAAAAAGTTGGATCTTTATAACACAAACATTGATAAGATCCCTCCTCAAATGGAAACGTTAGAAAATCTAACGTATCTTGCTCTACAAGCAGAGGGTTTAAAGGAGCTACCGACCGGAACTCTACCGATGTTTTCTCGTCTCCAATACTTGGCAACAATGCTACAGCTAAAAGGAGAAGAAGGAGGCAAATTAAGCAAGCTTGAATTTCTTTCATGCATATTTCTTGATATGGAAGAGTTCAAGAAATATAACTCTACGACCGGAACCAAATGGCCTCAAAACTATATTTGCTCCGTGGGATCGTCTTTCTCTAGAAATGGTTCGTTATTTGGGGTGGAAGACAGTTTTGAGAAACCTGAGGAGCATAACACTTTATACTTTGTTAATTGTGATCTAGAAGAAGCAGACTTTGCAATGCTTCCAATGGACCTGGATTATTTTCATGTTGAGAAGTGTGATGATCTCAAATGCTTAAGCGACGGAACGTCTTTGTTCCATGACGTAACAGTTTGTCACATTTGGGAGTGTCAAGGGATCGAGTGCGTGATCGATTTGTCGTCATCGCCTTCCTACTCATTCAAGAACATCGAGGGGCTAGTCCTTGGAAAACTATGCAACTTGATTGAACTTGTAAGAGTAGGACCAACAGTTGAATCTCCATGTCCTGTCATCTTTTCTCGTCTTACAATGATTGACTTGGAAAAATGTTCAAGGATGAAGAAGTTGTTTTCGGTTGAAATGTTGCAAGGCCTCCAAAACTTGGAGCGTTTGATAGTTGAAGATTGCCAAGAAATGGAGAAAATCATAGACGACAATGGAACAAGAAACGGTTCCGACATTACATCACTTGTTCTCCCAAAACTAAGGGAACTGTCCTTACACAGCTTACCAAGACTGAAAACTATTTGTGGTAATGGTGTGATGATTCCCACAAATTTTCTTCGATATCTTCGAATAACAGAATGTCCTGAACTAAGAAGGATCCCTTTGTTACTTCCCCAGCTTGAAAATGGGGAACCTTCAATTCCTCCATTTTTGAAACGAATCTGTGTAAAGCCAAGAGAATGGTGGAAATCCATTGAATGGGATGATCCTAATGCTAATGTCGTCCTTTCAGCCTTTGTTTCTCATGTTGAATATTTCTAGAATCAATTTTGGACTTTTAGCCCAACTCAGAACTCAAAATTTTCATTTCTAAGCCCAATCACAAATGCTTAAAATATCGAAACATCCTCAGAAAATATCACAATCTAATCTCTTCTTTCTGATACTTCCAATGGCGACTTTGTTAAACCCTTCTTCTCTTCTTCTACCTTCAAAACCCTTTCTTCCAACTTGTTTCCAGTTCACTGCACACCCTGTTATCCGAGTGAACTCACTGATTCATCACCTTCCTTCATCGTCGACTAGTCGTCGTCGTATTATCAAGGCTGCAGCACTTGACAGTGACTATTCATCTAAGAGAAGCAGCAGCAATGAGACCAGGGAAACGATAATGTTACCTGGTTGTGATTATAACCATTGGCTCATTGTTATGGAGTTCCCTAAAGACCCTGCTCCTACAAGAGAACAAATGATTGAGACTTATCTCAACACTCTTGCTACTGTCCTTGGCAGGTGAGACTTCCTTTCTTCCTGGGTTTCATGTTTTAAGTTGAAAAAACTGAAAAATATGGAATTTTGGTTGGCTGTGAAGTAGTTAAGAGTTCCTCTTTGGGTTTCATGTTTTATTTTCTGGGTTTGTTTTTTCTTGTTGGGAAATCTCAAATTTGATGAGATTTTTTGTGGGTTTTAAGAGTTCTGTTTTCCCTTTATGTATCCTGTTTGTTTCCCAAGAAATGTTTAAATAATAGGGTAGCTAGTTTGTTTCTATTGGTTCTTTATTGAAACATAGAAAGGGAATTCCTTTGTTAATTGTATTAAGTTGAGGGGTTTATTATTATGATAATGTATCTTACTGTTTTAGCTTGAAGAGTATGAACAAAGATGGAGCCTTAATTGACTGAAAGAAATAAGATTGAATAATGCCATTACTCATAAATGTTCTGAATCATCATAACTAGTAGTTGCCACTGAAGTTAAAAAGCAAAATGAAGAGGAAACGAGTTTGCAATTCATCTTGTTATAATGAGTTTCAGACAACATTATAATAGTTCATCCTTACAAATTAAGGCTACTTAGCACAGAATCTTTGTCTTAGGACTGTATGTATATCTAGCAACTGTAATGAAGAAATCTCTTATATGATCTCTTTTTTTTTTTCTCTTTATTACAGCATGGAAGAAGCAAAGAAGAACATGTATGCTTTTAGCACTACAACATATACAGGTTTCCAGTGTACTGTATCAGAAGAAACCTCCGAAAAGTTCAAGGGTAATGTCTTATGCATATTCAGACATGGTCCATGAACCCTCCAATTACATGGAACATAAGTTTAATATTATGTTGTTTGTTTTGGATGTAGGATTGCCTGGAGTACTTTGGGTGCTGCCTGATTCTTACATAGATGTCAAAAATAAAGATTATGGAGGTTGGTTGGTCTTGTTAACTTCAGTCATGCAAAGAAAGTTTTGGTTTCACCAGACGGCTAGATTATGGTCATGTAATATAATATGGTTTTTGTGTAATTTTTTAGGTGATAAATATATCAATGGGGAAATTATACCCTGCAAATACCCTACTTATCAACCAAAGCAAAGAAAAGAATCAAAATCTGTGAACAAAAGATATGAGAGACGAAAAGATGGTCCTCCTTCTGGACAGTTCAGACCAAAGCAATCAGCAAGTCAATCGGAATCATCATCTTGACAAGGTACTTTTAACTCTTCATTTTTTGTAAAATATTCGTGTCCAAACATGAATATACTCATATTAGACATATATTCGCATTTCACACTTACATTCGAATCCGTAAAACATTTTTCTATGCTCCTCTTACTAATGTTGGGTCTTAAAGTCTCATTTTCATCATCAAGCTTTCTTTTCTTTTGTTGACGGTTCATGACTGGATGCTGAACAGGGCAAGGCAGATATCAATGTCATTATGCATGTATTGGGAACTCATTGTTGGAGGGTTATTAAATATTTGTTGTATAAATTCTTGTCTGTTTAGGACTTTGTAGTAGTTTTATTGTCACAGAAATATATTAGTGTTATTTAAAAAAACATTATTACAAGTTCAATATGTTGTTTTCATTACCTTTGATCTCAAATCAGATTTATCGATGTTGTTAAGGAGTTAGCCTAGGCATTGCGACTATGATTAAGTTGTGCAATTATTCGTGAAATTTTAATTTTGATTTAATTATACATGTTTGAATAAATAAATATATTTATTTATTTTTATATTAGATTAATATAATAGTTTGTGTATGTAATATATCAATGAAATTTGTACTAATTCGATAATATTATTAGTGATTTGTGAAAAATAAAATGAAATTGAGATTTTATGTATAAAATCGTACAAAACCAAAGTTTTTATATGATAACGAAATTCATATATAATTTTAATATTTTTTTTCTTGTTTATTAGTTTGGTTTTTTAGGTAATTTAAAGACATTTGATAACTTTTTAATACCATTTGTGGAATCTTTGAACTCCATTAACAATGTAGGGTACAATGTAAAATATTATTATCAAGCACTAAAATTAAGGATACCGTAACTTTTTCACTTTTAAAATATATCCATTTAATTATTAGCGTGTTTTGATTTTAATTACTTATATTTAAAATTTAATATTTTTGTCATTATCATTAAAGAAATTTAACATTTTGATCACTCGTATCATAAATGGAGTTTTGATGTGGCCTTTTTTTATTGGTATAATAATAAATTTAGTCATCTAATATTTTCAGTTTTTATCAATTTAGTCTTCATTCTAAAAAATCCGACAAATTTAACCCTGAACTTTATACATTATATTAATTTAGTCCTGATTGTAAAAATACAAATTTTAAATTTTAAAAAACTTTTAAAAAAATTATTTAAACTCTCAGTTTTCGATAAAAATAAATTCAAAATTATAAATATATATATATATATATATATATATTTCTCATTTTCTAACATGACATTGTTTATTAGTAGAGCTAATTGTTCTCATACTTGGCGGTCTCTTATTAAAGTTTGGAATTCATTTGTGGATAACATACGCTGGAGTATTGGAGATGGGCGAACTGTTAATTTTCTTACTGACAATTGGATTCCATGTCTGGGGCCGTTGTGTAACTATGTTAAACTTCCCCGGTTAATTTGTTAGACCTTAAAGTTGCAGATTTAGTGGATTCGGATGGTTGGTGGAATTGGAATTCAGTGAGAGTATTTTTATAAGAAGATCCTGAAGTATATAGAAGCATATCCTCCACCGAATGATGAACTTGGCAAAGATAGAGGTGTTTGGAAGAATACTGCAACTGGTAGATTTTCTGTTCGAGATGCATATAAGGGTTTTGTTCAGCTGGAAAACTCTACTAATACAGATAATTGGAAGAATGTTTGGAGAAATAATTTGCCCCCAAGAGTCGAGCACTTTATATGGCTGGTTTTGAGACGGGGTTTGTTGACAAATCAGGAGAGGGTGAGGAGGTGAATGTCTGATGATAACAGTTGTTCAATTTGTGGCGGAAGCCAAGAATCTATGGTTCATACTTGGGAGATTGTCTCTCCAGTGCAGGTATGTGGTATAAACTAATTCCCTCAGGTTACATATCTCAGTTTTTTGGGATGAATCTAATAGATAGGATAATTGTTATTTTAGAAAATGATGTTGGTTTACATGTTGGTAGTATAGAGGGGGGAATATACTTTGCTGTTTTTTGTTGGTTCTTATGGAAAAATAAGAACAGAGTAATATTTCAACATGATAGTGTCTATCCGGAAGAGATTCTTAGAAGGATTGAAAGTCTTGCTACAAATATTTGTAGTATGATGAGAACCGATAACCTAAAGTCACCCAATCGAAGTATTTATGTAAAGTAGAATCCTCCAAAGAAGGGTTGGATCAAAGTTAACACTGATGGAGTGTTAAATAATAATTGGAACTACTCCACCATAGGTGGTGTCTTACGTGATTGTCATGGTAATTGGATAGTAGGATTGTACCGATTTGTTGGAAGATGTAATCATATTTGAGTTATCTTTGAATAATGTAAGGAAGATATTATTAAAGTTTGAAATTCTTTTGTAAGGACTAATAGGTCCTAAGGCCACTTATGGTCTTCTTCTTCGATAAAAAAAAATGGTAATTTTATAAATAAATAAAAAATAATTTGAAGGGAAAAAATCCATGAAGAATACTCAAGCAGGTTCAACTTTTCCCTTTTCTCAACATTGATGACCACCATGCTCAAGTTGAGTCAAAAACTACAACCTAGGGTAGAGAGGGTAAGAATTGATGGTTTTAGGTTGTTTGCTAGAATGAGTTTATTACGTTAGAGGTTGTGCTTGAGATTGAGCATGATTAATTTTTATAATTTACTGAGTGATTAGATGCATGTGTTAGGGTATCGATAGAAAATTTTATGAATTACATGTCTAATTTGCCTATTAGGGCTTGTTTGAAAAAGTTGATAAATATGAGTTCTAGATAGGAAAGGATTAAATTAAAGAGCATAATTGAAATAGAGGTCTTATACCATTTGGTTTTCATGGACAAAAATGGACATACATAGATAAAAATAACCAAAGTTTTAATGAAAAGTATTTTAGTCATTTGGTTATTAAAAGATTAAAAAGGGAAAAAGATGGCAAAATATTGTCCATCTTCTTCAAGTAGGCCGAAACTCCATGGGACACCATAGCTAGGATTTCTTCAACTTCTCAAGCTCATAATCAAGAAAGACATGGAATCGACCTTGATAGGGGAAAGGAAAATATTGTAGACTAAATTGCAAAATTTCTATATTTTGCACCGAGTGTAATCGAGTTTGTTCGTGACTCGAAAAAGTTGTCGGAAGCTCACCAACACTATCCATCCTTCCTTTTGGTATTTTGTAAACATATTTTGGAACTATGGCATGTATAGAAGGCTTTAGTATGTTGTTGTATATTGTAGTAATATTACTTGAAATGTTGATTTCTAATATTTGATATATCACTCATATTATGTTATCGATGTGGTTTAATATTAGATAAATTACAAGTTTATGATATATGTGAATTTAATGTCTAGAGGATGAATGAATAGTTGAAGGGTTTTAATTTAGATAATCATTTTATGTCTTGATTTATTAAGATTACATGTATGCTATTCTGGTAATACTCGTATCCTGTTCTGGTATTGAACATTGGTAAAAGGTGTTACAAACCTAATTTGATGGCATGATATGAAGGATGTGAAAATTGAGGAGTTCGAAGTAAGAATGTTATTGGTGCTAGTGGCTGTGGCCAAAGATGGTGCCTAGCACTCCACAAATTTGGCTATGACTAAAGAACAAAGCCAAACATTTAATAAATAAATTATTATTTATAAAATGAAACTAAAGATGGAAAAGTTTGAATTTGGTTTAAGTCTTATTTGTGGGTTTTTTTAATTATTTTATTTTATAAAATTATTATTTTAATAAATAAAATTCACGTTAAAAAATGAAAATTGGGTATTTATTTATTTATTTATTTATTATTATTATTATTATTATTATTATTATTTCATATGCATTTTTATAAAATCTTATGTATTTTTATCAAAAAATGAAACTTTTAAATTTTTTTTATTTTTTAAAAGTTTTTGAATTTTTAAAATCAATACTAAATTGATATCATGTGTAAAGGTGGGGGTTAAATTTGTTGAATTTTTTAGAATTAAGACCAAATTGATAGAATCTATAAAAATTGGAGGGCTAAATTTGTTATTATACCAATAAAAATGGTCATGTTAGCAATCTATTAGTGATTTAACGGATGAATGATCAAAATATTAAAATTTGTTAACGTTAGTGACTAAAATAAAACAAAACTAAATATAAGTGATCGAAACAAAAAAAAAATGTTAATAATTAGGTGACTATTTATACAATTTATACCCAAAAATATATTGTAACTTTCTTTCTATAACTTGAAAAAACTACTTATATGTTATACGACTAAATTTATTATTTTAAATTATTTTAATTATTTTCACTCATATAAAATGAGTAGTGCAATATTTAGTTTTTTTAATCAATTCTGAGTATTTAAAAATAAAAAAGAAATCATAAAAAAAAAGTCAGAAAATGCTTAATTGAACAGAAGATCCTTAAACTATATTGTTTGTTTGAGTTAGGTACTTGAGTTTTTTTTGGTCAAACCAAGTACCTAACCTTTATTCCGAAACAGAATCTGGCCCTTGCTATTACAATTTTTATAAAAATTAATTGTATTATGATATTCAATTTTTATATCAAATTTTTAATATTTTAAATGGAATTAGCAAATTTTACTTTATAAATACAATAATTTTTATTATTAAAATTTTAATATTTTTTTACAATCTTTTACAATTTCTAATGATTGTATAATTTTATACAATATTTTACAAATTCTAATAATTTTTTATTACTTTTTAATATTTTTTAAAAAAATCTAACATATTTTTTATTTTGTAAAAAAATATAATTTTATTTACATCTTTATAATTCTTTTATATTTTTAAAGATTTTTAAGGATATCATCACAGTATTAACATATGTCACGTACAGGGGTGAAGCCAAAAAAATTTTTTAGGGGGGCCGGATGAAATTTTAATTTTTTATAATTTATATCTTTATAATTTGTAAAGGATTAAATCGAATTTTTATAATTTTAGAGGGGCAAAGTGTAATTTTACCTTTACTAATTTAAAATTTTTAAAAAATTTTAAGTACTTTAAAAATAATTTTATATTTTAGGGGCCGGGCCCATGCGACCCTGGTTGATTTATAATTAGTTGAATATCTCAATTAAATTTTTTTAACGTCGGAAAGAATGATTGAAAAACGTTGGGTAACTTTAAAGACTGAATTGAAAACAACTAATAATTTCTAAAATGACAAAAATAATTTACTTCAACTAAAATGTGCACTAATTTTTTTTAAAACACTTAAATTTTATATTATTTTACTGCTGCTTATATTATGAGCCAATAGGTTTTGTAATTCATCCAAGAGAAAAGAGATTGGCCTTAGGAACAAACAGCGTTGGATTCCATGACATAAAGAAAGAGGTCACGGGAAAAAAATCACGCCTGTGGACCTGCAAGGCCCACACGTGGGCCTATAAAATCTGCTTTTACGGTTTTGCCCGGAGCCACTCCTTCCACCACACAGAACTACACCTCGTGACAAACCCACCAACCGGAAAATGCCAAGTTGGCAGTCACCCATGGTCCGCGTGTGTCAAACCCTATGGCTGCCTCACCTTCATTTGGTGCCCTGCTCGTAACGAAATCATTGCCCCCCTCCACTAACTCAGAATTATGTCTGGCTCAGTTCTGGTTATTGTCCCACTCTCCTGTCCCCAAGTGGCCAAAAGGTAAATAAATTAAAACATATATTATATATCAAGCCAACACTTAAGTTATTACACCAATAATGATATTAACAAAATCATTTCATCGTAAGTTTAAATCAACGGTACGTTTTCTTATAATTATTATAAAAATAACGTAAATATATTAATAATATAACATTAGATAAAAAAATAAACTAAACACACCGCATTCTACCACCCATCAAAACTCACTTTAAGATTAATTAAAAAATTTACATTTATAATAAATACAATTATATGAATAAATTTAATGATTAAATTATTAAATATACAATTATAAAAAAAAATATGAAATTGTGGAAAAGTACAAAATAGTTTTACACTATTCTAATCACTCATAATATATATACAAAATTACAAGTCTTACAATATATATATATAAAACATGTTGTAATGTCTAGACAACTTAAAAAAAAAAAAAAACATGAGAAACAAATATGACATACATGAATAAATGCATGAAGACTCATAATAAAGATACAAGAAAAATGTGAACATCAGAGCTGTGGAGGGTATAATTACATGTTTGACCTTCACTTACTACTCTGACTACATGAGAGTTGCTGTCTGTATTGAGTTATGGAGTGACAAAAATGCCCTTTCCTTGTCTAAACTAACCCTAATTTATGATCACTAGAATTAGGGTTTAAGAGTTGGTGATCATAACTTTGCTTTGCCTTGGAGCACCATCTTAATTGTGATGAGATTCTAGCAACAAAGATTGTGATTGATTGATCCTTCGGTCCATATAACAATTTGGTTAGGGACCATTTTCAAATACAATTTGTTTATAAGGTATAAAAATAGTTTATTATATTAATTTATTTTCAAAATTGAGCAAATTGGTTATTCTAAAAAAATAGAGTAATTTAATATCTATTAATTTCGAAAGTGAACAACTATGGGCAATTAACCACAACTTAATGTTTTCCATAAAATTTACATGATTTGTATTGGTATATATAATAACAAATTTAGCCTTCAAAATTTACACATTTTATCAATTTTGTAATAATTTAACAAATTTACCTCGCAACATTTGAGTAAATGTTGATGTTGAATTTGTTAATTTTTTTTAGAATTAAGACAAAAAATACAAAAATATGTAAACACTGAAGGTTAAATATGTTATTATACCAATTAAAATTATGTATAATTGACAGAAGACATTAATACGATTAATTATATTTAATTGCTCACTTTTGAAATTAATAGGGTTTAAATTACTTCAAAATTTTTTTTGAAATGACTAATTTACTCAATTTAAAAATTTAAATTCGTTGATACACAGTATCAACAGAAGTGAAAAATGGGAGACAAAATGATATTGAAGAAGGTTGAGAGTAGGGAGGAAGAAACTTTCCCAGGAAGAAGATAAAGAAGTAGCTTGTTCGGCCTCCTCCCCCAAATGGAATGATTAGGACTATTTAAATCATGAATATTTCAAGTCAGATAATTGGATTTAGTTATTATATATTTTATTATAACAATTTTTTAAAAAAACTTATACAAATAAAATTTTATCATGAGTTGTGCCTAACCCCACAATTTACCTTTGCATTTGTAGGAATATTAGAGATCGATAAACCATTTAAGTAAACTTTAGTTGTATGGTTTTTTTTAGTTTAATTAAGATAGAGAAATATGTATAGATGGTATCCAATCTAATATTCAAAATATTTTGTTTTTAGTTATCCTATTATTTTCCAACATCCACATGACATATACCAAATTCTATAATTATGGGTGTGAAAACAAGTGAAATAATGCAAATTATTTTGGACAACATCATACTCAATGGACCACACCATGTCTATTATGGTCTTACCACTTCTATATCAACGCTGTAACTTACTAATATTAGATATATGTCAACACAACAAATTTTAAACTATGTCACCTTACAAAAACCTAACATTCAATTCATGTTCTTTATTTCCATCAAAATCACAATTCATAAATGCATGTCGCCTTTAGTTTTTTCTATTCTATGTAATATAATTTGCTAATATGTAAAAATTTTAAGTAATAATATGAAAAAGGAATAAAGCATTTCGATGTTATATTAATTATGTTTTTTTGTTAATTTTTTTTTATTTTGAGTTTTAAATGTTATATCGATACTAGTATAAACACGTATGTTTTTTATATAGATAATTTGGACTTGACATGTTAAATAAAATAAATAGTCTTTTTAAAATTTTATTGACCACGAAGGGTGAATTTAAGGGAGCAAGGATGGTATTATAAATTAATGTATGGTAAAATTTAAATTTACCTCCTAAAACGAAAAAAATTGTATTTAGTTCCTTTAAAAATGATGAAATCATATACCAATTCATACTAAAATTACACTTTAACCTCTTAAAAAAATTACAATTTAATTCTGACTCTAAAAAAAAATTCTAGGTTCTTCCCTAATGACTTCCTTTTTTAAACATGTAAAATCTAAATTAACATATAGCAAAAAAAAAAATGATAACTAAATTGACAAAAAAAGACTTAATTGATAGAAGAAGTAATACTTTAAGGAGTAAATTAAAATATTCCAAAATTTAAGAAACACATAGAGTGTAATTACCCCTAATAATGATGTCATGTTGTGTTATACAAACCGAGGACAAAAGAGTCATCTCTCATAATTTTTGAAACAATTTTTTAATGAAATACTCCTTTTTCCACATACTTTTGTTTTCATCCTCTTCGCCCATCTCCTCTAATAAGCTAACACACCCATTTTCCTCCAAATACCTTTCCATTTCCCCCCATCTTTTTTTTCTTTAATTTCCTTTTATCTTTTCCATCTTTCTATGCAAATTCGAATATCATCCATGGCAGTTCCCAGCAGTACCATAAAAACCAGAACCTATTCAACAAAACAACACCTTTATTCCTCCTTCTTCATAATTATATTTTCCTTCCTCTCTTTACCCTCTTCTTTTTCATCCTCTTCTCCTTCAATCCACGATCTTCTCGTTTCGAGAGGGTTACCCGCAGGTTTGCTCCCAAAAGAAGTGAAATCTTATACCCTTTCAGACAATGGAACCCTGGAAGTGTTGTTGGACGAACCCTGCTTGACAAAGTACGAGAATAGGGTGTTTTTCGACAGTGTAGTGAGGGCTAACCTTAGTTATGGAAGCTTGATTGGGGTCGTCGGGTTAAGCCAAGAAGAACTGTTCCTTTGGTTACCCGTTAAAGACATCATCGTTAATGACCCGACATCTGGTCTCATCCTGTTTGACATTGGACTTGCTCACAAACAGCTTTCTTTGTCTCTTTTCGAAGATCCTCCTCTGTGTAAACCTCAAGGTATATATCAATGTCTTCCTTTTTCATTTTCCATTGTTTCATCATTTAAGTTACACTAGGAAATCAAATAAAAATAAATTTTGTAACAACATATAATTTATTTGGAGAATTAAAAACAGCTTTGGATTTTTTAATGTTTCCAGTTACATTCGCTCAGTGAGTCAGTGGGTTCTGTTTTCTTTCTTTGTCAGTTCCTTTTGTTTTTGTCTATTTTTTTCCGGTTAAAAAATAGGATTTTTTTTATAATATAAAAACAAAATAACTTTATTATTTACATTTTAAAAAATATTAATTTATATATATTGAAAAATAAGCCTTTTTTTTTGTTTACTTTTTTTTATTTGAAGGACTAATAAATAAATATTGTTTTTTTTTTCAGGAATATTGAAGAATAATGTGAGGAAGGAGAAAGGATTTGAGGGTATTAGATAGGAAAAAAGATATTCCAATGCTAGTGTCAACTTTTGTTTTTGTGTTTCCTTTTTTACTAATTGTATACTAAAATATAAGCAATTTTAGGAGTTGTAATTAATGAAGTGACTTGTTGGAATCTAATTTCCTAATCAAATTAGAAGGTTTGTTTTTTTTTTTAAATTTTTCCCTTTTTAATCCATTTAAGATTACAACCAAAACAATGAATCAATTCTTATTTATCTCTCCACTACAATAATTCATCATTTTCAAGTTTATTCAACAAAAAAAAATCTCCTCTTAATTATTTTTTTCTTTATTTTTTATTTTTATTTTTATCCCAAATATTGAAAGAACCAAATTTCCTAAAATATTTTAATTTTATGATGAAATTTGGTAAGAAAATTTATAATAAAAAGGATAATTTTTTAAAAATTTTTAACTAAAAAGAATTAAACCCAAAGGTATAGATTTAGGTAGATGTGAATCATTTTGCCATTATAATTAAAAATTTTTCATCTAATAAAAAATATCATTATTGTTATTGTTTTTGAAGTTGTGAAAATGCTTTAAGCACAGCAAATATTTTAAGCACCACAGAATTTTTTATTAAAAAAAACAAGAAGAAAGCCTTTTTTCAAGGCGAAATTTGTGTTGTTGGTTCATATAACTATAAAAACACTTCTCTTGGTTGGATTTTAGTACCATATAATATAATTATTATATGCTACAAATAATATATTTACTCAATTTTAAACAACTAATAATGCTTTACCTATATATTAAATTTTAGGGTAAACTATTAAAATAGTTTTTTATATTTACAATGTTACGTTTTAGTTGCGTCATAATATTTTAGTTATTGAATCGTTAATTGTCTTTAACAGTGTAATGAAAAGTGACGTGGCACATTAAATCATCATTTCAAACAAAAATTTTAGGTCAATTTATACAATCGGTCTCCAGATTTTTTTTTCAGCAATTTAAATTGTTTCTTTTATGTTTTTTTTACTTTCTTTTTTTTTTCATTCTCTTTTGTTTCTCCATCTCTTTTAACATAATTTTTTTATATTTTTCATTTGTTACAACTAGCCCCTCCACTTTTTTATTTTTTAAATAATTTAACTTTTTCGAGTAAAACGAGCTTCTAAACTAATTTTGAAAATTTTGAATATCAACCTTATATAAATATATATATGAGTTTTCCTCTTACTTTAAAAAAACAAAAAAAAATAAAAAAAAGTGTCAAAATTTCAACGTATACAAATAAACAATCCAATATGAATAGTATTAAAAGAAAAATACAAAATTGACTAATAAAAATAGGGTTATGGATCAAGGTTATAATTTTACGCGGGAAAGGGGGGTCCAATGCCTAATGTTATAGTATCGTTAAAAGAATAAATGTAGGGTACATGATTGTGATCCGCCTTTTTCTATTGATGCACTTGGATTTTTCCATCCTCTTTGGCATTATCACAAAGTCTTTGCATGCCTCTTGGGATCACATCACCCCCCCCCCTTTAATTTTATCCTCCTCTTCGATTTAATACACACTTTCTTTGTGGGGCATTTCCCTTTATTATTTTAAATTCCTCTTCAACACTAAATTATTGCTCTAAATTTATTATATAATAGATATTTTCGGCTAATTTGTATATATATGAAGTATTTTTTTTAATTAGTCAAATATGTAGTTTTTTCAAGATTTAGAGATAAAGCGAGTTTAGGAGTTTGGTAGAGGTCTCGCCCCTTAAAATGAAAAATCTTCTATTTAGGTTCTCTAAGATTTTTAAAATTTTAAATTAGTAAAGATAAAATTACATATTGGCCCTCCTAAAAATATAAAAATTTAATTTAATTTTTTAAAAATTATAAAGATATAAGCTATTAAAATTATGAAATTGTACTTTTACTATCGTCAAAAATTATAATTTAATTTCGATCCCCTAAAAAATTTTTCTAAGTTCTTCCTTGTTTAGGGAGATGGGTCGATTTTAGAGAGAGTGTGTGAAAGCGCGTTCAGTTGAATGAGCTTTTATTGACATGTCAGGAAAGTACGTCTAGCTGGAAGCGTTCTAAAAAGCTTTTCTAACAACTGTACAGAAAAACGTGCTTAGCGGGACATGCTTTTCATACTCTCTCTCCAAAATCGACCTATTTTTCTAAATCTTTGAAAAAAACGACTTATTTGACCAATTAAAGAAAAAAAATGACATATATGACTCATTTAGTCAATATTTTTCCTTTATTTTTTAATCTACACGATATTCATAATACTAAAAAAAGGGTTTTAGTTGGGGGTTAAGGCATAACAAAGAAGCACGAAATTAACTTAAAATTCCAAGAGTTCAAGTTTGGGCTTATTCGAGATAAAAATTATGTTGTAGGGCGCTTTTCCTTTTTAATTTGAAGCTCTATTATTTTTGCTCCAATTTTATTAAAAATATTAAATTAAACTCTATTATAAATGATGTCAAAATTTATTAATTATTAATAAAGAAATATAATGAGTTTTTTTACTCTCTAACTTTATCAAAAAAATTATTTTAACTTTCCATTTATTTGTTCGTCTCTTTTAATTTTTAAACTTCTATTATTTGTCAAATCACCAAAAAAAATAAATATGTTATACATGTGGATTGCCACGTGCATGCCACATTAACTATTAATTAATTTTTAAAAATTAAAGATATGTTTTTATATTTTTAGTAATTTTAATAATTTTTAATATTTTTAAATATTTTTTTAAATTAATTAATTGCTGATATGGCAGCCACATTATCTTTTCTATCTATTTTGAGTGCTTTGATAAACAATATAAATTTAAAGGCTAAAAAAATTTAAAAAAATAAAAAACTAAAAATACATTTTTTTTGTAAAATTAAAGGATTAAATTGATTATTCTTCCTAATAAAAAAGGTGCGGTTGTAACCCACCAACAATTTGATTTCAAGGAATATACAGCCCATAAAAGCCACAACAAAATCCACATCCAACGAAGCTTAAGAGTATGAATGTGAGTAAAGACATAACTTTCCCCAACTAATCAACATTAATTAAACTAAGCCAACTATTCTATTATTGTAATTAGAGTAAACTATACAGATAGTCACTCTTTTAGGCATACAAAATAAAAAGTTTACAATTTAAATACATACGTTATATAGTTTAGTCATTTTAGCCACTATCGTTAAAATCACAAATGGCAAATTATCGTAACAGTTAAAAAATCGATTTAATAATAAATTTAGCCTTCAAATTTAAATTATTTTATCAATTTAGCCATAATTTTAGAAAATCAATCTCAAAATTTACAAATATTCTCAATTTAATCTCAATTTTAAAATTCCACCCAATAACAAGCGAAGGTGTAAAGAGCAGTAATCAAGGGTAAGGAAGCAACCAAGTTAAGTGAATTTGTGTTTTTGCAACAATGAATGGCCTTTCAACTTTTAACTTTACATCTTGAAGCTGGAAGGTGTGCACCCATACGATAAAGTTCTTTTTGATTTGGGTAACAGAAAGAGGTGAAGGGCTCAAATGTAGGGTTAATTTTTTTAAATTATGACTAAATTAATATAATAGGTAAAAATTTAAGGTTAAATCTATTATTATATCAATCTTTTTCACTGCAACATTAGTTTATCATTTATAATTTTAACGAGAATGGCCAAAATGATCGGACTATATACTTTACCCACCTTCGTCTACTTGTCTTCTATTTTCATGTCTTTATTCTCAAGAAGGGAATCTGGGGTGTTGGTGGGTTGGTTTGTCGTTTCATATGGATGAACTTGTGAAACGGTTAGGTTTCTAATTATTCTTTAAAACTACTTGTATTAAAAAGAATAAGATACATTGCCTTGGGGGAATTTTATACGAAAAGTTTCTCTTTATTTTAATTTTTTTAAAATATTATATTATTAATTGTTAAATTTTTTTGTGAAGTGTAAAATACTTTTGTGGGTGGTTTGGTGCTGAACCATCCAAAATGGTATCAATTTGACTGGATTTTCATTGTAATATAGGTAGTACATGGATTAATTTTGTTACTGAAAATGGAAGGGTAATTTTTTTCTTACATTGAAATATAGAATCAATTTATGACCCCCACTTGATTGTTTCTAAGTACATTTGATGTTGATATCTAAGCTACTAAACTTTCATTTTATTTCATTTTTATCATCATGATGTAGATGAAAATAATTATATAAGATATTTATTAACAATCGAATGAAAATTAAGTATTATTTTTGTTGGAGATTTTGAGTAGACACAATAGATTTGAAGATGATATGAAATTAAAATAATAGACTTCGAGCTGCGGGTAACATTTTTTAAAGAGAATAATTTGTTCCCATACAAAGTTGCTAAAGGGTTAAGACAAAGGCCCTCTTGGGATATAACGAAGCTTTTTGATTTTCTTTGATTAGTAAACTCGAGGAATACCCTAACTCTTACTCTTAATGAATATTATGAAGAGTTACAACCCCTCGTATTGGACATACTTCTTAGAAGAAACATGTCCAATGGCAATCAAATGTATCCATTGGATGAATGAATCATCATTCTAATCTGAATAAGTGCTCATGAATCACACTAAATGATCTATTAATAATATCTAATAAATTTGCAATCTATAATTTCCAACAACTTTTATTGAAATAGTAAAATTAAGGAGTGTATGTTTAGTGTTTTAAATTCAATTCACATCACAAGTAGAAAATATAAAAATAAAAATATACATCAACTAAAGTTATACCATACATAAAAAGTGTTAAGCTCCATCAATGGTTCAAACTAGAGGTGTATATGGGCGGCCCGGCCCGAAGGCCCGCCCGAAATGTGGGAGGGTTTGGGCAAAAATATAGGCCCCAAAAATGGGCTTGGACAAAAAAATAAGGCCCGTTTAAAAAATGGGCCGGGCTCGGGTAAGGCATTTTTTGCCCGGGCCCGGCCCGGCCCGGCCCGACCCGAATTCACTAAAGGATAAAAAAATATGTTTTCTAATATTATTTTCTTATTGTTTTTCTCCCTATTTTGCTACCATTTTACTATTATGTTGCTATTATTTTGTTGTTATTGTTTAGATATTATATAAAACTTATTTTATTGTTAATTTTGTTATTATTTTAAAGACATTTGTTAATTTTATTATTATTTTAGAGGTATTTGCTTGTTAAGTTGCATATATTTTAGTGTTATTTAAGTCTACATATTTTTTAAATTTTATTTTCAATTTGTTGCAAAATATTTATTTTGATTTTTTTAGTATTTTTGATGTATTATATATATTTAAAAATTATATAAAATAATATAAAAAATTAATACAGGCGGGCCGGGCCGGGCCCAGGTTTTAGCATTTTTATATGGGTCGGGCTTGGGCAAAATTTTAGGCCCATTTTTTGGGCCTGGCCCTGCCCGAGCCCAATGAAATGGCCTAAATTTTTAGTTGGGCCCGGCCCGAACCCAGCCCGGCGCGGCCCATGTACACCTCTAGTTCAAACATAACTGATAGCAAGATAAATTCTTATTTTTAATATAATTATTTTTTGACTAATTATTCAATAAAATACTATTAAATTTTAGTTTTTCTTCTCAAGAATGAAATTGGTGTGCTGAATTTAAACTCTTATAAAATAAGCTAAATTGGAACAAAAATTAAAGATAAAGGCTTGATTGAAGAGTTGAAGATTTAAAAAAGTGGTCGGATAAATATTGAAGGATTTTATATATTGTTAAAATTTTGTAATTAGTTTGAATTTAATGTCTAGTTTAAATTTAATTTTTAAAATTTTAATTTATTTAATGATAATATTTAGGAAAAATGTAGATAAATTTTAACACTAAAACTATATATAAATATCCAGTGGCTACAGTTGATTAAACACACAATTTAGACTTTGACATTTAATAAATTCTTTATATTTTTTCTCTTTCCTGCGTCTCTGCGTTTTCTACTCTCCTACTTCAATTTTTTTTCTTTTACTTTCAATCTTTGTTGGTTTAATTTCCTTTAAAGCCCCTTACCCCTTTCACTTTTCACAGTTTCATTTAAACCATTCATTTTTAAGCATGATTCTTTTCATGATTAACTAAACTACTATTTAGCTTTAACTCATAAATTGCTCCAGCAAAACAATTGTGAGATATGAACCCGCTAAAAAAAAAACTCTCAACGCAGTATTTTCTATCTCTCTGGTATATGGGATAATACAAATTAGTCCCTTAAAGTTGATTCAGCCGCGATTCAAAAAGTACAGCTGGGTTGGGATTGTTTGGCATACAGTTGGGAAGTCGAATTGGCTGTGCTGTGTTCAAATTCCGGAGAACAAATTGGTGTGTCTAGGTGGAAAAAGCCAGTTGGATTTCGTCAAGGGAGATAGAGATCGGATTTAAACGATCCAGGCGGTTGAGGCTATTGATTCAAGTTGTGCTTTTCAAATTGCAAGGCTGTCAAAATCTTGAATTGCAAACATGTGTATTGCAATTAGAAATTTGGCAAGAGTCAGTTTGCAAGTTGTACCGAGATCAACTACATAAGGAAATGTTGCCGGTTGGGACGTTTTTGGTCGCTATAACTAGCTTATCGCTTGGAAGAGAAAATCTACTTCAAGGATCAATTTAAGATTGGAGTACACCGAGGCTAAGGCTAAACTTTAAAAAATATTTTATTTTTCCATTTAATTTTATTTCACTTAATTTATTTTGCAATCACCTTTTCACTTTATTTTATATACATATTTTTTATTCCTTTTTTTAATATTATTATCTTATTCCCTAAAACCCCCTTTTTTTTATTTTTCAACATTGCAACGCACTGGTTATGGGCACGACGACAGTAATTCTGGTCACGAGAAAAGGTGAAATTAGACAACCAGTCCCTGTGGATTCGACCCTGCTCTATACTGCTATTTTGTCATAAGAATTTATATTTGGTGGTTTCAATGCCTGTAATACCACAATTTTGCCCGGGCCATATACCAATTAAAAAAAAGCAGAATATAAACAAAAATAAATAAAAAGTCCATTTTTTCAGTCCTTTTACAAACATCCGTGGCCCACTAATATTAACCCAATACCTAAAACACTACAGACCCATTACACCCTTTGACCCAATACTCAAATGAACCCAAATGGCCTAAGTAATTTTCAGCTCTTGGAAACCCTAAGTTCCCCTTTGTGCCGCAACATTCATCATCCGCCTTCACTGCCAGCATCACGCCCCCGCCTCGCGCCGCAATCAACGCGGATCACATCCACCACCGCTGGATTCTCACCGATTGAACTGCAAAACAAAAAGGAAAGAACGAACAAAAGCAATCAATCAGTCGTATAGTCAGAGGCAGAATCGGGATTTAGTTTTTAGACTCATTTTCAACAAGTATAAAAGAGGGTAAAAACAATGTAAAAGGGGCTTCTTTTTTTATTTCTGAATACAGAAAACACAAAAAAAAATAGTGAATAGAATCAATAAAAAGAGCAAGTTTTAAAGGTTTTTATCTTGTTGATTCGTTTCTAAGCTTTATTTATTTTCATTATTTTTTATGTGCAATAACAAAAGAGAAAAAAGGGCTTACCTCTGTGAAAACACCGTAGAATCCTTGTTCACTTTGTAATAATCGAATGTTTGAACGAGGATTTGTGGGTAAAAGGTGGAAGAACCATTGCTAATAGCCCGTCGTCGTTTTCAATGGTGTATGGTGGTTTTTGTCGGCCGCTTAGAGAGGGATGGGGATTTGATTTGTTGCTTGCGAAAATGGCAGATTGCCATTCTTTTTTTTAAGGGTAAATTACACCAACGGTCACCCAACTTTGGTGTAACTGACAAAATAGTCACCTGAGTTTCATTTCAGTCACCCAACTTTCAAAAAGTTACAAAATGGTCACTATTGCCGTTTTCCGTCACAGACGTCACGGAAATGTGACATGGCAAGTGACGTGTCTAACCTTTTTTTCTTCCCTAAACCCGTTTCTCCCTCCCTCATTCTCTTTCTTCTTCCTTTAAAAAAATCTCTGTAATTTTCTTCTTCCCTACACCCCACAAATTTCTTCTTACTTTGAAGATAAAACAAACGTAATCCCTGTAATTTACCTTTCCCTTCTTTTATTTTTGCTAAGTTCTGAGTTTCATTTGTAACGCCCCACGCCCGATACCGTCGCCGGAGTCGAACATGAGGTGTTACTAAACTTATCTTACCTTTTAAACAACTTTAAACCACTTATTTAAATTTTCGGAATAAACTATTTTTCTGCGTCAAGGTCACTTAAAAATTCATATCTCGAGTTCCGAAACTCGAAATCAAAATCCGTAAATTTTTCCTGAAACTAGACTCATATATCTATCTACTAATTTTTTTCTATAATTTTTGACTAAGCCAATTAGTACAGTTTATTAGTTAAAGTCTCCCCTGTTACACAGCTCAACTGCTCTGACCTATGTTCACTACGAACTAATTTTATCCCTGTACAAAATTCAAATAGGCATGCCGTTTGTTTCATTAGAAATTATACTCAATAAGGAATCTAGGAATATAAACTATAATACCTAATTATCTTTGTGCAATTTATGGTGAATTTTTGAAGTTAGAACAGGGGATCACAGAGTCAGTCTAGAGCAGTCTTACTCAAATGAAAATTTCTCATAATATACAACTCTTTTTCCTACTCTGTTTCTTCCACATGAAAATAGACTCATTAAGCTTTAATTTCATACCTTATTCGCCTTTTAATTCCATTCCTACTATTTTTAGTGATTTTTCAAATTCACGTCACTGCTGCTGTTTGCATCTGTTTTCAAGCTACTTTTATACTTTTCATAGTTTTCATGTGACAAATACTATTCAAGCATACTTACCATTGAACACATGCATGGTTAGCCATTCCATTAGCTATTACTACCAAGCATTTACACACTATACATTGAACATATCATTCCATAAAAGACTAAGTCCCTATACATGCCATACACAAAATGAATCGTCTAGTTATACCAAAATAACTCCTTTGATAGTGTGATCTGGACTCTGACGTTTCCTTCGATCCCCGAGTGGCTTGGCAAAACTATAAGAAGAAGAAAATGAAGAGAGTAAGCACTAAGCTTAGTAAGTTTACCAGCAAATAAATTACAACATTCATCGTATGGAATAAGTATGCAAACTATCAATTAGCATTATAAGTTTTCTTTACATCTCATTTTCTATCTTCTTCTTTCTTCACTTACTTTCTTTCTTACCTGACCTTTCATTATTTTTTATTACGATCTACCTTCCCTTCTGCTGATAATTCATTGCAAATTAACTTGAATAATGGCCCGTTGAACCACTCGGAATACTAAGGATACTCGGGTTATTCCTGTCTGATAAAATAGTGCCAATGCCATGTCCTTGACATGGTCTTACATGAAATATTCCTGTCTCCAAAGCCATATATACGATATGGACTTACATGGCTCAATACTGTCCTGTCTCCAAGGCCATATACACGATATGGGCTTACATGGCGCAATACTATCCTGTCTGTTAACCCAAATCCCCTAACATTCCTAAGGTTCAAACGGGGCTTTCTGATACTTTCTCTCTGTCATCTCTTCTTCGTTTCGACTTTGAATATTTTCATAAAATAAATATATAATTGCTGGAAATTAACAACATCAATGTAAAACAATGAAATATTGCATTTATTTACCGTAAACTTACCTCGATACAAAATGTGACTAAACTTTACAATTTAGTCTTTTACTTTTTCTTTTCCCCGATCTACTCCCGAATTTCGTTCTTCTTGATCTATAATAGCAAATTTAGCTTATTTAATATCAACATTTATCAAAACAACCCTTTACTCAAACTTTGGCAAAATTACATTTTTGCCCCTAAACTTTTGCATATTTACACTTTTGCCCAAAGGCTCGGAAATCAAAACTATCACAAATTCTTGTATTTTAAGACATGCTGATCATTTATTTACCAATATCATCTTCAAATTCCTACTATAACATACACTTATGTACAATAGGTATTTTTACCAATTAAGCCCTTTTACTCGTTTTTACCTAAAACCGAGTAGCTCAAGTTGTCTAACATAATTTAAAACCTCATATTCTATCATAAAACATCAAAATACACAAATTTCACCTATGGGTATTTTTCCCAATTTGATTCCTAACTTAAATTATTGCTAGCATAAGCTTTGTCGAGCTACCGGGATTTCAAAAATATAAAAATCATTAAAAACGGGGCTTGGATGCACTTACTATGAAGCTTGAAAGTTGAAGAACCCTTAGCTATGGTGGAGAGAAAAATTCAGCAGCAACGTATGAAGAAGATGATGAATTTTGTGTTATTTTCCCTTTTTTTATTTCATTTAATAACCAAATGACCAAAATGCCCTTCCTTATTAAACTTTCAAAAATTCCATCCATGTCCTATTTTGTCCATGAACATAGAAATGGGTCAAATTGCTATTTAAACCCTCCTAATTAGTATTCCAAAGCAATTTCATAATAAAAACTTCTAGAATGCAAGTTTTGCAATTTATTCGATTTAGTCCCTAATTCCAAGTTAAGCACTTTACGTATGGAATTTCTTCATGAAATCTTCACACTATCATGCAATCATAATATAAACCTCAGAATAATTATAAAGTAATTATTTCTATCTCGGATTTGTGGTTACGAAACCACTATTCCGATTAGGCCCTATTTCGGGATGTTACATCATTTCTCCCACAATCCCTCCCAAACTCTCTCCAATTGCAGTATACAATACTACTTGTATACTTGTAAGTTGTAACAAGAAAATAGGCAATTCAAGCTTTTGCAAAGATAAAATTTTATATGGAAATTAGGACTAAAAAAATCAATGAACGGTGCCTGCATTCAAACTTATAGCAGAGAAAAACACAGTGAAACTTATAGTAGAGAAAAACACAGTGAAAGAAAGGACAAATTTCAAGCTTTTAATGGGAAAACTTTTTAAATGGCTAGTAAATGACCATCAAGTTCTAATCCGGAGATGCTAATCAAGCAGCCGATAACTTGGCCAAATCTGGAATCAGAAGATCATCTCACTCGCTTCTCCCAAATTCAACTTAATGCTTTAGGTTTTGCTTTCATTCTTCATTTTTACTTAAGCTTTCCAACAGAGAAAAAAAAGAAGAAGAACTACTTGGCCAACATTGAATCTTGGGCGTTTTGTCCCAGCTTTGCTGATTCATGGCTCTCTGAAGTCAAAGCTCTTACCAGGGCACTCCAAGACTCCATCTCTACTTCCTTCTCTAACTCTGATTCGCATTCTCTTTCCCCGCTCCGGTTGCTGAAAAACTACATTCCCATACAAAAATCCACATAAACATGTATGCTTCCTCCTCTCCTCTTTCTTAATTTCCTTGAAAAACTATTAGGAGAAAAGTTGAAGAAAACCCACTCGATCTTTTTAAAATCTAACAACAACCAAAAACTGTTTCTGTAAAGAAAGTTGAGGTTGGTTTTCTTAGGGAAGCTGTGTGTCTCTGTCTTCTCTAAGGGAGAAGTATAAGATATGAATGGAAAGGGGCTAATTTAGGTAAGAGTGAGAGATAGATAGAAGGATGGATGGAGCCATGGATGGTTCAAGCAACTTGCAGTGGCCCATGTGATGAGAAGAAAATGAAGAGAAAGATGAGAAGAAAAGGAAGAAAACCATTCTGACCAATCAACTTTTTTTTTTCTTGTTTGACCGTTTGACTTCTAGTCTAACGTGGCAAGTTGACTTGCCACATCAGCTGGTTAACTTGCCACGTCAGCAATTCTGTTAACGCCTTAACGGTAACTGTTAATCAGTGACTGTTTTGTAACTTTTTTATAACGTTGGTGACCGTTTTGTAACTTTTTGAAAGTTGAGTGACTGAAATGAAACCCAGGTGACTGTTTTGTCAGTTACCCCAAAGTTAGGTGACTGTTGGTGTAATTTACCCTTTTTTTAATTTTGATAACAAAATGAAATGGTGTCTTCAAGGAGGAAAGAATCTGCGCATGACTCGACTTATGTGCCCTAGATCCGCGTGTTGATGGGATATTTTCGCGTCAAGTCCCTTTGCATTAGCTGTTCTTCTAAATCCAGCTTTTCTTTTATTTTAATTTGTACCTCATAATTTATTTCAATATTAATTTAGCCCGTGTTTAAGCACCGAGTTTTGGGACTTGGGGATAATTTCATTTTTTTAACCCCATGTTTCACGCGCATTATATTTCAATCCTTCAGCATTTATCCCTTTATATTTTTAACCCGAATTTTTACCTTTCTTTTGATTTAATCCCTAGCTTATTAAATTTCAATTCTTTCTTATTTTTTTTATATTTTTAAATATTCTGTGAATTGTTTATTATAGACTACTTTATTATATATTTTGCTTATTATTTTTATATTAACTTCTATGTATATTATTTAATCTTAGCCTTTTTAATTGTACTTTAAATTTTGTTGCATTTTTTATTTTTATTTTTTTTAAAATCATTCTATTATTTATTTAAGGTTATTATTTATTTTAAATATATATTATTTATTTTATATTATCACCTATATGTATATATTATTCTCTTTATAATTTGCCACATTATTTATTACTTTAAATGGACATTTTTAAAAATATATTGTTTGTCTGAAGTTTGTTTTATATATATTAGTTATTTTAAATCATTTTATTAAGTTTTTAAGATTATTATTTATTGTAAATATATGTTTATATCATGTTATATTTTCTTTGAAACCTATTTGCATTTACATATTTCCTTTTAAATTTATTTATATATATAATTTATTTATTATTTATTATTTTTTAAAAAACTTATTCTATTATTTTTTTTTTGTTTACTCCAAACATTGTTATATATTATTATTTTTATATGTATTATTTATATTAAATTTGTAAATTTCATGTATATTATGTATCTTTGCTTGTATGTATTTTCATTTGCTATGTTATGTTCTTCTATATTTATTAACTAACATATGATCATTTATGTATAATTGTTATTATGTTGTTTATGTTTATGCTCATAGTTGCCTATTATTTCATATTTGCTTTAGCTTAATTACCTTATTATATGTATAATTATTACTTTTTTTTATCATTCACGTTAAGTATGGAAATGTTAGATTATTTTGCATATTGCTTTGATCTCAATGCTTCGTAATGCTAATGTGATATGTTATCCTCATACATCGATTAAAAATGATATCCCAAAGTTTTAAAAAAATAAAGGCAATGCTTGATGTTTAGAAGCTTCAAGAAAAGTAGTGCCCTAACTTACTGGGTTGCGATTTTTCTCGTTGAATTCAAATATCCAAATACCCTTCTCAACGTTTTGAGTTTTAAAATATAAACAACCATTCTTGAGATTTCAAAACGTTGTGTCCTAACGTACTGAATATGGCGTTTTGTTGTTTCAAAATAGAAATTTTCGAAGGCAAGCTTAGCTTCGAAGGTTTTGAAAACATCATGTCCTAACGTGCTGGATGTGATGTTTATATTCTTTCGGAACAAAGGAATCTTGAGTTTTTATTCAAATTATTTGAATCTTCCAAAATGATCATACTTTTAAGTCTTTTCAAAGTTTCGACAATAGGACAGAAAGCTAATCAATCGGCACCAATTTTGGGCGTTATGGGGGTGCTAATCCTTCCTCGTACGTAACCGACTCCCGAACCTGTTTTCAAAAACTCGTAGACCAAAATGTTTTATAAGGTGATCCAATCACACCTAAAAAGATTGGTGGCGACTCCCGTTTTAGTTTTTAAAGTCGACCCCGTTTTTTCAAAATCTCATTAAAAAAATGGTTTCGACAATGCCCATCAAATTTTGGCGCCATTGCCGGGGACTGGTAAAAAAATTTTAATTTTTGTTTGTTTTCTTTATGACCAGATTAAAATTGGGGACTTTAACATTTGAATTAGAAATAGAAAAGTTGGCTCGAAAACTTTGAAGAGAAGCTATTCGGTGCGATAAACACCCACAACCCGACTTTGAAGAAAGATCTTACACCAAATATATTTACTCATTTGAAGATTCAGACGAAATGACGGATCAAATTATACGCCAACTTATAGCTGCACCAGATGAACAATAACCACTATGCATAACTTATCCGACGAGTGAAACACCGTTCAAGTTAAAATCGGGATTAATACATTTATTGTATACTTTCCACGGTTTGAAAAACGAGAACCCCCATACTTATCTAAAAGAATTTCACATGGTTTGTTTAAGCATGAAACCAGAAAGAGTAACCCTAATTGAGGATCAAATGAGTGTGAGGGTTCATGCTTAAACAAACCATGTGGAATTCGTTCAGATGAGTTTGGGGGTTCTCGTTTTTCAAATAGCAGAAAGTAGGTGATAAATGTATTAATCCCAATTTTAACTCGAACGGTATTTAATCCGCCGGATAAGTTATGTATAGTGGTTGTTGTTCATCTAGTGCAAATACAAGCTGGCGTATAGTTTGATTTGCCATTTTGTCTAAATCTTTGGATGAGTAAATATCTTCGGTGTGAGATCCTTCTTCAAAGTTGGATTGTGGTTGGTTATCGCGCCAAATAGCTTTTCTTCGAAGTGTTTGAGCTAAGTTTTCTATTTTTGGTTCAAATGGAGTCCTTGATTTTGACCTAGCCATAAAGAAAACGAACAAAAATTAGAAATTTTTACCAGTCCCCGACAACGGCGCCAAAATTTGATGGACGTCGAAACCACCAAGTATAAATTCCTACGACAAAATAATAGTAAATAACATTATAGTGCAGTGAGTGAAATCCACAGTGACTGGGTTGTCTAATTAGACAATAATATTAAATGAAGGAAAAAATATGTATATAAAATAAAGTAAAAACATGATTGCAAAATAAATTGAACGAAATAAAATTAAATGGATAAAAAAATATTTTTTAAAGCTTAGCCTTAGCCTCAGTGTACTCCAATCTTAAATCTATCATTGAAGTACATTTTCTCTTCTAGCTATAAGTTGGTTATAGTGATTAAGAACGTCCCGATCGCCAACTTTTCTTTATGTAGTGGATCCCGGTACGACTTGCAATCTGACTCTAGCCAAATTTCTAATGCGATACACATGTTTGCAATTCAAGATTTCGACAGCCTTGCGATTTGAAAAGCCCAACTTGAATCAACAACTTCAATTGCGTAGGTCGTTTAAATCCAATCTTTATATCCCTTGACGGAATCCAATTGGCTTTTTCCACCTAGACTTCGCGGGAATTCGAACACAGCACGGCAGATTCGACTTCTTAACGGTATACCAAACAACTCCAACCCAACGAGCACTTTTTGAATCAAAGCTGAATCAACTTTAAGGGACGAATTTGTACTATTCCATATACTGGTGAGATAGAAAATACTGCGTTGAGAGGTTTTTTTTTTTTTAGCGGATTCGTATCTTATGATTGTTTTATTGAAGCAATTTCTAGCTAGGCTTAAGCTAAATAGGGGTTTAGTTAATTATGAAAAGAATTATACTTGAAAATAAATGGTTTAAATGGAACCGTGGAAAGTGATAAGGGAATGGGGCTTTGAAGGTAATTAAACCAATGAAGATTGAAAGTAAAAGAAAAAAAATTGAAGTACTAGAATAGAAAACGCAGAGACGAAGGAAAGGGAAAAATATATAAAGAATTTATTAAACGTGAAAGGCAAAGTGTGTGTTTAGTTGGTTGTAGCTACTAGGTATTTATACACTGTTCTAGTGTTAAAATTTAGTTAGATTTTTTTTAAATATTATCACTAAATAAAGTAATATTTTAAAAATTAGATTTAAACTAGAGATTAAATTCAAACTAATTACAGAAATTTAAAAATATAAAAAAATCCTTCACTTTTTTTAAATCTTCAACCCTTAAATCAAGCCCTATCTTTACTTTTTGTTCCACTTTGGCCATTTTTTTGTAAGAGTTTAAATTCAACATACCAACTTTATTTCTAATAAAAAAACTCCTAAATTTAATAACATTTCATTCGATAATAAATAAAAAATAAATAAATTAGAAATATGAATTTATCTTACTATCAATGTACAAAATTCACAAAACTAACGTAAATAAAAAAAATGAAATATATATATACACCAAGTCCATTCCCCTACATTAAACAAATACATCAAAGCATTACTCGTACTAGAGAACAGTTGCTTCAGTAAAAAAAAAAAAAACATGTATACTATAATTACAACATTTTATACAATTAATATTATACTATAAAGCCTTGTCCTCTATCTATCATAGATACAATTGATTTTTCCCTTCCATACATGGAATTAAATAAGAACATACCATCACGTTCATTCACCTCATTTATCAGCGTTATCAGCTTTCTTATAGGTCTTGCAGTATCTGAGCTTGATGACTCACCCACTGAATCAGGAGAAGTAGCAGCTTGGGATGAAACTCTCTTCGGAGAATTTGGCAGCCCTGATATCTCCTAAACAAGGGCGAAAAATAAACTATTTGTCAATTATCTTGGCAGAAATTTTGCCCTTGATATCGAGCCCATTACTCTTCATATCATAACATGCATGGTATCACATGCAGCCATCATATAATACCATTGCAAAGGAACATAATAAAATCGAAAAGTGATATCACTTTAACCCTTTTTTCCAACCTATCTTCATCAAATGCAACCTCATGTCACCAGGAAAAACTTGGTTTCCCATGCATGCCATTGCAAATTTCGAATATTGAAATAGTACATCAGCAGCAACAGCTTGCTTTTTTTCTTCAGTACTCCGACATACATAAGAAGTAGAATGAAGTAGGTCAAAACAGTTTTCTCTTAAGGAGGAGATTTTTAAAATTTAATAATAAAAAAAATCGAATCTGACCATTTAGCATAAGTTATTACATAAAAGAGATCAAAAGCAACTGAAATTAGTCCAACTTCAATTAGGAGTCGTAACAAGAAAATGTGAAGGAAACCAGTGATTAGTGTTTTCAAATGAATCAACATAAAAGCAATTCAAGATCACTCCTTTCTCATCAATGACATTTAGCAATTATCAACCATTAAACTTGTCCTCACTGCAAATCTGGATGGATAGAAAACAGAGAACCATTCAAGATCATTCCCTTCTCATCATGAAGTGTCAAGTGATTAACATCAACCATTAAGCTTGTCCTCACTGCAAAACTAGACACACAAAGAACAGAGAGAAATCACACAGGTTCATTAGGATAAAGCTCTTAAGGAAAGCAGCAAGTCTCAACCGTCACTGCATGGTTACTTGATAAAAAAGAAAAGCCTTTGCAAGATGCAAAGATTGATGAATTACAGTCATATTACTTAGACATAATGAGCTTAAGCCAGCTTTTCATGTCCCATTGTGGATGAGCTTCTGAGTCCTGAAACTACAAATGTGCAACTTTACATTTACAAATGGATTTCTAAAACTCAATAAGTTGGCCTTTACTATCTGTTTGATCAAGTGACCGTATGCTGAATACGGTCACAGGCATTGACAGCGTATTCACCAGACCTAAGTCCCCCAAAATGAATTCATGAAAAAAAGTATGATTTCTAGATTCAATAGTTCTAGAGCAGCGCAAACAACCAACATCAACATTAAGTTGACTAGAGATAATTGATCTCTAAAAGGGAGCTTATTCAACACAACCATCTAAACAACAATAGAGTGCTTAGGAAACCACAATAATCTATGCCAGCACACTTTTTTGCCTTTTACTCTAATTTTCTTCCGCAATCTTCCTTTCAGTCTGTTGTGTCATGCATTGTTACCGATCCGAATGTACGGAATGCTGTTTTGAACAATTCAGCCTATATGGATTTCATCCAATACCAGGCTTATTGCTTTTGTGTTACTTTCCACCATTAGATGCATCTTGAAGGTGAAGGTGATGAGTTTGAAGTTGAGGAATCTACCAAAGGTTCCGAATCTCCAGTAATGCTAGAAGAGTACCATGAAGAAGAGAGTAAAGATCCATCTTCGGGTTATCCGCACAAAATCAAGACTAGTGTGGTTGAGATGGCGAGTGAGATGGTGAAGAAGGCGATCAAACCTGCTATAAAGGCATGCAGTATGGTGAAGAAGGCGATTAAACCTGCTATACAGGCAGTCATATTATTAAGTGAGAGTCCTGATGTTCAGGTAACTGCATAACTTTGTTCTTTCTTCATGATTTTATTTAAGTGCTAAATACAATTAGGATCTACTTTCATTACCTTTACTGCGGAACTTACCCTGAAATTGTAAACCTTGAACAAACCCTAAACGGTAAAGTTTGCTTTACTTCATATTATTATGATTGGATATCTAAATGGTTTTGGTCATGCTGTCAGTGTGTTGTTGCTTCCATTGCTGCCGATGGGAATGTATGGAATGCTGCCATGAACAATCCAGCTTTTATGGCTTACATGCAATCACAACAGACCAGTGAGAAGTTTTGATCATTGCTTTTATGTTACTTCCATCACTTGATGTATCTTTTGACTCGTTGGGTTAATTTTAAAACTAATATATAATTATGTAGCAGTTGCAGGTGATGAGCTTAAAGTTGAGGGAGTTCCAAAGAAACTAGAAGAGAACGAAGACAGTGAAGACCCGTCGTCGGGTTTTATGCAGAAAATGAAGAGTAGTGTGGTTGAGATGGCGAAAAAAACGATTGATTTCTCGGATAGATGTCTTACTAACTCAACTGAAAAGGAGGGAATTGCTGGATGGAGCATATTTTATGAGACAACTGTAAGACTCTTATTGGGATTTGCAGTGATAGTGATTATAATAATTTGACTGACACGACTCAGTAAGTAAATTTGTTGGTTTTAGAAACTCAAAAGAGTTTGCTCATTCGGATGCCTTTATGGATGATAATGGTGATAGTATGGTATAGTAGAGTACAATGAATGGGTTGTAAGACTTAAATTACAGGTTTTACAGAGAAATGAAGTGATGAACATGAACTACATCTTGGAAACGATTAACTTCCTGTGGTCTTTGGTTACCATCCCCCACCATGCCTGTTCATAAGCTTTAAATGCTTTTATATATATATATATATATATATATATATATATTATTTAAAAACTTAACGAAGGCAAGTTTTTTTTTTCAGACCCTATAATTTGATCAAGTTGTGGATTTAGTCCTTGTATTTTAACTTTGTCCTTTTCAGCCCCTATATTTTTATAATTTTAAAATTTTAGTTATGACTAAATGATAACTATTAAAATCATAAGTTTTGTTCTATAATTTTTAAATTTGACGTGTCAAATATATTATTGCATGTGTAATGCCATATTAGCTTGGAATTTTCATGTATTAGTTACAAAAATTTACTTAATTGTTTAATAATTGTCGTTTTCATTAAGATTAAAATTTTGAAATATAAAAAATATAGTGACAAACAATGATTAGATTGGAGAGCATGAGCTAAATTTTTAATTTTATTTTGTACGATTCAATGGGTAATTAAGGGATGAAGGAAAGCATGTGTACAAAAACCTATTATTGCTAATGTTGATTTGAAAAGGTAAGATGTATATGAATTTATGAAATGTAATGAATGGGCTGTTATCATGTGATGAAAAAGAAAGGTATGGAATTTATTTCTTAGTATATGGAATTATACATAGATGTTATGTTTTTATGATATCTACTAACCATGTGAATTATGGTGCATAGGAAAGTTTAATGTTAAATGATGCAATGAGTATGATTGTGTGAATTATTAATTGATGTTCAGTAAGTTAAGGTTTACCTTTTACGAACTTACTAAGCATTAAATGTTTATATAGTGTTTTCTTTTGTTTTGTAAATCGTCGGAAGCCCGATTGGTTGGAACTTTGTCAGAGCCCTATCACACTATTTATAAATCATTTTGGTAGATTTTGATTTTTTTTGGTTTCGGTTATTATGTATGAAAGTTAATGTATGTTATTTGGGGATGATGGCTTGGATATGTGTTTTGTGTACATGGTCTTGTTATCTCATGTACTGATTACCCATAATTAACGTAAAAGGATTTGAATTGTACGGAGGTCCTTTGTGATCCTTTTGAAGCCCAAATATTGTGGCTACAAGGCTTTTCAATAGCTTCTGGGCCCAGCCTAAAAAGAAAATCAAAAGAAACAAAAAGACTAATTTAAAACCTTGGATCTAAATACTTTTCAACCTTTCCCTAAAATAAAATTTGATCGACAACAACAATTTTCTTTTCTTTTTTTATTTTTTGGGATAAGGATGCTATACCTTGCATTTAAAAAAAAAAAAACTCTAATGAATTAACACTTAACATCTGTCCACTGTTGGTTGGACAGGTGGCGTTCTCTGTCTATGTTAAATAAAATTATCTTTTTATTAAATTTTAATTTATTATAAAAATAATTTTTTATTGTGTATGTAAATGACCTAAAATGAGTAATAAAATTTAATGTAGTTAAAAAAAATTGTTATTACTAACTTACCGTGTCAATTAATTATTGGCTGCTGGATTAAAAAAATTAATATTTTAGGTAGAGTTAATCTATTTTGAGGTCACACCAGTGTTATTGAATATTCTGGGTCTAAAAAATATCTTTTTTACCTCTAAACGAATTTTTTCCATTTAAATAATTCCTAGTAAAGTAAAAAATGCGAGTTATTTTATATAGATATTTGGAAAACAAAATCTGTAAGAGTAAGGAATCGAAACGACATGCCGTTTGGCTCCTTCAAAATCACGAGAAGTATTCAAAAACCGCCATAAAATATCCTTTCCTTTTCAACTGAAATAGAATCAATAGATTACGAAGAATAAAATAGTAATAATAATAATGAATAAATTCCTTTTATTTTCCTTCTATTTAATACCATTAATATTATCCTCATCTTCTTCTCAGTTGATCTAATCCAAAAATACCGTCTCTTCATTTTATTGGAGTCACCGAAATGGGCGGAGGAGGAGTCATGAGGGCGGTGGGGAAGGTCGCCGGGGTCGGAATTGTTAACTCCAGCCTTCGTGGTGGTGTTCAGGGAACTCCGCTGTCTGCTGAGCAATCCGTTATGCGTGTCGCCGCCGCTTCTCGTTCTGCTTCTTCCGTGGTTTCTGTTTCTAGTGAAGGAGTTTCGTCTGTTGTCGACACCACTGCGCCGGTCAGTCACAAGTCATCTTGGGAGATGGTGGATGATTGGGAATTCGCTGGTGATTTTGAACAGGAAGCTGCTCTGGAAGGATCTATCGCCGCCTCAGGTAGATCCGAACCGATTGCTCGGGTTTTGTTTAGTGGCGTTCCAAGCCTGGAGGAGGCTAAAGAAGCCACTAATGATTTGAAAGATGCACTGGACAAGTAAAGTTTATTCCTTTCAGTTCTTTTTATTTACTTATTTCAGATTTTAGGAATTGTTAACAAAAGAATATGTATCAAGCCGAAATTTGTGTAATTATTGCTTTTATAGGAGAAAGATATTGAATTTAAAGGGTTTTGCTAACTATTTCTATCTAAATTATGATATAGTAAGAAAACATCATCAAAAAGCTGCTTTTAGTGGCAGATAATTGAAAATTTTGTAACCAATTATGGGGAACTGTTGACTAACATCAAGAACCCCAAGCTAAAAAATAGTTAAGACTTCATTTCATATTTAATTTTCAAGTTTGTAATGACAAATTTTGAGGGTGGGATGTGATGTTGGTATGTATGAGAAAATCATGTTACTATGTTTCTGGCTCTGTTAGAGAATATTCCTTTTTTGGTTCAGGGTTTATCTGTCTTCTCCAAAATACAATGAAACGGTTCAGGTGACTGGCGTTTCATCGCTTTCGAACACTGAGGAGACTAAAGATTGTGTTGCTTACAATATTGAAGCCACTTCAGTGCCAAAACCTGCTATTCAGGCATTCAAATTACTCAATGAGAGCCCTGCAGTTCAGGTTGTGGTTAACTACATTTTGGATAATGATTTTCCTTACAGATTGTTAACAGTGTTGTTTAGGGTTATTTCCTTTGATACTCCTTACTTGGATTTATTCGGATTCAGGCGTTAGTGTTGGGTACCCTTAGGGGGTATCGGGTAATAATTTAAGAAAAACAGAGATTTAGTTCAACATAGTCTTCCATACTTCATACTAGGATGCTTTATTTGGTTGTTTATCTCATAATCTTTTGTTTATAGATTTACTTCCATTAGCTATAATTATAAAATATAAGATGGTTGATGATTAATGGTTTTGGTTTTCCCCTCAGTCTGTTGTTGCTTCCATTGCTTCTGATCCGAATGTATGGAATGCTGTCCTGAACAATTCAGCTTATATGGATTTCATTAAATCCCAGCAGACAAGTGAGAAGTTTTGCTCATTGTTTCACTATTACTTCCATTGCATTACATCTTTTACTATTTTGCTTAATTTTTTGACCAATATGACGCAGATGATAAGTTTGAATTTCCGGGATCTCCCCGAAGTTCTGTATCTTCAGTGAAGCTCGAGGAAAATGAAGATGGTGGAGATTCATTTTCGGCTTTTATACAGAAAATCAAGATTAGTGTGGTCGAGATGGTGAGTAAAACGACTGATTTCCTCCATAGTCTCTTTAGTTTACCCTCGGCGGACAAGGCTAAAGAAAATGCTGGATCGAACATTATGGATAAGACAATTGGAGCTAGCTTGATGGGATTGGCTGTGATGGTTATTATGGTTGTTCTTGTGAAACGAGTGTAGCACTCTTTTTTAAAGTAAATTTGCCGATATTACAAACTCAAAAACACTTGCTCGTTTGTATACTCATTGGATGATAATGATGATCAATATAAGCTTTAAAGTCCACCGTCCGTAAGTTCTAGTATTTTGCTTGTGGTTAAGTAGCTCTCAATTGTAATGGAATTAGTTGAAGTCCACAATGTGCACTATGCACATTGCCTATCTTAGAAACGAGTTCAATACCATATTCCAGAGGAATAAATAATGCATTAACACAGGGGTGTAATTGGATCGGGTCGACTTGAGTCTGAATATTGGTGAGTTTGAGTTTGATTCGAAATTTGAAACTCTTAACTCAATCGGATATTTACTTTTAAGTCCAATTTACTTTTAAGTTCAAATTTAGTTTGAGATGTAATTGAGTTTGAACTTAATTATGTTTGAGTTATATGATCTTGGCTTGATAATTAAATTTAGGGTTAATAGTATATTTTAAATATAATAATATAATTAAATTTGGAGTATTATTAAGTTCGAATTTAGTTTTACTACATAGCTTGTTTGAGTTTGGTTTGATGATTGAGTTTTTCTTTAATTGAATTCAGATAATTTGCTGAGTCCAATATCATGATGATTAATTCATGCAATGTAAAAAAAATTAATTCATGATTAATATGTATAAGGTGAACACTTGAGGATTTCTGGTTTGAGGAAGGATGGTATAGGGTGAACACTGATGGTGCTATGTGTAAAGTGTCTAGGAGTGCTTAAAAATTAATCCATGATTAATATGTATAAGGTGAACACTTGAGGATTTTTGGTTTGAGGAAGGATGGTATAGGGTGAACACTGATGGTGCTATGTGTAAAGTGTCTAGGAGTGCTTAAAAATTAATCCATGATTAATATGTATAAGGTGAACACTTGAGGATTTCTGGTTTGAGGAAGGATAGTATAGGGTGAACTCTGATGGTGCTATGTGTAAAGTGTCTAGGAGTGCTTTAGCTGGTGGAGTTATCTGAGACAAACATGGTACATAGATTTTTGGTTTCTCTAATTACATTGGTTGTTGTTCTGCACTGAATGTCGAGTTTTGGGAGCTCTGGAAAGATTTCAAATTGTTTGGAGTCTATGCCTTCAATGGGTTGCACTTGAGATGGATTGTATGATTGCAATCCAATTAATACAAGATGAGACATTTGAGTTCCACCATTCAGTTGTGTTACTAGCTATTAAAGACATTATTTAACATTCTTGGATGATTAGAATACACATGTATTCTGAGAGAGTAATCGACTAGGCAGTAATGACATTTTCAAGGCCTCAAAGCATGTATAGCTCTATGCAACATTAGGATAAAATTCTTCAAAAACTACATGTTTAGTCTAGTTATAATTTTATCATTTTTCATATAAAAAAATGTGTTTCAGAACTCAACAGAGGAATACAAAATAACAAATAATTTAGGTAAATATAGTATAAAATCAATTAAACAACCTAATTTCTAAATTAAATCCACCAATTACCCTATTTACTACAATATTCATTACACAAATCCACCAATTACGTAATTGATAACGTTTTATTTCAAAATTCAAAATCTTAATCCGATTTAAGTTATAACATTTTCTTCCAAAAAGCCTTGTTATAAACCTCATTTCTTCCTTCTCATTTTCCCATAACACCAAAAAAATGGCTAACCAAATTAGTAATATTTCCCCCAAAATCTTGGTCATCATAACCCTAATTTCCATTGGTTTCAACAACTATTTCCCGCCAATTGATGCTGAAGAAACAGGCAAGGCCCTGATTGAATCAACCTGCAAAAAAACACAGTACCCTGAAGAATGTATCTCAGCTTTGGAATCAGATCCTGGCAGCTTCACCGCCAACTTAACTGGGTTAACACGGATTGCAGTGGAGAAATCAGCTTTTAAACTTGTTGAAACCTTACACATTGTGGAAACGTTGGTGCTGAATGCGACAGATTATCTAACATGGGGGTTCCTTGTCAACTGTCGTGATACTTACAACATCAGCGTTCCTCAAATCCAGAGAGGCCTACAGGCTTTTGATCAGCTCAAGTTTGATAAATCGTATGAAAGTGTTGAGGCTGTTAATAATGCAGTCATTGGGTGTGATCGTCAGGGATGGACATTGCCGATCTTAACCCAAGTTAATAGAGCTTTGTTTAGGCTCACCAAGGATACCATGATGATCTTGCATCTTCTTTTCTAATCTAAACAAGGTTCTATGTTATTACATATATTATTGACAAATAACATGTTCTCAAGCAATCCATGAAATTTTCCATGTGCTGGGCTGGCCTATTACTATTTTGTTCTCTAAAACTTATACTCAGAGTCAAGTCAGGTCTAAAAAAACATAGACTTATTTATGGGTTAAGTTTTATCGAGAATAGTTCAAATAAAAAAAAAAAAATTAAAGTTAACTTTTTTCTTTTACTAATCCGGCCCAGTTCAAAAGTTTGTTTTACTGTTTAAAATATTAATAAAAAATAAAATATATTCTTATATTAATATTTATTTTTTAGAATTAAATTTAATTTTTTTACAGTCTTATTTAAATCGAATTTGGATTACGTAAGACATATTTATAACATGAAAATCTTCATTCAATTTTGATCCGGATCGTAAATTATTCAATCTATAAGTAATTTTACTTAACCATGTTGAAAATTTTGAACTTAAATATGATTCAACTTCTCGAGCTCACTTTAATGAATTATTTGTGCCCTTTAATCTAATTTGATTTGGGATGTTAAAATTTTACATAAATTTAACTTAATAAAAAATGGAATTTTCTGAAGATTATATACATTACAGGGGTTTTAAGTAAAACGTTGACACAATTAAAGAAAGTCTTTTTTAAGTTTATTCATTTTTTTTACAAATTAAATAGTTATTAAAATTGAAATAAAAATAATGTTACAATAAATTATTTAATAATCAAAATTAAAATTAAGTTAGAAAGTATATATAGAAATAAAATTTTACACAATCTACTATTATTAATATTTATGTTTTAAAAATAATTTTAAAATATTGTTTATTAAAATTTAGTTTAATATCAGGATTAGTATTTGGTATATTAGCAATGCACATTTTTATTCCACAAGTAGCATTAAAAAATTATCATGTGTCTCTTTCTTTTAAATATTCATTTTTTAATATTATACTATACTCCTATAAAACACTTGTCAACTCATGAACTCTACTTGTGAAGTTTAAAAACTCCATTAGCACAACAGTGTATTAAATATTATATTCTAATTTTATAATTGCTACAAAATTTATAAAAAAAATTAAAATTTAGTTAATATATACAACAAGCCCATGTGTTGCACAGGTAAAGAAAACTATATATATTGATACAAGATTTCAACAAGGGAGGAGAATTTGGTGGAGATGGGATGGGCATTTCACCAATTGTGGGTGGATAGTAAGAGTAGGAGGTTGAGAGAGAGGAGAAAGTAGGAAGAGGGATACTTGGGTTTTCCTTGGGGGTTTAAGGAGATATCTCTTTTCTCTCGTGATTTTGGGGTATATACAGGGATATATTCTTTTGTCCCCTTGTGCAACGTAGCTGACAATATGGAAGGTGAGGCGTGATCAAGCAGTTGGCCAGGTGGTAAAGGCCATAACAGGTCAGTTGTTGCCATACATGATATTGTGTGGTCCTGCATTGACATTATTCTTATTGAGGTTGTTTGATGTTGTTGTGCTTTAGTTGTACCCATGAGGTTTGTAGCGAATTGTCTTTAAGATAGTTCAAGTAGGACTCACGAAGGGTCAATCACAGACAATCTTTGGCGGAGGGTCATTGCAAAAAGCCCTTAGCAGAAGCTTGCTTATGAGTTGTTCCCAATGATAGGTCATTAACAGGTTGTCCCATATTTTGCCATGTAATTCATTGCCAAAGTAAGGGTATAACAATATAAAATAAGGCCTTCCTTTGTTGACACTTTGAGCACATCAATTTTTTTTTTTTTACAATACAAAAGAAGAGTGTAAAATTTCACTTTTGCTCTCTCTATGATGTTTAAATTCAAGATATAATCTTTATATATTAATTTTTAATGTAAATTGGCTTCTATATTTTTATACTGCTATCAATTAGTTTAAATAGTTTATTTTTGAAATGTAAATTCATTAATTTAGTCAATGAATGAAACGATACAATTTAGGAAAAAAAAAAGACAAACACTCGTCATAGATGGTGAAGGACATGAGCTCCATCAACACAATAAAGGCTTTAGCCTTACCATTAATAAAACATCATGACTCGTTGACAATTGGCTTTGTCACAACTTAAACACGACATATCTGGAGTGACTACAAACACTTAATATGATAAGAAAATTAACTATGGATGATCCAAAGCGGCAAGCAAAAATCGACAAAAGAATCGAGCATTTACCAGTCTAGAGAGGACAACAATAAAACTATTTCTAAAATCACTTGTAAAAACTAAGGTTACATGCATAAGTAAAACTAAAAAACGTGCTATAAGAATAGACAAAAACTTTTAAAATTAAAAATTTATTAAACAATTGAAAAATAAAAAAAATTATAAAACTTAAGACAACACGGGTCCAAATCGACTCATGAAATTATTTATTATTCTAAAATACTCTCAAAACAGAAACATATTAAGAAGTTAACGAAGAGCCCACACTTTCTAAGAAAAATTACTGGTGGCCGATGGAGTTTTAGCGAATGAAAGGCTTTGTCTTCTATCCATCAAAACTTGTGAAGACAACAAAAATACCCACAAAATATATCTGCAAACTAAAAAAAAAAAAGAAGACGTGTGGAGTGAATTAGAAGAAGAAAGAAAGAAAGGGTTGGTGGGAGAAAGAAAAAGGCGAGTGATAACCAACTCGAAAATTGGCATTGTCGTTAGGCAAAACAAAATATAAGAAATAAATGTCTCGAAGAAATAAAGATAAAAATTTTTAAGATTTTTAAGTTTGGAAAATTTAAAGGTCGAGTTCGAATTTAATAATTTAAAAAGTTTTTCGATTGAAATATTATTATTCATTTCTTTTGGAATTGTTTTGCTTTTATTATTATTATTATTATTATTATTATATAATGTTCAAACTTTAGCTTAACCTCTATATTATGCTGAAACCCAAAATTTCATCTATATATCTTAATTTATGACATAATTTAATAGCCTAATATTTTTCTCAATTGATATATTAAGACAATAATTTTAGTACTCAACTTATAAAACACAAAATAACAAATTGAGGAATATAATATAGAATCAATTAAGCAAATTAATTTCACCAATTGCCATATTTACCACAACATTAATTACACAAATCCACCAATTACGTAATTGATAATTTTTTCCAAATTCAAAATATTAATCCATTTTTTAAGTCACAAAACCTTGTCATAAACATCATTTCTTCCTCCTGCATTCTCATTTTCCTACAAACCCTCCCCCCCCCCCCCCCCCCCCCCCCCCCCCAAAAAAAAAATGGCTAGCCAAAATAGTAATATTCCCACCAAAATCTTGGTCATAACCCTAATATCCCTTGGTTTCAACAACTATTTCCTGCCAACTGATGCTGAAGAAACAGGCAAGGCCCGAATTGAATCAACCTGCAAAAAAACACAGTACCCTGAAGAATGTATCTCAGCTTTGGAATCAGATCCCGGCAGCTTCACTGCCAACTTAACTGGTTTAACTCGGATTGCAGTGGAGAAATCAGCTTCTAAACTTGTTGAAACCTTACACATTGTTGACATGTTGGTGCAGAATGCGACGTCAGATTATCCAACATGGGGGTCCCTTGTGTTGTGTCGATATTCTTATAACACCAGTGTTCCTCAAATCCAGGAAGGTCTACGGGCTTTTGATCAGCTCAAGTTTGATAAGTCGTATAAAAGTGTCGAGGCTGTTAAGAAAGCTGTCATTGACTGTGATCACCAGGGAGTGAAAAGCTTAACCCAAGTTAATACAGCTTTGCTTAGGCTCATCGAGGATACCATGATGATCTTGCATCTTCTTTTCTAATCAAATCGATGTTTTATGTTTGACAAATAACATGTTTTTAAACAATATCCTTGAAATTTCATTCAAGAAAGAAAAGAAAAGCCATCAACCTTGTTTAATATTTATTCTACAAATGTTTCTTGTTTTCTGTACTCGAGTTGAGCAATTGTTTATGATGGGTCAGGTCATAGATGGATTCTTTTTCTTTCTTTAAGAAAAATCAAGTTTTGTGAATTAATTATTCACAGTTAAAAATACTAATAATTGAGAATATTTTTTATCATTTAAATCAAATTTTGGTCAAATCGTTGATTTGTGACTTGAAAACTTGTGTCTATGCTTGGATTGAGCTTATGGGGTTAAGAAGATTTTTGGCCCATGGATAACTTTACTAAATAGTGACAAATTTGAGCTTATTCAAAACTTGAAAGCTCAATATTCAATCTGAACACAATTGAGTATCACTTACAAAGCTTGAGTTTGACTTGAATTTAGTTATAGCTTCTTCAATTAGGCTCGATTATTTGTATACCTTAATCGAGCTTTAATTAGGATAGGTAAATTTTACATAAATAAAACTTAATAAATAATGAAATTATGTGTTGAGCATTGGCCTTCAATGCAACAAGTGACCAGCAGCAGCTCAACATGCAGACCAGTATTGGAGCTGAACTGATTGCAACAGTTTCTTTAGTTCATTTTGTTCATTTTGCTCCTATGTAACTCAACTTAGTTTCTTTGTAATTTGTACTCAAAGTTAGTAGGATTAGTTATTGATTTACATTTGATGTAATGGCTGATATGTCAACTTCCTTTTGAGTGTAATTCAAGCTTAGTCTTAGTCATATATTAGTGAGAGCAGTTATATCATTAAGTAACTGTCCAATTATCATGTAACTTACATATATTTTCAAGTTTTAATGAAATCAATGAAAATTTTCAGTTATCTTCTTGTTCAAACATTTTGCTCTCAATTTTTGCTTCTGTTTTCTTTTGTCTTGCTTTTGTTTTGTTGCCAAAAACCCAACAAGATGATATATATAGTAATAAATTTTAGTATAAATTATATCATTATTCATTAGTCACTAAATTATGGATAAGTTTTTATTTTGGTCACTTAATTAAAAAAGTTACAATTTGGTCATTAAACTATTCAAAAGTTTTTATTTAAGTTATTAAACTATTCAAAAGTTTTTTATTGAAGTCACTAGTTGTTAAGCTTTTTGCTTTTTAAAATTTTGTCAAAGGGCTCCAAATAAAGATTTTATGATTATAATGATGGATCAGTACCTATTGACAAGGAAAAAAATATATCTTAGAGATTTGACAGTCAACGTCGGAGATTAGAGAAAAAAACTGTTTGAATTTTGGTTTGCAGATTTGTGACGCCCAAAATTGTTTCATGAAAAAATGAACTGTAGAATAAAAGGAAAAAATTTTTTTCGATAGTGTAAGTAGTGCTAACAGAGAAAGCCATAAATCATATATTTTAATAGCCCAGAGACTTTAATGAAAATTTTTGACTAATTCAGTGATTAAATTATAATTTTTTTAATTAAGTGACCAAAATAAAAATTTACTCATAATTTAGTGACCAATGATATGATTTAGGCTAAATATAAAAAAGTTTACTCTATTATTCTTTAATATGTAACTTTTGAATAATTTTGATTTCTCCTTTATATTATTTAATGTGTTTCTAAATATATATTTCTATAAGACTAAATTGGTAATTTCATAAATTCCTTGCCTTTTAAAGTCGATTGCAACTTTGCCCTATTTTTCTCTCACCACAAAAAAGGTTTTATCCTGAAGTGTTAAACCCTGATTCTCTCCATCCCCACTAATATCTCCTTGATGGCTTTGAGGGCGGCGGCGACGAGAGCGATGTTCGCTGGGGCAGCTCCCCAGGGATTCAGGCGCATGTGTTCAACAGCTACGGCTAATTCCTTTATGCCGCCCCCAATTACGGCGATGGGCAACGGCGAGGGAACCCCTGGTAGAGAGCAAGCGCCTCCAAGTACCAACCTCTTTGTCTCCGGTACATATATTTTCTTTTCCATCTATATCTGTCATAGCTTCTTTCTTGTTTTCTCATGTTATTTTTATGGATTATTTGGTATTGTTTATATGTTTGGTTGCTTGGAAACCGCTGGAAAATGGAAGAAAAGTTTTTTCTTTTAATGGGTTTAATTTGTTGGTCCTTTTTTTTTTCTGGGTTCTTGTTAAATATTGTCTATATATTGAGTTATTGGTTTTTTTTTTTTTTTTGCTGGTTCCTTTGCTCAAAAAAGCTCTGTTATTTTCAAGGTTTTCCTTTAATTGCTTCTATTATTTTCTGGTTTAATTTATAGTTTTTGCGTACAGGCTTATTTATTAGGTTATTTTGCTGGCTTGGTTGCGGGAAAATGTGGGAAACGGAAGAAATTTTTTGTCAATTTCTATGGTTGATTAAGAAAAACGATTGATGTTGTCTAACTCTTTAATTCATTGAAAGAAGTAATTCATCAATTTAGAATGAATTGAGTATTATAAATTTGGGTTTAAAATCAATCCTCCCTGTTTTGGTTTTGTAATTTGATTTGTATACTTTTTCTCGATTCTACGCGTTGACTGTGTCACTTGTTTACCTTTCTCGATTCATATTTTGATGAAAGTTATTATGTGAATTTGTTTTTAGGGCTTAACAAGCGCACTGGGTCGGAGAAACTTCGAGAAGCCTTTTCTGAGTTCGGACGTGTAATTGATGGTTAGTCTCTCCGTACTTGAAATAATGTTTGAAATTGTTTTTATGAGATTATTAACCATTGGCCTTTTCTTTCTTTACAGCCAAAGTAGTGACTGATCGTGTATCAGGATATTCTAAAGGGTTTGGTTTCGTAAGATATGCCACTATAGATGAAGCTGAGAAAGGAAGAGTGGGAATGGATGGCAAGGTTAGCTCCCTTTACTCCTTTAAAATGCTCATTTCTTTGTTTCGATATTGTAATTTCAATTGAACTAAATATGTTAGGTGCCTTTATAGAACTGTTCCAGGTTAGATCATTGATGATTGAACCATGCTTTGTTGTTATTATGTTCTTTTGAGGGTAGATTGCAGAAAGTGATTTATCCGTATACTCTCCCTCCCTCTTGATTGTGGTAACTAATTTCCTTCGGATCATTGCAGTTCCTGGATGGTTGGGTTATATTTGCAGAGTATGCAAGACCTCGGCCAGAACGAACTCCGCCTCAGAGCAACATGTCTAATTCAAATGGCTATAATTCCTATGGCCGTGAATAACTTAGATCTGAAACATGATTTGTCATTTGTTATTTTAATCAGAGGCGGGTTTACAGCAGGTCGACCTATCATCTCCTTATTAGAAGAAAGAAATTAATTATGAATTTTGTTATGTGAGACATGAATGCAATAGGAATGTGATGAACTGAGGTTTATTATTCAAGAATTATAGGAAAAACAGGAGCAGATGTTGAATTATTTTCATGGCTGCTAAGAACTCATTGTATGATTATTTGGTGTTCCTCTCTGTTTTGATTATTTACCTATTTGCAGCTGGCTTTGTTATGAAATTAATTTGCTTAAAATAAAGCCTTATTCAAATCTTGATCGATGCTTATTCAAATCTTTCATTCAATTGTGTGATAATCATAATAATATTTGACTACTCAAATCACTAATTAATCCTGCTGCTAAATAAGATATAAAAAGAAATAACGGGTGCTCCAACCTTACATTTTGTAATTATTATATGGTAATATTTTCCTTTAATAATGAATAAAATCTTTATTATTATTTTCATCTTTGAACGTGTTGGATGTACATCACGATTATTGAAAGGAGCCGTGAGGGATAGTCATGAGTATTTTTAGAAAATAATCTTTAAAAATTGTTCTTTGCAGTATATGAATGGTAGTCTTGCTATCCAAGAAAATGAATGTTTTGAAACACAAAAATACACAAATTCTTCAAATTCATAGAAGTGGCAGCCAAGTTTTGGCTTGGATGGATGATGAAATTGTAGGCAGTGCGAATAGTTGCACACTTGTAATATAATGCTATTGTTACTAAATGAAAGATTATTGATAACCAATTTTGATTTCTTAGATGTCAATAAGAGATCTAATTACTGCTCCCTCGCACTGTTGACTTTCTTGTTTGAATGTTTATTGTTAACAAATCATACTATGGTTCTGTTCGCTGATTGTAGTGATTGATTTGATCAATAGATTCTATTAATTAATTTGATCAACCGATTCTATCAACTGTTTATTTAAAAATGTTTGGCATGATAGGTGTAAAATGATAAATAATGGCATAATACATTTTATTGTTAAGTATTTATTTATTTATAATACTTTAGTACTTATTGGGTGAAGTTATTGAAATAAAATACTATTACCAAGGAATTAAAATATCTATTAATTAATTAGTGAATAATTATTAAAATTTAAATAAAAAAATTCTATGTTTCTTATTTGTAAATATTAACATTGTGGAAATGGATAATATTAATAGTGGATCAATATAATTGTACATAGTGGCAAAGAGAGTAATTTTTGAGCAAGCATAGTTAGATTACACATATGAAAAAAGTTGTCCATGCCAGTGTTTTTTCTTTTAGAGGTTTTAGCTCAACAAGCTCTTACTAACCTCCACCAAATATTATAATTATAGAATTTAACAACCCAATCCTCCATTTGTGCCCAAATCAACTAAAAAAAACTCAAAACTCTAATTACCAAACACCATTTATAAATTTTGAAACATATAGTATCCCAGGACACAACACTATAAAAGCATACTGCGTTTATCCTCATGGAAAACATAGGTTGAAAGCAAAAGGAGCTTTTAAATCTTTGGGAAGCATAATTGTATACTCCACCTAAAAGATAGAGTTGAGAATTTTGTAATCCAACTACAGTTGAATAATGCATGGATCGTATGCATCTTCCATCCGACGGCATCCCTCCCCTCTCTGGGAACATCTTAGACGACTATCCATCCAACGGTCCCACTGGAACAATGCATCCCTTCCATTGCCCACCAACCATCGTCATCAATTGGAAATGTTGCTCATTCTGCAAATTTATCATACCCCACCATTTTACTCCAATTAAGAGACCAAGGGAAACCACTTCAAAGACTTCGGTACATGTCTATCACTACTTGAAAGCCTTTTGTCAATGTTACTTCGTTGACTTGGGGTTTTAGTAGGTTGTTGGTTTAGATTCGAATTTTATTATGTACAATTGTTATGTGTGTGTATTTTTTTAAAGATGATTGAACTTAAATCCTATCATGTTGAACTCTATTAAGATTTATTCTAATTTAAGTTTTAATATATTTTAGTTTTCAGTCTATTATGTTTTACATTAAATTAATTTTAATTTTAATAGATGAGATATGTATATTTATGTACAGTTTAGCCTGAGAATTATTAATTTCTTTTTTTACTTTTACAAAGTAACAAGTATTAATATGAAAGAATTTTTATCATTTTCATATTTTAAATAAAATAATACTCAATAAAGTCACATGATGAATATGTTATAATGTAATAATTTGTTATGTGTTGAAAAATTCCTTAAAATATTTTTTTGGTTTAACTGAATTTGGATTGGATTATACTTTTACCTGTAGGTTGAATTAAGATTATAAATAATTACATAAATTAATATTAATAGTTGAAATTATAAAATTAACATGCCAACCGTTCATGGAATAGACCCCTTATGACTCGTCTAGAAATTTCAATATCCCGATCCGGTGGCACAAGACAAGGGTTATGTTGATTTGGCATTTTAATAATGATGGTGTGTATACGATGAGGTCTGGGTATAAATTTGCTTTGGAACGCTTTCTTAGCATTTCTAATCTTGGCATGGAACAGAATGCTACCGCCGAAGATCAAGGCTTTATTTGGAAAGTCTTCCATGGTTTTGAAAACTAACAAAAATAAATTCCTATTCAATAATATAAAAAATTGTATATAGTTGTAAAGATGACTGATGATAATTTTATTTCTTTAGTAAAAAGTAAAAAAAAAAAAGTGTAATTATCACCAGTAATTTAGACTAATATTACATATCATTATAATAATGAATTACATACTTTGGTGTTCATGAAACTAACTAAAAGTTTGATTAATGTAAGTATACCTATCAATTAATAGTATAGTTACGCTGAGCAAAGATATCGTTCCCACGAAAACTAGAAGTAGTAGTAATTATCATATTTCTATTATTTAACAGAATAATTCAAGTGATTGATTAAAAATAAATTTAACTAATTTAATTAACTAACAAATAAGACAAAGAACAAAAAAAAATGGATTAATAATCAAAAAGCGAAACAATGCCCAGGAAAGAATCCGCCTATATTTCATCTGCCACTATTGATATAAATTACGCAATTTCTTTACTTAGCAACTTGATCCATAGAAACCTCTAAATTATGCAAATACTTCTTTCGAGCATAAAAGCAACTGACTCTAGGTTGATTAATTGAATTTTCTTTCTAATTAAAACCCCTATTATCGCATTAACTCGTGCTATGGATTTCTTATTAGCTTTGACTCTAATCTGGTAGATTTATGTCATCCTACTTCTAGGATTGCATGTAAATCCATTCAATTATGCAAGATCTACTTTTAAACAAGGTCTATTCAATCACCGACTTAAGCACATCAAATATGGATTAATAATCTAGAAATATCAAACCAAGAATTAAGCATACATAATTGAGAATAAGAAACTAAGTATTTATTGTGTAAAATAAAAATTAAATGACAAAGTCCATCATAAGGTTCATCTCCCTTAGGTATTTAGAAAATTAATTCATGCTTGAAAATAGAAACATCCAAGAGACAATATAACTGAAAGAAACAAAGAAACTCATGATAACTTCCTAAGAAATCAACGGGGAATCTTCAATCTTGACGAAAATCTGCTTCCAAGTCATCTTCAATGGTGTTTTTCAAGTATTTTATTGAATATTCTTTGGTTGGCTAATTCTTATCTTATTATTTTTTTCATATACATGTCTTAGAATGCCCAAAAACCTAAAAATCGTGATTTTTTTTGCTATTCGGTACGCAATTCCACAAAATCGACATGGCCTACCACACGCCCGTATGGTCTGGACGTGTGGAATCGGTTAGCCCGTGAGACTCCTGTAGCTTGCTCTAACGCTCAGATTGTTTGCTCATTTTGCTCTTAAGTGCTCTATTAAGCATTAAAACATGAATTTAAAGGATTAGGAGCATAACATTCACAATTAACATCGATTAATCACTAAAAACTGCATTAAGAACAATGTTAAAACATGCTACTTTTAGCACTTATCAAATATCCCAGACTTAAGCAGTTGCTTGTTCTCAAACAAAATTCTCAACTCACATTCAAGTTGACTTCCCTCAATTTATTTTTTTCACTGATAAAGTCTTAAGATAATTTACAGATAATCATGCATTGGAAATTTAAACAAAAATGACACTAAATAACATAAGTAATCCAAGCAAAATTTTTTTGAAACATAATGTTATAGGCCCAATTTGCCCGGGCTTTAACCAAAATAAAACAAACATATTTAAAAAAAAAACCAAAATTAATAATAAAAGTCCATTGTTTTTAAACAAGCCCAAACAATAACTATAGCCTAACCATTAAATACACAACACCAAATTCGGGACCTATAACCCAAACACCAAATAAGACCCAGCCAATAACCCAATACCTGTTACACCCTTAGCCTAAATTAAACCAGACCCAAACACCCTCGGCCTAAGAGACTAAACTGGCCCAAATGACCCAAAGAGCTTCAGCCTCTGGAAACCCTAGGGTTTCCGTGTTCTCCTTCGCGCCGCAGCAAGCAACACGGCCTCCTCATGCGCCGCAATCAGTGCCTTCGTCACCTCCATGATCCTCGCGTTTACCTGCAAAAAATGGAAAGAAAACAGCAAAGAAAGGCAAAATATGGCAAGAAATCAAAAGTGATTGAACATTGTATTCTAACAGTGCCTATAAAAGGCCAAATACCACTGTTGTATATAGAAGCAATCAAGCAATCAAGGTGTTTAAGGTTCAAGTAATGTGCACTCAATAGTTGAATAAGAAATGTTATTACCATAGGCTTGCTTGAAAATCAAATCTTTACCACTATAGAAATAAGATGACACACCAATCAAGAGGTCTTTACGGGGTTGTAATGGGGCTTAGGTTAAGGGTATAGAAATAGGCTATAAATAGGCTGATGGTCAACTTTCTTCTTTAGCCATTTCAAGGGGAAAGGGTTTGATGTAACGCCCCTAACCTGTCTTCGTCGCTAGATTAGGGTTACAGAGTATTACATTAAAATTCTAACATTGCATAGAAACAATCATTCAAGTATACTATATATAAACAAATCACAATTGATTTATAATAAACATGAACTTACGGGCCTTAAACCATGCTTACCGGGCCCTAAAAATAATTTAGGAACATTTTGGGATCAATTCGAAACAAAATAGAAAAACTAGGAAAAAGTCAAAAAATTTAAAAAAGGGGTCATACGGCCGTGTGACATAGCCTAGATCGTGTGAATATTCAAAATCCAAACACACGATTGTGTGACATAGCCTAGATCGTGTGGATATTCAAAATCCTAACATACGGCCGTGTCCCATCCCGTGTGTTTGACAGTGTGGGTATTCGAAATAGCGTCACACGGTCGTGTCACAGTTTGTGTGCTAGACTGTGTGACAAACTGTTTTAAGACACACGGCCGTGCCATAAACTGTGTTTCAGGCCATGTGAAACCTACACCTAAAATGAAAATGATACAAAATTGTGTGAGGTGACCGTGTGTGGCACACGGTCGTGTGACAAACCGTGTCCAAGACCATGTGCTTCCAATTTAGCCCATAAAACAAGTCAAATTAATACCAAACCTTGCCCAACCAGATACACCATTTACACACACATTCAATTGACTAAAACACTCTCTAATTACACTCAAAACATACCAAATCAATCCACCTATAAGTTCTAACCAATATGCCAATCAAGGTACCTCAATTTAATAAACATTTAACTTACATTAACTCAACTCATCTATAAATCCAATTCATACATCATCCATATCCATTAACTTATCTACCATATCATATTATAAACCAACCCAATTCAAGATAATTCATAGCATACATTTCCAAACAACTGATTTCATTAGACATATAATATCAACTATATACAAAACTATTTGCAACTATCACAAAACATATCCCATATTCACATAACAACATTCTTTTAACATGTCTCTCCCAAAAACTAACAAATACAAGAAATGACAATTCTAAAACTATTAAGTCCTAGGTATATGCCAAAACACAAAAAGAGTACATCACTAACATTGAGTCTGGGATTATCTTCGGATGCCGAGTTGACAAACAAAGTTAGTACCTAACTTGCACACAAAGGAACAAATCATATACTGAGAAAATTTCATTAATCTTCACAAACTAGACATTTACTTAAAAACCTTAGTTCATAAATCCATATCATATTGTGTTGTTACCACTTGTTATATTACAATGAGCATTTTTGGCATTCTCTACTCATCCTCTTTATATACTCTTTTCCAAACATCTTCAATAGATCAGTTGTACAAACCCCAAAAAAAAAAATCAAACCTTAATTGGCACCTAGTGCCTAATGGATAAACCATACAATGATTTGCGCCTCACGCTGATCGGTAATACCGACTATAGATGTACCTTACATTGGTCAGATACTCCAACAATGTCTTGTGCCCAACGCTAGTTGGATGAACCGATGATAGATGTGCCGCGTATTTGTCAGATAAACCAACAATGTTTTGTGCCCAGTGCTAGTCAGATAAATCGACAATATCATAGGAGTGTGCCTAACACTAGTTGGTTAAACCAATTACATATATAATTACATCATTCCACAAACATCAATTCATAATTCAATCATCTAGATAAATTTCTATGATCTATTTTATAGACACATAAATTTACAATTCTATAATATTTCATTCAAGCTACTAATAACTACAACACATATAATTAGATATCAAAGTAATTACCAACTTGACTAAACTAGATAAATTAAGATTGAGTTTAAGGACTACGAATTTACCTTCGTAACAACTATCGGTACTTGATGATGATTATTCAACAACTTTTCCCTTCCTTGACTATTGACCAATCTACTTGTTTCTTGATCAATTGAAGCTTGTAAAATTTTAGCCCCTATGTTGAAAGTTCTTTTCATCTCCCCCTAGGTTCGTCTTTGCATGAAATGAAAATGGAAATGTTTTTGTGTTTTTTTTTTTGTCCCACTAACTTGTTTTGTTACTTTATTATATTATATTATGTTATTTATTTATTTACTTATTTATTTCATGCAAAATTTACCACACTTTGTTAACAATTAAACTAAATTGCAGTCCATTTAAAATGAACATCGGTTAAATTTTTTTATAAGTCCCTTAATTATAGTTTAGCTTTTAATTTAATAAAAAAAATCACACTTTTACTACTTAAGATCCTTGCAATTATACTAGGGACAGAGTAGATTGGGTTTAAACCAAGAGTTGTATAAGATGAATTGTTGAATAAAGTCATTCACTGAGCAAAACTATTAGGTTGATGTTTAGATGATATCGTGCAAACAATTGGTGATGTTGTGACGACAGACTCTCAACGTTGTGATGTGAAATCGATAGAAAATGCCATTGCGACCACTGACCCTCGATGTCGTGACGACACTCACTGTTTTGGCAAGATTGCAACGTGATGCCCTCGACATCATTACGCCAATCCAAAAATTTAAAAAACATTACATTTTATCCTTAATCAACCTCGGTTCATCGAAAGAGCTTTTGTAAGCTCGTTTAAAACCCAGATTTGATTATGTAACATGTTATAATTACATATTGAGCTTAAAAGTGACTTGAACCTAAAACCTCTAAGAGTGCACTGATAATACTCTAGAACGAACTCTAGAACGACATATTTTTATGTGTTACTTATATATTATTTTGAGTATGATCCTACTAATTTGGATTATTTATGGTCTTTTATCTTGTAAGGACTTAATTGGAGGCAAAAAGGAATTTTAGAGGCAAAAAGCGTGAATTTGGAGATAAAGTGGGTCAACATGCAACATAGGAAAAAATGTGGTGCCAAAAATGCAAGCATGGAAACACAAGGATTAAAATGCAAAGGAAGAGATTTTATATCATAAGACTCTATTTTAATTCCAATTATATTAGGATAATTATTTAGGATTATTTAATTTTAGGATTTATTTTCTTTATCTTTATTTATCTTTAATTATTTGTATTTATCTTTTGGAATTTAAGTAGGACTAGACTATCTTTCCTAGCACTATAAATAGGGGATAAAGTGACTCAAATTTAACTCATTTTTCTGTAAACACTTTCTCCCCAAAAAGTTTAGCCTTTTGTTCTTTCTATATTTTCCCAATAAAATTTCCATTTTCATTATTCATTTTCTTTTTCATAACAACCATAAGCCGCTAAATTTATCTAGCCGAAGGTTGTCAAAGTTCCCCAAAAAAGGTTCTTGAGGCTTAGAATCCGTACTTAGCCTTCTTGACAAGTGTTCATCGTTTCTCCGCATTACGGGGCTAATGCTTCCGTCCATGTCCCTTAAAAGATGATATTTTCAACGTGTGCAAAGACGGCCGATTTGTATGTTTTGGGAAGGTTGCACAATCGGTTCGTCAGTGTCGAAACCATTTTTATTTTTTTGAAAAAAAGGGAATCGACTTTAAAAAAAATGAAAAGGGAGTTGCCACCATTCTTTTTTCGAGGTGTGATCGGTCACCTTGAGGTTGATCATTCTAATAAAGCATTTTGATTTATTAAAACAATAATTTTGGTCTACGAAATTTTAGAAAATGAGTTCGGGAGTCAGTTACGCACGAGGAAGGATTAGCAACCTCGTAATGCCCAAAATTGGTACCTAATTGATTAATTAATGTCTTAATGTCAAAAATTTGAAAATATTTTAAAATACGATCCTTTTTTAAAAGCTTGAATAAATCGAATTGGATGTTAAGACTCTCTTGTCTCGAATAAAAAAATGTCACATCTAATAAGTTAGGATACGACATTTTAAACCCTCGAAACTAAGCTTGTCTTTTGAATGTTTTTAAAAAAATGTATTTGGATTTTCAAGAGGATATTCGATTATCTAGATCCAATGAGAAAACTGAAACCCCGTAAGTTAGGGCATGACCTTATCAAGTTTCTAAATATTGAATATTGCCTTTATTTTTGTTTAAAATTCATGTATTTAAAATTTTTAAAGGGCTATTTAGCTATTTTAGGTTTCACGAGAAAATCGAAACCCTGTAAGTTAGGGTACGATTTCTCGAGTTCCCAAAACGTGAAATATCACCTTATTTTCAAAAATTTCCTTTTATTACAAATTTGGAATAAAAAATTAATGGTTTATTTAAAACATAATTGATTGGACTTTAGAGAAATCATTTAAAACGTAAAATGATTGTTCATAGCTTTTAAAAAAAATAGTGCAACATACATAAAAACAATGACATAACATCATACCAAAAAACACAGCTTTAGCACTAACGAATCATAATTAACATGCATAAACAATAATAAGCATAACGATGCAACTGATAATATGAAGAACAATAAACATAATAGTAATATTATAAGTAACAACCACAACAACAAATAATAATAATAATAATAATAATAATAATAATAATAATAATAATAATAATAATAATGATGATGATGATGATGATGTTGATGATGATATTAAAAATAAGTGAATAATAAAAAATATGAAAAAAATAAAATAAATTGATAAGGACAAAAAACAAGTCAACTTTAAAATGACTAAATGAATAAATAAGAGCTAATAAAATTTGATTAAAAAGAAATTGATTAAATAATAAAAAGATAAAAAGGATATTAAGTAAAACATTTTAAAAAAAAAAGTAATAAACAAAATAAAAAAAATTAAACATGCTAGGGATTGAATTAAAATAAGAAATGGAGTTCAAAATAAAAAAAAAATTTATGTAGGACCATATTATAAACCCTTTAATATCAGCAGGACCAGGATGGCAATTAAGCACGGGTCTTATCTGAGGAAAACAAGTCGAATTTCGGGTCATCGAAAACGACACCGTTTTAGGTGTCCGTCTCCTCTAAGGGTCTAAGGATCAAATTGAAAGTGAAATAAGATTAGGTGGCGAGATTTAAAGAAAACTGAAAAATATTAAATTGAAGCCGAAAAGGCGGAAGGGCCAATTGCACAAATGTACCCCTTTCCTGAAATGCCGGGATCCTTTATTATGGGTCAGGTCGAAATTGGGTCAGGGGGTGAAACGGTGGCGTTTTGTAGCCACTTTGATTCCATTGATACGACGTCATTTCTTTTATGTATAAAAACCAAAAAATTCTTTACAAAATCATTTGCACTGTAAACTAAAAAAACTAAAAAGGTTTTCTTCATTTTTTTTTCTGCTAGGGTAAAAAGGTCAGCCCTAAGACAGCCACTGATCCGCCATGCATTCGCCAAGGATGGCGGCAAGAGGTGCCAAAATCAGGTACTTTCAATCCCTTTTCAAAAAAAAAAAAAACTTTAAATCATATTTTTGTTTTAGAAAATAAGAGGAGAGATCTGTGAAAAGGAAGGGTTTCGATACTCTTCGGCCCCTCGTCTAAACCTCCACATTTTCAAGGTGCTCAGACCTTCATCGGCGGCCACACCAAGCTTAGGTAACCCTTTTTTTACTTTTTATTTTCGAAAACACAAAGCAAAACAACACAAAAAGGAAATCAAACTGAAGCAAAATAGATAGAAAAGAATAAATACAACCTTTTCTTCGCCAAATTGATTTTGATTTCTTTGTATTCAATTTTTTCTGTGTATCCTAGAAAGTTTTTTACATTCGGATTAGGGTGGCTTTTTATAGCCGAAACAAAAATACATTTTTGTTTATTATTTTTTTTTGCTACCCTTTCTTTTCTTTTTCTCTATGTCTATTGCATTTTGTCCTATCTGTAGGTATGGAAATGACGTGGCGAGGGCGACGCTGGAGACCGTACATGAGCAGCGCTAAAGGTTGCAAAAGTTGTGCAAGAGGAAACCTAGGGTTTCTAAAAACTTGATGCATTTCAGGCCATTTGGGTCTATTTCGTTATTGGGTTTTCGGGTTTTGTAAATTAGGTTTAATTGGGTAGTTTATTTTGGGCTTGGATTGTAAAATGGGTTAGGTAATTCGGCTTGTAATATGGGTTTTAATTTTGGCCCTGGACTATTTATTTGGTTTAATCTTTATCTGTATGGGCCCGGGCAAATTGGGCCGATTACAGGTAGCATACTGCGTTAGAGGTTGGTGAGCCCAAGAGACAAAATAGCGTAGGATTCGCCATTGAGAAGTGATGATCTAGCATAAGATGATCCCACAGAAGCGATTGTTGGCTAGAGTCAAGTTCCGCTAATTGTAAGTCTAAATTCTTGGAGCTGGTGGTCGTAGGTTCCACTATAACTGGCATATTTTGTTTGAGAAAGATCATCTAAAAGCCGAGGATTGAACCCAAGGCGGATAAAGACAATCAGAGAGAATTTCTTTTTTCTCAACTCTATTTATCTCTACTGTCTTAGTTTTAATTTTTGCAATTTCAATTCAACTTTTAATTTTGTTTTTATTTTATTTTTCCAGATCAAAACTTTTAATTCTGTCTTTTTAATTTTTTTTTAGGAACGCAAGTTTTCTTGGGCACGACTATCCGAGATTTTGAGGAACAAGCATTGGTGCAAATCCGGTCCTTGCGGATTTGACCCTACTTCCTTTATACCATTCTTTTTCATTGTTTATTAGGGATAGGATATTTTTAGTACTCTCAACGACCGCATCATGCACTAACTATTTAACTATCAAGCCTATTCAATTTCATGATTATTTATTTCAATTAACCCCCTATATTTTGAGACATGACAAAGGATGACTAAATAGCTAGGATTTGTTAAACCTGGGGGGACAAGGGTAAATATCCCAAAATTTGACCAAAAATAAAAAGTTGGGGAAGGAGTGGGTTAAACCTAGGTCCTCTAGGAAGCCTAAGGCCCATTTCTTGTTTAGTCTTAATTCTTGACCATATATATTTTCAGTGTGACTTTACCCTAAGTTGTCAAAAATAAAATGGGAGGAAGGGAACTTGAACTTAGGTCTCTAGGGAGGACTCTTTAACATTTAGCCATTAAACCTAATTCATTTCTTGTTTAACTATTTCAATTAACCCCTATATTTCGGGACGTGACAATTTAATCTTCAGGCCTGGTGGTTTTTCTATATGGTTGTGTCTTGGCTGTGTGTATTTCATTGTTCTTTTCTTATTGGTGTTGTTGTATGGCATTGTTTCCTTCACCCTTGTTAAATTTACATGGTTTTCTTCGATTAATAAAATTTTAAATTGGTTGAGAAAAAAAATATTTATCATCTCATGGATGATATTGCTTCACACAAGGTGATTTTTCTGCAAATTTTGAGGAGTATTTTCAAGTAAAATACAAATCATGAGTTGATATTTAGTACTACATCTAAGCTAGTTCCAATGTTGGCTCTTACCCAAATTCTCAATCTTACGAACATCATTGGTTTCCTTTACAAAGATGGTGATGACTACACATGTAGAAAAATTTACGTATATGCAATCACTTTTATTTGGCCGAAAAAAAAAACTCGTTACTGTTGTCATATTACATTTAAAGTATTATATAATCTTGACACCTCAAAAATTGTGGCATATTGATGCTACTCATTTATTTTTCTATCTAATCAAATTCTTAATCAATTGAATTGAACTTTTTTGGTCCTATAGATCAATTTCAAGAGATTGTATCTAATAGGCATAATTGCAAAAAAAGCCCTCAACCTTTGGGGGCTTTTGGATATATGCCCCTAACATTTTTTTTTTGAAATTGGCCCTTATCGTAACAGATTTTTTAGATATCAACCCAGTTGAAACGGTAACCGTTAGCTGACCGTTAGTCAACAGCCGGTCAAAAAAATTGGCCTATGTGGCGTGCCACATAAGCACACGACGTCATAGATGACGTCATCTATTTAAAAAAATTTTCCCTCTTTTTCTCTCATTTTCTCTCTTGCCAAACACATGGTTACTACCATTTTTTTCTCTCATTTTCTCTCTTGCCCCACAGTTCCACGACGCACACGGCGTAACTCTAGTAGGAAGTTCTTCTGGTAAGAGGTGGCTTCCTCTCGAGGCTAATCCCGATGTCATGAACCAGGTGCTTTTCATTTTTCCTTTTTTTTTTTTGTAATCCACTTTCTTAATGTTTAGTTACAGAGAAAACATCAAACCTTTTTCATGGAAAATTTCGTTCCATCCTAATGGAGAGTTGTTATTTTCCCCCTGAAGCAAATTAAACTGTAATCAGTCTATTATTGATATTAATATATATATATATATATATATATGTATATTTAATTCCTTGGAAATGTTAATATGGGTATTATTCTGTAGTTTCTTTGGGGTCTGGGTCTTCCAGAGAATGAAGCAGAGTGTTGTGATGTATACGGCTTAGAGGATGAACTGTTAGCAATGGTTCCTCAGCCTGTAATTAGATGCGTAATTACACCTTATTTTAATGGGCGAAATTACATCCAGAGAATGAAGCAGAATGGGATATGCCTTATTTTAATGTCTTCCTTAAGACTTGGGTTCGATGGTTGTCGTATTGTACATAAAGAAAGAGAGCATTTTCGACCTTAGAATGGATGACTACTTGAGACAGCTTCTTGCAGTTCTAAAAACTTCTACAATGGAATATGTAATTTTATTTATACCATATATTTAGATATTTTGGTTAAAATTAATTACGAGTCCCTTTGTTTTCTTTACATGTATGTTTTTGTCCGCTTGGTTTCAAAATCTAAACCTTGAGATATTGTTAGCATATTACCAACGACCAAATCTTAAAATCAAACAAGCTGTATTGCTATGGCAAAAACAGTGTTGACCCAATTTTTTGCCCGGCCCATTTTGTATACAAAAACCCAAAATCAAATCAAAAATAAAATAAACAGATCCAAATTTTTGAAGCCCAATTACTCAAACCTAATATCTAACCCTAAATTAAAAGAAAACCTTAGCTTTTTTGTTGCAGCCGCTGCAAGCTCTTTCACGCACGTCGGCACACTCGTACACGATCCCTAGATCACGCGTCCATGCCCACGTCTGACTCTCCTCCACGTCCTCACCACCTGCGATTTGAGCAAAGAAACGACAAGAAACCACTTGTATTTTGGCTATAAAGCCTTCGATTTTTAATTGTAAAAGGATGGGTTTTTTTTCCTTTTTTTTTCTAGAACATTGAATACAAAATACACACAAAAATCGATTGCAAAGGAAATTGAAAAGGTTATTCTCGATTGATTCTGTTTGTTGAGTTTTTTCTTATTTGTTTTGGTGTGCAAAGAGTAATAAAAAGGAGAAGAAACAAGTGCACTTACCAAACCTCCGTGGGCATAGTCGGAGTTCTCTTCCATTGGCGAAATCGGCAATCGTCTGTGCACCGTCGGTCACCTTATGGTGGTGGTTTGGTGGCTGCATGTTTCTGAGATGAAACTTTAGCAGAAAAAGGGTTAAAAGAAAATAGTTTTGGGTTTTCTAAAAAGGTTTTTAAGGTTTTAAAAAAAGGAAAATAAAGGTTTTATTAAACTTTAAAATAGTAGTATTTGTTTTGGGGAAGGGGGAGTGTCAGTACGCTGACATGGTCCATGTGCATTTCTCCTTTAGATGGGATATTTATTCCCTCAATCCCTTTATTTTATTTGCATATCGCAATTGGGTCTATTTCCTTTATTTCTTTTCTAATTTGGCCTCAGAATTTTTTATTTTCAATTCAATTGGATCCATTTTCGTTTTTTAATTTAATTTCAAATTAATCGTTTTTGATAATTATATTACTATTTTATTTATTATTATTACTATTATTATATTCATTTTTATATTAAACGATTATTTCAAATAAAGTTATTACTATATTTATTTATTAAATTTTTATATTTGTTCATACTAACTTTTTTTTACTAATATTATTAGTCAATTCTTTATTATATTATTTTTTAGTTATCACTATTATTAATTAAATAATTTTTGTTATTAACTTTGATATTTCTTTTTATATGCATATTATTATTATACCTTTTTTATTATCTTACTATTAAACTAATTAATTTAAGTTTGGTTTCATATTATTGTATTAATTACTTAATATTATATATTTATTATATTTTTATTAAAGGTTAATTATTTTAAATATTATAATTCTTTTACTTATTATTATATTTATTATATAATATCTGTTTTCTTTTAAAATTATCAAATTGTTTTCATATACTATATTATTATTTTATTTTAGTATGGTTATTATTTTAATTTTTACTTTTATCATTATATTTAATATTATCATTAATATATATTATTTTATCATTATGTTTTTTATTAATATTATTATTGCTATATCTATCATATTATTATATTTTTTTATCATTATTATTGCTATTGCTAATTTTCTATATATTTATTATTTTTTTATTTTTATTGTTTGAATTATTGATTGTACTATTATTATGTTGCATATCATTTTTTCCCCTTTCCAAATTTAAATCGTTTTAATTCTTTTTATTTCACAATGTATTCAAAAATCGTTTTTAAATAAAGGCAATTTTTTTTATACTTAGTCGTTTCAAAGAAACGGGCCCTACCGTATTGGGTTCTTTTTTTATTCGATTTAAGCATTTTATTCAACACTTTATTCCCAAACAATTTTTAATAAAGGCAATTTTCTATACTTAATCGTTTTAAAAGGGTGCCCTACCGTACTGGGTTTCATTTTTTTATTCTATTTAAGTATTCGAATATCCTTCTTAATTGATTTATTCTCCAAATTTTCTCCTAAAACAAAGACAATTTTCGATATTTGGAAGCTCGGAAAATTGTAACCTACCGTATTGGGTTTCGGTTTTGGTTCGATCCAAATATTCAAATATCCTTCTTATCGGATTTCTCAAAGTTTTGGAAAGTGGAGGCAATGTTCTGTATTTAAAAAAATTCGAAAAATCATGCCCTACCGTACTGGGTTGTGGTTTTACGTTTGATTTAAATATTCGAATACCCTTTTTAAAATAAATGCACATTTTAAATAAAAGGCAAGCTCATACTCGAGGGTCGAAAACGTTGTGTCCTACCGTACTGGACGTGACGTTTTACCTTGAAGCGAGACGGTCTTTAACTCACGTTTAATCTACTCAAATGTTTCAAAAAGGAGGATCATGTTCTAAAATCTTTTCAAATCTTCAATTTTCGGCATTAAGACATAAATTAATCAATAAGGTACCGATTTTGGGCGTATTGAGGGTGCTAATCCTTCCTCATACTAACTGACTCCCGAGCCTATTTTCTCAAAATTCATAAACCAAAATGTTTTATAAGGTGGCCCAATCACACCACAAAAAGGATTGGTGGCGACTCCAAATTTTCGTTTTCAAAAGTCGATCCCAGATTTTAAAAAAATGGTTTCGACAGCTTAACGACTCCACTAGGGACTCCATCAAGAGAGTCAAGCTGTAAATTGATTATTTTCTGTTATCTTGTCGAAATTTGAAGTTTGTTTTCCTAAAAATCCATGATCTTTGCATTGCATCTTCTGTGTTCTTGTTGAATTTACTTTTGATATGCTTTCGCATCATATTGCATGACCGTTGGGGTCGCACCTCTTAAGTGGGAGTGAGAAGCTATGCCTTCGTGAGGTTTTCACCTCCGCATGGGCTAGGGGATCGCTTCCGGAATAAATCCGTACCTATGTCTTCGTGAGGTTTTCACCTCCGCATGGTCATAGGGAAATGTATTCCCCTGAACTGAACTTGGTCCGTATGAGCCTATAATGGGTGAGGATCAAGGAATCTGCGGGTTCAGGTACCTTTACTCTAGAACCAACCCACATATAGCACGCCTTAGGAGCTTGCCTTAGGTAGAACTACACCGAGACTTAGTGGTTACCGAAGTAGGAGTTTGATTGCTTTGCTTCTTATTCTATATGCATGATTCTGACTCATTTTTTTTGTTTTGTTTTGCATATCATTTTCACCATAAAAGAAGGTGTCGATTTACGGTTCGATTACTAATAGAAAGTTTTGCAATGGAGAGAAAATTCTCTAATAAAGTAGAATATAATGCGTTTACCCAGAAATGGTCAGAGAATACACTATTAGAGAAGGGTGACAGTTTGGTGGAAAGGTATACATCAGAGTTATGAGACTTTACCCGGATTAGTGTGGCACAAAATGATCTTAGGGAGCTGAAAGAGATATGGAGTCATTGGGATGGTGAGATGAAGCAGTTATTCTATCATAATTATGGTGATATGTCTTATCTTCTTGATATTAAGGTAGATAAGCACTTGTTTCGAGCCGTGGCACAATTCTGGAATTCTGCTTATAGCTGTTTTACTTTCGGAGAAATGGATTTAACGCCTACTATAGAAGAATATACAGCTTTACTTCGTTGTCCAAAATTTCAAACCGACAAGATTTATTCTAGAATCGTTAATGTCCCAACTTTCGTCAAGAGATTGATGAATATTACTGGAATGAGTGAGCAGTGGGTTATGGCTCGAGTCCAGTAGAAGGGTGATGGGAAGTGTATCCCTTGGGTAAGTTTGAGAGTCGACGTCTTTGCTTTGAGTGTTTATGGGTTGGTGGTTTTCCCTAAGGCTTTAAGGTATGTAGACGAAGCAGTTACCAATTTATTTGACCAACTTGGTAAAGGGATCACACCTGTTCCTGCAATATTAGCTGAGACTTTCAGATCTTTGAATGCATGCCGAAGGGCGGGCGAAGGCAGATTTATTAGATGTGCACAGCTTTTATTAGTGTTGTTCCATAGTCACTTCTGGAAGACGGAGAAGGTCATTTACCAACCCTTCCTTCGAAATTTCTCTCATTTGAAGGAAATAGTAGTTACGTCGAGGAGGGACAATATATCAGAGGAGAGATGTATGGCGATACTTCAAAATCTCTAAGAGGATGATATCGAGTAGAGAGCCCCTTGGATGGTTCCTGGTAAGATTCTTTTTCGGTATGGAGATTATGATTAGGTTCCTTTGTTAGGGATTTGGGGAGGCATTGGATACGCCCCTTTCCTTGTATCAAGGCAATACAGGTCGAGGCAATTCATACCTGCAACACAGGGGCTGGCTCTGAGCGAGTTTTCTTATAAAATGGATAATTACAAGAAGAAGGTTAGATAGATCTGTAACGCTTGGAACTGAACCTACCGGATGGAAGGAATTGCTGTAAACCCGATGGTGACCCCTGGGTATAACGAGTGGCGGAGAAGAACGGTTAATGATAACATTTTAAGGCCAAACCTAGAAGATGCTAGACCGATAGAGGAATATCTACGAATGGTTCCCTCTGAATTAGAAATTATAAAGCAAGACTTCGAAAAAAAAGTTCAAAGTTAGAAAAGAAAATAGAACGGTTGGAGGAGGAAAATGTGTACTTGAAACTAGATGTGGATATTCAAAAGTCGGAGGCTGAGAATCTGAGAAAAGGAAAGAGGACGGTCGAGGAGGACCTTGCTGGCTTGAAGGAATATTACAAGAAGTATCGAACTTCGGTAAAAAACGCTGGTTTAGGTAAAACATCTGAACAGTGGAGGCAAGAAATTCAAGAAGAAAAGGCTAAAACTGATCAGTGGAAGAAGAAGTTCCATGATACTAAGGCACGAGAGGCTGGGTTAGAGAAAAGCTTAGATGATAGTCAAAATAAAAAGGAGATGTTGAGGGCCCGGGTAGCTGAGTTAGAAAAGGCACTATACCAGCATCGGAGTCGAAACTCGGTAATTGAATTAAAGGCTAACTTAAGCAAGATCGAGGATTTGAAAAGAAAAGTAGAAGAACTGGAGTCTACACTTTAGAATTGTGAGCTCCAAATTGAACGACTGGAAGCAAATAACAGTCAGTTAAGCGAGCAACTTCATCGATCTCAGGATCAGGTCCGGGATAGGGATTACCTTATGGGTGAAGCAATAGCCCAAATACAAGAAGTGGCTGATTACTTACAGACTCTGGCAGTTCAGGCAGATGTGCTGAGTATCAAATATGAGTTAGTGTCAGAGCGAGGGCAGGAGTTAGCCTCCCTTCTTAGGAAAGTAAAGGCTTTGAGCATTAGGGTTAAGCCATATATGTAATCCGTTTTATGTAAGGGATTTTGTTTTTTAAGTAAAGTTTTCTAAATGGAATTGAATCAAAATCGACGTCTTCTTTTGCATTCATCTCATACATTTGCATTTACATCATATCATATGCATTAAATTTCATGAAAAGATTCCTAATTGATTAAAATTTATTTTAGTTAACCTGGAAACTCGCGAAAGTTCACCGATTAAGCACCACTATAGTACACGAAGGAAAACGAGAGCCATGGATCAAAGATTAGAGAAATTGGAACAGATGCAAAAGGAAATGCAAGAGCAACTACACTTACAGATGCAGGAGCAATTGGCCAAAATACAATAGGATATGAGGGATCAGATGTTAGAATCCCAGAAAAACATGATAAATCAATTTGCACAAATGTTGGCTGGAGCTTTGGATAAATGAAAGAGCCCTATAAGTGGAACTGAAAACGAGGATGACGACCCCTCTATTCCCCAAGGCTTTACCCTAGTGGGCATTCAAATGCCACAACCAAGGGTATCTGTTAACATTAAACCTCTGTGTCAAACTGGTACTTCAGCCTCGATGAATTTCCTAATGGGATCAAGCTCCAACCCCGAGAATAATTTGGTAAATCCCAAGGTTCCTGATTTCGATGAGGCAGTAGAGGTAGAAAAGGTGAGAATGGAGGTCCCAAAGCAGCTAGAGGATCGTTGCAAATGGCTTGAGGAGAAATTCAAAACGTTGGAGAATGCTGATTATCACAGTGGGATTGATGCTAAGGATCTGAGCCTAGTGCCAGACCTAGTACTTCCTCCAAAGTTTAAGATGCCAGGGTTTGAGAAATACAACGGGACCAGTTGTCCTGAGGCTCACATCACAATGTTCTATCGAATGATGACAGGATACATCCATAATGATCAGTTATTAATCCATTGCTTCCAAGATAGCCTGACTGGGGCAGCGGCCAAATGGTATAACTAGTTGAATCAGAACCAAATCAGTTCATGGAAAGACTTGGCACAAGCTTTTATGAAGCAATATGGCCACGTGACGAATATAGCGCCTGATAGAATTACTTTGCAAAATATGGAGAAGAAGTCGAACGAGAGTTTCAGGCAATATGCCCAGAAATGGAGAGAAATCGCTACGCAGGTTCAATTGCCACTGCTTGAGAAGGAAACAACCATGTTGTTTATCAATACCCTGAAAGCACCTTTCATTAATCACTTGCTAGGAGGGGCAACCAAGAGCTTTCTCGGATATAGTGATGTCCGGGGAGATGATAGAAAATGCGATAAGGTGTGGAAAGATAGAAGCTGGAGAAAGCATCAAGAAGTCGGCCCCGCGAAAGAGAGAAATAAAGTAAATAATGTGAGTAAGGGTTATGCAAGACCGATCACTGTGAATCAACCGAGAGTAATAAACGTGAGCCAGTAAGTCTTATCAAAGCAAGAGTCTGATACAAAGCGGAATACGGAGAAACTCTAGTTTACGCCCATTCCAGTGACGTATAAGGAGTTATATCAAACTTTGTTTAAAGAATATGTTGTATCCCCGGTTTACCTGAAACCAATGCAGCCTCCATATCCCAAGTGGTATAATGAAAATGTCCAATGTGAATACCATGCGAGAATCACAGGACATGCGATAGAAAATTGCACTACATTTAAGAAGTTAGTTGAAAAGCTCCTTAAAATGAGCATCATAAATTTCGATGAGTCATCTGGTGGGGAAAAACTGTTACCCAATCATGCCGACAAAGGGGTAAATGCAGTTGTTGAAAATACTGAGAAGAGAGTTAGAATGACTGTGGTAGAAGTAAGAACACCATTGAGAGAGGTTTGGAAAGAAATAATGAAAAGAGGGTTACACGTAGAGTTCGGGGAACAGACCCCAGAAAATAGGGAACTATTGTGAGTTCCATAATGAGGAGGACCATGAGATCCAAGAATGTGATGAATTTAGATCCCTAGTACAGGGACTAATGGACAACAAAGAGCTGGAATTCTTTGAATATGTAGAAGAGGAAGATGTATGCGCCTCGGAAGGAGAGTCGTCAGGAAAAAGCTGTGAGATAAGTAGCCCAAGGGTAATTATTTCACAGCCAAAGATTAATGAAGCTGGATTAAAAATGGCACCCAGAATTGTGATAAAGAAACCCGTTGCTTTTCCCTATAAGGATGGCAAGAAGGTACCTTGGAGTTATAATTGTAATGTGACAATATCGAGAGGAAAGAACTCGGTCAACATGCAAGAAGAAGCCCAGGATGTAGGTTTCCATACAAAAGCTGATTCAGTAAAGGAGAAATATTTAATGAAACAAGGAGAGGAGAAGCCAGAGTTACCTGTTAAGGAGCCAATAGCTGAGAACGAGGCAAAGGAATTTTTGAAATTCCTAAAGCATAGCAAATATAGTGTCGTGGAGCAGCTACATAAACAGCCGGCTCGCATCTCTGTACTGTCCTTACTTTTGAGCTCGGAGATACACCGTAATGCGTTAATAAAAGTGTTAAATGAGACTTATGTCGCAAAGGATATCTCAGTAAACAAGCTGGACCGCTTTATCAATAACATAAGTGCAGACAATTTTATTTCATTCAGCACGATGAAATACTATCGGGGGTAGGGGATCTACTAAAGCCTTACACATCACTACCCGTTGTAAGGGGTATACTGTGCCGGGGGTCCTAATTGATAATGGGTCAGCGATGAATGTTTTACCCTTATCTACATTGAATAGGCTACCTATAAACAGCTCTCACATGAAGACGTGCCAGAACATGGTGAAAGCGTTTGACAGGACTGAAAGAAAGGTGATGGGGAGGATCGAAGTACCTCTTCTAATCGGTCCAAATACATATGAAGTAGATTTCCTAGTGATGGACATTAAGCCCTCCTATAATGGCCTGTTAGGGAGGCCTTGGATTCATGCGGCAGGGGCAGTACCGTCATCGCTGCATCAAAAGTTAAAATTGATAACGGATGGTCGTTTGATAACAATAAATGCAGAAGAGGACATTATTGCATCTGTTACCAGTGATGCACCATACATTGAGAAGGATGATGAGGCGCTGGAGTGTTCTTTTCGTTCGTTGGAATTTGTAAATATTACTTTTGTTATGGAGGGAAGTAAGATCCTGATACCCAAAGTGTCTAGTGCTACGAAAATGGGTTTACAATTGATGGTTGGAAGAGGAGCATTGCCTAGAAGGGGACTCGAAAAGTATCTGCATGGACGGGTTGAGGTACCGATCTTGACTGGTAAGCGGGATTACTTTGGCTTGAGATATAAGCCGGATACAAAGCAAAGGAGGAAGGAAGTAGAGAAGAGACAAGAGAGACGAAAAGCACAGTTAAGTGGGGCAGAAGTCAAATGGGAGCCGATGAGTTTTCCCCACATATCGAAAACTTTTGTGTCTGGAGGAATGATTTATCTTGAGAGCGGGATGACAAGGGAAGAATATTTTGAAGACATGCTCGATAGCTTGAGCATTAATGCTGTACTTGGAGAAGGAGTGGAAGAAAGAAACTTATCGGGTATTCGCCCTTACGAGCCTGGAAGTGTGCTGAACAACTGAACTGCAGAAGAGATTCCTGTAGTTTTTAGAGCAAATTCAAAGTAATGTTCAGAACATACTTATTATTTTTAGCCTTGAACAATAGAAATCTTTTATGAAATAGGCTCATGTTTAAATATCGTTATTTCAATAAAGAAATGCATTTTTATCACTCTTCAAGCAAATATTTTGTTCTATTTTCATTCATTGTCACGTGTCAGATAAGCTATTCTTAGATTCATTTTTGGACATTCTTTCATATTTGCAACAGGTCCCCAAATATCAATGATACGAGTAGTATTGATATGGACCCTGAATCTCCTTTTGAGCAAGATTTATGCTTAGAGAGATCTCAGGATTTTAAAGATGATGAGGATTATAGTTTATCTCCGGACTGTTAAGGATGGTAGAGCGGGAAGAGAAATAGATTCTGCCTCACCAGGAGACAATTGAGAATGTGACTCTAGAAGAAGGAAAGGAGGTGAAAATTGGCACTTGCATCAATGAGAAAACAAGACAAGACCTTATTGAATTATTGCGAGAGTTCAAAGATGTCTTCGCATAGACGTATCAAGATATGCCAGGTTTAAACCCCAATATTGCGGTACACCGTGCTCCCACAAAGGAGGAGTGCAAGCCGGTACAACAGAAGCTCCGAAGGATAAGACCCGATGTGGCAGTGAAAATAAGGGAAGAGGTTAAGAAGCAATTTGATGCTGGCTTCTTACAAGCGGTTAATTACCTAAAATGGGTAGCTAATGTTGTCCTTGTCCCTAAAAAAGATGGAAAAGTACAGATGTGTGTAGATTACAGAGATCTAAATAAAGCTAGTCCAAAGGATAATTTCCCATTGCCTCACATTGATACCCTAGTAGATAAAAGGGCAGGCTACTCACTGTTTTCTTTTATGGATGGGTTCTCGGGATATAATCAGATTAAGATGCATCTTGAAGACATGGAAAAGACTATGTTCATAACTCTATGGGGAACGTTCTGTTATAAGGTGATGCCATTCGGTTTGAAAAATACAGGAGCAACGTATCAAAGGGCTATGGTAACCCTCTTTCATCATATGATGCATCAATAAATTGAGGTTTACGTTGAAAACATGATCGCAAAGTCTCAAACAGAAAATGAGCACTTGCAAGTCTTAAAGAGGTTATTTCTGAGGTTGAAGAAATTTCAACTTAAACTCAATCCGACGAAATGTAATTTTGGAGCCAGGTCAGGAAAATTACTGGGTTTTGTTGTCAGTGAAAAAGGAATTATAATTGACCCGGATAAAGTCAGAGCAATACAGGAACTGCCTCTACCCCGCACTAAAAAAGAAGTTCGTGGTTTCCTAGGAAGGTTAAACTACATTGCTCGGTTCATTTCACAACTAACAGAGAAATATGACCCCATATTTCGTCTCCTTAAGAAACACAATCCTGGTGTATGGGATGATGAGTGCCAAAAAGCTTTCGACAAAATTAAGCATTATTTGTCTAATCCTCCGGTGCTGACACCGCCTAGTCCTGATAGGCCACTGATATTGTACTTAACAGTATTTGACAGTTCAATGGGATGTGTGCTTGGCCAACATGATGAGACTGGAAAGAAGGAAAAGGCAATATATTACCTCAGTAAAAAATTTATTGAGTGTGAAATGAGATACTCGTCAATTGAAAAATTATGTTGCGCTTTGGTTTGGACCACTCGGAGATTGAGGCAATACATGTTGTACCATACGACGTGGTTAATTTCGAAGCTAGATCCTTTAAAATACATGATGGAATCAACTGCGTTGAGTGGAAGGATAGCTCGATGGCAAATTCTTCTTTCCGAGTTTGACATAGTCTACGTGAACTAGAAGGCCATTAAAGAAAGTGCCATAGCAGATTTTCTGGCCAGTAGAGCCCTAAAAGATTATGAGCCTCTGAACTTTGATTTTTCCAATGAAGATTTAATGTATGTGGCAACTACCGAGGAAGACACGTCCGAAAATTCTTCTTGGAAACTGAATTTTAATGGAGCATCAAATGCCGTTGGTAATGGAATTGGGGCAGTTTTAATATCCCCGAATGGAGATCATTATCCATTTACTTGCAAGTTGGATTTTGACTGCACAAATAATATGGCAGAGTACGAGGTATGCATCTTGGGAATTCGTGTGGCCATAGATCGAAAAGTCAAGGTGTTAGAGGTATATGGAGACTCTGCATTGGTGATCTATCAGCTCAGAGGTGAATGGGAGACGAGAGATCCCAAATTGACCAGTTATCGAAAGTTAGTTCTGGAATTAATTGAACAATTTGATGACGTCACTTTCTTTTATCTCCCGCGTGATGAAAATCAGATGGCCGATGCCCTGGCTACATTAGCTTCTATGATAAGAATAAATGAACAAAGAGATATGAAGCCAATTCAGATGAGTATTTGTGATACTCCAGCTCATTGCTGCAATATAGACAAAGAAGAGGAGAGAGATAACTATCCTTGGTATCATGACATTCTGCGATATGTGAAAAGTTGTGAATACCCTGATCAAGCGACTGAAAATGACAAGAGAACGTTGAGAAGGCTCGCTAATGATTATATCTTAGATGGAGAGATCTTGTATAAAAAGAGGAAGGATCAGATACTGTTAAGATGCGTTGACGCTGTAGAAGCAAAGAAAATCCTAGAAGAAGTCCATGAAGGCGTTTGTGGAACGCACGCCAATGGGTTTACAATAGCTAGGCAGATCATGAGATTTGGGTACTAGTGGTCTACGATGGAAGGAAATTGTATCAGCTACGCCAAAAAGTGCCATAAGTGCCAAATTTATGGGGATAAGATCCATGTTCCTCCTTCCCCTCTTCATGTTATGACTTCCCCATGGCCTTTTTCAATGTGGGGCATGGATGTCATTAGACTGATCTCGCCAAAAGCTTCTAATGGTCATCGGTTCATTTTTGTGGTCATTGATTATTTTACCAAATGGGTAGAGGCTGCTTCATACGCCAATGTTACAAAGTCAGCGGTCAGCAGGTTCTTAAAGAAAGAGATTATATGTCGATATGGCATGCCAGAGAGAATCATATCAGACAACGCGTTGAATTTGAATAACAACATGATAGCAGGGGTTGCAGTCAATTCATAATTAAGCATCATAACTCATCGCCATATCGACCGAAGATGAATGGTGCAGTTGAGGCAGCTAATAAAAATATAAAGAAGATTGTAGGGAAAATGGTTGAGACTTACCGGGATTGGCATGAAAAATTACCATTTGCTCTTTTTGCTTATCGTACATCTGTCAGAACTTCTACTAGGGCAACACCTTTTTCATTGGTTTATAGAATGGAGGCAGTTTTGCCTATTGAAGTTGAAATCCCCTCCCTCCGAGTGTTGTCAGAATTAAAATTGGATAAAGCAGAATGGGTCCAATCCAGATACGATCAGTTGAATTTGATCGAGGAAAAGAGGCTAAAAGCCATACATCATGGACAAATGTATCAGAAACGAATGGTGCGAGCTTACAATAAGAAGGTTCGCTCCAGAGTGTTCCATGAGGGGGACTTGGTATTAAAGAAGATCCTTCCTATACAAAAGGATTTTAAAGGAAAATGGATGCCAAACTGGGAAGGACCGTATGTGGTAAAAAAGGCCTTTTCTGGAGGAGCGTTGATATTAGCTGAGATGGATGGCGGGAACTTACCTACCCAGTAAATGTAGATTCAGTCAAGAAGTACTTCGCTTGAAAAAAAAAAGGGAGAGGCTAAGGTGAAAACCCGCAAAGGGCACCTTGTGACCAAAGGGGTTTTGAATTGAAAACCCGAAAAAGGCAATTCAAATTTTGATCGAAGGTAAGGGCAAACGGTATTATCGCTATGCTTGAATTGACAGTGAGGAGATATGCTATATTTTGGGGCATCAACAAAGTACTCTAGATCTCCTATACACATTTTGAGTTCAAAATGGGCCTCAAGGTGTTCATAAAGAGAAGCTCAGACTATGATATCTGGGGCACCTAGTTCACATCTCACCCGTATTGTATTTGTTTTTCTATTTTGTTCCGAGCTATGGTCTCAATAAATTTCCTTCTTATGATATTTGCCATCTTTGATTAACGTTTTTAGTCATGTTTCTAAACAATTTTCTGTTTGCCTATTATTTTCTCTTTCGAGCATTTTTGCATTTGAAATGACGATTAATGGACTAATAATACTTTCACAAAAGAGGTTTTGCATATTACTTTGGAAACTTCTAATGTTACAAAAATCGAAAATAGGACTATTGTTCAGAACTCCCCAAGCCTAAGGGCGGGAGATGTTGAAAAGAGGGGTCTAAGTTAGTACACCTCTCAAGATTTTATTGGTCAAAAGTACCTCGACGAATAATAAGCAATGTTCACTCAAGTATTAAAAGGAAATCATGCTTGACAAGAAGATTAAGATTTTGCATCTGGTCATATTCCCCAGAGAGGGTGTAATAGACCGTTTGATTGAAAAGATGGTAAAAATCCTATACCCCTGAGTCGCAATGGAATGGATTTAAGAAGAGGATTTTCTGTCAATGTTACCAGTTGGATAAAGAGGACAGGATTACATGACAGTGATAAAATCTTGATAAATGACGAATAGTGATAACCCAAAAAGGGATCATTTTCATGACATTCTGCGTTCATACAAATGTCATTCATGAAACATTTAGTTAGGAGCATTTGATTCATGTTAATCATGGCATCTTAAATCATTTGACATAAGCATAAACCTCAGGAGATCAATTCTACAGATAGATTCCCCAGTGGTCATATAGCAAGATTGATTTCAGGCAGATCTTATCTTCGCTGAGTAAGAGCGGAGCAGATCAATTTTCGGCAGATCTTATCTTCGCCGAGCAGAAGCGAAGCAGATTCAAGCCACTAGCCTTAACCCCCTAAGCAGTAGGGTAATAGGCTAAAATATTACAAATCTTATCTCCCTAAACAGTAGCGGAGCAGATCGAAGATGATGAACAGGCTTTAACTCCTTAAGAGTAGGGTAACAGGATGAAGATTACCGATCTTATCTCCCTAGGCAATAGTGGAGCAGATCGAAGATAACAAACCTTATCTCTCTGAAGTTGCAGAGAGCAGGTTGAAGTTACAAGTCCTATCTCCCTGAAGTCGCAGCGGAGTAGACTGAAGATAGCAGATCTTATCTCCTTAAGTAGTAGTGGAGCAGATCGAAGACACCAAACCTTATTTCTCTGAAGTTCCAGAGAGCAAGTTGAAGATACAAGTCTTATTTCCCTTAAGTCTCAGCGGAATAGACTGAAGATAGCAAATCTTATCTCCCTAAGCAGTAGTGGAGCAGATCGAAGACACCAAACCTTATTTCTCTGAAGCTGCAGAGAGCAAGTTGAAGATACAAACCTTGTGTCCCTAAGCAGTAGTGGAACAGGTTGAAGTTACCAGTTATTATCTCCTTTAAGTGCCAGTAGAGTAGATTGAAATTACAAATCTCTTCTCTCTGAAACTTATTGGAGTAGATTGACATGTTAATCCCTATACCCCTGAAGATGCAGTGGGATGGAATGTGGCTACTTGAGCAAGATGAGCACCAAGGAGTCAGGATTCAGCAAGACCGGGCAAAATTGACCTTTCTAATGTCTTTGCTTCGTTCTCGTTACACAAACAACGAGCAAAGAGGGGCAGCTGTTGACCTAATTTTTTGCCCGGCCCATTTTGTATGCAAAAACCCAAAGTCAAATAAAAAATAAAATAAACAGATCCTAATTTTTGAAGCCCAATTACTCAAACCCAATATCTAACCCTAAATTGAAAGAAAACCCTAGCTTTTCTGTTGCAGCCGCTGCAAGCTCTTTCACGCACGTCGGCACACTCGCATACGATCCCTAGATCACGCGTCCATGCCCACGTCCGACTCTCCTCCACGTCCTCACCACCTGCGATTTGAGCAAAGAAATGGCAAGAAACTACTTGTATTTTAGCTATAAAGCCTTCGATTTTTAATTGTAAAAGGATGGGTTTTTTTTCCTTTTTTTTTTTCAAGAACATTGAATACAAAATACACACAAAAATCGATTGCAAAAGAAATTGAAAAGGTAGTTCTCGATTGATTTTGTTTGTTGAGTTTTTTCTTATTTGTTTTGGTGTGCAAAGAGTAATAAAAAGGAGAAGAAACAAGTGCACTTACCAAACCTCCGTGGGCATAGTCGGAGTTCTCTTCCATTAGCGAAATCGGCAATCGTCTGTGCACCGTCGGTCACCTTATGGTGGTGGTTTGGTGGCTGCATGTTTCTGGGATGAAACTTTAGCAGAAAAAGGGTTAAAAGAAAATAGTTTTGGGTTTTCTAAAAAGGTTTTTAAGGTTTTAAAAAAAGGAAAATAAAGGTTTTATTAAACTTTAAAATAGTAGTATTTGTTTTGGGAAAGGGGGAGAGTCAGTACGCTGACTTGGTCTATGTGCATTTCTCCTTTAGATGGGATATTTATTCCCTCAGTCCCTTTATTTTATTTGCATATCGCAATTGGGTTTATTTCCTTTATTTCTTTTCTAATTTGGCCTCAGAATTTTTTATTTTCAATTCAATTGGATCCATTTTCGTTTTTTAATTTAATTTCAAATTAATCGTTTTTGATAATTATATTACTATTTTATTTATTATTATTACTATTATTATATTCATTTTTATATTAAACGATTATTTCAAATAAAGTTATTACTATATTTATTTATTATATTTTTGTATTTGTTCATACTAACTTTTTTTTACTAATATTATTAGTCAATTCTTTATTATATTATTTTTTAGTTATCACTATTATTAATTAAATAATTTTTGTTATTAACTTTGATATTTCTTTTTATATGCATATTATTATTATACCTTTTTTATTATCTTACTATTAAACTAATTAATTTAAGTTTGGTTTCATATTATTGTATTAATTACTTAATATTATATATTTATTATATTTTTATTAAAGGTTAATTATTTTAAATATTATAATTCTTTTACTTATTATTATATTTATTATATAATATCTGTTTTCTTTTAAAATTATCAAATTGTTTTCATATACTATATTATTATTTTATTTTAGTATGGTTATTATTTTAATTTTTACTTTTATCATTATATTTAATATTATCATTAATATATATTATTTTATCATTATGTTTTTTATTAATATTATTATTGCTATATCTATCATATTATTATATTTTTTATCATTATTATTGCTATTGCTAATTTTCTATATATTTATTATTTTTTTATTTTTATTGTTTGAATTATTGATTGTACTATTATTATGTTGCATATCATTTTTTTCCCCTTTCCAAATTTAAATCGTTTTAATTCTTTTTATTTCACAATGTATTCAAAAATCGTTTTTAAATAAAGGCAATTTTTTTATACTTAGTCGTTTTAAAGAAACGGGCCCTATCGTATTGGGCTCGTTTTTTTATTCGATTTAAGTATTTTATTCAACACTTTATTCCCAACAATTTTTAATAAAGGCAATTTTCTATACTTAATCGTTTTAAAAGGGTGCCCTACCGTACTGGGTTTCATTTTTTTATTCAATTTAAGTATTCGAATATCCTTCTTAATTGATTTATTCTCCAAATTTTCTCCTAAAACAAAGACAATTTTCGATATTTGGAAGCTCGGAAAATTGTACCCTACCGTATTGGATTTCGATTTTGGTTCGATCCAAATATTCAAATATCCTTCTTATCGGATTTCTCAAAGTTTTGGAAAGTGGAGGCAATGTTCTGTATTTAAAAAAATTCAAAAAATCATGCCCTACCGTACTAGGTTGTGGTTTTACGTTTGATTTAAATATTCGAATACCCTTTTTAAAATAAATGCACGTTTTAAATAAAAGGCAAGCTCATACTCGAGGGTCGAAAACGTTGTGTCCTACCGTACTGGACGTGACGTTTTACCTTGAAGCGAGACGGTCTTTAACTCACATTTAATCTACTCAAATGTTTCAAAAAGGAGGATCATGTTTTAAAATCTTTTCAAATCTTCAATTTTCGGCATTAAGACATAAATTAATCAATAAGGTACCGATTTTGGGCGTATTGAGGGTGCTAATCCTTCCTCATACGTAACTGACTCCCGATCCTATTTTCTCAAAATTCGTAGACCAAAATGTTTTATAAGGTGGCCCAATCACACCACAAAAAGGATTGGTGGCGACTCCGAATTTTCGTTTTCAAAAGTCGATCCCCGATTTTAAAAAAAATGGTTTCGACAACAGAGTAAGAAAAGAATATAAAGAATCAACGTAATTGGTAAGGTAATGGCAAACACCAAATAACCTAGAAGCACGGGAAACGAATTATAAAAGATGGGAAGGGCACTGGTATCGACAATGGAGAAAAAATCCCCCATTTAATGAATAGAACTGGTTGCTGTAATCATTTTGCATCGTTGGCAAGAACACATTTGTTGTGAAACAGAGCTAACAAAGTGGGAGCCTCCACATTAAACCCTGCTCTAACTGGTGGTTTCCACCCAAATGTTGTTGGTGTTGGAGCATTCATGTTGTTTGGCATCGGAAACATGAAATCTTTCGTCTCGGGGAACGAAATAGGCGATGAAGCGAGGGGTGTGAGTAGTGGAATGGGAATTGGAGCTTCGGCAGCTTTCGTTTGATCAAGCTTAAGAGATTCTGCGGCGTGCTTTTGTAGCCTGGTGGGTGGCTTCCCTACTTTGGTTTTAAATAGAGAGAAAATGAGAGAAAATGAGAGAAAATGAGAGAAGTTTTTTTTTTAAATAGATAACGTCATCTATAACGTCGTGTGCTTATGTGGCACGCCACATAGGCTGTTGACTGACGGTCAGTTGACGGTTACCGTTTCAACTAGGTTGATATCTGAAAAATCTATTACAATAAGGGCCAATTTCAAAAAAAAAATGTTAGGGGCATATATCCAAAAGCCCGCAAAGATTAAGGGTTTTTTTTTTTTTGCAATTATGCCTATCTAATAAGTTACTCCATTGTAATCAAATTCTTAACAGCAAATTTGTATGGCTTGACTTTCTCTGTCCTTCGCTTTCCCATCCTTGGTAGCTAGGCCTGGTAGCATCTTTGCTAGTCTTGTCGAACTAGAAGCTATATACTAGGCTTGACCTCAACTGACCCGGCCACGAAAAGACAGGCGAGAAAGGCCTTCGCTTAGTAATGGGCAGCTAGCCATTTCGCATTTATGTGGCATTTGACTCTCGTACCATGCCTCTTGCTCGTTGAGACCTCTACAGCATCCAATCCTTAAAAGGGAAGAAGAAAGGGAATCCCCAAGTCCGAGGACATATTCAAAAACGAACTGTAGACCGTTCTACTGGCAACCATTCACACTGCCAATTATCAATTAGCTAATTAAGGTTGAATATCTTACTCCGTACAATACATAGAATTATGGTATTATCACAATTTAAAAATATAAATTTAAAAGTTAAAAAATTTTAAAATTAAATGTAGAACTAAAACAAATTTTTATAAAGTTTAAGGGTCAAATAATAATTATCACAATTTAAAATTTCTTTAAACAATTCAATTTACACTCAATCGGTGCTATACCAAATCAAGAATCACATTCTATCCACATCAACTAGACCTCTTCTTCCTTGCATTTCTCTCTCTCTCTTTTTCTTCATTATTGTTAAAAACTTGTACTCAATTTCCTCTATAGATCTAAGGCCCCGTTCGGCACTACTTGTCTGACGAGCTTTTGGCAAAAAAGTGATTTTTTTGTTAAAAGCAATAACGAACAAACTTCAACTGAACCACTTTTTTCAACTTAAAATAAGGACTTTTGCACAGATGAAAAGGAGAAATTTTTGGCTTTTTTCAGCCAAAAGTGCTTCTTGGCAGTATTTTACTATTTTAACCTCTGCTTTTTCTAGACGTTAGACGATATTATTTTCCTCTTTTCTTGTCTGATTTGTTCTCTGGTTTGTTCTTCTCATCTTTACCTGCTGCTTTTAAAAGATTTCTTGCAAAATCTATTTCCTCCATTTTAAGTAAAAAAAGCAAACCTATAACCAAAACATGTCTCATCTGCTGTAATTCTTGCAGAAGTGTTTTGTTCCTCCATTTTAATTTTCAATAATATTTTCTTCTCTGGTTTGATCCTCTTCTCCACATCGGTGAGTTTTTTCTTTTCCTTCTCATCTTCTTCTCTTTAATTTTTTTCGTTCTCATCTTCTTCTCTTCTTCTTTCAGTTTGGGGCTTCACTCACTCACTCTCTGCTTTATTGAAAGCTCACAAATCTTTCTTGCGCTCACTCTCTTAAGCTCAAATCACCCACAAATCTGGTACTTTTGATCTTGCTTTCCCATATATTTGATTCCAATCGATATATATTTGATCGTTATAACTACAGTATTTTATTGATATGCTAATGCTTGCAAAATCTTGCTCTTTTTTTTCCTGTTGAATTTTGTTGTTAAGTATGCTTCATACTATTTATTTCTGTTAAAAGGGTTCTTTTTGGGGTCTTCTTTTTTTTATTAAACTGTTTTAGTTGTTTGTGGATTGAAAGAACTATGTCTATGCCTTTTATCTTTATAAAGAGTTTGTTTCCAGTGATGGGTTAGTTTTGTTGATAATTTTTCCAGTGATGAGTTTGGGTAAGATTGTTGAAATTTGGTTTATTTATAGAAAGAAGAAAAGTCAAGAGGTTAGTGTTGCTTCAGCCCAACAAAAAATAGCAGAATGTTGCAAAACAATAGGCCACCATATTAGCTGTAGTAAAATAGAAGACAATGTCTTGAATCTACCAAAGATAGAGCAAAAATTAATCTAAAATTTATTAAAGATGTATGCCCAGATCTTAAAGCACCTAAACTAGGATGTAATAGGAAAGATATAAATAATATAAATTATGAGTTAGAAGATTATTCAGATATTAACAAAATAGATAACATTAAAAGAAGTAAAAAATATCCTTATAAGAAATATAGATACAAAGATTTTAAGAGAAATAAAAGAAGATATTCTAAAAGAGAGAAATATACGAGGAAAAATATTTTCTCAAAATAATATAGATAATGATAAAAAAATCTATAAAAGAATGTAAATGTTTTAGTTGTGGAAAAATAGGATATAGCTAAATATTGTAGGGGAAAAACATAGGATTAATGAGATAAATATTAATAATGAAATATTTAAAAGAAGAATTTACAGATAGTGATATTATATATTTATAGTATGGAATGACAGAGAAGTTCATACAGATAAAAAGATAGAAAATGTAGATAAATTTGTACAATTATTAGATTGTCAAGAACAATTTAATCAAGAATCTAAAATTAGAAGAATTATGTTTGATATGGATGAGCTAAAGTTTGCTGCTAAAGCTAACTTTGATTTATCACCTAAAAACTATTTTATCTATGTTAATTAATTCGATATCAATTGTCGAGAAAATTCTCAACATGGCTCACTGCCTGGCTGCTATCTTCTCCATATTTCTACTCCAACGTAAAGAAATTAATTTTATAAGCACTTTTAACCAACGCAAAATATTTCAGGTTATTTTATTAATCATTAATAATTTTAGCGTTAAACAGCCTCTCTATGTTTTATTAGTATGCTTATTTTGTCATTGAAGCTGCATGGTTTAATTGTATTTGATGTTATTATTAGTTGTGTTCTTTTTCTTGGTTATTATTCCGGTCTTGGAAAGTTGATTTTGATTGAGAAAAAAAAAATATCTTAGGATCCTATCTTGATTTTGATACACATATAAAAAAATATACTTTTGTGACATTTGATTTTCTTAATTGCTTTACTGGCTGAAACAAATCTGTTCGTATACACAATAGATGAGTACGTCGGCGATTGAAGTTAGTGGTGAAAAAGTGAAAGCAATGTGGGATAAGAGATTGACAGAAATATTTTGTGATATTTGTATTAAAGAGATATTGAAAGGCAATAGGCCTGATACTCATTTCACAAAAGATGGATGGTTGAAAATAATGACTAACTTTGAGAAAGAAACGGGCAAGGGTTTTTCACAAAGACAACTTAAAAATAGGTGGGATGCCCTAAAAAAAGAATGGAAAGCTTGGAAGAAACTTAAAGGTGAAGATACTGGTCTAGGGTGGAATCCTATAAAAAGAACCGTTGATGCATCGGATGATTGGTGGGAGAGTAGGCTAAAGGTACATTAATAATTCCCTATATTTTTGTTTTTTTCTTATTTATGAGTTTATTGATAATTACTGTTATTAAACTATCATTTGATATGTAGGTTGTGCCTGAAGCTCAAAAATTTAGAACATCCAGCATTGATCCTGAATTCGAAGAGAAGTTAGACCAAATGTTCATGGGGATAGTTGCAACAGGTGATAAAGCATGGGCACCTTCTTCTGGTATGCTCCGTAGTGATTTTTTTGAGGATGTTAACAATGAAATACTTGAAGAGAATGAAGAAGAAAATGTGAGAAATGATGTTCGCATTTTAAATGATGTTCACATTTCAAATGATGTTCAAATTGATGGAAACGGTCAAAAAAGAAAAAACCCTGAGATATCAAGTTCACATTTTAAAACTGGAAGAAAGAAATCCTCAAAGCAAATTGGAGGGGCTGCAAGATTGTCCAGTCAAATAGAAAAATTATGCAATGCAGCTGACAATATGAGTCAAGCCACATCTAGTTTGACTCCTGTTATGGATCCATATGGTATTCCACAAGCAGTCAAAGTGCTCGACAGCATGTCGGAAGAGGTTCCAGAAGCTAGTCCGCTATACTTTTTCGCACTTAAATTATTGCTCAATAAGGACAAGCGAATTATGTTTTTATCAATTAATCCCAAGATTAGAGCTTTGTGGCTTAAGACGGAAATGGAGGATAGCTGAAAATTTTCTAATCTTCTAGGGTTAGGAGATATCTATTATGTGACTAAACAAAAATCTTAAACTAGTTTTATCAATAGTTATTTATGTTTGGTTTTTGGATATTGAATTTATGTTCTACTTATCTATGTGTAATCTACTTTTATTAATAGTTGTTTATGTTTGGTGTTTGGTTATTGAATTTATGTTCTACTTATTTATACTAAATTAGTTTTATCAATAGTTGTTTATATATGATTTTGGATGTTCAAATTTTTTGGTAGGTGATGAGTATAGTTGAGAATTACAGCAGTGATGACAGTGATGATGAAAGGGAAAAGAAAGAGATTTTACAACGCATGGAATGTTTTAATCGATTATTTGTTGTTGCATCTTCTTCCGTACAATTATATTACGAGAAGTATATATTAAAGCAGCCATGCATGAATTCAAAGCAGTCAGGTGAAACATGGATTCGAGAGATCCTTGACGGTCACGAATCACGTTGTATGATTAATTTTAGGATGTCTAAAATGGTATTCACAAGTTTGTTAAGAGTTTTGGAGACAAGATACAACTTGCAAACTTCAAGAAACATATCTTCTAGTGAAATGTTGGGAATTTTTTTATACATCTTGGGTACCGGTGCAAAAGTTTCCCAATGTCGAGAAAGATTTCAAAGGTCTGGAACAACAATAAGTCAGTACTTTGCAATTGTGCTTGAGAAAGTTTCAAGGATGGCCACTGATCTAATTGCACCCGAAGATCCTTTTTTTAGCTCAATACCCGAACAAATACGTAATGATTCTAGATATATGCTGTATTTTAAGGCTAAAATTTAATTTTATCTTATTATATTTTTAATATTTTTGGTTGACTTAAAATATGCACGAGACTAATATGATTATTTGTTCAGGATTGCAAAGGTGCAATTGATGGTACTCATATTGCCGCTATTCTTCCACCAAATGAACAAATTCCCTATATTGGAAGAAAAGGTATCCCTACTCAAAATGTAATGGCAGTATGTGATTTTAATATGTGTTTCACCTTTGTCGTGGCTGGATGGGAAGGATCGGCACATGACACTAGAATATTTCTTGATGCAATTCGAGATCCAAAATACAAATTTCCGCACCCACCAAATGGGTAGATATTTTATTTATATGTGATTTTTTAAAAAATAAAGTATAAGTTCTTTAATTGATAATTTTTATAAAAAAATTCTTGAATTAATTGTTTGTTATATTATGACATGTAGGAAAATATTATCTTGTTGATTCTGGATATCCTCAAATGAAAGGTTATCTTGGACCATATAGAGGTCAGCGGTATCATTTACCTGACCTCTATATGACCTTCTTCATCACATATAAAACATTTACAAAGTTGCTTTATAGGTTTTTTAGAAGTTTTTCTTCTTACAAATTTTTTCTTTTTGTTATTATCATTTTTATTACCAGTATATTTTTTATTTCCTGGTTTCCACCTTATCATCCTATATTTTTTATTTTTATAATTTTTATAAGGTTTAGATTGTATAGGTTTACAACCAAACTCCCATTCGCCTTCTAATAATTTTGTACAATACTTATTTTTAACTTGTTTAGCAGCTTTACTCTGTAAACAGTGTAAAGTAATTCTTTCTTTAGCGAAATTAATCCTATTTCCTATACTATCTATATTTTCTTTATCTATACCAGCTGCTTTACTGTGTTTATCTAGATAAGAAGCATATTTATTTATACAAATTTCATCCCAAGGTGGGGGTAATTTATCGAAATATTGGTTTTTCCAAAATTCTATGTTACTATTTTTTAACTTTTGATATTCATGAAGAAATTTTTTAGAAAATTCTTCTAAATATCTAATATCACATAATTTTATTTTTGATAATATATAACTAGATTGACCGTCCTGATCTTTTTTATCAGTATAGCCACAAAATTCTGTTTTTATAATTAAAGTTAAACCTTTTAATAGTTCCTTAGGAGTACCTATTTGATTAATAAGTTGTTCCTTTTGTTGTTTCCCTTTTTCAGATTCTTCCCAACGACGGAGAAATTGCAAAACATCTCCTTGGAAAGTTCCTACAAAATAATTTAAAAATTTTTCTTTTGTCCAACTACTGCTATTATTATTAACAACAATAGTCATAGACTGTGCCCAATCATCTATAGTTTTTTCATAGTCTGATAAAGGTATTTTAGTTAAATCTAAATATATACCTCCTTGAGCAACATTTCTTTTATTTAAATCATCTATCCTATATGGTATAGGCTGAGTTGATGTTTCTCCTGGGTTTTCAGGCTTGACATCATTAGTAGCTATAGTTTCAAATATTCTAGTCGTTTCTTCGACTAACTCATTATCTTTATTAAAAGATCTCAGATAATCATCTTTTTGAAGATCTGAAACTATTTTCCTCTTTCCATAAGGATCTTTTTTATCTTTTTCCTTAGGTTTCGGTATATATGGATCTGTGTTGTCAGTATCCATAGGTTCCGGTATTTCTATATTTTCTTCTGTTGAAGTGTTTTCTTCATCAGAATTATAGCTAGTTGCATTAATTTCTTCTGAAATCATAGAATTATTATCTTCTGATTTATTATCATCATTAGAGCTACTACTACTTTCTGTAGTATCATAATTTAACATATAATGATAATTAAATATTTTAAACAGACCTTTATGTTTTTCATAAAGTTCCTCTATTAATTTTAAATATTCTACTCTTTCATAACTATCATTAGTAGTAGAAAATTTTATTTTCCAATGTTCTATTAGTTCTTTATAACACTGGAAATCATTTTTTTGTTGTTTTGAATATTCTCTTTTTTGTTTTTCTTTTTTAATATTATTATTATTAGACTCGTCCGAAGAAGTTTGGTCTTCCTCAGATAAAGCTAAAATAACATTACTATTACCATAGTATAATGGACCTAAATCCATTTCTTGGTCTTCACTTTTGTTAGTGAAAACATTATCTAATTTATTATTAATATCTGTTAAAAGTTCCTTAGACTCGTTGTTCAAGTCTAACTCAGTTACTTTGCTAATATTATCAATTTTATTTTCAATATTATTAACCTTATTATATAACTTATTAAAATAAACAGAAGTTATATCCACAAGACTATTGATACCTCTACTAAGAGCCGAGATGTTGTTTTCATTTTTTGGTTCTATATGCATAGTATGATTACAAGTTTTATCTTTGTATAGACAATCCATTTCTTCCATATTATTTATCTTTGGTACCTAAAACCGTCCGTTATCTTAATATGTCTTTAACAAAGGCCTTAAACACGTCCTCCCTGGACTTAAACAGGCAACAAAGACACAACAACAGATATATGGGTTTTAAGATAAATAACTATGAAATAAACAGAATTGAGAACCAAAGATAGAAACTTACAATATTACTACGATATATTTGCTTCCAAGTATCGTTACTCCGGCCCTCTGATACCAATAACGGGGGAGAGGATGGTGGCTCAATACAGCGGAATATATTTTTTACAAAGAGAGTTTTATTAGTAAAGGATTTTACAAAAAGCTATTGAAAGAAAGTTTACAAAAGGCAAAATCTAAGAAAGCTATATTATGAATTGGTGTAGGAATCGATGCCTTGTTTAGGCTACAACAATGCCTATTTATAGTGTAAGAATTGAACTCTAATTTATTTACAATTCAAATCCGAAAATATCCTGATAAGGACGTAATAAATATTGACTCGATGGTTTCTTCCACGTAGTCATTTTTATTTGTCGCTTTCCTGATGGTTGCGTGCATTAATGGTTGCTTCCATCATCTCTGCATCATGGCTTGCATCATCTTCCATCAACATCTTTTTAATGAGATAGTTGCAAGTCTCCATCAATAATTGAATACTCCTTTTTGGATTTTTATACTTGTCTAGTCTCGGGATTATCCTTCTTGGATATTTGTCAGATTCATCTCTTCTATTTCATCTAGATGTAATGAATCCGGTGAGACTGGTGGTGAGTTCCAACTTTCCCACGTGTCCTTGATTATCCATTGTTAATGGATAATCATCAATCTCCATTTCAGCTATCTTTTTTAACAGCTGTATAGACTCTTCATCTCGGTTTTGATGAGGTCTTTCAGTATTGTATGCCAGTATTCTTCTTCCATCAGTCCAGAGGACATAGGTATTATGTTGGAGTAGATACTGAGCTTTAAGCATTAAATCAATTCCTGCTTGGACTTGATAATGTGAAAAATTATTATAACACATGTCAATGGTTTTTGACAAGTGATCTTTATCTTCATCAACCGATGAGAGGTTTATTCCTCCAAACATCGTTTGAATAGTCCAAATTTGATATGGCTGAAAAAATCTTTCATGTTCAGCAATACCAATAAAACTACTAATTTCTATATGAAAATAGTAAAAGAAATCCATATTTGGAAAACTTGCTAATCGTGATTTTACGATAGCTGGAAAATCTTTTAGTAAATCAAAAGAAAGATTTTGGACTGTTATTTCTTTAACAAATCCCCATTCAATACTTGTTATATCAAATGGTTCATGATTAAGCCTAAATTTTATAGTGGGAAATTTTTCCCCTATATGATTTGTAAAAACATAGGCTTGTAGAAAATATTCAGAAAAAGTTTTTCTAAATAGCATTTGCTGGTTGCAAATTATAGAATTTATTTTTGTAAAAATATCTACAGGTAATATTCTTCTTGCTTTATTAAATAAACACCTTCTAAACATTTTATTTATAACAGGACTGTTTGTCCCATTATCAATAAAATATTGAAATATATCAAGGAAATTATTTATTTCCTTAATATCCATATATTCGATATAACATTCGTCCCAATCTCTATATGAAATAGATTTTAATAAAAGATCATGGGCTTTATTATCTTTAGTTGTTCTTTCAACTAAAAATTGAGAAAAATTAGTAAGAGCTCTTCGAAAATTTGCTCTTTGTTCTAGAACATGGGTTTTCCATATTTTGTTAATATAATTATAATATTCCAGTGGTAATCCTGGATTATAAAAATCATTTATTTCAGAGAGTGATTGTTGTGATAAAAAGTTTTCTGCTCCCTTAATAATTTCAGCATAACTGGTTTGAAATGCCGAATTAGGATCTTGTGACCATTGAGATTGACATACCGGGTTTGGTGTCAATGAAAATTGAGTTCCAATTGGTTGTCTTACCATTGGATAGGGTACATAATATCCCTGATTAGGATAAAATTGTACTTGTGGAGGTATAGGAACAAATCCTTGGTTGGATTTTGTTATTTTCCCTTTGTTGGGTTTATGAACAGTATTCCATTCTCCCATTAGAGGTTTTTTACCTCTATCCATAAGGCCTGCTAAGAAAAATCAGCAAATAAAATTAGGATTTTGAACAATAGGTATTTCTATAGAATTCTTTTCTATAGATAGTATAACTGATTTTTTATAAATAGAAAATGGTAAATATTGTTTTATGAAATCATTACCTAATAATATATCTCCCTTCATTTCGGGAAATCCTAATATTTTTGGAATTACAAATTTTACATTATTTATGTAAATTGGTATATTCCTAGCTTTATAATATACTAAAATCTTATTACTATCTATACCACTAACCTTTATTGGTCTTTTTACAGGTTTCCAATATTTTTTAGGAATAGCATTCATCTTACAGCTACTTGTTGTAGCACCGGTATCTATTAAAGCATGTAAAAGAAGTTTTTCTTTTAATGTTATTTCAATATAAATACAGTTTTTTGTATTTTTTACCAAAGTTTGTATATCTTCTATTCTAGTATTTCTACTAGGTTCGGTAGGAAAGATAGGGATATGAACTGTTTTCATACCTATCGGTGTAGAGGATGTTGTACTTTTATTATCTTCTTCTTCTTCTATTTGAGAAGGTGAAGGTAGAACTAAATTATCTTCTGTATTTGTTAACAGATTATTTTTAAAATATAACTTATCACCTGAAGCTATATACTCTATAGTACTTACAGGTTTTGAAGTACTCGCATTATTAATATCTCCTATTATCCAGTCTTTTGGAATAGAAAGATCTTTTAGATGTAATAATTTAGGTTGTATTTCTGTAGTAATTTTATTTGGTTCAAAAAGTTCAATAATTTTATTATTGACTTCTTTTATTTCTACCTCTGCAGTATTAGTATATTCATTAATAGCAGTCCAGCTTATTGCAAGATCCTCTGCTAAATCCTTAATATCAGAATTTTTTGTCTGAATTCTTAAACAAAGACACTCTTCTATTAGAGGGTCTGTAATGGATATAAAGTAATTCGGTTTTACCTTAAATCCTATTACTCCATTATATAAATTTGATTGAATTCCTCCAATAAGTGCTTTTATTGGATTTTCAAATCTTTTATCTAATAAAACTGCTATTATAGGTACATCATGACCCCTTCTAAATAAAGCTCTAATCGTGATCATAATTATACCTAGATGTATATATCTTACCTGAGGATATTTCTTTCTAATCCTCTTAATTTTTTCTTTAGTAAATAAAGGGATTTCAGTTAATCCACCTTTTGTATCTTTAGCGACTGTATTACCGCTAATTTTTTCAATATGTCTTTGTGACCATATTTTAAACTTAGATATTTTATATATTTCTTCTTTAGAAATATGATTTTTAGTTATCTTTTCTATCATTTCTTCTGAGAAGTCTTTTTCTTCTCCTATTAAATTTCCTAATTTTATATCCTGTTGTTCAGTTTTAGGAATTTCTTCTAATTGATTATTATGTCCTAACATAAAGATATATTCTTCAGTATCAGATTCAGTTTCTGATATTATTTCATATAAGATTTCAGTAGGATCTATTTCCTCACTAAAACATATTTCTAAATCTTGTTCTTCAAGACTTTTAATCATTTTTCTAGCATTTTTTCCCTTATTAGGACAATTTGTAGCTATATGACCTTCTTCATCACATATAAAACATTTACAAAGTTGCTTTATAGGTTTTTTAGAAGTTTTTCTTCTTACAAATTTTTTCTTTTTGTTATTATCATTTTTATTACCAGTATATTTTTTATTTCCTGGTTTCCACCTTATCATCCTATATTTTTTATTTTTATAATTTTTATAAGGTTTAGATTGTATAGGTTTACAACCAAACTCCCATTCGCCTTCTAATAATTTTGTACAATACTTATTTTTAACTTGTTTAGCAGCTTTACTCTGTAAACAGTGTAAAGTAATTCTTTCTTTAGCGAAATTAATCCTATTTCCTATACTATCTATATTTTCTTTATCTATACCAGCTGCTTTACTGTGTTTATCTAGATAAGAAGCATATTTATTTATACAAATTTCATCCCAAGGTGGGGGTAATTTATGGAAATATTGGTTTTTCCAAAATTCTATGTTACTATTTTTTAACTTTTGATATTCATGAAGAAATTTTTTAGAAAATTCTTCTAAATATCTAATATCACATAATTTTATTTTTGATAATATATAACTAGATTGACCGTCCTGATCTTTTTTATCAGTATAGCCACAAAATTCTGTTTTTATAATTAAAGTTAAACCTTTTAATAGTTCTTTAGGAGTACCTATTTGATTAATAAGTTGTTCCTTTTGTTGTTTCCCTTTTTCAGATTCTTCCCAACGACGGAGAAATTGCAAAACATCTCCTTGGAAAGTTCCTACAAAATAATTTAAAAATTTTTCTTTTGTCCAACTACTGCTATTATTATTAACAACAATAGTCATAGACTATGCCAATCATCTATAGTTTTTTCATAGTCTGATAAAGGTATTTTAGTTAAATCTAAATATATACCTCCTTGAGCAACATTTCTTTTATTTAAATCATCTATCCTATATGGTATAGGCTGAGTTGATGTTTCTCCTGGGTTTTCAGGCTTGACATCATTAGTAGCTATAGTTTCAAATATTCTAGTCGTTTCTTCGACTAACTCATTATCTTTATTAAAAGATCTCAGATAATCATCTTTTTGAAGATCTGAAACTATTTTCCTCTTTCCATAAGGATCTTTTTTATCTTTTTCCTTAGGTTTCGGTATATATGGATCTGTGTTGTCAGTATCCATAGGTTCCGGTATTTCTATATTTTCTTCTGTTGAAGTGTTTTCTTCATCAGAATTATAGCTAGTTGCATTAATTTCTTCTGAAATCATAGAATTATTATCTTCTGATTTATTATCATCATTAGAGCTACTACTACTTTCTGTAGTATCATAATTTAACATATAATGATAATTAAATATTTTAAACAGACCTTTATGTTTTTCATAAAGTTCCTCTATTAATTTTAAATATTCTACTCTTTCATAACTATCATTAGTAGTAGAAAATTTTATTTTCCAATGTTCTATTAGTTCTTTATAACACTGGAAATCATTTTTTTGTTGTTTTGAATATTCTCTTTTTTGTTTTTCTTTTTTAATATTATTATTATTAGACTCGTCCGAAGAAGTTTGGTCTTCCTCAGATAAAGCTAAAATAACATTACTATTACCATAGTATAATGGACCTAAATCCATTTCTTGGTCTTCACTTTTGTTAGTGAAAACATTATCTAATTTATTATTAATATCTGTTAAAAGTTCCTTAGACTCGTTGTTCAAGTCTAACTCAGTTACTTTGCTAATATTATCAATTTTATTTTCAATATTATTAACCTTATTATATAACTTATTAAAATAAACAGAAGTTATATCCACAAGACTATTGATACCTCTACTAAGAGCCGAGATGTTGTTTTCATTTTTTGGTTCTATATGCATAGTATGATTACAAGTTTTATCTTTGTATAGACAATCCATTTCTTCCATATTATTTATCTTTGGTACCTAAAACCGTCCGTTATCTTAATATGTCTTTAACAAAGGCCTTAAACACGTCCTCCCTGGACTTAAACAGGCAACAAAGACACAACAACAGATATATGGGTTTTAAGATAAATAACTATGAAATAAACAGAATTGAGAACCAAAGATAGAAACTTACAATATTACTACGATATATTTGCTTCCAAGTATCGTTACTCCGGCCCTCTGATACCAATAACGGGGGAGAGGATGGTGGCTCAATACAGCGGAATATATTTTTTACAAAGAGAGTTTTATTAGTAAAGGATTTTACAAAAAGCTATTGAAAGAAAGTTTACAAAAGGCAAAATCTAAGAAAGCTATATTATGAATTGGTGTAGGAATCGATGCCTTGTTTAGGCTACAACAATGCCTATTTATAGTGTAAGAATTGAACTCTAATTTATTTACAATTCAAATCCGAAAATATCCTGATAAGGACGTAATAAATATTGACTCGATGGTTTCTTCCACGTAGTCATTTTTATTTGTCGCTTTCCTGATGGTTGCGTGCATTAATGGTTGCTTCCATCATCTCTGCATCATGGCTTGCATCATCTTCCATCAACATCTTTTTAATGAGATAGTTGCAAGTCTCCATCAATAATTGAATACTCCTTTTTGGATTTTTATACTTGTCTAGTCTCGGGATTATCCTTCTTGGATATTTGTCAGATTCATCTCTTCTATTTCATCTAGATGTAATGAATCCGGTGAGACTGGTGGTGAGTTCCAACTTTCCCACGTGTCCTTGATTATCCATTGTTAATGGATAATCATCAATCTCCATTTCAGCTATCTTTTTTAACAGCTGTATAGACTCTTCATCTCGGTTTTGATGAGGTCTTTCAGTATTGTATGCCAGTATTCTTCTTCCATCAGTCCAGAGGACATAGGTATTATGTTGGAGTAGATACTGAGCTTTAAGCATTAAATCAATTCCTGCTTGGACTTGATAATGTGAAAAATTATTATAACACATGTCAATGGTTTTTGACAAGTGATCTTTATCTTCATCAACCGATGAGAGGTTTATTCCTCCAAACATCGTTTGAATAGTCCAAATTTGATATGGCTGAAAAAATCTTTCATGTTCAGCAATACCAATAAAACTACTAATTTCTATATGAAAATAGTAAAAGAAATCCATATTTGGAAAACTTGCTAATCGTGATTTTACGATAGCTGGAAAATCTTTTAGTAAATCAAAAGAAAGATTTTGGACTGTTATTTCTTTAACAAATCCCCATTCAATACTTGTTATATCAAATGGTTCATGATTAAGCCTAAATTTTATAGTGGGAAATTTTTCCCCTATATGATTTGTAAAAACATAGGCTTGTAGAAAATATTCAGAAAAAGTTTTTCTAAATAGCATTTGCTGGTTGCAAATTATAGAATTTATTTTTGTAAAAATATCTACAGGTAATATTCTTCTTGCTTTATTAAATAAACACCTTCTAAACATTTTATTTATAACAGGACTGTTTGTCCCATTATCAATAAAATATTGAAATATATCAAGGAAATTATTTATTTCCTTAATATCCATATATTCGATATAACATTCGTCCCAATCTCTATATGAAATAGATTTTAATAAAAGATCATGGGCTTTATTATCTTTAGTTGTTCTTTCAACTAAAAATTGAGAAAAATTAGTAAGAGCTCTTCGAAAATTTGCTCTTTGTTCTAGAACATGGGTTTTCCATATTTTGTTAATATAATTATAATATTCCAGTGGTAATCCTGGATTATAAAAATCATTTATTTCAGAGAGTGATTGTTGTGATAAAAAGTTTTCTGCTCCCTTAATAATTTCAGCATAACTGGTTTGAAATGCCGAATTAGGATCTTGTGACCATTGAGATTGACATACCGGGTTTGGTGTCAATGAAAATTGAGTTCCAATTGGTTGTCTTACCATTGGATAGGGTACATAATATCCCTGATTAGGATAAAATTGTACTTGTGGAGGTATAGGAACAAATCCTTGGTTGGATTTTGTTATTTTCCCTTTGTTGGGTTTATGAACAGTATTCCATTCTCCCATTAGAGGTTTTTTACCTCTATCCATAAGGCCTGCTAAGAAAAATCAGCAAATAAAATTAGGATTTTGAACAATAGGTATTTCTATAGAATTCTTTTCTATAGATAGTATAACTGATTTTTTATAAATAGAAAATGGTAAATATTGTTTTATGAAATCATTACCTAATAATATATCTCCCTTCATTTCGGGAAATCCTAATATTTTTGGAATTACAAATTTTACATTATTTATGTAAATTGGTATATTCCTAGCTTTATAATATACTAAAATCTTATTACTATCTATACCACTAACCTTTATTGGTCTTTTTACAGGTTTCCAATATTTTTTAGGAATAGCATTCATCTTACAGCTACTTGTTGTAGCACCGGTATCTATTAAAGCATGTAAAAGAAGTTTTTCTTTTAATGTTATTTCAATATAAATACAGTTTTTTGTATTTTTTACCAAAGTTTGTATATCTTCTATTCTAGTATTTCTACTAGGTTCGGTAGGAAAGATAGGGATATGAACTGTTTTCATACCTATCGGTGTAGAGGATGTTGTACTTTTATTATCTTCTTCTTCTTCTATTTGAGAAGGTGAAGGTAGAACTAAATTATCTTCTGTATTTGTTAACAGATTATTTTTAAAATATAACTTATCACCTGAAGCTATATACTCTATAGTACTTACAGGTTTTGAAGTACTCGCATTATTAATATCTCCTATTATCCAGTCTTTTGGAATAGAAAGATCTTTTAGATGTAATAATTTAGGTTGTATTTCTGTAGTAATTTTATTTGGTTCAAAAAGTTCAATAATTTTATTATTGACTTCTTTTATTTCTACCTCTGCAGTATTAGTATATTCATTAATAGCAGTCCAGCTTATTGCAAGATCCTCTGCTAAATCCTTAATATCAGAATTTTTTGTCTGAATTCTTAAACAAAGACACTCTTCTATTAGAGGGTCTGTAATGGATATAAAGTAATTCGGTTTTACCTTAAATCCTATTACTCCATTATATAAATTTGATTGAATTCCTCCAATAAGTGCTTTTATTGGATTTTCAAATCTTTTATCTAATAAAACTGCTATTATAGGTACATCATGACCCCTTCTAAATAAAGCTCTAATCGTGATCATAATTATACCTAGATGTATATATCTTACCTGAGGATATTTCTTTCTAATCCTCTTAATTTTTTCTTTAGTAAATAAAGGGATTTCAGTTAATCATCTCATTAAAAAGATGTTGATGGAAGATGATGCAAGCCATGATGCAGAGATGATGGAAGCAACCATTAATGCACGCAACCATCAGGAAAGCGACAAATAAAAATGACTACGTGGAAGAAACCATCGAGTCAATATTTATTACGTCCTTATCAGGATATTTTCGGATTTGAATTGTAAATAAATTAGAGTTCAATTCTTACACTATAAATAGGCATTGTTGTAGCCTAAACAAGGCATCGATTCCTACACCAATTCATAATATAGCTTTCTTAGATTTTGCCTTTTGTAAACTTTCTTTCAATAGCTTTTTGTAAAATCCTTTACTAATAAAACTCTCTTTAGAGGTAAAAAACCTCTAATGGGAGAATGGAATACTGTTCATAAACCCAACAAAGGGAAAATAACAAAATCCAACCAAGGATTTGTTCCTATACCTCCACAAGTACAATTTTATCCTAATCAGGGATATTATGTACCCTATCCAATGGTAAGACAACCAATTGGAACTCAATTTTCATTGACACCAAACCCGGTATGTCAATCTCAATGGTCACAAGATCCTAATTCGGCATTTCAAGAAAAATTTTTAAATTATTTTGTAGGAACTTTCCAAGGAGATGTTTTGCAATTTCTCCGTCGTTGGGAAGAATCTGAAAAAGGGAAACAACAAAAGGAACAACTTATTAATCAAATAGGTACTCCTAAGGAACTATTAAAAGGTTTAACTTTAATTATAAAAACAGAATTTTCTATAGAAATACCTATTGTTCAAAATCCTAATTTTATTTGCTGATTTTTCTTAGCAGGCCTTATGGATAGAGGTAAAAAACCTCTAATGGGAGAATGGAATACTGTTCATAAACCCAACAAAGGGAAAATAACAAAATCCAACCAAGGATTTGTTCCTATACCTCCACAAGTACAATTTTATCCTAATCAGGGATATTATGTACCCTATCCAATGGTAAGACAACCAATTGGAACTCAATTTTCATTGACACCAAACCCGGTATGTCAATCTCAATGGTCACAAGATCCTAATTCGGCATTTCAAACCAGTTATGCTGAAATTATTAAGGGAGCAGAAAACTTTTTATCACAACAATCGCTCTCTGAAATAAATGATTTTTATAATCCAGGATTACCACTGGAATATTATAATTATATTAACAAAATATGGAAAACCCATGTTTTAGAACAAAGAGCAAATTTTCGAAGAGCTCTTACTAATTTTTCTCAATTTTTAGTTGAAAAAACAACTAAAGATAATAAAGCCCATGATCTTTTATTAAAATCTATTTTATATAGAGATTGGGACGAATGTTATATCGAATATATGGATATTAAGGAAATAAATAATTTCCTTGATATATTTCAATATTTTATTGATAATGGGACAAACAGTCCTGTTATAAATAAAATGTTTAGAAGGTGTTTATTTAATAAAGCAAGAAGAATATTACCTGTAGATATTTTTACAAAAATAAATTCTATAATTTGCAACCAGCAAATGCTATTTAGAAAAACTTTTTCTGAATATTTTCTACAAGCCTATGTTTTTACAAATCATATAGGGGAAAAATTTCCCACTATAAAATTTAGGCTTAATCATGAACCATTTGATATAACAAGTATTGAATGGGGATTTGTTAAAGAAATAACAGTCCAAAATCTTTCTTTTGATTTACTAAAAGATTTTCCAGCTATCGTAAAATCACGATTAGCAAGTTTTCCAAATATGGATTTCTTTTACTATTTTTATATAGAAATTAGTAGTTTTATTGGTATTGCTGAACATGAAAGATTTTTTCAGCCATATCAAATTTGGACTATTCAAACGATGTTTGAAGGAATAAACCTCTCATCGGTTGATGAAGATAAAGATCACTTGTCAAAAACCATTGACATGTGTTATAATAATTTTTCACATTATCAAGTCCAAGCAGGAATTGATTTAATGCTTAAAGCTCAGTATCTACTCCAACATAATACCTATGTCCTCTGGACTGATGGAAGAAGAATACTGGCATACAATACTGAAAGACCTCATCAAAACCGAGATGAAGAGTCTATACAGCTGTTAAAAAAGATAGCTGAAATGGAGATTGATGATTATCCATTAACAATGGATAATCAAGGACACGTGGGAAAGTTGGAACTCACCACCAGTCTCACCGGATTCATTACATCTAGATGAAATAGAAGAGATGAATCTGACAAATATCCAAGAAGGATAATCCCGAGACTAGACAAGTATAAAAATCCAAAAAGGAGTATTCAATTATTGATGGAGACTTGCAACTATCTTATTAAAAAGATGTTGATGGAAGATGATGCAAGCCATGATGCAGAGATGATGGAAGCAACCATTAATGCACGCAACCATCAGGAAAGCGACAAATAAAAATGACTACGTGGAAGAAACCATCGAGTCAATATTTATTACGTCCTTATCAGGATATTTTCGGATTTGAATTGTAAATAAATTAGAGTTCAATTCTTACACTATAAATAGGCATTGTTGTAGCCTAAACAAGGCATCGATTCCTACACCAATTCATAATATAGCTTTCTTAGATTTTGCCTTTTGTAAACTTTCTTTCAATAGCTTTTTGTAAAATCCTTTACTAATAAAACTCTCTTTGTAAAAAATATATTCCGCTGTATTGAGCCACCATCCTCTCCCCCGTTATTGGTATCAGAGGGCCGGAGTAACGATACTTGGAAGCAAATATATCGTAGTAATATTGTAAGTTTCTATCTTTGGTTCTCAATTCTGTTTATTTCATAGTTATTTATCTTAAAACCCATATATCTGTTGTTGTGTCTTTGTTGCCTGTTTAAGTCCAGGGAGGACGTGTTTAAGGCCTTTGTTAAAGACATATTAAGATAACGGACGGTTTTAGGTACCAAAGATAAATAATATGGAAGAAATGGATTGTCTATACAAAGATAAAACTTGTAATCATACTATGCATATAGAACCAAAAAATGAAAACAACATCTCGGCTCTTAGTAGAGGTATCAATAGTCTTGTGGATATAACTTCTGTTTATTTTAATAAGTTATATAATAAGGTTAATAATATTGAAAATAAAATTGATAATATTAGCAAAGTAACTGAGTTAGACTTGAACAACGAGTCTAAGGAACTTTTAACAGATATTAATAATAAATTAGATAATGTTTTCACTAACAAAAGTGAAGACCAAGAAATGGATTTAGGTCCATTATACTATGGTAATAGTAATGTTATTTTAGCTTTATCTGAGGAAGACCAAACTTCTTCGGACGAGTCTAATAATAATAATATTAAAAAAGAAAAACAAAAAAGAGAATATTCAAAACAACAAAAAAAATGATTTCCAGTGTTATAAAGAACTAATAGAACATTGGAAAATAAAATTTTCTACTACTAATGATAGTTATGAAAGAGTAGAATATTTAAAATTAATAGAGGAACTTTATGAAAAACATAAAGGTCTGTTTAAAATATTTAATTATCATTATATGTTAAATTATGATACTACAGAAAGTAGTAGTAGCTCTAATGATGATAATAAATCAGAAGATAATAATTCTATGATTTCAGAAGAAATTAATGCAACTAGCTATAATTCTGATGAAGAAAACACTTCAACAGAAGAAAATATAGAAATACCGGAACCTATGGATACTGACAACACAGATCCATATATACCGAAACCTAAGGAAAAAGATAAAAAAGATCCTTATGGAAAGAGGAAAATAGTTTCAGATCTTCAAAAAGATGATTATCTGAGATCTTTTAATAAAGATAATGAGTTAGTCGAAGAAACGACTAGAATATTTGAAACTATAGCTACTAATGATGTCAAGCCTGAAAACCCAGGAGAAACATCAACTCAGCCTATACCATATAGGATAGATGATTTAAATAAAAGAAATGTTGCTCAAGGAGGTATATATTTAGATTTAACTAAAATACCTTTATCAGACTATGAAAAAACTATAGATGATTGGGCACAGTCTATGACTATTGTTGTTAATAATAATAGCAGTAGTTGGACAAAAGAAAAATTTTTAAATTATTTTGTAGGAACTTTCCAATGAGATGTTTTGCAATTTCTCCGTCGTTGGGAAGAATCTGAAAAAGGGAAACAACAAAAGGAACAACTTATTAATCAAATAGGTACTCCTAAGGAACTATTAAAAGGTTTAACTTTAATTATAAAAACAGAATTTTGTGGCTATACTGATAAAAAAGATCAGGACGGTCAATCTAGTTATATATTATCAAAAATAAAATTATGTGATATTAGATATTTAGAAGAATTTTCTAAAAAATTTCTTCATGAATATCAAAAGTTAAAAAATAGTAACATAGAATTTTGGAAAAACCAATATTTCCATAAATTACCCCCACCTTGGGATGAAATTTGTATAAATAAATATGCTTCTTATCTAGATAAACACAGTAAAGCAGCTGGTATAGATAAAGAAAATATAGATAGTATAGGAAATAGGATTAATTTCGCTAAAGAAAGAATTACTTTACACTGTTTACAGAGTAAAGCTGCTAAACAAGTTAAAAATAAATTAAGTCATAAGTATTGTACAAAATTATTAGAAGGCGAATGGGAGTTTGGTTGTAAACCTATACAATCTAAACCTTATAAAAATTATAAAAATAAAAAATATAGGATGATAAGGTGGAAACCAGGAAATAAAAAATATACTGGTAATAAAAATGATAATAACAAAAAGAAAAAATTTGTAAGAAGAAAAACTTCTAAAAAACCTATAAAGCAACTTTGTAAATGTTTTATATCAAATGGTTTTTACTACAGGTAAAAACTGAACAACAGGATATAAAATTAGGAAATTTAATAGGAGAAGAAAAAGACTTCTCAGAAGAAATGATAGAAAAGATAACTAAAAATCATATTTCTAAAGAAGAAATATATAAAATATCTAAGTTTAAAATATGGTCACAAAGACATATTGAAAAAATTAGCGGTAATACAGTCGCTAAAGATACAAAAGGTGGATTAACTGAAATCCCTTTATTTACTAAAGAAAAAATTAAGAGGATTAGAAAGAAATATCCTCAGGTAAGATATATACATCTAGGTATAATTATGATCACGATTAGAGCTTTATTTAGAAGGGGTCATGATGTACCTATAATAGCAGTTTTATTAGATAAAAGATTTGAAAATCCAATAAAAGCACTTATTGGAGGAATTCAATCAAATTTATATAATGGAGTAATAGGATTTAAGGTAAAACCGAATTACTTTATATCCATTACAGACCCTCTAATAGAAGAGTGTCTTTGTTTAAGAATTCAGACAAAAAATTCTGATATTAAGGATTTAGCAGAGGATCTTGCAATAAGCTGGACTGCTATTAATGAATATACTAATACTGCAGAGGTAGAAATAAAAGAAGTCAATAATAAAATTATTGAACTTTTTGAACCAAATAAAATTACTACAGAAATACAACCTAAATTATTACATCTAAAAGATCTTTCTATTCCAAAAGACTGGATAATAGGAGATATTAATAATGCGAGTACTTCAAAACCTGTAAGTACTATAGAGTATATAGCTTCAGGTGATAAGTTATATTTTAAAAATAATCTGTTAACAAATACAGAAGATAATTTAGTTCTACCTTCACCTTCTCAAATAGAAGAAGAAGAAGATAATAAAAGTACAACATCCTCTACACCGATAGGTATGAAAACAGTTCATATCCCTATCTTTCCTACCGAACCTAGTAGAAATACTAGAATAGAAGATATACAAACTTTGGTAAAAAATACAAAAAACTGTATTTATATTGAAATAACATTAACAGAAAAACTTCTTTTACATGCTTTAATAGATACCGGTGCTACAACAAGTAGCTGTAAGATGAATGCTATTCCTAAAAAATATTGGAAACCTGTAAAAAGACCAATAAAGGTTAGTGGTATAGATAGTAATAAGATTTTAGTATATTATAAAGCTAGGAATATACCAATTTACATAAATAATGTAAAATTTGTAATTCCAAAAATATTAGGATTTCCCGAAATGAAGGGAGATATATTATTAGGTAATGATTTCATAAAACAATATTTACCATTTTCTATTTATAAAAAATCAGTTATACTATCTATAGAAAAGAATTCTATAGAAATACCTATTGTTCAAAATCCTAATTTTATTTGCTGATTTTTCTTAGCAGGCCTTATGGATAGAGGTAAAAAACCTCTAATGGGAGAATGGAATACTGTTCATAAACCCAACAAAGGGAAAATAACAAAATCCAACCAAGGATTTGTTCCTATACCTCCACAAGTACAATTTTATCCTAATCAGGGATATTATGTACCCTATCCAATGGTAAGACAACCAATTGGAACTCAATTTTCATTGACACCAAACCCGGTATGTCAATCTCAATGGTCACAAGATCCTAATTCGGCATTTCAAACCAGTTATGCTGAAATTATTAAGGGAGCAGAAAACTTTTTATCACAACAATCGCTCTCTGAAATAAATGATTTTTATAATCCAGGATTACCACTGGAATATTATAATTATATTAACAAAATATGGAAAACCCATGTTCTAGCACAAAGAGCAAATTTTCGAAGAGCTCTTACTAATTTTTCTCAATTTTTAGTTGAAAGAACAACTAAAGATAATAAAGCCCATGATCTTTTATTAAAATCTATTTCATATAGAGATTGGGACGAATGTTATATCGAATATATGGATATTAAGGAAATAAATAATTTCCTTGATATATTTCAATATTTTATTGATAATGGGACAAACAGTCCTGTTATAAATAAAATGTTTAGAAGGTGTTTATTTAATAAAGCAAGAAGAATATTACCTGTAGATATTTTTACAAAAATAAATTCTATAATTTGCAACCAGCAAATGCTATTTAGAAAAACTTTTTCTGAATATTTTCTACAAGCCTATGTTTTTACAAATCATATAGGGGAAAAATTTCCCACTATAAAATTTAGGCTTAATCATGAACCATTTGATATAACAAGTATTGAATGGGGATTTGTTAAAGAAATAACAGTCCAAAATCTTTCTTTTGATTTACTAAAAGATTTTCCAGCTATCGTAAAATCACGATTAGCAAGTTTTCCAAATATGGATTTCTTTTACTATTTTCATATAGAAATTAGTAGTTTTATTGGTATTGCTGAACATGAAAGATTTTTTCAGCCATATCAAATTTGGACTATTCAAACGATGTTTGGAGGAATAAACCTCTCATCGGTTGATGAAGATAAAGATCACTTGTCAAAAACCATTGACATGTGTTATAATAATTTTTCACATTATCAAGTCCAAGCAGGAATTGATTTAATGCTTAAAGCTCAGTATCTACTCCAACATAATACCTATGTCCTCTGGACTGATGGAAGAAGAATACTGGCATACAATACTGAAAGACCTCATCAAAACCGAGATGAAGAGTCTATACAGCTGTTAAAAAAGATAGCTGAAATGGAGATTGATGATTATCCATTAACAATGGATAATCAAGGACACGTGGGAAAGTTGGAACTCACCACCAGTCTCACCGGATTCATTACATCTAGATGAAATAGAAGAGATGAATCTGACAAATATCCAAGAAGGATAATCCCGAGACTAGACAAGTATAAAAATCCAAAAAGGAGTATTCAATTATTGATGGAGACTTGCAACTATCTCATTAAAAAGATGTTGATGGAAGATGATGCAAGCCATGATGCAGAGATGATGGAAGCAACCATTAATGCACGCAACCATCAGGAAAGCGACAAATAAAAATGACTACGTGGAAGAAACCATCGAGTCAATATTTATTACGTCCTTATCAGGATATTTTCGGATTTGAATTGTAAATAAATTAGAGTTCAATTCTTACACTATAAATAGGCATTGTTGTAGCCTAAACAAGGCATCGATTCCTACACCAATTCATAATATAGCTTTCTTAGATTTTGCCTTTTGTAAACTTTCTTTCAATAGCTTTTTGTAAAATCCTTTACTATTTCAAAAAAAAAAAGGGCCATTTTAAGGGATATGCCAAGTTATAGTTTTGAAAAGCAAACGATGATCGTTGTTGCTGCAATGACGATACACAATTTTATCCGAAAACATGCCGGTCGAAATGATGCAGATTTTATGGAATACGAAGATATTAACTGGGCATATGAGAATAATATTGATTCAGAAATTGTGCATGGTCGAGAAAGTGATGATGACGACGACGACGATGACGACGATGATGATGGTGATGATGACGGTGAATCAAACAATTTAAGTGGTTTTGAAATGGAATTAATAAGAGATGCTATAGCTTCTAGTTTAATGAACTCACTTTAAATTGTAAATGCTATTGTAAAATTTTTAGTATTTATATTTGGTATATAAATATTATCCCTTTTTGAATCTTTAATCCAAATATATGTAATATTTTAATTTGTTAGGTTTCTGTTTTCTATGTTATCTAATATGAGTTTTACAAATATGTTAAAAGCATTAATTAAAAATAAAAAATAATTTTTAAAAATAATACAATTGTGTCAATATCTAATTACAAATATTTAATTATTATATTTAAATATTTAAATATAGTTTATATATTCTAATTAAATTTAATAAATAATTAATATTAATTACTTAGAAATATTTAAAATTAATATTATATATTAAAATATTAACAATAAGTTATAATAAATTATTTTTTATATTATTGCTAAAATATCATAATATTAACTAATTTGAAAATTATTTAAATACATATTTGTTACTTTAAAATATCATGTCTAAAATGGACATTTTACTTCTCAAAAGCACTTTTTGACAGCAATACCAAACACTTAAATTTTTCAAAAGCACTTCTCAAAAGCACTTCTCAAAAGCATTTTTCCACAGCACTTCTCAAAAGCACTTTTCAAAAGCATTGCCAAACTGAGCCTAACTTTTCTATTGTCTCGTAGCCCAAGAATGACTCCATTACTCACCATCTGTTCACTAGCCTCATATTGCTCTCCAACTATTTTACGAGAATTTTTATCCAACTGAATCTCAACTCTCTTAGAAATCCCCTACCAATTGCACTTCCCTCCAGTAAAATGCACTGCTGATTACCCACACTTCCTTCCACCGATCCATGTTTCTTTAAAACCCATGCCTTTAATCTCTTAAGCAATCACATAAAAACATCTCAAAAAAACCCCAAAGACCAAACTTACCATCTTTAACACCTAAAAAACTTTAAAGCCAAGGTTCATTCACCATCATCCCATGTTGATATAAGTATTAGCCCTTTGTAACACAATAACACAACTACCACTCATGATCCCTTGCACTGAAATCTCATAAGAAAAAATCATTTGAGACCAACTCAGAACTGCACCAAAAGAACAACCATGAAACTCATTTAAATAACAATGCTTGATTCATTCACCAACCCGTAAGGCTCAAGAAATCATGAGAACTGAAAATTTATTGAAATATGACATATAACATAGTACAAAAGAGTAACATAAATATACCACAAATTATTGAGGTGATATAACACCTCAAACATAAAATGACACGTAAAAGTGACACAAACATACACTATGGGTTATTGAGATATTAGAATTTAAATAACATCTTAAACACAATATAACATATAAAAGCAATACACACGAAATGGATAGCTAGATGATATAGATCATTCTTAATTCCTCAATAAGAGACTGAGATTGGATCAATGAGCAAAGAAGTTATCCCATCATTTGTATTTTTCCCACCGTGTGTGTACCCATCTCCATTCTTGTAAAAGAAATCGATGACCCTTGTAAAATTGAGAATTCGTGTAAGAACCGGCCCTGGAACGACTTTGGATATCTCACTAAATATCAATTCCTGGTTTATATCTTTCCAAGCATTCTCCACTTGCTTTTTCAATTCCCTACATGCTTCTTCTTCTGAAACCGCATGTTCTCTCATGTAGCATTCAACAGCCGATGCACAGTGTCCTCTCTCTTGCTCAAACTATATATTTATATTAGTTTTATTCATCAGATAGAAGTAAATGAAAATACTCTTGCAAAATTCTGAAAGAAAGTACCTTGTGTGAAGCAACATCATCCATGAGACGACCAACAATAGAAGAAGCATAAATGATTTTAGGGTTGTTAGATGCCCAATTAAAAATCTCAGGTGTCACAAAATCTCCCATTCCAACAAAAGATATGATGGTTGCCACGATATAACCCAAAGATACAACTGCGTTCCTCATATACTCTTCCATTGTTGGTATATAGTTTTCATTACACCATTTAGCCTCCACAAAATAAGATTGGCTCAGTTGTTTAAACTATAAAAAGGAAAAAAAAAAGGGAATGTCATAATCAAGTTTCAAGTTTAGAGTAAGTACCAACTTATAATCTTCCAATATAAATATATTTTTATAAAATGGAATATACTCATGTTGAATATCTATATTTAGGGATAACAAAATAACCCAAACCCATATGCTTTGATTCAACCCTATAAAGCATATTTTCTATGAAAATTGAATTTGGAGACAAGGGTTTTCAATTAAAATTTTAGAGTTCGGGCAGAGATAAGATTTTGATTAAACTTGCATCTTCGTCCTATCTTAAAAAATTATCAAAATACCTTTTTTAATTTCATAACTAATTTTATATATTTTAGTTATAATTTCTTAAAATTCTATAAAATTTTATAAGATTTAAATTTTGTATCATTTTATTTGATATTGTAAAAAGTAATATGACATAAAAATTATTTAATATTTTAGAGTGAGTTAGGTAAAGTTGAGAGTTTTCTTTTTTGATGGAAAAATTCAAATAAAATCATGTTTTGCTAATGTCGAGGCAAGAGGTATAAAAATTGGATGGAGCTGAGGTGAATAGTCCCACTATGCCTCGCCCTATTGTCAACACTTTTCTCATATAATAAATGAGAAAAGGGTTATTATTTTTTATTAATATAAAATCATTAAAAAAATGAGATAAGGTATGGATGTACGGTATCTTTTGCATATTTGACACGATATGATTTTCCTTGTTTAATCATTGCCTCTTCCATTTCTTCATAAAAATCTAACAATGGTTCGTAAAACGACTTCATGTATTCTGGGAGTTGATTTATATAATGAGCATTCAACCTGAAAATCAAATGGAGAAAAGTTCAAAATCAAACATATTGAATGATGTCTATTATATATGGTTACATAAATTAATTGAATCAAATTTCAAATTTAAAATTGAATAGTGTGCAAATATATAAGTTGTAACCTTTGAACTGCATTTGTGAGGAGTTGAAGTTCTTCAAGTGTGCCATATGCGTCATATATGTCATCCATTAATGTTAACATGACTATTGCTTTTGCTAATATCTCCCTAGCAAAAGAGTATTGTGGCTCAAAATACACTCCTAATATCCAAAGGTAACCTTCTGCCAATCTATCTCGAGCAAAAGGTAATTTTGTAGCTAAGTCTAAACCATTCTTCCACCTGAAACAAGACACACATTAGCCTAACTATGCATAGTTCATTATTAGGTATCAATTAGTCCTTTTAAATTAGGATAAACAATTAATGTTGAATGTTAAAGGAGTAATATATTGCCTTAGGATCTTGCTTAGCTCTTCCTTGTGTAAAATTTGTAACAAGTTGAAATCCAACTCTGCAAACTTCAATAGCGTTTTGTTATGTGAAGCATCGTCTTGGTAAAAGGAAATGAATCGCCTAGCCTCCAACCTTGACAAGCCCTTGCGGATGGGTTGGTATAGAGCATGGGAGACTAAGGCTGAAAGGGGATATTCGATAGTGCCAGCAGCTTTGGCTAAACCAAGATGAGTGGTGGTGAAACCAAGAGCTTCTTCAAGTATATCTTCCCCATGCACACGTAAATATGAAGCTTGATACGAACCGCCTCGGGGTGAGTCGAGTCGTATTGGTTGCCCGATCGTAAATTGGGTAAATATTTGTAGCAATTGAAAAGGAAGTGAATTCGAAGAATGGATTTGATGCAAAAGGGTTTAAAACAAGGATATTGAATAGTTGATGATAGATGGGTGGAAATGGACTAAGGCAGGAGAATGAACCAACAATAAAAATTGTTGACCCGAGTCTCAATATTGGCACTTAGGTTGAGAAGGTTTCGAAAATATAGGTGGATAAATTTATAGAGAACCTTGACCCGCTATCAAAGATGATAGGAACCTCGGTATAGGTTTGTGAACGCCACACCAACAAAGGTGATAAGTTCGGGATGAGAAGGAAAGAAAGACGCCACGAGACGAATCTCGATAAGTCAAGTCAGTCCTAAAATGAATAAAGAGAATTGAATTCTCACTTGAACAAAAATAGTTCATAAAATATCAAAGTATCAAATTCAAAATCAGTTCACAAAGTGAAAACATCACATATTTATAGCCTAAAACTTAGAGTAGCCGAATGGCTATTAGGGAGGCTGAATGGACAGCAATTAATAACTAAAAAGTGATGGAAAAATTCTTTGAAGCTTCTTGAAGAGTGAAACGTCCATCCTTGAAGTAAGGTGGCCTCATGCATGCTTTGGCCGAAATGGCCATTTAGGAAATAACAACCAACATGCCTTTTTAGTTCTTTGTCCAATGGTCTCCACGAAAAGGCTTATGGGAAGAAGGAACATTCAGCAGCTTATTTAAGTCATTCATGCATGCTAGCCCTCTTGGTCCCTTGAAATCCACGAAAAGTGAACTGAATCAATCATCTTATCTACAGCACCGTCCAAGCCATATTTCTGCTCCATAAATTCGGCCAAACACCTCCTTTGATGCTATTCATGCATGCCTCCTCATTCAATGAAGTTTTATGCACAAACATCTTCTTAAATGCTGCACCATGCATGCACTTTCATGCCTTTAATTCGGTCAACCTCTTTGCTTTAATGCCATGCTTGAACCTTCACAAACAGCCTCTTAAATTGATGTCCCACGCATGCTTTCCAACAGCCCATTAAATTTGGTTCATGCATGCTTTTCCAGCAGCTCATTAAATTTTGTCCATGCATGCTTATCTCATTTAATGACGTCCCATGCATGGGAAAACAAAGTCCAGTATTTCCTTTAATGTTGCTCCCTTGCTAATCACGAAATAAGCCCTTGGGAAGGATAAAAGGAGCCCTTCCTTTATGACGTTTCAAGCACAAACATGTTCTTTAATGCTGCTGTCCCTTGTGTGCATGCTTGTCTTTAAAATCTTTGAAAAGTTGAACCAACATTTCATTTAAGGTGCCGTCCATGCCATGTATTTGCTTTTAATGCCTTAAATTCATCTCATGCATGAAAGAGCCTTTAATACCATCCAAACATGCACCAGCATCTCCATAAATGTTGTTCCACGTTTTGCTTCTCAAGGTCTTCTTTTGCTGCACATTAATTCAACACTTTAGTCAATTTAAACATAAATTTCGGCTGCACACTTAAGAACAACATGGACTAAATTCGGCTGCTTCTTTAAGAACATATGGACACATTAAATGCACGTAATATTCTGGTCACATTAATTCCATGTACTAACTAAGACACATTAAAGCAAATAATTAAATAAGTACTAAATTAAGACACATTTAATACTTATAATTAAAATGTCTAGATTTAAGAATCATTAAAACTAAATTAATTTATTTGAGCTAAAACTAAACTAATTTTAAATAAATTTTATTCCAGCAAATTAAAAATGCATGAAAATAAATTCGAATCAAGCTCAATGAGCTTGCGTCAAACAGAATTGAGCTTATCGATCTTCATTTTGCACTTTGGCCCTTTGAGCTTGGGCCATTCTCGATGTTGTGAAATTGGGTCGTAATATGATGCGACCAGGTTCGCATCATTCCCTCCCTCTTGAGAACGATTTGTCCTCAAATCGGGCCACTTGCTCGAAAAAAAATTTTCACCATCGTAGCACCCTCGGTTGATAGAGTTGGCATGATTACGCCCTCCCTCTTTTAGAGGATGCCCTCTCGACTTGTCACCTACAGGAAGATGGAATAAATTAGTAACATTATGAGTGATGAACTTAAAAGGAAAGGCTGAATCAATGCCAGGGTCAAATGTAGAAGGGGATCTTACCTTTTTGAGTTGACACAAAAAATTCATAGAATGCAACAAATCAGAGACACGAGGCATTTGGAAATTAACAACACTCCATGGTTCAAGTACCTTAGACAATGGCATAGAATGATGTGCGCCAGGTTTGAAAACATAGTTTTGATTACTTGTTTCGGTACATAACAAAGAATTCAGTTTTACAAGTAAGTCAAAAACACCAGGCCAACAAGATTTAGGCACACAAGCATATGAACAATCAATTCCATCAATTCGAATAGGCATGTAAAGGTATGAAGGTTTCGCATCAGGTTTCAAAGAATTCGCATGGTCAATATAAACAAGCAGATTATGATTTCCAACCAAATCAAGATGAGAAATTCTTTCACAAACTAAGTTTTTGACTTTCTTACCATTAACATGCAAGGGAAATGTTTGAGACTCGGGTAGTAAAGAACTCTTACCTCGATCACCTTCAAGCTTGTCAACACCACAATTTTCAGGAATGATGCTTTTCTTACCACCACTTAAAACCAGTACATCATTATTAACCAAAGAATGACAATGGACAATATCATCAATATAATCACAATCATTCAAATAAATTGATGAAGACTGAAACACTTTATTCCTTTTACCTTCCTTACCTTGAGCCACAGGTGGGTGAATATCATTCACGTTCTTACCTTTTTCAAACAATCGAAATCGCCTCTCATTGGGAAAGTAATGAAGCTGGAAGTTATCAATCACATTTTTAGAGACCTGAGAAGAAACAAAACGAGGGAAACTCACATGTGGGTTAGTTTTAACACTCAGCTCTTTTTCTTGCTCTCTTACCTCCTTTTCTCTCGTTTCTTTTTCATAGATGACACTCGTCTCTTTATCATTTTCTTTTATTTCTTCTATCGCAATCTCTTTTTCACTTTCTTTTTCACACTCAATTTCTTTTTCTTTTTCATGCTCAATTTCTTTTTCTTTTTTCTGACTCTCACTTTCTTTTTCTCTTCTCTCACTCTCACTCTCTTTTCTTTTTATTTCTTTTTCCTTTTCGTCTTTTTCTTTTCTTATTTCCTTTTTATTACAAAATGATACAAATGAATCAGCATAATAATCCTTTTGTTCAAGAGGAGAAAAATCATTTACGTAGGAACTACAATCGCCCCATTGTGAACAAGTCTTCGTAGATGAGAACGTTGGTGCATACGGAGAATTATTTGAACATTCTCGTTCGTCATCATAATAGGACTCAAACTCATAGTTTCTTTTACTTCGTCTCGAATTCCTTGTTGAATAGGAATCATAATATGAATTTCTTTGGGAATCACCTTCTGGGAGCGAAGACTTGGATGCATACGAATTATATTCACTCCTTCGCTTGGACCTTTCCACAGAGGAATACCTTGAAGTTTTGGAAGAAGAATTTCTACCTACTTGTTGATAATCTCGAAAAGTTCCAAATTCATGGTTTGTTTCATACCGATTTGAGTTCCTTGATGAATAATAGTCTTGGCATGAGTCTTTCCTCGAACAATCTTCGGATACGTGTCTCCGTGATGTTCTTATCTCCGTCTTTTGATTTGCAAAGCTTCCATACGTTTGAGCTCTTTCTTCGATACGTTCCAAACGTTCTCGTATTGGTTTTAGTCGTCTTTGGAGCATTTGACCCATCTCATGAATAATTTCTTGGTATGTTGGGTCAGACAAAACAGTGCCATAAACATCATTACGTTTGGTATTTTGAAACATGGTGTTTACTCACGCAAACCTCACACTTTCTCTCAAAAAGAAAAATTCTCACAATTTTGGCTTTTACACGCTCGAATAATCTCACCATACACTCGTGCCTTTTACCTCTCTATTCGCTTCTCTCGATTCATAATGGACTATTTAGACTTAGCAGTCGTCGGTGTGGAGTCAGCTTACAAAAATGATGTTTGGTTTGGGTAGGGAAAGATGTTGGGACAAGGGTAGGCTAGAAAACAAAACAAGAGGATGAAGGTGTGGCCGTTTGGGTACTAAAAAGGAATAAAAGAATCTTGGGCAGCAAACTTGTATGCACATATACTTCACATCTTCTTCTTCTTTTTTTTTTTTTTTTTTTTTGCACTTCTAATATATCTTTTTTTTTTCACAATTTTTTTTCACAAATTTTTCTTTTCAATTTTTTTCGAATTTTTTTTGAATTTTTTTTGAAAATTTTTTTTTGAAATTTTTTTTTGAATTTTTTTTTGCTAAAACGCGATCTCGGAAGTATAAGAAAATGTCGATTCTTACCTCAATTTAGCTAGCTCTGATACCAAATGATACGAACCGCCTCGGGGTGAGTCGAGTCGTATTGGTTGCTCGATCGTAAATTGGGTAAATATTTGTAGCAATTGAAAAGGAAGTGAATTCGAAGAATGGATTTGATGCAAAAGGGTTTAAAACAAGGATATTGAATAGTTGATGATAGATGGGTGGAAATGGACTAAGGCAGGAGAATGAACCAACAATAAAAATTGTTGACCCGAGTCTCAATATTGGCACTTAGGTTGAGAAGGTTTCGAAAATATAGGTGGATAAATTTATAGAGAACCTTGACCCGCTATCAAAGATGATAGGAACCTCGGTATAGGTTTGTGAACGCCACACCAACAAAGGTGATAAGTTCGGGATGAGAAGGAAAGAAAGACGCCACGAGACGAATCTCGATAAGTCAAGTCAGTCCTAAAATGAATAAAGAGAATTGAATTCTCACTTGAACAAAAATAGTTCATAAAATATCAAAGTATCAAATTCAAAATCAGTTCACAAAGTGAAAACATCACATATTTATAGCCTAAAACTTAGAGTAGCCGAATGGCTATTAGGGAGGCTGAATGGACAGCAATTAATAACTAAAAAGTGATGGAAAAATTCTTTGAAGCTTCTTGAAGAGTGAAACGTCCATCCTTGAAGTAAGGTGGCCTCATGCATGCTTTGGCCGAAATGGCCATTTAGGAAATAACAACCAACATGCCTTTTTAGTTCTTTGTCCAATGGTCTCCACGAAAAGGCTTATGGGAAGAAGGAACATTCAGCAGCTTATTTAAGTCATTCATGCATGCTAGCCCTCTTGGTCCCTTGAAATCCACGAAAAGTGAACTGAATCAATCATCTTATCTACAGCACCGTCCAAGCCATATTTCTGCTCCATAAATTCGGCCAAACACCTCCTTTGATGCTATTCATGCATGCCTCCTCATTCAATGAAGTTTTATGCACAAACATCTTCTTAAATGCTGCACCATGCATGCACTTTCATGCCTTTAATTCGGTCAACCTCTTTGCTTTAATGCCATGCTTGAACCTTCACAAACAGCCTCTTAAATTGATGTCCCACGCATGCTTTCCAACAGCCCATTAAATTTGGTTCATGCATGCTTTTCCAGCAGCTCATTAAATTTTGTCCATGCATGCTTATCTCATTTAATGACGTCCCATGCATGGGAAAACAAAGTCCAGTATTTCCTTTAATGTTGCTCCCTTGCTAATCACGAAATAAGCCCTTGGGAAGGATAAAAGGAGCCCTTCCTTTATGACGTTTCAAGCACAAACATGTTCTTTAATGCTGCTGTCCCTTGTGTGCATGCTTGTCTTTAAAATCTTTGAAAAGTTGAACCAACATTTCATTTAAGGTGCCGTCCATGCCATGTATTTGCTTTTAATGCCTTAAATTCATCTCATGCATGAAAGAGCCTTTAATACCATCCAAACATGCACCAGCATCTCCATAAATGTTGTTCCACGTTTTGCTTCTCAAGGTCTTCTTTTGCTGCACATTAATTCAACACTTTAGTCAATTTAAACATAAATTTCGGCTGCACACTTAAGAACAACATGGACTAAATTCGGCTGCTTCTTTAAGAACATATGGACACATTAAATGCACGTAATATTCTGGTCACATTAATTCCATGTACTAACTAAGACACATTAAAGCAAATAATTAAATAAGTACTAAATTAAGACACATTTAATACTTATAATTAAAATGTCTAGATTTAAGAATCATTAAAACTAAATTAATTTATTTGAGCTAAAACTAAACTAATTTTAAATAAATTTTATTCCAGCAAATTAAAAATGCATGAAAATAAATTCGAATCAAGCTCAATGAGCTTGCGTCAAACAGAATTGAGCTTATCGATCTTCATTTTGCACTTTGGCCCTTTGAGCTTGGGCCATTCTCGATGTTGTGAAATTGGGTCGTAATATGATGCGACCAGGTTCGCATCAAAGCTTCGTATAACTCTAGTAAGCCTTTCACATCACTTGTTATGGACATGTTAAAGTTTCCTTCATCATCTTTGAACTTGTTGAACCATTCTACTCAACCCAATAAAATATTATTATATTAATCATTGTAATATAGAGAAATTAAATCTAAAATTTAAACTCTAAACAAAAAAAATTGTAGGAAAAAGAGAAAAATAACTCGAAGAAAAAAAATTAAGATTCACAATATGTCAAAAATTTTCATCATTCTCATCGTGGTCATCATCATAATTTATTATTATAGGAAAATAAGTTACAACTTTTATATGGATTTTAACTAAAATTAATATGGATCTCGATCTAGAGTATTGAATTGATTATTAATTTGTGTTAAATTACAGAGTAAAAATTTTTTAAAACTAATTTTAATTGGGTTGGATCATTTTAATTTTTAATAATTTTAATTGGGTTGGATCATTAATTCAAGTTAATTGGGTGTGAGTTACCATTTTGTTGAATCAAAACAGATATATTATTTTGTTGACCCTAATTAGCAGGGGCGAATCCAGGGGCAGGCATGGGCCCAACCCCCCTAAAATGTAAAATTGCAACTTTAGCCCTTGAAATTTTTTAAAAATTTCAAATTAGTAAATGTAAAATTACACTTTGGCCCCTCCAAAATTATAAAAATTTAATTTAATCCTTTAAAAATTATAAAGATATAGACTATAAAAAATTAAAATTTTTTCTGACCCCCTGTAAAATTGTTCTGGCTTCGCCCCTGCTAATTAGCCGACAAAACAATAAAAAAACAAGATTTCACTTGAAAAATGGGAAGGAAAAATTGGCTCACCACAAGGAACACCAAATCCGTTCTCTCTAAGCAATCGAAATTGAAGAGAAGTAGCCTCCAGAGTTTGGTCATCTTTACAGTCATGCTCATAAATACTGAGCAATACTTCCTCCATCTCTCTTTCAAAATGGTAACTCACACCCAACCGTTTGATTGTATCAATTAAACGCAATTTGTAGAGTAACTCATCATCCATCACTACCGTAATCATCCTCCTTACTTCTTCTTTCAATTCTTCATGCTGTAGTTTAGTTTTAGCATCAACGTTCTGCAAAATTGTAGAATTAAACTGAACAATTTTACACATGAAACATATATGTATTTACTCATGTGCAAACACTTGTATATATGTGATTTAAGCTAAACAATATATTAACTACTCATATTTACTCATGTGCAAACACACGTATGTATCTAAACTCTTTACCGTTGTTGGAGATGAAAGGAAAATATCCCCCCAAACGCTAGGATGAAACTTGGCTGTGGGACGCTTCTGGTTGGACATGGATCCATGAGTTGAAGAAGGAAGCTTTGATGAAGACATTTCGCTAGATAGTAATTCTGTATGTTGGAAACACTACGAAATGAGATGAGTTGGTGTGAGGCAAAGAGCTCCTATGTTGAAGTATTTATAGTACTTTCTCAGCATGTGAAAATCCCATATTTACATATACATCTATAAATTGAACTGCAGGGTTCGGTAAAAATAAAAATAAAAATTATAAAATTATTAAAAAATAAAAAATATTAAAAATGAATTAATTGTTGTGACTTGACATTCAGGTGTATGTCGACGTTAATATTTGTTAACTTTTCTATTTATTTTGGAGTGATTTGATAGAAAAAATTACAAGCTTGAGAGTTAAAGATAGGCAAAAAATTAAACGAAGGACTAAAAATACTTTTTTTTTTTTAATGTTGGAGGGTTAAATAAGTCATTATACTAAATTAATTCAATCAATCAAAAATATAACTAAACTATAAAAAAAACAATTTTGATATGAAATTGAATAAAGAGAAGTGATAATAAATTCTATTAATTCAAGTTTTAAGTTGACATTAACATTGTTGTATGTATGGGAGGATGTGGATTCGAGCAAGTTGAAGCGTGTTATTCTCCTTTTCAAGGGTTAGGAAGAGATTATAGGTAGTTCTAGGCATGGTATCAATTGAAATTAAATTATAAATAAACAATCAATTGAAATTAATTTATAAATAAACAATGCTAAAATATTAAATATCTATATAATCATCATTTAAATTTAATTTTTAAGAAATGTTGTAAAACTATGTAAAAATTAGGCATAATGAATTTTTTTGCCCTCCAACTTCATAAAAAAATCATTTTGGCCCTTTATTCAATTTTTCGTCTATTTTAACCATTGAACATGATTTTTTTTGTCAAATTAACTTAAAATGAATGGGCAAGTTAACATTTGTTAACTTTGTTGATGTGGCATACACGTAATGATATGTCAACACTTAATTATTTTTTTAAAATTTAAAAATATTTAAAAGTTTTAAATAATTTCAATAATTTTTAATTTTTTTAAAAAATTATAATATTTTTTTGAATTTTTAAAATTTTTAAAAATTAGTTAAATGCTAACATGTCATCCATGTGACAATCCATATGTATACATATTAGCAAAGTTAAAAAAAAAATTAATCTGTTCTATCAATTTTAGAGTGATTTGATAAAAACGCAAATTTAAAAGCTAAAGAAACCAAAAACATTAAATGTGAGGCTGAAATGATATTTTTTTGGTCACTTTTTAAAAATTATTTTAACTTTGTCACTTTATAAAAAATATTTTTAAGGTATTACATTTACTAATTTTTTCATTTTAACTCTTAGTTTTTTAAGATCACGTTTGGTGCGGTCGTTGAGAGCACCAAAAATATCTCAAACAGAATAAGCCAGTTATAGTGGAAGAGGACACCTATGACCAACAGCTCCAAGAATTTGGACTTACGATTTAGTAGAATCTGACTCTAGCCAACAATTGCTTCTGTGAGATAATCTTATGCTAGATCATTGTCGAAACCATTTTTAGGGTTTTGGAAAAACGGGAATCGACTTTAAAAATATGGGAGTCGCCACAAATCCTTTTGTTTAGGTGTGATTGGATCACCTTTAAAAAATTTTGGTCCACGGAAAAAAATATGGTTCGGAAATCGGTTACATATAAGAATGGATTAGCACCTTTATATGCCCAAAATTGGTACCATTTTGATTAAGAATTGTCCCAATATTGAAAATTTTGAAAAGATTTAAAACGTGATTTCTCTTAAAGAATATTTGAGCACTTTGAATTGAATTTTAAAATTCACTCGTTTTGAAAGAATAAAATGCTACGTCCAGCACGTTAGGATATAACATTTCAAAACTATCAATACCGAGATTATCTCTTAAAAAAAAACTATAATTAAAAGGGTATTTGATCATTTGAGTCAAAAGAAAAATCACACCCAGCACGTTAGGGCATAATCCTTCAATTTTCCCGAATACCCAAATATTGCCTTATTTCAAGAACATTTGAATTTTTAAAATCAAAATCGGCTTTCGTGTTTAGTTTGAAATCAAATAGATATTTGGCTTAGAAATGTGAAATTACAATATAATGAATAATCATAGAAATAGCATATAATACAAAATTGCTTAAAAAAATAAAGATAAAACAATAACAACTAATATTACATCATATGAATTTGAATAATAGCGCATAACAATGAATTTACAATTAATATCAAAGAACTATAAATATGAACTAGTTAACCTTTAAAAAAAAAGAATTAATAATGTACCAATCATATAATTTATAAATTTCAATTTAAAATCAAGAAAAGGAGTTTGGTTTAAAATAAATTATACTAATGATAAATATCAAGAGTTTTAAAAGAAATTCTACATAAAAATGTCATATAAATCAATTTGAAATCAAATTTAAAAAACAATGAAAACTTAATAAAATATATTCAATGTAGTTGCAATACATATAAAATACTTAGGATATGATATCTTTATATAGATATATATAACAAAATATTAATATTTTAGATGAATATAATATTTGAAATCTCAATATGCAAAAGAATATTTAAATACATCAATACTTTAAAGAATTTAAAATAATATTTTATTTGAATAATAAAATCTAAAGTATATTAATTTACAAGATAATTCCAAAATAATAAAAATATATACATATAAAATCTCAAAATTGAATTCAAATAAAATATATATATATATATATAGAAAGATTAAAGTAAATAATTAAATTAAATAAAATATAATTTAATATAAAATTTTTAAAGAGATAATATATATATATGTACATATAAATAAATCTAGAAAACATATATAGTATAAAGTCTAATATATATAAATAAACCATGATTTAAAATAGAAAATGTACAAACAATGAAGGACCTAAAATACAAATTTTCCCGACATCAAAAAGCTGCGTTGAATTATGGACTAAAACAAAATCAATTCAAAATTTCATAGCAAAATTAAAAGGCAAATAAAATTTAAAGAAAGATCCAATTACGCAGCAATGAACTATAGAGGGACTAATCTCTCAAAATACCCTTCCCCGTTGATTTGAACGGATCCCAAGGGTATCTGAAACGCATTAGACTGGGCATTAAAGGCATTAAATGTAATGCCATTTCAAAATCATTAAATTGATTTAAAAACGGCATTAATTGCCTTATAAAAATTAAACCTATTTTAAACCTAAAAGTACTATTATTTTAAAAATGAACAGCCTCCCTCCCTTTCTTCTACCTGCCGATCCCCCTTTCAGCCAAACTCAGATTTATTCCACAAAATCAATGATGGAACCAAGAAATTTCAGCTTCTCAAAGCCAACCTTTAGAGCCTTAAGGCTATCGACCATTCTAGCTTCAATTAAGACAAGGAAGAGAGGCGCCGATTTCCATCTCCAACCTTAGATCTCATCCGTTCTTCATCTTTAACGAAGAGGACAAGTCTGGTAGTATATTCCCTCAGATAAATATTTTTTGCTTTCACTTTCTCTTCTCATATGCATAAATGGAAATAAGGATTTGAAATAAAAAACTAAGGAGGGAAAAAAAAAACTATTTAGATCTGAAATCACCTTCAAAAATGAATCTTTTGCTTTCGTATTTTCCTTGCTTTTACTCAAGAGTGTGTGAATACAAAAAAGTCTGAATCCCTTTACAGATGCAAAACCTAGCTTTTTATAGCCAAAATCGAAGAAAACCGAAACGAAATACACGTTTATTTTCTTTTACAATCTTCCTATTGCTATTTTGTTACTGCTGACTATATTTCTTTTCCAGGTATGCACCAGTGTGAAAGCACTCGTGAGTAGAAATCAAGTCACACAGGGGCTACACTCGTGCAAGCAAGGACCCGAAGCATTCCAGAAAGTTCCAGCGTCTCCCAGGCTACTCTCTTTACTGTATTTGGATCGAGGCACTGAACTTGGGCCCTTGAGGATGCATCCGGGTTATACTCGATTTGGGCCAAATCCCACTTTGGTTTTGGATAATTCCCAATTTAGATTTGCCATAAGCTCGGGCTAGCATTGACGAGGCTGTGCTCGTGGGAATCCAAGAGGCACCAGAAGATCCTAGAAGCCTCTAGGATTTCCTGAAACTCTAAAGTTGGGTAATTGAAGTTGAGTTTAGGATTAGGCCGAATTAGGCCTACTTTGATTTTAATTTGGGTAATGATGGTTTAGGTTAATTTTGTGATTTTTGGGTTTTATTTACTTGACTATAAGTTTTGGACGAAAATTGGACACTTATTTGGTTTTTTATTTTGGTCTTTAATTCAAATTTGGCTATGGTATGGGCCCGGGCTAAATTGGGCTATTACAGATGCCCCTCTTTGCTCATTGTCGTGTAACGAGAATAGAGCAAAGACCTTAAAAGGCCAATTTGGCCCGGTCTTGTCGAATCTTGACTTCTTGGCACTTCTTTTCTTTAAGTAACTTCATTCTAGTCTACTGTCGTATAGGAATTATCGTTTAAATTCACTCTACTGCAATTTTAGGGAGATAAAGTTGGTAGCTTAAATCTTCTCCATTGCCAATACATGGAGATAAGATTCGCTAAATTTGATCTTTAGTCTGCTTCTTTGCTATCTCAAGAAGATAAGGCTGATGGCTAAAATCTGCTCCGTTGCCGATACATGGAGATAAGACTCGCCATCTTCGACTTGTCTCACTACTATCTCAAGGAGACAAAATCTAAAATCCTCAGTCTGCTCCGCTACAACTTCAGGGAGATAAGACTCATATTTTTCAGCCTGCTCCACTACAACTTCAGGGAAATAAGGCCATCGGTAAAATCTGCTCCATTGCCGATATATGGGGATATGATTCACCAAACTTGATTTGCCCTACTACTTCTTACGGAAATAAGATCTACAATTTTCAGTCTACTCTACTGTAACTTCAGGAAGATAAGACTCGTAACTTCAATCTGCTCCTGCAACTTCAGGAAAGCCAGATCTGCCATCTTCAATCTGTTCCCTGCAACCTCAAGAATGCCAGACACAATCTTCAATTTGTTCTTGCAACTTCAAGAAAGCCAGATCTGCTATCTTTAATCTGTTCCCTGCAACCTCAGGGATGCCAGACTCAAATCTTCGATCTGCTCCTGTAACTTTAGGAAAGCCAGATCTGTAATTTCACCGATGTTGCTACACCGTCCTCTGGGGGACCTATTTTGTAGAATTGGTTTTATGTCTTATGCTTATGCAAAATGATTAGGATGCCATGATCGAAATGAATCAAATACTTTTAACTGAATGTGTTATGAATGACATATGAATGCAAAATGTCATAAGAATAATCCTTTTAATATTTGGGGTGTCGCTCTTCCTTGCTCATCAAGGCTTTAGTAATGATGCATTATGTTGCCTTCTTGCTTGACCAGTATTTTGACTGAAAACCTAAAGAAGTCATCGCATTCTGCTCAACTAGTTTGCCCTACTTTACTTCAGGGAAATAAATTTTGATTTCACCCTACTACCACTCGGAGGTATAAAACCCAAACCAGTACCACTCAAAGTATGGAACTTGTATCCTTTTTGGCCCATCTCACTGCTAACCAAAATCATCGTATCCATTACCCTCTCTTAGGTACCCTAACTAGATGAATGTAGGTCTATCTTTTCTAAAAATAGCCTCCCTATACTACCTGGTGAACACTGTATCTTGTCATTTATCGAACAAGACTTTATCAGCAAAATCCAAAAAATAGTCTTAATTTAGACTCTTCCCTCTCAGATTTTCCAAACTTGAGGACTGGTAAGTCCTAAACAAAAGTCCTGTTTCAGGTTTCCATACCATTTAGAAATTTCTAGGGTAATATGCAAAACTTCTTTTGCAAAATTATTACCAGTTCATTTAATCATTATTTCAATGCAACATGCTTGCCCAAAGATCATAACAAAGAATAAGAGAATAAATTTGGAGTATAGCTTGAAGTGAAGGATCTTTAAAAAATGATAAAAGTAAACAATAATTTATTGAAATTGCTTATCTTGAAAGGAACAAAATATTCGAAGACAGCAAATTCATTATGAATAAAATGAAAGCTAAGTATGCCAGATATCGCAGTTTGAGCTTCTCTGTACAAACTTCTTGAAGACTGTTTCGAGTTCAACATGTGTTTAAAAGATCTTGAGTACTCTGTCGATGCCCTAAGATGCGTTAGACTCCTTCCTTGTTAACTCAGGTGTATCAAGATCACTATATGCCTTTTTCTTGGTTAACATTTGTGCCACTTTTCCAAATACCCTTTCAATATTTGAGCTGCCCTTTTCGGGTTTTCAACTCAAATCCCCTTTAGTCTTAGGGCGCCCTTTGCGGATTTTCCCCCTGACCTCTCCTTTTATCTTTTTATTTTTTTATTTTTTATTATTTTTTTGATAGTATCAAAGCGCCCTTTGCGGGTTTTCACCTTGGGCCCCTTTTTTTTCTTTTCCTTCTTTTTTTTTTAAGAACGCCCAAAGTGCCCTTTGCGGGTTTTCACTTTGGCTTCTTTTCAAGCATAGTACTTTTTGACTGAATCTGAATTTACTGGATTGGGCAAATTTTTCCCATCTATTTCAGCCAAGATTAGTGCTCTGCTAGAGAAAGCCTTATTTACAACATAAGGTCCTTCCCAATTTGGCATCCACTTTCCTCTACAATCTTTTTGTATAGGGAGAATCTTCTTCAATACCAAGTTCCCCTCATGAAATTCCCTTAGGCTAACCCTCTTATCGTAAGCTCGCATCATTCATTTTTGGTACATTTTTCCCTATTGGATAGCCCTTAATCTCTTTTCTTCGATCAAATTCAATTGGTCATATCGAGATTGGATCCATTCTACTTCATCTAGCTTTATCTCTGACAAAACCCGAAGAGAAGGGATCTCTACTTCAATGGGTAAAACTGCCTCCATTCCGTAGACCAGCGAGAAAGGTGTTGCCCGAGTAGATGTTCTGACAGATGTCCGATAAGCATAAAGAGCGAATGGTAACTTCTCATGCCAATCCCTATAAGTCTCTGTCATTTTTCCCACAATCTTCTTAATATTTTTATTAGCTGCCTCCACCGCACCATTTATTTTCGGGCGATATGGTGATGAGTTGTGATGTCTGATCTTTAATTGACTGCAGACCTCCGCTATTATACTATTATTCAAATTTAATGCATTGTCGGATATGATTCTCTCGGGCATTCTATACCAACATGTAATTTCCTTTTTTAAGAATTTGCTAACTGCTGACTTAGTAACATTGTATACGAAGTAGCTTCTACCCATTTAGTAAAGTAATCAATAACCACAAAAATGAAATGATGCCCATTTGAAGCTTTCGGCAAAATCGGCCTAATGACATCCATACCCCACATTGAGAATGGCCAGGGGGAAGTCATAACATGTAAAGGTGACGGAGGCACATGAATCTTGTCACCATAAATCTGGCATTTATGACATCTCTTGGCATAGTTGATACAATCTCCTTCCATAGTGGACTAATAATACCCAAACCTCATAATTTGCCTGGCCATTGTGAAACCATTGGCATGTGTTCCACAAACGCCCTCATGAACCTCTTTTAAAATTTTCCTAGCCTCAATGGCATCCACACATCTCAAAAGTACCTGATCCTTCCTTCTTTTATATAGGATTTCCCCATCTAGGACATAATCACAAGCTAGTCTTTTCAATGTCCTTTTGTCATTCTCACTTGCTTGATTATGATACTCACGATTTTTCACATATCGTAATATGTCGTGATACCAGGGGCGGTTCTCTTTTACATCTTCCTCTACATTGTAACACTGAGCCTGGGCTTCATAAATACTCATCTGAATGGGCCTAACACCCTCTTGTTTGCTCACTTTGACCATGGAAGCCAAAGCAGCCAAAGCATCTACCATTTGGTTTTCGTCTCTTGGGAGATAATTGAAAGTAATATCATTAAACTCCTCAATCAACCCCAAAGCAATTCTTCTATAATTAATCATTTTAAGGTCTCTTGTCTCCCATTCGCCTTTAAGTTGATAAATCACCAATGCAGAATCGCCATATACTTCTAACGTTCTGGTTTTCCGCTCTATGGCTGCTCGAAGCCCCATAATGCATGCTTCATATTTTGTCATATTATTTGTGCAGTCAAAATCCAATTTGCATGTGAATGGATAGTAATCTCCACTTGGGGATACCAAAATTGCCCCAATCCCATTACCCATAGCATTTTAAGTTCTGTCAAAGCTTAACTTCCAAAAGACCATTTTTTGTAGCATCTTTTTTAGCAACAGTTACATACATCAACTCTTCATTAGGAAAGTCAAAATTCAAAGGCTCATAATCCTCTTGAGCTCTGCTCGCCAGAAAATCTGCTACCGCACTTCTTTTTACGGCCTTTTGACTAAAAAAACTATGTCTTATTCAGAGAGCAAGATTTGCCACCTAGCCATTCTTCCATTCAAAGCAGCTAACTCCATCATATATTTCAGAGGATCCAACTTTGAAATTAGCCAAGTTGTGTGGTACAGCAGGTATTGCCGCAATCTTTGAGTCGTCCAAACTAAGGCACAGCATAATTTTTCAATCGGCGAATATCTCATTTCACAATCAGTAAATTTCTTGCTAAGGTAGTAAATCGCCATTTCTTTCCGTCCTGACTCATCATGTTGACCAAGTACACATCCCATGGAACTATCGAACACTGACAAATACAATATCAATGGCCGGTCTGGGCATGGCGGTGATAATACTGGGGAACTTGCCAAGTACTGCTTAACTTTATCAAAAGCAATCTGACATTCATCATCTCATACGCCTGGATTGTGTTTCTTCAGCAAACGAAATATGGGATCACATTTCTCGGTTAATTGTGAAATGAACCGAGCAATGTAATTCAATCTTCCCAGAAAACCTCGGGCTTCTTTTTGAGTACATGGCGGGGGCAATCTTTGTATAGCCTTGACCTTGTCTGAGTCAACCTCAATTCCTTTTTCACTAACTATAAAACCCAGCAATTTTCCAGACTTAGCTCCAAAGGTACACTTCATCGGATTGAGTTTTAATTGGAATTTCCTCAGTCTCAAGAACAATTTTCTCAAAACTTGAATGTGCTCATTTTCTGTCTGGGACTTTGCGATCATATCGTCGACATAAACTTCAATTTCTTTATACATCATATCATGAAACAAAGTCATCATGGCCCTCTGATACGTTGCACCTGCGTTCTTCAATCCAAATGGCATTACTTTACAACAAAACGTACCCTACAAAGTTATGAATGTAGTCTTATCCATATCATTAGGATGCATCTTGATTTGATTATACCCCAAGAAACCATCCATGAAGGAAAATAATGAATAACCTGCTGTGTTATCTACCAGAGTATCAATGTGTGGCAGAGGAAAATTATCTTTCGGGCTAGCCTTATTTAGGTCTCTATAATCTACACACATCCATACTTTTCTATCTTTTTTAGGAACTGACACAACATTAGCTACCCATTCTGAGTATTTGACCACCCGCAAAAATCCAGCATCAAACTGCTTCTTGACTTCTTCCTTTATCTTTAGCACAATATCAGGCCTCATCCTTCAAAGTTTCTGCTGAACTGGCTTGCAATCCTCTCTTATAGGAAGGCGATGTACTACAATATCAGTGCTTAACCCAGGCATATCTTGGTATGACCATGCAAATACATCTTTGAACTCTTGAAGTAACCCAACAGGATCTTGCTTTGTTTCTTCAGTCATGTATACCCTAATTTTCACTACCTTTCCTTCTTCCAAGGTTACAATGTCCACTGACTCCTTGTAAGGTAGAATTTGTTTTTCCACCTTTTCCACCATCCTTAACAAGTCTGAAGATAAGCCACAGTCCCCATCATCTTCAAAGTCCTGGGATACCTCTAAATACATGTCTTGCTCAAAAGGTGATTCTGAGCCAATATCAGTGTCGCTCATGTCGTTGATATCTGGGAACCTATTATAGGTCCAAAAGAGTATTCAAAGAATGAATGAATTCGAGAATAACTACTTGTATGGTATAATTATGAATGAAATGAAAGAATAATTTTGAAAGAATATTCCAAGAACAAAGAATCTGAAATAAAAGAATTTAGACATGGAAAATAAAAGAATGTATACTCCAAAAAATAGCAAAAATGTACTTCATTGAAATAATAATGTTTGAACATGAGTCTATTTCACAAAAGAAAACTTATTACCTTTAGGCTTAAAACAACAAGTGTGTTTTGGACATTACTCTAAGTAAGCTCTAAATATTATAGGAATTTCTTCCGCAGTCCAATTGTCTAAAACACTCCCAAGCTCATAAGGATGAATATCTGATGAGGTTCCTTTTTCAGTCATCTCTTCAGATATAACATTGATGTATACATTGTTTAACATTTCTTCTATGTATTCATTCTCTGACACCTTTGGCTCCGCATGAATAATTCCTTCTGATACGAAGGATTTGGATATGTGGGGAATTATCATAGGTTTCCAATTAATTTCTTCGCCATTCAAACGTGCCCTTCTTCTTTCCTGCCTTTTTTCCAACTCCTTCCTCCTCTGTTTCATATCTAGCTTAAACCCTAAACCAAAACGATCCTGCTTTTCCCTCAGTACGGACACCACAACTCTACCTTGCAAATGTTTCCCAAGCCCTTTTTCCAGCAAGGCTCCCTTTCCTACCATCATTTGCAACCCCATTCTTATAGTTTTTGACATTTTTGGCATTGGAACCCTCTTCCCTTCAGCGTTGAAGGTTGCGTTTACGAACTCCAAAGACCGAAAAGAGCACTCAGTCGCCTCATCATTTGTCTCTACATACGGCGCACCACTAGTCACAACCGCAATAATGTATTCTTCAGCATTTATTGTTATTAATCAACCATCTGATGCCAACTTTAACTTTTGATGCAGCGATGAAGGCACTGCCCCAGTCGAATGTATCCATGGTCTGCCCAATAAGCAATTATAAGAAGGCTTAATTTCCATGACCAAGAAATCCACCTCATAAGTAGTCAGGCCAATCAACAGAGGTATTTCTATTCTCCCCATAACCCTTCTTTACATGCTATCAAATGCTCTCACTATATTCTGGCAATCCTTCATGTGTGAGCTGTCTATAGGCAATCTGTTCAATGTAGATAAAGGCAATACATTTAGTGCTGATCCATTTTCTATCAAGACCCCTGGCAATGTATACCCTTTGCACCTAGTGATAATATGCAAAGCCTTAGTAGATCCCATGCCACCCGATGGAATTTCATCATCATTGAAGTAAATAAAGTTATCCACACTTATATTGTTCACTAGCCGATCCAGTTTATTGACTGAGATGTTATTAGCCACATATGTTTCATTTAACATTTTTATTAGCGCACTCCGGTGCACATCTGAACTTAAGAGTAAGGCTAACACGGATATACGGGCTGGTTGTTTACGCAACTGTTCCACCATACTATACTCACTGTGCTTCAAAAACTTCAAAAACTTCTTAGCTTCTTCCTCCTTATTTGGTTCATTGATAGGTGACTCAGGCTCTACCACCTTTCCCCTTTTCTGCTCGACCACTGGAGCTTTCTCTATTACTGGTTCTAATCAGGCATTTATCAAATCGTACTGTCTTCCACTACGGGTATGAGATCCCACGTCTTGACCCTTCTTTGATCCATTAGCTGGATTCCCCCTCCCTTGAATTGTCACATTACAATCATAATTCCAAGGGACCCGTTTATCATCTTTATAAGGAAAAACTACAGGTTTCTGAATAATTATCCTCAGTGCTATCTGTACCCCTACTTCATTACTTTTGGGTCGTGAAATAATAACCACTGGAAAATTGACCTTTGAAACTTCTGATGTACATATGTCTCTCACTTCTACACCTTCTTCACAAAACTCTATTTCTTTATTGTCCATTAAATTTTGCACCAACGTTCTGAAGTCCTTGCAATCCTAAATCTCATGCCCCGTTTCATGATGATACTCACAGTAATTCATCAGCTCTCCACAACTCTCTTCTGAAACAATTAGCCCCCATTTGACCATCTCTTTCCAGACCAACCTCAAAGGAGTCCTTATTTCCTCAATATTTGTTTTAATTCTTCTCTCCAAACTTTCACTGATTGCATTGACCCCACTATCAGTATGATTAGGCAAGGATTCTCTGTATTTGGCGCATCATCAATCTTCACAATACCCATCTGTATGAGCCTTTCTAGTACCTTCTTAAAGGCTGTACAATTCTCGATCGAATGTCTCGCAATCCCCGCATGATAATCACATTGAGCATTCGAATCATACCACTTAGGGTACGAGGGTTGCAATGGCTTTAAGTAAAATGGGGATACCACATGGGCATTGAATAAGCTCTGGTATAGGTCCTTATACAACATAGGAATTGGGGTAAACTGGATTTTCTCATTCTGTTTTGCGCCAGATTCCTGCCTTGTTGAACCCTGACTAGTGGCCACTGCTTTTGGTTGACTCCAGTAACTGATTTGGAACAACCCTTATTATAAATGCTCGTATTATTCACCTCATTGTCTTTCTTCCTCGGCACTGTTCTCCTGTTACTTTCTCCTGCATATATTCTTCCACTCCGTATCGCATTCTCAATCATTTCTCCGGCCATCACAATGTCTGAAAAGCTCTTTGTGGTATTTCCTATCATATGAGTAATAAATGGGGCCTTTAAAGTATTAATAAAGAGCATCGTAGTCTCTTTCTCTAAAAGTGGCGGCTGAACTTGGATAGCAACCTCCCTCCATCTTTGCGCATATTACCTAAAACTTTCATTTGACTTTTTCTCCATATTTTGGAGGGTAATTCTATCAAGAGTCATGTCCGTCACGTGACAGTACTGTCTCATGAATGCTTGAGCCAAATCCCTCCATGACCCAATTCTGGTACGACTCAACTAATTATACCATTTAGCTGCTGCACCCACCAAGCTATCTTCGAAGCAATGGATCAATAATTGATCATTATTAATGTATCCCGTCATCCTTCTACAAAACATAGTAATATGAGCTTCAGGACAGCTCGTTCCATTATATTTCTCAAACTCAGGCATTTTGAACTTATATGAAATCACTAAGTCAGGGACCAAACTTAAATTTTTAGCATCTATTCCATAACAGTTATCAACACTTTCTATTGCCCTGAATTTCTCCTCCAACCATTTACATCTATCTTCCAATTATTTTGGTAATTCAGCCTTTGTCTTTTCTCTTTCAGCTACCTCATCCAAATCAAGAACATTAGGATTGATTAGGTTATCTCCAGAGCCTGAGCCAGTTTGATGATTCATCGACATTGACCCACCAGCCTGAAATTGTTGCGGCCTAACAGTAACAGATGGTCTACGTGGGTATGCTTCATGTTGTGCCTGTGCATTAGTTGGGGTAAATCCCGGAGGATAAAGAGGATCGTCATGTTCTTCAGTATTTATCGTAGGACCTTTTCCTTTGTCTGAACCCCCAGCCAACAACTGAGTCAACTGGTTCATCATATTCCTTTGTGATTCTAGCATTCATTCCATTATATCTTGCTGAATCTTTGCCAATTACTCTTGCATTTGATCGTGCATCTCTTTTTAGAGTTGTTCCAACCTTTCAATTCTTTGATCCATATTTCTTGACTTAGTGCAGGTACCGTATCGATGTTTGACTGATTGGTTTTTGGTGGTTTCTAGATTAACTCTCTTTGAAATAATTTCCATTTATTAGAGTCTTCTTTATAAGTTTTAATGCATGTAATGCAATACAGATGCATGAAATGCATAAATGCAAAAAAGCGTCGATTCTAACCCAACTTCTTATAGAAAACCTTATTAGAAAACAAAATTCTTTACATAAAATAGATTACAAATACGACTTTGCCTTAATGTCTAGAACCTTAATCCTTTCCAGTAAAGAAGCTAACTCCCGCCCTCGATCAGACTCCAACTCATACTTCACGCTTAGTATATCAGCCTGCACTACCAAAAATTGTAAGTATTCAGCCACCTCTCGAATTTGTGCCACGGCTTCTCCCATGATATAATCTCTACTTTTGACCTGATCTTGAGAACGGTAAAGCTCTTTTTTCTAATACTCCGCATTCTCCTCCAAGAACCCAATGTGGTTTTGACAATTTTCTAATGCTGCTTCCAGCTCTTCCATTTTCCCTTTCATATCTTCGACTTACTTAAACTAGCCTTCAACTCTATTATAGAGTTTTTGATGTCGTCGAAGAGACTCTTCCAACTCCACCACTCTAGCTTTTAGTTTATCTTTTCCTTTTTGATTCTCCAACATACTTCTTTCTAAAGCTTCGTTTCGTGCTTGGGCCTCTTTAAACTTCCTCTCCCAATGCTCAGCCTTCATTTTTTCCTCATGAACCTCCCACTGCCATTGTTCCGAAGTCTTTCCTAACCTAACTCTTCTCATAGACAAACATACCTTTTTATAATCAGTTTTTAAATTCTCTAGGTCCTCTTCAGCTTTATTCTTCCCCTTTCTCAACTTTTCAGCTTTTGACCTCTGAATATCTACATCCAAACTTAAATACATTTTCTCTTGCTCTAATTGCTCTATCCTCTTTCCTATTTCTGAATTTCGCCTTTCAAAATCTTGTTTTATAATCTCTAATTCTGATGGAGCCACTCGCAAATAATCCTCTACTGACCCAGCATTTCCCACATTTGACTTGGGAATATTATCATTGACCCTCCTGCTTAACCATCCTTTGTATTCAAGAGTTGACATTTCCTCATCAGTTACTCTCTTCATTTGACAAACTTGTTTTCAGGCATTAGAAATTTCTCGACTCTTTTTTTTACAATTTTCTTCTTTATACGAGAACTCAGAATGAGCCAACCCATGCGTCGTTGGTACAAATTGCCTTGACTGATATTGCCTTAAAACAAGCAGAGGGGCATATGTAATAGCTCCCTAAATTCCCAATAAAGTGGCCCAACCAAAACTTCCACATCTATAAAGAACCTCACCAGGCCCAATCCATGTAGCTTTCCACTCAATATCATCTTCCCGCAGATTCTGTAATATTGACATCCATTTCTCTTCTGATATATCCTTCCTTCTTGTTATAATTGATTCCTCCTTAATTGGCGAGTAACCTTTGAGGTAAAATCGATAAGACCCTTTATCCATCTTCCAAAAGTGGCCATAAAACCATACCATCAACAATTGCACGCAGCCAATAAACCTCCCTTCACCAGCCCTACGACATGCACTTAAAGACCTGAATGTCTCAGCCAGAATCGCAGGAACAGGTGTAACTTGTTTATCCAATCGGTCAAATAAATCTGTAACCGCTTCATCTATGTGCCTCAAGGCCTTGGGGAAAATAACCAGCCCATAGATACCCAAAGCAAATATCTCAAATTTGCCCAAGGAATGCACTTCCCGTCACCCTTTTGCTGCATTCGAGCTGTCACCCACTCCTCACTCATTCCAGTAATTCTCATCAATTTCTTCACAAAGGCCGAAACATTAACAGATCTGGAATAAACTTTATCAACAGAATTTTTGGACAATGAAGCAAAGTCATATATTCCTCCACAGTTGGTACCAAGTTAACTTCGCTGAACGTGAAACAACTATAAGCAGGATTCCAAAACTATGCCATTGCTCTGAACAGATGCTTGTTCACCTTAACATCAAGCAAATAAGATATGTCACCATAGCTATCATAAAACGATTGCTTCATCTCATTTCCCCAATGAGCCCATATATCTTTCAACTCTTGAAAATCATTCTGCGTCACACTTATATGAGTAAAATTCCCTAGCTTTGATATATGCCCTTCAACTAAGCTGTCCCCCTTGTCCAATTGCAAATTCGTCGACCAGGCACAAACAGTCGCATTGTCTACCACATTATCAAGAAATTCGCCTTCCATAATCAGCTTTCTTAGTAATCAAATCGGAATCGACACCTTTTAATATGATATGACATGCAATGTAGAACAAATCAAAACACAATAGGTCAGTATCACATAATAATATATAAAAAAAACCAAAAATAAACAAAATGCATCAAAAAGAAAAACCTATCTAGGTAACTACTAAAATTCGGCATAGCTCTACCTAAAGTCTATGGTTCACTATATGTGGTTTCTCTCTAGAGAAAGGTACCCAAACCAATAGATTCCTCAATCCTCACCCATTATAGGCTCATATGGATCAAGTTCAGTTCAGGGGAATACATTTCCCTATGGCCATGAGGAGATGAAAATCTTACGAAACACATAGGCACGGATGTACTCCGGAAGCAATCCACTAGCCCATGCGGAGGTGAAAAGTTTCTCACTCCCACTTAAAGGTGTGACCACAGCAGTCATGCAATGCTATGTCAAAATATTTTATAAAACTATAACACCATAAATGTAACATAAAAAAAAAAACTTGATTTTTTAGAAAATAATTTTTCAAATTTTCAATCAAAAGGACAAAAATTGATCAAATTATGGCCTGACTCTCAACCGGTCCCCAGTAGAGTTTCCAAACTGTCGAAACCATTTTTAGGATTTTGGAAAAACGGGAATCGACTTTAAAAATATGGGAGTCACCACCAATCCTTTTATTTAGGTGTGATTGGATCACCTTTAAAAAAATTTGGTCCACGAAAAAAAATAAGGTTCGGAAATCGATTACATATAAGATGGATTAGCACCCTTATATGTCCAAAATTGGTACCATTTTGATTAAGAATTGTCCCAATATTGAAAATTTTGAAAAGATTTAAAACGCGATTTCTCTTAAAGAATATTTGAGCACTTTGAATTGAATTTTAAAATTCACTCGTTTTGAAAGAATAAAATGCTACGTCCAGCACGTTAGGATATAATATTTCAAAACTATCAATACCGAGATTATCTCTTAAAAAAACTATAATTAAAAGGGTATTTGGTCATTTGAGTCAAAAGAAAAATCACACTCAGCACATTAGGGTATAATCCTTCAATTTTCCCGAATACCCAAATATTGCCTTATTTCAAGAACATTTGAATTTTTAAAATCGAAATCGGCTTTCGTGTTTAGTTTGAAATCAAATAGATATTTGGGTTAGAAATGTGAAATTACAATGTAATGAATAATCATAGAAATAGCATATAATACAAAATTGCTTAAAAAAATAAAGATAAAACAATAACAACTAATATTACATCATATGAATTTGAATAATAGCGCATAACAACGAATTTACAATTAATATCAAAGAATTATAAATATGAACTAGTTAACCTTTAAAAAAAAAAGAATTAATAATGTACCAATCATATAATTTATAAATTTCAATTTAAAATCAAGAAAAGGAGTTTGGTTTAAAATAAATTATATCAAGAGTTTTAAAAGAAATTCTACATAAAAATGTCATATAAAACAATTTGAAATCAAATTTAAAAAACAATGAAAACTTAATAAAATATATTCAATGTAGTTGCAATACATATAAAATACTTAGGATATGATATCTTTATATAATATATATAACAAAATATTAATATTTTAGATGAATATAATATTTGAAATCTCAATATGCAAAAGAATATTTAAATTCATATATACTTTAAAGAATTCAAAATAATATTTTATTTGAATAATAAAATCTAAAGTACATTAATTTACAAGATAATTCCAAAATAATAAAAATATATACATATAAAATCTCAAAATTGAATTCAAATAAAAAAAAATATATAGAAAGATTAAAGTAAATAATTAAATTAAATAAATATAATTTAATATAAAATTTTTAAAGAGATAATATATATATGTACATATAAATAAATCTAGAAAACGTATATAGTATAAAGTCTAATATATATAAATAAACCATGATTTAAAATAGAAAATGTACAAACAATGAAGGACCTAAAATACAAATTTTCCCGTTATCAAAAAGCTGCATTGAATTATGGACTAAAACAAAATCAATTCAAAATTTCATAGCAAAATTAAAAGGCAAATAAAATTTAAAGAAAGATCCAATTACGCAGCAATGAACTATAGAGGGACTAATCTCGCAAAATACCCTTCCCCTTTGATTTGAACGGATCCCAAGGGTATCTGAAACGCATCAGACTAGGCATTAAAGGCATTAAATGTAATGCCATTTCAAAATCATTAAATTGATTTAAAAACGGAATTAATTGCCTTATTAAAATTAAACCTATTTTAAACCTAAAAGTTCTATTATTTTAAAAATAAACAACGGAAAAACAAATGAACAGCCTCCCTCCCTTTCTTCTACCTGCCGATTCCCCTTTCAGCCAAACTCAGATTTATTCCACAAAATCAATGATGGAACCAAAAAATTTCAGCTTCTCAAAGCCGACCCTTAGAGCCTTGAGGCTATCGACCTTTCTAGCTTTAATTAAGACAAGGAAGAGAGGCGCCGATTTCCATCTCCAACCTTAGATCTCATCCGTTCTTCATCTTTAACGAAGAGGACAAGTTTGGTAGTATATTCCCTCAGATAAATATTTTTTGCTTTCTCTTTTCATATGCATAAATGGAAATAAGGATTTGAAATAAAAAAACTAAGGAGGGAAAAAAAAACTATTTAGATCTGAAATCACCTTCAAAAATGAATCTTTTGCTTTCGTATTTTCCTTGCTTTTACTCAAGAGTGCGTGAATACAAAAAAGTCCGAACCCCTTTACAGATGCAAAATCTAGCTTTTTATAGCCAAAATCGAAGGAAACCGAAACGAAATGCACGTTTATTTTCTTCTACAATCTTTCTATTGCTATTCTGTTATTGCTCACTGTATTTCTTTTCCAGGTATGCACCAGTATGAAAGCACTCGTGAGTAGAAATCAAGTCACACAAAGGCTACACTTGTGCAAGCAAGGACCTGTCCAGAAAGTTCCAGCGTCTCCCAGGCTACTCTCTTTACTGTATTTGGATCGAGGCACTGAACTTGGGCCCCTGAGGATGCATCCGGTTTATACCTGATTTGGGCCAAATCCCACTTTGGTTTCGGATCATTCCTAATTCAGATTCGCCATAAGCTCAGGCTAGCATTGACGAGGCTGCACTCGTGGGAATCCAGGAGGCACGAGAAGATCCTAGAAGCCTCTAGGGTTTTCTGAAACTCCAAAGTTGGGTCATTGAAGTTGAGTTTAGGATTAGGCCGAATTAGGCCTACTTTGGTTTTAATTTGGGTAATGATGGTTCGGGGTAATTTTTAGGATTAGGCCGAATTAGGCCTACTTTGGTTTTAATTTGGGTAATGATGGTTTGGGGTGATTTTGTGATTTTTGGGTTTTATTTACTAGACTGTAAGTTTTGGATGAAAATTGAACACTTATTTGGTTTTTTATTTTGGTCTTTAATTCAAATTTGGCTATGGTATGGTCCCGGGCTAAATTGGGCTAATACAATCATCACTTCTCAATAGTGAATCCCATGCCATTTTGTCTCTCGGGCTCGCTAATCTAATCTGATGTAGTAAGTTAACAAACCTACTGTGTAACCTTCCCAAAACATACAAAGCGGCCACACGTTGAAAAGATCATTTTTAAGGGACATGGACAGAAGCATCAGCCCCGTAATGTGGAGAAATGATGAATACTTGTCGAGAAGGCTAAGTACAGATTCTAAGCCTCAAAAACCCTTTTTGGGGAACTTTGACAACCTTTAGCTAGATAAATTTAATGGCTCATGGTTGTTATGAAAAAGAAAATGAAAATGAATACAATGAAAATGGAAATTTTATTGGGAAAATATGGAAAGAATAAAAGGCTAAACTTTTTGGGGGAGAGTGTTTATAGAAAGATCATATAAAATTGAGTCATTTCATCCTCTGTTTATAGTGCTAGAAAAGATAGTCTAGTCCTACTTAAATTCCAAAAGATAAATACAAATAATTAAAGACAAATAAAGATAAATAAAAATAAATCCTAAAATTAAATCTAAATTCTAATTATCCTAATATAATTGGAATCAAAATGGAGTCTTGTGATATAAAATCTCTTCTTTTACACTTTTAATCCTTGTGTATTCCATGCTTGCATTTTCAGCACCACTTTATCTCCAAATTTTCGTTTTTTGCCCTTAAATTTACTTTTGCCTCCAATTTAATCCCTACAAGATAAAAAAAACCATAAATAGCTTAAATTAGTAGAATCATACTCAAAATAATTATGCAATTAACACATAAAGACATGTCATTTTAGAGTATTATCAACTTTAGTCCCTCAATCTTTAAAATGCGAAATTGCTTTTCTGGAAAAATTTATCATTGCAACTATTTTTTGTTAAAATGTTTTAAAATTTTTTTTCCAAATATGTTAAGTAGAAAATATTTATATTTATAAATATGTTTTCAATAAAAAATATTTATTTTCAAAATTGTTTTAAATAAAAAATATATAAAAACTATTCAAAACCTTATAGAAATAATTATTTTTAAATTTAAGAAAATTTATACATTACTTAAAAAATTTAAAACTTCATTATAAAAAGCATAAAATAATTAGATAGTTTTTAATTTATATACACAATCAACTGTGTGTCGAAGATAAGTACATTAATACATATATTACCGGCTTAAGATTAATGTTGATGTAAATAATTTAAAATGACGATATTTGACACTCTAAATAAATATTGCGTGTATTGTCCAAACTATTTTTAATTTACTACACTTTTATTAATAAAATTTTAAGAAAAAGGAAAATCATGTGTTAGACAATTTTCTTACAATTTTAAATAGTTGTACTTCTGATGGTTTACAAAACTTCTTTTTAATGAAATTCATAAAGTTATTCTATTTAAAAATTTTAAATTAGTTTTTTTTAAAAAAAATCTAATCGTATATTACAAATCGTATATGTGTAAATTACTATATTATGTTATACGTACCATAAGGTCTAAGACCCAAACTCGATGTGTAATTATTATTATTTTAACAATTTTAAATAAATAAAAGTTAAAATCATAAGTAAAATTTGAAAGGGTTAGATAGATTTTAAAATTTTACGTAAATTCTTTAGGTAGGAAAATAAAACTATTATAAAAATAAATTATATTATCGTAAATATAAAATATTATTTAATTATGATTAATATATAAAATTTTTATCATTGGATATTTAATAAAATTTTCCTTATGATTTAATTTAAATTTTTATTTTTAATTATTTTATTAAATTTTAAAACTATCATAAAGTATGCATTATTTAATTTAAATTTAAGTTAACAAGTTATATATAATTATATAATAAATCTATATAAATGCCCACAGCTATTGTCTAAAATTATTTTAAAGAATAGTATTTTCATTTCTTTATTTTTGACATATTTTTTTCGATATTCTAGCTTACTTTTTTAAAATTTTTTAGTAGGATATTAATATTAATGTGGATAATTTAAAATAACCACATTTCACACTCTAAAAGAATGCCACGTGTATTGTCAAAACTATTTTTAAATTTTAATGCATTTTTATTAGTTTCATTTTAAATAAAATTAAAATCATGATTAAATTTTTTTTAAAGAAAACATGTCAAAAATAATTTTTTTAGAAAAAAATTAAAATAGTTCTACATAATACGGTTTAATGAAACTCATATAAATTATTCTATTAAAAATTATATTAATTAAAATAGTTCTAAAATTGAAATTTATTTTAAAAATTCCAAATAAAAGTTTGTCACACCTCGAAAAAAATAAGGTTAGTAGAAATAATTAATTAAGAAATGAGCTTTAGGCTTAATGGTTAAGAGTTAGTCTTATATCCTAGAACAGGGACGAAGCCAAAAAAAATTTTCAGGGGGGCCGGATGAAATTTTAATTTTTTTAAAAATTCCAAAACATAGAAAGTTATTAAAATTATTTAAAAATTTTGTAAAAATAAAAAATATATATTATAATTTTTTTAAAATTCAAAAAATATTAAAAATGAATTAATTGTTGATTTGACATTTGTTAACTTTTCCATTTATTTTTGGTGATTTGACAGATAAATGCAAGTTCAAGGGTTAAAGAGAGGCAAAAAAATTAAACGAAGGACTAAAAAGACTTTTTCTTATAATGTTGGAGGGCTAAATAAGTCATCATACCAAATTAATTCAATCAATTAAAATTATAACTAAACTACAAACAACAATTTTTATATGAAATTGAATCACTAGTGAAGTAATAAATAATTTGCATTCAAATTTTAAGTTGACATACTTGACATTGTTGTTAGTATAGAAGGATGTGGGTTTGAGCAAGCTGAAACAAGTTATTCTCCTTTTTAAGGGTTAGTAAGAGATTATGGGTAGTTCTAAGCATTGTATCAAAATTTAAATTAAATTATAAATAAAAAATGTTAAAATATTAAATATCTATATAATCATCATTTAAATTAATTTTTTAAGAAATGTTGTAAAAATTAGGCATAATGACTTTTTTGCCCTCCAACTTTACATAAACATCATTTTAGCCCTTTATTTAATTTTTTGTCTATTTTAACCCTTGAACTTGAGTTTTTTGTTAAATCAACCCCAAAAAGTATTTTTTTATATAAATTTTATACTTATCAAATAATTTCAGTGATTTTTAATTTTTTAAAAAAATTTATATTTTTTTGAATTTTTAAAATTAATTAAATGTTGATGTGTCATTTATGTGGCAATCCACGTGTATGCCACATCAATAAAGCTAAAAATATTAACTTTTTCATCCATTTTGAGGTGATTTAACAAAAAACATAAGTTTAAGGGTTAAAATGATTTTTTTATAAGGTTAGAGAGCCAAATAAGTCATTATGCCTAAAAAGTAAATATATTTTAAATTAGAAATGTTTAAAATTTTGAATATATTTTTATAGATAATTCTAAAATTGATTTTTTAATTTATAATTATTTTTTTGAGTGATTTAAAACTGTTAAAAAATAATTAAATTTGTTTTAATTAAAAATGTAAAAATTTTAATATAATTTTAAATAATCAAAATATTTTAAATGTTAAAATTATTTAAAATTTTATTTTAACTGTAAATTTTTAAAAATATTTTTAAAGTATAAAGATAAATTTAATCCTAACGTTTATTTATTTTGTCCTTTTAGCTCTTTTTTTTCTTTTGGATTACTTTGGTTCCCCAATCTTTAAAATGTGAAATTACTTTTTTTTTATAACATATAATATTATATTATAAGGTCTAAGACCCAAACTTGATATGTATAATTTATTTAATTAACACAGAAATTATCACGCCCCAAAATATAATAAGTTAATAGTAATAAATAGGAAAAAAATTAAGACTAATTAGTCAAATGTTTATTATCCTCCCTAAAAACCCAAGTTGTTATATATTTTCTGCAACATAGAGTAAAATCCCCAACTAAAATATATAGGGTTACTAGTAAACTCATAACTTTCAAGTACAATTGTGTATATCATTCAATTTCTCAGGTCTATTCACGAATCCGACAGTCTCGCAATCAAGCAAGGGCATTGTCATAACCATTTTTTTGAAAAAAACGGAAGTCGACTTAAAAAATGAAAATGGGAGTCGCCACCAGTCTTTTTAGGTGTGATTGGATCACATTATAAAACTCTTTGGTCTACGAAAAATTAGAGAACGGGCTCGGGAGTCGGTTACGCGCGGGGAAGGATTAGCACCCCCGCGACGCCCAAAATTGGTACCAAATTGAGCAATTTTCTGTCTTAAGTTGAAATTTGGAAAGATTTAAAATAAGATTCTTTTTGAACTGGAATGATTTGAGTTAAAAAGATCGGGATTCTTTTGCTTCGGTAGAATACGAACATCACATCCAGCACGATTGGACACGGGATTCGCGAATTCCTCGAAACTAGAGACATCTCGCAAGTTGCAAAATTTAGGAGGGTATTTTAGGTATTTAGACGAATGAGAAATCGCAACCCAGCACGTTAGGGCACTATTTCCCGGATCACTAAATACAAAAATATTGCCTCATTTTGAAGACATTTTTGAATTAAGACGAGACGATTTAAAAAAGGATCGAGATTCTTTCGTTTCGGAGGAATACGAATGTCACATCCAGCACGATTGGACACGAAGTTCTTAGGTTCCTCGAAACTAGGGATATCTCGCAAATTGTAAAATTCAGGAGGGTATTTTAGGTATTTAGGCGAATGAGAAATCGCAACCCAGCACGTTAGGGCACTATTTCCCGAATCTCTAAACACAAAAATATTGCCTCGATTGATAAGATATTTGGGATGTTGTTTTTTTGACACTATGATGAAATTGATAAAATATTAGGCATAAAGTTAGCATATGAAAATGGTGACGACGATAATATTCGCGGCAACAGAATAAAATAAAAAAAATACATTTTAAAGAATATATACGTAGAGGGAATATGTACATAATATAGCGTTAAGAAAATACAAATATAATGTAGTTTAATAACATGCACGCGTGAGATGATAAGGGAATTATAAGTAATACGATACGGAAGATAGGCATGCGTAGTATACGGAAAAGTGAAACAATGTGATATTAAAAGTATTTTAAAAAGGCCATGTTTAAACTATGAGCAATATATATATGTGGACGTATAAATGATAATATAGTAGAAGATAATGCTAAAGAATGTATTTACATAATATAAGAATATATTTAAGACACTACAAAGTGTATAATTGATAATTTTGGAAGTATGTATATATATGCAGGACATATTAAGGGATATAATACACAAGTTAAAAATATATGTATAAATATATGTATGAGATACTAATATTAAGGTATAGCTAATAAAAATATTAAATATATATACATACATACGAATATATATATATTAAAATATGTGACTAAAACCTAAAAATATGATAATGATGATTATTATACTAGCAAAATAAATAAATAAAAATAAAATAAAATAGAAATGAAATAAGTAATAATAATAGTGGTTGACATAGTGAGATCGTAAAAATTTTAAAAATAATAATATTAGATATAATGAAGTTTAATAATATATATGTAATAGTAATAATAATAATAATAATAATAATAATAATAATAGTATAGGGTATAACTATAATAATAAAACCTTAAAAGAAAGAAAAAGGATAATAATAACGAAAGGGGACCAAATTGGGTTAAAATCGAAACTTTCAGGCTAATTTAGAATTAAAAAAAGAGTATGGAGGACTTATTTGAACACGGGGTGAATAAACAGGGGCCCGAAGGGCAATTTTTCCGCGCGTTTGAAACGCAGCGTATCATGGAGGACTAAATCGCAACACGGGGAAACTATTGGGCCAATTTTGAAAATGACAAAACCTGATTGCAAATAACAGAAAAAGCGGAAGGGCTGGAAGCGCAATTAGCCCTTCCGCCTTCAAAAACACGCGGACCTTGCTGGAGCGGGTCGGGTGGCTCCGACCCAGGGCAAAACGGTGTCGTTTTGTGCCCTGGGCATTAAGGCCAAAACGGCACCGTTTTCAGGTGCTATAAATAGGCCCAAACCTTCAAAAAAAATTCATTTGAAACGGGGAAGAGAAAAAAAAGGGAGAGAGGGGAGAGGGGAGAGCTCCGGAGCGATTTCCGGTGGTCGGTCCGACCACCGGCCGGTCACCGGACGGTCACCGGACCGCCGCGCCGGCGCTGGCGCCGGCCACCGCACGCGGTGGCCGGAAAAGGTAAAAATCCCAGATTTTTTATTATTTTTTTTATTTTATTTTTTTATTATCCTGTTTTAAAAATATTTAGGTATATATATATATCTATATTTAAAAACGGTAAGGGACAGAATCGGAAAAGGGTTTTTTACCGTCTCTGGTAAGATCTTTTCGTTCCGGGATTTGGTATTATTCTGATGCTTGAGCCACTGCTTTTGTATTGTTATTTTGATTGCTATAACTCTCTGTTTTTGTGTATTGATTCAAAGGAAATCAAAAAAAGGTCCCATTTTTCTATCAGATCTGGGTTTTTATAACCCTATTACATAGATTTTAATTTCATTTCTGTCATTTCCGTGCAGGTGCCACTTGAGGGTTTGGTGGCTGACAAGGGCGGTGCTGGACCGATGGGACAGAGGCGGTGGAGCAGGTCTGTCAGAGACCAAGTGGGTGAGGCGGCACAAGTGGGCAGACCCTAGGGGCGGCAGCTGCTAGGAGGATTAGGGTTTTTAGGCTAAAGTGTTTTGTTGTATTTGGGTCTGGGCTAGGGTTGCTGTTGGGTAGCTAATTTAGGCATTTGGGCTTGTAATGGGTTTGGGGGTTTTGGGTAGTGGGTCTGTTGCCCGGGCCAAAATTGGCTTGTACAGCTGCCCCTCTTTGCTCATTGTCGTGTAACGGGAATAGAGCAAAGACTTCAAAAGGGCCAATTTTGCCTGGTTTTGTCGAGTCTTGACTTCTTCGGTGCTCTTCTCGCTCGGGTAGTCTCTTTAGCCCACCGCCTCTTGTAGCTTTGGTTCGATCCACTGCGATTTTAAAGGTATGTCTTGTAGCTTCAATCTGCTCACATCTTCAGGGATATAATAATTTAGCGAGAAAAGATCTGTAACTTCAATCTTTTCTGCTGAATAATACAAAGATTTCTGAATCTGCCTTGACGATCTGCTTTCTGCCGGTACCGGGAGATAAGATCTGCCGAAACTTGATCTGTTATCCTACTGCTTAGGGGGTTAAGATCCATTGAAACTTTGCCTATTACCCTACTGCTTAGGGAGTTGAGGCGATCGGCTGAAGTTTGTCCCACCACTGTTGTATAGAGACAAGATTTGCCGAAATTCGATCTGTTACCCTACTGCTTAGGGGGTTAAGATCTGGTAGAATGCGATCTGCTCCGCTCCTGATCAACGAAGATAAGATCTGCTGTGTTTTGCCTGTTACCCTACTGCTTAGGGAGTTAAGGCGAATGGCTGAAATCTGATCCATCACTGTCGTATGGAGGTAAGATCTGCCCAAAATTTGATCTGTTACCCTACTGCTTAGGGAGTTAAGATCTGTTGGAATGTGATCTGCTCCGCTCCTGCTCAGCGAAGATGAGATCTGTTTTGTTTTGCCCGTTACCCTACTGCTTAGGGAGTTAAGGCGAGTGGCCGAAATCTGATCCATCACTGTAGTATGGAGACAAGATTTGCCGAAATTCGATCGGTTATCCTACTGCTTAGGGGGTCACGATCTGATAGAAAGCGATCTGCTCCGCTCCTGATCAACGAAGATAAGATCTGCTGTGCTTTGCCTGTTACCCTACTGCTTAGGGAGCTAAGGCGAATGGCTGAAATCTGATCCATCACTGTCGTATGGAGGTAAGATCTGCCCAAAATTTGATCTGTTACCCTACTGCTTAGGGAGTTGAGATATGTTGGAATTTGCTGTTTCCGTCAATCTTGCTACATTGTCCACTGGGGAATCTATCTGTAGAATTGATGTCCTTAGATTTATGCTTATGCAAATGATTAGGATGCCATGATCGAAATGAGTCAAATGCTTCCTAATTGTGCGTACTATGATGCAAAAATGAGAATGATCCTACTTTGACTATCATTACTCATTCATCCAAGTTTCACTCAAGGTGTTATTCACACTCTGTTTGTATGCCTCAAATCAAGTTGGTCTTGTTATGACCTGCTAAAATCCTTTCCTCGGATCAAATTGTTTGCGTTTTCTAATCATCACTTCGAACTGAAAATGAAATTTCCTTTGGGCATCCCCAATCTTTACAAAGGGGGTTCTTTAAACAATCGTTCTGTTTTAGTTTCTTGCATTATCAGGAGATTTTACAGAGTAACATGCAGAACTTCATCTGTAAAGATATTTTAGTTCATCAATCTTTATTTCAATGCAACACACTTTGTGTATAGTGAAAGAAAAAACTTTGAAGATAGTCAGATTCGAACAAAGTTATCAAAGATACAAGGGAAATTAATCTGACAACCTATCTTTGAGAGGATCAAAAGATAGTGAACAGGACAAAAGGTCAGAAGCCCTAGATATCGCAGCTTGAGCCTCTGCACACGAGTTCCATGCAGACTGCTTTGGGTTTGACACGTGCTCAGAAGACCCAAAGTACTTTGCCAATGCCTCGGTATGTAATGTACTCCACTTCTCGCTAGGTCGAGTATAGTGAGATGCTTGTCGTTTGAAATTTGAGCCGCCCTTTCGGGTTTTCGACTCAAAGCCCCTTTAGCCTCAAGGCGCCCTTTGCGGGTTTTCACCTTGGCTTCTCCATCTTTTTTCATTTTTTCAATTTTTTGTTGTTTTGTTTTTTTTTTGTTTTTGTTTTTTTTGAATAGAAGACCCAAAGCGCCCTTTGCGGGTTTTCACCTTGGCTTCTCTCCTTTTAGACAAAGTACTTCTTGACTGAGTCCGAATTCACTGGATTGGGTAAGCTTTTCCCATCCATTTCTGTCAAAATTAACGCACCGCCAGAGAAAGCCTTTTTCACGACATACGGCCCCTCCCAGTTTGGCATCCACTTTCCTCTGAAGTCTTTTTGTATGGGGAGGATCTTTTTCAATACAAGGTCCCCTTCGTAAAATTCTCTTGGACGGACCTTTTTATCGTAAGCTCGCATCATTCGCTTCTGATACATCTGACCGTGACGAATTGCCTTCAGCCTTTTCTCTTCAATCAGATTCAATTGATCGTATCGTGATTGAATCCATTCTGCCTCATCTAACTTTATTTCTGACAAGATTCGAAGGGAAGGTATTTCCACTTCGATGGGTAACACTGCCTCCATCCCATAAACTAGCGAGAATGGAGTTGCCCCGGTAGAGGTTCTAACAGATGTTCGATAGGCAAATAGTGCAAATGGCAGTTTCTCGTGCCAATCTCGGTAAGTCTCAGTCATCTTTCCCACTATCTTTTTGATGTTTTTGTTGGCCGCTTCCACTGCCCCGTTCATCTTTGGGCAGTAAGGAGACGAGTTATGATGTTTGATCTTGAATTGACTGCAGACTTCTGCTATCGTGCTATTATTCAAGTTCAATGCATTGTCTGATATGATTCTCTCAGGCATTCCATATCGACAGATGATCTCTTTCTTCAAAAATCGACTTACTGCCGCTTTGGTGACGTTAGCATATGACGCAGCCTCCACCCATTTCGTGAAGTAATCGATGACCACAAAGATAAAACGATGCCCGTTCGAGGCCTTTGGTGAAATTGGCCCAATGACGTCCATGCCCCACATGGAAAAGGGCCATGGAGAAGTCATAACATGTAAGGGCGACGGTGGAACATGAATCTTATCTCCATAGATCTGGCATTTATGACATTTCTTGGCATGGCTGATACAATCTCCTTCCATAGTAGACCAATAGTATCCAAATCTCATAATTTGTCTTGCCATCGTGAAGCCATTGGCATGGGTCCCACACACACCTTCATGCACTTCTTCTAAGATTTTCCTAGCTTCTACAGCGTCGACGCACCTTAAAAGCACCTGATCTTTCCCTCTTTTATAAAGGATATCTCCATCCAACACATAGTCGCAAGCTAACCTTCTCAAGGTTCTTTTCTCATTCTCCGTTGCCTGTCCAGGGTATTCACGATTCTTCACATATCGTAATATATCCTGATACCAAGGGTGGTCATCCTTTTCTTCTTCTCCAATGCTACAACAGTGAGCTGGGGCTTCGAAGATGCTCATTTGAATAGGCTTCATATTCTCCTCTTTATTTACTTTAATCATGGATGCCAGGGTTGCCAGAGCGTCTGCCATCTGGTTTTCATCTCGTGGGAGGTAATTGAAAGTGATATCATCGAACTCCTCAAGTAGTCCTAAAACTACCCTCCGATAATTGATCAATTTAGGGTCTCTTGTCTCCCATTCACCTTTGAGCTGGTAAATCACCAACGCCGAATCTCCGTACACTTCCAATGTTCTAACCTTCCGTTCTATGGCCGCCCGAATCCCCATGATGCAAGCCTCGTATTCTGCCATATTGTTTGTACAGTCGAAGTCTAATTTGCATGTGAATGGATAATGGTCTCCCTCTGGGGATATTAAGACTGCTCCAATCCCATTTCCTATTGCATTAGATGCCCCATCAAAGTTCAACTTCCATGGATTTTTCTCGACCGTTGCCACATACATCAATTCTTCGTTTGGGAAGTCAAAGCTTAATGGTTCGTACTCCTCCAAAGCCCTACTAGCCAAAAATTCTGCTATTGCGCTTCCCTTTATGGCCTTTTGATTCCCATATACTATATCGAACTCAGAAAGCAGTATCTGCCATCTTGCCATTCTCCCGTTTAGGGCTGCTGACTCCATCATGTACTTCAACGGGTCCATCTTCGAGATCAGCCAAGTTGTGTGATATAACATGTATTGTCTCAACCTCCGGGTTGTCCAGATCAAGGCGCAACATAACTTCTCAATCGGTGGGTATCTCATTTCGCAATCAGTAAATTTCTTACTGAGGTAATATATCGCCTTCTCTTTTCTTCTTGACTCATCGTGCTGGCCTAGCACACATCCCATAGAGTTGCTGAACACCGACAAGTACAGTATCAGTGGTCTATCCGGACTAGGCGGAGACAGTACTGGAGCGTTTGACAAATATTGCTTGACCTTATCAAAGGCATTCTGACATTCTTCGTCCCAGGTACCCTGGTTGTGTTTCCTAAGAAGGCGAAATATGGGGTCACATTTCTCCGTCAATTGTGAAATGAAACGGGCAATGTAATTCAACCTCCCAAGAAAACCTCGTACTTCTTTCTGGGTATGCGGTGGCGGCAGCTCCTGTATGGCTCTGACTTTGTCTGAGTCAACTTCTATTCCTTTTTCACTGACTACAAAGCCCAATAATTTCCCTGACCTGACTCCAAAGGTACACTTCGCCGGGTTGAGCTTCAACTGAAACTTCCTTAATCTCAAGAATAATTTCCTCAAGGCTTCGATGTGTTCCTTTTCAGTTCGGGATTTAGCAATCATGTCGTCCACATACACCTCGATTTCCTTGTGCATCATATCATGGAATAAAGTCACCATGGCCCTTTGGTATGTTGCGCCTGCGTTCTTTAGGCCGAATGGCATCACCTTGTAGCAAAAAGTCCCCCATAATGTTATGAAAGTGGTCTTATCCATGTCTTCGGGATGCATCTTTATTTGATTGTACCCCGAGAAGCCATCCATGAAGGAAAACCACGAATAACCCGCTGTATTATCTACTAGGGTGTCAATGTGTGGCAAGGGAAAATTGTCTTTTGGGCTAGCTTTGTTCAAATCTCTGTAATCGACGCACATTCGTACCTTCCCATCTTTCTTAGGAACAGGCACAATGTTAGCTACCCATTCTGAGTACTTGACCTCTTTCAGGAATCCAGCATCAAACTGCTTTTTGACTTCCTCTTTGATCTTCAGCACGACGTCAGGCCTCATTCTTCGCAATTTTTGTTGAACTGGCTTGTAATCTTGTTTTATCGGAAGGCGGTGTACTACAATGTCAGTATCCAATCCCGGCATGTCTTGATACGACCATGCAAATACATCTTTAAACTCTCTCAGTAACTCAACAAGATCTTGCCTAGTTTCCTTTGAGATGCACGTCCCTATTTTCACTTCTTTCCCCTCCTCCAAGGTTAAATTCTCTATCGTCTCTTTCTCGTGCGGCAGAATTTGCTTCTCTTCTTGCTTCACCATTCTCAACAGATCTGGAGATACATCACAATCCCTGTCATCTTCAAAATCCTGAGGTTCTTCTGAAAACATGTCTTGCTCAAAGGAGAATTCGGGACTTGAAGTATCATTGCTCATATCATTGATATCTAGGGACCTGCGGGGTATGGAAGAATGTGCGAAGAATGAATGAATTTAAGAGTGACTGTTTTTATGTTATGAATGAGTTAAAAAAATGAGTGAAATTATAAGGTCAAAAGAATGTTTGTCGATAGAAGAATGAAAGAAGCTTGCTTGATTTGACAAAAGTGTTCTTTATTGAAACCAAAATATCCGAACATAAGCCTATTTCACAAACGAAATCTTATTACTCCTAGGCTTTAGAGTAACAAGAGTGTTCTGGAAAATTACTCTGTAAAGTCCCTAAAGGTTACAGGAAGTTCTTCAGCAGTCCAATTGTTTAAAGAGCTCCCCGGTTCGTAAGGACGGATGTCCCCCAAGATCCTTTGTTCAGTCTTTTTATCATGTATGGCGTTGACGTGATAGCTTTCTCTCTCGAGTGACCCTACCTCAGGGTGAATTATCCCTCCTGACACAAAAGTCTGGGATATGTGAGGGAATGTCATCGGTTCCCACTCAAATTCTCTTCCGCTCAAACGCGCCTTTCTTCTTTCTTGTTGCTTTTCTATCTCCTTCTTCCTTTGTTTGTGGTCTGGCCTGAAACCTAGGCCAAAACGATCTCTTTTCTCCCTTAACTCGGGGACTCGGGTTCCTCCTTGGAGGTATTTCCCTAACCCTTTTCCAGGCAAGGCTCCTTTTCCTACTGTCATTTGCAAGCTCATCTTTGTGGTTTTGGACATTTTGGGCACTGGTATCTCCTTTCCTTCCGAAACGAAGGTTGCATTGACAAATTCCAAGGAGCGGAAAGAACATTCAATTGACTCTTCATCTGCCTCCACATAGGGTGTGTTACCAGTAACTGCTGCTATGATGTCCTCTTCCGCATTTATGGTCACCAATCGTCCGTCTGTCACCAATTTCAATTTCTGATGTAAAGAGGAAGGGACCGCTCCTGCCGAATGTATCCAGGGCCTTCCCAACAAGCAATTATAGGAGGGCTTGATGTCCATCACTAAAAAGTCCACTTCATATATGTTTGGCCCGATCATTAAAGGGATGTCAATCTTTCCCATCACCTTTCTCTCCGTGCCATCGAACGCTCTCACTATATTGTGGCATGCTTTCATGTGAGAACTATCTATCGGTAGTCTGTTTAATGTGGATAATGGCAGGACATTCAAGGCTGACCCATTGTCGATAAGCACACTTGGTAGTGTATACCCTTTGCAGCGTGTGGTGATGTGTAGAGCCTTAGCTGATCCCATGCCACCCGGTGGAATTTCATCATCATTGAAATAGATGAAATTGTCGGCGCTGATGTTACTGACAAGACGATCCAGCTTGTTGACGGATATGTCCTTAGTAACATAAGTTTCATTAAGCACTTTCATCAATGCCTCACGGTGTACTTCTGAACTCAGAAGCAATGCTAGCACTGATATACGGGCTGGTTGTTTACGCAACTGCTCAACCACGCTATACTCGCTGTGTTTTAGGAACTTCAAGAACTCCTTAGCCTCTTCCTCCTTAACTGGTTCATTAATGAGCGCTTCGGCCCCCTTTTCTTTCTCGGAGTCTAAGGCTTTTGCTTTCATAGACGTAATCACGATGCCTCCCGTGCCATAACGCTTCCCACTGTGTGTATAGGAACCTTCAACTTGGGCCTCCTTGGAAGCGTTAGCTATTTCCTCTTCTTTTGGCCCCGTTATATTGCAGCCATAATTCCAGGGTACCTTTTTGCTATCCGTATAAGGAAAAGAAACAGGCTTGCGGATAATGATTTTCGGCGTTATTGGCGTCTCAACCTCATTACTCTTTGGTAGGGAAATGATAATCCTTGGCCGGTTAGTTCCTTGTCTCGTCGAAGTTCCTTCCAACACGCATACATGTCCCTTGTCTGGACCACCTTCATAGAATTCTAGCTCTTTGTTATCCATGAGGCTTTGTACCAGAGCCTTGAACTTGACACATTTTTGAATCTCATGGCCTCCTTCTTGATGGAACTCACAGTAGTCCCTCACTTTTCCCTCTCTTCCTTTGGAGACCAACATTCCTCTTTTCATCATTTCTTTCCAGATCACCCTTAACGGTGTCCTTACTTCAGCAATGTCTTCTTTGACCCCTCTCGTATTGGTTTTCTCGATTGCGTTCACCCCTTGATCGCCGTGGTTCGGCAGTGGGTTTTCCGTGCTAGGGGTGTCGTCAAATTTCACGATCCCCATTTTGATAAGTCTTTCTACGGCCTTTTTGAAGCTGACGCAATTTTCAATGGAGTGCCCCTGTGCTCCGGCATGGTATTCACACTTGGCATTAGCATCATACCACTTGGGATATGGGGGCTGCAAGGGTTTCAGATAATAGGGAGCTATTGCGTGTGTATTGTATAAACTTTGGTAAAGCTCTTTATATGTCACCGGGATGGGTGTGAACTGGATCTTTTCAGTATTTTGTCTTGTATTAGATTCTTGCCTTTGGGAACCCTGTTGCCCACTCGTAGCTGTTCTCGGCTGGCTAACCATAATCGTCTTCGGGCTGTAACTACTCGTATTGCTCACTTCATTATCCTTTCTTCTTGGGGCTGGCCTTTTAGTGGTTTCTCCTTCTATCTTACCAGCCCTTATGGCGTTTTCAATCATTTCTCCCGCCATAACTATGTCGGCAAAGCTCTTGGTGGTGCTTCCGATCATGTGAGTAAGGAATGGGGCCTTCAGGGTATTTATAAATAGCACAGTAGTTTCTTTCTCCAATAGTGGCGGTTGAACCTGCATGGCGACCTCTCTCCACCTCTGTGCATATTGTCGGAAGCTTTCATTATGCTTCTTTTCCATATTCTGTAGGGTCATTCGATCGGGCGTCAAGTCAGCAACATGGCTGTACTATTGCATGAAAGCACGCGCCAGGTCTCTCCAGGAGCCAATCTTATCGCGACTCAGTTGATTATACCATTTGGCCGCGGCCCCGACTAAACTGTCCTGGAAACAATGAATTAGAAGTTGATCGTTGTTTACGTGCCCCGTCATTCGTCTACAGAACATAGTAAGGTGGGCTTCAGGACAGCTAGTCCCATTGTATTTTTCAAACTCTGGCATTTTAAATTTGTGGGGGAGGACTAAGTCTGGGACCAAGCTAAATTCTTTAGCGTCCATCCCTTGTCGGCCATCAGCACCCTCTAGAGTCCTAAACTTTTCTTCCAACCATCTGCAGCGTTCTTCCAATTGTCTTGAGGATTCGGTCCTTTCCCTTTCCTTCTCAGCCAAATCCAAATCAGGGGTGAGTGAATTGATAGGATTTTCCAACGGGTTGGACCCCGAACCGTCTTGTACATTCACAGGCATTCCTATATCAATTTGCCCCTGTTGAGGCCTAATGGTGACAGACGGCCTTCGCAGGGGGGCCTCCGTTTGTGTTTGAGTACGGGGTGGTGTGAAACCTGGAGGATAATCATCATTATCTTCCGCGGTAGCAGACATAGGGGCCTTTCCCTTATCCATTGCCCCCTTTAGCAGCTGGGCCATTTCAGCCACCATATTTCTCTGAGCCTCCATCATCTGCTCACGCATATCGTTTTGCATTTTTGCCAGTTGTTCTTGCAATTGCTCCTGCATTTCCTTTTGAAGCTGTTCGAATCTCTGATCCATATTCCTAGTTTTAGCACGTGTACCGTAGGGATGTAGAGTTCCCAGATTCTTTTCTTCTGCGATAACTTATACTAATCAGGGTCTTTTGGTTTTAAATGCATATGATGTAATGCAATGCGAATGCACGAATGCAAAAGATATCGATCCCGATTCAGTTTCAATTTAGAAAACGTTGTTCAAGGAACAAAAATCCTTACACAAAACGGACTACAGACACTCTTATTGTTAGGTACAGAGTTTCAACCTTTTGAGTAACAAAGGTTTTTACAACAAGCTGATTACAGATATGCCTTCGCTTTTAGGCCTAGAGTCTTAATTTTCCTAAGCAACGCGGCCAATTCTCGACCTCGGTTTGATTCTTGCTCGTATCTGACACCTAACACATCGGCTTGCACTGCCAGGTCTTGCAGATGGTCGGCGACTTCTCGGATCTGGACAATGGCCTCTCCCATAAGGTAATCTCTATCTCTGACTTGATTTTGGAAATGGTGAAGCTCTCCCTTCCAGTGTTCCTCTCGCGCTTCAAGCTGCTCGATACGAAGCCCGCCGTCTTGTAGTGCTGTCTCTAGCCCTTCTATCTGATGTTTCATCTCTTCGATTTTATCTTGGCTTACTTTCAACTCAGCCGCGGAGTTACGACTTCGGTGGAGATGAAGAGACCGTCCGAGTTCAGTTACCTTAGCCTTTAATCCTTGACTTTCCTTTCGATTATCTGCTAAGTTCCTTTCCAAAGCTTGATTCTGTGCCTGCATCTCTTGGAACTTCTTCTCCCAATGGTTTGCTTTGGTTTTCTCTTCCCGAACTTCTAGCTGCCATTGTTCAGAAGTCTTTCCTAGTCCAGCCCTCTTTTTTGACAGTTGCATTTTCTTGTATCGTTCTTTCAGGTCATCTCGGTCTTCTTCTATTTTCCTCTTTTCTTTCTTCATCTTTTCGACCTCTATTTTCTGTACATCAACGTCTAGGCTCAGGTACATCTTCTCTTCTTCTAACTTCTCTATCCGTTTTGCGAGTTCTAGATTCTTCCTTTCAAACTCTAACTTCACGAGTTCTAGTTCTGAAGGAATTACCCGTAAGCTTTCCTCTATTGATTGAGCAGTTTCCCAACTTGGCCTCGGGATGTTGTCATTGGTCCTCTTGTTAAACCATTCTTTGTACTCAGGGGTCGTCGTCGGGCCATCAGTCAGAACCTTCATGCAGTAGATCTTTTTCCAGGCGTCAGAAATCTCTCGTATCTTCTTTTTATAATTGTCGCCTTTGTATGAGAATTCACCTTGGGCCAGGCCATGTGTTAGCGGGATAAACTGTTCCGCTTTATATTGCCTCAAAACGAGCAATGGCGCGTAACCGACCACTCCCCAAATTCCAGGGAGAGGTACCCAATCAAAAGTTCCGCAACGATAAATGATTTCTCTAGGAGCCATCCAAGGAGCCTTCCATACAACATCTTCTTCTCGGAGATTTCGCAGTATCTCTATCCATCTTTCCTCTGTGATGTCATCTCTTCTTGAGGTAGTCGCTGCTTCTTTTAAAGGAGAGTAGTCCTGTAAGAATACTCGGCAAGGACCTCTATCGACCCTCCAGAAGTGACTATGGAACCACACTAACAATAACTGTGCACAACCGATGAATCTGCCTTCACCAGTTCTCCTACACGCATTCAAGGACCGAAACGTTTCTGCTAGGATTGCTGGCACAGGTGTGACTTGTTTGTCGAGCCGATCGAATAAATCTGTGACCGCCTCGTCTATGTGCCCCATAACCTTCGGAAAAATCACCAACCCGTAGATACTCAAAGCCAAGACATCCGTCTTTCTCTTCGTGTCAGGGTGCGTCAGTATCAAATCCCTTAGGCTGACCCATGAAATACATTTGCTATCACCTTTTTGTTGGATTCGAGCTGTGGCCCACTGTTCACTCATTCCCGTAATGATCATTAATTTCTTTACAAAAGTTGGAAGATTGACAGCCCTGACATAAGCCTTGTTATCTCGAATTCTTGGACAGCGGAGCAAGACAGTGTATTCTTCCACAGTGGGTGTCAAATCTACCTCACTGAATGTAAAACAGCTATAAGCGGGGTTCCAAAACTGTACCATAGCCCGAAACAGACGCTTATCCACCTTAATGTCTAACAAATAGGGAAGATCTCCGTAATTCTGATAGAACAACTGTTTAGCCTCATCATCCCATTGGGCCCAAATGTCTCTCAATTCTTGAAGCTCGTTCTGTGCCGAACTGATACGGGTAAAGTCCCACAGCTCCGACGTATACCCCTCGGCAATACTATCTCCTTTTTCTAACTGGGCTTTCTCTGACCATGTCCGTATATTAGCGTTGTCTTCCACTTTGTCAAGATATTCATTCCCCATTACAAAACTTTCTAACTTAGAAATAGAACCGTGAATCGATACCTTTAGATGCTGGATGACATGCAATGATGACAAAACAGAAAATGTTAGTGTCATATATAACAGATGTAATCCAAAGAAAATAAACAAGCACCTACAGGGGTAGTCTCTAAAGGTCACTTCCGAACTACCAAGGATAGGCACTTAAGGTTCATTATATGCGTTTCGGTTCTAGAGAGAAGGGTACCCGAACCAGCAGATTCCTCGATCCTCACCCATTATAGGCTCATATGGACCCAGTTCGGTTCAGGGGGACACATTTCCCTATGGCCATGCGGAGATGAAAATCTCACGAAGACATAGGTACGGATGTATTCCGGAAGCGATTCACCAGCCCATGCGGAGGTGAAAACCTCACGAAGGCGTAGCTCCTCACTCCCACTTAAGGGTGTGACCACAACGGTCATACAAATGCAATGTGTGCGAGGAAAGATAACAAGCATATACAATCAATTACACGTAAAAGATCATATTTTTAGAAAATTTCCAACTCGAACTTTAAGACAGAAGATAATCAATTTTGGCCTGACTCTCTTGGTGTCCCCAGTGGAGTCGCCAAGCTGTCATAACCATTTTTTTGAAAAAAACGGAAGTCGACTTAAAAAATGAAAATGGGAGTCGCCACCAGTCTTTTTAGGTGTGATTGGATCACATTATAAAACTCTTTGGTCTACGAAAAATTAGAGAACGGGCTCGGGAGTCAGTTACGCGCGGGGAAGGATTAGCACCCCCGCGACGCCCAAAATTGGTACCAAATTGAGCAATTTTCTGTCTTAAGTTGAAATTTGGAAAGATTTAAAATAAGATTCTTTTTGAACTGGAATGATTTGAGTTAAAAAGATCGGGATTCTTTTGCTTCGGTAGAATACGAACATCACATCCAGCACGATTGGACACGGGATTCGCGAATTCCTCGAAACTAGAGACATCTCGCAAGTTGCAAAATTTAGGAGGGTATTTTAGGTATTTAGACGAATGAGAAATCGCAACCCAGCACGTTAGGGCACTATTTCCCGGATCACTAAATACAAAAATATTGCCTCATTTTGAAGACATTTTTGAATTAAGACGAGACGATTTAAAAAAGGATCGAGATTCTTTCGTTTCGGAGGAATACGAATGTCACATCCAGCACGATTGGACACGAAGTTCTTAGGTTCCTCGAAACTAGGGATATCTCGCAAATTGTAAAATTCAGGAGGGTATTTTAGGTATTTAGGCGAATGAGAAATCGCAACCCAGCACGTTAGGGCACTATTTCCCGAATCTCTAAACACAAAAATATTGCCTCGATTGATAAGATATTTGGGATGTTGTTTTTTTGACACTATGATGAAATTGATAAAATATTAGGCATAAAGTTAGCATATGAAAATGGTGACGGCGATAATATTCGCGGCAACAGAATAAAATAAAAAAAATACATTTTAAAGAATATATACGTAGAGGGAATATGTACATAATATAGCGTTAAGAAAATACAAATATAATGTAGTTTAATAACATGCACGCGTGAGATGATAAGGGAATTATAAGTAATACGATACGGAAGATAGGCATGCGTAGTATACGGAAAAGTGAAACAATGTGATATTAAAAGTATTTTAAAAAGGCCATGTTTAAACTATGAGCAATATATATATGTGGACGTATAAATGATAATATAGTAGAAGATAATGCTAAAGAATGTATTTACATAATATAAGAATATATTTAAGACACTACAAAGTGTATAATTGATAATTTTGGAAGTATGTATATATATGCAGGACATATTAAGGGATATAATACACAAGTTAAAAATATATGTATAAATATATGTATGAGATACTAATATTAAGGTATAGCTAATAAAAATATTAAATATATATACATACATACGAATATATATATATTAAAATATGTGACTAAAACCTAAAAATATGATAATGATGATTATTATACTAGCAAAATAAATAAATAAAAATAAAATAAAATAGAAATGAAATAAGTAATAATAATAGTGGTTGACATAGTAAGATCGTAAAAATTTTAAAAATAATAATATTAGATATAATGAAGTTTAATAATATATATGTAATAGTAATAATAATAATAATAATAATAATAATAATAGTATAGGGTATAACTATAATAATAAAACCTTAAAAGAAAGAAAAAGGATAATAATAACGAAAGGGGACCAAATTGGGTTAAAATCGAAACTTTCAGGCTAATTTAGAATTAAAAAAAGAGTATGGAGGACTTATTTGAACACGGGGTGAATAAACAGGGGCCCGAAGGGCAATTTTTCCGCGCGTTTGAAACGCAGCGTATCATGGAGGACTAAATCGCAACACGGGGAAACTATTGGGCCAATTTTGAAAATGACAAAACCTGATTGCAAATAACAGAAAAAGCGGAAGGGCTGGAAGCGCAATTAGCCCTTCCGCCTTCAAAAACACGCGGACCTTGCTGGAGCGGGTCGGGTGGCTCCGACCCAGGGCAAAACGGTGTCGTTTTGTGCCCTGGGCATTAAGGCCAAAACGGCACCGTTTTCAGGTGCTATAAATAGGCCCAAACCTTCAAAAAAAATTCATTTGAAACGGGGAAGAGAAAAAAAAGGGAGAGAGGGGAGAGGGGAGAGCTCCGGAGCGATTTCCGGTGGTCGGTCCGACCACCGGCCGGTCACCGGACGGTCACCGGACCGCCGCGCCGGCGCCGGCGCCGGCCACCGCACGCGGTGGCCGGAAAAGGTAAAAATCCCAGATTTTTTATTATTTTTTTTATTTTATTTTTTTATTATCCTGTTTTAAAAATATTTAGGTATATATATATATCTATATTTAAAAACGGTAAGGGACAGAATCGGAAAAGGGTTTTTTACCGTCTCTGGTAAGATCTTTTCGTTCCGGGATTTGGTATTATTCTGATGCTTGAGCCACTGCTTTTGTATTGTTATTTTGATTGCTATAACTCTCTGTTTTTGTGTATTGATTCAAAGGAAATCAAAAAAAGGTCCCATTTTTCTATCAGATCTGGGTTTTTATAACCCTATTACATAGATTTTAATTTCATTTCTGTCATTTCCGTGCAGGTGCCACTTGAGGGTTTGGTGGCTGACAAGGGCGGTGCTGGACCGATGGGACAGAGGCGGTGGAGCAGGTCTGTCAGAGACCAAGTGGGTGAGGCGGCACAAGTGGGCAGACCCTAGGGGCGGCAGCTGCTAGGAGGATTAGGGTTTTTAGGCTAAAGTGTTTTGTTGTATTTGGGTCTGGGCTAGGGTTGCTGTTGGGTAGCTAATTTAGGCATTTGGGCTTGTAATGGGTTTGGGGGTTTTGGGTAGTGGGTCTGTTGCCCGGGCCAAAATTGGCTTGTACAGGCATATAAGACAACATATAAATATGACAATAATAACACGTCATTAAATTTCAGATTTTAAATTCCATTTATATTTGGGAGTTCCCTTCAACTGCTACCACTCGGGGACGAAATTAGAATAAATTTTTTAAAATTTTTTATAGTCTATATCATTATAATTTTTAAATGATTAAATTGAATTTTTATAATTTTAAAGGGGGCCTAAGTACAATTTTACCTTTACTAATTTAATTTTTTTAAATTTAAAGGCCCTAAATAGAAATATTACATTTTAAGAGGGACCCAGGGCCCCTACCAGCCCTCTAGATTTGCCTCTGCGACCACCATCACTCCAAACCTGTGGATTTATCACATTCGGTTTACAATTTAAGTGCAAGTGAAATATATCAGTGTTTGTGAAAACGCAACCGCTCATAAATAATATCTATTAGAGGAATTGTGAATGCATAGCAAAAATGTTGCAATTAGAATCTGCTATCATTGTGGGTACACTGGAAGACCGTCGCAGATGGGATCTACTATCGCTATGGGTACACACCAACATTTAATTGCAAATACATTGCCGATTCTTCCTCCTATTATATCAACCCACCCATGCAATGCATTACAATCAATTTGTAAATATTAGGTATCATGACTTTTAACCCTATACTTTCATAATGTTACAAAACCTATGTTCACTACAACAAAACAGGGCTTTAGCGGCCTTTTTTGTGGTGTTTGGACAAAAAATGCCGCAAAGATGGTACATTAGCGGCGTTTATAAAGAAAACGCTGCTAAAAACAGAGAAATAGCGGCATTTTTGGGTAAAACGCAGCTAAAAAATTGAGCTATAGCGGCGTTTTTGTAGAAGCGCCACTAAAAATTTGGCAATAGCGGCGTTTTTGTAGAAGCGCCGCTAAAAGTTTGAGCAATAGCGGGTTTTTGTAGAAGCCATTTAATTTTTTTTCCCTCCAACTGTATAAAAAAATTATTTTAACTTTTCATTTAATTTTTAGCTTTCTTTAGCCATTGAATTTTGTCAAATTACTCAAAAATAGACGGAAGAGCTAGCATTTATGAACTTTGATAATGTGACAAACATATGAATTGTCATGTGGATGATATGTCAACATTTAATTAATTTTTTAAATTTAAAAATTAATATACTATTTTAATAATTTTAATAATTTTTTATTTTTAAAAATATTATAATTTTTTTGAATTTTTAAAATTTTTAAAATTAATTAAATGCTAATTTGTCATTCACGTGGCAGTAGGGGCGAAGCCAGAACAACTTTTAAGGGGGGCCGAATAAAATTTTAACTTTTTATAGTCTATATCTTTATAATTTTTAAATGATTAAATTAAATTTTTATAATTTTAGGGGGGCCAAAGTACAATTTTACCTTTACTAATTTAAAATTTTAAAAATTTCTAAAGGGACTAAATAATAAATTTTCATTTTAGGGGGGCCGGGGCCACTGCCTGCCCCCTGGCTACGCCTCTTCGTGGCAATCCATATGTATTCCATGTTTGCAAAGTTAAAAAAATGTTAACCTTTTTTATTCATTTTGGGATGATTCAACAAAATAACGCAAGCTTAAGACTAAAATAGGCGAAAGATTAAATGAAGGGTTAAAAAATGATTTTGTCCTTTTAGCTCTTTTTTTTTTTTTTTCTTTTGAATCAGTTTAGTTCCTCAACCTTTAAAATGTGAAATTGGTTTCCTTTGCATGGAAAAATTGGTTGAACTGTACAAATTTTAACGACATTTGCAACTTGTGTGGCAATTTATATATACTTCATTATAACATAGATAATTTTTCTAAAAAAATTAAGAATTTTTTTTGAATTTTTGTGAATTATATGTGGATTACCATGCGAGTGGTCATGTTAATATTATTAAAACTTTAACAATTTATTTAATTTTTTCGTTCAAAAGAAAGTAAATTAACTAAAATTTAAATGTCGAGGGCAAAAAAAAAAAGAATATGTTTATTATTATGCTTATTTTTACTTGAATATGTTTAAAACATTTTTTTCAAATATGTTAAGGGAAAATTATTTATATTTATAAATATGTTTTCAATAAAAATATGTTTTTTTCAGAATTTTTAAAACTAAAATATATATAAACTATTCAAAACCATATAAAAATAATTATCTTTAAATTTTAGCAATATTATTAATTACTTGAATAAAAAAATATTCTATAATTTTTAAAATTAATATTTATTTAAAACTTCATTATAAAAAATAATTATATATTTATTCGTTCATATACACAATCAATCCGGAATTGCAAATAAACAAACTAATATATATTACAAGGCGTAAGATTAATGTTTGATGTGAATAGTTTAAAATGATGATATTTGACACTCTAAATGAATATTGCGTGTATTATCAAAATTATTTTTAAAATTTAATACACTTTTATTAATTTAATTTTAAATAAAAATAAAATCATATTTTGAAAAGAAAAATGTCTAGAAGAATTTTTTTTCTTTTTACAATTTAAAATAGTTCTGCTTCATATTGTTTACAAAGCTATTTTTAATGAAATTCGTAAAGTTATTCTATAATTAATAATGTTCAAAATAATTTTAAATTAATTTTTTTAATTTTTACAATTGTATATATTATATATATTACAAATTATATATTATATTATATTATATTATGTTATAAGTTCTAAGACCCAAATATGATATGTACAACTTATTTAATTGACAGAGAAATTCTCAAACCCCAAAATATATAGGATTATTCGCAATGGATAAAAAAATAAATTAGGCCAAATAGTCAAGTGTTTATTGTCCTCCCTAAAAACCATATCTTTTCTTTTTTATTTTCAACAACATAAAGTAAAACCACCAACAAAAATATATAGGGTTTTGAGTAAACTCATAAGCCTCAAATACAATTGTATATCAATCAATTTCTCAGGTCTGTTCACGAATATGACAGTCTCACAATCAAGCAGACTTATATAAGATAACATATAAATATGACAACAATAACACGTCATTAAATTTCAGATTTCAAATTCGATTTAGGTAAATATCCTATTCCACCGCCACGCTCCATATCTGGGAGTTCCCTCCAACTCCTACTACTATCACTCCAAATTTGTGGATGTCGAAACTTTTTTTCTGAAAAAAGGGTCCACTTTTATTTAAAACAAAAATTAGAGTAGCTATTAATCTTTTTTAATGAGATGTACTTGAGTCACCTCATAATTCAGTTATTTTAATAAGGGATTTGATTTATTAAAATAACGGTTTTAGTCTATGAGATTCAGAAAAAAAGGGGTTCAGGAGTCGGTTACGCACGAAGAAGGATTAGCACCCTCGTAACGCTCAAAATTGGTACCTAATTGATTAATTAATATCTTAATGTCGAAAATTGAAAATTTGTAAAGAACTTAAAATACGATCCTCTTTTTTATTAACGTTAATTTTACAAAAAATACTTGGATAAATCGAAACGGATGTTAAAGACACTCTCGTCTCAAAGTAATAAAATGTCACATCCAGTAGGCTAGGACACAACCTTTTGGACCCTTGAGAACAAGCTTGCCTTTTAATTTTCAAAACTCATGCATTTTAATTTTAGAAGGATATTCGATTATTTAGGTCAAACGAGAAAAATCAAAACCCAGTAAGTTAGGGCATGATCTCTTGAATTTCCAAATACGAAATATTATCTTATTTTTTAGAAATTCTTACATCGAGGTAACAAAATGCCACATCCATTAAGTTAGAACACAACATCTCGAATTCTCGAGAATAAGCCTTTTTTATTTAAAACTTATGCATTTGATTTTAAAAGGATATTCCACTATTTAGGTCAAACGAGAAAAATCGAAGCCCAATAAGTTAGGGCACAATCTCTCAAATTTCTAAATATGAAATATTGTCTTTATTTTAAAAAAAAATCCTTTTTTTATGAATTTGAGTAAAAATTTTAATGAAATATTTAAAAATAATACATGTGTAATTTATTTAATTGTGTTTAAAAGAAATCATTTAAAAACGTAAAATGAGTCATACATGGCTAATAATAGTGCAACATACATTTGAAGAAATAGTGACATAACATTGCATAAAAAAACAATGCATTAAATCGCATTAATGAATCATAATGTTAACAAGTATAAGCAACAACAACAATAATGACGCAAATGATAATATAGGGAACAATAATATGAACAATAAATAACGATAAGATAAATAGATAACAGACAAACTAATTATCAATAAAAACAATAAGTAAATAAACAAATAAAAAAACTAATAAAAGTTTAAATAAAATTTGAAAATAAGAAAATAAATAAAAGAATAAAAATTATTAAATAACACGTAAAAAAAAAAAGATAATAACAATGATAATTTAAATTTTGAAAGCATGTGTAAAAAATATAAATAAAAATAGATAAATAGTAAAATGACAATAATAGGGGTAATAATAAAAACAGGCCTATTTAAAAATAATAATAATAATAGGTAAATAGATAAAATAAATTAATATTAAATATTAAATTAATTAGTTTAATAATACAATAATAATATTAACAAAAAAAGGACTAAATTGAAATCAGGACAGAATTTTGGGTAAAAATCGGGAATGAAAATAGGGTAAAGGACCAAATTGTAATGCGCGAATAACAGGGAGGGACCAAGTGGGAAATAATACTCGTCCCCCCAAAATGCGTCGTTTCAAACAGACCAGATTGAAACCGAAACAAAGTTCTAAGGCGCAAATTAAAAATAAGAATAAAATGAATTAAAAAAAACAGAAAATGCGAAAGGACTAAATGCGCAAATTGTCCATTAATAGAAAACACGCGGATCCCAGAGTACGAGTCAGGTTGGTTTTTGGGTTAATGTAAAACGGCACCGTTTTGGCCTATGTGCACTGGCACCAAAATGGCACCGTTTCGTGCGCTTATAAAAGTTAAAAATATATTTTAAAAAAACATTTTGAACCTCATTTAAAAAAAAAAACTTCAACCCATTCTCCCTTTTTCTCTCAACTGCCGGGAATCCAGCCTGGGCTCCTGCGATCGGCCACCGCGATATCGCCGTGGGCTTCGCCGCCGTCGACCACCGTGCACGGCAGCCGAAGCTTGCGAGGAAGCCTTTTTTTTGGTCGATTCGGCCTTCCCGACCCCATTTTCAACCTCAAAATCATTCAAAAAGGCCCTCAATATGCCGTTTATCATCGGAAACGACCAACCTCGGCCGCCGACGGCAAAGAGTTAGGTGATTTCACCCCCTTTTACATTTCATTTTCTTAAAACTAAAAAGCAAAATCAAACAAAAATAAAAAATAAAAAGGGAATCAAAATGCAACCTTTTTTTTTATCTATGGATTGTTTTTGTTTCTCCTTTTGTATTTCAATCCGTGTAAAAAAAAGACTACATTAGTTCTTTGTGGCCTTTTTTATAGCCGATTTTTACAACTATTTTTGTTTGAAAATGTTGTTTAAGTTTTGGGCCCTTTTGAGCTTTGGGTTGTAAAATGGGTTAAGGGCTTGTTGGGTTTATTTGGGCCATTGGATTTAGGCCTGGTTTGGTTGTAAATGGACTGGACTTTAATGGATTTTTTTATTGTTTGTTTCTTTTGGCTTGGTTTTATTTATATCTATTAGGCCCGAGAAAATTTGGGCCTGTACAGTGGATTTATCACATTCGGTTTATAGTTTAAGTGTAGGTCAAATCCATTAGTGTATTTGGACATGCAACCACTCATAGATAATAACTATCAAAGGGACTGTAAATGCACAGTAAAAACAACATTATAGTTAGAACCTGCTATCACTATGGGTATACTACAAGACCATCGCAAATAGAATCTACTATCATTGTGGGTATACGATTCTTCCTCCGATCATATCAACCCATCCATGCAATGCATTACAATCAATTCCAAACATGCAAAACATTTCAACATTCTAGTCAGTAGCAATCATGGATATAGTAATCATTCAATATATCAACAATTTAGGGCATATGATTTATTTCGTCAGACATTTATATACATAAATTTACCCAATCGGGGACCCAATTTCCTAATCTAGTTCTCTAAATAGCATTCAAACCTATTTAGGGATTGGTTTGAATAAAATATTAAAATTCATGACAAAACTGTAAGTTTTAAACCTTAGAAGCCACACGGTCGTGTGACCGGGCTGTGTTCGAAGCCCCAAGTCGTGTGCGGTTTGAACAGGTGAGCTGTAAGAGTCACATGACCATGTGGGATGGCTGTGTGTGGGGGGTCTCAGACCGTGTGAAAGACAAAAGTGCAAGGGATTTCAGGGAGACATGGTCGTGTATGTGACCGTGTGGATTAGGCAGATTCAATTTTTACTCGGTTTAGTAGTAAAAGAACACACATCTAAATTTTTCGGGGTCTCCAGCCATGATCTTTCATTCAAACTTGATCTAATCACCTACAATGGGTCTTCCAATCGACCCAAAATGCTAAGATTAATGACAACATTCAAGATTTATCATCTAATCAAGAATTTTTGAGTTAATTTGTAAAAGATTCGTATTCGAAGTGAAAGATCAACAATAATGAGATGTATTCCAGATCTCAAGGGTTTAATGAAATTAGGTATGAGAATACTTACTAATCTTGACACAGTTGAAATGAAATTGACAGCATTACGACGATTGGGTACAAAAATTGAATCGATTGAAACTTGATTTAATCTCGAGATTTCAACAAAATTTTTAGCAAAATCAAAGAGTTTTTTTTTTTTTTGGTAAAAGGGGGCTGAAGAGAAAATAAGGAAGAAATAGAGAGGATTAGGGTTCAATTTTGAGTTAAAATAGAATAGGAAGTCCTAGTGGGGTTAGGAAAGGATTTAATAGTTGGGGTTTGGAAAAATTGAGTGGTTGTTTGGCAAATGGCTCATTTTGGCCGAAATTCAGAAAAAAAGTTTTGGAGGAAACGACGTGGATAAAACTTAGGACAAAGTGGAAATTTATATAATACTTTGGTCATTAGGCTAATGCCCATTTTATGGTTGAATTCCACTACATTTAATAGATAAGTTATTCTAAGTTTGTTCCTTAAAGTGCAGAAAAATAAAAAAGGAAAGGAAAAGTGTGGGTTTAAACCTTGATTTTTAGAACTTCACACCAAACTCTTAACCACTAAGATTTTTAAGATTTATTTCATAATGAATTTAAGAAATTTTTAACCCTATAAAGATGTGACAGAAAGCATAATGACTTTTAACCCTATACTTTCAGGATATTACAAAAATTATGTAAATATTAGGTATAATGACTTTTTCCCCCTTCAACGGTATAATAGAAATATTTTAACTTTTCATTTAACTTTTAGCTTTCTTTAGCTCTTGAAATTTGTTAGATCACCCAAAAATAGATGAAAAAATTAGCAGTGAACTTTGATAATGTGACAAATATGTGAATTGTCATGTGGATGATATGTTAATATTTAATCAATTTTTTAAATTTAAAAATTATTATACTATTTCAATTATTTTAATGATTTTTAATTTTAAAAAAATTATAATTTTTTTAAAATTTAAAAATTAATTAAATACTGACGTGACATTCATGTGGCAGTCCATATGTATTCAATGTCTGCAAAATTTAAAAATGTTAACTTTTCTATCTATTTTAAGTGGTTTAATAAAAAAAACGCAAGCTTAAGGGCTAAAAAAGACAAAAATTTAAATGAAAAATTAAAAAAAAATATTTTTTTTATATAGTTGAAGGGCCAAATAAATTATTATACTTATAAAGTAAATATGTTTTAAATTAGAACACTTTAAAATTTTAAATATATTTTTATAGATAATTTTATAAATTGTTTTTTCCAATTTACAATTGTTTAAAAAGAGGTTTAAACTGTTAAAAAAATTTAAATTTGATTCAATTAAAAATAGAAAAAATTTAATATAATTTAAATAATCAAAACATTTTAAAAGTTATTTTAACTTAATTTTTAAAAATATTTTTAAGACATAAAGATAAATTTAATTTTCAAAAGTTTACTTATTTTATCACTTTAACTCTTATTTTTCTCTTTTTGGATCACTTTATCCCTCAATCTTTAAAATATCAAATTGTTTTCCTTTGAATTGAAAAGTGATTAAACTGTTAAAATATTAAAGGTATTTATAACTTGCATGGTAGTTTATATATACTTCATTGTAGCATAAATAACAATTTTTTTTCATTTCTTTATTTTACATATATCTTTTCATTTTTTATTGTACAAAATTAGGTTTGGCTAAGAAAAAGAATTCGTGGAACATGTTAGTGTTAGGATTGTCATATTGCATTTAAAGTATTAAATAAATGGATAAACTATAAAAATAGTCACATTTGTTAATCTTAAGTTACATTTTAGTTTTATGTTTAAAATGTTACTTTTTAATTATTTATGTTATTATTTTATTACGAAATGATCACTCTTCCGTTAAGCTGATGAAAAAACAAGTATTACATGGTTAGCTTTCAAAGCAAATTCGACTATGATATGGTGTTGGCTTAAGGGCCATGAGTTGTTTTCGACCATTACCTCATTGTTCAACCTTGGACAGTGGATTTCAACCCGTCGAAGCCATTTCCAAACATGGTCCTGGCGTAGATCCACTTTTCGGGCATGCCGGGTTTTCTCTATAAACGACAAGTTTTTTAGAAGAAATTGGTAGCTTGATATGTAAAGTAGCCCACAAGTTTTAGAAGAAATTGGTAGCCTTGTTATGTAAAGTAGCCCACTTAGATGTTAAAATGGACAGTGCTGCAAGAGGACAGTTCGCAGCTATTTTCGTCGACTTGGAGAAGCCACTCGTCTCGTAGATCCTTGTCGATGGAAGGCTTCAAAGGGTGGAGTTCTGAGTCTCTGCTAGCCGTTTGTTTCTCCTGTGGTTGTTATGGCCACCTTAAGGACGTTTGCCCTTCCAATGGTCCAGCTCTGAACTCCAGTACCGGAAAGGAACAGGTCTCCAGCCTAGGCGTCGTTAAACCAGCTTCGGCGGGGATGGGGGATCCTTTTGGCCCATGGATGATTGTGGAACGGAAATCACGCCAAAACCAGAAGGAAAATCGAAATCAAAAGCCGAAACTTTTGGATAAAGAATTAAGCAAATCTCGTTTTGAGGCTGGATGGTGGGGCTGCTGATTTGGGGGATAAATTTCAAGGGTTTGAAGGAATTTCATTCCATAAAGTATAGTTTTTAAAAAATCTAGGTGCTAAGTCTGTAGGACCGACTGTGGGGGCATTTAATGGGAAAAATAAGAGTGACCAGCATGTGGGCCAGTACAGTGTCGTGAAGCCCAAAGGGTCAAACTCGAATTTGTTAGTTAATACTAACAAGCCTGCTATGGGTAATGACTTCCATGTTCAAATTAATGCTGCAAAGTCTACAAGGGATTCTAATGAGCAGAAAAAGGTTGTCGCTGCGCTGGCCACTATTGACCCAGCACCTCTCCTAGATGACAGCATTTCAGAGGAAATGACGCTTTCAAAAGAGACAAATAACAGTAAAATTATTCTGAAAACCCAAGATGAAAACTCCGGTAAGTCTTTAGTTCATTTTAATCCCATTTATGAAGGCCCAATTTAATCTGTGATAGATTTGAATTCGAAATCCCTTGATCCTAATAAGCATTCTGTCGTTACTTCTATAGAAAATTCAAATTCAAATTCTTTTATTTCTTCGAAGGCTGAAGAGTTGTTGACTCGTAAATTTTCTCTTTCAGGTTTAAAAAGGAATGACTCGAGGGGTAAAAGGAAAATATGTTCAAAGAGGGAAGACTCTTGACAAAACCATCCAAGGACGAGGGGAACATTTTAAAGTTGCGAGGAGTTCTCATATTCCCCTCCCAAAAGCCATGTCTGCCTTAGCTACAACCATTAGCCCTCAAGTTGTAGCTGAAGCAGATAAGTCTGATCAATGCGATGATGTCCATATTAGTGGTGCCAGGCTTGAGGAGACTTCCTATGAGGTTTGTGTTCTACTTTTCCTTTTTAATTATTTATGAATTTTACTATTTTCTGTTAGAATTGTTTGGGATGTGCTAGTTCTAAATTCCCTTTCATTTTTCGTGTGTATAATCGTGAACACAAGTTGGATTTAATTGGTCTATTAGAAACTAGAGTCAGTAGTGACAGAGCAGATTCAATCATAGCCAAGCTCGTGTTTTAATTTTCTCATCACGTTGAGGCAGTTGGTTTTTCTGGTGGCATATGGATTGGATGGACAGATTTGCTTGGTGTTGAGGTCCTCAAAAACCATCCTCAATTCTCCGTAAGATTTCTGGTATCCCTTTCAAAAGGCCTTTTTTAATTTCTTTCGTCTATGGCAGTCCTAATAGTCGGAAACGAAGACATATTTGGGATGCCCTTAAAAATTTGATTCTAATGGACGGGACCCCGTGGTTGGCAATTGGTGACTTTAACGCCATTCTTTCTTCCAATGTGAAACAATGGGGAAATATTAGGAAAAATGTGCCCCCTTTTTGGAGAGTTCATGGACTCGTTTGATTTATTTGATTTGGGTTTTCAAGGCTCGCAATTTATATGGCAAAGAGGTGGAGTGTTTGAGAGGTTGGATAGGGTCATTTGCAATATTCCTTGGAGTTCAACTTTCCCTTATGCTCTGGTAACTCACTTGCCTAAGTTAAAATCTGATCATTGCCCTCTTCGAGTGGATCTTCGGCCTGACCCTCATTCTAGCAAGGGGTGCCCCTTTAGATTTCTTGCGAGATGGGTTGAACACCCAACCTAATTTTCAAATTTTGTTAAAGAAAATTGTAGTGGCTCTGGAAGTGTTTCAACAATGCACTCTAGTTTTACAAACAAAGTGAAGATTTGGACTAAAGATGTGTACGACCACATTACTTCTCGTAAGAAACACTTAATTTGCAAGCTTGGTAACATTCAGTCAACGTTTGATAGATATAATTTAGTATATCTACATCAACGGGAAATGGAAGCCAGAAAAGAGTTGGATATTGTCTTACATCATGAGGAGCTTTTGTGGCATCAAAAAACAATGTGTGATTGGTTGCTCTTAGGAGATCACAACACTAAATTTTTCCACATGTGCACCTTGCAAAGAAGAAAGCGAAATAGAATTATGACTTTAAAGAATAATTTAGGGGAATGGATTCTGGACAAGGATAGATTAAAGACAGATGCAGTTAACTTTTATGCGAATCTCTATAAGGAACATCCAGGGCCGATGCCTGCTTTACCACCTAGTGCCTTTTCAAGCCTTAAGAATTCTGATATTTCTCTTCTGAATAAATCGATATCTGATGAAGACATTAAGTCTGCTCTTTTTGATATGGCTCCTTTAAAGACACCAGGTAGTGATGGGTATCACACTTTGTTCTACCAAAGCCAATAGGATCATGTTGGAGTTTCCGTTTGTAATTGGGTTAGAAAAGTTTTCTCTAAGGGCAACATTGATCCTATTATTAATAATTCGTTTCTCATGCTCATCCCCAAACAGCAGAATCCAAAATGTTTCTTTCATTTCTGCCCTATTAGCCCTTAATCTGTTCTCTACTAGCTAGTCATGAATCATCACGAACTATTTTAAAATTGTCCTTCGACGAATAATAGGCTTAAAGAAGGCATGCGACAGAGTTCGTTGGGATTTCATAGAGGCATCTATTCAGGTTGTAGGTATTCCTTTCTTTCTCATTAATGTAATTATGTCAGCTATTACGACTTCTACTATATAGGCATTGTGGAATGGGGTTCCAACAAAAAATTTTTTTCTGGCAAGAGGAGTTTGCCAATGATGTTCATTGTCCTTGTATCTTTTCATCTTATGCATGGAATGGTTAGGCCATAACATTCACTCTGCCATTGATGTAGGTAGTTAGTCCCCTATTTGTTTGGCTCGTACTGGTCCACATTTGTCTCATCTTGTTTTTGCAGATGATTTGATCTTTTGTGGGCAAGCTGATGAATATCAAGCTAGAGTCATCAAATGTGTCTTTGATAGTTTTCGTAGAATTTTGGGTCACAAGATTAATATGCAAAAAACCAACATTTTCTTTTCGAAGGGGGTTGATGGCACCACAAAAGATTGCATAAGCAGTTTATTCAGTTTCCAGGAAGTGCACAATTTAGGTTCTTACTTAGGGATTCCCCTCTTATATGAGAAGGTCACTACTAATACTCTAAGATTTGTTGTGGATAAAGTTCAAAGCAAACCTTCCGATTGGGATGTAAAACAACTCTCTTTAGCTGGAAGGGTGACTTTGACTCGGTCAATTTTACTTACAATTCCAAATTATTTCATGCAATCAATGATGACCCCTAAAGGTCTTTGTGAAGAGATCGAGTAGATTGTTAGACAGTTTATCTAGGGTTCTTATAATAGGGGAAGGAAAATGGCTCTTGTTGGATGGGATTCGATGTGCCAATCTAAAGCTAATAGAGGGCTTGGGTTAAGAAATTTAAAGGATTATAATACTTCTTTCATGATGAAGGTTGGTTTTAATATCATGATGATGGGCGTCGAAACCACTAAAAAATAATTCCTACTAAATAACTCTAAATAGTAGTAAAGAGTGGTAGTAGGGTTGAATCCACAAGGATTGGATGTCGTAATCAACTTCTATGTTCACTTATGAACAGAATATTCGTCGCGTCAAACGTCGTGTCAAGAGTCGTGCCCACGACGCCAAATGTACCTGCAACAAGAATAAACAATTAAATCGAGAGAGTTTGTGAATGTTTAAGAAAGTAAAATAATCTAATCAACTTAAATAAATGATTGACTACTATTGAAAATAAATGTAACCTGGAAATAAATTTAGACTTTTGTAAACAAATAAAATAAGCCTTATCCTCGAAAATTAATCTTCCCTTCCAAACGATAAGCTGGTTATAGTAGTTAAGAACGTCCTAACCACCAATTCCTTCTCTAGTAGCTGGTTCCGGTACGACCTGCAAACCAACCCTTACAGATTACCTAACCGAGATACATGTGTTCCCGATTCAAGATTCCAGCAGCCTTACATTCTGAAGAACCCAACTCGAGTTAATGGCCTCAACTGTGTGGGTTGTTTAAACCCGATCACCTTTTCATCAATTTGTTCTCGGAGATCCGAATACAGCACGGCTGACTCGTTTCTCCAATTGTCAGCTAACACGACTCCAAACAAACGTGCACTTTTTGACATGTAATCGAGTTAACCTTAAGGGATAAGTTGTCAATCCCGATACTTAGGAAAATATGAATACCGATTGGACTGATTTTAGCATGAATTCGTATCTCATGATTTCCGACCAAAAAGAACACTGGCCTAAAGCTAAGATGAAATTTAGTGAAGCATGAAATTATTCATGCTTTTTATGTTTTGAAACGTGATGAGATTTGAATGAAAGGTGATGGAAATTGGGAAAGAAAAGTATTTGGAAAAGAATTAGACCAACTTTGTAAAAATAAGACAAGAAATAATTCAATTCCAAATTGAAGTAGGAAAAGACAAAGAAGATAATACAATTCCAAATTGAAGTAGAAATGTAGGATTGATTGATGATTTTCTAAGAACAAAATACCCTTATTTATATACATGGGGTTTACTAAAAATAGCCTAACTAATTTAATAAAATAAAATAAAATAAAATAAATAAAATAAAATAAAATGATATCTTCCTATTTTTAGCTTTTTACGAAGTCAAAATATATGATAAATCCTTAGTTTCCTCCACATTTTTTATTTGGCCCCATCTCTATGATTTCGTTTTAATTTGGCCCATTTTTAGCTTATCTTTCTTCAATTGCATCCCTAACAAGATTAGATCATAAAAGCACTTAATTTAGCAGGGTTCAATTAAAAAATAAACCAAATTAAACAAAAACAAATGCAAATTAACATCTTATCAAATCCCCCTACTTAGCTCATGCTTGCCCTTAAGCATGTTGTTCTTTCAAACATTAGAATTCATTCTATAATTTATTAAAAATCGAGCCTCTTTTCCACATCCAAAATCAATGCAAACAACATAGGAAAAAATAAATAAATGCTCAGAATATATAGTTCGGTCAACAAGTGTCATAAGACTGAAATATGTCAACCAGATCATTTCATTAAATTGAGTTTGAATCCAATAATTCACAAGGTATTATTAGTTAACTATGCATTAGTAAAGAAAATTTAGACATGGTCAAACCTTTTTACGCGAACTAGGATGACAACCCAAGCACCCTATCCTAGTTACTCAGTTCAAATAGTCTTATCATGATTACCAGTTTTTTCTTTTACTTTTGAAGGCTCGGTTAGCGGAATGTTTGTAAGTTGTCGACTTGTCACTCAAATCTTTTTACGCGAGATAAGATGACAACCCAAGCACTTTACCCCGGTTACTCAATCTGGTCACATTTTCAAAACTTCACTCATAACTTGAGCCTTAAAATTTTTAGTTATTTATGCACAAGCAAATATATTTTTTTTCGAAACAATCAATTTATACGAAAAAGAATCTAGCTACATATATCAATCTTAAAATGCAAATGTCAAAAAATCTATGTACTTGAACATTTTAATTCAAAATTTTCCCAATTGTCCAAATTGACTAAGTATGAGATTAAAGGCTTAATGTCAAATAAATTATCGAATGGATTCAACGTAAGATTGAACACATGCAAAAGAGAGACGTAGAAAAAAATCATGCATATTCAACCTTACCAATTTAACCCCCTACTTAATCTATGCTTGTCCTCAAGCATATGTTATATGAAATAAAAGACAGTAACCCAATCAAATAAAAAGAAAAAGTTAAGAGCACTCCTCGTGTGTTTCTTAACGATGGTGTTGATGTTGAGAGTAATGACTTTGCAGGATGTCGAGGATTGTGGAGACTTGGGTTCCCATTGTTTCAAGTCGAGCTTCGATCCGACTCAAATGTGCCTCCACAGTAAGAGGTTGTTCCTCTTGTTCCCTAGTTGTGAAGTATGGCCGTTGGCAAAAAACCATATTCCCACGAGTAGTCCGTGTACCTGGAGGAACAAAATAACATACAGTAAGGGTGCCGACAAGCAAACCTATAGAATCCAAATAATATTTATCTACGCTGTCCATACTATATGCACATGTTAAGGACGAGAAATCGAATTCAGAGTGAAAAAGTGTTGAGGTTAAATTTGTAATATATGACCCAAGTATTAATGGTCGATTACAATGTAAAACATCATGAAAGTTTTGTGCAAACCAAGATCCTAAATTAACTTTAAATCCTGAATGCATACACCACAAGAAAAATAATTCAGTTCTAGTTAGGATAGAGGATGAATCGTTTCATCTTGAAAAACTACTGGCCAAAAATCGTGAATGTATCTTAATGCAGTTTCATGCACCAACAAGTCTTTTATGGTTTGTAGATTATAAAGTTGATTAGAATGAGTTAAAGAACGATAAGCATCTTGAGCATTAAAGTCATTTGGAATATCTAATAGAGCACTATGATGGGAATCGAACTGAATATTGTTAGGGTTGACGAAACCCACGGTAATGTTAAATCCAGAAATCTACATCCAAAAATCCTTTCCAAGCAAATGAAAACAGATAATGTTTTGTGTTTCAACAGTTTGGAATGCATTAATATTGAAGCTAAATGTGGTGTAGAATTCATAGATCAACTCATAATATGCATCACAGGATATATTTGCAAATGAACTCCAACCAATAGCATCAAAAAAATCAAGCACAACATTGTGAATATTTAACAAATCAAGAGTGGTGAGATCAATTTGCTTATAGACCGGGAGTGGACGTTGTCAGGTGTAATTATTGTATCGTGTTCGATGCTCCGGGGGTACAAAATTCGGGTAAAACCGAAAAAATTTGATTAACCGACTGAATTCAGTTAATCGGTCGGTTAACCAAATTTTTTCGGTCGGGGGTCGGTTAATAATTTTTTGAGTTTTCGGTTCGAAACCGGTCAGTTAATCGAATTTTTTCAGTTAACCGAAAAAATTAATAAATAAAATTATAATATATAAATAGCCTACTATTCATTTAAATCCAATCTAACATAAATCCAATCAAATTAAAACTAATTACCCAACCCAATTATCCAACCCAATTATCCAACCTAATTACCCAACCCAATCATAAAAATTAAAAATAATTTAATAAATAAAAATAAAAACAAAAATAAAAATAATTCGGTTAATTCGGGTAAATCGGGTAATTCGGTTAATTCGGGTAATTCGGTTAATTCGGGTAAATCGGGTAATTCGGTTAATTTTATACTTATTTTAACCAAAAATAAAAAAATATATAATTTTCGGTTAATTAGGTTAACCGATCGAATTAACCGAAAAAATTTCAGTTCGTTTAATTTTTTTGAAAAAATTTCGGTTCGGTTAACGGTTAAAATATTTGAAGGGTCGGTTAATTCGGTTAATGGTGTTTCGGGCCGGTTAACCGATTGAACACCCCTAATCACAGGATATATTTGCAAATGAACTCCAACCAATAGCATCAAAAAAATCAAGCACAACATTGTGAATATTTAACAAATCAAGAGTGGTGAGATCGATTTGCTTATAGACTAGAAGTGGACGTTATCAGGTGTAGTTGTATCGTGTTCGATGCTTCGGGGTCGAAAAATCTAAAAACTCTCCTAACCTTCCTTCAGTAGGAATAGTGTTTGCATGACCTCATCTATTACGTTGACTATTTTGTGTTGGTCGAATGTATTCGTTGGGCGAGTCGGGTGGACTTGAATTTTTAGTAGCGTCAATACTGTTAGGTGGTGTCGCTGGCTTACGCATTGGTTGTTGACGGCGTCAAGTAGATCGTGTTTGGCATTGAGAGACGTTCGTTCATGATTTAGGGAGCCTCATCATGATCGTTAGAAGTTTGGGCCTCATTTGAATTGCCTGCATAATACAATAGTAAAGGTAAAATCGGTTGAGGGTTAGGGATAGACCTTTCGGGGCTAGTGGAGTTGCTGTCTAAATGTTTTGTCTCGACTGGAGTCAGACTTTATTTGCGGTGGGCTCTTATTTGTGCGACCGTTCATCTTGGAGGCGGTGGAGAAGGTTTATCGTCGGCTATATCGATGGTGAGAGGCGCAAAAAATCAGTGTCGACTTCGGTTGAGTGAGACCGAAAAGTTGTCAGTCGATTAGTTTCAATTTCAAACCATGGTCCCGTCTTGGCATCACAAATGAACGGTTCTAATAGTTTCAATAATGGTGGGTTGCGGAAGCACAAGACGGTAATGACGGCGATCAGCAGAGTCGTGGGTTGGGTTATTTTTTATTTTTTGAAGGGTGACGGTATGAACAGCGTCGGTTAAAGAGATGGTTGGGTGGTTTGGGTATTTGGTGATTGAGAAAAGAGCGAAAATAAAGAAAATGGTGCTTGGGAGAAAGAGAGATGATGGTGCGCGTGAAGATGAAGGTTTTGGTCGTCTAGGGCACGGCGTGTGGGTAAGGGCTCCGTTTGGTGGTGGTGCGATGGTGATGAAGGCCAACGAGGGTGGTTTCGGATAGAGGAGAAATAGGAAAAAGAAAAAAATAGATGTAGGTTCTTTGGCTCGTCGATGGTAGCAGACGGCAACGGTGAATGGGGTGGCGATGGCGCGATGCATGGTCGATGCTGGAGGGCTGTGACGGCAGCGACGACAGGTTACGGGAATGGTGTTAGGGTTTTTGTTTTTGTTTTTATTTGAAGAAAAAGAAGATGAAACAAAATGGTTTGGGAAATTTTGTGGATTTGGGGCTCTTTTTTTTCTTTTTTTCCCTTCTTTTGGCCGGCTGGGCCTTTCTCCACATCTTCTTCTCTTTTTTTTTCTTCATTTTGGGTCACCTAGGCCGTTCGGCCCATCTCATTTTCCTCTTTTTTTGGGTCTGCCGGGCCGTTCGGCCCAATTTCCTTCTTTTCTCTCTTGGGTTTGTTTTGGGTTTTGAATCATGGCATTGGGTATTGGGCCTATTTTGTGGTTGGGTTGGTATTTTGGGTATAGGGTAAGTGGGTTAAATAGGGTGGTGGATGTTTATTGGATTTAGGTTTTGGGGGTTTTATGAAGATTAGGGATTTTGGGTTTTTTTTATTTGAAGCATGTCATGCCCACGCCATTATTATTATTCGTCTTCTTGAAAATTCATGACCTCTATATTGTTCTTGAAAACATCAAATTACCTGAATTAAATAGGAATTATTTTTTAGTTACAGCCTAAATTTACTTAAACTAGAAATTAAACTAGAAATTAAATAAATGAAAAATAAATTTGGGTTGCCTCCCAAAAAGCGTTTTTGTTTAATGTCGTTAGCTCGACGACTTGGAAATTTAGTCAACTGGCTCTTCGAGGACTAATTTCTTAACCATGTGGGCTTAAAAATTTTTGTTGAAAGGCTTCAATTGCTATCCGTTGACTTTGAAAATTTTTCCAGATTCTTCGCTTTTAACCTCGACTGCACCATCTGAAAATACGTAACAATAAAAGGTCCTAACCATTTAATCCGAAGCTTACCTGCAAAAATTCTCAATGTAGGGTCATAAAGTAATACTTTCTGTCCTACCATAAATTGTTTATTGGTTATCTTTTGATCATGGTATGCTTTGACCTTATCTTTATAAATTTGGGCGCTCTCGTACGCTTGTCGTCAAATTTCCTCAGGTTCCTGGATATGTAACTTACGATACTTACCTGCAGCTTCTAACTCCATGTTGCATTGCTTGACCGCCTAAAACGCTTTATGTTCTAGCTCAACAGGAAGATGGCACGGCTTACTGAAAATTAGTCGATAAGGAGACATACCTATGGGTCCTTTATAAATTGTTCGATATGCCCACAGTGTATCGTTAAGTCGTAAACTCCAGTCTTTTCTATCTGGCTTAACGGTTTTCTCCAAAATCAACTTGATTTCCCCATTTGACACTTTCGCTTGATCGTTTGATTGAGGGTGATAAGCCATAGCGACTCGTTGCACCACTTCATTTTTTTTTTTTTAAAGTGTATCAATTATCTTATTACAAAAATGCATACCTGGATCACTAATCAAAGCTAGTGATGTGCCAAACCTAGAAAAAAATATAACTCTTTAGAAAATCGACCACCATTTTGGCGTCAGCACGACGAGTGGCTTTTGCTTCCACCCATTTTGACACATAGTCAATAGCAAGTAAAATATAAACGTTCCCAAACGATGAGACAAAAGGGCCCATAAAATCAATGCCTTAAATATCGAATATTTCACAAACATGCACATGGGTTAGAGGCATTTCACTTTTTCGGCTCAAGTTTCCCACCTTCTGGCATTTTTTACAAAATAAATATGCATCTCGAAAAATATGTGGTCAATATAGCCCACATTCAAGTACTTTATGTGCAGTTCGTTTCGAACCAAAATGTCTACCACATGTATAAGAATGACAAAAAAAAAGAATCGATTTTACCTCAGTCTCTGCAACATATCGTCGAATTACCTGGTCGGAACAATATTTCCAAAGGTAAGGGTCGTCCCAAATATAATTGTGGCTGGTGCATTACAAAGTCCGAACAGCATCCGTTTGTAAGTGAACGTGCCAAATGGGCATGTAAAAGTTGTCTTCTTTTGATCCTTCGGTGCCATTGGAATCTGGAAAAACCCTGAGTAACCATCAAGACAGCAATAATGAGATTTTCCATCTAATTGTTCTAACATCTGGTCAATAAAGGGAAGTGGAAAGTGATCTTTCTGAGTTAGGGAATTCAACTTCCTATAATTGATGCAAACTCTCCACCCATTTTGGACCTATCTGGGAACCATCTCACCTACTGAATTCTTAATTACAGTTACTCGGTCTTTTTCGATACTACATGGACTGGGCTAACCCAATTACTGTCAGAAATGGGATAGATCATCCCGGCATCAAGTAGCTTTTAGACTTCTTTTCTTACCACTTCCATCATGGGCGGATTGAGTCACCTTTGAGCCTCCCTTTTAAGAACTGCATTATCCACTGCTTGAATATTGTGCATGCAAGTCGAGGGGCTCAACCCCTTAACATCGGCTATCGTCTATCCAACTACCTCTTTATAGTCTCTAAGAACTCGTACCAAGTTTTCCTCTTCCACCTTCGAGAGTTCACTTGAGATTATTACCGGTAAGGTATTTCCTTTGCCGAGAAAAGCATATTCAAGTGGTCTGGGAGTGGTTTGAGTTCCAACTCCATGGCCTGCAAAATAGATGGTACAAGCTTAGTTTGTGAATGAGATAATTCAAAAATTTTACCTGTAGCCTTTCATAATTGCGATGCCTCCAAATGAGCTACTGTTTCGTGAACAGACTCTTTAAAGGTTATCAACTCCTCTAATTCCTTCATGGCATCAAAGTCTAGGCTTCTGCAAAGCACAGTTCGTAATTCATCCTCGTCATGATATTCTAAATGTAATTCAGTTAAAGGATTAATTATATCAACACTGGAAACGTTAGAAGTCATGCTAGGGCGGTCCATGGCCTCATAGACATTGAATTTCACCACTTCCATCAAATTACATAGTAAGTATCCCACTTTGTACGTCAATATTTGTTTGAGTGGTACTCAAGAATGGCCTCCCGAGAAGTATGTCAGATGAATTAGCCGAATTGTCATCTTCCATGTCGATAATGTAAAAATCTGCAGGAAATATTAGCTCATTTACCTTAACAAGAACGTCCTCCAATACTTCCTCCAGATGCACCACAGACCTATCTACAAGCTGAATGATTACAATTGTCCCCTTCAAAGGACCCGCGTTAAGTAGTTTATAAATTGACAAAGGTATAACATTAATTGACGTGCCTAAGTCACACATTGCCTTTTTTATACCGACACTACCTATCTTACAAGATATGAAAAACATACCTTGGTCCTTGCACTTGGGTGGTATTTTTCTTTGTAGAACAATGGAGATGTTTTCTCCGACACTTTCCTTGTCATTGTCCAGGAGTTTCCTTTTACTCGTACATAATTCTTTTAAGAATTTTGCGTATCGTGATATCTACTTGATCACATCGAGAAGAGGTATGTTGATTGATCACATCGAGAAGAGGTATGTTGATTTCTACATCTCCTTTTCTTCTCACTCCTTTTTGTATTGGACAAACCTTCTAGGAAACGGAGGTGGTACTGCAAACAAGTTTTGTGGTGTTGGCTCTATCAGAGCTTCCATGTTAAGTTTCTCTTTATACTAGCGTTGTGGGTGCGACTCGTGTCAGGTTTGGACTCGAAAACCTTTCCACTCCTCAATGTCATAGCACTTGCATTGTGTCAAGAGTTTGGTTCTGTTTGGGATGGCAGCTTACCTTGGGACTCCAAACGGCTAACCGTGAGCGCAAGCTTGCTCAGTTGCTTATCCAACTCATGCAAATACATATCAGTTTTTTGTTGGAACTTCTCAGTGCTGTTAGCTAGCCTTTCCACTATTACTTCTAAAGATGACTTTGGGGCTGGTAACTATTGATTTAGAGACGGCCTTTGTTGGTACCGTTGATTGAATCGCGGATTCGACCCATAACTAAGATTTGGGTGATCTTTCCACCCAACATTGTACGAGTTTGAGTAGGGGTCATATCACTTTTGGGGTAGTCCTGGAAAGTTCTCGACAACATTAGCTTGTTTGGTCGAATTTTCATATAGAATCGGACATGAGTCTGTTGGATGGTCTGGCTTAGCGCGGATTCCGCACAACCGTGCTGGGCTCGTTTTAGCTGTAAGCAAAGTTTGAACAATGTTAGTCAGCTTATCAATTTTATCTTCTAGAGAAAGAGAACTTAACCCATGAGCTCGTCTTTTGGGTTCTGTGACAGGTCGAAATTGTTGAGAGTTGACAGCCATGGTTGAAATCAACTCTCTTGCTCTTTGAGGCGTCATATTGACTAGTGCCCCCCACTTGCAGCATCTATGATTTTCATTTCCATCGGAAGTAAACCCTCATAGAAACACTGCAAGAGTGACTGTTTAGTCAGTCCATGTTGTGGGCAACTTGCACACAATTTTTTGTACCGCTCCTAGTAATCATTGAGCCATTTAGTGTCCTTCTAACGGATTCCTACAATGTCCCTCTGTAGTTCGGTCGCTTGAGCTGTAGGGAAGAACATGTCAAGAAATAAACGAGACATGTCAGACCAGTTTTGACAGATCCCGGAGGTAAATAAAATAGTCACTCTCTAGCAGAGTTGGCTAATAAGAATGAAAAAGCACGAAGTTTAATTTGGTCTTCGATTACTCCCTAAGGCTTCATGCTTGTGCACACCATATGGAATTCCTTAAGGTGGGTGTGTGAATTTTTGTTTTGTAGTCCACGAAAGGTGGGTAGTAAATGGATCAAACCTGACTTTAGCTCGAACGGCGTTCCTCCTGTCGGATAGGTTATACATAAGGGCTGTTGTTCATTCGATGTCGCTGCGAGCTGGCATATCATTTGTTCGGCCACCTCGTCTGGTTTGTTAAAAATTTCCTCAGTGTAAGATATGGTTTTGAATTCAGGATTTAGCCTTTTACCGCGTCTTATGGCTTACCTTCGCAATTGTCGGGCCAATTTGTCAATTTCTGGCTCAAACTCTAGATTTCCCGGTTCTGATCTGGCCATAAGGTAAACAAACAAAAAAATTAAAAAAGAATATCTCCAATCCTCGGCAACGACACCAAAATTTGATGGGCGTTGAAACCACCAAAAAATAATTCCTACTAAATAACTCTAAATAGTAGTAAAGAGTGGTAGTAGGGTCGAATCCACAAGGATTGGATGTCATAATCAACTTCTGTGTTCACTTATGAGCAAAATATTCGTCGCGTCAAACATCATGTCAAGAGTAGTGCCCACGACGCCAAACGTACCTGCAACAAGAATAAATAATTAAATCGGGGAAGTTTGTGAATGTTTAAGAAAGTAAAATAATCTAATCAGTTTAAATAAACGATTGACTACTATTGAAAATAAATGTAAACTGTAAATAAATTTAGACTTTTGTAAACAGATAAAATAAGCCTTAGCCTTAGACTCGTAAATTTCGTATCAAGAATCGATCCTCGAAAATTAATCTTCCCCTCCAAACGATAAGCTGGTTATAGCAGTTAAGAACATCCTAACCACCAATTCCTCCTCTAGTAGCTGGTTCTGGTATGACTTGCAAACCAACCTTTACCGATTATCTAACCGAGATACACGTGTTCCCGATTTAAGATTCCAGCAGCCTTACGTTCTGAAGAACCCAACTTGAATTAATGGCCTCAACCGCGTAGGTTGTTTGAACCCGATCACCTCTTCCTCAATTTGTTCTCGAGATTGGAATATAGCACGGTCGACACGTTTCTCCAACTGTCATCTAACACGACTCCAAACCAACGTGCACTTTTTGACTTATAATCAAGTTAACCTTAAGGGATGAGTTGTCAACCTCAATACTTAGGAAAAAATGAATGCCGGTTGGACGGATTTTAGCACGAATTTGTATCTCACAATTCTCGACTGGAAAGAACATCAACCTAAAGCTAAGATGAAATTTAATGAGCATGAAATTATTCATGCTTTGTATGTTTTGAAAGGTGTTGGGATTTGTATGAAAGGTGATGAAAATTGGGAAGGAAAAGTATTTGGGAAAGAATTAGACCAACTTTGTAAAAACAAGACAAGAAATAGTTCAATTCCAAATTGAAGTAGGAAAAGATAAATAGGATAATACAATTCCAAATTGAAGTAGGAATGTAAGATTGATTGATGATTTTCTAAGAACAAAATACCCCTATTTATATTGGGGTTTACTAAAAATAGCCTAACTAATTTAATAAAATAAAATAAAATAAAATAAAATAATATCTTCTTATTTTTAGCTTTTATAAAGTCAAAATATATGATGAATCTCCACATTTTTTATTTGGCCCCATCTCTATGATTGCATTTCAATTTGGCCCCTTTTTTAGCTTGTCTTTCTTCAATTGCATCCCTGACAAGATTAAATCATAAAATCAATTAATTTAGCAGGGTTCTATTAAAAAATAAACCAAATTAAACATAAAAAATAGGCAAATTAACATGTTATCACATGACCAACTCTAATATCCAAATATGGGTTCCAATGTGGTTTACTCGAGGCTTAAAGAAATGGGTATTGCTCTTTTCTAGGGAGATCCCTCACAAAGGTATGGCCTCTTTTATGGAAAAATTTAATTTGGTCTGTAGGTGATGGGACCTGCATTAGTTGTTGGTATGACCCGTGGATCACCAATACTAGCCCTTTGTACAAGCAAATTTCCTCTTGTTCTAATCTTAATTTGAATTGTCCTCTTAGTAGCTTGGTTAAAGATGACGATTCATGGAATCTAGACTTTTTCAGACCTTGGGTTAATGAGGATACCATCAACAAAATCATGGGCATCCCACCTCCTCACTTTTTATCTGGACATGATAGGATCATTTGGGGGGATTCACAAACACCGTAACCCATTTTACATTTCACCACAAAACTGCGTTACATTTCACACAATGCATTAAAAATTTTGTTTTTAAAATAAGCAATACTCAGTGTTTTCAAAATTTGAAAGGTCATTCCTTAACTTACGGGTTTCAATTTTCTCGATAAATCTAAATAATGAATGTTTTAAAGCATAAATTTTTAAATAATCTCGGGAATTAAGAAAAATCGTGTTCTAACTTACGGAGTATGATTTCTTTCTAAAATCGAGAGGATCAAATACCTTTCAATAAATAAATTTTCGATGTTTCTCATTTTTGGGGATTTAAGGCATCGTGTCCTAACTTACGGGATGTGGTCCTTTCCCTTAATTAACGTGAAATACACCCTTTTCTTGAAAAATTAAGCGATATTTTAACGAATGATCATATTTTAAAATTTATTCAAATTTTCAATTTTCAACCCTAAGACATTAATTGATCAACTAGGTACCAATTTTGGGCGTTAAAAGGGTGTTAATCCTTCCTCGTGCGAACCGACTCCCGAACCCATCTTTCTGAATTTCGTAGACCAAAAAGTGTTGTTTTAGTAAATCAAAACTATTTATTGGAAATAACCATCTTATGAGGTGACCTGATCACACATCATCAAAAAAAATAATTGGTGGCGACTCTCTTTTTTTTGTTTTCATTTTTAAATTAAAGTAGACCCCTTTTTCAAAAAAATGGTTTCGACAGCTTGGCGATTCCATTGGGGTCCAATAAGAGATTCAAGCCATAAATTGATTCTTTTCTGTCCTTTTTGCTGAAAATTAGAAATGCGATTTAAAATTATGATCCTTTCATTTCATTTTCATGGTTTGCGTTATTTGATATGTTTTCTTTTGGTTCGAGTCTCTTAATATACTTTCACGCATCATATTGCATATTCGCTAGATTTTACCCCTCTTAAGTGGGAGTGAGAAGCTATTCCCTCGTGAGGTCTTCACCTCCATATAGGATAGTGGATCGCTTTTAGGATACATTTGTACCTATGTCTTCGTGAGGTTTTCATCTCCGTATAGCCACAGGGAAATGTATTCCTCTGAACTGAACTCGATCTGTATGAGCCTATAATGGGTGATTTTCATTAGGTACCCTTATTTTAGAATCAACCCGCATATAATGAACCCTAAAAGCCATCCCTAGGTAGAACTACGCCCAACCTTAGTGGTTACTCGAACAGGTGCTTGATTATTTCCTGTTTACTTTGAGTTCTATTTTTTGTACATAATAATGACTTGTTGTGTTTTGCTCTGACTGTGATTGCATGACATTTCATCTTAAAAAGGCATTGATCCATATTCGGTTACTGAGTAGAGAGCTCATCATGGAAAGGGGGTTTCTTGATAAAGTGGAAGATAATACGGCTGTCCAAATTTGGTCCAAGAAAACACAGTAAGAAAAGGGTGACAATCTGACCAAGGATATGTATCAGAGCTATGGGATTTCACATGCATTAGCGTGACTCAGAACAATCTTCAAGAATTAAAAGAGATATGGGACCAATAGAATGACGAGATCAAGAAGCTATTTTACTGTAATTATGGAGATTTGCCCTATCTGCTTGATATGAAGGTGGACAAGTACTTATTTCGAGCCCTCACCTAGTTTTGGAATCCCGCCTATAGTTGCTTCACTTTTAGGAGAGTTGATTTGGTACCTACCGTGGAGGAGTACATGGCCTTACTTCGTTGCCCGAAAGTTCAAGCCGACAAAGCCTATTCAAGGGCCACTAATGTCCTGACCTTTTTGAAGAAATTGATGAGCATTACAAGGATGAGTGAGTAGTGGGTTGCAGCTCGGATCAAGCAAAAGGGAGATAGTAAGTATATCCCTTGGAAAAACTTGAGGGATATAATTCCAGCATATTCGGATAAGAAAAAGAGGGTTGACATTTTCGCTTTGAGCATATATGGTCTGGTCGTCTTCCCCAAGGCATTAGGGCATGTAGATGAAGCAATCTCAGACTTTTTGATTGACGTGAAAAAGGGTCACACCTGTTCCTGCAATTTTGGTTGAAACTTTCAAATCCTTGAACGCATGCTGGAGAGCAGGTGATGGCAGATTTATAGGGTGTGCGCAGCTTTTGTTGGCTTGGTTATATAGCCACTTTTGGAAGGTGGAAAAATTCTCGTATCAAGTTTTCTCTTAGAACTATTCTCCATTGAAGGAATTAGTGACTACACCAAGGCGAGATGACATTTCAGAAGAGAAATGGATGGCGATTCTCCAAAATTTACAAGTTGAAGATGTTGAATGGAGGGCTCCATGGATGATCCCCGAAAGGATCTTATATTGGTGTGGTGACTTTGATTGGGTGCCCCTACTTGGGATATGGGGAGCCGTCGGATACGCTGCACTACTCGTGCTAAGATAATTTCGATCAAGACAATTCATACCAACAACACAAGGGTTGGCACAGTGCGAGTTCATGTACAAGGGCGATAATTATAAAAAGAAGGTTCGTAAGATATCGAATGCGTGGAACCAAACCTGTAGAATGAAGGGATTCACCGCAGGTCCGATGACGACCCCTGAATACGATTAGTGGTGGGGTAAAAGAGTCAATGACAACATCCTTATGCCAAGCCAAGGAAATATTCAGCCAATAGAGGAGCATCTATAAGTAGTCCCATCCGATTTAGAGATCGTCAAGTAAGACTTCAAAAAAAGAAGTCAAGAATTGGGAATGAGGATAGAGCAATTAGAAGAGGAAAAGATGTAATTGGGACTAGATGTCGACATCTAGAAAGTAGAAGCTGAGAAATTGAGGAAGGGAAAGAACAAGGCCAAAGAAGATTTGGACAGTTTGAAAGCCCATTACAAGAAGCTGCGTATGTCGATAAGAATCGCTGGTTTGGGTAAAACGTTTGAGCAATGGCGGCATGAAATCCAAGAAGAAAAGACTAAAATCAATCAGTGGGAGAAGAAGTTCCATGATACTAGAGTACGGGAGGACGCTTTAAAAAAGAGCTTGTTGGAAAGCTAAAATGAAAAGGGGAGGTTAAGAAATCGGGTGGCAGAGTTAGAAAAGTCACTATATCAGCATCGTAGTCGTAACTCCGTAATCGAATTAAGGGCCAACCTAAGCAAGATTGAGGAACTAAAAGGGAGGATAGAAGAACTTGAAACAACGTTGCAAAACTGTAAACTCTGAGTTGAACTATTGGAAGCAAATAATGAGCGGTGGAAAGAGCAACTTCATCAATCTCAAGACTAGGTCAGGGACAGGGATTACGTCATGGGTGAAGCTTTGGCTCAAGTGCGAGAGGTGGCTAATCACTTACAAACCTTGGCGGTCTAGGCTGATGTATTGAGTTTGAAATACGAGTCAGAGTAAGATTGAGGCCCAGAGTTAGCTTGGCTTCTTAAGCAAGCCAAGGCCTTAAGCATTAGGGCAAAGCCATATATGTAGTCTATTTTATGTAAAGAAATTTGTTTTCTAGAAAAGTTACTCTAATGAAATTGAATCGGAATCAATGCCTTTTTTTTGCATTCATGCATTAGTATACATTGCATCATGTGCACTAAAACTCATAAAGAGACCCTAAAATCGTGACAGTTACCCTGGAATATCATTACAGTATACGAAGAAAATCTAAAGCCATAGACCAAAGGTTGGAAAAATTGGAACAAATGCAAAAAAAGATACAGGATCAACCGCAAATATAGATGCAAGAACAATTGGCCAAAATCCAACAAGATATGAGGGATTAGATGCTAGAAACCCAGAGAAGCATGATGAGCCAATTAACACAATTACTGGCTGGGGGGCTAGAAAAAGGAAAAAGACCTATGGTTAATACCAGAGACGACAACGAGGACCTTACTTATCCTCCAGGCTTTACCCCAACAAACACCCAAAAACAACCATAAAGGGTGTCCGTCAACATCAGACCCCATTATCAGACCAATACTTCGGCACTGATAAACTTGTCGATGGGTTCAAGCTCCAACCCCGGAGACAATCTGGCAAATCTCATTTTCCCTAACCTTGATGATATAATGAAAATAGGAAATGTGAGAGCGAAGCTCCAAAAGCAACTGGGAGACCGATGCAAATGGCTAGAAGAGAAATTCAAGGCATTGGAAAGTGCTGATTACCATTGTGGAGTTGATGCCAAGGAATTGAACCTGGTCCAAGATCTAGTGCTCCTTCCAAAGTTCAAAATGCCAGAGTTTGAAAAATATAACGAGACCAACTACCCTGAGGCTCACATTACAATGTTCTATCGGAGGCTGACCGCTTATGTCAATAAGATCAATTATTGATTTACTGTTTCCAAGATAGCTTGATTGAGACTGTGGCCAAATGGTATAATTAGCTAAATTGTGCCCAAATTAATTCATGAAAGGACCTAGCACAGGCTTTCATGAAATAATATGGCCACGTGACAGATATGGCACCTGACAGAATCACATTACAGAATATGGAGGAAAAGCCAAGTGAGATCTTTAGACAATATGCTCAATGGTGGAGGGAAGTCGCCATGCAAGTCCAATCACCTCTGCTAGGAAAAGAAATGATAATACTCTTCATTAATACCCTGAAGGCTCCATTCATTAATCATATACTGGAAGTGCAACTAAGAGTTTCTTGGATATAGTGATGTCTGGAGAAATGATAGAAAACACAATAAGATGCGGAAAAATAGAGGCCGAGAAAAATGCATGAGATCGGCCCCAAGGAAAAAGGAAAGTGAGGTGAATAATGTGAGCACGTATAACAAGGGTTACTCAAAGCCAATTACTATGAGCCAGCCGAGAACGATAACCACTGGTCATCAAGGCCCACCAAGATAAGAGTCCAAAGCAAGGCAAAATACAGAGAAGCTCCAGTTTACGCCCATTCCGATGACGTATAGGGAGTTGTACCAAAGTTTATTTGATGCACATATTGTATCCCCTTTGTACCTAAAACTAGTGCAACCCCCATACCCTAAGTGGTACGACGTAAACACCCAATGTGAATACCATGCAAGAATCATGGGACACTCGATAGAAAATTGCACTGCTTTTAAAAAGTTAGTCAAAAGGCTCATTAAAATGGGCATTGTGAAATTCGATGATCCATCTAGTGTGGAAAATCCGTTACCCAATCATGTTGATAATGGGGTAAATGTGATAGTTGAGAATACGGGGAAAAAAATTAAGATGAATGTTGCAGAAGTGAAAACCCCGTTGAGAGAGGTTTGGAAGAAAATGGTAGAAAGAGGGTTAATCACATAAGACTCGGGGAACAAATCTTGAGAAGCAAAGAATTATTGTGACTTCCATGATGAAGAAGATCATGAGATTCAACAATGCAGTGAATTCAGGGCCCTAGTATAAGGTCTAATGGACAACAAAGAGCTAGAATTCTTTGAGTATACTGAAGGAGAAGATGTGTGTGCTTCTGAAGAAAGGTCGATAGAGAAGGTTTATAGGGCCAATCACCCGGTGGTAATCATCTCACGACCAAGAATCAATGAAGCAAGAGAAAAAATTATACCAAGAGTCGTAATCTAAAAACCCGTTGCTTTTCCTTATAAAGATAGCAAAAGGGTACCTTGGAACTACGACTGTAATGTGACAATTCCAGAAGAGGAGAGCCCGATCAACACATTGGAGGAAGGTTAAGATGTAGGTTTCTATACACGTAGCGAAAGATGTTATGATGCCCCAAATACAAAAGCTGAACGTGTAAATGGGAAATCCTTGGTGATTGAACAAGGGAAAGAGAAGCCAGAACTACCTGTTAATGAGCCAGTAACTGAGAAAGAAGCCAATGAATTCTTAAAATTCCTAAAGCACAGTGAATATAGTATCGTGAAACAACTACACAAGTAGTCGGCTCGTATATCGGTATTGGCTTTACTCTTAATCTCGGAGATACACCGCAACATGCTAATAAATGTGTTAAACGAAACCTATGTCGCTAATGGTATTTCAATAAACAAGCTAGACTGTCTTGTCAACAACATAAGTGCCGATAATTTTATCTTTTTTAATGACAATGAAATACCGCCGGGGGGCATGGGATCCACCAAGGCTTTGCACATTACCACTCACTGCAAGGGGTATACATTATCGGGGGTACTGATTAATAATGGATCGGCACTAAATGTCTTACCCCTGTCCACATTGAACAGGTTACTTGTGGACAGCTATCACATGAAGACATACCAAAACATAGTGAGAACATTCGACGGTACTGAAAGGAAAGTAATGGGAAGGATTGAGATACCTCTATTGATCGATCCAAACATATATGAGGTGGATTTCTTAGTGATGGACATCAAGCCTTCTTACAATGGCCTATTAGGGAGGCCTTGGATTCACTCAGTAGGGGCAGTACCATCGTCACTGCACCAAAAGTTAAAGTTGGTAACGGAGGGCCGATTGATAATGATAAATGCGGAAGAAGACATAATTGCATTCGTTACCAATGACGTGACATAAATAGAGAATGATAGTGAAACGATAGAATATTCCCTTCGGTCATTAGAATTTGTGAATGCAACCTTCATCGTCGAAGGAGGCAAGATCCTAATGCCCAAAATATCCAAAGCTACGAGGATGAGCTTACAGCTAGCAGTTGGAAAAGGAGCATTGCCTGGAAGGGGACTCAGGAAATACCTACATAGATTGGTCGAAGTACCAATCTTGACTGACAAACGGGATTGCTTTGGCCTGGGGTATAAGCCAGATGCGAAGCAAAGGAAGAAAAAGTTGGAAAAGATGCAAGAGAGAAGACGAGCGCGATTAAGCAGGATAGAAACGAGCGCGATTAAGCAGGATAGAGGTCAAGTGGGAACCAATGACCTTTCCCTATATATCCAGAACATTCGTGTCGAGAGCAATTATTCACCCTGAATAGAAGATGACTAGAAAAGAAACTACTAAAGATATGATGGGAAATCTAAGCATCAACACCATATCTGAAGAGGGAATGGTAGAAGAAAACTTATCGGGCATTCGCCCTTATGAGCCTAGAAGTGTTCTGAACAATTGGACTGTGAAAGAGATTCCTGTAGTTTTTAGAGATGATCCAGAGTAATGTTTAAAACACGCTTGTTGTTTTAAGCCTAAAAGCAATAAGAATCTTTTTGCGAAATAGGCTCATGTCCAACATCTTTATTTCAATGAAAATGCATTTTTTGTGTCTCACTCTAAGCAAATATTCTTTTATTCTTTCATTTCATTCATAATCATACTATATAAATAGTTATTCTTATATTCATTTATTCTTTGGATATTCCTTCGTACCTACAACAGGTCTCTAGATATCAGCAACATGAGTAACGCTGCTATTAACCTAAAATCTTCTTTTGAGTGAGACATGTGTCTAGAGGGATCTCAAGATTTTAAAGATGACAAAGACTATAACTTATCTCTGGATATGTTAAGGATGGTAGAATAAGAAGAGAAATAGAGTCTACCTCACAAGGAGACAGTAGAGATTGTGATCTTGGAAGAAGGAAAAGAAGTGAAAATTAGAGCTTGCATAGCCGAAGAAACAAAATGAGACCTCATTGGGTTACTTCAAGAATTCAAAGATGTTTTCGCATGGTCGTATCAAGATATGCCCGGGTTAAGCACTAATATTGTGGTACACTGCCTACCCATAAAAGAAGAGTGCAAGCTAGTTCAATAGAAGCTCCGAAGGATGAGACCCGATGTTGTGATAAAAATGAAAGAAGACGTCAAGAAGTAATTCTATGCTGGGTTCTTACAAGTGGTTAAATGATCAGAATGGGTAGCCAATATTGTCCCTGTCCCTAAGAAAGATAGAAAGGTACGGATGTGTGTAGATTACAAAGACTTAAACAAGGCCAGCCCAAAAGACAATTTCCCATTGCCTCACATTGACACTTTAGTGGATAATACGGCAGGCTACTCACTGTTCTCCTTCATGGACGGCTTCTCTGGATATAATCAAATAAAGATGCAGTTTGAAAACATGGAAAAGACCATATTCATAACCCGGTGGGGAACATTTTGCTATAAGGTGATGCCATTTGGATTAAAAAAAGCAAGAGCAACGTATCAAAGAGCCATGGTAACCTTATTACATGACATAATTGCACAAGGAAATTGAGGTTTATGTCGACGATATGATTGCAAAATCCTGAATAGAAAAGGAGCACATACGAGTTTTGAGAAAATTGTTCTTGAGGTTAAGAAAATTTCAGCTAAAGCTCAATCGAACAAAATGTACTTTCAGGGCTAGGTCAGGAAAACTGCTAGGTTTTGTAGTCAGTGAAAAGGGAACTAAGATCGACCCAGAAAAAGTCAAGGCTATATAAGAATTACCTTCACCGCGCACGCAAAAGGAAGTTTGAGGTTTCCTAGGAAGACTAAATTATATTGCTCGGTTCATTTCATAACTAGCTGAGTAATGTAACCCCATATTTCATCTTCTTAAAAAACACAATCTAGGTGTATGAGATGATGAATGCCAGAAAACTTTTGACAGGGTAAAACAATACCTGTCTAATGCCTTAGTGCTGTCACCACCTAGTCCAGATAGGCCATTGATACTATATTTGATAGTATTTGACAATTTTATGGGGTGTGTGCTTGGCCAACATGATGAGACAAGAAAGAAATAGCGATATACTACTTCAGTAAGAAATTCACAGTGTGAAATGAGATACTCACTAATTGAGAAATTATGTTGCGCCTTGATCTAGAAAACTTGGAGATTGAGGCAATACATGTTGTACATACAACTTGGATAATCTCGAAACTAGACCCTTTAAAGTATCTGATGGAGTCGACTGCTTTGAATGGAAGGATAGCTAGATGGCAAATTCTGCTTTCTGAATTTGACATAGTCTATATGAACCAGAAGGTTATGAAAGGAAGTGCAATAGTAGATTTTCTAGCCAGTAGAGCTCTAGAAGATTACGAGCCTTCGAACTTTGATTTCCCTAATGATGATCTAATGTACGTGGCAACTACCGAAGAAGACACTGTGACAACCCTATTTTGCCCCTAATCGGAAAAGTGGTTTCGGAACCACGAAACCGAGTCATAAAATTTTTAAAATATTATTTTCTGTGTTTATACTATGTGAATTATCATGTGTGAAAATTTGGTGTTTTAATTTTGTCATTTGGATGTCAAATTATTAATTAATGACTCAATTGCATAAAAGGAAAATTAGTGGGACAATGTGCAAGTGCCGAATTGTGAGTGTTCTTTTAATAGGAAGAAAATACAATTAGACCATGCATAAATTGCATGGACTTAACCGGCCATAAGATAGTGGAGAAGTAATGATTTTATTATGGCTAATTTAGTAATTCAATGACAAAAACTCTTGCATGTAATAGTAAATCATGAAAAAGGTGCTCATTTTTACTCTTGTGTTGCCGAAAATAAAGAAAAGAGAAAGAATAAGATACTAAGGGCATTCGGCCATGGTTTAAACATGATTTAAAGGTATGTTGATGTGATTTTCTTAATTGTTTATGAAATTGAGTTGATAAGTGCATTGTATAGTTAACCCATGGTTTAATTCCCTGAAATTATGAGTATAGTTGCATACGGCAACTTGTTAATATCTTGAAATTGTGTTAAATACTAGTAAGTCATGATTAATTGTTAAATTAAGCTTTGAATTGATGGAATTAAGTGATAAATGAAGGGATTGAGTCATGAGTGCATGAATTTTTGAGTGTGTGGCAAAGCTAGTAATCGGCCATGTTGTAATAAGCTAGATTTTGAGTGTTAAATGCTTTGAATTGTACATGGTTGTTTGGTGAGTTCTAAGCTTATTAAATTTGACAAATTGTAGTTTTAAGATCAATTGGTATTCGGCCAATATAATATAAGGTGCACCAAAGCGAGAAATGAGGAGAATATGAGTTTAAGCTTGTAATTTGATATATGTATGTGATTATAATAAACAAATGATATTCGGTTGTGAGGAGTAATTTAGGACACCTTAAGTTGAATTTTATAAAGCAATATTGATGTTAAACTTGCTAAGCTTATTACCGAATGTGTTTATGACAAATGCATGGTTTAGATGATTGAAAATTGAGATAAATGGAAATGACATTTTCGTATATATATATGTCATTAAATAAGAAATTTAAATTGTTTTGAATAAAATGTCTTTGTTTTTAAAGAGTATGAATAGTTAGTTGTGATAAGCCAAATTGATAATCTTTATTTGTGTGACTGTCGAAAGATATCCTACCTAGTAATTCGAGTAAGATTGTAGTAAATTGAGCTAAGTGTGGCTAGCAAGGCCTATTTGATTTTCTTGTTAAATCCGACTATATGTTGAATAAATACATGTTAAAGTGATAGGGCCGAATTGATAGAGTTCAATTTGGTAGGGTGTTATAAGTACATTCGGCCTAAATATTCCTATGATAAATATGTATTTGGTTTGTGTTCATGAATGAATAAATTGTGCCGGTTGTTTAAATGAAATAAATGGTAAAATTAAGGTGTAATTGAGTGATTGAATGCGACTTACAAAGTACATAAATTTTGAAAGTGAAATGGTGATAGATTTAAGTGGCCAAATAATGTGAATGATTTGGTTTTTGAAGGGTATATGATTGCCGAATGTATTGATAAGTAAATAATTGTACTTCTTGTTTTGAATGAATTATGATATACCCGAAGAAGGTGCATGAATAATGGATTAGTGATGATTTGAATTTGTTTAATCTAGCTCAAGAACAAAGGACACCAACTTCGAATAGGGGAAAGAGAAAGTAGTTGAATAGCCGATTCATGCTAATTCGATAACATCCAAGGTAAGTTTTAAGTGATTAAACGTTGAGTACATCCGATTATAATATGATATGATATGTTAAATTAAGTAATTCATGTAATGTATGTATATGACCGAATGGCATAGAAGAGATGATGGTGAGTTGTATCATATTTATATGGCCAAAAGGCAAGTATAAGTTGATGGTAAAATTGTGACATGCTTTTATGATCGAATGTGATAGTGAATGGAAAGAAGTATAAATGATATGCTTGATACTTAGTAACTAAGTATGGAAATAAGTGAGACACTAATATATGCTAAAACCAAATGGTTCTAAGCCTTACTATATGTTTAAGCTATGTGGAAATTTGTGATATATAGTGTTCGGGCCTTTGGCCTAGCAAGCATTAAGCTGTTGATTAATTTCGGGCTTTAAGCCTAGCAGGCATAATGCCAGTGAATACGTATCGGACTTAGAGTCTAGCAGGCCTAGTGCCGGTGATGAATTCGGGCTTAAGCCTAGTAGGTTTTATACCGGTGAATTATATCAAATCAGTGAGTTAATTGATTCAAGCGAATGTGGTCAGTAAGTAAGTGAAATTGTGTTATCTTATTTTATATGAATACAAATGTATTCGAATATGAAAGTATGCACAAATGAGATTTTATATCTGATCTTGAATATCAAATTACATAAGATGCTTCACGAACTTGAACGTTCGGTTATTTATGATGATATTGGAATAAATATACATACATATATTGTATTTGAAAATTTTGGCTATTTATGTGATGGGACGAAGGACTGTGCCTAATCGGGTTATACAAGTAAGTATTATGAGGTGAGACAATTATGAATCGGTTTTGTATCTGACCATGTCAATAAGTAGATGGTTAAATGTGATGTTATATGTGCGCACTTATAGCCGGCCAAATATATGTGAGACATGTGAATGATGCTAATTAAAGATTTTGTGTATTCGGCTAGTATAGCCCTTATAAGCTTGTGTTAGGTTATCTAATAATTGTGATACTTGATAATTATATTTCATGATGTGGGTTGTTTAATTACTTAAGACTTACTAAGCTAATTAGCTTACTTCAAGTGTCTTTGTTATTCTGTTTTATAGATTTCGTTTGAAGCTATGAGCTCGAGATTTCATGTTCAAAGTCATCCCTACTATCGTCACTGTTTTTGGTACCTTTAAAAGTCTATAATTTTGAAAGATGGCATGCATAGGCTTAACTCTTCATTTTGAAACAAGTGATATTTTGAATATGTAAATATTTAAGCCATGCGAAAATGGCTTGCTCATTCGCTAATTATGAATGTATGGTTGAATGAAGTAGTATAAGTTTTCAATGGTGATAAATGTATATTATGACTTGATAGTAGTTTGTTTTGTTACTAAGAGATTCGTTTATGCCATAAATAATTAGTCACCTTTGAAATTTGATAAATACTCATAGGGTAAATTAATGAGATATGTTTACATTGAATGAATTATATTAATAAGTTGGTATATTTGGCTATGAACAAATTGTAATAGATTACTATTTGATGTTTGATGCATAATTGAATTTATGTCTGGTATGTATCTATGAACACCTAAAAGTTTTGTTCAGTCAGGTAATACCTCATAATCTTATTTCTGCGACGGATATGAGTTAGGGGTGTTACAGACACTCTAGAAGATTGTCCTTAGAAACTAAACTTCGACGGAGCATCAAACGCTGTTGGTAACGGAATTGGGGTAGTCCTGATATCCCCAAATGGAGATCATTATCCATTTACTTGCAAATTGGATTTTGATTGCACCAACAATATGGCAGAGTATGAAGCATGTATCATGGGAATTCGTGTAGCCATAGAACTCAAAATCAAAGTGCTAAAGGTGTATGGGGATTTTGCACTAGTAATCTATTAGATCAAAGGTGAATGGGAAACAAGAAACCCCAAATTGATCAATTATCGAAAGCTAGTTTAGGAATCAATTGAGGAGTTTGATGATATCACCTTCTGCTACCTTCTGCGAGATGAAAACCAGATGGCTGACGCCTTGGCTACATTAGCTTCTATGATCAGAGTAAATAAACAAGCGGATGTGAAGCCTATCCAAATGAGTATGTATGAGGCTCTGGTTCATGCTACAACATCGATGAAGAGGAATAAAAAGATGATCATCCTTGGTATCACAATATACTGCGGTATGTGAAGAATAGGGAATACCCTGATCAAGTAACTAAGAACGATAAAGAATGTTGATAAAGATGGCCAGTGACTATGTCTTAGACGGAGAGATCCTATATAAAAGGAGAAAAGATCAAGTGCTACTAAGATGTGTAAATGCTGTCGAGGCTAAGAAAATCTTGGAAGAGGTCCATGATGGTGTTTGCAGAACACATGCTAACGGTTTCGCAATGGCCAGGCAAATCATGAAGTTTGGATATTATTAGTCCACCATGGAAGAGGATTGCATCAGCTATGCCAAGAAGTGCCATAAGTGCCAAATTTATGGAGATAAAATTCATGTACCTCATTCACCTCTTCATGTTATGACTTCTCTATGGCCTTTCTCTATGTGGGGTATGGATGTCATTGGGCCAATCTCGCCAAAAGCTTCTAATGGGCATCAGTTCATCTTCGTGGTCAACTTCACCAAATGGGTAGAAGCGATGTCATATACTAATGTCACAAAGTCGATAGTTAGTAAGTTCTTAAAAAGAGACATCATATGTTGATATGGAATACCAGGAAGGATCATATCTGATAATGTGCTGAATTTGAACAATACCACGATAGCAGAGGTCTGCAGTCAGTTCAAGACTAAACACCACAACTTGTCACCATATCTCCCAAAAATGAATGGTGTAGTAGAAGAAGCCAATAAGAACATCAAGAAGATCATGGGGAAAATGACTGAGACTTACAAAGATTGGCATGAAAAGTTACCATTTACCCTCTATGTCTATCGAACTTCTACCAGGACCTCTACCGGGGCAACACCTTTCTCATTGGTCTATAGAATGGAGGCAGTTTTACCCATTGAAGTCAAAATTCCTTCTCTCCGAGTATTGGCGAGCTAAAGTTGGATAAAGTAGAATGAATCCAATCTCGATATGACCAATTGAACCTAATTGAAGAAAAAAGGTTAAAAGCTATCAGTCACGGTCAGATGTACAAAAAATAAATGATGTGAGCTTACAACAAAAAGGTTCATCCTAGAGAATTACACAAGGGGGACATAGTGTTGAAGAAGATCCTACTTATACAAAAGGACTTCAAAAGAAAGTGGATGCCAAATTGGGAAGGACCTTATGTGGTAAAAAAGGCCTTTTCTGGAGAAGCATTGATATTAACTGATATGGACGGCAAAAGTTTGCCCAACCCAGTAAATGCGGACTCCGTCAAGAAGTACTTCACTCAAAAAAAAAAGAGGCTAAGGTGAAAACCCTCAAAGGGTGCTTTGAGATAAAAAAAAGGAGAGGCCAAGGCAAAACCTGCAAAGTGCACCTTAAGACCAAAGAGGTTTTGAATTGAAAACCCGTGAAAGGGCAATTCAAATTTTGATCGAAGGTGAGGCATGCGGTGGTCTTGCTATACCTGAATTAACAAAGAAGAGGTATGCTACATCTTGAGGCATTGACAAAGTACTCTAGATCTCCTAAACACATGTTGAACTCAAAATGATCCTCAAGAAGTTTGTACAGAGAAGCTCAAGCTGCGATATCTGGGGCACTTATTTTTCCCCTCACCTATTTTGTATTCGAGCAATGTTGGCTTTCTTTGATTAATCCATTCTTTTTAGATTTTTTTCACGATAAATTTCAGTTTTATCCATCATTATAATCTTTTTCAAGCATTTTGTATTAAAATAACGATTAATGGGCTAATAACACTTTTACAAAAGGAGTTTTGCATATTACTTTGGAAGCTACTAAATAGTGCAAGAACCTGAAACAGGACTATTATTTAGAACTTACCAAGCCTAAGGGTTGGAAATATTTGAGAAGTAAGAGTTTTAATTGTGACTATTTCTTTAAATTTTCTGTCAAAGATATCAACTGAACAAGAAGACAAGATATTCCGTCAGTGATACAACCTTGATGAACAACGAGCAATAACAACCTAATCATTAGAAAGGGATCATTCTCGCAAAATGACATTCTGCATTCATGCAAATATCATTCATACACGTCTAATTAAGAGCATTTGATTCATTCTGATCATGACATCCAAATCATTGGGTATAAGTATAGGTTCATAAAATTGATTCTACAGGTCATGTTCTCCAAAAGACGGTATCACAAGATTGGTGAATCCACAAATCTCATCTTCCTAGAGTAGCAGTGGAGTAGATTAAAGTTTTAGATCTTATCTCCTTGAAGTTGCAGCAGAGCATACTGAAGACAGCGAATCTTATTTCCCTAAAGTTGCAGTGGATCAGATTGAAGCTACAAATTATGGCGGATCTTATCTTCCTGAAGTGACAGTGGAGTAGATTGAAGCCACAATTCTTATCTCCCTGAAGTTGCAGTGGAGCAGGTTGAAATTACCAATTCTTATTTCCTTGAAGTTCCAGCGGAGTAGATCGAAGCTCCAAATCTCTTCTCCCTGAAATTACATTGGACTGGATCGAAGCCACAATCCTGATCTCCATAAAGTTGTAGTGGAGCAGGATAAAAATGCATAAACCTTATCTCTCTGAAGTTGCAATGGAGTAGGTTGAAATTACCAATTCTTATCTCCTTAAAGTTGCAGCAGATTAGATAGAAGCTACAAGTCTCTTCTCCCTGAAATTATATTAGAGCGGATTGAAGCACCAATTCCTGTACTCCTGAAGATGTCGTAGGAGGGAATGAGGCTACTTGAAAGAAAGAAGCACCAAAAAGTCAAGATTCGGCAAGACTAGGCAAAATTGGCCCTTTTAAAGTCTTTGCTCCATTCTCGTTACACGACAACGAGCAAAGAGGGGCAGCTGTAATAGGCCAATTTTGGCCTAGGCCCAGAATAAATAAAAACCATAAAAAATAAAAAAAGAGTCCAAAACAATCCATTACCAAAACATATCAGCCCTAAATCTCAAACAACCCAAACCAAAACTAACCCAAATTAACCCTAGGCCCAAACTAAACCAAGCCCACTATCTTCACATTTTAGAAAAAGAAAATCCTAACCCTATTCAGTCGCCGCTCCTCCACGCACCCACGTACTTCTGTAGCACGTCCAACCTCCTCCCCGTACCTGTAGATAAAGCGAAAAAAGAGGCACAACAGCAGAGAGAAAAAACAGTAGCAAAAATATTGTAATTTTCAGCTATAAAAGCTGTAGCGACGTAAAATTTACTTTAGTAGCTTTGGTCGTTAATTGTGGCGATTCATTGGAAATTTGAAATCTAGATTTTTATTAAGACAAGGGAGTCACCACCGATCTTTTCTCTAGGTGTGATCAGACACCTAATAAAACCTCTTTTAACAAAAAATTGTTTTCGGATAAAAGAAGGCCGAGTTTAGGTCTGCATTAAAATTCAGAGAAAAATAGGGTTCGGGAGTCAGTTACGCACGGGGAAGGTATTAGCATCCCCGCGACGCCTAAAAATTGGTATCTTATTAAACATGTATTGTCTTGATTTTCGAAAACACGAGCTCAATTTAAAATTTAGTTGTGATCCGATCGAAATACGAGCGTTTTTAGAATTTTGATTTCTTTTGAAAAGGATATCCCGTTTTTAACACGAGCCAATCGTGATTCACCCAACATAGCAATGAAATCACAGGCTTAATGTTAAAGTCGGTACATTGCCTTGTTTATTATAACATAAAAAGATTATAGACAAGTAATATTGACGAAGAAATAAATATGTGAACTAAGGTGTTTAAAATTAGAAGCAAATAATGATAAAGGTGAAGAAAACACGAAACAAATAACATATAAAATATTAACGATGCATACGTGATAATAATAGCTATAGTAATGCATATGGTATGATAATAATAGTAATGCAAAATATGAAATAATAGCAAACATATATAGAACGTATAATGCTAGGTTTAAGAAAGGTATATACATAATAATAGTATTACAGAGTATATATATATAGTATAAAAATATATACATTGTATAATGTTAAGAATACACACATGATATAGTTATAAAATATATATATATATATATATATAAAAGATAATATGTGAGAAAAAAAATAATATGGCATTCGAAATATATACGTGATATATATAAAAATACAATATTAAAAGAAATATATACGTAATATATAAAACTGCATATACATAATATAATAGTAAAATATCCACACGTAATATATATGTTAGAAACAATAATGTTAAAAAACATCTATTAATAATATTACATAAATATATATACCTATATGTTAAAACATATACTAATATTTATAATAATAAGGATAATATAAAAATATTTACATGATACAATATAAAAATAAAATCTTACAAATTCATGCAAAAAAAAAAATATTGAAAGTGTTAAAATATACACATAATAGTTATTAAATATATACATAGTACAATACAAAATGTATAAATAATAAATATTAAAACATATACAAAATACTTAGAGAGTACAATATTAAAATATATGTACATAAAATGCATGATATATATGTATAAATGAATAATAACATTAATTAAAAAATAAGTAATAATAAAAAATAATAAAATAAAATAATAATAATATTATTATAGCAAAAAGATAATAAATAATAATTATATAATAATAGGAATAATTAGTAAAATTGTAGTAAGGATAAAATAATATAGATAATAGATAAAATATAATAATAGTACTAATAATAAATAATGATAAAAAACAGAATAACAAAATAGATTAAAAAAATAATAAACTAGGATTTAATTGGAAGTAAAATAAAGATTTCGGGCTAAATTTTAAAATAAAAAACGAAAAATAAGGACCTATTCGAACACGCTGACAACTAAAGGGGACCAAGATTGCAATTTACCCAAACCCTTAAAACGCAGTGCAGCACGGAGGATCAGATTGCAAACAAAAACAAAGCAACGGGCCAAATTGAAATTAGTAAAACCTGATTGCAAATTGAATAAAAAGCGAAAGGGCCAGAATTGCAAATTGCCCCATGACGTCACAACACGCGGGTCTGAGGCGGGTCAGATCGGGTGGACCCGACCCGGGCCAACTAATATAAAAGGCCAAAATTTTTTTGTTTGGCTCATTTGTACGGTGAGAAAGAAAAAAAAAAAGAAAAAAGGAAGGAGGGAAAGGGGAGAGAAGAGAGGAGGGAGAGGGGAGGAGAGAGGGCTCCGGCTCCTGGGCCGGTCACCGGCCGATCGTCGGACCGTCGTTTATTTTTTTTACTTTTTTCGTTTTTATATTCTCTGTTTTTATATTTTTTTGTTATTTAAAAATATCTATATACTTAAATATATGGTGAGCGTCGAAAATACGAGAAACAGAAAAAGAAGTCTAGGATTACCTTCGGTATTGGTTTTTTGTTTGATGATTTGGGGGGTATTCCCTTCGCTGCTTTATATTCAGTGGATTTTTGTTTTTAAAAAAACTTGTTTTCATTCCAGAAATCCGAATCCCTCTCTTTTTTGTATTCTGAAAAATCGACCCTTTTACATTGTTTGATTCGGGTTTATATAACCCTTTTACAAATATATTTTATTACTTATGTCCCTTCGTATTTATTGATTTGCAGGGCCTTGGGCGGTGCTGAGACATCAAGGGCGGTGCCGAACGGTAGATGTGACTGCCAGCAGAGGCAAGTGGGGGGTTCGGTTGGGGTTTCGGGTTATAGTTTAGGTTTAGTTAGGGTGCAACGGGTTAGGGTTTGTTTGGGTCACGGGTAGTTAGGTGTATGGGTTATTCGGGTATTGAGGGATTTGGGGTTAGAGATTATTGGGTTCTGTTTTGGGTAGTTTAGTGTTTAATTGGGTAATGTAATGGGTATTAGGTCAAGGGTTTGTGGGTTTAAATTTGTAAAGGCCAAAATTGGCCTATGACAAAAGCCACAAACAGATCAATGTTTTTTACGAACATAAGAGAAATCAAATACACACAACAGAGAATCAAAAACAGAGAAAATAATTTTGAAAAGGTCTTTTTTTTCTTGCATTTTTTATTTATTATTGCGTGCATTCTATTTTTATTTTTATTTCTTTAAAAAACAAAAGGAAAAACAAAAACAAAAAAGGGATTCAAACCTTACTGTTTTTCGTGTTTGCGTCGCCGTAGAGGCCGAGGTTCGTCGTTTTCGATGAAAAATGATATTTTTTGGGGGCTCAGGAGTCGAAAAGTCAAAAATGTCTTTTTTTTAATTTTTCAGCCACCGTCGGTGGTCTAGCGACCGGAGCATGGCTGGCCGAGAGGATTGAAAGAGAGAGGGGAGAGCTTTTTAAAAAGAGTTTCAGTTTTTTTTAAAGCAAAGGAACAAATGAAGTTTTTTTTTTAAATTTTTGGTTTAAATAGATGAATAAAACGGTGCCGTTTTGGGCCACTGCCCACAGAAGCCAAAACGACATCGTTTTAGCCCTTCGACCCGCGCACTACCCGACCCACCTAGAGGATCCGCGTGTTTTTTATTAATGGGCTATTTGTGCTTTTGGCCCTTCCGTTTTTAATGATTTTGCAATTAAGTTTTTATCTTTTTTTAATTTTACCTCGTGTTTTATTTCGATCCGGTTTAGTCCGCACTTGAACGATGTCGTTTTGGAGGCAGGGCGTAATTGCCCATTTGGTCCCTCCTTATTATCCACGCGTTCAATGTGGTCCTTTTCCTTTTTATTTATCTTCTGATTTGCCTCAAAATTTTGTTTTAAACTCAATTTAGTCCCTTTTTGTTATTTTTGCTACTTTATTATTAAATTAATTAGTTTAATAATAATAATATTATTATTATTATTATTATTATTATTATTATATTTTCTTTTTGTACTTACTTATTTGCTTTATTGTCATATTACTAAATTAATTATTTTTACAATATTATTGCTATTATTATATATATGTATATATATATATATATATATATATTTGTATTTGTATATTTATTTACTTAAAATTTATATATATATATATATATATACACATTTATCTTTTTTTATTATTGATCTATTTATATTCTTTTATACAATTTTAAAACTTTATTTATTTATTTTATTATTATATTATTATTAGTACATCATTATTATTAATATTATTATTATTCTTAAATTGTTTTACACCATATTTATTTATTTATGTAATATTAGGTCTTTAGCTTCAATTTTTTAGTTTGTTATTCTTATTATTTGTCATTTTATTTCTGGCTTGTTTATTTTATTTTATTTCTGATCTTCATATTGTCATTTACATTAATATACTTATTATTCTGTTATGCACGCAAAACCGTAACTCATTTTACATTTCACCACAAAATTGCGTTACATTTCACACGATGCATTAAAAATTTTGTTTTTAAAATAAGCAATACTCAGTGTTTTCAAAATTCAAAAGGTCGTTCCCTAACTTACGGGGTTTCAATTTTCTCGATAAATCCAAATAATGAATGTTTTAAAGCATAAATTTTTAAATAATCTCGAGAATTAAGAAAAATCGTGTTCTAACTTACCGAGTATGATTTCTTTCTAAAACCGAGAGGATCAAATACCTTTCAATAAATAAATTTTCGGCATTTGTTCTCGTTTTTGGGGATTTATGGCATCGTGTCCTAACTTACGGGATGTGGTCCTTTCCCTCAATTAACGTGAAATACACCCTTTTCTCGAAAAATTAAGCGATATTTTAATGAAGGATCGTATTTTAAAATTTATTCAAAATTTCAATTTTTGACCCTAAGACATTAACTGATCAACTAGGTATAAATTTTGGGTGTTACGAGGGTACTAATCCTTCCTCGTGCGTAACCGACTCCCGAATCCGTCTTTCTGAATTTCGTAGACCAAAAAGCATTGTTTTAGTAAATCAAAATTGTTTATTGGAAACAACAATTTTATGAGGTGACCCGATCACACCTCATCAAAAAAATGATTGGTAGTGACTTCCATTTTTTTCGTTTTCATTTTTAAATAAAAGTCGACTTCTTTTTTAAAAAAAATGGTTTCGATACACATGTTAGGAAATTTACAAAAGATGCAACCATTTCTTTGCTCATTGTTTCAATCTAAATTCCTGCAGAAAGAAATTAAGAATCTACTCAATCTTATGATCCGATTCGTATTTGTGTTGCTTTTAGTGTAACACCAATTCTTCAATAATCCATGTTAAGTGTTTGTGTAATTTTATGTGTCTTAAAAGTGTTATATAAAATTTCACACCTCAATAATCCTGGTTTCTGGGCGATACAATGATCATTGTTTAGTGGATTCTATCTTTTCTAATAAATTTTATTTGGCCAACAAAAAAAACTCGTGGAACATGTTAGTGTTAGTGTTAGTGCTGTCATATTGCAAAGTATTATATAAATCTTAGAGACCTAAAATGTTTATGTGGCATTTTATACTTTTTATTTTTTTTCTCTCTCTCTTTTTTCTTTGCACAGTCAATTGAATAAAAAAAAAGGGCTGGGAACACCCAACCCATACCAAAATAACAAGGAACCAACAACAGCCAAAAAAAAATGCCAAAAAGAGCACAACAAACCCCCAAAAAAGTTACCTATATTCTCAAAACAATGTATACCTCAACAAAACCTGCTAAAGCCAAGACGCCTGCCATTCCATACTTACCACGACATGTGACTTCAAATAGAACCTCAGCTATTTGCCATAAACACCTTTCCAAAATCACGAACAACTACCTAAACAACCCCGACCGAAGACGACAATATTTCAACCAATCCAAAACAGTAGTTGAATTACATACCCAAATTAAATAAGACCAGCTCCTTCCAAAACAACACAAATACCAACACAGCAGGCCCTTAAATGCCATTAGAACAGCCCTTTCCAACTTCTCCATTGTAAATCAGCCAGAAAATAAAGTCGAAATCAATCCCTTATCGTTCCAGAACACTCCACCACAAACTATAATCACATTCAAAGAAACCCCTACGACATTGAATTGGATTCAACCCATAGGAGAAGGCTCCCGAACAAAATCCAATCCTTCCTCCACCCACACAACATTTCACTGACTAACTCCACCAACCAAACCAACTCAAACCATGATACACACCCTCACACAAACATAAAACAAACATTAGTAGAAGTCCAACCAAAAACGAAGCTTGAATAAATAGGAACAAACCTACTCCTGTTCAGACATATACATCAAAAAATCTCCAACAAACAGAACAGCACCATAACAAACAGTTTACTTAAAAAAAATCCCACTTTACCTCACAACAATCCCCATTTCCTGTATTCAAACACACACTTCCTAATTCAATTATTTCCAATAAAAAAAGCCATGTGGAACCAACAACAAAATAACGATTACCATACCATGAAATTTCCCAAACCAATCTCGAAAGCTCTGGACCATTCCATAAAACTGTTCAATCATCCATAACATTTTCCAATAATTAATTCTCTCCAAAACTAACAACAATTCTTAGGAGTTTGCAGTCTTGAATCTCCTTTGTTGCACCAAATTTCAAACATCACCTGAATCGCCTTCCTTCACCTACACCAATTACTGGTTGAAATCTCCATATCCGGAAATTTACCTCTGAAACCTGATCACCTCTCACACAAGACTTCGACATTTAGTTACTGCATCTCCGCTCTCATAATTTCTTCGATTACATCTTCTTCATCACCATGAACACTGAACCCCAATTTCTTTCCAATTGCCCAAGTGTTATTTGCTTCCCTAAGAATCACCCTCATTCTGTTGCTAATATCTGAATCAGAAAGGGATAAGTTTACAATCCTCTCATCTTCCTTACGAGATTCCCTTCCTTTTTCCTTATGCAGGGCCCTGTCCCTCTTCTTTCTTTCCTTTGACGTTAAAATGCTACTTTGAATTTCATACATAGACTGAATCTTCTTGTTTAATCCTTTCTTTTTTTGCCTGCGAAGATTTAGTCCTATAGATGGATTTCTAGACAGTATCGAATAGGTTACTCCGAAAATTGCATTTGATACAATCAAACGATTCGGTGTCAGTTACTCTCATTCTATATTTAACGTTATAGTCTAGTAAAAGGAATCTATTCAAATAACGGAATTTAATCACATTGAATGTCTTCGACATATCTTTTCTTGATTTTTCAATATTTTAATTTCAGTATAGTGCTGCTAAAAATCCTTAAATGATGTGCATTTTAAGTGCAATAATTTTGGTCAAAAGATGTCAAGCTAATAATTTAACTGAAAATAATAGCCAAAACACCCTCCTTGCTTTGTGCTATGCCAAGATCAATTACCTATAAGAGCATTACTTAAGTATCACGATCAACTCCATGAATCGGAACACTACAAAACAATCACACTATTGAACATTATTTCAAGCCTAAACCAAAGATGCCAAGCTTAGATCATTATAGGATTTAAATCATCTTAAACACAATATAACATATAAAAGCAACACAAATACGAAATGGATTGCTAGGTGATATAGGTTCTTAATTCTTCAATAAGGGACTGAGATTGGATCAATGAGTAAAGATTATCCCATCTTATGTATTTTTCCTAAAATGTGTATACCCATCTCCATTCTTGTAAAAGAAACCAGTGACCCTTGTAAGATTGAGAATTCGTGTAAGAACCGGCCGTGGAATAACTTTAGATATCTCACTAAATATCAATTTTTGGTTTATATCTTTCCAAGCATTCTCCACTTGCTTCTTCAGTTCACTACATGCTTCTTCTTCTTCTGAAACCGCATGTTCTCTCATGTAGCATTCAACAGCCGATGCACAATGCCCTCTCTCTTGCTCAAACTATATATTTATGTTAGTTTTATTCATCAAATATAAGTTATTGAAAATACTCCTAAAAATTTCAAAAAGAAAGTACCTTGTGTGAAACAACATCATCCATGAGACGACCAACAATGGAAGAAGCATCAATGATTTTAGGGTTGTTAGATGCCCAATTAAAAATTTCAATTCTCACAAAATCTCCCATTCCAACAAAAGATGTGACGATTAACATCATAAAACCAGAAGATAAAATTGCGTTCCTCGTATACTCCATTATTGGAACATAACTTTCATTATACCATTTGGCCTCCACAAAATAAGATTCACACAATTGTTTAAACCATAAAAGGAAAAAAAAAAGCCATTACCTTTAGGTCATAATAAATTTCAAGTTTAGAGTGTACAAGTACCAACTTATAATCCTTCAAATTTAAAATTTTTTTTATAAAATGGAATATTCTCATATTTAACATATATTTATATAATTTAGGGAGAACAAATTAACCCATACCCATAGGTTTCGATTCAACCCTATAAAGCATATTTTCTTTTCATGAAAATTGGATTTGGAACAAGGAAAATGGATTTTCAATTAAAATTTTACAGCTCGGGCAGAATTAAGATTTTGATTAAACTTGCATCGTGGTCTTATCTTAAAATTACCAAAATACCTTTTTCTTTTAATTTTTTAGTTAGGTATTTTAAATTTTTATATGATTTTATAATATGCATTTTATTTAATATTGTAAAAAGCAATATACCATAAAAAATATTTAATATTTTGGGGTGAGTTGGGTAAAGTTGACAAACGTTGTTTTTGTTGGATATAAAATTTCAATTAAGATCATGTTTGGGGTGGTGTCAAGGCGAGAGAAATAAAAATTGGATGGGGTTGAGGTGAATAGTCCTACTACGCCTTATCCCATTGTCATACCTACTCATATTTGACACTTTTCTCATATGATATATGAGAAAAGGATACTATTTTTATTACTTATGTAAAATCATTTAAAAAATAGATAAAGTATGAATATATTTTATCTTTCGCATATTTGACATGATATAATTTTCTTTGTTTAATTATTGTCTTCTCCATTTTTTCATAAAAATCTAATAATGGTTTGTAAAACAACTTCATATATTCTGAAAGGTGATTTATATAATCAGCATCTCACCTGAAAAATCAGTTAGAGAAAAGTTCAAATTCAAACATATTGAATAATGTTTCTATACATAATTACATGAATTAACTTAATCAACTTTCAGATTTAAAATTGAATCGTGTGTAAATATACCAGTTACTAACCTCTGAATTGCATTCGTGAGGAGTTGAAGTTCTTCAAGTGTGCCATATGCGTCATAATGCCATCCATTATTGATGTCATGACTATTGTTTTTGCTAATATCTCCCTAGAAAAGGAGTACTGTGGCTCAAAATACACTCTCAATATCCAAAAGTAACCTTCTACCAATCTATCTCGAACAAAAGGTAGTTTTGTAGCTAAGTCTAAACTTTTCCCCCACCTAAAACAAAACTCAGATTAGCCTAAAATTCATTATTAGGTATCAATTAATCCTTTTAAATTAGGATAAACAATTAATACTGAATGATGAAGGAGTAATATATTGCCTGTAGATCTGGCTTATCTCTTCCTTGTGTGAAATTTGTAACAAGTTGAAATCCAACTCTGGAAACTTCAACAGCGTTATGTTATGTGAAGCATCGACTAGGTAAATGGAAATGAATTGCCTAGCCTCCAACCTAGGCAAGCCCTTGCGGATGGGTCGGTATAGAGCGTGGGAAACTAAGGCTGAAAGGGGATATTCGATAGTGCCAGAAGCTTTTGCTAAACCTAGATGAGTGGTAAGCCTTTCACATCACTTGTTAAGGACATGTTAAAGTTTCCTTCATCATCTTTGAAATTGTTGAACCATTCTACTCAACCCAATAAGATATTATTATATTAATCATTGTAATATAGGAAAATTAGATCTAAAATTTTAACCCTCAACAACAAAGTCTTCTAGGAAAAAATAGAAATATAACACTAAAGAAAAAAATTAAGATTCACAAATATTACAAAGATTTTCATCATCATCATCATCAAAATTTATTATCATAGGAAAATAAGTTACAAGCAGCGACTTTCATAGGGCTTTTAACCAAAACTAGCATGGATTTCGACTAGACTTGGTCATGGGTCAAGTCGGGCCAATACGAAATTTTAGATCGATTTTTTTAGACTTGAAACGGGCTCAACTTGAAAAATATGACCAAAATTCTATCTAAACTTGACCCAAATTTAAAATGTTAAACCCAAGTTTGTATTAAATTTTTTAAAATTATTTTTATATGAAAACAAATTTTTAAAAAATACTATTCCAGATATGCATATGAGATCAATTCCATAAATTCATGAAATTTCATCATTTCATTCTCCCACATAATATCCCTATGAAATGAGAGGTGAGTCGAGTTAAACTTTCATTGGGGTTATCAAAATGCAATTGGCATGGCAAACATCAAAAGAAACCACAGCGAAGTATTTTTCATGTAAAAAATAGAATGTCGATAATGACAATGTATAGCAAAGAAAAGAGAAAGAAAAATAAAGAACACACATGTAAGAAGCCCATTTTGCCAGGACCCAGAAATTATCCAAAAACAAAAATAAAAGAACAATAAATAAAGTTCATGTCTCTTTACAATAAATGGGCCTAAAAACCAATAGACCAAATAACCCAAACTCATTTTACTGCCCAAATTACAGCACAAAATTAGCCCCCCCCCAAAATACAAACCCTAAACCTAGCCCACTACAAAGCCCAAATAAGAAAAAACCCTAGTTTCCTTGTTCAGCCGTAGCAGCCTCCATCAAGTCGCAATCAGTGCCCGAGTCCCTCCACGTCCGCCGTTCATACCTGCGAAAAAGTGGGAACAACATCAAATGACAGCAACGAAATCAAAAGAAAAAAGAAAGAAAATGATTTGTATTTATTTTTTTTCTAGCTATAAGAAGACAAGGGAAATCATTGTATTGGGGGGTATTCGACACAAATAATAATATACAAACAAAAAAAAAGAAGCAAAGTTGCAAATCCCAAAATATACCAGAAACAGGTTGCATTTTGAAGGTGATTACTCATTTTTTTCTTTCATTTTTTCGAAACTACATACATATATCTTTTTTATATTTTTTCTTATATATTTTCTTTTTTAAAACTATTTATACATATATATATATATATATATTAAAATATAAAAATAAAAAAGAGTAAAAATACCTTTATTTTTGATCGCCGGCCGCCGTGTACGGCGGTGCCAGTGACGGCACATGGCGGTGACCGGCCGGAGTCCTGCTGGAGCTCCCTTGGGTCTGTAGAGAAAATTGAAGGGGGGAGGGGATTTTTTTTGAGAAAAAGTGGAAGAATGAAATTTTCTAAGTTTTTTTTTTTTTTACTTATATACTGATGCAAAATGGCACCGTTTTGGGCTTAAGGTCCAGGCATCAAAACGACGCCGTTTAAGGGCCTTAACCCGTGCGCCAACTCGACTCGCTATCAGGATCTGTGTGTTTTCTACTAACGGGATATTTTCACAATTGGTCCTTCCTCCTTTTTTGTGTTTTTAATTAAGTTTTTTTTTTACATTTTGTAATTTATCCTTTAAATTTCATTTTTGTTTCATTTTGATCCCGCGTAAGGTGCTGCATTTTGGAGGGTGGGGATTTTTTCCCTTTGGTCCCTCCAAGTTGAATGCGCGCCTCAATTCAGTCCTTTTCTTTTTATGTTTTTCCAATTTCACCTCAAAACTCCTGTTTTCAATTCAATTTGGTCCCTTTTCGATTATTTTTGCCATTTTACTATTAAAATTAATTAATTTGAGTTTGATTATTATTATTATAACTAGTACTATACTATTATTATGGTTATATTTATTTATTAACATATTATTATTGTTTTAATCACTGCTTTTAATATTATTACTATTAATATATTATTATTACTCCTATTATCATCATCATTATTATTATTATTATATTTAGCAGCATATTCATTAGTATCATTATATTTACTACTACTACTACTATTATTATTATTCTTTACCTTTTATTACTATTTTTATTATTAATATATTTTTATATCATTATCCCATTAATTTAATATTATTACTATTACTATTACCTCTCTATTTGTACTTATTTACTTAAATCTCAAATATATTTCATTTTATCCTTTTTTACTATTTATGTACTCATATTCTCTTGTAATTTCCAATTTTAAATTGTTTTTACATTTTATTTCAATTTGTTTTATATTATTGTTATATATGTTATTTAATTTATTTGTCTTTGATTATTAATGTTAGTATCTAAATAATGTATATTATGTGCTTATTATCATTATCTGTTGCATAAATTGTTTATCCGTAATTTCATCTTATTGTTATTCATCAGCGTAGTTTTTTATTCATACATCGTTTTAACGTTGCACTAATTTTCCCAAGTTCAAAAAGAAAACTTTTAAAAATAAGGCAATATTCCTTATTTGGGAAATCCGAGAGATCGTGCCTTAACTTACTAGGTTTCGATTTTTCTCTTTTAACCCAAATAATCAAAAATCCTTCTAAGATTTAAATGCATGAGTTTTGAAAATAAAAAGTCGAGCTTAGTTTCGAAGGTTTAAAATGTTGTGTCCTAACGTACTGGATGTAATATTTTATTAAATCGGGACAAGTGGGTCTTTAGCAAATGCTTCAATTTATCGAAGCCCAATTTTTGTAAAATCAACTTTAATAAAAAAGAGGATCAAGTTTTTAAACTCTTCACGTATTTTCAACTTTTGGCATTAAGACATTATTCAATCGATTAGGTACCAATTTTGGGCGTTACGAGGGTGCTAATCCTTTCTCATACGTAACCGACTCCCGGACCTGTTCTCTCTAGTTTCGTAGACCAAAATAGTTGTTTTACTAAAATATTTAAACGGTCAAATTTTACAAGGTGATCCGATCACACCTCGAAAAAAGATTGGTGGCGACTCCATTTTTGTTTTTAAAGTCAACTCCCATTTTTCAAATGGTTTTGACAACACAGATTTTACATGGAAACTCTTTTGGAAAAAAACCACGGGCAGAGGAGAAGATAATTCACTGTGTCGAATTCGAATGATTACAAAAGAAGGAGACTATGTCTATTTATAGGCTTGAAAAATCATATTCTAATAGAAAGAGTGTAGTAAGGTTGAAACACCTTATTCTAATCAATATCAAATAGATGAATTGTAATAAGATTGAAAACCTTATATTAAAATAAAATAAAAGAATTGTAGTTCTATATGGATTTTACTTTTATTTTATTTTACCACTGTGTTTTATTTTAATAAGGATTTGGGTCACTCAATTCTAATAATCTTCACCTTGACACGAATTCTTCAACAAACAAGTTCTTCATGGTGAACTCTCAATAAACAAGTTCTCCACCTCTTCCATAAAAACCTCTTAAGGGTTTAACTTCAATAATGAACACCAACCAAGTCTAAGCAATACTCAAACTTAGTTGTGGGAAGTGACTTAGTCATCATATTTGTAGGATTTTCATGAGTACTAATTTTACTTACAACAATATCACCACGAGCAATAATATCACGAACAAAATGATACTGAACATCAATGTGCTTTGTTCCCTTATGAAACAGTTGATCTTTTGTAAGAAAGATGGCACTCTGACTATCACAAAATGTTGTACTAATTTGAAGGTTTTCATTAAGTTCACTAAAGAGTCCCTTCAACCAAATGGCTTCTTTACAAGCCTCAATAATCGCCATGTACTCAGCTTTAGTGGTAGACAAAACGACTGTAGTTTGCAAAGTGACTTTCCAACTGATTACACAACCTTCGATTGTAAACACAAAACCTATGAGAGATCTTCTTCTATCAAGGTCTCTAGCAAAATTAGCATCAATATACCCAATGACTTCATTTCTAGTTCTTCCAAACTGTAAGCAAACATCAGTAGTACCTCGTAAGTATCTTAAAATCCACTGAATTATTTTCCAATGTTCTTTACTGGGATTCACCACGTATATGCTAATTGCACTAACTGCATATGATAATTCTAAATGTGAACAAACCATAGCATACATGAGAGATCCCACTGCACTAGAATATGGAACATGTGACATGTACTCAATCTCATCATCTGATTGTGGAGACAAAGCCAATAAAATTCTGAAATGTGTTGCTAAAGGAGTACTAACATGTTTAGCACTCTACATATTAAACCTATAAAGAACTTTCTCAATGTACCCCTTCTGACTTAGGTATATATTACTTGCTTTTCTATCTTTGAGAATCTCCATACCAAGTATCTTCTTTACTGGTCCCAAATCTTTCATCTCAAATTCTTCACTTAGTTGCGCTTTGACCTTTCTTATCTCTCATTTTATCTTTTGCTGCTATCAACATGTCATCAACATAAAAGAGTAGATACACAAAAGAACCATCACTGTTTTCTTAAAGTAAACACAACTGTCAAAGCTACTTCTTTTGAAATCATGAGATGTCATAAAGGAATCAAACCTCTTATACCACTGTATTGGTGGCTGTTCCAAACCGTAAAGGGACATTTTTAGTAAGCAAATATGTAAAATCGAGTTTTAAAATAAGTTTTTTTTTTAAAATAGGTGCAGTAGTTTTCACACAGGCATGTGCCTATCCACATTGGCATCTGAGGGATTGCACACAGACATGTAAAAACTAGAGCTATTACACATGGGCGTGTGGGATTTCTACATGGACATGTGCAATCTGCCAAAAGTTTTTCACAACACGAACACAAGCATTTAATGACACACGGTCTAGGGGACACGACTGTGTGGGTTTTAGGGGGTTTGAATTTTTTTCTTTTTAAATTTGTGTTCTAATTTAGTCCTAAAAATTGATTAGTCTAATTAGAGCCCTAGATGATAAGGAAACTCGGTAAAATTTTAGGATTAGTCTCATAATGGGTAAAATTCGATAGAAACAAAATTTTTAATTTGGAATAGGTCCTGATAGTTTGTATTTATTACAATTTAGTCCCTAATAATAAAACTTGAATTAGACATAGTAAACGAACTCAATTTGAGTTGAAATTTTTAAGCTTGCCTAATTTTGATTAAAAGAAGGTCGGTAAACATTTAGATCTAAAATTGGATTAATTTTACCATATGGGGTAAAATGACGAAAATGACCTTAGGTTAAATTACTTAGGAAAAGTTTAAAATTGACTCATAATTTGCTTCCACATTAATAAATAACTAATAATCATATAAGATGGAGGTGTTATAAGGTTAGGGCATGTCTTGGATGGTCGTTAGCCAAAGAGTCACTTATGTGGCTAATGTAACGCTTTGAATTCGGGTCAGTCTGTTCCGGTCGGGTTTGGGGTGTAACAGTTTTTATCTAAAAGTACTGGTGGTTTACCCACACTTTTTACTAACCTAGTGACAACTTTTATCTGTAATTGTGTTATGCATCTACAACAAGTGGTAGTTTACCTACAAATTAGTAGTGGTTAATCCACAACCCGGAGTCAAAAGGTTGGATGAGTTCTAGGGAACTCATTGTAATATGCCAATTTAGCCTGTACAAAAAATAACAATAAACTCAAAATAATAAAACAAAGTCCAAGTCCAGTCCAATCCAAAATTACAAATATATTATTTGGCCCGATCGGAATGTCCCATTACTTGAGAAGATTGAAGGTCCATCTACAAGCTTGACGCATATGGAAACATAATCTTCAAAGATATGCAATCTTGGATATGATATGCAATCTTAGAAGATATAATATGCAATCTTAGAAGATATGGTTTGTAATCTTAGAGATTTAATTTGTAGATACACTTTAATCTTAGCCGTTGATGTAATTGATCTGTACCGTTGGATTTGGGGAGGCTCAACTATAAATAGAGGCCTCTCCCTTCATTATAAATCACTTGAGTTTTGGGGAGCAATAAGAATTCTTGAGAGCATTCACTCAAATTTCTCTCTCTATTGCGTTCTTATTTTTTGTGGCTTGTTCTTATTTTGTTCTTCGTTCATCTTCATTTCTTTTTTAGTTGCTTTCGTTTGAGTTGGATTTTGGTGGAGGAATTTCGTTGAATCCTCATATTGTGGGAGTTAGGTTGGCTTAGGCGTTTTTTAACTTTTTTTATTTATCCATTTAATTGTTTAATTATTAACTATTCTTTTTATTTTTTATTCGTTTATTTATCCATCAACTTTCTTATTTACATATTGTTCATTCATTTAACCATTCTTATCATTCTTTTATTTACTTCCATTAATTATATACTTTATTTGTTTTTAATATTATGTCACACATGTTCTTTATTTTTTAAAAAAACTCATGTTATAAATCATCCATTTTAAATTGTTTGATTATTTGCTTTAAATTTTTTCCATATATTATCAATTGCAAATTTTTTTTTATACTATCTATTTTATATACCATTTATTTTTAAGATGTTTTGTGTATAACTTGTTCTAAGTTTCTTATTACACAATATTTATTTTTAAACTCATTTATATATTATTACTTTACATATTACATATTTTCATTTTATATATATTATTTATTCCAAACTTATACATATATTACCTGTAATAGCCCAAATTTGACCGGGCCTTAAAACCAAAAGCAGAAAAATAAATGGATACATAACTATTTATGTTAAAGTCCATTTAACAGTCCAGTTCACAAAAGCCCAAACACAGGCCTGAATATTTTTTTAAAAAAAACCAAAAAACTGTAACAGACCTCGACCCAAATACGCCCGAGGCCCAATACCTAAACCTATCAAACCACTACCCACTTAGCCTAAACAGCAGACCCAAAGTTCACAAAGGCCCAATAGGCCCAGAACTTAAAGGTTTCCAGCTAGGGTTTTCAACCTTAGCTCTTTCTCAGCGCCGCAATCGGGATCCAGAAGCTTCGCCACGTCATCAGGGCCGCTCCAGCTCCCAAGGGCCATCAATGCTGTCCAGAGCCCTATCCCCTCACATCACTCCACTGGCCCTCATTAATGCCATGTCTGGAGGCCTTTCAACGCACCGTTCCAGCCACTGATGGTGCCCTCATTGGCAAGCAGTCAAACCTCTATCAGCACCCAAATCGGAGCCAACATGACCATCACCGAGATCTTCGGGGTCACCTACAAGAAAAGGAAACACACAGTAGATACGAAAAAATAGAAAAGGAAACAAAAGATAGCAGCAGATATGCTATAACAAGAAATGGAAAGAAATCTTCGATTTCTTTCCTAAATCTGTAACGAAATACTGGCTATAAAGCCATCTTTTGTAACCCGTAAGGGGGATCCTTTTTTTGGGCACACGGATATGCAGAAGAATAAAAAAACAGAGTTTAGCAAGTAAGATCAGAAGCGTTTTGGGTAAAAGTTTTTTTTATTTGCTTTTATTACTATTTTCGAGCATATACAGTAACACAAAAAAAACAACAACAACAACGAAGCAGTTTATATTCCGTTTTTAAATAATAGTTTTTAAAATCAAAATAAACCAACTGTTTTCGGGCTTCTTTTTTCGTTTACGAATACGGAAAACACAAAAAAAAATAGTGAAGAGAATCAATAAAAAGAGCAAGTTTTAAAGGTTTTTATCTTGTTGATTCGTTTCTAAGCTTTATTTATTTTCATTATTTTCTATGTGCAATAACAAAAGAGAAAAAGGGCTTGCCTCTGTAAAAACACCGTAGAATCCTTGTTCACTTTGTAATAATCGAATGTTTGAACGAGGATTTGTGGGTCAAAGGTGGAAGAACCATTGCTAATAGCCCGTCGTCATTTTCAATGGTGTATGGTGGTTTTTGTCGGCTGGTTAGAGAGGGATGGGGATTTGATTTGTTGCTTGCAAAAATGGCAGATTGCCATTCTTTTTTGTTTTTATTTTGATAACAAAATGAAATGGTGTCTTCAAGGAAGAAAGAATCTGCGCATGACCCGACTAATGTGCCCTAGATCCGCGTGTTTCCTTGTTGATGGGATATTTTCACTTCAAGTCCCTCTGCATTAGCTGTTCTTCTAAATCCAGCTTTTCTTTTATTTTAATTTGTACCTCATAATTTATTTCAATATTAATTTAGCCCGTGTTTAATCACCGAGTTTTGGGACTTAGGGATAATTTCGTTTTTTAACCCCATGTTTCACGCGCATTATATTTCAATCCTTCAGCATTTATCCCTTTATAATTTTTTAACCCGAATTTTTACCTTTCTTTTGATTTAATCCCTAGCTTATTAAATTTCAATTCTTTCTTATTTTTTTTATATTCTTAAATATTCTGTGAATTTTTTATTATGGACTACTTTATTATATATTTTGCTTATTAATTATTAACTTCTATGTATATTATTTAATCTTAGCCTTCTTAATTGTACTTTAAATTTTGTTGCATTCTTTATTTTTATTTTTATTTTTAAAAATCATTCTATTATTTATTTAGGGTTATTATTTATTTTAAATATATATTATTTATTTTATATTATCACCTATATGTATATATTATTCTCTTTATAATTTGCCACATTATTTATTACTTTAAATAGACATTTTTGAAAATATATTGTTTGTCTGAAGTTTGTTTTATATATATTAGTTATTTTAAATCATTTTATTAAGTTTTTAAGATTATTATTTATTGTAAATATATGTTTATATCATGTATATATTTTCTTTGAAACCTATTTACATTTACATATTTCCTTTCAAATTTATTTATATATATAATTTATTTATTATTTTATTTTTTTAAAATAAAAAACTTATTCTATTATATTTTTTTTGTTTACTCCAAACATTGTTATATATTATTATTTTTATATATATTATTTATATTGAATTTGTAAATTTCATATATATTATGTATCTTTGCTTGTATATATTTTCATTTGCTATGTTATGTTCTTCTATATTTTTTAATTAACATATGATCATTTATATATAATTGTTATTATGTTGTTTATGTTTATGCTCATAGTTGCCTATTATTTCATATTTGCTTTAGCTTAATTACCTTATGTATAATTATTACTTTTTTTTATCATTCACGTTAAGTATGGAAATGTTAGATTATTTTGCATATTGCTTTGATCTCAATGCTTCGTAATGCTAGTGTGGTATTAAAAATGATATCTCAAAGTTTTAAAAAATAAAGGCAATGCTTGATGTTTGGAAGCTTCGAAAAATGTAGTGCCCTAACTTACTGGGTTGCGACTTTTCTCGTTGAATTCGAATAGTCAAGCATCCTTCTAAGTGTTTTTGAGTTTTTTAAAATATAAACAACTATTTTGAGATTTCAAAACGTTGTGTCCTAACTTACTGGATATGGCGTTTTGTTGTTTCGAGATAGAAATTTTCAAAAGACGAGCTTAGCTCGAAGGTTTTAAAATATTGCGTCCTAACTTACTGGATGTGATGTTTTGACTCGTTTGAAATAAGTAAATCTTAATTTTTAAAATCGAGACATTCTAATTAAAAAGAGGATTGCATCTTAAAACTTTTAAATTTCCGACATTAAAAACATTTAATAATCAATTAGGTACCAATTTTTGGCGTTACGAGGATGCTAACCCTTCCTCGTACGTAACCGACTCCCGAACCCGTTTTCTTTATTTCGTAGACCATAACTAATGATTTTAAAACAAAATGTTTTAAAGGTGATCCAATCACACCTAAAAAGATTGGTGGCGACTCCCGTTTTAGTTTTAAAGTCGACCTCGTTTTTTAAAACCTCATAAAAAAATGGTTTCGACATTACCTACCTTTATTTTATATATATATATATATATATATATATATATATATATAATTTATTTATTCTTTTGTATATTGTTGATTTCAAATTTCTTTTTCCGTTATTATTCATTTTCGAATTCATTATTTATAAATTTGTTTACATTTTATTTTGCCTTATAAATTTTTTCCCTTTATACTCCTTGTTTTAAATTCATTGGTCTTTAATTATTGATGTTATTATTTAAATAATTGTCATTATGTGTTTTATAAATTGTTTATTTGTATTTTAATATTGTCGTTTTTTATCAAAGTTTTTATCTAAACATTATTTTAATATTGCATTAATTTTCCCCCAAATTCAAAAAGAAAACTTTTAAAAACAAAGGCAATATTCTGTGTTTGGGAACTGGAGAGATCGTGCCCTAACTTACTGGGTTTCGATTTTTCTCTTTTAACCCAAATAATCGAATATCCTTTTAAAATTTAAATGCATGAATTTTGAAAATCAAAAGACAAGCTTAGTTTCGAGGATTTAAAATGTCGTATCCTAACGTACTAGATGTGATATTTTATTACTTCGGGATAAGAGGGTCTTAACATCCATTCCAATTTATTCAAACTTTTTTTTAAAATAAAAAGGATCGTATTTTAAAATCTTCTCAAATTTTCGATATTAAGACATTAATTAATCAATTAGGTACCAATTTTGGGCGTTACGAGGGTGCTAATCCTTTCTCGTACGTAATCGACTCTCGAACCCGTTTTCTCGAATTGCGTAGACCAAAATCATTGTTTTAATAAATCAAAATGTTTTTTTATTAAAATGATCAATTTCAAGGTGACTCGATCACACCTCAAAAAAAGATTGGTGGCAACTCCATTTTCATTTTTAAAAGTCAATCCTGTTTTTCAAAATAAAAATGGTTTCGACACTCATAGTATTGTGTGTAGCGACAGGGTAGGACATTTTTCTTATAAACTAAAATTGCATTGACATTCATAAGCATGTACATATAAAAAAGTGAATTCTAAAGTATTATAGTGATGTGCTATTCTAATTAATCGATATTGTGAAATTGTGAAATGCTTTATGAATGAGTTTATCCTAAGAATTGTTATCTTGTGTGACATGCTTAATATTTTACACTGATTTTCTTGTGATTGGATGCATATTGAGCTTTTTAAACTCACCCCTCTCATTTTCATCTTTATAGATAACCCACCAAGTTAGGACGCAGACACGACACTCGGAGGGATCAGAAATTGTTATATATATTTAATATATTAGGCATATTTTTATAATTCCTGTTAAATTGGAAATGTATTGTTTTATTTAAACTATGGCATGTGACTTAAGTTTAGGGTTTACTTCGCATGCATGATATTTAAATCTAAATTTAGGATATTAAACATGGACTTATAGTTAATTATGCTCAAAATAATTTTGATTTTTCTTAATTATAGCTAAGTTGAATATTACTTGTTTGCAATTAGATTATAAATAAAATTTGGAAGAATAAATAAATTAACTAAGTTTTCAACAAGAAAATGTTTTCTTAATTGGTTTTTTACATGATAACTTACGAGTCTATTTAAAAAAAAAAAGACTAAGTTTTCCTTTAAGATACACAAATGTTTTAAAAATGTTTGTTTTACAAACTCTGATGGTCTAGTGGGTCATTTTAATGATTAATGTATTCTTTCGAATTTGAACCTAACGTTTAAGCCGAGTTGAGAAGATTACAATTTACATCTTAAAATGCCTGAATAGGTCCTTATCTGGACCATGAATTCTTCAAATATTTCAACTAAGAGTTGGACTAGTAATTAGAGATAGAAGAGAAAGTTGCTTAGTTGCCAGTTGCATTGAGAAAACTGTACCAACTAATACTGCTCTACCCAGTAAATGAAACCTTGACTATTGAATAATGAGTATTTAGTGTTGGTTTTGCCAATTAAGTTATAGTTGCTTTTCAATTCAAGAATTAAGAGAGATTATAGATAAAAATTTATATTTTATATCGACGTTTAAACATTAATATAAACTTCGTTCATTTTTCTCAAATAATTATCGTTTTTGTAAAATATTAATATGAATTTACATGCTTTTTTTTTTTTTTGAAAAGTAAAATATTAGTTTTATTAAGCTGCTAAAAGAAAGTCCCAAAGTAAAGAAGAATCACAGGTCTACTATTCCAATTGTTTAAAGCAAAAAAGTCAATGATAAAAGATAAAAGAGACTCATAGTTGGAATGGTGCCGGCGACTGATATTTTCAGTCACTCAACTCATTAATGCCTTTGTTAATAAAGTTTGAGTTTGGCCCCTTTAATTGTTTGTTGACATTGGACTTGTTGATCATTTGGATTAAACTTTGATTTTTTAATATCTAAAAGCTTTATTCCGCTGGATTCAATAGCTGATTTTATTATATTTATATATTATGTTATAAATAAATTTAAAATTTTATTTTTATACTCCAAACAAAATTTCATACTTCAACTTTTACAATATTATATATTAGCTTAAATACTTTATTTATAATTTATAATATTGATGCGTGATTGAGAGCATCAAAAATATCCTATCCCTATAAAATAATGAAAAGAATAGTATAAGGGAAGTAGGGTTAAATCTTCAGGGACTGGATTTGCACAAGTTCTTGTTTGTCGAGATATCGGACAAAGTCGTGACCAAGAAAACCTACGTACCTGGGAAAAAATAAAAAAATAGAATTAAAAGTTTGATTAAATTGAAATTGCGAAAATTAAAATTAAAATTAAAATTGTAGAGATAAACAGAATTGAGAAAAAAAAAGTTTTTATGGAGAAATTCTAGCCTTTGGTTGTCTCGGTCCGCCTTGGGTTCACTCCTAGGCTTTTAGGTGGTCATTCTCGAACAGAATAAGCTAGTTATAGTGGAAAAGGATGCCTACGACCACTAGCTCAACTTAAATTTTAGATTTACGATTTAGAGGAACCTGACTCTAGCCAACCATCACTTTTGTGGGACCGTCTTACACTAGATCATCACTTCTCAATGGCGACTACCATGCCATTTTGTCTCTTGGTTTCGACAACCACTAACGCAGTAGGCTAACGAACCGACTGTACAACCTTCCCAAAATATACAAAGCGACCGTTCTTTGCACAGGTTAAAAAGATCACCTTTGAAGGGACATGGACGGAAGCATCAGCCCCGTAATGCGGAGAAACGATGAATACTCGTTGAGAAGGCTAAGCGTGGATTCTAAGCCTCGTGAACCCTTTTTGGGGAATTTCGACAACCTTTGGCTAGATAAATTTAGTGGCTCATGCTTTTAGGGGAAAAAGAAATAAACTTAATGAAAATGAAATTTTATTGAATAATATGAAAGAAACAAAGGCTAAACTTTTTAGGAGAGGGAATGTTTACAGAAAAGATGAGTCAAATTTGTGTCACTCCATCCCCTATTTATAGTACTAGGAAACCTAGTTTATTCCTAATTAAATTCTAAAAGATAAGTACAAATAAATAAAGATAAATAAAGATAAAAGCTAAACTTAAATCTAAATAATAATCTTTAACAATTATCCTAATATAATTAAAATTTAAATAGAGTTTTACGTTTATAAAATCTCTTCTTTGCACTTTTGCCCCCAAGTCTTCCATACTTCGCATTTCTGGCACTACTTCATTTCTACTTCCCTTGCTGGCCCATCTTATCTTTAAATTCATGCTTTTTTCCCTTAAATTTTCTTTTGCTTTTAATTTAATCCCTACAAGATAAAAAACCATAAATAGCTCAAATTAATAGGATCATACTCAAAATAAATGTGTAATTAATACATAAAAATATGTCATTCTAGAGTATTATCAAATTCCTCCTACTTAGCCCATGCTTGCCCTCAAGTATGGTTCCTATCCACTGTGAAATTTAGAATTTTGCCATGAAAGAAATATCACTCCAAAGTTTTATAAGAAGTAAGCATAATGCATATGAAAAATAAAGAGAACCCTTAGCACATTTTAAGTAAAATTGAAAAAGTATTCCAATTAATACACACAAAAATCAAAATCGATTTGGATTATTTCATGAAAATCAGGTAATTTACTAAACTTACCAAGCCATGCAATTTGTTTCCACCTTTAGTCCCCTAATGCAATTTTGTTAATACATTTCTTTTGTTTTTTCTTTTTTTAATGAAAATGGAATTTTTGCTTAAGAATATATTGAACCTTTTGACGCGAAGAGAGATGACAGCCAAGAACCCCACCCCAGTTACTCAGCCCAACATACTCCTAATTTATTATATTTTTCTTAAGAACATATCGAACATTTTGACACGAAAAGAGATGACAGCCAAGCACTCACCCCGGTTACTCAACCCAACACATTACTAAAAAGTTGTTTAATTCCGCTTAGCGGAGTTTTACCTAAGATGTCACACAACTTTTTGATGTGAAGTAGGATGACAACCCGAGCGCCCTACCTCAGTTACTTAGTCAGTCACGTTTTTAAGTTGTACTCACAACAGAGACATCAAAATTTATTATAATGAAACATAATTTTAATTAGAAGGACTAGGAAAAACAATCTAGTTTCAAAAATAAGTTTCAATAACCACCTAATAGTCATGAACATAATTTTAGCAAGCAATTGTGTTAAGTGTTCTCTTTCCATTTAGACTTAATCAATTTCACTATATGCAAGATAAGGTTAACTCTATTAATTATAATTATTTTAGCCTAATAAAAATAAAAAAGTGGAGACGAAATCCAACTTTGCAAAATCATAACTAACTTAGTAAACAAGAATCATGCTCGTAGGTCAAACAATGGGCAAGTCCTGGTAAAAATCTTGGGCATGAAAAGAGGTAGAATATTCTAAAAATTAAATATGGGCATAAACAAGCACAAAGCAGTAACAACAACAAAAACAACAGATAAAATGACAGAAATAATGAGGAATGCCGCCCCTACTTAAAACACATTGTCCTTAATGTGGAATAAAATAAATAAATAGGCAGAAGAAGAAAAGTTTAGAAGAACTACCTATGTAGTTATTGTCGTTCGCGCAAAGCTGCAATAAGATAAGCCATTTGCTGGCCGAGGGTGTCGATTCGTGCCTTGATGCGCTCCACTCGTTACTCGACGGTTATAGGAAGTCGTTCTTAATTGGGTACTTCATGTTAATTTTGCTGCCAAAAGATTCGTTCAATGGGCGAAGAACAAAAACCTGAAGGGATAAAATGAAAGGAAAAGGAAGCACCAAGAAGTAATCCCACAGAGTTGAGGCAACGAGCATCTAATGGATTGACCTAGCACGCAACATGTAAGTCTAAAATAGGAGCATTAGAGCTATAAAATGAAAATAATAGTTGTATAATAAAAGGGCATGCCAATTGGTCCCTTATACACATTGTTTAACGTCATAAAGATTAAGCAATATTATTTTTCTAGAAAAGAAAAACCTTTCATACTTTTAATGCATCATTATAACTACTTACACTAGGATTCTTTCTGTCATAATACGCTATAAGATTATGCTAAGCAAATTTCCCAAGATTATGGTAGTTTGAATTGGGTTGAATTGAGCCAATTTGAAGTTCAAAATCATATCAAATTTGACATTTGTTGATGGGTCTTTCTTTCTTATCCTTCTCATGGGCTTTTTCCGTATATTTATAAGTAGAGGCGAAGTTTGAAAATTTTTTAGGGGTCGAAATTAAATTATAATTTTTAATAGTCTATATCTTTATAATATTTAAAAGATTAAATCAACTTTTTATGATTTTTAAGGGGGTAAAAGTACAATTTTAAGTTTACTAATTTTAAGGCGATGGTGCGTGTGAAACAAGCGGTGGGGCCAACGGTGGTGAAAGGTAAAGGATAGGTGGTCGGCATATAGAGGAGAGGGAGAGGGAGCTGGTAGCACGCGCGATGGAGAAAAGGTTGAGGTAGTGGGTGAGTCGCGTGGAAAAGGAGGAGAGGGTGATGGGGAAGACGACAGTTTCGATGGGAAGATTGAACAGGCAAGCCATGCAGTAGAGATGATGATGGGGACAATGCGACGTCAGTCAAATCGATACTTTGGGGTGCAAAAAACGGTGCCGGTTGCTGTTGATGGTGAAGGATAGTTCAGCAGTAGCTCGACTGCAGGTCCTTACCATAGTGTTTGAAGAATCGGTGGGGGTAAGAAAGATGGTGTGACGGCTGGTAGAGAGTTGGGTGAAAAATAGGATAAATTTTTAGGGTTTGGGGGTGTATAGGTATAGTGTTTAGCTAAAAGGTGGGGTGTTTGGCTGCATTTTGGGTAGTCATAGAGTAGGAATGCATAATTTCTTGTTGGAATAAGGATAGGATAAGGGCTGTTTGATGCTAATTTTTAAGTTTTTCTGCTTTTTCTCTTTATTTTTACTCCGATTTACCTAAACAAAAGAAGAGAAATTAATTATTATTTTAAAAATAAAGAGATAAAATAAGAAAATAATAAAAAATATAATAAAAATAAAAGATTGGGTTGCCTCACATTAAGCGCTTGTTTTACGTCGTTATCTTGACGCCCTGAATGGTTTTATAGTGGTTCTAGCTGAATTTTTTCAACCATGTGGGCTTGAAAATTCTCGTAAAATGGCTTCAACCGTTGGCCATTGACTATGAACCGCTTTCTTGATTCTTCACTTTCGATTTCAACTGCACCATGTGTGAATAATTCGATCACAATAAAAGGTCCTTTCTATCAAGACCGAAGCTTACCTGGGAATAATTTTAACATGGAGTTGTAAAGTAACACTTTTTGTCCTACCGAGAAATGTTTTCGAGATATTTTCTTATCATGGAACATTTTTGTCTTGTCTTTATAAATATGAGCATTCTCATAGGCATCATTATGAATTTCCTCTAACTCTTGGATGTCTAATTTCCTTGCCCTCCCTGCGGGTTCTAATTCCATGTTACATTGTCAAACAACCCAGTAAGCTTTATGTTCCAACTCTACCGACAGATGGCAAGCTTTGCCAAAAATGAGCTGATATGGGATCATGCCAGTTGGTCCATTATACGCTATCTGATAAGCCCAAAGTGCATCATTTAGCCGAAAACTCCAATCCTTTCGATTAGGCTAAACTATTTTCTCCATAATAGTCTTGATTTCCCTATTCGAGACTTCTACGTAGCCGTTCATTTGGGGATGGTAAGCTGTAGCTATATGGTGGTGAACTACATATTTTTCATAAGTGCCTCTATGACTTAATTGCAAAGTGGGTTCCACGATCACTAATCAAAGCTCGAGGTGTGTCAAACTTAGAAAACATAGTTCGTTTTAGAAACTCCATAACAGTTTTAGTATTATCTTTGCAAATAGGCTTTACTTCTCTCCACTTAGAAACATAGTCTACTGCAAGAATTATATATATTTCTAAATGAGGAAATAAATGGGCCCATGAAGTCAATGCCCCAGACATCAAAAATCTCACATACATGAATCAGGGATAGGGGCATTTGATTTAGTTTTGTGATGTTACTTGTATGTTGGCATTTATCACAAAACTTATAGAAATTATTTACGTCTTGAAAAATTGTGGGTCAATATAGCCCACATTCCAATACCTTATAAGTGGTACTAAGGAAAGGTCGGCCCAGCAAGATGTCCGAAGATCCTAAAGTGCTATCCTCTATTTTTATTAAATAAAAATCTGCAGGGAAAATAAAATTGTTGACTTTGACTAATACGTCCTCGAGGACTTCTTTGGGATGCATAATAGACTTATCTACCAATTGAATGATAACACTTGTCTTCGTCAAGAAACTTGGGTTAAGTGATTCATAAATAGAAAAAGGCATTACATTTATAGAAGCCCCTAAATCACACATAGCCTTTTTTATTCCTAAGTGGCCTATTTTGCATGGTATTGCGAACATGCCCCTATATTTGCATTTCGCTGGCATCTTCCGCTGTAACACTACGGATACATTCTCACCAACACTTACATTTTCATTACCTGTTAATTTCCGCTTGTTAGTGCAAAGTTCTTTAAGGAACTTGGCATATCGCGGAATTTGCTTGATGGCATCCAACAGTGGTATGTTGATCTCGACATTTTTGAATGTTTCGAGGATCTCCTTGTCCTATTTACCTTTTTGACATTGGTTCAATCTTCCTGGAAATGGAGGTTGAATTTTAGGCAATGGAGGCTTCGTTCGGACCTTTTCATTATTCTCGGGCTTTTCTTGGGCGGAATCTTGGCCAAGATTTCTGCTAAGAATTGGTTCCAATTCTCTTCCACTTCATAGCGTCATTGCATTCGCGTTTTGTCTCAGGTTCGGTTCTATTTGTGACAGTAGCTTCCCTTAAGAATTTATTTTCTCAATTGATGTGGTCAATTCTCTTATAAACACCTTGATTTTATATTAAAAATCTTTCGTTTCTTTTTGGAAATCAAAGACATTAGCTGCTAATTTATTGACCATGGTTTCTAGAGAGGCACCTGAATCTCGCGGTTGTTGAGGAAACCGATTTTGATATGGCTGGTTATATTGTGGGTTGGCCCCATAACTCAAGTTAGGATGGTTTTTCCATGCTGAGTTGTAGGTATTAACGTAGGGGTCATATTACCTCTGTGGTAGCCCAGGGAAATTTCTCACAGCATCCAAATGAGTCATAGCATCATCATACGAGCCATAGCATCATCATACAAACTAGGACATGCATCAGTTGTATGTTCAGGTGTAGCACATACTTTGCATAATCGGACTAGTTTAGCTTTTTCTACAATAAGAGAATTCACAATATTAGTAAGTCTATCAACTTTATTTTCTAAGGTTGAATTACTTAGCTGGTGAACCCTTCTAGGGGGCTTAGGATTGGCTCAAAATTGTTGAGTATTTTCAGTCATCGTGGATATCAAGTCTCTTGCTTGTTGAGGAGTCATGTTGACCAACGCTCTCCACTGGTTGCATTTATCATATTCATCTCTATGGGTTTCAAGCCTTCATAAAAGTATTGGAATAGAGACTGTTCTGTTATACCATGTTATGGGCAACTTGTACACAACTTCTTAAATCGCTCCCAATAGTTGTAAAGAGACTCTACTTCTTTTTGTCTTATCCCAATGATCTGCCTTCTTAATTCAACCGCACGTGATGCTGGAAAAAACCTGTTGAGCAACAAACGAGAAAGATCAGTCCAAGTTGTAATAGATCCACGGGGTAGATAAAATAACCATTCCCTCGCAGAATATGCTGGAGAAAAAGGGAAAGCACACAATTTGATTTGATCCTCAGTTACGCCCTGAGGTTTCATGCTAAGACAAACCACATGAAACACTTTCAAATGTTTGTGGGGATTTTCGTTTTGCAACCCACGAAAGGTTGGAAGTAACTGGATTAAGCCTGACTTTAGTTCAAAATTAATATCCATAGTAGGATACGTTATACACAATGGCAGTTGTTCTGTTGGAGCTTCGGCTAGTTGTTAAATCGTTTGAGCCATATGTTGATATGCTAGATTCGGTTTTTCATTAACCCTAGCGTTAAGCACTTCTTCTGGTGAACCGACTTTTATTTTCTCACTTTCAAGTGTTTGAGTAGGGTTTTTGTTAACCCTAGGCTCAATTTCATTGTCGACTTCAATTTCTAGCGGTGGGTTACTCTAAGTCCCAACCACCCCTCACTGCTTTTTCCGTAACTTCGTCTAGTTGTGGTTGGCTCTCGTAATCTTCTATATTTCTAAATCAAACATAAGAATACTTGGAGTAGACCTGGTCATAAGAAACAAAGAAACAAGATTAGTACGTTACCAGTCCCCGGCAATGGCACCAAAATTTGATGCGTCGTTTAGAGCACAAAAAATATCCAATCATTATAAAATAATGAAAACAATAGTATAAGGGAAGTAGGGTTGAACCCTTCGGGACTAGATTTGCACAAGTTCTTCTTCCGCGAGAACCTGGACAGAGTCGTGCCCAAGGAAACCTACGTACCTGGAAATATATTATAATAAAAAAGTTGTTATATCGTGAGCTTATTTGAATTTTTAGTTTATGTCACATCCCAAAAGTGGACATGGAGGAAATAGGATTAATTTAGATTATTATTTATTTTCTTTACAAATAAGGTGAAGGAATTAGTATGTTAAAATTATTTCACGATAGAAAATTAATAAGAATAAATTTTTTAGTTTAATGGCAAAGCTTTAGCTTACTCATTGGTCTTAAGTTCAACTCCCTTGGTTAGTACCAACTAAAATATTTTTATTTCCTTGTTCTCCCTCCAAGAGTGAATTTTTTTAGAATCAACCCAGCCAAAAACAAAAATTTCAATTTAGTCCTTATTTAAAAAAAAAAAAGTTCTAAGCCTACATGAATTTCTAAAATCTAATTCAACTAGGATAAACAAGTTTATAAATAGCTAATCTCAAAACAAACCTTAGAAATTACCAAACAAATTTTCAAGAAACATCCTTCATAAAGATCCCCAAACTCCTCTACAAACAAAAGGTATTTAAGTCTTCAAAATGGGTGTGGGATCTAAACCTAAATCTTTGAATATAATTAAAAATATTAGGAAGTAGAGAAATAAGGTTAGGCGAAACCCAAGAAGAATCCCCAATATTTGTGAGCAATGCGTGAATCCGTGTGTGCAAACCCCTATGCAAAACCATATAAGATTACCTCTACGAACCCTAAACATATATATTCATGCGAGCCTTGTATGAAATCCAAGCGAAACCTAGATTATACCTGTGAACCCTAAGTTGTTATGTGCATACCCCATACTGCAAACACATGCGCATAAACATATAGGAATATTTATGTGAACTTTAGGTTCATACATGCAAACCCTACTATTTCATGCGATCCCCTATACATGTTACATGTAAATCCCTTTACATGTTGATACTTGCGAACACCTTTCTGTTAAAACATATGAAACTTGTCTAGTATACATGCGACCCTATATATGCGATGGTATAGTTGCATAACATATTAATAACTGGGCGTTAACACTTCAGCTGCCTTCTACCACTGACTCCATTGTCTCAGTCTACCATTGACTCCATTGTCTCAGTCAGTTAGTCTTAAATTTTTGGATACTTTGAATCCCTAGAAAATGACAACCACATGACAGAGGTGAAACCCTGCAGGTCCCTTAAAATGAAAATTTGTTGTTTTGGTCTTTTAGAAAATTTTAAAATTTTAAAATAGTAAAAGGTAAAATTGTACTTTAACCTCCCCTAAATTTATGAAAATTTAATTTAATTCTTTAAAATTTATAAAGATATAGACTATTAAAAATTAAATTTTCATTTCAACCCCTAAAAAAAGTTTTTAACTTCATCCCTGCACATGGAGCTGTTGTTTACGTCCAACTGCTTCTTCAGGCAAGCAAGCTACAAGCTTTGCCCCCTGCTTATACCAAAAACTAGGTTGTTTCTAGGTACGGAGGAGACCTATAAAGTTAAGCTTTAAAATTTCAAGCACTTTTGGATTAGGGTTACGAATGGTTTGAAGTTTGACATTTGAGTTTAAGCGCTTTTTTTTTTTTTTTTTTTGGAATTGGGTGAGAGTAATTTTTTATGATTAAATTAAGTTAAATTTAAATATGAATTAATGGAATCAAATTTTCATATTCGAATAAAGAACAAAAAAGCAACTTTGTTTCATACTTCACCCCTTTTCTGGACTCTGCCTACTGCACTAACAAAAACAAAGTAGGGAAGTCAAGGGGTAAATATATAGTTGCATATACAGAGTTATTTACATATTTGATCCTTACATTTTCAAGGCAAAACCTCTTTCCGTTCAATTTTGAATAAGTCTGCTATGCAGTCCACCCCTTCTACATATCATCTCAAAAGCTACATTCATTTTTCATGCATTAAACTCTGAAACTACACGTTACCTAACACATTGTTTAACGTCATAAAGATTAAGCAATATCGTTTTTCTAGAAAAGAAAAACCTTTCATACTTTCAATGCATCGTTATAACTACTTACACTAGGATTCTTTCTGTCATAATACGCCATAAGATTATAGTAAGCAAATTTCCCATGGATTATGGTGGTTTGAATTGGGTTAAATTGAGCCAATCATATCAAATTTGACATTTGTTGATGGGTTTTTCTTTTTTATCCTTCTCATGGGCTCTTTCCGTATATTTATAAGTAGAGGCGAAGTTTGAAAATTTTTTAGGGGTCGAAATTAAATTGTAATTTTTAATAGTCTATATATTTATAATATTTAAAAGATTAAATCAAAATTTTATCATTTTTAAGAGGGTCAAAGTACAATTTTAAGTTTACTAATTTAAAATTTTAAAATTTCTAAAGAACCTAAATAGACAATTTTTCATTTTAGGGGGTGGGGCCCCTGCCAACACCCTAATTTAGGCCACTGTTTATAAGGTACGATCCTTAATGGCGTGTTAAAGATAATTAGATGGCATGCATAATAACATGTTATCCTCTTTAGGCCCAACACATACTCTTAGAAATATACCTACATGCTGAGGCCTCACAAAATGAGAGGCAATGTCACGAGGTACCAAGCTAGCGGGTTTGAAGGTGACAAGCTATATGGCAACCAAGGAGAAGTATGGTGGTGAGCCATATAATGAGGGGATCACGATAGGGAGTGGTGAGGCGGAAGGGGACCCTACGAGAGGATTCCATGAGATGGTGTGTTGGATTGGTCTTTGAATCTCGAAGAGGGATCAAATTTTGAATCGGATTGTGATATATTGTATAAAAATATTTATTTTTTTTTAACAAGGATAGTTAAATTATTTAGGTATCTCAACTGAGATTTAATTGAAACTGAGAAGTCCAAAAAGTAAGTTATGGTGTATGTAATAGGCCAATTTTGGCCTGGCCCACATTACATAAATAAAACCCAAAATAAATAAAAAAGTCCAATAGTCCATTTACACATAAAATAGCACAAAATCAAGCCCAATAGTACAAACCCTAACCTAAAAGTTACTAGCCTATAACCTAAACATTTTTGGAAACACTAGCCCCCTAAACTTCAGCCGCCACACGCCTCAGCTGCCGCCCTTCCTACGTGCGCCGCATGTCGGCAGAACCTCCTCTCACGCCACCTCCTCCACGCCTCTGATACTCTCTGACACCTACAAATTAAGATCCACATGCAAACAGTAGTAGCCAAGAAGGAAACAGACAAAAATAATAAACTAAAAGTCTTGTGATTTGGACTATAAAAGCCATATGAACTTCCTTGTATTTTTTTTGGCTTCTTCCAAAAATTTTGAATAGAAAAATAAAAGAGTGAACATTTTAAGGTGATTTTCCCATTTTATTTTTACTCTTAAGTTCTTTTTTTTTTTACTTTTTTTATGTTATTTTTATACGTATGAAAAAATAAAGAAAAGGAAAGAAAACTTACCTAAATCGTCCCACAATCCCATCGTAGGAAGGCCCTTTCACCGGCATTGAAGTCGGGCTAACAATGGGGTAGAAGGTCCCTTTTCTTTCATTTTTTTGGGGGCCAAGAAGGCAAGGCCTTCGAATCTGTCTAAAAAGGGGTAAAAGGGTCCCTTTCGCACAACGCCGGCCACTGGCCATGACGGCGGTGCAGTGGACCGATGATCGCCTTATTCGCTGAGGAGAAGAGAAGTTGAGAGAGGGAGAGAGCTTTGAGAGTCTTTTTCTTTTCTTTTTTTTTTTTTTTTGAGAAAGGTTGAATAATAAAAAAAAAAAAACTAAATTTTGGTTTAAATAGTGGTACCAAAACGGTACCGTTTTGGGATTTATGCCCTAAGCGCAAAACGACACCGTTTAAGTGCCGATCCGCATGACATGACCCCTTCGAAAGACAAGGATTCGCTTGTTTTCCCACTTTGATGGGTTATTTACAAACTCGGCCCCTCCGCCTTTTTTTTATGTTTTGCAATTCAGCCCTATTTTTGCTTTTTTTTACATTTTAAAATCTGTCCGCGTAATTTCGCTTTTGTTTCACTTTGGTACCTTATAAAACAGTGCACTCTGAGGACTGGGAAAAATTCCCCCTTTAGTCCTCGAACTATGGCGCGCGTTGTATTTGGTTTCAAATCTTTTTTTCCCTTTTTGTAATTTAGCCTTTTAATTTTGCTCCTTTTTTTATTTCGGTCCCTCAGCTTACCAAAGAAACGATGCGCATAAGAGTGAAGGGAATTTTTCCGTTTCAATCCCTATTATTTTAGCGCATTATTTTCCCCCTTGGAAGTCCATTCTTTATTTGAACCCCTTTTTTTATTTATTTTCCAATTCGATCCTTAGTATGTAACTTTTAAATTCTTTTTTTTTTAATTTGTTTTATTTGGTAGTCTGTTTAATGTCTATTTATTCATTTAATTTATTTATATATTTATTCTTTTACTCTATTATCGTTCATTTATTTATTGGTATATAGAATTGCCTTATATTCGTTGTACATCTATTTTGTTCATCTTTATTTTTATTTTTTTCATTTTTTATTTATTCATACTCTAAATTAACATTATTCGTACTACCATTTTATATATCTAAATTTAGTATTATTTGAATCCATCATATTCATCAATTTATTTGTATATCATTCTTTTATCCGTTAAAATTAAATATTATTGATTTATCAATGTATCTATTGGTTTATCATTCTTTTATTATTTAAGACATTTAAATTTAATATTACACATATTTATTTTACTTATCTATTATTACTTTGCTTTGTAAGCGCTTAAGTTATATATTTGTTTTACCCATTCATATAATCTTTCTTTTACTCTTTTAGACGTTTAAATTCGATGTTATTTGTCATTTATTTCATTTATATATTTATCATTCTTCTAATTTTAAATTTTGGATATTATTTTCGTTATCTTTCATTTTTACTTTAAGTTGTTTTATCATGTTGATTCCTCAATTCGATATTTTTATTTTTGCCATTTTCATATCATTACAATATTTACCCATTGTTTTGAATATCACATTCACTATTATTCAAAAAAAAAAAAATTTATTCAAAATAAGGCAATATTTCGCGTTTTGAAAATTCGAGAAATTGTACCCTAACTTACGGGGTTTCGATTTTCTCGTTAAACCTAAATAGCCAAATATCCTTTTGAATTTCAAAATACATGGAATTTCAATAAAAATTAAAGGCAAACTTATTCTCAATGGCTCAAATGTCGCATTCTAACTTACGGGATGTGGCATATTGTTATCGCAGGACAAGTGGGCCTTTGATGCTCGTTTCAATTTAATTCAAGCATTTTTAATATTAACATTAATAAAAAGAGATTATATTTTAAAATCTTTTCAAATTTTTAAACTTTCGACATTAGGACATTAAATAATCAATTAGATATCAATTTTGAGCGTGACGAGGGTGCAAACCCTTCCTTGCACGTAACCGACTCCCGCATCTTTTTTCGAGTTTCGTAGACCAAAATTGTTAGTTTTAATAAATCAAAATATTTTATTACAAGGTGATCCGATTACACCTCATTAAAAAAAGAATTGATGGTCAATCTCACTCTAATTTTCATTTTTAAATAAAGTCAACTTTTAAAAACAATGATTGCGACAGTATATTATACAGAGTTACGTCCGGAAGCATAAGAAAGTGAAGGTAAGGAGAGCGTCAGAGGAGATAGTTGGAAGATTCGCTGGTTTACTAAGTCAACTTGTCAAATCACGAACGACGGCCATCTTACGTATATGACTGAACCTTTTGGTGCTTACGATCAAACAATCCTAATCTCATTGTCCTATTTCCCCAAAAAAGTCACGTGTTACATGATCACAATCAAACATTTATTACCACTAACACGTATAAATAAATTCTAAATTCAATTTAAACAATTAATGCATGGCATAAAAAGATAAATGATTAAAAAAGCAAGAGATAAAGATATTATAAATAATTTATTCAAAACATATAAAAAATATTACTCCATAAAAACATTATATTAATAAAAGAAACTATAATATTATAAACACTTTTTCTTTTCTTTTCTTTTCCTTTTCTCTTATTTCTTTCCTTTTTTTTTCTTCATTTCCTATCTTTCCCTCTTTCTCTTTTAAATAAATTTTGCTATCACTACTTTATTTTAGTTATTTTTAATATTTTTGCAATTTTAATCCTTATTAGATGATAACCATTAAATTTATTAAGTTAAGTTCTTTTATTTCTAAAATTTAATGCGACAAACATATTATCAAATGAGAAAAAGAAACTACGAGCTTTTCTTGAGAAATAAAATTTATTCTTAAAAATAAATTGCCATTATTTTTCAACAGAACAACAATGCTCTCAAAGTTGTGTAGATATATTAGCTCATAATATTTATTTATAGAGAAATAATATAAAAATAATATTTAACTAAATAATAAAATTTCAGAAAATGCAAATTCTACTCTAATTTGAATGCAAAGAGACGGCAGCATCTCCAGGGTATCTAGGATTTGTCACTCCTCACATTAAAACTAGGTTTTATTGCCCATTTTGTGTATTCAGTGCAATTATATGTTTTATATAAAATTTTATCCAACACTTATAAATATTTATTTAATTTAATAATTATTTTTTTTTCTAAGATATTAATTGATTTGATTATATAACACTTATAAATTTATTATTAACAACTGGTGCTCAACAATATTATAATATTGGTAAAAAAACTAATAACTACTTTGTAACACCAATTCATGAATTATGACAAAATGTTAAGTGTATAAAAAAGGAAGGCATTTAAGAATTAATTAGCAAGTCTGTTAGTATCAGTTAGTCTGTTAGTAGTGCAGCTAGCATTTAGTTATCAGGTTGTTAGCAGCAATTAATTCATTCAAGATTTATATATACTTGTACTGGTTAAATAATGAAGATTAGATATCAATTCAATTCTCACTTGAATTCTTTGTATTACATTTTCATATTCTGTAATTCATTTCTTCTATTGTTCTTAGAATTACTAGAGGTTCTAGCATGGTATCAGTCGCCACGTTCTAGAGACCTGTGAGATACATACCTATGGCCACCACTGGCTCCACTGGTTCTACCATTGCTACTCATGTCTGTTCACCGTTCACCAGTGCACAGATTGTGCACTCGTTTCCTCGCCACGATACAATCAAATTGGAAGACACTAACTTCGTTCAATGGAAGCAACACATTCGTCTAATTACTAACGGATACAACTTGACTAGTTTTCTAGATGGATCCTTACCGATTCCGCTGAGGTTCGTGCCGTTGCCTGATGGATCCTTGGTCCTAAATCCCGATGCTTCTGTGTATTTTCAACAAGACAAGTTTCTTGCATCGTGGCTTCTTTCCACCGTAAGTTTTTCTCTTGTTTCTTGTTTTACTGATGCCAAAATTACTTGTGATGTGTAGACAACAGCATCTTGGTTGTTTACTGCAGTTACTGGTGCTCGAGTATTGTGAGTTTGACATGAACTCCACTCCACTAAGAAGGGCTCTCTGTCCGTCAAGGAATATCTTGCGAAGATCCAAAACTCGTGTGCTCTACTCGACGCATCTTGTTCTCTGATCTCAGAGACGGAGAAGGTAGAGATCGTGTTAGCCGGATTGCCACTAGAATTTGATGTGGTGCTCAAGATTGCCTCATTTTCCTCTGAGCCGTTACCTTTCCAATGCCATGTGGAAGTCTTGTTGGAGTATGAGAGTCGGTTGGCTCAGGTGGTTGATAAACGATAAATTATACATATTTTTACCTCATGCTTAGCCTATATTTTGGATGAAATATCATTAAATTTGTGAGAATTGGTGCTCTTAACCCTTCTATTTCATGTTGTATACTCAGGAGGGCATAGGGAAGAGAAAAGAATGAAAAACGGACCGAAAACAAAGAAAATGGGCCAAAGTGTAAAAATGACACGGCCCAAGGATTCACCACACGGCCGTGGCACACGGCCATGCCACATAAGGTCCAACACAGCCTAGCCCCGACAAGCACGACCAGACCACACGGCCGTGCCACCTTCAACAGGCCAGCACACGGCCTCTTGTCGATCCACACGGGCGTGGCACACGGGCGTGTCCCTGTCGTGAGGAAGTGCAATTTCACTCGGATTTGGATACTTAGAGGCTAAGAAAGGCATCCCAAAGCTATATATAAAGACCCTAAGAGGCAACTCTAAGGGTGCACTCTTTCTCCCACAAATGAGCGCCTTATTTCTGTCGACACAGAGAGTGGAAGCAAGGATTACTCCAAGGGAAGCCGATTGATTCATCCCAGAAGCTGAAGTCTACATCAAGACAAAGGATCTCCCTTCAATCATTCAGGGGTTTTTGGGTTCTTTATGTTTTGCTATCTTATTTCTTCTGAGATGTTTTCTTTATTAATTATGAACTAAAATCCCCCAAATACTTGAGGGGGATGAAACCTAAGACAGATCTTGTTATTATTTTATCTTGAGTTATATGATAAATACTTGAATTGTTCTTAATTATGTGTTTTTAATGCTTGTTTTAATAATCCTAAGTATTAATTCAAGTATTGATGTGCTTATGCAGAGGAGCAAAAGTCCCTGTTTAAGAGTAGATCTAGCATAATTAAGCGGAGTTGCATGCAACCCTAGACATAGGGCGACATAAATCTGCCGGATTAGGGTCAAACCTAATAAGAGAATCCATAAATCGAGGGTTTTAACTAGAAAGAGATTTCAGTTAATCAACCTAGGATTAGTTGTTCTTATCCTCGACAGAGGTATTAACATAATTTAGGGATTTCTACGGATCAAGTAAAGTGAATAAATCCTCTAGCTCAAGAGTTAATAACAAGTGAAGTCTAAGCGGAGTCTCCTTTGAGTATTGCCCAAATCAATCAGTCTTTTTCTAAGAGTTTTTCCCCAATTTACTTTTTGTGCATTCTTAGTTAGTTTTAGAAATAGTTTAGATTTCATAAAAACCCTTTTTATTTTTAGGTTAGATAATAGAAAGGAAGTAAGTATTAGTACTTTTAGTTCCCTTGGGTACGATAACTCGGTCTTATCGCTAAACTATACTACTGTTCGATAGGTGCGCTTGCCTTAAAATCATGATATTAGTTAGTTTTTAGTGTGATCAGTTTTTATAAATTTTATTACTTCATATCACGCATATAAGTGATGCAAGAGGTGCCGCCTTAGGCACATTTATTGGAGTCCACCTTGGCCATTTATTGTTGATGCTACTCGCGGTGGTCGTCTTCTCTATGGTCGAGGGAGAGGTTTTCGCTTGCAATCCCAATGCCATATTTAATGTCGGTTCGGTGAACTGGCTTATCGGTATTATTATCGCTTCAATCACAATTACGATGGTCTAGCATCACAACCTCCATCGTCGATCTATGCCGCTCCAGCCTCGGGCGTCACTGATGTTGGGAACTATGGTGCGTCGCCTGCTGGTTATCAAGCCACTAGTGGTTTCTCCTCGTCGGTGCCATATGTGGGCTTGTCTGCTAGTTTTGTGGGAGGTGCAACGACTCTTGCAACGCCTCCACATGTGTCATACCCTAGGACAACCCCTAGGTCTTTTGTGGAGTATGGATCTACAGCAAACCCTAGATCAGGCCATGGCGTTGGGGTCTCATGTGGTATTCCATATTTTGGGCCACATAAACATGGTGCCAGCTGTCTAGGCAGGCCTATGCGGTTTGGGCCGAGTGCTGCTCCACATTATGCTGGACCGCAAGCTGCAACACATGAGTATGGGCAGGTTATGCATGCTGTTGGGCTAAACAATGCTGGCCCGAATTTTGGTAATCTTTTTCCCTCCAATAACTCGATTGCTACTGCTCGGCCTAGTGGCCTGGTCACCAATTGTGTTCAGTTTACGGGTTTAGTGGATTATGGATAGGGACCTCAACAACTTGTTGGTGATACATTTGGATCGAGTTCACGTATTCCCTAGATGACAAAACCTCGTGCACGTGTTCATCCCATTTCAACACCACCTATAGTTGGTCTGCCTCAGATCCCTAATTATCATACTTCTGACTTTTCAGACTCTGCTGGGACTAATGTTAATACAACTCAATATGGGACTAATTTTGATGGTGATGATTCGTATATTCCTGTTCCCGTCAGGTCGACATCTAGGTATCCAGATTTCGGGGCCATACATCATGTGTTTCAAGATGCGTCAGCTCTAATTGAGTCTACACCATACTCAAGCACTACTTCTCTTCTCATGGGTGATGAGACTCCTGCCATAATATCCTATATTGGTAACTTTATTTTACCATCAAAGACTAAGTTACTACACTTGACTAATGTTTTGTGCGTACTGTCTATAAGGAAGAATCTATTGTCTATATCTCAATTTGCTATTGACAATAATGTGTTCTTTGAGTTTTACCCATCTTACTGTGTTGTTAAGGATGTCAAGACTCAAGAAACCTTACTACGGGGCCACATTCGTGACAGGCTCTACCAGTTCTTCCTGTCTGCTTCTGTTCATACTGCTGTGGGTTCCTCTTCGTCCGAACTTAGTCATTCGTCCATGGATGACAAATGTGATATTTTTACTTTGTGCCATAAAAGACTTGGTCACCCATGCTCTCCGGTAGTTAAGGCGGTTCTAGATAAGTGCTAAATAGTGTCAAACAAAACATGTCTTCCTAATGTTTGTATTGTCTGTAAAAAAGGGAAATTTCACAAATTACCTTTTCCTAGTTCTACAACTGAATATAATGAACCATTTGCTTTGTTTGTTTTCGATTTATGGGGACCTGCGTCTATTGCTGGTGGTAATCATTGGTACTATATGACCTTTATTGACATGTGCTCTAGATATACTTGGTTATACCTTCTTTAATGTAAATCTCAAGTTGTGGATTGCTTTGTAAAGTTTCAAAAAATGGTCAAAACTCAGTCTAGACGAAATATCAAGTAATTTCAGAGTGACTAGGGCGGTCAGTTTCGCACATTCAAGTTAGTGTTAGCTGAATATGGAATAATTCATCGACTCTCGTGTCCGCACACGTCTGAACAAAATAGTGTGGTAGAACATAAACATCGCCACGTTGTTGACATAAGTCTGACTTTGTTAGCTCAGGCCAATCTTCCTATGCGATTTTGGGGCTACGCATTTTGTTGCGCAATTCATCTTATTAATCGACTTCCTATGTCTGTTCTGCAATGGGAATCTTCATTTTTGGTACTTTATGGTAAAGATCCTTCATATGAACACTTGCGAGTTTTTGGCTATTGTTGCTTTCCGTATTTGCGGCCGTTTAACTCTCACAAGCTAGCTTTTCGATCATAACCATGCATATTTTTGGGGTATAGTGCTCAACATAAAGGGTATCAATGCCTTATGCCGGATGGAAAGGTCGTTCTATCAAGTCATGTTGTGTTTGATGAAAATTGATTTCTATTTCATACCCATACCCCTGTTGCCGATTCCTCCCTGTCAAACTCCTAGGTTCCTACTTATGTTCCTATTATTGCTACTGGATCAAATGATTCGTCTACCCACTAGTACGAGTCAGTCTCAAACCCTGTTGCAGCCGTAACTCCTGTTGAAGCCTCACCATTTCTTACTGCTTCACCTCCTGTAATTGATTCTCTTTTGAACCTGGATGGTTCTAGTTCTTCACCAACAGAGTCTTGCCTACACATTGCTCCTCTCAGGCTACCATCTATTTCTCCTGGTCCACTACCTATTTCTTCTTCGTAGGTAACTAACACACATCCCATGGTTACTCGTTCAAAAGTTGGGATCTTCAAGCCTAAGGTTTTCTCTGCTACTGTCCCTACCTTTAAACCACACACTATTGATGAGGCATTTCAGAGTGAGGAATGGTGTTAGGTAACTCAAGCTGAGTATGATGCTCTTATTCAAAATTCTACTTGGGAGCTCGTTCCTGCACCATCTGGTTAGAAGGTTATTAGCTGTAAGTGGTTATTCAAGGTTAAGAAGAACCCGGATGGAACAGTTGCTCCTCGTAAAACACGATTGGTAGCAAAAGGTTGTTCGCAAGTTCTTGGATGTGACTTCAAGGAAACATTTAGTCCTGTCGTCAAGCCTGCTACTATTCGCACCATTTTGTCTATTACAGTTTCTAAAGGATGGCAACTTCGTCAAGTTGACGTTAATAATGCTTTCCACAATGGTGATCTCATTAATGAGGTGTTTATGCAGCAGCCTCTAGGGTATGTTCGATATGGCCCTCATAGTGAGCACTTGGTGTGTCAACTGACTAAAGACTTGTATGGTCTGCGTTAAACTCCTCGAGCCTAGTTCGACAAGTTGAAGTGTTTTCTTCTATCTACTGGGTTTGTTCTGTCTAAATTTGATGCCTCATTATTTGTTCATATTGTGCTCAACTCTGTCTTATATGTCTTGGTTTATGTGGATGACATTATTGTTACTGGTAGCTAGTCTAGTTGCATTGATGATTTTGTTCAACAACTATATCAGAAATTTTGCATTGATGATTTTGTTCAACAACTATATCAGAAATTTTCACTCAAAGACATGGGTGATCTCCATTACTTTCTTCGGATTGAGGTTACTCGATCCTCTTTTAGATGTCTTCCATTGTGCCAACGCAAGTACATTCGAGAACTTCTTAATAAAAGTGGTCAGGCTCATGCTAAGGGTGTTCCTACACCTATGGTTAGTTCTTCAGTGTTGTCAAAGGATGAAGGGGATCGTCTTAGTGATCCAACTACACCTATGGTAACACCAATTCATGAATTATGACAAAAGAATATGATATAATGATATGAAGAAAATTTGAAAGTAGTTGGAATGGTTTATATTTTGTAGTGTTTGAGATGATTTTGAGAAAATTTTATCTAAATTTTTTTATTTTTGAATTTGTAATTTTTACACGTGTTGAGATAACAAGATCTCAACACCAATAGATAATGGATTTTTTTTGTGTAAGAATTCGACACTATAATAATCAAACTAAAAACGAACATAATTAAACTAAATAGGTTGTTGTATTTCACTTGGATGTTTGCCTCTCAAATGATTTTGAGAGTACTTTCAATCAAGTGTTTGCTTGCTTTTTACTTTGTATTTTTTCACTTTTCTACAAGACTTTTTTGGAAAGTTAATCTTGATTGTAAGTCAAGATTTTAGGTGAGTGGTTGTAACAATTAGATTCATTATTGGGTTGTAATTACCATTGTTGTAAGGGTAGATTAACTTTAACAAATAGGTAATCCGAATCAATTATTGAATAAAATCATATGAATTGTGATGTGGGTCTCAAGGCACAATTTCAGAGCTATGAATGTGAGGGGTTCACACTATCTCAATGCCCAACAACAATGTCAAAGGCTAAGCAAATCAAATCAGGACTTGATCAAAGACAAGATTCAAGGATGAATCTTTTTGAGGAAAGGGAGAATGATACATGAACGAAGGGGGTGAAATTTATTAGATTCCAATCATCAAAACTGCCAATTTTCAGGCTTGAGAAATCGATAGACTTGCAACGGCTTTTTGAATGGGATCCTGGCATTTCTGGGTTGAGATCTCTTCATGGAGTTTGAAGATCTATCTCTTAGCTTCGAAACACATTTTGAATCACCCAATTTTGAGTTTGGGAGCTCAACTTATGACCATTTTAGTGAAGACTGTACGAGCAGAATTTCTGAACGGGATTATGACAAGAATTACGAATTTCGGGCTTTTAATTCGAGTTTAAATCATATTGGGTTCGGGTTTTAGGCTTAAATTTTATCATATATGAGCCCAATATTTTATTTATCAGCTCTTTTTATTTTATTATTATTTTATTCCAACTTTGTGATAATTATTAAGTATTTTAAGTTATTTAGGAATTTTATGTTAACAAGAAAGTTTAGTTTAAAACTACTTCTTGTTTAAGATTAATTAGAATTCTAGTATACTTAGGAGTTTTATTCAAATTTATTTAGCTAGCCTATATATAGGCTTTTGCATTGTACACAATATAGACAATTCATTATTATTCTATTTTCTTTTGAGTTAATAAATTCTCTTTGGGTTTTTCTTTTCAAGAATTTCTTTTGAGTTTCTTTTAGAAGAGTTTTAACAATCTTTTTAGATTGTGGGGATCATCTTCAAACTTTTTCTTGCCAAGGTTTATATCTTGGAGCCGCTTGAACAAAATATGATTTTGATATCCCAAATCAGCATGGATTAGGTATCTCTCCTTCAAAAACAAATCATCAACACTAGACAAAGAAATATTAGGTACACAAGTGTTCAAGTAAAAAATAACTTGTAACTTTCTTTTAATATGCATGGTCATCCATAAGAATTTCCAATAATGAGTCAAGAATTTCACATAATTATAAAAATCAAGTAGTTTAATATTATTATGTAAAAATTCATATTTAGAGTTTAAGGTAGAAAATTTTGTTGCAAGATCAAATGCATGAGGTTTTTTAATAAACTTGTCGAATGCAACAAAAGTAAATTTTAAATACCTAGATAAACCCATAAAATCAATTGAACTTTCAGACCATTGTTTATTGAAACTTGACCAGTGAGAAAGCATGTCATAAGAAAAAATAAAATCAGTAGCATACTTATCAAAAACATTCAAGGTATGCCTACATATTTCAATTGCCGATGTATCATTACTTTTCTTACCTTCTAGTACCTGTGGAGAATTATCAATGTTCAACTTATCTCTTTCCCACAAGTAAAATCGTCTATCGATGGTAAAGTAATATAATTGAAAGTACGTAAATGGATCCTTGAAATCCTGTAATAAAGAAACACCACTAAACAAATTTAAGTTAGAGTTAGTTAAAACAGAATCACTCCTCACTTTTGTATGGGTATTTTCTTGCTTTTTATTTTCTTTTTCCACTTGAAAACTCTCTAATTTTAACTCATATGGATTTTCACTCACCAAATTTGGACCATCAAGTAGACTTTTATCACTCGAGGTCTCTTTTCTCTTTGTCTTTTCACATGATTCTTCCTCACTTCCTATATCCCCCTCACAAGTATTATAAATATTCAATTCAATATAATCTATCTCAATAGGAGAACATGACATTTCTATCTCATCTAACTTCATAGATTTGAGGAAGAAATTCTCATTATCATCTTTTTTTGGTTCACAAAGTTCGTCATTTTCTTTGATCAACAAAAGTCTCGTGTTGGCACAATCACGACTATAGTGCTCACGCCCTTTACACATAAAACATTCAATGTCACGAGCTCTTTGTTGTTTTGGTGAAAAATTAGTAGAAATGGACTGCTTGAAAGATGTAGAAGAATGCTTTGTAGGAGCCCCACTTTTCCACTCAAAAGGTTTAATCTCAGCATGTTTTGGCAGCAACTTATTAGTAGCATAAGGAGGTTCCAAATGGCTGAGATTGATGTTGCTGAAATTGTTACTCAATCTCAATTGCCTTCTGTACCATCTCCTCAAGAACAATATAGGTGTGAAGATTGAGAGCATTGGCTATCAAAACGTTCAAGCCATCTACAAATCGCATTGTAACAGCCCTATTCTGACCCTAGTCGGAAAGTGGTTTTGGGACCACAAAATCGAGTCACAAAAAAATAATTAAATGTTAAATTTCATGTCCATTATATGTGCAATTGCATGTGTGAAATTTTGATTTATTGAATTTTTTCATTTGGATGTGAAATTAACTAAAAAGGACCTATGTGAAAAATTTTAAAAAATGTGATAGATAGATGTAAAAGGGACCAATTATTGCATGACTTAAAAGAGGGGATTTGCATGTCAAATTCCCCCTTTAAAGTTTAGTGGCCGACCATGTTAATGATGAATTCCATTACATGTATTTTATAATAATATTAAATTAGTTAATGGTTTAAACTATGTAAAAAAAAAAAGCTTGTCCATCTTTGTTCATGTTAGCCGAATATTGAAAGAAAGAAAGAAGAGAACTCAAGCTAGGTTTTGGTCCTTTATTTAGCAAAATTCAACGGTATGTTCAAGGATTTTCATGATACTCTTGTGAAATTTTCATAGTTAATGCATGGTTTATTTATTTCTGTTAAAATTTGTAATATGGTTGAGGAATGCATGTTCGGTCATGGTGGTTTTATGGTGAAAATCGGCCATGGATGTTTATGTTTTTGGTTGGTGTTTTTGGTGTTGTGTAATAGGGTTGATGATGGATGAGCTAATAAGTGCATTGAGTATTTAACCCATGGTTTAAAATTCATGAGTTGATAAGTATAGTAGTAGCATACGGCAATCTGTTAAATATTGAGTAACTCATGTTGAATGTTAAATTGAGTCTTGAGGTATTGATAATTGTTTGAATTTTTATCAAGTTAATTGTGAGTTAGCCGAATTGGAGCTTAAGGTTGTATTATAATTGGTGAAATTTGTGCATTATAGTTAAATGGTGTAAAGGACCATTCGGCTAAGAAACAGTATGCATGGAGAATTTGTATTAAAATGACATAATTGAATTTTGAAGTCTATTAGGGATTGTTAATGAAATAATGCCAAGACTGAATTTATCATAAAGTAAAAAAAAAAAAAAAATCCATTGTGCCGAATGTGATCTTGAAGCATTGAAATTGTTTGAAATTGTTCAGTGACAAGTGATAATTGAATGGATGGCATCCGGCTAATTTTAGTGGAATGAGAAATTGTGATTTGGTTTTTGGAAATCTATACCCATGTGTGACCTATTTGATAGATGATAATCGGCTAATATATATATATATATATATATATATTTATGATAAGGGCCGCGTATGGTCATTAGTATAGATGTAAATTGAAATGAAGATGTCCAAATGTGTTTATTGGTGTATGGATTTTGAAATGTATAGCTAAAACTTTATAATATATGTTATATGGAATACCGTATATATAAATGTAGGAAAGGAAATTGTTTTATCTAAGTTAAACATGTTCTTGTTAGATTTAGCTTTGAATTAATGAAATTAATTGCTATATATAGCAATCGGCAAATTGTGTATGTGAATATAGATATATTGAATGTGGACTAATAAGTATGAAATGCTTTAGTGGATACTCGGCTTATTAGTATATACAAAATGTATTGAAGTGTGAAAATTTGCATGTGCACTAAAGGATTAGATGTGTATTCGGTTTTACGGTTCATAAATGGGAGTGTAATTTACTAAAAGGTGAAATATATGTGTACAAAGGTGAAAGTGTATATTTGGTAAATTTAAGTTGATTAGGAATAGTGAGCAATTGCCAAATGTGAGTGCATGTGAAAGAATGACTAATTGAAATAATTGCTGTATGTATGTACTATATTTAGAGATTGACTTTATTGATTATAATGCTTCAAAGTTCATTGATTGATAGAGTGTCAATGTGATTATGAAACTTTGGTTGTAATAAGTTGATAAGACGATTAAACTAGTTTAAAAATTTGTTGATTAAGCTCAAGAGCTAAACTCGGATAATAGGGAAAACCAAGATTTTAAGTAGCTGATCAGTGTTTGTTCATCGACAATTCAGGTAAGTTCTTAAGTATTTGAGTTTGATTCCTTTGTAAGTTTTAAGTATTTAAATGGAATGAATATGAATTATGTATATATGTTAAGGTCAATGACTTATCTAAATGATGGCATATATGATGTTATGTTATAATATGTGAATAAGAACTTTAAAGTGTAAATTTGTATAAATCTGCTTGGTACAGCAGCAGTAACGTGTTTTGGAAAAATCACCATAAATTGTTGGAGTTGAATTAGAGGCTGAATAAATTATGTAATTAAATCTTAATGAGTTTAGTTTCTTATAAAAGAAACCTTGTAAGTAAAGGAATTGCCAATAAAGAGATATTTAAAGTAGTGTGAGACAGTGTCAGAATGACTCCGAAATCCCTTGTTCTATTTTTAGAAAATCATTATAGATTGTAAAAAAATTGTTATAAGACAAAATTTATATGCGTAGACTCCTTAATGAGTCTAGTTTCAAATGAAATAAACAAGAACATATTTTGAATTCTGTACAATGGGGAATTTGATTCGAAGTGAAGAGTGGTCAGTATAGTCAAACAGTGAAATAGGGGAAACTTTAAGAAAAATCTGGTATTGATTGGCTAGATTAAAAATTCTGAAAATTTTATGAATAAAATATATATGAATATATTTTCAGGGAAAATTAACGGTGCTTCATTTGGAGTTTTGTAGCTCCAGTTACGAATAATTTAATGGCTGTTGCTTAGGAAAACAGCTTGTAGTGAGTTTGTGATTAAGTAGTAATCATTGATAAAACTGTTTGAGTTGCTTATAAACTATTGATTAAATATTGTAATTAAAGTACCGAATCCGTATTAAAGTGAGGCTATAAGCCGTAAATGACTAGTATACCTAGTCAATTTTGTTATGATGAAATTGATGTATAAGATATATATGTGTGGTGAGGCCGAAATGGCCTTTATGAAATGTGTGCTATCTTTATTGTATAGTGAGGCCAAATGGTTATTTAGAAGTGATATATATCTGAGTGGTTATTTAAATACAAGAAAAATATGTGATGTATTTAGCAAGTGATGATAAAAATATCATCTTATATATGTGTGCTTGCATATGTGGTAAAGCCAAATGGCTAATGTGAAATATGTATGAGATGTGTATATATTGTGGCCGTATGACTAAATTGTTTGATCAGGATGAGACTAAAATATGTATTAAGACCGAATGTGTAAGTGTATGTATATGTGATAAGGCTGTATGGCAAATGTGATGAATGCGCATGAGTATGTGTGATAAGGCCGAAGGGCCAATGTGAGATAAGCGTAAGTGTGTATATGTGATAAGGCCGAATGGCCAATTTGAAATAGGTGTAAGATGTGTATCGTTATATGCATAAAAAGTGTGAACGAAAAACTTATGAGATATGGGGCACGGCCAGATGACTATTATAAAGATGAAAGTAAATCAGGTGAATTATTAGATAGTCTGAAAGGAAGCATTATTTTGTTAATATGTTGTGATATGTAAATACTACTAGTGTATATTATAAAGTGTGATAAACCTTCTGAATGGGCCATGGTACGAAATCATTCGGGACATTGACTTAGTAAGCTTCAAAACTGGTGATTCTAGTCGGGTTTTATACCTAGCTGGCCAAGTGCATTCCATTACAAGATCCCATAATAAGATGTCGAATGAAGCTCGTAGTATACATTAAATGACTCAGGTATGTGATACTTATCTTTTGATGTAAGAATGACTCGTATTGGATTTGATTATGTTCAATTGTGAAACTATGTATTTGAAGGTATAAGATTTATGCATATGTGTCTTCAGTCATCGAAACTTAATGATGATGGAATACCTTAAGTTGGCCAGGTATGTATTCTACTCTTATAATTAAATCTGCTCTGGATTGAGTCACAAGTATGAAATAAAATATATAAATCAATGGAAATGAGTACTAAGACTACTATGTGCTGAGCCACGTTCGATTGATGTGAAAAGTCATACAAAGTTACTGATTTACCTTGTTGTTTGAGTTTAAAGTTAAGTGACTTATATATATATATATATATATATATATATTGTGCGTTGTGTGCTTATATATATTTTTAGTCATTTATGAAAATATCACGAAAGTGGATATAGCCCCGGTAAATTTGATTAGTGGTTGAGTACCTTTACAATTGGCCACTGTTATGATTATTTATTGAAGTGGTTATGTGATATCAATTTCTATGTAAATGAGACGATGAGTAAAGTATGTGTAGTTGTGATTAGATTCATTCAGCAAACGATTTTTCATTTACCAATTTGAATAGGAAATTTTGTTTTTGTTAAATTCAGTAAAGTTAATTGTATTACTTAAAGACTTACTAAGCTTATGAAAGCTTACTTCGTTGTTTCGTGTCTTTGTTTTATAGATTGTGGATTCTGACTACCAGCTCGGGGACTTTCAGCTCTTCGTCACACTATCTACTATTGTGGTAACCCAGAAATTTGAATTTAGCTTATGGCATGTATAGGATAGACTATAGTAAAATGATAATTTGACTATTGTATATAAGCCATGCGAAAATGGCATCTTTTGAATGTTTACTTATAGAAGTTTAAATTTTACCCCTGGCTGTGTTTAGTACTTATCTAAATGAATGTTCTTTATTTCAAGAAAAAGTTCAAATTTTTACTGTTCTGATATGAGTTTCAAGTCCGGTAATGCCCCTTTACCTATTCCGGCGACGGTTACGGGATAGGGGTGTTACACGCATCATGATAGTTTTTTCATCCTCTTGTATATTTGCTCTTTGCATAAGCATCTTCATCTCTTTAAAGTACTCATCAACAGATCGATTACCTTGAACAAGGTGTTGAAGTTTTGTTGAGACCTCTCTATAGTAATGAGAAGGAATGTAATGCTTTCGCATCACTTGCTTCAACTCGTCCCATGTTTCAATTACCCTTTGTCGGTTTCTTTGACGATCAATTCCAAGTTGAATCCACCAATTCAAAGCATAATCTGAAAATCCAAGGGTCGCCAATTGGACTTTTTCCTTTTTCCCGCATTTATTGTAACGAAACATACGATCAATTTTTAATTGCCACTCACAATATGCTTTGGGATCATACTTCCCTCAAAATGGTGGAATGTTGAACTTTGGCTTAGCTAAAAACTGTTGCATACGGTCATTATTAACCAAAGTCTCATCATTTGCATGAGAGACACGTCGAGCATTATTTGCATGAAGATGAGGCTAATCAATCTTATCTCCCCAATTACGATTCCGACACTCAATTTTTGTACTTAAACATTCTAAATTTTTATTGATCGTGTCTAAAATAGTGTCACGTTGCTGATCTCGAGCATTTCGAACCTTTTGATCTTTTCTCAACTTCCCAATCATAGTATTGCGAATCATTATTGTCGAAACCATTTTTTGAAAACAAGAATCGACTTTGAAATTTGAAAATGGAGTCGCCACCGACCCTTTTTTGAGGTGCGATCGGGTCACCTTAAATTATTTTAATAAAACATTTTGAGTTATTAAAACAATTAATTTTGGTCTACGAAAATCAAAGAATGGGCTCGGGAGTCGGTTACGTACGAGGAAGGATTAGCACCCTCGATACGCCCAAAATTGGTACCTGGTTGATTAATTAGTGTCTTAGTGCCGAATGTTTGAAAATTTGGAAGAATTTAAAACACGATCCCTTTTATTAAAAACATTTGAATGTGTCGAAGTAAAGATCGAGGCTCGCTTATTTCGAAGGAATAAGAATGCCGAACCCAGTAAGTTAAGGTGCGACATATCTATTCCTTGAAGTTAAGCTCGCCTATTTTGCTTAAAAGGTTTATGTATTTAAATCAGGAAAGGGTATTTAATTATTTTGAGTCGAATGAAAAACCAGAACCCAATAAGTTAGGGCTCTATTTTTCAAAGTCTCAAAACATAAAATATTGCCTTGGTTTTAAAATTCTTATTTCGGAACAAAGAGCGCCACATTCAGTAAGTTAGGACGTGGCATTTCAAGGTCTCGAGAATAAAATTTTATTTGAAAACTCACGCCTTTTGGTTTGAAAGTGATACTCGATAGTTCGGGTTTGATGAAAAAATCGAAACCTAGTGAGTTAAGGCTCGATTTCCTCGAAGTACCTAAACACGAGTAATTCTTTTGAAAGCTTTGAATGAAACTTTTTAACAAAAAGGAATTAGGCATGACTTTTATAAAATATAAATATGGAATTATAAGAATACAAAACAAGGAAACAATCAATATATATATTTCATCGATGAATCATAATAACGAATAAATACCGAATAATACATACGTAGTATAATATAGAAAGTATGTGAAAGAATGGCAAATTATTAATATTAATAGTATAATACCCATAATGTAAAAATGTTAAAATATATATATACGTGACACACGAAAATATTTATATGTATATACAAAATAAGGTTAAGATATATGTACGTAATACATTAAAATATTTGTACATAAAAAAATATACATAATGTGAAAATAATGTCAAAATAAGTATATACGTAATACACAAAAAAGAATATACGTAAATAATATACATAAGGTATAAGAACAATAATATTAAAATATGTATATATACATGATACACTAAAATATTTACATAAATAATATCAAAATATATACATGAGATAGTGTAAAAATACATGTACTATTAGAATGAAAAAAAAATACATATAGAATATGTAATGGAATATAATATATAATATACAAAATATAACCTTAAAATGCATAGTTGTGATACGCAAAATATATATAATATTATTGAAAATATATACATAAAACAGTATTTAAGAATATATATGTGTAACTATAATATTGGAATGTATACAGATATTATACATATGCAGTATATGTTTAAAAGGATAATGTATATAAAATATATATGATATGCATTAGTAATAATGATGTAATAATGCAATAAAGTATAATTTAATCATCAAGGTAGTAAAATAATAAAGTAAAGACTAAATTGAAAACAGAATAACAATTTAGGGTTGAATTTAAAGGTTAAAAAATGGTCAATGGACTGAACGGAACACGAGCACAAAGCGCAGGGACCAACTCGGGAAATAAACCGATCCTCCGAGTGCCACATTTTGGTTCGGGCCTAATTACAACAATATTTAAATCCCAGGGGCAAAAGGTTAAAATAAGAAAAAGGCTCGGGACCGCATTGAAATGCGCTAAGAAAACGGAGGGATCCAAAGCGCAAAAAGACCATTAGGTCAAAATGCGCGGACCCTCCGTGGATACGGATCGGGTCAAAGTGGGCTGGCACCTAAACGGTGCCGCTTGCTTCCATTTGAAAAGCCCTTCCTGCTCCCTTTTTCATTATTTGATTTTAAACAAAAACAGAAAAGAACCCTCCCCCCCCCATTTCGATTTCTCCTCTGCTAGGGTTAGCTTCTAACCCATCATCGCAGCCCCGTAGAGCCTCCATTGCGCTCGAGGCTGGTGTTGCGCGAACGGGCGTTTTTTAGACCCGATTTGGATGCCCTTTTGAAGGCCATACCACCGAGACGCGGAAACGTCGAAGGGAGGGGACTCGGCTCCCTTTTGAGCCCGATGCAAGCGGTGAGAGGAGAACCGACGATGGAAAGGTACCTTCTTCCCTTTCTTTTCTTAAACTTTGTTTTTATTATAAAAAAAAAACTTGAAAAATGAAAGAGAAAAAAAAAATAAAAATAACAAAGGAACTTAACAGAGAAGAAGAACGAAACAAAGAAAAAAATGGAGAAACCTTTAAAATCTCTATTCTCTGCTTGATTTCTGATATTTCTTTGTACAAAGAATGGGGCTTCTTCTTTTTTACATATATTTTCTTCTGTTTTCTAGCTGAATGTCCCTCCTTTTCATTTGTTTTTGTTTCTAGGCTTTAATAGCCAAAAACATTACACTATTTTTTAGCGCTATTCATTACTGTTTTTTTACTCTATCATACCACTGTTGGCGTCTGCTTTCTGCCGTACTTGTTTCCTCTCTATTCTGTCTATTCTTACTTCTCTTTTCACTTTCTTTGCAGGCTCAAACGGAAGTCAACGAAGTAGGTTTAGCTGTCAGACCTCGAGCGGTGGACGTGCCAACAAGGCACGTGGTGTGCGGCGCTAGGAAGGAAGGGAACCCTAGGGTTCCCAAAACTGTTTAAAATTTTGGGCCGTTTGGGCCCCATTGTATTTGTTCTGGGTTGTAATAGCTTGGGTTTTGGACCCAGTTGTAAATGGGTATTGGTTAGTGTGTAATTGGGCTATTAAAGGCCCGGGCAAAATTGCCCTATTACAATTATGAAAGCCTAAAAAAGAACACAACACTCCAAAAGAAAAAAATTAAGCAAACCTCACCTATATGCACTCAAAAAAAAAAAATCTCAATGAGGTAAGAATTAATCTTGTGAGTCTTTTAAAAAGTGTTTATATCAATCAATCAGAATGTGTTAGAATCAAACTATCAAAGCAAACCTAATAGCAGTATGAGTCTAAAATTAGCTTAGACATCAAAGAATTCTGTTGCACGGAGGAAGGAATATGCAACGTGCTTTAACCTACTAACACAAGAAACAAAAAAGTGTTAGAATGCGTAAGGAACAAATAAAAAGTAAAACAAATGAAAACTTAAAGCTAAGAGTCAATGAAAATTGCTGAAACCTGAAAACCTGAAAAACTGTGAAGCAACTTGACAAACTTCGTTCAAGGTGTTCCCGATTTTCAAAAATTATGAAATTTAAACTGAAGCCTCCTTAAATAATGTAGATTTGATTTGAAAAGTTTCGCCACAAAATTCATCCCACAGAATATTTTTTATTTTTTATTTTTTTGTACTTTTTTATCACTTTTTTTGTGGGAAATATTTTATTATACTCTAAAATAGTGCCAAGAAATATTATATAAAATTTTAGATCGTTTAAAAATCGTTTACCCACTGAAAAATATTTTTTTCTAAAAATTGTAGGGGTAAAATTTGTTTTGATGCTGTTTTCTAAAAATCAATTTATAAAATAAAAAGAACACCTAAAACACCCAAATCTGATACCAAATGATAAAGGATGAGATGGATGAATACGGAAGCGGATCGTAAAATTTGTCAAAGTCTCGGATTTAACTTAGGGCTCTAGACGTTCGGAAAGAAACTTGGATTTTGACACAACCTAAAACGAAATTGAATCCAAGTTAGATAAAACAATTAAAATAAATAACTAAAATAAAAATGATAAATCAAAGATTAAGGAAGCGAATAAAGAAGATAAATGGAAAGATAGAACGTGGCGTGTAGAAGTCCTAAGAAGTCTTGGGAACACGAAGAATCCACAACCCCCTTCAAGTGGCTCTAATTTCCCCTCCAAGATATAAACCTCGGCAAGAAAAAGTTTGAAGATGATCCCCACAATCTAAAAAGATTGTTAAAACTCTTCTAAAAGAAACTCAAGAGAAATTCTCAAAAAGAAAAACCCAAAGAGAATTTATTAACTCATAAGAGAAATAGAATAAATAATGAATTGTTTGTATTGTGTATAATGCAAAGGCCTATATATAGGCTAGCTAAATAAATTTGAATAAAACTCCTAAGTATATTAGAATTCTAATTTAATCTTAAACAAGAAGTAGTTTTAAACTAAACTTTCTTGTTAACATAAAATTTCTAAATAACTTAAAATACTTAATAATTATCACAAATTCGGAATAAAATAATAATAAAATAAAAAGAGCTGATAAATAAAATATTGGGCTCATATATGATAAAATTTAAGCCTAAAACCCGAACCCAATATGATTTAAACTCGAATTAAAAGCCTGAAATTCGTAATTCCCGTCATAATCCTGTTCAGAATTTCTGCTCGTACAGTCTTCACTAAAATGGTCATAAGTTGAGCTCTCGAACTCAAAATCGAGTGATTCAAAATGCGTTTCGAAGCTAAGAGATATATCTTCAAACTCCATGAAGAGATATCAACCTAGAAATGCCAGCATCTCATTCAAAAAGTCGTTGCAAGTCTGCTGATTTCTCAAGCCTGAAAATTGGCAGTTTTGATGATTGAAATCTAATAAATTTCACCCCCTTCGTGCATGTATCATTCTCCCTTTCCTCAAAAAGATTCATCCTCGAATCTTGTCTTTGATCAAGTCCTCATTTGATTTGCTTAGCCTTGACATTGTTGTTGGGCATTGAGTTAGTGTAAACCCATCACATTCATGAATCTGAAATTGTGCCTTGAGACCCACATCAAATTGCGTCAATTAGTATCGTGTATTCATTTTTCTTTACCTTACTCTCTGCTTATAATTCGGTTATGAAATTATGAAGTTACAACTTGTGTTAGAACACCGGTTGAGACAACTAATTGGAACAACCAACAAACATATATATTGTTTTTTTTCAAAATGTTTAAAGCTTTTATAATTTTGCAAATGAAATTTTTTTGATTGGAATATAAAATTTATAAAATTGTTTAGTATTAAATGTTGTTTTGCACAATTCACACACCACACACCACTAATAAGAGAAAATCACCGCCACATATGCATGCACCCGTGATAGGCAATTACTGTGATTCTAACCCGCAAGGTGGATATAGGGTGATTGCCCTTGGCTAATAAACTAAATATTAGGGTTCGGTTAAATAGTAAATGCTAATTCTATTAAAAGTAAATATAAGGTGATTGTCCTTGGCTAATAAACTAAATATTAAGGTTCGGTTAATTAGTAAATGCTAACTCTATTAAAATTAAAATTTTTTAATTTTTTAATATTATATAAATTAAATTTATTCAGATTAATTTTATCTAATCATAATAGATTTACTTGCCATTGTAGCGACGTAAAATTTGCTTCGGGTCTTTGGTCGCTAATTGTTGCGATTTATTGAAAGCTTTGAAAAATTAAATTTTGGTTTTATTTAAAAGGGGAGTCGCCACCGATCTCTTCTCTAGGTATGATCGGATACCTATAAAATTTATTCTAAAGAAAGAAAATCGGGCTTAGGTCTACGTTTAAAATCCAGAGAAAAAAAAGGGTTCGGGAGTCTGTTACGCGCGGGGAAGGTATTAGTACCCCCGCAACGCCCAAAATTGGTATCTTATTAAAACATGCGTTGTCTTGATTTTCAAAAATACGAGTTCGATTTAATATTTAATTGTGATCCGTTCAAAACACGAGAATTTCAAGATTTTTTGATTTTTTAGAAGAACGTCCCGGTTTAACACGAGCAGTCGACTTTCACCCAACATAGCGATGAAATCGGCGACATAATATTGGATCGGTACGTTACCTTATTTTGAAAATTAATTGAAAATATGAAAAAAAATTTAGAACGATAAACAATTTAAAACAATGTTAAAATTAAATGCAATTTAGACATATATTTAATTCAGAATTATGCAAATAATAAAAACGCGAGTATACGGCAAATAATAAACATAGTAATTACAAAACATTAACAAATACATACGATATTGAACAATATAATAAGAGTATTTAAAATATACACATAATAAGTATTTAAAAAATATATATATGAGATAAAAGATATATATATATAATAATAATAATAATAATAATAATAATAATATTGAAAATATATATACATAAGATAACATATAAAAATATGCATACATATATAAATAGTATAAAAAAATATACATATATAAATAGTATAAAAAAATATACATATATGAAAAGATATACCTAATATAGTATTAAAAATATACATAATATATAAAAAATGTTATAAACAAACTATTAATAAAATTACATGAATATATACATACATATTAAAAATATATATATATACAATAACACTATTAACAGTATATACGTGAAATATTAGGGATAATAATAGTATATAACAAGATACATAATATATAAAATATTAGAAATAATAAGAGTAATGTTACAAAACAATTATCAATAATACCACATAAATGTCTACATATATATATACGATTTATACATATATGATAAAACATATACTAATAATAATAATATTTACAAATAAAAAAATATTAAAAATGTACACATAATATTTACAACAATAATGTGAAATAATGATATGTATAAAATTTTAATAATGATGGCAAGAAAATCTACTATGATAATAATAAAGATAATATAATATATATATATATATATACACACATAATAGTAAGAAAACGCGATAAAATAAAACTAAATAATATAAATAAAGACAATAAAAAGCACCAATTAGGAATAATAATATATTAATATATTAAAACAGTATATATGAAAAAAAGCAACAAAATACTAATAAATACTAATGATATAGTAGCAATAAAATATAAAGATTAATTTGAAACTAAAAATATTGAAAATAATTATTAATAATACCATATAAAAAATACATATATACATATATACATGGATAATAAAAATATATACTACTACTACTACTACTACTAATAATAATAATAATAATAATTAATTCAAAAAAAAAAAACAAAGTAGCGAAAATAACGAAAAAAAGGACTAAAATCGAAACAAAATCGAAGTTTTGGGTTAAATCCGAAGTAAAAAGAACTAAAGGGGACCAAATTGCGATATGCGCGTAACCTAGAGGGGCCAAAACGAAATTATTCCTTCTATTCTAAACGCTACGCAGCATTGGGACCAAATTAAAAACCGGGACAAATTTCAGGGCCGAATTAAAAATAATGAAAAACTTGATTTTAAATAAATAAAAGGCGGAGGGGTCAAAAGCGAAAATAACCCCTCCGCTAGAAAACACGCAGATCCTGATGGTAGGGTCGGGTCGGATGATCGGGTTCCCCCAAAACGACGCCGTTTTGGGCGCGTTTGGGATCCCAAAATGGTGTCGTTTTCATTCAATATAAAACCAAATTTTTTTTATAAAAATTTCATTTGTTTCTTTTTTTCCTTCAGACTCTTTCTCTCCCTCTCTCAATTCTCTCTAAACCTGGGGGATTTCTGACCAGATAGCCCGCCGGCGAGCAGTCACCGGACCACCGGGTGCCGCCGTCGCCGGCCACCGCTCGAAAAGGTAAACTTTTTTTTTTTTAATAATCTATATATATTTATTTATATATATATATATATATATATATATAATCAGATTTGAAAATAAGGAAAAAAGGAAATATTCGAAACCTTGGGTTGTTTCTGCTGTTGTTCGTTTCCTCTTCCACTTGCGAGCAGTGTTTCCGATTTGAAAGTGTTTGAATCTTCCTCTTTTGATGTTTAATCTATGCTAGTTGTGGTGTTTTGGTTTGCAAAAATTAGTGATTGAAATCTAAAATTTTTTATTAAACTGCCGGTCCCCCAATTTTACAATGAACTACCTGGCTTTTATAGCCTATATTTTACAAGTTATTTCTTTGCTTTTTTTTGCTTTCTGTCTCTTCTTGTTTAATGCTTGCAGCTACCAATTGCTAGAGTCGGTGGCTGAGAGCAGAAAGATGTGACTCTGGCAGGGGCGGCAACTGCTAAGTCAGACCGTCAGAGGCTAGGGGCGGCAGCACAATAGGGTAGTAGGAGATTAGGGTTTCTGCTGGTTAGGGTTAGGTTAGTCAGGTAGGGTATTAGGGTAGTGGAAGGTGTTTGTGCTGTTTTTGGGTAAATTGTAAAGAGTTTGGGTTATGGGTTAATTTGTAATGGCCCAAAATTGGCCTATAACAGCCATATAACAACATGGCTATCAATAAAGGAACAGAGAAATCATTAGAAAAGCACAAATTTATTAATTTAAATTTCTTTATATAATATATGTCCGAGGAAGGAAGCCTTTTAGTTTAGGACACTGCAAATTGCAGGATATGCTATATATAGACCAATTAATTTATTTAGATACAGACAATATGCAAAGGGTAAGTAAAAGTGAGGATGGCATGAGTTTCAGAATCCACCGCCTCGCGCGCCAGCACCTTCGCTTCCTTTTCCGTTATAAACTAGCAGCCATAGGGGGTGGTAAGCAATATTTTGGTGGATACTCTTGATCAGTTTGGCCCCCTCCAAATTTGGCAGCTCCTAGCTCAGCCTTTGTTTTTTGGGTAGCCGCTTTACCTGCAAAACTCGCAGCATTATCAACATTCATGTTAGGATATGTTAGAACAAAGCAGCAACACAAGCATAAAATAACAAATAATTTGCTTAAGAACCAAGTGAAACCCAGAGCAAAAGAAGCAAAGAACTTGAGCCTAAAATAGATGAGAAATCAGCAGCATATTTCATTGAATAAAGCATGAAATATATACAAAGTTAACAAGGTTAAATGACCATTACCTAATGATTTACCTACTCCCACTAATATGACTTAACTTAAACGACAAGAGAAAGCAAGCTGGTATTGCCAGCCTTACATCCATCAAATTCAAATCAAAACTAATAAAAAATTACTAACTTTGATGTCAAGTTACATGCTAACTTGATCAAGTTACATATGAACCAAAATAACAAAATGTAACTAAACAGCTAAGCTAGTTGCTGCCTCTTGAAATCAGCTTGATCGTGCCCTTCATGCTGAACTGCTACTGGTTCAGCTTCATTGCTGCTTCATGCATGCTTCTTCAATGGTCCAATGTTGCAATGCAGGCCAAATTTCAACAGGATACATTTCAATTCATGAAATATAAATGAGAGGAGATGATAATTAATTAATTAATTAATTAAAAAGCCATGTTGGCTGCTGACCGTTGTTTGTTTCAGTAAGGTCTCTAGCTGCCACTTCCGAAGAAATGGAAAGAACAATCACAGACAAAACAGCAAGGATGAGAAAAGTACTCTTGCAAACCGAACCCATATTTGATTTTTGTTTTTTAAATCAAAGTGAACAATCTTGGATAAAAGTGTTTGGAGAGTTTAGAATGCTTAAAAAAAGGCAATCTACATCTCTATTTATACGCCCCAATCATCAACTTATATGCATAGATAACAAAATGTGTGAGCGTAATAAAACATAAAGATTTGCCTGTCTACCACGCAATGCAGCTGGCAGTTGAAGAGTCGCCAAACTATTCAACTTGGACTTTGGAAAGTGATTGGACCAAAAAGTGGAAGTAGCAAGTTGATGCCTCTGACTAACGTGAATCTACATGAATATTATTAAATCACGATTTGTGATGGATGTGGAAATGCCCTCATCTGAAAATGCTAGTCACAAAACCGGTGAACCTCTAACATCCGGGATAGGCTACCAAGAAAATGAGATTGAGGGAGGATGATCCGCCAAAAACGGCGGTGATTTATGATGGACCTCGTCTGTCCTTTCAACATAAACTAGTGAATGGAGAGATATATGTTCTCACAGGTTTCGAACATGGTTGGAGGACGATATTAAAAAAAAGATACTATGAAGGGTGTCCCGTTGATACGATTCTCGGATCGCCTCCACTTCTTGATAGAAAAAAAAGTGTGATCAAGATGGTGATTTAAAAAAAAAAAAAAGGTCAAAAAATAGGTTTTAATGCTCTTTAAAATAATACTTTCGTCTGATGGAAGCCATCCTTTAACTTTCAATTAATGAATTTGGAGAACAACTAAATGGCAAAATTTGCTCCGATTGAGGATTATAATAAAGTGCTTGCAGGCGGGCTGTGAGTACTCTTTGAGTATTGTATGACGGTTCAGACATCATAGTTTTCCGTATCTAGAGACCGGTGGAATGGAGGGGAGTATCAAATAATTTATAATATACTGGTAACAAATATTATAAATAAAATTATAGTAAATGATATTTAATATAATGTTAATCATTTGGTATACAATACAAACAATGAAAAGTTTTTATTCTACAAGCAAGTTGAGTTTTTATTACATGTCTTCTTTTTTTCAATTTTTAAATACAATTTAAGGATATATACAAAAATTCCAACTCGACTTATAGAGTTAATTCCCAATATAAAAATAATTATTCATAATATAAAACTATATAATTAATTTATCTTATAATAATTGTTTAATAATCTTGACATGTATAATTAAAAAAAATTTTCCTTCGTCCGATCTTATTTAAAAAAAAACACTCCCCCATTGACCATTGCTGCCCCTGGTCATTCTCAGCCAACGATACTGGATCGTTGGTACTTATCTACAAAAGTTGTTCAGTCTCCTAGGACATCAAACTAAAAATCAACATAAGCAATGAAGCCATCTCTTGCATTTGCATGCTTTCTTTTCTTCGTTACTCTTTTCCCATTCACTGTCTTTTCTTTCTCGTCTGAGCAGCCTGCAGTACTTTGTCACAGCGATGAGCGTCTTGCTTTGATGCAGCCCAAGGATAGCTTCATCATCGACAAGCTATGAAGCATGGACACGGACACGCAATACGGGTACGACACGATACGGACACGGGAACACGGCAATTTTCAAAAAATAAGGACACGGATACGGCAAAATATGGCAATAAAAAAATATTTTTATATATATTTTTATGTTAAAATACTTAATATCCAACCCAATATTTTAAATCAAATTGCAAATAGCCCAAAACTCTGCTTCTCCTTTCACTTTCAACTCGGGTTTTTCAATCCGACACCTTTATTCATCTTCACTGTGTGGGAACCATGTCCGAATTTTTTTTTGACATATTTCAGCGTGTCCCATATGTATCCGGGCGTGTCCGACGAGTGTCGTGTCAGACACGCATACGACACCGGTACGATGAGAGATGAGACGTGTCCGTGCTTCCTAGTCGACAAGCAAGCATTGGCTAATGGTTCTTGTGCTTATCCTAAGGTTGATAGTTGGGATTCTCAAAGCGTTGACTGCTGTTCATGGGATGGCATAGAGTGTGACCAAAACACTGGTCTGGTGATAGGCCTGGATATCAGCAGTAGTTGCCTTTATGGCTCCATCAATTCCACCAGCACTCTCTTCCGCCTTGTTCACCTTCAAAAGCTTAACCTTGCTAAGAACCATTTTAATTACTCTGTGATTCCATATGCGTTGGGCAATCTTTCGATGCTCACAAACCTTAACCTCTCCAGTTCTGAATTTTCTGGTCCAATACCGTCAGAAATTTCAAATCTGCATAGGTTATCTTCCCTCGATCTCTCGTACGTAGATTTGGCGTCTCCGATTCCAAGTGTGTTGGCCAACTTGTCCTCGCTGACGTCCCTTAATCTCGATTCTTGTGGACTGCAGGGCATGTTTCCATTAGCCATTTTCCAGCCACCAAAGCTTGAAACTATTTGGCTTGTACGCAATTCCGATCTCAAAGGTCACTTACCAGAGTTCAATTTCAGCACCAAACTTAAAGAGTTAGCATTGTGGAATACAAGATTTTCTGGTGAGTTACCTGCTTCAATTGGAAACCTTGATTCTTTGGAATACTTGGGACTCGGTAACTGCAACTTCACAGGGTCAGTGCCATCTTCGTTGGGTAATCTCCCCAATCTCAAATTTCTGAATCTTGGAAACAATTCTTTTACGGGTGAGTTGCCTTCCATTAACTCCAAAACTTTTTATTTATATATTATTTCGTTGAGCATATACTTGAAGTTAAAGGTTCTTCCTAATTGCTACTTCACAGGGTTAGTGCCACCAACGTTGGGTAATCTTACCAAGCTCTTTAAGTTGTATCTTCAAAGTAATCATTTCACGGGTGAGCTACCAGGAAACCTTACCTCTTCGTTTTTTTTTTTCTTTTATTCTTCTTTTGGTTTCTTTCAAGTTCGACTAATCAAATTTGTTGTAAAAAATTAACAGGTGTTATTCCTTCTGAGCTTACCAACTTGACCCAACTCACTTTTTTGAATCTACAGGGGAACATGCTACAAGGATCAGTCCCAAGCTCAATCTCGAGACTTGAGAAACTTAATTTTTTTGACTGTGACGACAATAGATTGGGTGGCCTTCTGGAGATGGATGCATTTCTAGAGCTAAAAGATCTGCAGTATTTGTTTATGTCCTTGAATGATTTCAATTTAGTTTCTCGAAATGACAACAATGCCACCCGTCATCAGGCTCAGCTTGTTGATATAGGATTACGGTACTGCCATCTAAGAGAGTTCCCATATTTCTTGCGCCACCAACACCGATTACAGCTTCTTGATCTTTCTTCAAACAACATTCCGGGCCAGATACCGCAGTGGATGTCCAAAGTGAGCGTTGAAACCCTGTTGTTTTTAGACCTTTCAAACAACTCCCTCACCGGTTTCGATGAATTCCCACTTGTTCTTCCATGGTCTAAACTTAACTATCTGAAACTTGATTCCAACATTCTCCGGGGTTCTCTCCCAGTTCCAGCCTTGTCTACGGTTTTCTATTCCATCTCTAACAATTATCTCAATGGAGAAATCCCAGAGCTTTTGTGTAATCTCAGCTCTCTTTCCATTCTTGACTTTTCCTACAATAACATCAGTGGTGGGATCCCAGTGTGTCTGAGCAACTTCAGCAAGTCTTTATTAGTACTGAAGGTGCGGTCCAACCAGTTAGATGGTCCCATTCCAAGTGGTTGGGCAACTGGAAACAGATTAAAAATGATAGATTTGAGCAAAAACAAATTGCAAGAAAAGATACCAAAATCGCTGATGGAGTGTAAAATGTTGGAATATCTTGATCTTGGAAACAATCAGATTAGAGATGCATTCCCTTCTTGGTTAGGGTCTCTTCCAGAATTGAATATTCTTATTTTATCTTCTAATGCATTTTATGGTAGGATAAAGAATCCTAAGTTGAATCTCATTGTCTTTCCCAAGTTGCGAATCATCGATCTTTCTCACAACAGATTCAATGGAACCTTGCCTTGGGGTTACTTTGAAAGATGGATTAGCATGTCAAGTCTAGATGGGAAAAACTCGCCAACTCCTAAATACATGCGTGAAAGTTTAGATATGAGGCTAAATGTTATGCAAGTTCCCAGGGATTATGATTACTCCATGACAATTACAAACAAAGGCATGGAGATGAAGTACCCAAAGATCATTCGAACTCTTGTAGCCATTGATTTCTCTGGCAACAGATTTGATGGAGAAATTCCAGAATCGATTGGGAAGCTCAAAGAACTGCACATGCTCAACTTTTCGAATAACAATCTCGTTGGAGGAATCCCAGTAGCCATAGCGAAGCTCATTAATCTTGAATCTTTGGACCTTTCTCACAACAAGCTAGAGGGTAGAATTCCAATGGAGTTGGGTACTCAACTCACTTTCCTAGCATTCCTTAACGTCTCTTACAATCGTCTCACAGGGTTCATACCGCGAGACACACAATTTGAGAGTTTTCAAAGCAACTCCTTTGATGGAAATCCGGGGTTGTGTGGAAAACCCTTGCTAAAGGAATGTAGCAACAATGCTAGCGGCCTGCCACTTCCATCTTCAACTTCTTCAAAAGAGTTTGGATTGGATTGGAAAGAAGTGTTGTTAGGTTATGGATGTGGATTTTTATATGGAGCGGTGATTGGGCATATTGTGATAAAAAGGAAACCCGATTGGTTTGCCAAGACTTTCTCCAAATTAATTCCTACAAGAAGGCGAATGAGATGAATTATTTCAATATGCATGCCCATATTATATAAATAATAAGTGGACTTCGCTTATACGTTGGGTTGAATATTGTATAATAATTTGTTTCCTCGTATTATTAACTTGGGATAATATATTTAATTATTTATATATAATTTAAATTACATTGTGTTTATTAAATTTTATAAAATTATTTATCCATCACTTATGTTACTGGTTTTTTACATTGTGATTTATGAATGCATCATCAATATAAGATCAAATTCATGGGGTTTATCCATTATTTGGATTTAAATTTTCTCTAAGGAGGTCTCACACTTTATGGGATGCCTTTTTGGCAACCTTTGAAAAGTCGTTACCGGTAAGGTTGTTTGATAGCGAAAGATGTGGTCGTAGAAAGATGTTGAGTTATAGTTTTTTTTATTAGATTTTTTTCTAGGGATATAAGATGTGAAAAGCGTTGCTCTCTTATTGTGAGAGTGCAATCGGTTTTGCTTGGGGAATCTTGTGAGGAACATAGTGGATTATTTGAAGGTTTTTTTTGGATAGGCGGTAAGAAAAAAAACAATATTGATAGTGAAATTAGTTATTATAGAGGTCATATTGGATATTATAGCAGTAAAATTAAAATTAATGGTGAAGTGTGTGTTTAGATTCAGACGCAATTATACTAATGAACTGAAAAAGTAAAATGACTATTAAGAGCATTACATTAAAACTTATATTCCATAGAAGTTTTAAAATATTTTATTTTTATAAAATTATTAAAAACATGTGACACTATAATTTTATTTGATAAAATAATATGTATCACAATATTTTTATAAATATTTTAATTATTTATTTTATAATAATTTTAAATTATTTATTATATTAAATGATAAATGATTTTTAATTAAATAAAAAATAAATAATATTATTTAAATAGAAAATGTACTCTTACTCCAATTGGAGTAGAGGTTGGCAGTATACCTTAGTCTAAATTACTAGTGGCACCGCCCCTCTCATATAGTATGAGGAGATTTGAGTCTCTCATGTATTGGTTTTAATTCTGTGTACTTCATGGGCCTTTGACTTAGTACTTTATAATTTAATCCATCTAAATATTTGTTTTCAATTTCCAAAATAAATATTATATTCAACTAATTTAACTAATTTTCCAATTAGATAATTTTCTCAACTCAATTCTAATTCTATTAAAGTCATGACAACTCTACCGTAAAAGAATTTATTAGAAAATATATTTAATTTACTTAGTCAATTGGATTCATAATGACTAATTAATTTAATTTCATTTTCGAACATCAATTATTTAATTATAATTAATTGAATAATAATTCAAAAACCTTAAATTCATTCTCAAGCCATTTATATACTTAGTGAGAAAACATATTCATTTGTAAATGTGACTTATTCCTCAAATTTTATCATTTCCATTCATTTCTGGTTTTAACAAACTAGTGAGGGATTGATTGAATATATATAATTAGGGCTCAAATAATTTATAATTAAGTTCTAACTTTTCTCTTATTAATTATAAACTTATTTAGACACAGTCATTCCACTATAGTATCATGATTGAGCTCTCCCTGGTTACGTATCATTACGAAAGATATTTAATAAGTGCTTATCCAATGACCTTTTCATAAGAGTGTTACTTTCATGAAAACTCAATTACTATCAAATAATAAGAAAGTCATTCATCACATCGATAAACAACTTGTGACCACGTTTAATTTTCATCATCATGTAATGCTAATGAGAGGATGTTATTTACTCATTAGTTGAGCTATGAATTTCACTATTGTGAATGATGCTACATACTCAAAAGTTGTATACCCAACATACCAACTTTTAGCTCCTTATCGATCTGAACTTAGGTTTTTACTTACATCAGAGTATAGCTCATCATCCACTTAAGATTAAGATATACCACACTATGAACGTTAAAAGTGAATAAATCCCTAAATCGATTTAGGATCTATTCTACTTGTGTCCTATTTGATATATTGTCAATTTGTCAGTCATATATCTGTTTATATCTTCTAGAAGTCATCTTCTTTGATACTCAAGACAAAACATCTCCCCAATTAGACTTGATAAATGACATATTAGTATTTCAATTTGTAACGCCCCAAATTTCCCTTAATTTCGGCTTTTGTGAATTTGTAGCATGAAAAATATTAGAATATGTGTTGCATTAATTTTGACATAAATATTTGTCTACTTTAGTGGTTAAATGCTCTGGGTGTGTTGGGGAGGTCCCAAGTTCAAGCCAAGACTTGGGCTAAATTTTGCTTTTTATTGAATAAAGCCTTACCCTTGGTTAATAGGCTTAAAAGAATTTAATGGTAAAAGCATAACAGAAATTGCCTACTGGTCTGGTGGTTAAGTGGAGAAGGGTTATGAGAGAGGTCTTGTGTTCGAATCCCAGGATGAGCATGGGTATTATTTTTGCATAGAGTTTCAGTAAGAGTTTGAATCTGAGTAGGGAATTGAGTAGTGAGGAGTCATGTGGAAGGGGTTAGTAATTCCTGTTCATCACAGTTTCTTTCTTTTTGCAAATTCGGCTATCCCTGCTTCTCTTTCTCTTTTTTTTTGCCAAATTTTCCTTTCCTGAACCTCTTTTGCTATCGATTTTTCTCTTGTTTCCCTTCTTGTCATTTTTTTATTTTAGCGGGCCATTGTGATTCTTTGACGTAGTGGTCGTTTGGTAAGTCTCTTTTTTGCTATCTCAAACACCATTTATATTAAGTGTTTAAATGGTGTTTGGTTACTATTAGGGGTTATTCGGAGGGCTGATCATTGCTCTGGAACGGATTAAGCCGTAGAGTTCACGGTCGTTCATTGAAGGTAGGGTTATCGGTTGTTTCGGGATTTATTGGTTCATAATAGTTTGATTTAGGATACTGAAATTGGACTTTGGATTGTCAATTTTAGGTTTGAAAATGGGTTTCGACAAAAGCCGAAAAGCTTAATATCGATGCCACACAGGCGTGTGGATTGCCCGTATAGAGGCCTGTAGCGAGACACGAACATGTGATCAACGAACTAGGCCGTGTGCACTCGACATAGGCACGACGGGCATGGCCGTGTGAGGCTAGCGAGGCTATGTTCGAGATACAGGCTCAACCAATTGGGCCATGTGGGCCACACGGACGTGTGGGCCACACGAGCGTGTGCGTCCATACGGGCAAACCACATGGGCGTGTGTCAAGTGGGCCGCACGGGCATGTGGGCCCACACGGACAGGTCACATGGGCATGTGAGCCTAATTTTTCATTATGAACTGTAAGGTTGCACGGGTTGCCCAAGTCGACTGTGATTTGTCGTAGGGTCAGTAAGCATTACTAAGATCCCTATTCTTTGATATGATTCTGAGATATGTGTGTTAGTATGTTATACTTAGCATGTGTATTAATACTGTTCTGGATATGATTGTATGATCTGTTATCTTCATTATAGCATGCCACGATAGTATGATGCATTGCATTGGGGTGAGATTATTGATGAAGAGAAAGAAGTATCTGAAAGGCTTCCGAGCCTGTTATCTGGAAGCTATGCTGTATATATCTATTATGTGTTGTTTCACGGTACCATATGTTGTGTAGGATTGGTTGGGTTGATTTTATCCCCATACTTAGTATGTAGGGCTGGGTGGGTCGATTTTATCCCCACATGGTGTCTAGGGTTGGACGAAGATGGTGTGTAGGGTTGTTGGGTATATTTTAATTTGTTATGTACGTGATATCTGTATAGGCTAAGGCCCGATTATATCTGATTCTATACTGAGTGGGCTAAGGCCCTCACCGTTTCTATTAAGGTCTTAGGCCCGAATTATGACTGTATTCTAATATCTGTTTGTATGCATGCTATATTATGGGGATGTACACACTGAGTTTGCGAAAACTCACCCCCTTTATTTGTTTTGTCTGTCAGGTAATCCCCAACAGTAGATGGATCAGTGCAGCGGAGGGCTCAACGGTGATCACCACTTTTGGATTCATTTATTTATGGGTTACATTTATACCACTTTATTTATTTTTGGGATTATTTATGTATGATGGACTTGGGCTGTTTTGATTTTGATTTGGGTTTTTAATTTGTTATTATTATTGGTTTATAAACTGCGACGCCATAATGCATTTTTCTAAACTAAATTGAATGGTTTTCAAAGCTTCTGCGTAAAAGAAATGTTTTAACAAATCGAATAGTTTTGTTTTCTGGGCTTAAGTAAAAGATAATAAATTGAACGAGCTTTTTTATCTGAATGGGTTTTCTTTAATCACTCTCATGTGACACTGCCAGATTCGGCCATAACATCAAGGCCGGGTTTGGGGTGTTACACAATTAGTCTGCTCATTTCCGATTAGACTAAGGACAGGTTTAGATTATCTACTAATACAAGTTGTCTTTCCGTATTACGATCTGACCGTGTAATACTGCTTAGTATTAGTTAAACATTAGATAATTAGTGAGCCAATATTTTCTTCCATTTTGTTTTGCGTGCAAAAATCATTGAGGACTATATAAAAGAAATATTAATATAACCAATAGATATTTTATTAAACCAATTTGTTTGAAAAATACAAGTGTACAAAAACAAATATACTACACTTAGGGCACTAGATCTAACATCAACTCTATTATCATTTAACACAAGCTATCAATACATTAAAGTATATGAGTAACATACAAATAGTCAATCATTTACTCAAGATTGAGATAAGTCACACTATGGACGTCAAAAATGAATATATCCATAAATAAATCTAGGATCTATTCCACTTGGGTCATATCTTATGTACTATCAGTCTATTCAGTCACATCTATGTCTCTATTTTTTAAGAGTAATTTGCTCGATACCTAAGACAATTAGACTTGAAATAAGACATATTAGTATTTAAATCAATTATCTCAATTCTAATTAAACTAAGGACGCGCTTAGATTATCTACTAACATAAATTGGCTTCTCACATTATAATTCAACCATGCAATGTCGTTTCATATTAGTTTAAACATTAGGTTATAATTAAGCCAATATTTACTTTTATTTTTCTTTGTGAGAAAAAATCATTGAGGACCATATACAAAATATATTAATGATAATGATGAATTTTTATTAAAAAAAATTGTTTGAAAAATTATAATTATATAGACGAAATCATTATACTAAAGCCATTAGATCCCAACATCTATAACTCATCACATTTCTTGTATATAAACATGTAATGTTTTTTCTCCTAAAAATATTGCATAACTCATTTGGCTGCTTTCAAATAAGTCATACTCAAATTGCTAAAATACTTATCTGGCATCCCAAAAATGTATGCAATATCTATGTACATGTTGACTTGAGCATACATAAAACTTTCCATTGTCGAAGTAGAGAGTCTGTTGAATCTGATGCCTTAATTTTAGTATTTTTTTCCATTTACACTAGTAATTTTTTGAATAGATTGGTTAATAAAAAAATTCATTGAGTACATTAATAAACTTTATATTATTCACAAAAAAAAAATAGAACCAAATGTTGCTCACTTGTTCCTAATGTTTAAACTAATACTAAGTGGTATTACGTTGTCAGATTGTAATACGAAAAGGCATCTTAGATAGTAGACGAACCTAAACATGTCCTTAGACTAATAGGAAATGAGAAAACCTATTGAAAGAATAATATGTCATCTATCAAGTCCAACTAGGTAGATGTTATATCTTCGGCATCAGAGCGGATGACTCCCAAAAGATTGAGACATAGATGTGATTGAATATACTGATAGCACACTAGACTGGACCTAAAAAGAATAGATCTTGCATATGTTTATAGATTTATTCGCTTGTAATGTTCATAGTGTGACATACCTAAACCCTAAGTGGATGAAAAACTATGTATGCATGACTCGTAAACTTTGATGTAAATAAAAGCCTAAGTTCGAATAGATAAGAAATGGAAAGTTGGTGCGTTGGGTATATGACTTCTAGAATATGCAGTGTCATTCACAATAGTGGAATTCATAGCCTAACACATGGGTAAATGATATCCTTTCATTGGCATTACATAGTTGATGAAAAGTAAACCATTGGTTGTTTGTCTTTGTGATGAATGACTTGATTATTATTTGATAGTAATTGACTTTTCTTAAAAGAAGATGTACTGGTTACCATGAGATAAAATATGATCATATTGGGAGAACGGTTACTATCCCAAAGAGATTAAGGATATCCTATGAGGGTAACATAGTTATGACAAGGTTATTGGACGAGCATTGATTGGTTTGCTTTAGTAATGGTATACCATAAGGGAGAGCCCAGTCACGATACTATAGTGGAATAACTTTGTGACTAAATGAGTTTATAATTAATTGGCAAAAAGCTGAAACGTAATTATAAATCATTTGAGCCCTAACGCATATGCCTAATCAGTTCCTTAACTAGCTCGTTGAAATTAGAAATGAAATGAATGTTGAATCAAATGACCATAAATGAATAGAAATGATAGAAATAGAGAAATGAAAAATATTTGGAAATGATTATGGTTTTCTCGAAAATGAAAATGAAAATGGAGAAATTGAACTACTTGGAAATGAATGTGGTTTTCTCCAAAATGAAAATGACCTAGAAATAAATTTATGTTTTTCGAATTAAATGAAGTTTGAAAATGGAAACAAATCTTTTGGTTATGGTGGACCATTGAATGTAGAAATCTTAAATATATTTTTTCTTATATTCTTTTACGATAAAGTTTTCATGATTTTAACAGAACTAGAATTGAGTTGAGAAGATTATTTAATTGGAACAATATTGAATTTTATTTTGGTAAATAGAAAAATAAATATTAGGTTAGATCCAATTATAAAGTATTGAGTTAAAAGTCTAAGAATTACTTCTAACTAAACACAATATGGAAGAGGCTCAAAAGCCCTTTATGGAAAAGGGGCAGACGACAAACCCTAGTAATATTAAATAGGGCTGCTACCACCTATACTCCTAGTTACACTAGGAGTTCACTTTTTCTAGTTGAAATAAATTCTACAATTCAATAAGGGTTCTACCTTCTCTCCCTATAAATAGATTACATTGGTAGGGCTATTTACACAACTTTCAGATACCGTTATTCTGCCTAAAAATAGAGAGACTTTTATTCTCTAAGAATTAAATATATTTTCTAGAATAATGATTCTACCTGTTTCCATTTGAGAAGAGATTTTTGTTTTCACACTATAGAAAAGAAAATTATTTATGGTTTTGTGTTTGATTCAATTCATTCGAGCCCACACTCGAAGCGGTGTATGGTATAAGAATAGCAAAGAAGATCATTTGGTTTAAATTTGGGAACGAAAAGGATCCATATAGTATTGTTATAAATATCACAAACCGGGTCAATTTTCAAAATTTTTATTTTTCATTGTGCAAGAAAACCATTTTCAAATCAAATTTTTTTTCCAATAGAGTCTCTTTTGCATTTTCTTAATATAAAAAATCATTATTGGGGCATCGATAAATATTGAACTGGTCTCCATTAACAATAGGGTTTTCACTTGGTTCATAATCTTGCATACGCTACATTTTCAATATAGGCTAGCTCTTTGTGATTAGTGATTTCGATACATATGAATCTATAATACAGAAGTAACATTACTAAGATCTTTCATATCAAAGTTTCTTACTAAAGATCTCTTGATTTTATTCAAGAAACCTATATTGTTACTGGGAAGTATTATGTGGTGTATACAACCTATATTATTACTAGAAAATATTATGTCACCAACATATAAAACTAGAAAAATATGCTTAATCCAACTAAACTTGTGGTGTATACAACCATAAACCAAATTCACATGATAAGCGAACAAGGAAATCACTTGGTGAAGTTTGTAATACCATTGACAAGAGACTTGATTAAACCTATAGAAGGTTTTATTTAGTTTACAAGTCATTAAATTCCAATCACGTAAATCCCCTGATTACATCATATAAATCATCTCATTAGTGTCACCATTAAGAAACGACCTTGACATCCATATGATGTAGCTCAAGATCAAAATATGTTACTAAAGGCATTATAATCCTGAAATAGTCTTTCACCACAATAGGGAGAATTTTTTTTTTAAATTGTTGTCTTATTTCTTTGTGAAGCCCTTAGCAAAAAGGCATTCTTTAAACCTCTTTATATTGCCTCTTAAATCCCTTTTGTTTTAAATATCCTTTTGCAACTAATAAGTTTCACACCTTCTGGAAACGAAGTAAGGTCTCACACATCTTTGTCATTCATGGACTTAATATACTAATTCATGGAACCTTTAGGAGTTAGAACTTTTCATGGCTAGATGAAAGTTGATTTGATGAACTTCCATCACTTAATTGTCAACTTCATGATCTTGGAGAAGAACAATATAATCATATGGTATGTCACTTATCTTTTCTATTGTGGATCTCCTTATGTTGGAAAAAATCTGATTCAAAAATAGTTTTCTTACGCAGCGAAAAATTAAAATTTTGAAAATCAAGCCGATTTGTGATATATATAGCAATGAACTTTTTCTCAAAATTGTACCCATTTTTTGGACTAGACGGATCCTAGATGTTCTTGGCTTTCAACCAAATGACTTTGTTTATTCTTCTCGTACCACGAACTACTTTGAGTGTGGGCTCAAACAAATTTGAATTAAATATAGAACAAAAAATATTTTCTTTACTTTAAGTAGGAAAGTAAATTTCTCTCTCAAATAGAAACTAGGAAAATTTTATTTCATAAAAATATAATTTATTCTAGAAAATAAATTTCCACAACTTTATGACAGATTAGCAATACTCAAAACTTATGAGAGACCTGTGTTTCTTTCTTTCTGAGGTGTGATTTGAAGCTTACTAGAGTCATCTATTTATAGTGAGAATTGGGAGAATCCTGGTTAAACTGGTAGAAGCCAAATTAATATATTAATTTAATAGGAAAAACCCTAACTCCCTATTATTTAGGGAGAGGAGTGGCAACCATAGGTAAAATACTGGGGTTTGTCGTCCCCATATAGGGGGAATTAGGCCTTTATTGTACTGAGTCCAATTATATGTGCTTTCTGGACTATTAACCCAACACTTTATAATTTATTCCAACCCAGTACATTTTTTTTCGATTTCTCAAATTAAATATTATTTGTTAAATTAATTAATTTCTCAACCTAATTTTAATTCCATTAAAATCATGACAACTTTACTGTAACAAAATCTATGAGAAAATTTATTTAACTTTTCTATATCCAACGGATTCACAATAAGTAATTAATTTAAATCCATTTTTGGAACTTCAATTAATTAATTAATTAATAATTCGAAAAATCATAAATTAATTCTCAAGTTATTTCCATACTTAGTGAGAAACCACATTTATTTTCTGAATCTAACCCATTTCTCTAACTTTATCATTTCTATCCATTTTTGTTCATTTGATTTAACATGGACTTTATTTCTAGTTTCAACGAGCTAGCGAAAGGAGCGATTGGACAAATATGATTAGGGCTCAAATGAATTATAATTAAGTTTTAGTTTTTCGCCTAATAATTATAAACTCATTTAGTCACAACATTCAACTATAGTATCGTGACTGAACTCTCCCTAATGACATACCATTATGAAAACTACTCAACTAGTGCTCGTCTAATGACCTAGTCATAAGTGTATTTCCCTCATAGGATATCATTAATCTCTTTGGAATAAATATGTTCTCCCACTATGATCCAATTTTATCTTATGATTACCATTACATTTTCCTTCATGAAAAGTCAACTACTATCAAATAGTAATTAAGTCATTCATCACAAATACAAATGACCAGTGGCTATATTTGCTTTTCATCTATCATGTAATGCTAATGAGAGAAAACCATTACCCATGTCTTAGGCTATGAATTCCACTATAGTGAATGATGCTACATACTATGAAAATCATTATCCAACACGCATACATAATCTATTATCCACTCAAGATTAAGGTATGTGAAACTATGAACATTACAAGTGAATAAATCCATAAACGAATATAGAACCTATTCAACTTGGGTCCAGTCTGATATATTGTCAATCGTATCTATGTTTTTATCTTTTATGAGTCATCTGCTTCAATACCCAAGACAAAATATCTCCCTAATTGGAATTGATAGACGACATATTAGTTTTTCAATCGGTTTGCTCATTTTCTGTTAGACTAAGTACATGTTTAGATTTGTCTACTAATATAAGTTGTCTTTTTGTATTATAATCTTACCACGTAATACAACTTTGTATTAGTAAAACATTAGACAGCAATGAGATAATATTTTATTTTATTTTGCTTTACATGCAAAAATCATATGAGGACAATATAAAAAGCGTATTAATAAATTCATGAATAATTTTATTAACCAATCTATTAGAAAAGTTACAAGTGTACAAATGAATATACTACACTTAGAGCACCAGATCCAACACCTTAATGGCTTTGGTTCTTAAAGTTGTAAAGTTTGTTTTTCTAGAATAATTTCTTGTACTTTAATATATTTATATGTAGTTGCTACTTGAACTATATAGTATAACAAGCTATTGTCGATCACTATCAAGAAAAATGAAAGGAATATGTTAAGGAATATAAAGATAATATTCCTTTTTGAAGATAATGTCCCTAATTCCCTCTCCCCATCAAACTCAAAATCCTCAAAGAGTTAGGCATTACCAATCTAAAAAATCAAGGATCATAAAATTTCTAACCCTTGAAGCTTTCAAAGTCTCCCTATAAAACAACAACTCATAGTAATTGAGTCCAATTTTTATCATTTGACCTATAAGGCATAGCATGAGTTAGACATCACCAAATGTAAAAAAGCTTTAAACTAGGCCTTTTACTCTCCAAAGCTCATAAGGAACCTTCTTAGTTGCCTTAGTTGGAACTCTATTGAGTATAAATGTTTTTTTTTATTTCTCTTCCTAATGTTATTCAACCTTCTTAGCATGTGGGTTTGAATTTTGGGGGACACGACTGTGTTGGTTTTTGGGGGTTTAATTTTTTCTTTTTAAATTGGTGTTCTAATTTGTTTAAGTTACAATTCAGTCTTAAAAATTTATTAGTCTAATTAGAGCCCTAGATGATAAGAAAACTTGGTAAAATTTTAGGATTAGTCTCATAATGGATAAAATTGGATAGAAACACAATTTGTAATTTGTAATAGGTCCTACTAGTTTGTATTTATTACAATTTGGTCCCCAGTAATAAAACTTGAATTAGACATAATAAACGAACTCAATTTGAGCTGAAATTTTTAAGCTTGCATAATTTTGATTAAAATAAGGTCAGTAAACATTTAGATCTAAAATTGGATTGATTTTACCATATGGGGTAAAATGACAAAAATGACCTTAGGTTAAATTACTTAGGAAAAGTTTATAATTGACTCATAATTTGCTTCCGCATTAATAAATAACTAATAATTATATAAGATCAAAGTGTTATAAGGTTAGGGTGTGTCTTGGGTGGTCGTTAGCCGAAGAGTCACTTAGGTGACTAATGTAACGCTTCGAATTTGGCTCAGTCCGTCCCGGTCGGGTTTTGGGTGTCATAGTTTTTATCTAAAAGTACTGGTGGTTTACCCACACTTTTTACAAACCTAGTGACAACTTTTATCTATAATTATGTTGTGCATCTACAACAAGTGGTAGTTTACCTACAAATTAGCAGTGGTTAATCCACAACCTGGGGTCAAAAGGTTAGATGAGTTCTAGGGAACTCATAGTGTGCTGTGTAGTGACAGGGTAGGACATTTTTCTTACAAGCTGAAATTGCATTGACATTCATAAGCATGTGCATATAAAAAAGTGAATTCTAAAGTATTATAGTGATGTGCTATTCTGATAAATCAATATTGTGAAATTGTGAAATGCTTTACGAATGAGTTTATCCTAAGAATTGTTATCTTGTGTGACATGCTTAATATTTTACATTGATTTTCTTATGATTGGATGCACATTGGGCTTTTTAAACTCACCCCTCTTATTTTCATCTTTATAGATAACCCACCAGGTTAGGACGTGGACATAACACTCGGAGGGCTTAGAACTCGTTATATATATATATATATATATATATAATATTAGGCATATTTTTATAATTCCTGTTTATTTGGAGCTATATTGTTTTATTTAAACTGTGGCATGTGACTTAAGTTTAGGGTTTACTTAGCATGCATGATATTTAAATCTAAATTTAGGATATTGAACATGGACTTATAGTTAATTATGCTCAAAATAATTCTAATTTTTCTTAATTATAAATAAAATTTGGAAGAATAAATAAAATAACTAAATTTTCAACAAGAAAATGTTTTCTTAATTGGTTTTTTACATGATAACTTATGAGTTTATTTTTTTTAAAAAAATAGACTAAGTTTTCCTCTAAGATAAATAAACATTTTAAAAATGTTTGTTTTACAAACTCCGATAGTCTAGTGGATCATTTTAATGGTTAGTTTATTTTTTCGAATTTGAATCTAACGTTTAAGCCGAGTTGAGGAGATTACAATTTACACCTTAAAATGCCTGAATAGGTACTTATCTGGACCATGAATTCTTCAAATATTTCAACTAAGAGTTGGAATATAGTAATTAGAGATGGAAGATGAAAGTTGATTAGTTGCCAGATGCATTGACAAAATTGTACCAACTAATACTGCTCTACCCAGTAAATGAAACCTTGACGATTGAATAATGAGTATTTAGTGTTGGTTTTGCCAATTAAGTTATAGTTGCTTTTCAATTCAAGAATTAAGAGAGATTATAGATAAAAATTTATATTTTATATCGACGTTTAAACATTAATATAAACTTCGTTCATTTTTCTCAAATAATTATCGTTTTTGTAAAATATTAATATGAATTTACATGCTTTTTTTTTTTTTGAAAAGTAAAATATTAGTTTTATTAAGCTGCTAAAAGAAAGTCCCAAAGTAAAGAAGAATCACAGGTCTACTATTCCAATTGTTTAAAGCAAAAAAGTCAATGATAAAAGATAAAAGAGACTCATAGTTGGAATGGTGCCGGCGACTGATATTTTCAGTCACTCAACTCATTAATGCCTTTGTTAATAAAGTTTGAGTTTGGCCCCTTTAATTGTTTGTTGACATTGGACTTGTTGATCATTTGGATTAAACTTTGATTTTTTAATATCTAAAAGCTTTATTCCGCTGGATTCAATAGCTGATTTTATTATATTTATATATTATGTTATAAATAAATTTAAAATTTTATTTTTATACTTCAAACAAAATTTCATACTTCAACTTTTACAATATTATATATTAGCTTAAATACTTTATTTATAATTTATAATATTGATGCGTGATTGAGAGCATCAAAAATATCCTATCCCTATAAAATAATGAAAAGAATAGTATAAGGGAAGTAGGGTTAAATCTTCAGGGACTGGATTTGCACAAGTTCTTGTTTGTCGAGATATCGGACAAAGTCGTGACCAAGAAAACCTACGTACCTGGGAAAAAATAAAAAAATAGAATTAAAAGTTTGATTAAATTGAAATTGCGAAAATTAAAATTAAAATTAAAATTAAAATTAAAATTGTAGAGATAAATAGAGTTGAGAAAAAAGGGTTTTTATAGAGAGATTCCAGCCTCTGGTTGTCTCGGTCTACCTTGGGTTCAATCCTAGGCTTTTAGGTGATCATTCTCGAACAGAATAAGTCAGTTATAGTGGAAGAGGATGCCTACGACCACTAGCTTCACTTAGATTTTAGACTTACGATTTAGAGGAACTTGACTCTAGCCAACCGTTGTTTTTGTGGGATCGTCTTACACTAGATCATCACTTCTCAATGGCAAGTGCATCGCCATTTTATCTCTTGGGCTCAACAACCACTGACGCAGTAAGCTAACGAACTGACTGTACAACCTTCCTAAAACATACAAAGCGATCGTGCTTTGCACAAGCAGAAAAGATCACCTTTGAAGGGACATGGACGGAAGCATCAGCCCCGTAATGCAGAGATATGATGAATACTCATTGAGAAGGCTAAGCGCGGATTCTAAGCCTCATGAACCCTTTTTGGGGAATTTTGACAACCTTTGGCTAGATAAATTTAGTGGCTCATGCTTTTTGGGGAAAAAGAAATAAACTTAATGAAAATGGAATTTTAGTGAATAATATGAAAGGAACAAAGGCTAAGCTTTTTGGGAGAGGGAGTGTTTACAGAAAAGATAAGTCAAATTTGTGTCACTCCATCCCCTATTTATAGTACTAGGAAACCTAGTCTATTCCTAATTAAATTCTAAAAGATAAGTACAAATAAATAAAGATAAATAGAGATAAAAGCTAAAATTAAATCTAAATAATAATATTTAACAATTATCCTAATATAATTAAAATTTAAATAGAATTTTATGTTTATAAAATCTATTCTTTGCACTTTTGCCCCCAAGTCTTCCATACTTTGTATTTCCGGCACCACTTCTTTTCTACTTCCCATGTTGGCCCATCTTATCTTTGAATTCATGCTTTTTTCCCCTAAATTTCCTTTTGCCTTCAATTTAGTCCTTACAAGATAAAAAACCATAAATAGCTCAAATTAGTAGGATCATACTCAAAATAAATATGTAATTAATACATAAAAATATGTCATTCTAGAGTATTATCAAATTCCCCCCATTTAGCCCATGCTTGCCCTCAAGTATGGTTCCTATCCACTGTGAAATTTAGAATTTTGCCATGAAAGAAATATCACTCCAAAGTTTTATAAGAAGTAGGCATAATGCATATAAAAAAATAAAGAGAACACTTAGCTTGCTTTAAGTAAAACTAAAAAAGTATTCCAATTAATACACACAAAGATCAAAATTGACTTGGATTATTCCAATTAATCCGAGGTTTGTGCCGTCGCCTGATGGATCCTTGGTCCTGAATCCTGATGCTTCTGCGTATTTTCAACAAAACAAGTTTCTCGCATCGTGGCTTCTCTCCACCGTAAGTTCTTCTCTTGTTTCTTGTTTTACTGATGTGAAAACTACTTGTGATGTGTAGACAACAGCATCTTGGTTGTTTGCTGTGGTTATTGGTGCTCGAGTATCGTGAGCTTAACATGAACTCCACTCCACTAAGAAGGACTCTCTGTCTGTCAAGGAATATCTTGTGAAGATCCAAAACTCGTGTGCTCTACTCGACGCATCTGGTTTTTCGATCTCAAAGACGGAGAAGGAAGAGATCGTGTTAGCTTGATTGCCACTAGAATTTGATGCAGTGCTCACGATTGCCACCTTTTCCTCTGAGCCGTTACCTTTCCAACTCCTTGTGGAAGTCTTGTTGGAGTATGAGAGTCGGTTGGCTCAAGCAGTGCAAGAGGTGCCGCCTCAAGCACATTTATTGGAGTTTGCCTCGACGCCGTTGATTGTTGATGTTGCTCGCGATGGTCGTTTTCCCACTGGTCAAGGGAAAGGTTTTTGCTTGCGATCTTAGTGCCAGATTTGTGGCCGGTTCGGTCATCTGGCTCACCTTTTTTATTACCGCTTCAATCATAATTACGGTGGTCCGACATCACAACCTCTATCGTTGGACTATGTCGCTCCAGCCTCGAGCGTCACTAATGTTGGAAATTATGGCGCGTTGCCTTCCGGTTATCAGGCCACTGGTTGTTTCTCCTTGTCGACGTCGCATGTGGGCTTATCTGCTAGTTGGGTGGAAGGTGCAACGACTCTTGCAGCGCTTCCGCATGTGTCATACCCTAGGACAACTCCTAGGTCTTTTTGAAGTATGGATCTGCAGCAGACCCAAGACTAGGCCATGGCGTTGGGGTCTCATGTGGGCCTCTATTTTTGGGTTGCATGGAAATGGTGCTAGGTGTCTAAGCGGCCTTATACGGTTTGGGCTGAGTGTTGTTCCAAATTCTACTGGATCGCAAGTTGCAACACATGAGTATGGGCAGGTTACGCATGCTGCTGGGCTAAACAATGCTAGCCTGAATTTTGGTGATTTGTTTCCCTTCAATAACTCAGTTCCTACTACTCAGCCTAGTAGCTCGGTCACCAATTGTGTTCAGTTTACGGGTTTAGTGGATCATGGATCGGGACCTCAACAACTTGGTGGTGATACGTTTGGACTGAGTTTGCGTATTCCTTGGATGACAAAACCTCGTACATGTGTTCATCCTGCTTCAACACCACCTATAGTTGGTCTGCCTCAGATCCCCGATTATCATACTTCTAACTTTTCAGACTCTGCTGGGACTAATGTCAATACAACTCAATATGGGATGAATTTTGATGGTGATGATTCGTATATTCCTCTGCCCATCGGGTCGACATCTTGGTATCCAGGTTCTAGGGCCACGCATCATGTGTGCTGGGACGCGTTTGCTCTAAATACGTCTACACCATACCCAGATAGTGCTTCTCTTCTCATGGGTGATGGGACTCTTGCCATAATATCCCATATTGGTAACTCCATTTTACCATCAAAGACTAAGTTACTACACTTGACTAAGTTTTGTGCGTACCATCTATAAGGAAGAATCTATTGTCTGTATCATAATTTTCTATTGACAATAATGTGTTCTTTGAGTTTCACCCATCTTATTTTGTTGTTAAGGATGTCAAGACTCAGGAAACCTTGCTAGGGGCAACATTCGTGATAGGTTCTACCAGTTCTCCTCGTCTACTTCTGTTCACACTGCTGTGGGTTCCTCTTCGTCTGAACTTAGTCCGTCGTCCGTGGATGACAAATGTGATATTTTTACTTTCTACCATAAAAGACTTGGTCACCCATCCTCTCCGGTAGTTAAAGCGGTTTTAGAAAAGTGCCAAATAGTGTCAAATAAAACATGTCTTCCTAATGTTTGTATTACCTGTAAAAAAGGGAAATTTCACAAATTACCTTTTTCTAGTTCTACAACTGAATATAATGAACCATTTACTTTGATTATCTCCGATTTATAAGGACCTACGTTTGTTGCTTATGGTAATCATTGGTACTATGTGACCTTTATTAACATGTGCTCTAGATATACTTGGTTATACCTTCTTTAGCATAAATTTCAAGCTGTGGATTGCTTTGTAAAGTTTCAAGAAATGGTCAAAACTCGGTTTAGACGAAATATCAAGCAATTTCAGAGCGACTAGGGTAGTGAGTTTTGTGCATTCAAGTCAGTGTTAGCCAAACATGGAATAATTCATTGACTTTCGTGTCTGCACACGTCTGAATAAAACAGTGTGGCAGAACACAAACATCGCCACATTGTTGACATAAGTTTGACTTTGTTAGCTCAGACCAATCTTCCTATAAGATTTTAGGGCTATGCATTTTGTTGCGTAATTCATCTTATTAATCGACTTCCCACGCCTGTTCTGTAATGGCAATCTCCGTTTTCGATACTTCATGGCAAAGATCCTTCGCATGAGTACTTGTGAGTTTTTGGCTATTGTTGCTTTCTGTTACTGCGGCCATTTAACTCTCATAAGCTTGCTTTTTAATTGCAACCATACATATTTTTGGGATATAGTGCTCAACATAAAGGGTATCAATGCCTTACATCAGATGGAAATGTCGTTTTATCACGTCATGTTGTGTTTGATAAAAATTGGTTTTTGTTTCATGCCCACACCCCTATTTCTGATTCCTCCCTGTTAAACTCCTGGGAGCCTACTTATGTTCATGTTATTGCCACTCGATCAAATGATTCGTCCACCCACCAGTACGAGTCAGTCTCAAACCCTGTTGCAGCCGCAACTCTTGTTGAAGCCTCACCCTTTCTTGTTGCTTCACCTTCTGTAGCTGATTCACTTCTGAACTCGGATGGTTCTAGTTTTTCACCAACAGAGTCTTGCATACAAACGCCACTCCTATCAGGCTATCGTCTGTTTCTCCTAGTCCACCATCTGTTTCTTCTTCTCGGGTAACTAACACACATCCCATAGTTTCTCGTTCAAAAGCTGAGATCTTTAAACCTAAGGCATTCTCTACTTTTGTCCCTACCTATGAACCACACACTATTGATGAGGCATTTCAGAGTGAGGAATGGTCAGGCAACTCAAGCTGAATATGATGCTCATATTCAAAATTCTACTTAGGAGCTAGTTCCTACACCATCTGGTCAGAAGGTTATTGGCTGTAAGTGGTAGTTCAAGGTTAAGAAGAACCCGGACGGAACATCTGCTCATCATAAAGCATGATTGGTACCAAAAGGTTGTTCACAAGTTCCTGGATGTGACTTTGAGGAAACATTCAGTCCTATCGTCAAGCCCGTTACTATTCACAACATTTTGTCTGTAACGCCCCCAACCCGAATCCGTCACTGGAATAGAGTTACGGAGCATTACCGGAGTTACTAATTTATTTATCAAATATTTTATTTCACCTAACATTCATATTTGAAACCAATTAAAACATATTGTCGCTTAAACGTGCTTATTTTTCTCGACATGTTTTACTTAAATTTTATTACTCGTCTCAATATGCTTAATTTTCTTGTATCATCGTATCAAAAATAATCAAATATTTACATGTCAAGATGAATATCATTTTCTTTCCATTTCTTCATAAACATAGATCAGGTAATACATTATATCAAGATTTCATGTATTTAGAAATACAATTCCAGCTACATTAATTTACCTCGTTGCTTGTTTATGTTTATAATTTTACTAATCCGATATCTTTTCTTTTCCACGTTCAAGTCTCGTATTTTAGTTGCACGGGTCTTTACAAATACATTTAATCATCATTTTCATTCATTTCATAGTCAAATACATTTAATTAATGCTCTAGGTAAAATTTCCATTTTACCCTTAAAACTTTTAATTAATTACAATTTCATCCTTAATTCAGAAAAATAAAATTATTGTCATTTAATCCTTGTTTACAACCATTATTCTTATACATATTGATAAGAGCCCATGAATTTTATGAAATATCAGAATTTTTCATAATTTCAACACTTTTCAATTTAATCCCTAAAACATGTTTTCGTCTGATCTTGATCTAAATTAATATTTTCATTCAATTTTGTAATTTAAATAATAAAATAATCCATTACATGCAATTTGATCATTTTTGACATTTTTACAAAATCGCCCATAAAGTTCTACTTTTATTCAATTTAGTCCCTGAGCCTAAAACATGCAAATTAGCCATGCTAGTTGAATATTCATACATACTTTCCTCCTCCTCATCTCCATTCCACATTCTTAATTTATATATAACATGCTTATAAGTAACATTATCAACAATTTCACTATGTATATTCAAAACTGTCCAATTGAGTTATAGTCACTAAATTATTTATATCTTGAGCTACAGAACTCCAAATTAAGATCCAATAATTTTCCCTGAAACTAGATTCACATATATTCTTACCAAAAAATTTTCAGAATTTTTTGGTTTAGCCAATTAGTACAGTTTATTCATTAAACTCTTCCCTATTTTGCTGTTTGATAGTTCTGACCATTCTTCGGTAAAATTTAATTATCTCTTTGTACAGAATTCAAATGATGTTCACGTTTGTTTTTTATGAAACTAGACTCATTGAAGAATCTAACCATGTAAATTATGTCCCATAATTATTTTTATATAATTTTTAATGATTTTTCCAAGTCAGAACAGAGGATCCCAAAATCATTGTGAACCAGTCTCATAAAAATATAAATATCTCAGAATACAGAGTTCATTTACCTATTATGTTTATTTTATATGAAAATAGACTCAACAATATTTAATTCCATATCTCATTCAACTCCTAATTCAGCTTCTACCATTTTTGGTGATTTTTCAAAGTTAGCTTACTGCAGCTGTCCAAAACTGTTTTAGTGCAAGATATTAATTACTAAGTTTATATCACCCTTATTTTCTTTCTCTACACCATTTCCCATCACTTTATCTTATTTTCTCTTCACTACCATATCAATAACATAGAATCATATATAAGAAAACTCTACATTAACATCATTTACATGCTTTTTCAATAATATTAAACTTAAAAATACATGGAAATCTTGATGTTCTTACCTTGTTTTATTGTTTCCAAACTTTAACTTCATTTTCTCTCTCCTCCAGTTTCTATTTCTTGAATCCAACTTGATATTCTAACTCCTCATAGTCTCCTTAACATTTTTCTCCTTCGGTAGCTATGGGAATTCTTTTGATTTCTAGGTGAAAATGGTGAATTTTTGGTGGAAGGACCAAATTGTAAAGAAAGTAAAACTTTCTTTCTTTCTCTCTTCCTCTCACGTTGGTGCATAGAAATGGTGGGTTTCTTCTCTATTTTTTTTCTTTCCACACACACACATATATATACTTAATAAAATAATAAAATAATAAAATAATAAAATATCTTATTAAAATATTATATTATTAATAATTATCTAATTAAATAATTATAAATATCACCAACATCATCATTACTTTCTAGATTTCTCTCTCTTCCAATTGACCATTTTACCCTTCATGATCTTTTAAAATTCCATCCTTGAGTCATAACTTAATTTGGTAAAATTACAATTTAGTCCATCATAATTCTTCACCTATTCAATTTAGTCCTAATTCATCAATTTTCTTTAGTTTCTAGATCATTCTACCCTTAAAATATTTACACTATTGGTCCTTCAACTTTTCATATTTACACTTTTAACCCCTCAAATTTTGAGTATTTACTCTTGGGCAACAAAATTTTTCTCACTTTTACAATTTAGTCCTTTCTTGAATTAATTTGTCATAATATATTTCCTAATGACATAACTCAAATTTCCTCTTCTTGTCACTTTATTTGCTTATTTTACTATATCAAGGATAATATTTCACTGTAGAAATTTTCGGGGTGTTACATTGTCTGTTGCAGTTTCTAGAGGATGGGAACTTCGTCAAGGTGACGTTAATAATGCTTTCCTTAATGGTGATCTCACTGATGAGGTGTTTATGCAACAACCTCCAGGGTATGTTCGATATGGCCCTCATGGTAAGCACTTGGTGTGTCGATGACTAAAGCCTTGTATGGTCTGCGTCAAGCTCCTCAAGCCTGGTTCGACAAGCTGAAGTGTCTTCTTCTATCTACTGGCTTGTTCTATCTAAATCTGATGTCTCATTATTTGTTCGTATTATGCCCAACTCTATCTTATTTGTCTTGGTTTATGTGGACAACATTATTGTTACTGGTAGCTGGACCGGTAGTATTGATGATTTTTTTCAACAACTACATTAGAAATTTTCACTCAAATTCATGGGTGATGTCCATTACTTTCTTGGGATTGAGGTTACTTGATTGCTGTGATATTTATGATGGTCAAGTAATATGATCGTACCTAAAAACTAACTATTATCATAATAAAGGCAAGCGCATCTATCGAATAGTAGTATAGTTTAGTGGCAAGACCGGAATGTCGAACCTACAGGAACTAAAAGTACTAGTAATAACTTTCTTTTTATTATCTAGCCTAGAAATAAATGGGGATAGTTTTAAACTAAAATCTAACTAAACTAAAACATGACAGAGAGTAAATTGGGTAAAATACTTTTGGAAGACTGATTGATTTAAGACAATACCCAAGGAAGAATCCACCTAGACTTCACTTGCTATCCAATTCTGAACTAGATGATTTATTCACTTGACTTGATCTGTAAAAATCCCTAATTTATGTTAATATCTCTTTCAAGACTAAGAACAACTAACCCTAGGTTGATTAATTGAAATTTCTTTCTAATTAAAACCCCTAGTGTTGCATTAACTCAATTTATGGATTTCTTTATTAGATTTGACTCTAATCCGATAGATTTTCATCGTCCTATGTCTAAGATTGCGATCAACTCTGTTTAGTTGTGTTGGATCTACTCTTAAACAGGGACTTTTACTCCACTAAATAAACACATTTGACTTGAATTAATATCCTGAAATATTAACACAAGAATTAATAACACAATTAAGAAAAAATTCAAGTATTTATCATATAATTCAGCCATATTAGGTTTCATCCCCCTCAGGTATTTAGGGGATTTAGTTCATAATTATAAAAGAAAACATCTCAAAATAGGGAAAACAACAAAACATAGAGAACCCAAAAACTTCTAGAGAAATTGAAAAGAGATCTTCAGTCTTGATGTAAATCCCTGCTTCCAAGATGAATCAATCGGTGTTCTTCAAGTAATTCCTTGCTTTCTACTTTGTGTCCCTTTTGTTCCTCCCCTTGGGTCTTTTTATAGACTTTAGAATGCCCAAAATACCCAAAAATTAGCTTTTTCGGCGTGAAATTGAAGCAGGGCTTGACAGGGACACGCCTATGTGAGGTTGCTCAGGCTGTGTTTAACACTGCTAAATCCACACGTGCATGTGGTTTACCTTTGTGAAAATGCCTTAGGCCGTGTTAATGCTAATTTGGGCCCATTTTGTCTGTTTTTGGCTCGTTCCTTGCTCTTTTCTCTTCCTTTTGCTCACCTAAGTATAAAATATGAAATTAAAGGATTAGGAAGGATTAGGAGCATCATATTCCTCAATTCTAATGATAAATCATCCATACATGTGCCAAGCATGGGGTAAAAATATGTATATATTATGGTTTATCAAATACCCCCACACTTAAGCTTTGCTTGTCCTCAAGCAAAATCCTCAACTTACAATTAAAATTCATTCTTCTCAACTTATAATTCTTATCAATAATGTTTCAAAATAAATCACAAGTAATCATACATTGAGAATTCAACTAAAAGAACAACAAAGTTTCAAACAATCCAAGTTGAGAATTTTGTTACGAAAACATAGGTATCCCCCTCCTCTAAGTAATCACCTTTAATTCAAAATTACACAGAGTTAACATCCTCACTAAAGATTCACTCAAATCACTCGAGGTGTTTAAGGTTCAACAATTAAGCACTCAATAGTCAACATGAAAAGTTATTACCATAAGCTTGCATGAAAATCGAATCTCCACCACTATATATTGAGATGATACATCATTCAAAAGGTCTTTAGAGGGTTGTAACGTGGCTTTGGTTAGGGGGTGTGGTCACAGGCTGAAAGAGAAGGTTGGAATCGAGATTGAGCTAAAAAATCATCTAACTAGAAAAATAACAATACTAAAAAATTACATCACTGTATAATTCTAGAATTGAGCTTTTCCTCATGAATAACATCGTTAAGATCAAGAGCACATAACTTCATAATAATATGCTAAACTAATTTTTTTTAAGAACAAATCAAGTATTTAACTTTACTAACTAAGGAGGGGAACATAGCTAGATAATTATTCAGCTTAAATCTCGACAAAAATAGGGATCAAAGAAATTAATGGGATTTCAACAATAATGGGTTAGAGGTTAATACTTGAGGGTAGATCAATGGATGGTTTGTTAGGCTCAAATGGGTTCACTAAGGATTAATTATGAAGGTAGGCTTTTATGGAGTGAGTGAGTTAAACCCAGGTGCCTTTATCATCTCGATATATCAAATTAATGGTGTGGTCTCGACATGTATAATCAAAGCAAGTTCTGGAATAACAAATCAATATTGACACACTCATAGCAACAATAAAAGTGAGCAAGAAAGGATATATGCTCCAAAGGCTCAAAATCTCACAAAATAATGGCTTTTGATGTCAATCCTGTGAATTTTAAACTTCAAGGTAATACCTAAATTTGGGGAAACAACTTAGAAAAAATATTAATCTTTAAAAATTCAACTTATCATGCTTGATTCTCTAATGTCTTAAAGTTTGAATAATCAAAGCATAAATACCTATGTCTTAATCCAGAACATATCAATAAAAATCATGAATCAATTAGAATTTCATTCTAATAGTAATATGAAAAAGTGACTTGAGAACAAGACAAGATTCAGGGATTTTCTGATAATAAAATTAATAACCCCCCATACTTAAGATGTACATTGTCCTTAATGTACAAAAATAAGTAAGAATATAAGCATAAATCATAATAGAGGGAGAGAAGTGAAACTTCCTGAATGTTGGATGGAATCCTTGAATTGGAGTTGTGGAAAGTAATTCTGAGGGGCAAAGATGAGTTCGAAGGAGGATACTCCGGTGGTGGGAGAGGGTAGTAGTCCACAAGTGCTGTGCCAAAAGAATATTATAACTGGTGTTGTGGTGGCTATGGTTGTGGTCTAGCAAGAGATGGCAGTCATGGAGTACCTTTCCTAGTGAAGTTGTATATTCCTAAGTAATAGTGAGCTTTGGAGCACTTTGTAACTACGATAGCATCAATAAATCTTTAGGAAATATAAATTAGCACGGTTACTCATTAAGGATAGCCAATATAAAATGTTCAATATAGACTATGCTAAGTTTTTAGAACATGAAACTTGAAATTGAAATAAAGAGAAAGATAAAGCTAAAGAAACCTAAAAATTAAAATAAAAATAAAAAGAAAATAAAAATAAATACAGAAAAAATAAAGACAAAGATAAGAGGATTCGAAAGTCCTAATCATCAGATGGTTTGTGAGGTGGGGGCGGTGATGAGATGTGGAGATGCTGACAAATCTACTGTAGAGTGGCATCAATATGGTTGAACTGTTGAAAACACTACTGCTCAGACCAAGTGAGGCATTCAGAGATGTCAGACAATAAAGCAGCCGCATGAACTGGGCGATGGATAGGTAGTGGCTGAGATGGTGGATCCTCGTGAGGTGGAAGGACATCATCAGTAATGTCCTTTAGGTCCTCCTACTTGGTAGACTGGACTAGATGATACTGAGGAGGATCAAACACAGGCCGTCACTCAATCAACCTCATATGATGAATGCTTGAGATGCCCTGTGGGGACATCAGGCCAATGAGGGTGAGTGCTGAGGGCTGCGCCACAATGTTAAGAAGGCCGAAGTGGAGAGCTAGTCGCGTCACATAAGGACCGATGCAGATGGGTCCTCTCCTATGTCGTTTCGTCTGATGGCAAATGGTGAGGGCGATAAAGTATGCCAGATCGAACACGTATCTGTGCACCATGCTCTATAGGAAATAGGCATCGTGAGTGTTAACGACGCCGGTGCTCTCTCGTCGACCTGTCAAGGTATGGGCTAAGATGGCGTGTAAGTACCATAATGATGGAGGAACGGCTGACGCCTTGGAGCGACTAGGATCATAAGTGGCTTAAGTAGGAACCAGGGCCCTCCAACAGGCGAAAGAGGAATAGTGGATGTGGCGATGGAGATCGAAGAAGTCATCGTCATCCATGAACTCATCGATATAGAGTTCTAGAGCTACGCTAAACTCAGGCACACTGAGTTGACGTACGAGGCCTCTGAGACTGAATTGAACTGTGCCTGGGTCGTCAAACTGTGACACGATCGTCTGGAGGTGGAAAGTAGAACAGAGCTCGAGAGTGAGCTCTAAGTACATCGGTTTGACGATCTCAAAGAAGTGCCCCATGGGTCAGTAGTGAAGAGGGCTCGAACTACATCAGTGAGTTGGACCTACTCTAATGCGGCCCAGTTAATACAACGGCCCACTCCAAGAGGTCTTGCCCTAAGTATTTGAAAGAGCTCCTCCTGGGTCCCTTGTGGGAACTGAAGAAATGAATGTCGGATCTCAGTGGTCACACTTGAAGAGGTAACATCGGGCCCCTTCAGTTTTTTCGATGTGGGGATGGTGACCTTAGCCTTGCCACGTGGAGGGGTTATTATGTACCTAAAAGAAAGATGATGAATAAGCATGTGCTAAAAGTTTAAACCAAATGGACTTATAACATGAAATTAAAACAAAAGAAATTGAGATAACAAAATGAATTGGGCAATCAAAATCAAGAAAAGAGTTTCCAAGTAAAACATCTGACATCTTCTAATCCTAATGACGAAGACTAAGTTAATAGTCATTATTAATTAAATCAAGCTAAGAAATTTTCATTAGTAGATGAAAGTAAATAATCAAGAATGACAAAACATTATCAATATTAGCAAAAAGATTTAACCATAAATTCAAAAAAAATGCAAGAATAACTAAATCATATAGAAATAATAATAATTAAAAGCTAGAATCAAAAGAAAAAGAAAGAAAAAGGGAAACCGATAGAGAAGGTGTGGTGGCTAGAAGTGAGACGGTGGCAGTGGCTGGTGAGGGTTGTGTTTGGCGGTGCTATTGGGGGAAGAAGGAAGAATGCGGTCGGTTTGGTAGTTCAAGGAGAAGCGAGATAGGGAGGGAGAGGGGGTAAGTGACCAGAGTTGGAGGAGAAATGAGAGTGAGAGGAAAGGTAGATGATGGTGGTGAGGGAGGAGAGAGAAGGGGAAATGAGGATTTGAACAAGGGTGGTCGGCGGTGGCGGTGGCTGGTGAGGGCTGCGGCTAGGGTTTGTAGTAGGGAAGATGATGAATAGTGAGGGGTTTAAATAGGGGATGGGGCACACACCCGTGTATCCTACTTGCAGCCCGTGTGTTTCGTGAGATTAGGGTTTGGGTGCACCTGATTCTTGGCCCACGCCAGTGTTCGTTGGGCATGTTGGTTTACATGGTCGTGTCGCACGACCGTGTCCTGCTTCGTTCACTTCTCCCACGCCCGTATTCTACCTCACTCACCCGTGTTTAGGTAGTCAGTATCGACTACAATCTTTAGGCACGGCCGTGTCACACGCCCGTGCTATTTTCTCAGTTTCCCCCATAATTAATGGCCACAGGAGTGTCGCACGCCCGTATGATTTACTCAGGTTCATCCACGGCCATATCACACGACCTTGGGGTTTAGTTTAAATGCCCGTGTGCTCTTAGGAGTGTTGCCCACGGGCTGTAGGCATGCCCGTGTTGATTTATCGCATCCCGTGCCTTGGTATGTTTTCAAAATTTCAAAGCCCAGTTTTCACACGGCCATATCTCATGGTCGTGTTCTTGCACATGGTGTGGCCACAGCATCAAGCATGCCCGTGTGCCTGGTCGTGTGGATTAGTAAAGTCTGCGTGTAAAGACTTAGTTAGAGATGTTAGATGTTATAAACTGAAATCAAGGAAATCAATGATTGTTAGTGCTCGGGTTGCCTCCCGAGAAGTGCTTATTTAAAGTCTAAACTCGACTTTACCTTGCATACTCCTTTACGAGGGTTCGTGGAGCCTAAGCTCCTCTCTATCATTCCTAAAATCCTCACCTTTATGAAGTTTAAGTCGATGACTGTTTACCTTGAAAGTGTCGTGGTTTGGATGTGTTACCTCAACTGTGCCATAGGGGAAAACAGTTTGAATTACGAATGGGCCTGGCCATCTCGATTTAAGCTTTCCTAGCAATAATTTAAGCCTTAAGTTATAAAGTAAGGTAAGATTGCCAGCTTCAAACTACTTAGGTTGCTTTAAACGAGTGTCATGGCGTCACTTTGTTACTTCCTTGTATAATCGAGAGTTCTCGTATGCATTATTATGCCATTCATCCAATTCGTTTAACTGCATTAGTCATTTTTCACCTATTCCTTGACATTTATCACAAGAAGTAGCATACTTGTTAGCACCCTTGAACACTGTGGGCCAATAAAAACCTAATTCAAGTGTTTTATGAGCAGTCTTGGTTTCACTATAATGTCCCCTTGTTGGTCCTGAGTGGCAACGTTCTAAGATCTTATATGTTTCTGGCTTTGTAACGCATCTTCAAATGACCTGATCTACACATATACGAAAAAGGAAAGGATCTTCCCAAAAGTAATTTTCTCATCGGTAAAGAATCACTTCTTTTGCTAATGCGTCAACCCTTTTGGAATTATGTTAGCAGCTAAATAATTCGCAATGTCAGCAAACCAAGGTACCTCAGATTCCAAAACGACTAGGAGTTGTTCTTCAGGAAACGAGTCGTTTATGTTGACTTTGTTAAGTTCTGTGAGGTGTGAATTTTCGAGCCTTGAAAGATGATCTGTCGCAAGATTTTTAGCCCCCTTTTTATCTTGTATCTCCAAATTGAATTCCTGTAATAATAAAATCCATCTTATTAATCGAGGTTTCGCATCAGACTTAGTTAAAAGGTAACTAAGAGCAGAATGATCAGTATAAACGATGTCTTTAGACAAAATAAGATAAGGTCTAAATTTGTTAAACACAAAAACCACAACTAGCAATTCTTTCTCTGTGGTAGTGTAATTTTCTTGCGCGGCTGTCAAAGTTTTGCTAGCATAATAAATTGGCTGAAAATGCTCGTCTCTTCATTGTCCAAGAACTACGCCTACTGCAAAGTCACTCGCATCACACATTAGTTCAAAAGACAAATTCCAATTAGGTACAATTATAATTGGAGCATTAATTAATTTCTTTTTTAGAGTGTTAAATGCTTCTAAACATTCCTGATTGAAATCGAAAGGCACATCTTTTTCTAGTAATTTAGATAAAGGCTTAGCTATTTTAGAAAAATCTTTAATAAATCTTCTATTAAAACCAACATGTCCTAAAAAGCTTCTTATAGCCTTAATCGAATTAGGGGGAGGTAGCTTTTCAATAGTTTCAATCTTCGATTTATCAACCTCAATTCCTTTACTAGAAATTTTATGTCTTAACACAATACCTTCACCAACCATAAAATGGCATTTTTCCCAATTGAGAACAAGATTTGTTTCTTCGCATCTTATTAAAACTCGTTCTAAATTTTTAAGGCAAAGATGGAAAGAGTTACCGAATACCAAGAAGTCATCCATAAATACCTCCATGATATACTTCACGAGTTCATCAAAGATGGCTAACATGCAGCGTTGAAAAGTAGCAGGAACATTACATAATCCAAAAGGCATTCTACCATAAGCAAACGTATCGTATGGACATGTGAATATCATTTTCTCTTGATCTTCAAGGGCTATCAGGATTTGGAAATAGCTGGAGAGTCCATCCAAGAAACAGTAGTACATATGTCTTGACAATCTTTCCAACATTTGATCAATAAAGGGTAAAGGAAAGTGGTCTTTTCTGGTGGCATCATTCAATTTCCTATAATTAAGCAAACTCTCCGACCTATGACTGTTCTTGTAGGGATTAATTCATTCTTTTCATTGGCGACCACAGTCATACCTCCTTTCTTAGGAACAACCTACACAGGACTCACCCAAGCACTGTCAGAAATAGGATAAATAATTCTAGCATCTAGAAGTTTAATTACCTCAGCCTTGACAACTTCTTTCATGTTGGGGTTCAATCGTCTTTCAACTTGCACACATGGTTTATATTCATCCTCCATCAAAATTTTGTGGGTGCAAAAAGGACTGATCCCTCTACTGTCAAAAATTTTCCAAGCTATGGCTCTTTTATGTTGTCTTAACACTTGGAGTAATTCCTCTTTCTCTTTGGATTGCAAGGTTGAAGTAATAACTACTGATAGTGTGGAGTTATCTCCCAAAAATGCATATTCCAAGTGATTGGGTAATTGCTTAAATTTCAGTTTGAGAGGTTCATCAATAGAGGGTTTTTGTCTCAGTTCATTATTTATTTTAATATCCTCATAATCTATGTGTCTTGGAGAAGGTTCATTAGAGTTTAAGTCAATTATTACCTCCTCCATCTCATTGGTGACTTCGTCCTTCCCCCCATCTTGGATGAGACACAGTTCCAACATGTCTTCAAGAGTGATTTACTAAAAAGAGTCTTGAACAAAATAGTCAATAGAATCAATAAAGTAACATGAATCATCTTGTTCCCTAGAAAATCGCATAGCATCATAAATTTTAAACACGATTTCTTCATCACCTTCTCTAATAACAAGTTTATCATCTCCCACATATATGACAGCTTTAGTGATAGCTAAAAATGGGCGTCCTAGAATTAAAGGCACTTCAACATCCTCATCCATGTCAAGTACAACAAAATCAACAGGGAATATAAATTTATCTACTTTAACTAGCATGTCTTTAATGATACCCCTAGGATATTTAACAGATCTGTCAGCTAATTGTATACTCATCCTAGTGGGCTTTGGTTCCCCAAGACCTAGTTACTTGAACATTTTATAAGGCATTAAATTAATACTAGAACCTAAATCAGCTAACGCCTTTTCAATGTTTAAATTACCAATTAAACAGGGAATAGTAAAACTTCCTGGATTTTTTAGTTTGGTTGGCAATTTGTTGTAGAGGATAGCTGAACATTCCTCATTGAGTTCCACTATGGATAGCTCTTCCAACTTCCTTTTATTTTTTGGAAGCTCCTTCAAAAACTTTGTATACGTGGGCATCTGCGAAATAGCTTCAACAAAAGGTAAGTTAATATGTAACTGTTTAAAAAGTTTAAGAAATTTACCGAAATAAGCATCCATGCGGTCTTTCTTTAACTTTGCTGGGTATGGGATGGATGGTTTATATTCTTTGAGCACCAATGGGGAGTTCTCATTGGGTTGAGTCTCTTCAACTTTCTCTTTGTCAGGCTCTTTTGACGACTTCCTTTTAGGCTCAGCTAAGGTCGTTCCACTCCTTAATGTAACTGCTTTAACATGTTCCCTAGGATTAGGTTCAGTGTTGCTCGGCAAACTACCCTGTGGTCTATCAGATATCATCTTAGCAAGTTGACCAATCTGATTTTCAAGTCCTTGAATTGAAGCTTGTTGGTTCTTAAGTGCTATTTCAGTATTTTGAAAATGAGTTTCTGACACCGATATAAATTTCTCCAACATCTCCTCAAGGTTTGGTTTATTTTCCTGCTGATAGGGGGTTGTTGAAATCTCAAAAGGGGTGGTGGCCTTTGATTTCCTTGATTCCCTTGGCCTCCCTATGAAAAATTTGGGTGATTTCTCCGACCTGCATTGTAAGTGTTACTATAAGGATTGTTTTGAGGTCGAGGATTATTACCCCTATAATCCATTTGCTCGTTTTCCATGTTATGTCCATAGAGAAAGTACTCTAGATTACTCACACCACTTCCATTTGTCGCACTACATGACTGGATGTACCTGCATAGAACCAACTAAACCATCAATCTTTTTATTCAAAAGTTCTACCTGGCTAGAAAGCATAGCGACTACATCAATATTGAAAACACCGATAGCTTTTTGCGGCTTTGTTCTCATGACTTGCCACTGATAATTATTCAGTGACATCTCCTCTATAAACTCATAAGCCTCATCAGGTGTCTTGTTATTGATTGTTCCACCGGCAGCTGCATCTATCATTTGCCTCGTTGAGGGGTTCAAACCATTATGGAAAGTTTGAACCTGTAGCCACAAGGGTAACATATGGTGAGGGCACCTTTTCAATAAATCCTTATATCTCTCTCATGCATCATAAAGTGTTTCTAGATCCATCTGCACAAAAGAAGAGATGTCATTCCTCATCTTTGCCGTTTTAGCCGGCGAAAAATATTTTAAAAGAAATTTTTCGGTCATCTGTTCCCAAGTAGTGGTAGACCTTCGTGGTAGAGAATTCAACCACTGTTTAGCCTTATTCCTCAAAGAAAAGGGAAATAACCGAAGGCGAATGGCATCATCAGAAATGCCATTAATATTAAAGGTGTCGCAAAATTCCAAAAAGTTTCCTAAATGTGTGTTAGGATCCTCACCTGTAAACCATCAAATTGAACTGTTGAATCATCTATATAGTGTTAGGTCTTAGTTTAAAATTATTTGCAGCGATAGCAGGTCTAACAATACTAGATTCAGTACTAGCTAAACTAGGCTTAGTATAATCATACATAGTACGAGGAGCAGGATTCTGATTCACCGGGTCACTGGCTACCACAAGAGGTAGTGGATTATTTTGATTCACCTCTATCTCTTCGGTAGTGTTGGTTACGTCCTCTTGCTCTTCCTCTATGTACTGTAGACTTCGCCTTATTTCTCTTTGGTTTCTGCGAGCTGATGCTTCTATCTCACTATCAAAAAGCAAAGGTCCTGATGAGTTCCTCCTAGTCAAAAACTAGAGACACCTGTCAAAGACAAATAAAAGAAAGGAAAATCAATAAAAATAAAAGTAAAAAGTAAATCGCAATAAAAGTAAAAATGGCTAAAGTAATAAAAATTGAGTGTTCTTAATATTTTAGTTCTCTAGCAACGGCGCCAAAAACTTGATTGCTGTGATATTTATGATGGTCAAGTAATATGATCGTACCTAAAAACTAACTATTATCACAATAAAGGCAAGCGCACCTATCGAACAGTAGTATAGTTTAATGGCAAGACCAGAATGTCAAACCCACAAGAACTAAAAGTACTAGTAATTACTTTCTTTCTATTTCTATCCTAGAAATAAAAGGGGATTGTTTTAAACTAAAATCTAACTAAACTAAAACGCGACAGAGAGTAAATTAGAAAAATACTTTTGGAAGACTGATTGATTTAAGATAATACCCAAGGAAGAATCCACCTAGACTTCACTTGCTATCCGATTTGAACTATACGATTTATTCACTTGGCTCGATCCGTAGAAATCCCTAATTTATGTTAATATCTCTTTCAAGACTAAAAACAACTAACCCTAGGTTGATTAATTGAAATTTCTTTCTAATTAAAACCCCTAGTGTTGCATTAACTCCATCTATGGATTCTCTTATTAGATTTGACTTTAATCCGGCAGATTTTCGTCGTCTTATGTCTAGGATTGCGATCAACCTTGCTTAATTTTGTTGGATCTACTCTTAAATAGGGACTTTTGCTCCACTGAATAAACACATTCGACTTGAATTAATATCCTAAAATATTAACACAAGAATTAATAACACAATTAAGAACAGATTCAAGTATTTATCATATAATTCAGATAATAATAACAAGATCCGTCTTACGTTTCATCTCCCTCATGTATTTATGGGATTTAGTTCATAATTATAAAAGAAAACATCTCAAAATAGGGAAAACAACAAAACATAAAGAACCCAAAAACTTCGAGAGAAATTGAAGGGAGATCTTCAGTCTTGATGTAAATCCTTGCTTCTGAGATGAATCAATCGACGTTCTTCAAGTAATTCCTTGCTTTCTACTCTGTGTCCCTTTTGTTCCTCCCCTTGGGTCTTTTTATAGGCTTTGGAATGCCTAAAATACCCAAAAATTAGCTTTTTCCGCATGAAATTGAAGCAGGGCTCGACAGGGACACGCCCATGTGAGGTTGCTCAGGTAATGTTCAACACTGCTAAATCCACACGGGCATGTGGTTTACCCATGTGGTTTACTCGTGTGAAAATGCCTTAGGCCGTGTTAATGCTAATTTGGGCCCACTTTGTCTGTTTTTGTCTCGTTCCTTACTCTTTTCTCTTCCTTATGCTCACCTAAGTATAAAATATGAAATTAAAGGATTAGGAGCATCATATTCCTCAATTCTAATGATAAATCATCCATAAATGTGCCAAGCATGGGGTAAAAATATGTATATATTATGGTTTATCATTACTCGATCCTCTTCTGGTTTTCTTCATTTGTGTCTTGTTGATGTACCCACTATTTGGTGTGATAACTCTAATGCAGTAGCTGTCGCAACTAATCCTGTTCTTCACTCTAAGTTCAAGCATGCTGAGCTCGACCTCTTTTTTGTCCGAGAGAAAGTTGCTAGTGGATCTCTTGTGATTGGAGAAGTCCCAGCTTGTGATCAAGTGGCTGACATACTCACTAAACCCTTGTCTGTTTCATCTTTTGTGCGGCTTCGTAATTCACTTTAGATCTTACCTTTGGAGAAGTTGGGAGAATGTTAAGTGTATAAAGAAGGAAGGAATTCAAGAATTGGTTAGCAAGTCTGTTACTATCAGTTAGTCTGTTAGTAGTCCAGCTAGCATTTAGTTATCAGGTTGTTAGCAGCAATTAATTCATTCAAGATCTATATATACTTGTATTGATTAAACAATGAAGATTAGATATCAATTCAATTCTCACTTGAATTCTTTATATTATATTTTCATATTCTGTAATTCATTTCTTCTATTGTTCTTAGAATTACTAGAGGTTCTAGCACAAAAGAATATGATATAATGATATGTAGAAAATTTGAAAATAGTTGGAATGGCTAATATTTTGTAGTGTTTGAGAGGATTTTGAGAAAATTTTATCTAAATTTTTTTATTTTTGAATTTGTAAGTTTTACACGTGTTGAGATAACAAGATCTCAACACCCATAGATATTGGGTTTTGTTTTTGTGTGTAAGAATTTGACACCTATGATAATCAAACTAAAAACCAACATAATTAACTAAATAGGTCGTTGTATTTCACTTGGATGTTTGCCTCTCAAATGATTTTGAGAGTAATTTCAATCAAGTGTTTGCTTGCTTTTTTCTTTGCATTTTTTTACTTTTCTAGAAATTTAATCTTGATTGTAAGTCAAGATTTTAGGTGAGTGGTTGTAACAATTAGATATATTATTGGGTTGTAATTACCATTGTTGTAAGGGTAAATTAACTTTAACCAGTAGATAATTTGAATTAATTATTGAATAAAATCATACGAATTGTGTCAAATAATATCGTGTATTCATTTTTCTTTACCTTACTCTCCCCTTATAGTTCGGTTATGAAATTGTGAAGTTACAACTTATGTTAGAACACCGGTTGAGATAACTAATTGGAACAACCAACAAACATATGGTTTTTCTCAAAATGTTTAAAGCTGTTATAATTTTGTAAATGAAAATTTTTATTGAAATATAAAATTTATAAAATTGTTTAGTATTAAATGTTTTTTTGCACAACTCACACACCACACATCGCTAATAAGAGCAAATCACCGCCACATACGCATGCACCCGTGATAGGCAATTACTGTGATTCTAACCCACAAGGTGGATATAGGGTGATTGCCCTTGGCTAATAAACTAAATATTAGGGTTCGATTAATTAGTAAATGCTAACTCTATTAAAATTTAAATTCTTTAATTTTTTTAATATTATATAAATTAAATTTATTTATCTAATATTTAGATTAATTATATCTAATCATAATAGATTTACTTGCTATATAACAACATGACTATAAGTAGGATATGCTATATATAGACCAATTAATTTATATAGGCAATTAAGTAAAAGTGAGGATGGCACGAGTTTCAGAATCCACCGCCTCGAGCGCCAGCACCTTCGCTTCCTTTTCCGTTATAAACTAGCAGCCATAGGGGGGTGGTAAGCAATATATTGGTGGATAATCTTGATCAGTTTGGCCCCCTCCAAATTTGGCAGCTCCTAGCTCAGCCTTTGTTTTTTGGGTAGCCGCCTTACCTGCAAAACTCGCAGCATTATCAACATTCATGTTAGGATACATTTCAATTCATGAAATATAAATGAGAGGAGATGATAATTAATTAATTAATTAAAAAGCCATGTTGGCTGCTGACCGTTGTTTGTTTCAGTAAGGTCTCTAGCTGCCACTTCCGAAGAAATGGAAAGAACAATCACAGATAAAACAGTAAGGATGAGAAAACTCTTGCAAACCGAACCCATATTTGATTTTTGTTTTTTAAATCAAAGTGAACAATCTTGGATAAAAGTGTTTGGAGAGTTAAGAACGCTTAAAAAAAGGCAATCTACATCTCTATTTATACGCCCCAATCATCAACTTATATGCCTAGATAAGAAAATGTGTGAGCGTAATAAAACATAAAGATTTGCCCGTCGACCACGCAATGCACCTGGCAGTTGAAGAGTCGCCAAACTATTCAACTTGGACTTTGGAAAGTGATTGGACCAAAAAGTGGAAGTAGCAAGTTGATGCCTCTGACTAACGTGAATCTACATGAATATTATTAAATCACGATTTGTGATGGATGTGGAAATGCCCTCATCTGAAAATGCAAGTCACAAAACCGGTGAACCTCTAACATCCGGGATAGGCTACCAAGAAAATGAGATTGAGGGAGGATGATCCGCCAAAAACGGCGGTGATTTATGATGGACCTCGTGTGTCCTTTCGACATAAACTAGTGAATGGAGAGATATATGTTCTCACAGGTTTCGAACATGGTTGGAGGACGATATTAAAAAAAAAGACACTATGAAGGGTGTCCCGTTGATACGATTCTCGGATCGCCTCCACTTCTTGATAGAAAAAAAAGTGTGATCAAGACGGTGATTTTAAAAAAAAAAGGGTCAAAAAATAGGTTTTAATGCTCTTTAAAGTAATACTTTCGTCTGATGGAAGCCATCCTTTAACTTTCAATTAATGAATTTGGAGAACAACTAAATGGCAAAACTTGCTCCGATTGAGGATTATAATAAAGTGCTTGCAGGCGGGCTGTGAGTGATCTTTGAGTATTGTATGACGGTTCAGACATCATGGTTTCCCGTATCTAAAGACCGGTGGAATGGAGGGGAGTATCAAATATTAGTAGTAAGTCCTGATTATGTGTATTAATAATTATATATGAAATAAAATAGGGGAGCACTAAAAAAACTATAGTAGTTAAATAAACTAGAAAAAAGAAAGAGTAATTATATAAACTAATAGAGAATAGGTAAGTTGAGCCCAAATAGATATGTACAATTGATAAACTAAAATAAACAAGAAATAAGGCATTGTTTAAGTGATAAAGCATTCTTTTTTTCTCTTATGGTCTTAGGTTCAAATCCTATCCCTTCTTTTTATTTTGAAAAATCAACAACCTCCGCAAGAAGGAATAAGAATAATGAAGCATAAAAATAAAACAAGAAAAGGGCGATAACCCAGTGGTTAAGGTGTTAGTTTCTATGGGACTTGAGTTTGAAACAAGCTTTTAGTTTCTATGGAACTTGAGTTTGAAACTAGCTTGCCTTTTGCTCTCCTTTTAAATTTGGTCAACTTTGTAAAATTGCAGTCACGCCCCAAACTTTAAAAAATTTATAGTAATACCCCAAAACGTTTGTAAACCTTAAGAATTCACACCAATCCAATCCCAACTAGAATTCATATCTTATCATTGTTTAGAATTTAAATAGAATTAAAATTCCATATTTTTAAATTCTTTTTATCCTAATTTGAAATTATATCTTTTTTTAAATAAATTCAAATAGAAATAGAAATCCATATACTTTTTATCTTCTAATCCTAATAGAATTTATCCTCTTTCCTTCTATTTATTCTTTATTTTTCCGTCAAAACTCATATTGCAAAATTATTTCAAATTCTTGGGTTCTTTCTTTTTCTCTTCTATTATTAAATCAGTTTTCAATCAAGGAATTCAAAATCTTCAAAATCATCCCTCTTTTCTCAAGTAGATCATCAATCTCTCCAAAGCTAAGGTTTTTAAGCCTTCAAATCAAGTGTGGGATCTAAACTTAAAACATTATGTGTGATTAACTACAGTGTTAGGAAATTAAAAGAGTTGTTATATGAACTGTATAATATGCAAACCTAGAGGAAATATCATGCGAACACTATCGGAATTGAAACGTGAGCACGTAGAGTTTATATGTGATCTTTAATTGCTTAATAGGTGAGTTATACATATTTAGTTATGCGAACCCTATACATGCTATGTGCAAACTCTATGTATGCTTTATGCGAACCCTTGTATATGCGTTATTGTTATTCTTTTTACACGCAACAAATATATGCGTGTATATGTGAGATTGATTGAATGCATGATTACATGTCATTTGATGATAAGTTGTGACAGTAAATGTGCTAAATAAGCATAGTATCAAATTTTGATAATGAGTATAATATGATGAGTATATGTGCATATTACGTGAAATTGGGAATGGAGGACGGAAGAGTTTCGTTGGAGACAGTGACAATTTAAGTCCACACCGAAAGTCAGTACTACACGAAGTAGGCGGCAATGTCATCCAAAATGGAGAAGCCAGGATGGTAGGCTAAAATGCCACCAAACTAAGCCAACTGAGATGATAATTTATGTATAAAGCCATCTAAACCGGACATGATAAGATGGTTGTTTTAAAACACCATCAAAACTGGACCAAACCGAGGTGGTAATAATATTCATCATCACAAATGACTAGTGAATGACCATCATCAAAAATAAAATCCGAGATGGTCAGTTATTGTTATGTGTTATGTGGGATGGTGTGTCCAGCAATGCTCAAGGGTGGTTCGGATGGACGGGTGGAAAATTAAAACATTAAATTAAAACATAAATGTGCATCATAATTATATTTTGTATATGTATTGATTTATTATTTGTTCCTCTTATTATGTCTAAATTATTATTATGCTATGAATTAAATACATTACTGTATGATTGATTATATATAATGATTTAAGATGTCTCACACTGAGCCATTGTAAACTCATTTCCCCTTTTCCTTACCCCTCATGTAACACCCCAAACTTAGCCTAGACGTTATGCCCGAATCTGGTGGCGTCACATGAAAGTGTTTTTGAAAAACCGCTTCGAGTATCAAAAACTAGTCCAAATTATTATCTTTTCTTTATCACGGAAGCATTGAAAATCATTCATTCATACAAAAATCTGAAATTAAGTTTAAAACCACACTTCAGGTGTCGCAGTTTGTAAAACAATAAAATTAGCAATTTAAAATCCCAAAATAAAACAAAAAATCGTCCAAATCCCAAATTACATAAAATAGCCCAATAAAATAAAATAAAAATAGTAAAAACATTAAAGTCTTAAACCGTAGCAAGCGTCTCAGTTGTCACCGACGAGCCCTCCGCTGTGTCAATCCATCTACTACTAGGGATTACCTGACAGACAAATAAATAAAGGGGTGAGTTTTCACAAACTCAGTGAGTGCATCCCCATAGTAAAGCATGCATATAACAGATATTGGTAAATCAGTCATAAATCGAGCCTAAGCCCGTAACAGAACGGTGTAGCCTTAGCCCATTCAGAGCAGTATCAGATACATTCGGGCCCTAGCCCATAAAGATACACATGCATATCAATCAGTATAGTACATACCACCAACCCTGCACACCATCTCCGACCACCCTACACACCATGTGAGGACAAAATCGACCCTCCTAGCCCTACCAACCAAATTTGGGGATAAAATCAACCCATCCAACCCTACACACCAAATAGTACCATAGAACGACACATAATATGTAAAGGCAGTAAAGCTACCAGTCAGACGGCTAAAAGCCTTATAGTCTTCCTTCTCTCCAATATCAATCCCAACCCAATGCAATGCAACATAAATAATGTCATGGCATGCTTTCATACAGTAAACAGGTCATACGTATCATACTCAGATCAGATCAGAACAGTATTATTACACATGCTAAATATAACATGCTAGCATACATCTTAGTATTATGTCACAGTACAAGGTCTAAGTAACGCTTATCGGCCTTTTAAACAGGTCACAATCGACTAGGGCGACCCTTGCAACCTTTCAGAACAATTCAAATTAATGGGCTCACATGCCTATGTGGCCTAGGCTGTGGGCCCACACAGCCCATCTTGGCCTTGCCCGTGTAGATCATACAGCCTGGCCCAAATCCCACATGCCCGTGTGGCTTCACCCGTGTGGGCCCACATGCTCATGTGGCCCACATGACCCAATTAGCCTAGCCCGTGCCTCGCACACGGCCTAGCCAACATCACACGCCCGTGTCCATCGCGCCCGTGGGGAGCGAGCACGGCCTCACTCATCAACCACATAGACATGTATCACCACACGGCCTCCACACGGGCAATCCATACGCCCGTGTAGCGTCGACAGTTTCATTTTTGAGTTTCGCCAAAATGCGATTTTAGAGCATTCAGGGTACACATCTGATTTTGATTGAAGCCCAAACCACCCCCGAGCACTCCAAAACCAAGAATTGACAATTTTCAAGCCCCAATTCAGTCACTTAAATCGATTTTTCCAAGACTAAGCAAATCTCGAAACGAGAGATCAATCTTACCCCCAATAAATAATTACAATTCTTTGCTGAATAAAAAGTCGATTTGTAGTCCATAGAACCTCGATTATCTCCTAAACAGCAACAAAACATCTTTTAATCACTTAATCGAGGAAAACTCGAGTTTTAAGATGGAACCTTACCAACCGACGAAAACCTCAGATGTGCACAAACACGAATTGAATACAAAGAAAACAGAAAAGAAAGGGTTGGTAGATGCAAAATTTCGGCAGCAGAGTTTTGGGAAGAGAAAAATCGGTAGAGAAGAGTTTAGGAAAAAGAGAACAAATTTTGCCCAAAAAGAAAAACTAATCAGAAAATATTTTGATAACCCCGTGATCTCAACTACTATGGTATTCTAAACCATTTCAAACACTAGACGAAATTTGCAACAAAAATAATACTCTTGCCACAGTAGGGATTCGAACATGAGACCTCTCACTCATAACCACACTACTTAAACACCAGACTAGCAGGCCTATTTTGGTATGTTTTTACAAATAAATTCTTTTAAGCCTATTGACCAAGGGTTAGGCTTTATTCAAATAAAAACCAAAATTTAACCCAAGTCTTGGCTTGAACTTGGGGCCTTCCCAACATACCCAAAGCACATAACCATTAAAGCAGACATTCAATTATGCCAAATAATCGCAAAACAATTTCAGAATTTTCATGCACAACAAATAACAAAAGTCAAAATTTTGGGGCATTACACCTCAGGTAAAGCAAAAAATAAGACTAAAATCAGCATCAGAGGACCCTCGGATTAGTAAATAATTTTTTTATTAAATTTTACTATTAAGTTTTCTTTAAAATGCCCTTAATCAATTATTTTTGGGAATTGTTAGTTATTTATTTTATACATGACATTTCAATATTGCTACTAGTATTTGCAGGCCATTTAGTTTAAAAACTATTATTTGTTTTTTGTTGCTTTATAAAATACTCAAAGTATAGATAATACTTTTCTTGAAAGCCTTTTCTTTATTTTTTTTAAATCCTTACATTTATATTATTGTAATTGAATTACTAGATAAATTCAGTTCAAACTAAAGGATGTCTTTCCTAAAAACTAAAGAGTGATTTTTAATCAAATGGACCTAAGTAAAAAGAATGGCTTTACGAGATCACTTCAGTGATCGAATGTAATGCCTTTGACTTAGCCGAAACTCATAGGCCGGGTCGAGGGTGTTACGAGGCATAAGAAGTATAAATGAAGTAGAGATCCACTTCTAATGAATATTAGAATTTAAAGTACATCAAAACTTATTTTGATCTTGATGGACATCCACTTAATAAGATATTCATAACACTCCCCGTTAGATGTCCATTAGTAGATAATGTGCCTTGTTAAAACCTTACTATGATAAAAACCTTGTGGTAAAAAAATCCTAGTGAAGGAAAAAGAGTACACATATCTATAATACGCATAATATGTTGCCTCATTAAAAACCTTACCAGGAAAACACAATGGGACAAAACCTCGGTTAAGGGAAAACAAGTACAACGTGTATTTACTCCCCCTCATGAAAACATCACATATTTTCTCATATTTTACATATTCAATCTTGAATACTAGTCTTTCAAATGACTATTTGAATGAATTTGCTAAGCATTTATATCACCATTCTTTTGAAAGTCATGAGTGAGGAAGAATTTGGGGAAATATATTTTGATCTCTTCAGGAGTTTCAACAATAATCATAGTAAATTTTAATCATGATTCTTCTATAAAAACACAAATAGGTATTTTAAATCATTTTATTATCCTCCTTCAACTACTATTTACCACATATATTCAAATTATTTCAATTCATATTACTGAACAATTTCCCAAGAATTTTAATATACTTCTAGCATCCTAAATCCTTCAAGGGTATTAATATAAACTTTATTATATAGTGGTTCATAAAGGTTGTAACAACAACCATTAGATGTAAGTTAAATCTTTTATAAATTGTCAAAATAATATATCTAAAGGTTATTGCATTCACCATAAAAGAATATTATATCTTTTTATAATCAATGTAAAGACTTAGCGAAAAAATTTGTAACTCCCCCAACCCAGCCTAGAAGACTAGACCAAATTTGGAGTCCTACATTGATCACCGAAGTGATAGGAGAAAAATTTACAAAACAACTTATCTTCATAAACCAAAATCGTAAATAACCACACAGTAAAAATTTACTATAAATCTTAATATAAAGCATGTTTAAGTTATGCGAATAAAACATAAATCGAAAATTGTACCACAGCATTATAAATCCTTACAGTCTAAACTTTAACCAAATAACAAATAATACCGAAACTAAAACTCATAGTTTATCCACCAAGTCTGTCTGAGACATCCGCGTACTAAGTCCAACGTCCAAAAACCAGAACTGTACCTGAAAAGGGGAAACAGAAGAGGGGGTAAGCTACTCGAGCTCAGTGTGAGATCAAAACATATATTCTACAAAAGGGAACTCAAGGAAACTAGAAGCAGTTCAGAAATAGAACATACTTACAGACCAACTAAAAGAAATACAGGCCATATATAACTTTACAGTCATATGGCTTTATCAGACACAGTAACGGTAATTTTCAGTAGTCACAAACTAGGCCTAAGCCCTTTTCAGAATCAGTATCAGTTTCAGTTGAGGCCTTAGCCCCTCTCAGTAACTATCCAATCAAACAGTAGCAGTCATATCAATAGAATTCACTTAGGCACAAGTGCCTTTCAGTCAGTAAGACATTTGCAAATAGTCATTCAGACATATCAGACAAATAATGCAGTCACATCTGATTACAGTAACACATTCAGTCAATCGGTCTCAATCTAATGCATATGAGTATAGATGAGTTACAAAATGCACCCACCTATACAGCCAACACACCTCTCCATCCAACCCTACACTTACTGTGGGGATATAATTAACCCCAACCATCCCTGCACTCTAAGTAGAACCTCGAAAAGCTCATCCAACCTTATACTCCATAGGATGTCATCCCAGGTTACCCGGCAACGATGATTATCAACATTGTCCACGACCCTCAGGGAATTGGGACCGCCTTCGACCCTCTGGGAATTGGGGTTATCAACGTGCAAATAGACTGTCAGTCTCAAATACTACACAGCTATGCTAGCGTATGAGCCATACTATGCAATTCAGTAAACCGTAGTACAGACATGTAGTGTGAACTGCCAAATCAGATAATAGTACGTAGCATAGCTAACGTACATGCAGTACAGTGCAATGCGGTAAATTGCAATACCGACGGGTTACAGTAAAATTGCCAGATCAGTCAAATTGTCTACGACCCTCTGGGTATTGGGACTGCCCACAACCCTCTGGGTATTAGGGGCCTCAGTATGCAGAAGTATGTATGTAGATGTATGAATTCAGAATTCAATTTCAGACAATCATCCAGAAGCAGTCACTTACAATCAGTCATTCAATTACAGAAACATGCACACTTATGCATCCAGATTCAGCACCTAACACATTACATATTCAATCTCAAGTGACACATATGCCAAAGTCAAAACAGTGTCCATACCACCCTCAATAAGCCTAGTCGAAGGTTGTAACACATAGAATTGCGATTGCACTCGAATTGCCCTAAAAACAAAATTTGACGAGTTAGGGCCACATGCCCATGTACTCCATCTGTGTGGAGCAATCCAGGCTGTGTGGGGATCCAAATACCCGTGTGAAGGGTAGCACATGACTGTGTAATAGAGGCACATGCCCGTGTGGTGCAGGGGCACGGCCGTGTAACCAGGCCGTGAATTCACTATTCAATTTCTCTAAATTCAAGTGCAGGGCAAACACGGCCGTGTGAAGGTATCATACACCCGTGTGGCCATTAGACACGGCCGTGTGTCCCATAACACATGCTCGTATGGAATCCCTAGGCCCTAAATCAATCACACGGCCATGTGTCCTGAAACACATGCCCGTGTGGGAACCCTAATTTCCAAAATTAATCACACAGCCGTGTGTCCCATAGCACACACCCATGTGGAAGCCCTAATTACCCAAATCAGTCATACGGCCATGTGTCCAAAGGACACGGCCATGTGGTTTCTGACAAAAATCCCTAAATCAGCCACACGCCGGTGTGGCTAGGCCATGTGGCTCCCAAAATTGGCCGAAAACCCTAATTTCCAAATCCACACAGCAGTGTGCTGGCCGTCGAGGCAGCCATAAAACCACCCCAAATCAGCCTCATTTTCGCTGTTTTAGCCACCATAACAGTCCCAAACCTTCTCCCTATCAAGGTACATCAGAAAAGGGGGTTTTCCCTTCACTTCCAACGACTAAAAACCCAAAACCTTTGGGTTGTCACTCTATCAAATTAAGACAAAAAAAGACATTGTAAAAATAATTATGAGGAGACAAAGTTTAATCCTACACCTGCTTGACAATGAAAAGCCGAAGGAGGAGCGATCTATCCAAATTCCCAAGCATCATTTTCGAGAATTATTTTTAGAAAACCAAAATACCAAAGTTGTAGAAGAAAAAGAGGGGAAGAGAAGGTGAACAAAAAAAAATAGCCGCAGAAATAATAAAATAAAATAAATATAAATATAACATTTAGACAAATAAAAATAAAAGTAAAAAGAAACAAAATTATCACTTTTGTCTCGTGCAGGGTTTCAAACTCAAGACCTCGGGCAATCAAACACTACACTTAACCACCAGACCAGCAAACCCATTCTGTCACTTAAACGCACAACTTCACTTAAGTGTGCATCCTCCCAACTATCCCTATGGCTCAAGACCCAAAATTTCTGGGCCCAAAATTCGGGATGTTACAAACTTAATATTTTTATTCTGGTTTTGTAAAACTACTTCATTTGCACCCTCACTAGCTTTATACCTTTAGATATTTGAACTACTGGTCCAAAAACTTTATGAATTTAATTCTACTTGAGTTGAGTCTTTCTATTTTGATGAATTTATTCCATATCTATGTTTTTCAATAGATTTATTCAAGATCCTCCTTTTATTTCATTATTTCAATAATAATATTGCATGCAAAATCATTGTCGACCAGTTTTATTCTTTGGTTCCACATTTTCTCAAATTAACATAATTTGTCAAGATATCTTATTCTTATTATTTTAATCTTCAGTTTTAATTCCCTGAATATTATGACGATATTAGTTAGCGTATACTACTGCTTGCAATGTAATTAGATATTTTGATTGGCTAGTAATACCCGTGACCCTAATCCGACGATGGAGAGGGGTTAAGGTGTTACAATGTAGGAGGGTCTGGGTTCGAGCATGCTCAAGTGTGTGTATTCTCCTATTTAAGGGTTGGAGAGAGATTATGGATAACTAAGCATTGTATCAAATTTTTTTAAATTTCAACTAATAAAAATATTTAAATAATAATTAGAAAACTATTTTTTAATTGATATATATATATATATATTTGTACAATTATGATTTGAACTCAAGTTATTCTTAGGGAAAGTGAACACAAAGACAATAGGCCACAATTTGGGGATCTTTTGTAAAAAAATATTTTATAAAAGTAAACAATAAATTATTAAAAAAATTAAATATATGTTTATATTGATAAATATGTATCTATTAACAAAATCACTTTCATTGTGGTAAAGTAAAACACTAATACCACACTTATAATTGTTAACTTTTACATTTCAATGGTAATTAAGATTATGCAAATTAATTTTTCAAAATAAAAAAAGAATAAAGTAATTCAAGTTTAAAATCTATTTAAATAAACCTTAATAAATAATAAATTTAAAATAAATAAATGAAAATCATTATCTTTTTAAAAAATTTAAATTTATAAAAATGAAACATATGTTTTATTTAAACTTTTTAATAAATAAAAATGAAAAAAATTAAGATATATTGTCCTAAAATACTATCTTAATAAATTTTAAAATTATTTATTAAATTTAAATTTAGATAAAATATAAATGAAAAATGAAAAATATATATGTTGAGCAATCATCAAATGCTTTAACACTTGGTATTGGTTTTTTTTTAAAACAAAACATTAAATATATCAATGAAAATAATTAAGAATTGAAAATTAATCAAAAAAAAATAAAAGAAATCATGTTTTGCACATATTTATATCGATAATAATTCTTACTATAATGTATAAATCACATAGATTAAAATATAAAAAAGAAAAAGAAAAATTAAAGAATGTGAAATTTAAAATATATAAATATATATATATATATATATATATATATAAGAATTTTGTCATCTACTAAAATATACTATTGATTAAAATAATATAAAATATATGTATTTTTTAAAAAATATATTTAAATGTGATTTCAATAAGATTTTAAAATGATTTATTTTAAATTATAAATTTATTTAAAAAATATTTTTTGTAAAACTAAATTATAGATTGAATTTAAATTATAAATATTGAAATATATATTAAGTTGACATAAAATATATATATGAAAATTTATTACAAAAATATAAATTTATGGATAATTAAAATTAAAAAATAAATAGAAAAAAATGGGGATATATTGCTTTCTACGATATTGTACTTTTGTACCTTGTTATATCATATACATATATATATATATATATATATATATATAATTTATTAATGAAAATTAGATCATACCTTTAATGAAATTTACTAATGTAGTTTCTTTTTTTAAAATAAATTTTCAATTAATAAAATATGATTAATATATTTTATTTAAAATTTTAAAATTTTATTAAAATAATATATTAATTAAAGTTTATTATTTTTCTTTCACATGAGGATAGAACTAATATTACTGAAATTTTGTATTAGAAAACTTTTTATTGAAAAATGAGAAAATATGTTGTTATAAAGAATTAATTTAGTAAATAGTGTATTTCATTGATGTTTATGGAACTAAGAGTTTGACTAATACAAATATACCTATTAATTAATAATATAGCTACGGTGAACAAAGATATTGTTCCCACGAGGACTATAAGCACTAGTAATTACCATCTTTTTATTATTTAACTGAGTAATTCAAGTGCTTCATTAAAAAATAAAATTAATTAACTAATGGGCACGACGAAGAGCAAATCAGAAAAAAAAATGATTAACAACCAAGAAGAGAAATAATACCCATGAAAGAAGCGGCCTAGGTTACATCTGTCACTACCAATCTAAATTACGCAATTTCTTTACTTAGCACTTTGATCCGTAGAAAATCCTAAATTATACTAATATCTCTTTCGAGCATAAAAGCAATTGACTCTAGGTTGATTAATTAAAACTTCTTCCTAATTAAAGCCATTATTATCGCATTAACACGTGCTATGGATCGCCCTATTAGATTTGACTCTAATCCAATAGATTTATGTCGTCCTATTTCTAGGATTGCATGCAACTCCACCCAACTATGCAAGATCTACTCTTAAACAGGGTCTATTCAATCACCGATTTAAGCACATCAAACATGGATTAATAGTTTAGAAATATCAAACCAAGAATTAAGCACACATAATTCAGAACAAGAAACAAAATATTTATTACGTAAAATAAAAATGAAATGATAGAATCCATTATAGTGTTCATCTCCTAAGGTATTAAGAAAATTAGTTCATGCTTGAAAATAAAAAAACATCCAAGATATAGTATAACTGAAAGAAACAAAGAAACTCATGATAACTTCCTAAGAAATCAACTGGGAATCTTCAATATTGACGAAAATTTACTTCAAAGTCAGCTTCAATAGCATTTTTCGAGTTATTTTCTTGAATATTCTCTGATGGACTCCTCTCATCTTCATACTTTTGTCATATATACATCTTAGAATACCCAAAAAACCTAAAAGTCGAGGTTTTTCATTATTCGGTGTGCAATTCCGTGAAATCGACACGACCTACCACATACTTATGTGGATCACACGACCATGTGGCCTAGCCATATGGAATGGTTCAGCTCATGTGGCTACTGTAACTTGCTCCGACATTCTGATTTTTACTCGTTTTTTGCTCATTTTTCTCCCAAATGCTTTGTTAAACATTAAAACATTAATTTAAAAGATTGGAAGCATAAAATTCACAACTAACATCAAATAATCACCCAAAAACACATTAAGAATGAAGTTAAAACATGTTACTTTTATCACTTATCAAATATCTCCACACTTAAGCATTTGCTTATCCTTAAGTAAAATTCTCAACCTATATTCAAGTTAACTTCCCTTGATTTATTGTTTTTACTGATAATGTCTTAAGATAATTTACAAATAAGCATGCATTGAAATTCAAACTAAAATGAAACTAAATAATACAAGCAACCCAAGCAGAAATTTTTAAAGCATAAAAACATAGTTGTCTCCCTTATTTGAATAATTACCTAAAATTCAAACTCAACAAGAATGAACACCCTCGCTAAGGTTCACCCAAAGCACTCAAAGTGTTTAAGATTCAAGTAATGTGCACTCAATGTCAAACAAGAAATATTATTACCATAGGCTTGATTGAATATCAAATCTCCACCACTATAAAAATAAGATGACACACCAATTAATAGGTCTTTACGAGGTTGTAACAAGGTTTAGGTTAAAGGTACAGAAAATATCATAAAAGTTGGTTACAATCAAGAGTTGAGTTAATAAGTTACCAAACCACAGAAAAGAAATCAATTGCTGAATTACAATAAATATTTAATATCAATAAGAAATAACAATTCAAGCTCAATCGTTTTTTTTTTTTTTTGGAACAAAAAGACAATTCAGCAATGTAAATGATGAAACATAGTTAAGCAACTAACCAAATCAAATCTCGACAAAAAGAGAGTCAATGAAAAGGATAATTTTATAATATTAATATGGTTTATGGGTTAACATGAATGATTGTTAAGTAAAAGAAAATATGTTAGGATCAACGAGGTTCACTAGGGGATAAGGGGACGGGGTTTACTAGGGGATAAGGGGATAAAACAACAGGTAAGCTATTTACAGGTTAGACAGGTTAAATCTTAGGTGCCTCTATCATCTTAGTATATCAACCAATAATATGGGCTCAACATGTATAAACGAAGCAAGTTCTACAATAACAAATCAAGTTAACATTCTCACAACCCAAAAAAAAATGAGCACGAAATAAAGTATATGCTTTATAGGCTTAAAAGCTCACAAAACTTATGATTTTGATGTCAAACTTGTAAATTTAAAATTTCAAGATATTTCTTCAGTTCAGGGAGATAACCTAAAATAATAATTTCTAAAAAACAACTTATCATCCTTGACTCTCTCATGTCTTAGAGTATAAATAGAACAATGCACAATAATCCACAAATTAATCCCAAACCAAATTAATAAAAACTCCAAATTTAGAAAAATTAACTCTAATGGTAGCTGTGAGAAAATGACTTAAACACAAACAACAATTCAAGGGCTATATTGCATAAACATAGAAAATCTTCCCCACACTTAAGATGTACATTGCCATTAGTGTACAAACAGATATAAACACAATAAGCAAAATACCATAAGGGAGGGAGAAAACTGAAACTATCTTGAATTTGGATGATTTCGCTAGAATAGTGAAATCTGAAATTATAGGAGATTCTAAATGAAGTACATGTTTCTGAACACACTGATGTGATAATGATCGTACCGTAAAACTAACTATTATCATGATAAAGGCAAGCGCACCTATTGAACAACAGTATAGCTTATGGCAAGATTGGAATGTTGAACCCACAAGGACCAAGAGTACTAGTAATAGCTTTCATTTTATTATCTAGCCTAAAAATAAAGAGGATTTGTTTTAATTAAACTAATTAACTAACTAAGAATGCACAGAGAGTAAATCGAGAAAATACTTTTGGGAAAATCGATTGATTAAGACAATACCCAAGGAAGAATCCACCTAGACTTCACTTATTATTCAACTCTAAATTAGACGATATATTCACTTGACTTGATCCATAAAAATCCCTAAATTATGTTAATATCTCTCTTGAGACTAAAAACAACTAACCTTAGGTTGATTAATTGAACTTGCTTTCTAATTAAAACCCCTAGTGTTGCATTAGCTCGATCTATGGATTTCCCTATTAGATTTGACTCTAATCTGGCAGATTTTCATCGTCCTATCTCTAGGATTGCAATCAACTCCACTTAATTATGTTGGATCTACTCCTAAACAGGGACTTTTGCTCCACTGAATAAGCACAATCAGCTTGAATTAATATCCTGAAATATTAAAACAAGAATCAATAACATAATTAAGAACAAATCAAATATTTATCATATAATTTAGAAAATAGTAAGATTTGTCTTAGGTTTCATCCCCCTTAGGTATTTAGGGGTTTAATTCATAGTTGTGAAAGAAAACATCTTAGAAATTGGAAAACAACATAACATAAGAAAACCCAAAAACTTTGAAGGAAATTGAGGGAAGATCTTCAATCTTGATGGAGATCCTGCTTTTGAGATGACTTCAACGGCGTTCCTTGAGTAATTCTTTGCTTTCTACTCTGTCCCCCTTTAATCCTCTCCTAGGGTGTTTAGATAGACTTTGGAATGCCTAGAATACCCAAAATTTAGCTTTTTTCGCGTGAAATTTGAAACAAAGCTCGACAGGGACACGGGCGTGTGACTGTGAGGGTGTTCAGGTCGTGTGCAATACTAACTTGGTTTTAGGTCGACACGACCATGACGCACGGGTGTGTGGCGACCCATGTCACACACGAGCGTGTGGTGTATCCGTGTGGAAGCTTCTAGGCCGTGTTGAATGCTAATTTTGGCCCATTTTGTCTGTTTTTGGCTCGTTTCTTGCTATTTTCACTTTCCAATGCTTACCTAAGTATAAAACATGAAATTAAAGTATTAGGAGCATCAAATTCATTAAATTATAAGGAAAATCATCCAAAAATATGCTAAGTGTGGAATAAAAATATGTTATAATTATGGTTTATCACACACTAATAAGAAAATAGATAAAAATAAACGAGATAAAGAGATAACAAAATAAGTTGAAAAATAGCAGAAGAAAACATAATAGTGTAGTGTATAATAAACTAAAACAAAGCATAGAAGTCCGAAAAATAAAATAAAAACGACTAATAAAAAATAAAATAAAAATAAAAATAAAAAATAAAACATAAAACTAAATGAAAAAAATAATAACAATAAAATAAAATGATAAAGAACATAAATAAAATGAAAAGGGGTGGAGCCAAATGGTGGTAGTGGACGACAGTAGGGTAGGGGAAACAAATGGAAGGGGATTGGATGTTTACGGTTGTGAAGGGGGGAGAAAGAAGGGAAAAAGAAAAAAAATTAGGTCTAAGAGAGGGTATATGGTTGTGTTGCCAAGCTGAGTGAATCCACTCAAACTATGTGTGTCAAAAGAAAATTGAAAAAATTGGCTCCAGTATTCACACAGTGCATGACATGCCCGTGTGTCTAGGTCTTATGTCCCATACGATAGTGTCTCCTAGCTATGTGGTCTACCCACAAACTCTGTGACACCTTTTTTTTTATTTTTTAATAAATAAAAATAAAAGTTAGGTAAATAAGAAACTAAACATGCAATAAAATTAAATGAAATAAAAAACAACATTCAAGTTGCCTCTTGAGAGGCACTTATTTAAAGTCTAAGCTTGATATCCCTTTTAAGCTCATGGTTAACTCGAATTTTGGAGCCTGCACCACCAAAATAAAGTTTGAGACGATGATTGTTTACCTTGAATGTGTCATAATCAAGGTGTGTTTCCTTGGTGGTTCCGTATGGGAATACGTTTCATACCACAAATGGATTCGACTATCTTGACTTAAGTTCATTAAGGAACTTTTGTGGATCTAAATTGTCCAACAGCACCTTGTCTCCAACTTTGAATTGGTTTGTCTGCTTTACATGCACACCATGACGTTGCTTTGTTACTTTTTTTGAATGTTCTCGGATTCTCCTCAGCCTTTGTTCACCATTCATCTAATTTATCAAGTTACACCATTCTCACTTCACTTTACCCTTGATTTCTGTCAATATGGATTTAACACCTATTCGTGAGTGATTTCCTGCAAAGAATGTTAATCCACAGAATTACTAGCATTAACAGAAAATCGAGTATAATCTCACTCATTAGAAACTCTCACAACGTCACATGCTTGAAGAGTAACCTTTTCATCACTTATCCTCAATACAATTTCACCGTTACCCACGTTAATAACAATTCTAGCTATGGTTATAAAGGGTCGACCTAATATCATGGGTACTTCATTATCCTCATCCATGTCTAATATAACGAAATCAATAAGGAATATGAATTTCTCGTCTTTAACAAGTACATCCTCAATAATACCCCTAGGATACTTAATTCATCTATTAACTAATTCCATACTCATCTTAGTGGGTTTTGGTTCCCCGAGACCAAGTTGCTTGCACATTTTATAAGGTATTAGATTTATACTAGCACCCAAATCAGCCAAAGTTTTTTTCTACATTTAATCTACCAATAAATAAGGAATAGTAAAACTCTCTAGATCTTTAAGTTTGTTGGGTAATTTGTTTTGGAGAATGGCCGATCACTCCTCATTGAGCTTCATAGTGGACAGTTAGTCTAACTTTCTTTTATTTGTTAACAACTCTTTTAAAAATTTTGTATACTTGGGCATTAGTGAAAAAGCTTCAACAAAAGGTAAGCTAATATGCAATTTTTTCAAAAGTTCAAAAAAATTACCATATTGTTCATTAATGCGGTCGTTTTTCAACTTCCCCAGATATGGAATTTTTGGTTTGGATTCTCTAACCACCAGTTTATGTTCTTTGTTTTATTCCTCAACCTTATCATTTTTCTTAACAGCTTCTAAATTCTGCTTCTTTTTAAGCTTAGCTGACATATTTTCACTTGTACAATGATTACGTGGACTTGCTCTTCTGGATTGGTTTCAGTGTTACTAGGTAATCTTCCTTATTGTCTCTCCAAAACCAATTTAGAAAGCTGGCAAATTTGATTCTCGAGGTCTGATCTCGTGATTGTGATGAAGTAATAAAATTGATTGTACCTAGAAACTAACTATTATCACAATAAAAGGCAAGCGCAGCTTTCGAATAGTAGTATAGTTAGTGGCAAGACCAGAATATCGAAGCTAAGAAACTAAAAGTGCTAGTAATGACTTTCTTCCTATTATCTAGCCTAAAAAATAAAGAGGGATTTTTGCAAACTAATTAACTCTAAACTAAACTAAGGATGTGACAAAGAGTAAATTGGGAAATTGCTTTGGGAAAACTGAATGATAAAGACAACACTTAAGGAAGAATCCACCTAGACTTCACTTGTTATCTAACTCTGAACTAGACGATTTCTTCATTTGACTTGATCCGTAGAGATCCCTAAATTATGTTAATCTCTCCGTCGAGAATAAGAACAACTAATCCTAGGTTGATTAATTGAAATCTCTTTCTAATTAAAACCCCTAGTCTTGCATTAACTCGATCTATAGATCCCCATATTAGATTTGACTCTAATCTGACAAATTTTCGTCGTCCTATATCTAGGATTGCGATCAACTCCGCTTAATTGTATTGGATCTACTCTTAAACAGGGACTTTTGCTCCTCTACCTAAGCACATTTGACTTAAATTAATAACCCGAAAATATCAATTCAAGAATTAAAAACACAATTAAGAACAAATCGAATATTTATCATATAGTTCAGAAAACAATAACAAGATTCATCTTAGGTTTCATCCCCTCAGGTATTTGGGGGTTTAGTTCATGTTCATAAAAAGAAACATCTCAGAATAAAGAAAATAACAAAACATAAGAAAACCCAAAACTCCTGAAAGGATTGAAGGGAGATCCTCTGTCTTGATGTAGATCCTGGCTTCTGAGATGGATTAATCAGCTTTTTTTCGAGTAATTCCCTGCCTTTAGCTCTCCGTCTTGGCGGGAAGACTATACCACTTGAAGTTGCCTCCTAGGGTCTTTATATAGAGTTTGGAGTGTCTTTCTTAGCCCCTAAGTAGCCTTTTTCGCGTGAAATTGAACTTCATCATGATAGGGACACGCCCGTGTGAGTCGATGTTGGGCCGTGCTCAAGCTTGTTCATGTGGCACGACTGTATGACACGCCCATGTGGTGAACTCTAGGCCGTTTTGTTTCCTTGCTTTAGCCTATCTTCTCTATTTTTGGCCAATTTCTTGTTCTTTTCACTCTCCTATGCACTCCTAAGTATAAAACATGAAATTAAAGGATTAGGAGCATCAAATTCCACAAATTCAATGATAATTCATCCATAAATGTGCTAAATGTGGGATAGAAATATGTATAATTTACAGTTTATCAAGGCCCTGAATAGGTGCTTGCTAATTTCTCAAAGTTGTTTCAATGTTTTGGAATCTATATTTAGACACTGAAATAAATTTAGCCAACATCTCTTCCAAATTCGGCTTCTTTTCTAGCTAATAAGGTGGTTGAAAACCCGAAAGGGGTTGTGACCTTTGATTTCCTTGACCATCACAAGAAAAATTCAAATGATTCATCTGTCCCGAATAAAAAAAATATAATAGTAGGGTTATTCTAAGGTCCAAAATTATTACTAATAAAGTCGACCTGCTCATGTTCCATATTAGATTTGAAGGGTGAATATTCTAGATTAATCATCTTCACTCTACTTACATCACATTGGATTACTTAATTCTCCTATTTACTACAACTCAAACTATCAATCTTTCTACTCAACGCTTCCACCTGACTCGCCAACATAGCAACCACATCTATATTAAAAACTAAGGATGCTGTTAGTAGGCTTTGTTCTCATAACTTGCCATTGATAGTTGTTCAGTGTCATCTCCTCAATAAATTTCTGGGCTGCCTCAAGTGTTTTATTATTCAGTGTTCCACCAGCTACTACACCATATATCTACCTAGTCAATGGAATCAAATCATTATAAAAAGCCTGAACTTGTAGCCACAAAGGTAATCCATGATGAGGATACATTCTAAAAAGATCCTTAAACCTCTCCCATGCATCATACAATGTTTTCAACTTAAATTGAGCAAAAGAAGAGATGTCATTCCTTAGCTTAGCTATCTTGGCCGGTGGAAAATACTTCAACAAAAACTTTTTAGTCATTTATGCCCAAGTAGTGACGGAACCTCATGGAAGTGAATTCAACCACTCTTTTTCCTTGTTCCTCAAAGAGAATGGGAACAACTGTAAGCACATGGCATCATCAGTAAACATTGATCTTAAATGTGTAATAGATCTCCAAAAGGTTAGGTAAATGATTATTTAGATCTTCATCTTGCAACCCATCAAACTAAACATACTACTGCACCATTTGAATTGTGTTCGACTTAATTTCAAAATTGTTTGCAGCAATAGTCGGTTTGATAATACTCAATTCAGCATCAACCAAAGTGGACTTAACATAGTCATACATAATATGAGGAGAAGGACGTATAGCAAGTTGCTGATTACCAAGATTATTATTCATCTCCATAGTACTATCCTTTTGCTCTTGATCGTTTATTAAGATCTGTTGCCCTTGCCTTGCTTTTTTAACTTTTTTTTTAATTTCTGTGAGCAGTTTTTTTGATCCCATTGTAAAAAATTAAAAGTTCCAATGGGTTACCTCTAGTCATAAAACAAGGGAACTTGTAAGAATAATAAAAAAGAAAAATTAAAATGTAACAATTAAATTAAAATTAAATAAATAAAAGAAATAAAAATTTCCTAATATTCTAGTCTCTGACAACGACACCAAAAACTTGATGTCTACTGAACTAACTAAAAATTTGTCTAAGGCGAGTGCACCTATCAATTAATAGTATAGCTAGGGCAAGTAAAGATATCGTTCCCTCGAGGACTATAAATACTAGTAATTACCCTCTTTCTATTATTTAACTAAATAATTAAAATGGTTGATTAAAAAATATAAGTAATTAACTAACAGACACGACAAAGAGCAAATAATGAATATAAATGATTAACAACCAAGAAGAGAAACAATACCCAGGAAAGAATCCGCCTAAATTTCATCTGTCACTACCAATCTAAATTACAGAATTTCATTACTTAGCACCTTGATTCGTAGAAATCCCTAAATTATGCTAATATCTCTTTCGAGTATAAGAGCAATTGACTCTAGGTTGATTAATTGAAATTTCTTTCTAATTAAAACCCCTATTATCGCATTAACTCATGCTATGGATTCCCCTATTAGATTTGACTCTAATTTGATATATTTACTATATCTTACTATTTCTAGGATTGCATGCAACTCCACTCCATTATGAAAGATCTACTCTTAAACAAGAAAGGTCTATTCAACCACTAATTTGAGCACATCAAACATGGATTAATAGTCTAAAAATATCAAACCAAGATTAAGCACACATAATTGAGCAAAAGAAACAAAATATTTATTGCGTAAAATAAAAATGAAACGATAAAATAAATCATAAGGTTCATCTCCTTAGATATTCAGAAAATTAGTTCATACTCGAAAATAAAAACATCCAAGATATAGTATAACTAAAAGAAACAAAGAAACTCATTATAACTTCCTAAAACATCAACTAGGAAGCTTCAATCTTGACTAAAATCTACTTCAAATTCGACTTCAATGGTGTTTTTCGAGTTCTTTTCTTGAATATTCTATGATGGCTCCCTCCTATCTTCTTATTTTTTGTCATATATACGTCTGAGAATGCTCAAAAACCTAAAAATCATGATTTTTTGCTGTTCAAAGCGTAATTTCGTGAAACCAACACGACCTACCACATGTCCGTGTGGTCTAATTGTGTGGAATGGTTCAGCTCATGTGGCTCTTGTAACTTGCTCTGACGTTCCGATTTTCGCTTATTTTTCATTCCCAAGTGCTCTATTCAGCATTAAAACATGAATTTAAAATATTAAGAGTATAAAGTTCTCAGTTTACATTGAATAATCACCTCAAAACGTATTAAAAAATAAAGGTAAAACATATTACTTTTAGCATTTATCGTTCATAGAGGGTCAAAATTTCTAGTTGAATGTTATAATAATTTTTTTATAGAATGTGATTATTATAAAGAAAGGTGACTATATTTAAACATATAATAAATTTTTAAATGCATAAAAAATAATTATCTTCTTGTCACTAACTTTTTAATAATTTTATTTACGCTATTTTTAATGTTTATTTTTTTCATTTTTTTTAATGATTCGTTCTATTATAATTTAATTTATTGGGTTTAATCTATAATTGACTTAAAAGGAATTATATTGTGGTATTAATTTATATTTTTAAAATAGGGTAAACTACAAAAATAGTCACTTTTTTTTGCCTCAGGTTACATTTTAATCACTTATGTTTGAAATGTTACGTTTTAGTCACTTATGTTAGTTACGAAGTGATCACTCTTCCGTTAAGTTCCGTTATCTCCCTAACAGTAATCCTACGTGGCAGTCTAACTAGATTTTAAGTGCCAACTTGGATTTCCTAATGGGATGAGAATAGATTTTTAATTAAATAAATTTAATTAATTAAAAATTTAAAACCCTAAATCTTAGTTAAAAAAACCGTGATCTCCCCCTTTTTTTAGTTTTCTTTTTCAATTGACTAAAGACCTATTATCATCAAAAATTTTTATTCACGTACAAAAACAAAAGAGGATACAATGGAGGGTCCAGGTATATCTTCTTCACAGACAAATTTATGTTCTAAGACTTAGAATGAAGTGGTTGTCGACAAATAAGAAGATGGTAATCATTTTTGTTCCTAATCATTGTATTTTCCAATTCTTAACATTCTTGAATAATTGGTTTCTCAATCCAATTTTTTCTAATCTGAATCGGCTTGTTTGTTCGCAATCCTTTTGTTGGTATCCTTTTTTTCTGATCTGAAATTCTTTTAGTTGTTAATATTCATATCAAGAATTTTAATTTAGGGTTTTCATTAAACAATAAAAAATCCAATCTTTTTTTTTTCAGTATTGAATAAAAGAGATAGAGGAATGCAAAGAAGACATACCTGAACCCTCCATTGAATCCATCTTTATGAAGCAGTCAATTTGATTTCAACTATTTTGATCTTAATAATAGTTTTTCTAGTCAAATGAAAAAAAACCATTAAAAAAAAAGAAGAGACTGAAGAAAAATTAAAAAGAGAAAATGAACAGTTATTTTAGTTAAGGTTTAGATTTAAAATTTTTAATTAAAAATCTATTTTCATCCCATTTAGAAATTCAAGTTGGCATCTAAAATCTAGTTGAACTGCCACGTAAGATTACTGTTAGAGAGATAATGGAACTTAACGGTAGAGTGATCACTTCGTAACAAAATAGTAACATAAGTGACTAAAACGTAATATTTCAAACATAAGTGACTAAAATGTAACTTGAGGCAAACAAAAGTGACAATTTTTACAAATTACCCTTTAAAATATCAATATAAATTATCGTAAAAAGAAGTTCTTATTAAAATAAAATCTCAATAAGGATGTGTTTAGTCAATGGGGAAGGGTGGGGGCAAGCAAAGGCGTTGGCGTTCCCAAAATTAAAAAATCTTGGTTTAAACCCTTTAAATGTTATAGATTTATGAGTTAATACGTCGTAAAAAATATAGTTCCTGTCAAATAATAAATTTAAATTTAATCATTTTAAAAATTAAAAAATATAAATTAAAAAAATTAAAATGTTTTTTTAACTTTAAAAATAATATTTAACATAATTCCAACCCTCTAAAAAGTTCTCTGACGACTACCTTGCGCATGGTGCTAAAAAAACAAAATTACAAAAAGAAAAAATAAAAAATAAAAGCTTTCAACACCAACCGTCCCAATACAACGGAAGATAGGAAAGAAAAGTTCAAGCCATGTCATTTTAAACACAAAATTACAAAAATGCCTCCATCTAAATAAAAGCTTTCAACACCGACTGTCCAAGTACAATGGAAGATAGGAAAGAAAAGTTTAAGCCAGTGATTTTAAACACAAAAATACAAAAATGTCTCTATCTAAATAAAAAGCTTTCATTTCTATTTTATGAATGTATTTTTGACAAATAATCAACAAACAATCTTAGCTCCCATATTTTCAAATAGAGTGTGATTACTAAAATTAAAGGTTTGAACTAATTGTTTCTTGAAAATTTAGGAGTTTTTATATTTTGTGAAATATTCTATATAAGTATTTTTTATAAGCATGGATTTGAAAAAAATATTAAAACAATATATTTTTAGATGTTTTAAATTGATATAATTGACTTAGAAATAAATTCATTGTTGCAATTAATTTTTAAGCATTTTATTATGTTGTTTTTTTTTTTTGTTATTTTTAACAAAATTGTCGTATTACAATTCAATTTCTATATTGAATCTATAATGGACTTAAAAAGGATTTATTATGTTGTATTAACTCTTTAATGCCATCAATTCAAAAGAATTGCTCTGATTTGTAATGTAGTAAATTTTTTAATAATTTAAATATTAAAATAATTTATTGTAAAAAAATCTTCTTCAAAAAGATAGGAAAGAAGAAAAATGGAAGGAAAATGATTTAAGAGGTGCTTGGTAAAGAAAAACAGCCAAGGATGTGACTTTTCTTTCCATATTACCAATCACTAGATGTCCAAATTGGATGGAAGACAGGGAAGAAAGGTTTATCACATATCAGTTTAAAGATAAATTTCTGTAATTTTTTTTAGTTTGATTCTTTTGTGCTAACATTAATTTTGGAAGTTGGCAATTTTTTCTAAATCAGCCATGAATTTAGATTTTATTAAGCTGTGATTATATCACATTTTGAATTTATGTTATTTCATTATTTGAAAATTAAAAAAATATACAAAATCTAAAAATTATTAAAAAGAATTTAAACAATTTTTAAGTGATAGTGTGGTATAATCTCCAAGTTTCATATAATCATACATTAATGAAATTCAAGTTTAGGGACCAAATTTAGAAAAGTGGTAAAATTTCAAGACTAATATGGATAAAAAATTCAAAGATCAAGATTAAAAAATTGCCAACTTCAAGAACTAAATGTTACTTTATCTCATGAAGAAAAAATGGAAATGAGGGGATAAGTAAAAAGGAAAAGAAATGAAAATAATTTATTAATGTTTAAAGAATTGAATTGGTCATCGAATCACTAGTTCTTGATTCAACCATTACAAAATTAAAAAATTCATGAAAGTTCAAAAATAACTTAAAAATAATCATAAAAAATAAGGAAAAAAATAAACATAAATAAATGATAATATAAATATAAACATTCATTTTGTAAATTATAAAAATTAAATTAAATATTTCAACAAATCTAAATTTGGTTTAAAAGGTTTTAATCTGTTTTTACCCTGTTTAATTGATTTTTGCTAGTTCTATCTTCTTCCAATTTTTTAATATCGGTTGCATCAGCTAAACTACCAATCCCTATTCAACCGGTCAATCCGCTCCGATTTCAACAACCATATATTTCATCTAACAATATGTTTTATGTTTTAATATGTTTATATATTTAAAGAAATTGATCCATGTGTTCAATCTCATGGTTTAGTATCTAAACATAATTTATTCAGAAAAAAGAGTGTTTTAATTTTTGTTTTATTTTTAAATGATGATATAAAGGATTAGAATAACTTAAATTAATTTGTCCTTAATATCTTAATAATTATCATAAATTAATTTTGTAATTAAATTATTTTAATTTTATTATAAAAATTGAAAGTCGATAATGACAATATAGAAAGATTGCAAAGTAATAAAAAGAAAAATAAAAGCACAGATTTTACGTGGAAACACTTTAGGAAAAAAATGATAGGCAGAGGAGAAGAAAATTCACTAATGTTGAAAACTGAATGATACAAGATGAGTTTCGACTATATCTATTTAAAAGTTGAAAAAAAAAAGGTTATTCTAATCAATGTCAAATAGAAGAAGAGTAGTCCTATATTGATTCTACTTATGCAATCAATGTTAAATAGAAGAAGAGTAGTTCTATATTTCGGCTCTTAGCCTTAAGCCCACCACAGATCCCTTAGTTTTACCGTTGTATTATTTCTCTAACAGGAATTTGGGTCACACAACTCTAACAATCTCCACCTTGACATGAACTCTCAATGAACAAGTTCTCCACCTCTTCCATGAAACCCCTAAAAAGGGGAATTCATCAACAATGAACACCAACCAATTCCAAGCAATGCTCAAACTTGGTTATAAGAAGTGACTTAGTCATCATATTTGTAGGATTATCATGAGTACTGACTTTGCTCACAACAATATCACCACGAGCAATAATATCATGCACAAAACGATATCAAACATCAATGTGCTTTGTTCTCTCATGAAACATTTGAACCTTCAATGATGACACTTTGACTGTCACAAAACATTGCACTAATCTGAAGGTCTTAACTGAGTTCACCAAAGAGTCTCTTTAACCAAATAGGTTCTTTACAAGTCTTATTAATCGGCATGTACTCGGCTTTAGTAGTAAACAAAGCAATTATAGGTTGCAACGCGACTTTCCAACTAATTTTGCAACCCCTAATACTGAAGGCATCCTATGAGAGATCTTCTTTTATCAAAGTCTCTAGCAAAATCAGAATCAACATACCTAATAACTCCTTCTCTTGTTCTTCCAAATTGTAAGCAAACATCAGTAGTACCTTGTAAGTATCTGAAAATCCACTGAACTTCTTTCCATTGTTCTTTATCAGGATTTGCCATGTTCCTATTAAATACATATATATATGATAAATCTAGACGTGAGAAAACCATAGAATACATAAGAGATCCCACTACACTAAAATATTGAACATGTGACATGTAGTCAATCTCAACATTTGATTGCAGAGACAAAGTCGATGAAAGTCTGAAGTGGGTTGCTAATAGATTACTAACAGGTTTGACACTCTGCATATTAAACTTGCAAAGAACGTTCTCAATGTACCTTTTCTGACTTACGTACAGTTTACATGCTTTTCTATCTTTGAGAATCTCCATCCCAAGTTTCTTCGTTGTTGCTCCCAAATCTTTCATCTTAAATTCTTTACTATGTCAGGCTTTGACCTTTCGTGTCTCTCATTTATCTTTGGCTACCATCAACATATCATCAATAGAAAGGAGTAGATATACAAAAGAACCATCACTTTTTTTCTTAAAATAAACACAATTGTCAAAGCTACTCCTTTTGAGATAATTAGTAGTCATAAAAGAATCAAACCTCTTGTACTACTGTCTTGGTGACTATTTCCAGCTATAAAGGGACTTTTTTCAGTAAGCAAACGTAGTCCTCCTTTCCTGAAACTATAAAACCCTTTGGTTGTTTCATGTAAATATCTTCCTCAAGTTCTTCATGCAAGAATGATATTTTTACATCTAACTATTCAAGCTCCAAATCATACATGACCACAATACCAAGCAAGGATTGAATTGAACTATGCTTTACAACTTGAGAAAACATATCTACGAAATCTACACCTAGAATTTGACTGTAACCTTTTGCGATCGGCCTTGCTTTATATTTAGGTTCTTCAACTTCTGGAGCCCCTTCTTTCTTTTTGAATACCCATTCACAACGAACCACTTTTTTACCCTTAGAAAGCTTCATTATGTCTCGTATTCTATTCTTATAGAGCTATTCCATCTTTTCTTGCATGGCGAACATCCATTTTCCTGAATCTTTACAACTAAGAGCTTCAAAATAAGAAGATGGGTCTTGATTTGCATTTATATCTTCAGCCACGTTTAAAGCATAAGCAATTAGATCAGCCTCAACATACCTCTTTGGAGGTTTAATTTCTCTTCTAAGTTTGTTATTAGTAATAGAATATTGTGGTGAAGAAGCAACTCTTCTCTAAGTTTCTATACTAACTTGAGGAGTAGACTTTGTTGTAGATCCTAGATCAATCTGAAGCTCGACCTATTTCACATGTGTATTTGAACTTTGTTGTTCTTTATTGGAAGAGCCATTAAGAGATAAGTAACATAGTAGTTTCAAAGAAAATAACATCTCTGCTAATCACAACTTTTCTATTTTCAAGACACCATAACTTATACCTTTTAACACTAGCCTTATAACCAAGGAAAACATATTTAATAGGTCTAGGCTTTGATTTCTCATTATCAATATAAGCATACGTAGGACATCCAAAAATTTTCAAATCAGAATAATCAACAGGATTACCAAACTATACCTTTTGTGGAGTCTTTTTCTCAATGGCAATGGACGGAGATAGGTTAATAAAAAGACATGTAGTAGAGGTCGTTTTAGCCCAAAACGACTTCAGTAAACAAGCATTCGACAACATACATTGAACCTTTTCAATGATTGTTCTATTCACTCGTTCTGCAACGCCATTTTATTGTGGAGTATGACAAATTGTCAAGCGTCTCACAATCCCTTTCGATTTACACAATTCATTAAATTTATTAGAACATAATTCCAAGCCATTATGTGTACGAAGGTGCTTTATATGTTTTCATATTTACTTCGTGATCATAGTTTTCCAAGCCTTAAACGTGGAAAACACATTATTTTTTTGCTTCAAGAAGAATGCCCATACTTTTCTGGAAAAATCATCAATGATCGTCAACATATAATTAGTGCTACCCCTCGAAAGCAATATAGATGGTCCCCAAAGATCAGAATAAATATAATCCAACATTCCATTCATGTTATGGCTTCCTCAGGTGAATTGAACTCTCTTTTGCTTCCCAAAATCACAATGCTCACAGAACTTCAGTTTGCTAATGCCTTATCAATCAAGAAGTCCTCTTTTACTCAATTCTTCCATGTCGGTCTCACTTATATGCCTTAAATGCATATGCCAAAGTCTAGTAACACCATCATCTGACAAGGAAGAGGAAACAACGGTTGTGTCACCAATAATAGTTGAACCTTGCAAAACATATAACTTGACAGTCTTTCTCTGTCTTTTCATCACAATGAGAGAACCCTTGTGGATCTTCAAAACCACACTTTCAACTATGTACTTGTGCCATTTTGAATCAAGAGTACTTAACGAAATCAAATTCCTCTTCAATTCTGCTATATGTCGTACACCACAAACTGTTCTGATGACTCTATCGAACATCTTAATTTTGATTGTGCCAATAATTGTGATTTTACATGAAGAATTACTTCCCATCGAAACAACATCTTCAGACACTATTTCATATGTTATAAACCAATCTCGATTGGAACTCATATGGAAGGTACAATCAAAATCAAGTATCCACTCCTCGCTCACTTTAGAGTTAGCAGCAGAAGCAATTAAGAGTTCACCATTGTTATAGTCTTCTCAACATCAGCTTCACCAGATTGTCCTGGTTGTAGCCTAATTTTTCGAGTTCCACACAGCCTTAGCTTCACCATCACTTACAATTTGTAATCTCCCCAACCCGGCCTAGACATTAGGCTTGAACTCAAGAGATTACATCGATTACTGATATGTCCTAGTAGCGATTAGGGTTTATAAAATAGTCAATTTAAAATAATCGTTTATCTTATAAGAAAAACTTAGTCTATTTTCTGAAAAACTCATGAGTTACTAAAAATAGTTTAACTTTAATAGTTATCTTGTAACGGTGATTACCTTCGAAAGCATCGCTAATTCCTAATTTATTTATTACACAAAGTTTAATTCGAATCTAGTAGCAAAAAAGGAATTTTTTTTAGTTTTAATAAAATCCATATTTCATGCATATTTGATTATAATCCATAATTTATTATTTAAAGAATAATTTAAAAGACGTGCATGTTAAATAAAACCAAAACCTAAGTCTCGTGCCATAGTTTAAATAAGACCTTACAGTTTCTTAAATAGTTGGAATTATAAACAATTATAGGTAAAAATAAAAATATTAATATAACTTTAATTTGAGTCGAGCCCTCCGATTTGCCGAATCTGCTTCCTAACCTAGTGGGTTATTTGTAAAGATGTAAAGAAAAGGGAAGTGAGCTATGATACTCAATATGAGTTCGGTCACAAGTAAATCAAAATGAAATCGTAAGCAAATCACATGGTTAGCAGTTATGAGAATAATCATAATTATAAAGCACTTTAGAATAAGGGTTTATCCTATCATCACTTCACTACACTATAACAAAAAAACACAATTTTATATGCACATGCTGGTGAATGAAAATGCAATTTCAAATTAAGAAAGTCCTACCGAACTCCACTACACACCTCACTTATGAGTTTCCCAGAACACATCTACCATGTTACTCCAGTTTGTGGATGAACCACCGTTGATTTGCAGATGATCTACCACTTGTTGTGGATACATAATTGCAAATAAAAACTACCACTGAGTTTGTAAATGTGTTGGGTAAGCCATTAGTATTTTTAGATAAAAACATTTGCATCTAAGCTGCCACTTGGTTCGTGATCGAACCACATATTTGCAATTATTTCCACTTACTGTGAGTGCACAACATGTTTGCATATTAAACAAATTGCCACTGGATTTGTGGACAAGCCACTACTTGTTTGCATATTATTAAATTGCTAATCTTCCTCCATACAAATCATCATGCCCTATGTAATGCAATATGACATACTTTATAACATGATAATGCAAAAATCTGTAGGCATTCTTAACACTTATTTCGTTCAACACTAGAAATAAACATGTATTTAGCTAGGTGATAACAATCTTAACACTCACCATTTATCAATAACCCTTAACAGTAGCCATGATCAATATTACATATTTATCCATAGCACTGTAGTGATTAAGTTAATCAATATAAATATACACATTACAATAGTATAATTTCAGGTGTATAAATCATTGATTTTCATATAAACACAAATTGAAGGATGAATTAAGTGCATACAAACTTCTAGGAACAAATGAGGGACCAGGGACTAAATTGAACACAACATAAATTTATGAGAAAAACTGTAAAATCAGGGACACATGGCCGTGTCATAAACTCAATTCTTCTAACCCGATTTTGGAGTGTCACACAACCCCATCTACTCTATTTTCATATAGAATGTGGATTACGAAAACTTGGAGTTTGAAAAAATTGGTTCCAACAAATTTTAAGAGTTTTTATATTTGCCAAATATTCGGTATAAGTATTTTTATATGCATGGACTTGAAATATATTAAAACAATATATTTTTTGATGTTTTAAATTGATATAATTGACTTAGAAATAAATTCATTGTTGCAATTAATTTTAAAGCATTTTATTATGTTGTTTTTTTGCCTTTTTTTTAAGAAAATTATCGTATTACAATTCAATTTCTATATTGAATCTATAATGGACTTGAAAGGGTTTATTATGTTGTATTAACTCTCTAATGCCATCAATTCAAAGGAATTGCTTTGATTTGTAATGCAGTAAAATATTTAATTTTTTTAATATTAAAATAATTTATTGTAAAAATTCTTATTAAAAATAAAATCATGGTAAGGTTGTGCTTGGTTGACCATAAAACAAAGAAAGATAGGAAGGAGAGAAGAACATTGGAAGGAAAATGATTTAAAAGGTGCTGGGTAAAGAAAAACAGTCAAGGATATCACTTTTCTTTCCATATTTCCAATCACTAGATGTCCAAATTGGATGGAAGAGAGGGTAGAAAAGTTTACGCCATATGAGTTTAAAGATAGAAATGCAAATTTGTCTTTAATTAAATTTAAAACTTGCATTTCTATTATTTAAAATCTATAATTTTTAATTTAGTTTAAAATTTATAATTTCAAGATCGAATTTTTGAAAAATCCATAATCTTCTTAACCCGGCCTAAATGTTAGACTTAAATTCAAGAAATTACATCAATTACTAAAATATCCTAATAGTGATTGGGGTTTATAAAATAATAAATGCAAAATAATTTTTTTATCTTAGAAGAAAATTTTATCCTATTTTCTGACAAACGCATGTGTTACTAAAAATATGTTAAGTTTAACAGTAATCTTGTAACAGTGATTACCTTTAGAATTTTAATTAATTCTTAATTTATTTATTACACATAATTTAATTAAAATCTGGCAACGAAAAAATGATTTTTATTTAATTTTAATAAAATTCACCTTTCATGCCTAGTTTATTATAATCTACAATTTATTATTTTAAAAAAAAATTTAAAAAGACATGCATGCTGATTTAACTTTTCTTTCCAATATTACCAATCACTAGATGTCGAAATCAGACGCAAGAGAAGGGAGAAAAGTTTATGATTGAGTTTTTTTTTTTTTTTAAATCAACTTACAATCTCATCTCCTATATTTTGAGAGGCGGGTACAAGGGCTGGGCCGGCTGGCAGGGCCTTGGTCCCTTAAAATGAGAAATATCTATTTAAGTTTTTTGAATTTTTTTAAAAATTTAAAATTAATAAAGGTAAAATTACACATTGGCCCCACTAAATTTATAAAAATTTAATCTAATCCTTTAAAAATTATAAAGATATAGACTATAAAAAATTAAAATTTCATTCACCCCTAATATTTATTCTAACTTCACCCCTGTATATTTTTATATAGAGTGTGGATTACGCAAAACTCAACAAATTGTCTCTCGAAAATTTAGGAATTTTTATATTTTGTGAATTATTCAGTGGACGGACTTGAAAAATATTAAAACAATATAATTTTAGATGTTTCAAATTGATATAATTGCCTTAAAAATAATTTCCTTGTGATTAATATTTAAGCTATTTTTATTAGGTTATTTCATTCATTTTTTGAGAGAAGTGTTATATTACAATTTAATTTCTAGATTGAATATATTAGAGGTAACCGTTTAATCGAATCGAGTCGAATTGAATAAAAAGTTTGAGTTTATCAAGTTGACAAGTCCTATTTTATCATCCTCATTTTAAATTTATAATTTTTATTTTTATTATTTAAAATCTGTAATTTTATTCGTGTATTTTTTTTTTTGGGGGAAAAAAACCAACTTACAGTATCTTCCATGTTTTTCAATAGAGGGTTGATTGCTAAAACTAGTTGTTTGCACAAAATGGCTCTTGAAAATTTAGGATATATTTTGTGAAATGTTTGAGCTTAAATTTTTTTATATATGTATAGACTTGAAAGTTATTAATGCTAGATGTTTGGCTTTGATATAATTGACTTAAAATTAATTATCTTGTTGTCTCTATAAAAACATCTATGTTGTTGTCATTAACTTTTTAATATATTTTATTTAGATTATTTTTTCAAGTTTTTTTTAATTTTTTTTTCTTTGAAAGAATTGCTCTATTATAATTTAAATTATTAGATTGAAACTATAATAGACTTAAAAGGAAATATCTTGACTAAATAACTAAAAAATGTCATTTTAATTTTTTTATCAAATTAGGTTTTTTTTTTTTAAATTAAGAGATTAGGCCGAATTTATGAAAAAGCTTCCAAGTAGAAGCGTTCAGGTGATTTGCAGAAAAATACTTTCGACTAGAAGCATTTTTTGCCTAATATTTTTATTTTTTGGTGCCATTTCTTGTGAAAATAAAACTTACAAAATAGGTTTTTATATAGACCTCAAGTTTCATTTCCCTTGTTTTCTTTTCTTAAGTGATGTGAGATATGGGATATAAGTATATATAGACTCATAATCCATTTGCACCTTGTACCTAGACAATGCGGGATTACTTACTTTTTTAACTAACAATATAAATTTAAAGGTTACACTTAATTTTTAAAAATTAAAGACAAAACTTTGTATAACATTAAACTCTAACACAATAAAACATTATAAACTCTTATACAAATATTATAGTTATAAAAAAAGTCTAATAATACAAATTTTTTTATAGGAAGAGAGGTAGTGTAACACCCCTAACTTGATTTCGTCGCCAGATTAGGGTTACGAAATATTACTAAGCAATCACAAACATTTGAACCTCATATTATTCAATATTATAGTCGCATCATAAACTATTCATACACATGCATACAGTCCCTGAATTGAGCCCTCGGGGCCCTAAAAATAGTTCAGAAACAGTTTGGGATGATAAGTCATAAAAGTAACATACTTTTAATCTCATTCTTGATGCGTTTTTGGATGATTTATTATGCAAAGTAGTGAATTTGATGCTCCTAATCCTTTAAATTCATGTTTCTATACTTAGGTGACCATAAGGGAGTGAAAGGAGCGAAAAACAAGCTAAAATATGACAAAAAGAGCTATTTTTAGGATCTACACGGCCTGGGCATTTCCACATGGGTCGCACACATTCACGTGTGAGCCATATGGGTTGGCCACATGCACATGTGTCAACCCGTGTCGATTTTGCAACTTGCTTTCCCGATACGTGGAAAAACCCAATTTTTAGGCTTTCTGAGCATTCTAAAGTCTATAAATACTAATTAGAAGAAGACCTAAGGGGACACTCAGAGAAGATCTAAGAAAACACTCAAAGAACGCCATCGGAATCAACTCGGAACTCAAGATAGAAGATCTCCATTTAATTTCTTTTGAAGTTTTATTGAGTTCTTTTATGTCTTGTGGCTATCCTAACGTTGAGATGTTTCTATTCAGGATTATGAACTAAACTCCCTAGATACCTAGGGTGGATGAAACTTTATGATGAATCTTATTATTTAATTTCTATTTTTATGCGATAAATACTTGATTCTTGTTCTCAATTATGTATTCTTATTTCGTGCTTTAATATTTTTGGGATATTAATTCATGTTTAATGCGCTTATTTCAGTTAAGGAAACGTCTCTGTTTAAGAGTAGATCTAGCATAATTGAGTGGAGTTGCATACAATCCTAGAAATAGGACGACATTAATCTACCGAATTAGAATCAAAATCTAATAGGGGAATCCATAGATCGAGTTAATGCGACAGTAAGGGTTTAATTAGAAAGAGATTTCAATTAATCAACCTAAAGTCAGTTGTTCTTACTCTTGAAAGAGATATTAATATAATTTAGGGATTTCCACGGATCAAGACACAAGTGAATAAATCGTTTAATTCAGATTCATAATAATAGGTGAAGTCTAGATGGATTCTTTCTTGGGTATCGTCTTTCTTATTGGTTATCTTCGATTATTTTCCTATTTCATTCTCTGTTGCGTTCTTAAATTAGATTAGTAAATTTAGATTAAAAAAATCACTCCAATTTATCGGCTAAATAATAGAAAAAGGTAATTACTAGTACTTTTAGTTCTTGTAGATACGATGTTCCCTACTCACCATAACTATACTATTGTTTGATAGGTGTGCTTACCTTAATCGTATTTATAGTTAGTTTAGTGACCATTGTGGAACTAATTTGAATCAGTTTGGAAAGTTTAGGAAAAAAGATACAAAATTTACAAAATAGGGCTCACATGGCCATGTGCCTTACACGACTGAGTCAGACGCCCGTGTCTCAGGCTGTGTAACAGTCAAATTAGGGACACACGGTCGTGTCCCAGCCCATGTCCCCAACCGTGTAACTCTTTGAGTAGTGTCACACTCTCATGTGCCAGGCCGTGTAACTCTCTAAGTCACCATACACGCCTGTGTGCCAGGCTATGTGTTAAGCCGTGTAACTCACTGACCCTAAAGAACTCATCTGATGATACACGGCCGTGTCACCAGGTTGTGTGTCTCACATAGTTGAGTCACACGCCCATGTCTTAGGCCGTGTAGACCCAAAATGAACCTTAAACAACAAGTTTACCAATTCAAGCTTACTTGGACTCTAAGTAATCGATTAAGCAGCCAAAAAATCTATTGAAAGTAACCTTAAACAAGCTCAAAACATGCTAGATCAACCATCCTAAGTGCCTAACTAATGTACCATCATTGGTATTACAAGTATACACAATTATATACAAAATTAACTATCATTCAAAGCATTTTAAATCACACCATCTAACATTTAACCAATATGCCAAACATAGGCAGCTCAATCACAATATTCCAAACACACTTATCATGAGCTTCCACTTAAACAACATACCTCATTCACATATATCATATAAGTTGACTATTTGCACTTAAGATCATATTTTAACATTTTACATATCAAAATAATAGTAACGACATGCAAGCTTATTACATGCTATATAATCCAAAATTAACATTTTAAAAACTACCAAAAATGGGTGAATAGTGTGACTTGAGTGCCGATTCTGACTGTCCAACCTTCAAAGTATCTACAAGAACAGAAAATAACACAAGTAAGCTTATTGAAGCTTAGTAAGTTTGACATACTAAAACGATAAATTTTACCAAATTAAATACAAAAAAGTTAAATAATAATACAACCATATGTGTTCCCTGTCATCCACAATCTCAATCGGTGAGTTCTAAAATTCAATTCAGAACTCAAATGCATGACAAATTTGTCAAAAATCACTAAACAAGTTACCTTACCAAAATTTACAATCTAATAAACAACTTACGAATATGAGTACATCAATATTCTAACCGAAACACACCAGATGCTCACAAAAGCTAATCCATCTGGAACACACCAATATTCACAAGAGTTAATCCATCTGAAACATACCAGTGGCTCCGAAGAGCTAATCCAACTGAAATCACACCAAAATAGGGAGTATAACACGAAAATTCACAAAAAATGTTGAACCTCGGTCTACTTGAGAAATATATATATATATATATAACACTCCACAAAAATCTCCACTCCAATCCACTACAATATACCATATCTCGATTGTACTCTATCCTGCGTTCAATCCGATCCAAATATTGAATTCAATAACATTTCTAAAATAAGCTTACATCATCTATAAATTGATATATCTACTATACCATTTTATATCATCCAAAATTTCATATAAATACTAAATTTTAAACCGTACAAACTTACTTGGACTAAATTGTAGTAGTTGCAAAAGTTCAAGGACCAATCCGTAACTTTTCTTTTTTCACGTATGTTGGCAAGGTCTTGATCTAAAATGTAGAATTTCTCAATTATTAGATTACATTTCATAATCCAATTTACTTTACATTTTATACCCTTTTATATTTTGGAATTACACAATTATCCCAAACTTTCACAACTTTTGCAATTTAGTCCCTTAATCCGAAAATCATCAAATTAACCATTTTTCTCAAGTAAAAATTATAGTCAAATATTCTAGGCCCTTAAACAATCCCTATTAAACACCATATTCACTATCAAACCTTGTAATTTTAACATTTTCACAATTTAATCCCTAAATCAAAATCTAATAAAAATCACATCACAAAATAACCAAATATCACAATCAAAGCTCAAATACTTGATTATCATAAAAAAATTCAAGATTCATCAATGGAAACTTCTAAAATTTTTAATAGATTCAAAAACGAAGGTACAAGCTCGCTGGGCCTAGTTATAACGATCTAAAAAACATAAAAATTACAAGAAACGAGTGAAGAAATCACTCACATGAAAGAGATCTAACTTGGCCGATTCTCCTAGCTTATACAACCATGAATTTCGGCTATGGAAGAAATATAATGAAGAAGAAGGCTTATTTCTTTACTTAATTTTGTTTTTATTTTAATCACTTTATCCTCAAACCTAATTAGAATTTCTTTTTTCTCTTTTCTTTAAATACATCTTTTTCTTTTATTACCTTTTTTCTTTTTCATAAAAATCTTCATCATCTTTTGTTGGAAATTTTATATTTAAATCCCAAACACAAAATCAACCCCGTTTAATCCTTTTTTGTGTCGATTTAGTAAAACATCATCAAATTCGTGTCTAAACAAGCCAAGATCGGTAAACAATCTTGTTTCTAATTCTATAGAACCCTAGGATTCTAGAAAAGCGTCGTTCTTGATAATCTTTCATATCGATTTTGAATCTTTTTCGAGTTTTCTCGAAAATCTTGCTAAATTTTGATAAATCTTGAAGGTAGATATTAATTCTTGCATTTTTGTTGACTGAAAGACCCGTGTAGGTTACCTAGATTAGATTTGGATGTGAGGATCGTCATACGAGACCCCAAAAGTAAAGTGTGTGTTCTTTTACGATAAAATTAAGGAAAAATCAAACCTAGCCTAGACAACATGGTCATGTGCCCCTATTTATTAAAATTTATAGTTTTAACCCAAAAGTTTACATTTTGATTAGTTTAGTCCCTGAATAGGTTCCAAACTATTTATAGAGAATTCAATTATACAATAGGTCCTTGATTGTGTAACACTCCTAACTCGTATAAGTTGCCGGAACAGGGTCAAAAGGCATTACTAAACTTATTACACAATTACACATTCATTTCACATATATTTTGCATACACAAACATATCTCATTCAAGCGAAATCACATTGTCCCTTAAATGAGCATACAATGCCCTAAACATGTAATAGAAATGGTTTGGGACTAAACTGATAACTTAGGAAAATTTCAGAAAACTTAGAAAATTTTCTCAAAAACAGGGCACACACACCCGTGTGAACAGGTCATGTGTCTCACACGATCAAGAGACATGCTTGTGCCTCAGGCCGTGTGAAAAATTAGGAGTATACTAACTTGGGTTACATGGTTGACCGCACGCCCGTGTGCCTGGCCCATGTGCCTATTCGAAATGGCCTCACACGCTCGTGTGCCAAGCCGTGTGCTAGGCCGTGTCAAACCTGTAGGGTATACTGACTTATGCCATACGGCCAATCACACACTAGTGTGTGAGGCCGTGTGGAGCATACTAATTTACTTCCAAATGCAACACCAGGGGACACACGACCGTGTACCATGACCGTGTGTCACACACGACCGTGTACCATGACCGTGTGTCACACACGACTGAGACACATGCTCGTGCCTCTGCCTGTGTGGACAAAATAGGCTATTTACCAAGCTATTTTGCCACCCATCTTGCACAGACCTATGCAAGCTCAATTTGCACCAATTCAAGACACAATAGGAAGCTAAATATCATCATCCAATACACAAATCATGCCATTTCAATTCCAACCATTTAAATACTCAAATTACCACAATTTACCTATTCAAATCACATACCAAAATTAACGAAACTACATGGTTATACATACATCAAACCATGTATCACTGACAAGCCATTTCAAATGGCCAAATACATTACCAACTCAAGCCAAAATTATCTGTAACACCCCACACCCAGCCTAGAAGTTAGGCCCGAATCTGGCGATGTCACATTGAAGAGTTGCTTTTAAAACGGTTTAGCTAAAACTTAGTTCGAACGAAATATGCTTGAAACGAATTTACTTAGTTAAAAATCGAAGAACTTAATTAAACAAATAATTAGGAAAAAAACCCATGTTTATTAAATATAACAGTAACTAAATAAATCCCTAAGTAAATAGTAATTTCTGATATACATAGCCTTATTACATCATAGTGAAAACTTAAAAGTAGTTATCATAAACACTTAATAAAATTATATTTAAAATTCCTAAGTGACTTGTAGTGTGGCTATCTCTGAGTCCTCTCCCGCGTCGAGCCGTCTATTATGGATCACCTGAAATATTAATAATAAGGGTGTGAGTTTCGCAACTCAGTGTGTACGACCCTTCGTAAACAAATCAATTCATTATACACATATCACATTGGGCCTAAGCCCTAATAATAACGATGGTCTGGGCCTTAGCCCACATTGACCTCCTATCATACCAGAATTATATGTCTGCAAATGTTCCCATCCCAAATCCAACCGCTACACTCCACCCGTACCAACCCTACACTCCCGTGGGGATGTCTACATTAACGCACCTATCCTCTACACTCCAAAGGTAGCACCGGTTGCGGCACTACTCACGTTGCAGCAAGGCTGCTGTATATGCGCCATGTAGCAAAGCTACTCAGTAGCTTAAAAGCCTACGGTGGATCCACGGTTGTCAAGCGACTATGCGATCCTCAGAACACTTCCTCCGTATCATTAAAACCCACCCAAGTGCAACATACAATTCATGAATGCATCATACACAATTTTCACATATTTTCACATAATAAGCACTTAGGGGTATTTTGGTCATTTCACTACCCAGGGGTATTTTCGTAAATCTACCCTATAGGGGTATTTTGATACTCTTACCCTATGAGGGTGTTTTAGTAGTTCTACCTTATAGGGCATTTTTGTAATTCTACCTTAGAAGGGTATTTTCGTAATTTTATCCTAGAAGGGTATTTCTGTAATTCTACCTCAGAAGGGTATTTTCGTAATTTCCTAATGATACAGATTTTAATTATGGATTTTGGCCTATCAACAAGTCCTCGTGGCTAAAGTGAACGAACACTATGCACCAGGTAGGATTCAAGAGAAGAGGAGGTGGGTCACTCGGACCGCTTAAGTACCAGGCTCTTCCTAGATCCAATCCTAGACATGCACACATCCATTGCCACACCTTAGTCTAGCGACTTGTCCATGGGTTTGTTTAATTATTTAATTAAGTCTTATGTAAAATTTCAGAGATTAGAACTAGGCCTATAGTCCATTAAAACCCTAGCATGCATTTCTACAATCTCATAAGGCCCACTAGGCCCAACCATATACATAAAACCCATTAAGCCCAACATGCTTATGTAGCCCATTAGGCCCGATCATAACTCAATCATACAATCACACATACTAATCCATCATAAAATTTCATATCACAATTTTGCCACTTTGGGCCCACAAATTTGGCAGGCTCATTAGGGACTTCGGGATTTCGGCTTTTACCGATTTGTCGTGTGTGTAGTGTATGTACACACCTGATTGACGACCCGCACTACACTATTCTCAGCCTCGACTTACAATCAAAACCACTTTCGAATCAATTCTATACCTTAAACTACAACTTAATCAAATCACGAAGCCTTACCGTAACCTTACCGTGTACCTTCGGCTTTTCTAGCCTTTCCTTAGCAAATATTCCCGAATATTCTTAGATCTGCACCAATACACATATATTACCAACATCAAGTGACTCGTATTCCACACGAGTCACCCCTATCAACCATATTTATATTTGGCCACCTATGAAACCGAAATTGAGAGTGAGACACTTACCGAAACTCGCCTTCAAACTAACAGCCTAGATATTTGTTGTTTAAGCAATTGACTTTTTAACACTAACTTAAGGATGGTAATCAAAGATGAATAGTGATGAAGGAAAAGAAATTGGCAAAGGAGATATGAGTATTTGGCTTTCAAGAAATCAATGATGATATTCGGCTTTTTGAGAAACAAAGAAACTTAATGGAATTTGGTAAAAGAATGAAAAGGAAGAAGAGAGGTTAGTGATAGAATGAATTCGGCAAAATAAACCAAAACCCTCATGCACATTTGGCATTCCTTTAAATAGGCACAAGCCAATTCAAGCCTCCCTTGCAGTCCCATTCGGCACCAACTCCCTCTCTCTCTCAATATCTTATTTTCACTCTATTATCTCCACCTTAAAAATCTCTCCTGAACACTCCTCTCAGAGTCCATCTTCACGCCACTTCCAACCTTCTAGAAGGCCAAAATTAAACTCCTAAAAATACTAAGCTAGGATCTAAAACTCAAGGCCCAATATTTCTAGGCCTAAAATTCGCGGTGTTACATGATCAAAGCCTATACATGCCATATTACCATATACACAAGTTCAAGAGTACCAAAATAGATGATCGATAGTGTGATGAAGTCTCTGACGATCCCCAAATCCGAGCTAACTTTGATATCTCTATAAAACATGGAAAAATAAAATGAAGTAAGCTTTAAAGCTTAGTAAGCTCATATGATAATAAACTTAACTTGTTAAATAAACACAATTCAACCAAATGATCAGAGCAAAGTAATAATCGTAATTATCCACAAACTTTTTTCCATGTTCAATTCATTCTTGAACATGAATTTCACAATCCATTTCCAATTTGAAGCTCGTATGGTTTCCGTATGTACCTGTACCACTTGAATCTGTCTTACTTTCATCCTCGTCTCGATTATGCCGGTTGTACCATTCAGAAACACTAAAGGATACTCAGGAACACATTGCACACTAAGTGCCACATATATAGCCGAAGCTATCTAATATCACCTATATGCTCACTCTCAACCGAACAACGGAAGACGTAGCTATACGGTGCTACTCACACAATCTATCAAGAACCACAACACATGCTGGAACCCAATCACTATTAGGACATACGAGACCAACACCCGGATCACATTATCATCCAAAAACCCTAATGTCATGACATTCGTATCCTAAACTATTCTTAAGGTTCGAACGGGGCTTTCAACTGTCGAATCTTTGTCGATCATGTCTTGTAAACTCATTTCTAATCATTTTCACAATTCAATTCAATAATAATACATTTATAACACAAATTTAACAACATTTCTTAGCATACAAACTTACCTCGTATACAAAAATGATGAAACAAATCGACTAATCAGATATTTTATTTTTCCCTCGGTCTAAGTCTGAATTCCTCCTTTCTTGATCTAAATGAAATAAAATTAACTTATTCAACCATCTATTTATTCAATTTAGTCCAAAATACTCATTAAGGCAAATTTACACATTTGTCCCTAAACTTTCATATTTTTATAATTTAGTCCTTATTTCACAAAATTACAAATTCATGAAATTACTTTAATACCCATGCTTGTTGAATTACTATTATGCCTCTAGTAGCCCCTATTTATCAATTTTTCACACATTTAACCATATATTTATCACATTTCACTAATTAATCCCTATTTTGTATTTTTACTCAAAATCACTTTACAAAACTTGTAAATCTAACAACAAAGTTTCATATTTCACCATCAAACATCAAGACACTTCAACATTCATCAATGGCAACTTTCTATGCATTTAACAGTTTTGTAAAATTGTCCCTAGGCTACCTAGACCTAGTTGTGACAATCACAAAAACATAGAAATCATAAAAAACTGAGTCAAAATCACTTACCAATTGATTCCCTAAAGTGTCAAATCCTAAATAGCCAAAATGGTTTCTTTTTCTTTTGATTTCTGGTTGAAAAAGAAAATGATAGCCTTAACCTTTGTTTTGTTTTATGTAATAAACTTTAATTTATCAAAATACCAAACTAACCTTAATGATAAAACATTAATAATTCATAATGCATGTCCATTAATGTCCACTCACCTTTCTAATGGTCTATTTACCATTTGAGGATGTAACGCCCTGAATTTTAGGCCTAGAAGTTTGGGTTATTGAGCTTAGGGACAATGAGGAGGTCCCGCATATAAGTTAAGTTCTGCATTTAAGTGGCAAGAATGGGACTACTAGTTTGGTGGTTTAGTGGGGTGTTGGTTTGCTAAAGGTCCTGTGTTTGAATCCCCGTTGGAGTTAGGGAGACATTTTGTGGACTTTTTATTTATGTCGTTTAGTTATTATTTTTGCTTTAATAATTACTTGATATTTTTGTTAAAGTTTAGTTATTACTTTATTTTATTTTTATTATTTTTGGATTCTAATGGGACGTTTCTCCTCTCTTCTCCTATATTCCCCTTTTTTCTGTTTTTGCAAAATAAGTCCCAAAAATTGGTTTCAGTGTTTTGGTTTCGTGAGTTTCACGCCTCTGTCATCGTCTTCGACCACCAATCAGGTGTGGGATTTGAACTGTAACGATATTGTCATTTTTTTAATTGCTTAATAGTTTTGCAAACTTTTGATGTGGGTTATCTTGAGTGATTGTTCAATCGGGGATTTTGAGTTGTTAGTCGATGGAAGTGATGAGAAATTGCCCCTTTCTATATATATTGATAGGGTGAAGGTTAGGGATTGTTACGCTAGCTTAAATGGTGTTTTCAGGGCCATTTTAGAGAGGTTTCACGGCTGCCTCAGCGGCCACATGGCACACGCTCGTGTGGATTTGGGAACTAAGGTTTTTATCGATTTTGGGTGCCACATGGTCGGGCCACACGGTCGTGTTGCTGATTTGGGTTTTGTAAACTTCCACACGGCGTGCCCCCTGAGCACACGGGCATGCAAGTTTGGGAATTAGGGATTTGAAGTCACATAGCCTGGCCACACGGCCGTGTGATTGATTTGAGAAATTAAGGCTTCTACACGGGTGTGTGTTTCGGGACATATGACCGTGTGATTGATTTGAGGCCTAGGTATTCCACATGGGTATGTGTATTGGGACACACGGTCGTGCCTAGTGGCCATACGAGCGTGTGAGCCATTCATACGACTGTGTCTACCCTGCATCCTATTTTAGTGAATTAGACAGTGAGTTACACGGCCTATTCACACAGCCATGTCCCTGTACCACACGGGTGTGTGCTTCTATCACACGGCCGTGTGTTACCCTCTACACAGGCGTTTGAACCCCCCACACAGCCTGGGATGCTCTACATGGCCAGAGCACACGGGCGTGTGGCCCTAACTTGCCAAATTCAGAATTTTAGGGCGATTTAAGTGTAATCGCAATTCTATGGGTTCCAACCCTCGACTAAGCTTACTGAGTGTTGATATGACTCTATACTGACTGCGGTTTGAGGATTATTTGTGTTTGGTTGTATGGAATGTTAGGTACGGAATCTGAGCGTATAAGTGTGCACATTTCTGTAACTGATTAACTGGTTGTATGTAATTGCTTCTGAGTGACTGTCTGGCTTTACAATCTGAATTGGTACATCTGCATACATACATCTGTATGCATGCATATGCATATAAAGCTTTTGAGTGGGATTTTAAAGAAAAGGAAGACTGACCTGATCTGGTAGTTCAATTGCATAGATAATCATCATTGTCAGGCAACCTAGGATGACATCATATAGATGGTATAGCGGTTTACCACATTGCTCCGTACCGCACTATGTTAGCTATGCTGCATACTACTATCTGATCAATAGTTCATATTGCATGTCTGAACTGTAGTTTACTGATTGCACAGTACAACTTATATGTTAGCCTTGCTGCGTGATATACGAGACTAGCAGTTTAACTGCATACTGTAGCTCCTAATACCCAAAGGGTCATGGGCCATCCCAATACCTAGAGGGTCGTGGACTTTATTGATACCAGTATAGCGGATTACCGCATTGCACAGTACCGTATGTACGTTAACTACGCTACGTACTATTATCTGATCTAGCAGCTCAGCTGCAAATTTCTATCGATGCCGCATATGGTACGACTTGTAAGTGTAGTGATGGGTGGGTTGATTAAATCCCTATAGTAAGTGCAGGGTTGGATGGAGATGGTATGTTGGCTGGATAGGTGGGTTCATATTTTGTAACTCATTTGTGCTCATATACATCTGATTGAATCTGTGTGATTGAATGTAACTGTACTGTTGACTGAAAGGCACTCATACCTATGAGAAACTTGTAGACTTGACTGCGACTGTCTGACTAGATAGTTATTGCGATGGGCTAAGGCCCAAACTGATACTGATGCTGGAAAGGGCTTAGGCCCAATTTGTAACTGCGAAGAATTTCTGCTACTGTGTCTGATTGGGCCATCTAACTGTAAATTTACATATGGCGTATGTTTGTTTTTAAGCGAGTCCGCTCAACTGTTATCTATTTGTAAGAATGTTCTGTACTGAACTGCTTCTAGTTCCCGATTTTCATGTCTGTAGTTTAACTAGTTTGATCTCACATTGAGTCCGAATAGCTCACCCCATCTTCTATTTCCTTTCAGGTATAGTTCTAGATTTTGTTGATGGACTCAGTACACGGAGGTCTCAGACAGTCTTGACGGAATGGATTATTTGGTTGTGATTTTCAGATTTTATTATTTGTTTAAGTTTGAACTATAAGGATTTATAATGGAGTGGTGTAGTTTCTGATTTATGTTTTATTCGTATATTTTAAACGGGTTTACATTGAGTTACATTGAGTTTTATTGCAAACTATTACTGGTTGTTTATTAAACATTTTCAAATAATTTTGTTTCATTAAGATAAAAATGTTTGTAAAATTTTCCTACGATCACGTTGGTGATCAATGTAGCATTCCGAATTCAGTTTAGACTTCTAGGCCAGGTTTGGGGTGTTACAAAGGACCTTTAATTTAATGTTCCATAGCTATTAAGCACTTTAAACTATTCAAACACCACTTTTGCATTTTATGCGATTTAGTCCTTTTTACCGAATTAAGCATTCAAACGATAAAATTACTTCAAAAAATTTCACACAATCTTGCTATCATGCTGTAAACACTTATAATAATAATAAAATTAATTTTTGACCTCAGATTTGTGGTTCTGAAACCACTGTTTTGATTGACTAAAAACGAGCTGTTACAGATTATATGTGGCATGCTAGAACCTATGAATGATTAAGTTAATGTGATATTTATTAGTATTTATGAATATTTGCATGAACTGTAATTCATATTTTATTTTATATATTTGTTTGATCGTATGAATAGTATACCTTAAATTATTGTCGAATTAAATGTATGAATGTTCTTGATTTTGTTATTGATTTGCCATGTGTTAGAACATTAAATGTTACAATATATGAATGTATTAAATTGACTTTATTGCATTGCATGTGATGGGAAGATAGGATTAGAGGAAGTAAACAACAATATATATGCATTTAATTGGGTGTTATGTACTCACAACCAAAGTAGCTTCCATCTACATCTGTTTTATCGTGAAACCACAACCTTCTGATAACTTTTGTCTGTAAGTATGTTGTGCTTTCACAGCCATGGGCAAGTTATCTGCATTTAATTGTGCACTGTGCATCCACAGCTAAAGTAAATTCCAACTATGTCAGTTTGTTGTGTATCAACAGCCTTTGGTAGTGGAAACTGCAAATTATTGGTGGTACATATCCACAACTTGGGGTGATTGGAGAAGAGAGTTCTCAGGAACTCCCATTATGGTGTTGTAACAACCTAATTTTTAGTGGTGACGGAATTATGGTTTTGGGACCATAAATTTCTATCGTATCAACTCGTAAATGCTATTTTTAGAATATTTATAGAGTCAATATAGTCATGTAATAGCCAATTTTGGCCCACTAAACCCAAAACAAATAAACCAAAAATAATTAAAAGTCCTCAGTGTCCATTTACAACAAGCCCAAAATACTTAACCCATTTTGCAGACCCTAAGGCCCGAATGGCCCGAACCTAAAGACAGCCCAAATGAGCCAGCAAACACGCTCTCAGGAACCCTAGGGTTCACTCGCGCCGCAAGCAGCCAACCGCTTGGCTCCGTACCCTCGTGCGCATGCCTGTGCCACCACGCGAGCCTCCAGCGCACCTCTGCCACCATGCGCGTGACCCCCGTACCAGGCAGCCTCCGCACGTGCCCGTGCCTCCGCGAACCACCGTACATCCACGTAGTCGCGTACCTGCAAAAGACAACAAAAAATGCCAGCAAAGAGACACAGCAGCGAAAAATATATTGTATTTTTTCATTTTTAATTGTTTGTTTCTTTTCCTCTCAAATCGGCTATAAAAAAGGCTGAAGAAATCATTGTAAAGGGGGTTACGATTTTGGAATATCGAAAATAAAAAACAAAAGGTATTGTTCAATCGATTGCTTAACCCTTTTTTCTCTTCGAATCTACTGTATAAGCATAAATTTTTTAAAAAGGATTAAAAACCTCACCTGGGTGCGTCGATCGAAGTCCCGAATCCCTTCTCCTCGTCGCCATAGGAGTCGAGAGGGGCTTTCGAAGGATTAAGGGCAGCAAAATCGTCGGGCATACCCTTTATGCGACGTCCACGGTCGATCCCATGGCCGAATGGTCGATTCAATGGCCGAATGGTCGATCCAATGGCCGAATAGTCGTCCAACGGGACTGATGGAAGCCCCTGTTCCGATCGATCTAGGGAGAACCGAGAGTTTCTTTTTTTTTGTTGTTGTTTCTGTCGATTTGAGGTGCGGCCGACATTAGGGATTTAGGTTTTTTTATTTTTGTATTTAAATGGTGCCGTATAAGCACCCTACCCGATCGAGACCCGCTTTTGACCCGATGACCCGACCCACACGTGAGCAGACCCGCGTGTTTTGGGTCACTGAGGGTACATTTGCGTGTTTAGTCCTCGCGTTTCGTGGTGCTGTTCGAGTAGGTCCTATTTTGCTTCTTTTATTTTCTTTAAATTCCGCTATAAGATTTTGTCCCGAGTTCATTTAATCCATGGTTCAACGCACCGTTTTAATAGTGGAAATATTTGCATGTTTGGTCCTTTAATATTTGTATGTATTTTATTTTAATCCTCAACCTGTTTTAGTATATTCACTTATTTGCCTTCCGTTTATATTATTATTACTATTATTATTATTATTATTATTATCATTATTATTATTATTACTTGTTATATATCTTATTATATATATATATATATATGTATTATCATTGTTACATTATTTACTATCATTATATTTATTTTATTACTGTTATATGTATTTTTATATTAATATGTGTTTTATCTCTAGTATATATATATATATACTTATTACTAGTAGATTCTTTTAATATCATTATTAATTATAATATGTATATAAATGTCAACTTCTCATACCATTATGAATCTATATTCTTGTAACTTATATACATATATATATATATATATATATTTCTAATGGTATATTTTTATGTATATATTATTGTTCTTTTTTATATCATGTATATATTCTTAGATACATTTTATATTTATTTTGATACTATTATGTACATATATCTTTGTATATTACATATATTTATTTCCAATGTTATATATTATGTATGCGTTACGTTTTCATATATTATACACCTTTTTTTCATTTTAGTGGCCACATACCTTTTATCATATACACATTTTTATATTTTTCATATTATATTGCTCATATACCTTTATATTATTTCACGTATATTTACATCATGTATATACTTTTTTTAAATACCATTTTTATACTATTTGTTTTAAACTTCTCACATGTTATTTTTAAATTATTTCATAAATTATTTAGTCAAATCACCTCAAATTATTTTTGCCTTAAGGTCACTTGGTACTTTAATTATTTTAAATTATTTTACTATTAACCTTAGATTGTCCTTCATGGTGCTTATTTTAAACTTATTCCTCATGTATTGTTTTTCTAAAAAGATTACATTTATCTTTTTTAAGTTCTCTTATATTCACTATATTTTTTCTTGTTTGTTATTGTCTACTTAAATGGCTTATGCATTGCATTCTTGTCATTGTATCATGATTCAAACCCCATCGTACTTGAGCCTTTGATCGATGCATCATGTTTAGCCCGAATAAATTAAACAAATTCATTTTTATCAACGTTTCATCATTTACTCGATAACTTCTCGAAAATAAGACAATATTTCATGCTTAGAAATTCGAAGAATCGTGCCCTAACGTGTTGGGCCGCGTTTCTTTCGTTTGTCCAAGCACTAAAATATCCTTTTCGATTTCACTCGTATTCTTTAACTTTTCAAAGCAAGGCAATGTCTTCCGTTCGAAAATCCGAGAAAGCGTGCCCTAACGTGTTGGGTTTCATTCTTTTGGTTAGATCGAATATGTTGACACCCTTTTATAATTTTCAAATGTACAAATTTTTGGGATAAGATTCGACCATAGGTTCGAGGGTAAAGGATCGTGTCCTAACGTGTTGGATGCGATGCTATACTCCTTTGAAACGAGAGAATCTTTCCATCTAATTTAAGCCATTCAAATGCTTTAAAAGAAACCACATTTCAAAACTTTTCGACATAAGGACATTTTTAATCAATTCGGTACCAATTTTGGGCGTGACGAGGGTGCTAACCCTTCCTCGCACGTAACCGACTCCCGAACCCGATTTCTCAAAATTTCGTAGACCAAAAATAAATCATTTTAATAAACCAAAATGTTTTATTAAATTGATTTAAGGTGTCCCGACCACACCTCGAAAAAGGGCCGGTGGCGACTCCAATTTTAAATTTTAAAGTCGATTCCCCTTACTTCCAAAAAAGGTGGTTTCGACAAGTCATATTAAAATTTGGTTTAGAAATATTAACGTTTAGATAGTTAATTAAAAGAAAAGGACTAAATCATAAAAAGTGCAAAATATGTTAATTATAGTAATTAAGTGATTAAATGGCTTGATTAATAAATGAGGGAGGGCTTAAGAAAAAATCATACCTTAATTGTAATAATGGGATGGCAATTAAATGGAAAATAATAAAATAGTGTGAATTGGATGGCAATTTTGTAAATAAATGAAAGTTTAATTAAAATTGAGTTAAATTAAAGAATGAAAAACAAATACTTTTTATTATCTTCTTCAAATGGCCGGATGCCATAACAAGGGTGAGGAGAAAGCTTCGGTTGGCTTATTTCTTTGCATGTATGTAACGCCTCAAAATTTTAAGAACTGAATTGTAAAATCAACAGTAATTAATTTTTTGTATCTGTGGTTCTGTGTTTTGCAATTGAGTTTAAGGTCTGGAGTTCGAGCCGTATCATTAAAAGTTTTGTTATTTTGGAATCAACCCATAAGCACGCATTACCCACTTAGGTTCAATTTTATGCGAAAGGTGAAGTAATCTCTAAACTTGGTCTGGATGTCAAAACCGAGTCTAAGGTGTTATGTTTAGTGGTATCAAAGCCAAGTTTATCAACACTCAGACTGTGTTTGGGCTCATAAAGTATGGGAAAAGTAGCTTAGTGATAATTAGTATTTAAATTAATAAGAGGAACACTGAAACTTTAGTGAACGACCGAGCCTCCGATATTGCCCTGTAAATAATTCTGTTATGTTTTAGAGATTATAACTATTCAATCGTTGTGGGTAAATTGTTTGATGTGAACTAGTGAAATAATCCTATTGGATGTTTGAATTGATCTATGTACTCTGATATTGTAGCTAGAATTGCCAGAATGAGTTCGCGTGGTAGCCGTGGATGTGGTATGCGAATACGTCGAGGAGGAGCTCGAGTCGAGTCATCCTCTATGGGTAGCATGCCCAACTTAAAGTCTAGCGAGACTATTGGCATTCCCATTGTAGAGACAAAGTCCCTGACTCCGACGGCTGGGGACAATGCACTGTCCTAGGCCGAGAGTCAGTTATTAAACGACTTAGATTGAATGGTGCTGAATTGTTCAGGGCCGTTATAGGAGTCACTCCTACTATGGCTAAATATTGGCTCGTGGATACCGAGTGTATTATGTCAGACCTTGATGGTACTTCTACTAAGAAATTGAGGGGTGCTGTGTCCCTACTTCAGGATGAAGCTTATCAGTAGCGGTTAACCATTGAGCAAGGTGCTCAACCTGAATAAGTAAATTGAGACTATTTCAAGAACGACTTCTAGGGTAAATATGTGGGGGCGAGTTATGTCGAGGCTCGTCGACATGCGTTTATGAGCCTAGTTTAGGGCCATCAGTCTGTGGTTGAGTGTAAGGCTGAGTTTCTATGACTGAGTACGTATGCATAGACTCTGGTAACATCTGATTATGACAAGTGCATGAAATTTAAGGAAGGATTAAGATAAGATCTTTGGGTCTTGATAGCTCCTCCGAGGGAACGAGTTTTGTGGTTTTAGTCGACAAGGCCTAGATAGTGGAAGAAGTGAAGTGCATTGAGAGCGAGCGACGGGACCGTGAGAAGGATCAGAATAAGAGTAAGAGGGATTCAGGTCTCTCTGGTTTTGTTCAATGCCCTAAGAAATGGTTGAGGTTTGATAGGCCCCCGAGGGACGAGGCATCAGCTATAGTGATTGAAATTCAACAGTGTGGTGATTGTGGTAAGCGCCACCCAATTGAGTGCCGGAGGAAATTAGGAGCATTCCTTCATTGTGGTTCGATGGAGCATCGAGTTAGGGATTGCCCTTGTCGACCTGATTCAGTTTCAATTGCGGCACAGACTCCGGCTCCTAATTCTATTCAGCCTCTGAGAGAGAGTCAGCAACCATTTAGAGGTCGTGTACTGGTAGTGGTGGCAATGGATTAGAGAGAGGATAGAGAGCACCAGGTAGAGGTGCAGGTCAGGCTGAGACTCGTCAACTAGTACTGGTTTATGCAGTGAGGTGCCACGAGGAGAGTGATGATGCTAATGTCATTGTAGGTACCTTCTTTATTCATTCTGTTCCATATTATGCTCTAATTGATATTGGCTCTACTCACTCATATATAGCTAGTGTTGTTTCTGTAAATTTGAGATTAACTACTGATAAACGATAAATTATACATGTTTTTACCTCATGCTTAGCCCAATTTCTGGATGAATTATCATTGATTTGTGCAAATTGATGCTCTTAAACCTTTAATTTCATGTTTTATACTCAGGTGAGCATAGGGAAGTGAAAAGAATGAGAAACAGGCCAAAAATGGAGAAAATGGGCCAAAGTATGAAAATAATACGGCCTGGAGGCTCGCCACACGGCCGTGTCACAGGGCCGTGCCACCTTAAGCTCGAACACGGCCCAACGCCGACTCACACGGCCAGACCATACGGCCATGCCACCTTAACAGGCCCGAGCACGGCATGGGCCTTGATCTATACGGGCGTGGCACACAAGCGTGTCCCTGTCATGAGAAAGTTTAATTTCACTCGAAAAAGGATACTTAAGGGCTAAGAAAGGCATTCCAAAACTCTATATAAAGACCCTAGGAGGCAACTTCAAAGGTGTGCTTAATTTCCCACAAAGAGAGACTTTTCTTTCCTCAAAAAGAGTACTTTCTCCCTCGAAAAAGAGAATAGAAGCAAGGAATTACTCCAAGGGAAGCCGATTGGTCAATCTCAGAAGCCAAATTCTGCCTCAAGACTAAAGATCTCCCTTCAAATTCCTACAGGGGTTTTTGGGTTATTTATGTTTTGCTGCTATTGTATTTTTTTGAGATGTTTTCTTTTATAAGTATGAACTAATCCCCCAAATACTTGAGGGGGATGAAACTTAAGACAGATCTTATTATTATTTTATCTTGAATTATATGATAAATATTTGATTTGTTCTTAATTGTGTTTTTAACTCTTAAATTGATATTTTCGAGATATTGATTTAAGTCGAATGTGCTTATGTAGAGGAGAAAAAGTCCTTGCATAGGAGTAAATCCAACACAATTAAGCAGAGTTGCATGCAACCCTAGACATAGTGAGACATAAATTTGCCGGATTAGTGTCAAACCTAATAAGGGGATCTATAGATCGAGTTAATGCAAGACTAGGGGTTTTAACTAGAAAGAGATTTCAGTTAATCAACCTAGGATTAGTTGTTCTTATCCTCGATAGAGGTATTAACATAAATTAAGGATTTCTACGGATCAAGTCAAGTGAATAAATCGTCTAGTTTAAGAGTTGATAACAAGTGAAGTTTAGGTGGATTCTCCCTTAAGTATTGTCCAAATCAATTAGTTTTTCCTAAGAGTTTTTCCCCAATTCACTTTTTGTGCATTCTTAGTTTAGTTTTAGAATTAGTTTAGTTTCATAAAAATCCCCCTTTTATTTCTAGGTTAAATAATAGAAAGAAAGTTAGTACTAGTACTTTTGGTTCCCTTAGGTACGATATCTCGGTCTTGCCACTAAGCTATACTACTGTTTGATAGGTGCGCTTGCCTTAAAATCGTGATAATAATTAGTTTCTGGTGTGATCATTATTATAAATTTTATTACTTCATATCAAGCATATCAACTACTGAGAATATTGCTAGAAAGTCTTCTGTGATTAGTTCGTTAGGACAGTCAATCCGAGTTGATAGAGTATACAGGTGGGTAACCCTAGAACTTTAGGGCATGGTATTTCTAGCTAATTTAATGGAATTGCCCTTTAATGAGTTTGACTTGATTTTGGGAATAGATTGGCTTATTGAGTATCGAGTTTGTCTAGACTGTGCAACTAATAGGGTTACTTTAAGACCAACTGAGAATAATGAGGTGGTTATAGTTGGTGAGCATCGAGATTACCTTTCCAATGTAATTTCAACTCTGGTTGTAGATAAGTTAGTCTGAAAGGGGTGCAAGGCATACCTTACATATCCAATTCTACTCCCGAAAAGCTTTCAGTGGGAGATATCCGTACTGTGAGGGAATTCTCAAATGTCTTTCCTGAGGAATTGCCCGGAGTACCCCGGAGAGAGAGGTGGAATTTGGAATTGACCTGTTACTAAGTACTGCTCCAGTGTCCATTGTGCCTTATCGCATGACACCGAAAGAACTGACCAAATTAAAAGTGCAACTTCAGGAACTCCTTGATAGAGGATTCATTTGACCGAGTGTGTCTCCGTAGGGGGCACTGGTATTGTCTGTTAGGAAGAAAGATGGGTCGATGGGAATGTGCATTGATTATAGACAGTTGAACAAGTTGACAATCAAGAACAAGTATCTGTTACTGAGTATTGATGACTTGTTCAACTAGTTTCGAGGAGCATCTGTCTTTTCCAAGATTGATCTACACTCTGGTAACCATCAGCTCAAAGTCAAAGATACTGATGTGTACAAAACTACTTTCAGGACTCGTTACAGACATTTCGGATTAACAAATGCCCTGGTGGCATTTATGGACTTAATAAATTGGGTGTTTCAACGATATTTGGATTAATTTGTAGTGGTTTTCAATGATGATATCTTGATCTACTCTAAAACTAAAACTAAGCATGATGGTCATCTCCGTATTATACTTCAGATACTACGAGAAAAATAGTTGTATGCCAAGTTTAGCAAGTGTGAGTTTTGGTTGTAAGAGGTCTCCTTTTTAGGTCATGTGGTGATGGTGGAGGGGATTCGAGTTAATCCCAAGAAAATCGAACTTGTTGTTAAGTGAAAACAGCCGAAAAATCTGTCCGAGCTTCGTAACTTCTCAGGTTTAGCTTGTTACTACTGAAGGTTCATCAAAGGGTTTTCTCTTATCGCATCACCTCTGACGAAGTTATTGTGTAAGACAGCTCCATTCGTGTGGTCTGAGGCACAATAGTCTAGTTTCAATAAACTCAAATCTATTCTGACACATGCTCCTATTTTAGTCCAACTAGAATCAGGTCGGGAGTTTGTGGCTTATAGTGATGCTTCACATGTTGGGTTAGGGTGTGTACTCATGCAGGATGGTAAGGTGGTCGCTTACGCGTTGCTGAAGCTTAAGACACACGAGTGTAACTACCCTACGCATGATCTTGAACTAGCTGCGATCGTGTTTGCCCTGAAGATCTGAAGCCATTATCTGTATGGTGAAAGGTGTATTATTTACATTGATCATAAGAGTCTCAAATATTTGTTAACCTAAAAAAAGTTAAATCTTCAACAATGTTGATGGGTTGAATTACTAAAAGATTATGATTGCTCGATAGAGTACCATCTGGGTAAGGCTAATATGGTGGCTGACGCCTTTAGTTGTAGAATGATGACTGACCAGAGAGCAATGTTCGCTCGTTTGAGTTTGATTGAAGATGGAGGTCTGTTGGCAGAATTATAGGTTAGACCGAGTTGGGTAGAACAGATTCGAGCTAAACAACTAAATGATGAGATCTTAGTGCAGCGGTTGCGACATGTGGGTTCAAATGGGAATTCTGGTTTTATCTTGAATAGGTTTTTGTGAATAAATGAAGCAGATTGTTAGACAGTTTATTTAGAGTTCTTATAACGGGGGAAAGAGAATGGCTCTTGTTGGATGGGATTTGATGTGCCAACCTAAAGCTAATGGAGGGTTTAGGTTGAGGAATTTAAAGGATCAGAATACTTCTTTCATGATGAGGGTTGGTTTTAATATCATGACCAACTCTAATACCCTATGGGTTAGGGTCTTCAGATCCAAATATGGGTTCCAAGGTGGTTTACTCGAGGCTTTAAGAAATGGGTGCTGCTCTTTTCTATGGAGATCCCTCACAAAGGTGTGGCCTCTTATACGGGAAAATTTAATTTGGTCTGTAAGTGACGGGACCCGCATTAATTGTTGGCATGACCCGTGGATCCCCAATACTAGTCCTTTGTACAAGCATATTCTCTCTTACTCTAATCTTGATTTGAATTATCCTCTTAGTAGCATTGGTTACAGATGACAATTCATGGGATCCAGACTTCTTCAGACTTTGGGTTAATGAAGATACCATCAACAAAATCATAGGCATCCTGCCTCCTCAGTTTTTATATAGGCATGATAGGATCATTTGGGGAGATTTTCGATTGGGTCTTTCTCTATTAAAAGTGTTTATAGTAAGCTTCGGAAAGACGTTTCGAATTTAAAAGCTCCTATTTGGCAACTACCGTGAAAGTTTCAAGGACCTCAACGAGTCATATACTTTCTATGGCTTGTTTTCAAAGAATGTTTATTAATGAACACAGAAAGGGCGCGGAGAGGAATGGGAAACGATAGTGCTTGCAGAGTCTATAGATTTGTTGTCGAGGATGTTTTACACGTCCTTAGAGATTGCCCTGTAGGTAAAGACATCTGGAACAAGCTCATCCTTACAGATAAGCTCTCTAATTTTTACTCTATTCCTTTTTATGAATGGATGAAAGTGAACCTTCTTAGTCAATGGTTTTTTTTCTAAAAGTAGTTGAATGATCGTGACTTTTTGGGATGATTTCTTGGCGCATTTGGAAGAATCATAACCTGTACATTTTTCAGAACTACTCATGGAATACTGAGTACATCATCAAAGTATCAATTAGTTAGGAAAGGCAGTTTACCTCTGTGTCTAAATCTTTTAAGCTTGGTTATTGAAGTCTTGCTGCGAGATTGGATCCAGTAAGGACTTGTGTACATCTAGCTATAAATGGTTCGGTCAGAACTGAGGATAGGTTTGCTGTTTCTGGTGGATTTGTTTGTGATTATAATGGGGAGTGCGTCTTCGGTTTTAGCAGATACTTGGGCATGTGCACGATTGTTGATGCCAAGCTCTGGGGCATTTTGGATGGTTTGAAACTTACTCTGTAGCGAGGCTATGGTAATGTGCTAATTTTGACTGACAGTCTTGAAACCGTTATTGCTATTTAAGATATATCTTTGGGAGATTCTAATTCGACACTTGTTAGGAGAATTCACCAGCTTTTAGACTCAACAAGCTATTGGAAAATTCAATATATCTCTCGCGAGGAAAATAAAATTATAGATAGACTAGTCAAGATATTTCGAGAAAAGAGTTTTGGCCTTATAATGTTTAAAGATTCTCTTTTGAGGGCTTAGCTTAATTATCTTTATGTAATTAATTTCTTTTCACCCAAAAATTTTTTTATAAATTTTGACATCAAAATTTTTTGTGACATATTTTTGCTACTCAGTATTATTTTTTTGTCTAATCAAATATCTAAACAATTGAATTGATTTCTTTGGACGGGTAATAATAGTTGACATAATAATCTAAATTTGTTGGGTCTTAACTGTAAACAAATTACAAAAAAACATACTTTTAAAAATTAAATTTGAGTTTGAGAATAACCCATTTTAAATGCAATTTTTCAATAATAACATTTAAATACAAATATTTTAAATTATTATATATTAAGATTTTTATTAATATATTCATTCAATTCATGTATCACACGGATAAAAGAATTAATTGCACAAAATATAAATTTGTTATAAATCATGTAATTTAATTATTCAATGGATTTCAACAAATCTTAATAAGATATAAAAAACAAATATCACAAAATATAAAACTGTTGTTACCATATAAGAGAAGATTCTATAAATACTAGAACATTGCATTTGATTGATACTACCAAACGGTTAGGTGTGAGTTACCATTTTTGAAAGAGAGATAGAGGAAGCATTGCATAATATCTATGAACATGACTACAAAGATGACCAAACTCTCGAAGCTACTTCTCTTCAATTTCAATTGCTTAGAGATAATGGATTCGGTGTTCAGTCCGGTGAGTCCACTCCCTTCTATTTTGCACCTAAAATCTAGTTTTTTTTTTTCTTTTGTAGTTGAAATTTCAGATTTAAATTCTACATATTATAACGATTAATATGATAATATCTTGCTGGATTGAGCGGACATGTTCAACAAGTTCAAAGACAATGAAGGAAACTTTAAGAAGTCCTTAACAAGTGATATGGAAGGCTTGCTAGAACTATACGAAGCCGCACATTTACGTGTGCATGGAGAAGATATAATCGAAGAAGCCCTTGCTTTGACCACCACTCAAGCCAAAAAAAAATTTTTAGAGGGTCGAATGAAATTTAATCTTTAATAGTTTATATATTTATAATTTTTAAAGGATTAAATCAAATTTTTATAATTTTAAGGGGACCAATGTGTAATTTTACTTTTATTAATTTAAAATTTTAAAATTTTAAAATGACTTAAATAGCAATTTTTCATTTTAGGGTGGCTGGGAACTAGATTCGCCTCTGCACTCATCTAGGTTTAGCTAAAGCTGCTGGAACTATCAAATATCCTCTTTCAGCCTTAGCCCTTAGTCTCCCATGCTCTATACCGACGCATCCGCAAGAGCTGGCCAAGATTGGAGGCTAGGCGATTCATTTCCATTTATGGAGACGATGCTTCACATGACGAAATGCTGTTGAAGGCCTAAAATATTTGTGTGGCATTTTATACTTCTCATTTATTTTTCTCTCTAATCAAATTTTGAGTCCTATAGATGAATTTCTAGACAGTCTCGAATAGGTGTTAGTTACTCTCATTCTATATTTAACGTTGTAGTCTAATAAGAAAAAGGAATCTATTCAAATAACGGAATTTAATCACATTGAATGTCTTCAACATATCTTTTCTTGATTTTTCAATATTTTAATTTCAGTATAGTGCTGCTAAAAATCCTTAAATGATGTGCATTTTAAGTGTAATAATTTTGGTCAAAAGATGTCAAGCTAATAATTTAAATGAAAATAATAGCCAAAACACCCTCCTTGCTTTGTGCTATGCCAAGATCAATTACCTAAAAGAGCCTTACTTAAGTATCATGATCAACTCCATGAATCGGAATACACTACAAAACAATCACACCATTGAACATTATTTCAAGCCTAAACCAAAGATGCCAAGCTTAGATCATTATAGGATTTAAATAACATCTTAAAAACAATATAACATATAAAAGCAACACAAATACGAAATGGATTGCTAGATGATATAGGTTCTTAATTCTTCAATAAGGGACTAAGATTGGATCAATGAGTAAAGATTATCCCATTGTCGAAACCATTTTTTGAATGAAACGGAGGTCGACTTGGATTTTAAAAAGTGAAAAAAAAAGGGAGTCGCCACCAATCCTTTTGTGTTAAGGTGTGATCGGGTCACCTCGAAAAGGGGTTGTTTTTAATAAACCGTTTGATTTATTAAAACAATGATTTTGGTCTACGAAAATCAAAAGACGGGTTCGGGAGTCGGTTACGTACGAGGAAGGATTAGCACCCTCGATACGCCCAAAATTGGTACCTAGTTGATTAATTAGTGTCTTTGTGTCGAAAATATGAAAACTTGAAAGATTTTAAAATATGATCTCTCTTTGTATTAATGTTAAAAAGTGCTTCAATAAATCAAAAAGAATGTTAAAGACCCTCTTGTCTCGAAGTAATAAAATATCACATCCAGTAAGTTAGGACGCGACATCTCAAGCCTTTGAAAGCGAGCTTGCCTCTTATTTAAAATTCATGTATTAAAAGGATGTTCGATTATTTAGGTGGAACGAAAAATCGAAACCCAGTGAGTTAGGGCACGGTTCCTCGAACTTCCAAATACCAAACATTGCCTTTATTTACAAAAAGAAAATCTTATCTCGGAGTAACAAGATGTCATATCCAGTAAGTTAGGGCACAACACCTCAAGTCTCCAAGAATAATCATTTTATTCAAAACTCGAATTGCGATTTTAAAAGAATATTCCGTTATTAGGTTAAATGAGAAAATCGAAACCCAGTAAGTTAGGACACTATTTCCTCGATCTCCAAATACGAAATATTACTTTTATGAAAGATTTATTTTTTTGGGTAAAATATACTATAATTTTGTAATAAAATACGAAATAAATGACGATGTTAATATGCATGATAAAATAACGTGGTAATAAAAATGACAACATATATACAATCGAAAGTAAAACAAAATAAGTCGAAAATCAAAGGAAAATGATAGGTTGGCTAAAAATTAAAAGAAAGACTAATGTTAAATAAGATAATAAATAGATATTATAAAAGCAATAAAAAATTAGTGATGATAATAGTTATGATGAAAATAATAATAATAATAATAATAATAATAATAATAATAATAATAATAATAATTTACAAAAAAAAGGAAAAAAAAAAGAAAAAGAAGCAAGTACAATGTAATAATGATGTTAAAAATAAAGTAAATAATTAATAATAAAAATATAAGAGAAAATATAAGAGAAAAAAATATAATATTAAGAATAATATTAAAAACAATTATTAAATATAATATAATAATAATTGTACAAATTAAGATTAACACTACTAATAATGAATACAATAGTAATAATAATAGTAAATATAGCAATAATAATAATAACAATAATAACAATAATAATGATAAGATAAAAATAATAACGAGAGAAAAAAAATAACATAATAATGATTATAATAGAAAATATAATAGGAATCAAAATATAATAATAATATTAGTTATGGTAATAAAAGATAATAATAATAATAATAATAATAATGAACAAACAAATTAATTTGAAATTAAAAAGGTAAAATAAACGAAAAAAGGACTAAATCGAACTTAAAATGAAACCTGTGGGGCGAAATCAAGAATAAATAAAGATAAAAGGACGAAATTTGGGTGCGCACGTAATATGGAAGGACCAAAATGGGAAATACCCCCACCTCCAAAGCGCATCGTTTCAGTAGGGACTGAATTGAAATCCAAGCAAAATTCGGGGCCAAAATAAAAAAATCAAAAGTCTTAATTGCAAAGTCATAAAAAAGCGGAAGGGCCCAAAGCGCAAATAACCCTGTTTCCAAAAACACGCGGATCCTAAGGCGGGTCAGGTCAGTGAGCGGGTCACAAACGAAAACGACGTCATTTTGGGTGTTTAAGGCCAGTCCCAAAATAACATCGTTTTGGGGTTCTATATAAATCAAGTTTTAGAGAAAAAAAAATCATTTAACCCCTCTTTCTAAAAAAAAAATCATGAAAATGCTCTCTTCCCCCCTTTCTCAAACTTGAAAGTCCGACCAGAGATCCGCGCAGTTTGCCTCCGCGCAACATCGCCGGCGCCGCCGTGTGCGGTGGCCGGTAAGTCAAAAAGGCGAGTTTTTTCTTCCTTTTTTATATATTTTTTTATATTTTCGACTACATATCTATATATATATAACAAAAAAAAAAAGAAATCTTTGTTTGTATATGTTAAAACTGTAGATCTACTAAAAAAAGAAACGAAAACACTAGCTACCTTAATTTGATCTGCTTAGTGCCTGTTTTCGTATTTGTACTGTTTTTTTTTTTAAATCTGTTGTTTGTATTTATCACAAAAAATGTCGAATCCTTTTACATCTTGTTGGCTTGGCTTTTATAGCCATTTTACATTGCTATTGTTTTTGTTTTCCGTCTTTTCTTCATTTAATCTTGCATGTGCAAGTGGGCGATGGGACGGTTGCTTGCTGCAGGCGTGACCGTTGGAGCAGGTGGTGGCAGATGTGACGGGCAGGTGGCTAAGGTTTCAGCTTTTCTGAAACCCTAGTTTGACTAATCGGTTAAGGATTTTGGGCAGCATTATTGGGTTAAGTGTAATTTGTAATTGGGCTTTCGTTGGGTTTGGTCTTAGGTCTGTTTTGAGTCTGATGGTTTTGGGTTTAATTTAGGTGGGTTATTTGGGTGTTGGTTTAGGTTTAGCAGGCCTGGGCTAAATTGGGCTTGTACACCCATCTTTTGTATTTTTCCTAACATGTGTATACCCATCTCCATTCTTGTAAAAGAAACCAGAGACCCTTGTAAGATTGAGAATTCATATAAAAACCGACCCTGGAATAACTTTAGATATCTCACTAAATATCAATGCTTGGTTTATATCTTTCCAAGCATTCTCCACTTGCTTCTTCAATGCACTACATGCTTCTTCTTCTGAAACCGCATGTTCTCTCATGTATCATTCAACAACCGATGCACAATGCCCTCTCTCTTGCTCAAACTATATATTTGTATTAGTTTTATTCATCAAATATAAGTTATTGAAAATACTCTTGAAAAATTCAAAAAGAAAGTACCCTGTGTGAAACAACATCATCCATGAGACAACCAACAATGGAAGAAGCATCAATGATTTTAGGGTTGTTAGATGCCCAATTAAAAATCTCAATTGTCACAAAATCTCCCATTCCAACAAAACATGTGAGGATTAACATCATAAAACCAAAAGATAAAATTGCGTTCCTCGTATACTCCATTATTGGTACATAGCTTTCATTATACCATTTGGCCTCCACAAAATAAGATTCACACAATTGTTTAAACTATAAGAAGGAAAAAAAAAAAAAAAAAAAAAAGCCATTACCTTTAGGTCATACTAAATTTCAAGTTTAGAGTATACAAGCAGGGGCGAAGCCAGAACAATTTTGTAAGGGGGCTGGAAGAATTTTTAATTTTTTATAGTCTATATCTTTATAAATTTTAAAAGATTAAATTAAATTTTTATAATTTTAGGGGGGCCAAAGTGTAATTTTACCTTTACTAATTTAAAATTTTTTAAAAATCTTAAGGGCCTAAATAGAAATTTTACCTTTTAAGGAGGTCGGGGCCCATGCCTACCCCTGGATTCGCCTCTGTACAAGTACCAACTTATAATCCTTCAAATTTAAATTTTTTTTTATAAAATGGAATATTCTCATATTTAACATATAACTATATAATTTAGGGATAACAATTTAACCCAAACCCATAGGTTTTGATCCAACCCTATAAAGCATATTTTCTTTTCATGAAAATTGGATTTGGAGACAAGGAAAATGGATTTTCAAATAAAATTTTAGAGTTCGGACAGATTTTGATTAAACTTGCATCGTGGTCTTATCTTAAAAAATTACCAAAATACCTTTTTTTTTTAATTTCATAAATAATTTTATATTTTTTAATTATAAATTTTTAAATTTCTATAAGATTTTATAAGATTTTAACTTTTTTTATAATTTTTTAGTTAGGCATTTTAAATTTGTATATGATTTTATAATATGCATTTTATTTTATATTGTAAAACGTAATATACCATAAAAATTATTTAATATTTTGGCGTGAGTTGGGTAAAGTTGACAAACTTTGTTTTCGTTGGATATAAAATTCCAATTAAGATCATGTTTGGGGTGGTGTCAGGGAATTGGATGGGGCTGAGGTGAATAGCCCTACTATGCATTATCCCATTGTCAACCCTACTCATATTTGACACTTTTCTCATATAATATACAAGAAAAGGATACTATTTTTATTATTTATGTAAAATCATTTAAAAAATAGATAAAGTATGAATGTATTTTATCTTTCGCATATTTGACATGATATAATTTTTTTGTTTAATTATTATTTCCTCTATTTGCCATAAAAATTTAATAATGGCTTGTAAAACAATTTCATATATTCTGAGAGATGATTTATATAATCAGCATCCCACCTGAAAAATCAGTTAGAGAAAAGTTCAAAATCAAACATATTGAATAATGTTTTTATACATTGTAGCGACGTAAAAATTTTGGTTCGGTCGCTAATTGAGGTGATTATTTGAAAATTTAAAAACCGAATTTCGTTTTTTAAAGAAAGGGGGAGTCGCCACCGATCTTTTTTCCTAGGTGTGATCGGACACCTAATAAAACCTCTTTTTTTTAAGATTTATTTTTGAGTAAATGAAGGCAGGGTTCAGGTCTACGTCAAAATTTAGAGAAAGTTAGGGCTCGGGAGTCGGTTACGCACAAGGAAGGTATTAGCACCCTCGTGACGCCCAAAATTGGTATCTTATTAAACACATGTTGTCTTAATTTTCAAAAAAAATGCGAATTCAATTTAATACTTAATCATGATCCGATTGAAAAGAACAAGAAATTTAATATTTTTGGTTTTTTAGAAGGACGTCCCGTTTTCAACACGAACCAACATGATTCACCCAACATAGCGATGAAATCACGGACTCAATATTGAAATCGATACGTTGCCTTATTTATTGAAATTGATTGAAAACATGAAAAATATTTTTGCAAAGATAAAAAACTAATAAGATCATTGTAAGAAAAATATAAATGCAAATAATTATATAACTAATGAAAAATATTAATATAATATGAGAGCATTAGAATAATAGTAAAAATTTACAATAAAGAAAAGAGTAAAAACAATGTACATAATAATATGACAGGAGAAAAATATAATTACAACAATAAAATAATAATAAGTATAATAGCGAAAGTGAAATATTAAAAATAAAATTAAACACAATATAATAATAATATAAGAGAATAATGGTAAATATAATAGTAAAAAGGTGACATTAAAAATGATACTAAATATAATATAAAATAATAATAATAATAATAGTAGTAGTAATAATAATACTAATATTAATAATATACATGATAGTGGTAAAAATAGATATAATAAAATAATATGTACATAACAATAGAGATGAAAAGTATATATATAATAGTAATAAAGTATAGTATTAAAAAACATAAGATAATATGAAAAAGATATAAATAATATAATATATAAAATATACATAATATATAAAAAGATATACTTAATATAACATTTAAAATATACATAATATATGCCTATAAGAAGTAACAATAATATTAAAAACAAGCTATTGATAAAACTACATAAATATACATATATGTATTAAAAATATATAAATATATATATATATATATATTAGAAATGACAATTGTAATAGCCCAAATTTGCCCGGGCTTTATAAATTAAAAAATAAAAACCTAAAATAAAAAGTCCATTTTTTAGTCCTTTTACAAACAGTTCAATTGAGCCCGAATTACAAAACCTTAACCCAAGTACCAGACCTAAAACTAAATCCACTACCCAATTACAACAGTAGCCCAATTAACCCTTACCTATTGCCTTAGCCCAAAACACTAAACCCGTAACAGATTTGCCCCATAAACCTCATCAGCCAATAACCCAACACCCGTTACACAGTACCCAAACACCCAACAAACCCCTAAAGACTAAACTGATGGCCCAGGACTTGAGCAAGCCCAATTAACCCAACAGATCTTTAGCTTTAGGAAAACCCTAGCTAGGGTTCGCTCCGTAAGCTCCCTCGTGACCACAGCCGACATCAACCTTGTTTTGCGCCGCAATCAGGTGCTCGAATCAACATGCCCTCATCGCTGGATCCTTGGGATCAACCTGCAAAAAGAGAAAGAAATCACAGCAGATACGAAAAGCAGAGCAAGAAAAAGGAAACTAAAACAAGAGAATCTCAGTAGATCACAGTCAAAGATACAGCAGATACAGTAGATAAGAAATGGGAAGAAATCAAAGATTTCTTTCCAGAATATGTAATGAGATATCGGCTATAAAGCCATCGTTTGTAAATCTGTAGAGGGACCTTTTTTTCACACAAATATTCAGAGAAATAAGAAACCAGAGATTAACAAGAAAAATCAGAAGCGTTTTAGTCAAAAGGTGATTTTTTTTTTAGATATCTGTTTTATTTTCCAGCATACACAGTAACGAAAAACAACCAAGAAACAGTTTATATTGAGTTTCTAAATAACAGTTTTTAAACCAAAATAAACATACCGTTTTCTTGTTTCTTTTAAGTTTTTTTATGAAATAATAACACAAAAGAGAAAAGGGGAAGACAATACCTGCGAAAAGAGGGGTTTTTTAACCTCCGGCCACCGTATACGGTGGCGCGTGAGGCGCGTGTGAAGGCCCAATGACCGGAGCCATGACGGCCCTTGGCCGGAGCCCGGAGGGCTCTTCAGAGCTTTTTTTTGTTTGTTTTTTTAAAAAAGGGACAGTTTAGAAACGAATTTCTGGGACTAAAATGGCTTTATATAGAACCCAAAGTCCGACCCGATCCGACTCGAAGGTCCGCGTGTTTTGCCGATAAATTGGGATATTTATTCCCTTAGTCCTGCCGCATTTTTATTTTTTTAAATTAGGTTTATTTATTTTTTAATCTGGCCCGATTATTTAATTGTTGTTCCAATTTGGTCCTAGGACCATTTAAAACGGGCACCTTAGAACGGTGTCGCTTTAGGGATTAGGGTAAATTGCCCAGTGAGTCCCTGGACTTTAGACTGCGTATTCCAGAAGGCCCAAATTCTTTTTATTTTTTTTTTACAAATTAGCCCTAAAATTCAATTTACTTTTTTTTTATTTTAAACCTTTTTTAATTTAGTTATTTAGAATTCATATATTACTTTTTGTATCTTTATATTATATTATTTATTATATTATTTTATATTGTTATATATCATATTATTTATACATATTATTTTATGTTGTTACTTGTTTATATTTTTTATTATATTTCATCACATTATATCGTATCATATTACTTCATATTTTTATATTATTAGTATATTTTAACATATATCATCACTTATTTATCATATTATATTTCTATCACATAATGTTTATATATTTTCATATTATTATATTATTTTACATTTTAACATATATTATTTCATATTATTATTACTTATTATATTTTTACATATATTATTATTAATTATATTATTATTTGTATATTATATTAATTGGTATTAAATATTTCATTAATTATATTTATATTATTTAAAAACAACCCTAAATATTTTTATATCCTATGCTATAAAATTATTATTCTATTATATACTCTATTATATACTATGTATTTTGGTAGTTTTTAAAACCCATTTACTTTTATATTATGTACTATAATTACCTTATTTATTATCTATATTATTTATTCTATAAAGTTGTTAAAATATTATACTACGGGGTCATGTTTTTTTATTTCATAATTAATTCTCACTTGTGATTATTTTTATGTATTAATTCCTTTTTTATAAACTTCATTCATGATCGTTGTATGCTAATACTATATCATTATTTTCTTTTATGTTATGTATATAATTGTACATCATGTATCATTTTCTTGTTTATTAATATGTTTAAATATATGTTGAATTCCATGTTTATATGTTTTACCTATTTTTCTTATATATATATATATATATATATATATATATATATTGCTTTTTATGTATATCTTGCTTATTTAAATTTGCCATGTTTTTTATTTCTTGTACATATATGTTAATTAATGTCTGACACTTATGTCATTGCCATTATGCTTTTTAGCATGTTATCTTGTATGTTTCATAATGTTAATATACTTCTTCATGCATCAATTTTAAAACGAAATTCTAGAGTTTTCAAAAATATAGGCACTGCTTGGTGTTTGGAAACTTCGAGAGAGGTGGTGCCCTAACTTATTGGGTTGCGACTTTTCTCATTGAGTTCGAATAGTCAAGCACCCTTCTAAGCTTTCAAGGTTTTCAAAATACGAGTAACTATCTTGAAATTTCAAAGGGTTGTGTCCTAACTCACTGGATATGATATTTTGTTATCTCAAGATAGGGATTTTCAAAAAATGGTCAGCTTAGCTACGAATGCCTTAAAAATATTGCATCCTAACTTATTGGACGTAATATTTTGATTCATTTGATGCAAGCGAACCCTAATTTCCAAAATCAAGATATCTTAAAGAGGATTGTATCTTAAAATTTTTAAATTTCCGACATTAAAGACATTCGATAATCAATTAGGTACCAATTTTTGGGCGTTACGAGGGTGCTAATCCTTCCTCAAACGTAACCGGCTCCCGGACCCGTTTTTTGATTTCGTAGACCAAAACTAATGATTTTAAAACAAAATGTTTTAAAGGTGATCCAATCACACCTAAACAGATTGGTGGCGACTCCCGTTTCCGTTTTAAAGTCGAACCCTGTTTTTAAAAAAACCTCACCATAAAAAATGGTTTCGACAACAATAATATAAAATAAAAAGAAAACTATTAACACTCTACATAAATACATATGTGTATACATATAAAAATATTAAATGAAAGTCAATACTAGTGCTAATAATATTATTATTAATAATAATATTAATAATAATAATAATAATAAATAACATTAATAGTGAAAAAGAATATAAAAAATGAAGTTAAATCTGGAAACGGACGAAATTAGAATCAAAAACGAAGTTTTGGGGCAATTTTAAAAAGTAATAAAGAAAAAAGGGACTAAAATACAAAACGCGCGTAACTTGGGGGGACTGAAAGCGAAATATTCCCTTGTCTTAAAACGCAGCGCTTGTCTAAGGACCAGATCGTAAAGCGCAACAACTTTTGGAGCTAAATTAAAAACTTAAAAAAACTCAATTGCAGAATAGTAAAAAAGCGGAGGGGCTAAATGTGCAAATAGCCCCTCCAATGAAAAAAACACGCGGATCTAGCACTGGGTCGGGTCGGTCAATCGGGTTTCCCCTAAAACGACACCGTTTTAGGCGCGTTTGGGGGACTTCAAAACGGCACCATTTTCACTTGTTATAAAAGCCAAAATTTTTGTAAAAATTTCATTTTTTCTTTCTTTTCTTCTGAAACTCTCTCTCTCTCTCTCATTTCTCTCTAGGCTTGGGGGTTTCTGACCAGAGGTCTAGCCGACGACCGGTCACCAGACCACCGTGCGCCGCAGTCGCCAGCCACCGCACACGGTGGCTGGAAGTTCGAAAGGTAATTTTTTTATTTTAAAATATATGTATATATGTATAAGTAGAGAGAAAAAAAGAAAAAAAAAAGAGAAGAAAAGAAAATAAAACAGATCGAAAAACTTAAAAAAATCACCTTGGGTTTTTGATTTTTTGGCATTTTGGTTGCCTGATTTGATGATATTCTCGTGTTCTGATATTGCTAGTCTTATTTCTTGTTTGAATATATCCTTTTTATTTGATAAAATGCCGAATCCTTTTACATTTTTCTTGATGGCTTTTTATAGCCTTTTACATGCATTTGTTTACTATTACTGTCTTATCTGTTTTACTGTTTGCAGGTAATGGTTGAACGGTGCTGTAGATGGTAGTTGGTGGCGTGTTGCAGGCGTGGCCGGTGGGGCCGATGGGGCTGATGTCAGAGGCAGAGGGTTGGTGCGGCACCAAGCATAGGGCTAGGTTAGGGTTAGGGTTTCTAATTCTTTTTTTGTTTTCTGATTTGGGTTGTGTTGTAGTGGGCTAGGTTGTGGGTTAGGTCTGTTGGGTTTTAGTAATTGGGTTGGCTAAAATGGGTTATGGGGTATTAGTGGATTTGGTTGGGTTGTAATTGGTTAAGGGTTGTAATAGGGTGTTGGGCCATCCGATTTTAAATGTAAAACGGGCCCGGGTAATTTAGGCTTCTACATACATTATTACATGAATTAACTCTTTCAAATTTAAAATTGAATCATGTGTAAATATACAAGTTACTAACCTCTGAATTGCATTCGTGAGGAGTTGAAGTTCTTCAAGTGTGCCATATGCGTCATAATGTCATCCATTATTGATGTCATGACTATTGTTTTTGCTAATATCTCCCTAGAAAAAGATTACTGTGACTCAAAATACACTCCCAATATCCAAAAGTAACCTTCTACTAATCTTTCTCGAACAAAAGGTAGTTTTGTAGCTAAGTCTAAACTTTTCCCCCACCTGAAATAAAACTCACAGTAGCCTCTAATTAATTATTAGGTATCAATTAATCCTTTTAAATTAGGATAAAAAATTAATACTGAATGATGAAGGAGTAATATATTGCCTGTAGATCTGGCTTATCTCTTCATTGTGTAAAATTTGTAACTAGTTGAAATCCAACTCTGCAAACTTTAACAGCGTTATGTTATGTGAAGCATCGACTAGGTAAATGGAAATGAATTGCCTAGCCTCCAACCTCGGCAAGCCCTTGCGGATGGGTTGGTATAGAGCATGGGAAACTAAGGCTGAAAGGGGATATTCGATAGTGCCAGAAGCTTTGGCTAAACCTAGATGAGTGGTGGTGAAACCAGGAGCTTCTTCAAGTATATCTTCCCCATGCACACGTAAATGTGAAGCTTAAAATAATTCTAGTAAGCCTTTCACATCACTTGTTAAGGACATGTTAAAGTTTCTTTCATCATTTTTGAACTTGTTGAACCATTCTACTCAATCATTGTAATATAGAAAAATTAGATCTAAAATTTGAATCCTCAACAACAAAGTCTTCTAGGAAAAAATAGAAATAGAACACTGAAGAAAAAAAATTAAGATTCATAAATATTACAAAGATTTTCGTCATCATCAAAATTTATTGTCGCGGGAAAATAAGTTACATGCGGCGACTTTTATGGGGCTTTTAACCAAAACTAGTATGGATCTTGGCTAGACTTGGTTATGGGTCAAGTCAGGCCAATACAAAATTTTAGATCAATTTTTTAAGATTTGAAACGGGCTCAACTTGAAAAATATGACTAAAATTCTGTCTAAATTTGACCCAAATTAAAAATATTAAACTCGAGATTTTTTTTAGATTAATTTTATATGAAAACATATTTTTAAAAAATATTATTCTAGATATGCATATAAGATCAATTCCATGAATTCATGAAATTTTAGCATTTCATTATCCCTATGAAATGAGAGGTGAGTTGAGTTAAACGTTCATTAGGGTTATCAAAATGCAGCTGGCATGGCAAACATTAAAAGAAACCACATGGAAGTTGTAACATCCTGATTTCAGTTAAATTAGAACGGTGGTTTCAGGACCATAAATCCGAGGTTAGAATATTTATTTTATTATTATTTTGAGGTCAATAGTATGATAGAATGATTGTGTGAAAATTTCGTTAAGAAAATTTACCGTTTGAATACTTAATTTGATAAAAAGGACTAAATCGTGTAATGTGTAAAACTAGAGTTCTATAAATTAAATGCACTAAATGGCTATGAAATTGAAATATATGAGTACTTGAATGGTAATTAGACCATTATAATGGTTAGTGGACAAATATGGACATTGTTTAGGTAAATTTGATGTTAAAAAGGCTAGGTTAAATAAGTAATTAAGTAAATATGACTTAATTAAAATATGTATCATGGTTGTATCATCTTCAACCTTAAGTTTTTGACTGAAATTAAGGAAGAAAGAATCCATATTAGGGCTTGAGCATTTAGCTAGGGATATCTCTTTGCATGTAAGTGAATTTCATCCCGTTTTTAATGATTTTTATGTTTTTGAGGTCATTGTAACCTAATCTAGCTAGCCCAGGGACTAATTTGTGAAATTGTTAAATGTTTAGGATGTTACCATTGATGAATAAGCATATATTTTGATGTTTGATGATGGAAAATGAATCTTTATTTTTAGATAAACAACATTTGTTAAGTGATTTTGAATGAAATTGCGAATTAAGGATTAAATTGAGAAATGTGAAAATTGTATGGTGAAATTGTAAAATAAATGAAATGTAGAGCTAGCTAAAGGTCTAATTGAAATTTGGCTAGCATGGGTTGGTATCAAATTGAATGAATTTGCACTTTTATGATCTAAGGACTAAATTGTAAATAAGTCAAAAGTATAGGGGTAAAATAGTAATTTTCCATAGTATGTAATTTGAGCTAAATTGAATAGTATGATAATTGAATAAGTTAAATTTGATTATATATAGATCAAGAAAAGCAAAGATCAGAATTAGATTGGGGAAAAGACAAGATTATCGAGTAGACGAGCAAATTCGTAATTTGAATACGAGGCAAGTTCATATAATTATAATTAAGTATTTATATATGTGGATGTATTTGAATTAAGAAAATGATTATTGAATGCTTAATTGATGAAGTTCGAAGAATACTGAGCCCCGTTCGAACCTTAAGAATTCGTAAGATACAAGTGACATGTCATTAGGTTACCGACTTTGTTGAGATCCTGCATGTGTTGCGACTCACCACAGCTCGTATGATCTTACCGATATTTCAACTCGTAAGAGCTTACTGTTTCTCAACTTATTTGAGCTTACTGTTATTTCAACTCAGGAGAAGCTTACCGTTTATAACTCGAAAGAGCATATATGTACAAGAATTAACGAATTACCGTTTAGTACACTTTGTGTGTACCACCTGTGTATCTAACGATATTCTAAGTGGTTCAACGGACACAAATCTATTACAAGTTATATGAGTTGATATGAATTAGTACAAAAGTTACATGAACTATATAGTAATGACATTATATGATGTATTAAAGTATGAAATGAAAGATATATGTATATGAAGCTTGATTGATTGTTGTGTTCATTAATATGATTTGGTGATTATATGTACATTACATGACTAACCTATTAATGAATTCATGTGCTTAGGCATTTGAAAATTTGAATGGATTTACTATGTTTACCTATCTATATTTTGAATATATGGTAAGTTTTATTCTATATTATACGAGCTTACTAAGCGTTAAAGCTTACTCTGTTTATTATTCTGTCTTTATTGTGATATGAAAGCTCGCTCAATTTGGAAGTCATCGAAGATTGCATCACACTATCCAGCTATCATTTTGGTACTTTTGAGCTTGTGTATTTGGTTATATGGTATGTATAGGAGTTGTGTCATTATGGCCTATATGTTGGTAATGTATTTAGCCAATTGATTTGGCTTGTAACTGATGTATGTTTTTGGTTTTATGCTCGCCATGTGATTTGGGTCAACTTGGTATACGTGATGGTATGTATATATGTGAGTAGATGACTTTATTTTGAATGAAGTTTCAATGCCTTGATGATGCCTAATGGTTGTCATGGAAATGCTTGTTTGTGAATTGGTGATTTGGTAATATTTAGATATGCCATATTAGCCATGAAATAAGTATGAAAGTGAATATAGATACTTGATCAATTAGGTAATTCTTGCACATGAAATTGGTTTGTGATTGAATGGCCATTTGGGAATAACTTTGAGTATTGTGTGGTTGATAATGAAATGGTATGTTTTAGGCTTGATTTGGTTAAATTAAATGCCTATCTTAGTTATGGATATATACTTTTGAAGTGTGTAGGTTGGCACAAAAAATTGGGTGAGAAATGTGGCTTATAACCTAGCCTATTTTCGTCCACACGAGCAGAGACATGGGCATGTGTCTCAGCTGTTGTGACACACAGTCAGGTGACATGGCCTTGTGTCCCCTGTAGTTTTTAAAGGAAGCAAGTCAGGAAGTTGCACGGGCTAGTCACATAGGCATGTGGTTGGCTGTGTGACACAAGTTAGAGAGTTACAGGGGGTAGGACATGGTCTAGGACACAGCCATGTGATCTCATTTCGAATGTCCACATGGCCTGTGACACGGGCGTGTGTCCCCTGCACTTTGAAATTTTCAAAGTTTTCTCAAAATTGTCATAAGCTTTCAATTAAGTCCCGAATTGTTGTAAATGATTGTTTTGGCCCTCGTAGGCTAGTGTTAGGGACTTTATGAGTGCTTATGAATGATATGTATTTAGATATGTAAATTGATTGTGAAATATATGTTAGTTTACATGATAAGTTTGGTAATGCTCCGTAACCCTATTCCGACGATGGATTCGGGTTAGGGGTGTTGCAAAAGTATTTTTCATGTGAAAAATAGAACGTCGATAATGGCAATGTATGGCAAAGAAAAGAGAAAGAAAAATAAAGAACACACAAATTTTATATGGAAACTCTTTCGGGAAAAAACCACGGGCAGAGGAGAAAATAATTCACTATGTCGAATTCGAATGATTACAAGAGGAGTAGACTATGTTTATTTATGGGCTTGAAAAACCATGTTCTAATAAAAGTAGTGTAGTAAGGTTGAAACACCTTATTCTAATCAATATCAAATAGATGAATTGTAATAAGGTTGAAAAACCTTATATTAGAATAAAATAAAAGAAGTGTAGTTCTATATGGATTTTACTTTTATTTTATTTTACCACTGTGTTTTAGTTTAACAAGGATTTGGGTCACTCAATTCTAATAATCTCCACCTTAACAAGAATTCTTCAACAAACAAGTTTTTCATCACGAACTCGCAACAAACAAGTTCTCCACCTATTCCGTAAAAACCTCTTAAGGGTTTAACTTCAACAATGAACACCAACCAAGTCTAAACAATACTCAGACTTGTTTATGGGAAGTGACTTAGTCATCATATCTATAGTATTTTCATGAGTACTAATACAACAATATCACCAGGAGCAATAATATCATGAACAAAATGATAGTGAACATCAATGTGCTTTGTTCTCTCATGAAACATTTAATCTTTTGTAAGAAAGATGTCACTCTGACTGTCAAAAAATACTGTCCTGATTTGAAGGTTTTCATTGAGTTCACTAAAGGTCCCCTTCAACCAAATGGTTTCTTTACAAGCTTCAGTAATCGCCATGTACTCAGCTTTAGTGGTAGACAAAGCGACTGTAGTTTGCAAAGTGGCTTTCCAACTGATTGTACAACCTTCGATTGTAAAGACATAACTTGTGAGAGATCTTCTTCTATCAAGGTCTCTAGCAAAATCAACATCAACATACCTAATGACTTCATCTCTAGTTCTTCCAAACTGTAAGTAAACGTCAGTAGTACCTCGTAAGTATCTTAAAATCCATTGAACTGCTTTCTAGTGTTCTTTATTGGGTTTCGCCACGTATCTACTAACTGCACTGACTGCATATGATAAATCCAGACGTGAACAAACCATAGCATACAAGAGAGATCCTACTGCACTAGAATATGCAACATGTGACATGTACTCAATCTCTTCATCTAATTATGGAGACAAAGCCGATGAAAGTCTGAAATGGGCTACTAAAGAGTACTAACATGTTTAGCACTTTGCATATTGAACCTGTAAAAAAATTCTCAATGTACCCCTTCTGACTTAGGTACAATTTACTTGCTTTTCTATCTCTGAGAATTTCCATACCAAGAATCTTTTTTGCTGGTCCCAAATCTTTTATCTTAAATTCTTCACTTAGTTGGGCTTTGGCCTTTCTTATCTCTCCTTTTATCTTTTGTTGCTATCAACATGTCATCAACATAAAGGAGTAGATACACAATAAAACCATTATTGTTTTTCTTAAAGTAAACACAACCATCAAAACTACTTCTTTTAAAATCATGAGAAGTCATAAAGGAATCAAACCTCTTATAACACTGTCTTGGTGACTGTTTCAAACCATAAAGGGACTTTTTTTAGTAAGCAAATATGTAAGATTGGGTTTTAAAACGAGTTTTTCGCAAAAACAGGTGTAGTGGTTTTCACACGGGCGTGTGCTTGTCCATACGGGCATGTAAGGGGTTGTACACGGGCGTGCGGGATTTCCACATGGACATGTGCAATCTGCCAAAATTTTTTTCATGACAAGAACACGAGCATTTAATGACACACGGTCTAGGGGACACAACGTGTAGGTTTTGGAGGGTTTGAATTTTTTCTTTTTAAACTGGTATTCTAATTTGATTAAGTTACAATTTAGTCCTAAAAATTGATTAGTCTAATTAAAGCCCTAGATGATAAGGAAACTTGGTAAAATTTTAGGATTAGTCTCATAATAGGTCCTGATAGTTTGATTTATTACAATTTAGTCCCTAATAATAAAACTTGAATTAGACATAATAAATGAACTTAATTTGAGCTGAAATTCTTAAGCTTGCATAATTTTGATTAAAAGAAGGTCGGTAAACATTTAGATCTAAAATTGGATTGATTTTACCATATGGGGTAAAATGACGAAAATGAACGTAGGTTAAATTACTTAGGAAAAGTTTAAAATTGACTCATAATTTGCTTCCACATTAATAAATAACTGGTAATCATATAAGATTGAGGTGTTATAAGGTTAGGGTGTGTCTTGGGTGGTCGTTTGCCGAAGAGTCACTTAGGTGACTAATGTAACGCTTCGAATTCGGGTCAGTTCGTCCTAGTCGGGTTTAGGGTGTCACAGTTTTTATCTAAAAGTACTGGTGGTTTACTCACACTTTTTACAAACCTAGTGACACCTTTTATCTATAATTATGTTGTGCATCTACAACAAGTGGTAGTTTACCTACAAATCAGCAGTGGTTAATCCACAACCCGAAGTCAAAAGGTTGGATGAGTTCTAGGGAACTCATAGTATGGTGGACATTTTTCTTACAAACTGAAATTGCATTGACACTCATAAGCATGCGCATATAAAAAAGTGAATTCTAAAGTGTTATAGTGATGTGCTATTCTGATAAATCGATATTGTGAAATTGTTAAATGCTTTACGAATGAGTTTATCCTAAGAATTGTTATCTTGTGTGACATGCTTAATATTTTACACTGATTTTCTTGTGATTGGATGCACATTGGGCTTTTTAAACTCACCCCTCTTATTTTCATCTTTATAAATAACCTACTAGGTTAGGACGCGGACACAAGACTCGGAGGGCTTAGAAATCATTATATATGTTTAATATATTAGTCATATTTTTATAATTCCTATAATTTGGAACTATATTGTTTTATTTAAACTATGGCATGTGACTTAAGTTTAGGGTTTATTTAGCATGCATAATATTTAAATCTAAATATAGGATATTGAACATGGACTTATAGTTAATTATGCTCAAAATAATTCTAATTTTTCTTAATTATTGCTAAGTTGAATATTACTTTTTCACTATTAGATTATAAATAAAATTTGGAAGAATAAATAAATTAACTAAGTTTTCAACAAGAAAATGTTTTCTTAATTGTTTTTTTACATGATAACTTATGAGTTTATTTTAAAAAAATAGACTAAATTTTCCTCTAAGATAAACAAATGTTTTAAAAATGTTTGTTTTACAAACTCCGATAGTCTATTAGGTCATTTTAATGGTCGATGTATTCTTTCGAATTTGAGTTTAACGTTTAAGTCGAGTTGAGGAGATTTACACCTTAAAATGCCTGAATAGGTCCTTATCTGGACCATGAATTCTTCAAATATTTCAACTAAGAGTTGGACTAGTAATTAGAGATAGAAGAGAAAGTTGCTTAGTTGCCAGTTGCATTGAGAAAACTGTACCAACTAATACTGCTCTACCCAGTAAATGAAACCTTGACTATTGAATAATGAGTATTTAGTGTTGGTTTTGCCAATTAAGTTATAGTTGCTTTTCAATTCAAGAATTAAGAGAGATTATAGATAAAAATATATATTTTATATCGACGTTTAAACATTAATATAAACTTCGTTCATTTTTCTCAAATAATTATCGTTTTTGTAAAATATTAATATGAATTTACATGCTTTTTTTTTTGAAAAGTAAAATATTAGTTTTATTAAGTTGCTAAAAGAAAGTCCCAAAGCAAAGAAGAATCACAGCTCTACTATTCCAATTGTTTAAGGCAAAAAAGTCAATGATAAAAGATAAAAGAGAGTCATAGTTGGAATGGTGCCGGCGACTGATATTTTCAGTCACTCATCTCATTAATGCCTTTGTTAATAAAGTTTGAGTTTGGCCCCTTTAATTGTTTGTTGACATTAGACTTGTTGATAATTTGGATTAAACATTGATTTTTTAATATCTAAAAGTTTTATTCGGCTGATTTTATTATATTTATATATTATGTTATAAATAAATTTAAAATTGTGTTTTTATACTTCAATTTTTGACAAAATTTGATACTTCAAATTTTACAATATTATATATTAGCTCAAATACTTTATTTATAATTTATAATATATATAAAAGTATAAGCTTAAAAAGCCTTGAAATTATTTTACGTTGGAAAATTAATAAGAATAAATTTGTTGGTTTAATGGCAAAGCTTTAGCTTACCCATTGGTATTAAATTCAAACCCCTCGGTTAGTACCAACTAAAATATTTTTATTTCCTTGTCCCCCCCCAAAGAGTGAATTTTTTTTAAATCAACCCAGCCAAAAACAAAAATTTCAATTGAGTCCCTATGTTTTTAAAAAAATAATTCCTAAGCCTACATGAATTTGTAAAATCTAATTCAACTAGGATAAACAAGTTTTATAAATAGCTAATCTCAAAACAAACCCTAGAAATTGCCAAACAAATTTTCAAGAAACAAACTTCATAAAGATCTCCAATCTCCTCTCCCAAAAAAAGGTTTTTAAGTCTTCAAAATAGGTGTGGAATCTTAACCTAAATCTTTGAATAAAATTGAAAATATTAAGAAGTGGAGAAAAAAGGTTAGGTGAAACCCAAGAAGAATCCCCAATATGTGTGAGCCGTGCGTGAATCCGTGTGTGCAAACCCCCATGCAAAACCATATAGGATTACCTCTACGAACCCTAAACATATTCATGCGAGCCTTGTATGAAAACCAAGCGAAACCTAGATTATACACCTGTGAACCATAGATTGTTATGTGCATACCTCATACTACAAACACATGTGCATAAACATATAGGAATATTCATGCGAACTCTAGGTTCATACATGCAAACCCTACTATTTCATGCGATCCCCTATACATGTTACATGTGAACCCCTTTACATGTTGATACTTGCGAACACCTGTCTGTTAAAACATGTGAAACTTGTCTAGTATTACATGTGACCCTATATATGCCTAATATGTGAACTCATATGTTAGCAGTATGTAAACTTATACATGTTTATAAATGTGAACCATGCTTATATGAGCCCTAGCATGTGTGAACCCCTTATATGTGAAACCCCTTGGCATGCGAATCCCTTACAGACGAGACCCCATTTGCATGTAAACCCCTATAGGTGCGAGCCTATATGCCATGCAAAACCTAGGATTTTGTGAGCCTATGTACGAACCTTAAGTATATACGAACCTATGTACAAACCCTAGGAACTTACAAGCCTACATGTGAACCCTAGGTACATGTGAGCTTATGTGCGAACCCTAGAAACTTGTGAACCTGTATGTGAACCCTAGGAAAATGCGAGCCTATATGCCATGCGAACCCTACAGCCTATATGTGAGCCATAGGAACATGCGAACCTTAGGATTGTGTGAGCTTATATGCGAACCCTAGTTACATGCAAGCCCATATGATCATGTGAACCTTCAAACGTGTCAAATACCTAGATTGTTAATTCTGTAATGACCCAAAATTCACATACACCAGAAAAGTACATTCTCGGGCCTCCGTCTTAGTAAATCGAGTTCAAAAATAATTATTAGAAATATTTATGAGTCTAGTGATGTGTTTAATTAGGTTTAAATTAGATGAATTTAGCTTAATTTAGAGTAATTAGTAAAAAGGACTAAATTGAGTAAAGCGTAAAAGTTTAATTATAGATTAGAAGAAAATAGTAGGGACCAAATGGGCAATTAAGCCACATTTGGAGGATGAGGCGGCATATAAGGAAATGTCTAGAAATTTTGTTGTTTTAATTATATTATTATTATTTAATCTTATTATATTAGAAAAATAAATTAGAATATGACAAGTGTAAGGTGATAAAAATAGACAAATGTAGGAAAATATATGTATACAATTGTAATACAAATAATTAATTAGTAAATAGATATTTAGTATTTATATTTATTAAGTAAAAGATAATTATTAATTAAATAATTACAATATGAGATTTTTAGTTGATAAATAAATTAGATTTATGACAAATGTATGGTTGAGATAAAGTCCATGTCTATTAATTAAAATAAAAACATTTTTAATACAAATATTAGTAATTAAATAGATATTTATTATTTATTATTATTAAATAAAAGATGTTTATTTGATAATTAATTAAATTATAAGATTTTTATGAGGTAAACAAATTAAATAGAGACAAATGTAAATTATATAGTTGTAGAATTGTATTAATTATATTTGTTATTAAATAGATTTTTTTAAAAAACAATTATTAATATAAACTAATATATATGTTATAAAAGAATAAAGAAACCAAAAAAAAAAAAAAAAGGAGAAAGAACAGAGAGCATTCGAAACAAGGGAAAGGAAAGAAAGAAAGAAAAGAAAAAGGAAAAACTAGGGATTTAAAGCTTAAAGTTTAAATTGGTAAGTCAATTAAATCCTTTTTACTCAAATTTGATGTTTTAGAAGTTTTACAACAAAGTTTTAATGAAATTAAGTTGAGGTTTTGGAAGTTTTAAGGTGTTTTTGAACATAGTTCATGTTGAACAAAAAGATGAATTAGGGATTTATTTGATAGAATTATTGATTAGAATTGATAAAAAGGATTAAATTGTAAAGTAAGCTATAATTTTTATGTTGTAGGGACTAAATTGAGGAATATTTGAAATTAGGAAAATATGCTGAAAATTTAACAGTTAAATTTGAGTTTCGGTGAAGTTTGAATAGAAATAAAATATGAATTGAATTAGAAAAATAAGTAAACTTAGTTAGGATTAAATTGGGAATAAGGTAGGAATTGGATAGAAATTCAATTATTATTATAAATTAATGTTGTAATTAATAGTGTAAATTATTATTATTTTCGTAGCTAACAAGGAACTCGAGGCATCAGCACACAAAGGAAAGGAGAAGGTTATCGAGGAATAATCGAGCAAATTCGGGTTTGTATTACTATAATTCAAATTATTTATTTATTCATTAAATGTTAAATTAATTTATGTATATGGTAAGTAAATGATAAGGTAAGTGACTTTATTGAATTGAATTTGGAAAATTGAAATGAATGAGAAATATGTGTTAGTATTGAATTATATTTTGATTGGTGATTGGAAAAGTGTAATTGATATTGAAATTGAAATTGTTATGAAAATGAAAATGAAATTGAGAATTGAAATATCTTATTAACTGGTCGAGCTGAGTCGGATATAATTGGCATGCCATAGGGTTTGGAAGAGTACGGGATTTATCGGCTTCGCCGATCAAGCATTTTATGTGTTGTATATCAGGCACTTTATGTGTCGTATTTCAGGCACCTCGTGTGTCGTACCAGGCACCTCGTGTGTCATATCAAGCACCTCGTGTGTCGTTTCAGGCACTTATGTGTCGTATACTGATCAGGTACTATGTACCGTTTTAGGCACAATGTGCAGTACTGGTGTGTGTAGGTTGGAATCTGTGTATCCGTCAAAGTCCAGATTGTTAATAGGTTGAATAATTGAAATGAGAAAATCAAATGAATTTGATCGATTGTACTAGTAAATATGAGAAAATTGAAATTGAGGACTGAAATTGAGATTGGAAATGAAAGGCATGAACTTAATGTGCATGTAGTGATTGAAATTGATACATGTGATATGTAACTAAAATTGAAGAATAGCTGAAGATAGTATTGTTATTGTTAATTAACGAAAGTTTATAAATGAATTGTTATTTGATGCTTGGTTATTATAATTCTTTATTGCTATTATAATTTGAATTATGGTAATACCACTGAGTATGTAATACTCAGCGTACGGTTGTTTTCGTGCACAGGTTAATAGGAGTCCAGTGTCCCAGTCCAGCATCCGAACTATCCCGACTCCAACAAAAATATTTTGGTGATATTTTCTTCCCTTAAGTGAAAGTGGCATGTACATAGGGATTTTAATGGTTATTTTGGTATGTTATATAATTTTTGTAGTAAAGAAAGATATTTGGTGTTTTGATGATTAAATTAGTGAAATGGTAAAACTTGTTATAGCTTTGGTGTTGAATTGAAATGGTTTGAATAATTTTAAGAGCTAATTAGAAATGATAGTAGGGTTTTCATTACTTAAGTTGTTAAGTCAATATGTCAAATATGATTTAAGTATATTTGAGTATATAAATGCATTGGTTGAAATACTGGAATTGGTTTGGTTGCGATTTGAAATTGCAGGGAAGGTTAGATATTTATAAAGGGGTTATATTGAGTTTTTTTTTTTTTTAATTTACAAAAGATTTCTGCAGTACTCAAACAAGTTTCGTTCCACTTCTAATACGTGTTTTGGGCCTCGAGGTTCCATCTAAGGGACTTTTGATTATTTAATAATATGTTCGATAATTATTTGTATATTAATTGTAAATTGTCTGGTATGTCGTGTAATGCCTTGTAACCCTGTTCCGGCGACGGTTTAGGGTTAGGGGGTGTTACAAATTCACATAAAATCCAGTGCATGTGACATTGTGTTTTATTTATTTACTTGCACCAATTATATGTAATTGTGTGATAATGAGATAAATGTATGCTCAAATGCATGCCTTATAATGCCAGCATGAAGTCTTAAAGGTAGCATAATATAATGATAAAAAGCATAGAACATGCTAAGTTTATATGCATAATTACACAAAGTCGGGTATGGAGGATGGAAAAGTTTCATAGGAGATAGTGGCAAATTAAGTCCACATCAAAAGTCAGTATTGCATAAGGTAGGCGGCAATGTCATCTAAATCGAACAGGACGATATGGTAGATTAAAAACACCATCAAAATCTAACCAAATTGGGAATATAGTTTAAAAAGCCATCAAAACTGGACAGCCAAGATGGTAAGTTATTGTAGTAAAATTCACTTTCACAGGCAACAAGTGAATGACCATCGTCCTTGCAAATCAAACAAGGATGGCTAGCTATTGTAGTGGGTTTTTAGAGTGTTGAAAAGGATGGACAGGTGGAAACTTTAAAACATAAATTGCATCATATAAAATTGTTATTAATATATTTATTATGTATTTCATGATGAATGCTTTAGTTTCTACTGAATTTTTATATACATTATTTTTGTCAATTATATGTAAGGATTTAGAATTTAGTCTCACACCAAGCCGTTATAAGCTCATTTCCAAAAGATCGAATAACGTCCCTCTCATTCAAATCTGGTATGGAATACCTGAATTGGGTCGTTCAAATGACATTTACACAAGAATCAATGACGGATTTCAAGATTAAGCAAAGTTAACAGAAGAATTCAGCAAAAATCACGATAGATCAAATTCGAAATGAAAGTTTAACAAGATACAACACTATTTCAAAAATTGAGTTCTAAAAATTGGATCAACTAAACTTAGTGAACTTGGATGAAAAGATGGAGATTATTGACGATAATTTCAACAATTGATAGAAAATAGATTAATGGTATTCGATTTGATTTGGGGTTTGCAAAATTATTTTCAGCAAAGGATGTACAATTTTATGGAGGGAAAAGAGAAAATAGAAGAAAAAGATGAATATAAAGGGGAGAGAAAAGAAATCTCATTTAGGGTTTAAAAAAGGAATTTAACTCAAATTATGATTTTCAAATTTTGAAGGGGCTGGATAGCAATTTACACTGTCGAAATTAAAAGGGAAAAATTTTAGGAGGGTGGCGTGACTTGAACCAAGGAAACAACGAAAAAGTTGCAAAGCCTTATCTCTTAAGCTACTACCCACGCTTGATATGATCTTACCATATTTAATATATATACTAGATTGAGTTTAATTGCTAAAAAGAATGAAAGAAAATAGGAAGAAGTGTAAATATAACCTTGAACCTCTAAGGAGTACCCTAAACACTTAACTATCAAGTCTAACCATTCTCTTGATTATTTCTTACAATTAACCCCCTAAATTTTGGGGTGTTACATTAAGTCTTTATATGAGGCGTTTTATGTATGGATATCCCTTGGATGCTTAGTAAAATAGTTCTTTACCAATTTTTTTCTCACCCAAAATAACATGTTATTAAAATCCCAGAAATGGTAACTAACCAATAGGTTAGTGATAGACAACACAAGACGAACTCCTCACACACCCAAAACTTAGACTAAAACGCACGACTACACAATAAGTCCCTAACAACACGTCATCCCCAAGCCAAACACCATAACAAGCAAAACCCAAACCATAACAACCATACAAAATCCTAACAATCTCTTAAGTAATCACGTGTTGATATACTGTAAGTCAAGGTTCATTCACCATCATCCCTCGTTGATATACTGTAAGCATTAGCTATTTGTAACACAATAACACCACAACCACTCATGATTCCTTGCCCTAAAATCTCATAATAAAAAAAACCATTTAAGACCTGTAATACCCTAATTTTGCCCGGGCCTTAAAATAAATAAACCAAAATAATAAAATGTCCATAAAACAGTCCATTTAACCCATGACCCAAATATCCTAAGCCTACCCTTTAACCCATTTACAACCGTAGCCCACTATTAGCCAACAGAATCGGACTTAGATCCAATGTCCCAGCAAACCTATTACATTCAAAGACCCGACCCCTGATACCCTAAACTAATTCAAGCCCAATCCCAAAGCAGCCCAAATGGCCCAACGTTTTGTCCCAACCAGCGAAACCCTGGCAGTAGCATTGCCTGCGCCGTAGGTCCTGAGTCGGCTCTTCGCGCCCCGCGCCCTCCCAATCCGCGCATCACGCGCGCGCATCACACACTCCTCTCAGGATCTCGCGCTACCATCAGCGCGCGAATCGCGCCAGGGTTGTCGCCATTGACCTGCAAACAAAGAAAGAAGAACAGCAAAATAGGCAGCAAAAGCTTGTTTCCTTTTTTTTCTTTCGTCTTTCTTTCACTATAAAACCCGATCAAATTCATTGTAATAGGGGGTCCTTTGTTTGGAACAAGTACAATAAGGATACAAATTTGTACGAAGAGTTTGAATAGGGAAATAAAAAAACAGTTTCTAAGAGGTGATTGAAGATTTTTTTTTTATATTTCTTTCGATTTTAACATTCTTTTACCTTTCTTTTCATTGTTATATGCAAAAATACAAAAATAAATAAGGGCATAAACACTTATCTTTTTGAAAGAGCCTTGGAATCCTTGTTTGTTTCGTTGAAATCGAAGCTTTGATGGGGATTTGGGGTTTGATTTGATGATAGGGAGGCGAAATAGCAGATGAAAGGTTTTCTTTGGTTCGGCTAAATGAGAGAGAAAGGAAACTTAGTTTTTTTTTTTTGGTGTTGATTTTGTTTTAAGCAATTTGGGGTTCATTTAGGGTTTATTTTCTTTTTTTGTTTTTGGAATAAGGAATGGCACCGTTTAAAGATGGGTAGCCCCGCGCGATGACCCGATTCAGGGCCAGATCCGGGCATTTTTGCCGTAAATGGGTAAATTTCGTGGTTAGTCCTCCCTTCTTGCTCCACCCTTTAATCGTACCCTTTGTTCAGTCTTTTAAAACTTCAATTTCGCCCCGAATTTTTACGTGCCGTTTCAATTTAACCCATATGCAGGCATTGCGTTTATGCACTTGGAATATTTTCGCTTTTGGTCCCTATTTATAAGCGCGCCATGCAATTCAATCCCTTCTCCTTCTTCTTTATTTAAAATTTGCCCCAAGGGTTCTGTTTTGGTTCTGATTCAGTCCTTTTCCATTATTTTTCCTATTTATTTTCAAAATTTTATTTATATTATTTTATTTTATTATTTTCATATATATATATATATAAATATTTTTATCACTTATTATTACATATTATTTTTTTATATTTTATTATATACTTTAAAATGTATTATACAAAACTGTTTTTATTTTATATTATTTATGTTAAATTATTTTATTTTATCTATTATGTTTTAATATATTATTTATTTTATTCTCAACCCTTTTTTATATATATAAAATTATTTTATATTATTATTTTCATATATTTTATATTATGTTATATTTTATTTTTAAAATTTGATTATTCATGTTATTTTGAATTTATATTATTACTTAATATCATATATTGTTTTAAAATTTTCGTTATTCTTTAAAATTACATTTTACTTTTTGTATATTATTATTACATATCATGTGTTATTTTTATTTTGTATATTATATTATGTTCTAAAATATTTTATTATGAAAATAAAATTAGGTTTCTTATTATCATATTATTGTTTTTACAAATATACATACTAAATTATTATATTATATGTTGTAAAAAAGGTTTTAATCATTTTAGAATTTGTTATTCATTATTCTAATATTTTACTTCATTTATTTTATTTGTCATTTGGTTTATAAAAGTTTTATATTTTTGTTTTCTTGATTTATTTTGTATTTTTTTTAAAAATTTAGTTGGTCTAATTTCACCTTTTTTATATTTTGCTTATTAAGGTTTTAGTATAAAAATTTTATTACGCAAACTACTTGTAATTTATGTTATTTATTATGTTATAGTGGTGTGAAATGCTAATGTATATACTATGTATTTTAAATTGTTTATTATTGATATCTTGCAATATATTAGTCTTATATTTTGCTCGCATCATAATTTTTATAAAAAAAATATATTTCTTCTTAACCCAAAAGTGTTTTTTTAAAAAAAATAAAGGCAATGCTTGATGTTTGGAAGCTTCGGAAAAGTAGTGCCCTAACTTAATGGGTTGCGATTTTTCTCGTCGAATTCGAATATCCAAATACCCTTCTAAATGTTTTGAGTTTTAAAACATAAATATCTACTCTTGAGATTTCAAAACGTTGTGTCCTAACGTACTGGATATGGCGTTTTGTTGTTTCAAAATAGAAATTTTTAAAGGCAAGCGTAGCTTTGAAGGTATTCAAAACATCGTGTCCTAACATGCTGGATGTGATGTTTGCATTCTTTTGGAATAAAGGAATCTTGAGTTTTTATTCAAATTGTTTGAATTTTCCAAAAGGATCATACTTTTAAGTCTTTTCAAAGTTTCGACAATAGGACAAAAAGCTAATCAATCGGTACCAATTTTGGGCGTTACGGGGGTGCTAATTCTTCCTCGTACGTAACTGACTCCCGAACCCGTTTTCAAAAACTCGTAGACCAAAACGTTTTATAAGGTGATCCAATCACACTTAAAAAGATTGGTGGCGGCTCCCATTTTTGTTTTTTAAAGTCGACCCCGTTTTTCAAACATCCCTCTAAAAAATGGTTTCGACAAGACCAAATCAGAATTGCACCAAAAGAACAACCATAAAACCCATTTAAATAACAATGCCTTCATTCATTCACCAACCCTTAAGTCTCAAGAAATCATGAGATTGATATAACACCTTAAACATAATATGACATGTAAAAGTGATGCAAACATACATATGAATTATTGAGATGTTAGGATTTAAATAACATCTTAAACACAATATAACATATAAAAGCAACACAAACATGAAATGGATCGCTAGATGATATAGATTCTTAATTCCTCAATAATAGACTGAGATTAATGGATCAATGAGCAAAGAAGTTATCCCATCTTTTGTATTTTTCCCAACATGTGTGTACTCATATCCATTCTTGTGAATGAAATCTGTGACGCTTGTAAAATTGAGTATTCGTGTAAGAACTGGCCTTCGAACAACTTTGGATATCTCACTAAATATCAATTCCTGGTTTATATCTTTCCAAGCATTCTCCACTCTCTTCTTCAATTCACTACATGCTTCTTCTTTTGAAACCGCATGTTGTCCCTTGCAGCATTCAACAGCCGATGCAGAGTGTCCTCTCTCTTGCTCAAACTATATATTTATATTAGCTTTATTCATCAAATATAAGTTACTGAAAATACTCTTTGCAAAATTCGAAAAAGAGATACCTTGTGTGAAGTAACATCATTCATGAGACGAATAGCAATGGAAGAAGCATTAATGATTTTAGGATTGTTAGATGCCCAATTAAAAATTTCAAGCGTCATAAAATCTTCCATTTCAACAAAAGATGTGACGGTTAACATGATATAACCAGCAGATAAAACTCCATTCCTCATATACTCCTCCGTTGTTGGTACATAATTTTTATTGTACCATTTGGCATCGACAAAAAATGATTCACACAATTGTTTAAACTATTAAAAAAAATGATTACCTTTTAAGTCATAATAAATTTTCAAGTTTAGAGTAAATAAGTATCTAACTTATAATCTTTCAAATCTAATTTTCTTTTGTAAAAAAATAGAATATACTCATGTTAAACATATATCTATATTTAGGGATAATAAAATAACCCAAATCCATATGTTTCGATACAACCCTATAAAACATATTTTCTTTCTATGAAAACTGAATTGGGAGACAAGCAAAACAGGTTTTTAATTAAAATTTTAGAGTTTGCGCAGTGATAAGTTTTTGATTGAACTTGCATGATCGTTTTATCTTTAAAAAAAACAAAATATCTTTTTTAATTTCATAACTAATTTTATATATTTTAATTATATTTTTTATACTTCTATAAGATTTTATAAGGTTTTAATTTTTTAGTTAGATATTTTAATTTTTATATGATTTTATAATATGCATTTTATTTGATATTGTAAAAAGTAATACAACATAAAAATTATTTAATATTTTGGGGTGAGTTGGGTAAAGTTGAGAAACATTTTTTTTTGTTGGATATAAAATTTTAAAGAAAGTTATAGGATATTTGAGATGGTTTACTCCTATTACAAGAAAGGGAGCATGATAAGGCTTTGGTTCTAAAAGATTGTTTAGAGGTGGTCAAAGCTATCCAAGAAGGTTTCTCTATGTCTTTGAATTCGGCTATGCTTCGGCGAATTTAGTAGGTGATACAGAGTAAAGATCATTAGGTGATGAGGCATCTGCTTAAGGAGAGTAATCAAACCGTAGATCTTATAGCCAAAATGTCTGCTAATGGGAAAGAGGGTATACAAATGGTTGAAGGTTTGCCTAGGAAGTTAATTGATGCTATTGGGCAAGATAAGACTTTTAGTTCTTTTGCTCATTTTAGTTTAATATAATTATATCATGTTATTATCTAAAAAAAATTCCAATAAAATTATTTGAGGTGGTGTACAAGGTAGGAGGCATAAAAATGGGATGGGGTTGAGATGAATATTCCCACTACGCCTCGCTGTACTACGACTTGCCACATTGACAATCTTACTTATAACACTTTCCTCATATAATATATGAGAAAATGGTTACTAATTTTTACTACTTATGTAAAATCATTTAAAAAATGAGATAAGATATAAATATGCTGCATCTTTGGCATATTTGATCCGATATAATTTTTCTTATTTAATCATTACTTCCTCTTTTCCATAAAAATCTAACAATAGCTTGAAAAATGATTTTATATATTCCGGGAGTTGATTTATATAATCAACATCTCACCTAAAAAATCAACTAGAGAAAAATTCAAAATCAAAGATATTGAATAATTTTTTATATACATGATTACATGGACGAATTAAATTAAATTTAAAATTTAAAATTTAAAATTGAATCCTGTGTAAATATATAAGTTGCTAACCTTTGAATTGCATTCGTGAGGAGTTGAAGTTCATGTACCATATGCGCCATATATGTCATCCATTAATGATGCGATGACCATGCAAAAGAGTATTGTCGCTCAAAATAGACTGCCAATATTCAAAAGTAACTTTCTACCAATCTATCTCGAAGAAAAGGTAGTTTTGTAGTTCATTATTAGGCATCAATTAGTAATGTTGAATGTTGAAGGAGTAATATATTGCCTTGAGATCTTGCTTAGCTCTTCCTCGTGTGAAATTTGAAACAAGTTGAAATCCAACTCTGCAAACTTCAACAGCGTTTTGTTATGTGAAGCATCGCCATGGTAAATGGAAATGAATCGCTTAGCCTCCAACCTTGGCAAGCCCTTGCGGATGGATTGGTATAGAGCATGGGAGACTAAGGCTGAAAGGGGATATTTGATAGTGCCAGAAGCTTTGGCTAAACCTAGATGAGTGGTGGTGAAACCAGGAGCTTCTTCAAGAATATCTTCCCCATGCACACGTAAATGTGAAGCTTCATATAATTCTAGTAAGCCTTTCACATCACTTGTTAAGGACATGTTAAAGTTTCTTTCATCATCTTTGAACTAGTTCAACCATTTTAATCAACCCAATATGCAATGGGCCAAATTTTCCTGACCCATCAGAAACCAAAATAAAAAAACTAATAAATTAAAGTCCAAAGTCCAACAAATTACAAGCCCAGAACACAAAACCCGTAGCCCAAATCAGACAGCCCAATTTACCAACCTACAGCCCAACATAATAAAATTTAGCCCAAAAATACAAAGCCCAATTGGCCCAAACATTTGAAAGTAGCAGAAACCCTAGGTCTCTTCTTTGCGCGCCGCTCCTCCACATGCGCCACCACGTCAGCACCACTTACGGCCTCCATACCTGCAAAACAAACAAACACAGAAGCAGATAACAGCAAATATCAAAAAGAAAAAAATTGTATTTTCATTCCGGCTATAAAAGCCCAAATTTTATCAATGTATGTCTCTCTGAAAAATTTTCGAATACACACGATAAAACAAAGAATTGAACACACAAAAATTGAAATCAAAAGGTGCCTCCTTTGTTCCCTTTTTTTTCTTTGGAAACAACTTGCAAATAGAATAAGAAAGGTTTTACCTTTTGGTCATCATCCTGTCGTCGTAAAAGGCCTCTGGAAACCCAAGCGTCATAGATCCCTTTAGGGTCCCGACGAGGGTCGGAGGTGCGGCAAATGCGACCTTTTGCGATTTGTTTCTTCTTTTGTTGCGTGTTCCTTTCTAAAGCATGGATTTAGGTTATTAGGGTTTCTTTTTTTAAAGGAAAAGGGTTTCGAAAGGGGGCTAAAAGCCCGATTTTCGGCGCCTCCAACCGCCGTCTACGGCGGAGCCACAGCGAACCACGGCGGAGGGCCACCGGCTTCCTTGGCCAGCCTTTAATCCCCTTTCTAAAAAGGAGCAGAGGAAAAACAAGTTTTTTTTTTTTTTTAAGCCAATGTGTAAATGAATTTTTCTCAAAAACATTGAATTTGTATAGCTAGTGAAACGGCACCGTTTGGTACCTTGGCCCTGGACGCTAAACGGCGTCGTTTGGTAGGGGAGATCCGCACGTAGACCCGACCCGCAAGCCAGGTCCGCAGGTTTTCGCTTTAAATGGGTTATTTTCGTTAGCAGTCCCTCCTTTTTGTACCTTCATTCGATTAAGCCCTATTTTATTTCCTTTGATTTCTAATTTTACCCGAAAATTTGTGCGTCATTTCATTTTGGCCCATGTTGAAGCACGGCGCATAAGGGCAGGGAATATTTTCCTAGTTAGTCCCTTGTTCTTTGCGCGTGTTTTATTTAGGCCCCAACTCCTCTTTCATTTTTTTTTAGATTCCCTCCTTTAATTTTCTTTTAATTTCAACTCAATCCTGGGTTTGTTTAACATCAATTATTTTTTTTTTTTGTAAAACTATTTTTTGATTATTTTATTATTTAATTATTTATTTTTCAGTCTTTTAAAAAAAATCAAATGCCTTATATTTCGTTTTTGCATTTTTATTTTTATTATTTTCGCTTATTATTTTTATTCTATTTATTTACTACTTTCAAATATATTTCAAAATTTAGATTCATTTTATTTTTATTACTATTATTGTTACTGTGTTAGTAGTTGCATCATTGTTCTTATTATTATTGTTGTTGTGATTGTTATTTATATTATTATTATATTTATTTTTCCTTATGTTACCATTTGACCTCATTATTATTAGTTGTTATGTATGTTAACAATACGACTAGTTAATATTCACATTATATATGTTATGTTGTATTATGCATATTATGTTATTATACTTCAAATGTATGTTGTCCTATCATTATTAGTCACGTATAACTCCTTTTAAAAGCTTTAAACGATTTCTTTTTTAAATAAACTACATATATGTATCATCTTTAGCATTTCACTAATTTCCACCTAAATTCATAAAAAATGATTCTCTAATAAAGGCAATATTCCATGTTTAGAAATTCGATAGATCGTACCCTAATGTACTGAGTTTCAATTTTTCTCATTTGACCCAAATGATCGAAAATCCTTTTTAAAATTAAAATGCATAAGTTTTGAAAATCAAAAGGCAAGCTTATTCTCGAGGGTTTAAAATGTCATGTCCTAACGTACTGGATATGACATTTTATTACTTCGGGATAAGGTCTTTAACATCCGCTTCAATTTATCCAAGCATTTTTTGTGTAAAATTAACATTAATAAAAAAGGAGGATCATATTTTTAAATTCTTTACAGATTTTCAACTTTCGACATTAAGACATTAATTAATCAATTAGGTACCAATTTTGGGCGTTACGAGGACGCTAATCCTTCCTCGTACGTAACCGACTCTCGAACTCGTTTTCTCAAATTTCGTAGACCAAAATCAATGTTTTAGTAAAACAAAGCATTTTATTAAAACAATCAAATTACGAGGTGATCCAATCACACCTAAATAAAAAAAGATTGGTGGCGACTTTAATTTTCATTTTAAATAAAAGTCGACTCCCGTTTTTCAAAAAATGATTTAGACACAATAAAATATTAATATATTAATCATTGTAATATAGAGGAATTAAATCTAATATTTGAACTCTCAACAACAAAGTTTTGTAGGAAAAAGAGAAATATAACACGAAGGAAAAAATTAAGATTCACAAAATTACAAAGATTTTTATCATCATCATCGGTCGTCGTCATCATCATAACGTATTATTATTATAGGAGAATAAGTTACATGGAGCAGCTTTTATAGGGATTTTAATCAAAATTAGTATGGATCTCGACCCGTTAATTATTTATTAGTGTTAAATTAAAAAATACAAATTTAAATATTAAAATATACACTAAATTTTTATATACTTTGTAAATTTAGAATTTAATCTTTTAGTTTTATTTTTAAGAACATAGTTCGTTAGTTATCGAATTTAAAAATTCAAGTTCAATCGTTACCATTATTTTTCTATTAAATTCTATAGTCTGGTATTTTAATTTTTTTTTAAAATCAATTGCTAGTCACATTACAATAAAAATAATGTTAAAATTACTTATTAGGATTGTTTTTTCTTAAAAAAATTTATTCAAAATCGCCATGATAAAATAATTTTGTTTGTTGAAATATTTTTCGTAAAAAATGATGTTAGCATTTTGATTGAAATGGTTAACAATTAAAGTATGTCAAAAATAGATTAAATTATGTCAAAAATTAAAGGATATAAATTAAATATCAAGTTTCAGGATAGCTGTCATAGGCCAATTTTGGCCTGCTCAATCAACCCAATTTTAACTTACCTAACCCCCTAACCTGTTACATAATTAACCCAATTAAACCCAACCCCCATTTATATTAACCCTAAACTAATAACCCCAAACCCAATTAACAAATTAACCCTTGACCCAACTACCAAACAGAAACCCATACCCGGTAGGCCCAATTTACAACAACCCCAACCGAAACCCTAAACCTAACCCCCACTTGCCTCTGCACCACCTGCCCTCTGCCAGCAGCCTCACCGCCTCTGTCCCATCAGCACTGCCTAGGCTCCTGCAGCACCGCCCATATCCTGCAAACATTAAAAGGAGATGATAGGAATTAGTAAAAAGATACCTTTGTAAAGGCTATAAAAGGCCGATTGAAATACATTTGTAAAGGAGAAGGGATTCGGAAGAAAGAAAGAATAATAGCAAAGAGGTTTTAAAATCAAGTAAAAAAGAGTTGACAACAGCATAAACAGCAAAGGGAAACCCCCCAATCGGAAGAAAAATCAGAAAACAGATTCTAAATAAGGTATTTCTTTTTTTTTCGTTTTATAAAAATATATTTAAAAATAATAACAATAATAATAAAACAGAAAAATATAAATTATAAAAAAGAAAAAAAAATTTACCTTTCCGGCCACCGTGTACAGTGGCCGGCACCGGCGCCGGTGACCGGCCAGCTATCGGGCGGTGGTCGGACCGGCCGCCGGATCCCTCCCCGGTCTCCCTCTTTTCTCCCTTCCCTCTCCTCTCTTTCTTCTTTCCCTTTCTTTTTTTTTCTTTTCACGGTACCAAATGAAAAAAATAAAAAAATTTAACTTATATAGGGGGTCAAAACGCACCGTTTTGGACCCCCCGTTTGACCAAAAACGACGTCGTTTTAACTGCGGGTCAGATAGACCAGACCCGCTCCGGTTAAGATCCGCGTGTTTTTGAGTTATGGGTTAATTACCCATTCAGTCCTTCCGCTTTTTATTTAATTTACAATCAGGTTTTATTGGTTTACAATTTGGCCCCAATATTTGTCCCACTCTTCAATTCGGTCCTCGAAGCTACTGTCCGTTTCAAATGGTCGGGAAAATTTCGTTTTTGGTCCTCCTTGGTTTAGCGCGTGTTTGAATAGGTCGTTTTCACATGTTTATATTTTGAATTCGCCCCCAAAGTTTCACCTTTAATTTAATTTCACCCCTTTTTCACTGTTTTTCATTATTTTCTTTTAATTTCAATATTACTTATCTTATTATACGTTATTACTATTATTATATTTATTATCTATCAATATTAGTATTATTTTCACTTCATACTTATACGTATATATGTTATATAGTACTCTTAATATTTTTTTTAATATTCTTATTATTATATTTTAAATGTATATATTACTACGATTTATCATAATCTGTCTAAATATATTTTTAAACATGATACTTTTTTATTTACTTCTATTTTGTCATTTATATCTTATTATTACTGAATTATTTTTAACATTTTTCTTTTATTATTGCTGTTAATTTATTATTATTATAATACTAACTATTATATTTTAGTCCCATTTAGTACTATTATATTATTTTCTTTTCATGATCATCAGCATTATTAATATATATATATATATATACCTTGTGCATATTCTCGGTTTTCTATAATTATATGTGATTTTCTTATTATACATTTTTTATTTTCTTTTATTATAAGCATTATTGTTATGATATTTCTAATATATATATATCGCATACACACTTTTAATATTGCTATTATGTATATATTTGTATAACACGTATACATACTTGAAGCATTATATTGTTTTATATTATGTATATATATATATATATATATTAATATTATGTTTTTTGTATGTTAAGTATATATTTTAAACTTACTAGTTATATCTTTTAGACTATTTTATATATATTCCTAATACTACATACTGTATTTTTTCGATACCATTACCATTTGTATATACATACGTACATGTTATTATTATGTTATATGTATTATTTTCTTTTCATTGGAAATGCTATTATTATTCCCATCATTCCAATATACTAATATTATATTTTAAGGTTTCTTAATTCATTAATCATTATTTTCAATTTTCACAATAATCTTACTAGTTTTGCATGATTTTTAAAACTTTTTTTCTTTTGATAAATAAGGCAATGTTTCGATGTTTAGAAATTCGAGAAACCGTGCCCTAACGTATTGGGTTTCGGTTTTCTTGTTTAAATCTAAATACTCAAATATCCTCCTCAAAACATAAATTTTAAATGAAAACCCTATATATATATATATATATATATATATTATTTCTAAATTGCATATCATCACCCGTACTCGAATTACCCTTTATTATCGCAATTCCTTCTATTATGTATGCTTCCATTATCTTTCATTACGCGCTTTATAACAAATTTCCTTTTACTCGTTACAAAAATGATTTTCCTTACAAAGGCGATGTTCTGTATTTAGACACTCGGGAAACTGTGCCCTAACGTATTGGGTCTCGATTTTCCGTTAAGTCTAAATGACCGGATAGCCTTTCAAAGTCCAAGTATAATTTTAATATAAAAACTTATTCTCGAGAATTCGAGATATTGTGTCCTAACGTATTGGATGTGATATTTTATTATCTCGAGATAAGATTTTCTAAAACCGAGGCAATGTTCGGTACTCAGAAATTTGAGAAATAGTACCCTAATGTGTTGGGCTTCAATTTTCTTCGTTTATCCCGAGCATTCGAATATCCTCTTAAAATAGACTCAAAATAAAAGGCAAATTTAGCTTCAAAGGTCGAAATGTCATACCCTAACGTATTGGATGTGACGTTTTGCCTTAAGGCAAATCAGCCCTTTTCACATTTTCGACCAGCCCCCAAACGATTGTAAAACAAATAAGGATTGTATTTTAAAATTCTTTCAAGTTCTCGAATTATCGACCTCGAAGACGTCAATTAATCAACAAGGTACCGATTTCCGGGCGTATCGGGGGTGCTAATCCTTCCCCGTGCGTAACTGACTCCCGAACCTATTTTTCTGGTATGCGGACCAAAAATTGTTGTTTTAATAAATCAAATAGTTTATAAAAAACAACCCCCTTTTGAGGTGATCGATCGCACCCTAAAAAAGATCGGTGGCGACTCCAATTCTTGAAAAACATTTTTAAGTCGACGTCCGTTTTGTTTTCACAAAAATGGTATCGACAGCTTGGCGACTCCGCTGGGGACGCTAAAACGAGAGTCGAACCTCAAGTTGATTAGTTTTTGTCTTTCAGTCGAAATTTGGAAATTTGTTTTTAATATACGATCCTTTCATTACATTTTACCAATCTTGCGATGAGATTTTCACTACTTTAGTTCGTATTTGCTGCAAGTTTTTTTATCTCTGCACATTTCATTTGCATGACCGTCGTGGTCGCATCCTTTAAGTGGAAGTGAGAAACTATGCCTTCGTGAGGTTTTCACCTCCGCATGGGTTAGTGGACTGCTTTCGGGATACATCCGTACCTATGTCTTCGTGAGGTTTTCACCTCCGCATGGCCATAGGGAAATGTGTCCCCCTGAACCGAACTCGATCCATATGAGCCTATAATGGGTGAAGATCGAGGAATTCCCTGGTTCAGGTACCCTTCACGCTAGAGCCGAACCTCATATAGCAAACCTTAGGAGCCCACCCTAGGTAAAGCTTGGCCAAACCCTAGCGGTCACCCAATTAGGTGTTTTATTTTGTTATTTATTTCTCCTGCGCTAACGTGTTTTTATTCGATTTGATTGCATTGCATCATCAAAGAAAAGAGGTGTTGATTCATATTCGATTGCTAAATAGGGGAGTTTCTCATAAGAAAACGAATTTCTTGATGAAATGGGTTATGATACGGTCGTCCGAATACGGTCTAGGCCAACACAACATGTAAATGCTAATAGCTTGTGGAGGATTATACAACTTTGCTCTGTTGCTAAAGGATTCAAGTGGACAATGACTTATTCAAAAGAGCCATCATGTCTCGACTTTTTAAAGCAGCCAACGAGTATTGCGAGGATAAGAGAATAATGAGTTGCGACCCAGATCAAGTAAAAGGAGCCAATAGAGACATCTTTGGAGTCGACCATGGCATCCGGGCATGAAAAAGAAGATTGAGGTCTTCGCTTGGACTATGAGGACAAGACCGCATATGTGATCCGTTTTATGTAAAGAATTTTGTTTTCTAGACAAGTTCTCCTAATGTAATTGAATATAAAAGTCAACACCAGATTTTTGCATATGCATTTATGACTAACACTCATATGGCATATATGCATTCATTCATTACATGTACATATTTCATGATCATTCGCTAAAGGCAAAGTCACACGATTCGCAGTTACGACAATATAAAGGCTGGAACTACATCATTCGTATAGAACGCGCCGGCAAGTTAGAACAATGGAGGCTGCATTTAATGAAAGAATCGAAAGAATGGAAAGAGTTCAAAGGGAACTGCAAGAGCAACTGGCCAAATCACAGCAAGAAACGAGGGATTTGATGGTGAGGTCCCGGGAGGAGTCACTAGAACAAAAAGACCAAATGGCTAAAATGATGGAAATGATGTCAGCCCTAGTAAAAGGGAAAGGACCCGTGCAGAACCCTGAGGGTGTTAACCTCGATCAAGATCCACTTTACCCACCGGGATTCGTTCCGCCCCATATGACACAAGGAGTATACACTCAAGAGGAATCCGCTGGCTTGGAACAGCGACCTGTGCCAGCTGCTCACCAAGGGCAGGGAATATTTGTATCCAATCCTGCTAATCCGCCCGTTCCTGATCTAGATGATCCGGTGGAAATTGCCAGGTTGAGGATAAATGATCACGAAGCTCAGGAGAAGTATAGGAGCCTAGAAGAAAGACTTAAAGAGATAGAAGGCACTGAGGTCTTCTCCGCGCTAAGTGCTAAAGAGCTTAGTTTAGTACCCGACCTAGTTCTACCGCCAAAATTTAAAGCACCGGATTTTGAGAAGTATGACGGGACGAGATGTCCGAAGGCACACTTGGTCATGTTTTGTCGAAAAATGACCGGCTATGTAAATGAAGACAAACTGCTCATACACTGTTTTCAAGACAGCCTTATTGGATCAGCTCTTCGCTAGTACAATCAGCTTAGCAGAGAAAAGATCCGAACATAGAAAGACTTGGCGTCGGCATTTTGCGAACAGTATAAGCACGTGTCTGACATGGTACCCGATCGTATGACATTGCAGATAATGGAGAAAAAGCTGACTGAATCTTTTAGACAGTATGCCCAGAGATGGAGGGACATCTCGGCACAAGTGGAGCCTCCACTAACAAAAACAGAGATAGCCGTCCTTTTTATCAACACCTTAAAGACACCATTCTATGACAAACTAGTGGGAAGTGCCACAAAAGACTTTGCAGATATTGTCATATCCGGCGAGCTTATTGAAAATGCCATTAAAATTGGAAGGATGGAAGGTCCAGAAAGTCCAAGGAGGGCAGTACCCATGAGGAGAAAAGAGCCAGAAGCCTACATGGTGGGAACTGGCAGCCGTTATACCCTCAATCCGTATCCAAACCAACCCCGACCACGAAATTATCCACCTCCAAATTTCTATTATCCTCCTCAAACCCCATACTACCAAACACTACCTCCTTACCCTTCCTATCCCATCTGCGCCACAAGTCATCAAAGACCGGTCGCCACATTCTCGCAGAATACCGCACTCATCCATGGCCAACCCCAAAACGAACAAAGGCCTGCAAGACCCAACCCCGAAAAACTACAATTTACTCCTATCCCTGTACCGTACGGGGAACTGTACCCAAAACTTCTCGAGAAACAGTTGATATCTCTACACTATATGGCACCCTTAAAACCTCCGTACCCGAAGTGGTATGACCCAAACGCTAGCTGTGCATACCATGCTGGGAATCAAGGGCATTCCACAGAAAACTGCCTTACCTTTAAGAAGCAGGTCCAAGGACTCATTGATACGGGCATTCTGCGATTTGATAATGCTAGCAATGCGACCGAGAATCCATTCCCTGACCATGCTGAAGGGAATGTGAACGCAGTGACGGAGGAATAAAACTTTTCCAAGCATTTGGCCTTACATACTGGGGAGTATTTTGAACAGCGGGACTGTGGAGGAGACCTATAGTTTGGAACTTACTTAGAGTAATGCTCGGAACATGCTTATTGTCTTGGGCCTAGGGGCAATAAGGGCCCTTTTGTGAAACAGGCATCTGTCCAGAATCTTTATTTCAATGAAATGCATCTTTTGAACAAATATTCCTTCTATTCTGTTTATGTGTAGGTTCCTTTGTTCTTGGACTTTCATTCATTTATCCTTTCATATTGACATCATACCATGTAAATAATCTCCTTAGAATCATTTATCCTTCAAAACTCATCTTTGTACCTACAATAGGTGCCCAGATATCAATGTCACGAGCAACACTGTTACTAACTCCCTTTTTAGTAAGATATGTGTTCAGAGGGATCTCAAGACTTTGAAGATGACAGAGATTATACTTAGCTTCCGATTTGTTAAGGATAGTAGATCGAGATGAAAAGACACATCCTAGCTTACAAGGGGTTAGTCGACATTGCGAGCTTGCGAAAGAGATCAGAACCTAGCTCGCCGCAGAAATAAGGCAAGACGTATATGCCTCATTTGTTTCTTCATGGACTCTCTATATGAGGCATGATTGTTATAGGGGCAAGGTCGCCGACATCAGATCGTTATTAAAGGGGTAAGGTCACTTCATATGCCAAAGTTACAAGGTATACAGTCATCAAATTCAAATTCAAAGACAAATCCAAATTCAAATTTGAATACAGATCCAGATCCAAATCCAAATTCAAATCCAAATCCAAGTTCAAATTTGAAATCCAAATTCAAATCTGAATCTAAAAATGGCAATTTACGGTCTATTCAAAGATCAGACACAAAATCAGTGCAACAAAGGCAACCCAAGGCCATCCAAAAGGATTTTGAAAGATGACTGAGACTTGTAATAGTTGGTGTGGAGAAGTTACCATTTACCCTCTGTACTTGCCAAATGTCGGCTACAACCTTCGCTGGGGCAACACATTTCTCACTGGTCTTGCCTATTGAAGTTGAGATGCTTTCTTCTGAGTTTTATCAGAGTTGAAGCTTGATGAAGCGGAATCGATTCAATTCCGATATGATTAATCAAATTGAAGGAGAAAAATTGATAGCAATCTGTCACGATCAGATAATGCAAGTTTACCACGAAAAGGCTCACCTAAGAGAATTTCATTATGAGAGTTGTTATTGAAGATGATCCTTCAAAAGGATCTTTAGAGGAAAAAGGGTGCCTTGAGACCAAAAATCAAAAAATCAAAAAAGAAAATCAATCAGAAAAGAAAAAAGGAAAAGGAGAGGCCAAGGCGAAAACCCGCAAAGGGCGCTTTAAGACCAAAGGGGATTTGAGTTGAAAACCCGAAATGGGCGGCTCAAGTTTTGATCAAAATTAAGGCATATGGTAGTTTTGCCATGCTTGAATTGACAATGAAGAAGTATGCTATGTCTTGGGGCATCGACAAAGTACTCCGGATCCCTTAAACACATATTAAGCTCAAAATGGTCCTTAAGAAGTTTGAACAGAGAAGCTCAGGCTGCGATATCTGGGGCATCTAGTTTCTATCCTACCCATTTTGAATCTGTTTCTTTTGTTTATCTTATTCGTTTCAAAAAAAATAATAACAAAAAAAGTGTCATTCTTGATCCTTGTTTGTTTCGAGTTATGCTTCCAATCAACCCCTTTATTGTCCGTTAGGTATGATTCTTCTTTCAAGCATATCATATTGAAATAACGATTAGTGGACTAATAATACTTTCATAAAAAGAGTTTCGCGTATTACTTTGAAAAGCTTCCGAATAGTACGGGAACCTGAAACAGGACTATTGTTTAAAAGCTCACAAGTATAAAGATTGGGAAATTTGAGCTTAATTTGAGTTTATCTCTTTAGATTTTCTGTCAAAGATGTTAGTTGAACAAGAACAAGATATCGCGTTGGTAATAATCTCAATGAAAACAAGCAGTGTCAACCTAAGCATAAAAGAGAATTATTCTCGAGAAAAATGATATCTGCACCCATAAACACTTGATCGGGTCACCCGAAGAGGGGTCAATTGATTGAACAAGTTACAGATCCTATACTTTTGAGTTACAATGGAAGGGACCCTGAAGTCACAGTGGGGCAAGCTGGTTGAGCAAAACACAATTGTTTCCTCGAATTTTGGGTCGAAATACCAGCCAAGTAATAGGGCATCCCAAGTTGAAAAAAGGAAAAGAAGATCAAAATGAAAACCCGAAAATGGCATCTTGGTAAGCAAACAAATTAGGATAAAAACCCGAAAGAACATCCTAATGAAATGGATCTGGGCCCAAGGAGAAAGACGATTTGAGCGGTAAGTCAAACAGCAAGACCCTAGTGTTTGAAGCATTTTTCAGCAGTTCGAAACCTTCTATGCAAGAAGCCATGCTCGAAAAGATTCTTAATTAAGAAATATGGAAGAGTTCATGCGTCGAAGATTTAAAGCATTTTGAGATGACATACTCCAAACAAAAGAAATGTTGAGTATCACCTGGATGAGAATTTGATAAGTACAAGAGCCTCAAAGCAAGGACAAAAGTTCAACCGAGGGCAAAAGAGTGAAGTTAAAGAGACGCAGATTGTTCATATGGCTTGAGGACAGATACAAGCCCTGAAGAGAAAACCAAGAGTCGAAATAACGAGCACAAATCTTCAAAAGTCGTGACAAAAAGGAACATATGACAAACATGCCTAGGACGCATAGCATAATCATGTAGGTATACAGGCATTTAGGACAAACATATGCATATCATGATAACATCATGCATGACATATACAGGTATTTCAGCAGAACAGAGGATGTGATGATAGTTGCACTGAATCAAGGAAAACACCAGAATTTCGCCAGAAGATATGTTTTGGTATCATGTTTAAATTTTATTTTCAAAAAATTAACCCATATTGCAAGAAATGAGTTGGGCCTCAAGGCACGCTAAGGTATTTTTAATTTATGTTTCAAAATCAACTCATATGACAGAGGTGAGTTGAGCTTCAAGACATGTTGAGGTATTTTCAATTTCTTTTTAATTTATGTTTCAAAAAAATCAACTCATATTGCGAGAGGTGAGTTGAGCCTCAGGACACGCTGAGGTATTTTCAATTTCTATTTTTCAAAAATCAACTCATATTACAGAGGTGAGTTGGGCCTCAAGACACGTTGAGGTATTTTCAATTTCACTTTTTAATTTATGTTTCAAAAAAATCAACTCATATTGCGAGAGGTGAGTTGAGCCTCAGGACACGCTGAGGTATTTTCAATTTCTGTTTTTCAAAAATCAACTCATATTACAGAGGTGAGTTGGGCCTCAAGACACGTTGAGGTATTTTCAATTTCAGTTTTTAATTTATGTTTCAAAAAATCAACTCATATTGCAAGAGGTGAGTTGAGCCTCATGACACGCCGAGGTATTTTCAATTCCTATTTTTTCAAAAATCAACTCATATTACAGAGGTGAGTTGGGCCTCAAGACACGTTGAGGTATTTTCAATTTCAGTTTTTAATTTATGTTTCAAAAAAATCAACTCATATTGCGAGAGGTGAGTTGAGCCTCAGGACACGCTGAGGTATTTTCAATTCCTGTTTTTTCAAAAATCAACTCATATTACAGAGGTGAGTTGGGCCTCAAGACACGTTGAGGTATTTTCAATTTCAGTTTTTAATTTATGTTTCAAAAAAATCAACTCATATTGCGAGAGGTGAGTTGATCTTTTCAATTTCTGCTTTTTAATTTCTGTTCATTCAACTCATATTGCGAGAGGTGAGTTGATCTTTTCAATTTCTGCTTTTTAATTTCTGTTCATTCAACTCATATTGCGAGAGGTGAGTTGATCTTTTCAATTTCTGCTTTTTAATTTCTATTCATTCAACTCATATTGCGAGAGGTGAGTTGATCTGTTCAATTTCTGCTTTTTAATTTCTGTTCATTCAACTCATATTGCGAGAGGTGAGTTGATCTTTTTCAATTTCTGCTTTTTAATTTCTGTTCATTCAACTCATATTGCGAGAGGTGAGTTGATCTTTTCAATTTCTGCTTTTTAATTTCTGTTCATTCAACTCATATTGCAAGAGGTGAGTTGATCTTTTCAATTTCTGCTTTTTAATTTCTGTTCATTCAACCCATATTGCGAGAGGTGAGTTGATCTTTTTTCTGCTTTTTAATTTCTGTTCATTCAACTCATATTGCGAGAGGTGAGTTGATCTTTTCAATTTCTGCTTTTTAATTTCTGTTCATTCAACTCATATTGCGATAGGTGAGTTGATCTTTTTCAATTTCTATCTTAATTTCTGTTTCTCAAAGGTTAACTCATATCGCGAGGGTGAGTTAAGCCTCGGACCTCACGTCCAGATATTTTCAATCTCTATTCTTTAAAAAGTCAACTCATATTACGAGAAGTGAGTTGAGCCTTAGTTTGCACACTGAGGTACTTGCAATTTATGTTTCAAAAATTAACCCGTATTACGATAATGCGCAGGTTGAGCAATTTTTGATTTCGTCTCAATAAAGGATAAAGTTGCAAGAGAGCCAATTGAAGATGCAAAATTTGCCTCTTTGAAGTTACAAAGAACCCAATCAAAGATATAGACTTTGCATCCCCAGTGAAGTCGCAGAGGCGCAGATTGAAGTTACAAGTTTCATCTTCCTGAAGTTGTAGCAGAGCGGACTGAAGATACCAGATTTCATTTCTGAAATTGCAAAAGATCAGATCACGACGAATTTTATACCCCTGAAGAAGAGACAGATCGAGGTTACAAGATCTCATCTCTGAAGCTGCAATAGATCGAACCAAAGTTACAAGATGTGGTGGACTGGAAAGAGACTATTTGAACCGGAGTACCAGAGAATTCAAGATTTGGCAAGATTAGGGCAAAATTGGCCTTTCTTTATGTCTTTGCTCTATTACCGTTGCACGACAATGAGCAAAGAGGGGCAGCTGTCATAGGCCAATTTTGGCCTGCTCAATCAACCCAATTTTAACCTACCTAACCCCCTAACCTGTTACATAATTAACCCAATTAAACCCAACCCCCATTTATATTAACCCTAAACTAATAACCCCAAACCCAATTAACAAATTAACCCTTGACCCAACTACCAAACAGAAACCCATACCCGGTAGGCCCAATTTACAACAACCCCAACCGAAACCCTAAACCTAACCCCCACTTGCCTCTGCACCACCTGCCCTCTGCCAGCAGCCTCACCGCCTCTGTCCCATCAGCACTGCCTAGGCTCCTGCAGCACCGCCCATATCCTGCAAACATTAAAAGGAGATGATAGGAATTAGTAAAAAGATACCTTTGTAAAGGCTATAAAAGGCCGATTGAAATACATTTGTAAAGGAGGAGGGATTCAGAAGAAAGAAAGAATAATAGCAAAGAGGTTTTAAAACCAAGTAAAAAAGAGTTGACAACAGCATAAACAGCAAAGGGAAACCCCCCAATCGGAAGAAAAATCGGAAAACAGATTCGAAATAAGGTATTTCTTTTTTTGCGTTTTATAAAAATATATTTAAAAATAATAACAATAATAATAAAACAGAAAAATATAAATTATAAAAAAGAAAAAAATAAAAATTTTTACCTTTCCGGCCACCGTGTACGGTGGTCGGCACCGGCGCCGGTGACCGGCCAGCTATCGGGCGGTGGTCGGACCGGCCGCCGGATCCCTCCCCGGTCTCCCTCTTTTCTCCCTTCCCTCTCCTCTCTTTCTTCTTTCCCTTTCTTTTTTTTTCTTTTCACGGTACCAAATGAAAAAAATAAAAAAATTTAACTTATATAGGGGGTCAAAACGCACCGTTTTGGACCCCCCCGTTTGACCAAAAACGACGTCGTTTTAACTGCGGGTCGGATAGACCCGACCCACTCCGGTTAAGATCCGCGTGTTTTTGAGTTATGGGTTAATTACCCATTCAGTCCTTCCGCTTTTTATTTAATTTACAATCAGGTTTTATTGGTTTATAATTTGGCCCCAATATTTGTCCCACTCTTCAATTCGGTCCCCGAAGCTACTGTCCGTTTCAAATGGTCGGGAAAATTTCGTTTTTGGTCCTCCTTGGTTTAGCGCGTGTTCGAATAGGTCGTTTTCACATGTTTATATTTTGAATTCGCCCCCAAAGTTTCACCTTTAATTTAATTTCACCCCTTTTTCACTGTTTTTCATTATTTTCTTTTAATTTCAATATTACTTATCTTATTATACGTTATTACTATTATTATATTTATTATCTATCAATATTAGTATTATTTTCACTTCATACTTATACGTATATATGTTATATAGTACTCTTAATATTTTTTTTAATATTCTTATTATTATATTTTAAATGTATATATTACTACGATTTATCATAATCTGTCTAAATATATTTTTAAGCATGATACTTTTTTATTTACTTCTATTTTGTCATTTATATCTTATTATTACTAAATTATTTTTAACAATTTTCTTTTATTATTGCTGTTAATTTATTATTATTATAATACTAACTATTATATTTTAGTCCCATTTAGTACTATTATATTATTTTCTTTTCATGATCATCAGCATTATTAATATATATATATATATATATATATATACCTTGTGCATATTCTTGGTTTTCTATAATTATATGTGATTTTCTTATTATACATTTTTTATTTTCTTTTATTATAAGCATTATTGTTATGATATTTCTAATATATATATATCGCATACACACTTTTAATATTGCTATTATGTATATATTTGTATAACACGTATACATACTTGAAGCATTATATTGTTTTATATTATGTGTATATATATATATATATATATATTAATATTATGTTTTTTGTATGTTAAGTATATATTTTAAACTTACTAGTTATATCTTTTAGACTATTTTATATATATTCCTAATACTACATACTGTATTTTTTCGATACCATTACCATTTGTATATACATACGTACATGTTATTATTATGTTATATGTATTATTTTCTTTTCATTGGAAATGCTATTATTATTCCCATCATTCCAATATACTAATATTATATTTTAAGGTTTCTTAATTCATTAATCATTATTTTCAATTTTCACAATAATCTTACTAGTTTTGTATGATTTTTAAAACTTTTTTTCGTTTGATAAATAAGGCAATGTTTCGATGTTTAGAAATTCGAGAAACCGTGCCCTAACGTATTGGGTTTCGGTTTTCTTGTTTAAATCTAAATACTCAAATATCCTCCTCAAAACATAAATTTTAAATGAAAACCATATATATATATATATATATATTATTTCTAAATTGCATATCATCACCCGTACTTGAATTACCCTTTATTATCGCAATTCCTTCTATTATGTATGCTTCCATTATCATTCATTACGCGCTTTATAACAAATTTCCTTTTACTCGTTACAAAAACGATTTTCCTTACAAAGGCGATGTTCTGTATTTAGACACTCGGGAAACTGTGCCCTAACGTATTGGGTCTCGATTTTCCGTTAAGTCTAAATGACCGGATAGCCTTTCAAAGTCCAAGTATAATTTTAATATAAAAACTTATTCTCGAGAATTCGAGATATTGTGTCCTAACGTATTGGATGTGATATTTTATTATCTCGAGATAAGATTTTCTAAAACCGAGGCAATGTTCGGTACTCAGAAATTTGAGAAATAGTACCCTAATGTGTTGGGCTTCAATTTTCTTCGTTTATCCCGAGCATTCGAATATCCTCTTAAAATAGACTCAAAATAAAAGGCAAATTTAGCTTCAAAGGTCGAAATGTCATACCCTAACGTATTGGATGTGATGTTTTGCCTTAAGGCAAATCAGTCCTTTTCACATTTTCGACCAGCCCCCAAACGATTGTAAAACAAATAAGGATCGTATTTTAAAATTCTTTCAAGTTCTCGAATTATCGACCTCGAAGACGTCAATTAATCAACAAGGTACCGGTTTCCGGGCGTATCAGGGGTGCTAATCCTTCCCCGTGCGTAACTGACTCCCGAACCTATTTTTCTGGTATGCGGACCAAAAATTGTTGTTTTAATAAATCAAATAGTTTATAAAAAACAACCTCCTTTTGAGGTGATCGATCGCACCCTAAAAAAGATCGGTGGCGACTCCAATTCTTGAAAAACATTTTTAAGTCGACGTCCGTTTTGTTTTCACAAAAATGGTGTCGACAATAGCCTAGAGGACAAAATTTAAATTTTGACTATTGCCTTATAATGTCAAGAAAAAGCGACACAAATCTAAAAAAAAAAAATAGAAAGCCATATGTTAGTCTCCAAGACTCTTTGAGTATTCCAATCATATATAACTACATAATGTTTTAACTGAAAACTTAACGATATTAACTATTTAGAGTAATTAATAATATTATAAAAATATAAAGACAAAATTATATTAAAAATTAAAATATACAAATTAAATCTCAAATTTAAACATATTAGAGGGACTGAAACTGAAAATTAACTATTTATAATTAGACAAAAATAATTAATTTAAAAGAAAGGCAGCCTCCTCTTTTCCGATCAAAACAGTTATATTATTTTGATAAAAAACAAGATTTAACGTAAAAAAATAGGAAGGAAAATGGACTCACCAGAAGGAACACCAAATCCATTCTCTCTAAGCGATCGAAATTGAAGAGAGTAGTCTCGAGAGTTTGGTCATCTTTATGGTCATGCTCATAAATATCGAGCAATACTTCCTCTATCTCTCTTTCAAAATGGTAACTCACACCCAACCGCAAAAAATTGAAAAAAATATATATACTACAGTTATTTTTATTTTTATCACTTAAAAAAATAAAAAAAAGTCCATACGGTTTGGGTGATTTACACAGCCTAAAGACACGGCCGTGTGTGACACACAACCTGGCTCACAAGCGTGCCCCAGGTCATATGCATACGAGAGATAATATTTTCCAATTTTCTTTTAACCCACACACGCACAGAGAGTTACACGGCCTGCCAACATGACTGTGTTACCCACACGACCTTACACACAGGCATAGGAGAAGCGAATGAGCATTGCACATAGGTGTGTCTTAGGCCGGGTGGTTACTGGACTTATTTTTCTCTATTTTTGAATCACACACGGTCTGGGTGATTCCACACGGGCATGGGAGAAGCGAACGAGCATTGCACATAGGCGTGCCTTAGGCCGTGTGGTTATTGGACTTACTTTTCTCTATTTTTGAATCACACATGGTCTGGGTGATTCCACACGGCCAGGCAGATGGCCATGTACCTTTTCTTTTCCTTTTTAAAGCTAGTTTTTTTTCTTATTTTTTTGTTTTCTTCCTATCCCAACCAAAGTGGTTTCATTTATTTTTATTTTTATTTTTATTTTTATTTTATTTTATTATGCACCATACTTTTATTGTTTTGTCGACTATTTTTCTATTTTTTTATCTCTTTATCTTATTTATTTTTGTCTATTTTTGTAACATCCATAACCCGTATCTGTCGCCAGAGCAGGGTTACGGAGCATTACCAAAATATAAGGACCAAATTCAAACAGTTCTTATTATTTAGCATCCATACCAGGAATCATTCATATAGTCCCCTATATAAGGCTTCGAGACCCAAAATATGCATTAGAAACAAGTCAAGACTAAATCAGGAACTTAGGAAATTTTTCACAAAATTTCAAAAATTTTCATCTAGGTGTAAGGTACACACGCCCGTGTGGTTAGGCCGTGTGGTGTTCCAGCCCGTGTTGGTACCCGTGTAACTCTTTGACTTGTGTCACACGGCCAAGTCACACGCCTGTGTGCTAGGCCGTGTGAAGATGCAGGGGTCACACGGCCAAGCCACAGGCCCGTGTGCCAGGCCGTGTGAAAATACCTGAGAATTCTGTTTTGAATTATAGAGATGCAGGGGACACATGGCCAAAACACACGCACATGTGCTAGGCCGTGTGTCACACACGACTGAGACACACGCCCGTGTGGACAAAATAAGGCCATTTCCTAGCCTTATTTCTCACGCAAACTTGTTTTCCACCTATATTAACACTTAAACACATTTCCAAACCATATCAAGGCAATTAAACATACCAAAATCATGTCTTAAATATGTCATATTACTACATTCAACCAATGTGCCTTTAGACACCTCAAGTGACCATACATTTTCACATCTACCTATTCTCATATGCACATTCCATTCTCATTCATTTATCCACACACTGATGCATTTATATATATCAAAACTCATTCATCACAAGCCATTCCAATGGCTAATTACAACCCAAAATGTTTTTATGCCATCATTGGCCAAGTTAACCTATACATGCCATTATAACCAAAAATAGGCTGATGGATAGCGTGAGTGATCTCCGCCAAGCTGCCAACCCAACGAGCTTCCGAGTACTATAAGACAGAGTAAGCATATAATGCTTAGTAAGTTCGTATAACATGTAATTTAACTTACCTTTATTTCGCAATTGTAAACATACAAATAAACATGCATCCAAAGCAATTTGGCCAATTGCCTAAACACATATACTCATTAAGCATGTTAGCCATATACTTCATGTGAGTATCTGATACTGCTTTGAGTGGGCTAAGGCCTACACCGTTCTGTTAAGGGCTCAGGCTCGATTTATGATTGATATCTGTTATATGTATGCTTTACTGTGGGGATATACACACTGAGTTTGCGAAAACACACCCCTTTATTTATTTGTCTGTCAAGTACTACCCAGCAGTAAACGGATTGGCACAGCGGAGGGCTTGTCAGTGACCACTGGGATGTTTGTTATGGTTTAAGACCTTAATGTTTTTACTATTTTTATTTTAATTTATTGGGCTATTTTATGGAATTTGGGACTTGGACAGTTTTTAGTTTCATTTTAGGATTTTAAATTGTTAATTTTATTGTTCTACAAACTGCGACACCTAAAGTGTGGTTTTAAACTTAGTTTCAAATTTTCGTATGAGTGAACGATTTTTTATGCTTCCGCGATAAAGAAAAGATAATAATTTGGACTAGTTTTTGATACTCGAAGTGGTTTTTTTTCGAAAACACTTTCATGTAATGCCACCAGATTCGGCCATAATGTCTAGGCTGGGTTTAGGGGTGTTATAGAGATGATAAAGGCATTTAGGATTTAACTCACTTGACCTTTAATCAGCTTACCTGTTGCATTATCCCCTAGTAAACCCCGTTGATCTTAACACATTTTTTCTTCTAACTCGTTAATGTTAACCCTTAATCATATGAATGTTGTAAAATTATCCCTTTTATTAACACTTTTTTTGTCGAGATTTGCTTTGCTTAGTTGTCTAGCTATGTTTCATTATTCAAATTCCTTAATTTTATTTTTTTCTCAAAAATATAAAAAAGAAAAATATATAAAAAATCGAGCTTCAATTGTTAGCTTCATATTGTGTTGAAAAACTCATTTTTATTATTTATTTCTTATTGATGTGAATTAATTTAATTCAACCATTGATTTTTTCTAGTTTGGTAACTTATCAACTCAATTCTCGATTATAACCAACTTTTTTGACATTTTATATACATTTAACCTAAGCCCTATTACAACCTTATAGAGACCTCTTGATTGGTGTGTCATCTCATTCATAATGGTGGAGATTTGATTTTCAAGCAAACTTATGGTAATAACATTTCTCATTTGATTGTTGAGTGCACATTATTTAAACCTTAAACACTTTGAGTGCTTTGAGTGAATCTTTAGAAGGATGTTATTTCTTATTGAGTTTGAATTTCAAGTAATTTTTTAGATAGGGGAGATGCCTAGTATTTTTAAATCTTAAAATTATCTGCTTGGATTGCTTGCGCTGTTTAGTGTCATTTTAGCGTGAATTTCCATTGCATGATTATCTATAAATTATATTGAGACATTATCATTGAAAACATTAAATTGAGAGCAATTAACTTGATTGTGGGTTGAGGATTTTGCTTGAAGACAAGCACACGCTTAAGTGTGGGGATATTTGATAAATGCCAAAAGTAACATATTTTAGCCTTATTCTTAATGCATTTTTGGATGATTATTTGATTTAATGGTGAATTTTATGCTTCTAATCCTTTAAATTCATGTGTATTACCCCAAACCCAGCCTAGACGTTATGGCCCAATCTTGCAATGTCACATGATAGTGTTGAAAACTAAGTCGTCGTGATAAAACATTTCCATTTATTTTATTTGTCACTTGTCAATTCTCAAAATCACCTACTCGTTAGATCATTTGTTTAAAAGTCACATTACGTTGCAAAAGCTTTCGAAAAATCATTAATTTAAGCTATTATTTGTGTTAAGGAAAAACCTTAGTTTTTAGTAAAACTGTATTTTGTTGTGATTAAGGTTTTAAATCCATGAAAGCAATTAAAACCCCAAAATTTAAAATAAAATAGTCCATAAAGTCCAAATTACATACATAAAAAAATACCCATAATCAAATGAAACCATAAATAATAAAAGTAACGAGGTTTAAAATATGTACGGCCACCGTCGAGTCCTCCAATGCACCGAACCGTCAAGTCTAGAGATTACCTAAACAGATTACACAGAAAAAGGGTGAGTTTTCACAAACTCAGTGTGTAATCCCCACAAAAAACATACATGCAGATATTCAACAGAAATCAATCAGATACAGTCTGGGGCCTGAGCCCATTACAGATTCAGTTTGGGCCTTAACCCATTCAAATACAGTCTCAGATATAAATTAGGGCTTTGGCCAATCTCAGATACAATATCCAGTAACAGAAATTAGAATCCTACCCACCAGCCTCTACACACCATCTCTGACCATCCCTACACATCATGTGGGGTTTAAAACACCCACCCATCCCTACACACCATGTTGTACCGAAATGTGGCACATATTCAGTGATTTGCAGCTGAACTGTCAGATAACAAGCTTAAGAGCCTTTCAAACACTTCCTCCAAATATCATCAACCCACCCCAATGCAATGCAACATATAATACGTGTCATGCAATTATGCTATTATAAGTACATACATTCAGTTCAGTATACATGCTCAATATAGATATCATGTAGATAATTCACACATATAGGGGTCTAAGTAGTGCTTACCGACCCTACAGTAGGTTCACAGTCGACCTGGGTGACCCATGCAACCTTAGAAACTTTTCAATTAAAATGGGCTCACACGCCCATGTAGCTTGCCCGTGTGGGCCCACACGGCCCAATTTGGCCTTGGCCGTGTGGATCACACAGGCTAGCCCAAAATTCCACATGCCCGTATGGACTATTCGTGTGGCCCACACAGCCCAATTTGGTCTAGCCCGTGTGTCACACAAGGCTTATCTGGCCATCACACGACTATGTCCTTCGTGCATGGCCTGGCCTCGTCGTTCACACGGCCTTGTCCCCTCACACGGCCTACCACATGGGCAACCACATGCCCGTGTGGCATCGACAGAATACTTTTTTGGCTTTCACCGAATCTTGTTTTTTGCGTTTTCAGGTACACACCTAAATCATTTTCGGCGCAAAAGCTACTCCAAACAATCTCGAACCTATAGTTCATCAGTATACACTTGATTAACTCCTTAGCAGTTGTCGAAACCATTTTTAAATTTGAAAAAATGGGGATCGACTTTAAAAACATGGAGTCGCCACAAACCCTTTTTTGTTTGGGTGTGATTGGATCACCCTCTTTTTTAAAAATTTTGGTCTACGAAAAAAAAATAAGAGTTCGGGAGTTTGTTACGTACAAGGAAGGGTTAGCACCCTCGTACGCCCAAAATTGGTACCATTTTGATTAATAGTTATCCTAATATTGAAAATTTGAAAAGATTTAAAATGTGATTCCTTTTAAGGAATTTTGGTTAATTTGAGTCAGAATTTGAGATTTTCTCATTCCAAAGGAATAAAACACCACATCCAGCACGTTAGGATATGACATCTTAAACCTCGAAACCGAAATCATCTCACAATTTCCAAATCATGTGATTAAAATGATATTTAATTATTTGGTCAAATGAAGAACTGAAATCCAGCACATTAGGGCACAATTCTTCGAATTTTCAAATATCAAATATAGCCTTGGTTTTAAATAAACTTTTAGATAAGTGGTTTTAAAAATTGACTCAAAATGCTTTTATTGAATTACTATTCGATAATGAGAAAAAAAATATAGTATCGGGTATGGAATAATAATATGTGAATACAACTTCGTACAAATAAATGACAAGTATAACAACATGAACATACAATTCAATATATGCAATTGCAATAACCTTGTAATTCTATTTGAAAAGCTAACATTAATAGTCACAAACTAATGAAAACTAAAAATATTGCTAATTAAAAACAAAATAAAATAAATAAAATGTACAAATTTCCAAATGTGGATGAGTAAAATAAAAATATAAATGAAGGGGAATTTAGAATCAATATGATATAAAATCAATTTAAAAACAATGAAATGTATGAAAATTTTAAAAATAAGCAACACATGATAGAGTTTGAAATAGTTTACATAAAGAAATAAAAACTTAATAACATACAAATGATTATTAAAATTGATATTAATAAAGAAGAAGTTTGAAGTAAATAATGTTAAAAATAGTTTAAAAACGAAATATATTTATTAAAGTTGATAATATATATGCAATATAAAAGTTAATACAAAGAATATATATAAAAAAGGATAATAATATATGAAAGGGTTTTAAATAACAAAAATATATAACAAAGTATGTTTTTTTTAAGGAATAAATTATGTACGTAATAGATTTAAAAGGAAATATACATACAAATAGATTTAAAAGAAAATATATACATAAATAGATTTAAAAGAAAATATGTAGACAAAAATATATAAAATCACTAATATATATATATATATATATATATATACATATAATAAAATGATTTAACTTAAATTACATAGATCTAAATAAGGTATAAGAAAAAATCTAATATATATATAGAAAAAAGTTAAAACAGTATACATAAAGGAGAAAATTAAAATATATAACAATTCTAAAAGAATAATATATAGATTATAAAATATCATATAGTAAAACAGTTTAAAACCAAATAAATAAATGAATTAAGTAAACTAGGGACGAAATTGAAAACCAAAACAACATTTTAAGGACAATCAGTAAATAAATAAAGTATTAAAGCCGAATTAAGGACTAAAATAAGGTGCGCGCAAACGAGCAGGGGCCAAATATGGAATTATCCAAGCCCCCCAAACGCAGCATTCAAAAGTGGACGAAATTGAAATGACGCATAAATTTCAGGGAAAAATTAAAACAAAGAAAATATGAACAAGGCCTAATTAAACAATATCACAGCAAGGGAGGACCAACTGCGAAATTAACCATTTAAGGTAGGAACGAGCGGATCCAGTCTATGGATCGGGTCGCGCACGGAGCCCCTATTTACTCATACGGCGCCATTTTCCTTGTTATAGAAATTAAAAGAAAAATTGAATGGCTATCTGCCATTTTAAAAGAAAACACCCTCATCCCCTTTTGATTCTCTTCTTGGCCGAATCAAGGGAGGCCAAACCCTAACCGCCACACCACCACTGTAAACGGTGGTCAACGGTTAGTACGCTGCCACTTTTAAACCCCATTTAAGGCCACTTGTGAAGATCTTGCACCCTCAACCACAAAGGATCAAAAAGAAGGTTCCAACCTATATCAGATTTGATTTTGACGGAGAACTCTGACATTCTACCAACCATTCAGGTGAACCTTTCTTTTATCCTTTCCTTTTATTGTTTTTATTTGTAAATAGATTCAAAAGAAGAAATAGAGAAGAGCAATAAAGAAACAAAAAACTATGAAAGATTGAATCAAATCGGAAAAGTAGAAATCACCTTCGAAAAAGTTTTTCGCTGGATTGTTTTGTATTGATTTGTACGCGAAAGTGTGCGTGAGTGCGTAATTCAAAAAGGGTCGATCCATTTACAGTATTTTTCTTTGGCTTTTGTAGCCAAATCTAATAAAAAGAAAATGAAATACACATTCTTGCTCTGCTGTACTCTGCTGTATCTTGTTACTGTTGTGGTTTTTTATTCTATTTTGCAGATACCAGCTGGAAAGCCAACGTGGAGGAGGAAGCCATACCCGGCAACGGCGCAAGGAGAACCAGGGTTCCATTTGGGCCAGTTCCAAAATTGGGCTTATTGGGTCCGATAATTGGGCTATTTTATTGATGTAATTGGGTTTGGGTAGTTTAGGTTTAATTGGGTAGGTTTATTTAATTAGGTTAGGGGTCATTTCGGGTAGTGAGATTACGAAACAGAATATTCGTCCAACGAATGGTTGAAACTTACCCCTGATCGAAAAGCAGAAACTCGTACCCTTAAAACGATAATAATTGTTCTCTAGCCCCTCGATCACCTCCTAACAACCAAAAGAAAGTCTTCTTAATCCACTTATCCAGAAAATTATAAGAAAATCAAGAACAAGACTTATCAAACACGCCCCCAACGCTCTACCCGTTGCAGACTGGAAAGACAAGGTAAGTAAACAAAAAGAAAAGAAAAAAGAAGAGGGCAAACTCAAGGAAATTTTCAACAGAGATGGGGAAAAGTAGACGTCAGGGAGAAAAAAATAAAGAATTTTGAGAAAATTGATATTTCGAAAAAAAACAATTAACCCCGATTCTGATAACCCCTCAATCCCTTAATTCACTCCCCTCTAACCTATTATCATTCAACTACTCAGAGATCCGGTTTAACTTGAACCATGCCACACACCTCAAACACAAAAATTTATTTCCTTGCTCGCATATGGATTTGAACACAAGACCTCCAGTAGACCAAGACTCTACTCAACCACCAGAACAATTGGTCCATTCTGATACAAACTTATAAACAATTAAACTTAAGCCTACTAAGTAAGGTTAAGGCTTTATTTAGAAAAATGCAAAATTTTCTCAAGACAAGAGTTGAACTTGGGACCTCACACACACACCCAGAACAGTTAACCACTGAAGCAGACAAACAGTTGTGTCACAGTTAACAAAAGCAAAAATAAAAATTTTGGGGCGTTATATCATGTCTCTCCACTTAAGAGAGCCTTTGGAAGCAAAACGAGTGAAAATCAAAAAATTGGATCAAGTTTTAGGAGCCACTGGGCTGAAGCATTCCACAGGGGTTGCCATACGACCATGTGCCAGACTGTGTCGATTTCAGGAATTGTGCTCGAAACATGCGGGAAAATGTATTTTTTAAATAGATTTTTCAAGCATTTTAAGACCTATATATGACAAAAATAAAAAGATAGGAGGGAGCTGTAATAGAATATTCAAGAAAACAACTCAAAAAACACCATCAAAGTTGATTCTAAAGTAGATTTTCGTCAAGATTGAAGACTCCCAGTTGACTTCTTAGGAGATTATAATGAGTTTCTTTGTTTCTTTCGATTATACTGTATTTTAGATTTTTTATTTGTAAGCATGAACTAATTTTCTAAATACCTAGGGGAGATTAACCCTATTATGAATTATGTTGTTTGATTTTTATTTTACGCAATAAATACATGGATCTTGTTCGTAATTATGCGTGCTTAATTATTGGTTTAATATTTCTAGACTATGGATCCATGCTTGATGTACTTAAATCAGAGAAGGAATAGACCCTGTTTAAGAGTAGATCCAGCGTAATTGAGTGGAGTTGCATGCAATCTTAAAAATAGGACGACATAAATTTACCAGATTGAAGTAAAATCTTATAAGGGAATCCATAGATTGAGTAAATACAATAATATGAATTTTAATTAGAAAAAAATTTCAGTTAATCAACTTAGAGTCAGTTGCTCTTAGTCTTGAAGAGAGATATTAGCACAATTTAAGGATTTCTACGAATCAAGATACTAAGTAAAGAAATTGCGTAATTTAGATTGATAATGACAGATGAAATCTAGGTGAATTCTTTCATGGGTATTGTTTCGTATATTGATTGTTTACTCATTATTTTCCTAATTTGTTCTTTGTTGCATTCATAATTAATTAATTTAGTTAATTTTAATTATCAATCAGTCACTCGAACTTATAGATTATATAAAAGAAATACTGTAATTAATAGTACTTTTAGTTTTCATGGGAACAATATCTTTACTCACTGTAATTATACTATTAATTGATAGGTGCACTTACCTTAGAAAACATATATAAATACTACAAAATAAAAAAAAATTAAAATAATTAAATCTCACAAGAATTAAACTTCAAAGATATTTTAAATAGAAAAAATATAGAGAGAGAGGAAATAAATGTAGACGTTAGCTTTGGTGGGCAAGCAATACAATTGGGTTTAGTGTAAAACATAATTGTTAAAAAAAAATTCAACGTTTGGGGGCTTTTGGTTTTGTGCCCTTAACCTTTTTATTTTTTGATTGACACAATCAACGTTACGATTTTTTCAAAAATCAGCCCACTTTTAACGATCAACGTGAGTTGACCGTTAATCAAACTGTAAGTCAACATAGTAGCCCATGTGGCATGCCATATAAGCGCACGACGTCATATATGATGTCATATATTTAAATTTTTTTTCATTTTGTTTTCATTTTCTTTCTTCTTCCTTCTTTCTCTCTTCCATTGCAAATCACACCATTGAAGGATTCTTCTAAAACCCAAAGCTTTAAATTTTCTCTTTATCACCACCACTACAATGGCAAATTTCAAAGAAATGAAAATTTTCTTCTTATATTAAATTAACATAAAATAATGATATAATATTTAAACTTATTCATCTTCATCATCAACCTATTTATACAACTCTACAATACGTATAACTATCTCAAACCCTAAATTGACATGCAAAAATCAAGATTCCATGGAAATGAATATGATGATTTCAATGGAAAAAAACCAAGAAAAATGAAATTAAATTTAATCCAAAGCATTGGGACCAACACAAGCTTTCAAAACAGGGCTCCAAATCCATTACACCATGAATTTCCTTCCTTTGTTGCCTTTCATGTTATATGTTTTCCCTTTCTAGTCTCTCATGACTTAACCAATGTACCCTCCAATGCTGCTGGTACCGTACAACCCTTCATAAAGGTCTCCTATCTCTGTTGGTGCGGTGAGGTCCTCTCTGGCGTGCCATGCATTCACCAGGGGGTTTGTGAAGAGCTCAGCTTAGTCATGGGTGATTTATGAAGTCTTTGTTGAGGAGTTTTTGGGAAACAGACCAACGACCGTACCAAATGAGGTAGATATTGATTGGCGACAAGGAAAGGACGGGACTCATGTGGTAGCAGAGGTCGACAATGTCTGATGAGCCTTTGAACTTTTGGGAAGAGGAAAGGATTCTGGGTGGAAGCTTGGGGTTAAAGAACTCATCTTGATGAGTGTTTAAACTTTGGTCTTTTGCAAATTTAAAGAGCAAATTTTGTTTATTTTGAGTTCTGATTAGTTTTAAAAATGAGGAAACCCACAAAAGAATCAAAGATGAAGTAAAAACCTGATAAAAACAATCCATGGCTAGAATTAACAATTAGAAGAGAAGAGAGAAAGAAGGAAGAAGAAAGAAAATGGAAAGAAAATGAAAAAAAAAGTTAAATAGATGATGTCATATATGACGTCGTGCGCTTATGTGGCATGCCACATGGGCTACTATGTTGACCTACAGTTTGATTAACAGTCAAGGTGAGTTGACGTTTAAGGTGTCAATCAAAAAATAAAAAAGTTAAAGGCACAAAACCAAAAGCCCCCAAACATTGAGGTTTCTTTTACAATTATGCCTTAGTGCAATTATTGAGGGTGATTACTTGGTTACTTGTAGTTGAGTATTTTACATGCACTAGTATTGAATTTTGGCACTTAATTAATAGAATAGTATTGTCTCCTTCTTTCGGATTTGAATCTATAATATTTAGACATTTATTGATATGATATAATCAAATGATTTTTTAATGACGTAGCTTTCTTTATTTATAAAAAATCATAAACTACGTTGTAAATAATTCTTTTTTATCTAATCAAAATATTGGACAGTTTAATAAATTAAAAGAACAAATACAAAAGAGTGAACCTCGGGTTATCTGCTCCTACTGAAAATTTGTGGCTGAAAGTGTCTCAAAGTGTAATTTTGTATGGCAGCTTTTTAACACGTTTGATATGTAGGAGAAAGTGACAAAAGGTAGACCATTTTACCAATAAAGGCCCATTTCCAACTTTATTTATGGAAATAGGCTAAATTTTTATTATTATTTACTAGAAAGGGCTGATTTTGAGAAAATGCTTCCACGTCAACGCGATTTTAGGGGAAATTTCAACACAACGCGTCCCTGGGGGAGCCTTTTTGCCATGTTAGCACAAATCGTGCCCTCATTGATGCACTTTACTGATGTGGAAAAAACGCTCCCTTAGGGACGCATTTTAGCCTGTGTTTTTCTAGGGTTAGGGTTTCTGCATGTTTAGTAATTTAGGGTTTTTTAGTTTAGGGTTTTAGGGTTTTTGGTAGGTTTAGTGGTTTAAGGTTCTTTATTTTAGGGTTTTTGGTAGGTTTAGGGTTTTTTTAGTTTAGGTTTTTAGGGTTTTTTGTAGGTTTAGGGTATTTTTAAAAATAAGTAAATTAGGTTTAAGAGGTTTAAAAAAATTAATTAAATTAGGGTTTAGGGTTTTGAAAAAAATTAATTAAATTACAGATTAATTTTTTAGATAATTTTGTGTTTAGGGTTTAGGGAAAATTATATTAACAATATAAAAAACTTTTGTTTTTTTTTTACAGTAGTTTCTGAAAAAATAATTTTGAGAAGATGTTTCTGAACAAATAGTGTCAAAAACGCTTCAAGCAGGATGCACGATCAGTAAAATTATTGAAAAAGCTCCCATGTGGACGCTCTTTTTCTACAGTAGTTCCTGAAAAAATAATTTTGAGAAAACGTTTCTAAACAAATAGTGTCAAAAACACTTCAAGCAGGGTGTCAGCAAAATTACTGAAAAAAGCTCCCACGTGGATGCTCTTTTTCTACAATAGTTCCTAAAAAATAATTTGGAGAAGACGTTTCTAAACAAATAGTGTAAAAAATGCTTCAAGTAGGATGCACTGTAAGCAAAATTGCTGAAAAAAGCTCCCACGTGGACACTCTTTTTCTACAGTAGTTCCTGAAAAAAAAAATTTGAGAAGATTTTTCTGAACAAATAGTGTCAAAAATGCTTCAAGCAGGATGCACTGTCAACAAAATTACTTAAAAAAGCTCCCACATGGACCCTCTTTTTCTACAGTAGTTCCTGTTTGGCCTTAGACTATAAATGAACCAAATTTCATTCTCAGGTTGCATAAGTTACAATAAGAGAAATTGAGGCTAAAGTAGATTAGAAATTGAAGAAGAGTGAACTTATTAGTGTTGTTATTTACTATGATGGTGAGGTCTGTGACACCGAGAACAGTGTTGTTTTTTTATCGGAGAACACAGTACGACTGGTTTTTAACCAGAACATAGATTTGACAAAACTTCGTAAAAGAATTAGGCGTAAAATCTTCAGAACAAAGCCAATGAGAGTTTTGTCTATTAAGTATCAATTTTGTGCTTCGATTAATTCCGTGACATATGACTTATTTGATATCAAAGGTGCTCGTAGCTTAGAGGCAATGGTGCAGACTCATCTCGCTAGTGGATCACCCTATCTTAAGTTATATATACAATTTTCATCGCCAAATGAAGCATTTGAGACTTCAACATCTACTGTTGTTCGAGAGGAATACACGACCCCTGCCCGACACTCCATTAGTGGGTGGCAGACATGGAAGCACCCGTGTTTGGTAGTAGTATGGAATACATAACCCCTGCACGACACTCCGTTAGTGGATGAGACATGCACCTCGATGGCTCGATGTTTGATGCTGGAAATACGTACTAGGGAATAGGGGTGTTCAATCAGTTAACTGACTGGTTAACCGACCCAAAATATCATTAACTGAATTAACTAACCTTTCAAAATTTTTAACCGTTAACCGAACCAAAATTTTTTTTAAAAAAATTAACCGAACCAAAATTTTTCGGTTAATTTGGTCTGTTAACCGAATTAACCAAAAATTATTATTTTTTGGTTAAAAATGAATCGAATTAACCGAATTACCTGAATTACCCGAATTATCCGAATTGAATCACTACATAATTAAAAACATTACATAAGTCTTTGAATCGCTACATAATTAAAAATATTATATAAGTCTTTGAATCATTACATAATTAAAAACATTACATAAGTCTTTGAATCACTACGTAATTAAAAACATTACATAAGTCTTGAAATTGACACATAATTGAAATGTAAGTCTTTAATATTTTCCATTTGTATCTATTTCTTCTCTCCAAAAGAACTCCATTTGCATTAAACCTACAAAAAAAAAACATGTGCAACAATTTAGCATATAATAGAAATATATGCATTTAAAAAATTAAATAATATAAACAAACAAATAGATTATAAGTTAACAAGAATAAGATAGTAAGCATACCCTTAAACTCATAAAAGCTCATGAATTTAGGGTAGGCTCTAATACATTCCAAGAAAAGTCTAAACATTGAATCAATTAAATAAGTAGGAGTGATATGGTAAAAAAAATTGAAACTATTAAAATAAAATAATAAATATACCATTTTCAATCTTGTCAAGCTCTTGGATTTGTTCTTTAATTTTTTTGATGTATTCTTGTGATGATGATTTTGAATCCAATCTTGAGTACACACAAGAACTTGTACAATTTTAGGAGTTAAAAAACTACTATATTGATCAAACACAAGTCCCCTGGTGCTAAATGCAGACTCTGAAGCAACCGTAGAAACCGGTATAGCTAACACATCTCTGGCCATTTTTGAAAGAGTGGGAAATCTAGGGCTATTCACTTTCCACCACAATAAAATATCAAAATCATCAACAAATTCCTCATTAGCCTCAGCTAGATATTTATCCAACTCAGATGTTTTATCCTCACCACAAATTTTCAGCTCATGCTTTTTATACAAAGCTTGCATTCACCTTTTCATTTTTTGTTATGGTTCAGCGAGAGAAACATGTGTTGGCACACTCTATTGGCTACAAGTACTATGAAGTGGAGGCTTATACTTATCAAACAATTCATACAAAGATTCCTTCAATTTTTGCATCATTTCAGAAGCTTTTTCAGAACTAGACATTTCACTAAGTGCAAATTCAAGATACTTTAGTTTTTGTCTAGGATCTAAAACAGAAGTAATAAACATAAGCAAATTTATCTTATCAATATCACCCCAATACTTATTATACTTCTCTTTCATCTTGATGGCCATAACATTGAAATCAACATTACTATTTAACTGAGCATCTCGTAAACGAATATCAAATTCAAAAAGCTCATCGAAAAAAAATATTAGATGTGACATATGAAGTGCTAGATATATGCAAAGTGACTTCATAAAAGTGTTCCAAGAAATCCCTCAAATCTCTAACATTAGCCCAATCATCCACACTAGGCCAACCCTCTCCCCTTCCAAGTTCAGCCCTAAAGATTGTATCTTGCTCCTCAAATCTCTCAAAAGCTTTCTCAAAGTTCTAAGCAGTGTCTAACATTAAGTAGGTCGAGTTCCACCTAGTACAAACATCAAGACACAACATCTTCTTACACTCTATCTTTTCCACCACAACACACTCTTTAAACTTTTGTAATCTAGCTGGAGATTGTCTCACATATCTAACAGCCCCCTAACATGTGCAACAGATTTATTCATTTCCTTTAAGCCTTCAACAACAATCAAATTCACAATGTGTGCCATGTATCTCATATGAAGATATTTACCATTTTGAACTAAACCCCTTGAGGGTTAAATTTCTTTCTCAAATAACCAATAGCAACATCATTTGAACTTGCATTATCAACAGTAACAGTAAACAACTTATCAATCCCCCAATTCAACAAGCATTTCTTAATCACCATCCAATAAACTCACCCTTATGACTAGAAATTGGACAAAAGTTTAAACTCTTTTTATTCAATTTCCAATCGTTATCAATAAAGTGAGCAGTGATACACAAATAATTAACTCTTTGCAAAGAAGTCCATGTGTCAGTAGTTAAACAAAGTCTAGAGTAAGAACTTCTCAAAAGTTGTTTTATCTTGACCCTTTCATCTAATACAATTGATAAACATCCCTAGTCATAGTAGTTCGTGGAGGAATATGAAACCTAAGACGTGCCACAAACATAAATTTCTTAAAGCCTTCACTTTCAACATTTAGCCTTACTTGCACCCTCACTATTAATAATCTTAGTGAAGTGAGACCAAACTTCTGACCTTTGAGGATTGGCTTTTCTTTTCCTAGTAGTCCCTTTTGTTTGGCTTGAAGCTCCAACTCCCGAATTTTCAGAATCTATCGAAGTAGGAGGTGTAACACTATCCTTAATAGACGTTGGTTCGGTGCACATTCTGTAAGAAAAAAATTATATAATAAATTAAAATACATTTATAATATTAAACATATTTTGATGTTGAGTTTTAGAGAAATGAATTTTGCTTTTATACATTTCTAGCATACAAGTTCTAGCATAAAAGTATGTACAGTGATACAAGACATGTTTCAACATTTTGCATTTTAGAAAAAAAAACAGCTTTTATTGTTCATTCACCAAACACATTTTCTAGAAAAAAACAATATAAAACAAAAGCAAATTGCAAAAATAAAATTCAAACCAAAAATAGCCTTAATATTGGTAGACTCAAAATAAAATAAATAGAAGGTAAAATGACTGACAAATGCAGTAAAACAAAGTTGAAACATAAGAACTATTGAAGTGAAAAAAAAATCTATTAAATTTTGGGTATATGAGGCACATAAATATAACATGGCCTCCCTTCCTATTTGCTATTTGGATTTAGGTTGGATGCCCATCTTAAAATTTTTATTTTGCAAAAAAAAGTATATAATAAATTAAAATACATTTATAATATTAAACATATTTTGATGTTGAGTTTTAGAGAAATAAATTCTGTTTTTATACATTTCTAGATGATATTCTAAAATTTTCTTTCAAAAAAATGAATCCAGTTTAAAAGATTTAAAAGTAACCTCATATAGTTCAATCCTTAACTACTATATGTGCCATTTTTTTCCCATAGGTCAAAGCAGATTCAATCTCTCATTTTAATTGCCATTGGACTCTAAAAACTTGGGGCTTTATTTTATATTATATTAAACTTCACATCAAATGGTCCCTGACTGACAGATTCATAGTAAATTATCATGCAAAGATAATTTTATAAAAAAATACTATTTATTTATTTGATTGTTCAATAAAACAGTGAAACAAAAAAAAAAAAAAAAAGGTTATACACTTCCTTAGGCCCTTTAGGCCTTTACTTAATACAAAACAGTGAAACCAAAAAATTGATTGTTAATTCAATTTTAATGCAACTCCTCAACATCCTGTAATTCAATCACAAAATAATTCCATTGTTTTTTTTTTTTTACCTTTTTTGAAACTCCTCAATATCACATAACTCTAATAAATCTTTGCATTATTTCAGATTTCATGCTTACAGTCTTTCCAATTTAGGCAAATTAGCATCGATGAACAATTGTGAAAAAATTGTATAAAATCAATGTTCATAAAAATTCATATATAATTATAATATTTATCCTTAAAAATACAATAAATCATGTTAAATGATCTTACACAACATGAGCAAATCAAATCTAAGAATTTAACACTATGTTTGGGTATATCATTGTAAAGGAAAAGAAAAGTAAATGGAAGATGAAGTAAAGAAAATAACATATGCTTTTTTTGTGTAGATGGGTACAAATTGTTGGGATAGAAAGAAAAGGTTAAAAGTAGAAAGGAAGACCTTTCTTTGTCTGAAGCAGATGGCGGGTTGTAGAAACGAGAAAAGAGGAGTTAGTATATGCATTAGAACATCAAGACAAACTAAAACATCACACATTCACACTATCTAGTATCTAATGTATCTGATAAAATTTGAGATGATTACCAGAAATGGAAGTAGACACCGGTGATGGATGGTGACCTGATAGACGCCAGAGTGCCGGACGGAAGGTGGCTGGCTTGGTTCAATTAGGGATTTGAAGTTGAAGGTTAGGGTTTTTTTTTCTGTCGTCTGTTCTTTGTTGACTAGTGTTGGGTTTACTTTAAACTTTTAGTTTTAGTTTTAGACTTAGTTTTAGATTTTTATTTTTATTTATTAAATTAATTGTAATTTTTAATATTGGGTTGGGTTGGGTAATTCATAATTGGGTTGTGTTGGATAGTTTGTGTAATTATGAATTGGGTAATTCAAATAATTTGATATGCGTCTGTGGGATTGCATGAATTGGGCCTATTTATATTAGATAAATTTTTTATTAATTTTTTCGGTTTAACCAAAAAATTCAGTTAATCGACCTGTTTCAAACTGAACTGAAAAATTAAAAAATTATTAACCAATCCCCAATCGAAAAAATTTGATTAACCAACTGATTAACCAAATTCGGTTGGTTAATCGAATTTTTTCAGTTTTACCCGAATTTTGCACACCCCTACTAGGGAATGATATCAACTTCTAGTGGTTGGCAATCCACGTTTGGTTGGGGACGTTATAAAACTTCTACAAGAAGGGATGATGTACTCTCTAGGACATCCATTGGCAAGGGGACCTTGTACTTTGTAGATGATGGTGGGTCGGATGATGAGTCCGATGTGGATCCACCTCGAGAGCCCGGCCCCGATAGTGTAGAAGTTGCATTATTTTCTGAACCATAGCATGTTCCAATCGAACCTGAAGATGTTGAAGGGGGTTCAAATGAAGAAGAAGAAGATCCACGATTTAGAGGGTACTCACCTCCAGCCCACATGCATAATGTCGATTTATTTGCAGATGACGCATTGGAGTTTCTAGATCTACCACACAAAAGGCGTGACCGTACAAGTTTGTGATTAGATTCGGGTGAATTGGAAGTTGGTAAGGAGTTTTCCAATAAGGATAGTTTTCTTGGTGCATTAAAACAACATAGCATCATGAACGGGGTTAACTACAACGTGGTTAAATCCAAATCTAATAAGTTTGAGGCCAAGTGTGCAGTGCAAGATGGTACATGTTCATGGGAAATCATGGCTTCAGTTAGGAAAAGGACAAGCTTGTGGGAGATAAAAAAGTACAAAGGTTCGCATCGGTATTTAATCTCTATTAATATAATTTCGTTTGTAATATTCAATTTATTCTGAATGGAGGAATTTTTGCTATCAACTTATATTGGCAGGGTATGAGATAAGTAAGGACCGTTTTCATGAGATGTTGGCAGTTTTGCATTCAGTTAATGAATAAGGCGCAGACTACCTCTGTAACATACCTTTCGAACAGTGGACACAAGTATATGACGGCAGCCTACGGTATGGTCATATGACCTCAAGCTTGGCTAAATGCATAAATTCTATTCTAAAAGGAGCGCGTCATTTGCTGATAACCTCAGTTGTACGAGAGACATATTTTTATTTAACGGTACTATTTCCAAAGCGAACAGTGAGTTATAAAGGCCAAATGCAGGGAGGCCATGTATGGTGTCGAAAAGTATTGCAAGAAATTAACAAGGCGAAGGCGTGGTCCAACACCATGCACACAGTGTGTCACGATCACGACAACCTATGGTTTCGTGTGACAGAGTTTGACAGACCGAACCAAGGTATTACTGGCGGGCAATATTGTGTACGTTGAGAAATAAGACTTGCGACTGTGGGAGGTTTGACGCACTTCGTTATCCATGCGCTCATGTAATTGCAGCTTGTAAACCATTTGGATCCCATGAGCTATGTCGACAAAGTGTACAAAATAGAATACATGTACAACGTGTGGAGACACGTATTCCCACCGGTCCCAGATGAATGTAAGTGGCCGTCTGTATTGCTTACTCCCTTTAAGCTGTTACCGAATAGAGAATTGTGTCGCAAACCAAAAGGTCGACCTTGCTCGAGTAGAATACGTAACAATATAGATATCCGGGAAAGAACGAACCAATAGAAGTTGTGTGGATGGTGTAGGAACCCAGGTCATACAACTCGATCATGTCCAAATCGAAATAGTTGATAGTTGTTTATAAAACTATGTTGCATTATTTATATTTTATTAAAAATATAAAAATATTAAAGTTATTGCCTTATTAAAAAGAACTTCTATTTTATTAAAAACATAAAAGTAAATTACAACTAAAATATTAAAAACAACTTTTATTTTATTCAATGAAAGAATATAAAAATAGTTTGTACAAATATATTAAAAAAATCAATGTTGGTGCCGGTCGGAATCAGTGTCACATGAGGATTGTCTTACGCATTGTATTCCTCCTTGGTTCAGCTTCCGTCGGGGGTTGTGGTTGTAGGTGTTGGTAGGATGACCCACCTTGATAGAATAAAGAATGTGGAGGTGTTTGCATCACTTATGGCGGAGGTGTTTGAATCCCAAAAGAAAATGGGGATTGGTAATAAGAAGAGCTCCCCGATGGTGCCTCATATGATCCTTCCTACGACGGCGGCCTATATATCGTCGATTGAGTTAGAGTCATTGGAAAAGGAGATGAAGCGGGCCATGCATTCCAACTTGGAATAGGATTGGAAAAAGGACACATATAAGGGCTAGGATACATATAAGGGCTAGAATATGCACCTGGCACAATCTGAAGAGGCTGTGGTATGGGTGCCGTCTGTTGAGGCATTGGGCCCGGTGATTCTGCGGGCGCTATTGATGGGCTCGTGCTGTCATCCCTTCTCTTTGGATTTAAAGGGCCCCGTCGTTCCCTTTCACACGAATTTGCCGTTGCCTTTTGTCTTTTGATAGTAAATATAGCTTGTCATGGATCCTAAACCATGGCATGTAATCTGATGCATACACTAACTCTGGAACGATGATCGGTTCCCCAGTAGATATATGATCATATCTATTTTCCCACATTTCAATAAATTTCGACCAGAATATTGGCCAATCAGTATTCAATTGTCGTAAGTCGATTTTGTGCTCATCATCGAGCACCTCAGGTGCCACAGGTATTGGTTGTCGAAATCCAAATTATCGCAATACTCTATCTATCTAGTGCATCTCCATGGTAACATAGTTGACCAATGGGACCTTTACATACTAAATGTTCGGATTTTGAAAGAACTCATCCAGAATTACTGCCTGAATTGCTGAATCCTCGTATAGTGTCCATTGAAACTATATGAACATGATAAAAATATTAGTTACATACATAATACTAAATACTAAATATGAAACGACTATTTTATGTATATATATATTATTTAATACTTACTTGTGCTTCTGACAATTGGTCTAATAGAAGCCGTATATCTTCAAGAGCAGTATGTATTCCAATATAACTCACCGAATGGTTCCACCTAATTAAATAAATTTTTAGCATATAATTATATTTTAAATCTATGTAATAATTGTAAAATCTAATAGAAATTTATCAAGTTATGAGTGGGACTTTATATGGGTGGTTCACTCGAGGACATAAAAATGGAAAGCGAAACTGAACCCATGATTGTAGTAGTGATAGGCAACCTCCGATTTTGACTTTATTTGGTCACATTGCCCCGAACATCTCCCGGTACAATGTTACCAACACGGCAGACCCCCAACTAAATTCTTCAGCTGCTCTAAAATCGATGAGTTTTAGCAGCCATCTCAGATGTCTGAGGTTTTGTAACATGTCTAGCATCAGAAAACTTCCAATCAACTCAAGGATGTATGCTCGAGCATATCATATTACTTTTACTTCAGTTGAATCATTCCCCAGCTCTGGAATGTGTCTCATAACTAGCCCATCTTGATCTGACCTCTGTAAATATTATCCAGAATCGCACCCAGAAGATTGTAGCATACGGCTCCCCAATTAGCAGATTGAGTGGACCTGGTAACTACGAACCCATCCACCCACAATCTCAATTGTAGCTACACGTCCTCTAAAGTGATGGTACACTCTCCGCATGGAAGATGGAATGTGTGCATCTCGAGTCTCCACCTCTCTATCAATGCGCTGATGAGTTTCGAGTCCAACTTGCACCCCGGCCTATCATGATCACGTGCCAAAAACCCGCTTCCCACAAGTAATTCTCTATCAACGGTGACGGAGGACCAGACATGTTACGAATATAACATTGTAACACCTGATCTACATACTGTTATAAAAAATTATAAAATAAAAATTAATTAAAATTGCATAAATAAAAATTATTAAATAATACTGAAAAATTAAAATTAAACCTTACCATTTTCATTTGTTCAACGGAGATATGTTTCTTGTCAAGACGAATTAATTCTCCGGCCATTCCTAACACGATCAAATATTTTTGAAATTATAAAAAAAATAATTCAGAAAAAAATTAAAGAGAGCTTTTTTGGAAAAAAATTAAAGAGAGCTTTGAGAAATTTAGAAAGAAATTTGAAGAAATAATGTGTGGAAAAAATAGGAGGGGGTTTTATAGGTTTTTTTTTTATCGTTGGACCCCCCAACAGTCAAAAAATAAAATAGTCGTTGGGAAACAACATGGGCTAAAACACGTCCCTAGGGGAGCGTTTTTTTCACACCAGCAAAACGCATCCATGAGGGTGCGATTTGTGCTGACATGGCAAAAACGCTCCCCTAGGGACACGTTTTGCTGAAATTTTCCTTGAAATTGCGCTGATGTGGAGGCGTTTTCCCAATCGGCCCTTTCCAATAAATAATGAAAAAATGGGCTCATTTCCATAAATAAAGTTGGAAATGAGCCTTTATTGATAAAATACCCCAAAAGGCAGCAATGGGGGGCTGCAATGGCAATAGCGATCAGTTCTTTTCAAGGAATAGGAAATCACGGGCTCAAGTTTTGTCATCAACCTTTAAATTACCAACGTGTAGCCCAATATGAAAAAAAAATCTAAACAGGCCTTGCAAATTCTTCATTGATATTTATAGTATCGATTGATTTCATTTGTACTGATTGAAATATAATGTATTAGTTTATATAAAAAGAATAAATGTTAGAATATTCAGGAATTGAGATTTCTCTATTAATTGCTTACTTGTAGATAAGTATTGTACATGCACTAGTATTGAATTTTGGCATTTAATTAAAAGTATTGTCTCTATCTGTTGTCAATGCAAGAGGGCATGAGTTCGAGTGTATCGAATTGCATTATTCTCCTATTTATGAGTTGAATAGGGGCTATTGATAATTTTAAACATTTTATGAAAAAGAACAGATATGATCGTTATTTATAATGAGAATATTGTTAAAAAAAAAAAACCTTCTTTTAAATTAAATGGATTATGGTAATCTTTCAAATAATTATTAAACAAATAAATATTTTACATATTAGATATATTTTAGAATAAATTAAACAATTACATATATAACCATTCTAATTGACTAGATAAACTTTCTAAGCAATTGAATAAAATACCAATTTTCAACAAGCCTAAATATTTATAATTAAATTAGAAAATATACAAATACTACAAAATAAAAAAAAAAATTAAAAAACCAAATCTCACAAACTATTAAAATTAAACTTCGAAGCTACTTTAATTAGAAAAAAAAAAAAGAAATGGTACAGAGGAAATAAATGTGGACGTTGGCTTTGGTGGGGCACGCAATACAATTAGCTTTGGTACAATTATTGAGGGTGATTAATTCCTTGGAGTATTTTACATGCACTAGTATTGAATTTTGGCACTTAATTACACCCACAATTTACTAATAATATATAAATTAATATCAGAATTTAACCTTTAAAATACCAAGGCTTAGCCAAAGATGAAAATAAAAAAAACAAAGACCAAATAGGCAACACAAATTCCTCGTTCGTAAAGCCAAGCAAAAATATGATATTTAAGGTTTCAATTGATATTTATCGTATTTCGCTTGTACCAAATAAAATATAATATGTTGATTAATATAAGAAAAATGAACGTTAAAAATAAATATAAATAATTTTATTATTTATTTTAGATTTGTTGAATAATATATATGATACCAGATTATTTTATTGTTTAATTTATGGAATAATTTCTATACTTAGAGTTTGTTTAATGATAGATTTTATTAGTGAAGTTTATTAAATAATTTTTATATGATTGATAAGTATTTTACATTTGAGATTTATTGAATTTTATTATTTAATGTTTATAAATACTGTATATATCAAAATTTTAAAATAACAATAAATCCGAAATCAGCATTAGTGACCCAACATTCCAACCCAAGACACTTGATCACCATCCAAATTCAGGGAATCATTGCTACCGTACGTTGCCTATCCAATTACAATCCAGGCACCCCTTCACAGTTCGTCACCCGCCGCACAAAATACTTCGAGGCTTTTATATTAACAACACCGCCACTGATACTAACATGCATGAAGTATAAACATCTCACAAAATTATTTTACCTATATTGCACTTGAATTAATCTCTATAACAACCCCCTGCCCCTTTTCAGTCACTAATCCCCGCTTTTTAGTTATTAAATTATAAGTAAATTATCATTTTGGTCACATAACTAAAACAAGTTATAATTTAATTATTAGATTATTCGAAAGTTTTCATTTAAGTTATTGAACTATTCAAAAATTTTTATTTAAGTTATGGAACTATTAATCACTAATTCGACAAAATCACTTATCCAAAGTTCAATTCACTTATATAATAACTCTGTAAATATTTATTTACGAGCTTGATTTACAGAAACGAGATCCTGAAATCACCTTTTCCGATATCATTGAAAACCAGATCGTTACAAAATACCTATCCTACATTTATCTCATCCCAACCAACCTAAATGGCTATTATGCTAATTCTTAAGTAGCCAACCAGAATAGGACTTGCACTATACACAGGTTGAGACTCAATATTAAGAGAGAGCTACTCTCATCTATAAATACTTATCTCTAATTTTGATGGGATACTTCTCCTTCTAGTTTAATCAAATACACCTACCCCATCTCTTTTACAGCTCTCCACACGTCATCCACCATATATATGAACCATCGTTCAAGCATCTAACCTCTTCTTTTCCTTACCAATTATAAATTATTACATAGTAGTGTTGAGGTCTCTCAAATGTATGTTGTGAAGTGTTGGAAGCCGTAGCATATTCGAAATAAATTCTATCATGTGAATGGTGAACTAAATTTCCATTTAATTTTTGAGTGATGTGCAGGGTTATTTGACATTGGAGATGGCACAACAATTTCTTACAATTGGATTTGGTGTTAATTCTAATGATGATAGATGGATTTGTAGTTAGTAATGAGTAGGGTTGAATCTATAGAAATTGGTGATAATTTTATTCTTTAATAAACGAGTAAAATAAAACTAAAAATAAAGGGAAAATTAAAAATTAAAATTAAAACAAAATATGAAAAAGATATCCTAAACTAAAATAAAAAATCAATGAGATGAAGTTCTAGTCAAAGGTAAAAATCTTCATTAATTTGATTCAAGAGTTTGATAGTTGATGCAAAGATGATTTGCAATATTCTTTAATAAATTGATTATTGTTGCTGACGATTGTCTATCAACCAACCGCTTCTTACCTTTTTTTATAATTAAAACAATCTCCATTAAATACTTCTATTATTGATAAACAACCTTATAACAAAAGCTTAAGATTTAATCTATTAATAGCATTAAGAATGAAAGCAACCAATTCTAATCAACAAGCACAAAATTAGGGTTTATTTAAGTTACATCGCATGCCCACATAACATGGAATGCATATCTCTGTCATATCCACCTATGTTATTTGTCACATGTATTAGAATAAATTAAACAACTACATATTTTACCATTCTAATTGACAATGCAAACATTATAAGCAATTGAATATGGTACTGATTTTCAACAGGCCTGAATATTTTTAATTAAACCAGAAGACATACAAATGTTAAAGGATAATTAGATTTCACAAACTATTGGAATCAAACTTCGAAACTCCTTTGACGAGAAAAGAAGAGTTTAGAAATTCTTTAAAGAAATTAAGACACAAATTTAAAATAAAACTAAGGTGGTTATGTCTAGGTATATCCAAGTCTTAACCTAATAATGTCTATTTATAGGGCAAGAATAATACATTGAGGAAAATACAAAAATGCCCTTAATTAAATAAAGCATAATTAAACTTTAAGCTTATTTTTTTTCTCGATTTATTTACCTAAATCAATAATAAATATAAATATAAATAATATATTTAAAAATTTAAATAACATAATTTAAAAACAAAGTTATCACAAATAATTTAAAAATTACACACTTGGAGTAAACCACCAAATGGTATAGTGGAAATAAATGTGGACATTGGCTTTAGTGGATGATTAATTGGTTTCTAGTAGTTGAGTATTTTACATGCACTAGTATTGAATTTTGGCACTTAATTAATAGTGTTCTCTCTTTCTTCCGCATTTGAATCTATAATATTTAGACATGTATTGAGATGATATTATTAAAAGATTTTTTTAATGAGGTAGTTTTCTATATTTATAAAAAAATATCATAAACTACATTGTTTTTAATTTTATTTTTATCTAACCAACAAATTGGACAATTTAATAAATTAAAAGAAGAAAAAATACAAAAGAGTGAACCTCCGGATATCTGTTCCTATTGAAAATTTGTGGCTGAAAGTGTAATTTAGAATTGTAGCTTTTTAACAGGTTTGAAATGCAGGAAAAAGTGACGACAGGCAGCAGTGTCAGTAGCGATCAGTTCTTTTCTAGGAATAGGAAATCAAATCATGGGCCCAGGTTTTCTCTTCAACCTTTAAAACACCGACGCTTAGCCCAAAAAAAAAATAGTAAACAGGCCACACAAATTCTTCGTTCATAAAGTCAAGTAAAAACATGATAAGGTATAAATTGATATTCATCGTATTGATTGATTTCGATTTATTGATTGAATATAACATATTAATTAATAAAAAATAATATTAAAATATAAATAACTTTATTATTTATTTTGGATTTATTGAATAATATGTAAAGTATGGAATGATTTTATAGTTTAATTTATATAATAATTTCTTTACTTGTTCATTTTAAGTTTATTTAATGATAGATTTTATTAATGAAATTTATTAAGGAATTTTTATATAATTAATAAGTATTTTATATTTTAAAAAATATTATATATATTAAATCATTTTGAAAATAACAATAAATCTAAAAGGATACATTAAAATAGACCAATGCAAAATATCTACATTAGTGTCCCTAGACTCCAAACCCAAACATTTGATCACCATCCTAATTCAAGGAATCATTGGGTATCCGATTTCAATCCACAAAGCACTTCACAATTCGTCACCCGCCACACAAAATACTTCAAGGCTATTATATCAACAACACCGCCAATAATACTAACATTCATGAAGCCCAAACATCCTACAAAATTATTTTACCTATATTCCACTTGAATTTACTTCTAAATTACTGGTGATTTTCCATTTCGCTCACGTAATTATAAAAAAATTATAATTTAGTCATTGAATTATTTAAAAAATTTTATTTACGTAAGTGAATTATTCTAAAGTTTTTTATTTGAGTCACGAGACTGCTATTTTTTTAAAAGAAATTCCACTAGTGAGTTTCAAACAACGATTTGACAATTAGTATAGTAGATTAGTACTCGTCAACGAGTAGAAGAACATATCTTAGATCCAAGTCGATCTAACAGTATCTTAGATCCAAGTCGATCTAACAGTTAGTGTTGGAGATTGAAGACAAAAATAATTGAACTATAAAAGAGAAGGGGAAAGATAATTTTTTTTATTGATCCAGGTAGTGTGAACAGAGAAAGTCATATAGCATCGATTTTAACAATCCACTGACTTAAATGAAAACTTTTGGATAGTTTAATGACCTAATTGTAACCTTTTTTTAGTTTAGTTACCATTTTTTAACACTTTCCTAACTTTTTTTTATGGACTTTTGTAGTTGAAGTTATGACCAAATTAATGTAGTGCAAATTGAAAATCCAATCCAGAGAGACTTGCCAAAAATAAACTTTAATCTCACTTTTCTCCATTTATTTACTTAAATCAATAATAAATAATATATAAATATAAATAATATATTTGAAAACTTAAATAATATAATTGAATAAGAAAAATATCACAAATGTTTTAAAAAATACACACTTGGAGTAAAGCACCAGTGGTATGGTGGAAATAAATGTGGAAGTTGGCTTTGGTGCAACTATTGAGGGTGTTTAATTGCTGGTAGTTATGTATTGTACACGCAGTAGTATTGAATTTTGGCACTTAGTTTATAGTATTGTCTCTTTCTTCCGCATTTCAATCTATAGTAGTTAGACATGTATTAAGATGATGCAATCAAACGATTTTTTAATGAGGTAGCTTTCTTTATAAAAAAAATCATATAACTACATTATATTTACTGTTATTTTTATCTAATCAAAATACCGAACAGTTTAAGAAATTAGAAGAAAATAAAACAAAATAGTGAACCTCGGGCTATCTGTTCCTATTGAAAGAAAATTTGTCTCAAGTGTAATTTACAATGAAAAGCAGGAGAAAGTGACAAAAGGCAGTAGCGACCGGTTCTTTTCAATGGAGAGGAAATCATGGGCTCAGGTTCAGCAGACAGGATACAATAAACTGTTGGGATAGCCATTCATTAAACACTTGACACTGATTTCTCAACTAGATTGGTTCCTACTCTGTTTTCTGGACCATCCGCCCTCGCCAACACGTTTTTCTTTTCTCTTTGTTACCCTATAAAATAGTTGAAATCTATTATTAATTCTTGCATTTTGTATAAGTTGCGAATTTAGTTAATTTTAATTTTTAATTTTTTTAAAATTTTGAAATCTTAATCTTGATTAAATGATAATGTTAAATTTGTTTGGTTAAAATTTGTTATTAGTCTTAAATTGTGCGTAAAGTTATAGATTTAGTCTATATTCTCTAATTAAATCATTCTTTTTTTTTTGAATAAAGGATTTGACTGGATTTTAATAATTAAAATTGTCGAAACCATTTTTGAATTTTGGAAAAACGGGGCTTGACTTTAAAAATATGGAGTCGTCACCAACCTTTTTTGTTTAGGTGTGATTGGATCACCATCGTAAAATGCTTTATCTTTAAAAGTCCATTTTGGTCCATGAAATAGAAAAACGGGTTCGGGAGTTGGTTGCGTACAAGGAAGGATTAGCACCCTCGTATGCCTAAAATTGGTACCATTTTGATCAATAATTGTCCTAATGTTGAAATCTTGAAAAAGTTTGAAATGTGATCTTTTAAAGAACGTTTGGTTTGAATTGAGTTTTAATATTTACCTATTTTAAAGGAACCAGACACCACATCCAACATGTTAGGATATGTTATCTTAAACCTTTAATATCGAGGTCATCTTTTGATTTTCAAAATATGCAAATGAAAAGATACTTAGTGGTTTGGTTAGACGGAAAAATGAAACCCAGCACGTTAGGGCACAACTTTCTGAATTTCCAAACACTAAATGTTGCCTTTTTTAAAAGGGTTTTAAATAGACGATTTTAAAATCGGCTCAAAATATGCTTATTTAGTTTGCTCTAAAAAATAAATTAAAATGGGGTGAAAGTTGTATCTGAAATCATGATGATATAACACAACATAAATAAACATGATATAAAAAAACATAACAATATCATTTCTACAAAGAACAAATAATGATCGTATGGAGCTATAAAAAATCTAAATTAACACATTATACTACATGAATATTAACATTCGAGAAATAAAAAATTAAAAACTAATTTTAAAGAAGATGCTAAACAAACTTCCACAAAATAGAAGTAACAAATTTTGAAATAAATGCAAAAGGAAAAGGATTTGAAACCGTTAGTATACAATTAATAAGCTACATAAAAAACAATTAAAAGCAAAGTATAAGAATTTAACATAAAAAATTATATTAAATAGTAATATATATAGATATATATATATATATATATGAATTTTGAAATAAATATTGTACATAAAAAATAGAATTATATGATACAATTTGAAACAAAATTTATAAACAATAAAAAATTTAATAAAAATTATGTACATAATATAATGATGCTTGTCAAGTGTTTAAAACCATATAAAATTCTAAAACAAGCAATGTGTACATATAAAATGTTAATAATTTAAAAGAATATAGGTAATTTAAATTACAATATATAAAAGAATACAAAAATACATATAAAAAGAAAGATTCAAATAATATACCAAAAATATATATATATATATATATATATATACACATATGCGAATAAAAAAATCTATATAATATGAAATTGATAGTATACAAAATACTTTAAGAAATAATAAAAAAAATCATATATATAAAAATTTAATATAAACAAGGTATATATACGAATAAATAATGGAAAGTATTTGAAATAAACAAAATATAATTTAAAATAAGGTTTTTAAAAGAAATAAAGTATATATATATATATATATATTTATATATAACTAAATTTAAATGAAAATATATAAGTAAGATAAAACGAAATCAATAATACATACAAAGAGTAAAAATAATTTAATATAAACTGTGTCAATGTACATAAAATAATAATGTATAATAATATTAAATTAAATACCATGTAAATCTTTAAGAAAAATGTATAAGTGAGAAATTTAAAATGAAAATTCATAATAAAACATTGTTTAGAAAATATATACATATAAAAGTATAAAAATAATAAATTAAGACAATGTAAAGTAAGTAAATAATTCAAAATAGTTTTACTAAAACAATTTCTAAAAAAATAATGAATAAATTTGAAAACAATAACAGAATTATAAGGAATAAGACAAACTAAAAAAAGCTCAATTGAAACAAAAATAAAATTAAAAGGATGATTTATAAATAAACAAAGTTATTATAAGGATCGAAATGCGATGCGCGTCAACGAATAGGGATCAAAAATGCAAATATTCAAGTCCTCTAAACACAACGTTTCAACGTGGATTAAAATGACACGGACACAAAATTCATGGACAAAATCTGAAAATATAAAAGAAACAAATATAAGGTTCAATCGAACAGCCGCGCGACGTCGAGGGACCTAATGTACAAGTAATCCCTTTAAGGTAAAAACATGGATCCGGACCACAAATCGAGTCGACACGCGGATCCTATGCTTCTAAACGACGCCGTTTAATTTGCTATCAAAACTAAAAGAAAAAAAAATGAATGGCCATCTGCCATTTTCAAACAAAACAAACAAACACCTCTTTTATCCCTCATTTGCTAGGGTTTGTAACTCCTCCCTAATGGGCCGATTGAGCCACCGCCGTACCACCACCATATTTGGTGGCCAGCAGTGATCACTACGAGCCTTCGACTTTGCTTTAACACGCGCTCAGTAAGTTTTTCTTCCTTTTTTCCTTTTCTTTTGTTTTTGGGTATAAAGAAATGAAAGAAAATAAAAAACAATAAAAAAAATGAAGAAATCAATAGAAATCACCTTTAAGAGAAAAAAACTCTGCTCTATTACGAGTTTTTGTATTCGTGAGTGTGTTATACAAAAAGAACTGGATCCATTTTATAGTGATTTCGACCTTTATTTATAGCCGAAAATGAAATAAAAATTATACATTTTTCTTATTTTTCTTTTTTTTTCTATTATGCATTTCTGTTAGGCTGTTATTTCTTGCTGTTGCTGCGCTATTATTGCTTGCTTGTAGGTACCACACCAGCTGGTAGTGGAGAAGCCAGTTGGAGGCCGTTGATGGTGGCGCATGTGGGGAGAAGCAGCGGCACAACTAGGGTCCCTACCCTAGGGTTTCTGCCGAAATGTTTTAGATAGTGGGCTGAAATATTGGGTCTGATTTTATTGGGCTGTGTTATGGGCTTGTAAATTTGGGTAATTGGGTTTCAATTTAGGCCCGTTTGTATTATGGTCTGTTAGTTTAATTTAATTTTGGTATGGGCCTGACATTTGTAAAAGAACATTAGACTTATAAATTTGGGTTATATTTATTGTTTTTATTTTAGTTTATTTGTTTTTTGGTTTTTTTTTTGTTTGTAAGGGCCCGGGCGAATTTGGCCCATTACAAAAATAATTAAACATAAACAATACTGGACTAAAGTCCATTATAAAAAAACCTATTAGAAGAATAAAGAAAAACAAAAGCCTATTGATAAACCATAAAAGTAACATGTTTTAATCCCATACTTGGCATGCTTTGGATGATTATTATATAATTTAGTGAATTTGATGCTCCTAATCCTTTAATTTCATGTTTCTATACTTAGGTGTGTAACGACCCAAATTCCACGGGCACTGGAAAAGTGAGTTTAGGTCCTTCGTCTTAAGAAAAACGAGTCGTAGGGCCTTTGTCTTAGTAAATCGAGTTAGTAAATAATTATTAGAAATACTTGAGTTTTTAGTTGTGTGTTTAATTAAGTTTTGAATAAGGGAATTTAATTTGATTAGAAATAATTAGTAGTAAGGACTAAATTGAATAGAGTATAAAGGTTTAATTATAGAATAGAAAAAAATATTAAAGGATAAAATTAGTTATTAAACCAAATTATAGTGACATGTGTGTGGTAATGAATGAATCCATGTGTACTAAAATCATTAGTACAAATGTACATGATATGTTTATTTACTTAGTAATTAAGAAAAAATATATATATACATATATTTAATTAATTGTTTATTATTTATAGTTATGAAAATATTTTTTTACGATAAGTTGAATTTTGACAATTTTATGGTGATGACGAATTACATGTGTCATAATGTGTGTACATACAAATGTATGTTTATTATTAGTTATTAATTAGATATTTTATAATAACAATTAATTAAGTAAATAATAGTAAATAATAAAGAAAAGAAAACTAAGCAACAAAAGAACAAGAAAGGTTACAGAGAAGTAACGAAAATAGGGAAAGAAAAGAAGAAAGAAAGGAAAAAGGGGGAAATTGAAGAATTGAAGCTTAGAAGTTTGAAAAGTAAGTTAATTAAGCCCTTATTCTTTAATTTAAATGTTTTAGAAGCTTTAGAATTGAGTTTTGTTGAAACTAGATGGAAGTTATGGAAGTTGATAGATATTTGAGTAGGGTTTATGTTGAGTAAATGATAGAATAAGGGATTAATTTGATAAAATTATTGATTTGAATTTATTTAAGGACTAATTTGTGAAATAGGTTATAAGTTTTATGTTAGGGATTAAAGTGAAAGAAATTCAAAATTATGGAAAAATGGTAAAATTTTGATAGTTATATTGAAGTTTTGATGGAAATTGAATAAGGAAATGAAAGGATTTGTAAAAAGGAAGAAAATGGAATTGTTTAGGACAAATTTGGTATTATGGTAAAAGTTACATGGAAAAATTAGAAATTTATATAAATTATGTGTGTTATTAATTAATTGTAATTATGCTAATTTTCGTAGCAAACAAGGAAACTGAGACTCCCAATACGAAAGGGAAGGAAAAAGTGATCGAGGAGTATCTCGAGAGAGAAATCGGTTTGTATTATCATAATTTAAGTATTTCTTATTAAATGTTTAATTTTAATAAATGTGTATGGAATTTGAATGTGGGGTAAATATTGATGTTGAATTGAAAGTGTATTGGATTTATTTGATGAACAAATATATGCATGTGAGATAGAATTATATGATTGAAATGAGTAATGTTGGTATGCATATGAATTTGAGATTTGAATTTGAACAAGTTGTGCTTGAATTGAGAAATATGTGAGAAAATGTGGCTAAATTGCAATTGATGTGAATCTGATCGAAAATAGAAAGGAATTTGATACCCTATTAACTAGTCGGGCTTAGTGGATATAGTTGGCATGCCATAGGATTGGAAGAGTTCAGGGTTACTTCGACTTCGAGTCGATGAGACACTTGGAGTGTCATATTGCTTCAGATAGATTCGATGAGGTACTGGGTACCACTTTACTTCGGCTAGGCCGATGAGACACTGGGTGTCACAATATTGCTTCGAACTATCCGATGAGACACTGGGTGCCAATATGGTGTGTTTGGTTGGATCCGTGTATCCGCCAAAGTCCGAGTCATGTTAATAGGGGCAATTATGTGAAATGAGAAAATCTATTGAATTTGATTATTTGAACCATTGAATGAACAATGAAAGCTATATTGAGAATTGAAATGAGAAATGATATTATGTTATGAGATTAAAGGTTCATGAATGGCTCCTATTGAAATGTGAATTAGATATGTATATGTGATTGAGAGATGAACTTAAGGTTCATGAATGATTGGAACGCTATTGTTGGGATATTGATTTGAAAGTTGGAATGGCAAATTGATAATATGATGATTTAGCATGAAATTATATGTTTGATGTACTTTTTATCCAAGTATGTTATGACATTTGATTGTAGTTATATATTTGAATTATGATAATACCACTGAGTATTTCCAATACTCAGCGTACGGTTGTTTTCCGTGGGCAGGTTAGGTAAAGTTAAGGTCAGGCTCAGCATCCAAATCAATCCCGGTTTCAGCTCAAATTTTGGTGATGTATATATAACTTTTAGAAAGGTGGCATGTACTAGGTTTAGTGTTTGTCACTTATAAATATTTAATATTTTGAATGTAAATATGGTTTATAAACCTTAAGAAGTTTTTGGAATGAATGAATGAATATTTACTAAGTTTGGAAATGAAATGAGTGGCATTTGATTAAGATTTATAATTCAATGTTTTAGGTATGAATTGGGTATGTTTAGTGGGTGAAGGTAGCTTAAAAATGGTGAAAAATCATGTTTTCACACGGCCAAGACACATGGGCGTGTGCCTAGGCCGTGTGGGGAAGTCAGACTTGCCCACGGGCTAGTTACACGGCCGTGTGTGGCAAATCAGATCTGCCCACGGCGTGGCCCCACGACCATGGGGAGCCACACGGGCTGGCCACACGGGGGTGTCCCAAGCCACACGGCCATGTGCCCCTGTCTTCAAAGAAAAATTTTCAAAGTTCCCGGTTTAATCCCAAATCATTTTCTAAACTCATTTTGGGCCCCGTAGGCCTATATTAAGGACTAATTGATGGTAATTAGATGGTTTTAGATGGAAACTCAAATTTATGTCTCGATTTTATTCGTATGTTAGTGTAAAAGTTCGGTAATACCTCGTAACCCTATTCCGACGACGGTTTGGGGTTAGGGGGTGTTACAAGGTGAGCATAGGGAAGCAAATGGAGCGAAAAACATGCCAAAATCAGACAAAACGGGCTACATTAAGAATCCACATGGCCTGGGCACTTCCACACGGGTAGTTCATACGTCCGTGTGAGCCACACGGGCTGGCCACACGCCCATGTGCTAGCCCGTGTCGATTTCGAACCCTGCTTCATTTTTACACGGAAAAAGCCAATTTTTAAGTATTCTAAGCACTCTAAAATCTATATAAACACGTAAGAGGAATATCTAAAGGGGGCACGTAGAGTAGAAAGCAGAAATTACTCGAAGAACGCCGTTGGAATCGTCTAAGTAGCAGATCCACTTCAAGTTGAAGATTCTCCATTCAATTTCTCTAGAAGTTTCTGGGTTCTTTATGTCTTGTTGTTTTTCTAATTTTGAGATGTTTTTCTTTCACATTATGAACTAAACTCCCTAAATACCTAGGGAGGATCAAACATACGATGGATCTTATTATTTAATTGTCTGAATTACATGATAAATACTTGTTCTTGTTCTTAATTATGTGTTCTTAATTCTTACTTTAATATTTTTCAGGATATTAATTCAAGTTTGATATGCTTATTCAGTGGAGCAAAAGTTCTTATTTAAGAGTAGATCTAGTATAATTGAGCAGAATTGATTGCAATCCTAGAAATAGGACGACATAAATTTGCCGGATTAGAGTCAAATCTAATAGGGAAATCCATAAATCGAGTTAATGCGACGATAAGGGTTTTAATTAGAAAGAGATTTCAATTAATCAACCTAGAGTCAGTTGTTCTTAGTCTCGAAAGAGATATTAACATAAATTAGGGATTTTTAAGGATCAAGACAAGTGAATAAATCTTTTAATTTAGAGTCAGAATAATAAGTGAAGTCTAGGTGGATTCTTCCTTGGGTATTGTCTTTATCATTGGTTTATTCGATTACTTTCTTTACTTTTTGTCGCATTCATAGTTAATTAGTTTAGATTTAAATTAAAAACAATCCCCTTAATTATTAGGCTAAATAATAGAAAGCTAATTATTACTAGTACTTTTAGTCCTTATGGATACGATATTCTAGACTCACCATAGCTATACTACTACTCAATAGGTGCGTTTGCCTTTGTCGAAATCATAGTTAGTTTCGTGAATCCATCACATACTAACAAATAGATCTGGCCTAAAACTATCAGAAATGACCCATATCTTCAAATTTAAAATAAAACAAAATAGAAAATCTAATCATATCCTTACCAGTCAAATCGATAGCTGGATACCAACAGGCTGTGTCTTTTCAAATCACCGTCCAGCCTTTAATGATAGCAGTTTCCCAAAATGACTTTTAATTTTTCCTGCTACCTCTTCCCAAATGGTTTCTATCTTCTCTTTCATTCAATCCGGATGCCTTGGCCAAAAATTCTCTAGAGCTTGACGAGCATAATCTGCGATTCCTCCCACCAAGTAATAGCCTTTTCCCCTCTTTAGAGCCTCTTTCATAAGGACATGGGCACATGTATTCATTGCTTTAGGGATAAAATGGAAACTTACCTCTTGAAATCTATCTTTTTGGCTTTGAATATCTCTGATAATCACTTCAATGGCCGATTTGTCGATTTCTATTCTTTGACATTTCTGTATTACAGTCTTTGAATCTCCCACTATTTCCAGTTTGTTTAAACACATGAATATTCCTAATTTTACAGCTTGTAACCCTGCATGTGCCTCTACCGTGAAACGGAGTTGCTACATCAGAGTGAATGACCGTCTTTGATGCTAAGATCTCCCACTCCTCATTTCAAACAATCAAACCTGAAGCTGATCTAAAATAATGTTGGTCAAAGGTTGCATCAAAATATATTGTGACCTTTGCTCTTCTATTATCTTGTTGAATGCCTCCATCAGACTAAAAGGTGAGTATTTTCTCTTTTATTCTATCCAACTCAGAAATATAACTGCGTATTTGCTTCGCGATATCTCTTCCTGACACTTTTTCCTTTTCATATAACAATCGATTCCTATTCAACCAGATTAACCAAAGTCCATAGTAGAAAACCTAATTCTGTTCATTAGTTCCCTGACAAAAAACCCAGGTGAGCCATTCCCATATATTTTGAGTAGTTTTATTTAGCACCTATGAAAGATTTAAGTGATTCCAAACCTCAATTGTTGTAAGGCACTGTCAAAAAATATAGCTATTGTCTTCCTTATTTTGACAACACCGAGGGTATTGAGCATCCACTACCACTCTCTTATGTTTGAGGTTGATAAGAGAAGGAATAAAGTTCCAGGAAATTCTCCATACTGTTATTGTAATTTTTGAGGGAATGTATAATTTCCATAGTTTCCTATAAAAGTTTTTTGTTTTGACTTGTATAATATAATTACTAGTATCCAAGTTAGACTCTTGTAATAGTTTATAGGCACTTCTGACTAAAAAGTCACCGGACAGTTCACCTCTACATAGTTGAAAGTTCTCATGTGCTGTCTCTGCCAGTGGAATCTGCATGTTTTTCTTTGCTATATCCGGTCAAAAGGTATTCATAACAACATTTATTTTCCAAGTATTACTAGTAGTCTCAATTAAATCTTAAACTGACTTAATGTTTTCATTGTTGTTTTGGTTCTGTAATCTATCTGCTTCATTCCCTAAAATCCACAAATCACCCGAAACGGAAATTTGTTCTCCTCTTCTGACCCTCTAGCATAAACCTTTCTCCAAGAGTCCTCTTGCTGCCCAGACATTTTTCCAAGTAAGTGAAGGTATATTCCCTAATCGAGCATTATATAAATCTGAGTTAGGATAATATTTTACCTTCAAAACACGGGCTAATAATGAATTTGGAAAATTAATAAGATGCCAACCCTACTTTGTTAACAACGCAATATTAAATTTTGTAAGATTTCGAAAACCAAGACCACTATCTTCTTTTAATGAGCATAGTTCCTTCCAAGAACACCAACGAATTCCTTTTTTATAACGACCTCTTTACCACCAAAATTTAGCTATAATGCCCTCCAAATTAGCACATAGAGATTTCGGAAGTAGGAAACAAGCCATAGTATAAGTTGGGATAGATTGTAGTATAGCCTTTATGAAAATTTCTTTTCCTCATTGAGAGAGATGCCTTATGCTCCAGTTGTCAATTAACTATTTAAATCTATCTTTCAAACCCTGAAATGACAATCTCTTCTTTCTTCCCACCATATTAGGGAGCCCTAGGTACCGTTTTGGGTCAGTTGATCTTCGTACTCAAAGTATACTTGAAACTGTTGTTTTTTTCCATATCTTGTGCGTTTATACTAAAAAACACTGTTGACTTATCATAATTAACACATTAGCCAAAACACATCTCATATTCTTTCAAAATCTATTTTAAGGAATTCACTCCTCTTTCAATAGCTTCTGCAAACAATATGCAATCATCTGCAAAGAGTAAATGTGAAAAATATGGCCCACTTTGACTTGCTTTTACTCCTCTAAGTATTTTTCCTTTTATTACAAGCCTCATAAGACTAGAGAGACCTTTTCCACAAAATAAAAACAGAAACAGACTTGAGGGTTCTCCTTATCTTAGACCTCTAGTTAGATGAAAAATTTCCCCTATGTTTTCATTGAAAAGCACTGAATACGAAATTGTATACACACACTTCATTATAGATTCAACCCATCTTGGATCAAATCCCATATTCTTCATTATCTCTTCTACAAAATTCCATTCTACTCTGTCATATGCCTTACTCATGTCTAATTTCACCGCCATAAACCCGTTTTTCCCCACCTTCTTATGCTTTAAAGTGTGCAGAATTTCATAAGCCAGTAACACATTATCAAAAATCAACCTCCCTGGTACAAAGCACTTTGGGCTAGATCTATGCATTTATTAACCACTACCCGAAGTCTATTTGCTATGACATTAGCTATTAATTTATAAATCACATTACATAAGCTAATTGATCTGAACTAAGTAATACTAAAAGAATTTAAAATTTTTAGTATTAGCATAATATTTGTCTTATTAATTGAATCTATTTCCATACCTTCATTCAGTCTTTGAAGGCAAAAAGTTGATGTTCTGAAACATCCTCTCTAATGATCGACCAACATTTTTGATAAAAAAAGGCCAGAAAACCATCCTCACTTGGTGCTTTTGTGGGACCTATTTCTGATAAAGTTTTCTGTATCTCCTCCTTAGTGTAGCTTGCTTTTAATCTACTATTATTTTCTTTAGAAATACAACAATCGATTCATGACAAGATTTGGTTATAATTTCCTTGACTTTCTGCTAAAAATAGCTTCTGAAAATATGATCTGGCAGTTTCATCCATCTCCTCGACCTCCTCCGTCACCTTGCCATCTTCAAATTACATTTTATGAATAAAATTCTTCTTTCTCCTCTATGTTGCTTGCTTATGAAAAAATGCAATATTTTTGTCTCCAAATTTCAACCAGTTTATTCGAGCTGTCTATTCCCAGTAACATTCATCCTTCTCTATTTCAAAATTCAATTAAATCTTTGTGTCTATGAGTTCTGCCAAATTTTCATCACTTTTATCAGATTCCAGTAATGTTGTCAATTTTAAAATTAAGACCTCTTTTTTTATTTTCCTACTTCATCGAATTTGAATAGCCCATCTCTCTAGACCTTTCTTCATATTTTCTAGCTTGCTTAATAGATCTCCTATGGAATTCTCCCAAATACACCGAACCTCTTCGATAAATGTTTCCTCCAAAATCCACCAAGCTTCAAACTTAAATCTTTTATTAAACTGCCCTCTAGGTTCATGTTCAGTAGTAATGAGTATAGGACAATGGTTTGAAAAAGAATGAGGAAGGTGTTGAATTAAGGAATCTAGGAATAAAGATATTCATTCTTTAGTAGCTACTCCCCTATCTAGTCTTTCTTGAATATTCGTTTCTGGCAAATTACCTCTTTCTCAAGTGAACCAATTTCCTGAATAACCCACATCAATCAAATTACAATCTTCTAACACCTTTTAAAAAGCTACCATCCTTCTCTATTCTCGAGGTAAACCTCCCTTATTCTCAAAACCATACAAGATTTCATTAAAATCCCCACAAACTAGCCATGGGTGCTCTTCATTATTACGTAAGCATCATAAAAGATTCCATGATTCATCCCTATCTTGCGTATAAGGAGAACCATAAAACCCTGTAAATCTTCACTTCTTTCTATCATCTGTATATGCAATTATCACATCAATATGTCGGTTTGAAAAGCTTTTAAGTGTTATATCAACGTCCCCCGCCATGCTAAACATTATCCTTCTTTAGAACCAATTACCGAAACCATTTTTAATTTGAAAAAACGGGGATCGACTTTTAAAAACGAAAATGGAGTCGCCACCAATCTTTTTTCGAGGTGTGATCGGGTCACCTTGAAATTGATCATTTTAATAAAAAAATATTTTGATTTATTAAAACAATGATTTTGGTCTACGAAATTCGAGAAAAAGGGTTAGAGAGTCGGTTATGCACGAGGAAGGATTAGCACCCTCATAACGCCCAAAATTGGTACCTAATTTCTTAATTAATGTCTTAATGTCGAAAGTTTGTGAAGATTTTAAAATACGATCCTTTTTATTTTAAAAAATGTTTGAATAAATTGAAATGGATGTTAAAACCCTCATGTCCCGAAGTAATAAAATATCACATCCAGCACGTTAGGACACGACATTTTAAATACTCGAAATTAAGCTTGTCTTTTAAAAAAAATGTTTGAATAAATTGAAATGGATGTTAAGACCATCTTTGTCCCGAAGTAATAAAATATCACATCCAGCACGTTAGGACACAACATTTTAAATCCTCGAAACTAAGCTTGTCTTTTGATTTTCAAAGCCCATGCATTGAAATTTAAAAGGATATTTAGTTATTTGGTCAAACGGAAAATCGAAACCCAGCACGTTAGGGCACGATTTCTCGAATTTCCAAACACAAATACGATCCCTTTAAAAATGCTTGAACAATTCAAGTTAAAATTTAATATTCTCTTGTTCCGAAAGAATAAAATATCACATCCAGCACGTTAGGATATGACATTTTAAACCCTCGAAACCAAAATCATCTCATGATTTGCAAAACTCATGCCTTTAAAAAAAATTAAAAAATGATATTTAGTTATTTGGTCAAACGGAAAATCGAAACCCAGCACGTTAGGGCACTATTTCCCGAATTTCCAAACACAAGATATTGCCTTATTTAGAAAACTTCTTTTTGAATTTTTAGGAAAATTGATGCAATATTAAAACGATGTATAAAAACTTTGATAGAAAAACAACAATATAAGAACAAGCCACAAAAAAAAAAAAAAGAACGCAAGAGAGAGAGAAATTTGAGTGAATGCTTTGAAGAATTCTTTTGCTCTCAAAACTTAAGTTCTTTACAATGAAGGGAGCGACCTCTATTTATAGTTGAGCCTCCCCAAATCCAAAGGTATAGATCAATTACATTAACGGTTAAGATTAAAGCGTATCTACAAATTAAATCTCTAAGATTACAAAATCATATCTTCTAAGATTGCATATCATATCTAAGATTGCATATCATATCTAAGATTGCATATCATATCTAAGATTGCATATCATATCTAAGATTGCATATCATATCTAAGATTGCATATCCTTAAAGATTATATTTCCAAATGAGTCAAGCTTGTAGATGGACCTTAAATCTTTTCAAGTAATGAGCCATTTTGATCGGGCCAAATGATATATTTTGGACTGGACTTGGACTTTATTTTATTTTTTTGAGTTTATCATTTTTTGTATGGACCTGGGCTAAATTGGCCTATTACAGCTGCCCCTCTTTACTCATTGCCGTGTAACGGGAATAGAGCAAAGACTATAAAATGACCAATTTTGGCCGGTCTTGCCGAGTCTTGACTTCTTGGTCCTCGTCTCTTTCCAATAGCTTTCAACCCTTCTGCAATTTCAAAGGTATTGGACTACTAGGTCTGATGGCTTCAATATGCTATATTCAGCTTTCTCCACTGCAAACTCAGGGACGCCATGCTGATATCTTCGATCTGCTTTGCTGCAAACTCAAAAAGACAAGATCTGCTTTCTTCAACCTGCTCCCTGCAAACTCAGGGACGCCATGTTGATATCTTTGATCTACTCCCTGCCAACTCAGGGATGCCAAATCTGCTATCTTCAACCTGCTCCCTACAAACTCAGGGACGCCATGCTGATATCTTCGATCTGCTTCGCTGCAAACTCAGGAAGACAAGATTCGCTGTATTTAGCCTACTCCACTCCTATTTAGTAGAGATAAGGCTAGTGGCTGAAATCTGCTCCATTGCCGATACATGGAGATAAGATTCACCAAAATTTGATCTGTTCCACTCCTGCTCAGTGGTATAAGATCTGCTGAAATTTGATCTGCTCCGCTCCTACTCAGCGAAGATAAGATTTACTGAATTTAGCCTGCTCCACTCCTATTCAGTGGGGATAAGGCTAGTGGCTGAAATCTGCTCCATTGCCGATACATAGAGATAAGATTCACCAAAATTTGATCTGTTCCACTCTTACTCAGTGGTTTAAGATCTATTGAAATTTGATCTACTCCGCTATTGCTCAGCGAAGATAAGATCTGCTGAATTTAGCCTGCTCCCTGTAAACTCAGGGACGCAATGCTGATATCTTCGATCTACTCCCTGCCAATATAGGGATTGCCAGATCTGTTTTCTTCAACCTGCTCCCTGCAAACTAAGGGACGCCATGCTGATATCTTCGATTTGCTTCCTGCCAATATAGGGATTGCCAGAACTGTTTTCTTTAACCTGCTCCCTGCAAACTCAAGGATGCCATGCTGATATCTTCGATCTTCTCCCTGCGAATACAGGGATTGCCAAATCTGTTTTCTTTGATCTACATTGCCCCTTAAAGGACATAACCTGTAGAATGGGTATATGCTTAATGATTAGGATGTCATGATCGAAATGAGTCAAATGCTTCCTAATTAAACATAGTATGATGCAAAATGTTATGAGAATGATTCCTATTTCGGATGTCATCACTCATTCATTCATCTGGGTTTCATCTTCATTCTTCTCGACGTATCAATCATACCCTGCTCGTATGCTTTGAATATTTTTCATCAATTTGGTCCGTTGTACCATTCCCCGACCACTGGATATGTTTATGAAATGATCCTCTCTTAGGATCGATATTGCTTAATTTGTCCAAACACTATTTGGACATAAGAGATAGTCTCAATTTTCTAGAGTATTTCCGACCCTTACACATGAGAATTCTTAAGCAATTGTCCTATTTCAGTTCCTTGTATTATCTAGAAATTTCCAGAGTAATATGCAAAACTTCTTTTGTAAAAATATTATTAGTTCATCAATCATTATTTCAATGCAACACACTTTATGAATAATGACAGCAAATAAATTGATTTTTGAGGATAATTAGAGTTTGAACAAATTATCAAAAAGAAAATTAATCTGGGAACATATATTTGAGAAGAAAAAGGATCCAAAGATAGTTAATAAGATAAAAACCAGGTGCCCTAGATATCGCAACTTGGGCTGCTATATACAAGCTCCATGAAGACCACTCTGAGCTTTACATGTGTTTAGAAGATCCAAAGTACTTTGTTGATGTCCCGGCATGTAACATACTTTGCTTCTTGTCGAATCAAATATAGCAAGATCACTGCATGTCTTTCAAAATTTGAGCTGCCCTTTCGGGTTTTCAACTCAAAACCCCTTTGGTCTCAAGATGCCCTTTGCAGGTTTTCACCTTGGCCTCTCCTTTTTTTTAAGAAGTTTCAAAGTGCCCTTTGCGGGTTTTCACCTTGGCTTCTTCTTCTTTCAAGCAAAATACTTCTTGACGGAGTCTGAATTCATAGGATTAGGTAAGCTTTTCCAATCCATTTCAGTCAAAATTAGTGCACCTCTAGAGAAAGCCTTTTTACCACATATGGTCCTTTCTAATCCATTTTTCTTTGAAATCCTTCTGTATGGGAAAGATCTTTCTCAAAACAAGGTCTCCCTTATGAAATTCTCTTGGATGAACCTTTTTCGTCATAAATCAGCCTCAATCATTTCTGACTATGATGAATACCTTCAAACATTTTCTTTCTTTCTGACCCAATCAAAGCTTGGAGAAAAGGAATCTTAATTTCCACGGACAGAACAGCCTCTATTCCATAACCCAATGGGAAGGGTGTTGCCCCAGTGAAGTAGAGAGTAAATGGCAGCTTCTTATGCCAATCTTTACAAGTCTCGGTCATCTTCCATAATTTTGTTGTTTTTTCCTTTTTTTTTGTACTTTTTCTTTTGGCAACCCTTATTGTACTGTGATATGGCACCTAATCTTTAAACAGACTGCAAACTTATGACATTGTGTAGTTGGATATGATCTTTTCTGGCTTTTTTTCTTTTTTTTTGGAAATTTAATGACTATTGACTTTATAATATTGACATATGGAGCTACTTCCACTCTCTTAATGGAGTAGTCGACGACCACAAAGATGAATTATTGTCCGCTTGAAACTTTTGACGAGCTCGAGCCAATAACATATAGACACATCCACAAGTCTTAGTAGCCCAAGCATAACCATGCAAAAATGTCTTTGAATTTCAACAAGGTCTTGCTTTGTCTCTCCGACCATGCGCGTTCCAATTTCACAATCTTTCTTTCCTCTAAGGCTATATTCTCTACCACCTTTTCATGGGGCAAAATTTGTTTCTCTTCTTGCTTTACCATTTTTAACAAATTCGGAAATAAGTCACAATCTCTGTCACCTTCAAAATCCTGAGATTCCTTTAAACACATGTCACACTAAAAAAAAAAACTCTGGATCTGTATTATCGTTACCCAGTCATTGATATCCAGGGACCTATGATAGGTACAAAAGAATGTACAAGGAATAAAGGAATTCAAGAACAACTATTTACATGGTATGACTAAGAATAGTAAAAAAAAATTAGATGGAAATTTGAAAATCAAAAGAATAAAGAATGAGGGAACATTTGCTTGAATTGATCATGAAAGATGTATTTTATTAAAACAAAGATGTCTGAACATGAGCCTATTTTACAAATGAAATCTCATTATTTCTAGGCTTTAAAATAACAAGTGTGTTCTGAACATTACTCTGTATAATCTCTTAATATTACGGGAAGTTCCTATACAGACCAGTTGTTCAAAACACTTCCATGTTTGTAAGGACAAATGCCCAACAGGTTTCTTTGCTCACTATCAATCTTTTCAAACCATCTTCAACGGGGTTCTTATTTCTATAATATCCCCATTGATCCTTCTCGTAATACTTTAATCAATTGCATTTACCCCCTTACCACCATGGTTTGGTAATGGGTTCTCTGCACCAGGGGTATCATCAAACTTTACAATCCCCATCTTGATGAGTTTTTCAACTGTCTTTTTGAAAGAAGTGTAATTTTCTATCAAATGCCCCGGTACTCCCGCATGGTAATCATATTGAGCGTTTGAATCATACCATTTGGGGTATGAGGGCTACAACGGTTTTATATAAAACGAGGACACCACATGTGCATCAAATAAACTTTGATATAGCTCCTTATATGACATCGGGATTGGTGTAAATTAGAACTTTTCAGAGTTTTACCTTGTGCCCGATTCCTGTATTGTCGAACCTTGTTGCCCCACAGTGGTTACTTTTGGTTGATTGACAGTTATTAACCTCAAGTACCCTTTGTTATATGTACTCGTATTATTCACTTCATCCTCCATTTTCCTTAGAGCTGACCTTCTAGTAGTTTCCCCTGCTTCAATCTTGCCACCCCTGATGGCATTTTTGATCATTTCCCCTGCCATTACTATATCAGCAAAGCTCTTAGTGGTACTCCCTATTATATGGGTAATGAATAGGGCCTTCAAAGTGTTGATGAAGTGCATTATAGTCTCCTTTTCTAGGAGCGGTGGCTGAACTTGCATAGTAACCTCCTTCCATCTTTGCGCGTATTGCCTAAAGCTCTCATTTGGCTTCTTTTCCATGTTTTGCATAGTAATTCTGTCCGGTGTCATGTCCGTTACATGATTGTATTGCTTCATGAAAGCCTGTGCTAGGTCTCTCCAAGAACTGATTCTAGCACGACTTAGTTGGTTATACCACCTAGACGCTACCCCAACTAGACTATCTTGGAAACAATGGATCAGTAGTTGATCATTGTTAACATAGCCGGTCATCCGTCTACAAAACATGGTGATGTGGGCTTTAGGGCAACTGGTCCCATTATATTTCTCAAATTCTGGCATCTTGAACTTGTGAGGAAGTACCAAATCTGGGACCAAGCTCAAGTCTTTAGCGTCAACCCCATGATGATTGTCAGCACCTTCTAAAGCTTTAAACTTCTCTTCTAACCATCTACAACGATCCTCTAGCTGCCTTGAAGATTCAATTGTCATTCTTTCACTTTCAGCTATATCAAGGTCAGGAGTAATAGGATTTGCGGGATTATCTCCTAGATTGGATCCCGAGCCAATTTGGAAATTCATGGGTACCCAGTATTAGCTTGCCTTTGTTGAGGCCTAATTGTGACAGACGGCCTCCGAGGATGTGCCTCAGTTTGTGCTTGCACATGGGGTGGGGTAAAACCCAGTAGATAATCCTCATTATCCTCTCCAGTAATAGCCATAGGGCCCTTTCTCTTATCCATGGCCCTTGTCAGCAATTGGGTCATCTGAGCCATCATATTCTTCTTGGCCTCTATAATTTGTTCCCTTATATCCTGTTGCATCTTTGCTAATTGTTCTTACAACTAGTCTTGCATATCTTTTTGGAACTGTTCAAATCTCTGATCCATGTTCTTGGTCTTGGCTCGTGTACCGTAACGGTGTGTAGTTTCTAGATTTTTCCTTCTTCTTTCTCTTCTATAATAACTTCCACTAATTAGGGTTTTTTCTATGGATTTAAATGCGTATGATGAGATGCGATGCGATGCAAATACATGAATACAAAAGAAAGAGAGACGTCGATTATGAATTCAATTCCATTAGAATAACTTTTCTAGAAAATAAATTTCTTTACATTAAAACAGATTACATATACGGCCTTGCCCTTCATAGTCCGAGTAAAAACGCTGATCTTTTCTTCATGGTCAAATCTTGCAAATTCTTCAAAAGATGCCTTCGCTAGCTCTTTGTTGCTTGATCTCGGCCACGATCTCTTGCTCGCTTGTCTCCACGACACTCATCAAAACGTGATGGCTCTTGGATAATATTCATTGGCTTGAGTCTTTGGCAATGAAATCAAGTCATGTATTCTTCCGTGGACTACCAACCTTCTCTCATCCTGTTTACTTGGACTATATTCAGACGATCGTATTATAATCCACTTTATCAAGAAATTAGTTTCTTTATGAAAAACTATTCTATTTAGCAATCGAATTTTGAATCAACACCTCCCCTTTCTTTATAATGATGTAATGCAATGCAGACATAAACAAAACAAAACACGTTAGCACAAAAGAAATAAACAATAGAATAGAGCACCTAATTGGGGTGACCTCTAGGGTTTGGCACGATTCTACCTAGGGTAGGCTCCTAGGGCTCACTATATGTGGTTCGGTTCTAAAGAAAGGTACCTGAACCAGCAGATTCCTCAATCTTCACCCATTATATGCTCATACAGATCGAGTTGGATTCAAGGGAATACATTTCCCTATGGCCATGCGGAGGTGAAAACCTCACGAAGACATAGGTACAGATGTATCCCGGAAGCGATCCACTAGCCCATACGGAGGTGAAAACCTCACAAAGGCGTAGCTTCTCACTCCCACTTAAGGGTGTGACCACAACGGTCATGCAATGCAATGTGTGCGAGGAAAATAACAATCATATGCAACAAACACATGTAAAAAGATCATAATTTTTCAAATCGAATTTTCAAATTTCGACAAAAGGACAAAAATTAATCAATTTTACGGCTTGACTCTCTCAAACTTTCCCAGCGGAGTCGTTAAGCTGTCGAAACCATTTTTAATTTGAAAAAACGAGGATCGACTTTTAAAAATGAAAATGGAGTCGTCACTAATCTTTTTTCGAGGTGTGATCGAGTCACCTTGAAATTGATCATTGTAATAAAAAATATTTTGATTTATTAAACAATGATTTTGGTCTACGAAATTCAAGAAAACGGGTTCGGGAGTCGGTTACACACGAGGAAGGATTAGCACCCTCATAATGTCAAAAATTGGTACCTAATTGATTAATTAATGTCTTAATGTCGAAAATTTGTGAAGATTTTAAAATACGATCCTTTTTATTTTAAAAAATGTTTGAATAAATTGAAATGGATGTTAAAACCCTCTTGTCCCGAAGTAATAAAATATCACATCCAGCACGTTAGGACACAACATTTTAAATACTCGAAATTAAGCTTGTCTTTTAAAAAAAAATGTTTGAATAAATTGAAATGGATGTTAAGACCATCTTTGTCCCGAAGTAATAAAATATCACATCCAGCACGTTAGGACATGACATTTTAAATCCTCGAAACTAAGCTTGTCTTTTGATTTTCAAAGCCCATGCATTGAAATTTAAAAGGATATTTAGTTATTTGGTCAAACGGAAAATCGAAACCCAACATGTTAGGGCACGATTTCTCAAATTTCCAAACACAAATACGACCCTTTTAAAAATGCTTGAACAATTCAAGTTAAAATTTAAGATTCTCTTGTTCTGAAAGAATAAAATATCACATCCAACACGTTAGGATACGACATTTTAAACCCTCGAAACCAAAATCATCTCATGATTTGCAAAACTCATGCCTTTAAAAAATATTTAAAAAGGATATTTAGTTATTTGGTCAAACGAAAAATCAAAACCCAGCATGTACTTTCTCCATCAAATCCACATTAATACTATAATGAAAACCACAACTCTATCGTACTTTCTCCATCTTACCTCATGTTAATTTTTGTCTCTATAAAGAAGACCATATGGGGAGATTATAACTTCGACATAAGCCGAAGTCTTTGAATTGCCCGTGGATTCCCGAAACCATGGACATTCCAACTTAAGATTTTCATTACGCCCGGTCGACTTGACTTTTGGTAGCCACCGGTGATAAATGATTAATTGCCAACACCCTCCTATTTCTAATCACCATAGTGTTATTTTCTTCAATCTTCCCTCTAGCTTTCTTTTTCCCTTCCTCTCCAATTACCATATCATCTTCCAAATCATGATCCATTGCAATTTGGATTTGACCAGCTAATGAATTTTCTCTCCTTTATCGTGAAAATGATAGTTTTCCTTCCAAATTGAAACCCAAAATAGGGTCAATCACCTTTGTGCACTCTTTTCCTTTATCAACTCCCCATCCACTATTTCCTTAAGATTGACCGCATTTGTTGATACCACCTAATACTCCTTCCTCTTGTAACCAAATGCTATTCATTGCTTGGGGTCTCCTTGGTTGTGCTCGCAAAGACAAGTCCCAACCCATCTCAGCAATTTCAACCCCTAACATCATCTTAGCATCACAGAAGGAATCACTATGACCTAAACTTCCACAATAGAAACAAAAAAGGGATAGTCTTTCATACTTAAATCTGACATAGGAGCATTTACCACAAAACATGATTTGTTTCTTCCTTTTAAGAGGGCTTCGAATATCAATTCAGACTCGTATCCTCAAAAAATTTCTGTTTTCTTTTCCCAGATTTGAGCTGTCATATTCCATAAACTTTCTTATAAAATTTCCTAATTGCATAGCCAGATTTTCAGAATAAAAACCTATGGGAACATCATGAACTTGTACCCAGAAAGGCGTTGAAATTAGAGGAACTGTTAATGGGTCCTCCCCCATTGCAGCTTATAAAATATCAATAGATGATTATTAAAAGTCCATGCTGACCCCTTTAAAACCCTTTCCATATTCATAGTATGAAAAAATTGAAACAAATACCTTTTCTCCCCCAGATCTCGAATTTGAATCCCTCGAACAAGATGCCATAAATTAGCCATAGTACTTTTCATTGCTGGAAAATGAATGATACTGGCTGTTAAAAAGCACCCCACTAAACTAAAGGCTCCCTCTTCTTTTTCCGTATTCAAATCTGTTCGTATTTGCATTATTGCTTCTTTTTCTTCATTGAGGGTTAATCCAGCAAACTCTATTTCCATGAGTGCAGATAAATATCCAGTAATAGAGAATTGTGGAGATGGCTGCTTCCAACAAAATAGAAGATGCAATAAAACCTAGAAAAATCGTGCTAAAGAGAGTAGACAAAGATGTGCTAGGGTAGCAGACTCTTAGAATTGAAAATCTAATTAAATCATTCTTAGTTGTTATATTTCTTAAGTTTCAAAGTTTTAGTTTTAATGGAAGCTGCAATTGTTAAATCCATAAATATAATGGGAGCTGCAATTGTTAAATCCATAAATTGGTTTTCATTGAGTAATATATAAAAATAGTAAGTTGACATGGCATTATACATATAATAATAAATTTATCGCATCAAATTTTGAAAACAATAGAACTTACCTTAATGAATTTAATGGCACCATTTAATCAGGACTAAAATTTTAAAATTTGAAAAATAAAAAAAATTTAAAATAACTAAATTAAAGTGTAGGGATAAATTTCACAATTAACAAATAATACATAAACTAATATCAAAATTTAACCTTCAAATTACTAAGCTCAGCCAAAGATTGAAAAAAAAAGAGCCAAACAGGCCACACAAATTCCTCGTTCATAAAGCGAAATAAATACATGACATTTAAGGTATTGATTGGTACTCACAGTATTGATTGGTACTCACAGTATTGATTTATTTTGCTCATACCAACTAGAATATGATGTATTGATCGGATATCACTAAATATAACATCCTAAATTCGGTCTAGACATTATAACATAATCAGGCAGGTTACGATAATAAATTAAAGATTTTAATAATTATTTTTAAAAATAGATCAAATTCTGAGATTAAAAAATTGAAGACTTTATACGACTTATTGGTAAGAGAAATTAGACATATAAAAATAGTTCTTGTGTAATTTTAAATTATTTTTTAAAAAAACTTGATTTTTACAAAACCGTCTCGAAATTAATTTTAGTTACTTGCTTTGCAAAATTCATAATCGTATTCAGTACCATGCAGCCGAAAACTGTTAGATTTGATTAATTTTGAAAAATGTTCGTTTAATTCAAATTATCATAAAATCATGTCAATTTTAAATAACTAATTAAAATTATTTAGCAAAGCCCAAATACTAAATTTAAAATCCGAAAACAGTCCAGCAGTTCATAAAATTAAGAATAAAGTTTCCGTAAAATTTAATTCAGTAAATCCAACCGAGCTATTTGATATTTAAAAAAATATTGTATATATTAAATAATTTTTAAAATAACAACAAATCCAGAAGAATACATTAAAATAGACCAATGCAAAATATCTATATTACATTGTATTTGAAAAAAATACAAAAGAGTGAACCTCGGGCTATCTGCTCCTATTGGAAATTTGTGGCTGAAAGTGTCTCAAAGGGTAATTTAGTATGGCAGCTTTTTAACATTTTTGAAATATCGGAGAAAGTGAGAAAAGGCCGCAATGGCAGTAGCGATCAGTTCTTTTCAAGGAATAGGAAATCGTGGGCTCTGGTTTTATCATCAACGTTTAAAATACCGACGCATAGCGAAAGATGAAAAAAAAAAAAAAAAAAAAAAAAACCTAAACTGGCTACGCAAATTCTTCGTTGATTAAGTCAAATAAAAACATGATAAGCTATGGATTGATATTCATTGTATAGATTGATTTTATTTGTATTGATTGAAATATAATATATTAATTCATTAAAAAAATAAATGTTAGAATATAAATATAAATAATTTTATTATTTATTTGAAATTTGTTAAGGTAGTTCAATGGTCACAGGAATTGAAGTTTCTCTATTAAATGCTTCCTTGTAGTTAATTATTGTACATGCACTAGTATTGAATTTTGGCATTTAATTAATAATATTATTTTTTTTATTGTCAATGTAAAAAAATATAAATTTAAATGCGTCCAATCACATTATTTTTTTAGTTATGAATTGAATAGAGACTATTAATTGTTACTGACTTTTGTGCAATTGTTGAAGGTGATTAATTAGTTACTAGTAGTTGAGTATTTTACATGCACTAGTATTGAATTTTGGCACTAAATTAATATAATAGTATTGTCTCTTTCTTCCGGATTTGAATCTAAAGTATTTAGGCATGTATTGAGATTATATAATCAAACGATTTTATAATGAGATAGCTTTCTTTATTTTTTTTAAAAAAAATCATAAACTACATTGTATTTAATTTAATTTTTATCTAATCAAAATATTCAACAATTTAATAAATTAAAAGAAAAAAATAGTGAACCTCGGGATATCTGTTCCTATTGAAAATTTGTGGCTAAAAGTGAAATTTGGAACTGTAGCTTTTTAACACCTTTGAAATGCAGGAGAAAGTGACGAAAGGCGGCACTAGCGGTTAACAGTAGCGATCAGTTCTTCTCAAGGAAAGGGAAATCATGGGCTCAGGTTTTCTCATCAAACTTTAAAACACCGACGCTTAGCCGAAGATTAAAAAAATAAAAAAGACTGAACAGACACACAAATTCTTCTTTCATGATAAGGTATGGACTGATATTCATCGTATTGATTGTGTTTGTACGGATTGGAGTATAACGTGTTAGTTGATAAAAAAATGAATGTTAAAATAAAAATAAAAATAATTTTGTTATTTATTTTGGATTAGTTGAAAAATATGTAAAGTATGGAATGATTTTATTATTTAATTTATAGAATAATTTCTATAGTTGTTCATTTTAAGTAAAATTTATTAAGTAACTTTTATATAATTAATAAGTATTTTAAGTTTATGTTTTAATGTGAATTATCCGGTAAAAATTCATAATATTATCATTAATGATGCAATAAAATGAAGTTACCCTTAAGATCGTTTTTATTAAAAAAAGGTATTTTATATTTTAAAAATATTGTACATATCAAATCATTTTTAAAATAATAATAAATCTAAAATAATAGATTAAAATAGACGAATACGTATATCTACATTAGTGTCCCTACACTCCAAACCCAAACATTTGATCACCATCCAAATTCAAGGAATCATGGCTATGTTACATTGCGTATCCAATTTCAATCCACAAAGCACTCACCGTTCGTCACCCGCGACACAAAATACTTGAAGGCTATTATATCAACAACACTGTCACTAATACTAACATTCATGAAGCCCAAACATCCTACAAAATTATTTTATCTATATGGTATCTGAATTTACCTCTACAATAAAATTTTTAAATTATACTATGAGTCACTAAATTATTAGTAAATTTTTATTTTAATCATTTAATTTTTAAAAGTTACTGTCGAAACCATTTTAAAAACGAGGTTTTGGAAAACGGGGGTTCGACTTTTAAAAATTGAAAACGGGAGTTGCCACCAATCAGTTTAAGTGTGATTGAACCACTTTCAAACCATTTTGTTTGAAATCATTTGTTTTGGTCTACGAAATCAATAAAACGGGTTCGGGAGTCGGTTACGTACGAGGAAGGATTAGCACCCTCGTAACGCCCAAAATTGGTACCAAATTGAATAATTTTCTGTCTTTAATGCTAAAATTTGAAAATATTTGAAAATATGATCCCTTTTGAAATTAAAATGGTTTGAGTTTAAAACTGAGATTCCTTCGTTCAAAAGAGTATGAACATCACATCCAGCATGATAGGACATGACATTCTAAAACTTTTGTAACTAAAATCATCTCGTAATTTATAAAATCATTTAGAAGGATATTTTAGGCATTTAGTCAAATAGGAAATCACAACCCAGCATGATAGGGCATTATTCCCCAAATTCCTAAATACGAAAAAACATTGCCTCATTTTTTAAAATTCTTTTAGGTTTAAAGAAATATAAGTTTTTTAAAACAATGATGCAAGTAATATATTACAAAATATCAAAATTGAAGCAATATAAATTACAAAATACATACCAACATTTCATGCAAACATAACTTAAAATAATATAATAATCAATAACTTTTGCGAAGAAATTCACATACTAAAACAGTAATAGGTAAACATGAATAATTTAACAAAATATGAACATAGGTGAAATAAGTCAAAAATACAAAAACATTAATAATCAAAATAAATGGGATATTAAATATTTAAGGCAATATATAAATAATAAAGAAAGATTTCAAAAATGGTTGATATGTAGAAATATACATTATATAATATAATAACTTAGTTCATATAAGAATAATGACACAATAAATAGAATAAAAAATTTGTATTAAATTTAGAATATCATATAGCACATGAAAATATTTATTAATAATATATAAAAATATATAATATTTAATAATATGCAAAATTTAAAAGTAAACTTAACAAATAGTATATAATAAAGTAAATATATAAATAACATAATGAATAACGTATATAAATAAATATAAAAAAATATGATAAATAATTTATAATAAAATATAAAATGATAAATAAAATTTTATATATATATAATAACATACTAAATAATTAATAATATTATATAAAAATATAATGTTTAATAATAATTTACACACTTTAAAATATAATATAATATATAACATATAATAAATAAAATAAAATATAGATAATAGATAATAAAATATAAATAATTGATATATAATAAAATATAAATAATATACTAAATAATTTATAACAACACATAAATAAATAATATATAAAATAATATATGTAATGAAAATATAAATAACAATACATAACATAATAACTAATGTAAAAAAAAATATAATAAATAATATATAATAATAATATAATAGAGTATAAATAAATAGTATATAATAATAAATATTATGTTATAAAAAACAATATACTATATAATAAAAATAATTTATATATATAAATAGTATTTAAAATAAATAATATATATAATACTTAAAATGAATAAATTATATAAAAATGTATAAAATAAATAAAATTTTATAAAAGGATTAAAATTGAATTTAAACAAAACTGTAGGGCTAATTTTAAAATAATAAAAAGAATTTAGGCTTAATCGGAACACGGATTAAAATCCTAGGGACTCATTGGGTAAATTACCCTAATCCCAAAACAACGCCGTTCCAGAAACAGGCTTTTGTTGAACTTTTAGGACCAATTTAAAACTGAAACAAAGGTTTGAGGCCAAAATTAAATAAAATAAAATTTGAATATGAACTAAATTAAGCATACTAGAAATACGAAAGGACCTAGGGGATAAATACCCCATTTTAGCGGCAAAACATGCGGATCCCAGGGTCCGCTGGGTCGAGTCGACCCGCTCCGCATCGAAATGACGTCGTTTTACGCTTATGGTCTTAAGCAAAAACGGCACCGTTTTTAAAACAGTATATAAATTAAAAATTAATGTTAAAATTTCATTTTTAAACACTCATAAAAAAAAAAACAAAAAAAAAAAACCAAATGCTCTGAAAGAGCTTCTGCCGAGATTTCCCCTTAGCCTCGATGGCCGAAGGCCATACGCGTGGCAACACTCGCTGTCACAAACGGTGGCCGGAGGTAGGTTCCTTTGTTTTTTCGCGCAAAAAGAATGGGAAACGACCCCTGTTTGCTTGTATGTTTAAACAGGTAATAGAGATAAAATAAAAAAGAAAAATGAATCACCTTTCGAAAATAAAAACTCTTTTATTCCTTAAATTTCTGCTTTTGTATTTGTGGTAGTATTCTCATGAATCGTATGGGTAAGGAAAAAATCCCCTTTTACAATTGTTTGGTTCGGTTTTTATAACCGATTACAGATATGGAAAGAAATGTACAAATCCATTTTTGCTGCTGTTTTCCTTTCTTTTTTTTTTTTTTGCAGGTAAGCGAAGCCCTCGGCGATGATGGTGGCGTGAAGGTCATGGCGATGGTGGCGCGATATGTGGCCCGTGTTTGGAGGCGCTGATGGAGGCTTCAATTGCTTGCGGTGCAAAGGGCTGGTATGGGAGCTTGCGGCGTTAGCATAGGGTTAGGGTTTCCAGAAACCCTAAGTTTCTGTTAAGGTTTTGGGCCTTTCGGGCCTGGTTGATTTGGGTCTGGGTAGGCTTAGGTCATGGGTATTTGGGCTAGTGGTTCTGGCCAATTGGCCTTAGATGAGTTTGGGTCACGGGATTTGGTTTGTAACTGGGTTAAATCGGGTATTTGGTTTGGTGTTTTGTACATGGGTTTTGAAAACTGTAAAAGAGACATTTGGACCTTTTTGATTGTTTTTTTAATTTTTTTGTAGACCCGGGCAAAATATGGGTTCTACAGCTACCCCTCTTTGCTCATTGCTATGTAACAGGAATAGAGCAAAGACTAGAAAAGACCCAATTTTGCCCGGGCTTGCCGAGTCTTGAGTTCTTCAATCTACTCTCCGTCGAATGCCAAATCTTCATCTTTGATTTGCTCCCTGTCCATTACAGAGATGCCAAACCATCTTGGATCTTTCTTGATAAAAGTCAAATCTGCTATATCTTCGATTTGCTCCTTGTAAAACACAAAGATGCCAAATCATCTTGGATCTGCTTCAGCATAAATATCTGAAAGTTAAATCTGCTACGTATTTGATTTGCTCCTTGTAAAACACAAAGATGCCAAATCATCTTGGATCTGCTTCAGCATAAACATCTGAAAGTCAAATCTGCTATGTCTTCGATTTGCTCCTTGTAAAACACAAAGATGCCAAATCATTTTGGATCTGCTTCAGAATAAATATCTGAAGGTTAGATCTGCCATGTATCTGCTCTCCGTCGAAAATGGAGACGCCAGACTTGTTATCTTGGATCTGTTTTGATGTGAAAACATCTGAAAGTCAGATCTGCTATGTATCTGCTCTCCGTCGAAAATGGAGACGCCAGACTTGTTATCTTGGATCTGCTTTGATGTGAAAACATCTAAAAGTCAGATCTGCTATGTATCTACTCTCCGTCGAAAATGAAGACGCCAGACTTGTTATCTTGGATCTGCTTTGATGTGAAAACATCTAAAAGTCAGATCTGCTATGTATCTGCTCTCCGTCGAAAATGGAGAAGCCAGACTTGTTATCTTGGATCTGCTTTGATGTGAAAACATCTAGAAGTCAGATCTGCTATGTATCTGCTCTCCGTCCAAAATGGAGACGCCAAACTTCGATTTGCTCTTTGATAAAACAGAGACGCCAAATCATCTTAGATTTGCTCCAGCGTAAACACCTGAAAGCCAAATCAGCTATATCCTCGATTTACTCCTTGTGAACACAAGGATGCTAAATCGTCTTGGACCTGCTTCAGTATAAACATCTGAATGCCAGATCTACTATGTGTATGTCTGTCGTCCTACCTCTTGGGGAATTAAGGTGTGTCATCTTGAAGGCCACGACCTGTAAAATGTGCATGAGTTTATGCCTAATGATTAGGATGCTATGATCGAAATGAGTCAAATGCTCCTATTTAGATATAGCATGATGCAAAATGTTTATGAATATGACCCCTAATCCAGACGTCACCACTCATTCTTTCATCCAAGTTTATCTTTTACTCTTCTAAACATATCAATCACACTCTACTCGTATACTTTGAATCAATTGGGTTCTATTGTACCATTCCCTGAATGTTACGACCCACTAGAAATGTTTGTAAAAATGATCCTCCTAGGATCGAATCGTTTGAATCGTCCAATCACCATTTGGACTGAAGAAGAAATTCTCTTGAGAACTTCTGGCCCTTATACACAGGAATTCTTCTAAACAAATGTCCTGTTTCAGTTTCTTGCATTATCTAGAGATTTTCAGAATAATATGTAAAACTTCGTTTGTGAAAATATTTTAGTTCATCAATCATTATTCCAATGCAACACACTTTATGAATAATGGATGACAAATAAATTGGATAAGATTATCAAAATACAAAGGAATTGAATCTGGAAAGATCTCTTTGAGAAGAAAAAAATCTAAAGATGGGTCAACAATTAAGTGCCCTAAATATCGCAACTTGGGCTTCTATATACAAGTTCTATAAAGACTGATTTGATTTTAACATATGTTCAGAAGATCCAAAGTACTTTGTTGATGCCCCAACATGTAACATACTTCGCTTCTGGTTGAATCCGGTATACCAAAGTCGCTGCATGCCTTTCAAAATTTGAGTCGCCCTTTCAGGTTTTCAACTCAAAACCCCTTTGGTCTCAAGGCGCCCTTTGCGGGTTTTCACCTTGGCCTCTCCATTTTCTTTTTCTTTTTTATCTTTTCTTTTGTTCCTTTTTTTTTTTTGAAATAGAAGTCTCAAAGCGCCCTTTGCGGGTTTTCACTTTGGCTTCCGTGAGAAATTCTTGTGGACGAACCCTCTTTATTCATGTCATCCATTCTTGGCACATTAGGATGAATATTTTTTAATTCCCTAGAGGTGTTCGATTCTCGACTCCATTAAGGCTTAGAGGAAAATATCTCAATTCCTAAACCCATGAGAAAATGATTGCCCCAAAAGCAGTTATGGCTATCGTTTGTCAAACACATAGCTCAATAATGTCCCTAAAGCATCCATAAACTCCATACATTGCCCCAGTTGTAAGGCGGCTAAATGAGCGTAGCAAATTGGGGCCACAACAGATACGGCTATGGTGCTTCTTTGATACTCATAGGATAGAAAATGAACAAGTTCATGCAGATCATCAGCTGAAAGCCTAACCTGGTCTAAGAGAACATGATAGTGGATCGGCCTTGTGGTCCAGCATGAGCACAAAAATCATTATTCTTCGGATTGCATACTTTGTTGTCAATGACAGTACCAGGTAGTACATCGTCGGAATATCCTTGCTGGAAAAACTTGGTATGATGGTTCTTTTGTGCAACCACAAACTTAGGGTCCTAATCCTCATCAAGGAACTTGCAAGCCTTAATAACTTGATCAAGCTCTTTGCTCAAAACTTTGATTGAAATGAGACTCGCTAACCCCATCCCTGAAAATAATTATCTGATCAGGCTTCCTCTTCCCTGAACTTCTACTTATCCACTTTGTCAGAAACTGGTTTGAAAAGAAAATCTATCATTTCAAGCTTTGGCGACTGTGTACGGACTAATGCCCTATCAAAAGCCATTGCCAACGCTGCAGTTAATGTAATACCAGGCTACTCAAGAGAGCTACATCTATATCTGGAATTGAAGGTGTTTGCTCCAACATAAGAGCAAGTAGTAGCTTTTTATGCCAATTTTTACAAAGTCTCGGTCATCTTATGTATTCCTTTGTTGATTTGTCTTTTTGGCCACCTGTGATATGACGCCTTATTGAACAGACCGCGAATTTTTGACATTGTGCAGTTGAAAATGATCTTCTTCTTTTCTCTTTTTCTTTTTTCTTTTTTTTATTTTTGTTTTTTTTCTTTTTTTTTGAATCGATGACTATTGACTTTATAATATTGGCATATGAAGCTACTCTCTCCCTCTTAATGGAGCAGTCAACAGCCACAAAGATGATCCATTGTCAGCTTGAAACTTTTGACAAGCACAGGCCCATAACATACATGCCCCATAAGTCTTGACTCCTGAAATTTGGCATTTATAGCACATCTGATATGATCCCTTTCTAAGATGGACCAAAACCTCATCACGTATCATCCTTGATAACGTTCTCGAATTTCTATAATAGCCTCCACAAGGTCTTCTTTTGGCTCTTTGGCTATGCATGTTCGTTTCACAACCTTCCATTTCTCTAAGGCTATGTTTTCCACCACCATTTCAATAATTCAGGAACAAAGTTACAAATCCTATCATCTTCAAAGTACTGAGATTCCTTTAAACACATGTCGCGCTCAAAAAAGAAATCTGAATCTATAATATTGTTGCCACTATCATTGATATCTAGGGATCTACTATAGGCATAAAGGAATATACAAGGAATGAATGAATTCAAGAATGACTATTTACATGGGATGTATGAAAAAATTTAATGAAAATTAGAAGATCAAAGAATAAAGAATGAAAGAATATTGGCTCGAATTGATCATAAAAGATATATTTTATTAAAACAAGGATAGATGAACATGAGCCTACTTCACAAATGTAATCTTATTACTCCTAGGCCTTAGAGCAATAAGAATGTTTTGAACATTATTCTGCATAATTTCTTAAAAATGCAAGAAGTTCCTCCACAAACTAATTGCCCAAAATATTTCCAAGTTTATAAGGTCCAATGAGTTTCTTCATTCAGTCCCTTCCTCGTGTATGGAATTTCTCCAACATATACTTTTGTCTTCCATAAGAGCTATCCTCAGAAATTTGTAGCTCCTTGTTGTCCATACAGCCTTGCACTAAGGCCTTGAACTCAACACAATCCTGGATCTCATGACCCTCTTCTCTATGGAACTCACAGTAGTTCCTCGTTCCTTCCCTTCCTCCTTTAGAGATCAACATTTTCCTCTTTATCATTTCCTTCCAAATTTCTCTCATTGGCGTCCTCACATTGGTAATATCCTTTTTGGTCCTTCTTTCATCTGCACCTTCAATGGCATTTATCCCATGATCACCATGATTTGGCAACAGGTTTCCAGTATTAGGGGTACTATCAAATTTCACAACCCCCATCTTGATAAGCCTCTCCACGGCTTTCTTAAATCTAGTACAATTTTCAATCGAGTGCCCCAATATTCTAGTGTGGTACTCGCATTTGGCATTTGCATCATACCATTTAGGATATGGAGGCTGTAGCGGTTTCAAGTGGAAAGGAGCAATAGCATGTGCATCATATAAATTTTGATAAAGTTCACGGTACGTCACAGGAATAGGTGTGAATTGCTTCCTCTCGTGTCTTGTGCTAGATCCCTGCCTTTGAGGATCCTGTTGCCCATCCGCAACTGCCTTTGAGTTGAAGCTACTTATGTTGTTCACCTCATTGTCTTCTCTCCTTGGGGTCGATTTTCTGGCCGTTTCCCCCTCGATTTTACCACCCCTTATGGCATTCTCAATCATCTCCCCTGCCATAACTATATCTGCAAAACTTTTAGTGGTGCTTCCAATCATGTGAGTGATGAATGGAGCCTTCAAAGTGTTGATGAATAACATGGTACTCTCTTTTTCCATCAGTAGTGGTTGAACTTGCATTGCTACCTCTCTCCATCTCTGCGCGTATTGCCTGAAACTCTCATTAGGCCTCTTCTCCATATTTTGTAACGTGATCCTATCTGGAGTCATATCAGTCACGTGATTGTACTGTTGCATGAAAGCCTGAGCAAGATCTTTCCATGAACTTATTCTGGCCCGACTAAGCTGATTATACCACTTGGCTGCTACCCCAACCAAACTATCCTGGAAATAATGAATCAACAGTTGATCATTGTTTACATAGCCCGTCATCCTTTTACAGAATATTGTGATGTGGGCCTCCGGGCAAGTAGTCCCGTTATACTTTTCAAACTCCGACATTTTGAACTTATGAGGGAGCACCAAATCTGGAACCAAGCTCAAATCCTTAGCATCAATTCCATAATGGTCATCAGCACCTTCTAAAGCCTTGAACTTTTCTTCCAACCACTTGTAGCGATCCTCTAACTTCTTTGAGGATTCATCTATCATTCCTTCCCTTTCTGTTATGTTGAAGTCAGGGGTAATAGGATTCGTGGGGTTATCTCCTGGATTTGATCCCGTGCCGATGAGCATCTCAATATCAGTTTGAGGCCTAATTGTGACAGACGGCCTTCGAGGAGGTGCCTCAGTTTGTGCTTGCGCATAAGGTGGGGTAAAACCTGGTGGATAATCCTTGTTATCTTCTCCAGCAATGGCCATAGGGCTCTTTCCTTTATCTATTGCCCCTGCCAGCAATTGGGACATTTGGGCCATCATGCTCTTCTGTGCCTCTATCATTTGTTCCCTCATTTCTTGTTGCATTTTCGCCAATTGCTCTTGCAACTGATCCTGCATTTCCTTCTGAAGTTGCTCAAACCTTTGATCCATATTCTTGGTTTTAGTACGGGTACCGTAAGGATGTGTAGATTCCAGATCTTCTTTTTATTCTCTCTGTAGTAATTTTAACTAATTAGGGTCTTTTTTTAACCTTGAATGCATGTGATGCAATGAAATGCTATGAGATGCAAATGCATGAATGCAAAAGGATATCGATTCTGATTCAGTTTCATTTTAGAAAACGTTATTTAAGGAACAAACATCTTTTCATAAAACGGATTACAAATACACTTTCGCCCGTAGGCCCAGAGTCTTAACCCTGTCTAGAGCTAACTCTTTAACCTTTAGCTTATATTTTACACTTAATACATTAGCTTGCACTACCAATTCTTACAGGTGATCAGTAACTTCTTGAATCTAAACTATAGCTTTTCCCATGAGGTAATCTCTACAACCCAGGACACCTCCTCCAATGTTTTGTGAAGTTGTTCTGATTTTCTTGAAAGAAAGATTGGTGAACAAGTAGGCATTCTTGCTTTGCAGCATGCTGCCTTACAATGATATCATCCTCAGTGCTTCTCGAAAGTCTTCAAATTTCTGCCCCCGGCAGAGCATTTGAATTGTTTACATTTTCGCAGCATGGCTAATCCCCACTTCTAAAGGTCTTTGAATGGTACGATCTTTTTTAACCTCCTCGCCCATTTGTCCAAATCTTGTATGTCCATTGTTTCTGCAACAACCTAGTAAACTCAAGCTTATCATTTGGTAACGGTCTTATAGTAAATAACCTTTTTACCGTCATAAGCAAAATTCTTTCCATCCAATTCAAATTTATGGGTCTTATGCATTCTGTCAATCAACTTTCCTCCAATACCTTACCATCCATGGGGCGACCATTTTCATATGCAAGGGAAATGCTATAACATTTCCATACTTCATTTTGAATTGTCCATCTATCTTTCTGTCAAGCAAATACTACAAATCCTCATAGTAAACAATTACTTGGCTTCATTATCCAATAGGCATAAATGTCCTTCCACTCATTCCACCCAATCCGTGTCGAACTGATATGAGTGAAGTCCCATAACTCTGATATATGCCCCTCAGTGACACTATCTTTTTTCTAACTAGGTTTTCTCTGACCATGTACAGATGAAAGAGTTGTTCCCCACTTTATTAAGATATTCGTTCCCCATTACAAAACTTTCTAACTCAGAAATCGAACCTTGAATCGATACCTTTTAATGATGAATGATATGCAATGACAACAAAAATAAGAAGAATATGTCAGTGCCATATAAAATATAATAAACAAATACTTTAAAAGGGTAGGTAAAAGTTATCACCCTACTACCTAAGGCAAGCACTTAAAGCTCACTATATGAAGTTCGATTCTAAAGTAAAGGGTACCCAAACCAGCAGATTCTTCGATCCTCACCCATTATAGGCTCATATGGACCAAGTTCGGTTTAGGGGGATTCATTTCCCTACGACCATACGGAGATGAAAATCTCACGAAGTCTATAGGTACAGATGTTTCCCGGAAGCAATCCACTAACTCATACGAAGGTGAAAACCTCACGAAAGCTTAGTTTCTTACTCCCACTTAAAGGTGTGACCAACGGTCATGCAAATGCAATGTGTGCAGATAAAATAACAAAACATATGCAACAAACACATGAAAAAGAGATCTTTGTTTTTAAATCTTTTCAAATTTTTAGCATTAAGACAAAAAGTTATCAATTTTTGGCTTGACTCTCTTATTGTCCCCAGCGGAGTCGCCAAGCTGTCGAAACCATTTTAAAAACGAGGTTTTGGAAAACGGGGGTTTGACTTTTAAAAATTAAAAACGGGAGTCGCCACCAATCAGTTTAAGTGTGATTGAACCACTTTCAAACCATTTTGTTTGAAATCATTTGTTTTGGTCTACGAAATCAATAAAACGGGTTCGGGAGTCGGTTACGTACGAGGAAGGATTAGCACCCTCGTAACGCCCAAAATTGGTACCAAATTGAATAATTTTCTGTCTTTAATGCTAAAATTTGAAAATATTTGAAAATATGATCCCTTTTGAAATTAAAATGGTTTGAGTTTAAAACTGAGATTCCTTCGTTCAAAAGAGTATGAACATCACATCCAGCATGATAGGACATGACATTCTAAAACTTTTGTAACTAAAATCATCTCGTAATTTATAAAATCATTTAGAAGGGTATTTTAGGCATTTAGTCAAATAGGAAATCACAACCCAGCATGATAGGGCATTATTCCCCAAATTCCTAAACACGAAAAAACATTGCCTCATTTTTTAAAATTCTTTTAGGTTTAAAGAAATATAAGTTTTTTAAAACAATGATGCAAGTAATATATTACAAAATATCAAAATTGAAGCAATATAAATTACAAAATACATACCAACATTTCATGCAAACATAACTTAAAATAATATAATAATCAATAACTTTTGCGAAGAAATTCACATACTAAAACAGTAATAGGTAAACATGAATAATTTAACAAAATATGAACATATGTGAAATAAGTCAAAAATACAAAAACATTAATAATCAAAATAAATGAGATATTAAATATTTAAGGCAATATATAAATAATAAAGAAAGATTTCAAAAATGGTTGATATGTAGAAATATACATTATATAATATAATAACTTAGTTCATATAAGAATAATGACACAATAAATAGAATAAAAAATTTGTATTAAATTTAGAATATCATATAGCACATGAAAATATTTATTAATAATATATAAAAATATATAATATTTAATAATATGCAAAATTTAAAAGTAAACTTAACAAATAGTATATAATAAAGTAAATATATAAATAACATAATGAATAACGTATATAAATAAATATAAAAAAAATATGATAAATAATTTATAATAAAATATAAAATGATAAATAAAATTTTATATATATATAATAACATACTAAATAATTAATAATATTATATAAAAATATAATGTTTAATAATAATTTACACACTTTAAAATATAATATAATATATAACATATAATAAATAAAATAAAATATAGATAATAGATAATAAAATATAAATAATTGATATATAATAAAATATAAATAATATACTAAATAATTTATAACAACACATAAATAAATAATATATAAAATAATATATGTAATGAAAATATAAATAACAATACATAACATAATAACTAATGTAAAAAAAAAATATAATAAATAATATATAATAATAATATAATAGAGTATAAATAAATAGTATATAATAATAAATATTATGTTATAAAAAACAATATACTATATAATAAAAATAATTTATATATATAAATAGTATTTAAAATAAATAATATATATAATACTTAAAATGAATAAATTATATAAAAATGTATAAAATAAATAAAATTTTATAAAAGGATTAAAATTGAATTTAAACAAAACTGTAGGGCTAATTTTAAAATAATAAAAAGAATTTAGGCTTAATCGGAACACGGATTAAAATCCTAGGGACTCATTGGGTAAATTACCCTAATCCCAAAACGACGCCGTTCCAGAAACAGGCTTTTGTTGAACTTTTAGGACCAATTTAAAATTGAAACAAAGGTTTGAGGCCAAAATTAAATAAAATAAAATTTGAATATTAACTAAATTAAGCATACTAGAAATACGGAAGGACCTAAGGGAAAAATACCCCATTTTAGCGGCAAAACACGCGGATCCCAGGGTCCGCTGGGTCGAGTCGACCCGCTCCGCATCGAAATGACGTCGTTTTAAGCTTATGGTCTTAAGCAAAAACGGCACCGTTTTTAAAACAGTATATAAATTAAAAATTAATGTTAAAATTTCATTTTTAAACACTCATAAAAAAAACAAAAAAAAAAAAACCAAATGCTCTGAAAGAGCTTCTGCCGAGATTTCCCCTTAGCCTCGATGGCCGAAGGCCACACGCGTGGCCACACTCGCTGTCACAAACGGTGGCCGGAGGTAGGTTCCTTTGTTTTTTCGCGCAAAAAGAATGGGAAACGACCCCTGTTTGCTTGTATGTTTAAACAGGTAATAGAGATAAAATAAAAAAGAAAAATGAATCACCTTTCCAAAAGAAAAACTCTTTTATTCCTTAAATTTCTGCTTTTGTATTTGTGGTAGTATTCTCATGAATCGTATGGGTAAGGAAAAAATCCCCTTTTACAATTGTTTGGTTCGGTTTTTATAACCGATTACAGATATGGAAAGAAATGTACAAATCCATTTTTGCTGCTGTTTTCCTTTCTTTTTTTTTTTTTGCAGGTAAGCGAAGCCCTCGGCGATGATGGTGGCGTGAAGGTCATGGCGATGGTGGCGCGATATGTGGCCCGTGTTTGGAGGCGCTGATGGAGGCTTCAATTGCTTGCGGTGCAAAGGGCTGGTATGGGAGCTTGCGGCGCTAGCATAGGGTTAGGGTTTCCAGAAACCCTAAGTTTCTGTTAAGTTTTTGGGCCTTTCGGGCCTGGTTGATTTGGGTCTGGGTAGGCTTAGGTCATGGGTATTTGGGCTAGTGGTTCTGGCCAATTGGCCTTAGATGAGTTTGGGTCACGGGATTTGGTTTGTAACCGGGTTAAATCGGGTATTTGGTTTGGTGTTTTGTAAATGGGTTTTGAAAACTGTAAAAGAGACATTTGGAAATTTATTTTTTGATTGTTTTTTTAATTTTTTTGTAGAGCCGGGCAAAATATGGGTTCTACAGTTACAATTTGATCACTAAATTATTCGTAAGTTTTTATTTAAATCATTGAACTATTCAAAAGTTTTTATATTTAAGTAACGGGACTGTTATTTTTTTCTAAAAAAAGGTTCGCCAGTGAGGTCCAAGAAACGATTTGACAATTGGTACGGTAGATCAGTACCCATCAACGAGTAGAAGAACATACCTTAGATCCAAACGGATTTGGCAATCAGTGTTGGAGATCAAAGAAAAATGTTATTTGAATTTTGCTTCATAGATTTGTGATGTGATGTCTAAAGCTGTTCTATGAAAAAAACTAAACTATAAAAGAGAAAAGGAAAGAAAACTTTCGATTGGTGCAAGCAATGCAAACAGAAAAAGTCATATAGCATTGATTTTAATAATCCAATGACTTGAATGAAAACTTTTGAATAATTTAATTACCAAATTGAAAAGTTACCCATAGTTTACTAACTCATAGTGTAGTTTACCCTTTTTTCCACTATCCTTTTGAAACCCAAAGCTTGGGACAGTTTCTATATAAGTTTATGTGTAGCTTCAGTCTCACCATCCCGTCCAACCTCCTCTACAACATAGGAGCTCTTTGGCCACACCATTTCATCACATTTCTAAAAAAATGTCTTCTCAAATATGTTCATCAAAGCTTCCTTCTTCAACTCATAGATCCATGTCCAACCACAATCGTCCCTCAGCCAACTTTCATCTTTGCGTTTGGGGGGACACTTTCCTTTCATCTCCATCTAAAATGGTAAAGAATCTACATTGTATAATAAAGTCTTACATATAAATCTAAATTCGTGTTCTCATATCATATTTTCTCGTGTTTAAATTCCTTTTATGCCTTATATGGTATCATATCTAGTATTGTTGAGTTTTTCTAATCTTTTTTTTCTCACATTAATTACAATTGTGCAGAAGGAAGATGCTACAATTCAACAACAACATGGAGAACTGAAAGAAGAAATAAGAAGGATGGTTAAGGTAGCCATGGATGATGACTTACTGCATAAATTGCGTTTGATTGATACAATCAGACGGTTAGGTGTGAGTTACCATTTTGAAAGAGAGATAGAAGAAGCATTGCACAACATTTATGAGCATGACTGCAACGATGACCAAACTCTCGAGGCTACCTCTCTTCGATTTCGATTACTTAGAGAAAATGGCTTTAGTTTTCATTGTGGTGAGTCCATTTTCACTTATTTATCAAAATTTATCTTTTAACACAATTAAAAATTTTAGTGTGAGCTTAGAGTTTACGTTGACTTTTCCGAAACTAAAAAAGATAAGCAGAACAGGCAACATGTAAAATAGACCGGCAAAACAAGCACCCACAATCGACAAAAGAAAAAAGAATAAAACAATCCATCAATTAAATAAAATGTCAACATGCTTATTTTTAATAAATATAAGTTATTAGTAATTATTAAAAACAAAGTTGGGATGATAAATATAAAGTATAATGATAAATTTAATCTTTAGTATTTGTATCTTTTATTGATTTGATTTTTTTTGAGTTAAATTTGGTTATTAATTTTTTTTAAATTGAGTTTAATTAACAACTTTTCAAAAAAAAAGCTCAAATTATTATGTTTTCAATAGAAATTATGATTAAAATGCTAAAATTTAAACATGGCACCCTGCATGGCTATTCACTTGTGCTTCATGATATTTTTTTTTGAATTTTGCATTGTTTTTATTTTTTATATTTTTTAAAATTATTTATGGATGTGACATATATGACAAATAATACCGTGTCATTATGCCTATATAGCAATGAAAAGTAATTTTCATTAAAAATAACTTATAAATTTAATATGAGGAAAGTTTTAATTGCAATCATTGTAATTTCATTAAAATATATCATACTATCTTGTTCGATTGTACAGACACATTTTACAAGTTCAAAGACGATGAAGGAAACTTTGACAAGTCCTTAACAAGTGATGTGAAAGGCTTACTAGAATTATATGAAGCAGCACATTTACGTGTGCATGGAGAAGATATACTGGAAGAAGCTCTTGGTTTCACCACCACTCATCTAGATTTAGCCAAAGCTGCTGGCACCATCGAATTTCCCCTTTCAGTCTTGGTCTCCCGTGCTCGAGACCGACCCATACGCAAATGCTTGCCAAGGTTGGAGGCTAGGCGATTCATAGACATTTATAAAGATGATGGGTCACATGACAAAACGTTGTTGAAGTTTGTAGAGTTGGATTTCAACTTATTACAAAATTTACACAAGGAAGAGCTAAACAAAATCTCCAAGTAATAAATTACTCCTTCAACATTAATTAATACTTTAACCAAATTTTCAAGGATGAATAATTCATTAGTTATGGGTTTTGTTTCAGGTGGTGGAAAGAGTTCGACTTTGCCAATAAATTACCATTTATACGAAATAGATTGGTGGAAGGTTACTTTTGAATATTGGGAGTATACTTTGAACCTCAATACTCTCTCGCCAGACAAATATTAACTAAAGTAATAGTCATGGCATCAATTATGGATGACATTTATGACGCATATGGTATATTGGAAGAACTCAAAACTCCTTACGCATGCAATTCAGAGGTCAAACAATTTATATATATAAAATTATATTCCACACTTTCAAAGTATCCATTTTTTAAATCTAAAGCTTACTCCAATCCATTCATGTTCAAATTGTAAAATTTTAATTTATTTTCAGGTGGGATGCTGATTGTATAGATCAACTTCCAGAATACATGAAATTTTTCTACAAATCATTATTGGATGTTTATGGAGAAGTAGAGAAAGCGATGGCAGAAGAAGAAAAATTATATTGTGTTGAATACTCGAAAAACATGGTAAATTATCTTATTTATTATTATTTTTGTGAAAGAAGAATTAATTGAGAAGCCATTTCACAGTAAATTCATTCATTGTTGGTTTAACATTCACATGATTTGCTAATTTAATAAACTCGTACCTTAATTTAGAAGTATTCATGAATTGTGTTGGTCTAGGCTGTTATATTATATTAATATAATCTATATATTTACTCATGCTAACTTGTCTTTGAACCTGAAATTTTACACAAATTTGTCCTTACTTTAAAAAAAAAATTGGAAAGAAAATTAATTTATGCTAATTTTAATTTAATATGTATTTTATCAAAGTTTTAAACTTAGACAAGTTAATATATTTTTAATAGTTTTTTTCTTAAAATATTGGGGGTAGGAGATGGAGGTAACACGGGTTGAACCCATGTTAAACATGTGTCTGACAAGAGCTTTAATCACTGCTTCATACAATTCACGATAATATATTTTAAATGTTTACAACATAATATTATATTGTTATAAATTTAATTTTTATGTGATATAAATTACATAATATACATTAAAATAATAGAATATAATACAAAAAGCAAGTTGGGATGGACCAAGCTCAAGCCTTACATATTAGTGTTCAAACGCTACCCATATTTTAAATAAAACTAATTTTATTGCAAAAGCTCTTTTTTTTTAAATAAATAGTTTTGTCTAAACCAAATTTCAAGCTCGGATGGATAGATTTACCACAATCCATGCTTATATCATTTTTGAAGAATAAAGACTTGTAAAGTTGGGGGAGATTCTAAAGGTGCATAGATGCCCATTTTCCCTTAATTCATTGAAAACCTCAAAATTTTAGGGTAAATGTGTGTGGATCCGGACAACATTTTCTCAAAAGTATCTTCATTATATGTATTTATAGAGAGAGAAAAAAATGTTAAATGCAATTACCTAAAAAAGGAGTCTCAATTAATTTATCCTTTTTGTTAACATCCTAACTCTAGACTTGAGCTGACGATTTTTTCTTTTTGTTTTGTTTCCATTTCATAGTTTAAACAATTATCTGAAGCTTACATGGTGGAGGCTAATTGGTGCCATGAAAACTATGTACCGACGATGGAGGAGTATATGAGGAACGCAATTTTAAGTGCTGGCTATATCATGGTAACTCTCACATCTTTTATTGGAATGGGGGATTTGGTAACACCTAAGATTTTTCATTGGGCATCTACCAACCCTAAAATTATTGCTGCATCTTCCATTGTTGCTCGTCTCATGGATGATATCGCTTCACACAAGGTAGTTTTTCCCCTTGAATCTCGCTAGAGTATATTCTATAACTTACATTTGGTAAATAAGGCTAATACATATTATATGTAGTTTGAGCAAGAGAGAGGGCATTGTGCATCAGCTGTTGAATGCTACATGAGAGAATATGGAGTTTCGGAACAAGAAGCATGCATTGAATTGAAGAAGCAAGTGGAGAATTCTTGGAAAGATATAAACTATGAGTTGATGTTTAGTGAGATATCCAGGGTTGTTCCTGTGCCAGTTCTTATGCGAAGTCTCAATCTTACAAGGGTCATCGATTTTCTTTACAAAGATGGAGAAGATCAGTACACACATGTTGGAAAAGATTCTAAAGATGGGATCACTTCTTTGCTCATTAATCCAATCTCACTCTCAACTTGAGGAATTAAGAATTTACCTTATCTCATGATCCTTTTTGTGTTTGGTTTCTTTTAAGTGACTTTTGTTTGTGTCATGTTGTGTTTAACGTGTTTTATAGATTTGATATTTCAATAATCTATGGAATATCTTTGTGTTATTGGTATGTATCATATTCTATTTAAGTTGTTATATAGATCCTAGCATCTCAATACTCTATGGGATGTGTTTATGCTGCTTTTATGTATCATATTTTGTTTAAGGTGCTGTTTAGTGCCTGAAACCTCAATAACCCTTGATATATGTTAGTGTTATTTTTACATGTCCTATTGTATTTAAGGAGTTATATAGATTATGTAGCTCATGAATGCGTCACTACATAATTTCATGACAGATGATTAAAATCCTCCACCTTTCTTCCCATCTCCAAAGGCCACTCGACCCTCCAAGCACCTCACAAGATCCTTCAAATTTGACATATCTCCAATCATATTCCCTGAGCAATCATTACCAATATACCATAAGGTGTTGGTAGATGCATTCATTGCGGCGTGAAATGACAAAATATTCTCATTCCTTCCATAATTATCTATTGAAATAGTTTAATCCATCAGACTGATTGAACAAACTAATTATATTAGAAAGAGAATTTTAATATAAAATAAGTATTAAATATAATAAATATTAAATAAAATATGTATTTGATTAAGGACAATTGACCTGCCTGTCCACTATGGGTAAATTTTAAAAACTTCAGTTAGACAACTACCATGTGTTTATACTATATTAAAAACTAAAAATAAACTAAAGGTTAACAGTTAAAATCTAATCGCATATAATATTCTTTGGTTAAAATATGTCAGAAGTTATTATACTTTTCATGAATTTTTAATTTAGTCCCTATCCTTTTATTCCTAGGAATTTTGTCCCTTTATTTTTCATATTTCAAAATTTTAGGTCCGACTGTTAATACTGTTAAAATTATTTTGTTAAATTCAAGTTTATTACAACATCATTTTTTAGTTGCATGGCTACCAAGTGAATTTTTTATTATTTCAAAACTCTCCCAAACTGTCGGCCACATTTAACCACCCCTACAAGGGTCGCCTTGACATAATGGAGGCTCAAATCTCAAATATCCTTGCTATATTGCAAAGTGGTCACTTCCATAGCCCTTCGCCATATTAAACATACACGGGGAGTATACTTGACTCTTCTCTTTCTCATTCTTTTATTATTGCACATTGGGGGTAATATGGACTAAGGAGGAGAGATTTGTAGGACATGTCATGCTATTGTTTACTCTTTGTTGCATGTGCTAATTCTTACACTAAGATTATTCCTTAATTTATTTGAAATTGAGCATTTAATTCATATGCTTAGTTATTTCAATTGGTTGGGTGGTTCATGAATAGTTGCTCATTGCTTAGTTTGATTGACAAGTGTTTTGTAGAATTAAAAATATTGTGGTTAAATCAATATCTCATGAAAAGTGTTAGTTCTTTAACCTTGCTTAATAAAAAGTACTCGTATCTCGTATTGATAATTTTATGTTATGTTACTATAAAAAAAAAAAAAAAGAGAAAAAAATATAGAATAAGAAAAAGGAAAATAAATAAATAAATAAAAATTAAAGTTTTATGTATATACTGCTCCGTTGATGACTTTGTTATGAGTGAAGATTTTTTAAATGTGACCAAATTGAGTAACCGAGATGAAGTGCTTGGGTTTTCATCTCACCTCGTGCCAAAAGATTTGAGTGACGAACCGAAACTTGCAAAAACTCCACTGATCGAGCTGTTATGAGTAGGGAAAATAATCTATTTAGAGACATATCAAATTGAGTGATCGGGGTAAGGTACTTGGGTTGCCATTTCATCTCGCGTAAAAATATTTGACTATGCCCCAAATTTGATGAATAATATGATCGAGAAAAATTGTCTTGTAAGTTTGATTGAGTTTCAATTTAATGAAATGATTGACTTTGCACATTGTTAAAATTTTATGAACACTTGTTGGTTAAAATGAGTAAGTTGTTATTCATAATGACACCTAAATTATTTGCATTGTATATGGTTGTTGAATGAGACTTGATTTTGGAAAAAAAATTATTGAATGGTTTCTAGCATGAGAATACACAACATGCTTAAGGACAAGCATCAACTAAGTAGGGGGAATTTGATAGCAAGCTAATTTCTTGTGTTTAATGTACCTATTTTTTGTTAATTTTTAAAAAGAATACTACTAAGCTTGTAATTTCTTGCTTAAATCTTATCAGGGACACAATTGGAGTGCTGAAGGTCAAAAGCAAGTAAAATCGAGCTAAATTAGAATCAAAAGCAAGACAAGGGGATGAATTGAAAATTACCATATTATTTTTTGGCTGATAAAAATATGGTTTTGTGTTGATTGTTAAACATGATTTTAGGAGAAAATCATGCTAAAATTAGCTATTGAGAGGTGTATAAAAAGCCTTGTGTTTGTGGCATAAAGGGAACCGGAAAAAACTTGAATATGAAAGCTATTAGCATTCCTATGTGAAAAACAATTGAGCATTTTGCCATTTCTTTTCTTTTTTATACTTTGGTGCAATTGCCCTCTTAGTCCTTTTCCCTTTTCACCTATTATCTTTCATTAAAATTTATTTTTAAACCCTAATCAAATATGATTGTCACATCCCGAAAATCGAGTTGGTAGAATTGGACATTAGATTATGGATCTGAGAAAAAAAATTAGATTTTGTGTCATAGGAATTAAAATAGGATTAAATAGATAATTATTAATAATAGTAAAAATAATAATTAAATTAAATAATTATGGTATCAATAATCGGGGCATAAGAAAATAATAATTTGGAGTAGTGGTTAAAGTAGAGGTCAAATGTGTAAATTAAGACTAGTAGTTAAAAATGGAGCCATCAGAAGAAGGGAGAAATAGGAGAGGACTTAAAGGGGAAATAGCCTAATTTTAAAAAATTGGTTAGCTATAAAAGCCACTTGCCGTCCAATCTCTCTCCATTTCTTTTTCATTTTTAAAATTTGTTAGATTTAGATTAGAAAATTTTCTCTAAAAATTTTTTGTATCTCTCATATTTTCTTGGCATCCAAACACTCTTTATTCTTTCAATTTTGTAAGAAAATCACTCTTTCTTCTCCAAATTCTCACCTAAACTTAGCTCGGTTTTGCTCAATTTGTGCAAATTCGTGGATGTTTTTGAATTAAAGGTAAATCTATTATTTTCTTATGTATTAAATCTTTATTAGGTGTTTTTAATTTGATTTTCATAGATCAAAGTAAGAAAATTAAAAATCCATGGTTTTAAAGTTATATTTTGCATTAAAAAATAGTTAATATCATAATAAAGAGCTAGGGGATGTTCTAAAAATGATTTTAATATATTTTGATGAGATTTAGAGACTTACAAATTTAATTTATCAAAATCTTTAAGTAATTGCATGAATTAAATGGTTGTCTATTAAGTAATTGCATAAAAAATTGTGCATAGACGCACCTTCCTCCAAACGATGAACATAAAGACGCTGCTTCATATGTAGCTTGCTAGTTAGAGTTTTCGACATACATATCTGTTCCAGCCTACTCCATAATGCAGCGGCGTTCTTCTCCGTTATCACAACCTGCAAAATTTCGTAAGACAAATGCAGATGTAACTGTGTTAATGCCTTTCGATCTTTATGCCTCTTCTCTTCCTCCGTCAATGTCAAAGGCATCTTATCTATCCCTAGCAGGGCATCCTCTAAGCCCATCTATGCAAGAACTGCTTGCATCTTTATCTGTCACAACACAATCTGGTGTTGTGATCCAATAGCAGAATTTCGTACTTCAAAGACGTCATTACCATGATTGAGATGAACAACCTGGAAGCTCGGATACCAATTTGTGAAAAATAGAACATCAATAATAACAATGTATCGTAAAGAAAAGTGAAAAAAATAAAGAACACACAAATTTTTACGTGGAAACCCTTTCAGAAAAAAAACCACAGGTAGAGGAAAAGATAATCCACTATGTTGAATTCGAGATTACAAGAGGAGTAGACTATGTCTATTTATAGGCTTGTAAAACCATATTCTAATAGAAAGAGTGTAGTAAGATTGAAACACCTTATTCTTGTGACAGCCCTAATTAGGCCCTAATCGGGAAAATGGTTTCGGAACCGTTAAACTGAGTCGGAGAGTCTCGAAAATATTATTATCCATGTTTTTACTTTGTGTTTGATAGTATGTAAAAAATTTGGTGCCATAATTTTGTGAATTGGTTGCTAAATGGTGAATAGGACTCAAGTGATAAAATTTGAAAATGATATAGGTAAAAATTTCAATGACCGATTACTTCATGGCTTCAAAATACTTGGCCTTGCATGTCAAAATTACCATAATTCTTTTAGTGGCCGGCCATGCAAGCTTTTAAAGCATTATTTTAGCATTTTCTTACATTAAGAAATATTTGATTGGTGGATAAATTATAATGTCATTTTAATAATAAAGAAAAGGGTGAAAAGAACAAGGCTAATTCATTTTCTTCCTTGTTCTTCAAATTGCCGAAAGTGAGAAGAGGGGAAAAAGGATTAAGCATTCGGCACCCTTAAATTTTGCTTGATTAAGGTAAAAATTCATGTTGGTTTGCTTTGATTTTGTGAATTCAAGTTGATATTTAGGCCTATGGCATAGCCCATGTGTTGATTTTTGAATTGGTTGTGAATGCCACTTTCGGCCATTTATGGATTTATTAGAAACTTGAAGCTTTTGAATTTTAAATGGTATGTATAGCCTTAGGGAGCTCTTGAGAGATGCTTTGAGGATTGAATTTCAAGAATTCATGAAAGTAAGCCTAACTATACAAATTTTGCTTTGAATGGTTCTTAGATCGAAAAGAGGCATTCGGTCATGGAGGTAGAGTAGCTTTGTGTATGTTACGATGCCTAAGATGAATTGTTAATTGTTTAAATAATAGGAAGAACCAATTTGATAATTGAGATTGTAAGCTAGCAATTTTTATTTTGAATAAGCTTATATGATAGCTGAATGAAATTTTTTTTGAATGTTAAGTTAATAAGCTTTCGACCTTGATATATATGTACGTATTCATGTACTTATTATAATGTACTAGTTGAATGGTATTTTTTTTTAGAAAATTATGATACGAAAAAGTAGAATGATTAAATGAATAGAATTGAATTGGGAAGTAAAGCACATTCGGCAATTGAGGTGATGGTGCAAATAGTACTTAAAATTAGAAATTATATGTATGTATCTTGTAAGCGATGGCATTAAATTTTGTAACAATGTTATTATAAATATTTTGGTTATGGCCGAATGAGAATTGGTATGTTAACTAAGGAATGAAAGAATTAAGTTGAAGGTTATGAAATTTGAAAACAATGCTTAAGTATTAACCTATGTTCTATGATTTGCCGAATGACCACATTAGAAAATGAAATGTAAAAATTGATTTGTAATTTTGATATGATTGAAGGAGGAATTAGATGATAAGTAATAATCGGCTAGTATGGTTATGTGCCTACCTTTGGTGTTTTGATGTTTTGAATTAGAAAACATATGTGTTATAAAATTTATATTTATAAGGCCGAATGTGTGTGTGAGATGGGATGTTCTAAGCTTAAGGATTATGGCAAATGTGTTAAAGGCCTATATGAAAATTTCCGATATTTGTGAGTAAGTACGTCTAGTAAATGTATATTGAGATGCTTGTGAATGAGATGAAGGCATATAGGTATTTGGTTATGCATAGATTAAGTAAATAATAACTATATGATATTAGTAATGGATTCTGAACAGTAAACTTGTTTAATTTAGCTCAAGAGCTAAGAGAGCCACATTCGGACAAAGGAAAAGCAAATGTGGTGGAATAGTTGGTTCGTAGATAATTATCGACCAACGAGGTAAGTTCTTGAGTAGAGAATTTCGACTTATTACATAATGAAATCATAGTACAATTGTATCCTTTATAAACTTTGATTTAAGGTTTATGTTTGAATGTCATGGAAAGAAGGAAAATGTGTGAAATTGTTATAAGCCAAATGTTAGCAATGAACTTTGATATATCAATAAACAAAATTTGGTCCTTGATCATAACTAGTGAACCGAATGGTATGTATTGATAAACATGCCGTAATTGTATCTGAATATCAGAAATGATATCTAAAGGTGATATGATATATATATATATATGTGAATGTTTAATCGTGTTTTTAATGATCCGACCTTAGCCTCGAAGGGCTTTGAGCCAGAGTTAATGATCTGAGCTTAGTCTCGAAGGGCTTTGAGCCAGAGTTAATGATCCGAGCTTAGTCTCGAAGGACTTACGAGTCAGTGCTAATGACCGGACTTAGTTCCGAAGGGCTTTAAGCCAGTGTTAAGAATCGGGCTTGGTTCCGAAGGACATCTTTGCTAGTACCAAAGGTGGGTTAAAATCCTGTAAGCATTTTATGCTTAATCGTAAAATAAATGTTGAATCAAGTTTTAAACAAAAAGGTATTATTTACCATAAAATAGCCAGGTATGTATTTTACTCTCGTTGAGAATTTGATCCTCTTTGAAGTATGATTTTGAATTTCGGTAGGGATGTTTAGATCATTGTCTAAAATCACTCACATGCTTACAATCTGAAAATGACGTATGAGTTCCGATTTAAAGGGTTTAACTTCACAAATATATGATGTATGTGTTTATGCATGAGGTTGACGTGGAAATTTAGATGAATATATTCGGTTATAGATTGAATTAGTTGGATACATGAATTTTATTCTTGCAACATGAATGATAGAAGAAATCTTAGTTTAATTCCTACTCGGCCAAAAGATGAGATGCATAAGCTAGATATTACTATGTTACTCTCTCTAATGATTTTGTTATTTTAAAAACTTACTAAGCATATGATTGCTTACTTCGTTGTTCTTCATTTTCTGTTTTATAGATCTCGTTCGTTAGCTACGGTCTCGGGAATTCCAGAATTGAAGCCATCCACACTATCACCGCATCTTTCGGTATTGGTAGCTAAACCTTGAAATGGCATGTATAGGCTTGACATTTTGCAGTTAAACAAATAACTTGTGATTTTGTAATTAAATTAGGCCATGCGAAAATGGCTCACTTAAATCTCTTACTTTTATGGTTATGGCGTTAACTTGATCATGTTATATACGAATGGATGTGTAATATGCATGTTTATAAGCTAGTTTCGAAGTATACCACATCTATATAATTTTAATCTATGAAATATATGTGGTAAATATGGCTAGTGACGATATTTGATATGTGCATTGTTTTGAACGTAGTCAATCTGTCTAGTTGATTTTGGTTAATGAGCCTTGCCAAATTGTGACACTTCTATATTTACATGTAGTAAAGGTTTTCTTATAAGTAAATTGGTCTTAAAATGAAATGGTTAGGGGTAATCATGGTCTCAATATGTGAGTGTCGAAATATGATTGTACTAATGTCATAAACTTTGCGAGTGAGTTTTTGATAACTTAACTGATGGTCAGGTGATGTCTCTTGACCCTCCTGCGATGGGAACGGGTCTAGGGGTGTTACAATTCTAATCAATATCAAATAGATGAAGTGTAATAAGGTTGAAAAACCTTATCCTAAAACTAAAATAAAAGAAGTGTAGTTTTATATGGATTTTACTTTTATTTTATTTTACTCCTGTATTTTATTTTAACAAGGATTCGGGTCACTCAATTCTAATAGCTTGTATTGGTTGAAATATAATATTTTGGACAACACAAAAAAATGAATGTTAAAATATAAATGATTTTATTATTTATATTGAATTTGTTGAATGATATGCTTAGCATGGAATGATCTTATTATTTAATTTTGAATTTGTTGAATAATATAAATGAAATATGGCACAATTTACCATGTCACAAGTGTTGCATATTATTTTTAAAGACTAAAATATAATTTTTCCAATACTAATTATTAATCAAAATAAAAGAAAAAAAAAACACAATCCCAACTGTTCGATGGCGTAATTATAAAATGAAAATCCACACAAACATTTAAAAGAGTTTCATATGGTTTGTCTTAGTATAAAACCTCAGGGCGTAACTGAGGATCAAATCAAATTGTGTGCTTTCCCTTTTTTCTTAGCAGATTCTGCTAGGGAATGGTTGTTTTATCTACCTTCTAGATCTATTACAACTTGGACTGATCTTCCCGTTTGTTTCTCAACAGGTTCTTCCCAGTATCGCGTGCAGTTAAGTTAATAAGGGAGATCATTGGGATAAGGCAAAATGATGTCGAGTCTGTTTATGACTATTGGGATCGGTTCAAGAAGTTGTGTGCAAGTTGCCTATAACATGGGATAACAGAATAGTTTCTGCTCCAATATTTCTATAAGGGCTTAAAGCCTATGGAGATGAATATAGTAGATGTCGCCAATGGAGGGGCATTGGTTAACATGAGCCCTAAAAAAGGAAGGGACTTGATATCCACGATGGCTGCAAATACACAGCAATTCCGAGCCACTCCTAAACCCTTTAGGAGGGTTCGCCAGCTAGGTAATTCAACTTTAGAAGATAGACTCGAAAAACTTACTAATATCGTGAATTCTCTTATTGTAGTAAAAATAGGATGAATCATGTCATCTTATTGATTCTCTTTTCCCACTCGTTTTCACCATGTTTAGGAGAATAAGCATTCAGTCAAGTTGTTTACTATGCATGTTGAGTAAACTTAAGCTAGTTTTTAGTAAATTTTATATTTTTAAGATCGTTGTAGTTTAATTTAGACGGGTATTAAATCGTAAAACTATTAAAGTTTAAAATGTTACCATTGTTGGATTTTGAAGCTTTTTGTGTTAATATGTTAGTTTATTAGCTTGGAGATGAAATAAGGACTAATTTGTAAAGATAAATTTGTTAGTTTTGAGTATAGGGACTAAAGTGTAATCATTTCAAAATTAGCAAGAAATTTCTATAAATATAGGTGCTTGAGAGCTATATAGGGATGATATTGAAATAGGATTGAAAATCGAGGCTTAAATGTGAAAGTTATGATTATGTCAATTTTAGGGACTAAATTGTATAAAATGTAAAACTTTAGAGAAATTCTGTAAAATGAAATTGGACTGTCATATGCATAAAATAAACTATTATAAGATAATTGAAACTGATAATTTGAAATGAATTTCTGTATAGATTAAGATTTGAATCAACCTGAAGATAATCGTGAAAAAGGGAAAATTACGAATTAGTCCCTGACACTTCATTTCTCATCATTTTTGCCAAGTAATTTCATATGATGCAATATATATAATAGAGATGTTTGTGATTAAATTGTATATTTGTGTTATTTCAATATACTTTGAATTTATATACAAACTGCTATAAAAGGCGATGAATGAATTGAATTGCAATAAATGATATTGTGGTGTAACTGTGCCTGAATGAACAATAGGATAGGATACAATTGACATGCCACTAGGGTTATTTGCGTGTTGTACGAGAGTATAGATAAAATCCAACATTTGTTAAGAATGGCTCAATAGAGAAAAACTATTGTTGATTATCTCTATAGATATCCAGGTGTGTTTTGGAGGGATGTGTAGCCTATGGGCTTAACACTTCAGTGCTCAGGTGTGTTTTGGTGCACTATTGTAGTATAGTTCATGACTTTTCAAAAAATTTGGCAAGTTAAAATCTTGGCACATAATGTATCTGCCCATGTTGTAATTAAGGATTTTTGTCTCTAGGTGCTTCCCAATTAAAGAAAGAGTACGCCAACTGAAGAAGTATGCCTGTAATGGCCCATTTTCAGTTCAATCGAAACAGTGGTTTTGTGAGCACAAATCCAAGCTAAAAAGAAAATTTATTTTAATATTGTGGCTTGGTTTATATTATGATAGGAAGGTTACATGAAAATTTTGATAAGAAAATCTTATTGATTATATGGTTAAATTGATTTAGAAGGACCAAATTAAAAAAAAAAGAGGGCATTCTTGGGACTCTGTTCTGGTAAATCAGATTTATAAATATTTTTAATAAATATTTACGAAGTTAATTGTGTAGCTAATTAGGTTTAAGTGAATTTGCTTGAATTAAAAATAATTAGGTAAAAAGGATTAAATTGTAATAGAGGTAAAAGTTTAATTATAGATTAAAGAAAGTAAAAAGGACCAAATAGGCAATTAGGCCATTTTAGTAAGTTGAGGCGGTTTACTATTGAAAAAAATCTAAGATTTTTTTAAGTTTAATATATAAATATATTATTATAGTATTTAATAATAAAGATATTATATATTATATATATGATTATATTATTATAATATATCATTATTATATTATATATATAAAGTAAATGAAATAAAAATAATAAGAAGAAAAATAAAAATAATAAGAAGAAAGAAACAGAACATTAAGCAGGGACGAAACAGAAAGAAAAAGAAAGGAAAGAAGGGAGAAAAGAAAGAATGAGGAAAATAGGGTTTTAAAGGTTCCAAATTGAATTGGTAAGTCAATTTAAGTTATTTTCTTGTAATTTTTGAGTTTTTATGATCCTAGAACAAAATACTACTTAGTATATATTGAAATTTTAAAAGTTAGTAGATTTTTAACATGGTTTATGTTGAATTAATTGATGAACTAGGGGTTCAATTGATAGAATTTCAAGTTAGAATTGGGTAAAGGATTAGATTGCATGAATTTCATTTTTTTTAGAGCCTAGGTATAACACCCCTATCCCATAACCGTCGTCGGAATAGGACGGGGCGTTACCAGATATTCAGATCAAATCAGAACAACATATTCATAGATTTCCGAATTCAAACAATATTATAGTTCAGTAGCATGACATAAAAGGTCAGATTTAACTTCATTCATTCATCAGGGATTAAACTGAATACATGCAAAAGATGTGAAGAACCTTAAGAAAAATTTCAGATTAGGGCCACACGGCCGTGTACCTAGGCCGTGTGCCTTCCACGGTTGTGCCCTAAATTTAACTCTAGCCATGGACAACACTGCCAATCTCAACACGGTCGCCAGACACGCCCGTGTGTCTAGTCCGTGGGCAACACTGCCAAAACATTTCAGATGTAGGGGTCACACGGTCGAGTCACACGCCCGTGTGCTTTGACCGTGTGGCACAAAATAGGCTTGGTTTAAGCCATACTTTCCATCCATTAAAGATTATATCTATAAGCCTAGTTCATGTCACAAAAATGCCACAATTTCAACTCAATTCAATGCCCTAAACATACCACCATATGACTAAATCATTCATTTACACATTCATACTCAATATCATACAAAGTATGATTATTTTCCAAACAAAGCTCATGTCCAAACATATGAAACATATCTGCTTCATACCACATCCAAAACTTACCATTTCATCCCATCGGCATAATTCAAAATGATCACAACATATACAATCATAAAATCATTGCTAGATTGCTCAATTTGGCATCATAAGCCACATACCAAAATGAGGCATAAATATACCATATGCAATTCAACTTTCATAACTATACAAGTAAACATATTAAAGCTTACACATAGACACTCTAGCCTATACATGCCATACTTAAACTTTGTATAATCAAAAGGTACCAAAAACAAGCTCGATAGTGTAGTGACAATCCTTGACTATCCCCAAGCCCTTAGTAGCTACGATATCTGTAAAACAGTTGAAAGAATAAACAGAGTAAGCTACAATGAGCTTAGTAAGCCAAATACAACCATATGCAGTTCATGAATAGAATATGATAACCATTTCGTATAATTAATCTTACAAATCAGATACTCAATTGCAACAGAAGTCTATTTCATAGTAGTATATCTTTCATACTTAGAAATTTAGTACAGAACGGACGTACCTGAATCAGACCTCAATAATATGTATTCATTCGTAATTTAGAATTTCACTTCAATTTATTCAGGGATATTACAAAATATATAAGTCTCAAACAATGCCGATGTTCCCGACGTGGTCTTACATGTCATTCAATATCGATGCCACTATCCCAGACAGGGTCTTACATGAAATTCATACGATGCCAGTGTCCCAGACACGGTCTTACACGAAAATAGATATCAATGCCAACGTCCTAGACGTGGTCTTACACGAAACTCACTAATCAATGCCTACATCCCGGACGAGGTCTTACATGATATCCTTTCACCATTTAATTATCAGAATTAAATTTCAGGCTCTTATGGCCGTCCAATACAATTGTAATTCAAGCATTTATACTTACCTCGTACGGAATTAACGGATTTGAGCTGAATAATCCACGATTTTGGACTTTCCCCGATCTAAGTCCGATTTCCTTGGTTCTTGATCTAAATAAATCCAAATTCAGCCATTCAATTCAATCCACAACACTTATTTAGGGCATTTTACATTTTAGCCCTCACATTTTCACAATTTGACATTTTGGTCCTTAATTCACAAAAACATCAAATATTCACAATTCAACTAGATACAAGCTTGGCCGAATATTTATAGCTTTCATAAAAGCCCATATAACATATTTATTTCACAAATTAGTCCCCCCAAAGTCTCATTTTCACAAATTAGCTCATACAGCTCAATTTCATCAAAATCTCATGGTAAAACATGTTTATTCAACTTCTATCCCTCATTACTCATTCAATTACATTACAAAGCTTCAATATCAACAATGGCATTTTTCATGAACTTCATCAAAAATAGAAATTGAGACATGGGTATGGAAGAATACGAAGCAACGATCACAGAAACGTAGAAATTATCAAAAAATCTAAGCAAAACATACCTTGAATTAAACCAAATACTAGCTGAAACCTAGAATTCTTTTTCTTTTTCTTTTCTTAATGAATGACCAATTTCATGTTTTATTTAATTATAATTTCATTAACAACTCATTTACCTTTTTGCCCATCATTTATAAACACATAAAACATATTTTATAAGGCCATAAAAGTCCACTACCATTTAATAAGGTCTGATTACCTCATAAGGCTACCATTATTAAGAAGTCATTTCAATTGAACACTTGTACATATGGCATACTAATTTCATCACATATACAATTCAGTCCTTTTTCACAATTAAGCACAGAGACAGACAAATTAAATCACAGAAATTTCTCCAATGATAATTCATATATCACAGACATAGAAAATAATATTAAAACATTTTTCAGACTCAGATATGTGGTTCTGATAAATGATAGATTATACATGTTTTTACCCCATGCTTAGCCCAATTTTTGGATGAATTAACCCTTGATTTTTATTAATTGCTGCTCTTAAACCTTTAATTTCATGTTTTATACTCAGAAGAGCATAGGGAAGAGAAAAGAGCAAGAAACGGGCCAAAAACAGGCAATTTAGGCCCAAATTCAATAATCAACACGGCCTGGGAGTTCGCCACATGGCCTTGCCACACTGCCGCGCCACCTTAAAGCTTAAACACAGCCCAACCCTGACTCACACGGTCGTGCCATACCAAACAGACCCGAACACGGCCCATTGTCGAAGTTACACGGCCGTGGCACACGGGCGTGTCTCTGTTGTGAGGAAGTTTAATTCTACTCAGAAAAGGCTACTTAGGGGCTAAGAAAGACATTCCAAAACTCTATATAAAGACCCTAGGAGGCAACTACAAGGGTATGCTTATTTCCCGCTAAGGGGATACTTTTTCTCTCCTCAAGAGAGTGCTTTTGCTCCCACAAAAGAGTGCCTTATTTCTGCCAAGACAGAGAGTAGAAGCAAGAGATTACTCTAAGGGAAGCCGATTGATTCATCCCAGAAGCCGAATTCTACATCAAGACAAAGGATCTCCCTTTAAACCTATAGGGGTTTTTGGGTTCTTTATGTTTTGTTATTTTAATTCTTCTGAGATGTTCTCTTTTCTAATCATGAACTAAATCCCCCAAATACTTGAGGGGGATGAAACCTAAGACAGATCTTGTTATTATTTTATCTTGAGTTATATGATAAATACTTGAATTGTTCTTAATTATGTGTTCTTAATTCTTGTTTTAATAGTCCTCGGTATGAATTCAAGTATTGATGTACTTATTCAGAGGAGAAAAAGTCCCTGTTTAAGAGTAGATCTAGCATAATTAAGTAGAGTTGCATGCAACCCTAGACATAGGGCGACATAAATCTGCCAGATTAGGGTCAAACCTAATAAGGGAATCCATAGATCGAGTTAATGAAAGACTAGGGGTTTTAACTAAAAAGAGATTTCAGTTAATCAACCTAGATTAGTTGTTCTTATCCTCGACGGAGGTATTAACATAAATTAGGGATTTTTACAAATCAAGTCAAGTGAATAAATCGTCTAGCTTAAGAATCGATAACAAGTGAAGTCTAGGTGGATTCTCCCTTGAGTATTGTCCAAATCAATCAGTTTTCCCTAAGAGTTTTCCCCAATTTACTTTTTGTGCATTCATAGTTTAGTTTTAGAATTAATTTCACAAAACCCCCTTTTATTTCTAGGTTAGATAATAGAAAGAAAGTTAGTATTAGTACTTTTGGTTCCCTTGGGTACGATATCTCGGTCTTGTACTAAGCTATACTACTATTTGATAGGTGCGCTTGCCTTAAAATCGTGATATTAGTTAGTTTTTGGTGTGATCATTATTATAAATTTTATTACTTCACATCATGCATATCAAGTTTCAAAACCACTTTTCCGACTAGGGTCCAAATCGGGCTGTTACACTAGGGATGAAATTGGAATTAATGAAAAGTTTAGGGGCAAAATGATAATTTTGCCTAAAGTGTAGATTGAACTCAATAGAATATAAATTGAATGAAATTGATGATTAAATTCATTTATATAGATCCAGACGACTTAAATATGAGGTTAGATCAAGGCAAGGAAAAAGTCTTGGATTAGTAGACTTCATTAACAAACGAACATCGAGGTAAGTTCGTGTAACTTAAATTGAATTCTTTAATGCTTGAATTATATGTTTAAGTGACATGAATGTGATTTGAATGTTTAATGTATGGTAAATGATGAAATGATTGAACATACTTGATGGAAAGGAAAAATAATCTCAGTTGAATAAAAGGAGTTCGATGGATCACTGAAAAATGATGTTAAATGGGAAAAAAATGATTTAGCCCGGAAGGGTAATCCTAATATAGCCCTCCTGAAATATGTGTATCATTGAATGGATTCAGCCCAGATGGGTAATTCAGATCGAGCTTAATAGAGTATTTATCACTGAAAGGATTTAGCCTGGACTGGTAATCTTGACAAATACTCTTTGAGCATATGTTACAGGGGATTTAGCCTGGACTGGTAATCTTGCTATGTGAAATGAGACTCGGGAGTGTGCTCTCTAAAAAGAATAAACATGAATTGATGGACTTGAACTTGTACATTATAAGTGTACTACTGGAAATCTATCAAAATTTTGAGAAATTAAACGGGATAAATATAGAAAATAGCAAGTACATGGAATCATGAAACTGATGAACTCACCATTCATCTATGTATTGAAATTATGTGATGTTATTTGACTAATCCATGGGATAAGTCTGTATGTGATAGGTAAATGTTCTATTGTTATGGACATGTGCATGTTTGAATTAATTTTTATGGAAATATATGGTAAGTTTAATTCTTGTTACATGAACTTACTAAGCACTAAGTGCTTACCCCGTTTCATTTTTCCCTATTTTATAGTGTTCGAAAGCTCAGGAGGTCGGAGATAGGTCGGAGCCACATCACACTATCAACCACAATATTTTGGTATCTAAAAATGTTTCATTTTGAGTTAATCGCATGTATAGGCTACTAGTACCAATGTTAATAGTGAATTGGATGAATGTAATCTAGCCATTGGAATGGCTAGTAATGACTTAATTTTGGTATGTTTATAAAGTAAATTATGGTTATACATGTATGTTTAATACATTCTAGGTTAATTAGATTTAAAAATGTATGTAAAGGAAAGGTAAGCTATGAGTTAAGGTTGTAAGCATACATATCATGTTAAATATTTGAAATTGGCTTGAAAATCATGCTTGAATTGGTTGGTTGATATTGGGAAATTGTTGTGCATGTTTTGGATGAAATGCGTGAGAAATAGGGCTTGGAAAATAGTCTTATTTGGTTCACATGGGTGTGTAACTCTTACAAGTGAGAAAAATTTTGGAAGTTTGCAAAAAATTCCCTGAGATCTCGATTTAGTCCTGAATCGATTCTAATGCATGTTTTGGGCCTCGAGGGTCCATTTAAGGGAAATTATGATTAAATTTAGAAAGTGAATAGTATTTGACCCGGTTTATTTGAAAATGTTCTATAGAACTCTGATAATGCCTCGTAACCCTATTCCGGTGATAGGCACGGGTTAGGGTGTTACAACGCCTAAGAGTTTTGGACAGAGCATGATGTGCTTACCAAGTATGAGAAAGCTATGAGGGATTAAATCATCCCTAAGAGCATGCTTTATGAGAGTTACCGCCAATGGTATGATATGTCAGTTTGTTCAGAATTGTGCAATATGGTGTTCTGTAACTTGATTTGTTGGGAGTCAATTGAATAGACTAGACTGGTCAAACATACCTACACCAAATCCTCTTTTATATTTTTTTTTCCAATTTTGGTAGGGCATAAAGGGATAATTTCTGTATGCATTTGACACTTTTCAAGATCCATGAAGAGGAATTGAATATATATATATATATAGGGTAAGAAGGGAACATTCAGATGGTTTTCTTTTCTTTTTTCTATCCTACGCTTGAGTTCTTCTTCTTGAGCCTAAGTACTCCATTCTTTTTCTTTGTTACACTGGAAGCTAAGGTTTTGGGGAGAATGGGTGGATGTTTCAACCTCCCAGTAAGTCTGATAGCTCTGCGTATTATGATTTCGAAAGAGTAAGGATGTTAAGAGACATAAAAATAGTAGGGTTTGAATAGCAGACCCTGCATGGGGCATCTGTATTTGAAATGTCAGTAAACTATCTATAAATGGGATTTTAATGGAAGTTCCACAATCTTTTAAGAAGTTGTTGTTGTTGATTCGGGTAGGATCATCGGGACAGAACATCTAAGTTGAAGTGAATGTGAGTTCCTAGTCTTGACTCCTACAGGTCATTCTAGAAAGTTTTTATTATGGTTGATGTTCCAATAATGATGCATGAATCCTTGAGTGATTGTTGAACGTAAATGTGTGATTTTTATATAGTATTTATGTGATTTTAAGTGTGTGATGTGTTGTATATATGTGTGCATGTGATCCTGTGAAGCAACTGTATGTGTGTATATGGAGTGCATACTGTGATACATGATCATGTTGATGTGTGTTAAACATGTAAATAAGTATGATCAGGTTATGGTATGATTAAATCCTACATGAATGTATATTTATGTTGGATGTAAGATAGATGATTGAAAATGTTAGAGAAATGGGGGTTTAACAGAGTATGGGAAAATTATACGATGAGAGTTTTGACACCGCAGTGGTCTTCGACTAAGTTTGTCGGGACAGTAAACATGAATTTTGGTACGAGAATTCTAAGCAAAGACCATGGGCATGACACATTTTGGAAAGGGTGGATGAGCCGCATTTATCTACTAAGGTTTCTGCATGTCCCAGGGCGATGATGGGCAAACCTCACTCGATGATGAGCAAACCTTACTCGATGATGAGTTTAAGTTCCATTGCATGCCCACATAACATGGAATACATATCTCCGTCATACCCACCAATGTGATTTGTCACATGTATTAGAATCAATTAAACAATTGCATATTTAACCATTCTAATTGGCAAAACAAACATTTTAAGCACTTAAATACGGTACCAATTTTCAACAAGCTTTAATATTTGTATAATAAATACCAAAAGTAACATATTTTAGTCTCATTCTTAATGTGTTTTTTGATGATTATTCTATTTAGATGGTGAATTTTATGCTCATAATCCTTTAAAGTCATGTTTCTATACTTAGGAGAGCCTTTAGGAGCAAAAGGAGCAAAAACAAGCAAAAACTAAAAAATCAGAGCAAGTTTCAAGAGCCACACAGGCTGGACACACTACCATGTGAGCTATACGACCATGTGCTTGACCATGTCAATTTCGTGAATCACACTCCAAACATGCGGGAAAACTTTTTTTTTTTAGATTTTTCAGGCATTCTAAGTCCTATATATGACAAATATATATATATATATATATATATGGGAGCCTTCATAGAATATTCAAGAAAACAACTCGAAAAATACCATTGAAGTTGATTCTGAAGTAGATTTTCATCATGATTGAAGACTCCTAGTTGATTTCTTAAGAGATTATCATGAGTATTGTAATAGGCAAAATTTTCCCGGTCTATCAGAAACCATACAAAAAAATAAACAACCAAAAATAAAAATTTAAATTTATAAAGTCCACAGTCCATTTACAACATTTACTAATTAAAGACCCAATTACTAGCCCAAATACAAAACCCGAGACCCAAATTAAAACCCAAAATAAATCTAAGTTAACCCAAACCCTTACAAGCCTAAAACCCAAGTCCAATTTTAATAAAAGTACCCAAATCAAAATTGGCCCAAAGGGCCCAATGACTAAATTTCTTTCAGAAACCCTAAAGGTTTCTAAAGCTACCCAGCGCCGCTGTCATGCCTCGGGCCTCCACATCATCTCACGAACAACCTCTTTCTCCGTACAGCCATGTTCACAACTCACGATGCTAGAACCTGCGAAAAACGACGAAAATGACAGCAACAAATACAGTAACAAAATAAAAAAAATAAGAGAAAAAGATGTTGAAACCATTTTTATTTTTTAAAAAACAGGGATCGACTTTAAAAATGATATGGAGTCACCACCAATCCTCGTTGTTTAAGTGTGATTGGGTCACCTCATAAAACGTTTTGTTAAAACATTAACTTCGGTCTATAAATTTCAAGAAAATGAGTTCGGAAGTCAGTTATGTATGAGAAAGGGTTAGCACCCTCGTACGCCCAAAATTGGTACCAAATCGATTAAATGATGTCCTATTGCTGAAAACTTGAAAAGATTTAAAAATACAATTTCTTTGAAAAAGGTTGGAATGACTCAAGTTTGAATGTAAGATTCACTCGTTCCAAAGGGACAAAATACTACACCCAATGCGTTAGGATGCAATACCTTAAACCTTCAAAATTGGGATCATCTTACAATTTCCAAAACGTGCAATTGAAAAGGGTATTAAGTTATTTGGTCAAACGAAAAACCACGACGCAATACGTTAGGGCACAATTTCTCATATTTCCAAATACCAGAATATCACCTTACTTTACAAAGCTTTCGAGTAAGTGATTATAAAACTGACTTAAAATGTATTTTATTGGATTTGTCTGGGATACAAAAAAACAACTAAGATTGGCCTATATAATCTTGATTTTGCATCATTACTTGATAATAAGACATAGTATCAAGCATGGAATTATAATACATGGCAACAATGACATATAAAGAACAAAATCATGTGAAAATACCTAGAAACCAAATTAGGACACATACGATGGCAATACCACATGTACTTTACAAATATCAACATTAGCATTCAAAATCCATAAATTAAAAGACAATTTTAAAGAAGATATACCAAGTAAATTAACACAAATCAAATGTAACAAATTTTAAACCATAAAAGAAATGAATAGCATGAGGAAAAACAATTTGCAATCATCAATATGCGAGTTATAGATTATATGTACAAAAGTTTTAAAGCAAGTAATGTATGTACAAGTTTGAAATGGAATAAAAAAGATAAAAATAATAATATGTGAAGTAGTAATGTAATACCCCATTTTTGCCCGGGTCCATACCACAAAATGATAAAAAATATATAAATAAATAAATTCCAAGCCCAGTTCAGAATATATCATTTGGCCTGATCAAAATGGCCCATTACTTGAAAAGATTGAAGGTCCATCTACAAACTTGACGTATATGGAAACATAATCTTCAAGGATACGCAATCTTAGAAATGATATGTAAATCTTAGATATGATATGCAATCTTAGAAGATATGGTATGCAATCTTAGAAGATATGATTTTGATATCTTAGAGATTTAATTTGTAGATACCCTTTAATCTTAGTCGTTGATGTAATTGATCTGTACCGTTGGATTTGGGGAGGCTCAACTATAAATAGAGGCCTCCCCCCCATTGTAAAACACACTTGAGTTTTGGAAAGCAACAAAAATTCTTGAGAGCTTTCACTCAAATTTCTCTCCCTCTTACGTTCTTATTTTCTGCGGTTTGTTCTTATTTTTTGTTCATCTTCGTTTTTCAACCTTTTTATTTTGATTTAATCCATGTTTCCCTAATTTTTTTTAATAATTTTAGTATCATATCAAACTTTTTTATTTTTTTAATATTTTTTAAATATTACTCTTAGTAAATTATTTTTTTTTAAATTTTACTCAAATCATTGTTTTAAAAAATATATTTCATTTAATTGTCGTTTTTATCCAAAAATTGTTTTTTTTAATTAAAGGCAATATTTGACATTTAGAATTTTCGAGAAAAGTAGTGCCCTAACTTACTGGGTTGCGATTTTTCTCGTCGAATTCAAATATCCAAGTACCCTTCTAAATGTTTTGAGTTTTAAAATATAAACAACTATTCTTGAGATTTCAAAACCTTGTGTCCTAACTTACTAGATATGGCGTTTTGTTGTTTCAAGATAGAAATTTTCTAAACGACAAGCTTAGCTTCGAAAGTTTTGAAATATTGCGTCCTAACTTACTGGATGTGATGTTTTGATTCATTTGAAATAAGTGAGTTCTAATTTTCAAAACCGAAACATTTTCTTTCGAAAGAGGATTGCATTTTAAAACTTTCAAATCTCCGACATAAAGATATTTGATAATCAATTAGGTACCAATTTTTGGGCGTTACGAGGGTGCTAATCCTTCCTCGTACGTAACTGGCTCCCGAACCCGTATTCTGATTTCGTAGACCAAAACTAATGATTTTAAAACAAAATATTTTAAAGGTGGTCCAATCGCACCTAAAAAGATTGGTGGTGACTCCCGTTTTAGTTTTTAAAGTCAACCCCGTTTTTTTCAAAACCCATAAAAAATGGTTTCGACAGCTTGGCGACTCCGCTGGGGACCAATAAGAGAGTCAAGCTGTATAATTGATTATTCTTTGTCTTAATGTCAGAAATTTGAAAAATTTTAAAATACAATCCTCTTACATTACATGTGTTTGAATTACTACTTATGTTTGTTATATTTTGGTGCGCATTGCACTTGCATGACTATTGTGGTCACACCCTTAAGTGGGAGTGAGAAACTACGCCGTCGTGAGGTTTTCACCTCCGTGCAGGATAGTGGATCACTTTCGGGATACATCCGTACCTATGTCTTCGTGAGATTTTCATCTCCGTGTAGCCATAAGGATATGTGTCCCCCTGAACCGAACTCGATTCAAATAAGCCTATAATGGGTGAGGATCGAGGAATCTACTGGTTTGGGTACCTCAACTTTAGAACTGAACCACATATAGAAGGACCGTAAGAGCTCAACCTAGATAGAATTATACCTTAGTTATTACCCTTGCAGGTTATCTTTAAGTTTATTGTTATCATGTGATACTAACTATTTCCTTTCTTTTGTTGCATATCATTTCGCATTTAAAAGTTATCGATTTTCGGTCATTTTCTAAGTTAGAGAGTTTTATTATGAAGAACGGACTTCTTGATAGAGTGGAAGGCTACGCTAATGTCCATATATGGTCAGAGCAAACTCAGTTAGTAAAGGGAGATAGTCTAGCTATGGGATATGTGTCAGAGTTGGCAGACTACACTCGTATCAGCATCACAGAGAATAATCACCATGAGTTAAAGGAAATATGGGATCAATGGAGTAGCGAAGCCAAGCAATTGTTCTACAACAATGATGGGGGCTTGCAGTACTTGCTTGACTTGAAATTATACGAGAATTTGTTTCGGGCCATCACTCAGTATTGGAATCTTGTATACAGTTGCGTTACGTTTGGAAAAGCCGATATGGTACCCATGGTGGAGGAATATTCGATTTTGTGGCATTGTTCTAAGATTCAAGTTGATAAAGTTTACTCAATGGCTAACTGTATTCTAACTTTTGTGAGGAAGTTGATGAACGTCATGGGGAGAGGGAGCGAGCTAAAAAGGAAAAGAGCAAAAGGGAAATGGGGCAGCGTTGGAATGCCTACCTCTTCTGCCATTGGTGCTTTCTAATGTTGTTCCAATCAAAGCAGAATTGGATGCGAGGAAGATTGTTCGACACCCTATGGCAAGGTGTGCTGCAGGAACTAAAGGGCAGAAGGTAATGTACTCACCAATCACTTCAAGGTGAACAAGAAGAGTACTGATGGACACTTCTTCCATTACAATATTTCTCGTTCATATGAAGATCATCGATGGTAAGAGTGTTGAAAGGAAAGTGATTAACACAATGCATGGGACCTACAAAAGTGAGTTGGATGAAAAGAATTATGCCTAGGATGGTAAAAGGTTTATTTACTATAGGACCACTACCAAACAACAAGCATGAGTTTACTAATGAGCGACAATGGAAATGCAAGCCCTGATGGCCTGCCGAAATGGATGCAAAAGAAAGAGATTAAAGAATACCATATCATTTAAAGACTTTTAAAGTGGAGATTAGCCATGCTGCGAAGATACCTATGTAAGCAATTCAAATGCTTTGTAGGGGCAGAAATCTAAAGACTCTCAAGAAGCACTAAAGACTTTCAAGATAATTAGAACAACTTCACAAACATTGGAGGAGGTCTCCATGGCTGTAGGGATTATCTCATGGGTGAAGCCATAGCTCAAATTCGAGATGGTAGTGGATCATTTATGGACCCTGAAGGTACAAGCTGATACATTAAGCGTGAAATACAAGCTACAGTCAGATCATGGTCAAGAGTTAGCTTTGTTGTTTGGGAGAGTTAAAGCTTTGGGCCTTAAGGGTGAAGGCGTATTTGTAATCCATTCATATGTAAAGATATTCTTTTTCTAAATAAAGTTTTTTAAATGAAATTGAATCGAGATCGATACCTTTTTGCATTCAAGCATTTGCATTACATTACATCAAAGAAAAGAAGGTGTTGATTCGAAATTTGATTCCTAAATAAAATAGTTTGTCATAAGGAAACAAATTTCTTGATAAAGTAGATTATAGTGCGGTCGTCTGAATATAGTCCAAGTAAACACGATGAGAGAAAGCTGGTAGTCCACGGAGGAATACATGATGTAATTGCCAGAGATTCAAGCCAACAAAGGTTATCCAACAGCATGACGAGAGAAAGCCGAAAGTCCACGAAGGAATACATGACTTGATTGCCACCGAAGATTATCCAAGAGCTGGCACTTTTTGATGAGTATCGTGGAGATAAGCGAGCAAGAGATCAAGGCTCAGATTAAGTAGCAGGGAGCTAGCAAAGGCAACTTTTGGAGAATTTACAGGATTCGACCATGAAGAAAAGATCAACGTTTACTTGGACTATAAAGGGCATGACCGTATATGTAATCTATTTTCATGTAAAGAAATCTGTTTTCTAGAAAAGTTATTTTAATGGAATTGAGTTCAAGATCAACATCTCCTTTTCTTTTGCATTCATGCATTTGCATTGCATCACAGCACATGCACATTAAATTCATAAAAAAGATCCTAATTAGTTAAGGTTAAAAAGAGAAAGAAAGAGAGAAAGAGAGAAGAGGGTCATGGCTGAGTAAGAAAAAAGACGCTCTCTTATATATCCTAGACTTTTGTATCAAGAGGGATAGCTTACCTGGAGACGGGGGTGTTTGGAAATGAAAATTGTTCCATCAAGGGACTGATTAAGGGAATCTAGAGGGTATTCATCCTTACGAACCAGGAAAGTCCTTAAACAACTGGACTGCGGAAGAACTTCCTGTAGTCTTTAGAAATTATACAGAGCAGTCTGCAGAACACTCTTGTTACTCTAAAGCCTAGGAGTAGCAAGATTTCATTTGTGAAATAGGCTCGTGTTCAGACATTTTTGTTTCAATAAAACATACTTTTGTTATCAATACGAGCAATATTCTTTCATTCTTTTATACTGATGAATATTCTTTTGACCTTTAAAATTCTTTCTAAATTTTCATTGCATAGTCATTATTGAATTCATTTATTCCTTGTACATTCTTTTGTACTTATCTTGGATCCCTAGATATCAATGACAGGGGCAACGATACTACAGATTCAGAGTTCCTTTTTGAGCCTAACATGTGTTTAAAAGAACCTCAGTACTTTTGACAGAAATTGTAACTTGTTTCTAAATTTGTCAGAAAGGGTAAAGCAAGAAGAGAAACAGATTTTACCCCATGGAAATATGGTAGAGAATATAGCCTTAGAGGAACGAAAGGTTGTGAAATTGGAACACGCATAGCCAGAGAGCCAAAACAAGATATCGTCGAAGTTATTATTAAAAGAGGCCCATGGGAATTTCAGAAAATACAAGAGGGTTCATAATAACTAAGGGCAAACATAAGGACACTGCTGGTCCATCTTGGAAAGGGATCGCATCAGTTACACCATAAATGCTGAATTTAAGGAGTCAAGACTTATGGGGCATGTATGTTATGAGCTTGTGCTCGTCAAAAGTTTCAAGCTGACAATGAATCATCTTTGTGATTGCCAATTGCTCCATTAAGAGGGAGAGAGTAGCTTCATATGCCAATATTACAAAGTCAATAGTCATCGATTCAAAAAAAAAAAGAAGAGAAAAGAAAAAATGAAAAATAAAAAGAGGTCCAGAAAAGATCATCCTCAACTGCACAATGTCAAAGATTTACAGTCTGTTCAAAGATTAGGCACCCTATCACAGTACAACCAAGGTTACCAAAAGAAAAAAAGAAAAAATAAAAAAGAAAAAATAAATTACAGAAGATGACCGAGACTGGTAAAGATTGGCATAAGAAACTACTACTTACTCTCTATGCTTATTCTAGAGGAAACACCTTCAACTCCAGTTGTTTCAGAGGTCCCAACCCTCATCCTGGGCATGGATGTGTTTCATGACTCTCCTGAACAGCCCGATATTCTATCAATCGCTGCGGTGGTTAGCTCCAGGCAGTGGCCTTTGATTTCCTACTATAGAGCATCGTGCGTGTACAATCTCCTAAGCTTGAAATGATAGATTCTCTCTCCAAACCAGTTTCTGACAAAGTAGATGAATGTATCAGGAGGGAAGCTCTCTTAGATTTTTATACAAGTTCAGGGAAGAGGAAGCCTGATCAGGTCATTATCTCCAAGGATGGAGATAGCGAGTCTCAGTTCAGTCAAATGATGTACAAAGGACTTGATCAAGTTATTGAGGCTTGCAAGCTCCTTGACAAGAATTGGAACCCTAAGTTTGTGGTTATTGTTGTAAAAAAAAAACCATTATACCAAGTTTTTCAAGCAAGGATCTCCTGACAATGTGCTACCTGGTACTGCCATTGACAACAAAGTATGCCATCTGAAGAACAATGATTTTTACCTTTGTGCTAATGCTGGAATGATAGGAACCACAAGGTCAACCCACTATCGTATTCTCTTAGACTAAGTTGGGTTTTCAGCTGATGATCTGCAGAAGCTTGTTCATTCTCTATCCTACGAGTATCAAAGGAGCACTACAGCCATATCTGTTGTGGCCCTTATTTGCTACACTCATTTGGCAGCCTTACAATTGGGGCAATTTATAAAGTTTGTGGATGCTTCAGAGACATCATCGAGCCATGGTAGGGTGACTACTCCGAGAGCACTTTATGTACCTCAGCTTTCCAGGTTGAAGGATAATGTCAGCAACTTCATCGTTGAATTTGTCAAACGACAACCAGGACTGCTGTTGGGGTAATTCCTTTCTCATAGGTTTATGAATCGAGATCTTTTCCTCCAAGCTTCGATGGAGTCAAGAATTGAATACCTCTAGTGAGCTTAACTTGAAAGTATTCATCTTAATCAAATGTACCAAGAATGGATGACACAGACTTATGATAAAGAGGGTTCATCCACAAGAATTTCTCACGGAAGCCAAGGTGAAAACTCGCAAAGGGTGCTTCGAGACTTCTAAATTCAAAAAAAAAAAAAGGAAAAAGAGAAAAAAAAGAAAAAAGAAAAAAGAACATGGAGAGGCCAAGGTGAAAACCCACAAAGGGCACCTTGAGACCAAAGGGGTTTTAAGTTGAAAACCCGAAAGGGCAGTTTAAATTTTGAAAGGCATGCAGTGATCTTGCTATACCTGATTCGACAAGAAGTGAAATACGTTACATGCCGAGGCATCAACAAAGTGCTTTGGATCTTCTAAACACATGTAGTCCTCATGGAATTTGTATATAGAAGCCCAAGCTGCGATATCTAGGGCATCTGATTTTTTGTCCTGTTTACTATCTTTGGATTCTCTTTCTTCTCAAATATAGATTCCTAGATTAACTTCCTTTGTTTTTTTTGATAAATCATTCAAACTCTAATTATCCTTAACATCAATTTATTTGTCGTTCATTATTCATAAAGTACGTTGCATTGAAATAATGACTGATGAACTAAAATATCTTCACAAAAAAAGTTTTACATATTACTCTGGAAATTTCTAGATAATACAAGAAACTGAAACATGACAATTGTTTAAGGAATTCCCATTGAGTAAGGATTAGAGGTACTCAAGAGAATTTCTTCTTCAGTCTAAATGGTGATTAGACGATGTCGATCCTAAGAGAGGATCATTTCACGAACATCTCTGGCAGTCCGTAACATTCGAGGATGGTATAATAGGACTAAATTGATTCAAAGCATACGAGTAGAGTATGATTGATACGTCGAGAAGAGCGAAGATGAAATTTTGATGAATAAATGAATGATAACACCTGAAATAGGAATCATTCTCATAACATTTTGCACCATAACATGTCTAATTAGGAACATTTGACTCACTTCGATCATAGTATCCTAATCATCAGGCATAATCACATATACATTCTACAGATTATCAAAGACGACGTGCCTTAACCCCCTAAGTAGTAGGGTAACAGGCCACAACATAGCAGATCTGGCCTTCAGATGATTATACTGAAGCAGGATCCAAGATGATTTGGCATCCTTGTGCTCACAAAGAGCAAATCAAAGACATAGCTGATTTGGTTTTCACGTGCTTACGCTAAAGCAAATCTAAGATGATTTGGCATCTCTATATTGTCAGAGAACAAATCGAAGTTTGGCATCTCCATATTCGATGGAGAGCAGACATATAGCGGATCTAACCTTCAGATATTTATGCTGAAGCAAATCCAAGATGATTTGGCATCCTTGTGTTTACAAGGAACAAATCGAAGACATAGCTGATTTGACTTTCACGTGCTTACGCTGAAGCAAGTCTAAGATGATTTGGCATCTCTATATTGTCAGAGAATAGATAGAAAAAAAGTAGATTTGGCGTCCCTGAGTTTGCAGGGAGCAGGCTGAAGATTTCAGCATGGCATCCTTGAGTTTGAAAGAAGCAGGTTGAAGAAAGTAGATCTTGACTTCCTGAGTTTGCAGTGAAGCAGATCGAAAATTTCAGCATGGCATCCCTGAGTTTGCAGGGAGTAGGTTGAAAATTTCAGCATAGTGTCCTTGAGTTTGCAAGGAGCAGATTGAAGAAAGCAGATCTTGACTTCCTGAGTTCGCAGTGAAGCAGATTGAAAATTTCAGCATGGTGCCCCTGAGTTTATAGGGAGCAGGTTGAAGATTTCAGCATGGCGTCCTTGAGTTTGCAAGGAGCAGGTTGAAGAAAGTAGATCTTGACTTCCTGAGTTTACAGTGAAGCAGATAAAAAATTTCAGCATGGCGTCCCTGAGTTTGCAGGGAGCAGGTTGAAGATTTCAGCATAGCGTCCTTAAGTTTGCAAGGAGTAGGTTGAAGAAAGCAGATCTTGACTTCCTGAGTTTGCAGCGAAGCAGATCTAAAATTTCAGCATGGCGTCCCTGAGTTTGCAGGGAGCAAGTTGAAGATTTTAGCATGGCGTCTTTGATTTTGTAAGGAGCAGGTTGAAGAAAGCAGATCTTGACTTCTTGAGTTCGCAGTGAAGCAGATCGAAAATTTTAGCATGGCGTCCCTGAGTTTGCAGGGAACAGGTTGAAGATTTCAGCATGGCGTCCTTGAGTTTGCAAGGAGCAGGTTGAAGAAAGCAGATCTTGACTTCCTGAGTTTGCAGTGAAGCAGATCAAAAATTTCAGCATGGCGTCCCTGAGTTTGCAGGGAGCAGGTTGAAGATTTCAGCATGGTGTCTTTGAGTTTGCAAGGAGTAGGTTGAAGAAAGTAGATCTTGACTTCCTGAGTTTGTAGTGAAGCAGATCAAAAATTTCATCATGGCATCCCTGAGTTTGCAGGGAGTAGGTTGAAGATTTCAGCATGGCATCCTTGAGTTTGCAAGGAGCAGGTTGAAGAAAGCAGATCTTGACTTCCTGAGTTCGCAGTGAAGCAGATTGAAAATTTCAGCATGGTGTCCCTGAGTTTGCAGGGAGCAGGTTGAAGATTTCAGCATGACGTCCTTGAGTTTGCAAGGAGCAGGTTGAAGAAAGCAGATCTTGACTTCCTGAGTGTACAGTGAAGCAGATAAAAAATTTCAGCATGGCGTCCCTGAGTTTGCAGGGAGTAGGTTGAAGATTTCAGCATAGCGTCCTTGAGTTTGCAAGGAGTAGGTTGAAGAAAGCAGATCTTGACTTCCTGAGTTTGCAGTGAAGCAGATAAAAAATTTCAGCATGGCGTCCCTGAGTTTGTAGGGAGCAGGTTGAAGATTTCAGCATGGCATCCTTGATTTTGCAAGGAGCAGGTTGAAGAAAGCAGATCTTGACTTCTTGAGTTCGCAGTGAAGCAGATAAAAAATTTTAGCATGGCGTCCCTGAATTTGCAGGGAGCAGGTTGAAGATTTCAGCATGGCGTCCTTGAGTTTGCAAGGAGCAGGTTGAAGAAAGCAGATCTTGACTTCCTGAGTTTGCAGTGAAGCAGATCAAAAATTTCAGCATGGCGTCCCTGAGTTTGCAGGGAGCATGTTGAAGATTTCAGCATGGCGTCCTTGAGTGTGCAAGGAGCAGGTTGAAGAAAATAGATCTTAACTTCCTGAGTTCGCAGTGAAGCAGATCGAAGATATCAGCATGGCGTTCCTGAGTTTGCAGGGAGCAGGTTGAAGATTTTAGCATGGCGTCCTTGAGTTTGCAAGGAGCAGGTTGAAGAAAGCAAATTTTGACTTCCTGAGTTTGCAGTGAAGCAAATCGAAGATATCAGCATGGCTTTCCTGAGTTTGTAGGGAGCAGGTTAAAGATTTCAGTATGGCATCCTTGAGTTTGCAAGGAGTAGGTTGAAGAATGTAGATCTTGACTTCCTGAGTTTGCAGCGAAGCAGATCGAAAATTTTGGCATGGCATCCCTATGCTTACAGGGAACATGTTGAAGATAACAGATTTGGCATCCCTATGCTTACAGGGAACTTATCGAAGACATAGCAGATCTGACCTTCATTTGTTTACACCGAAGTAGATCCAAGATGATTTGGCATCCCTGTGCTTACAGGGAATAGATCAAAGACATAGCAAGATTTGACTTTCATCAAAGCAGATCCAAGATGATTTGGCGTCTCTGTACTCAACAGGGAGCCGATCGAAGAACTCAAGACTCAGCGAGCCCGGGCAAAATGGGTCCTTTGATAGTCTTTGCTTTATTCCTGTTACACAGCAATAAGCAAAGAGGGGCAGTTGTAATACCCCATTTTTGCCTGGGTCTATACCACAAAATGATAAAAAATATATCAATAAATAAATTCCAAGCCCAGTTCAGAATATATCATTTGGCCCGATCAAAATGGCCCATTACTTGAAAAGATTGAAGGTTCATCTACAAACTTGACGTATATGGAAACATAATCTTCAAGGATACGCAATCTTAGAAATGATATGTAAATCTTAGATATGATATGCAATCTTAGAAGATATGATTTTGATATCTTAGAAATTTAATTTGTAGATACCCTTTAATCTTAGCCGTTGATGTAATTGATTTGTACCGTTGGATTTAGGGAGGCTCAACTATAAATAGAGGCTTCCCCCCCATTGTAAAACACACTTGAGTTTTGGAAAGCAACAAAAATTCTTGAGAGCTTTCACTCAAATTTCTCTCCCTCTTACGTTCTTATTTTCTGCGGTTTGTTCTTATTTTTTGTTCATCTTCATTTTTCAACCTTTTTATTTTGATTTAATCCATGTTTCCCTAATTTTTTTAATAATTTTAGTATCATATCAAACTATTTTATTTTTTAATATTTTTTTTAAATATTACTCTTAGTAAATTGTTTTTTGTTTAATTTTACTCAAATCATTGTTTTAAAAAATATATTTCATTTAATTGTCATTTTTATCCAAAAATTGTTTTTTTAATTAAAGGCAATATTTGACATTTAGAATTTTCGAGAAAAGTAGTGCCCTAACTTACTGGGTTGCTATTTTTCTCGTCGAATTCGAATATCCAAGTACCCTTCTAAATGTTTTGAGTTTTAAAATATAAACATCTTGAGATTTCAAAACCTTGTGTCCTAACTTACTGGATATGGCGTTTTGTTGTTTCAAGATAGAAATTTTCTAAACGGCAAGCTTAGCTTCGAAAGTTTTGAAATATTGCGTCCTAACTTACTGGATGTGATGTTTTGATTCATTTGAAATAAGTGAGTTCTAATTTTCAAAACCGAAACATTTTCTTTCGAAAGAGGATTGCATTTTAAAACTTTCAAATCTCTGACATAAAGACATTTGATAATCAATTAGGTACCAATTTTTGGGCGTTACGAGGGTGCTAATCCTTCCTCGTACCTAACCGGCTCCCGAACCCGTATTCTAATTTCGTAGACCAAAACTAATGATTTTAAAACAAAATGTTTTAAAGGTGGTCCAATCGCACCTAAAAAGATTGGTGTCAACTCCCGTTTTAGTTTTTAAAGTCGACCCCGTTTTTTTCAAAACCCATAAAAAATGGTTTCGACAAGTAATATATAAAAGAAGTTTAAAATAATATTATATGAAGAAAATCAAAATGGGTTATATAAAAAACAATCTATATTAATCTAAATACATAATATACATGAAATTTAAAAAATTAATATAAATGATATATATAAGTAAAAAGAATAATATATAAAGGTTTTTGAAGTAAACAAGAAAAATATATAATGGAATATGATTTTTTTAAAGAAATAAATTATATATAAATAAATCTAAAAGAACATATCTAAACATAAATAGATTTAAAAGAAAATATATATTAGATAATAGGAAATCAATAATTTATTTGTAGAATGAAAATAATCTTAATAAACCTTATGTATGTATATATAAAATTATAATGTATAGGAATATTTAAATTATATGTTATACAAATCTTTAAAACAAAGAGGAATATAAAGGAAAAAATTAAAAAATGAATAAATTATATAACAAAACAATAATAAAAGAGTATATACAAATGAAAATATAAAAATAATAAATTAAAACAATGTACAGTCAATAAAATAATTTAAACAAATGATTTATTAACAATTTCCAAAAGACGGATAATAAATAAATTTAAAACAAAAGAAGGATTACAAAGAATAAAAACAGAAACTAAAAATACTCAATTGAAATAAAAATAAAATTAAAAGGACAATTTATAAATGAACAAATTATTAAAACAGAGTTAAGGATCAAAATAAAATGCAAACAAATAATCAGGGATTAAAAATGAAAGTACTCCCATTTACGAAAACGCAGCGTTTAATCGCGGATTAAAATGAAACAAACACATAATTCATGGGCAAAATTTAAAAAAATAAAAGAGAATGAACAAGGGCCTAATCAAAGAACGGTGCAAAAGGGAGGGACTGAATCGCAAATAGCCCCTTTTAATAAAACACGCAGATCCTCCCGGGTATCAGGTCGAGTCAAATCGGGTCCCCTTATGCGGTGTCGTTTTAAGGCTATTGACACAAGCCTTAAACGATGCTGTTCTGTGTTCTTTATAGAAGCAACATTTTCTTAAAAAAACAACAAAAACGATCGACCATTTCAAAAAAACCCTAGCCTCTCTTTATCCCCTTCTTAGCCAAACTAAAAGGGGCCTCCGATCATTACACCACCATGGCAATTGGCGATTAATGACGGATTCAGGCCTATTTGAACAAATTAAACTCGAATGCTTTAATATTTTTAACCTTGACGACCTTCTTTGCTTCTATTTCAACGAAGAAAGTACGGCTCCGATGGTTCATTTGGTAAAGGTAAACCTCTTCCTTTTCTTTTTACTTTCACATGCACAGAAAACAAAGATTCAAATGGAGAAAAGAAAAGAAAACGAAAAAAAAAAAAGATTATCAAAATCTAAGAATCACCTTTCAAAACTGATTTCAATTGCTTTTCTCTCTGTATTTAGTAAGCATGCGTGCCATAAAAAGATCCCTTTTACATTGTTTTCGGCTTATATTTATAGCCGAAAGAAAATAAAAAAGAAAAACACAATTTCTTTGCTATAACTTGCTGTCAATTTGCTGTTGTCTACTACTTTTCTATTGTTGGTTGTTGCGGGTGTGTATGGCGTGAATGAGCCGTTCGTGAGGAAGCAGCGGACGTGGCGACGATGCACAAGGGTACCCCTGCTGAAGGAGCTGCAACGATGGGAGCTTCAGAAACCCTTAGGGTTTCTGGAAGCAATTTAGCCACTAGGCCTTTTTGGGTCAATTTCAAATTGGGCTATCGGGTTAGCCTTGGAATTGGGCTACTGGGTCTAAGTATTTCTAGTTATTAGGCCAGTGGGTTTTTGGGTTTCTATTCAGGTTTCGGGTTAGGTTTATTTAATACAGTTTTGGGCCATGTCTAGTATGGGGCTTGTATTTTGGGCTTTATTGAATTTGGGTTTGTATCAACTCAAGCTAATCAGCTTTATTTATTTAGTCTTAATTTGGGCATTAATGTTTGTAAAAAAAATGGACATTGGACATTGGCTTATAAATTTGGGCACATTTATTGGTTTTTATTTGTTTATTTATTTTATACATAATTTATGGGTATAAAAGTTTTGTATTTTTATTTTATTTTTATCTGTCTATAAAAAGCCATATATGATCAATGTAAATCCTCTTACGAATCCTAATACATAAATCAAAAAAGAAAACAAGTATATTCTCAAAAGTATTCATTGCTATTTTTGCCTATTTGTTTTAGTAATAAGTATATATATATATAAGCATAAATGTTAATAAAAAAGAATAAACATTTTACCTTTTTTGATGATCGTAGAAGCAAAAACCGAATCGATTTTTTGATTTTCTTCGAATTTGGTAAGGTTTTTGAGAGTTTTGTGCTCGGATCTAGGTTTGGGTAAAAGAGAGGGTTTAACAGGGCCCTTTTGGTCTTCTCTGGCCACTGTAGGCGGCGGCACCGTTTCTGGCGACCAACGATCGCCACGGTGGCCCCGATGGTCAGAGACCGAGAGCTAAGAGAACCCCCCATTTCGCTGAGTTTTTTTTTTAAACAAGTACCCGAATGATTTTTTTTATGTTTTTTATAAACGTCGCATACAACGTCGTTTGGGGCTGATTGTAATAGCCCCAAAATGGTGTCGTTTTGATATGGGTCGGGTTGATCCGATTGGGACTCTAAGGATCTGCGTGTTTCTGCGGTGAAGGGTTATTTGCGCAAAAGGTCCCTCTGCTTTAGCAGCATGTTGCAATGTTGTTTCGTGTCTCTTTTTAATTAGATACAGTATTACCCCTATTGTTTCAATTTAGTCCTCAAAGGCTTTAGCAGATTTATATTCGGACAACGCCGTTTTGCGATCCTGGGATAATTCCCTGATGGGTCCCCACTAAACTGCGCGCTTTTTGATTGGACCGCAATTCATTTTATTCTTTTAGTTTCGCCCCTTTAATTTTATCCCGATCCCAATTTGGTCATGTTGTTTTAACTTTAAATATTTTCTAAAAAAATGTTGTGGTTAGTATTTATATTTATTTACTTAGTTTTTTTTTTTAAGATCAAATGTTTTATTTGTTTATTTTATTTGATATTTCCTCTACTCTGATTTTGCATTTTATTTATTGTTTTATTCTTTAATTACTTTTATTGTGTCATTTTTATTTATTCCCTATTTTCAATATACTTCAAAATTTAGGTTTCATTATTATTATTATTATTATTATTATTATTATTATTATTGTGAGTGTTTTATTTTTATTTTTATTTTTGTGTTTCATTTTTTTTAAAATTTTTATTTTTTTTATATTTAGACTATTATTAGTTTTTTATTATTATTAATTTATTGTTGTATTGATAATTAGCTTGCCTTTTGATTAACTATCATATTGCTCATTTGCATTGTTATGCTTATTGTCGTTTATGCATGTTAATTATGTTTTGTTAGTGTTAATGTAATATGTTTTGGTACGATATAATGCAATTGTTTTGATGCATGTTGCATTTTTTTAAAAAACTACGAACGACCCTTTCGTCATTATAAATAATCTTTTGGTTTAATCAATTATCGTTTTAATAAATCATCAACCTTTTATTCTGATTTTTGTAATGAAGGAAATTTTCGAAAAGAAGGTGATATTTCACATTTTGGGAGCTCAAGAAATCGTACCCTAACTTACGGGGTTTCGATTTTCTTGTTAAACCTAAATAGCAAAATAACCCTTCAAAAATGTTAAATGCATGAATTTAAAAAAAAAATAAAGGCAATATTAAATATTTAGAAACTTGAGAAGATCGTGCCCTAACTTACGGGGTTTCGATTTTCTCATTGGATCTAAATAATCGAATATCCTATTGAAAATCCAAATACATTTTTAAAAAATATATTTAAAAGGCAAGCTTAATTTTGAGAATTCAAATGTCGTGTCCTAACTTTGGGATGTGGCATCTTGTAATCTCAAGATGATAAGGCCTTTAGCGAATGTTTCAATTCATTCACGCAATTTTTCAAAAAAGGGATCGTATTTTGAAAGTTTTTCCAAAAGTTTCAATTTTCAACATTAAGACATTAATTAATCAATTAGGTACCAATTTTGGGCGTTACGAGGGTGTTAATCCTTCCTCGTGCGTAACCGACTCCCGAACTCGTTTTTTGAATTACGTAGGCCAAAATTGATGGTTTAATAAAAAAAAAAACATTTTACAAGGTGATCCAACCATGCCTAAACAAAAAGAATTGGTGGCAACGCCATTTTTCGTTTTAAAGTCGATCCCCGTTTTTCAAACAAAAAAATGGTTTCGACAGCTTGGCTACTCCACCGGGGAATCGTAAGAGAGTCGAGCCACAAATTGGTTAATTTTTGTCTTTTTGTTGAAAAATTAAAAAATCTGCTTTAAATTTACGATTCCTCAATTGCGTTTTATCCATCATTTCCATGGTTTTCATCTTAAAATGTTTGCTTTGTGGCTTAAATTTATTGATATGCCTTTGCATTTTGCATTGCATAAGTCAGTCGACTTTACACCTTTTAAGTGGGAGTGAAAAATTATGCCTGTACGGGTTTAAATTTACCCGGGCCTAGGCCTACACTAGCAAAATCAGTACTAAAATAACAATAACAGGGTCCAAATTAAAAGTCCAAATTACAAAGGGCCCCAACGGCCCAAAAACTTTTAAAATTTTGGGAACCCTAGGGTTCCCATCCTTCCCTCCGTGCCGCAGCTTGCCCATGTGCGCCCTTGGCACGCACCACGCTCGATGATGGTGCCTTCAATGAGGATTGCACCAAAATGGCCCTCCTCTATCCGTTGACTCCTTCCACGACTTGCAAAGACAAGCAAAAGCAGAAACAAAAATAGCAAACAGAGAAGGCGAATAGTAAAGGAACAAAACGGCAAATAGATAAGAAAATTATTTGTATCATTCGGCTATATAAGCCAAAACAAAACCAATGTAAACGATCGGATTCTTTTGAATAAGAAGAAAGCATTCGGAAGCAAAAAAGGTGTCTTTTTTAAAACCCTTGTTTGTTTTTTTAAAGATTCGAAATAAAGCAAAAATAAAAAATAAAAATTTATCGTCGATCTGGTTCTCTTCCCTTGGAGGGTTTTCGATGCCCGAACACCTAAGGACCCATTCAGGTTCTGATTTGGGTTTGAAAGGCGATTACAGAAGAGGGTGGTGACTTGTACGTATCAAAGGAAACGAGGAACGATTTCAAACCTCTTTTCTCATTTTCTTTTACGAAATAAAGAGGGGTTCTGTTAGAAAAAGAAAAGGAGTCAAAAAAGGGGACCGAAAGTCTCAAACTCACGAACTCCAGCCACCACTCGCGGTGGGGCTCTGACGGAGGTGAGGCTAGGTGTGAAAACCTAGCAGAGAAAATGAAACCCCTCCTCCTTTTACATTTTGAGATTTCGGCAGAAATGAAGCCCAAACCCTAAATTTTTTATTTTTATACTTAGATGGAAAGGTATCGTTTTAGGAGGGGGTTTCACACGCGTAAAACTGCACCGTTTGGAAGTGAGGCTCGATGACCCGATCCGATTTAGAGGGGGATCCGCGTGTTTTAGGCCCAAAAAGGGCTATTTGCAGTTATGGTTCTTCCTCCTTTCGTGAGGGCTGCAATTCAGCCCCATATTTGTTTCTTATATTTACCATTTGGCTCTGAAATTTTAATTTCAATCTTATTTAAGCCCTATGCTAGACGACACGTTTTGAAAAGATGAATATTTGCATTTTTACTCCTTGTTCCTTTATGCGCGTTTCAATCGGGCTACCATTCGTTTCTATTTTTGTTTTTAGATTTGGCATGCGATTTTATCCATACTCCCGATTGACTCCCCAATTCGCTGGAATGCTATGCATTTCAGAATGTTGGGCAAATTTCGCCTTCAGTTCCCGTTCATTTTTGTGCCTTATATTTTAATCCCTTCTAGTTCTTTTTAATTTGTTCTCTTAATTTTTTTTTTCTAATAATGAAGCCCCTATTTATTTGACCTTCTTTTATTCATTTATTTTATTCCATTATTTCTTTATTTTCGTCCACACATTTATTAGTTTTACTTATTTATTTATTTGTTTTAATCCCATGCACATTCGCTTATTTCGTTTCTATTTTCATACCATTTACTTGTTTCATTTATATGTTTATCATTATTATCGTCCATATTATCATTATTATTATTATTATTATTATTATTATTATTATTATTATTATTATTATTATTATTTTATTACTAATGTTATTATTAGTATTATTATTATTGTTGTCATTTCTGTTATTATTATTATTATTTTTTATTCTCGTTCATGCATGCTAACATAATAGGCTCATATATTATTATCTTGTGTATATTACTCCAAACCAATGTTGCATTATCGTGATTTGTTAAGTACGATTAGCTCCATTTTTACATGATTTTCTTAAACATAATCAATTAAAGGCATATTATTTTCACATCTTACTAATTTATTATTCCTAAACTCCAAAACCAAGGAGATAGCTTAGAAAATAAAGGCAAAATTCATCATTCGAGAAATTCAAGAGATCATGCCCTACGTATTGGGTTTCGATTTTCTTTGATTGGCTCAAATGATCAAATATCCTTCTAAAATAAAATGCACGAGTTTCGAAATCTAAAGACGAGCTTATTCTCGAGGGTTCAAAGTGTTGTGTCCTACGTACTGGATGTGGCATTTTACCGCTTCGAAATAAGAGAGTCTTTAATATTTGTTTTAATTCGTTCAAGCATTCGGTTTACCAAAGCATCCCCTTTAAATTAGCACTTATAAAAGAGAATCGTATTTTTTCTAATTATTCACAGATTTTTTAACTTTCGACATTAGGACATTAATTAATCAATTAGGTACCAATTTTGGGCATATCGAGGGTGCTAACCCTTCCTCGTGTGTAAACGACTTCCGAACCCGTTTTCTGAAATTCGTAGACCAAAAATCATCGTTTTAGTAAATTTAAACTTTGCCAAAATGATTGAATTTTGAGGTGATCCGATCATACCTAATAAAGATCGGTGGCGAGTCCCAATTTTTATTTTCGTTTTCAAACCAAAGTCGATCACCGTTTTCAAAAAAATGGTTTCGACAGCTTGGCGACTCCATTGGGGACATTTTGAGAGTCAAGCCACAAATTGGTTAATTGTTGTCCTATTATCGAGAATTGAAAGTCTATTTTGAAAAAAATCATGATTTCTTTGTTGCATTTGTTTGTGTTATTGTTATGATTTAAATGTTCTAAAATACTCTAGCATTGCATGACCAAGTGGTTACACCTTTAAGTGGGAGTAAGAAACTATGCCTTCGTGAGGTTTTCACCTCCGCATGGGCTAGTGGACTGCTTTCGGGATACATCCGTACCTATGTGCTTCGTGAGATTTTCATCTCTGCATGGCCATAGGGAAATGTATCCCCCTGAACTGAACTCGGTTTATATGAGCCTATAATGGGTGAAGATCGAGGAATCTACTGGTTCAGGTACCTTTACTCTAGAACCAAACCCCATATAATGAGCCTTAAGAGCCCAACTTAGGTAGAGCCTTACCTTAATCATAGTGGTTACCCAGTTAGGTGCTTTATTTGATATCTCTTGTTTATCTGAAAATTTACTTGTGAATAATACTAACCTACTTCGTTTTGACTTTGATTGCATGACATTTTTTTCCATAAAGAGGGTGTTGATTCAAATTCGGTTACTAAATAGAGAGCTTACCATGGAAAAGGGGTTTTTTGATAAGGTGGAAGGTAATGCGACTGTCCAAGCTTAGTCCGAGAAAGTTCAGCAAGAAAAGGGAGATAGTCTGACTGGGGGATACATATCAGAATTATGGGATTTCACTCGCATTAGTGTGACCCAGAATGACCTCCAAGAACTGAAAGAAATATGGAACCACTGGAATGACGATATCAAGCAGTTATTTTACAATAATTACGGTGATTTACCTTATCTGCTTGACATGAAAGTGGATAAACATTTGTTCCAGGCTCTTGCTCAATTTTGGAATCCCGCATACTGCTGTTTTACCTTTGGAAAGGTTGACTTGGTATCTACTATTGAAGAATATATGGCTTTGCTTTGTTGCCCGAAGATCCAAGCCAACAAAGCCTACACAAGGATCGCTAATGTCTCGACTTTCGTAAAGAGGTTAATGAATATCACAGGAATGAGTGAGCAGTGGGTTGTCACCCAAATCCAACAGAAAGGTGAGGGTAAGTGCATCCTTTGGGTAAATTTAAGGGATCTGATATTGACACACCCCGACGCGAAGAAAAAAGTAGACATGTTCGCTTTGAGTATTTATGGACTGGTGATTTTCCCCAAAGCCTTGAGACACGTAGATGAAGCCGTTATCGACCTGTTTGATCGACTAAGTAAAGGAGTCATGCCCGTTCCAGCAATTTTGGCAGAAACCTTTAGATCTTTGAACGCATGCCGGAGAGCAGGCGAAGGGAGGTTCATAGGGTGTGCGCAGCTCTTGTTAGCTTGGTTCCATAGCCACTTTTGGATGGTAGAGAAGGGGATTTACCGGGCATTCTTCAAAAACTACTCTCCACTAAAAGAAATAATGGCCACACCAAGGCGGGATGATATTTCAGAAGAGAAATGGATGGCGATTTTACAAAACTTACAGTCTGAAGACATGGAATGGAAAGCTCTATGGATGATTCTGGAAGGAGTCTTATACCATTGTGGTGATTTTAATTGGGTCCCCCTACTAGGAATATGGGGAGCCATTAGATACGCTCCTCTCCTTGTGTTGAGGCAGTACCAATTGAGGCAATTCATACAGGCGGCACAAGGTTTAGTTCAATGCGAGTTTTCGTACAAACAGGAAAACTATAAGAAAAGGACTCGTGAGATATCAAACGCTTGGAACCAGACCTATAAACTGAAGGGATTAGTTATGAATCCATTAACAACCCCCGAATACGATCAATGGCGTGGCCAGAGAATTAACGACAATATCCCTATTACGGATCAAGAGAATGCCTTGCCACTAGAAGAGCATCTACGAGTAGTCCCATCCGAGCTAGAGATCATCAAACGGGACTTCGAGAAAAAAAGCGTGGAATTGGGAAAGAAAATAGAGCAGTTAGAGGAGGAGAAGATGAAATTGGGTTTAGATGTCGACATTCACAGGTTAGAAGCCGAGAAGTTAAAGAAGGGAAAGAACAAGGCCGAGGAGGATTTGAAGGGTCTGAGAACATACTATAGGCGGCTGCGTACGTCAATGAGGACTGCTGGTTTGGGGAGGACATCGGAACAATGGCGTCAAGAAGTTAAAGAACGAAAAATGAAGGCTGATGAATGGGAGAAAAAATTTCAAGACGCCCAGACACGAGAGGCTACTCTAAAAAAGAGTTTGTTAGAGAATCAAAATGAGAAAGAAAATCTAAGAGCCCGAGTGACAGATTTGGAAAAATCACTACGACAGTATCGGAGTCGTAATTCCGTGATCGAGTTGAAGGCTAGCTTAAGCAAGATTGAGGGATTGGAAAAGACGATAGAGGAGCTCAAGACTGCACTACAAAACAGTGAAACCTGAGTTGGAATTCTTGAGGCTAACAATGAACATTGGAAAAAGCAACTCTTCCGCTCTCAATGTCAGGTTAGAGACCGAGACCATGTCATGGGAGAAGCTATAACCTAGGTTCGAGAAGTAGCTGATCATTTGCAAGCACTGGCGGTTCAAGCTGACGTATTAAGTATAATGTACAAATCAGAATCAATCGGGGCCAAAACTTAGCATGGCTCCTTAAGGAAGTTAAAGCCCTAGGTATTAGAGCAAGGTCGTATATGTAATCGTCCGTCTTATGTAAAGAAATTCGTTTTCTAGTGAAGTTGATCTAATAGAATTGAATTAAAATCGGTGCCTTCTTTTTTGCATTCACGCATTTCATGCATTTGCATTGCATTACATTATATGCATTAAAATTCATGAGAAGAATTCTAATAAATGGAAATTATTTCAGAAAGAGGTTAATCTGGAAACTACCAAAAACCAACCAATCAAACACCACTACGGTACCCGTACTAAGTCAAGAAACATGGATCAAAGGATAGAAAGGTTGGAGCAACTCCAAAAGGAGATGCAAGATCAAATGCAAGAGCAGATGGTCAAGATCCAACAGGACATGATGGATCGAATGTTGGAATCGCAGAGGAACATGATGAGTCAGCTGACTTAGTTGTTGGCTGGAGGATTGGATAAAGGAAAAAGTCCTACGGTAAACGTCAAAGAGAATGATCATCCGCTTTATCCTCCTGGGTTTACCCTAACTAATGCACAAGTATAGCAGGAAGCATACCCGCGTGGACCCTCTGTTACTATTAGACCACAACAACTTCAAGCAAGTACGTCAATACCAAGGAATCATCAAACTGGCTCGAGTTCAGGAGATAACCCAATCGATGTCCCTGATCTGGATGAGATGGATGAAGGAGAAAGGTCAAAGGTTGAACTACCAAAACAATTGGAGGATAGGTGCAAATGGCTAGAGGAAAAATTCAAGGCGATGGAAAGCATTGATGGTTACCATGGGATCGATGCCAAAGATCTAAGTTTGGTCCCAGATCTGGTAGTTCCGCATAAGTTCAAGACCCTAGGGTTTGAGAAGTATAACGGGACTAGCTGCCCTGAGGCTCACATCACAATGTTTTGTCAGAGAATGACGGGATATGTTAACAACGACCAGTTATTAATCCACTGTTTTCAAGACAGCTTGATTGGGTCTGTAACTAAATGGTACAACCAGCTGAGCCGTGCCCAAATTGGTTCATGGAAGGATCTAGCCCAAGCTTTCATGAAACAATATGGTCATATGACGGACATAGCACCCGATAGGATTACATTACAAAATATGGAAAAGAAGCCTGGTGAAAGCTTCAAGAAATATGCTCAACGATGGATGGAGATAGTGACTCAAGTCTAGCCGCCTCTCTTAGAGAGAGAAATGACTATGCTTTTTATCAACACCTTGAAGGCCCCATTCATCAATCACCTGTTGGGAAGTGCAACTAAGAGCTTTTCAGACATGGTAATGTCCGGGGAAATGATAGAAAATGCTATAAGAAGCGGAAAGATTGAAGCAGGAGAAAGCACTAAGAAATCAGTCCCGCGAAGAAAAGAAAACGAGGTGAATAACATGAGCAGTTATTCCAAACCAATCATCGTGAGCCAACCTAGGGCAGTGACTACTAGCCATCAGGGCTCTACAAGACAAGATTCAAACTCAAGGCCTAACACGGAGAGAGTTCAGTTTACGCCTATCTCGATGTTGTACAAAGAATTATATAAAAGCCTATTCGATGCCCATGTAGTATCGCCCTTCTACATGAAACCCCTGTAACCCCCGTTCCCAAAATGGTATGACTCTAACGCCCAATGTGATTACCACGAGGGGATAACAGGGCACTCAATCGAGAACTACATCGCGTTTAAGAAATTGGTAGAAAGGTTTATTCAAATGGGTATTGTAAAGTTCGACGGGCCATCAAAACCCAACGTGGCAGGGAATCCATTACCCGATCATGCCAATAAAGGGATAAATGCGATAGTTAAAAACGCGGGCAAAAGAATCAAGGCTGACCTGACAGAAGTGAGAATCCCGTTGAGTTGGGTTTGGAAACAAATGGTCGGTAGGGGCTTGATCATACAAGGTTCAAGGGAAAGGCCTGGAGAGGCAATGAAATACTGCGAGTTTCACTCTGTAGGGAGCCATGACATCCAAGAATGCAGTAAGTTTAGGTCTATATTGCAGAATTTGATGCACAATAAAGAAGTAGAATTTTATGAAGAGATTGAAGGATTAGAAGAAGGAGGGGTTTACGCCTCAGAAGAAGGAACAACAGAAGAGGTTCAAAGAGTCAGTCATCCTGTGGTGATAATTTCGCGACCAAGGAACAATGAAGCGGGGGTGCGAGTGGCACCAAGAGTCATAATCCAGAAGCCAGTATCCTTCCCCTATAAGGACAATAAAAAGGTTCCTTGGAATTACGACTGCAACATTGCAATCCCGAGGGCAGAAAGCCCGACTAGTGCTTCAGAAGTAAACTAAGATATAGGTTTTTATACACGCAGTGGGAGACGTTATGATCCTGCGGGTATAGAAACTAAGATCGCCAAAGAAAAGAGCCCAATAGTCGAACGAAGGAAAGAGAAGGCAATCAGACCTGAATCACCAGTCAATGAGTCGGTAATTGAAAAAGAGGCTAAAGAATTTTTAAAGTTCTTAAAGCATAGCGAGTACGACGTCGTAGAACAACTACATAAGCAGCTGATAAACGCTAAATTATACATATTTTTACCTTATGTTTAGCCTATATTTTGGATAGATTCTTATCAATTTTGTGAGAATTGGTGCTCTTAATCCTTCATTTTTATATCTTATACTCAGGAGAGCATAGAGAAGAAGAAAGAACGGAAAACGGGCCAAAAATATGAAAAATGGGCCAAAATGTGCGAACAACACGGCCAAAGAAATGCCACACAGCCGTGCCACATGACCGTGCCACATGAAGATCACACGGTCAAGCCCCCGACAAGCACAACCAGGTCACATGGCCCCGTCTCCACCGATAAAAGCACAAGGCCTCTGTCGAAGTTACACGGGCGTGGCACACGAGCATGTTCTAGTCGTGAAGAAGGGGAATTTCACTCGAATTAGGATGCTTAGAGGCTAAGAAAGGCCCCCCATAAGCTCTCTATATAAAGACCTCATGAGGCAGAAGCACAATATGTTTTTTTTAGGTATCTTTCTTCTCATTTTTCTGCCACACTGAGGGTAGAAGCAAGGGATTACTCCAAGGGAGAAAGCCTATTAATTCATCTCAGAAACCAGAATTCTGTAGAAACATAGAGGATCTCCCTAAATTCCTTCAGGGGTTTTTGGTTTCTTTTATGTTTTGTTATTTTATATCTTCTGAGATGTTTTTTTTTTTATTATGAACTAAACCCCTCAAATACTTGAGGGGGATGAAACCTAAGACAGATCTTGTTATTTATTCTTGATTTATTTGATTAATACTTGAATTGTTCTTAATTATGCATTCTTCATTCTTGATTTAATAATCCTAGGTATTATTTCAAGAACTGGATGTGCTTAGAGTAGAGGAGCAAAAGTCCCTGTGATAAGAGTAGATCTACCATAATTAAGCGGAGTTGCATGCAACCCTAGACATAGGGCGACATAAATCTATCGAATTAGGGTCAAACCTAATATGGGGAACCATAGATCGAATTAATGCAACCTAGGGAGTTAATTAATAAAGGAACTTTAATTAACAACTTAGGCCTAGTTGCTCTACGCCTCGACGGAGGGTTTAGCATAAATTAGGGATCTCTACGGATCAAGTCAAGTAAAGAAATCATATAGTTCAAGAAAATAGTAACAAGTGAAGTCTAGGTGGATTCCCCCTTGAGTATTGTCCTTATAAATCAGCTTTTCCCTAAAAGTTTTCCCAATTTACTTTTACACTTTCTTAGTTAGTTTTAAATTAGTTTAAACAATCCTCTTTTATTTTTAGGCTAGATAATGGGAAAGAAGTGAGTACTAGTACTTTTGGTTCCCTTGGGTTCGATAACTCGGTCTTGCCACTAAGCTATACTACTGTTCGATAGGTGCACTTGCCTCAACATCGTGATATTAGTTGGCTTTAGTGTGAACAAGTTCTTTATAAATTTTATTACTTCATATCACGCGATATCAGCGGCCGGCTCGTATCTCAATACTAGCCTTGCTTTTGAACTCAAAGACACATCAGAGCGCGTTAATTAAAGTGCTAAACGAAACTTACGTTGCAGATGATATTTCGATCAACAAGCTGGACCGTCTCGTCAATAACATAAGTGCTGATAATTTCATATTTTTCAATGATGATGAGATACCGCTAGTGGGAATGGGGTCAACAAAGGCACTACACATCACTACCTGCTGTAAAGGTATACACTATCGGGAGTATTGATTGACAACGGGTCTGCATTGAATGTCCTACCCTTATCTACGCTGAATATGTGGCCAGTGGATAGTTCCCACATGAAGGCGTGCCACAATATAGTGAGAGCGTTTGACGGCACTGAGAGAAAAGTATTGGAAAGGATTGAAATACCCCTTTTGATCGACCCAAACACGTACGAGGTAGATTTTTTGGTGATAAACATCAAACCCTTGTACAATTGCTTATTGGGGAGGCCCTATATTCACTCAGTCGGGGCAGTGCCGTCATCCCTACATCAAAAGCTTAAGTTGGTAACAGAAGGCCGATTGGTAATGATAAACACAGAAGAAGATATTATTGCATCTGTTACCAACGACGTACCTTATGTGGGGACGGATGAGGAAGCAATAGAGTGTTCATTTCGATCGTTAGAATTTGTGAATGCAGCCTTCGTCATTGAAGGGAACAAGGTCCTAGTGCCCAAAATCTCTAAAACTACCAGAATGGGCTTACAATTGACAGTTGGGAAGGAGGGTTTACTCGGAAAAAGGGCTTGGAAGAAACCTACAAGGACGGATCAATACACTTAAGCTCGTAGACAAACGAGACTATTTTGGCCTAGGATATGAGCCAGATGCAAAGCAAAATAAAAAGGAGATAGAGAAGAGGCAAGAGAGAAGAAGAGTACGTCTAAGTGGGGAAGAGGTTAAATGGGAGCCAATGACCTTCTCTCATCTATCCAGAACATTCATGTCGGGAGGGACCATCTACTCTGAAGGGAAATCGACAAGGAAAGAGCCTGATTTGGGCATTAACGCTTTATCTGAGGAAGAGTCGAGAGAAGATAATTAAGCAGGCATTTGCCCATATGAGTCTGGGAGTGCTTTAAACAATTGGACCGCGGAGGAGATCCCTGTAACTTTTAAAATTAATTCAAAGTAATGTCCAAAACAAGCTTATTGCTCTAAGCCTAGGGGCAATAAAAATCTTTTTATGAAATAGGCATATGTCCAAATATCGTTATTTTAATAAAAATGCACTTTTGCGTATCATCTTGAGCTGACATTCTTTCATTCTTTCCATTTCATTCATAATCATATCACACGAATTAATATTCTTAGATTCTTTTGTTCTTTGGATTTTTTATCCCTATAACAGGTTCCCAGATATCAATGATGTGAGTGACACTGCTACTGGCTCAGAGTCTCTTTTTGAGCAAGAAGTGTGCAAAGAAGGCCTTCTGGATTTTGAAGATGACCAAAATTGTAACCTACCTCCTGATTTGTTAAGAATGGTAGAACAAGAGGAAAAGCAAATCCAACCTCACAAGGAGTCAGTGGAAATTGTGAGCTTAGGAGAAGGAAAAGAGGTGAAGATTGGAACTTGTATTGCCGCAGAAGCAAGGCAAGACCTCATTAATTTACTACAAGAATTCAAGGATGTTTTCGCATGGTCATATGAAGACATGCCCAGGCTGAATACTGATATTATGGTACACCGACTCCCCATAAAAGAATAGTGCAAGCCAGTTCAACAGAAACTTGGAAGAATAAGACCTGATGTTTTGTTAAAGATAAAAGAGGAGGTCAGAAAACAATTCGACGCAGGATTCTTACAAGTGGTTAAGTACTCAGAGTGGGTAGCCAATATAGTCCCAGTTCCTAAGAAAGATTGTAACACCCCAAACCCGGCCTGGACGTTATGGCTAGATCTGGTGTGTCACATGGACCTACATCTAAGTTTATGACCTTTTTACTAGTCGTGGCTTGAGTGAGATTTTCATTAAAACAGCGAGTTTGTGAAAAAGTCATATTGTTAAGCCTTTAGGTTATCCATGTTTTGAACTAGTTGAGTTTTGAAAACGTTCTTAAAAATTTGAAACCCCGCGCAGCCTATGACTAGCAGTTTCGATAAAGTATGAATTAACCCATTATTAAAACGAAACCAATGAAGAAATTTAAATAGCGGCCTTATTACAATTAAAACCCAAAATAAAGTAATAAAATACTTAAAATGAAAAGAAAACTGAATTTGCAGATGCTGTGGATATTCCGAATCTCTCACAACTCCAAGCCCACTATGGTTGAGGGTTACCTGCAGAGATGAAATTAAAGGGGGTGAGTTTGATAACTCAGTGTGCAACATAATCTCAACCATAGGCCAAAACAGATCAAGCCTCAGAATCAGATTAGTTGGGCCTTGGCCCATTACAGAAATCAGGTTAAGCCCATAGGCCCATAACAGATACAGATCAGATATATTATGCAAACAGAAAACCTAACCCAGATCCATCCATAACACCCCCGTACCAGCCTTACACCATGTGGGGAGACTACTCGACCCACCCAACCGCTACACACCACAGAAATTTGCAGCGAGGCTGCCAGATATTGTGATTAGGTCACCAGATACAGATATTGTGGCGAGGCCACCAGAACAGATGTATATGTGGCGAGGCCACCAGAACAGATATATACGTGGCGATGCCACCAGATTGCAGCGAGGCTGCCAGAATGCTTCCTCCATTATAAACCCAAACCCCATGCAACAGATATCATGATATGGCATATAACATACAAAATCTCATGCATCAGATATACACATGTATTATGAGATATGACATTCAAAAACAGAAAATCATACGTTTCATACAGAATTTACCCTAGGGGTATAAAGGTCATTTTGTACCTAGGGGTAAAATGGTAATTTTCCCTACCTAAGGGTATTTTAGTCCTTTTCCATATTTTCAGAGATTTTATGCATGTTCAATTGATTATCAGTCCATAGATATCCACAGAAGTCCATTCTGGATTAGATCTAAGTGCTCAACTGCGCTAGTCCCCAAAACTCCTCATTTGGTCACCTTTCCTTACGATCCAAAACACAAAAGAATCAAACCATAGCATTAGATCATTAAAAGCCATGTCGACAACTCCCCTAAAGGTCCAGGGATTTCGGCTTCACTTTAATATACCAATAATGAATGTATTTAAGGTTTCGAATACTTACCAAAACTCTGCGCACGAACAACCCTGCTTACCCGCTTCTACACGACGGAATCTATACTAAATCTATAGTAGCTCTAACGACAATCAGAGTGGCTTGAAGAGTTCGGCTTTTGAATGTTTTTAAAGGGAGGTGTTTTCGGCTTCCAAATATGCAGTATGATACCCTTGCCGTTTCAATCACTAGAATGGGAAAGATGTCTTGACGATAAGAGAGGTGATAGATAAGGAGTCGGCTTACCAAAACAATTAAGGAAAGAAGGAGAATTCAGTTTCGACAAAACAAGAGTGTCTCGGCTTTTAATGCTATCGACTGAAGCTTGAAGAAAATGAGAAGGAGGAAGGTGGCTTCGGTCTTGAAGGGAAATAGGGTAGAATGGGATCGATGTGGGGTGCAAGAGCAATGAAGAAGAACGAGAGAAGAAGAGAAACTAGAGAGTGATTTCGGCAACTAGAGGATTCGGCAATATGGCTTAGGATAAGGGTAGGTTGCGGCTATTAGGAGGAAAAGGAAGGTTGAGTAACAAAAAGAAAAATAAAAGAAGACCCTAGTGCTCTATACACAATCGGCTCAAGAACCTCTAAAAGACCCTAAATGAAATCGGCACAAAAACCCCCTATGCCGATTGTGCTAAACCCAATATTGCTTACCGATTTGCCTCATAGAGAGTCCCAATTGTTGGCCACTTCCACCCAAAATTCGAATTCTCAACCCACTCCTTGAATCACTCCTATGACCAATTCAAACCTTCCTCCAAGTAGAGTTTTACTCTACTTCAAACTCTTACCTGCTCAAGCATAAAAATATACACCATCCTTGCATACTCTGGGGCTTGAACCCTGGACCTCCAAGCTCACTTAGGCGCCACCTTTTTAGTTCCTAAGTGGCGTCATGTTGCCACTCCACCATTGGCCAACTTATGCCTTATTTCACAGATATTTTCTTATATCACCTACCTCCAAGAGACCCCTAACTCCTAAGTCAAAAATACAAAATTTTGCCGAGCTTCCAACCAACACCTGGGCCTTCCATAGGCCCATTAACACTCCCTAAACATGCATTACACACCCAAATACTAAAGTTTACACATTTTATCAGATAAGGAACAATCTAAGAGAAACCTGAAAATTAGGGCGTTACAAAGATGGTAAGGTATGGATGTGCGTGGACTATCGAGATTTGAACAAAGCAAGTCCAAAAGACAATTTCCAGTTTCCTCACACTGATACATTAGTGGATAACATGGCAGGTTACTCACTCTTCTCCTTCATGGATGAATTCTCAAGATACAACCAGATAAAGATGCATCCCAGAGATATGGAAAAGACCATATTCGTGACCATGTGGGGAACATTTTACTATAAAGTAATGCCATTCGGACTGAAAAATGCAGTAGCAACATATCAAAGAGCCATGGTAACCTTGTTCCATGATATGATGCACAAAGAGATCGAAGTCTACGTGGATGATATGATTGTGAAATCCAGGACGGAAAAACAGCACATACAAGTCTTGAAGAAACTATTCTTAAGGTTAAAGAAGTTTCAGCTAAAGATCAACCCCGCAAAATATACCTTCGGGGCCAAGTCAGGAAAGTTGCTAGGATTCGTAGTCAGTAAAAAAGGGATTGAGATTGACCCGGATAAAGTCAAGGCCAAATAAGAATTACCTCCACCACGCACTCAAAAGAAAGTTAGAGGTTTCCTAGGAAGGCTAAATTACATCGCTCGGTTCATTTCACAGCTAACGGAGAAATGTGACTCGATATTTCGTCTCCTTAGGAAACACAATCCAGGGGCATGGGATGAAGAATGCCAAAGAACTTTTGATAAGGTCAAACATTATCTGTCCAACACCCCAGTGCTAATGCCACCTTGCCCAGATAGGCCCTTGATATTGTATTTGGTAGTGTTCGAAAACTCCATGGGATGCGTGTTAGGCCAACATGATGAGTCAGGAATAAAAGAGAAAGCAATATATTATCTCAGTAAGAAATTCACCAAATGTGAGACGAGATATTCACCGATTGAGAAATTGTGCTGCGCTTTGATCTGGACAACCTGAAGACTGAGACAATACAGTACCACAAAACTTGGCTTATTTCAAAATTGGACCCTTTGAAGTATATGATGGAGTCAAATGCTTTGAATGGAAGAATGGCTCGTTGGCAAATTTTGTTATCTGAGTTCGACATAGTCTACGTAAACTAGAAGGCTATAAAAGGGGGCGCAATAGCACATTTTCTGGCCAGTAGAGCATTAGAAGATTATGAGCCTTTAAGCTTTGACTTCCCGAACGAAGATCTAATGTATGTTGCAACCACTGAAGAAGACTCTCAAGAAGATCCTTCTTAGAGATTGAATTTTGACGGAGCCTCAAATGCTATTGGTAATAGAATCGGGGCGATTCTGACATCCCCAAATGGAGATCATTATCGATTTACTAGTAAATTGGATTTTGATTGCACAAATAACATGGCGGAATATGAAGCATGCATCATGGGCATCCGTGTAGCTATTGAACGCAAAATCAAGATACTAAAAGTATACGGGGATTCTGCCTTAGTGATCTATTAGCTCAAGGGCTAATGGGTGACAAGATACCCTAAGTTGATCAATTACTGAAGACTGGTCCTAGAGTTAATTGAGGAATTTGACGATATCACCTTCTACTACCTCCCACGAGATGAAAACCAAATGGCCGATGCCTTAGCAACATTGACTTCAATGATCAAAGTAAATAAACCAGAGGATATGAAGCCCATCCAAATGAGTATCTATGAGACTCCGGCCCATTGTTGAATTATTAAAGAAGAAGAAGAAAAAGATGATCACCATTGGTATCAATATATATTGCAATACGTGAGGAATCGTGAATACCCGGACCAAGCAACAGAAGATGATAAGAGAACATTGAGAAGGTTAGCCAATAACTATGTCCTGGACGGAGAGATCCTATAAAAAAGGAGGAAGGATCAGGTACTCTTAAGGTGTGTGGACGCTGTCGAAGCTAAGCAGATCTTGGAAGAGGTCCATGAGGGAGTCTGTGGAACACATGCTAACGGTTTCACAATGGCCAGATAAATCATGAGATTTGGATATTATTGGTCCACTATGGAGGGGGATTGCATAAATTATGCCAAGAAATGCCATAAATGTCAAATCTATGGGGATAAGATTCATGTGCCGCCTTCACCCCTTCATGTCATGACTTCTCCATGACCTTTTTCAATGTGGGGCATGGATGTCATAGGGCCGATCTCGCCTAAAGCATCTAATGGGCATCGATTCATCTTCGTAGTCATTGATTACTTCACCAAGTGGGTAGAGGCCACTTCTTACGCGAACGTTACGAAGACAGCAGTCAGCAAGTTCTTAAAGAAGGAGATTATATATCGATATGGGATGCCTGAGAGGATTATATAAGACAATGCACTGAACTTGAATAATAGCACGATAGCAGAGGTCTGTAGCCAATTTAAGATCAAGCACCACAACTCATCTCCATATCGCCCAAAGATGAATGGTGCGGTGGAAGCGGCTAACAAAAACATAAAAAAGATAGTCAAAAAAATGACTGAGACTTATAAAGATTGGAATGAGAAGTTACCTTTTGCCCTCTTCGCCTATCAAACATCGGTCAGAACTTCCACAAGGGCAACGCCTTCTCATTAGTCTATGGAATGGAGGCAGTTTTACCAATCGAAGTTGAGATTCCTTCCCTTCGGGTTTTGTCAGAGCTAAAATTGGATGAAGCAAAATGGGTTCAAATTCGATATGACCAGTTGAATTTAATTGAAGAAAAGAGATTAAGAGCCATCCGTCACGGTCAAATGTACCAAAAGCGAATGATACGAGCTTATAACAAGAAGGTGCGTCGTAGAGAATTCAGTGAAGGGGACCTGGTATTGAAAAAGTTCCTTCCCATACAAAAAGATTTTAGAGGGAAATGGATGCCAAACTAGGAAGGACCTTATGTGGTGAAGAAAGCCTTTTCTGGAGGAGCATTGATTCTGACTGAGATGGATAGTAAAGATTTTCCAAATCTTATAAATTCAGATTCTGTCAAGAAATACTTCACCTAAAAAGGGAGGAGGCCAATGCGAAAACCCGCAAAGGGCGCTCTGAGACCTAAAAAAAAAGGGAGAGGCCAAGGCGAAAACCCGCAAAGGGTGCTCTGAGACCAAAGGGGATTTAAATTGAAAACCTAAAAAGGGCGGTTCAAATTTTGATAAAAACGAGGCGCGCAGAAATCTTGCTATGCTTGAATTAACAATGAAGAAGCATACTACATCTTGGGGCATCAACAGAGTACTCTCGGCCTTTTGAACATATACCAAGTTCAAGGGATCTTCAAGAAGTTTTGTGCAGAGAAACTCACACTACGATATCTGGGGGGCACCTATTTTTATCTTATTTATTTTGTACCTTAGCAAAATTTGATATTTTGGTTACTTGACTCGTTTCGAGCATAGCTCTCAATAAAATTCCATCTTGTCCATTGCGACAATCTTTTTCAAGTGTCTTTCATTGAAATAGTGATTAATTGGCTAATAATATTAAAAAAAAGAGTTTTGCATATTACTCCAAAAAAATTCTAAATGATACAAGGACCCGAAACGGGGTTAATTAGTTCAAATTACCCAAATCCAAGGGAATATTGGGAAAGATACCCTGGATCATGATTCTCTGTCAGGGATGTCAGCTGAAGAAAAATGAGTAATACGTCAGTGATAAAAACCTCGATAGACGACGAGTAATATCAAATTAAGAAACCACACTTTCTGCATATATACCATCCATAACACATCTAGTTAGGAGCATTGGATTCATCATAGCATCCTAATTATTTAACACAAGCATCACATTTAGTTAGGAACATTTGATTCGGTCATAACATCCTAATCGCTTGGCATGAGCATAGATACATGAAACCGATTCTACAAATCATGTTCCTAGAAGATGATGTAACGTCATCAGTGAATTGAAAAATCTTGCCTCCTTGAATTTGCATTGGAGCATATTGAAGATATAGATTTTGCCTTCCTGAAATTGCAGTGGAGCTAATCGAGAAGACACAGATCTTGCCTTCCTGAGGTTGCAGTGAAGCAGATCGAAGATACAGATTTTGCCTCATTGAAGTTGCATTGGAGCGAATCAAAGATAGTAGATCTTGCCTTCCTGAAGTTGCAGTGAAGCAAATCAAAGACACCATTTTTGCCTCCCTGAAGTTGCAGTGGAGCTAATCGAAGACATAGATTTTGCCTTCCTGAAGTTGCAGTGGAGCTAATCCAAAGATAGATTTTGCCTCCCTGAAGTTGCAGTGGAGCTAATCGAAAGACCAGATCCTGCCTCCCTGAAGTTACAGTGGAGCTGATCGAAAGATGCAGATTTTACCTTCCTGAAGTTGCAGTGAAGCTAATCGAAAGACATATTTTGCCTCCTTGAATTTACATTGGCGCAAATTAAAGGTAATAAACCTTGCCTTCCTGAAGGTGCAATGGAGCAGACTAAAAATAGCAAATCTTATTTCCATACGGATGGGGCTACTTAAAGAAAAGGAATACCAAGAAATGGGGATCTTGCAAGACCAGGCAAATTTGGCCCTTTTGAAGTCTTTGCTCTATTCTCATTACACGATAATGAGCAAAGAGGGGCAGCTGTACGGGCTTAAATTTGCCCGAGCCTAGGCCTACACTAGTAAAATCAATACTGAAATAACAATAATAGGGTCTAAATTAAAAGTCCAAAATACAAAGGGCCCAAACGGCCCAAAAACTTTTAAAATTTTGGGAACCCTAGAGTTCCCCTCCTTCCCTCTGCACCGCAGCTTGCCCATGTGCGCCCTCAGCACGCACTACGCTTGATGATGGTGCCTTCAATAAGGATTGCACCTAAATGGCCCTCCTCTATCCGTTGACTCCTTCCACGACCTGCAAAGACAAGGAAAAGTAGAAACAAAAATAGCAAACAGAGAAGGCGAATAGCGAAGGAACAAAACGGCAAATAGATAAGAAAATTATTTGTATCATTCAGCTATATAAGCCAAAACAAAACCAAAGTAAACGATTAGATTCTTTTGAATAAGAAGAAAGCATTTGGAAGCAAAAAAGGTGTCTTTTTTAAAACCCTTGTTTGTTTTTTTAAAGATTCAAAATAAAGCAAAAATAAAAAATTAAAACTTGCCGTCGATCTGCTTCTCTTCCCTTGGAGGGGTGTCGATGCCTGAGCACCTAAGGACTCATTCAGGTTCTGATATGGGTTCGAAAGGCGATTACGGAAGAGGGTGGTGATTGTGTATGTATCAAAGGAAGCGAGGAACGATTTCAAACCTCTTTTCTCATGTTCTTTTACGAAATAAAGAGGGGTTTTGTTAGAAAAAGAAAAGGGGTCAAAAAAGGGGACTGAAAGTCTCAAACTCACGAACTCCAGCCACCACTGGCGGTGGGCTCCGACGGAGGTGAGGCTAGGTGTGAAACCTTAGTAGAGAAAACGAAACCCTTCCTCCTTTTACACTTTGAGATTTCGACAGAAATAAAGGCCAAACCCTAAATTTTTAATTTTTATACTTAGATGAAATGGCACCGTTTTAGGAGGGGGTTTCACACGCGTAAAACGGTACCGTTTGGAAGTGAGGCCTGATGACCCGATCCGATTTAGAGGGGGATCCGCGTATTTTAGGCCCAAAAAGGGCTATTTGCAGTCATGGTCCTTCCTCCTTTCGTGAGGGCTACAATTCAGCCCCATATTTGTTTCTTATATTTACAATTTGGCTCTGAAATTTTAATTTCAATCTCATTTAAACCCTATGCTAAACGACACGTTTTGAAAAGAGGAATATTTGCATTTTTACTCCTCGTTCCTTTACGCGCGTTTCTATCGGGCCACCATTCGTTTCTATTTTTATTTTTAGATTTGGCATGCGATTTTATCCATACTCCCGATTGAGTCCCCAATTCGTTGGAATGCTATGCATTTCAAAAATTTGGGGCATATTTCGCCTTCAGTCCTCGTTCATTTTTGTGCCTTATATTTTAATCCCTTCTAGTTTTTTTTTAATTTGTTCTCTTAATTTTTTTTCTCATAATGAAGCCCCTATTTATTTTAGCTTCTTTTATTCATTTCTTTTATTCCATTATTTCTTTATTTTCATCCACACATTTATTAGTTTTACTTATTTATTTATTTATTTTAATCCCATGCACATTCGCTTATTTCGTTTCTATTTTCATACCATTTACTTTTTTCATTTATATGTTTATCATTATTATCGTCCATATTATCGTTATTATTATTATTAGCATTATTATTTTATTACTAATGTTATTATTAGTATTATTATTATTGTTGTCATTTCTGTTATTATTATTATTATTTTTTATTCTCGTTCATGCATGCTAACATAATAGGCTCATATATTATTATCTTGTGTATATTACTCCAAACCAATGTTGCATTATCGTGATTTGTTAAGTACGATTAGCTCCATTTTTACATGATTTTCTTAAACATAATCAATTAAAGGTATATTATTTTCACATCTTACTAATTTATTATTCCTAAACTCCAAAACCAAGGAGAAAGCTTAGAAAATAAAGGCAAAATTCATCATTCGAGAAATTCAAGAGATCATGCCCTACGTATTGGGTTTTGATTTTCTTCGATTGGCTCAAATGATCGAATATCCTTCTAAAATAAAATGCACGAGTTTCGAAATCTAAAGACGAGCTTATTCTCGAGGGTTCAAAGTGTTGTGTCCTACGTACTGGATGTGGCATTTTACCGCTTCGAAATAAGAGAGTCTTTAATATTTGTTTTAATTCATTCAAGCATTCGGTTTACCAAAGCATCCCCTTTAAATTAGCACCTATAAAAGAGAATCGTATTTTTTCTAATTATTTACAGATTTTTTAACTTTCGACATTAGGACATTAATTAATCAATTAGGTACCAATTTTGGGTGTATCGAGGGTGCTAACCCTTCCTCGTGCGTAACCGACTTCCGAACCCGTTTTCTAAAATTCGTAGACCAAAAATCATCGTTTTAGTAAATTTAAACTTTGTCAAAATGATTGAATTTTGAGGTGATCCGATCATACCTAATAAAGATCGGTGGCGAGTCCCAATTTTTATTTTCGTTTTCAACCCAAAGTCGATCGCCGTTTTCAAAAAGAATGGTTTCGACAATGCCTTCATGAGGTTTTTACCTCCGCATGGGCTAGTGGACCGCTTTCGGGATACACCCGTACTTATGTCTTCATGAGATTTTCATCTCTGCATGGCCATAGGGAAATGTATTCCCCTGAACTGAACTCGATCTGTATGAGCCTATAATGGGTGAAGATCGAGGAATCTACTGGCTTAGGTACCTTTACTCTAGAACTGAACCGCATATAGTGAGTCCTAACAGCCCACCCTAGGTGAACTACGCTAATCCCTAGTGCCCACCTGTATAGGTGTTTGATCATTTTCTATTTGCTTTGAGTTTTATTTATTTATTTATTTTGTATGTGATGCTGACTTGTTGTGTTTTATTTTGGCTATGATTGCATGTCATTTTATATTTAAAAGGTGTCTATTTATGTTTGATTACTAAATTAGAGAGCTTGTCATGGAGAACGAATTTCTTGATAAAATGGAGGATAATGCTATTATCCGTATATGGTCAGAGAAAACACAATTAGAGAAAGGGGATAGTCTAGCTGAGGGTTACACGTCTGAATTGTGGGATTTCACCCGTATAAGTGTGATGCAAAATGATCTCCAAGAATTGAAAGAAATATGGGCCCATTGGGATATGAGATCAAGCAGCTGGGTTATCATAATTGTGGTGATCTACCCTATTTACTCGATGTCAAGGTGGACAAGCACTTGTTTCGGGCTATGACTCAGTTTTGGAACCCCGCCTACAGTTGTTTCACTTTCGAGAAGGTGGACTTGGTGCCTACTATAGAGGAGTATACAACCTTGCTTTGTTGTCCAAGGGTCCAAGTCGACAAGGCTTATTCTAGGGCCGCTAATGTCCTGACTTTTGTAAAGAAGTTAATGAATATCACTGGGATGAGTAAGCAGTGGGTTATGGCCCGAATTAAATAGAAAGGTGATGGTAAATGAATTCCTTAGGTGCATTTAAGAGACCTGATCTTAGCACATCCAGATGTAAAAAAGAGAGTTGATGTCTTCACCTTGAGCATTTATGGATTGGTAATTTTCCCTAAAGCTTTAAGAAATGTAGATGAAGCAGTCACTGACTTATTTGATCGACTTGACAAACGGGTCACACCTGTTCCTACAATTCTAGCCGATACATTCAGATCTTTGAACGCATGTCGGAGGGCAGGTGAAGGTAGATTTATTAGTTGCGCGCAATTGTTGTTGGTTTGGTTCCATAATCATTTCTAGAAGGTGGACAAAGTTTCTTGCCAAGTGTTCTCTGAGAATTATTTTGCATTGAAGGAAGCAGCGGCTACGTCAATGAGAGACGACATATTGGAGGAAAGGTGGATGACGTTCCTCCAAAATCTCCTAGAGGAAGATGTAGAGTGGAGAGCCACTTGGGTGGTTCCTGATGAGATCCTCTACTGTTGTGGGAGTTTTAACTGGGTTCCCTTGCTTGGAATTGGGGGAGCCGTTGGATATGCTCCTTTGCTTGTATTAAGGTAATACAAATCAAGATAGTTTATACCAGTGACACATGGGTTAGCTCAATGCGAGTTCTCATATAAGGGGGACAATTATAAGAAAAAGGTTCGAGAGATTTCTAATGCTTGGAATCAGACTCGCTGGATGAAGAGATTGGCTGTAGGTTCGTTGACGACTCCTGAATACCATGGGTGGTGGAATAAAAGGATCAATGATAATATCCTAGGGCCAAGTCTAGAGGGCACTTGATCAATGGAAGAAAACCTAGAATTGGTCCCATTAGAGCTAGAGATTATAAAATAGGATTTTGAAAAGAGGAATGCGAAGCTTGGAAAGAAGACAGAGCAACTGGAAGAGGAAAAAATGTACTTGAAATTAGATGCTGATGTTTAGAAGTCAGAGGCCAAGAAATTAAGAAAGGGAAAGAATAAGGCCGAGGAAGATTTGGATAGTTTGAAAACAGATTATAAGAAGTTGCGTCTATCAATGAGAACCGCCGGATTGGGGAAAATGTCAGAACAATGGCGACAAGAGATTCAGGAGGAAAAGGATAAAGCTAATCGATGGGAGAGAAGATTCCAAGAAGCTCAATAGCGAAATGAGGCCCTAGAAAAGAGTTTGTCAGAAAGCCAAATTGAAAATAGTGAATTAAAAGCTAGAGTGGCAGAACTTGAAAAATGACTTCATCAGTGTAGGAGTCGTAATTCTGCAATTGAATTAATGGCGAGTTTAAATAGGAGAAAAGATTGAAGAACTAAAGTCTGCATTATAAAATTACGAGCTTCGGGTTGAGCTTCTTGAAGCAAGTGAGGAACGTTGGAAAGAACAATTTCATTTTTCTTAAAATCAAGTTAGAAGCAAAGATTAAATTATGGGTGAAGCCGTGGCTCAAATTCGGGAGGTAGTCGATCATTTACAGGCTTTGGCAGTTCAGGCTGACATGCTAAGAATGAAATATGAGCTGGAATCAGATCGAGGTCAGAAGCTAGCTTCGTTGCTTAGGAAAGTTAAAGTTTTGAGCATTAGGGCAAAGCCATATTTGTAATCCATTTTATGTAAAGAATTTTGTTTTCTAGTAAAGTTTTCTAAATGAAATTGAATCAGAATCGACGCCTTTTTGTATTCATCTCATGCATTCGCATTACATCACACCATGTGCATCAAAATTCATAGAAAGACCCTAATTAATTAAAATTATTTCAGTTAATTTAGAAACCGACAAAAACTTATCAAAGACAAAAGACAAAAGACATGGACCAAAGATTGGAAAAACTTGAGCAACTGTAAAGAAAGATGCAAGACCAGCTACAAATGCAAATGCAAGAGTAATTGGCCAAGATCCAGCAAGATATGAGGGACCAAATGCTGGAGTCCCAAAGAAATATGATGACTTAGTTGACACAACTGCTGACTGGGGGGATGGATAAAGGAAAAAGCCACATGGGCAATTCTAGGGACAATAATGAGGACCCTCTATATCCTCCTAGTTTTACCCCAACAAATGCGTGTACTCATAAAGACCATTCGTCACGATTAGACCTCAACAATTCCAAACTGATGCTTCGGTACCAATAAACTTCCAAGCTAGATCAGGCTCTAACCTAGGGGATAACTCAGCTAATCCTACTATCCCCGATCTGGATGAAGTGGCAGAAAGGGAAAGGGTAAGAACAAAATTGCAAAAGCAGTTAGAGGACCGATGTAAATGGCTGGAGGAAAAATTTAGGGCAATAGAAAATGCTGATAATTATAGGGGAATTGATTCTAAGGATCTGAGTTTGGTTCCGGACCTGGTACTTCCTTATAAGTTCAAAATGCCAGAATTTGAGAAGTATAATGGGACTAGCTGCCCTGAAGCTCATATTACCATGTTCTGTAGACGGATAATTGGGTATGTTAACAACGATCAACTGCTGATCCACTGCTTCCAAGATAATCTAGTGGGGGCAGCATCCAAATGGTAGAACCAATTTAGCCTTACTAGGATTAGTTCGTGGAAGGACTTAGCTCAAGCATTTATGAAACAGTATAGTCATTCATGTGGCAAACATGACTCCTGACAGAATCACCTTGGAGAATATGGAGAAGAAACCGAATGAGAGTTTCAGGCAGTATGCACAGAAATGGAGGGAAGTTGCTATCAAGTTCAGCCACTACTCTTAGAAAAAAAAACCACGATACTCTTTATCAACACTTTAAAGGCCTCGTTCATCACTCACATGCTAGGAAGCACTACAAAAAGTTTTTCAGACATAGTGATGACTGACAAAATGATCGAGAATACAGTAAGAAGTAGAAAGATAGATGCAGGAGATAGTACCAAAAGGTCAGCCTCGAAGAAAAAGGAAAACGAGGTGAACAACACAAGCATGTATAACAAGGGTTACTCAAAATTGATTACTGTAAATCAACCAAGAGCAGTGACTTCTAGTCAACGGAGTCTACAAAGACAAGAATCTGGTGCAAAGTAAAATATAGAGAAACTCCAGTTTACGCTAATCCCAATGACGTATTGGGAGTTGTATCAAAGTCTATTTGATGCGCATGTTGTATCCCATTTTTACTTAAAACCATTACAGCCCCCATACCTCAAATGGTATGATACAAACGCTCAATGCGAGTACCATGCAGGGATTGTAGGGCATTTAATAGAAAACTGCATTACTTCCAAGAAAGTAGTTGAAAGACTAATTAAAATGGGCATTGTAAAATTTGATGATGCACCTAGTACAGAAAATCAGCTACCCAATCATACTGATAATGGGGTAAATGCAATAGGTATGGGGAGAGGAATCAAGACAGATATTGCAGAAGTAAAAACCCCTTTGAGATGGGTTTGAAAGGAGATGGTAAAAAGGGGGTTAACCATATCGAATCTAGAAGGGCGCTGTGGAAAGACAAGGAACTACTGTGAGTTCCATCATAGAGAGGGGCACAAGACTCAAGAATGTGTTGAATTTAGAGCTTTAGTACAAGGCCTGATGGACAATAAAGAAATGGAATTCTGTGAATGAGTTAAAGAGGAGGGAATCATATGTGCATCAGAATCAACAACAAAGGTCCCAAAAGTCAACCACCCAGTGGTCATCATTTCGCGACCCAGAAGCAATGAAGCTGGAGTACAGATGACACCAAAGATCATAATTCAAAAAACTGATAGTTTTCTTTTATTTGGATAACAAAAGGGTTCCCCAAAATTATGATTGCAACGTGACAATCCCAGGAAAGGAGAACTCAGCCAGCGTTTCAAAGGAGGATCAAGATAGGGGTTCTTATATATGTAGTGGAAGGCGTTATGATTTTGTGAATGAACGAGCGGAACCTGTAAAAGGAAAAACTCTAACAGTGGAGCAAAAGAAGGAAAAAGTAGTCAGACTTGAGCAGCCTATTAATGAGCTAGTAAAAAAAAGAGGAAGCTAGGGAATTTCTAAAGTTTCTGAAACACAGTGAGTATAGTGTTGTGGAAAAGCTGCATAAACAATTAGCTCGCATATCTGTACTAGCTTTACTTTTAAGTTTGGAGGTACCACTAGCTAGTTAATAACATAAGTGCCAACAACTTCATCTTCTTCAATGACAATGAAATACCACCAGAGGGTATGGGATCCACTAAAGCCTTGCACATAACCATTAGATGCAAAGGGTACACATTGCCAGGGGTCTTGATAGATAATGGGTCGGCATTGAACGTACTACCCTTATCCACATTAAATAGATTACCTGTGGATAGCTCACACATGAAGGTATGCCAAAATATAGTGAGGGCGTTTGACAGCACAGAGAGGAAAGTCATGAAAAGAATCGAAATACCTCTGTTGATTGGCCCAACTACATATGAAGTGGACTTCCTAGTAATGGATATCAAACCTTCCTACAATTGCTTGTTAGGGAGACTTGGATACATTCAACAAGGGTAGTGCCTTCGTCACTACATCAGAAGTTAAAGCTAGTATCAGAAAGTCGGCTGGTGATGATAAACGCCGAAGAATATATTATTGCAGCTGTAACCAGTGATGTGCCATACTTGGAGGTAAATGATGAGGCAATTGAATGTTCTTTTCAGTCTTTAGAGTTTTTGAGTGCAACATTAATCACTCAGAGGAACGGGATTCTGGTGCCAAAAATATCCAAGACTACTTAGATGGGATTACAGTTAATGTAGGAAATGGAGCTTTACTGGGGAAAGGACTAGGGAGACATCCTTAGGGAAGAGTTGAAGCTCCAATGCTGAAGGACAAGCATGACTGCTTTGGCTTACGGTTCAAGCCAAATGCGAGACAAAGAAAGAAAGAATTGGAAAGGAGGCAGGAAAGAAGAAGGGCACGCGTGAGTGGGGAAGAAAGCAAGTGGGAACCAATAATATTCCCTCACATATCCAAAACTTTTGTATCGAGAGGGATTATTCATCCTAAGTGAAGGACGCCAAGAAAAGAAACCATTGAAGAAATGTTGGGAAATGTACACATCAATGCCATATCCGAAGAAGCAACTGAAGAAGGGAACTTGTTGGACATCTACCCTTATGAATCTGAGAGTGTTCTGAACAACTAGACTGCAGAAGAAATTCTTGTAGTTTTTAGAGCTTACTCAGAGTATTGTTCAAAACACGCTTGTTGCTTTAAGCCTATAAGCAATAAGAATTCCTTTGTGAAATAGGTTCATGTCCAAACATCATTATTTTAATAAAGTACATCTTTGCTATTATTTTGAGCAAATATTCTTTCATTCTTTCCGTATACGTAATTATTTGAGATCCTTTCATTCTTTGAACTTTCTTCCAAATCATTCTTTCATTTCATTCATAATCATACCATATAAATAATTATTCTTAAATTCATACGTTCTTTGTATATTCTTTTGTACTTACAATAGGTTCTCAGATATCAATCACATGAGCAATGCTGCTATTAACTCAGAATCTCCTTTTGAGCAAAACATGTGTTTAGAGGGATCCTAGGATTTTGAAGATGATAGAGACTGTGGCTTATCTCTGGACTTGTTGAGGATGGTAGAACAAGAAGAGAAACAAATTCCACCTCATAAGGAGATAGTAGAGATTGTGACATTAGAAGAAGGAAAGGTAGTGAAAATTGGAACGTGCATAATCAAAGAAATGAAGCGAGACCTTGTTGAGTTACTTTAGGAATTCAAAGATGTCTTCACGTGGTCATAACATGATATGCCTGGGTTAAGCACTTATATTGTAGTACACCGCCTTATCATAAAAGAAGATTGCAAGCCAGTTCAGCAGAAGCTTTAGAGAACGAGACCTGACATTGTGCTAAAAATAAAAAAGAATGTCAAAAAGAAATTCGATGCCAGATTCCTACAGGTGGTTAAATACTCGAAATGGGTAGCCAAGATTGTGCCCATTCCTAAGAAAGATGGAAATGTGTGAATGTGTGTGGATTATAAAGACTTAAATAAAGACAACCCAAAGTGGATAATACGGCAGGCTACTTGTTGTTTTTCTTTATGGATGGTTTCTCAGGATACAATCAGATAAAGATGTATGTTGAAGACATGGAAAAGACTGCCTTCATAACCTTGTGGGGTACAATTTGTTATAAGGTATGTCGTTTGGGCTGAAAATTACAGGAATGACATACTAAAGAGCCATGGTGACTTTGTTCCATGATATGATGCACAAAGAAATCAAAGTTTATTTCGATGGTATGATCTCAAAATCCCTAATAGAAAAGAAACACATCCATGTTTTGAGGAGGTTGTTCTTGAGATTGAGAAAATTACAACTAAAGCTCAATCCAACAAAATGTATTTTTGGGACTAGATCGGGAAAACTGCTGGGTTTCGTAGTCAGCGAAAGGGGAATTGAGATTGATTCAGACAGTGTCCGGGCTATACAAGAATTACCTCCATCATGCACTCAAAAAGAAGTTCGAGGTTTCCTGGGAATGTTGAATAACATTGCTCGGTTCATTTCACAATTAACTGAAAAATTTGAACCCATATTTCGACTTCTTAAGAAGCATAACCCAAACGTATGGGATGATGAATGCCAGAAAGCTTTCAATAAGGTTAAAAAGTACTTGTGAAATGTCCCAATACTGTCACCACCTAATTCAGATAGGCCATTAATACTGTATTTGACAGTGTTTAACAATTCCATGAGATGTGTGCTCGGTGAACACGATAAGTTAGGAAAAAGAGAAAGGGCGATAGATTACCTTAGTAAGAAATTCACTGAGTGTGAAATGAGTTATTCGGCGATTGAGAAATTGTGTTGCGCCCTAATTTAGACAACTCAGAGGTTGAGGCAATACATGCTGTACCATAGGACCTGGCTAATCTCGAAACTAGACCCTCTAAAATATATAATAGAGTCATCTGCTTTAAATGGAAGGATGGCTAGATGGCAAATTTTACTTTTTAAATTTGACACAGTTTATGTAATCCAAAAGGCTATGAAAGGGAGCACAATAGTAGATTTTCTAGCCAGTAGAGCTCTAGAAGATTATGAGCCTTTGAACTTTGATTTCCCCAATGAGGAGTTAATGTATGTGGCTACTATTGAAGAAAATGTTACAAAGGATCATCTTTGGAAACTGAACTCCGACGGTGTATCAAATGCTGTGGGTAATGGAATGGGGGCAGTGCTAGTATCCCCAAATGGGGATCATTATCCATTCACATGCAAATTGGATTTTGATTGCACAAATAATATGGCAGAGTATGAAGCATGTATCATGGGACTTTAGGCAACCATAGAACGCAAAATCAGAGCGCTAGAAGTATATGGAGATTCCGCACTAGTGATCTACCAACTTAAAGGTAAATGGGAGACAAGAGACCCCAAATTGATCAATTATTAAAGGATAGTTTTGGGGTTAATTGAAGAGTTTGACGACATCACTTTTAGTTATCTCCTACGAGACGAAAACCAGATGGCAGACGCCTTGACTACTTGAGCTTCCATGATCAAAGTAAACAAATAAGAGGATATAAAACCCATTCAGATGAGTATTTACGAGGCCTCAGCTCATTGTTACGACTTGGAGGAGGAAGGAAGGGATGACCATCCTTGGTAGCACGATATGTTGTAATACGTGAGAAATCGTGAATACCCTGACCAGGCAACTGAGAATGACAAAAGGACGTTAAGAAGACTAGCCTGTGACTATATCTTAGATAGGGAGATCCTGTACAAAAGAAGAAAGGATCAGGTGCTATTGAGATGTGTAGACATCATTGAAGCTAAGAAAATTTTAGAAGAAGTCCACAAAAGCATTTTTGGAACACATGCTAATAGTTTCATAATGGCTAGACAAATTAGGAGATTCGGATACTATTGGTCCACCATGGAGGGAGATTGTATCAACTATGCCAAGAGATGTCACAAATGCGAAATTTATAATTAATGTACCTCCTTCGCCTTTGCATGTTATGACTTTCCCATGGCCTTTCTCCATGTGAGGCATGGATACCATTAGGCCGATCTCGCCAAAAGCTTCGAATGGGCATCGGATCATCTTTGTAGTCATTGATTATTTCCCCAAGTGGGTAGAGGTTGCTTCATATGCTAGTGTTACTAAGTCGGCAGTAAGAAAATTCTTAAAAAAGGAAATCATAGGTCGATATGGAATGCCTGAGAGAATCATATCTAACAATGTACTAAACTTGAACAACAGTACGATAGTGGAGGTCTGCAGTCAATTAAAGATCAGACACCATAATTTGTCGCCGTATCGCCCAAAAATGAATGGTGCAGTGGAGGCAGCCAATAAAAACATTAAGAAGATCATGGGAAAAATGACTGAACCTTATAGAGATTGGCATGAAAAGTTACCATTTGCTCTATATGCTTATCGAACATCTATTAGAACTTCCACCGGGGCAACGCCTTTCTAATTAGTTTATGGAATTGAGGCAGTTTTACCCATTGAAATTAAGATACCTTCCCTTCGGGTTTTGTCAAAGCTAAAGTTAGATGAAGCAGAATGGATCCAGTCTCGACATGACCAATTGAACTTGATTGAAGGAAAGAGGCTAAGGGATATTCGTCATGGTCAGATGTACCAGAAGCGAATGATGTGAGCTTATGACAAAAAGGTTTGCCCAAGAGAGTTTCATGAGGGAGACCTGATATTGAAAAAGATCCTTCTCATACAAAAAGATTTTAGAGGGAAATGGATTCCAAATTGGGAAGGACCTTATGTGGTAAAGAAAGCTTTCTTTGGAGGAGCGCTGATTTTGGTTGAAACGGATGAGAAAAACATACCTAATCCTGTAAATTCAGATTTAGTCAAGAAGTACTTTACTTAAAAAGGGAGGAGGCCAAAGTGAAAACCCACAAAGGGCACTTTGTGACCTTCTAAAAGAAATAGGAGAGGCCAAGGTGAAAACCCGCAAAAGGCGCCTTGAGACTAAAGGGGTTTTGAGTTAAAAACTCAGAAAGGGCGGCTTAAATTTTGATCAAAGATGGGGCATATGGTGATCTTGCTATACCTGAATTAACAAGGGAAAGGCATGCTACATCTTAGGGCATCAACAAAATATTCTAGATCTCCTAAACACATGTCAAGCTCAAAACAATCTTTAAGAAGTTCGTACAGAGAAGCGCAGGCTGCGATATCTGGGGCACTTAGTCTTCATCTTATCCATATTGAATTCGCTATCTTTGAATATTTTATTCTTTTCAAGATATGTATTCCCAATTGATTTCCTTTTTATTCTTGTTATCTTTGATAATTTATTCATTTCGAGCTATTCTCCAAATTAATTCTATTATTGTCCATTGTTATGATCTTTTTCAAGCATGTTGCATTGAAATAATGATTAATGGACTAATAATACTTTCACAAAAGAAGTTCTTTTATTACTCTAGAAGCTTCTAAATAATAAAAGAACCTAAAATAGGACTATTGTTTAGAACTCACCAAGCTTAAGGGTTGGAAATATTTAAGAAAGAAGAGTCTAAATTGAGGCTATCTCTTTGGATTTTTTTCAAAAATATTGAGCAAAATGACAAGATATTGTGTCAGTGATAAAGCTTCAATGAACAAACAAGTAATGTTCACCAAGCTTTAAGAGGAGATCATTCTTGTAGAAAGAAATTCTATATTCATAAACATCTGGTCACGACACTTAGGGAATGGTGTAACAGACCAAATTGATGGAAGAGGATTCAAATCCTATATCCTTGAATTGCAGTGGGAATGGATTGAAAAAGATTCAGATCCTATACCCTTGGGTTGCAGTGAGAGGATCTAAAAATGGTACAAACTAGAAGTATAGTGGAATGGACCCTGAAGTTACAGTGGGGGAAACTTGTTGAGTAGAATGTGATTGTTTCTCGGGTTATCTGTCGAAAATACCAGTCGAACAAGATGGCAGTGTAAAACATTAGTGATAAAGCCTTGATGAATAATGAACGATGATACCCTAAGCATTAAAAATGGATCATTCTCATGACATTTTTGCATTCATATATCATTCATAACATTTAGTTAGGTGCATTTGATTTATTCTGATCATAGCATTCTAATCATTAGGCACAAACATGAAATCGGTTCTACAGGTCATGTCTCCCAGAATATGGTATAGAAATATCGGTGAATTCACAAATCTCCTTTCCCTGAAGTAGTAGCGGAGCAGGCTGAAGATTATAGATCTTATCTCTCTGAGGTAGTAGGTAGAGTACATCGAAAACAACGAATCTTGTCTCCTCGAAGCTCCTTTGGAGTAGATCGAAACTACAAATCTCTTCTCCTTGAAACTACATTGGAGCAGATTGACGCCACCAGTCTTATCTCCCTGAAACAGTAGTAGAGCAAACTGAAGATTGAATTTTATCTCCTTGAAATTCCAGTGGAGTAGATTGAAATTACAAATCTCTTCTCCCTGAAATTACATAGAAGCCACAATTATTATCTCCTTGAAGATTCAGTGGAGTAGATCGAAGTTACAAATCTCTTCTCCTTGAAATCTGCATTGAAGTAGACTAAAGATTGATTCTTATCTCCTTGAAATTCTAGCGAAATAGATCGAAGCTGCAAATCTCTTCTCCCTAAAATTACATTAGAGCCACAATTCTTATCTTCTCAAAGCTCATTTGGAGTAGATCGAAACTACAAATCTCTTCTCCTTGAAACTACATTGGGGTGTTTCGAAGCCACAATTCTTATCTCCATAAAGTTTCAGCGGAGTAGATCGAAGCTACAAATCTCTTCTCCTTGAAATTGCATTGGAGCATATTGAAGTTACAATCCTTATCTCCCTGAAGTTGCAGTAGAGCAGGAAAATAAACGAGCCTTATCTCCCTGAAGTTGCAGTAGAGCAGGTTGAAATTACTAGTTTTTATCTCCTGGAAATTCCAGTGGAGTAGATCAAAGCTACAAATCTCTTCTCCCTAAAATTGCATTGGAGCAGATTGAAGTCACAATCCTTATCTCCCTGAAGTTGTAGTGGAGCAGGAAAACAAACGAGCCTTATCTCCCTGAAGTTGCAGTGGAGCAAGTTGAAATTACCAGTTTTTATCTCCTTGAAGTTCCAGTGGAGTAGATCGAAGCTACAAATCTCTTCTCCTTAAAATTGTATTGGAGTAGGTTGAAGTCAAAATCCTTATCTCCCTGAAGTTATAGTCGAGCAAGAAAATAAACGAGCCTTATCTCCCTGAAGTTGCAGTGGAGCAGGTTGAAATTACCAGTTTTTATCTCCTTAAAATTCTAGTGGAGTAGATCGAAGCCACAAATCTTTTCTCCCTAAAATTGTATTGGAGCAGATTGAAGTCACAATCCTTATCTCCCTGAAGTTGCAGTGAAGTAGGAAAATAAACGAGCCTTATCTCCCTGAAGTTGTAGTGGAGCAGGTTGAAATTACCAATTCTTATCTCCTTAAAGTTCCAACGGAGTAGATGGAAGCTACAAATCTCTTCTCCCTGAAATTTTATTGGAACGAAGCATCAATTTCTATACCCTTGAAGATGAAGTGGGATGGGATACATGAAGAAAAGAAATACCAAGAAGTCAAGATTCAACGGGAATGGGCAAAATTGGCCCTTTTAAGGTCTTTGCTCCATTCTCGTTACACGACAATGAGCAAAGAGAGGTAGCAATAATAGGCCAAATTTGCCCGGCCCATCAAAAACCATACAAAAAAATAAACAACCAAAAATTAAAATCCAAATTTTTAAAGTCCACAGTCCATTTACAACATTTACTAATTAAAGACCCAATTACCAGTCCAAATACAAAACCCAAGATCCAAATTAAAATCCAAAATAAATCTAAGTTAACCCAAAACCTTACAGGCCTAAAAGCAAAGCCCAATTTTAATAAAAGTACCCAAATCAAAGTTGGCCCAAAGGGCCCAATGACTAAATCCTCTTTCTCCGTACAACCACATTCACAACTCACGACACTAGAACCTGCAAAAAATGACAAAAATGACGGCAGCAAATACAGTAACAAAATAAAAAAAAAAGAGAAAAAAGATTTTGTATTTTTATTTTATTTTTATCTGGCTATAAAAAGCCATATATGATCAATGTAAATCCTCTTACGAATCCTAATACAGAAATCAGAAAAGAAAACAAGAATATTCTCAGAGGTATTCTTTGCTATTTTTGCCTATTTGTTTTAGTAATAAGTATATATATAAGCATAAATGTTAATAAAAGTATAAACATTTTACCTTTTTTGATGATCGTAGAAGCAAAAACCGAATCAATTTTTTGATTTTCTTCGAATTTGGTGAGGTTTTTGAGAGTTTTGTGCTCGGATCTAGGTTTGGGTAAAAGAGAGGGTTTAAGAGGGCCTTTTTGGTCTTCTCTGGCTATCGTAGGCTGCGGAACTGTTTCCGGGGACCAATGATCGCCACAGTGGCCCCGATGGTTCAAGACTAAGAGCCAAGAGAACCCCCCATTTCCCTGAGTTTTTTTTAAAACAAATACCCAGATGATTTTTTTTTATTTTTTTTGCCTTTTATAGACGTCGCATACGACGTCGTTTGGGGCTGATTGTAATAGCTCAAAGATGGCGTCGTTTTGATATGGGTCAGGTTGATCCGATTAGGACCCTCAGGATCCGCGTGTTTCTGCTGTGAAGGGTTATTTGCGCAAAAGGTCCCTCTGCTTTAGCAGCATGTTGCAATGTGGTTTCGTGTCTCTTTTTAATTTGATACAGTATTACCCCATTGTTTCAATTCAATCCTCAAAGGCTTTAGCAGATTTATATTAGGACGACGCTGTTTTGCGATCCTGGGATAATTCGCTGATGGGTCCCCACTAAATTGCGTGCTTTTTTATTAGACTCCGATTCATTTTATTATTTTAGTTTCACCCCTTTAATTTTATCCCGATCCCAATTTGGTCATGTTGTTTTAACCTTAAATATTTTCTAAAAAAATGTTGTGGTTAGTATTTGTATTTATTTACTTAGTTTTTTTTAAGATCAAATGTTTCATTTGTTTATTTTATTTGATATTTCCTCTACTCTGATTTTGCATTTTATTTATTGTTTTATTCTTTAATTACTTTTATTGTGTCATTTTTATTTATTCCCTATTTTCAATATACTTCAAAATTTAGGTTTTATTATTATTATTATTATTATTATTATTATTATTATTATTATTATTGTGAGTGTTTTATTTTTATTTTTATTTTTGTGTTTCATTTTTTTTAAAATTTTTATTTTTTTTATATTTAGACTATTATTAGTTTTTTATTATTATTAATTTATTGTTGTATTGATAATTAGCTTGCCTTTTGATTAACTATCATATTGCTCATTTGCATTGTTATGCTTATTGTCGTTTATGCATGTTAATTATGTTTTGTTAGTGTTAATGTAATATGTTTTGGAACGATATAATGCAATTGTTTTGATGCATGTTGCATTTAAAAAAAAAAAAAAACTACGAACGACCCTTTTGTCATTTAAAAATTTTTTTTTAGGTCTAATCAATTATCGTTTTAATAAATCGTCAACCTTTTATTCTGAATTTTGTAATGAAAGGAAATTTTTGAAAACAAGGTGATATTTCGCATTTTGGGAGCTCGAGAAATCATACCCTAACTTACGAGGTTTCGATTTTCTTGTTAAACCTAAATAGCAAAATAACCCTTCAAAAATTTTAAATGCATGAATTTAAAAAAAAAATAAAGGCAATATTCAATATTTAGAAACTTGAGAAGATCATGCCCTAACTTACGATGTTTTGATTTTCTCATTGGATCTAAATAATCGAATATCCTATTGAAAATCCAAATACATTTTTAAAAAATATATTTGAAAGGCAAGCTTAATTTTGAGAATTCAAATGCCGTGTCCTAACTTACGGGATGTGGCATCTTGTAATCTCGAGACGAGAAGGCCTTTAGCGCACGTTTCAATTCATTCAAGCAATTTTTCAAAAAAGGGATCGTATTTTGAAAGTTTTTCAAAAGTTTCAATTTTCAACATTAAGACATTAATTAATCAATTAGGTACCAATTTTGGGCGTTACGAGGGTGCTAATCATTCCTCGTACGTAACCGACTCCCAAACTCATTTTTTGAATTACATAGGCCAAAATCGATGTTTTAATAAAACAAAACATTTTACAAGGTGATCCAATCACGCTTAAACAAAAAGAATTGGTGGCATCTCCATTTTTCGTTTTAAAGTTGATCCCCGTTTTTTTCAAACAAAAAAATGGTTTCGACAAGTATCTTTTTTTTTTTTTCGTTTATATTGTATTTTGGATGTTTTTATTTGCTAGCATGAACTAATTTTCTAAATACCTAGAGGAGATGAACTCTACGATGAATTCTATTGTTAGATTTTTATTTTACACAATAAATACTTAGATCTTAGATCTTGTTCTCAATTATGTGTGCTTAATTATTGGTTTAATATTTCTTGACTATTGATCCATGCTTGATGTGCTTAAATCAGAGGAGAAATAGACCATGTTTAAGAGTAGATCTAGTGTAATTGAGTGGAGTTGCATGCAATTCTAGAAATAGGATGACATAAATCTACCAGATTAAAGTCAAATTTGATAGGGGAATCCATAGATTTAGTTAATGCGATAATAGGGGTTTTAATTAGAAAGAAATTTCAATTAATCAACCTAGAATTAGTTGCTCTTAATCTTGAAGAGAGATATTAGCATAATTTAGAGATTTCTACAGATCAAGATACTAAGTGAAGAAATTGCATAATTTAGATTGATAATGACAGATGAAATATAGGTGAATTCTTCCATGTGTATTGTTTCGCTTCTTGGTTATTTACTCAATTATTTTCCTGATTTGTTCATTGTCGTATTCGTAATTAATTAAGTTAATTATTTTTAATTATCAATCAATCATTTAAATTTATTGGTTAAATAATAGAAAGACGGTAATTAATAGTACTTTTAGTTTTTGTAGGACTGATATCTTTACTCATCGTAATTATACTATCAATTGATAGGTGTGCTTGCTTTAGTCAGATTTTTAATTAGTTTACGACTACATCATTATAATTAAACCAAAAAATATATAAATACTACAAAATAAAAAAATTAAATCTCACAAAGAATTAAACTTCAAAGCTACTTTAAATAGAAAATAAAATAATTATAATCAAACGATTTTTTAATTTATAAAAAATCATAAACTACATTGTATTTTTATCTAATCAAAATATTGGACAGTTTAATAAATTAAAAGAAAAAAAAAAAAAAGAGTGAACCGCGGGCTATCTGCTCCTATTGAAAATTTGTGGCTGCAAGTGTCTCAAAGTGTAATTTAGTATCGACGCTTTTTAACACGTTTGAAATGCAAGAGAAAGTGACAAAAGGCATCACTGGCGGTAGCGATCAGTTCTTTTCGAGGAATAGGAAATCTAAACAGGTTTTCTCATCAACCTTTAAAATACCGACGCTTTGCCAAAAGATGAAAAAAAAAAAAACTAAACAGGCCACGCATATTCTTCGTTGATTAAGTAAAATAAGAACATGATAAGGTATGAATTGATTTCATTCGTATCGAATTTATTATTTATTTTAGATTTATTAAGTTGTTGACGAGAATTGATGTTTCTCTGTTTACTTGTAATTAAATATTTTACATGCACTAGTATTGAATTTTGGCACTTAATTACGTCCACAATTTACTAATAATATATAAATTAATATCAGAATTTAACCATTAAAATACCAAGGCTTAGCCAAAGATTAAAAAAAAAAAAAAACAGAAACCAAACAGGCCACGCATGCAAATCCCTCGTTCATTAAACCAAGTAAAAATTTGACATTTAAGGTATGAATTGATATTCACCGTATCGATTGATTTCGTTTGTACCAACTGAAATATAATATGTTGATTGAATAATATATATTCCATCGGATGATTTTATTGTTTAATTTATGAAATAATTTATATACTTGAAGAGTGTTTGATGATAGATTTTATTAATGAAGTTTATTAAATGATTTTATATAATTAATAAATATTTATATTTAAGATTTATTTAATTTTATTATTTAATGTTTATAAATATTGCATATATCAAATTTTTTAAAATAACAATAAATCCGAATTCAACATTAGTGACTCAACATTCCAACCCAAAACACTTGATCACCATGCAAATTCAAGGAAGCATCGCTACCGTAAGTTGCCTATCCAATTTCAATCCACAAAGCCCTTCACAGTTTGTGATTAGAGGTGAACATTGGCCGGGCCGGGTCAGGTCGGGCTCGACTAAAAATTTAGGCTCGATTGCTAGGCACGAACCTGGCCCGGCTCGACAAATGGGCTTAAAATTTCACCTAAGCCCGATTCCGATAAAAATGCTAAAACCCGAATCCGATCTGGCCCGCCATATTAATTTTTATATTATTTTTATATAATTTTGAAAAAATATATAATACATCAAAAATAATAAAAATATAAAAAAAATATTTCCCAGTAAAAATTAAAAATAAATTTTAAAAAATATGTATACTTAAATAACATTAAGATAGATGCAACTTAATAAGTAAATGTCTCTAAAATAATAACAAAATTAACTAATATCTTTAAAATAATAACAAAATTAACAATAAAATAAATTTTATACAATATCCAAATAATAACAAAAAAATAGTTGCAACATATTAGTAAAATGGCAGCAAAATAGGGAGAAAATAACAAAAAAATCATATTAAAAAATCATATTTTAGTGAATTCAGATCGGGCCGGGCCTGAGCCAAAGATGTATTACTCGAGGCCCAGCACGTTTTTTAAATGGGTCTTATTTTTTTGTCCAAACCCATTTTTAGGCATATATTTTTACTCAAACCCTCCCATATTTTAGGCCGAGCCGGGTGCCCCGACCATGGTCACCTCTATTCGTCACCAGCCATTCAAAATACTTCAAGGATTTTTTATCAACAACACCAGCACTGATATTACCATGCATGAAGCCCAAACATCTCTCAAAATTATTTTACCTATATTGCACTTGAATTTATCTCTATAACAACCCCCACCCCTTTTAAGTCACTAGTACCCGCTTTTTAGTCACTAAATTATAGGTAAATTAATATTTTGGTCACGTAATTAAAATAGTTATAATTTAATTATTTAATTATTTGATAGTTTTCATTTAAGTTATTGAACTATTCAAAAGTTTTCATTCATGTTATGGAACTGTTAATCATTAATTCGACAAAATCACTTATCCAAAATTCAATTCACTTATATAATAACTCCATAAATATTTATTTATAGGCTTGATTTATGAAAAGGAGATCCTAAAATCACCTTTTTCGATATCACTGAAAACCAGATCATTACATGATACCTCACTTAACCTACATTTATCTCATCCCAACCAACCTAGAGGGATATTATGCTAGCCAACCAGAATAAGACTTGCACTATACACATGTAAAGACTCAATATTAAGAGAGAGCTACTCTCATCTATAAATACTTATCTCTAATCTTGAAGGGATACTTCTCCTTCTACTTTAATCAAATAAACCTACCATCTCTCTTTTACAGCTCTCCACACGTCATCCACCATATGAACCATCGCTCAAGCATCTAACCTCTTCTCTTCCTTACCAATTATAAATTATTACATGGTAGTGTTGAGGTCTCATCTCAAATGTATGTTGTGAAGTGCTGGAAGCTGTAGCATCTTCGAAATAAATTCTATCATGTGAATGGTGAACCAATTTCCATTTAATTCTTGAGTGATGGTGCAGGGTTATTTGACATTGGAAATGGCACAACAATTTCTTACAATTGGATTTGGTGTTAATTCTAATGATGATAGATGGATTTGTAAATAGTAGAAATTGGTGATAAATTTATTCTTTAATAAACGAGTAAAATAAAGATAAAAATAAGGGGAGAATTAAAATTTAAAATTAAAATTAAAACAATATGTAAAAAGATATCCTAAAATAAAACAAAAAATCAACGAGATGAAGTTTTAATCAGAGGTACAAATCTTCATTTGATTCAAGAGTTTGATAGTCGATGTAAAGATGATTAGCAATATTCTTTAATAAATTGATTATAGTTGTTGACGATTGTCTATTAGCCAATCACTTCTTACCTTTTTGATAATTAAGACAATCTCCATTAAATACTTCTCTTATTGATAAATAGTGCTATAACAAACGCTTAAGACTTAATCTATTAATAGCATTAAGAATGAAAGCGACCCAATTCTAATCAACAAGCACAAAATCGAGGTTTATTTAAGTTACATTGCATGCCCACATAACATGGAATGCATATCTCCTTCAAACCCACCTATGTTGTTTGTCACATGTATTAGAATAAATTAAACAATTACATATTTTACCATTCTAATTGACATTCAAGCATTCTAATAAGCAATTGAATACGGTACTAATCTTCAACAAGCTTGAATATTGTTAATTAAACCAGAAGACGTACAAATGCTAAAGAACAATGAGATCTAACAAACTATTAGAATCAAACTTTGAAACTGCTTTGACTAGAAGAGAAGAGTTTAGAAATTCTTTAAAGAAATTAAAATGCAAAATCAAAAATAAAACTAAGGTGTGCAAAATCAAAAATAAAACTAAGGTGGCTATGTCTAGGAATGTCCAAGTCTTAACCTAATAATGTTTATTCATGAAGCCCAAACATCCTACAAAATTATTTTACCTATATTGCACCTGAATTTACCTCTATAATATATTTTCTTTAAATTATACTATTAGTTACTAAATTATGAGTAAATTTTTATTTTAATCATTTAATTTTTAAAAGTTGCAATTTAGTTACTAAATTATTCGAAAGTTTTTATTTAAGTCATTAAATTATTCAAAAGTTTTTATTTAAGTCACGAAACTTTTAATTTATATATAAAAAAAAGGTCTGCCAGTGGACTCCAAGCAACAATTTGACGATTGGTACAGTAAATCAATACCCATTGACAAGTAGAAGAACATACCTTAGATCCAAACCGATCTGGCAATCAGTGTTAGATATCAAAGAAAAAAATTGTTTGAATTTTGGTTCGTAGATTTGTAATGTGATGTCTAAGGTTGTTCTATGAAAAAAACTAAACTATAAAAGAAAAGAGGAAATGAAATTTTCGATTGGTGCAAGCAATGCGAGCAGAGAAAGTCATATAGCATCGATTTTAACAATCCAATGACTTAAATAAAAACTTCTGAATAATTTAGTGACCAAATTGAAAAGTTACCCATAGTTTATTAACTCATAGTGTAGTTTTCCCTTTTTTCCACTATCCTTTTGAACCCCAAAGCTTGGGACAGTTTCTTTATAAGTTTATGTGTAGCTTCAGTCTCACCATTCTGTCCAACCTCCTCTACAACATAGGAGCTCTTTAGCCACACCATTTCATCACATTTCTAAAAAAAATGTCTTCTCAAATATTTTCACCAAAGCTTCCTTCTTCAACTCATAGATCCATGTCCAACCACAATCGTCCCTTAGCCAACTTTCATCTTTGCGTTTGGGGGAACACTTTCCTTTCACCTCCATCTAAAATGGTAAAGAATCTACATTGTGTAATAAAGTCTTACATGTAAATCTAAATTCGTGTTTTCATATCATATTTTCTCGTGTTTGAATTCCTTTTATGCCTTATACAGTATCATATCTAGTATTGTTGAGTTTTTTTAACCTTTTTTTCTCACATTACAATTGTGCAGAAGGAAGATGCTACAATTCAACAACAACATGGAGAACTGAAAGAAGAAATAAGTAGGATGGTTAAGGTATCCATGGATGATGACTTACTGCATAAATTGCGTTTGATTGATACAATCAGACGGTTAGGTGTGAGTTACCATTTTGAAAGAGAGATAGAAGAAGCATTGCATAACATTTATGAGCATGACTGCAACGATGACCAAACTCTCGAGGCTACCTCTCTTCGATTTCGATTACTTAGAGAAAATGGCTTTAGTTTTCATTGTGGTGAGTCCATTTTCACTTATTTATCAAAATTTATCTTTTAACACAATTAAAATTTTAGTGTGAGCTTAGAGTTTACGTTGACTTTTCCGAAACTAAAAAAGATAGCAGAACAGGCAACATGTAAAATAGACCGGCAAAACAAGCACCCCCAATGGATAAAAGAAAATAGAATAAAAGAACACTCCAACGTGGATTGCCACGAAAAGCTCCATCAATCAAATAAAATGCCAACATGCTTATTTTTAATAAATATAAGTTATTAGTAATTATTAAAAACAAAGTTTGGATAATAAATATAAAGCATAATGATAAATTTAATCTTTAGTATTTGCATCTTTTATTGATTTGATCTTTATTTTTTTGAGTTAAAATTGGTTATTAACTTTTTTTTTAAATTGAGTTTAATTAACAACTTTTCAGAAAAAACCCTCAAATTATTATGTTTTCAATAGAAATAATGATTAAAACGTACCTTGTATGGCTATCCACTTGTGCTTCATGATAAATATTTTTTTGAATTTTGCATTGTTTTTATTTTTTATATTTTTAATTTTTTGTTGATGTGACATATATGACAAATAATGCCATGTCATTATGCCTAAATATAACAATCAAAAGTAATTTTCATTAAAAATAACTTATAAATTTAATATGAGGAAAGTTTTAATTGGAATCATTGTAATTTCATTAAAATATATCATACTATCTTGTTCGATTGTACAGACACATTCTACAAGTTCAAAGATGATGAAGGAAACTTTGACAAGTCCTTAACAAGTGATGTGAAAGGCTTACTAGAATTATATGAAGCAGCACATTTACGTGTGCATGGAGAAGATATACTGGAAGAAGCTCTTGGTTTCACCACCACTCATCTAGATTTAGCCTTGATATATGTTTGTGTTATTTTTACATGTCCTATTGTATTTAAGGAGTTATACAGATCTTGGCACCTCAATATCTTTGTGTTACTTTTATGTGCAATTATGTTTAATAGGTTATGGAGCTCATGAATATGTCACTACATAATTTCATGATAGATGATTAAAACCCTCCACCTGTCTTCCCATCTCCAAAAGGCCACTCTACCCTCCAAGCACCTTGCAAGATGCTTCAAATTTGACATATCTCCAATCATATTCCCTGAGCAACCATTATCAAAACACCATTAAGATGTTGATAGATGCATTCATTGCAATGTGTGAAATGACAAAATATTATTATTCCTTCTTTAAATAGTTATTGAAATAGATTAATTCATCGGACAGGTTGAACCAACTGATTATATTAAAAAAATTAATATAAAATAAGTATTAAATATAATAAATATTAGATAAAATATGTATTTGATTAAATATAATTGAACTGTCGTGTCCAATATGCGTAGATTTAAAAAACTCCATACTATGGTTAGACAACTGGCGCCGTGTCTTTATTCTATATTAAAAACTAATACTTAACTAACCCTTAAACGTTAAAATCTAATCACATATATTAATTTTTGGTTAAAATATGTCATAAGTCCAAATACTTTTTATGAATTTCTAATTTAGTCTCTGTCGAAACCTTTTTTTTTAAAGGTCGACTTTTTATTAAAAAAAGAAAATGGAATCGCCACCAATCCTTTTTTATGAGGTATGATCGGATCACCTCGCAATTTGGTCATTTTAATAAGCGAATTTTGATCTACAAACTTCGAGAAATAGGTTCAAGAGTCGGTTACATATGAGGAACGATTAGCACCCTCGTAACGCCCAAAATTGGTACCTAGTTGATTAATTAATATCTTAGTGTCGAAAATTAAAAAAATTTGAAAAGAGTTTAAAAATAAGATCCTTCTTCGTATCAATGTATTTTTTGTAAATCTCTTGAATAAATCAGAATATGTAAAATGGCATCTTATCTCGAAGTAACAAAAAGGTCATATCCTGATCTCGTGATGATGAAGTAATAAAATCTGATCGTACTTATAAACTAACTAATATCACTATGAAGGCAAGTGCACCTATCGAATAGTAGTATAGTTAGTAGCAAGACCGGAATATCGAATCAAAGGAACTAAAAGTACTAGTAATGACTTTCTTTCTATTATCTAGCCTAAAAATAAAGAAGTGGTTTGTGTAAACTAATTAAAGCTAAACTAAACTAAGGATGCGACAAAGAGTAAATTGGGAAATTGGCAAGTGCACCTATCGAATAGTAGTATAGTTAGTAGCAAGACCGGAATATCGAATCAAAGGAACTAAAAGTACTAGTAATGACTTTCTTTCTATTATCTAGCCTAAAAATAAAAAAGTGGTTTGTGTAAACTAATTAAAGCTAAACTAAACTAAGGATGCGACAAAGAGTAAATTGGGAAATTGCTTTTGGGAAAACTGATTGATGAGGGCAATACCTGAGGAAGAATCCACCTAGACTTCACTTGTTATGTAACTCTGAACTAGACGATTTCTTCATTTGACTTGATCCGTAGAGATCCCTAAATTATGTTAATACCTCCTTCGAGGATAAGAACAACTAATCCTAGGTTGATTAATTGAATCTCTTTCTAATTAAAACCCCTAGTCTTGCATTAACTCGATTTATGGATCCCCATATTAGATTTGACTCTAATCCAGCAGATTTTCGTCATCCTATGTCTAGGATTGTGATCAACTCCGCTTAATTATGTTGGATCTACTCCTATACAGGGACTTTTGCTCCTCTGTATAAGCACATTTGACTTAAATTAATATCCTGGAAATATCAATTCAAGAGTTAAAAACACAATTAAGAACAAATCAAATATTTATCATATAGTTCAGATAACAATAACAAGATTCGTCTTAGGTTTCATCTCCCTTAGATATTTGGGGTTTTAGTTCATAATTATAAAAAGAAACATCTCAGAATAAATAAAATAAGAAAACCCAAAACCCCTGAAAGGATAGAAGGGAGATCCTCTGTCCTGATGTAGATCCTGGCTTCTGAGATGGATCAATCAACTTTCCTTCGAGTAATTCCCTGCCTCTAGCTCTCTGTCTTGGCAGGAGGACTGAGTTGGTACTGTCTTGTACCGTCCCCTCTACTGTACCCCCTTGTAGTTGCCTCCTAGGGTCTTTATATAGATTTTAGAATGTCTTTCTTAGCCCATAAGTAGCCTTTTTCAAGTGAAATTAAACTTCATCACGACAGGGACACGCCCGTGTGCCACACCCGTGTGAGTCGATGTTGGGCCGTGTTTAAGCCTGTTAGAGTGGCACGACCATGTGGGTTGCCCGTGTGAATCGGTTCTAGGCCATGCTCAAGCCTGTTTATGTGGCATGGCCGTGTGACAAGCCCGTGTGGTGAACTTCCAAGCTATGTTGATTCCTTACTTTGGCTCATTTTCTCCGTTTTCGGCCCGTTTCTTATTCTTTTCACTCCCCTAAGCTCTCCTGAGTATAAAACATGAAATTAAAGGTTTAGAGCATCAAATTCCACAAATCAAGGAATAATTCATCCATAAATGTGCTAAGCATGAGGTAAAAAATATGTAATTTACGGTTTATGAAATACCCCCATACTTAAGCCTTTGCTTGTCCTCAAGCAAAATCTCAATTCACAATTAAAAATCATTCCTCTTAACTTATAATCCTTATCAATAAAGTTTCAAACTAAGCCACAAGTAATCATACATTGAAAATTCAACCGAAAGAAAATTAAAGTTTCAAACACTCTAAGTTGAGAATCTTATCACAAAAACATAGGTCTTCTCCCTTCTTCTAGGTAATTACCTTGAAATCAAAATCAACAAGAGTTGACATCCTCACTAAAGATTCACTCTATCCACTCGAAGTGTTTAGGGTTCAAAAATTAAGCACTCATTAGTCAACCTGAAAAATTATTACCATAAGCTTACAAGAAAAATCAAATCTCCACCACTATATATTGACATGATACATCGATCAAAAGGTCTTTCAAGGGTTGTAACGTGGCTTTGGTTAGGGGTGTTGTCACAAGCTGAAAAAGAGGGTTAGAATCGAGATTGAACTAAAAAATCATCTAACTAGAAAAATCTCTATCACTGAAACATATTCCTAGAATAAAGTCTTTTGGATGACATCGTTTAAGAACAAGAGCTCAAAAATTACATGGAAATATGCAAAACATTGAATTACAACTTGAATATACATGTGTTTTTTTTTAAGAACAAATCAAATAACAACAAATTGAATATTTATAAACTTTACAAACTAAAAAGGAGAACAAAGCTAGATAATTATTCAACTCAAATCTCGACAAAAATAGGGATCAAAATAATTGAAGGGAATTCAACAAAAAATGGGTTATAGGTTAATATTGAAGGTAAGTCAATGAATAGTTTGTTAGGCTCAATGGGGTTCACTTAGGGGTTAATTTATGGAGGTAGGCTTTTATGGAGTAAGTGGGTTAAAACCTAGGTGCCTTTATCATTTCGGTATATCAAATCAATGATGTGGTCTTGACTTGTATAATCAAAGCAAGTTCTAGAATAACAAATCAGTATTGACTCACTCAAAGCAACAATAAAAGTGAGCACGAAAGGATGTATGCTCAAAAGGCTCAAAAATCTCACCAGAATTATGGCTTTGATGTCAATCCTGTGAATTTCAAATTTCAAGATAACACTTAAAATTGGGGAAAATAACCTAGAAAAATTTTAAATTCTCAAAAATTTCAACTTATCATGCTTGATTTTCTAATATCTTAAAGTTTGAATAATCAAAGCATAAGTACTTATGTCTTAATTCTCAATTTATCAATAAAAATTATAAATCAATCAGAATTCATTTTAATAGGGGATTGAGACTAATGCAGAGAGTGAAAGTGAGAATTCAAAATTTGAGAACAATGCAACAAGTTAGTGGTAAAAATTTTTAGGGGTTCAAGGATAATATAAAGAATGAAAGTGAACTCCCTCCCACACTTAAGATGTACATTTCCCTCAATGTACAAAGATACATTAGTAGCAATAGAAGCATAAAATCATAAGATAGGGAGAGAAGTGAAACTCCCTGAATAATTGGATGAATTCTTTGAGCTGGGTGTGAAGATTTGTAGGGAAGGGTGTTTATCCACAATTTTAGAGCCAAAAGGATATCTTGATAGGGGTCGTGGTGGCTATGGTCGTGGTCGTGGTCGTGTAGGAACCAGCAGTCATGGCAGGGTTTTCCTATTAGATATGGATTTGAGCTGTAAGGCTCTTTTGAAACTGCGATAGCATGTATCAATTTTAGGGAATTTGGATTAGCACAGTGTACTCGTTAGGAAATAGCCAATATTAAACAAATGAAATCAAATGAACTAAGTTCGTAAAATACCAAAATTCAAATAATGAAAAAGATAAGATAAAAGAAAAAGGAAAAATAAAAATGAAAATAAAGGAAAAGATAAGAGGACTCGTGAGTCCTAATCTTCAGATGGTTCGTGAGGTGGGGATGGCGGTACGAGACGAAGGTGCTGACAAATCTGAGATAGAGTAGCATCAATGTGATCAAAGCGCTGAAAACATTGTTACTGGAATTGTACGAACTGCTCAAAAGTGACATAGTCTGAAGCTGCCGCATGAACTGGGCGGCGAGTAGGTGGTGGCTCCTCGTGGGATGGGGGACATCATTTGTAATGTCCTCGGGGTCCTCCTGCTCGGTGGATTGAGCTAACTGGTACTGATGAGGGTTGCTCCCATGTCGGCACTGAATCATCCTCAAATGGAGCATACTTTGGATGCCCAGCGGGGACATCTGGCTGATGAGGGTGTAGGAGGATGTTTGGCCCTCTGTGTTGAGGAGGCCGAAGTAGCGGGCCAGGCGTGTCACGTACCGGCCCATTGAGATTACACCCTCCGGTGCCGCTCCGTCTGGTGCTGGATGGCATGGGTGATGAAGTAGACGAGATCGAGCACGTGTGTGTACGCTATGCTCCACAAAAAGTAGGTGTTGAAACCAATTTTTCTAAGTTTGAAAAATAGGGATTGATTCAAAAAACAACAGAAGTGGAAATGGAGTCGCCACCAACCTTTTTCGACGTGTGATTGGGTCACCATAAAAATTTGATTTATTAAGACAAATTTTGGTCTACGAAACTCAAGAAAATGGGTTCGGGAATCGGTTAAGTACGAGGAAGGATTAGCACCCTCGTAACGCCCAAAATTGGTACCTAATTGATTACTTAATGTCCTAACATCGAACGTTTGAAAAGATTTTAAAATACGATCCTTTTATTTAAAAGAACATTTGAATATACCAAAGTGAAAATCGAGACTCGCTCATCTCAAAGAAATAAAAATGTCGTACCCAGTAAGTTAGGATGCAACATCGCAATTTTTCGAAATTAAGCTTGCCCCTTTTTATTTAAAAAGCTCATGTGCTTAAATTCAAAAGGGATATTTAATTATTTTGGGTCAAATGAAAAACCAGAACCCAGTAAGTTAGGGCTCGATTTTTCAAAATTCCAAAACATAAAATATTGCCTTGATTTTGAAATTCTTACCTCGGGATAATGAAACGCCACATCTAGTAAGTTAGGACGTAATGCCTCAAATTCTCGAGAATAAGTTTTATTTGGAAATTTATGCATTGTGGTTTAAAAAGGATACTCGGCTGCTTGGATTTAATAAGAAAAATCGGAACCCAGTGAGTTAGGGCTCGATTTTCTCGAAGCTTCCAAACGCGAGCATTGCTTTATTTAAAAAATTTGAGTAAAATAATTTTAAAACTTGAACAATGTTAAACATAATTTTTGAAGCGAATAAAATGTGATGCAATAATAACATAAATTTACAATTTATAGATCCAATATCATGCTAATACACCACAATTAACAACAAATATAAATCTAGATCACCATACACATAATAGCAATAATTGCAAAATTCACAATTTCACAATCAATTATTGGTGAAAATAAAACAAGATGATAAAAAGCATAAAAATAAAGGTTTAAGACAACAACAACAAAGGACAAATAAAAGGTTAAAAACAATTATTATAGCAAGATGGAAATGATTAATATGATAAAATAATTTTAACATAAATACTTTAAATAGTACAAAATAATTCAAAATAGTTGATAGGCGAAACGATTTTTAAAATGCAATAATATGTAGAATACTTTTAATAGATTAATAAAAACTTGAACTAATTACATAAAAAAATTGATTTACTAAAAAATAAATAATAATATATGAAATGCTTGAAACAATTTGTTACGTATATATAAAGAAAATATGATTAATACATATAATAAGACATTTAATATGTGTATACACGTATAAAGTATTTAAAGCAAATATATATAGCCTAATACCAAAATATATAGAGGAGATTTAACCAAAACAGAGCTAAAATACATAATTTATAAATATGTGAATATATAAAATAAATAATAATAATAATAAAACAATAGTAATAATAATAAATAAAACATATCAAAACAGATTAAGGGCAAGTTTAGAAAGAAAACAAAATTTAAAGTCTAAAGATTAAACATTAAATCAACCAAGGGATTCGGATGAACGCACGTGCAAAGAATAAGGGCTCTCTGGGAAATTATCTCGCCCATCCAAAAACGGCGCCGTTTGATACTAAATAATCTAATAGCACGAGGGCTAAGTTGAAATCACAAACAAAATACCGGGCTGAATTGAAAAGGGACTCAGGACCTTATTGCGATATGCTACAAAAGCGGAAGGGCCTGATTAGCAAATAGACCCAACATAAAAAGCGCGCGGATCCTCCCCGGGTCGGGTCACTCGCACGAGTTATGGCCTTTAAACGGTGTCGTTTTGGGCATCAGTAACTTACCCTAAAACGGCGTCATTCCAATGGGCTTATAAATACTAAAAAACTAAAAAAATTCATTTTTGAACCTGTTTTCTTCAAAAAACTCGAAAACCCTCTCTAGAAAGAACCTTTGCCCTCTGAGCGCCGACCTAGGTTCGGCCAAGCTCCGATCATCAGGTCGCCATGCTCCTCTGCCTCCGCCTCCGTATACGGTGGTCGGAGCTCCTTGACCCTCAAAACTCCCTGAACCCGAATCTAGACTCACAATAACCTAAAACCCCACCAAAAATAAAAAAAAAACGGTCAAAACGTTTCAGATTCAGGACTCCACCCGTCACCAAAGGTAAAAAGTTTGCGCCTTTACTCTTTTTATATATAAAGTAGATTAGAAAATGAAAATGGACTAGGAAATCGGCTGAAAAATATACCTTTGTTCTTTATTTTTGTATTTCAAAAGCGTAAGAAGATTACAGTGATTTTTCGGCCCTCTTTTATAGCCGATTCAAAAAAGAGATGAAAACAGAAGACAAAAAATACAAAAATATTTTTTTCCTGTTTCTCTCTGTTGTTTGCTGCTATTCTCGTCCGATTTGCAGGTACAGAGGCGACGTGGCGCTCGACGTAAGGCGTACGAAAGCCTACTGGAGGTACGGAGGCTGTGGAGGTGGCACGCGTGAAGGCATGCGCGCGGCGCTGCTGGAGTTAGGGGCTAGGGTTTCCGATTTTTGAATTCTTTTGGGCCATTCGGGCTCTTCAAATTGGGTAATTCGCCTTTGTAATTTTGGGCTGTTAATTGGGTAGGGGTTGGGCTTATTTAGTTTTGGGTCCACTTTAAGTTTTAATTTTGTATTTTGGGTTTGAAACTTTATACTGGACTGGACATGGACTATTTAATAATTTTGGGTTTTTATTTTATTTTATTTTTGGTTTAATTTATTAGGTCGGGCCAAATTGGCCTATTACAGCTGTCCCTCTTTACTCCTTGTCGTGTAACAGGAATAGAGCAAAGACTTTAAAAGGGGAAATTTTGCCCGGTTTTGCTGAGCTTTAACTTCTTGGTATCCCTTCTCTTCAAGCAGCTTCTCTGCATCCTTTAGGGTATGGGAAATGGTGTCCCTACTTGCTCTAGTTGAATTTTATGGAAAAGAGATTTGTAGCTTCGATCTTTTCCATTGCAACTTCGAGGCGATAAGAATTCAGAGAGAAGAGATTTGATGCCTCGATCTTCTCGACTGACACTTCATAGAGATGGATTGAATCTCACTATAATTTTAGGGAGAAAGGATTTGTAGCTTCGACCTACTCCTTTAGAACGTCAATGAGATAAGAAATCAGAGAGAAGAGATTTGTAGCTTCGATCTTATCTACTGAGACTTCAAGGGAATAAGGATTGATCTTCAATGTAAACTCAGGAAGAAGGGATTCGTAGTCTCAACCTACTCCACTGGAACTTTGAGGGGGTAAGAATTCAGAGAGAAGAGATTTGTAACCTCAATCTTCTCTACTGAAACTTCAAAGAAATGAAACTTGTCGTCTTCGACCTGCTCCACTACTACTTAGGGAGACAAATCTTCAATCTTCAGCCTATTCCACTGCTGCTCAGGGAGATAGGACTAGCTGCTTCGATCTACTCCACTACTGCTTAGGGAGGTAAGATTCCCCACATTCGATCTGCTCCACCAGTGCTTAGAGAGATAAGATCTGTGGATTCACCAATATTGCTACACTGTCCTCTAGGGAACCTGTCCTGTAGTATCAGTTTTATGCTTATATTTATGCAAATGGTTAGGATGTTATTATCAGAATGAATCAAATGCTCCTAATTGAATGTGTTATGAATGATAAATGGAAAATGAGAATGATCCTTTTTAGTACTTAAGGCCATATGGCTCATATCACGCTGTCCTCTTCTTGGCTGGTATTTTGTCCAAAGACCTGAAGAAACACCCATATTTTACTCAATTGGTTTGCCCCATTATAACTTCAAGGTCTATTCCACAAAGCTTGTACCATTCTTAATTCATCCCATTACTATGGAGGTGTAAAGGATTCGTGCTATTTTCAAAATGATCTGTTACACCATTCTCTAAGTGTCAATCATGAAGAATAGTCTCCTTCTTACAGCTGTCTGTTGGAGTCTCGTTTCTGCCGTGGTGCTTTAAAAATTCAAAGAGATCATCACTATTTAGACACCTCATTTTCAGCTATTTCCAAACCTTGGATCTAGTGAGTTTTAAACAATAGTCCTATTTTAGGTTCTTGTATTATTTAGAAACTTCTAGAGTAATATGCGAAACTTCTTTTATGAAAGCATTATTAGTCCATCAATCATTATTTCAATGCAACATGCTTGTAAAAGGTAATAACAATAGATGAGAATAAAATGGTACGAAGCAAAGCTCAAGATATATTATCTAAGAGAAAATGAAAATAGAAAAAATCAATTGAAAATGCATCTCTTGAAAGGAATTAAGTATTCAAAGATAGCTAATACAATATGAACAAAAACGAACACTAGGTGCCCTAAATATCACAGCCTGAGTTTCTCTGTACGAGCTTTTAGGAGATTGCTTTGAGTTTGACATGTATTTAGGAGATCTTGAGTACTTTGTCGATGCCCCAAGATGCGACATATGCCTTCCTTATTAATTCAAGCGTAGCAAGATCACCGCATATCGCCATTTGAGCCTCCCTTTTTGGGTTTTCAACTCAAATCCCCTTTGGTCTCAAGATGCCTTTTGCGGGTTTTCACCTTTCATTTTTTTTGAGAAGATCTCAAAGCATCCTTTACGGGTTTTCACTTTGGCCTCTTTCTTCTTCACGTGTAGTACATCTTGACTGAATCCGAATTTATAGGATTAGGCAAGCTTTTTCCATCCATTTTGGCCAAAATCAGTGCTCCTCCGGAGAAGGCCTTCTTTACTACATAAGGTCCTTCCCAGTTTGGCATCTATTTCCCTCAGAAATCTTTTTGTATGGAAAGGATCTTTTTCAGTACCAAGTCCCCCTCATGAAATTCCCTTGGGCAAACTTTTTTATCATAAGCTCGCATCATTCGCTTTTGATACATCTGACCATGCTAGATTGCCCTTAGCCTCTTTTCTTCAATCAAGTTCAGTTGATCATACCAAGATTGAATCCATTCGGCTTCATCTAGCTTCAATTCTGACAAAACTCGAAGGGAAGGTATCTCTACTTCAATGGGTAGAACTACCTCCATTCCATAGACCAACGAGAAAGGTGTTACCCCAGTAGATATTCTGACAGATGTCCTATAAGCGTAGAGAGCAAAGGGTAACTTCTCATGCCAATCTCTATAAGTTTCTGTCATCTTGCCCATGATCTTTGTAATGTTTTTGCTGGCTACTTCCACTGCACCATTCATTTTTGGGCGATACAGCGACGAATTGTGGTGCCTGATCTTAAACTGACTACAAACCTCCGCTATCGTGTTGTTGTTCAAGTTGAGTACATTGTCTGATATGATCTTCTCCGATATCCTATATCGGCATATGATTTCCCTTTTTAAGAATCTGCTGACCGCTGATTTGGTGACACTGGCGCATGAAGCGGCCTCTACCCACTTAGTGAAGTAATCAATGACCACAAAAATGAATCGATGCCCATTCGAAGCTTTCGGCTAGATTGGCCCAATGACATCCATGCCCCACATGGAGAAAGGCCATGGAGAAGTCATAACATGCAGGGGCAAAGGAGGCACATGAATCTTGTCCCTATAAATCTAGCACTTGTGACACTTTTTGGCATAGTTGATACAGTCTCCTTCCATCGTAGACCAATAGTATCCGAATCTCATAATTCGTCTGGCCATTGTAAAGCCGTTGGCATGGTTCTGCAAACACCTTCATGGACTTCTTCTAAAATTTTCTTAGCTTCGACAGCACCCACGCATCTCAAGAGTACCTGAACTTTTCTCCTTTTATATAGGATCTCCCCATCTAAGACATAATCGCAAGCTAGTCTTCTCAATGTCATTTTGTCATTCTCAGTTGCCTGATCAGGATATTCACGGTTTCTCACGTATCGCAATATGTCTTAATACCATGGGTGATCATTTCTTTCTTCTTCATCCATATTGTAGCAATGAGCTATGGCATCGTGGATACTCATTTGAATAGGCTCCACATCTTCTTATTGGCCTACATTGATCATGGAAGCCAATGTGGCCAAAGCATCTGCCATCTGGTTTTCCTCTTATGGGAGATAACTAAAAGTGATATCATCAAACTCTTCAATTAACCCTATAACAAACTTTCGGTAATTGATCAATTTGGGGTCTCTTGTCTCCCATTCACCCTTTAGTCCGTAGATTACTGGTGCAGAATCTCCATACACTTCTAGCACTCTAATTTTTTGCTCTATGGCTACTCGGAGTCCCATGATCCATGCTTTATATTCTGCCATATTATTCGTACAATCAAAATCCAATTTGCAAGTGAATGGATAATGATCTCCTTTTGGGGAAACTAACACTGCCCCAATTTCATTACCGATAGCGTTTGATGCTCCGTTAAAATTCAGCTTCCAAAGATGCTCCTTTATGGTGTTTTCCTTAACAGGCGCTACATACATTAGATCTTCGTTGGGGAAATCAAAATTCAGTAGCTCATAATCCTCTAAAGCTCTGCTAGCTAGGAAATCTGCTATTGCGCTCCCTTTTATAGCCTTTTGACTTACATAGATTATGTCGAATTCAGAAAGCAAAATTTGCCATCTGGCCATCCTCTCATTTAAAGCAGTTCACTCCATCATATACTTTAAAGGATCCAATTTGGATATCAACCAAGTCGTGTGGTACAACATGTATTGTCTCAATCTCCGAGTCGTCTAAATCAGGGCGTAGCACAATTTCTCGACTGGTGAGTATCTCATCTCACACTCAATGAATTTCTTACTGAGGTAATATATTACTTTTTCTCTTCGTCCTGTCTCGTCATGTTGACCCAGCACACATCCCATGGAGTTATCAAACACTACCAAATACAATATTAATGGCCTATCTGGGCATGGAGGTGACAATACGGGGGGACTTGACAAGTACTTCTTAACCTTATCAAAAGCTCTTTGGCATTCCTCATCCCACACACCTGGGTTGTATTTCTTAAGAAGACGAAATATAAGATCACACTTCTCAGTTAATTGTGAGATGAACCGAGCAATGTAATTCATTCTTCCAGGGAAACCTCGGACTTCTTTTTGGGTGCATGGCGGAGGCAATTCTTGTATAGCCCTGATCTTATCGGAGTCAATCTCAATTCCCCTTTCACTGACTACGAATCCCAGCAACTTTTCCGATCTGGCTCCAAAAATGCATTTCACTGGGTTAAGTTTTAACTGGAACTTTCTCAATCTCAGAAATAGCTTCCTTAGAACTTGGATGTGTTCACTCTCTGTTCTAGACTTTGCAATCATATCATCCACATAAACTTCAATTTCTTTATGCATCATATCATGGAACATGTCACCATTGCCCTTTGGTATGTAGCTCCTGTGTTTTTCAACCCAAACGGCATCACCTTGTAACAGAACGTACCCCACAATGTTATGAACATAGTCTTTCCCATGTCCTGAGGGTGCATTTTTATCTGATTGTACCCTGAGAATCCATCCATGGACGAAAACAACGAGTAGCCCGCCGTATTATCCACTAGAGTATCAATGTGAGGTAAGGGAAAATTATCTTTTGGGCTAGCCTTATTTAAGTCTCTATAATCTACACACATTCGCATTTTTCCATATTTCTTAGGGACAGACACAATGTTGGCCTACTTTTTGACCTCCTCCTTTATTTTCAGCATAATATCCGGCCTCATCCTTCGGAGCTTCTGCTGAACTGGCTTGCAATCTTCCTTTATAGGAAGGCGATGTACTACTATGTCGGTACTTAAACCAGGCATATCCTGATATGACCATGCGAAGACATCTTTGAATTGCTGTAGTAATTCCACGAGGTTCCGCTTCGTCTTTTTAGTTATGCCTGTTCCAATATTTATCACCTTCCCTTTTTCCAGTATCACAGTTTCCACTGTCTCCTTATGAGGTAGAATTTGTTTCTCCTCTTGCTCTACCATCCTCAACAAGTCTGGTGATAAGTCACAATCTATGTCATCTTCAAAGTCCTCAGATCCTTCTAAACATATGTCTTGTCGAAGGGAGATTCAGAGCTAATACCAGTGTCACTCATGTTGTTGATATCTAGGAACCTGTTGAAATTTCAAAAGAATATACGAAGAATGAATGAATTCAGGAGTAATTATTTGCATGGTATGATTATGAATAATTGATAACGGCTCGCGATATTAAGTAATAAAATTTATAAAACTGATTACATCTAAACTAACTAATATCACGATCTTAAAGGCAAGCGCACCTGTCGAACAATAGTATAGTTTAGTGGCAAGACCGAGTTATCGTACCTAAGGGAACCAAAAGTACTAATACTTACTTCCTTTCTATTATCTAGCCTAAAAATAAAGAGAGTTGATTTAAACTAATTCTAAAACTAACTAAAAGTGCACAAAAAGTAAATTGAGGAAAAACTTTTCAGGAAAACTGATGGATATGGGCAATACTCAAGGGAGAATCCACCTAGACTTCACTTGTTATTGATTTCTTGAACTACATAATTGATTACTTGCCTTTATCTGTAGAGATCCCTAACTTATGCTAGACCCTCTGTCGAGGCATAGAGTAACTAGGCCTAAGTTGTTAATTAAATTTCCTTTATTAATTAACTCCCTAGGTTGCATTAATTTGATCTATGGATCCCCATATTAGGTTTGACCCTAATCCGACAGATTTATGTCGCCCTATGTCTAGGGTTGCATGCAACTCCGCTTAATTATGGTAGATCTACTCTTATCACAGGGACTTTTGCTCCTCTGCTCTAAGCACATCAATTTCTTGAAGTAATACCTAGGATTATTAAATCAAGAATGAAGAACACATAACTAAGAACAATTCAAGCAATTATCATATAACTCAATAAATAATAACAAGATCTATCTTAGGTTTCATCCCCCTCAAGTATTTGAGAGGTTTAGTTCATAATAAAGAAAAGAAACATCTCAGAAGATAATAAATAGCAAAACATAAAGAACTCGAAAACCCCTAAAGGAATTTAGGGAGATCCTCAGTCTTGATGTAGAATTCTAGCTTTTGGGATGAATCAATCAGCTTCCCTTGGAGTAATTCCTTACTTTCACTCCTCGTGTTGGCAGAAAGATGGCGCTCCTATTGGGAGAAAAGGAGTACGCCCTTAGAGTTGCCTCTTAGGGTCTTTATATAGAGCTTTGGGGAGCCTTTCTTAGCCTCTAAGCATCCAAATCCGAGTGAAATTCCTCTTCCTCACGACTAGAACACGCCCGTGTGACTTCGACAAAGGCCGTGTGAGATTCTGTCATTTAGGGCACGGCCGTGTGGCCTGGCCGTGCTTGTCAAGGCTGGATCGTGTGATCTTCGTGTGGCACGGCCGTGTGCCACGGCTGTGTGGTGGCTTCTTGAGCCGTGCGTTTGCACATTTTGGCCCGTTTTCTCGAGTTTTCGGTCTATTTTTCGTTCTTTTCTCTTCCCTATGCTCTCCTGAGTATAAGATGTGAAAAAGAAAGATTAAGAGCACCAATTCTCACTTAATTGATAATAATTCATCCGAAATATAGGCTAAACATGAGGTAAAAATATGTATAAATTAGTGTATATCAAATATCCCCACACTTAAGCCTTTGCTTGTCCTCAAGCAAAATCTCAATTCCTAAATAAGAATCATTCTTTTCAACTCAAAATCTTTATCAATAATGTTTCAAATTAATCCACAGGTAAGCATGCGATGAAAATTCAATCAAATGAACATTAAAGATTCAATTATTTTAAGTTGAGAATTTTATCATAGAAACATAAGTTTTCTTCTTTCTTCTAAGTAGTTCTCTCTCCATCTTAATTAACAGGAGTTGACATCCTCACTAAAGGTTCACTCTATCCACTCAAAGTGTTTAGGGTTCAAAAATTAAGTACTCTCTAGTCAACCTGAAAAGTTATTACCATAGGCTTGCTTGAAAATCAAGTCTCCACCACTGTAGATTGATATGATACATCGATCAAAAGGTCTTTTAAAGGTTGTAATGGGGCTTGGTTAGGGTGTTGTCACAGGCTGCAAAAGTGGGTTAGAATCAAGATTGAACTGAAAAATTATCTAGCTAGAAAAATCTCTATCACTGGAACAAATTTCCCAAGCTAATCCTTAAGATAATATCAATTTTGCCTTGGTAGCCTTAAAATAGAAATATGCAAAAACTATTTGAACTATTATAGATTACAACTGAATACATATGTGTTTTTTTTTAAGAACAATTCAACTATGATACACTACTTGAACAAAACTTTACAATCTGCGAGGAGAATAAAGCTTAGATAACAATTTCAACTCAAATCTCGACAAAAATAGGGAAAAAATAATTGAATGGAATTCAACAAAAAATGGGTTATTGGTTATAATTATGGGTAAGTCAAAGAAAATGTTGTTAGGCTCAATGGGGTTCACTAGGGGTTAATTTATGGAGGTAGGCTTTTGTGGAGTAAGTAGGTTAATCCCTAGGTGCCTTTATCATCTCGGTATATCAAATCAATTATGTGGTCTCGACATGTATAATCAAAGCAAGTTCTAGAATAACAAATCAGTATTGACTCACTCAAAGCAATAATAAAAGTGAGCACGAAAGGATGTATGCTCAAAAGGCTCAAAAATCTCATAAAAATTATGGCTTTTGATGTCAACCCTGTGAATTTAAATCTCAAGATAACACTTAGAATTAGGGAAAAAAACTTATGCAAAAATTGTAGCTCTCAAAAATTTTAACTTATCATGCTTGATTCCCTAATGTTTTTAGAGTTTGAATATTCAAAGTTCAATTTCCTATTTCTTAATTCTCACACATCAATAGATATCATAAATCAATCAGAATTAATTCCTAATAGGAGACAGAAGATGATGCTATTGAGAACAGTGCAATTAGTTAGAACAATTTTAGGGATTTCAAAGAGAATAAAATAGAATTTAAAGTATATTTCCCCCCACACTTAAGATGTACATTGCCCTCAATGTACAAAGATAAAATTAGTAGCAATATAAGCACAAGATCAAAAGATAGGGAGAGAATTGAAACTCCCTGAATGTAGGATGAATTGGTGAGACAGAGGTTAATCCTTGGAAGAGTTGGCCTTTGTGGCAGGGTGTTCTCATTTCCGTAGAGATTTGAGCTGTAGAGCTCCTTTGAAACTGTGAATGGATGTATTAGTCGTGGGGAATTTGAGGCAATAGAATTTACTTGTTAGGGGTGAGGCCGTTATGAAAAGAAATAAAATGAAGCAAAATACGAAAAAAAGGCAAATATTTAAATAATTAAGAAGATAAAAGAAAATAAACTAAACTGAAAAAGAAAAACAAAGTGAGTAAAAAAGATAAAAATAAAGATTAGTGTTCAAATCTAAGTGAAAATAATAAGAAAAAAGAAAATAAATATAAGAGGATCTAGTCCTCGGATGGATCACTCGGTGGCGGGGTGATGCGCAAGTGCTGACATATCTGTGCCAAAGTGGCGTCGATATAATTGAGGCACCGGAAATATTGTCGCTCAAATCGGTCTAGGTGCTCGTATATGTCAACATGTGGGGCTACTGCCTGGGTGGGTCGTCTGGGGTGTGGTGGCTCGGTGGGCTCGTCCTCCTCTGGTGGTGGTGGTGGGACATCATCAGCAATGTCCTCTGGGTCTTCACCTTCTTGGACAAGGCAGAAGTGGAAGTGTCCGCCACCTGGTCGTCGCTCTATCATCCTCATGTGTAACATGCTCTGGATGCCCTGCGAGGACATATGGCTGAGGAAAGTATAGGAGGATGTTTGGGCTGTAGTGTTGAATAGGCCGAAGTAGCAGCCTAGTCTCGTGATGTAAGGGCCCATGGATAGGACGACTTTCCTATGCCGCTCAGTCTGGTGCTGCATGGCAAGTGCGATGAAGTATGCGAGGTCGATAGCGTGGCCATTAGCCATGCACCAGAGGAAGTAGACGTCGTGGGTATTGACGACGCCTGTACTCTCTCGCCTCCCTGTTAGAGTGTAAGCGGGAAGAGCATGAATGTACCTCAAAGAAGGAGTGAGGGTGGTCGCCTTACTGACGCTGGGGTTAAAAACTTGCCGCCTCAGAGCAATCTCGTACCAACAGTCGACGGGCTGGATATGGATGCGACGGGAAAGGGTGGGGAAGTCATCCTCTGCCATGAACTGCTCGGTATAAAGACCGAGGGCCGTGCCAAACTCTGGTACACTCATCTGTCACACAAGACCTCCTAAACAGAATTGGATCGTGCCTAGATCGTCGAATCTATTCATTACAATCTGGAAGTGGAAGGTGGAGCAGAACTCTAGGGTGAGTTCTAGATATGTCGGCTCTACGATCTGGAAGAATTGCTCCCATTGTTCCGTCATCAGTAAGGCCTGGACGTCGTCCACTAATTGTATTTGCGCGAGGGCGTCCCAGTCTATGCAGCGGCCCGTGGAGATAGTGCGGGCCCGTAGTAGTTGATATCATTCCTCTTGGGAGGCTTGCGAGAAGGTGATAAACGGGTGGCGTTCCTCGGATATGGGCCTGGATGAGGAATTTCCCGGTCCTTTTTATTTCTTGGAGACGGGGACAGTAGTCTTTTTACCGTGCGAAGATGACATGGTATCTAACATAAAATAACCAAAGTATTAGTCCTAAATATTGAAATTAAACTAAATAGATAAAAAAATATAGATGAAAAATGTAAAAAATTTAAAATGAGAATTAACCTAAATAGTAGAATCTAATCATATTGGGTTGTAATAAAATGAAAGGCTTATGGGTATGTATATATACTAAAATTGGACAAAATGGCATGCAAATATGGGTCTAAATAGAAAAATAAAATAAAATCTAAATGGCAAAATGAAATGAGTTCCAAGTGGCAAACAAATATGAAAGGCAATCTTGATATATTCTATACTATTCTAGACTATGCATCCTAATTCTTCTAATTCCATACTCAAATTATCATCTAGAATAAAGAAAAATGAACTATATAGATAATAAAATAGAAATAGAAATAAATAAATGAGAAAAATTAAGAGAATAGAATCAAAATTGAGTGTGCACGGTCGTAGGTTAAGTGGGCACAGGCATGGGTAGGTTGGATTCGGGTATGGTGGTGTTTGGAGGGCTGTGGCGGCGTTTGTGGTGGTTTTGGGAGGAGTTTGGGTAAGGGATTTTAGGGTTTGAGTGAAAGGGAAAGTGAATAGTGGCCACTATTTATATATTTTGGGGCACACGGGCATGTCGCATGCCCGTGCGTGTCGGGTTTTGCCTGTGTTATTCGAAAATCAGTGGTTGTGGCGTGCTTGGTTTCGATGAGCACGTCCGTGGGGGTAGGTTGCACGGCCATGGGAGATCGGGTCTTCGTGACTTACACGGTCATGTGATGGTAGGCACAGGCGTGGAAGATCGTGTTTGTGATTGACACGGTCGTGTGGGATGAGCCACGGGCGTGCCAAATTTGACAGTGTCTTTCACAGGCTAGGGACACGGGCGTGTGGCGTTGCCTGAGCCCGTGTAGATGCTGCGAGGTTGCCACGGCCATGTCGCATGGCATGGGATGTTGATGGTAGCCCGTGTTAAAGTCGAAAGGTCGCCACGGCCATATCACACGGCCGTGGGGTTTTATTGGTAGCCCGTGTTTTGGGAAAATTTTTGCTCTATTTATACACGGCTTTGGTACACAACCGTGGCTCTATTTGCAGGGTGCACACGACCTGGGACACACCCGTGGGCATGGCCGTGGGGTCCTAGATCTCTGCATTAAAAAAGGGTTAGAGTAATGCATGAAAAATACTGCAAAACAAAATAGATGAAAATTTACTAAGTTAGTGCTCGGAATTTCGTGGAAGACACTGCCTGGATGTGTCATGACGGAATTTTGTGAGCTGAAGCCCCTCCCTATTTTCTGTAAAATTCTCACCTCTATAATGTTTAAGCCTATGGCCGTTTACCTTGAATATACCATGGTTAGGGTGAGTTACCTCAATGGTGCCGTATGGAAAGACATTTTGGACAGTGAATGGACCTGACCACGTTGACTTGAGTTTTCCAGAGAATAGTCTCAGCCTCGAGTTGTAGAGTAAGACAAGATCACTTGATTTAAACTGCTTAGGTTGTTTCAGTTGTTTATCATGACGTTGCTTCATGGCTTCTTTGTATAGTCGCGAGCTTTCGTAGGCATTGCAACGCTATTCGTCTAGTTCATTTAACTGCGTTAGTCTTTTCTCACTTGCAAGCTTGAAATCAAGGTTTAAAAATTTTATAGCCCAGAATGCCTTGTGTTCAAGTTCAAATAGTAGATGACAACTTTTTCCATAGACGAGTTTATAGGGAGATGTTCCTATGGATGTTTTGAAAGCAGTTCTATAGGCCCATAATGCATCGTCTATTTTTCTTGACCAATCTTTTCTATTTGTTTCTATTGTTTTCTCTAGGATACGTTTTAATTCCCTATTCATTACTTCGACTTGACCACTAGTTTGTAGGTGATAGGGGGTAGCTGTCCTATGGTGTACTCCATACCTTTTTAAAAAATTTTCAAACTGGGCATTGCAAAAATGAGTACCCCTATCACTAATAATTATCCTAGGTGTTCCAAATTGAGAGAAAAGTTTCTTTAAAAATCGTACTACCATTCTAGCATCATTAGTAGGCAAGGCTTGGGCTTCCACCCATTTCGACATGTAATCTACTGCTACTAAGATATACTTATTCCCAAATGAAGTAGGGAATGGACCCATGAAATCAATACCCCATACATCAAATATTTTACATGAGAGTATATAGTTCTGAGGCATTTCAGTATGTCGAGAGATGTTACCTGTTTGTTGACATTTATCACAAGAGATCACATACCTGTTGGCATCTCTGAAAAGTGTAGGCCAGTAAAAGCTTGATTCGAGTACCTTATAAGCAGTTCTAGCTCCACAGTGATGTCCTCTTGTGGGTCCTGAATGGCAGTGATTTAGAATCTGGTATGCTTCTGTTTCAGTAACGCATCTCCAAATAACCTGGTCTGCACAAATTCGAAAAAGAAAAGGATCCTCCCAAAAGTAGTTTTTCACATTAGCGAAGAATCGCTTCTTCTATTGATGTGTCAACCTTTTTGGGGTTATGTTAGCTGTTAAATAATTTGCAAAACCAAGGCACTGTTGTGTCTGCTACGGATAGGAGTTGTTCTTCAGGAAACAAGTCGTTTATCTTATCGAGATACGTTGGCTGCATGTTTTCTAATCTTGAAAGGTGATCTGCTGCTAAATTTTTAGCTCCCTTCTTGTCCTTTATCTCTAAATCAAATTCTGTAGCAATAGAATCCATCTTATTAGTCGAGGTTTTGCATCGGTTTTGGCTAAAAGATAGCAAAAAGTAGAATGGTCAGTACAAACAATGACTTTTGACAAAATTAGATAAGATCTAAAATTTATCAAATACAAAAATAACAGCTAGCAACTCTTTTTCTGTGTTAGTATAATTTGCTTGGGTAACTGTTAGAGTTCTGCTAGCATAGTAGATCGGTTGAAAGTGCTTGTCTCTTCGCTGTCCCAGAACTGCACCTACTGCAAATTCACTTGCATCGCACATTAGCTCAAAAGGTAAGTTCCAATCGGGTGAAATCATGATTGGTGCATTGGTTAATTTTTCCTTAAGAGTATTGAAGGATTCTAAGCATTCTCGTTCAAAATTGAAAGGCATGTATTTTTCTAGCAACTTTGTTAAAGGCTTAGCTATTTTAGAAAAGTCTTTAATGAATCGACGATAAAAACCGGCATGTCCTAAAAAACTTCGTGTAGCCTTAACTGAGTTAGGTGGAGGTAATTTTTCAATAGTTTCAATTTTTGCTTTATCTACCTCTATCCCTTTACTAGAAATTTTATGTCCTAAAACGATACCCCTTGAATCATAAAGTGGCATTTTTCCCAATTTAGCACTAAATTTGTCTCTTCACATCTTATCAAAACACGTTCTAGATTATTAAGACAAAGTTTGAAAGAATTACCGAAAACTGAGAAATCATCTGTAAATACCTCCATGATGTCTTCCACGAATTCATTAAAGATAGCTAGCATGCATCGCTGAAAAGTAGCAGGAGCGTTACATAAACCAAAAGGCATTCTGCGATAAGAAAATGTACCGTATGGATATGTAAATGTCGTTTTCTCCTGATCTTCTGGAGCTATCGGGATCTGGAAGTAACCAGAGAGGCCATCTAGGAAACAATAATACATATGACCTGACAATCTTTCCAACATCTGATTAATAAAAGGCAATGGAAAATGATCTTTCTGAGTGGCGTCATTCAGCTTCCTGTAATCGATACAAACTCTCCATCCTGTGACTGTTCTTGTAGGTATTAACTTTTCCTTGTCATTAGACATCACGATCAATCCACCTTTCTTAGGAACAACCTGTACGGGGCTTACCCAAGAACTGTCAGAAATAGGATAAATAATACCTGCATCTAGAAATTTAATTACCTCGGCTTTTACAACTTCCTTCATGTTGGGATTCAATCGTCTCTGGGCTTGCACTGATGGTTTGAATTCGTCCTCCATTAAAATTTTGTGGGTGCAGAAAGAAGAATTAATTCCCTTGATATCTAAAATTTTCCAAGCTATAGCATGTCTGTGTTCTCTTAACACATGGAGTAGTTCCTCTTTCTCTGTAATGCTTAAATCGGATGCAATAATGACTGGTAAAGTTGATTCTTCCCCTAAAAAGGCATACTCTAAATGATCTGGTAGTTGTTTTAGTTCTAATTTAGGGGGTTCAGTAATGGAAGGTTTCTGTCTCAATTCATCACTCATCTTTATATTTTTATAACTTATGTGCCTAGTGATGATTTCATTAGAATCCAACTCTTTCCTTACTTTATCAATTTTGGTGGTGGTTTCATCTCCCCTCACCTTGAACAAGACACAGTGCCAACGTGTCTGTGAGAGAAAGTTCCTGGAAATTATCTTGAACAAAATAGTCAATAAAATCAACAAAATAACAAGAATCATCTTGTTCTTTAGAGAATCTCATGGCATCATAGATTTTAAAGACAACTTCTTCCTCACCAACTCTAAGCACTAATTTACCATCTCCTACATCAATAACAGCTCTAGCAGTGGCTAAAAATGGACGTCCCAAAATTAAAGGTACTTCAATATCCTCATCCATGTCGAGTACAACAAAATTAACAAGGAATATAAATTGATCTACCTTTACTAACACATCTTCAATGATTCCCCTAGGATATTTAACAGATCTATCGGCTAATTGAATACTCATCCTAGTAGGCTTGGGTTCCCCGAGACCTAGTTGTTTAAACATTTTGTAAGGCATGAGATTAATGCTAGCACCTAAATCAGCTAATGCTTTATTAATAAGTAAACTCCAAATCAAACCAGGAATAGTAAAACTCCCTGGATATTTCAGTTTTGCTGGCAATTTATTTTGGAGAATAGCTGAGCATTCCTCGTTGACTTCTACTGTGGCCAATTCTTCCAACTTCCTTTTATTTCTCAGAAGTTCTTTAAGGAACTTTGTATACTTTGGCATCTGTGAAATCGCTTCAACAAAAGGTAAGTTAATGTGTAATTGTTTAAAAAGTTCAAGGAACTTACCGAATTGAGCGTCTGTATGGTCTTTCTTCAATTTTGCTGGATATGGGATGCGCGGTTTGTATTCCTTGAGTGGTGGTGGAGGGTTGTCCTTGGATTCCTTTGCCTTGTCTTCTGAAGGTTCTGGAATAGTCTTCTTTTCTGGCTCAGCTAGGACCTTTCCATCTCTTAAAGTAATCACTTTGACATGTTCTCTGGGATTCGGCTCAGTGTTACTTGGTAATCCACATTGTGGTCTTTCTGAAATCAACTTCGCAAGTTGACCGATTTGGTTTTCAAGCCCTTGAATTGATGCTTCTTGATTTTTCAGTGTCGTTTCAGTGCTTTGAAAATGGGTTTCTGATACGGCCATAAATTTGGTAAACATCTCTTCAAGATTCGGCTTATTCTCTTATTGTGGTGGTGGCTGCTGAAATCCTAGAGGAGGCTGTTGTCTTTGATTTCCTTGTCCTCCTCATGAAAAATTTGGGTGATTTCTCCAACCTGCATTGTAAGTATTACTATAAGGGTTATTTTGAGATCGAGTTAACCATATAGTTGGCTTGTTCAGTTCCCATGCTGTGTCCATAGGATGCGAAATCTGGATTGAACGTGTTTCCTTGAGTCGCGTCGCATTGCATCACTAGTTGTGCCTGCGTAGAACTAACAAAATTATCAAACTTTTTATTTAGAAGTTCTACTTGGTTAGTAAGTATAGTAACAGCATCAATATTATAGACTCCTGCAGCTGTCGTTGGCTTTGTCCTTATGACTTGACTTGCCATTGATAATTATTCAATGACCTTCAATAAATTCATAAGCTACTTCAGGTGTTTTATTATTTATCGTCCCTCCTACAGCTGCATCGATCATTTGTCTGGTTCACGGATTTAAACCGTTGTGGAAGGTTTGAACTTGTAGCCACAAAGGTAGACCATGATCAGGACACCTTCTCAAAAGATCTTTGTATCTCTCCCATGCATCGTAAAGTGTTTCTAAATCCATCTGCACAAAGGAAGAAATATCGTTTCGTAATTTGGCTGTTTTAGCTGGAGGAAAATATTTGAGTAAAAATTTTTCGGTCATTTGTTCCCACGTAGTGATTGAGCCTCGTGGTAAGGAATTTAACCACTGTTTGGCTTTATTTCTCAAAGAGAATGGAAATAGCCTCAAGGAATGGCATCATCAGAAACGCCATTTATTTTAAAGGTATCACAAAATTCCAAGAAATTCGCTAAATGTGAATTTGGATCTTCGTCCTGCAAACCATCAAACTGCACAAACTGCTAAATCATCTGAATAGTGTTAGGTTTTAATTCAAAATTATTAGCAGCAATAACAGGTCGAATAATGCTAGTTTGGGTACCAATCAAACTAGGTTTAGCATAATCATACATAGTACGAGGAGCTGCATCCTGGTTTACTGGTTCTGCTGGTAGTGCTGGAGGTGGTGGAACGTTTTGATTCGCGTCCATCTCTTCCGTAGATTCTGGCTCTTGCTCAAGTTCTTGTTCTCGATAATGTAATCTGCGTCTAATTTCTCTGCGATTTTTGCGAACTGTCGCCTCTAGATCTTCGTCAAAAAGTAGTGGTCCTGTTGGGTAGTTTCTAGTCATAAACTAAAAATACCTAAAAAGAAAAAGAAAAGAAAATTCAAAAATTTAAAAGAAAATAAAAATAAATAAATAAAAACTGGAAATAAAAATAAAAGAAAAATAAATAAATATATATAAATATAGTGATGGCTAAAGTAATAGAAATCGAGTTTTCGTAATATTTTAACTCCTCGGCAACGGTGCCAAAAACTTGATAACGGCTCGCGATATTAAGTAATAAAATTTATAAAACTGATCACACCTAAACTAACTAATATCACGATCTTAAAGGCAAGCACACCTGTCGAACAATAGTATAGTTTAGTGGAAAGACCGAGTTATCGTACCCAAAGGAACCAAAAGTACTAGTACTTACTTCCTTTCTATTATCTAGCCTAAAAATAAAGAGAGTTGATTTAAACTAATTCTAAAACTAACTAAAAGTGCACAAAAAGTAAATTGAGGAAAAACTTTTTGGGAAAATTGATTGATATGAGCAATACTCAATGGAGAATCCACCTAGACTTCACTTTGTTATTGATTTCTTGAACTACATAATTGATTACTTGCCTTGATCCGTAGAGATCCCTAACTTATGCTAAACCCTCCGTCGAGGCATAGAGCAACTAGGCCTAAGTTGTTAATTAAAGTTCCTTTATTAATTAACTCCCTGGGTTGCATTAATTAGATCTATGGATCCCCATATTAGGTTTGACCCTAATCCGACAGATTTATGTCGCCTTATGTCTAGGGTTGCATGCAACTCTGCTTAATTATGGTAGATCTACTCTTATCACAGGGATTTTTGCTCCTCTGCTCTAAGCACATCAATTTCTTGAAGTAATACCTAGGATTATTAAATCAAGAATGAAGAACACATAACTAAGAACAATTCAAGCAATTATCATATAACTCAATAAATAATAACAAGATCTATCTTAGGTTTCATCCCCCTCAAGTATTTAAGAGGTTTAGTTCATAATAAAGAAAAGAAACATCTCAAAAGATAATAAATAGCAAAACATAAAGAACCCGAAAACCCCTGAAGGAATTTAGGGAGATCCTCAATCTTGATGTAGAATTCTAGCTTCTGGGATGAATCAATCAGCTTCCCTTGGAGTAATTCCTTGCTTTCACTCCTCGTGTTGGCAGAAAGATGGCGCTCCTATTGGGAGAAAAAGAGTACGCCCTTAGAGTTGCCTCCTAGGGTCTTTATATAGAGATTTGGGGAGCCTTTCTTAGCCTCTAAGCATCCAAATCCGAGTGAAATTCCTCTTCCTCACGACTAGAACATGCCTGTGTGCCATGCCCGTGTGACTTTGACAAAGGCCGTGTGAGATTCTGTCGTTTGGGGCATGGCCGTGTGGCCTGCCGTGCTTGTCGAGGCTGGATCGTGTGATCTTCGTGTGGCACGACCGTGTGCCACGGCCGTGTGGTGGCTTCTTGGGTCGTGCATTTGCACATTTTGGCCTGTTTTCTCTAGTTTTCGGTCTATTTTCTGTTCTTTTCTCTTCCCTATGCTCTCCTGAGTATAAGATATGAAAAAGAAAGATTAAGAGCACCAATTCTCACTTAATTGATAATAATTCATCCGAAATATAGGCTAAACATGCGGTAAAAATATGTATAAATTAGTGTTTATCAATAATTAAGAAAGAATAATTTGAAGAGAATCAAAGAAAAAGGATGGAAGAATATTTGCTTTGGATAATAAGAACGATGTACTTCATTGAAATAATGATGTTTAAACATGAGCCTATTTCACAAAAGAAATCTTGCTGCTTCTGGGCTTAAAGCAACAAGTGTGTTTCGGACATTACTCTGAGTAAGCCCTAAATACTACAGGAATTTCTTCTGCAGTCCAATTGTCTAAAACACTCCCGAGTTCGTAAGGTCGGATATCTGATAGGGTCCCTTCTTCTGTTGTCTCTTTAGATATGGTGTTAATGTACAGATTGCCTAAGGTGGCCACAATATGTTCCTCCTTTGGCGCCTTCCGTTCAGGATGGATAATTCCTCCCGACATAAAAGATTTGGATATGTGTGGAATTATCATGGGCTCCTACTTGATTTCTTCACCTCTCAAACGAGCCCTTCTTCTTTCTTGCTTCCGTTCCAATTCTTTCTTTCTCTGCTTCAGACCTGGCTTGAATCCTAGGCCAAAACGATCCTGCTTTTCTTTTAACATCGGGACCATAACTCTTCCCTGAAGATGTTTTCTAAGCCTCTTTCCTAGCAAAGCACCTTTTCCTACCGTCATTCACAATCCCATTCTTGTGGTTTTAGAGAACTTTGGTACCGGATCCTGCTCCTCTCAATAATGAAGGTCGCATTTACAAACTCCAGGGATCGAAAGGAGCACTCGATTGCCTGGTCATTCATCTCCAAATACGGCATATCACTGGTCACAGCCACAATAATATCCTCTTCAGCATTTATCGTTATTAGCCAGCCATCTGATACCAACTTCAACTTCTGATGCAGGGATGATGGTACTGCCCCAGCTGAATGTATCCAAGGTCTTCCCAATAAGCAATTGTAGGATGGCTTGATATCTATGACCAAGAAAGCCACCTCATAAGTAGCTGGGCCGATTAATAAAGGTATCTCAATTCTCCCTATGACTCTTCTTTGCGTGCCGTCAAATGCCTTCACTATGTTTTGGCACTCTTTCATGTGTGAACTATCCACAGGTAATTGTTCAATCTGGATAGGGGCAATACATTTAACACTGACCCATTGTCAATTAAGACCCCCGGCAGTGTATACCCTTTGCACCTAGTGCTGATATGCAAGGCCTTAGTGGATCCCCTGCCTCCTGGCAGAATCTCATCATCATTGAAGAAAATAAAGTTATCAGCACTTATATTGTTGACCAGCCAGTCTAGCTTGCTAACTGAGATATCGTTGGCCACATACGTCTCATTCAACACCTTCATCAGTGTATTTCTGTGTACCTTCAAACTCTGAAGTAGAGACAACATGGATATGCGTGCTGGCTGCTTGTGCAGTTGTTCTACAACACTGTATTCACTGTGCTTCAAAAACTTTAGGAACTCCTTAACTTCCTCTTCCTTTACTGGCTCATTGACAGGTGACCTAGACTCGTCTAACTTTTTCTTCTCTTGCTCCACCATGGGGGCTTTCCCTTTTACCAATCGTAGCGCAACCCACTACGAGTATGAGAACCCACATCTTGACCCTCCTTTGAAGCGCTAGCTGAATTCTCCTTTCTTAGGATTGCTGCATTAGACTCATAGTTCCAGGGGACCCTCTTACTATCTTTATAAGTGAAGGCTGCCGGTTTCTGTATGATCACCTTCGGTGCTATTTGCACTCCGGTTTCATTATTTTTGGGCCGTGAGATGACTACCATAGGATAATTGACTCCTGGAACCTTGGTTGTTGACTCTGACGTGTATATGATTCCCTCATCTTTACTTTCTTCATAAAACTCTATCTCCTTGTTGTCCATCAAACCTTGCATCAAGGCCTTGAATTCTGCTCAATCTTGAATTTCGTGTTCTTTCCCATGATGGAACTCATAATATCCCCTCGTCTTCTTAGAGCTTCCCTCCAAATCTAAAACAATTAGCTTTCTTTTCACCATTTCCTTCCAGAAACACCTGAGAGGGATCTTTACTTCCGCGATATTTGTCTTGATTCTTCTTCCCATATTCTCTTCTACTGCGTTTACCCTATTGTCAGTGTGATTGGGTAGTAGATTTTCTACATTAGGCGTGTCATCCAACTTCACAATGCCCATGCCAATGAATCTTTCCACTAACTTCTTGAAGGCAAGGCAATTTTCTATTGAATGCCCGGTGATCCCCGCGTGGTATTCACACTGAGCATTTGAGTCATACCATTTGGGGTGTGGGGGTTGTATTGGTTTCAAATAATGAGGAGACACCACGTGTGCATCAAATAAGTTTTGATACAACTCCTTATACGTCATTGGGACTGGCGTAAATTGGAGTTTCTTAGTGTTCTGTCTCGCGCCAGATTCTTTCTTTGATAAACCTTGATGCCCGGTAGTTACAGCTTTTGGCTGATTAACAGTGATCGACTTTGAATAACCTATGCTTGCATTATTCACCTTATTTTCTTTCTTTCTTAATGCTGACCTTTTGTTACTCTCTCCCGCATCTATCCTTCCATTCCTTATCATGTTCTCGATCATTTCACCAGTCATTATTATGTCCGAAAAGCTTTTCGTGGCACTTCCTAACATATGAGTGAGGGACAGGGCCTTTAAGGTGTTAATGAAGAGCATTGTGGTCTCTTTTTCCAAGAGTGATGGTTAGACCTGTATAGCTACCTCCCTCCACCTTTGTGCGTATTGTCTAAAACTCTCATTCGGCTTTTTTTCCATGTTCTACAAGGTGATTCTATTAGGAGTCATGTCTGTTACGTGACTGTACTACTTCATGAATGCTTGAGCTAAATCCCTCCATGAACCAATCTTAGCTCAACTCAACTAATTATACCACTTGGCTGTTGCTCCCACCAAACTATCTTGGAAACAGTGGATCAACAGTTGATCATTATTAATGTACCCAGTCATCCTCCTACAGAACATAGTAATATGAGCTTCAAGATAGCTCGTTCCATTATATTTCTCGAATTCAGGCATCTTAAACTTGTATGGAAGCACCAAGTCTGGGACCAGGCTTAAATCCTTGGCATCAACTCCATAATAGCCATCAGCATTTTCTATTGCCTTAAACTTTTCCTCCAGCCACTTACACCTATCCTCTAGCTGCTTCAGTAATTCTGTCTTTGATTTCTCTCCCTCTACCATTTCATCTAGATCGGGTACATTAGGATTAGCTAGATTATCCCCCAAGTTAGAACCTGACCCAGCTTGAAGATTCATGGGCATTGAAACACCAGCTTGGAATTGTTAAGGCCGGATCGTAACGATTGGCCTTTGTAGAGTTATATCAGGTTGTGTCTGTACATGCGGTGGAGTAAAACCAAGGGGGTATTGAGGGTACTCAGTATTCTCCTCATCATTAACCATGAGGCTCTTTCCTTTATCCATAAGCCCACTCAACAGTTGCGTCATCTGAGATATTTGAGTCATCATGTTTCTTTGAGACTCCATCATTTTATCCATCAGGTCCTGTTGGATCTTAGCCAACTACTCCTGTACTTGTGCTTGCTCTGTTCTTGCATATCTTTCTGTATTTGTTCCAACCTTTCTATTCTTTTATCCATTTCCTTGGTCTTTCTTCGTGTACCGTAAGGGTGTATACTTGGGAGATTTTTGTCGGTTTCCAGATTATTGAAATAATTTTTAATTTATTAGAGTCTTCTCATGAAATTTAATGCACATGACATGAATACGATGAAAATGCATGAAATGAATGCAAAAAGGCGTCGATTCTGATTCAGTTCCAGTTACAAAACTTTACTAGAAAGCAAATATCTTTACATAAAATGGATTACAAGTACGGCTTTACCCTAATGCTCAAATTCTTGACTTTCTTAAGTAATGACGCTAACTCCTGACCTCTATCTGAATCCAGCTCGTACTTCACACTTAGCATGTCTGCTTGAACTGCCAAAGCTTGTAGGTGACCAGCTACCTCCCGAATCTGTGCCACAGCTTCGCCTATGATATAGTCTCGACTCCTAACTTGGCTCTGAGAGTGATGAAGTTGTTCCCTCTAGCGCTCTTCATTTGCTTCAAGAAGCTCTACCCGAAGCTCACAATTTCATAGAGCAGATTCCAACTCCTCTATTCTTCCTTTCATTTCTTCGATCTTGCTTAAACTAGCTCTCAACTCAACTGCAGCATTACGATTTCTATACTGATGAAACACTTTTTCAAGCTCTGCCAATCAGGTCTTTAATTCCCCTTTGTCATTCTGGGCTTCTAACAAACTCTTCTTTAGGGCCTCTTTTTGTGCCTGACCCTCCTGAAATCTTCTCTCCCACCTTTCCGAATTGGTTCTTTCTACTTGGACCTCCTATCGCCACAGCTCTGATGTTTTTCCTAATCCTGCTATTCTCATTGATTGACGATATTTCTTGTAATACGTCTTCAAGCTATCTAAGTCCTCCTCAGCTTTGTTCTTTCCTTTCCTTAGTTTTTCAGCCTCTAACTTTTGAACATCAGCATCCTACCTTAAATGCATCTTTTCTTCCTCCAATTGTTCTATTTTCTTTTCTAGTTCCAAATTCCTCTTCTTGAAATCTTGTTTTGTTATCTCTAGTTCTGATGGGACTACCCATAAATATTCTTCTATTGGCCGGACACCTTCAAAATTCAGCCCCGAGACATTATCATTAACCCTTCTACTGAACCAATCACTGTACTCAGGGATCACTGATCCTGCATTCAGATTTTTCACCCGATGAGTCCGATTCCAAGCAGTAGAAATCTCTTTGACCTTTTTTTTGTAACTATCTCCTTTATACGGGAACTCACATTACGCCAAACCGTGCGTCACCGGTACAAACTGCTTCGATCCATATTACCTTAATACCATTAAAGGAGCGTAACCGATAGCTCCCCAAACTTCGAGCAAAGGGACCCAATCAAAATTCCCACATCGAAAAAGAATTTCACCGGGCACAAACCAAGGAGCTCTCCATTCAAAATCCCCCTCTTGAAGATTTTAGAGCAGTGCTATCCAATTCTCTTCTGACACGTCGTCTCTTTCTGGTGTAGCTACCATCTCTCTCAATGGGATATAATCATTTAAGAAGACCCGATAAGAAACCTTGTTCACTTTCCCGAAATGGCTATGAAACCAAATTAATAGCAACTGTGCGTATCCTATGAACCTGCCCTCTCCGGATCTTCTACATGTGTTCAATGACCTGGAAGTCTCTACCAAGATTGCAGGGACTGGAGTGACCCCTTTATTAAGTCGATCGAAGAGATCTGTGACAGCTTTATCTACGTACCCCAAGGCCCTGGGGAACAACATTAACCCATAGATGCTTAGTGCAAAGACATCAACCCTCTTCGTCATATTGTGGTGAGCTAGAATCAAATCTCTCAAAATTTTCCACGGGATGCACTTACACTCACCTTTTTGCTTAATCCTAGCCATGATCCATTACTCGCTCATTTCCATAATGTTCATCAATTTCTTCCAAAAGGCTGGGACATAAGCAACTCTTGAATAGATTTTATCAACTTGAACCCTCAGACAATTCAGTAAAGATGTGTATTCCTCCACGGTAGGCACCAAATCCACTCTCCCAAAAGTAAAGCAACTATATGCCGGGTTCCAATACTGGGTAAGGGCTCGAAATAGATGCTCATCTATCTTGACGTCTAGCAAATATGGCAAATCCCTATAACTATTGTAGAACAACCTTTTAGTCTCATCATTCCACTGTCCCCAAATTTCCTTTAACTCTTGAAGGCTATTTTGCATAACGCTAATGCGAGTGTAGTCTCATAACTCCAACACATGCCCTGCAGCTAAGGTATCCTCCTTCTCTAATTGCACTGTCTCTAACCACTTTTGGACCACCGTGTTGCCTTCCACTTTATCAAGAAGTTTGTTTTCCATGACCGAGCTCTCTAAGTTAGCAATCGAACCCGAATCAACACCCCTTTAATGTGAAATTGCATGCAAAATATAATAAAAGAAAACACAAGACGTCAGTACAATGTATAAAAACGAAATCCAAAGCATGAAAAAAATAATCAAGTACCTATCCGGGTGACCACTAGAGTTTAGCGTAGCTCTACCAAGGGTGGGCTCTTAGGGTTCTCTATATGCAGTTTGGTTCTAAAGTTGGGGTACCTGAACCAGCAGATTCCTCGATCCTCACCCATTATAGACTTATACGGGCCGAGTTCGATTCAGGGGAATACATTTCCCTATGGCTAGACGGAGATGCAAATCTCACGAAGACATAGGTACGGATGTATTCCGGAAGCGATTCACTATCCTGCACGGAGGTGAAAACCTCACGAAGGAGTAGCTTCTCACTCCCATTTAAAAGGTGTGACCCAGCGGTCATGCAATATGATGCAAAAGTATTCTACAAGACTCAAACCATAGCAATCAAATGAAATGACACAAGCAAATGCAATAAAAGGATCGTAATTTTTCAAATCAAATTTCAATTTTCAGCGAAAGGACAACAAATAATCAATTTTACGGCCTGACTCTCTTAGGGTCCCCAGTGGAGTCGCCAAGCTGTCGAAACCAATTTTTCTAAGTTTGAAAAATAGGGATCGATTTAAAAAACAACAGAAGTGGAAATGCAGTCGCCACCGACCCTTTTCGACGTGTGATCGGGTCACAATAAAACTTTGATTTATTAAGACAAATTTTGGTCTACGAAACTCGAGAAAACGAGTTCGGGAATCAGTTACGTACGAGGAAGGATTAGCACCCTCGTAACGCCTAAAATTGGTACCTAATTGATTACTTAATGTCCTAACATCGAACGTTTGAAAAGATTTTAAAATAGGATCATTTTATTTAAAAGAACATTTGAATATACCAAAGTGAAAATCGAGACTCGCTCATCTCAAAGAAATAAAAATGCCGTACCCAGTAAGTTAGGATGCAGCATCGCAATTTTTCGAAATTAAGCTTGCCCCTTTTTATTTAAAAAGCTCATGTACTTAAATTCAAAATGGATATTTAATTATTTTGGGTCAAATGAAAAACCAGAACCCAGTAAATTAGGGCTCGATTTTTCAAAATTCCAAAACATAAAATATTGCCTTGATTTTGAAATTCTTACCTCGGGATAATGAAATGCCACATCCAGTAAGTTAGGATGTAACGCCTCAAATTCTCAAGAATAAGTTTTATTTGGAAATTTATGCGTTTTGGTTTAAAAAGGATACTCGGCTGCTTGGATTTAATAAGAAAAATCGGAACCCAGTGAGTTAGGGCTCGATTTTCTCGAAGCTTCCAAATGCGAGCATTGCTTTATTTAAAAATTTTGAGTAAAATAATTTTGAAACTCGAACAATGTTAAACATATTTTTTGAAGCGAATAAAATGCGATGCAATAATAACATAAATTTACAATTTATAGATCCAGTATCATGCTAATGCACCACAATTACCAACAAATATAAATCTGGATCACCATACACATAATAGCAATAATTGCGAAATTCACAATTTCACAATCAATTATTGGTGAAAATAAAACAAGACGATAAAATGCATAAAAATAAAGGTTTAAGACAACAACAACAAAGGACAAATAAAAGGTTAAAAACAATTATTATAGCAAGATGGAAATGATTAATATGATAAAATAATTTTAACATAAATACTTTAAATAGTACAAAATAATTCAAAATAGTTGATAGGCGAAACGATTTTTAAAATGCAATAATATGTAGAATACTTTTAATAGATTAATAAAAACTTGAACTAATTACATAAAAAAATTGATTTACTAGAAAATAAATAATAATATATGAAATGCTTGAAACAATTTGTTACGTATATATAAAGAAAATAGGATTAATACATATAATAAGACATTTAATATGTGTATACACGTATAAAGTATTTAAAGCAAATATGTATAGCCTAATACCAAAATATATAGAGGAAATTTAACCAAAACAGAGCTAAAATACATAATATATAAATATGTGAATATATAAAATAAATAATAGTAATAAAACAATAGTAATAATAATAAATAAAACATATCAAAACAGATTAAGGGCAAGTTTAGAAACAAAACAAAATTTAAAGTCTAAAGATTAAACATTAAATCAACCAAGGGATTCGGATGAATGCACGTGCAAAGAATAAAGGCTCTTTGGGAAATTATCCTGCCCATCCAAAAACGGCGCCGTTTGATACTAAATCATCTAATAGCACGAGGGCTAAGTTGAAACCACAAACAAAATACTGGGCCGAATTGAAAAGGGACTTAGGACCTTATTGCGATATGCTACAAAAGCAGAAGGGCCTAATTAGCAAATAGACCCAACGTCAAAAAACGCGTGGATCCTCCCCGAGTCGGGGTCATTCGCACGAGTTATGGCCTTTAAATGGTGTCGTTTTGGGCATCAGTAACTTACCCTAAAACGGCGTCATTCCGATGGGCTTATAAATACTAAAAAACTAAAAAAAATCATTTTTGAACCCCTTTTCTTCAAAAAACTCGAAAACCCTCTTTAGAAAGAACCTCTACCCTCTGCGCGCCGACCTAGGTTCGGCCAAGCTCCGATCATCAGGTCACCATGCTCCTCCGCCTCCGCCTCCGTATACGGTGGTCGGAGCTCCTTGACCCTCAAAACTGCCTGAACCCGAATCTAGACTCACGGTAACCTAAAACCCCACCAAAAATAAAAAAAACGGTCAAAACGTTTCGAATTCAGAACTCCACTCGTCACCGAAGGTAAAAAGTTTGCGCCTTTACTCTTTTTATATATAAAGTAGATTAGAAAATGAAAATGGACTAGGAAATCGGCTAAAAAATATACCTTTTTTCTCTATTTTTGTATTTCAAAAGCGTAAGAAGATTACAGTGATTTTTCGGCCCTCTTTTATAGCCAATTCAAAAAAGAGATGAAAACAGAAAACAAAAAATACAAAAATATTTATTTTTTTCCTGTTTCTTTCTGTTGTTTGCTGCTGTTCTCGTCCAATTTGTAGGTACGGAGGCGACGTGGCACTCGACGTAGGGCGTACGAAAGCCTGCTAGAGGTATGGAGGCTGCGGAGGTGGCACGCGTGAAGGCACACGCACGGCGCTGCTGGAGTTAGGGGCTAGGGTTTCCAAGTTTTCAATCCTTTTGGGCCATTCGGGCTCTTCAAATTGGGTCATTCGCCTTTGTAATTTTGGGCTGTTAATTGGGTAGGGGTTGGGCTTATTTAGTTTTGGGTCGACTTTAGGTTTTAATTTTGTATTTTGGGTTTGAAACTTTGTTCTGGACTGGACATGGACTGTTTAATAATTTTGGGTTTTTATTTTATTTTGTTTTTGGTTTAATTTATTAGGCCGGGCCAAATTGGCCTATTACAGTACGCGTCATGGGTGTTGACGACGCCGATGCTCTGCGTCTACCCGTCAATGTGTGTGTGAGTAGAGCATATAAGTACCTCAATGAAGGGGCTAGAGCTGTCGCCTTAGAGCGGCTGGGATCGTAAGTGGTCGAAACAGGGACCAGGGCCTGCCAGCATTTAGACGGTGAGAAGTGGATGTGGCGGTGAAGCTTTGAAAGGTTCTCCTCTTCCAAAAACTGCTCGGTGTATAGACCCAGTGTGGTACCGAATTTCGGTACACTAAGTTGTCGAACAATGCCTCCGAGGAAGAATTGGATCGTCCTTGGGTTGCCGTGTCGAGTCATGACTGTTTGGAGGTGAAACGTGGAGTAGAGCTCTAGGGTGAGCTTGAGGTAGGTGGGCTCAACAATCTGGAAGAATTGATCCTACGGGTCTGTTGTCAACAAAGCCCGTACCGCGTCAGCAAATTCAACCCATTCTAGTGTGGCCCAATCGATGCATCTTCCCACTCTGAGTGGTCTCGCCCTTAGAATTTGGAACAGTTCTTCTTGTGAATTTTGTGAAAATTGGAGAAAAGGATGTCGTATCTCAGCTGTGGCTCTAGAGGAGGAACCACAGGGTCCCTTTCACTTTTTGGAAGCGGGGACGACAACTTTCTTTTCTCATGATGACGATATTTTACCTAAAATAAAATAGAAAAAGAGAGAACTATATTATCGATACTCATAAAGCACTAAATAACAAATTAAGCTTAATCAAGAATTACTAAGTGCTTCATGCAAAGGGTAATTTCACTAACCTAGATACCATATTAGATTCATCCTAAACAGAAATAATGAAGACAATGGTTGCTCTAGTGGGTTTTTATAATCAATGTATGCCTAAAGCCAATTGCATGAGATAATTAAAAGCGGTAGTAAGAGAATGATTCAAAGTGGCATTATTCTAAATCAATAGATCATGGATATTGCATGGATATCAACTTAAGCATTTGAGGATAAAGAAAACATGAATGAATAAATGAAATAATTAGAAACTAAATAAAAATAAGGGTTAATAACAAAGAAAAGAGAATAAGAAACTGAATGGGCAGTTGTAGGGGCTGGAGCACGGTCGTGGTGGTGCTTGTACGGACGTGGAGGCGTGGCCTTGTTTGGTGTCGGCGCTAGGAAGAGCTGGTGTGGGCTGTGGGTGAAAGGGTTTTAGATTTTAAGTGGAGAAGAAGATGAATAGTGAGGGGTTTATATAGGAATTGGCACACACGAGCATGTCACACGCCCGTGTGAATCGTTTTTAGCCCGTGTGGTTCAAATTTCAAGGGTTTTGGCATGCCTGAGTCGTGACACACGCCCGTTGAGCCTAACATACCATTCATTGACTTACTTCAATATTAACCTATAACCTATTTTTTATTGAATTCCCTTCAATTATTTTGATCCCTATTTTTTTCGAGATTTGAGTTGAATAATTATCTAGCTTTGTTCTCCTTTTCAGCTTGTAAAGTGTATAAATATTTGATTTGTTCTTAAAAAAAACATATGTATATTTCAATTGTAATTCAATGTTTTGCATATTTCCATGTAATTTTTTAGCTTCTGTTCTTAAACGATGTTATCCAAAAGAAAAAGGCTTATTCCTAGGAATATGTTTCAGTGATAGAGATATTTCTAGTTAGATGATTTTTCAATTCAATCTCGATTCTAACCCTCTTTTTTGGCTTGTGACAACACCCCTAACCAAAGCCCCATTACAACCATTAAAAGACCTTCTGATCGATGTGTCATATCAATCTATAGTGGTGGAGATTTGATTTTCATGCAAGCCTATGGTAATAACTTTTCATGTTGGCTAATGAGTGCTTAATTTTTGAACCCTAAACACTTTGAGTGGATAGAGTAATCTTTAGTGAGGATGTCAACTCTTGTTGGTTTTGAATTTGACGTAATTACTTAAAAGAGGGGAGAAAACCTATGTTTCTATGATAAAATTCTCAACTTAGATTGATTAAGACTTTAATGTTCTTTTAGTTGAATTCTCAATGTATGATTACCTGTGGATTAGTTCGAAGCATTATTGATAAAGGATTATAAGTTGAGAAGAATGAATTTTAATTGTGAGTTGAGATTTTGCTTGAGGACAAGCAAAGACTTAAGTGTGGGGGTATTTGATAAACTGTAAATTATACATATTGTCTATCCCACATTTTGCATATTTATGGATGAATTATCATTGAATTTGTGAAATTTGAGGCTACTAATCCTTTAATTTCATGTTTTATACTTAGGAGAGCATAAGTGAGTGAAAAGAACAAGAAACGGGCCAAAAACGAAGAAAATGGGCCAAAGTATGGAAACAACATGGCTTGGAGTTCAGCACATGGGCAACCCACACAACAGTGCCACTTTAATAGGCCCGAGCACTGCACGAGCGTGTCCCTGTCGTTATGAAGTTCAATTTCACTCAAAAAATGCTTCTTAGGTGTTAAGAAAGACATTCTAAACTCTATATAAAGACCCTACAAGGGTGCATTATTTTCCCGCCAAAGAGTACAGCACAGGAGGGTACAGTACAGTATTCTCACCAAGGGAATTACTCAAGGGAAGCTGATTGATCCATCTCAGAAGCCAAGATCCACATCAAGACTGAAGATCTCCCTTCAATCCTTCCAGTGGTTTTTGGGTTTCTTTATGTTTTGTTATTTTCTTATTCTGAGATGTTTTATTTTATAAACATGAGCTAAATCCCCAAATATCTAGGGGAGATGAAACCTAAGACGAATCTTGTTATTGTTATCTGAACTATATGATAAATATTTGACTTGTTCTTAATTGTGTTTTTAATTCTTGAATTGATATTTCTAGGATATTAATTTAAGTCGAATGTGCTTAGGCAGAGGAGCAAAAGTCCCTGTTTAAGAGTAGATCCAACACAATTAAGCGGAGTTGATCGTAATCCTAGACATAGGATGATGAAAATCTATCGGATTAGAGTCAAATCTAATATGGGGATCTATAGAACGAGTTAACGCAAGACTAGGGATTTTAATTAGAAAGAGATTTCAATTAATCAACCTAGGATTAGTTGTTCTTATTCTCGACGAAGATATTAACATAATTTAGGGATCTCTACGGATCAAGTTGAATGAAGAAATCGTCTAGTTCAGAGTTAGATAACAAGTGAAGTCTAGGTGGATTCTTCCTTAGGTATTGTCTTTATCATTCAGTTTTCCCAAAAGAAATTTCCCAATTTACTTTTTGTCATATCTTTAGTTTAGTTTAGAGTTAATTAGTTTGCACAAACCCTCTCTTTATTTTTAGGCTAGATAATAGGAAGGAAGTCATTACTAGTACTTTTAGTTCTTTGGATTTGATATTCTGGTCTTGCCACTAACTATACTACTATGCGATAGGTACGCTTGCCTTTTATCGTGACAATAGTTAGTTTTTAGGTACGATCAATTTTATTACTTCATCAAATCATGATCACTTGGTCACGCGGGCAGTCACACGCCCGTGTGTCTAGCCCATGTGCCTATTCGAAATGGCCTCACACGCCCGTGTCTGGGCTATGTGCTCGACCGTGCCAAACCTGTAGGGTATAATAACTTGTGCCACATGACCAGTCACACGTCCGTGTGTGAGGCCGTGTGGAGTGCCCAAGCTCAATTTGAATTGAACCCTTGAACAACACGGTAGAGACACACACATGTGTCTCTGCCCGTGTGGACAAAAATAGGCCATTTACATATTGCATCAATACAACATTCAATTAACCAATTCAACATCTTAATCTCATACTAAAACTATGCCATTTCACCACCAATATACACCATGAACAACTTACCAAATACTTTTTCAACCAACTACCAAAGTTACCAATTCAAGCATTCCTAAACATAAAACATTATAAACACTTTATATACCATATATCATACTTCTCAAAATGAGCCAATTAACATGGCCAAATACACACCAACATTCATATCATTTTCAAGCCAACACACATGGCTATATTCTCAATTCAAAATATACCATATTGGCACTAGCTTATACATTTCATATACCATATTTACAGACTTCAAAAGTACCGAATAAATGATCGATAGTGTGACGATGATTCTTGACGATCCCCGAGTCCGAGTTGGCTTCGATACTCTATAAAACAAGGAAAATAATACACAAAGTAAGCTTTCAAAAGCTTAGTAAGCCATATACAAATAAATTTCACACATGAAGCAATTATAAACCAAATTCACTATAGAAAGCTTGACTAGTCATATGTACAAGTATCAAATTTCTCATTTCATTCACTTAATCATATTCAATATGCATCACTTACCTTTCTTTCAATAATCACATGAATTTCAAACGTACATGTATCGTTAAACTTATTTACACAATCTTTCTCATCTTAACTTTGCCCATTGAACTGTTTGGAATTGTTTTGGATACTCGGAAATCACATATAGCTCAAACAATGCCATATCCCAGATATGGTATTACATGTTATCAAATATTGATGCCAATAGCCCAGCTATGGTCTTACACAAAATCTCATAATGATGCCAATGTCCTAGACATGGCCTTACACATAATCTCATATCGATGCCAATGTCCTAGACATGGTCTTATACGAAATCACACCTCAGTAGTCCTAATGTCATGACATTTGTATCCTATACTATTTCTAAGGTTCGTACGGGGCTTCCGAACATTGTAACTTTGTTGATTCTTGCTTGTATTTGGTAATTCAATGTTCAATGCAATTCAATGAAATATAAGCATATATAATTCAATTAAATACATTTATTTTCATATGGTCGGAGATAGGATGAACGTATAAGGTCGACTATTCAATAACCTTCGATCTCCCCCAATCTAAATCTGATTTCTTTATTTTTTGATCTATATAAATTCAAATTTAACTAATTTAATAATCAATTCACTCAATTTCATCCAAAACACACAAATGAGGTCATTTACACAATAGCCCTATCATTTCTCATTTTTACATTTTAGTCATTAATTCATAAAAACACAAATTACACATAATTCAACAAGACCCATGCTTGGCCAAATTACCCTTATGCCCCTAGCATCCCATATCTTTCATTTATTTCACATTTCAACCATAAAATTTGTAAAATTCATAATTTAATCCCTAACTTGTATTTTCATCAAAAAACACTTAACAAAATATGATAATCTATCAACTAATACTTATTTTTCATCATAAAGCATCACAAAGCTCATGGATTCATCAATGGCACCTCACAAAATCATCAAAAATTTCAAAAATTGAGGCATGGGCTAGATAGTAGTACTAGGTGCAACAATCTCAAAAACATAGAAATCACTAAAAACCGAACAAAATTCATACCTTAATCAATAAATGTACATGTTGAAACTTCAAAGCTTCAAAACCCTTGTTTTTTTTTTTTCTTATTTTGGTGGTGGATGAACAAAAATGATGAAGGAATTTTGTTTATTTTAATTTAATTAACCTTATTACACATTTACTAAATTACCCTTAATACATAACATTTAATTTCCACTCATCTATATACATACTTTTCCAATCCATAAATAACGGTCTAATATCATCATAAGGACCCCACATTTAATGGATCATAGCAATTTAAGCACTTTAACAATTAAAATGCAACTTTTGCATTTTATGCGATTAGGTCCTCTTATCAAATTAAGCATTCAATCAGAGAAATTAATTCACAAAAACTTGACACATACATGCTGACATACTGTAAACACATAAAATAATATTAAAATAATTTAACGACCTCATATTTTTTGCAACAGCCCATTTTAGACCCTAGTCAGAACAAGTGGTTTCAGGACCACTTAACCTAGTCAAATTATTGTTTTAACTGCTTTTATATGTTTTACAGCATGATAGATATGTGGTGTGAAAGTTTCGTATAAAGATTTTATCGTTTAAATAGTTAATTCGGTAAAAAGGATTACATTGCATAAAGTGATAAATAGGAGTTCTATTTCATAAATGACTTTTTTGATCATGGCTTTTAAAATGGGAGTCCCTAAATGGTTATTTTACCATTTTAAATGGTAGTGGACATTCATGTCCATATTAACATTGATTTTTAATGGTTTTAGTAAAGGGTAAAATGGTCATTTGGATTATTATATATTTTATATTAAAACAAAGCATGGAAAATGTCTTAATTTTATGTTCTTCCACCAAAAATAGAGAGAAAACTTAGGGCTTGAAGTGTTTTTACAATCGGCACCCATTTTACTCAATTGAGGTATGGTTTTCGATCGATTTTTAGTGATTTTTATGTTTCTGAGACCGTTGCTTAATAATCTGCAAAGCCCATTCCTAATTTTTGAATTTGGTTGTGTTTTAAAAAAATGCCATTGATGAATACATGGTTATTTTGATAGTTTTTGGTGAATTATTGATAGATGTTTTGAAATATACAAGTTTTACAAAGTAGTTTTTGACAAAAATGTCGAAAAAGGATTTATTTGAAAATAAATAGAATTTATGTGGCTAGAAATGTGATTAAATGGAAGTTATGTGCTTATAATTACTATATGAATATGTGGTTCTAATAAATTGAGGGATTTATTGTGTAATTTGCTATTTTGTGTTAAAAAGTGCTAAATTGCAAAGTGTTGAAAGTATAGGGGCTAATTGGTAAATATGCTAAAATACATGCCTTTGGATTAAATTAAATATGTTGGTGATTAAATAGCTAAATTTGTATTAATATAGATAAAGACGACAAATCCTGGAACTTGATCGGGGAAAACGAAAGGTAGACGGGTAGAGATTAGGAAATCGAGGTAAGTTCGTATAATTAAAATCGAGTTGTAAATGTTTATATTTGATGCTTAATTTGTCATATGAATGCAATATCCTTGTAGAAATTGGATTGCCTATGGATTATATGTAAATGAATTGATATGGAAGTGTTTAAAGAGTACAAGTACAAACGGATTACCGAGCCCCGTTAGAACCGTAGAAGTCGTAGGATACAAGTGACATGTCACTAGGGCTACAGGGTGGTTTGAGCTCCTGCATTCATTGCGGACTCACTGCTTGCTCATGAGCTACACATTCATCCTTCGGGATTACATGTTCAGTCTCCGGACTTACCGTTCAGCCTACGGGCTTACCGTTCATCTTCGGGATCACATGTTCAGCCTTCGGGCTTACCGTTACAGGCTCAAAAGAGCATACATGATGCATTGACGGATTACAGGTTATATGTATATTCACTGTGCATGTATCACCTGAGTATCCCTCGATGTTCTTTAAGGTTCAATGGGTAAATTACCGATACATGTTACATGAGAAACAAAAAAGTAAATGAAATTTTGTGTTATATGAATTACAAGGTTTCTATGTGCTATATGATATGAGTTACATGTGAAAAGCAATGGAATTATGTTTATAATGTATAAATGTTTCTCTTGAATATGAATGACCCATGAGATTATATGGATTAACATGTGAATACTTGTGAAATAGGCAACATGAGTATATGAATTGAATTGGATTTGTATATATGTGTTTATCTTATTGATTCGGTAAGTTTAATTCTATGTTATACGAGCTTACTAAACTTTTAAAGCTTACTCCATTTACTTTTCCCTTGTTTTATAGATTCGGAAGCTAGCTCGGTTTTCGGACAAGTTGGAGACTTGCTATCACACTATCCATCAAGCTTTTGGTACTTTTGAATCTTTGTAAATGAAAGTGGTCATGGCATGTATAGGCTAGTTGTTAAGTGAAGGTATATGGATATTTTGATGATGAAGGTGTTATGTTTTGGTACCTATTCAAGCTATGAGATGTGGCTTGTTTTATATGTGTTAAAATCATTTTGAATGTCTTATATGATGTGTTCTATATGCAATGTGGTTGATGAATGATTTGGTAAGAAATGATGCATATTGGGTACATGATTAGGTGGTGAATAATGTTTGTAAATTGTATTTGAAATGCTTGTTTTGGTTGCTAAATGGTGCATGAAAGGTTGTGGTTACTTTGATGCTTGTAGGAATGACCCATTTGGGTGGCAAATTAGCTTAAACCAAGCCTACATTGTGCCACACGGTCTGAGCACATGGGCGTGTGACTCAGCCGTGTAACCCCTGCACCTAATAGATTTTACGCAGTCTTGCACACGGCCTAGACACACAGGCGTGTCTGGTAGCCATGTGGCAGTTGACAGTGTTGGCCACGGCCTAGACACACGGGCGTGTTTGGTGACCGTGTGAGGTTAGTCAATTTCAACCACAGGCTGAGTATTTTGGGCATGTCTAGTAGGCAAGACCATGTGTGTGTACACGGGCTAGGGGCACGACCGTGTGTCCCTAACTTGAGAAAATTTCTAAATGTTTCCCTTATCTTTCACATGTTTGTAAATTGATCCTAAATGAATGTATGTACCATTACATGAGCTTTAAAGCATGATTGGTGAATGATTATAGAACCATGCTATTGTTATTAAAGTTCAAAATTTGTCTGTTCTGATCTGTGTTACATGTCCGGTAATGCCCCTTACCTATTCCGGCGACGGTTACGGGATAAGGGTGTTACATTTTTGTTGGTATTAGAGCTACGGTTTAGTGGATTCTAGGACTACCGTAGGGGTACGAGTCTAGCTATACATGCCATGTACATGAAATGTGATAGTGTGACATCTCCTGACATCCTCTGAAATCTGTTTTATATAGTAATGGATCTGAATCGAGCTATAGCTGATGATGTTGAAAGCAATGCACCAGCACCTGCTCAAGGAGCTGTGCCATCTAAATCAAACCCTGCTACTGGCAATCAGGAAGAAGCTAAGCAAGCTTTCTTCCAAATGATGTCTGAATGGTTTAGCCAGTTTGTGCGATCAAACCTGGCTACTCCAAAACCTTCACCCCCTCCTGTCCCACAACCTAACCCTGAAAATGTACGAGTTACGGATCCTCTGAGATTGAATAGACCTCCGTTGACAAGATACGAAAATATGGGGCCGAAGAATTCAGAGCTTTAACGAATGATGATGCTGAGAGGGCCGAGTTCTGGCTTGAGAATACGATCAGAGTTTTTAATGAATTAGCTTGCACGCCTGATGAATGCTTGAGATGTGCTATTTCTTTGCTACGAGATTCTGCATACCAGTGGTGGAATACTTTGACATCGGTTGTACTACGAGAACGAGTTAATTGGGACTTTTTCCAAACAGAATTCAAAAAGAAGTATATTAGTCAAGATTCATCGACCAGAAAAGAAAGGAGTTTCTGGAACTAAAATAGGGTCGAATATCAGTAACCGAGTACGAGAAAGAGTTTGTACGACTCAATAAATATGCTCGTGAATGTGTCTCTATTGAATCGATAATGTGTAAACGGTTCGAAGATGGGCTAAATGAAGAAATTCGATTGTTACTCGGGACACTGGAACTGAAAGAGTTTGTAGTTCTAGTTGATCGGGCTTGTAAAGCCGAAGAACTTGCTAAAGAAAAATGAAAAGCTAATTTTGAGTCCCAAGAATTTAGAAAGAGAATTGCGAGTAAATCGCACCAGTCTGGATCTAAGATATCAAAAGACTTTCATCCTCGTTCTATTGCTTCTACGAGCATAACTATTAGAGAAAGAAATGTTAAATCTTCTTATTCGAGACCTCAGGCAACCTCTGTGGCTAGTACTGATAGTGTGAGAACTCCCGGGCCTAATTGCAAGTATTGTAATCGGAAGCATTTTGGTGAATGTCGATTGAAGAGCAGAGCTTGTTTCAGATGTGGATCACTGGATCACTATTTGCGAGATTGTCCTGAAAGATCAATAGCTAGCAAAGAGCAGTCGACAAAGATAAATAATACTATGACCCAAGTTAGACCACCCCAAGAATATCGGGAATAGGAGTGGATCCCGCAATGCTTCCTGAGATGTTAATGTGAGATCTGAGCCGCGCACCCCCTCTAGAGTATATGCAATACGTGCACGAGAGGAAGCCTCGTCGCCTAATGTTATCATCGGTACTTTTTCTCTTTATAACACTGATATGTTGCGCTGATAGATCCTGGATCAACTTATTCATATATCTGTATGGAACTAGTGTTTAAAAAGAGTCTACATGTTGAGTCTACTGAATTTGTAGTTAAAGTATCGAATCCATTAGGCAGGTCTGTGTTAGTTGATAAAATATGTAAAAATTGTCATTGATGACTCGGGGATATTGTTTTCCAGCTGATTTGATTCTCCTTCCATTTAATGAGTTTGATGTGATACTGGGTATGGATTGGTTAAATGTACATGAGGCAGTTGTGAATTGCAGACGAAAGGGTATAGAGTTGAAATGTCAGAATGGTGAAATTATTTAGATCGAGTCAAATGATTTGAATGAATTACCGATAATTATATATGTGATACGAGCCCAGAAATATTTAAGAAAGGGTTGTGATGCTTATTTAGTGTATGTGTTGGATACTAAAGTGTCAGAATCGAAAGTGGAATCTGTACCAGTTGTTTGTGAGTTCTCAAATGTCTTTCCAAAAGAATTATCGAGTTTACCACCGATCAGAGAAGTTGAATTTGGTATTGAGTTACTACCGGGTACCACACCAATATCGATAGCTCCGTACAGAATGGCACCGACTGAATTAAAAGAGTTGAAAACACAGTTACAAGAATTAACAGATATAGTTTCGCGAGATCGAGTTTTTCACCTTGGGGTGCTCCTGTATTGTTTGTGAAAAAGAAAGACGGGTCAATGAGAATGTGTATTGATTATCGGCAGTTGAATAAAGTAACCGTAAAGAATAAATATCCTCTTTCGTGAATTGATGATTTGTTTGATCAATTAAAAATGAGCTACTGTATTTTCGAAGATTGATTTGAGATCAGGTTATTACCAATTACGAGTCAAAGAGTCAGACATACCCAAGACTGCTTTCAGAACACGGTACGGTCATTATGAATTTTTAGTTATGCCTTTTGGGTTAACTAACGCTCTGCAGTGTTTATGGATTTGATGAACTGTATTTTCAGACCGTATCTAGATAGATTTGTAGTTGTATTTATTGACGACATTCTGATCTATTCACGTGATGAAATAGAGCATGCTGAACATCTGAGAATCCTATTACAGACTTTGAGAGATAAATAGTTATTCGCTAAATTCAGCAAATGTGAATTCTGGCTTCGGGAAGTCGAATTTCTGGGTCACATTGTTTCTGCGGAAGGTATCAGAGTTTATCCGAGCAAAATATCTGCAATTATAGACTGGAAGCCACTGAGAAATGTCTTTGAGATTAGAAGTTTTCTGGGATTAGTGGGTTATTACTGAAGATTTATGAAAGGATTTTTGACGATTGCAGTACAGTTGACTCAAATGTTACAGAAAGATGTGAAGTTTGAGTGGACGGATAAATGTCAATAGAGTTTTGAACAGTTAAAAGCTTTGCTAACCGAAGCACCGATTTTAGTTTAACCTGAATCGGGAAAAGAGTATGTAATTTACAGTGACGCATCGATAGTTGGACTGGGTTGTGTATTGATGCAAAATGGGAAAGTTATAGCATACGCCTCCCGATAGTTAAAATCGCACGAAAAGAATTATCCGACGCATGATCTTGAATTAGCTGCTATAGTCTTTGCATTAAAGATTTGGTGACATTATCTATATGGTGAGAAATGTCGAATCTTTACGGATCATAAGAGTTTGAAATACTTGATGTCACAAAAAGATTTGAATATGCGACAACGGAGATGGCTCGAGTTATTAAAAGATTACGAGTTTGTGATTGACTATCATCCATGAAAATCTAATGTTGTAGCTAATGCATTGAGTCGAAAATCTCTATTTGCTTTATGGGCTTTGAATACTCAATTGAAGCTTTGTGATAACAGATCTATTATAGCTGAGCTACAGGCTAAACTGATGATTCTACAACAAATCTGTGAAACTCAGAAAAATGATCCTGAATTACAAGCTAAGCGACTTCACTGTGAGTTAAATTCTGATTCTGAATTCTCTATTGGGACTGAGGATTGTTTAATGTTCTGATATAGAATTTGTATCTTGAAAAATAGAGAACTTATCCAGAAAGTTCTGCATGAAGCACATAATAGTCATTTTTCAGTTCATCCGGGTAGCACTAAAATGTATACTGATTTGAAATAATTATACTGGTGGTAGGGAATAAAACGGGATATCTCTAAATTTGTATCTAAATGCCTGATCTGTTAGCAAGTTAAGGCTAAACATCAAGTACCATCAGGTTTACTGCAGCCTATTCTGATCCGGAATGGAAATGGGATAGAGTTACAATGGATTTTGTATTATGGTTACCCCTAACTCCGAAAAAGAAAAATGCAATCTAGGTTATCGTTGATAGATTGACCAAATCTACTCATTTTATACCGGTACGTACAGACTATTCTTTAGATAAATTAGCTGAATTGTATTTATCAGTGATTGTGCGGTTACATGGTGTACCGCTGTCTATTATTTCCGATCGAGATCTGAGATTTACTTCGAGATTCTGGAAGAAATTTCAAGAAGCTTTGGGAACAAAATTGAATTTTAGTACAGCATTTCATCCCCAGACCGACGGTCAGTCTGAAAGAGTTATACAGATTTTAGAAGATATGTTGCGATGTTGTATTCTTGAATTTGAAAGTAGGGAGAAATATTTACCTCTGATTGAGTTTGCATATAACAACAGTTTCCAGACGAGTTTGAAAATGGCTCCGTTCGAAGCACTATACGATCGTAAATGTCGAAAACCGTTATACTGGACTGAATTGAGTGAGAAAAAGTTACACGGGGTTGATTTGATTCGGGAAACCGAAGAGAAAGTAAAGGTGATACGCAACAATTTGAAAGCAGCATCTGATAGACAGAAATCGTATACAGATTTGAAATGGAAAGAAATAGAGTTTCAGATTGGAGATAGAGTATATCTGAAAGTATCACCGTGGAAGAAGATTCTTCGTTTCAGACGAAAAGGAAAGCTAAGTCCTCGTTTTATCGGGCCGTATGAAATTGTGGAAAGAATAGGACCTGTAGCTTATCGACTATCGTTACCACCTGAACTTGAAAAGATTCATAACGTATTTCATGTTTCGATGCTACGTCGATACTGATCTAATCCATCTCATGTCATTTCTCCTACCGACGTAGAAATACAGTCTGATTTGTCGTATACTGAAGAACCAATCAAAATTCTGGCTCAAGAAATCAAAGAATTGAGAAATAAACGTATAGCACTTGTAAAGGTTCTCTGGTGTAAACACGGGATAGAGGAAGCTATGTGGGAAACCGAGGAAGCTATGCGAAAATAATACCCTAACATGTTTACCGATAAGATTTTCGAGGACGAAAATCCCTAAAGGGGGAGAGTTGTAACAGGCCATTTTAGACCCTAGTCGGAACGAGTGGTTTCGGGACCACTTAACTGAGTCGAAATATTGTTTTAACTGCTTTTATATGTTTTACAGCATGATAGATATATGGTGTGATAGATATATGGTGTGAAAGTTTCGTATAGAGATTTTATCATTTAAATAGTTAATTCGGTAAAAAGGATTAAATTGCATAAAGCGATAAATAGGAGTTCTATTTCATAAATGACTTATTTGATCATGGCTTTTAAAATGGGAGTCCCTAAATGGTTATTTTACCATTTTCAATGGTAGTAGACATTCATGTCCATATTAACATTGATTTTTAATGGTTTTAGTAAAGGGTAAAATGGTCATTTGGATTATTATATGTTTTATATTAAAACAAAGCATGGAAAATGTCTTAATTTTATGTTCTTCCACCGAAAATAGAGAGAAAACTTAGGGCTTGAAGTGTTTTTACAATCGGCACCCATTTTGCTCAATTGAGGTATGGTTTTCGATCGATTTTTAATGACTTTTACGTTTTTGAGACTGTTGCTTAATAATCTACAAAGCCCATTCCTAATTTTTGAATTTGGTTGTGTTTTAAAAAAATTGCTATTGATGAATACATGGTTATTTTGATATTTTTGGTGAATTATTGATAGATTTTTTGAAATATACAAGTTTTACAAAGTAGTTTTTGACAAAAATGTCGAAAAAGGATTTATTTGAAAATAAATAGAATTTATGCGGCTAGAAATGTGATTAAATGGAAGTTATGTGCTTATAATTACTATATGAATATTCAATTCTAATAAATTGAGGGATTTATTGTGTAATTTGCTATTTTGTGTTAAAAAGGGCTAAATTTCAAAGTGTTGAAAGTATAGGAGCTAATTGGTAAATATGCCAAAATACATGTCTTTGGATTAAATTGAATATGTTGGTGATTAAATAGCTAAATTTGTATTAATATAGATAAAGACGCTCAAATCCCGGAACTTGATTGGGGAAAACGAAAGGTAGACGAGTAGAGATCGGGAAATCGAGGTAAGTTCGTATAATTAAAATCGAGTTGTAAATGTTTATATTTGATGCTTAATTTGTCATATGAATGCAATATCCTTGTAGAAATTGGATTGCCTATGGATTATATGTAAATGAATTGATATGGAAGTGTTTAAAGAGTACAAGTACAAACGGATTACCGAGCCCCGTTAGAACCATAGAAGTCGTAGGATACAAGTGACATGTCACTAGGGCTACAGGGTGGTTTGAGCTCCTGCATTCATTGCGGACTCACCACTTGCTTATGAGCTACACATTCATCCTTCGGGATTACATGTTCAGTCTCCGGACTTACCGTTCAGCCTACAGGCTTACCGTTCATCCTTCGGGATCACATGTTCAGCCTTTGGGCTTACCGTTACAGGCTCAAAAGAGCATACATGATGCATTGATGGATTACAGGTTATATGGATATACACTATGTGTGTATCACCCGAGTATCCCTCGATGTTCTTTAAGGTTCAACAGGCAAATTACCGATACATGTTACATGAGAAACAAAGAAGTAAATGAAATGTTGTGTTATATGAATTACAAGGTTTCAATGTGTTATATGATATGAGTTACATGTTAAAAGCAATAGAATTATGTTTATAATGTATAAATGTTTCTCTTGTATATGAATGACCCATAAGATTATATGGACTAACATGTGAATGCTTGTGAAATAGGGAACATGAGCATATGAATTGAATTGGATTTGTATATATGTGTTTACCTTATTGATTCGGTAAGTTTAATTCTATGTTATACGAGCTTACTAAGCTTTTAAAGCTTACTCAGTTTACTTTTCCCTTGTTTTATAGATTCAGAAGCTAGCTCGATTTTCGGATGAGTCGGAGACTTGCTATCACACTATCCATCAAGCTTTTGGTACTTTTGAATCTTTGTAAATGAAAATGGTCATGGCATGTATAGGCTAGTTGTTAAGTGAAGGTATATGGATATTTTGATGATAAAGGTGTTATGTTTTGGTACCTATTTAAGCTATGAGATGTGGCTTGTTTTGTATGTGTTAAAATCATTTTGAATATCTTATATGATGTGTTCTATATGGCAATGTGGTTGATGAATGATTTGGTAAGAAATAATGTATATTGGGTACATGAATAGGTGGTGAATATTGTTTGTAAATTGTATTTGAAATGCTTGTTTTGGTTGCTAAATGGTGCATGAAAGATTGTGGTTACTTTGATGCTTGTAGGAATGACCCATTTGGGTGGCAAATTGGCTTAAACCAAGCCTACATTGTGCCACTCTGTTTGAGCACACGGGCGTGTGACTCAGTCGTGTAACCCCTGCACCTAATAGATTTTAGGCAGTCTTGTACATGGCCTAGACACACGGGCGTGTCTAGTAGCCGTGTGGCAGTTGACAGTGTTGGCTAAGGCCTAGACACACGGGCGTGTCTGATGACCGTGTGAGGTTAGTCAGTTTCAACCACAGGCTGAGTGTTTTGGGCATGTCTAGTGGGCACGACCGTGTGTGTGTAACGGGCCAGGGGCACGGCTGTGTGTCCCTAACTTGAGAAAATTCCTAAATGGTTCCCTTATCTTTCACATGTTTGCAAATTGCTAAATGAATGTATGTACCATTACAGAAGCTTTAAAGCATGATTGGTGAATGATTATAGAACTATGCTATTGTTATTGAAGTTTAAAATTTGTCTATTCTGATCTGTGTTACAAGTCCGGTAATGCCCCTTACCTATTCCAGCGACGGTTACAGGATAGGGGTGTTACATTTTTGGTTCCAAAACCACTGTTTCGATTTAGCTAAAACTGGGCTGTCATAAGCTGAGCTCATATTCCCTTATCTCTCTAAAAACTTTCATGGGCCTCAACGCCTCAAATATCACAACACATATAAGTGAGCACTCACAATCCTATGGTATGCCAACTATATCCAACAGTCACAAGGCCAAAATACCCATACAATCATCATATATTACTTACCGACTATCTGCACAAATTCACTGCATAATCATATCATTAGCACATTATACACACTGTCACATGGCATGAATAATATGCCCTCACATTTACTATCACAATAGTCATCCCAACATATTCATATTACATCACACCCTAGTTCTCTTTATCACAATTCACAAGCACATTTATCACATATTTTGCATAGGTAAGAGAACACTTACACTCGAAATTTAGAGAAGGGGTTTAGGCTACCTCTAAATTCCTAAATAACACAATGAATTGCCACAGAAAATCAGCTCCCGTTGAAAACCAAAAGCTTAGGCAAGCTTTTCTTTGCCTTTATCTCTACTCGTTGAAGGTCTTATCAACCCAATGCTTCAACAAGACAAACCACACAAGTATACAATCCACAATAAACTAATAATTCACCTTAAATAGTCACAAACATAAGCATAAACTATGTTCTTGTTTAACCCAAACCTTCAACATGGAAAACTTTAAATTCGAATATCTCAGTCAATACTTAACATTTTCGCATGAAATGAAATCCATTCATCTACATATTCATCTATGACTAATTCCTAACCTTTAAACTACACAAAACTACACGCTCTATGGTATCAAAATTTTTTGACAAGTTTTGGCCATTCTAATGAAAATTCATTAAAACACGAGAAATCTTTAACAAAACTTTGAAGTAATTTTAGAAACCTTCTAATCAAGTTAAAACAAGCTGAAAAACACTTTCAAATCACATTTTCATCCACAATCTCAAATTCCACCATTAATGACCCAATTTTTGGATTTTAATTAAAACATGCAATTTGACAATTATAAATTTGTCTCATGAGTCTAGATACCAGTTAAAACTAATAGAAAGTCAAATAGTTACCTTTAATGAAAGAAAAACAAAGTTTTTAACACAAGTCCTAGAAACCCACACTTGAGGAAAATGATGAAATTGGTGAGATTTTTGGGTGTTTTCTTGAAGATTTAGGAAGGTTTAATGCTTTGGGAGGGTAATCAAAATTGTATAGTTTTGAAATAAAAAAAAATAGAATGGAATAGCAAGGGAGAGCAAAGGACGGCAGGTAGGGCAATGGGGAGCATAAACTATCGTGAAACAAATTAGGGATGGATGTTTAAAGGTTTAATTTCAAAAGTTGGTCTAATTGCAACATAAATGCTCTGAGTTTTGTCTCATTTACAAAATAGTCCTATTTGCAAAGTTAAAGGTATTTAAAACTCATTTCAGAAATTGACTTAATTTACTAATTGCCATTGTCGAAAACATTATCAAATACTAACCTTACGAAATTTTGAGCATATATGAGCTAAAATTCCTAAAATATCCCTAATACTCCTAGGCCCTATTTTGGGGGGGGTTACACCTCTTATTATTGAATTTAGTTCAGGTGTGGCCTTAAAGTGCTTGTTAAATAGGAAAGTTAGACCAAGGTTGTTGCAGAATCTGCTTATAGGTATTGATAGGAGTATTAACCAGCTGGTCAATGTTACATTCTCAATGGATAAGACGAAAGGTAATAATATGGCTACAACTTTGGTTATTGCTAGGAAAAGAAGATTAGAGTTATTTAAAGCTTGGTGGTGATATATTTTTGTTTAGACATTAGGAGTTAGGTCTGATGTCGGATGTCTTGTCCCTTGTTTATTAGGGTGTTTTATAATTTTGACTAAGAAAGAGGTTGGTTTTTCCCAATGTATTTCTAGTATCATGTATGCACATTGACTGAGCAAAAAAAAAAAAAAAAGAACTAGATTAGTTAAGCTTAACTAATATACTATTAACTTATATAGACTAAACTAAGTGGAAAGAAAGAAAGAACACTCCAATTTTGCAAGCATACATACGGTCATTCAAAATGTCAAAGTAATCAAGCTAAATTCATAAATTTTTTTATAGACTTATGATCATAGGAGTTTGATTTAACTAGCTTATGTATGAATTTATTTAATTTTTAAGTTTTTAATAATTTTCCATTAGATAGAAATTGATGAATTAAGCTTGAAATTGAAGAGATTATTAGATAGTGAATTTAGATTATGTTAAGGACTAAATTGAAAATTAAATTAAGCTTCTTAGATAATTTTGTAACATTAGAGATGTAACACCCCACACCTGGCCTAGACATTATGGCCGAATCTTGAGGAATTACATAAGTTCGCTTAAAAACTAGATTTTTAATTCAAAATCACGTAAATAGAACATTGCCAAATTTGTTAAATTACTTTCTAGTTTTTAGGGAATTACTCATTAAAAGTACTTACTTTATTACAAAAAAGCATTTGAATGGTCACCTCATTTTGTAGTGGAAATTTCTTAATTTAGAAAAATTGAAAACCGTGACTTAGTTTATAAAACAAAACATGTGAACTTGCTGTTTAAAATAATAATTACTGAATTCAACAAAAAAACAAATCAAAATGAAAATAAATCACAGTCGAAAAAAAGTCCAAAAAGTCCATTATAAGACAAAAACATATAATATCCAATTCGAGCTCCCGCATCTTGTCTAGTCCTAAGATTGCTAATTACATGATAGGGTAACAATAGAAGGCAGCTAACGAGCCTAGTGTGTAACTCAACACAAGCAAACAGTACATATTTAGAATAGATGCAATTAAGATACAAATGAGGTTGTAGATAAAGATAGAATTACAATTTCAAAATCAGATACAATGCAATTTCAAATATAGAACCAGGTCCTACCTCCATTCGCTACACACCATGTAACAACCCGATTTTAGGGTTAGTCGGAATAGTGGTTTTGGGACCACATTCCAAAGTTAAAATATTCATTTTATTATTTTATTAAGGTTTACATTATGATAGAAGGATCGTGTGAAAATTTCGTAAAGAAATTTTACTATTTGAGTTGTTAATTCGGTAAAAAGGATTAAATCACGAAAAATGTAAAACTTGTGTTCTATTAGTTAAAGGCATTAAATGGCTAAGAAATTGAAAAATGGAAAGCCTTGAGTAGAAATTAGACCATTATTACTGATGTTGGACATTAATGGACAAGCATTTTGATATATTAAAGTTATATCACTAAGGTTATTTTAGTAATTATGAAATGAATGTTGTAACACCCCAAACCTGGCCTAGACGTTATGGCCAAGACTGGTGTGCCACATTGGAGTGTGTTTTTTCGAAAACCATGTTTTCATTGAAAACCCTTCTTAATGTTTAGAAAACTTTTACCGTTAATCCTGTTTAAAACCTTAGCTTGTGTTTATTTGGCAAAAACGTAATCAAAACATTGTTTAACCACTTTGTAAAATTCTTTATGGAAAATTGTGAAAACTTGTAAACCATTGTAGTTGCGGAAAACATGTTATTTTAAAAACAGTTTAAACTGAATGAATACTGCGCACCAGGTAGGATTCAAGAGAAGAGGAGGTGAGTCAATTAGACTGCTTAAGTACTAAGCTCTTCTAGGATCCAATCCTAGACATGCATACACCCATTGCCACACTTTAAGTATTTACTATATTTGTGAAAACATTTGCGGAAGCTTTGCTATGTTATCGTGATATTTTAAAAACAAGTAACCTTTATAAAACACGCCTTAGAGGTAACTGAATTAAAAATGATTTACACGACATCATAATTTAGCTAAAAACAAGTTAATTAAGTAAAGAATTAATAACCCGAAATAGAAATAATTAAAGAGGCCTTTTACAACCCAAAACCAAGAATAAATAATTAAGATTAAATTGAAATAATTAACTTAATTAAAAACCATCAGTCCAGTCCGTGTGGCCACTCTGAATCCCTCCCAGCTCCAAGTCTATCAACTAAGGCTCACCTGTAAGGTTAAAGAAAGGGGGTGAGTTTGGAAACTCAGTGTGCAACAAGTCCCCTTTCGGAGCCTAAACAAATATCAGCATACTGGGCCTAAGCCCTAATTCGGTCTCAACATATATGGGTCGAAGCCTTTTCATTTAACGGTTACTGGGCCGAAGCCTTTTTTAATAAAACATATACTAGGCCGAAGCCTTTCATAAGTCATGCCACTGGGCCGAAGCCCTTTTCTGTAAACGGTATGGCCCAAAGGCCCATTTTAACATCACATATAATATCAGTGTATGTGTGCAAAGCCCATTTCAATATCACATGTAATGTCAATGTATGTATGCAAAGCCCAGTTGGGGAGACTACTCAACCCTCCATCCGTTACTCTCCACCCGTACCAACCAAGCTCTCCATGTGGGGAACAACTCAACCCACCCAACCAAACTCTCCACTGGCAGCATAGCTGCTTTATCATATAACTGGAGGCCTAGCCTCTTTTAATAACTGGGGCAGAAGCCCTTTCGGTAAACTGGGGCAAAAGCCCTTTTCGGTATACTGGGGCAAAGCCCTTTAACACTTCCTCCATCATATAATAACCCAACCCATGCATTTAATGAGTAAAACATGGCATATCGTATACATGTCATAGCATATCATGTGCATATCATGTGCATATCATGTCATAGCATGTAAAATAACAATATCACAATCATCATATTCAGAATGAAACCCTAGGGGTATAATAGACATTTTTCACCTAGGGGCAAAATAGACATTTTCATGTTTTAAGGGTAATTACGTAATTTTATCCATTATTAGGGTTTTCCATGCTTATTCATCAATTCCAAATGTTTAAACAGCAATTTTAGCCTATTTTAGTACAACCGAGTTATGGGCCAAAAACCCCTAATGGGCCCTATGTAGCTAGTTCAGTCGTCTAAGCCCACTTGGTCCAAATCCTACAATTAACTACTAATTTAACCAGTTTTAAGCCTATAGTCTATTAAGAAATGTCTATTACCCATTTTTACCCATACGGGCCCGTAAGCCCGTTGGGCCCAATTTTAGCCCATCAAGGCCCAACTTACCATCGTGCACAAAATCGTGCCCTTACCTGTTCTATCGATCCAATCACCGATCTTATCGTATGTATCATGGCTCAAACCATTCACAAAACCACAAGTTCGAAATGCCAAAGTTTAGGCATTTTGGCTTTTCAGCAAATATTAATCTAAGCTACTATGAGGTTCATTACACACCTGCTTGCAACGAACGATGACTATATCCGATCCAAGTCAATCCTACATTCGATTACTAAAACATTAGACCACGAATCAATGATAACTAAATTTAACATACTCTTACCATATTCGGGCATCCATGAACAAGGCCCTAAATCCTTACCTTTGCTGAAGTTGATATCCAAATCTGGATCCGAATGCTCCACTGATCCAAGCCCTTAGTCAGCAGCCTTTAACCCTTACAAGCACAGAGTAAAATAATTGGTAACAGCCCCTTAAAGCCTTAGGCACTATTTCGACAGCCTCTCTAAACACATAGGGATTCCAACTTTTCCAAATCCCAAAAATAAGAATAGATCACAGTCAAGTCATTCATATCACCAACTTATATCCACGGTCAAACTAGCCCAATCATCACACAAGTTAGTCATTTACCCACGAAGGGCAAAACAGTCATTTAACACCTAGGGGCAACATGGTAATTTTATCCCACAGGGGTATCTCGGTAATTCTACCCTATAGGGATATTTCAGTAATTCTACCCTAAAGGGGCATTTCAGTAATTTCACAAATCAAGGGTAAAATAGTAATTTTACAGATTAGGGGTAAAACGATAATTTTACAAATCATGGGTAAAATGGTAATTTTACAAATCAGGGGTAAAATAGTAATTTTAAAATCAGGGGTAAAATAGTAATTTTACAAATCATGGGTAAAATAGTAATTTTACAAATCAGGGGTAAAATAGTAATTTTACAAATCAGGGGTAAAATAGTAATTTTACAAATCAGGGGTAAAATAGTAATTTTACAAATTAGGGGTAAAATGGTAATTTTACAAATTAGGGGTAAAATGGTAATTTTACAAATCATGGGTAAAATGGTAATTTTACAAATTAGGGGTAAAATGGTAATTTTACAAATTAAGGGTATGTTCGTCATTTTACAAATCGAGGGTACTTCTGTCATTGTACAAATCAAGGGTAATTCGATAATTTTATAAATCAGGATATTTCTTGTAATTTCGCAAATCGAGGGTAATTCGGTAATTTTGTAAACCAAGGTATTTCAGTAATTTTGTAAACCAAGGGTATTTTAGTAACTTTGTAAACTAAAGCATTTCTAAACAGAGATAACAATGCAAATGGGCCTAGGACCCATTCTCGGCCCAAATGGGCCCACACGCTCGTGTGGCCCTTTTAGCCCAAATCTAGCTACAGATATGAGATTCACCTAATCTAGCCCAATATTTACTATACAATCAAACAACTTATCCAATTGGGCCCGCAGGCCTATTGGGCCCACATGGCATCTTCGGCCCATCGCAGCCCGAAGTAGCCGTCCTACCGCTAGAGCAGTGAGAAATACACACCTGATAGGAGACTGAAGTTAATCCGCGCTCCAAACACTCTTAGCCGATGCCCAACCCAAACGGGCACGCCATAAAGCGAAAGGGATCAGCCAAGAAGGCTGTGCCTACTCTCCTCCTGGTTTGCTCTATTTAAAGCTAGCTCCTCACCTGCTCTCATGTTAGCTTTCCGATGTGGGATTCTCCATCAATCCCCCCAAAATTAAAGCATTAGCAAAATAATCAACCTTTGCGTGCAACGGGATTCGAACCAAAGTCCTCTCAGTAACCCTGTCAAGCCATCACCACTCGGACACAAGCTCCTTTGTGTCATAAGTCCAACACATTTAACTTTAAAGCTCACCTACTTGCTTCCAGATTTATTTAAAAGAAAAACCAAAATAAATTGCAAGAGCCAAGACTTGAACCTTGGACCCTTTGCTTCCTTATCCCCTAAGTAGCGCTACTTTACCACTACACCACACTCCTTTTTTTGTGTCTTATTACATACATAATTCCTTACAACTCCTCTTTTCCAAGTCCTCTATTCCTTAAGTCCAAAAATCCAAGAATTCTCCGGGTTTTTAACCAACACTTGGGCCTTCCATAGGCCCAATAACACACTCCAAACATGAATTACACATCCATATATCAAAATTTCAACATTACACCAAATATCACAAAAATCCCGGAATCTCAGAAATTAGCCCAAGACTTTTCCCCACACTATGAATCCTTCGCCGTTCACTAAAATACCATATTAACCCATTAATAATAACCTTCCATAACAGAATTCAACACATCAATAATTTTATTTCGAACTATCTCACACCCGCACCCAAGCCCAAGGCCCAATACTTCTAGGCCCAAATTCAGGGTGTTACAAATGTATATTAAATAAAAGAAAGCCAAGTTAGGGCATGGAAGCTTTAAACATTTGGCACTTTGGGGAAACAATTGTAAGTCCATTTTGACTCGATTTGTGTTGATTTCTACGATTTTGAGATCGTTGCTTCGTAATCTAGCTGACTCGTATCTCTAATTCCTAAACTATTAAAGTATTTGAATGTTGCCATTGTTGAATGCATGATTATTTTGATAGTTGATGAGGGAAAATAAATTATTGTTGTTAGATATACAAGCTTTGTAAAGTAAATTTTGGTAAAAATGTCAATTTTGGACTAAATTATGAAATTTGATAAATGATGTGGTAAAAGTGTGATTTTATGGAAAATGTGGGCTGCTAAGGTAATAAGAATAATTCAGCCATCAACTATTTGTGTTAAATTGAATGATTTTTTTATTTTGTGTGTTAAGGACTAAATTGCAAAAATGTGACATATTAGGGGCAAAAGCGTAAAGTTACCTTAATGTAAATTTTGGATTAAATTGTATGAATTTTTGGTTAAATAAGTATATGTTGTTATTATATAGATTGAGAAAAATGAGATTTGTATCTAGAACGGAGAAAAATCAAAGTATCAGATTAGTTGACCTAATTCATCGTTTCAGCAAACGAGGTAAGTTCGTATGTTATTTAACATTATTGAATTGTGTTAACTATGCATTATTATCATACAATCGAAGGAATTGTGGAATTTAAATTAAATGTTCTAAATAAGTAAAAACGCAGGATCGATCTCAATCGTTTCGTAGCGAAAAAGGAATTAGCGAAAAATACCATGGTTGGACCATGGCAGTACATGATTTCGTGTAAGACCATATTTGGGATATGGGCATCGATATATGATTTCGTGTAAGACCATATTTGGGATATGGCATCGATATGTGATTGCGTGTAAGACCATGTCTGGGACATTGGCATCATTATGAGATTTCGTGTAAGACCATGTTTGGGACATTGGCATCGATATGAGATTATGTGTAAGACCATAGCTAGGCTATTGGCATTGATATGTGATAACATGTAAGACCATATCTGGGATATGGCATTGAATGTGATATAGAGACTTCCGAGTATCCTTAACGATTTTGAGTGATTCAACAGGCAATGTTTAGATGAGAATGAAAGTATGATTGAATTAAGTAAAACGGGTATGTAAAGAGCCTATGTGAGAATTGAATGAAGGTAACTTGATGAGTTTGTATCATATCATGTATATGAAATGAGAAACATTTATGTTTAAGTATGTTTCATGCCAAAAATATATTTAATTGGATATATCGAGGTATGAATTTAATGATATATGATATGTGAGTTATAATGTTCTAACTATTTTCATGTAAGGCACATCAAGTGCGAATTATTGTTATTTGATGATATTACAGGTGATTCATTTGGCTAAACAAAAGGTAATAAATATTGAATCGAATAAATTCATATAGATATTTGTTTAAGCATATGTAAGTGTGAATGAATTGATAAGAATGTATTTGATACATACGAGTATAGAAATGAACAAAATTGTGAAACTTTTAGTTAATTATGAGATTGGATTTAAGGTATAAAGGTGAAAATAAATGAGTTACATTATAGTATATATAAATGCTTAATAGGTGTTTATTCAATAAGATAAGTTTAATATCATACAAGCTTACTAAGCTTTATAACTTACTCTCTGTTATTTTTTTTTATGTTTTATAGTGTTTCAGACGTTCGCTTGAGTTGGAAGTCGACGGAGATTGCATCACACTATCCGGCTATTTAATTTCGGTATTTATACACTTGTGACTTGGTTATATGGCATGTATAGACTTCAGTCTTGTATGTATGTGTTTAGCTACTAAATGTTGGCCTTTGTAATGGCTTGTAATTGATGTAAAGTTGGTGTGTTTTTGACTAAGTAAATTGGCTTATTTTGGAAGTTTGATATATGTCATTTGAGTTTAGAAATGGTTGATGTTATCATGGTATGAAGTGTGCATATTTTGGTGATGTTTTGGCTGCCCATTGATGTATGGAATGGCATGAAATGTTGTATTATAGGTATGCATGAGAAGGGTGAGAACTGTGACTTAAACCAAGCCTATTTTCGTGCCACATGGCTGAGCCACACGGGCATGTGACTCGACCATGTAACCTCTGATGCTTAGTTAAAACAAGTCAGTGAGTTATATGGCATAGGCACACGGGCATGTCTATTGGCCGTGTGTGGCACACAGGCTGGCACATGGGCGTGTGGCCAGCCGTGTGACCCAAGTCAGTAACCTCTTCAAATTTTACACCGCTTGGCTCATAAGCGTGTCCTCGGCTGTGTGGTGCAAGTCAGTATGTATGCCTTGTTTTCACACGGCCTAAGATACGGGCGTGTCTAGTGGTCGAGTGAGGCACACGGCCTGTTCACACGAGCGTGTGACCCCTGTATGTTTGGAAATTTTTAAGTTTCCCAAAGGTTTCAAATATCATCGGTTTAGTCCCAAACCACTTCTAATCTTGTTCTAAGGCTTCGTAGACCCTTGTAAGGGACAATATGATTGTGTTTGATTAACGTTTATTTGGAATTAATTAAATGTTTATAAAATGTATGTTATTTGATGTGTTTTGATCAGTAATGCCTCGTAACCCTAATCTGGCGATGGATATAGGTTCGGGGTGTTAGACACCATATCCGTTCATCCCTACACACCAATTAGGGTAATAAATACCCATCCAACCCGACACACCTATAAGTGAGCGTATATCACTTATCAGAATAATGTAGTTAAGTTGCCAGTTATAATGCGGTAGCCTGCCAGAATCAAATAAGTGTGGCCAAACCTCTAGAACAAATATGTAGTTTAAACTACTAGATATGGCAGATAATTAAACTGTCATCTCTTCCTCCATCGCATCATTATCGCACCCTAATGCACATGCAATGCTATGTAAATATCATATCTATATATGTCATACATGCTATACACATTAGTATATAATATCATACTTTCAAAAATCACATTAACAGAGACAAAATATCACATTTCATATCCATAATACATACATAACATAACCTATGAAATGACTAATTTCGAATCTCACTTCAAATACGACCTTAACAAAAGTTTTACAAAAATTGGCCCACATATCTGTATGACCCACACGGCCTAACACACGCCTATGTGGCCCACATGACCTAACTAACCTAGCCCGTGTGATCCATACAGTTGTGTAATGTTAATAGTAAGCATTTTAGCTTTTCATCATTTGTTGTTTTTACGGAATCGAATCACACACCTGATTGTTTTTCAATGCTAACAGAACAGTCGTACTTCCAACACCTAAAAATGACATTTAAAATGAAAAGTTTTAGTGAATAAACACTAAATCTAAGTTGCTAATTCGACCATAAGTGTTAAATGATAGGCCTTAGCAACAACAATCAACCACTAACACAACATTCGATTATTGACCCAAATAAAACAACAACTTCCAACAGAAACTAGATCGTCCGAGAAACGTTTGTCTAAAGATTTTCACCTAAAACAAAGATTTCAAAATAATTAAACCTACGCCACAAAAATAACTAGTTGAACCTCAAAAATCTCTCATAAAAACCAATAACAACTTACGCAAGGTAGAATGAAAGATTAACAACATGAAAAGAATGACAATGCAAAGGTAAGAATGCCACAAATGAAGAAGAATAACAAAGAAAGCAATGGAGTAGCAAAACATGAAAGAACATAAAATTGGGAAAAATGGAAGAGAGGGACAATAGATTTTTGGGAGTATTTTGGGAAAAAAATTGAGATAATTTTCAAAAACAATTTTAAAAAAACCACCCACACCCCCACAAAATCTGGTTGTTATCCTAACAAATTTACCTAGAGTTTTTAAATTCAACCTAAATTTCACTATATGGGCGGTACACTTAGGTAGAAGCAAAAAGAATTCTACTTTTTCACACAACAAGATTCAAACTTGGGAGTTGAGGGCAAGCTAAGACTTTATCACAAAACCAGTAGGGTCATTCTTGTCATTAGATGCATATAGATAAAACATAAGCTATAAGTTCAAAGATAGGGGTTGGGACAAAAATTACAAAAATTTAAGGGAAATGATTTAAACATAGGATCTTAGGAACATAATCCAGAATACTTAACCATTGAACCAATTCAATTAACTTAACATGATTTAACAATTCAAAATTAAAAATTTTAGGGATTATAAGAGACTAAATTGAATAAATTAAAATTTGTTATGAGATTATGTTGTAGATGAAAAGTATAGGGTCCCTAATGAAAGAATGTGAAATCGAAATTTGATTCGATGTTAGATATCGAAAAATATGTGTATCCAGAGTATAGGGACTAAATTGAATAAAATGCAAAATATATTGGTTATGTATTTGGATATGAATTAAATTTAAACTGATAATGTTTTTATTATTGAATTATAGATCATAGTTAAAGACGACATCGAGCTGTCGCAAGAGAAGTGAAAGTCGAAAATTGTAAACGACTAGTGGACAATTCTGATTTATACTTTTATGATTCGAGATCATTATATATATTGATTGCATGATTTGTCATATGAATTGATTCGTATTTAATGATAATATGTCGTTATCGAGGTAAGTTTAGCTTCTTTTTTTTATGCCTAACTATTGTAATGTATATGTAATAAATAAGTTTTTTCCTCATGTTGTTATACTCAAACCCAGTCTTGGTGGTCGTTCAGAGGTGCGGCCGCCTAAGGCCTAAGGCTGAAAAGGGTTTAGAATATTTTCTAGTTTTAAAGGGCCCAAAATTTACTTTTAAAATTCAAAAAAAATACCAACTTTTAATGGGCCCAGAAAAAATTTAGCTTTTAGGGGCCCAAAATTTTTTTACTAATTTTTAATGGACCTAAAAAAAATTTTCTCCAACTTTTAAGTAATTTAGTCCCAAAAATATCAAGAATTGACCTAACTAAACGAGATATCATTAGTCATCATCAAAAGATTTTCAAATAGAAAATATTATTAAATCTATTTAAGTTTAATTAACATTAAAATTTTATTCATATGCTATCCGCACTGTATCCTCTTGATTTATTGAATGTATATGGCACTTACTATTTCTACATTAACTTGTAAACTTATTTTCATACCAAATAAACAAATTATTAATACACAATCGCATGGTTTCCATGAAACTCGTCACTTTCAAATTGCACTAATACTTGTGCTTTTGCTTGTATTTTTTTTCATTAGTTTAATCATCAGTTGACTGGAAATTGTCAAATTATTTCCTTGTGATTGAAAAGTTTTATCCTTTGTTTGCTCATGAAATTTGAACTTTGAAAGCGTGTCCAACAATTTAGCGATGGCTTGTACCAAAGACAATATTGTGTCGGATGATGTTCCTAAATTGGTGGGATTATTATTGTTATTGAGGTGGTGTATCTTGAAGTTTTATTTACCATTTTCGTTTATTTTTAATAAAATTTCTTATTAGGCGAGAAAAATATTTCCTCCCAAGAATCATTTTTAATTCCTTTATCTTTTCACATTATATTTTCAATTTTGAGATTGTTAGAGTTGTGACCTAAATTTCTATTAAAGAAATAATACAGTGGTAAAATTAGGGGATCTATAGTGCACAAATAGATTCTGTATAGAATTACTCTTCTTCTATTTGACATTGATTGTACAAGTAGAATCAATATAGAACTACACTTCCTCTATTTACTTTGATTAGAATAATATTTTTCAACCTTTAAATAGATGGAGTCGAAACTCCTCTTGTATCTTTCAAATTTCAACATTAGTATATTTTCTTCTCCTCTGCCCGCAGTTTTTCCCCGAAAGGGTTTCCATGTAAAATCTGTGTGTTATTTTTTTCTTTCTTATTATTTTGCGATCATTCTATATTGCCATTATTGACGTTAGTTTTAACAAACTAGTATCAGAGCTTTTCTGATTGCTTGTCTCAATCATGGTAATGGAGAACTAAAGTCTGATATTTTGTTGTTGGATCACAACACTAGATTCGCGTTGTGATAGATAAAGATGCAGACAGTTCTTACGCAGATGGATTTGGAGAATGCCCTGCTAGGGATAGATAAGATGCCGTCGACGTTGACGTAGGAAGAGAATAAGCGTAAAGATCGAAAGGTTTTGACGCAATTACGTTTGTATCTGTCGAATGAAATTTTGCAGTATGTGATAAAAGAAAAGACCATCAGTGCATTATGGGCAAAGCTATAGCAGCTATGCATGTCGAAAACCCTAACTAGCAAGTTGCATATAAAGCAGCGTCTTTATGCTTATCGTTTGGAGGAAGGTGCTCATGTGCACAAATACTTAACTGTGTTTAAAGAAATTCTCTCAAACATAGAGGCCATGGAGGTTCAGTATGATAAAGAAGATTTAGGGTTAATTATACTTTGTTCGTTGCCCCTATCTTATTCAACCTTTAGAGATACAATTTTGTATAGCCACGAACCTCTCGCAGTTGATTAAGTCTATGCTTCCTTAACCTCGTATGACAAGATTAAACACATTGTGATTGGATTCGACTCTCAAGGAGAGGGTCTCATTGTTCATAGGAGACAAGAACGAAATATTAAAGATAATCATGGGAGGACACAGGAACGAAATCATCGCAGTAAATCTAAGAACAGATCGAGTTCTTCAAATAGAGGTAAAACCTATAACTTCCTTAAGAAGAAATGACACATTAAGCCTAAGTCCTATAAGTTGCAGATCAAGATATAAAGGGAGGTTGCAAATCAAAAGAGAAAATAACCAAAACAATCAGGTGAAGTTGATGTTGTAGAAGACTGCAGCGATGGTGAACTCCTAGTTGCTTCTACTAACAACTCTAAAGTGAGCGAAGAGAGGATCCTCGATTTTGGTTGCAGCTTCCATATGAGTCCCAATTTGGATTGGTTTACAACATATGAAACAGTGTCTGAAGGTGTTATTTTGATGAGAAATAATGTTTCATGTAAAATCACAAGTATTGGCACGATCATATTTAAGATGTTCAATGGAGTCGTCAAAACACTTAGGGGCATTCGACATGTACCAGAATTGAAGAGAAATTTGATTTTGTTGAGTACTCTTGATTCAGAAGGGCATAAGTACACAACTGAAAGTGGGGTTCTGAAGATTAGCAAGGGTTCCTTCATTATGATTAAAAGGTAGAGAAAGACTGCCAGGTTATATTTTTGCAAGGTTCTACTATTACTAGTGATGCAGCCATCACTTCTTCTTCCTTATCAGATGATGATTTTACTAGACTTTGGCATATTCTTTTACGACATATGAGTGAGAACGGCATGGCAACATTAAGCAAAATAAGACTTTTTGATGGATAAAGCATAAGCAAACGATAGTTTTGTAAGCACTGTGTTTTTTAGAAGTAAAAGAGAGTTTGATTTACTAGAGGAATCCTTAACACAAAGGGAACTCTAAATTATTTTCATTCTAATCTTTGGGAACCATCCAGAGTGCCATCAAGGGGTGGCACTAATTATATACTGACGATCATTAATGATTTTTCCAAACAAGATTAGGCTTTCTTCCTGAAGTAGAAAAGTGACGTGTTTTCCACATTTAAGGCTTGGAAAACTGTGATCGAAAAGCAAGTATGAAAACAAATAAAACACCTCCGCATAGATAATGGCATGGAATTCTTTTCTAATAAGTTTAATGAATTGTGCAAATCAAAAGGGATCGTGAGACACTGACAGTTCCTCATACTCCACCGCAAAATGATGTTGTAGAACAGGTGAATAGAATAATCATGGAAAAGTTTCGATGTATGTTGTCGAATGCTTGTTTACAAAATTTATTTTGGGCTGAAGTGGCCTCTATTGCTTATTTTTTGATTAATCAGTCTCTATTTGTTGTCATTGAGAAAAAGACTCTACATGAGGTATGGTCTAATAATCCTACTGATTATTCTGATTTGAAGACTTTTGGGTGTCCTGCGTATGCTCATGTTGATAATGGGAAATTGTAACCTAAATCAATTAAATGTGTTTTTCTTGGTTATAAAGCTAGTGTTACAGGGTATAAACTATGGTGTCCTGAAAATAGAAAAGTTGTGATTAGTAGAGATGTTATTTTTGATGAAACTGCTATGCTACCTAACTTATCTCTTAAAGACTCTTTCAATAAAGATTACCAAAAGTAGGTGGAGCATCAGATTGATCTAGAATCTACAATATATTCTACTCCTCAAGTTAGTACAGAAACTCAGAGTAGAGTTGCTTCTTCACCACAATATTCTATTGCCAAGAATAGACCTGGAAGAAAACCTCCAAAAAGGTACGCCGAGGCTGATCTAGTTGCTTATGCTTTAAATGTGGCTGAAGATATATATGCAAATCAAGAGCCATCTACTTATTTCGAGGCAGTTAGCTGCGAAGATTCAGGAAAGTGGATGATTGTCATGCAATAAGAGATGGAATCACTCCATAAAAATAGAACATGGGACCTAGTGAAGCTTCCTAAAGGTAAAAAGGTTGTTCGTTGTAAATTGGTGTTCATAACGAAAAAAAGGACTCTAGAAGTTGAAGAACCTAGATATAAAGTAAAAGTGGTTGCAAAAGGTTACAATCAAATTCTAAGTGTAGACTTCACAAATTTGTTTTCTCAAGTTGTGAAGCATAGTTCAATTCGAGCCTTACTTGGTACTGTAGCCATGTATGGTTTGGAGCTTAAGTAGTTGAAGTAGAAACAATGTTCTTGCATGGAGAACTTAAGGAAGATATTTACATAAAACAACCAGAGGGTTTTACAGTCTTAGAAAAGGAGGACTATGTTTGCCTGTTGAAAAAGTCCCTTTATGGCTTGAAACAATCACCAAGGCAACGGTATAAGAGGTTTGATTCTTTTATGACTACTCATGATTTCAAAAGAAGCAACACTGATAGCTGTGTTTATTTTAAGAAAAACAATGATGGTTCTTTTGTGTATCTACTCATTTATGTTGATGACATGTTAATAGCAGCCAAAGATAAAGGAGGTATAAGAAAGGTCAAAACCCAACTTAGTAAAGAATTCGAGATGAAAGATTTGGGAGCAGTAAAGAAGATACTTTGGATAGAGATTATCAGAGATAGAAAAGTATGTAAATTGTACCTAAGTCAGAAAAGATACATTGAGGAAGTTCTTTGCAAGTTCAATATTAAGAATTCCTAGCCTATTAGTACTCCATTAGTATCCCACTTTAGATTTTCACTAACTTTGTCTCCACAATCAAATGATGAGATTGACTACATTTCACGTGTTCTATATTCTAGTGTAGTGGGATTTCTCATGTATGTTATAATTTGCTTATGTCCAGATTTATCATATGCAATTAGTGCAGTCAGTAGATACATGGTGAATCCCGATAAAGAACACTAGAAAGCAGTTCAATGGATTTTTAAATATGTACGAGGTACTACTAATGTTTGCTTACAATTTGGAAAAACTAGAGATAGAGTCATTGGGTAAGTTGATTCTAATTTTGCTAGAGACCTTGATAAAAGAAGATCTCTCACATGGTATGTCTTTACCATTTGGGGTTGTGCAATCAGTTGGAAAGCCACATTGCAAACTACAGTTGTTTTGTCTACTACTGAAGTTGAGTGCATGATGATTACTAAAGCTTGTAAATAAGTTGTTTAGTTAAAGAGACTCGTTGGTGAACTCAGTAAAGACCTTTAGATCAGTACAATGTTTTGTGACAGTTAAAGTGTCATCTTCCTTACGAAGGATCAAATGTTTCATGAGAGGAAGAAGCACATTGATATTTGGTATCATTTTGTATGTAATATTATTGCTAATGGTGATATTGTTGTGAGCAAAGTCAGTACTCATGGTAATCTTGCAAATATGATGACGAAGTCACTTCCTATAACCAAGTTTGACATTGCTTGGACTTGGTTGGTGTTCATTGTTTATGAATACCCCTTTCTAGGGGTTTCGTGGAAAATGTGGAGAACTTGTTTGTTTAGAGTTCGTAGTGAAAAACTTGTTAATTGAGAATTCATGTCAAGGTGGCAATTGTTAGAGTTGTGACCCAAATTCCTATTCAAGAAATAATACAGTGGTAAAACTAGGGGATCTGTGGTGGGCTTAAGACAGAGGGCCCCGTGGTACAGACCAGGCTGCACAAGTAAAATCTGTATAGAACTACTCTTCTTCTATTTGACATTGATTGCACAAGTAGAATCAATATAGAACTACACTTCATCTATTTTACTTTGATTAGAATAAGGTTTTTCAAACTTTAAATAGATATAGTCGAAACTCCTATTGTATCATTCGAATTTCAACATAGTGAATTTTCTTCTCCCCTAATTGTGGTTTTTCCCCAAAACCACATAAAATCAGTGTGCTATTTTTTTCCTTTCTTATTGCTTTGCGATAATTCTATATTGCCATTATCGACGTTAGTTTTAACAAAGATTAATTCCTTTTTTCTTAATTTTATCAAATAATTTGACGTGTGATTTTTTTTAACAATCTCATTATAAGTTTTGATTATATCTGCTTTTTTTGACACAATGTCTAGAACTACCCATAAATAGGAGGATAATGCGCTTCAACGCACTCAAACCCACATCCTCCTGCATTGGCAACAATGCTCATGCCAATCGAGGTAAGATTCAATCAACTTTTTTTTTTTAAAATAGACAATGATGTGGCATATACTGCTTGGCTTTTTTTATGAAATCAGGCAAATATTATACAATTTTTGTTATTTAAAACTTTAATATATTTTTTCAATGTATAGAGACCATTATTTTAATATAAAATTATTAGTTGACTGAGTCTTTAACTCGATTAGCATGAATATTGTTGTCAATACAGATGACGTGGGTTCAAGTGCGCTAAAGTGCAAATCAATATATTAAATAAAAAAACAAAATAAAATAAATTTATGTAAGGATATGTTTAATTATTTGATATATTAATAGTGGATTTTTGGGGTGGTTATGTTTTCAAATATAGCTTAATGACTCTTGACAGGCTGTTAACCCATTTGAAAAATCCACTACCAGATTTAATCCATTTCTTTTAAAAGTATAAAGCTTTATTAATACAACACATGATAACACCTAATAAACTCAAGCTATGATAGGATTGGAACCCCAAAACTTCTAGAATGCAAAGTGATTGTGGGTTTATAGAGTTCTTTATAGATATATGTTCATGGTCATAGATTCCCCTCCTTAAGTTCCAAACTATTTTTTTTATGGAATAAAACAGAGATAGGATCAATCAACAAGGTAGTGATGGTAGCTTTAACGGAATCACCAACATTCGTATAACCACCATGGTCTTTGTAAAAGAGATCAAGAACCCTTGTAAGGTTGAGAATGCAATTAAGAGCCGACATTGGCACTTGCCTTGGTTTCAAGAGCCCTTCATTTATATCCTTCCAAGCATTCTTTATTTGCTTGTATAGCTCATCGTATGCCTCTTGCTTTGATGCCCCGTATTGTTTCATGTAGCACTCCACAGCCGAAGGAACATGCCCTCTCTCTTGCTCAAACTACAATAAACATAATTTTCATATAAAACATTACAATAAAAAATGAACCGAAATCAACCTAAACGAAACAATTTTCAGCTTTTCGATCTTTTCTTAGTCTTATATCGAACGGTTTTAAATTAATTTTGTACAAAATGAATAAAATAAATTATATATCTGGTGGCTAACAACATCATCCATCAACCTACAAATAATTGTCAAAATTAAATGCCCAAATGAAAGTCTTTTTTGTTATGCTATCTTCCATGCGAACAAAAGATACAATTGTAAGCAGCTGATAACAAGAAGTAACTAATGCAACGGATAAATACTCTTCCAACGTTGGCATGTAATTTTCATGAAGCCATTTGAACTCGACATAGTAAGCTTGACATTGTTGTTTCATCTATTATCAAATCAAGAAATTTATTAGAAAAACTAATTAATATTGTTTATTAAGATTGCAAATTAAGTATACTTTTCAAGGAAAAAAAGGTTAGATAATATGTACAACTTCTATTGCAAATTGGAAATGATACGATTTTCTTTGTTCGGACATCAAATCTTCCATTTCTTTATAAACATTTAAGACTTCACCATAGCACAATTTCATGTAGTCCGGAAGTTGGCCTATGCACTTGATATCCCACCTACAATATGTCATCAATTCACATGGTTAATTCTCTTTGTAGTTCAATAAAAAGATACTTCTAATATATCAAATGGAGGTGGATACATGCTTTGTATGACCTTTGGATTGCTTCTGTAAGTTGTTCAAGTTCTTCCTTCGAGCCATATGCATCATAAATATCATCCAAAATTGATGTGAGGGATTTGGTCATAAAAGTTCTAGCAATGGAGTAATGAGGTTCAAAGTACAGTCACAATATCCACAAATAACATTCCACCATTCTATCTCGTGCAAAAGGAAAGTTGGTTGCAACATCCAAATTTGTCCACCATCTGAAATAAGAAAATATTTACGTTGATATGTGTATGTTATTAGTATATTTATGTATAGGTAGGGCCATGAATGAGATTCTTACTCAGTTTGACTCATGGAAGCCTCTGTGCATTATAGATTACCTGGTTAACTCATTTATCTCTTTCTTGTGCAAATGTTGTACCATTTTGAAATCTAACTTGGCAAATTTCAATAAAGTTTCATTTTGTTTATCATATCCTTCATATATGGAAATGTAGCTCCTAGCAACCAACCTAGGTAAGCTCTTATGAAGGGGTCGCTATAGCGCATTAGCAATCTGTGTGGAGAGAGGATAGTCTACTGTAGTTTCCTTTAACTTTAGATGGAACCCAGCGAAAGAAAGTGCTTCTTCCAATATATTTTTTTCCGTGCAGTTGAAAGTGTGCAGCTTCATGCAATTCTAGTATTCCTTTCACATCATTGATTAAAGATTCTTTAAACTTTCCTTTCTCATCTTTGAACTTGTTGAATGTTTCTGTTCAATCATTAAAAGTTTATTTTACATAAAACAAATAGTTAAACATTTTTAGTTCACCAAAAAATTTGATATGCATAATTTATTTGAATGTAATATGAATATATATAATGATCAGATTGTCAAAATATTAATTATACAAAATGTTCTTGAAGTGTATAAAGCTACTTGGTCAGTGATATAAAATATTACTTATACAAAACAATATTAATTTTACAAAAAGTTCTGGAAATGTATAAAATATTAATTATAAGAAAAGTGTAAAATTGCTTCTAAGAAATTAAAACATACCGCAATGAACATCGAAGCCATGCTCTCTTAGCAAACGGAATCGAACGGCAGTAGTGTAAAGATCATCATCAGTCTGAACCTGATTGCAATGATGATGATATATAATCTGTAAGGCATCTTCTAGCTCTTTCTCGAAATGATAAGCCACTCCTAAGCGTTGAATTTCATCAATTATGTCCAATTTTTGGGATGGTTTATCTGTTATTGTCACCAACATTCTCCTCACTTCTTGCTTCAGTTCTTCATATTGTAGTTTACTTTTGGCATCCATGACCTGTTCAAGTTTAAAAAGCTTGCAATTCACTCTAAAAATCACAGTAAGGCAGTGAGTATAATCAAAATTATTATCATTTTTCTTGTGTATTGGAATGAAAATAAACATATGATTAAAAAAAAAAAAACATTTAATATATCTATGGTATCAAATAGCATAAAATCCAAATAACACAGATATATAATCTCACATAAACAAACAAGAGGCATATAAACACACGTATGTACGTACCATTTCAACTGGAAAAGAAAGGAAAATATCCCCCCAAAAGGTAGGATTAAAATCGGCAAGATGGCGATTTTCCTTTGACATTTTATTATCTTGGGTTGTAACCCTGTTTGCAGAAATTTGAGAGGACATTTCTTTAGTGTGTTAAAAGCTCTTTGAGATTTTTGAGATCCAAATGCTTTTCTGAATTGCACGTACTTATAGGCACCTTCATTTATGCCCATCAACCTCAATACGCATCATAATTTCAATTAAAAAAAAACTGATTTAGTCTTTTAACGTTTATATTTCTTTTATTAATTTAATTATTTTTTATTTTTAATTAAATTTGAATCTCATCTTTTAAAGGAGTCGAATTTGACCATCAACTTTTTAAAAAGAGTTAAATTGTCTTTTTTAACAAAAATACCGACTAAAATATTGAATTTTTAAATATGGCAGCCTATATAGCAATCCACTTGTACTTCATGTTAATATTTTTAATTTTATGAATTTTTTTATAATTTTTTAATTATTTACTGACGTGACATATAAGACAAATAGTGACATGCTAGCATAAAGTACATGTGAACGGTCATGCAGGCTGTCACACCAACATTGTTAACAAAATTCAATGTTTTAGTCCACATTTTTATTTAAAAACAATTTGACTCTTTTTTTTATAGTTTAAGGGTCAAAATTTAGCTAAAAAAAGAATAAGAAAAATATTGATAAAAAAAATGTAAACGTTGAGGACTAAATTTATTATTATGTCTACCGTATAATATCGATTAATTTTTTTAGTAACTAATATCGGCTAGTTATTCTTATTAATATCTATTGTGATTTAATTATATTCAAATTGAACTTTCACACTACGTTCGGTAGAAATGTTACTTTTTACACATGTTTTAATGAAGGAGTTAGCAATAAACTAATTTATTTTTTACACATGTCCGATTTTCTTCTTGCTTTTTTTGCTCGTTAATCACTCTTGTTGATCCTTTTTCGTTCTTCGTGTTCTTTTGCTGCCGTTTAGACTTTTGGTTTTGTGCTTTTGGATCACTGTCGTTCTATTTTGTTTTTCCTTCGTGAGGGTTGTGTGACTAGGGTGCTTCGGTTTAGTACTTCTAAATGATGTTTTTTTCCTCTTTTCACGTGGAAGGTATGTGAAGCAAGTGGGCTGGTCTGTGAGATGTCAGTTTAATTTTTTCGAATCTATTTAGTTGAAGATTATGGGACAAATACATCTCCGGAGAATTGAGGTTGTCGTCGACTCTCATTCTAAGGGTAAGGGATTGTATGCCTTAGTTAGGGATTGATTCTGTTTGTCTTGACCAAGTGCTTTAAGGTTTCTTTTGGATGAATACTATAACCAGGTAAGGGTCGAATGAATGATTCGATTTTAGTGAACTATTGCTAATTAGTTTAGTTGGATATCGAATGTAGGAATTGAAAGTGTTGCTAATTAGTTTGGGCAATTTATGATGGGCTCCTTTGGCTTGGGATGTAAAATGGGTGAATGTTATTGTCAAAATGGATTGTGGTGTGCCCTAGCAATTGAAGCCATTCATGGTAGTTCTCGAGGACAATTGAATAGAGATTTGATCTTAAGAATTGTAAAACTTTGTAGACGAGAGTCGCAAGTGGATATACAACAAATCTGAAGGGATTACTGATCACACACTGGCTGGACTGATTGAGGGACTTCCTTTTGGTCCCCAAGTTTTTCAGGATATCCCTGCAACGGCTGCTAACTAATTACGACTAATTTTCTGTTAATAATCCTTATGCTACTTTATAATCATTTTCTACCAAAAAAAAAATTTCAATCGCTTTTACTTTTTGTTCATGATATATAATTTCTTAGATAAACCTGATTTCAGGACATTGGATACGTACGAAGTTCTCATTTTAGTCGGATAATAATAGAATCGGTCAGATTCTGAAAACAAATATATTAATGTTTTTTCTATATTAAATGTTTTCTACATATTTAATTTGAATTTGAGCATCCCGAAACTAAAATTATCTTGTTGTGAGGATAGGTATATTCACTACCACCAGTTTTGGTGTTTAGTGCTAAAAAAGGAAAATAATAATCTCCACTCCAGATTTTTGAAGTTCTTCCTGCTTTGGCTGATTGTCTATTCAGCATGATAAAACTTTTAGAATCTTTTAAGAGGTTTTAATTTGTTTTTCCTTTTACCAAAAATATATATATATATATATTTCTCACATGGATTTCATGAAACTTGTCCCTTGCAAATGACATTAATTGAATCTCAACTTATGCTTTTCCTTTTATCGTCTTAAAATAATATTATTATATGCATTATAAATATATCTCCTAAATCCTCGGGTAGTCATGTTTTTGTCTCTTTTTGTTGGTGTTTAGTGCTAAAATAATGTAATAATTCAAATTCAGCCAAACAAAATTATAATAATTTCACAATTTTTTTCACATGATTAGTCACACAAATGTATGAACATATATCACAAGGATAACCCTTAAAACCCTTCTATTTGAATTTTTTTAGTCGTTCGGATGGATTGAAAAAAAATTAATTAATATATTAATTTGAATATAAACGTAAATCATCATAAATTAATAAAAAACTAGAAATTAAGTTAAAATATCAACGGTTTAATTGGTTGTATTAGTTTTATAATTTTAATATAGTTTTATTTTTAAACTTTTATGAATTTTTAGTTATGTATTTAATTATTGCCAACGGGAATGATTGATTCCCTCACTGAGGATGTTCCTCAAAGAAATTATTAACCATAAAATTATAATCCATTCTCATATATAAGGATTGAATCTCAACCACACTGCACCTCATGTTTTAATTATATTTTGAATATATATATTAAAAGTAAACTCAATTATTTTAGATATTATAGTTGTAATAGGCCAATTTTGGCCTGGGCCCGAAAAAATAATAATCGAAGCCAAAAAGGGCCAAATTAAAAGACAATCATTAAATTGTGGCCAAATCAAAAAGATGGAGAAAACCAAGGGATTATCCAATTTTGTTGACTTGGTAAAAGGCTAAAAATAGAAAGATATTATTTTATTTTATTTTATTTTATTTTATTTTATTATTAAATTAGTTAGGCTATTTTTAGTAAATCTCGTGTATGTAAATAGGGGTATCTGGTTCTTTGAAAGGGGATTACTTTTGGGTATTCTTACGCCAATTTGGAGTTGGATTATTCTCTTTTTCTATTTCCATTGGAATTGAATTATTTTCTTTCTACTTTCAATCACGTAAGAATTTTATCCATTTCATTTCAATTTCTTTGTTTGTTCTAAATTCGTCCAATTGCTTTTAACCCTTCCGTTTTTTATTATTTTGCAATTAAATTTTCATTTTTTTTGGGTCCTAAAGTTTGTTTTGACTGCATTTTTGTCTCCTTGAAGCTGTGTGTTTTGGAAGGTAGGGGTTGTTTCCCTTTTGGTTCCTCCTTGTTATTCGCACGCTCAAATTAGTCCATTTCCCTTCATTTATTTTTTATTTGCCCCAAAATTGCTATTTTTAGTTCAATTTAAAACATTTTTTATTTTTTTATTTTTCCATTAAATTAATTAATTTGAGTTTTATATTTATTATTATTAGATTTTTTTGTATTATTATTTTATTATACTTTACTGTTAATAGTTAATATTATTTTATTTCTAATATTATTTATTATATTCTACTATTATAATATGTTTGTACTATTATTATTATTATTTATAAATATTATGATTATCTATTTCCTATTATTAATATTATTTGATATAATCGATACTAACATTTATTTGCTGTATTTAATATTAATACTATTATTTTTTATTTTTTATTACTATTAACTTTTTTTCCTTATTATTAATATCTTAGTAAGCGGATTAATGTATTATTTCTATTTTACATTTTATTATTTTATTATCTATGTTATTATTGTCATCAAACTTTTTCTTTACTATATTATTATTATTTTTTGTTGGTTATTTTATATAAATATTATTATTATTTTTAGATCTATTATTATTTACTGTCTACCATTTCTCCTATTTTAACACCATTACTGCTACCTTTCTTCCATTATTATGGTTTTTATTATTTATTATTCCCGTTATTATTATTTATCATTTTTTTAACCATTTTTATTATTATTATTTTTTTTGTTTTAATATACTGTTACCCTCATTAATGTTTTATGGTGTTCATCATTATCATTGTTTTCAAAATTTATTTTCTTTAATCCATTTTTCCGATTTTCTTTTCTTTTTCTAAAAAATAAAGGCAATATTCTGTATTTAAAATTCGAAGGATCGTGCCCTAACGTACTGGGTTTCGCTTTCTTTGTTTGTTTTGAATATCTGAATATCCTTTTACCTGTTCACTCTCAAAATTTTTCAAAATAAAGGCAATGTTTGATATTTAAAGAATTCAAAGGATCGTGCCCTAACGTACAGGGTTTCGCTTTCTTTGTTTGTTTTGAATATCTAAATATCCTTTTACCTGTTCACTCTCAAAATTTTTCAAACTAAAGGCAATGTTTGATATTTAAAGAATTCAAAGGATCGTGCCCTAACGTATTGGGTTTCGCTTTCTTTGTTTGTTTTGAATATCTGAATACCCTTTTACCAGTTCGCTCTCAAGATTTTTCAAAATAAAGGCAATGTTCGGTATTTAAAAAATTCAAAGGATCGTGCCCTAACGTACTGGGTTTCGCTTTCTTTGTTTGTTTTGAATATTCTAATATCCTCTTAAAGCTAAAACGCACGTTTTAAAGGCAAGTTCACATCTGAGGGTAAAAAATGTTGTGTCCTAACGTACTGGATGTAATGTTTTACCTCGAGGTGAGATGGACTTTAGTACACATTTGACTTACCTAAATGTTTTAAAGGCCAATAAAAGGAGGATCGCATTTTGAACTCTGTCCAAATCTTTAATTTTTGACATTTAAGATACCAATTAATCAATCAAGTACCAATTTTGGGCGTGTCGAAAGTGCTAATCCTTCCTCGTACGTAACCGACTCCCGAACCCGTTTTCTTAAACTTCATGGACCAAAATGTTTTATAAGGTGGCCCAATTACACCTCAAAAAAGGATTGGTGGCGACTCCCAACTTTCGTTTTCAAAAGTCGATTCCCGTTTTCAAAAAAATGGTTTCGATAGCTTGGCGACTCCACTGGGGACCAATAAGAGAGTCGAGCTGTGAATTGATTATTTTCTATCTTCTTGTCGAAATTTAGAAATTCAGTTTTTTCTAAATACACGATCCTCGCATTGCATTTTCTGTGGCCTTGTCGAATTTGCTCTATTTTGTTGAATCCTTGGATATGCTCTCCCATCATATTGCATGACCGTCGTGGTCACACCTCTTAAGTGAGAGTGAGAAACTATGCTTTCGTGAGGTTTTCACCTCCGCATAGGCTAGGGGATCGCTTCCGGGGTACATCCGTACTTATGTCTTCGTGAGGTTTTCACCTCCGCATGGGCATAAGGAAATGCATTCCCCTAAACCGAACTTGATCCATATGAACCTATAATGGGTAAGGATCGAGGAATCTGCTGGTTCATGTACCCTTCCTTTAGATCTAAACTACATATAGTGAACCCTAGGAACTTACCCTAGTTAGGGCTAGGCCAAACCTTAGTGGTCACCCAAATAGGTGCTCTAAGTTGTTTATTTTTCCTGTACTAACGTGTTCCATTTTGTTTGTGATTGTATCGCATCGCATTGCATTATCTTAGAAAGGAGGTGTTGATTACTAGTCGATTGCTAAATAGAAGAGCTTGTCATAAGGAAACGAATTTCTTAATAAAGTGGATTATAATACGGTCGTCTGAATATGTCCAAGTAAACACAACGGAAGAAGGTTGATAGTTCTTGGAGGAATGCAAAACTTTACTTGAGGGATTCAAATTGACAAGGACCATGCGAGAGCCGCCATGTCTCAACTTTCTTAAGGGAGCTAATGAGCATCACGAGTATAAGTGAGCGATGGATCATGGCCCGGATCAAGCAATGAGGAGTTAATAAAGACACCTTTTGGAAAATTCACCATAACGGCCAGACATGAAAAAAGGGATTGGTGTTTTCGCTTGGAATATGAGGGCAAAGTCGCATATGTAGTCCGTTTTATGTAAAGAATTTTGTTTTCTAGAAAAGTTCTTCTAAGGGAATTGAATTCAGAATTAACGCCTCTCTTTTTTTTTCATTCATTTCATGCATTTGCATTACATTGCATCATGTGCATTAAATTTTACAAAAGAGCCCTATTAATTATAGTTACCTTGGAACATCGCTGCTACACTCGAAGAAAAATGAAAACTATGGATCACAGATTGGAAAAGTTGGAACAGATGTAGAAAGAGATGCAGGATCAACTGCAAGCTTAGATGCAAGAACAGTTGGCCAGGATCCAACAAGAGATGAGGGATCAGATGCTGGAATCCCAGAAAAGCATGCTGGAGTCCCAGAACAACATGATAAGTCAGCTGACAGAACTATTTAAAGGAGGGTCTGACAAAGGAAAAGGCCCTATAGGTGATACTGGAGATGACAATGAGGATTCTGCATATCCTTCTGGCTTTGCCCTAACAAGCGTCCAACCACCAAAGGTGTCTGTTAATATTAGACCTCAGTATTAGTCTGGTATATCGGCACCAATAAATTTTCCAACTGGTTCGAGCTTCCACCATGGTGATAATTTGGCAAAACCAACGGTCCCTGACTTCGACGATGCAGTAGAAGAGGAAAAAACAAGGGCTGAGCTCCCAAAATAGTTCGAAGATCGATGTAAATAGTTGGAGGAGAAATTTAAAGCATTGGAAAGCGCTGATTACCAATGCGGAATAAATGCTAAAGAGTTAAGTCTGGTACCAGATTTGATACTTCCTCCAAAGTTTAAGATGCCAGAGTTTAAAAGATACAGCGGAACCAGTTGTCCTGAGGCCCATATTACAATGTTCTGTCAGAGAATGACGGGGTATGTCAACAATGATCAATTGTTAATTCACTATTTTCAAGATAGTTTTATTGAGGCTGCGGCCAAATGGTACAATCAACTGAGTCGGGCTCAAGTTAAATCATGAAAAGATTTAGCGCAGGCCTTCATGAAGCAATATGGCCATGTGACAAATATAGCTCCTGACAGGATCACGCTACAGAACATGGGGAAAAAGTCAAATGAAAGCTTCAGGCAGTATGCACAAAGGTGGAAGGAAGTAGCCACACAAGTACAACCACCTCTCTTGGAGAGAGAAATAGCAATGCTTTTCATCAACACTCTGAATGCCCCGTTCATTAACCATATGGTGGGAAACACTACCATGAGCTTCCCAGATATAATAATGTCCAGCGAGATGATAGAAAACGCGATAAGATGCGGGAAGATAGATACAGGAGTAAGCACCCAAAGGTCAAACCCAAAGAAAAATGAAAATGAAGTTAACAATGTGAGTAAAGGGTATTCCAAATTGGTTACCGTAGGCCAGCCGAGGGCCGTGGCTACTAGCTTTCAAGGCCCCTCAAGGCGGGAATCCAGCTCGGGGCTAAACTCAGAAAAATTCCAGTTCACTCCCATTCTGATGACTTATAGGAAGTTATACCAAAATCTATTTGATGCGCGTGTCGTAGCTCCATTCTACGCAAAACCCGTGCAACCTCCATACCCAAAGTGGTACAATAAAAACGCCCAATGCGAATACCATGCGGGAATCACGGGGTACTCGATAGAAAATTGTATCCCTTTTAAAAAGTTAGTCGAAAGGCTTGTCAACATGGGCATTGTGAAGTTTGACAACCAGTTCGATGTAGAAAATCCATCACCCAACCATGTTGATAAGGGGGTAAATGCGATAATCGAGGATGTGAGAAAGAATATTTAACCTTTGTATACCTTGGAGTGTTTTGAACAATGGGACAGTAGAAGAGATTCTTGTATTTTTTAGGGTTAATCTAGAGTAATATTCAAAACACACTTGTTGCTTTAAGCCTAAAGGCAATAAGAATTCTTTTGTGAAATAGGCTTATGTCCAGTATTATTTATTTTCAATAAAATGCATCTTTGTTTCTTATTTCAAACAATTGTTCTTCTTTATTGCCATTTCATTCATGATTACATTCTTGGATTCTATTGTTTTTCAGATCTTGCTTTGCCTACATAACAGGTCTCCAACTATCAATGATATGAGCAGCACTGCTGCTAACTTAAAATCTCTTTTTTAGCGAGATATGTGTTTAGTGGGATCTCAAGACTTTGAAGATGACTAAGGTTGTAGCTTATCTTCTGATCTGTTTATGACGGTGATGAGAAGCAAATCTCATGTTGCAAAGAAACAGTGAAACCCATAATCTTTTTCTATGTGGGGCATGTATGTCGTCGGGCTGATTTCGCCAAAAGCCTCTAGTAGCGATTCATCTTTTTGTGGTCGCTGATTACGTTTCCAAATGGATGGAGGCTGCTTCATGTACCAATGACGCGAGGTCAATAGCCAACGGATACTATGTCAGTATGGAGTACCAAAAGATCACATCCGACGATGTACTAAATTTAAACAGCAGCACGATATCAGAAGCGTCCGGTCTATTTAAGATTAAACACCATATTACCCGAAAATGAACGGTGCAAAAAAAAAGATCGTGGGAGCCTCTACCAGAACCTCTACCGGGGCAACGCTTTCCTCGTTGATTTATGGAATGAATGCAGTTTTGTCTGTTAAAGTTGACTTTTCTTCTCCACGATTTTTGGTAGAGTGGGAGTCGAATAAATTTAGTTCCGATGATCAAATGAACCTGATTGAAGAAAGGAGGTCGGAAATTATCTATCATGATCAAATACACCAAGATAATACGAAGTGATGATGAAAAGATCGTCCAAACATTTTATCAAGGAAACTTAATTTTGAGAAGGATCCTTCCCATACAAAAGGATCTCATAGAAAATAGATGTCGAATTGGGAATGACCTTATCCCTAGAGGGACATTGATATTGACCAAGATGGATAGCAAGAACTTGCCTGACCCAGCGAATTTGGATTTAATCAAAAAAATACTTTGCTTTCAAAAAGAAGAAGAGAAAAAGGGGAAAAAAGGAAAAAGAAAAAATAAAAAAAATAAAATAATGAGAAAAACAAAAAGAAATGAAAAGAAAATGAGAGGCCAAGGTGAAAACCCGCAAAGGACGCTTTAAGACCAAAGGGGATTTGAGTTGAAAACCCGAAAAGGGCGGCTCAAATTTTGATCGAAAGGGGGGCATGCGATAGTCTTTCTATGCCTGAGTTGACAATGAGGAAATATGCTACATCTTAGGGCATTGACAAAGTACTTTGGATCCTCTAAACACATATTGAGCTCAAAATGATCATCAAGAAGTTTGTACAGAAGAGCTCAGGCTGCGATATCTGGGGCACCTAGTTTTCTATCTTACCCATGTTTGCTATCCTTCATTACCTTATTCTTTTCGAGATACGCCCCAATCAATTTTGTTTTATTACCTTGGCTATCTTTGATTAATTTAATTGTTTCGAGCTATACTCTTAATTAATTTCATTCTTGTCCCTTGTTGTGATCTCTTTCAAGCATTTTGCATTGAAATAACGATTAATAGACTAATAATACTTTCACAAAAAGAGTTCTGCTTATTACTCTAGAAGTCTCTAAATAATACGAGAACCTAAAACAGGACTATTGTTTAGAACTTACCAAGCCTAAGGGTTGAAATTGTCTTAGAGACTACCCCTTAAAATTTTTTGTCAAAGACAAATATTGCGTTGGTAACACAATCTTGACAAATAACGAGCAATGTCAAACCAAGCTTTAAAAAGGATCATTCTCGAGAGAAAAATGATATTCTGCATCCATGCAAATATCAGGCATACACATCTGGTCATGACACCCAAGGAATGGTGTAACGGACCAAATTGATGGAAGAAGAGTCAAATCCTATATCCTTGAATTATGGTGGGAATGGATTTCCCCTCAGTTGCAGTGGTAGGGTTTGAAGATAGTGCAAGCTTTATATCCCAGAAGTACAGTGGACTAGACCTTGAAGTTATAGTAAGGCAAACCAGTCGAACAAAATGGGATTGGTTTTACGAGTTCTCTATCAGAAGATATCAACTGAGCAAGAAGACCCATGTCGAAAAAATGATAACCGTAACACACAAAGAATAATGACAACCTAAAAAGGGGATCATTTTCATGGCATTCTGCATTCATACAAATGTCACTCATAATACATTTAGTTAGGAGCATTTGACTCATTTTTTATCATGGCATCCTAATCATTTGGCATAAGCATAAACCCAGGAAATCACTTCTACAGATGGATTCCCTAGTGGACAGTGTAGCAAGATTGATTAAAATTAAAGATTTCGGTCGCTCGCCTTAACTCCCTAAGCAGTAGGGTAACAGGCTAAAATTATAGATCTTGGCTCCCCGAGCAGTAGCGGAGCAGATCGAAGACAATGAGCCTTAACTCCCTAAGTAGTAGGGTAACAGCCTAAAAAATTACAGATCTTGTCTCCCTCAGCAGTAGCGGAGCAGATTGAAGACGATGCACCTTAACTCCCTAAGCAGTAGGGTAACAGGCAAAAAATTACAGACCTTGTCTCTCTGAGCAGTAGCAGAGCAGATCCAAGACAGTAAGCCTTAACCCTCAAGCAGTAGGGTAATAGGCTAAAATTACAGATCTCATCCCACTGGCAGAAGTGGAACAGATCAAATTTTGACGAATCTTATCTCTATGTATCGGTAATGAAGCAGATTCAAACCACCAGCCTTATCCCACTAAGCAGGAGTGGAGCAAGCTAAATATAGCAGATCTCATCCCACTGGCAGGAGTGGAACAGATCAAATTTCTGCGAATCTTATCTTTATATATCGGCAACGAGGCAGATTCAAACCACCAGCCTTATCCCACTAGCAGGAGTGGAACAGGCTAAATATAGCAGATCTCATCCCACTGGCAGGAGTGGAACAGATCAAATTTTGGCGGATCTTATCTCCATGTATCGGCAATGGAGCAGATTCGAACCACCAGCCTTATCCCACTGAGCAGGAGTGGAACAGGCTAAATATAATAGATCTCATCCCACTGGCAGGAGTGGAATAGATTAAATTCCGGCAGATCTTATCTCCATGTATCAGCAATGGAGTAGATTTCGAGTACTAGCCTTATCTCCACTGATCAGGGGTGGAACAGGTTAAATACAGCAGATCTTATCTTCGCTGAGTAGGAACGGAGCAGATTTAAGCCACTAGCCTTATCTCCACTGAGCAGGAGTGGAGCAGGTAAATATAGTAGACCTTATCTTTGCTGAGCAGGAGCGGAGCAGATCAAATTTAGACAAGCCTTACCTCCACTGAGCAAGAGCGGAGCTGGCTAAATATGGTAGATCTTATCTTCGCTGAGTAGGAGCGGAGCAGATCAAATCTAAACGAATCTTATCTCAATGAGGTAGTAATAGAGCGTTTTGAAGCGACAATTTCTATACCCTCGAAGATGCAGTGGGTTAGAGCAATGCTACTTGAAGAGAAGAAGCCCTAAGAAGTCAAGACTCGGCCGGCCCAGGCAAATTTGGCCATTTTCTAAAGTCTTTGCTCCATTTTCGTTACACGAAAATGAGCAAAGAGGGGCAACTGTAATAGGCCAATTTTGGCCTGGGCCCGAAAAAATAATAATCGAAGCCAAAAAGGGCCAAATTGAAAGACAATCATTAAATTGTGGCCAAATCAAAAAGATGGAGAAAACCAAGGGATTATCCAATTTTGTTGACTTGGTAAAAGGCTAAAAATAGAAAGATATTATTTTATTTTATTTTATTTTATTTTATTTTATTTTATTATTAAATTAGTTAGGCTATTTTTAGTAAATCCCGTGTATATAAATAGGAGTATCTGGTTCTTTGAAAGGGGATTACTTTTGGGTATTCTTACGTCAATTTGGAGTTGGATTATTCTCTTTTTCTATTTCCATTGGAATTGAATTATTTTCTTTCTACTTTCAATCACGTAAGAATTTTGTCCATTTCATTTCAATTTCTTTGTTTGTTCTAAATTCGTCCAATTGCTTTTAACCCTTCCTTTTTTTTATTATTTTGCAATTAAATTTTCTTTTTTTTTTTGGATCCTAAAGTTTGTTTTGACTGCATTTTTGTCTCCTTGAAGCTGTGTTTTGGAGGGTAGGGGTTGTTTCCCTTTTGGTTCCTCCTTGTTATTCGCACGCTCAAATTAGTCCATTTCCCTTCATTTATTTTTTATTTGCCCCAAAATTGCTATTTTTAGTTCAATTTAAACCATTTTTTATTTTTTTATTTTTCTATTAAATTAATTAATTTGAGTTTTATATTTATTATTATTAGATTTTTTTGTATTATTATTTTATTATACTTTACTATTAATAGTTAATATTATTTTATTTCTAATATTATTTATTATATTCTACTATTATAATATGTTTGTACTATTATTATTATTATTTATAAATATTATGATTATCTATTTCCTATTATTAATATTATTTGATATAATCGATACTAACATTTATTTGCTATATTTAATATTAACACTATTATTTTTTTATTTTATTATTATTATTAACCTTTTTCCCTTATTATTAATATCTTAATAAGCGGATTAATGTATTATTTCTATTTTACATTTTATTATTTTATTATCTATGTTATTATTGTCATCAAACTTTTTCTTTACTATATTATTATTATTTTTTGTTGGTTATCTTATATAAATATTATTATTATTTTTAGATCTATTATTATTTATTGTCTACCATTTCTCCTATTTTAACACCATTACTGCTACCTTTCTTCCATTATTATGGTTTTTATTATTTATTATTCCCGTTATTGTTATTTATCATTTTTAACCATTTTTATTTTTATTTTTTTATTTTAATATATTGTTACCCTCATTAATATTTTATGGTGTTCATCATTATCATTGTTTTCAAAATTTATTTCTTTAATCCATTTTTCTGATTTTCTTTTCTTTTTCTAAAAAATAAAGGCAATATTCTGTATTTAAAATTCGAAGGATCGTGCCCTAACGTACTGGGTTTCGATTTCTTTGTTTGTTTTGAATATCTGAATATCCTTTTACCGGTTCACTCTCAAAATTTTTCAAACTAAAGGCAATGTTTGATATTTAAAGAATTCAAAGGATTGTGCCCTAACGTATTGGGTTTTGCTTTCTTTGTTTGTTTTGAATATCTGAATACCCTTTTACCAGTTTGCTTTCAATATTTTTCAAAATAAAGGCAATGTTCGGTATTTAAAGAATTCAAAGGATCGTGCCCTAACGTACTGGGTTTCGCTTTCTTTGTTTGTTTTGAATATTCGAATATTCTCTTAAAGCTAAAACGCACGTTCTAAAGGCAAGCTCACATCTGAGGGTCAAAAATGTTGTATCCTAACATACTGGATGTAATGTTTTACCTCGAGGTGAGATGGACTTTAGTACACATTTGACTTACCTAAATGTTTTAAAGGCCAATAAAAGGAGGATCGCATTTTGAACTCTGTCCAAATCTTTAATTTTCGACATTTAAGATACCAATTAATCAATCAAGTACCAATTTTGGGCGTGTCCAAAGTGCTAATCCTTCCTCGTACGTAACCGACTCCCGAACCCGTTTTCTTAAACTTCGTGGACCAAAATATTTTATAAGGTGGCCCAATTACACCTCAAAAAAGGATTGGTGGCGACTCCCAACTTTCGTTTTCAAAAGTCGATTCCCGTTTTCAAAAAAATGGTTTCGACAATAGTTATTAAGTATAAAACTAATGTAATAAATACCTTAAAACACATTTAATGTACCTATTGTGTTTAAGATTTTAACATCTTTTTCTTCAACATATTTAATTTTTTTTATATGTATATTTTGCAAATTGAACAATTAGAAAAACAAAATACATATAGCTAAAATATAAACCTAATTATAAAGACGTAAAAAGAAAGCAGCATATATGTATTTGAGCTTTCTTTCTGAAAAGGTGGTGCATAATTCTAACCCATGAGTGGCTTGATGACCAAAAAGAGTGGGCCCCCCAAGGAAGAAGAAATCAATAATTGTAATAATAATCTTATATATTAACTCTAAAGAGTTTACTTTTTTATTTATAATTTTTGAAATTATAACTTTTGTTTTTTGAAGAACTTTGAAATTATTTGCCCACAAAACAATGCTATATCAGAAATAAAAAGATGAGGGCCTACTTACACTAAATAAAAAGAGTAGAAGTAAATTTGAATAAAGATAAAGATAAAAGGACTAAAATTTATATGATTTTTTATGCAAAATCACCAAAATAAGCCTTTAATAACACAAATTTAACTAATCAATTATTTGTTGTTTTATCCATCGTACAAAGATTATTTTATTTATTTTTTCAATAGAAGAATCAAAATGTAATTTAAAATATAAATAAAGAGATTGCTATGATATTTTTACCAAATATTTTGCAAATATATATGCTAGTTTGCATATTTGTGCTATACATGAATTTATTATGTGTTATATTTAAAATATTTAATTAATTTATATTTTACTTTTACTTATAATATATTAACACAAAAATATAATTTTTGAAATTAAAAAATTGGTAAACAATTTTTAATAAAAAAAAGTAGCAATGAATTTTAATAATTAATATCAAATAATTTATCGTGAGCAAAAAAAACTTAAATAATTTATAAAGTAATAAAATTACAAAAGTATAATTCGATGGTTTTCAATTATTTGATAGAACTTTATGTTGAATCACCATATCGTTGTGCTCCTATTTTTTTAGTCATGAAATTAAGTTTTCAATTAAATTATAAAAAAAAATAAGTGATAACTCACTCGGAAATGCATTTTTATTCTGAAAATAAGATTTATCTACAATATATTTTTAAATATATATTTAAGGTTAGTATTTGTTATATTAGCAGTATACTTTTTTTCACAAGCAATTTTAAAAAATAAAATATATTTTTATTTTATAAAATCTATTTTATAAATATATGAGAAATTATTTGATACAATATCAATGGAGTTTTTAGACTCTACAAGAATTGACAATTGTCCTATAGTAAAATATTAAAAAATAAATATTTTTTAAAAGAAGACACTTATCAAATTTTCAAAGCTTTTTGTCGAATAAAAAAAGTACACTAGGCAGTGTACTAAATACTAACCCTTAATGTTATTTTTATTATTTATCGTTTTTAATAATTGATTCAATTATGAAATTTGACATTAATGTCACTATAGGTTCTTATCATGTCTGCATTTTTTTATAAAATGTCTATAACTACTTATAATGCCAATTGAGCTAAAATTCAATCAACAAAGTATTTTAATTTTTTAAGATTCTTAATTAGAATTAAATATAAAACAATATTTAAAACATAAATATAAAAATAAATTAAAATAGCATTTTAAATTTCCAAAATCTTTTGATTTTTTTTTTGTTTTTAACTATGTTTTTATTTTTTACTGGCATCAAATATAGAAAAATATATAAAAAAAAAACCTAATAACTTTTTAAATAAGTATTTAAATTTTTATAAAACGTGTAACTTTTTTTTGAAAGATAAATTCATTCAATGAATAAAACCATACAATTCAGAGAAAAAATAATAAACACTTGTTGTAGATGGTGAAAGACAAGTTCCATCAACACAACAAAGGCTTTAGCCTAACCATCAATAGAACATCATGACACGTTGACAATTGGCTTTGTCACAACTCAAATACAACATATCTGGAGTAATTGCAAACACTTAATATGATAAGAAAATCAGCCCCGGATGGTCCAAAGCAGCAATCAAAAATCGACAAAAGAGTCAAGCATTCACTAAACTAGAGAGGATGGCAACAAAACCGTCCCTAAAATCACTTGTAAAACTAAGGTTACATGCATAAGCAAGACTAAAAAACATGCTACAAAAGCAGATAAAAACTTCTAAAGCTAAAAACTTATTAAATAATGAAAAAACAAACAAAACACATATAAAACTTAAGACAACACGGGCCTAAAATAATCTCAAAGCACATACATATTAAGAAGCTGACGAAGAGCCACCCACTTTCCAAGAAAAACTATTGGTGGCCAGTGAAGTTTTAGAGAACGACAAGCGTTGTCATCTGTCAATCACAACTTGTAAAGATAACAAAGATACCACAAAATAGATATGAAAACGGAAAAGAGAGAAAACATGTGGAATGAATAAGAAGAAAGAAAGAAAGAGTTGGTGGGAAAGAGAAAAGGACGGGCAATAACTAGCCAGGAGGCTGACACCGCCATTGGGCAAAACAAAAGATAAGCAAACGTCTTGGGGAAAAAAGAGAAAAGTTTTTAGAATTTTGAGATATCTAAATTACCATTTAACCTTTTGAATTTCCTTTTTTTAAAAAAAATTAAAAAGCAATATTTAAATTTTTTTATTAAAGTTATTTATAAAACAAATTCAATCTTCAGTATTTTTTTTATAATGCTGCAAAAGTTTTTGCATTTAAAGTTGAATTTAAAGCAATTTAAAAAATAATTATGTTATTGATAAAGTCGTTTTTGTTATAAATGTTATAAAATAATGAAAGGAAAGAACCAATTAAATGGAAAATATTAATACAAAGAAGTAATATAATAGAAGATAAACAAGAGAACTTCTATTTCATTTATTGTGTATCCTTACAAGCCTTGTACATGCCTCTATTTATAAATCTTCTAACATAATACAATCCCTTAAGTTACAAAGAATAAATAGAGGTTTAATTACTATATAAAAACCTCATAATTCAATTCGGGGTTACTTTAATGGAGGTTATAACTTTGAGAGTTATGGACATACATAATAAAGTAATATTTATAACACTCCCCCTTGGATGTCCATTAGAGAAAACTATGCTTCATTAAAACTTTTATTAGGAAAAACCCTATGGGATAAAAATCTAATAAAGGAAAAAGAGTACACAATCTCCTATTACAAGTTGCCTCGTTAAAAACCTTTACCAGAAAAACCCAGTGGGACAAAACCTTGATTAAAAGAAAAGAGTACAACGTGTTTTTAACTCTCCCTAATGGTGACATCACATTATATCTTTGATTTGACACATTACAATCTTGTTTCGTAGTCTTTCAAATGTTGAAGTTGGCAATGCCTTGGTAAAAAGATCTGCTAAATTATCACTAGAACGAATTTGTTGAACTTCTATATCACTTTTCTTATCAAGATCATGAGTGAAAAATAATTTTGGTGAAATATGTTTCGTTCTATCACCTTTGATATAACCACCCTTTAATTGAGCTATACATGCTGCATTATCTTCGTATAAGATAGTTGGCATATTTTCCTGTAAAGGCAAATTACATATCTTCTGGATATGTTGGGTTAATAGCCTTAGCCAAACACACTCTCAGCTTGCCTCATGATTGCAATAATTTCAGCATGATTTGAAGAGGCAGCAGCTAATGTTTGCTTTGTCGAACGCCATGATATGGCAGTACCTCCACATGTAAATAAATATCCCGTTTGAGATCAACCTTTATGTGGATCTGATAAATATCCAGCATCAACATAACCAACTAATAGGGATTTTGAATCATTTGAAAAAAAAAAACCCCATATCAATGGTCCCTCTAAGATATCTAAATATATGTTTAATTCCATTCCAATGTCTACGTGTTGGAGAAGAACTAAATCTTGCTAACAAGTTTACAGCAAAAGCTATATCAAGTCTTGTGTTATTTTCAAGATAATCAATGCTTCTATGGCACTTAGATATGGTACTTTAGGACCAAGAAACTCTTCATCATTCTCACAAGGACGAAATTGATCTTTATTCACATCTAACGATCGTACAACCATCGGGGTACTCAATGGATGTGCTTTATCCATATAAAATTTATTTAAGATCTTTTTTGTATAAGTTGACTGATGGACATGATTTCATCTTTTAAATGCTCGATCTGCAGGCCAAGACAAAATTTTGTTTTTCTGATATCTTTCATCTCAAATTCTTTCTTTAAATAATTTAATGCATTTTGAAGCTCTTCAGGAGTTCCAATAATATTTAGATCATCAACATAAATAGCAATTATTACAAAGTTTGATTCGGAACTTTTTATAAAAACACATGGGCAGATTGGATCGTTTTATAACCTTCTTTTAACAAATATTCACTAAGACGATTGTACCACATACGTCCAGATTGTTTTAATCCATATAAACCTTTCTTTAATCTAATTGAGCAATTTTCCCGGGAAACTCTATATCCTTCAGGGATTTTAAATCCTTCTGGGATTTTCCTATAAATTTCATTATCAAGTCTACCATACAAATAGGGTGTAACAACATCCATTAGACACATGTCAAGTTTTTCACGTACTGCTAGACTAATAAGGTATCTAAACGTGATTGCATCCACCACAGGAGAATATGTCTCTTCATAATCAATGCCGGGCCTTTGCGAAAATCCTTGTGCTACAAGTCGTGATTTATATGTTACGACTTTATTTTTCTCATTTCGTTTTTGCACAAATATCCATTTATATCCTACCGGCTTTACATATTTAGGTGTTCGGACTATAGGTCCAAAAACCTCACGTTTAGAAAGTGAATTTAATTCTGCTTGAATTGTGTCTTTCCATTTTGGCCAATCTTTTCTATTTCTACATTCCTCAATAGATTTAGGCTCAAGATTCTCATTTTCTTTTGCTATTTCAATAGCAACATTATAAGCAAAATTGTTGTTGATAACTATATTTTTTCGGTTCCATCTTTTTCTTGAAGTAACATAACTTATTGAGATTTCTTCATTATCATCATTTTCAGTTACCTGAACCTCTTCTGGGGATTTCTGATTAGTTATATCTTTGGCCTCTTCTAGGGCACTTGCCTCCATAATATTACCATCTTGAATAATTGCTCATTTCCTTTACGAGGATTTTTATCTTTGGTACCCATTGGCCTTCCACGCTTCAGGAGTAGATTACTTTCTTTTCCGCTAACAATTTGCCCTATTGGGATATCAATTCATATTGGAGCATTTTCAGCTGGTATGTGAGATTTTGTAATTCTCTTTAGGTCAGTAAATGAATCTGGCAGTTGATTGGCAATGTTTTGCAAATGTATGATCCTTTGAACTTCTTGTTCACATTGACTTGTACGAGGATCTATTTGAGATATTGATGATCCATTCCATGTAATCTCTTTTACCAGTTGTACTTTCTCTCCCCCTAAAGTTGGGAATGTTGTTTCATCAAAATGACAATCAATAAATCGTGCAGTAAATAAATCTCCAGTTAATGGTTCAAAATATTTAATTATAGAAGGATATTCATAACCAACATATATTCCCAACCTCCTTTGAGGACCCATATTTGTACGTTGTGGTGGAGCAATTGGAACATATACTGCACATCCAAAAATTCTAAGATGGGAAATATTTGGCTCCTGACCAAAAGCCAATTGTAATAGGGAGTATTTATTATAACTTGTTGGCCTTAATCGCAAAAGTGCTGCTGCATGCAAAATAGCATATCCCCAAGCTGTAACAGGGAGTTTTGTTCTCATAAGCAATGGTCGAGCTCTTAGTTGAAGGCGTTTGATAAATGATTCAGCCAAACCATTTTTTGTATGAACATGAGCTACAGGATGTTCAACTTCTATCCCAATTGACATACAATAATCACTAAAAGCTTGGGATGTAAACTCACCAGCATTATCAAGATGAATAGTTTTTATTGCATAATCTGGAAATTGTGCTCTTAATCGGATTATTTGAGCAAGTAGTCTCGCAAACTCCAGGTTGCGAGTCGATAATAAACGCACATGTGACCATCTACTAGATGCATCTATTAATACCATAAAATATCTGAATGGTCCACATGGTGGATGAATGGGCCCACATATATCACCTTGAATACGTTCCAGAAATGCTAGAGATTCAATCCCAACTTTAGCTGGTGATGGTCTAATAATCAATTTTCCTTGAGAACAAGCGACACAAGATAAATCCTTGAATTCAAGAATCTTTTGGTTCTTTAATGGGTGTCCAATTGAATTCTCAATGATTCTTCGAATCATAATAGATCCTGGATGGCCTAATCAGTCATGCCAAATAGTAAAAGTATGTGGTTCTACAAACTTCTGGTTTGTAGTAACATGTGACTCAATTGCACTAATATGTGTATAATATAAACCTGATGAAAAAGCAGGTAGCTTTCCAAAATATATTTCTTTCCACGTTCAACATTTGTAATTTATAGATATTCAATATTTTTCTCATTCATAGTCTCAATATGATATCCATTAAGACGGATATCTTTAAAACTCAATAAATTTCTTTGAGACTTAGTGGAATATAAAGCATCATCAATGACAAATTTTGTACCTTTAGGTAATAATATAATAGCTCTTCCAGAGCCTTCATAAGTTTTGAACTACCCGATATCGTATTAACATGGGCATTACTCATTGTCAAATAAGAAAAATATTTTTTTATCTTTGAGTATCGTATGTGTTGTAGCACTATCTGCAAGACACATGTCTCCATAGATTTTGGGTCCATCAAAATTTTGTTGAATATTCATATTCTTCATAAAAACAAACAAAAATATAATATGAGAAACATTGCAAATATTTATTAAATATATAAATTATTCTTCATGAAAAAAAATAAAATATACTTAAAACAATATAAAAATGTCAATATAATATAAACGTTTTCTAATAATTCTCAAAGAAATCTGCCACATCTAGGTGAGTTATATTATTAATGTCATTAAATTTATCATCCTCGTAGGCATGGTCATTTTTACTATTATAGTGAATATCTTCATCTTTTGCGAGCATTTCATCATTTTGGGATATAAAATTTGTCTCAATATGCTTTCCCTTCCTTTTAATGGATGCTTGATAAAGTTTCACTAAATGCTCAGACGTACGACAGGTACGTGACCAATGCCCCTTCATACCACATCTGTAGCATATATTCTCAAAAATCTTTGAAGGATTATTTTGACCGCTTCTTTCTTATCTTTCATTGTTATTCTTTTTTCTGGTGGTTAGAAGTATCATTGTTATGACCACCATGATAACGATTACTAATACGTCCTCGATCACATCCCCCACTATGTCCACGACCACGACCACGACCGCGACCTCTATATTTTCTATTTTCGTAATTATTGTGTACTGCTACATTCACTTCAGGGAATGGTGCAGAACCAGTGGGACGAATTTCATGATTTTTCATTAACAGCTCATTATTTTGTTCAGCCACCAAAAGGCATGAAATCAATTTAGAATACCTTTTAAAACCTTTTTCACAGTATTGCTGCTGTAGGAGCACATTAGTAGCGTGAAAGGTTGAAAATGTTTTCTCTAACAAGTCCTCATCAGTTATGTTTTCTCCACATAATTTTAGTTGAGAACTAATTTTGAAAAGTTCTGAATTGTATTCACTTACAGTCTTAAAATCTTGCAACCATAAGTGCATCCAATCATAACGAGCTTTAGGGAGTATTACAGTTTTCTGATGGTCAAATCATTCTTTCAAATTTTTCCACAACTCAAAAGGGTCTTTCACTGTGAGATATTCCACTTTTAATCCTTCATGCAGATGATGAAGGACGAAAATCATTGCTTTTGCCTTATCTTGATTAGATGCTTCTTTATCTACTAATATAGTATTTCCTAGACCTTTAGCATCTAGGTGAATTTCAGCATCTAACACCCATGACAAATAATTCTTGCCTGAGATGTCTAAGGCTGCGAATTCAAGTTTGGCAAGATTTGACATTTTAATCACTTGAATCAAAATAAAAAAAATATTAGTAAAATAATAAGTATTCTCAATCATGAAATAATTCAATTATATATATATATATCAAATTTGCTAAATAATAATATGTATGTCAAATATTGGCATAAAGAGGAATAATCATAATAACTTAACACAAATTAAATTAATTGAAATTTCTTTTAATAAAAAAATGTATATATAATTATCATTATTAGATTTTAGTTGTAAAAATAAATGTGCAAATGTTACCCAAAGCAAATATTTTATCTAGAAAATAAAATAAAAGAATTATGAAAATACGTATACCGTATATAGTTTAACGGGAGTTATACGGGCAAATTATATAAAGTCGAAATGATGTGAACTTCACTATGAACTTGTAGAAGCTCGTGCTGATAACGTGTTATAAAATAATGAAAGGAAAGAACCAATTAAATGGAAAATATTAATACAAAGAAGTAATATAATAGAAGATAAACAAAAGAACTTCTATTTCATTTATTGTGTATCCTTACAAGCCTTGTACATGCCTCTATTTATAGATCTTCTAACATAATACAATCCCTTAAGTTACAAAGAATAAATAGAGGTTTAATTACTATATAAAAACCTCATAATTCAATTGGGGGTTGCTTTAATGGAGGTTATAACTTTGAGAGTTATGGACATCCATAATAAAGTAATATTTATAACAATAAATAATATTTTATAATTGATGTTTATAACTTTCAATGGAATTATGGGGTTTTTATATTGTAATTAAATTTCTATTTATTTTTTGTAATTTAAGAAATTGTACTATATTAGAAGGTCTGTCACAACCAAAAATATAAAGGGTTAGTTGAAATAAATAAAAAACAAATAAACCTAAGCTTGATGGATAAGTAATTTATGCGTTCTTTAGAGATTCTAGGAACCATACTTTTTTCATTTTTCCTTTCTAAATTTTCAGCAACTTGGACGTCATATCTCCCTCTTGCATACTCAAGGTTAAGGTTCCCTTTTATTTTTCTTTTAAATTTCGGCCCAAAACTTGGGATAATTGCTCTTGCCAGCTTTAGGGATTTAAACCCTAGGTCTTTAGCCATTTTCTTTCCTAATCATACTAGGTCTCTTGTTTTATTTTCAATCCCAATTAGAATTTACTTTCCTCTCTTTCATATCAAAATTTACATATTTTACTGCTAAAATTATTTTGCTTACTGTCGAAACCATTTTTTTATTTGAAAAAAACGGTGATCGACTTTAAAAATGTGGAGTCGTCACCAACCTTTTTTGTTGAGGTGTAATTGGATCACCTTGTAAAAAAAAATTGGTCCACGAAATAAAAAAAAGATTCGGAAGTCGGTTACGTACGAGGAAGGATTGACACCCTCGTACGCCCAAAATTGGTACCATTTTGATTAATAACTGCCCTAGTGTTGAAATCTTGAAAAAGTTTCAGATGTGATTCTCTTTAAAGGATGTTTGGTTTGAATTGAATTTTAAGATTTACCCATTTTAAAGGAACAAAAGATCACATCCAGCATGTTAGGATATGACATCTTAAACCTTCAATACCGAGGTCATCTTTAGATTTTCAAAATATGCAATTAAAAGTATATTTAATGGTTTGGTTAAATGGTAAAATAAAACCCAGCACGTTAGGGCACAATTTCCTGAATTTCCAAATACTAAATATTGCCTTATTTAGAAGGTTTTCAAATAGATGATTTTAACACCGGCTCAAGATATACTTATTTGGTTTGCTTTAGGATAAAAGATAATTTAAATTGCGTAAAGATTTTGAAATCATGATGCAATAACACGAAATAAGAGTATAACAATACATATGAAATAAAGATACATAATAATATCACTTCTAAAAAAATGAACAATGACCATATGGAGCTACAAAGAATCTAAATTAGCACATTACACCACATGAATATTAACATTCGAGAAATAACAAATTAAAAGCTAATTTTAAATAAATACTAAACAAACTTCCACAATATAAGAAGTAACAAATTTTAAAACAAATGAAAAAGGAAAAGGATTTGAAACTATTAATATACAATCAATAAGCTACATAAAAAAATAATTAAAAGCAAAGTATAAGAATTTAACATATAAAAAAAAATACTATATTAAATAGCAATATATATATATATATATATATATATGAATTTTGAAATAAATATTGTACATAAAAAAATGGAAATATGTAATACAATTTGAAACAAAATTTATAAACAATCCAAATCTAATAAAAATTATGTACATAATATAATAATGCATGTAAAGTGTTTAAAACCATATAAAATTCAAAAACAAACAATATATATATATATATATATATATATATATATACAATAAAATGTTAATAATTTAAAAGAATATAAATAACTTAAATTACAATATACGAAAGAATACATAAATATATATATATATATATATATAAGAAAAATGATTTAAAGATTATACCAATATATATATATATATATGTGTGTGTGTGAATAACAAAATCTATACGATATGAAATTAATAATATAAAAAATAATTTAAAAATAATAAAGATAATAGTATATCTAAAACAAAAATTTAAATATAAATAAAGTATATGTACATATAAATAATGGAAAGTATTTGAAATAAACAAAATATAATTTAAATAGAAATAACGTATATATGTACATATATATATATATAAATTTGAATGAAAAAATATATATAAAATAATATAAAATCAATAATACATACAAAGAGTAAAAAGAATTCAATATAATAATGTATAAAAATATTTAAAATAAATATCATGTAAATTTTTAAGACAAAAAGATGAATAATAGAAAACTTACAAATAAGAAAATATAATAAATTAATTTAAAGAAATATTTATAAATGAAAGTATAAAAATAATAAATTAAAACAATGTAGAATCAATGCAATAATTTAAAACAATTTGTTAAAACAATTTCAAAAAGAATGAATAATAAATAAAGTAAAAATAATGAAAGAATTACATAAAATAAAATAAGAGACTCAATTGAAACAAATACTAAAGAAAAAGGGGTAATTAATAAATAAACATTGAAATAGGGTTGAGGACTAAAACATAATGCGCACTATTGAACGGGGATTGAATACGAGAATATCCCATATCCTTAACACAGCACTTAAATGCGAACCCAATTGAAATGGCGCATAAAATTCAGGGTGAAATTTAAAAAAAACAAAAGAAACAGCAAAAAGGATTCAATCAAATCACGGCGAAACAGGGACGGACCAATCGCACAAGTAGAAAAGATGCGAGAACCCTGGGGCGGGTTCGGGTCGACGCGTGGATTCCTCTCGCAAATGAAACGGTGCCGTTTCAGAATCTTTGCTTAAACTCATATATATATATATATATATATATATATTAAAACATTTCAGACCATTTTAAAAAACCCTAGAGCATTTCTGATAAGGTTTCAGCCTTATCCCTTGCGCCGATGGATCTTTCGCCGCTGCACCACCACCAATTCAGTTGGCCGATGACGCGCAAAGGCGAAGACCTTCGCAATCCACTTCGCATGGGTCCCTAAAATGTTACCGCTTAAGCCCGTAAGACCGAAAGGTAATGAAGAGAATGGCCTTCAACCGCGTTTTGGTCCATTTCTGACGACAGAGTAGGACTCCGATGCCATGACCACGCTGGTAAGCCTCTTTCCCTTCTTTCCTTTCTTCTTTTTCGCATGCAAAAGAAAGAAAATAAGAAACTTAAAAGAGCAATCGAAAACAACTCGAAATCACCTTTCTCAAACTCTTTGTTTTCAATTCTTCTTTTATTTTTTTGCTATTGTATTCGTATTTTTCTGTACAAAAAAAATGGATCCCTTTTACAGTGAATGTATTTGGCTTTTATAGCCAAATGAAAAAAATAAAAATGAGATACACGTTTTTTTTCTCTGCTATATTCTGTTATTTCTTCTTCTCGCAGGTTTGGCATCGCACGTAGGTTATAGACGTCGCCATGACGAGGCTGAGCGTGGGATCTGCAACTTTAAGTAATTCTAGAAACCTCTAGGGTTTCTAAAAATTTCAATTATTTTGGGCTACACGGGTCTTGTACTTTTTTGGGCTGTTAACTTTATTTGTAAATGGGCTTTGAGATTTGGGCTAAAAAAAACTGTAAATGGACTTTTATTTATTGGGTTTTTATATAATTTTAATTTTTTAGTTTAATTTAGTTTCTGGTGGGCCCGGGTGAAATGGGCCTTCTACACTTACCATGTCAAATCAATTCTCGATAAATTAATTCTCTATCAATTGTTGAACTTCTATGTTGATAGCCTTCGTATTTAACATAAATGTTAGATATTACTTTCAAATCAATATTGTATTTAACATAAATGCTAGATATTACTTTCAAATCAATATTGAAAAAAATTTTTTATTTTACATTTACGTCAAATCAATTTGATGTGCCATATGCATTATAAATATCATCTAAAATTGATGTGAGCGATATTACTTTGGTCATAAAAGTTCTAGCAATGGTGTAATGGGGCTTAAGGTATACTCTCAATATCGAAAAACAACACTCCACCAATCCATCCCGTATAAATGGAAAACTGGTTGCAACATCTTTCACCACCTAAAACAAGAAAAAAAAAATAACGATAAATATATGTCAATAGTAGGCTTGTGTATAGGTCTGGCTATGAATTAAGTTACCTTTTTATCTTGCTTAACTCCTTGTGTAAATGTTGTATCATGATGAAATCTAGATTTGCAAAATTTTTTAAATTTTTGTCAAGGGTACCATATCCTTCGTATATAGGAATGTAGCTCCAAGCAACCAACCTTGGCAAGCTCTTGTGAAGGGTCGTTTTAGAGCATTAGTGTTATGATCATACTAACAAGATGATAAGAACGTTTATGACTTGCTTTCATTAAAGAAGAGAGCTAAGTATTTAACCCAGATGAAGTATGACTGATAACTAACCAACTAATTAGTTAATAGTTAATACTTACCCAGTTAAAACTAATTCACACCTTACAAACTTATAGATTCCCAACAAACTAATTAACAAACTAACAAACTAACTGTTAACCTCCTTCTCAACACTCCCCCTCAAGTTGAGGGGTGATACAAATCTTTAACCCCCAACTTGGACACTAAATATTCGTGCTGCTTGATTCCAAGGGTTTTCGTCATCAAATCGGCCAATTGTTCAGTTGTTCCAACATGCTGCGTTTGAATCAAGCCTTCTCCAATATTTTCCCGTACAAAATGACAATCAATCTCTATATGCTTGGTGCGTTCATGAAAGACAGGATTTGCTGCAATTTGCAATGTTGCCCGACTATCTGAAAGAAGTAGAGACTTGTCAAGTTGAGTAGGACAGATCTCCTTTTGTAAACCATTCATCCAAATAGTCTCTGCTGCTACTGCTGCTGCCATGCTTCTATATTCAACCTCTGCTGATGACCGAGAAACAGTAGTTTTTTTTTTATTTTCATGACATAATTGAATCTCCAAGTTTGACACAAAACCTAGTGACAAATCGTCTAGACATGGGACATGAAGCCTAATCCGAATCACAAAAAACAACAAGTTGCAATTACTATTTGTAGATAACAAAATACCTTGACCAGGATTTTTTTTGATGTATTGAACCACCTAAAAAGCAGCCTCCAAATGAGATTTCTTTAGTTTATGCATGAACTGGCTTAAATGTTGAACTGCAAACATAATGTCTGGTCGTGTATTGGTCACGTATAGCAATCTGCCTAAAAGTCGTTGATATACTGCAACATCACTAATTAATTCATCTTCATCAGTCTTTATTTGTGTAGATTCATCATACTCTATTGAAGTGAGCTTCTGATTTTGTTCTAGAGGCGTGTTTGCTGGTTTTGCTACTCCCAATCCCATATCAGCTATTAAGTCTAAAGCGTACTTCCGTTGATTCAGCACAATCCCTTCACTTGACCTCAACACTTCTATGCCAAGGAAATATTTTAATGCCCCTAAATCTTTCATCTTAAAACTTTGGTGCAATACTTTTTTAGCTCATTTACCATGTTAATATCACTTCCTGTAATGAGCAGATCATCTATATACACAAGAAAGACAACTATTCTACCCCCTTGTCTTTTTGAAAATAAGGAGTAATCATATTTGCTTTGTTTATAACCCCCTTCCATTAGTGCCTCAGTGAGTTTTAAATTCCATTGTCAAGAAGCTTACTTCAAACCATACAAAGATTTGAGCAGACGACATACCTTGTGCTCCCCCTATGTACGAAAACCATTCAGAATGTCCATATAAACTGTTTCACATAAATCCCCTTGTAAGAAGGCTTAATAAATTTCCATTTGGAAGAGAGGCCAATCATGGATTGCAGCTAGAGCGACAACAGTCTGGAGTGTAACATGTTTAACTACAGGGGAAAAGGTCTCTTAAAAGTCAATTTCAGCTTGTTGATTGTAACCTTTGCCGACCAGACGAGCTTTAAAACGTTCAACAGCACCGTCTGAATTATACTTCACCTCATATACCCATTTGCACCCAATGGGAACTACACGGCTTCCAAAGCTCGAATCTATTATTGCATGGCATCGACCTACCTTGGATCTAATATAGCTTCAGCATAGGTTCGAGGTTCAACCCAGGTAGAAACATTGGCTGCAAAGAGCTGAGTATGAACAGGTAAATGTAATGAGGAATAAACTAAGAAATTGGATAAGAACCTACTGCAAGAGAAGTAGAAGACCAGTTAGAACATACGTAATCTTTCATCTAGATAGGCGTCTTGATAGCTCGTGTGGTATGGCGTAATGGCGGAAAAGAATCATCATAATTGGAATCGGGTTCAGTAGGTAAGGTTGTAGAAGAAAGAGCTGACGCAATGGATGATGGGAAAGGAATAGAAATGGAAAGAAGAGGCTCCAGATGAAAGAAGGTAGAGTCAGCATCTACTGTAGGAAAAGATAAAAAATGGTTGGTAGGAAAGGCAAAAGGAAATATGGTCTCATGAAAAACAACATCATGATTGACAAAAAAAGTTTTGGTTTCAAGATTAAACAATATGTAACCTTTCTGAACTGGTGAATAACCCATAAACACAGACAGAATAGCCTTAGGAGAAAATTTATCGTGATAATTGGGAGTAGTAGCATAACAAAGGCAACCAAACACTTGTAAACGGGAAAGCGCTGGAGGTTTACAATACAAAATTTCAAAAGGACTTTTCCAATGTAACAAAGGAGTGGGAAGTCGATTTATCAAGAAACAAGCAGTTAACACACATTCGCCCCAAAATTTACTAGGCATATGAGAATGAAATTTAAGTGACCTAGCAACATTAATCAAATGTCTATGTTTGCGCTTAGCGACTCCGTTTTGCTGAGGAGGGTGAACACATGAACTTTGATGTATAACACCTAACATAGTAAACAATTCAGTGCATTCGGCTTTGAAAAATTCATAGCCATTATCACTACGAACAATTTTGATGCTAGTGGAAAATTGATTCTTTACCAAGACAAAAAAATGTTTAAGGCATACAAGGGCATCACTTTTAAACCGTAGCAAATATACCCAAGTCATTCTTGAGTAATCATCAACAAGAGTTAAAAAATATCTATGGTCGTAGAAACTCGATAAGGCCTCCACAAATCTATATGAATGAGAGAAAAAATAGTGTCAACACGAGATATACTTATTGGAAATGGAAGTCGAGATTGTTTAGCAAGAGGGCACACAGGACACTAGTATATGCTATTACGATTTGCAATTGTACAGGGAAGATTAGGCACTTTGTTTAACCTTGAAACTGAAGCAAGGCCTAGTCTGGCATGCCAAAGAAACGATGGTTCAACGGAAGCAACTAAAGCAACAAATGGAGGTGAAACCACACTACGCTGTCAAGATGGCTCTAGGATGTAAAGTCCACTTCGTGCCCTACCAATCCCCCTCATCCTTCCACTTGAGATAAGACAAAAATGAGGGTAAAATGAGACAACATAATTCAAGTCATTAGTATGTTTAGAGACTGAAAGAAGGTTGTAATAGAAATGTGGAATATAAAGAACATTGGTGAGTTGAAGATCAGGTTGAATGGTGCCGGTGTCAACGTGGGTAAAGGAAACAGAAGAACCATATGGAAGTCGAGCACAAGGGGAGTTCGATGCACATGCAACAGGAGATTCTAAAAATTGGAAATCAGAAAGCATGTGGTCAGTGGCTCTAGTATCCAGAATCCAATTATGACTAGCATCAACCATACCTGCCAGGTTTGCAACAGCTTTAACAGCAGGCTCCTTGTTTAACAGACTTAAAATTTGATTATACTGTGCCTTAGTGAAAATAGGTGCTTGTCTAAAAATAGGCATTTTAACATTCCTAGACACGCCATTTTCATTTGTAGGAGCATTAACAGAGGCATTGTAAGCTATAGATCCACCATTGTTGGCCTTCTTCTTGGTGAATTCAAAATTTGCAAGATAACCAATTATCTGATAGCAGTTTTCTCTTTTGTGTCCTTTAATTTTGCAATGGTCTTTCGTAAATCGCTTCTTTTGTACTATATGTGCCGAGTGAAAAGAAATAGGATCAGACCCACCACTACTGAAGCTATGTTGCCGTTGTGACTCCTTTTGTATAAGCATTGAGTATGCATGATTAACAGACGACAATGTACTCATTAACAAAATTTAACTACATACTGCATTATATGTTTTATTTAACCCCATTAGAAATTGGAATAATTGTTGTTGTTGAATACGCTCAACATTTTGTCTGGATTAAGCACACCCGCATGAATGAGAAGACATGAGAATATCATACTCATCCCATAATGTACGTTACTTGGTAAAATATGCAGAGATAGAGGTAGTACCTTAAAAATGTGAGGAAATTTCTCGATGCAAAAAAAAGATTCGAGATCCATCAATTTTGTGGAATCTTTTACCAAGATCACTCCACACCGCTGCTGAACTGAATGCAAAAACAATTCCTATCGAGAGCTCCTTGTTAACGATATTCAAGATCCACGACAGAATAATGGCATTACATAGCTCCCATTGATAGCCCCACTCATCAGAAAACGAATCTTTAGTGCAAGTACCATCGATAAATCCTAATATATTTTTAGCTAACAGTGCGATCTTCATGGTGTGGCTCCACACACTGTAATTCTCAACTCCGAGTAATTGATACGACACTAACAGGGTACTTGGGAGTATCGAAAAGATACAAATAAAGAGAGTGATTAAAATCAATGATCGACTCAAAGGGAGTCACTATTTTCAGAACTTCCGATGTTGAGAAGAATAATCTAATGAGCAGGATGCCAAAAACCAAAGTGAAATGAGTCAAAAACGGAATAGACTGCAATGTCTGGAAATAGTTCTTGAGTGACTGTGAAAGATCGAGGAAACGATGATCACAGATTGCAGGACGAACAAAGATCACCGGAGCTCTGATACCATGTTATGATCATATTATCAAGATGGTAAGAATAACATTTCTGACTTGCTTTCATTAAATAAGAAAGCTAAGTATTTAACTTAGATGAAGTATGATTGATAACTAACCAACTAATTAGTTAACAATTAATACTTACCCAGTTAAAACTAATTCACACCTTACAAACTTATAGATTCCCTACAAACTAATTAACAGACTAGCAAACTAACTGTTAACCTCCTTCTCAACAATTAGCAATCTATGTAGAGAGAGGATAGTCCATTGTATTTTCCGTCGACTTTAGATGAAACATGGTGAAAGCAAGAGCTTCCTCTAATATAGTTTCTCCATGTAGTTAAAAGTGAACAACTTCATACAATTCTAGCATGCCTTTCATATCAATGATTAAGGATTCTTTGAATTTCCCTTTCTCATTAATGAACTTATTGAACGTCTCTACTCAATCACCAAATAAGTTTGAAATATTATTTTGGTCTAGTATAAAGGAAGTCACAATTTGAAAACATAAAAAAGAGAGGAAGTAATGAGTTTGAATCCCAAAGATTTGCAACCTCTTTTGATGAATTTTTTTTTTAGTTTATATATATAAGGAGGGATCCACATAAACTATATCGGTTAAATTATTGAATTTATTAATATAATGATATTTATCATTCATATAAAACTTTTAATCGATTTAATATTTTTATAATATATATCTAGAGTACTATCTTTATTAATATATATATTGCTTGTAACAAACTAAGGCATACCATAACAAACATTGAAGCCATGCTCTCTCAGTAGGCGAAATCGAACAGCAGCAATGTAGAGGTCATCATCAATCTAAGCGTTATCACAATGATGATGATATATAATATGTAAAGCATCTTTTATCTCTTTCTCAAAATGATAAGCCACACCTAAGCGTTGGATTGCATCAATTATGTCCAATTTTTTTGTAAGGTTTATGTACTTGTCACTAACATTCTCCTCATTTGTTGCTTCAATTCTTCGTATTGTAGATGAGCTTTAGCATCTATATTCTGTTCAAGTTTGAAATGCTTTCAATTCATTCTAAAAATCACATTATTAATTGTATTTTAAGATTATACTTATAATCAATTTGATGTTATGTTACTCAACATTTTCAATATTTTTTTATCTAACATTTATGTTAAATACAGAAAGAAATGAAAATATATATATATATTGAAAGAACTTATAATATTTCAATATATACAAAAACTTTTAAAATGGTAAAAGTATCATAGAAGCCCTTATACTATGAGTGAAATTGTATTTTGCACCCTCTACTTAAAAAATAGACAAATTAATCCCTATACATTGATTAAAGAGCAAAATGATCATTTTGTTAAATTATCTCTATACATCAACATGAGGTACAAATAAATATATAATCTCTTCTTTTTTTGTTTTTGTTGAAAGAATATCAAATATATAAAACAAAAAAAAAAAATTTAAAATGATAAAAGAATTATGAAGGTTTGTATTAGGAGTTAGATTGCATTTTGTACCCTCTACTCAAAAAAAGGGGCAAATTAGTCCCTATACATTAAATTAAAGAGCAAATTGGTCCTTTTGTTAAAAATTTTATTCATTTTTACCGTTAAAAATTGGTCTTTATACATTAGCATTAGTTATATGTAGCACACCATGTGCAAGTGTTTGGTCATTTCGTCATCTACACCAGTTTTTAACAGTAAATATAGACTATTTTTAACATAAATGACCAATTTTCTCTTTGATCTAACATACACGGAATAATTTATCCATTTTTTAAATAAAATGGGCAAAATGCAATCTGATTCTTAGTATAGGGGCCTTTGTGGTACTTGTACCCTTTAAAATCTATCTATCAAATACATGACACAAATAAACACGAGATATTCACAGGCAAGAAATGTACCATTTCAATAGGAGAAGAGAGGAAAGTGTCTTTCAAAAAAGTTAGGATTAAAATGGACTAGATGGCGGTTTTCTTTTGACATTTTTATTATCTTGAGTTGCAACAAGATTTTCAAAATTTTGAGAAGACATTTCTTTTGTTGCGTGCTAAAAGCTATTTGAGATTTGTGTGGTCCAAATGCTTATCTTAGTTGCATGCATTTATAGGCACCTCATTTGATGCCCATTGTAGAAAAACGCAGCAAATTGATAAAACAAACAACTTCTTTCATTGAAAAATAATACATCCCAAGAGATTAAGTCTATTATATTTATAAAAAATTTTGACTAAAAACTGATTCAACTGCGTTAATAGCAAAAAAAAAAAAAACTACTTTGACTGCTAATTGCTTAACAAACTAACTGTCAACTATTGACTTATCCCTTGACATTCACCCAACTGGTGAGCCTTTGTCATCTTCTGCTTTGTAAGGACCCGAGTCTACTGACAACCTTAAGTTGTGTCCTGAATCTGGTAAAACACCCAGCTGAAAGAGATTTCGTTAGCATATCGGCCACATGGTCCTGAGTTGGAACATGACCAACTACTAGCTTCCCTGTGGTCACCTTTTCACGAACAAAAAATAAATCAAGCTCCACATGCTTAAACTTGAAATGTAAGATTGGATTAGCGGATATGGCCACTGTACTAGAATTGTCACACCACAAGGCTACCTTTCTAGCAAGTTGAACTCGTAACTCTCCCAACAAAGACTCTAGCCAAGTAACTTCTGTTTTAGCCTTAGCAAGGCTCCTGTATTATGCTTCTTCTGAAGAATGAGATACCACATGTTGTTTCTTAGAACCTTAAGACACAAGATTCCCACCGAGAAAAATACAAAAACCCAAGGTGAGCACCTGTCATCAAGATCATTTCCCCAACTAGCATTTGAGTAACCAACAAGAGACAGACAAGAGGTAGTGGTGAAATAAACACCATGATCTATTGTTTCCTGTAAATATCTTAAAATACATTTAACAACTTTAAAATGGTGATCGAGGCGCTTGTGCGTGAATTGACAGACCCTATTGACAGTAAACTCAATATCGAGTCTGGTGATCATGATGTATTGAAAGGCCCCTACAATGCTCCTATATTTTGATTCATTGTCAATGGGACTCCCTTTATGAGCAGACAACATACAAGAAGATATCATAAGAGTAGGGATGGCTTTGGACTTTTCCATGTGACTCATTTGTAACAAGTCTTGAATGTATTTTTATTGACTAAAAAAAAGCCCTGAAGTTGTATGTGTGACTTTGATGCCCTAAAAATAACTCAACTGTCCCAAATCTTTGAGAGAAAATCTCGAATCTAAAGACTCCACAAATTCATCAATACTTGACTGATGATTTCTTATGACTATAATGTCATTGACATAGACTCCACAAAATGAATTGTTGTTGATATTTGACTCAGTAGCAATAAACAATGTATTTTGGTTGATTCTAGTTTCCTTTCTTAACCTTCTTGTTGTTCTTTCAATTTTTGGATTGTTAAATTTGATTAAATAATTTGATTTGGTATGGAGGTTAAGTGCCTTGGATGTTTACTTTGGGTCTTGAGTTCAATTCTCTTGTTTTGGATTTTTTTATATAAATTTTGAAATTATATCAAATTTGAGTCTTAGAGCTTATCTTTTAATTTCATTGGTTTACTAATAAGAATGAGCATGTTGGTTTAGTGGTAAGACTTTAGCCTACCCAAAGGTCTTGAAAGCCTTATTGGATGCAAAAGTGAAATTCTTTTTATTTCTTTGCCATTTGTTAGTAGTTGAGTTAGATTTGAACTCTATTTTTTTTCTATCCTTCTTCTCTTCTTTTTGTTTTATTTCTTGCTTGCTTCCATTAATTTGTTTGTGGGATTGTCTATCTTGTCTTTCCTTTTTGATCATGCGTGGTGTTCGTTCTTTGATCGTAGTGCAAACGTAGTGTAAGTTTCGTCGAACTATTTTTTTGTTATTTTATTTTTAATTCATTCTTTGAGCAAGGTAGGAGTGGTAATGGTTTCTTCATTGCTTTGAACTTTTTGTAGTATTTGATTAGGTTAAGGGTGCTAGGTATGTGATCCTCTAGTGGTTTAGTTGTTGTTTTGGACACTATTTTTACGGAGTAAGTGCTTGAATATCATTTTTGGGGACTGGTTTTCAGTAAAAGAAATTATCAAGTTAGATGTTGGGTTACTTCTTGGTTGTTAATTTCTGTGGTTTAATGTTGTATGTAGGATTCATGAGTTCTCGGTTGTGTGGTTAATCAGAAATATAATTAGGTGTGTGACTCTAACCCAAAACATCAATTAGAAATTGGGAAAAAAATCTAAAAAACAAAGGTTGTTTTTGAAATTGTTGTACACTACACAACCGTGTAGAGGACACGGCCGTGTGTGATTACATGGACAAAACAGGTAGGGCGTGCGGGCCCATTTTGGTCAATTTATAGGCCCAATTTGGGGCTGATTAGGAGACTCTAAAATTGAATTCGTGGATATTTTGTAAGCTTATAAAACCATAAATTTGGTATATTGTGTGTCAGTATGTTAGAAACCATGATTAGTATGATAAATTTTGTGTAAACAATATGATACGATATAATTTGTGAAAAGACATTTAAGCATACATGCCATACATCTCATTTGATATGGATATATATTAGATTGATTATGCATATGTATTGGGGTGAGATTTGATATTTGATGGAGGAAGTGTATTCTGGCAGTATTACTGTAATTTTGGTTGTTAAACTGCAATATCAGTCTGGCAGCTCAACTACACCTTTTGAGTGGCATACCACTACGTACCGGTGTAATTGGATGGATGAACTCTTGTAGTCCTATTTAGTATGATTGGTTGATTAGAGTTGGTGAGTAGCGGATGGAGTAGGATATATTTTGTTCTAATATATCCTTCTGAATATGTGAACTTTTTTTTCTGTTAGTTCAAAGATTTGTATATATCCTTCTAGCTCACTTTGTTTGTTTTGATACTTTTCAAGTGATTCTCAAACTTAGGATTTGGCGGCAATTCCGGAGGTCGGTTCAGATATTTTAACTTTAAGTATGAGACGGACTTTTGAACTTTTTAATTTGTTTTCGAGACAATTATTTTGGATTTGGTTTTTATTTTGCAAACATATAATTTTAATTGGTGTTTTTAGCAAGATGGCATAATCGATGAAACTCTATGTTTTTCGAAAAAAAAAGAACTCTAAAGTATTTTTTTGTGCAAGGTTTTGAATTTTTAATTTTTTATACGAATTAAGTAGCAAAAATAATATGGTTTGTTTTTAAATAATTAATAAAACAATACTTTCATCAATGGGCGGCGCTCACTCAATTTTTTTGGTAACAACAACATTATTAGGATGAAAAATATAAATATTCTAGTTTGCATGTTTATCAATCCAGACTTTAGTTTTGCGTGGAAATAAACAAACAAGGAATGTAACATTTATAATCCGGTTGTAACATTTGGGTCAAGTTTAGAGTGTTATAAGATTGAGGTATAAAAAGAAATAATAGTAATAAATTAAAATAAATTAGGTCTAAGTCCCTCTAATCTTAACTTAATATTGTCTATTTGTAGGGCAAAAATAATATAATAAAGAAAATACAAAAGTGTCATTAATTAAATAAAACATAATATTTCTAGGTTTCTTAGCAATTTTCGCGTCAAACTTTCAAGCCATTTTCGGGCATCTTCCTGACACTTTTTGAGCTCAAGTCATAAATAACTTTGGTTAGATATTTCTATTCCTTTCGACTCAGTATATTATAAGCCCAAACCGGATGTCTGTAGCTCAAGTTGTGGCCAAAATATTAAAGTTTTATTGTGTTGAAAGTCTAAACTGCAAAAACTTATCAAAAATAAACTTTAAGCTCATTTTTCTCTAATTATCCTCTAAGTCAAATATAAATAAAATATAAGTATAAATAATATATTTAAGAACATAAATAGCATAATTCAATGTGAGAAATATCACAAATAAATAGAGAAATTATGCAATTAAAAATATGTTATGTTATTAGTCATTGATGATGCACGAGACTTACGCACCAGCAGTGTATAAACTATTATTCCTATAATTAATATAATTTATTATTCTAATAATATTATTTAACAATATAATTTTATTTTAATAATAAAAATTAACATTAATAATTATTTTAAAATTTAAATAATATTATTAATATTTTATTAAAAAGTTATATTTTAATATTTTAAATATAAATATTTTATAATAGATATTTTAATAACATAAATATGAATATTTATTTAAATACTACTTAGTTTTAATGTGCGACAATCCACTCATATATATATATATATATAATTTCAACTTAAGTTTTAAATAAACACCGAATATTATTAAGTCTATATACAACATTAGTTATTATAAAATTACGATGGCAACCCAAGCCACCTAAAATATTAATAATAATAATAAAAACCTTCAAGACCACAGAGGAATGAGCAAGCATCACGTGCACCTCCAATAGAAACAAATATAGCCTTCTCATCCAACAACAACAAAAAAAAAAAGAGCATAGTTCCCATAAAACTAAGAGACAATACATAATATAGCCTTCATTAAGTTTTATTAATACAAAAGAGACAATACACAATACAAACTTAAACAACTGGAGCTACTTGAATTTAAAGCAACATGACCAACACTAAACGACAATGGACGCAAACACAAACACAATCCCAGTGACACTAGACAGCTCTAAAACTCCAGCACATGCCAAGAGATTGAAGAGCACCATAAAACAAAACTCTGACAAATAATTATTTATTTTACAAATCAGCTGACAACTTGAGGATAAGACAATAATCTTCTGGATGTCACTTTTCAAAAGTGAGTACATGTTCATTTGAACCTTAAATTCTTGATCAAATTGGGATTGAATCTATCAGCAAAGCAGTGATGCTAGTTTTTGCTGACTCCCCTACTTCCGTATAAGCATCTTCGCCCGTGTAAAGGAGATCAATGACCCTTGCAAGGTTTAGAATTCGATTAAGAGCCGATGTTGGGGCTGCTGTCGGTTTCAAGAACTCTTCATTTATATCCTTCCAAGCATTGTTTATTTGCTTGTATAACTCATCGTATGCCTCTTGCATTGACACCCCATATTGTTTCATGTAACACTCCACTGCTGAGGACACATGTCCTCTCTCTTGCTCAACCTACAATAAACATAAATTAATTTGAGCTAATGTAGAGCTGTGTCAGATAATGAAAATAACAAATAAATTATTGTACCTTGTGGCCAACAATATCACTCAACAGCCTACAAATAGTGCTTGAAGCTCTGACAATCTTAGGGTCATTAAATGCCCAATTGAATGTCTCTTTTGTTATGCTATCTTCCATGCCAACGAAAGATGACATCGTAAGATTCCAATAACCACAAGAGACTAACGCCATCGGCATATACTCCTCCATTGTTAGTATGTAATTCTCATGCAACCATTTGGCCTCAACATAGTAAGCTTGAGATTGTCGTTTCATCTATTAACAAACAAAGAAACAAAAAGTTAGCAAAAACCAACTGGTGTAGCTGATTAAGATTGCAAAATAAGAATTTTTTTCAAGAAAAAAAAAAAGTAAAAATCAGATATACTGCTTCTATTGCGACTTGGACGCGATATGATTTTCCTTCTTTGGACATCAAATCTTCCATATCTTTATAAACATTTAAGGTTTCACTTTACCACAATTTCATGTAGTCTGGAAGTTGATCAATGCAGTTGGTATCCCACCTACAATATATCATCCATTCAAATGGTCAATTCTCTCTGTTATTCAATTCAATAAAAGAATCTACTTCTAATGATTTGAAGTAAAAGTGGATATATGTTTTTTATGACCTTTGGATTGCTTTTGTAAAGATTTCAAGTTCTTCGTATGTGCCATATGCATCATAAATATCATCCAAAATTGATATGAGGCATATCACTTTGGTCGCAAAAGTTCTAGCAATGGCGTAGTGGGGCTCAAAGTATACACCCAACATCCAAAAATAACATTCCACAAATCTATCCCTTATAAAAGGAAAATTGGTCGCAACATCTAAACCTTTCCACCACCTAAAACAAGAAAGAAGAAGAAATTATGATACATATATCTTATTAGTAGACCAATGTATTGGCTAGGTTATGAATAAGAGTTTTATTTGGCTTGACTTATGGAAATCTCTACCACTATCGGTTACCTGTTTATCTCGTTTGTCTCCTTCTTGTGTGAATGTTGTAAGATTTTGAAATCTAGCTTTGCAAATTTCATTAAATTTTCATCTTGGGTACCGTATCCTTCATAGATGGAAATGTAGCTCCTAGCAATCAACCTCGGCTAGCTCTTGCGAAGGGGTCGCTTTAGAGCATTAGCAATTTGTGTGGAGAGAGGATAGTCTGATGAAATGTAGTGAAGGAAAGGGCTTCTTCTAATATATTTTCCCCATGTAGTTGAAAGTGTGCAGCTTCATACAATTCTAGCATGCCTTTCACATCACCAATTAAAGATTCTTTGAAATTTCCATTCTCATCTTTGAATTTGTTAAATGTCTCTGCTTAATCATCAAACAATTTTGAGAGGTTATTTTCTAAGTTCCACTTTGCAAATTTAAAATATATTTATGGAAGGATTAGGATTTCAAAATCTAATCACCTTTTAATTCAATTATAACTTTATTAAAAGGATTTTGCAAATTTAGGTTAGCCGAAACTATTTGTATTCAATAATAAAATTGGTTCATTCAAGATTACAATAACTTTAAATCTAATGTTTAGTTAAGTTAATTCATACAGTCTAATATTTAAAATATCAAATTGAGTCAAAATGGTAAGTCCTCTATTTATAGATTAAAAGAGTTTAATTCATCGTACTAGTTAAACCAATTGATTATATTAAAAAGTTAACATAAAATAAGTATTAAATAAAATATGTATTTGACTAAGGACAATCACTATGGCTAGATTTTAAAAACGCCATAGTATGGTTAGACAGTTGCCATGTCTTTATACTATATTAAAAATTAAAATTTAACTAAAGGTCTAATTATATATAATATTTTTTGGGTTAAAATATGTTATAAATTTTTATACTTTTTATGAACTTATAATTTAGTCTCTATCTTTTTATTTCTTGGAATTTAATTTCTCTACTTTTTATGCATATTTAAAAATTTTAGGTTCAACTGTTGATACTATTAAATTTAAGTTTATTACTACGTCATTTTTTTAGTTACTTGACTATTAAGTGAATTTTTTTTTATTATTTTGTTAAAATTTTACTATGTTTTTTTTTTAAAATTCAAGTTCATTATTTTGTTAAATATCACACTTAAAAATTTAACCATAAAAAGTTAACAGTCCTAACAATTGGACCTGAATTTTGAAATTTGAATAGTAAAGAAACTAAATTCCTAAAAAATAAAAATACAGTGACTAAATTCTAAATTTGTGAAAAATAAAAAGACTTATAGCATATTTTAATTTTATTGAAATTTTAAAGGAAAAGGTTTAAAATATGTTGTCGTTTCAGATTTTAAGAATTTTCTTGCTGATTTATTATCATTAGAATATAATGATAATTCTAGATTGAACCAACTACAAATTCTTAGATCAAGAGGTTCCACAGACTAGTATGGTTCGTGCTTTCAACAATCCTTAAATAGTGGTATCTAGCGTGTCTAAAATTTAAATGGTTTAAATATACTACAAGTCTATGTATCTTCTTGAAATTTAAAATTTAGTTCATGTACTATAATTTTAAGATATTAAATCTCTATACTTTTTTATTTAAAAATCTTGGTGTCTCCACCTAATTTTTCCATTAAAGTACCAAAGGTAAAATAACTTTTTTAGCCCTCAATATTTATAAATTTTTTAAGAGCTAAAAAAGAGTTATTTCACCTTTGATGACGTTAACTTGCACGACAAAAATTGATGGAAGTATTAAGTTTTTTAAATTAAAAAAATGCAACGTGTTGAAACCATTTTTTTTGAAAAAAAAGGGTCGACTTTTATTTAAAACGAAAATTGGAGTCGCCACCGATCTTTTTTATGAGGTGTGATCGAATCCTTGTAATTTAATTGTTTTAATAAATAGTTTAATTTACTAAAACAGTGATTTTGGTCTGCGAAATTTAGAAAACGGGTTTGGGAGTCGATTACGTACGAGGAAGGATTAGCACCCTCGTAACACCCAAAATTGGTACTTAATTGATTAATTAATGTCTTCAGTGTCAACAATTGAAAATTTGAAGAAATTTTAAAATATGATCCTTCGTTAGGATATCGCTTAATTTTTCGAGAAAATGGCGTATTTCATGTTAATCAAGGGAAAGGACCACATCCCGTGAGTTAGGACACGATGCCTTAAATCCCCGAAAAAAGAGAATGAACGCGTAAAAATTTATTTATTTTGAAAGATGTTTGATTATCTCAGTTTTAAAAAGAAATCATATTCCGTAAGTTAGAACACGATCCTTTCATAATTCCAGAGATTATTTTAAAAATTTTAAAATGTTTGTTTGTTTGGATTTGTCGAGAAAATCAAAACCCTATAAGTTAGGGTACGACTTTTCAAATTTCAAAATAAGAACAATGCTTATTTAAAAAATCACAATTGTATGTGTCGAGTAAGAGATTAATGTAACACAAATTTGTAGTATAAATATAAAAAAAATCACAATGATAGTACGCGTAATAAAATAAATGCAAAAGTAAAAACTAAAAAAAAATAAAAAAAAGATAAAAATAATAGTAAATAATTACCTAAATAAACAGTGTATAAAACGGCTTAAGAAATAATATTAATAAATATAAGAATAATGAAATTTGAAATTATAAAAAGGATATAAATAAACAACAAATAACAAGCAAAATATTAGTAATAATAGTAAATAATCTAAGTTTGAAATTACAAAAGGATATGAGTAAATAAATAATAAAATGATAAATATATATTTTAAAAAAATACTAGGTAAATAAACAAAAAGAAGTATAACAATAATAATGTAAAATTAATTTCTTTAATAATAAGATAATAGTAATAATCTAAATATAATAAGGGAAAATATAATAATAGTAATGATAATGAGAATAATAATAATGTTAATTAATTAATTTTAATAATAAAATAGCAAAAATAACTAAAAAGGACTAAATTGAACTTAAAACAGAAGTTCGGGCAAATACAAAATAAGTAAGAAAGGGAAGGGACCAATCCAAATGCGCGAATAATAGGGAGGGACTAAAAGGGAAATTCTCCCCTCTCCTCCAAAACGGCGTTGTTCGAATGCGGGCTAAACTGTAATCATAATAAAACATGGGGTAAAAATTAAAAATATAAAAAACCTAATTGCAAAGCCTTTAAAAAGTGGAAGGGCCAAAAGCAAAATAGCCCATTAATAAAAAACACGCGGATCCTCTAGGCGGGTCGGATCGCGCGCAGGTCGAAGGGCCAAAACGACGTCGTTTTGGTTCCTAAAAGCCTACCCAAAACAGCGTCGTTTTGGTGGCCTATTTAAGCCCAAATTTTTTTAAAAAAAATCATTTTACGTCTTCTCTAGAAAAAACAAATCCACTTCCTCTTTTTCTCTCCAAAGAAACCCTAAGTTGGCCATAGAGCGCCATCGTGGCTCCGCCACGGCCACCGGCCACCGTCACCAGCGGCCGCCATCCACGGTGGCCGGAGTTCACAGGAAAAAGGCCATTTTAGCTATTTCTCTTCCCTCGGCCCATTTTCGAGACAAAAAGACTCAAAAAACCGACCAAAGTCTTAAAATAAAGAAGAAACCTTTCGAGTCCATCCTCCGATCATAACAAAGGTAAGATTTTTTTTATTTTCAAATATACGAATCTGTTATCTTTGAAATGAACATGCGAAAAAAGAAAAAAGAAGATAAAAAATACCTCTGTAAAAATTGTAGTGTTTCGATTTTTTTTTATTTCTTTGGTTTTTGCTGTTGCGTGTTTGCAGGTATGGGTGGACGTGCTGCGTGGGTGGCGTGGTGGAGGGGGATGTCCTACGTGGGTAGCGGCGGCCGCTAGGTTTTTCTTTTCTGTTTATTTTTGTTTTGTTGGGCTTTGGGCTAGGGTTTTGATTTTGTAATTGGGTTTGTTTTATTTATTTAGTTAATGGGCTGGGGTCTGTTGGGTTTAAATCTATTTTGGTATGGGTTGTATTGTTTAAGTTTATTTAGGCCTGGGCCAAAATTGGGCATTACACAAGGATTTAAGGTCTTCAAATTAAAATATAGAAACTAAATTTTAAATTTTAAAAGAATATAGTAACATTTGACATATTTAAACCAATTTATATTCCATAACTTTTTTCTGTTACCAGATTTGCTTTTAAAAAACTAAGCCATACCACAATGAACATTGAAACCATGCTCTCTTGGCAGGCGAAATCGAACAGCAGTAGTGTAAAGATCATCACCATCAATCTCAATATGATTGCAATGATGATGGTATATAATTTCCAAGGCCTCTTCTATCTCTTTCTGGAAATGGTAATCCACACCTAAGCGTTGGACTGCATCAATTATGGGCAACTTTTGGGACGATTTATCCGTATTTGCCACTAACATTCTCCTCACTTCTTGCTTCAATTCTTCGTACTCTTGTTGAGTTCCAGCATCCATTTCCTATTTAAATGAAAAGCATTATATTAATTTTAAATTATTCACTTGCATGTAAGGACACATTGAAATGAGAACAGACGTATGTCTCTTCAACTACGAAATTAGTTTTAAAAAATTGAATACATTTGTATGGAAGACATATTAGCACTTACATCAAATCTAAATAATATAGGTATATGATGTCACACAAACACAGATTAAAAGTGATTATCATACGTCTAAACATACCATTTGAGAAGGAGAAGAGAGGCAAATGTCCCCCCAAAAGCTAGGTTTAAAATTGGCCAAATGACGATTTTCCTTGGAGATGTTACCATGTTGAGATGGAGCAAGATTTGTAGAAATTTGAGAAGACATTTTGTTTAGTATGGTAAAAGCTCTATTGAGTTTTGTGTGGTCCAAATGCTTTTACGAGTAGCTTTAAGTATATAAGACAAATCATAATAGATTTAAGTATTCAAAGAGTAAAAGTATAATAAACAAATAAATAAGATATATTAAATTAGGTATTTCCTTTTAAAAAGAATAATACATAAAATAATTGAAACAAATATAAAAAGATAAAATTAGTTGACTAGAAGACTGAATTGAAACTAAAACGGAATTAAAGGTACAAATTGTAACAAAAAAAAAAAACGACAAAACCTAAATAGGGACCCAAATGGAAAATGTGCAAAAAAAGGGGGATCAATTGGGAAATTATTCCCATTCCTTATGCGTGACATTTCAAAATGGGCCAAAGTGAAACAAAAATAAAATTGTGTGGTCAAATTAAAAAAAACAACAAATAAGGACTAAATCGCAACCCATCGCAAAAGCGGAGGGACCGTGAGCGCAAATAGCCCAAAAATTAAAAAACACACGGATCTCTTAGAGTGGGTCGAGTCGCGTACGGGTCAAGAGTGAAACGACGCCATTTTGAGGCTATGGAGGCCAGCCCAAAATGACGTCGTTTAATAGGCCTATAAAAGTCAATTTTTTTTTAAAAATCATTCTCTTCCATTTCACGCGCAAAAAAAGTTGAAATCTCTCTCAACTCTCTCCCCCAGCACCATGTCCGGCCTTGGACTCCAGTCATCGGCCACCGTGCTGGCCGCCGACCACCAATGACAGCGCCGCAGTCCATGATGGTTGAAAAATTGAAAAAATGCCTTTTTTCGACTTTTCGACTCCCTGAGCCCAAAAAAAAGTCGTTTTTTATCGGAAACGACGAACCTCAGCCTCCACGACAGCGCAAACACAAAAACAGTAAGGTTCAACCCTTTTTTTGTTTTTCCTTTTTTTTAAAAAATAAAAATAAAATACACGAAATAAAAAAGATGTAGAATAAAAAAGAGACCTTTTCAATTAGTTCTCTGTTTTCAATTGCTCTGTTGTATGTAAACAAATACAAATGGGTTCTTGTGGCTTTATAGTCGATTTCTTTACATTTGTTTATTTTTGTTTTTTTGTTTGCTATTGTTGCTGTCTCTCTGCCATTGTGTTGTCTTGCTTGTAGGTACGGAGGCCAGCTATGGAGGTACGAGTGCGGATGTGGAGGGGCTGCGACGACGCACCTAGCTAGGGTTTCCTATTTCTGCTATTAGGCTAAAAGCAATTTAGGTTTGGGCCATTAGAGTTTTTTTTTTTTTTTTTAATTTTGGGCATTGTAATTTTTGGGTTTGGGTTTGTAATGTTATGGGTTTTAACTTTTGGCTACAATTTTGTACTTGGGGTGGTGAAAACTTGGACTGTTTAATTATTTTATTTTGATTTGGTTTTATTTTTGGTTTCTGTATGGGCACGGGTAAATTGGCCTGATTACACTAAACAAAAGATTTTCAAAATTAGAGACGGTTTTTCTAAAACAAGATGTTTTCCAAGACTTTCTCTAAATAAAAAGATCATGTTCAATTAACAATGAATTCATGTTTTCCGGATTAAATAAATACTAATAACTGGAACAGTTTTTACTTGACAACACATTTTCAAACATTTTCTATGTGACATCTCCAGATTCAGCCATAACGTCTAGGTCGGGTTTGGGGTGTTACATTCTGCATGTCCCAGGGTGATGATGGGCAAACCTCACTCAATGATAAGTTTAAGTTCCATTGCATGCCCACATAACATGGAATACATATCTCCGTCATACCCACCAATGTTATTTGTCACATGTATTAGAATAAATTAAACAATTGTATATTTAACCATTCTAATTGACAAAACAAACATTTTAAGCACTTGAATACTATACCAATTTTCAACAAGCTTTAATATTTTTATGATAAATGCAAAAAGTAGCATATTTGAGTCTCATTCTTAATGTGTTTTTTTGATGAATATTCTATTTAGATGGTGAATTTTATGCTCCTAATCCTTTAAATTCATGTTTCTATACTTAGGAGAGCCTTTGGGAGAAAAAGGAGCAAAAAACGAGCGAAAACTAAAAAATCGGAGCAAGTTTCAGGAGCCACACAGGCTAGACACACTGCCATGTGAGCCATATGGCCATGTGCCCGACCATGTCGATTTTGTGAATCACACTCCAAACATGCGGGAAAACTTTCTTTTTTTTAGGTTTTTCAGGCATTCTAAGACCTATATAAGACAAATATATATATATATATATATATATAAGGGAGCCGTCATAGGATATTCAAGAAAACAACTCGAAAAACACCATTGAAGTTGATTCTGAAGTAGATTTTCGTCAAGATTGAAGACTCCCAGTTGATTTCTTAGGAGATTATTATGAGTATATGTATTTTTTTTCATTTATATTGTATTTTGGATGTTTTTATTTGCTTGCATTAACTAATTTTCTAAATACGTAGAGGAGATGAACCCTACGATGAATTATATTTTTTGATTTTTATTTTACACAATAAATACTTAGATCCCGTTCTCAATTATGTGTGCTTAATTGTTGGTTTAATATTTCTAGACTATTGATTCATGCTTGATGTGCTTAAATCAAAGGAGAAATAGACCCTATTTAAGAGTAGATCTAGCGTAATTGAATGGAGTTGCATGCAATTCTAGAAATAGGATGACATAAATCTACCAGATTAAAGTCAAATTTGATAGGGGAATCCATAGATTGAGTTAATGTAATAATAGGGGTTTTAATTAGAAAGAAATTTCAATAAATCAACTTAGAGTCAGTTGCTCTTAATCTTGAAGAGAGATATTAGCATTATTTAGGGTTTCTACAAATCAAGATACTAAGTGAAGAAATTGCGTAATTTAGATTAATAATGACAGATGAAATCTAGTGAATTTTTTCATGGGTATTGTTTCCCTTCTTGGTTATTTACTCAATTATTTTCCTAATTTGTTATTTGTCGTATTCGTAATTAATTAATTTAGTTAATTTTAATTATCAATCAATCACTCAAATTTATTAGTTAAATAATAGAAAGACGGTAATTAATAGTACTTTTAGTTTCCGTGGGACTGATATCTTTACTCATCATAATTATACTATCAATTAATAGGTGTGCTTGCCTTAGTCAGATTTTTTAATTAGTTTACGACTACATCATTATAATTAAACCAAAATATATATAAATACTACAAAATAAAAAAATTAAAAATAATTAAATCTCACAAGAATTAAACTTCAAAGCTACTTTAAATAGAAAAAAATATAGCGGAAATAAATGTCTGACGTTAGCTTTGGTAGGGCAAGCAATACAATTGGCTTTGGTGCAATTATTGAGGGTGATTAATTGGTTACTTCTTGTTGAGTATTTTACTTAATTAATAGAATAGCATTCTCTCTTTCTTCCGAATTTGAATCTATGCATTGAGATGATATAATCAAACGATTTTTTAATGACATAGCTTTTTTATTTATAAAAAATCATAAACGACATTGTATTTTTATCTAATCAAAATATTATTGGACAGTTTAATAAATTAAAAGAAAAAAAAGTACAAAAGAGTGAACCTCGGGCTATCTGCTCCTATTGAAAATTAGTGGCTGAAAGTGTCTCAAAGTGTAATTTAGTATCGCAGCTTTTTAACACGTTTGAAATGCAGGCGAAAGTGACAAAAGGCATCACTGGCCAAAAGATGATCCCGACGCGTAGCCAAAAGATGAAAAAAAAAAAAAAAAACTAAACTAAACAGGCTGTCGAAATCATTTTTTTGAAAATAGGGGGAATCGACTTTAAAATTTGAAAAATGGAGTCGCCACCGACCTTTTTTGAGGTGTGATCGGATCACCTTAAATTATTTTAATAAAACATTTTGAGTTATTTAAACAATTAATTTTGGTCCACGAAAATCAAAGAATGGGCTCGGGAGTCGGTTACGCACGAGGAAGGATTAGCACCCTCGATACGCCCAAAATTGGTACCTAGTTGATTAATTAATGTCCTATTACCAAACGGTTGAAAAGATTTTAAAATACGATCCTTTTGTTTTGAAAAGCGTTTGAATAGATCGAAGTAAGAAATTGAAATTCACTTATCTCAAAGAAATAAGAATGTCACATCCAGTAAGTTAGGGTGCAACATATCAATTTCTCGAAGTTAAGCTCATTTTTTTTGGGCTTAAAAGGTTCATAAATTTAAATCGAAAAGGGATATTTAATTATTTTGGGCAAACGAAGAACCGGAACCCAGTAAGTTAGGGCTTGATTTATCGAAGTTCCAAAACATGAAATATCACCTTAATTTTGAAATTCCTGTCACGAGATACTGAACGCCACATTCAGTAAGTTAGGATGTAGCATTTCGAGGTTTCGAGAATAGGTTTTATTTGAAAACTCACTTGTTTTGGTTTAGAAAGCGGTACTCAATAGCTCGGGTTTAATGAGGGAAATCGGAACCTAGTAAGTTAGGGCTCAATTTCTATGAAATTCCCAAACACGAGTCATGTTTGCAGGTACTGGAGTCGATGGGAGCAGGTGGGGAAGTGACCGGTGGGAGCAGTTGGCCTCGGGTGGTCATTTCCGAGGGCTACGGAGCGGAGGAGGCTTGCGGCGCTGGAGAGGGATTAGGTTAGGGTTAGGGTTAGGGTTATGGGTTTTCTGATTCGGGTCTTTTTGTTGGGCTGGTCGGGTTAGGTTTAGGTGGGTTAGGATCTTGGGTCAGGTAAGTGGGCTGTCCGGGTTTGTAACGGGTTGGGTTTTGTTGGTTTGTTTATTTATTGGGCCATCTGGGTTAAGGGGTTTAATGGGTTAAATTTTGGTGGTTTGTAAAAGGACAATTTGTAATGGCCCAAAATTGGCCTATGACAGCTGCCCCTCTTTGCTCATTGTTGTGTAATGATAATACAGCAAAGACATAAAGAAAGGCCAATTTTTCCTGGTTTCGCCAAATCTCAACTCATTTTGGCGCTTCTTTTCTTCAAGTAATCTCTTTCCAATCCACCGTGGCTTTTTGCTTTGGTTTAATCCACTACAACTTCAGAGGTATATCTTGTAGCCTCAATCGATCGTCTTCTTTTAGGGGTATAAAATTCATCATGATCTGCTCTTTCACAACTTCAAAAATGAGATCTGGTACCTTCCATTTGCCCCGTTGTAACTCTCTGTAACATGAGTTGACTTTGAAAAACAGAAATGGAAAAGAAACTGAAAGTACCTCAACCTGTCTTGAAGTTCAACTCACTTTTGTAACATGAGTTGACTTTTGAAAAATAGAAATGGAAAAGAAACTGAAAGTACCTCAACCTGTCTTGAGGTTCAACTCACTTTTGTAACATGAGTTGACTTTTGAAAAAGAAATTGAAAAGAAACTAAAAATACCTCAATGTTGTTTTGAGGTTCAACTCACTTTTGTAACATGAGTTGACTTTTGAAAAACAGAAATGGAAAAGAAACTGAAAGTACCTCAACCTGTCTTGAGGTTCAACTCACTTTTGTAACATGAGTTGACTTTTGAAAAAGAAATTGAAAAGAAACTGAAAATACCTCAATGTGTTTTGAGGCTCAACTCACCTCTGTAATATGAGTTGACTTTTGAAAAAAGAAATTTGAAAAGAAATTGAAAATACCTCAACGTGTCTTGAGGCTCAACTCACCTCTGTAATATGAGTTGATTTTTGAAGAAGAAATTTGAAAAGAAATTGAAAATACCTCAACGTGTCTTGAGGCCCAACTCACCTCTGTAATATAAGTTGATTTTGACAAAGAAATCGAAAAGAAATTGAAAATACCTCAACGTCTTGAGGCTCAACTCATCTCTGTAATATGAGTTGATTTTCTTGAAACATAAATTGAAAACACCTCAGCGTGCCCTGAGGCTCAACTCACCTCTGTAATATGAGTTGACTTTTGAAACATAATTTGGAAAATAACAATTGAAAATACCTCAGCGTGTCCTGAGGCTCAACTCACCTCTGTAATATGAGTTGATTTTTTTTAAAAAACAAAAATTAACAAGAACTTGAAAATACCTCAACGTGTCTTGAGGTTCAACTCACCTCTGTAAAAATGAGTTGATTTTTGAAAGACAGAAGTTTAAAAGAAATTGAAAATACCTCAACGTGTCTTGAGGCTCAACTCATCTCTGTAATATGAGTTGATTTTTGAAAGACAGAAATTGAAAACAGAAAAGGCTCAACTCACCTCTGTAATATGAGTTGATTTTTGAAATATAAATTGAAAGAAATTGAAAATACCTCAACGTGCCCTGAGGCTCAACTCATCTCTGTAATATGAGTTGATTTTTACAAAAATAAATTAAAAATACCAGAATACCAAAACGCGTCATCTGGTGAGACTCGGGTGTCTTTTCCTTTGATTCAGCAGTTATCATCAACCTTTTATTTTGCTGCAGTACCTGCGTATGTCATGCATGATGTTATCATGATATGCACATGTTAGCCTTAAATGCCTTTATGCCCACATGATTATGCTATGAGTTTAAGGTATGTTGGCCATATGTGCCCTTTCGTCATGATTTTTGAAGATCTGTGTTCAGTGTTTCGACTCTTGGTTCTCTTCCGGCTTTGTACCCGTCTTCACGCCATCTGAGCAATCTGCATTTCTCTAACAGCACTCTTTTGCTCCTGGTTGAACTTTGTTATTGCTTTGAGGTTCTTATACTTATCAATTTTCGTTCAGGTAATGCTTAACATTTCCTTTTGTTTAGAGTATGTCCTTTGCTATTTAACATCCAAATGAACCATACAATAGGATGCATGAAAATGGTCGGATAGGTATGAAAGGGAAACTTCACGTTTATTTTATCCAATAACAGTTAAAAGTGTTATGACGAGAAAGGGAATTATATTTAGTGGATACAAATGCTCTAGATATTCAACGCATGAACTCTTCCACGTTTCTTAATCAAGCATCCTTTCGAGCCTGGCTTCTTGCGTAGAAGATTTCGAGCTTTCAGAAATGCCTCTAATACTGTAGTCTCATCGTTTGACTCCCTATTCAAATTATCTTGCTCCTTGAATTCACACCTGTTTCATCAACTGATCACGCTCTAGGTGTCCTAACTTAGATGTGCATGTCTGATACTTGCATAGACGCAAAGTATCTTTCTGAAAATAGTCTCGATTACTTATTTTTCATCGGGATTGTATCACCGGCCCAATATCTTGCCTTTTGTTTAACAAATATCTTTGATTTAAAAATCTGAGGAGATGATTTCAATTTGGGTTTAGAGATTTCCAACCCTTAAGCGTGGAAGGTCCTAAACAATGGTCCTGTTTTAGGTTTCTGTACTATTTAGAAACTTCCAAGGTAATACACAAAACTCCTTTCATAAAAGTGTTATTAGTCCACTAATCATTATTTCAATACAAAATGCTTGAAAAGGATCATGACAATGGACAAGAAGGAAATTGAATGCAAGCATAACTCGAAACAAACAAGTTAAACGAATACGATTAAGAAAGAATTTATTGGGAGCATAGCTCGACACGAATAAATTAATCAATAAGAAAGAAATTGATCGGGAGCACAACCCGTCATGATTCAAAGATAGCAAATATGCTAAGAAAGATGAAAACTAAGTGCCCCAGATATCGCAACCTAAGCTTCTCTGTCCCAATTCTTAAGAATTCCTCCAAGCTCAATGTGTGTCTAGGGGATTCGGAGTACTCTGTCGATGCCCCAAGACGTAGCATACTTCCTTATTGTTAATTCAAGCATGATAAGGCTACTGCGTGCCCCACTTTTGATCAGAATTTGAGCCGCCCTTTTTGGGTTTTCAACTCAAATGCCCTTTGGACTCAAAGCGCCCTTTGCGGGTTTTCACTTTGGCCTCTCTTTTTTCTTTTTTTCTTTTCTTTTCTTTTTCATTTCTCTTTTTCTTCTTTTTCTTCTTATTCTTTTTTCTTCTTTTTTGGTCAACTTTCTTAGAAGGTCTCAAGACGCCATTTGCGAGTTTTCATCTTGATTTTCTTGAGAAATTCTTGTGGATGAATTCTTCTTGACATAAGTTTGTATCACCCATTTTGGCACGTTTGATTAGGATGAGTTAAGTTCACCAGAGATATTCAATTCTTGACTCTATCGAGGCTTGGAGGAAGAAATCTCAATTTATAAACCCATGAAAGGGGATGCCCTAGTAACAGTCCTGGTTGTCGTTTGACAAGCCCTATACAAAAAGGACGGTTCAACGATTATCAATAAATAAGAATGAAGCTACTGATATTATCCTTCAACCTAGAAAGCTGAGGTACCTAAATTGCTCCCGTAGCAGTCACCCTATCATGGCTTGATGATGTCGCTGAAGCATACTCGAATTTCATAAATTGCCCCAACTGTGAAGCTGCTAAAGCAAATAGGAACAACTACAGGTATGGCAGTGGTGCTCCTTTGATAAACATACACCAAGGAATGGACTATTTCTTGTGGATCATTAGCCAAAAACCCAATCTAATCTAAGAGAACATGATAATGAATATGCCTCGTGGTTCCAACCATTCCTACATGGGCTCAAAGATAGAAGTCATTGTTCTTAGGATGACAGACTTTGTTGTCTGTAACGATTCCAGGCGAGACATTGTCAGGAAATCTCTGTTGGAGAAACCTAGTATGATGGTTTTTCTGTGCCACAATGACCATGATCTTGGGGTTCTCATTCTCCTCCAAGGACTTGATCAAGTTCTTTGTTCAAAACTTGGATGAACTGAGACTCACTAACTCGACCCTTGAACATACTGAGCTGATCAGGCTTCTTCTTTCCTGAATTTGTATAGAAGTCTTCCCTCATGATACCTTCATCCACTTTATCAGACACTGGTTTGAAGGGAAAATCTATCATTTCAAGCTTCAAAAACTGTGTACGGACTGATGCTCTATAGTGGAAAATCAATGGCCATTGCCTGAAGCTAACTACCGCAGCTATTGATGGCACATCAGACTGCTTAGGGGAGTCATGTAATACATTCATTCCAAGGATAATAGTTGGAACCCTTGAAATCATAGGGGTTTGAAGGTGTTTGCTCCAGTGTAAGCATAGAGAATAAGTGGTACCAATCTTTACCAGTCTCGGTCATCTTCTGCAATTTATTTCTTCTTCTTTTCTTTTCTTTTGGCAACCTTTGTTGTGTGGTGCCTTATCTTTGAGTAGACTGCAAACTTTTGACATTGTGCAGTTGGATATGATCTCTCTCTTTTTTTCTTTTTTTTTTGTTTTTTGTTTTTGTTGTTGTTTTTTAATTGTGTGGTGCCTTATCTTTGAGTAGATTGCAAACTTTTAACATTGTGCAGTTGGATATGATCTCTCTCTTTTTTTTCTTTTTTTTGTTTTTGTTTTTGTTGTTATTTTTTTCTTTGTTTTTGTTTTTTTGTTTTTTTTTTTGAATTCAAGCTCGAATTTGGATTCAGCTTTGAATTTGGATTTTGAATTTGAATTTGATGACCGTTTACTTGGTGACTTTGACACACGAAGTGACCTTACTCTCTTGGTGAAGTAATTGATCATCGTGAAGGTGACTTGAAGTCGGTGAAGCTGGCCCAGTGACGTCCGTGCCCCACATGGAGAGTCTTCAAAGAAACATGAATCCTATCTCCCTCAATTTGACCTTTACGACACACTGATGTAGTCCTCTTTCATGGCAGGCTAGCAATATCTTAACCTTCTGATCAGCCTGGCTATTGTAAAACCACTAGCCTATGTCCTACGACTATTCTTGCAGACTTCTTTTGAAATTTTGGTGTGCCCGTGTCTCGGTAGCCTAGGCCCGTCTTGATATGGTTGTGCGAAGACACGTTTGAAATGTTTCAAAGATATCTCGCCTTTTTGGTAGTGAGCTAGGCTTCAATCCTTGTTTGCTCGCGATATCCACTGATCTTGTGGGATTCATTTTCTTCTTGTTCTACGTTCCTTGACAAATCAGAAGATAGGTCACAGTCTTTGTCGTCTTCAAAGTCCTGAGACTCCCCTAAGCACACATTTCGCTCTAAAGGAGATTCCAGTTTAGTAACAGTGTCGCTCGTGTTATTGATATCTGGAGACCTTTTTTCAGGTACAGAAGAAGGTTTCAAAGAATAAATGAATTTAAGAATGATTATTTATGTGTCATGATCATGAAGAACGAGTAAGGGAAAGAGTCCAAGGAACAAAAGGATCCAATAACAATCGTGCAGTATGGTCATGAATAAATAAAAGAATAAGAGAATCTAAGAACAATTATTGTATAACATGAAATGAGAAATAAAATAAAATTTACTCAAAATGATGCATTCTTATTGAAATAGAGATTTCAGACAAAAGCCTATTTTCACAAAAGGATTCTTACTGCCTCTAGGCTTAAAGCAGTAAGTGTGTTCTGGGTATTACCCTAAGTTAGCTCCAAAAACATAGGGACTTCTTCCACAGTCCTATTGTTCAAAACACTCCATGTACATAAGGGTTTGGAAACCTTTAAGTCTTCGGTTCCCACTTCTTCAGGGCTCTTGAAACATTAATTTAGGAGTTCCGTTCTTTCATTTTTCGTTTACATTTTTTTTTGGAGACTCCTCGTTTGTCTTCTTTGTTTCTGCTAAACTATTCAGGTTGACAACAATAGGGTGGGTGAGATTGCCCCTCGAATTGAAACCTGAACGTATCGAGTAGTTTGTCGGTACTGATATGCCAGCTTAATGTTGTTTGGGGTCTGATGGGTATCCCTGACGGATGCATGCCTGTTTGGGTCGAGACGCTTATTGGGTAAAACCTGTGGAACAGATGAGGTCCTCACTAACATCCTCTCTTATTGACCATTGGGCCTTTCCTTTTTCAAGCCCTTCGGCCAATAACTGAGTCAATCGGTCCACCATATTCTTTTGGAAATCTATTATTTGGCTCCGTATCTTGTTGAAACCTGGTCAATTGCTCTTGCATCTGCTCTATTATCGCTAACCTTCGTTTTATAGTTTTTAGGTTAGCCGAAATAACTTTATCTAACTAGGGTCATTTTGTAGAAATCTGATGCAAATGATGCAATGTACATGATGCAATGCAAATGATGCACTACAAATGTATGAGATGCAAATGAATGCAAGAAAAGAAGCGTCGACCTTATATTCAGTTCCATTAGAAGAATTTTTTCTAGAAGACAGATTTCTTCACATAAAACGGATCACATATGCGGTCGTGCCCTCATAGTCCAAGCGAAGATGCCAATCTTTCTCTTCATGTCTGAATACTATGGTCGACTCTTGTAAACTTGCCAAATGTGTCTTCATTAACGCCTTTTGCTTGGTCCGGGCCGTAACTTCTTGTTCACTCTTCCTCGCAATGCTCGCTTGCTCCTTTAAGAAAGTCGAGACGTGACGCTCCCGCATAATCTTCATCAATTTGAGTCTTTCGGGCGAAATCTTGCATTCCTTTGCGAACTATCATCCTTCTTCCGTTGTGCTCACTTGGACTATATATGGGCAACCGCATTATAATCCACTTTATCAAGAAATTCGTCCCCTTATGACGAACTCCCCTATTTAGTAATCGAATATGAATCAACACCTCTTTTCTATAACGATGCGATGTAATGTAATGCAATGCAACTGATGCCATGCAAATGCATGAAATGCAAATGCAAATGAATGCAAGAAAGGAAGCGTCAACCTTATATTCAGTTCCATTAGAAGAATTTTTTCTAGAGAACAGATTTCTTTACATAAAATGGACTACATGTGCGATCTTGCCCTTAGAATCTAAGTGAAGACTCCGCTCCTTCCTTTATATCTGGATGTTATGTTTGAATCTTGCGAGCTTTCAATAGATGCCTCCGCTAACTCTCTTTTGCTTGATCGCGACCCATGGTTCTCTTATCCTCGTGATGCTCCTTAGTTCTTCTGGCGTAATGGCTCTCGAATACTCCTTGTTGGTTTGAATTCTCGGGCAGAGTTTTGCATTCCTCCGTGAGCTATCAACCTTCTTCTATTGTGCTTACTTGGACCATATCAGGGTGACCGCATTATAATCTATTTTATCAAGAAATTCGTCCCCTTATGACGAACTCTCCTATTTAGGAATTGAATATGAATCAACACCTCCTTTCTATAACGATGCGATGTAATGTAATGCAATGCATGAATGCAAAAAGGCATTGATCTCGATTCAGTTTCTTTTAGAAAACTTTATTTAAAAAACAAAATCCTTTACACAAAACGGGCTACCCATATGCGTTCGCCCTCATGTTCGAAGTCTTAACAAAGCAAACTTTTGACCAAGATCGGATTGTAGCTCCCATTGGTGCTTAATATGCTCAATTTAAGCTACATCTTCACCCGTGAGGTAATCCCTACAGCCAAGGACACCTTCTCCAATGTCTGTTGAAGTTATCTTGATTATCTTTAGAAAAGATTGGTGAACAGATAAGCATCCTTACTTCGCAGCATACTGCCTTTAGAAAGATGTCCAACACTTTCAGTGCTTCTTTTGAGTCTTCAGATTCCAGCCCACTTAGAACATTTTGAAATGCCTATATCTTCGTAGCATAGCTAATCTCCGTCTTAAAGGTCCTTGAACGACACAATCTTTTTTAATCTCTTCCTTCCACGCCCATTTGGGCTGTCCAGGCCATCAGGGTTTGCATTTCCATAGGTGCACCATGGTAGACTCCAGCTTGTTGTTTGGTAGTGGTCTTATAGTAAGTAAGCCTTTTTACCATCCTAGGAAAAATTCTTTCTGACCAACTCATTTTGTATGCCTCAGGCACTCTGTTAATCACTTTCCTTCCAACATCCTTACCGTCCATAGAGTGACCATCCTCATATGAAAAGGAAATGCTGTAATGGTAGAAATGTCCATCAGTACTCCCCATACTTATTTTATATTGTTCAATCATCTTCATGTTAAGCAAATACTGCAAGTCCCTATAGTTGTCGTAGAACCATTGCTTGGCTACGTTACTCTATTAATCCCATATTGCCTTTAACTTCCGAAGATTATTTTGTGCCGCATCGATGCAAGTGTAACCCCCATGATTCTGATGTCTCCTTCAACTAGACAATCTCTTTTTTGCTAGTTGTGTTTCCTTTGACCGTTTTACAGACAGTCGCATTGTTTCCCACTTTATCAAGGATTACGTTTTTCAAAACAAAACTCTCTAAATTAGAAATTGAAAGTGAATCGGTACCTTCTAAATGCGACATGATATGCAAATTATAGAAAGAACACGAAAAACACAGAATGTCAGTACAATGTGTAAAATGAAATTCAAAACACGTATGGAAACAGAAAAACTATCTAGGACCTATCAGGGTAATCACTAAGGTTCGACGTGGCTCTACCTAGGGTGAGCTCCTAGGGTTCGCTACATGAGGTTTGGTTCTAGAGTAAGGGTACCTGAACCAGCAGATTCCTCGATTTTCACCCATTATAGGCTCATATGGATCGAGTTCAGTTCAGGGGAACACATTTCCCTATGGCTGCACGGAGATGAAAATCTCACGAAGCACATAGGTACGGATGTATTCCGGAAGCGGTTCACTATCCTGCACGGAGGTGAAAACCTCACGAAGGAGCAGCGTCTTGCTCCCACTTAAAAGGTGTGACCCGGCGGTCATACAATACAATGCACAAGTATAGGAAAAAACTTAAAACACAAGAAGGAAATAGGAATAAAATAATGAAAATCGCAATTCAACACGGATGAAATGCAAAAAAAAGGGGGATCGTATTAAAATCAAAATTTCAATTTTCGACAAAAAGACAAAAATTAATCAACTCGTGGCTTGACTCACAAAAGTATCCCTAGTGGAGTCGCCAAGCTGTTGAAACCATTTTTTTTTGAAAATAGGGGAATCGACTTTAAAATTTGAAAATGGAGAGGAGTCGCCACCGATTCCTTTTTTCTGAGGTGTGATCGGATCACCTCGAAAAGTGGGTGCTTTTAATAAATATTTTGATTTATCAAAACAACGATTTTGGTCTACGGAATCAGAAAAGGGTTCGGGAGTCGGTTACGCACGAGGGGATTAGCACCCTCGATACGCCCAAAATTGGTACCTAGCTGATTTATTAGTGTTTTAGTGTCGAATGTTTGAAAATTTGAAAGAATTTAAAATATGATCCCTTTTATTAAAAACATTTGAATATGTCGAAGTAAAAATCGAGGCTCGCTTATTTCAAAGGAATAAGAATGCCGAACCCAGTAAGTTAGGATGCGACATATCTATTCCTTGAAGTGAAGCTCGCCTTTTTTGCTTAAAAGGTTTATGTATTTAAATCCAAAAGGATATTTAGTTATTTTGAATCGAATGAAAAACTAGAACCCAGTAAGTTAGGGCTCGATCTTTCAAAGTCTCAAAATGTAAAATATCACCTTAATTTTGAAATTCATATCTCGAGACACTGAATGCCACATTCAGTAAGTTAGGATGTAGCATTTTGAAGTATCGAGAATAAGTTTTATTTGAAAATTTACAAAATTTGATTTGGAAAGCGATACTTGATGATTCGGATTTAATGAGGAAACCGGAACCTAGTAAGTTAAGGCTCGATTTCCTCGAAATTCCCAAACGCAAGTTATTCTTTTTGAAAGCTTTTGATTGAAAATTTAGCAAAATAGTATTAAACACGACTTTCATAAAAAATGAATGATCATGAAAAAAGGTTTAGAAATATAAGAATACAAATAAAATATTTTAAACAATGTAATGTATTATATAACAAAAATATACGTTGACTAATAATAATGAGAAATAACACAAAATACATTAGTAATAAATAGTAAATAATTAGTATGACTAATAATAATAATAATAATACCAAAATTAATTAATAAAAACAAGAGGGACAATGGTTAAAATTAAAGATTAGGCAAATTTCGGGTTTAGAAGTGCAAATAAAAGAAAAACGGGGGACCGGAACGAATGCGCGAAAAACAGTGGGGGGCCAAGAGGGAAATATTTCCCTTTTTTAAAACACACAGCAGCTAGAGGGGTTAAATTGAGAAACGCGGTAAATTTTGAGGGCCGAATTAAAAATAAAAAAATTGATTGCAGAAGCTTGAAAAAGCGGAGGGGCTAAATGCACAAATAGCCCCTCCAATGGAAACACGCAGATCCTGAAGTTGGAGCAGGTCGGGTCGCGCGGGTCGTGGTGAAACGGCGCCGTTTTGGGGCTTATGGGTGCCGACCAAAACGACGTCGTTTTGTAACATCTATATAAGTTAATTTTTTTGTTTGAAATCATTTGTTACCCGTTTCAAAAAAATAAACTAAGCTTCTTCTTTGTTTTCTCTGTAGGTCCAGGTTCCTGTGAGAGAGCCAGCCGGTCACCGGCGACACGCCGCTGTGGTCCGCCGCCGCACGGTGGCCGGACTTTGAAAAAGGTGAGATTTTTTTTTCTTTTATACTTTTCTCTATTATATTAACTAGATCTAAATAAACAGATTTTTAAAATAAAGAAAAATAAAGAAAAACGAGGTAAAAATATAAAAAGAATACCCTTGATGCGATTTAAGTCTCCTTCTTCAATCTGTTGACTGTTCTTTTATATTTTGCGTGTTTTGAATCTCTGTTTCGCTCGTTTTTTAAATCTAGTGTTTGTATTCTCTTTGCACGAACTGCCGAATGCGTTTACATTTCTTTAGATCGGCTTTTATAGCCGTTTTTTTTACAAGTATTTTATTATGTTTTGCCATTTCTTCTTCTGTCTTGCGTGTTGGCTTCGTTTCTGTAGGAGTGGTTGAACGGTGGTGGCAGAGGGCAGGTGACGAGGCGATGGTGGTGTGCTGCAGGCAATGGTGGCCGGTGCAAGATGTCAGAGGGGTGGTTGGGGCGGCTAACCTAGGGTTTCTAGGATTTGTGATAATGTTGGAGGTATTGGGCTAAAGTTTGGGCTATCAATTTGGGTTAGGGTAGTTTTGGGTTAGTGGGTAATTGGGTTAGTGTAGGTTTAGTTGGGTTTGGGGTTTAAAATTGGGTAGTTAAAATTTGGTTTTGGTTGTAAAAGGGATTGGGTTTAAGGGTAGGCCAAAATTGACCTGTAACATCTCTAAAATAATAACAAAATTAACTAATATCTTTAAAATAATAATAAAATTAACAATAAAATAAGTTTTATATAATATCCAAATAATAACAAAAAAATAGTTGTAACATAATAGTAAAATGGTAGCAAAATAGGGAGCAAATAATAAGAAAATCATATTAAAAAAAATCATATTTTAGTGAATTCGGATCGGGCCGAGCCCGGGCCAAAGATGTATTACTCGAGGCCCAGCCCGTTTTTTAAATGGGTCTTATTTTTTGTCCAAACCCATTTTTAGGCATATATTTTTACTCAAACCCTCCCATATTTTAGGCCCAGCCGGTGCCCCGACCATGCTCACCTCTATTCGTCACCCGCCACACAAAATACTTCAAGCCTTTTTTATCAACAACACCAGCACTGATATTACCATGCATGAAGCCCAAACATCTCTCAAAATTATTTTACCTATATTACACTTGAATTTATCTCTATAACAACCCCCACCCCTTTTAAGTCACTAGTCCCCGCTTTTTAGTCACTAAATTATAGGTAAATTAATATTTTGGTCACGTAATTAAAAATAGTTATAATTTAATTATTGAATTATTCGATAGTTTTCATTTAAGTTATTGAACTATTCAAAAGTTTTTATTCAAGTTATGGAACTGTTAATCATTAATTCGACAAAATCACTTATCCAAAATTCAATTCACTTATATAATAACTCCATAAATATTTATTTATGGGCTTGATTTACAAAAAGGAGATCCTAAAATCACCTTTTTCGATATCACTGAAAACCAGATCATTTCATGATACCTCACTTAACCTACATTTATCTCATCCCAACCAACCTAGAGGGATTTATGCTAGCCAACCAGAATAAGACTTGCACTATACACATGTAAAGACTCAATATTAAGAGAGAGCTACTCTCATCTATAAATACTTATCTCTAATCTTGAAGGGATACTTCTCCTTCTACTTTAACCAAATACACCTACCATCTCTCTTTTACAGCTCTCCACACGTCATCCACCATATGAACCATCGCTCAAGCATCTAACCTCTTCTCTTCCTTACCAATTATAAATTATTACATGGTAGTGTTGAGGTCTCATCTCAAATGTATGTTGTGAAGTGCTGGAAGCTGTAGCATCTTCGAAATAAATTCTATCATGTGAATGGTGAACCAATTTCCATTTAATTCTTGAGTGATGGTGCAGGGTTATTTGACATTGGAAATGGCACAACAATTTCTTACAATTGGATTTGGTGTTAATTCTAATGATGATAGATGGATTTGTAAATAGTAGAAATTGGTGATAAATTTATTCTTTAATAAACTAGTAAAATAAAAATTAAAATAAGGAGAGAATTAAAAATTAAAATTAAAATTAAAACAATATGAAAAAAGATATCCTAAAATAAAATAAAAATCAACGAGATGAAGTTTTAATCAAAGGTACAAATCTTCATTTGATTCAAGAGTTTGATAGTTGATGCAAAGATGATTAGCAATATTCTTTAATAAATTGATTATAGTTGCTAACGATTGTCTATTAGCCAATCACTTCTTACCTTTTTGATAATTAAGACAATCTCCATTAAATACTTCTCTTATCGATAAACAGTCCTATAACAAACGCTTAAGACTTAATCTATTAATAGCATTAAGAATGAAAGCGACCCAATTCTAATCAACAAGCACAAAATCAAGGTTTATTTAAGCTACATTGCATGCCCACGTAACATGGAATGCATATCTCCTTCAAAACCACCTATGTTGTTTGTCACATGTATTAGAATTAATTAAACAATTACATATTTTACCATTCTAATTGACAATTCAAGCATTCTAAGCAATTGAATACGGTACCAATCTTCAACAAGCTTGAATATTGTTAATTAAACCAGAAAACATACAAATACTAAAGAACAATGAGATCTAACAAACTATTAGAATCAAACTTTGAAACTGCTTTGACTAGAAGAGAAGAGTTTAGAAATTCTTTAAAGAAATTAAAACGCAAAATCAAAAATAAAACCAAGGTGGCTATGTCTAGGAATGTCCAAGCCTTAACCTAATAATGTTTATTCATGAAGCCCAAACATCCTACAAAATTATTTTACCTATATTGCACCTGAATTTACCTCTATAATAATTTTTTTAAATTATACCATTAGTCACTAAATTATGGGTAAATTTTTATTTTAATCATTTAATTTTTAAAAGGTACAATTTAATTATTAAATTATTCGAAAGTTTTTATTTAAGTCATTAAACTATTCAAAAGTTTTTATTTAAGTCACGAGACTTTTAATTTATATATAAAAAAAAGGTCCGCCAGTGAGCTCTAAGCAACAATTTGACGATTGGTACAGTAGATCAATACCCATCGACAAGTAGAAGAACATACCTTAGATCCAAACCGATCTGGCAATCAGTGTTGGAGATCAAAGAAAAAATTTGCTTGAATTTTGGTTCGTAGATTTGTAATGTGATGTCTAAGGTTGTTCTATGAAAAAAAACTAAACTATAAAAGAGAAGAGGAAATAAAATTTTCGATTGGTGCAAGCAATGCGAGTAGAAAAAGTCATATAGCATCGATTTTAACAATCCAATGACTTAAATGAAAACTTTTGAATAATTTAGTGACCAAATTGAAAAGTTACCCATAGTTTATTAACTCATACTGTAGTTTACCCTTTTTTACACTATCCTTTTGAACCCCAAAGCTTGGGACAGTTTCTATATAAGTTTATGTGTAGCTTCAGTCTCACCATTCTGTCCAACCTCCTCTACAACATAGGAGCTCTTTGGCCACACCATTTCATCACATTTCTAAAAAAATGTCTTCTCAAATATTTTCACCAAAGCTTCCTTCTTCAACTCATAGATCCATGTCCAACCACAATCGTCCCTTAGCCAACTTTCATCTTTGCGTTTGGGGGAACACTTTCCTTTCACCTCCATCTAAAATGGCAAAGAATCTACATTTGTTGGAACATTGGCAGCAGCAAAACACAAAATAAACAACAAATTTGCTCAAGAAAGTTCAAGTGAAACCAAGAGCAAAAATGAGCACAAACTTGAGCTAAAGTTGAGGGAAAAGTCAGCAACAAAAGAAAGAAACAGAGAACAAAGAACAATGAAACAAATGCAAGAAACAAAGAACAAATTACTTGCTCACAAAGGTGAAGAAGGAAGCAATCGGCTTCAGCTAAGAAAACTGACTTACTTGCTGATATGCTTACTCATTCAATAAGAAAACAATACATTTATAGTTAAAAACATCACTTAATAGTCAACTACTATCACTAAATAGCCTAGTAGCTTTAATAAATGTTGCTTGTACACATGAACAAGCCACCTAACCTAGTCACTCAACACCTAAACATATCAAGCTGTCATCAGCTTGTTCATTTTCAACCAAACTAAACTACATAGCAACTAAAACAGAAAACTTGTTGCTGCAAAATGCACAACTGCTGCTGCAGCATGCATACAAGCCGTATGCAATCAGCAAAAAGTAACAGCAGCATGGATGGCCAATTTCCAACACTCCTCCTTCAACTTATAGTCTCACAAAGGTGAGTTGCTGCTACCTTAACAAACAGGCCTCAAAGATGTTAGGCTTTGGCACCTTCTTTCTTAACAAATAGCAGAAGCAAAGACAAGCCTTCAAATGTGACAGGCTTCAACGGCTCCTTGCCTTTCTAGCAGAGGGAGCAAAAATTCCAAAGGCCCTTTAAGATCATAAAAGCTCTCGATACCATTTGTTGGAACGAAAAGAGGATTACCTATGATGGTAATCAGTTTGTTGAATAAGAAGGCAATTACCGATGGTTGAAAACAAGGGTGATTACCTATATAGGTAATCAGCATGCCACACTTCAGTAATAACAGCAAGCTTAAGAACCAAATGAAAACCAAGAGAGGAAAGAAAAACCAGAGAACTTTTGCACTAAACGGATGAGAAAAATCAGCAACAACAACATGTATTAACAAAACAAAAGAAAATACATATAGATGCAAAATACAAATTTCAAAGGTCAAAAGACCATAGCATAATGATTTACCTACTTTCCCTAACAAGTCACTTAAGCTAGCTGGCATGACTAGCTATAACATCAAAGATCAAATCAAAACAAGTCCTACTAGCTCCTAGCTATATGGACAAATTAAAACAAACTAAATTAATTTACATAGGAACAAAATATCAAAATAGAACTAAATTTGCTGCTGCCATCAGTTCTGCTTCACGTGCAGCTTACTTTCAATTTTGCTGCTGGTTCTTTTGTTGCAATGCAGGCCAAAACTTCAACAACATTGTATAATAAAGTCTTACATTTTCATATCATATTTTCTCGTGTTTGAATTCCTTTTATGCCTTATACAGTATCATATCTAGTATTGTTGAGTTTTTTTAACCTTTTTTTCTCACATTACAATTGTGCAGAAGGAAGATGCTACAATTCAACAACAACATGGAGAACTGAAAGAAGAAATAAGAAGGATGGTTAAGGTAGCCATGGATGATGACTTACTGCATAAATTGCGTTTGATTGATACAATCAGACGGTTGGGTGTGAGTTACCATTTTGAAAGAGAGATAGAAGAAGCATTGCAGAACATTTATGAGCATGAATGCAACGATGACCAAACTCTCGAGGCTACCTCTCTTCGATTTCGATTACTTAGAGAAAATGGCTTTAGTTTTCATTGTGGTGAGTCCATTTTCACTTATTTATCAAAATTTATCTTTTAACACAATGAAAAATTTTACAATGAAAAATTTTAGTGTGAGCTTAGAGTTTACGTTGAGTTTTCCGAAACTAAAAAAGATAAGCAGAACAGGCAACATGTAAAATAGACCGGCAAAACAAGCACCCCCAATCGACAAAAGAAAATAGAATAAAAGAACACTCCAATCATGATTGCCACGAAAAGCTCCATCAATCAAAGAAAATGTCAACGTGCTTATTTTTAATAAATATAAGTTATTAGTAATTATTAAAAACAAAGTTTGGATGATAAATATAAAGCATAATGATAAATTTAATCTTTAGTATTTGCATCTTTTATTGATTTGATATCTATTTTTTTGAGTTAAAATTGATTATTAATCTTTTTTTAAATTGAGTTTAATTAACAACTTTTCAGAAAAAAAACCCTCAAATTATTATGTTTTTAATAGAAATAATAATTAAAACGCTAAAATTTAAACATGGCATCTTGTATACCTATCGACTTGTGCTTCATGATAATTTTTTTTTTTGAATTTTGCATTGTTTTTATTTATTATATTTTTAAATTTTTTGTTGATGTAACATCTATCACAAATAATTCCATGTCATTATGCCTAAATATAACAATCAAAAGTAATTTTCATTAAAAATAACTTATAAATTTAATATGAGGAAAGTTTTAATTGGAATCATTGTAATTTCATTAAAATACATCATACTGTCTAGTTCGATTGCACAGACACATTCTACAAGTTCAAAGATGATGAAGGAAACTTTGACAAGTCCTTAACAAGTGATGTGAAAGGCTTACTTGAATTATATGAAGCAGCACATTTACGTGTACATGGAGAAGATATACTGGAAGAAGCTCTTGGTTTCACCACCACTCATCTAGATTTAGCCAAAGCTAGTGGCACCATCGAATTTCCCCACTCAGTCTTGGTCTCCCGTGCTCGAGACTGACCCATACGCAAATGCTTGCCAAGGTTGGAGGCTAGGCGATTCATAGACATTTATAAAGATGATGGTTCACATGACAAAACGTTGTTGAAGTTTGCAGAGTTGGAATTCAACTTGTTACAAAATTTACATAAGGAAGAGCTAAGCAAAATCTCTAAGTAATAAATTACTCCTTCAACATTAATTAATACTTTAACCAAATTTTCAAGGATGAATAATTTATTAGTTATGGGTTTTGTTTCAGGTGGTGGAAAGATTTCGATTTCGCCAAAAAGTTATCATTTATACGAAATAGATTGGTGGAAGGTTACTTTCGGATATTGGGAGTATACTTTGAGCCTCAATACTCTCTTGCCAGAGAGATATTAAATAAACTACTAGCCATGACATCCATTATGGATGACATTTATGACGCATATAGCACATTGGAAGAACTCAAACTCCTTACACATGCAATTCAGAGGTCAAACAATTCATATATATAAAATTATATTCCACACTTTCAAAGGATCGATTTTTTAAACCTAAAGCTTAATCCAATCCATTCATGTTGAAATTGTAAAATTTTAATTTCTTTTCAGGTGGAATGCTAATTGTATAGATCAACTTCCAGAATACATGAAATTCTTTTACAAATCATTTTTGGATGTTTATGGAGAAGTAGAGAAAGCGATGGCAAAAGAAGAAAAATCATATCGTGTTGAATACTCGAAGAACATAGTAAGTTCACACATTATCTTATTTATTATTATTTTTGTGAAAGAAAAATAAATTGAGAAGTCATTTTACAGTAAATTCATTTATTGTTCGTTTAACATCTACATGCATGGTTTGCTAATTTAATAAACTCATACCTTAATTTAGAAGTGTTCATGAGTTGTGCTGGTCTAGGCCATTGTATTGTATTAATATAATCTATATACTCATGCTAACTTATCTTTGAACCTCAAATTTTGCACAAGTCTATCCATACTTTCAAAAAAAAAAAATTGAAAAGAAAATTAATTTACGCTACTTTTAATTTAATATGTATTTTATCAAAGTTTTAAACTTAGACAAGTTGATATATTTTTAATTTTTTTTTTTGTAAATATTAGGGGTAGGTTAATTTTTTTTTTTTTGTAAATATTAGGGGTAGGGGATGGGGGGTAACACGGTTCGAACCCATGTCAAACATGTGTCTGACAAAAACTTTAACCATCGCTCCATACAATTCACGACAATATATTTTAACTTTTTAAATATAATATTATATTATTATAAATTTAATTTTTATATGATATAAATTACATCATATACATAAAAATAATAGAATACAATACGAAAAGCAAGTTGGGATGGATCAAAGTTCAAGCCTTACATGTTAATGTTCAAGCCTTACCCATATTTTAAATAAAACTAATTTTATTGCCCACGATAATTTTTTAGAACTAAATATTTTTGAATAAACCAAATTTCAAGCTTGGATGGATAAACTGATTTATCTCAATCCATGCTTATATCCTTTTTGAAGAATAAAGGAATCAACCTACCTTGTAAACTTGGGGGAGATTCTAAAGGTGCATGGTAGAGATGCCCATTTTCCCTTGATTCATTGAAAACCTCAAATTTTTAGGGTAAATGTGTATGGATCCGGACATCATTTTCTCAAAATTAGTATCTTCATTATATGTATTTATAAAGAGAGAAAAAAAATGTTAAATGCAATTACCTAAAAAAATGAGTCTCAATTATTTTATCCATTTTGTTAACATCGTAACTCTAGACTTGAGCTGACCATTTTTTCTTTTTGTTTTGTTTCCCTTTCATAGTTTAAGCAATTATCTGAAGCTTACATGGTGGAGGCTAATTGGTGCCATGAAAACTATGTACCGACAATGGAGGAGTATATGGGGAACGCAATTTTAACTGCTGGCTATATCATGTTAACCCTCGCACCTTTTATTGGAATGGGGGATTTGGTAACACCTAATATTTTTAATTGGGCATCTACCAACCCTAAAATTATTGCTGCATCTTCCATTATTTGTCGTCTTATGGATGATATCGCTTCACACAAGGTATTTTTTTCCCCTTGAATCTCGCTAGAGTATATCCTATAACTTACATTTGATAAATAAGGCTAATGCATATTATATGTAGTTTGGGCAAGACGGAGGGCATTGTGCATCAGCTGTTGAATGCTACATGAGAGAATATGGAGTTTCAGAACAAGAAGCATGCATTGAATTGAAGAAGCAAGTGGAGAATGCTTGGAAAGATATAAACCATGAGTTGATGTTTAGTGAGACATCCAAGATTGTTCCGATGCCAGTTCTTATGCGAAGTCTCAATCTTACAAGGGTCATCGATTTTCTTTACAAAGATGGAGAAGATCAGTACACACATGTTGGAAAAAATTCTAAAGATGGGATCACTTCTTTGCTGATTAATCCAATCTCACTCTCAACTTGAGGAATTAAGAATTTACCTTATCTCATTATCCTTTTTGTGTTTGGTTTCTTTTAATTGACTTTTGTTTGTCTCATGTTGCGTTTAAGGTGTTTTATAGATCTCGATATTTCAATAATCTATGGTATATCTTTGTGCTATTGGTATGTGTCATATTCTATTTAAGTTGCTATATAGATCCTAGCATCTCAATACTCTATGGTGTAGCGACGTAAAATTTGCTTCGGGTCTTTGGTCGTTGATTGTGACGATTTGTTGAAGAATTTGAAAAGTCGAATTTCAGTTTTATTAAAAAAGGGGAGTCGCCACCGATCTTTTTTCTTAAGTGTGATCGGACACCTAGTAAAACCTCTTTTTAACAAAGAAAATCTATTTTATGGGTAAAAAGAAGTCGGGTTTAGGTCTACGTTTAAAATCCAGAGAAAAAATAGGGCTCGGGAGTCGGTTACGCACGAGGAAGGTATTAGCACCCTCGTGACACCCAAAATTGGTATCTTATTAAACACGTGTTGTCTTGATTTTCAAAAATACGAGCTCAATATAAAATTTGATCGTGATCCAATTGAAAGAAATGAGAAGTTTCGAATTTTTGGTCTTTTAGAAAGACGTCTCGGTTTTAACACGAGCCTAAGCGATTCACCCAACATAGCGATGAAATCGATGACTTAATCTTACATTGGTACATTGCTTCACGTATCGAAATTAAATAAAAACAATATTAGGATTTTTTTTTGAAGCAATGAAAAACGAATTAATACGAAATACGAATATATGAAAGAATGAGTTAGAAATATATCAAGGCAAATAATGACTATGACAAAAGTATTAAAAACAATGACATATACGACGTTAAACGTAATAAGAATTAAACACGAAACAAAAATTATGAATGTACATGTATACGAACATAGAATAATAGAACATAAAGTGACACTAGACACAACATTTAAAAGGCATAAAGATGTTACCTATATACATACATAATATATAAAAAGAAAAAAAACAAAAATACATATGTAGTAAAATGTTTAAGTATACACAATATATGTATAAAAATAACATTGGAAAATTATTAATATATATATATCATATAAATATACACCTGTACGTTAAAATATATATACAAAAACAATGATATGTAAAAGTATACGAAGGTGTTAAGAATATATACATAAATAATTGTTAGAAAGTACATATATGTAAGATAATATAAAAGAATATTCAAACGTATACATGATATAATATAACAAAAGAATGACTAATAATATGGGACATACATGTATAATATATAAAGATATTAATGATGCTACGTACGTATACATAATGGTAACAATAAAAAAACTATATACATAATGGTATTTAGAACATGTACACGATACACATGAAAATGTATAAATAACATAGTATTAAAAAGTATATATAATGATGTTGAAAAATACGCACATAATACAGTGTTAAAAGTACATAAATCGTATAGTTATTAAAAATATATATATGTAAGATAGCACGAAAACATTAAAACGTATATATACATGACATACATAATAAAAATATATGAATAATGTGATATTTAAAGTATATACACAAATATCTATAAGAACATGATATCAAGAATATATGTATACTTAAGATAATACATATAAAGAAAATATATACATATATATATGTAAATAATATATAGAAATAATTACATAATAATAGCATAAAAGAATATTTAAGAAAAGCACGATGCACGTGCGAGTAAAACAATAATAACAATAACATCTAATGAAAACAAAAAGAAAATGTGACATAATAATAATGTAAGGAAAATAAAGTAAATAATAGTATATTAAAAAATAATAAATAGTGTAATGAGTATAATGATATGTAAAAAAAAAATACTATATAGAAAAGGTATATATACGCATATAATAAAACATACATTAATGTTAATATTAATACAATAATACTAGTAATAATATAATTAATAATAAGCATAATAATAGGTCATATTAAAATTAATTAACTTAATAATAAGGAAATGAAAATAAACTAATAAGGATTAAAATTAAATGAAAAGTAGAGTTTTGGGGGAAATTAAAAAAACGAAAGGAGGACTCATTTAAATGCGTGCAAAACAGCCGAGGACCAAAAGCACAATATTCCCAGGTTTGAAACGCGCAGTAATACGGGGGATCGAGATGAAACGAAGATAAAAATAACGGGCAAAAATGAAAACAAGGCAAAAAGAAAGGACTGGACCTAAATAAAACAACACAAAATGGGGAAGGATCGAAACAGCAATATACCCATTCGGGCTATGGAAGCACACGGGTCAGCGCTGGGCGAGTCGGGTCACGCAGACCCACATTCCCTCATACGGCGCCGTTTTTGTTCCTTGTTTTAAAGAACAAAACAAAACAAAACACAAGAAATGAAATCACTTAGCAGCCTCCCTGTAGCGTTTTTTATTTCAGCCCTCTTTTACCCATTTCGTTTGCTCTACTAGGGTTCTAAGAACCCATCATCGTGCCACCTTAACCGCAAGAAAGGAGTCCTCCTTCGTCCCCTTTTGGTTCAATTCACACACGGGGAGATCTCCGGCGACGAGCGTAGAAACGACGAAGGCAACCGCAGAACTCTCGTAAGTCCTTCCTCTTCCTTCTTTTTTAATCTTTTAGTGTAAAAATGAAAATGGTATTAATAAGGTAAGACTTGAAATCAGAAAAAAGAATATTACCTCAAAAAATTCAATCTTTTTGATTTCTGTTTATTCAAAATCGGGGAGGAAATTTTATGATCATTTTTTTTCTTTTCTTCTTTCCCCCCTTACACTCTTTTCTATTTTCTTTTCTTGTAGGCAAAAATGGGAATCCTTATTACAAAGCTTTCGGCCTATGTTTCTCTTTTACCGAATGAGATCCCCCCTTTGATACATTGATTTTTCGAGGCTTTAAAGCCAATCTATTACCCTATTTTCCATCACTGTTTGCTACTGTTCTTCTTTGCCTGTTGCATTTATGCTTTTGTCCTTGTTTCTGCCTTACTTCTTACTCTATTTGCAGGTCTAGAAGGCAAAAGGCTGCTGTTTTGATGCAGCAGATGTGGTCATCGGCGGAGGATGCGCTGACATCTCACGTGGGGGCAAACGGTGCACTGCTGCTAGGGTTTTCCGGGTCAAAAATTGGTTTTGGGCGTTTGGGTCAATTGGGCCTTTTTAGTCTGGGCCTGATCTGTTTTAATTTTGGTCCTGTATTTGGATTTAAAATGTGTCTGCTGTAAATGGGTTAATTTAGGTATTAGATTCTGGGTCAAAATTGGGGTATGACAGCTGCCACTCTTTGCTCGTTGTCGTGTAACGAGAACAGAGCAAAGACTTTCCAAGTAGCCCAATTTTGCCCGGTCTCGCTAAGTCTTGGCTTGCTTTGGTGCTTTTCTTTTCCAAGTAGTCTCGTTCTAACCAACTGCATCTTGTCGCCTTGATTCACTCCACCATAACTTCAGGGATATGACTTTTAGTTTCAATCTACTCACATCTTCAGGGATATAGGATTCGTCGTGACCTGCTCTTCTACGACTTCGAAGAGATAAGATCTGATATCTTTAATCTGCTCTGCTACATCTTCAGGAAGATGAAACTTGTAATTTTAACCTGCTCCGTCGCAATTTTAGGGAGGCAAAATCTGCATCTTTTCGATCAGCTGCAATCTCCATTCTTTACTCGGCATATGACCCTCAACCTGTCTTGAGGCTCAACTCACTTCTCGTGATATGAGCTGATTTTCTGAAAAACAAATATTTAAAAACAGAATCTGGAAATACCTTGGTATGCGACCCGAGATTCAACTCACCTCTCGCAATATGAGTCAATTTTCGAAACATAAATTGGAAAACAGAACTTGTAAATACCTCAACGTGTCTTGGGGCTCAACTCATCTCTGTAATATGAGTTGATTTTTGAAAAAGGAATTGAAAAGAAATTGAAAATACCTCAACGTGTCTTGAGGCTCAACTCACCTTTGTAATATGAGTTGATTTTTTGAAAAAGAAATTGAAAATACCTCAACGTGCCTTGAGGCTCAACTCACCTCTGTAATATGAGTTGATTTTTGAAAAAGAAATTGAAAATACCTCAACGTGCCTTGAGGCTCAACTCACCTCTATAATATGAGTTGATTTTTGAAAAATAAATTGAAAAAAAATTGAAAATACCTCAACGTGTCTTGAGGCTCAACTCACCTCTGTAATATGAGTTGATTTTTGAAAAAGAAATTGAAAATACCTCAACGTGCCTTGAGGCTCAACTCACCTCTGTAATATGAGTTGATTTTTGAAAAAGAAATTGAAAATACCTCAACGTGCCTTGAGGCTCAACTCACATCTATAATATGAGTTGATTTTTGAAAAAGAAATTGAAAAGAAATTGAAAATACCTCAACGTGTCTTGAGGCTCAACTCACCTCTGTAATATGAGTTGATTTTTGAAAAAGAAATTGAAAATACCTCAACGTGCCTTGAGGCTCAACTCACCTCTGTAATATGAGTTGATTTTTGAAAAAGAAATTGAAAATACCTCAACGTGCCTTGAGGCTCAACTCACCTCTATAATATGAGTTGATTTTTGAAAAAGAAATTGAAAAGAAACTGAAAATACCTCAACGTGTCTTGAGGCTCAACTCACCTCTGTAATATGAGTTGATTTTTGAAAAACAGAATTTGAAAAGCAGAAATTGAAAATTCCTCAATATCTTGAGGCTCAACTCACCTCCGTAATATGAGTTGATTTTTTTGAAAAACAGAAAAGAAATTAAAAACAGAAATTGAAAAAGCTCAACTCACCTCCGCAATATGAGTTGACTTTGAGAAACATAAATTGAAAGACTGAAATTGAGAATACCTCTGCGTGTGAGCCGAGGCTCAACTCACCTCTGTAATATGAGTTAATTTTGAAAAAGAGAAAATGAAAAGCAGAAATTGAAAAACCTCAACTCACCTCTGTAATATGAGCTGACTTTGAGAAACATAAATTGGAAGACTGAAATTGAGAATACCTCTGCGTGTGAGACGAGGCTCAACTCACCTCTGTAATATGAGTTAATTTTGAAAAAGAGAAAATAAAAAGTAGAAATTGAAAAAAACTCAACTCGCCTCTATAATATGAGCTGACTTTGAGAAACATAAATTAAAAACTAAAATTGAAAATACCTCTGCGTGTAAGCCGAGGCTCAACTCACCTCTGTAATATGAGTTAATTTTGAAAAAGAGAAAATAAAAAGTAGAAATTGAAAAAAACTCAACTCGCCTCTGTAATATGAGCTGACTTTGAGAAACATAAATTAAAAACTGAAATTGAAAAAGCTCAACTCACCTCTGTAATATGAGTTGTCTTTGAGAAACAGGAATAAAAGAAATTGAAAAAGTTCAACTCACCTCTGTAATATGAGTTGACCTTGAGGGACTGAAATTAAAAACAGAAATTGAAAAAGCTCAACTCACCTCTGTAATATGAGTTGACTTTGAGGAACAGAAATTAAAAAAACTCAACTCACCTCTGTAATATGAGCAGACTTTTGAAAAACAGGGATTGAAAATACCTCAGCGAGTCCTGAGGCTCAACTCACCTCTCGCGATATGAGTTGACTTTTTGAAACATAAATTAAAGGTACCTCGGAGTACCAAAACACATCATCTGGTGGAACTCAGGTGTCCTTTCTTTGATTTGGTGCAGTTATTTTCGAAACCCCTTGTTCTGCTGAAGTACCTGCACATGTCATGCATGATGTTATCATGATATGCATATGTTTGTCTTAAATGCCTGTATGCCTACATGATTATGCTATGCGCCTATATCTCTTTTTGTCACGATTCTTGTGATGATCTACCTTCATTGCTTTGATTCTTGATTTTCTCTTCAGGCTTTGTACCCATCCTCAAACTTTACGAGTACTCTGTGTTTCTCAGATATCACTCTTTTGCCCCCGGTTGAACTTTTGTCCTTGTTTTGAGGCTTTTGTATTTGTCAAATTCTCTTCCAGGTAATACTCAACATTTCTTTTGGTTAGAGTATATCATTTCAAAATGCTCTAGATACTCCACGCATGAACTCTTCCACGTTTCTCAATCAAGAATCTTTTCAAGCATAGCTTCTTGCATAGAAAATTTCGCGCTTCTGAAAGTGCTTTCAAATATTGTAGTCTTACTGTTTGACTCACTTCTTGAATCATTTTACTTCTTCGACCTAAATCTGCTTCGTTAGGACGCCCTTTCGGGTTTTTATCCTAATTTTTGTTTATCAAGACGCCCTTTTCAGGTTTCCATCAGGGCTCTATCACTGACGTAGTACACTGCCCTATTGCTCGGCTGGTATTTTGACGAAAACCCGAGGAAACAATCGCGTTTAGCTCAACCAGCTTGCCCCAATGTAACTCAAAGGTATGGGATCAGTAAGTTGTTCCATCGAGATTACATCACTGACGCGATATCTTGTTTCTGTTCAGCCAACATCTTTGACAGAAAGTCTGAAAAGATGAACTCAATTTTAGCTCAAATATTTCCAACTCTTACACTTGGTGAGCTCTTAAACAACAATCGTGTTTCAGGTTCCTGTACTAATTAAGAGCTTTCAAAGTAGTATGCAGAACTCCTTTTATAAAAGTATGATTGGCCCATTAATCACTATTTCAATGCGAAATGCTTGAAAAGGATCAAACCAATGGACAAGAAGAAAATTGATTAAGAGCATAGCCCGAAACAAACAAATTAAATAATAACAGCAAATGCAAGCTCATTGGAAGCGCATTTTGAAAAGAATAAGATAATCAAAGATAAATTCAAAAATGAGGAAAATGGAAAGTTAGGTGCCCTAGATATCTCAGCCTGAGCTTCTCTATACAAACTTCTTTGATATCCTTTTGAGCTCAACATGTGTTTAAGGGATTCGGAGTACTTTGTCGATGCTCCAAGACGTAGCACACTTCTTCATTGTCAATTCAAGCATAGCAAGACTACCATATGTCTCGTTTTATCAAAATTTGAGCAGCCCTTTTCTGGGTTTTCAACTCAAAACCCCTTTGGTCTCAAGGCACCCTTTGCGGGCTTTCACCTTGGCCTCTCCATTTTCTTTTCTTTCTTTTTTTCTTTCTTTCTTCTTCTTTTTTTTTTAAAGGTCTCAAGGCCCCCTTTTCCTTGGCCTCTCTTTTTTAGGTATCTCTGAACTGAATTCGCATTTAGGATTCGGTCAGTGCTCCTCCGGGGAAAGCCTCCTTTACTTCATAAAGTTCTTAAGCATTCATTTTCCTTTAAAATCCTTTTGTACAGAAAGGATCTTCTACAATACCAGGTTCCCATCATGAAATTCCTTTGGGTGAACCCTCTTCGTCATAACTCAGCATCATCCATCTTTCGCACATTTGACCATGATGAATACTTTCAAACCTTTTCTGCAGTCATGTTTATTGAAGACATTCTACTTCATCCAACTCTCGATTTATTCAAAGAATCTTAATTTCTATGGGCAGAACCACCTCTAATGCCCCAGCGAAGGTCTTAGTCAACTTTGATAAGCACCAAGAGTAAAAGGTAGCTTCTTATGCCAATATTTACAAGTTTCAGTCACCTTTCATAACCCTTTTTGTATCTTTTTCTTTTGACAGCCTTTGTTGTATTGTGATGTGGCGCCTAATTTTTGAACGAACTGTAATCTTTTGACATTGTACAGCCGCGCACTATAAAACATGATTCTTTCTTTTCTTTTCTTTTTTTGTTTTGATTTTTTGAATTTGGTCTCTTTTTCTTTTTTTCTCTTTTTTTTTGATGACCGTCGACTTTATAATATTAGCACATGAAGCAACATTTACTTTCTTAGCGAAGCGATTAGCGACCACGACGATGATGCCCCTAGAACATCTATCCCCATGTATTGAAGAGCTTGAAGAAATGGAATGAACGTGTGAGTCTTGTCAACATAACTGATGCCATTCCCTTTCCATAGTGGACCAACAATATCCGATCCTCACGATTAGTCTGGCCATTGTAGAACCACTGTCATGTGTTCTTTAGACACCCTTATGGACTTCTTTCAAGGTATTCCCAAGTGTATAGTGCAAAAATATCCTTGAATTCTTGGAAATAACTCGATAGTCTTGCCTCATTTCCATGGTGAGCTAGGCTTCAATCTTCATCTCTTTCCCAAGCTCGCAATGTCAACTAACCCCTTGTAAGTTGGGATTTGTCTTTCATCTCGTTCTGCCATCCTTAACGAATCAGAAGATAGGTACAATCTCTGTCATCTTCGAAGTCCTGTGATTTCTTTAGACACATATCTTACTTCAAAGGGAATCAGTAGCAGCATCGCTCATGACATCGATATCTGGGCACCTATTATAGGCACGAAGGCAAATTTCAAAGGACAAATGGTTCAAGAAGATTATTTACAATGTATGATCATGAATGTAAAATAAAATAATGAAAGTCCAAATAAAAGAATCTATAAATAGAAGAAAATTCTCTCAAAAGGATGCCTTTCATTGAAATAAAGATCTTGGACCCAATCCTATTTCACAAAAGGAAACTTATTGCCTCTAGGCTTAAGGCAATAAGCATGTTTTGAATATTACTCTAGATTAGCTTTAAAAGTACACGAATCTCTTCCACAGTTCCACTGTTCAAAACACTCCCGAGCATGCGAAGTTTGGAAGTGAGTGATATCGTGGCCGTGGTTCAGTTGGGTACGAATTCGAAGTATAGTGGCTTCCTGTTCCCACTATATGGGTCTCTGGTTTTTTCGTAGGTGCTGCGCCTCTTTTAGCTCTCGGGGATTTCCATTCTTCCACTTTTGATGGCATTCTCAATCAGTTCCCCAGATACCACGATATCTGTAAAGTCCTTTGTGGCGCTCCCGACCAACTTGTCATAAAATGGCGCTTTCAACGTGTTGATGAAAAGAATCACTATTTCAATTTTGGTTAAAGGTGGTTCTACTTGTGCCGAGATATCCCTCCATCTCTGCGCATATTGCCTAAAAGTTTCTGTCGGCTCCTTTTCCATCATCTGTAGAGTCAACCGATCAGGTACCATGTCAGACACGTGCTTGTACTGTTCCCAAAATATTGACACTAAGTCTTTCCATGATCGGATCCTTTCTCTGCTAAGTTGATTATACCATCGGAGAGTCGACCCAACTAAGGAAACAATGTATTAGCAATTTTTCCTCATTCACATAACCAGCCATCCTTCGGCAAAACATGATAAGATGCCCCTTTGGACAACTCGTTCCATCATATTTTTCAAAGTCTGGCACTTTAAACTTCGGAGGCAGAACCAGGTCGGGTACCAAACTGAGCTCTTTGGCACTCAATGCAGAGAAGACTTTAGTACCTTCTATTACCCTGAGCCTTTCTTCCAAACTCTTATGATCATCTGTCCTCAATTTGGCTATTTCTATTAGATTATTTAAACTTGGAATAAGAGGATTGCAAGGAGTAGCTCCGGGATTCGACACAAATATACCTTGCCCCAGGTGAGCAGGTCGTGCAGGTCGTTGCCCTAGGCCTACGGATTCCCCTTGAGTGTACCCCCTTTGTGTTGCATGGGCGTGCAATGGAGTGAATTTTGGGGGATAGGGCGGATACTGATTTGCTCTTGATTGGGGTTCTATGATTTCAGTGCCTTGCAAGGGTTCTTTCTCTTTAACCAAAACCGACATCATCTCTATCATTTTGGCCATTTGATCTTTTCGTTCAAGTAATTCCTCTCGAGATCTCACCATTAGATCTCTCTTTTCTTGCTGTGACTTGGCCAATTGCTCTCGTAATTCCTTTTGGACTCTTTCCATCCTTTCAATTCTTTCATTAAGTTCAGCCTCCATTACTCTAGTTTGCCGGCGCGTTCTATTCAAATGATGTGATTCCAGCCTTGTATTGTTGCCACTGCGAATTGTACATTCTAACCTTAGTGAATGAGTATGGGATATGTACATGCAATAAATGAAAAAAAATGGCAAATGATCGTTAATCATGAATGCAAAAATTTGGTGTCGATTTCAAGATAGCCCCTATTTAGGCATTTCATTAATCAAAGAGTCTATTACGAAAAGTTTAGGTCACTTGTGTAATTGACTCCTCCATCAAAAACCTATTTTTTTGGCAACCAGTCTCTAATCAACACCTTCCTAACAGAATGCCTATGATGCATAATGAAGAATTGAAATACAGAGAAACAACTTTAGTCAGTACAACAAATATGAACAGAGGAAAATTGTGGAAAATCTATCAAATCAAGCTACTTGGACCAATGGACCCGATTCCTATAACAAGTGTAAATGTAAAAGAAAACAGAAGGTAAGAGGTGTTCCTCTCGTGTACTTATTTCGGTGACTAGTAAATGGACGGAGGTTCAGCATGGCTCTAGTTGGGTGGCTCGTAGAGTTCATTACATGTGGTTTTGGTTCTAGATGGGTACTCGAATTATCCGTACTGTCATCTACTAAGATTAGCACTGAGCCTCGGTCATGGCCCATCATAGGCTTACGAGATCAATTCGAGGGACTACATTTACTTATGCCTATGCGGAGGGACAAGTTAACTTAAGAAAGCATAAGTCATATGTAACCTGAAAGTATTCACTAGCCTGTGCGGAGGGACGAGTTAACTCACGAAGGCATAGCGTTTACTTTCACTTAAATGGACGGAGCCCGGGTCTAGAGCTCATGTTATGCAAGAATGCACGTGCACGGTGTGTGGGGAGAAACTCACAAACCTTTCATTTTATTGCAAAAAACTACGAAAATAAAGTCGTACAAGCTTAGAGCTTAAAAACAAAATAGTAAAGCAAATTAGCAAAATATTTACAACATATGCAAATGCATGATTTTCAAAAACAAAATTTCAGGATCACGGCTAAATATCAAATTGAACAAGGAATTTTGAAAATTTTGACAAAACACGTTTATTTCTAGACTTGACTCTCAAAAACTATTCCCCAGTGGAGTCGCCAGCTGTAGCGACGTAAAATTTGCTTCGGGTCTTTGGTCGCTGATTGTGACGATTTGTTGAAGAATTTGAAAAGTCGAATTTCAGTTTTATTAAAAAAGGGGAGTCGCCACCGATCCTTTTTCTTAAGTGTGATCAGACACCTAGTAAAACCTCTTTTTAACAAAGAAAATCTATTTTATGGGTAAAAAGAAGTCGAGTTTAAGTCTACGTTTAAAATCCAAAGAAAAAATAGGGCTCGGGAGTCGGTTACGCACGAGGAAGGTATTAGCACCCTCGTGACGCCCAAAATTGGTATCTTATTAAACACGTGTTGTCTTGATTTTCAAAAATAAGAGCTCAATATAAAATTTGTTCGTGATCCAATTGAAAGAAATGAGAAGTTTCAAATTTTTGGTCTTTTAGAAAGACGTCCCGGTTTTAACACGAGCCTAAGCGATTCACCCAACATAGCGATGAAATCGATGACTTAATCTTACATTGGTACATTGCTTCACGTATCGAAATTAAATAAAAACAATATTAGGATTTTTTTTTGAAGCAATAAAAAGCGAATTAATACGAAATGCGAATATATGAAAGAATGAGTTAGCAATATATCAAGGCAAATAATGACTATGACAAAAGTATTAAAAACAATGACATATATGACGTTAAACGTAATAAGAATTAAACACAAAACAAAAATTATGAATGTACATGTATAAGAACATAGAATAATAGAACATAAAGTGACACTAGAAACAACATTTAAAAGGCATAAAGATGTTACCTATATACATACATAACATATAAAAAGAAAAAAAACAAAAATACATATGTAGTAAAATGTTTAAGTATACACAATATATGTATAAAAATAACATTGGAAAATTATTAATATATATATATATATCATATAAATATACACCTGTACGTTAAAATATATATACAAAAACGATGATATGTAAAAGTATACGAAGGTGTTAAGAATATATACATAAATAATTGTTAGAAAATACATCTATGTAAGATAATATAAAAGAATATTCAAACGTGTACATGGTATAATATAACAAAAGAATGACTAATAATATGGGACATACATGTATAATATATAAAGATATTAATCATGTTATGTACGTATATAATGGTAACAATAAAAAAACTATATACATAATGGTATTCAGAACATGTACACGATACACATGAAAATGTATAAATAACATAGTATTAAAAAGTATATATAATGATGTTGAAAAATATGCACATAATACAGTGTTAAAAGTACATACATCGTATAGTTATTAAAAATATATATATGTAAGATAGCACGAAAACATTAAAACGTATATATACATGACATACATAATAAAAATATATGAATAATGTGATATTTAAAGTATATACACAAATATCTATAAGAACATGATATCAAGAATATATGTATACTTAAGATAATACATATAAAGAAAATATATACATATATATATGTAAATAATATAGTATCAAAACATATGTAAATAATATATAGAAATAATTACATAATAATAGCATAAAAGAATATTTAAGAAAAGCACGATGCACATGCGAGTAAAACAATAATAACAATAACATCTAATGAAAACAAAAAGAAAATGTGACATAATAATAATGTAAGGAAAATAAAGTAAATAATAGTATATTAAAAAATAATAAATAGTGTAATGAGTATAATGATATGTAAAAAAAAATACTATATAGAAAAGGTATATATACGCATATAATAAAACATACATTAATGTTAATATTAATACAATAATACTAGTAATAATATAATTAATAATAAGCATAATAATAGGTCATATTAAAATTAATTAACTTAATAATAAGGAAATGAAAATAAACTAATAAGGATTAAAATTAAATGAAAAGTAGAGTTCTGGGGGAAATTAAAAAAACGAAAGGAGGACTCATTTAAATGCGCGCAAAACAGCCGAGGACCAAAAGCACAATATTCCCAGGTTTGAAACGCGCAGTAATACGGGGGGTCGAGATGAAACGAAGATAAAAATAACGGGCAAAAATGAAAACAAGGCAAAAAGAAAGGACTGGACCTAAATAAAACAACACAAAATGGGGAAGGATCGAAATAGCAATATACCCATTCGGGCTATGGAAGCACGCGGGTCAGCGCTGGGCGAGTCGGGTCACGCAGACCCACATTCCCTCATACGGCGCCGTTTTTGTTCCTTGTTTTAAAGAACAAAACAAAACAAAACACAAGAAATGAAATCACTTAGCAGCCTCCCTGTAGCGTTTTTTATTTCAGCCCTCTTTTACCCATTTTGTTTGCTCTGCTAGGGTTCTAAGAACCCATCATCGTGCCGCCTTAACCGCAAGAAAGGAGTCCTCCTTCGTCCCCTTTTGGTTCAATTCACACACGGGGAGATCTCCGGCGACGAGCGTAGAAACGACGAAGGCAACCGCAGAACTCTCGTAAGTCCTTCCTCTTCCTTCTCTTTTAATCTTTTAATGTAAAAATGAAAATGGTAATAATAAGGTAAGACTTGAAATCAGAAAAAAGAATATTACCTCAAAAAATTCAATCTTTTTTATTTCTGTTTATTCAAAATCGGGGAGGAAATTTTATGATCATTTTTTTCTTTTCTTCTTTCCCCCCTTACACTCTTTTCTGTTTTCTTTTCTTGTAGGCAAAAATGGGAATCCTTATTACAAAGCTTTCGGCATATGTTTCTCTTTTGCCGAATGAGATCCCCCCCTTTGATACATTGATTTTTTGAGGCTTTAAAGCCAATCTATTACCCTATTTTCCATCACTGTTTGCTACTGTTCTTCTTTGCCTGTTGCATTTATGCTTTTGTCCTTGTTTCTGCCTTACTTCTTACTCTATTTGCAGGTCTAGAAGGCAAAAGGCTGCTGTTTTGATGCAGCAGATGTGGTCATCGGCGGAGGATGCGCTGACATCTCACGTGGGGGCAAACGGCGCACTGCTGCTAGGGTTTTTCGGGTCGAAAATTGGTTTTGGGCGTTTGGGTCAATTGGGCCGTTTTAGTCTGGGCCTGATCTATTTTAATTTTGGTCCTATATTTGGATTTAAAATGTGTCTGCTGTAAATGGGTTAATTTAGGTATTAGATTCTGGGTCAAAATTGGGGTATGACATATGGTATGTGTTTGTGTTACTTTTATGTATCATATTTTGTTTAAGGTGTTATTTAGTGCCTGAAATTACCTCAATAACCCTTGATATATGTTTGTGTTATTTTTACATGTCCTATTGTATTTAAGGAGTTATATAGATCTTGGCACCTCAATATCTTTGTGTTACTTTTATGTGCAATTATGTTTAATAGGTTATGTAGCTCATGAATATGTCACTACATAATTTCATGATAAATGATTAAAACCCTCGACCTGTCTTCCCATCTCCAAAAGGCCACTCTACCCTCCAAGCACCTCACAAGATGCTTCAAATTTGACATATCTCCAATCATATTCCCTAAGCAACCATTATCAAAACACCATTAAGATGTTGGTAGATGCATTCATTGCAATGTGTGAAATGACAAAATATTATTATTCCTTCTTTAATTATCTATTGAAATAGATTAATTCATCGGACAGGTTGAACCATCTGATTATATTAAAAAAATTAATATAAAATAAGTATTAAATATAATAAATATTAGATAAAATATGTATTTGATTAAGTATAATTGAACTGTCTGTCCACTATGCGTAGATTTAAAAAACTCCATTTATGGTTAGACAACTGCCGCCATGTCTTTATTCTATATTAAAAACTAAAACTTAACTAACCCTTAAAAGTTAAAATCTAATCACATATATTAATTTTTGGTTAAAAAATGTCATAAGTCCAAATACTTTTCATGAATTTCTAATTTAGTCTCTGTCAAACCTTTTTTTTGAAACGTCGACTTTTTATTTAAAAAAAATGGAGTCGCCACCAATCTTTTTTTATGAGGTGTGATCGGATCACCTCGCAATTTGGTCGTTTTAATAAGTGATTTTTGATCTACAAACTTTGAGAAATAGGTTCGGGAGTCGGTTACATACGAGGAACGATTAGCACTCTCGTAACTCCCAAAACTTGTACCTAGTTGATTAATTAATGTCTTAGTATCGAAAATTAAAAAAAAATCGAAAAGAGTTTAAAAATAATTAAGATCCTTCTTCGTATCAATGTATTTTTTGTAAAATCTCTTGAATAAATCAGAATATGTAAAAGGATATCTTATCCCGAAGTAACAAAAAGGTCATACCCCATAAATTAGGACACGATATTTCAAATCCTCGAAAATAAGTTCACTCTTTATTTTATTATCTAATTAAATCTCATGTATTTTAATTTTAAAAGGATGTTCGGTCATTTAGGTTCAACGAGAAAATCAAAACCCCTAAGTTAGGGTATGGCTTCTCGAAACTCCAAATACGTAACATTGCCTTGTTTTTTTAACAAAATTCTTTTTTTGAATAATAACAAATATAGTATTTGAAACGATATTTATTTATTTTATTTGAGGTATGATAAAATATAAATAAGTAAGAGTATAACTTTAATAATAATGACAGAATCTAAATAAATAGATAAAATGACTTAAAATAAAATAAACAAAGAGAATACATGATTTGAAAGGGCACAACTTAAAAATACCAAAAATAAATAAAGAAATAATAAAAATGAGATGACAATACAATAATATGCACAAAATATAAACAACATAAAATAAAAAAGGCCATAATAATAAATAGATAAATAAACCAATAATAAAATATATAAAAAATGAATATGAAAATGCTGAAATTAAATAAAGGATTTAGTTTAAATTAAAATAAAATCAAATGGATAAACTGTGAATAATGAAATACTTAAAAAACAAAATCAAGGATCAAAATGTAATGTGCGAAAAGGAATGGGGATTAATTGGGAAAATATCCCAAAACCCTACTGAACGCGCCATTTCCTTTGGCAAATTGAGGGACCGAATTAAAAATGAAATAAAATTGAAGGGCCAAATCTAAAAAATAAAAAAAAAGAAATAGGGCCTAAATAGAACACGCGCAAAGGAACAAGGACTAAATGGGAAATTATTCCCAGTCCTCAGAGTGCGTCGTTTCGTAATAGACCGAAATGAAACAAAAATAAGATTATATGGAAAATTTTTAAATATATAAAATATGGATACGACTAAATTGAAAAGCATGAAAAAGGCAGAAATATTAAAACTGAAAATAGCCCATTTGGCTTTAAAAACACGTAGATCCTCTTTACGCGGGTCAGTCCAACTCAAAACGACACTATTTTGGCTTCTGGAGTTGCAGCCCAAAGCGGCGCCGTATCAATATGCTTATTTAAACCAATTTTTTTTTTTAAAAATCATTCCAACCCTTCTCTAAAAAAAAAAAAAAGAAAACATTTTCTTTTTCTCTACAGCAAGCCTACCTCTGGTCGGGGATAAACTAGATTAAATAACAAACAAGTAAAATAACATAGAAATTGAAAATATCGAATACAAATATTTTACATAGAAAAACTCATCCAAGAAGGATAAAAAACCACACGTAAAAATAATTTTACTGTAACGTCAAAAATGAAGAGTACAAAGATAGAGATAAAAACTAAACCCCGAAACCCAAAATAAGAACCCTCAAAATGTAAATGCAAAATTCTTTGAATGCTTGTAAAAGCTAATATCTAAATGTGTAATGGGTTAATTTTTCTAGAGTAGAAAAGGGTCTATTTATAGGTTAAATTTGTAGCTCAAATAATATTAAAATAACCTACACTAATCAGAGTTTGACTAGGAAAAATAATCAAAATTAGACTGAAAGAAGGAAGCCGAGAAAATCGCATAATACGTCGCCTCACCATGACGTGGCTGCTACCTCGTTAGGATGCTCTTCATCACATCATTAGGATGAGACGTCTTATAACCTCCCTAAACCGGCCTAGATGATATGGATAGAATAAGAATGCTAAATTAGTCACTGAAATGGCTAAGCTAACTTATATTACTTTTGAATACTTTCAATGAACTTATTAAAGAGAAAAATCGTAGTTATACATAGAGTTAGTTTAAAAATATTCATTTATTAAGTCATTTGTATTTAAGATTCATTTTATTATTGATAGTGTTATTTTAGAAAAATCCTTTGTTCATCGCTTTACTTTGTAAAAACTTAATGTTAACTAATGCAGTTGAAAGAAAACCATTATTCATGTCGTTTTGGAAATCTAGTTGCCTTATCGATTTTTTTTTTTTCAAAAATGGTTCCTTTGCAATGCAGCAGAAATTAGGGAACAATGTCAAATTTTACTTAAACTAGTTATCATGCATTTTCCAGTTATTATGCTTGAGTAATCCATGCATGCAAAAATCCCCAAATGAAAAGTTACCCAGCCATAGACTAGAAATAATTAAAAATTACAAACCAATACCAATAGAGACTTAGTAATGCTTATTAAAAATAGTCTGAGGTCCAAGGGTATTCTCCGTATGTCGGGTCCAGTCCTAGTTTCAAAGTTTTCTTGAAAAGTTAAACACTATGGGGGAGTGAGCTTATAGAAGCTCAGTATGAGTCAAACAGTTATTAAAACAAATAGAAATATCAAATACAATGAAGCATATTAGCATTAACAGAAAAACATAGAACCATAATTGGAATTTCATATCATTACATACCCATTATCAAATTGATGTCAAACAGTGCATGAGCATGGAGTGATGCAAATGATGCAATGAAAAAGTTCCTACCCAAACCATCCGCTACATACCATGAGTTCCCCAAAACCCGTTTGCCAAACTCCAATGAATGCGAGCAAAGCTCAATGTGGTAAAACCACCGAATGAACATAATTGCAAAAAATTACCATTTAAGGAATAAATGCAATAACATCGCCAAATCTCCAGTGCAGTGCACTGGCTAGGAATAAATGCGGACTTAATATGCCATCAAATCTCCACAGAATTCCTCTGTCAACCACAATAACAATCTCACTCCAATGCACATGTAAGATGTCATACAATCTCATACATAGTCATGAATTCAATACTTTCGTATTTCTTTGGCATGACCAACACGCCCTAATTTTATCAAATTAATACTTTTAGTAAATAGAATCATTTGTCCAACTTTCAATACACCATTAAGATGGTGTCGTTCAACCTATCACAATCTCATATAACTTACAATTCTTTTCTGAGTGCATGTATAGCAATCTTTCAAATATTTCATAGCAAATCATTCATAGAAATATATCATACGTAAGCCTTATTCTCATTCAGAATCATGCTATACATACAATCAACATGCATCATATCAACTAACCATTCACAACAATATCAATCAAACAATTATTCGGCCACACTCATATTTTTGCTAACACGCCAAATAGTTAGGACTCAAAACATATCTAGTTCAACCACTTACAATTTAATTACATAACCATTTAGCCAAGCCCAACTAGCAAGATTAGTTATCAATTCTATCATTTAAAAAAAATATTAACACATTCAAGTTAACGAGTTAGGACCCACACCTTAATTATGTTCTACTGCAGTACACTTGCGAATCTCATAGTTTCTCTTTAAGAATTTATAACGAACCTAAATTAAAAATCTTTATTTAAGTAAATTAATATACCACTTAAACAACCCTAATCACCCTTTTATGGGTTCAATCCAATCATTACAATTATAATGATTTTTTAAATCCAAACTAGTTAGGTTTCTTACACTGGTGTGATGTGAATCGTACACGTGAACATCTAAAGGCTTCACTGTTGATTTGGGGAATTTAAGTCCAAACCTAACACATGTAAATACTAAAAAAACAATAGCTATTCCAAGATTAAAACCTTTAATTTGATCAATTAATAATTTTCCCAACATCAAAACCGAAACTACACACTAGCCCATAATCAACCACACTTATGCTTCTTGAATTGTCAGATTTGAGTTGTCAATCGATCTGAGTCGATAGCACATAAGGGAAGAAAGAAAGAAATTGAAGAGAAAAGAGGAGAGGAAGAGGGTGAACGACTAGGGTAGGGAAAAATTAACTTAAAGGCTAAAAAATACAAGAAAAAGTTGTAGTTATACCTAGTGTTCTAGGCTTAGGCGGCACATAATGAGGAGAATGAGAAATTTTAGCAAAAATTAAGCTATTTTGCAAGGGAAGGGAATCAAACTTGACACTTTGATCTAATTATCATGCTTCCTTAATTTTCCTTAAACCACTATGTTGTTTATTCATTCTTGACATAACCTTACAATATTTACTTTAAAAATAAGTCATTTCACATACTAGGGTTTTATGCAAAATTTGCAAAATAATAAAAATGGTGCAAGAGAAGGGATTTGAACTTGGGTTTCAAGGAACATTTCACTAACACTTAACCAACAAATGAATACCTCATTTATTTCCTAAAAACGCACAGATAATCTCAAAAACTAGGGCATGGCCACTCTCTCTCGACTTACAAACTTGGTTCTACTAACCCTCGATTTTTGGGATGTGACACATCTCTTCTCGTCGTGATGTAAGTGGTTCTGTCGTCGGGACGTCAACTCTATTTTAGCCAAAAAATGTGAGGCATACTCCAAAAATCACCAGATTGGTTCGTATTTCCACAATGCCTTCTTCACCAAAGTTGCCATGGGACTATCCTGAACTATGCAAGATATTAATTGAGTCGAATTTGTGCTTAGAAGTTGGAAGACTTCTACTCTTCGACTTGTACACTGCCAAATTAAAACTGACTCAGGTCTGATTTCCATGAACGTAGTGCCCTATCTTTTTAAAACCTTTTTCTCTCCTATGACCAAGTTGCCTCTACTTCAAACAAGTTGACTTCGACTCTTTAACAGAGGAGGGACATCTTGTTTCACCAGTCACCATTGATCCTTCCAGAATATAAAGACTGTCAATCTTTTTACCTTTCATCAAAACGAGAGCCCCACAATATATCTTAATGTTGTTTGAATCTATGTTAATTCTACAACCCTTCGAGTCCAAAATTCCTAAAGATATGAGATTTCTCTTTAAATTAGGCATATGGTTGACATCTAATAGTGTCCTAGTTGTCCGCTGTGTATTCTGATTTGAACAGTATAAATATTAATTACTTTATTGGGTGAACCATTCCCTATGCACACAACTCCACCTTTAATTGACCTATTGTGGAGAAGTAGTCCTTATTGGAACACATGTGAAAAGAATACCCCAAATTCAGGATCTACTAGGATGTATGCTTAGAGTTTTCGCTTGTTGACACCAACAAGAAATCATCACCGTTGTCATTGGCCAAATTAGCATAGCTAAATCTTCCTCATTGCTTTCAGCAACCCTTTTGTTTCACAATTTGTAACAATTAGCCTTAATGTGACCTAATTTCTTACAACAACGACATCTCTTATCTTGCTTCCTTGATGCTACCAAAACTGAGGCTTGCCTATCTAACTTGCTATTTGAACCAAAATCATTATTAATTTTGTCTTTGCTCAACAGATGACCCTTCACATCCTCAAACGAGAGATTATCCCTGTCAAAAATTAGGTTCTCCCTAAAAGACTCGTATGAAGGGGGTAAAAAAGACAATAATAGCATAGTCTGATCTTCATCGTCAATTTGAACCTCAACATTTTTAATATCATTTAAAAGAGTAATATTTTGACTGATGTGTACTCTAAGGTGCTCACTTTCATCCATGCGGAGAATGTATAGTTGTTGTTTCAACACCAATTGGTTAGCCAAGGACTTTGTCATGTAGAGGGTTTCTAGCCTTTTATATAAGGTGAATGTCATTTTTCCATCAAAATCTCCTGCAGCACATTATTTGTTACACATAATTGAATCATGGATAAAACTTTTTTAGATAACCTATCCCTTTCTGATTCATCCATGTCTGTAGGCGTCTTCTTTGTAAGGACCTTCTCAAGATTACTTTGAATTACAATTATTGTCATCCGAACTTGCCACAAATTGAAATTTGTGATGCCATTAAATTTATCAATATCAAAACTTGTTGTTGTCATATCTGAACGGGTTGAATGCAGAAATCGAACTAACTATGATACCAATTTGTCAAGGATAAACCCGATTAAGCAACAAATAAGTAAAATAACAGAGAAATTAAAAAGATAGAACACAAATATTTTACGTGGAAAAATCCCTTCGAAGAGGATAAAAAACCACGGGAAAAGATAATTTCACTATAACGGCAAAAACAAAGAGTAAAAGATGGATATAAAAACTAAATCCCAAAACCCAAAATAAAAACTCTCAAAATGTAAACACAAAATCTTCTGAAAACTTATAAAAGCTAATACCTAAAAGTGTAGTGAGTTAATTTTTCTAGCATGAAAAGGCCTATTTATAAGCTAAATTTGTAGGTCAAATAAAATTAATTTCATAGGTCCGAATACCCTTAATCGCGTCGTTGGAACATTGATGGTCGCATCGTCCTCTTTCTCGTTAGGACGTCAAGTACTCTATTTTGGTAAAAAAAATACGAGGCATAATCCATAGAGATAAAAGAGAAATGATCAGCTTCACCTTAATAACTTTTTCTCATTTCCAATGACTCGTAAGCTCAATTTTCTCCCAAGATCCAACGTCTCAGAAGCCTCTTTTTATTCTCAGAATCAGATAACAACTCATTCGCAGTTTTACCTCCACATGAATTGAGTTTAGGAAATTTATTCTTACACCTTTTACCTTTCCCTTTTTTCTTAATTCTCAAATTCACTTTTCTTGTTTTGGATTAGGGAATTAAATCTGATAATGAAAAGAGACAAACAACTGGAGCTAATTGAAATTAAAGCACTCAAATTGGGAAATGGTTGGCAAATAGAACATTGTTTTTCTCAACCAAACATGAACTTTTTTTAATAGAACGTGGCAACCACCAAATTTCGATACAATTAAGGAAAACGACCATTGTAGCCCAACAACAAAAACACCAAAAAGACTTTCAATCCTCCAACAATCTACTCATATATATACATATATAACTTCAACTTAAGTTTTAAATACACATCCGAAGACTATATAAAACATTAGTTATTATAAAAATACACCTAAAAACACACCTTAGGATAGCAACCCAAGTCACCTAAAATATTAATAATTAAAAAAAAACCATCAAGACCACAGAGGATTAAGTAAGCATCACGTGCACCTCCAATAGAAAAAAAAAATAGCCTTCTCATCCAATACAAAAAAAAAAAAAGCATAGTTCCCATAAAACAAGCAGCTCACTTTTCTTGTTTCGGATTTGGGAATTAAATCTCATAATGAACCTTCATGAAGTTTTATTAATACAAAAGAGACAATATATAATAGAAACTTAAACAACTGGAGCTACTTGAATTTAAAGTAACATGACTAACACCAAAAGACAACGACAATGGACGCAAACACAAACACAATCCCAGTGACACTAAACAGCTCTAAAACTCCAGCACATGCCAAGAGATTGAAGAGCACCATAAAACAAAACTAACAAGTAATTATATATTTTGCAAATGAGCTGACAACTTGAGGATAAGAGAATAATCTTCTGAATGTCACGTTTCAAAAGTGAGTTCATATATATTCATTTGAACCTTAAATTCTTGATCAAATTGGGATTGAATCTATCAGCAAAGCAGTGATGTTCGTTTTTTCTGACTCCCCAACTTGCGTATAAGCATCTTCACCTGCGTAAAGGAGACTAATGACCCTTGCAAGGTTTAGAATTTGATTGAAAGCTGATGTTGGTGCTGCTGTTGGTTTCAAGAACTCTTTATTTATATCCTTCCAAGCATTGTTTATTTGCTTGTATAACTCATCGTATGCCTCTTGCATTGACACCCTTATTGGTGCAATTTGAACGGTAAAAGTATGTTTTGGCTGGGGATCTAAGCAACAGAGCTTATAGCTTGTAGAAGAACAAGAGCAAAAAATCAGTTTTGTAGGAGGAACACCCTTAAAACAAGAACAATGTAGAGCATAAATTGATGATAACAACTTATTTCATTCATCATAAGTCAAGACATGAGCCATTACATATATGAAGCAATTCCTTTCAAAATGAAAGTAAAAAAAAATTACCTAAACTCTCACCTAACACCACTTAACATGAGAAATAAGATAACTTAACTTGTACATTAAAACAAAGCTGGTTAACAGCTCTATCAACATCAAATTACATCAATCATACAATTCATAATGAACTAGACTTTAAAATGAACACAAAGTAACAAGATCAAGTTAAGAGTCAACAGCTTCAAAGGACTTTAGTTACTGCCAACATGATTCACGTACTTTAGCCTTGCATGGCCACCTTGGTTGCTGCATGGAAGTTAATCTCAACACTCCTCCTTAGACTCTATGCTGCTGACGCCCAATTGCATCATTAATTTAATGAACCTTTATACACCAAGAACTTTTGTAAAGATATCAGTAATTTGCTCCTCAGATTTACAGTGAATTAACTTCACTTCACAAGCTTGCTCCATTCACGAACAATGTGAAGTTTTATGTTGAAATGTTTGGTTCTCCAATGAAAAATAGGATTTTTGGCTATTGCAACAGCTAATTTGTTGTCACAATAGATCTGTGTAGCATCGTTTTGGACAAGATTTAAATCAGCAAGGATTTTTCTTAACCAAATGGTTTGATTAACAGCATTAGCAGCTGCTACATATTCGGCCTCAACTGTTGATTGAGCTACAACACTTTGTTTCTTTGAACTCCAACAAAACATGGCTGAGCCAAGTGAAAAAGCATAACCTGATGTGCATTTCAGATCATCTATAGAGCCTTCCCAATCGCTATCGGTGTATCCCACAAGCTTCAACTGTGAAGTTGGTTTATACATTAAGCCATAGCTTAAAGTCCCTCTGATGTACCTCAGCATTCGTTTAGCTACTTGGAGATGTTGTGTGTTGCAGCAATGCATGAACCTCGAAAGCACATTAACAACAAACATAATATCAGGTCTTGTTGCAATTAAATACAATAGACAACCTACCAAACTTCTGTAGGTAGTTTCACATACTGGCTCATGATCACTTAAGCTTGACAATTTGGTTCCAACAGCAATTGGTGTGCTTGTTGGCTTACAATTCTTCAAAGAGAACTTGTCTAGGATTTTTGTGGCAAATGCTTTCTGCCCTAGAAAGATTCCTCCTTCGGTTTGTTATACTTCCATTCCCAAAAAATAGGTCATCTGGCCCAGGTCCGACATCTCAAACATGTCTTGCATCTTTGCTTTGAATTTATCAACATGATCTGATCTCCTCTAGTTACTAGAAGATCATCAACATAAAGTGAAACAATGAGCTAAATTTCAGAATGCTCCTCCTTGATGTACAATGTGGGCTCACTCACACTTCTCTTAAATCTCAAGCTAACCAAATGACTGTCGATTTTTGCATACCAGGCTCTTGGAGCCTGTTTTAGGCCATAAAGTGCCTTTTTAAGCTTATAGACCATATGTTCCTTCCCTGAAACAACAAAGCCTTGAGGCTGGTCAATGTAGATTTCCTCATCAAGCATGCCATTCAAAAAAGCAGACTTTACATCTAATTGGTGAATAAACCAATGTTTTTGTGCTGCCAATGCAACTAAAAGTCTGATTGTATCGAGTCTGGCTATAGAGAAAAAGTTTCCAAGTAGTCCAGACCATACCTTTGGCTAAACCCCTTGACTACCAATCTGGCCTTTAGTTTGTTCACACTGCCATCAGCTTTGAGCTTGACTCGATAAATCCACTTAACACCTATGACCTTCCTGTTTAGAGGCTTTTCGGTCAGCTCCTAGGTTTGATTCTTCTCGATCATATTTATCTCATCAACCATAGCCTGTCTCCACCCTTTATAAGTATTAGCTTCTTCAAAGCTGCCTGGTTCCACTATGGCTGCTTGAGCCCTTTCATAGATTTTAGTTAAGGGTCTAGTGCCCCTAACCAGCTCATCATCAATATCCTCCTCTGGACCAGTTTGTTCAGCTTGAGTTTCACCAGTTGTTAGCTCTTCGGTTACACCCTCTGGTTCACTCTTATCCCAATTCCAGCATGCTTTTTCATTAAACACAACATCCCTGCTCACTTGGATCTTATTTGACAGAGGATTTAAGATCCTATAGCCGTATTTGCTCATGCTATAACCAACAAGAACCCTAGACTAAGCTTTCTCAGATAACTTATCTCTTTTAACAACAGGTATGAGACTATAACAAAGACTACCAAAAAATTTTAGATGTGCTAATGAAGGTTTGAATCCATACCAAGCTTCAAATGCAGTCATATGAGCTATGGCTTTTGTTGGGAGTCTGTTTTGCAAATAGACAGCAGTATTGACTGCCTCAGCCCACATGAATTTGTGCATGTTTTTCTCAAATAACAGATATCTGGCCATATCCATTATGCTTCGATTCTTCCTTTCACTAACTCCATTCTCCTGATGAGTATAGATGGTTGTCATTTGATGCTTGATGCCTGCCTCATTGCAAATGGATTGGAACTGAGCTGAAGTATATTCAGTCCCATTGTCTGACCTGATGGCTTTGAGTTTGCATCCAGATTCAGTTTCAGCTACTACTTTAAACTTTGAAAACACTTTAGGCACCTCAAACTTACGCTTCAAGAAAAAAAACCAGCAATATCTAGTGTAATCATCAATAAAGAGGATGAAGTACCTATTACCACTGAGAGATTCAGTCTTCATAGGTCCAAACACATCAGTGTGCACTAACTGGAGCTTTTCTAAGGCTCTCCAGGCTTCATTTGTGGGAAATGGCTTTCTGGCCTACTTTCCTAGCTGACATATCTCACAAACTCCATCACTCTTGACTGAACTGATGAAGTTTTCTACTAAGTCCTTGCTGACCATCTGTGTCATTGATTTGAAGTTGGCATGTCCAAGTCTTCGGTGCCAAAGCTTGGAATCTTCAATGGAGGCAACACAGGCAGAGTGTAAGTCACTTGACCAACTGACTTCGAAACATTTATCAATCATGGTGACTGGCATAAAGTTTGATCCACTTGGATCTGAAATTTTACACTCCTTGCCTTTGAACTCAACTGAGTACCCTTTCTCAAGCAGCTGACCCAATGCTAAGAAGGTTCCTGTCTATTTCTAGAACTAGTAGCACATTTGAAATGATTTTGTTGCCTGCAGGAGCATGTATCAAAACATCTTCTATTCCTTCAGCTCTTATGAATTGGCCATTGCCAATTTTTACTTTGGATTTGTAACTCCTATCCAAAGTTTTGAAGATGGTCAAGCCTGATGTCATATGGTTGGTATATCCACTATCCAAGAGCCAACTTTTTGAGCATTCTTTTTGACTTGTAGAACATGTTACATCAAAGACCTGTTCTTCATGGTCACTGCTGTCTTCAGCTATTCGAGCTTGAGCTTGCTGTTGTTATGGTTGATTTTGATTTGGTCTGCCCTTGGCCTTACAGACTCTTTCAACATGTCCCTTCTTCTTGCAATGCTGACATGTAGCATCTGGCCTGAACCAGCATCTATCTTCAGGATGACCTGGTCTTTTGCAGTGCCTGCAAGATTGGTCTCCTTTTCTTGCAACATCAGACTTAGGTCTATTTCTCCAATTCTTCTTGCCTTTATAGGCTGAGGTGCTCAAAACTGGTTTGGCTTTGGCTTGGAATGCACCCTTGATCACTCTCGCGATATGAAGTAATAAAATTTATAAAGAACTGATCACACCAAAACTAACTAATATCACGATTTTAAGGCAAGCGCACCTATTGAACAGTAGTATAGCTTAGTGGTAAGACCAAATTATCATACCCAAGGGAACCAAAAGTACTAGTACTTACTTTCTTTCTATTATCTAACCTAAAAATAAAAGGGGTTTGTGTGAAGCTAATTCTAGAACTAAACTAAGAATGCACAAAAAGTAAATTGGGAAAAAATTTTGGGAAAAGCTGATTGATATAGGCAATACTCAAGGGGGAATCCACCTAGACTTCACTTGTTATTGGTTCTTGAGCTAGATAATTTATTCACTTGACTTGATCCGTAGAGATCCCTAACTTATGTTAATCTCTCCGTCGAGGCTAAGAACAACTAGGCCTAGGCTGTTAACTAAAGTTCCTTTATTAATTAACACCCTAGGTTGCATTAATTCGATTTATGGATCCCCCTATTCGGTTTGACCCTAATCCGGCAGATTTATGTCCCCTTATGTCTAGGGTTGCATATAACTCCGCTTAATTATGGTAGATCTACTCTTATCATAGGAACTTTTGCTCCTCTGCTTTAAGCACATCAGTTTCTTGAATTAATACATAGGATTATTAAAACAAGAATTAAGCACACATAATTAAGAACAACTCAAGTATTTATCATATAACTCAAAAATAAATAATAACAAGATTCGTCTTAGGTTTCATCCCCCTCAAGTATTTGAGAGGTTTAGTTCATAATAAAGAAAGAAAACATCGCAGAAGATATAAAATAACAAAACATAAAAGAACCCAAAAACCCTTAAAGGATTGAAGGGAAATTATCTGTCTTGATGTATAGCTCTGGCTTTTGGGATGAATCAATCGGCTTCCCTTGGAGTAATCCCTACTTTCACTCCTTGTGTTGGCAGAAAAGAATACTTCCCTTAGCAGGGAAATAAGCACTCCCCTAGAGTTGCCTACTAGGGCCTTTATATAGAGCTTTGGGATGCCTTTCTTAGCCTTTAAGCATCCAAATCCGAGTGAAATTGAACTTCCTCACGATAGGGACATGCCCGTGTGCCACGCCCGTGTGGTTTTGACAAGAGACCGTGTGAGGGCCTGTTGATGGAGGCACGGCCGTGTGGCCTGGCCATGCTTGTCGGGGGCTAGGCCGTGTGGACTTCATGTGGCAGGGCCGTGTGCCACGGCTGTGTGGTGACTTCTTGGGCCGTGTCGTTTTCCCATTTTGGCCCATTTTCTCCGTTTTTGGCCCGTTTTCCGTTCTTTTCTCTTCCTTATGCTCTCCTGGGTATAAGATATGAAAAAGAAAGATTAAGAGCACCAATACTCACAAAATTGATAATCCATAATATAGGCTAAACATAGGGTAAAAATATGTATAATTTATCGTTTATCAACCCTCTTGGTGCTCCTCTAGTCTGCTGGCCCTCCTTCGCTCTTGAGTATACAGAGCATTGATGAGCTCTGTCAAGGTAATGCTGGCCAAATCTCTCGAATCCTCGAGGGATGAGATCTTAGCTCCATATCTCTCAGACAATGTTAAGAGCACTTTCTCCACAATTCTTGCCTCAGTGAACTGTTCTCCTAGCAATCTTATGTTGTTAACAACAGCCATTATCCTCTCCGAGTATTGCTTCACTGTCTCTTCTTCCTTCATCTTGAGATTCTCAAAATCTCTTCTCAAGTTTAGAAGCTACTGCTGCCTTGTCCTTTCGATGCCTTGGAACTCCTCTTTAAGCTTGTTCCAAGCCTGCTTAGGTGTTTCACAGGCCATGATCCTGGTAAAGATCACATCCGAGACACAATTTTGTATACATGATATTGCTTTATGCCTCTTAGTCCTCTCATCTGCATGCTATCTGATCTAAGCCACTGTGGGATTGGCCCTTAGTGGTGCTGGCTCAGCATCGGTGTTGACAGTTTCCCACAAGTCAAAGGCCTGCAGGTAAGTCCTCATCTTAACCACCCATATGTGAAAGCCTTCACCATTGAAGGTAGGTGGTGCTGCTGGAGAAAAGCTTGAAGAAGCCATTAGAGTTTTGGTCTAAAAACGACAGGTCCTCTAAGAAAATGGCTCTAGATACCAATTGTTGGTGCAATTTGAACAGTAAAAGTATGTTTTAGCTGGGGATCTAAGCAACAGAGCTTATGGCTTGTAGAAGAACAAGAGCAGAAAATCGGTTTTGTAGGAGGAACACCCTTGAAACAAGAACAATGTAGAGCATAAATAGATGAGAACAACTTGTTTCATTCATCATAAGTCAAGACATGAGCCATTACATATATGAAGCAATTCCTTTCAAAATGAAAGTCAAAAAAACTTACCTAAACTCTCACCTAACACCACTTAACATGAGAAATAAGATAACTTAACTTGTACATTAAAACAAAGCTGGTTAACAGCTCCATCAACATCAAATTACATCAATCATAGAATTCATAATGAACTAGACTTCAAAATGAACACAAAGTAACAAGATCAAGTTAAGAGTCAACAGCTTCAAAGGACTTTAGTTGCTGCCAACATGATTCACGTGCTTTAGCCTTGCATGGCCACCTTGGTTGCTGCATGGAGGCTAATCTCAACAACCCCATATTGTTGCATGTAACACTCCACTGTTGAGGACACATGTCCTCTCTCTCGCTCAACCTACAATAAACATAAATTAATTTGAGCTAATATAGAGCTGTGTCAGATAATAAAAATAAACAAATAAATTACTGTACCTTGTGGCCAACAATATCACTCATCAGCCTACAAATAGTGCTTGAAGCTCTGACAATCTTAGGGTCATTAAATGCCCAATTGAATGTCTCTTTTGTTATGCTATCTTCCATGCCAACAAAAGATGACATCGTAAGATTCCAATAACCACAAGAGACTAATCCAGTCGGCATATACTCCTCCATTGTTGGTATGTAATTTTCATGCAACCATTTGGCCTCACCATAGTAAACTTGAGATTGTCGTTTCATCTGTTAACAAACAAAGAAACAAAGAGTTAGCAAAAACCAACTAATGTAGCTGATTAAGATTGCAAAATAAGAATTTTTTTCAAGAAAAAAATAGTAAAAATCAGATATACTGTTCCTATTGCGACTTGGACGCGACATGATTTTCCTTCTTTAGACATCAAATCTTCCATATCTTTATAAACATTTAAGGTTTCACTATACCACAATTTCATGTAGTCTGGAAGTTGCAATGCAGTTGGTATCCCACCTACAATATATCAATATATCATCCATTCAAATGGTCAATTCTCTCTATTATTCAATTCAATAGAAAACATTTACTTCTAATGATTTGAAGTAAAAGTGGATATATGTCTTATATGACCTTTGGATTGCTTTTGTAAAGATTTCAAGTTCTTTATATGTGCCATATGCATCATGTATATCGTCCAAAATTGATATGAGGCATATCACTTTGGTCGCAAAAGTTCTAGCAATGGCGTAGTGGGGTTCAAAATATACACCCAACATCCACAAATAACATTCCACAAATCTATCCCTTATATAAAAGGAAAATTGGTCGCAACATCTAAATCTTTCCACCACCTAAAACAAGAAAGAAGAAGAAATTATGATACATATATATTACTAGTAGACCACTGTATTGGCTAGGTTATGAATAAGAGTTTTATTTGGCTTGACTTATGGAAATCTCTACCACTATCGGTTACCTGTTTATCTTGTTTATCTCCTTCTTGTGTAAATGTTGTAAGATTTTGAAATCTAACTTTGCAAATTTCATTAAATTTTCATCTTGGGTACCGTATCCTTCATATATGGGAATGTAGCTACTAGCAATCAACCTCGGCAAGCTCTTGCGAAGGGGTCGCTTTAGAACATTAGCAATTTGTGTGGAGAGAGGATAGTCTACTGTAGTTTCTGCCAACTTCAGATGAAATGTAGTGAAGGAAAGGGCTTCTTCTAATATATTTTCTCCATGTAGTTGAAAGTGTGCAGCTTCATACAATTCTAACATGCCTTTCACATCACCAATTAAAGCTTCTTTAAAATTTCCATTCTCATCTTGAAATTTGTTAAATGTCTCTGCTTAATCATCAAACAATTTTGAGACGTTATTTTCTAAGTTTCACTTTGTAAATTTAAAATATATTTATGGAAGGATTCGGATATTAAAATTTAATCACCTTTTAATTCAATTATAATTTTATTAAAAGGATTTTACAAATTTAGGTCGGCCGAAAACAAATTTGTATTCAATAATAAAATTGGTTCATTCAAGATTACAATAAAATCTAATGCTTAATTCACTTAGTTCATACAATTCAATATTTAAAATATCAAGTTCAGTCAAAATGGGGAGTCCTCTAATTGTGGATTGAAATAGTTCAATCCATCTTACTGGTTAAATCAAGTGATTATATTAAAAAATTAATATAAAATAAGTATTAAATATAATAAATATTAAATAAAATATGTATTTTATTAAGGACAAATGACCTGTCTGTCTGCCATCGGTAGATTAGAAAACTCCATAGTGTGGTTAGACAGCTGCCATGTCTTTAAACTATATTCAAAACTAAAAATTAACTAAAGGTGGAAAGTTAAAATCTAATCACATCTATTAATTTTTTGGTTAAAATATGTCATAAGTTCTTATATTTTTCATGAATTTCTAATTTAGTCTCTATCCTTTTATTTCTAGGAATTTAGTTTCTCTACTTTTCATATTTCAAAATTTTAGGTCCAATTGTTGATACTATTAAAACTATTTTGTTAAATTCAAGTTTATTACTATGTCATTTTTTCAGTTACTTAACTACCAAGTGAGAACTTTTTATTATTTTATTAAAATTTTACTATGTCAGTTCCTTTTTTTTTTGGTTAAATTGAAGTTTATTATTTTGTTAAATGTCACACTTAAAAATTTAACCATAAAAAGTTAACCGTGTTAACAATTAGACTGGAATTTTGAAATTTGAAAAGTACAGGAACTAAATTCATAGAAAATAAAAGTGTAGGGACTAAATTCTAAATTTATGAAGAATATAGGGACTTAAGGCATATTTTAACTTAATTTTTATTGAAATTTTAAAGGAAAAGGTTTAAAATATGTTGTTGTTTCAGATTTTAAGAATTTTCTTGTTGATTTTTTATTATAGAAAATCATGATAATTCTGGATTGAACCAACTACAAATTCTTAGATCAAGAGGTTCCACAGACTAGTATGATTCGTTTTTTCAATAGTCTTTAAATTGTGGTATCTAGCGTGTCTAAAATTTAAATCGTTTAAATATGTTAAAGGTATATGTATTTTTTTTAAAAAATTAAAATTTAGTCTTTGTACTATAGTTTTAAGAAATTGAATACTTATATTTTTTTATTTAAAAATCTTGGTGCCTCCATCTATTTTTCTGTTAAAGTATTAGAAGTAAAATAATATTTTTAGCCCTCAATATTTATAATATTTTTAGGGTTAAAAAAGAGTTATTTCACTTTTGAACATATTTAAACCAATTTAAATTCCATAACTTTTTTTGTTACCAGATTTGCTTTTAAAAAATTAAGACATGCCACAATGAACATCGAACCAAGCTCTCTTAGCAGGCGAAATCGAGCAGCAGTAGTGTAAAGATCATCACCATCACCATCAATCTCAATATGATTGCAATGATGATGGTATATAATTTCCAATGCCTCTTCTATCTCTTTCTCGAAATGGTAAGCCACACCTAAGCGTTGGACTGCATCAATTATGGGCAACTTTTGAGACGATTTATCCGTATTTGCCACTAACATTCTCCTCACTTCTTGTTTCAATTCTTCGTACTCTTGTTGAGTTTCAGCATCCATTTCCTATTCAAATGTAAAGCTTTATATTAATTTTAAATTAATCACATGCATGTATCCGACACATTGAAATGAGAACAGATGTATGTCTCTTCAACTACGAAAGTAGTTTAAAAATTAGACTGCATTTGTATGAAATACATATTAGCACTTACATCAAATCTAAATAATATAGGTATATGATGTCACACAACCACAAATTAAAAGTGATTATCATACGTCCGAATATACCATTTGAGAAGGAGAAGAGAGGAAAATGTTCCCCCAAAAGCTAGGTTTAAATTTGGACAAATGACGATTTTCCTTGGAGGTGTTACCATGTTGAGATGGAACAAGATTTGTAGAAATTGGAGAAGACATTTTGTCTAGAATGGTAAAAGCTGTTTTGAGTTTTGTGTGATCCAAATGCTTTTATGAGTCATCCTTTGAGTTTTTTAACCTTACTGCTTATTGATTTTAGATTTATTTCTCATCATTTGCAGATGACTTGTTAATTTTATTTTCCAAGTTAGATGAATGTAATAGTCTTCTACATTATTTATTACGAAGTTGGACTTATTAATTACAATGAAAAGGTTGTCAAATCTACCAATATTAATAAATTTATATAAGTTTAATTAAATATTTCTTTAAAAGTTTTTTTATTTTCTTCATCTGCTTTTATTCAATATTATGATGTAATTTGTTTATTGTGTATAAAACTTATGCACCATCACTATATTATATTTAAATATATCTTTTAAGGGAAATAAAAGACAATGTTTTACTAATTTTGAAAACTAATATCATATATCAATTTTTAAAGACATGTAAATATTATTCTACACTCAATTACATACAATATCATCTCTAATTTAATTGAACTTTAATTAAAATAATTAAAAAATTGGAGGGAAATGTTTAAACTATATGCCGGAAAAAATATAACAAAAAATAAATAATATTTGAAAATGCTTAAATTATTAATTAAAAATAATTAAAAAACTGATAAACATCATAAGCACAAATTGAAAAAAAGAACCTAAAATCAACCATTAAAATTCTAGAGAAAAAACGCTAGTAAAAAATCAAAAATTGAAAATTATATCCACCATTAGTGGTTTTATATCAAATTCTGAAATTTGATTAAAATTTTAAAAATAGAATTAGAAAATTAAAATTAAAAAATAAAAAATTTACTTGCTTAGAAATTAAAAGAATTTGAAAAATGACTACATAAAAATAAAACGTGATTTGAAAGTAAAAAAATAAAAGACGACTAAATTTAAAAAAAAAAACTAAAATGATTTAATGTTATAAAAGAAGAAAACATGTTTGTTTATTTATTAATTCTTTAATCCATTAAGTAATTAAATTAAAGTTAAATTAAGTTAGAGAAGATATTTAATATGGATGAATGTATAATAACTTTTACATTTTTAAAAGTTGATGATGTGACATTTTATTATTAGCACCTAAAAATTATATATTTTAGGATCATCTTAATATAATTTCTTATTTTCTTTTAGTTAAACTAGGTTAAAGTATCTAAAGGTCCCTGTTTTATAGGAACTAGGTCAAATTAGTTCCATATTTGTAGCAATGAAATACTATTGTTTCTCCCCCAAGTAATAAGATAAATTATTGGTTACAATATAGCTATAGTTTATATTTTCTATAAAGGACCAGAAATGCCTTGTTTACGTATCATTAGGAAATGCATTAACATAAATACAACAATAAGAAGGGGTAATACAAAAGTATGTAAACTATAAAAACAGGTCAAAGTGGATTGTCCCACACTAGCACTTCCACGTAATAACTCTACCAAAGGTGATCCTATTACTGGAATAGCTTCCGGAATGCCTGTTACGATTTTGACTGCCCGATAACTAATTTGGTCCCGAGGTAAGGAATAACCTGTTAGACGAAAAGATGCGGTCAACACACCCAAAACCACGCCTGTAACCAAGTTAATTCGTGAGGTTTTTTAAAACCACCAATGAGATAGACACGAAATACGTGCAGGATCATCATTATAAATAGATCAATTTATTCCTATACTATTAAAAAGAACCAATTACGTCTCTATATTAAGTTTTTGAATTGTCCTGCTAAGTGCCAATCAAAGTGGCCACTTCTATCATCCCTATGACACTTCGTTAACTTGTCATATTTTGAGTTAGAAATTTATTGAAACAAAATCTTTGAACATTGAATTGTGTTGATATTGTTAAAAAAATTTATTGCTTTAGTCAGCATTTCCGTTAAAAAATAATTTGAGTCTTTTTTTATAGTTTAAGGGTCAAAATTTAGCTAAAAAAAAGAATAAGAATAATATTGATAAAAGAATATATAAACGTTGAGGACTAAATTTATTATTATACCTATTATATAATATCGATTAGTTTTTTTAGTAACTAATATCGGTTAGTTATTCTTAATATCTAGTGTGATTTAATTATATTCAAATTGAACTTTCACACTACGTTTGATAGAAGTGTTATTTTTTACACGTTTTAGTGAAGGAGTTAGCAATAAACTAATTTATTTCTTACACATGCCCGATTTTCTTCTTTGCTTGTTTTGCTCGTTAATCAGTAGTCTTGTTGATCCTTTGTAGTTCTCCCTGTTCTTTTGCTGCCGTTTAGACTTTTGGTTTTGTGCTCTTGCCTCACTGTCGTTCTATTTTGTTTTTCCTTCGTGAGGGTTGTGTGTGATTAGGGTGCTTCGGTTTAGTACTGTATTCTTTTCGTAAGTATCTTTTGTTTACTTTTAAATTAATGATATTTTTTTCCTCTTTTCACGTGGAAGGTATGTGAAGCAAGTGGGCTGGTCTGTGAGACCTCAATTTAATTTTTTCGAATCTATTTAGTTGAAGATCATGGGACAAATACATCTCCGGCAAATTAGGTTGTCATCGACTCTCATTCTAAGGGTAAGGGATTGTATGCCTTAGTTAGGGATTGATTCTGTTTGTCTTGGCCAAATGCTTTAAGGTTTCTTTTGGATGAATACTCTAACCAAGTAAGGGTTGAATGAATGATTCGATTTTAGTGTATTATTGCTAACCAGTTTAGTTGGATGTCGAATGTAGGAATTGAAAGTGTTGTTAATTAGTTTGGGCAATTTATGATGGGTTCCTCTTGGCTTGGAATGCAAAATGGACGAATGTTATTGTCGAAATGGATTGTGCCCTAGCAATTGAAGCCATTCATGGTAGTTCTCAAGGGCAATTGAATAGAAACTTGGTCTTAAGAATTTTAAAACTTTGTAAACGAGAGTGGCGAGTGGATATACAACAAATTCGAAGGGATTACTGATCACACACTGGCTGGACTGATTGAGGGAGTCCCTTTTGGTCCCCAAGTTTTTCAGGATATCCCTGCAACGGTTGCTAACTAATGACGACAAATTTACTGTTAATAACCCTTATGCTACTCTTGTCGTGAAATTAAAATTATCTTGTCGTGAAATTAAAATTATCTTGTCGTGAGGATAGGTATATTCACTACCACCAGGTTTGGTGTTTAGTGCTAAAAAAGGAAAGTAATAATTCCATCCTCCACTCTTATTTCTCACTGATGAACTACGAGTGTATGAAATATATTTCTCACATGGATTTCATGAAACTTGTCCCTTGCAAATGACATTAATTGAATCTCAACTTATGCTTTTGCTTTTATCATCTTAAAATAATATTATTATATGCATTATAAGTATATCTCCTAAATCCTCGGGTAGTCATGTTTTGTCTCTTTTTGTTGGTGTTTAGTGCTAAAATAATGTAATAATTCAAATTCAGCCAAACAAAATTATAATAATTTCACAAATTTTTTTCACATGATTAGTCACACAAATGTATGAACATATATCACAAGGATAACCCTTAAAACCATTCTATTTGAATTTTTTTAATCGTTCGGATGGATTGAATAAAAATTAATTAATATATTAATTTGAATATAAAGATTGAAGCGATTTCTACGTGAATCATCATAAATCAATAAAAAAAACTACAAATTAAGTTAAAATATCAACGGTTGAGTTGGTTGTATTAGTTTTATAATTTTAATATAGTTTTATTTTTAAATTTTTATGAATTTTTGGTTATGCATTTAATTATTGCCAACGGCAATGGTCGATTCCCTCACCGAGAATGTTCCTCGAAGAAATAAATTATTAACCATAAAATTATATTCCATTCCCATATATAAGGATTAAATCTCAACCACATTCCACCTCATGTTTTAAATATATTTTGAATATATTAAAAGTAAACTCAATTATTTTAGATATTATAGTTATTAAGTAAAAAACCAATGTAATAAATACCATAAAACACATTTAATGTACCTATTGTATTTAAGATTTTAACATCTTTTTCTTCAACATATTTAATATTTTTTTATATGTATATTTTGCAAATTGAGCAAATAGAAAAACAAAATACATATAACTTAAATATAAACCTAATTATAAAGACGTAAAAAGAAAGCAGCATATATGTATTTGAGCTTTCTTTCTGAAAAGGTCGTGCATAATTCTAACCCATGAGTGGATGATGACCAAAAAGAGTGGCCCCCCCAGGGAAGAAGAAATCAATAATTGTAATAATAATCTTATAGATTAATTCTAAAGAGTTTACTTTTTTATTTATAATTTTTGAAATTATAACTTTTATTTATGATTTTTTTAAGAACTTTGAAATTATTTGCCCACAAAACAATGCTATGTCAGAAATAAAAAGATGAGGGACTACTTACACTAAATAAAAAGAGTAGAAGTAAATTTGAATAAAGATAAAGATAAAGGACTAAAATTTATGTTATTTTTTATGCAAAATCACCAAAATAAGCCTACACAAATTTAACTAATGGATTATTTTACTGTTTTATCTATCGTACTTATTTTTTTTAATAGAAGAATCAAAATGTAATTTAAATTATAATAAAGGGATTGCTATGATATTTTTACCAAATATTTTGCAAATATATGTGCTAGTTTGCAAATTTGTGCTATACATGAATTTATTATGTGTTATATTTAAAATATTTAATTAACTTATGCTTTACTTTTACGTATAATATATTAACACAAAAATATAGTTTTTGAAATTAAAAAATTGGTAAACAATTTTTCATAAAAAAAGTAGCAATCAAATTTAATAATTAAATATTAAATAATTTATCGTGAGCAAAAAAAAAAAAAAAAGTTAAATAATTTATAAAGTAATAAAATTACAAAAGTATAATTCGATGGTTTCCAATTATTAGGTAGAACTTTATGTTGAATCACCATATTGTTGTGCTCCTATTTTTTTAGTCATGAAATTAAGTTTTCAATTAAATTATAAAAAGAATAATAATAATAGTGATAACTCACTCGGAAATGCATTTTATTCTGAAAATAAGATTTATCTACATTATATATTTAAATATATATTTAAGGTTAGTATTTGTTATATTAGTAGTATAGTTTTTTTCACAAGTAGTTTTAAAAAATAATATATTTTTATTTTATAAATATCTATTTTTCTAAAAACTCTACTAATATTGAATATGTTACTATAAATATATGAGAAATTATTTGGTACAATACCAATGGAGTTTTTAGACTTTACAAGAATTGACAATTGTCTTATAGGGTTATAGTAAAATATTAAAAAAATAAATATTTTTTAAAAGAAGACACTTGTCAATTTTTTAAAGCTTTTTGTTGAATAAAAAAGTACACTGGGCACTATCTGCTCTTTTTGATACAATGCCTATAACTACCCATAACCCCTCCCCAACCCTTAAATAGGAAGATAATATACTTCAACACACTCGAATCCACGACTTCCTGCATTGGCAAAAAAACTTAATGCCAATTGAGCTAAAATTCAATCAATAAAATATTTTAATTTTTAAGATTCTTAATTAGAATTAAATATAAAACAATATTTAAAACATAAATGTAAAAAAATTTAAAATAGCATTTAAAATTTTCAAAATCTTTTGATTTTTTTTAACTATGTTTTTAAATTTTATTGGCATCAAATATAGAAAACTATATAAAAAAAATCCTAATAACTTTTTAAATAAGTATTTAAATTTTTATAAAATTTTAACTTGTTTTTTGAAAGATAAATTCATTCAATAAATACAACCATATAATTCAAAAAAAATAATAAACACTTGTTGTAGATGGTGAAAGACAAGCTCCGTCAACACAACAAAGGCTTTAGCTTCAGCATCAATAGAATATCATGACACGTTGACAATTGGTTTTATCACAACTCAAATACGACATATCTGGAGTGATTGCAAACACTTAATACGATAAGAAAATCAGCCCCAGATGGTCCAAAGCAACAAGCAAAAATCGATAAAAGAGTCAATCATTCACCAAACTAGAGAGGATGACAACAAAACTATCCTTAAAATCACTTGTAAAACTAATGTTACATGTATAACCAAGACTAAAAAACATGCTACAAAAGTAAACAAAAACTTCTAAAACTAAAAACTTATTAAACAATGAAAAAATAAACAAAAAACATATAAAACTTAAGACAACACGTGTCCAAATTGACTCGTGAAATCATTTATTATTATGAAATACTTTCAAAGCACAAACATATTAAGAAGCTGACGAAGAGCTATCCACTTTCCAAAACTATTGGTGGCCGGTGGAGTTTTAGAGAACGACAGGTGTTGTAATCTGTCAATCACAACTTATAAAGACAATAAAGATACCCACAAATAGATCTGCAAACTGAAAAGAGAGAAAACATGTGGAATGAATGAGAAGAAAAAAAGAAAGAAAGGGTTGGTGAGAAGGAGAAAAAGGCGTGCGATAACCAGCTAGGAGGCTGACATCGCCATTGGACAAAACAAAAGATAAGCAAACGGCTTAGAGAAAAAGAGAAAAGTTTTTAAAATTTTGAGATATCTAAATTACCATTTAACTCTTTGAATTTCCTTTTTTCTAAAAAAAATTTAAAAAGCAATATATAAATTTTTTTATTAAAGTTATTTATAAAACAAATTCAATCTTCAGTATTTTTTTTATAATGCTGCAAAAGTTTTCGCATTTAAAGTTTAATTTAAAACAACCTAAAACATAATTATGTTATCGATAAAGTGTTTTTGTTATAAATAATATTTTATAATAGATGTTCATAATTTTCAATGGAATTATGAGGTTTTTATATTGTAATTTAGTTTCTATTTATTCTTTGTAACTTAGGGGATTGTATTTCTAATAGCCAATTTAGCCCGGGCCCATACAAAAAAATAATAAATCCAAAATAATAAAACAAAGTCCAAGTTTAGTCCAAAATATATCATTTGGCCCGATTGGAATGGCCCATTACTTGAAAAGATTGAAGGTCCATCTACAAGCTTGATGTATATGGAAACATAATCTTCAAGAATATGCAATCTTAGATATGATATGCAAATCTTAGATATGATATGCAATCTTAGAAGATATGATTTTGTAATCTTAGAGATTTAATTTGTAGATACCTTTTAATCTTAGCCGTTGATGTAATTGATCTGTACCGTTGGATTTGGGGAGGCTCAACTATAAATAGAGGCCTATCCCCTCATTGTAAAGCACTTGACTTGAGTTTTTGAGCAATAAGAATTCTTAAGAGCATTCACTCAAATTTCTCCCTCTCTTATGTTCTTATTTTCTGTATCTTGTTCTTATTTTGTTCTTCGTTCATCTTCGTTTCTTTTTGAGTTGTTTTCGTTCGAGTTGGATTTTGGTGGAGGAATTTCGTTGAATCCTCATATTGTGGGAGTTAAGTTGACTTAGACGTTTTTTTAAAACTTTTTTTTATCCATTTAATTGTTTAATTATTAATTATTCTTTTTCTTTTATGCATTTATTTATATATTATCTGATTTATTATATATATATATTATTACTTTAAACTATTTTATGTTTAATATCAAAGTTTGCCATATTACTCGTTTTATTAAATTTGTTTTATTATTTTATTCAAAATTTTTCATATATTATTTATCTTGTATTTTTTTTACTTCATATTTGATCTTTTTAAATGTCATTCTGTTATGCCTTTTTATTTATTTGTTCATTGTTTTAAAATTTAGATTCCATTATTATTATGGTCATTTTTAATATTTTTTAGCATCATCATTGTCATTATCTTTATTCATGTTATTTGCTATTTTACTTTGATTCTTTCTTTTTAATTGTCTATATTAGCAATAAATATTAATCCGTTATGTAATATTTTTTTTAAAAAAATATGTTTATGTTTTTATTATGCATTAGCGCAACATTTTATTCAAATCATTGTTTTAAAATATATCACATTTAATTGCCGCTTTTTATCCAAAATTTGTTTTTTTTTTATATTAAGGCAATATTTGACATTTGGGAATTTTGAAAGAATCGTGCCCTAACTTACTGGGCTTCGATTTTTATTATTAAGTCTAAATGATTAAATACCCTTTTCAAGTTAAAATGTGTGATTTTCAAATAAAAACTATCTTTGAGAATTTAAGATGTTGCGTCCTAACTTACTGGATGTGATATTTTGATATTTCGAGATAGGGATTTCTAAAAACGAAAGATATTTGACGTTTGGAAAATTTGAAAGGTTGTGCCCTAACTTACTGGGTTTCGATTTTTTTTTCTCATTGAGTCCAAATGATTGAGTACTCCTTTAAAAATAAAACACATGAATTTCAAATAAAAGCTCATTCTCGAGAATTCAAAATCTTGCGTCCTAACTTACTGGATGTGACATTTTGTTGTCCCGATGTAAGAACTTTTTTAAATAAGGCAATATTCGGTACTTTGAAGCTTTAAGAAAATCATGCCCTAACTTATTGGGTTTCGGGTTTTTTTTATCCAAATAGTTGAATATCCTTTTCGAACTTTAATGCATGAGACAAGCTTAATTTCGAGGGTCAAAATGTCGTATCCTAACTTACTGGATGTGACATTTTATTACTTCAGGACAAGAAGGTCTTAACATCAAATTCGATTTATTCAAGTTTTTAAAAATAAAAAGGATCATATTTTAAAAATCTTTCAAATTTTTGACATTAGGACATTAATTAATCAATTAGGTACCAATTTTTGGGCGTTACGAGGGTGCTAATCCTTCCTCATGTGTAACCGACTCCCGAGCCCATTTTCTCAAATTTTGTAGACAAAAAATATTCATTTTCTCGAATTTTGTAGACCAAAAATATTATTTTAATAAACCAAAATGTTTTATTAAAATGATTAATCTCAAGGTGACCTGATCACACCTCGAAAAAAGGTTGGTGGCAACTCCATTTTCGTTTTTTAAAAGTCGACCCTGTTTTTTAAAATAAAAATAGTTTCGACAGCTTGGGAACTCCACTAGGGACAATAAGAGAGTCAAGCCGTAAAATTGATTATTTTCTGTCCTTTTGTTGAAGTTTGGAAATTTGATTTGAAAATTACAAATCCTTTTACATGTGTTTGCATTGTTGCATATGTTTGTTATTTTCCCGCAACACATTGTATTTGCATGACCGTTGTGGCCACACCCTTAAGTGGGAGTGAGAAACTACCCTTCGTGAGGTTTTCACCTTCGTGCAGGATAGTGGATCGCTTCTGGGATACATCTGTACCTTTATCTTCGTGAGATTTTCATCTCCGTGCAGCCATAGGGAAATGTATTCCCCTGAACTGAACTCGGTCCTTATGAGCCTATAATGGGTTAGGATTGAGGAATTTGCTGGTTCGGGTACCTCAACTTTAGAACCAAACCCCATGTACAAAGCCCTAAGAGCCCACCCTAGGTAGAGCCACGCCAGACCCTATTGGTTACCTAGATAGGTGATTTATTTTGTTGTTTATTTCTCTTGTGCTAACATGATTTCTTTTTTTTTTTTTTTTTTGCATTGCATTTTCATCATAGAAAGGAGGTGTTAATTCATATTTGATTTCTAAATAGAATAGTTTGTCATAAGGAAACGAATTTTTTGATAAAGTGGATCATAATATGGTTGTTTGAGTATGGTCCAAGTAAACATGACAAGAGAGGGCTGGTAGTTCATGGAGGAATACATGGCTTGATTGCCAAAGATTCAAGCCAACGAAGGTTATCCAAGAGCATGACGAGAGAAGGCTTGTAGTCCATGGAGGAATACATGACTTGATTGCCAAAGATTCAAGCCGACAAAGATTATCCAAGAGCATGACGAGAGAAGGCTGGTAGTTCATGGAGGAATACATGAATTGATTGCCAAAGATTCAAGCCAACGAAGATTATCCAAAAGCATGATGAGGGAAGGATGGTAGTCCATGGAGGAATACATGACTTGATTACCAAAGATTCAAGCCAACGAAGATTATCCAAGAGCATGACGAGAGAAGGCTGGTAGTCCACGGAGGAATACATGACTTAATTGCCAAAGATTCAAGCCAACAAAGATTATTCAAGAGCCGTTACGTCTTTTTTTTTGAAGAAGCCAATTAGTGTCATGGAGATAAGTGAGTAATGGGTCGTGGTCCAGATCAAGCAACAAGGAGCTAGCGAGGACATCTTTTGGAAAATTTACAAGATTTGACCATGAAGAAAAGATCAATGGTTTTACTTGGACTATAAAGGGCAAGACTGCATATGTAATCCATTTCATGTAAAGAAATTTGTTTTTCTAGAAAAGTTATTTTAATGGAATTCAATTCATAATCAACGCCTCTCTTTCTTGTGCATTCATTACATGCATCTGCATCGCATTGCATCACTTGCATTAGACTTTTACAAAAGGGACCCTAATTAGGTAAAATCATTTCAGAGTTAACTTGGAAAACATGGAACAAAAGTTGGAGAGCTTAGAGCAAAGACAAATACAGATGCAAGAGCAATTGACTAAACTTTAACAAGATATGCGAGATCAAATGTTAAAGTTCCAAAAAAATGTGATTGGCCAGTTAAAACAGTTACTAGCCGAATGGCTTGAAAAGAGGAAAGGCCCAGTGGTCAACAGTAGGGATGATAATAAAGACCTTGTTTATCCCCCAGGTTTTATTCTAACAAGTGTCCGGACTCAACCAGAAGCACATCCGCAAGGGGTACCCGTTACTATCAGACCCCAACAGTATCAGGCCAGTATGTCAGCACCAATAAACTACTAATAGGCTCAGGTCCCAATCCGAAAGGCAATCCAACCAATCCCATTGTCATTGATTTGGCCAGTATAGAAGAAACAAAGAAGCCTAGTGTGGAGCTCCCGAAACAATGTGAAGCCTATTACAAAAGGAAAAAGAGAGAGTGGAGCTCCCAAGATAATACTTCGAGGGTAATGAAGAAAAAGGAAAATGAGGTGAATAACACGAGTATGTATAGTGGGGGTTATTTAAAACCGATTACCATAGGCCAACCAAGAACGGTAACTATTAGCCATCCGGTTCCTCAAAAGAAAGAATCCAATCCAAGACCGAACTCAGAAAAATCCCAATTCATGCCCATTCCAATCACGTATAGGGAGCTGTACCAAATTTTGTTTGATGCACACGTGGTATCTCCTTTCTACCTAAAGCCTATACAACCCCTATACCCCAAATGGTATGACACAAACACCCAATGCGAATCCCATAGGACATTCGATTGAGAACTGCACTGCTTTCAAAAAGGTGATCGAAAGGCTTGTCAAATTCGATGATCCTTCTAGGGTAGAAAGTTCGTTACCCAACCATCTAGATAAAGGAGTGAATTCTATGATGGAAAGGGGCATGAGTTCCAAGAATGCATCGAGTTTAGGGCTTTAGTGCAAGACTTGATATTGGGGGATCTGAATGACGTATCCGAAGAGGGAACCAAGGAATAAAAATTTTCGAGCCCTTACATATTTGGGAGTGTTTTGAACAACGAGACTGTGGAAGTGATCCTTGTATTTTTAAGGCTAATCTAGAGTAATATGCAAAACACGCTTGTTGCCTTAAGCCCAGTGGCAATAAGAATCCTTTTGTGAAATAGGCTTGTGTCCGAAATTTTTATAAAATGCATTTTTTTGAATAAATATTCTTTTATTCTTTACATGTATAGATTATTTTTTTCTTTAGACTTTCTTTTCAGATATCCTTTTATTCGTGATCATACGAATAATAATCCTTAGAATCATTTATTCTTTAAAAATTACCTTTGTACCTACAACAGATCCCCATATATCAATGACATGAGCGACGTTGCTATTGACTCAGAATCTCCTTTTCAAGTGAGATATGTGTCTAGGGGGATCTCAGGACTTTGAAGATAATAGAGATTGTAACCTTATTTCTTGACTTGTTAGGAATGGTAGAACAAGATGATAAACGAATCCTGCTTTACAAAAGGATCAATGAACATTGTGAACCTAGGGGAAGAGTAAGAAGAAAAGATTGGAGCATGCAAAAGTGAGACTTCATTGAGTTACTCAAAGAATTTAAAGATGTTTTCACTCGATTATATTTGCCTGGGCTACTAAGATCCATGGATGCTTTTGAGGTTAAAAGAGGTCCGTAGGACACATGCAGGTAGTTTTACAATGGCTAGGCTAAATATGAGGTTTGGGCATTACCGGTTTACCATGGAAGGGGATTGCATCAGTTATATCGTAAATGCCAAATTAAAGAAGACAAGGTTTATGTGACGCCTCCATAGATTTTTCATATGTGGGGCATGGATGTTATGAGGCCAATCTCGTTAAAAGCTCCTAGTAGACATCGAATCCTCAAGAGGGTAAATGTTGCTTCATATGCCAATATTGTAAAGTTGACAGTTATCAAATTTCCCCAAAAAAATAGAAGATCAGTTGCTGAAAAATCGTGTTTTATAGGGCACAACTGTGGATGTCAAAAGTTTACAGTCTGTTCAAAGATCAAACCCCATGCAGCAAAGGTTCTAAAAAAAAGTACAAAAAAACAAACAAAAACAACGAAAATTATGGAAGATGACCGAGACTTGTAAAGATTGGCATAAGAAGCTACCACTTCCTCTCTATGCTTACGTCAACCAGGACTTTCGCTGGGGCAACACCTTTCCCGCTGGTTTATGGAATAGAGGTGGTTCTACCCATGAAAATAGAGATTCCTTTTCTCCAAGCTTTGATTGAGTTAGGAATTGGATAAAGTAGAAGAAAAGGGGTTTGAAAGTATTCATCATAGTCAAATGTGCCAAAAATAGATGATGTTGATTTATGATGAAAAGGTTCACCCAAGGAAATTTCATTAAGGGGGCTTGGTATTAAGGAATATCCCTTCTATGCAAAAGGATTTCAAAGAGAAATGAATGTCAATTGGGAAAAGACCTTATGAGGTAAAGAAGGTTTTCCCCGAGGAGTACTGACTTTGACTAAGATAATCTTGTAAATTCAGATGCAGTCTAGAGATACCTAAAAGAGGAGAGGCCAAGGTGAAAACCCACAAAGAGCGCTTTGTGACCTTCAAAAAAAAGAAAAAAAAAGGAAAAAAAAGAAAAGAAAAAGAAAAAGAAAATAGAGAGGCTAAGGCGAAAACCCGTAAAGGGCACCTTGAGACCAAAGAGGTTTTGAGTTGAAAACCCGAAAAGAGCAGCTCAAATTTTGATCAAAGTGGGGCAAATGGTAGTCTTGCTATACCTGAATTAACAATGAAGAAGTAGGTTACGTCTTAAGACATCGGCAAAGTACTCTGGATCCCTTAAACATATATTGAGCTCAAAATGGTCCTCAAGAAGTTGGTACAAAGGAGCTCAAGTTGAGATATCTGGGGCACCTAATTCTCGTCTTACCTATTTTGAATTTACTAACTTTGATTACCATATTCTTTTCAAGATACGCCCTAATCAAATTCCTTTTATCACCTTGGGTATCCTTGATTGATTGTTTTGAGCTATGCTCCTGATTAATTTCCTTCTTGTCCATAATTGTGATCTTTTTCCAAGCATTTTATATTGAAATAACAATTAATAGACTAATAATATTTTCATAAAAGGAGTTTTGCACATTACTCTAGAAATTTCTAGATAATACAAAAAACTGAAACAGGACAATTGTTTAAAAAATTCTCATGTGTAAGGGTCGGAGGTGCTTGAGAAATGTCTAAATTGAGACTATCTCTTTTGTCCAAATAGGTGATTGGACAAATTAATGAGTTGAGCAGTATTGATCCTAAGAGAAGATCATTTTTACAAACATCTTCATCGGGTTACGGTATGACAGACCAAATTGAGGTGAAAAGATTCAAAGAATATGAGCAGAATATGATTGATATTTCAAGAGAAACGAAGATGAAACTCTTGATGAACAATGAGCGATGACACCTTAAAAAGGAATCATCCTCATGACATTTTTTTTGCATTCATAACATTCATAACACATTTGGCTAGGAGCATTTGATTCATTCTGATCATAGCATACTAATCATAAACATAAGCATATAAAATCGATTTTACAGGACATGTCCCCAGAGGGCGGTGTAGCAACATCGGTGATTTCAGATCTTGTCTCCTCAAGATAGTAGTGAAGCAGATTGATGTTGGCAGATCTTATCTTTCCGAACTAGTAGGGGAGAATATCTTAGCCATTAGCCTTATCTTCCTAAGGTAGAAAGGGAGCAGGCTGAAGATTGTAGTCTTATCTTCCCGATGTAGCAAGGGAGTAGACTGAAAAATGAAGATCTTGTCTCCTCGATAGCAGCGAGGCAGATTGATATTGGTAGATCTTAACTTTCTGAAGTAGCAAGGGAGAAGATTTTAGCCATTAGCCTTATCTTCCTAAGGTAGAAATGGAGCAGGCTGAAGATTGTAGTCTTATCTTCCCGATGTAGCAAGGGAGTAGACTGAAAAATGAAGATCTTGTCACCTCGATAGCAGCGAGGCAGATTGATGTTGGTAGATCTTATCTTTCCGAAGTAGCAGGAGAGTAGATTTTAGCCATTAGCATTATCTTCCTAAGGTAGAAGGGAAGCAGGCTGAAGATTGTATTCTTATCTTCCCGATGTAGTAAGGGAGTAGACAAAAAAATGAAGATCTTGTCTCCTCGATAGTAGCGAGGCAAATTGATGTTGGCAGATCCTATCTTTTCGAGGTAACAGGGGAGCAGATTTTAGCCATTAGCCTTATCTTCCTAAGGTAGAAATGGAGCAGGCTGAAGATTGTAGTCTTCTCTTCCCGATGTAGCAAGGGAATAGACTGAAAAATGAAGATCTTGTCTCCTCGATAGCAATGAGGCAGATTGATGTTGGCAGATCTTATATTTCTGAAGTAGTAGGGGAGCAGATTTTAGCCATTAGCCTTATCTTCCTAAGGTAGAAAGGGAGTAGGCTAAAGATTGTAGTCTTATCTTCCCGATGTAGCAAGGGAGTAGACTGAAAATGAATATTTTGTCTTCTCGAGATAGCAGCGAGGCAAATCGATGTTGGAAAATCTTATCTTTCCGAAGTAGTAGGGGAGCAGATTTTATCCATTAGCCTTATCTTCCTAAGGTAGCAAGGGAGTCGGCTGAAGATTGTAGTCTTATCTTCTTGATGTAGTAAGGGAGTAGACTGAAAATGAAGATTTTGTCTCCTCGAGATAGCAGCAAGGCAAATCGATGTTGGAAAATTTTATCTTTCTGAAGTAGCAGGGGAGCAGATTTTAGCCATTAGCCTTATCTTCTTGAGGTAGCAAGGGAGTCGGCTGAAGATTGTAGTCTTATCTTCCTAATGTAGCAAGGAAGTAGATTGAAAAATGAAGATTTTGTCTCCTCGAGATAGTGGTGAGACAGATTGATATTGGCAGATCTTATCTTTCCGAAGTAGCAGGAAAGCAGATTTTAGCCATTAGCCTTATCTTCCTGAGGTATCAAGGGAGTCGGCTAAAGATTGTAGTCTTATCTTCCTGATGTAGCAAGGGAGAAGACTGAAGATTGAAGATCTGGCATCCTTGAGTTTTGCAAGGAGCGGATTTAAGACAACTATCTGGCAATCCCTGAGTTGGCAGGGAGCAGATTGAAGATATCAGCATGGCGTCCCTGAAGTTGCAGTGAAGCAGGCTGAAGGTAGCAGATATTGCCTTCCTGAATTTGTAGTGAAGCAAATTGAAGCTGTCATATTTATAGTCCAATACTTCCGCAGGGTTGGAAATGATCAAGAATCAAGAACTCAAGACTCGGCAAGACCCGGCAAAATTGGTCCTTTTATAGTCTTTGCTCTATTCCTGTTACACAGCAATGAGCAAAGAGGGGCAGCTGTAATAGGCCAATTTAGCCCGGTCCCATACAAAAAAACAATAAACCCAAAATAATAAAACAAAGTCCAAGTTTAGTCCAAAATATATCATTTGGCCCGATCGGAATGGCCTATTACTTGAAAAGATTGAAGGTCCATCTACAAGCTTGATGTATGTGGAAACATAATCTTCAAGGATATGCAAATCCTAGATATTATATGCAATCTTAGAAGATATGATTTTGTAATATTAGAGATTTAATTTGTAGATACCTTTTAATCTTAGCCGTTGATGTAATTGATCTGTACCGTTGGATTTGGGGAGGCTCAACTATAAATAGAGGCCTCTCCCCTCATTGTGAAGCACTTGACTTGAGTTTTTGAGCAATAAGAATTCTTAAGAGCATTCACTCAAATTTCTCCCTCTTGTGTTCTTATTTTCTGTGTCTTGTTATTATTTTGTTCTTCGTTCATCTTCGTTTCTTTTTGAGTTGTTTTCGTTCGAGTTGGATTTTGGTGGAGGAATTTCGTTGAATCCTCATATTGTGGGAGTTAGGTTGACTTAGACGTTTTTTTAAACTTTTTTTTATCCATTTAATTGTTTAATTATTAATTATTGTTTTTCTTTTATGCATTTATTTATATATTATCTGATTTATTATATATATTATTACTTTAAACTATTTTATGTTTAATTAATATCAAAGTTTATCATATTACTCGTTTTATTAAATTTGTTTTATTATTTTATTCAAAAATTTTCATATGTTATTTATCTTGTATTTTTTTACTTCATATTTGATCTTTTTAAATGTCATTTATTATGCCTTTTTATTTATTTGTTCATTGTTTTAAAATTTAGATTCCATTATTATTATGGTCATTTTTAATATTTTTTAGCATCATCATTGTCATTGTCTTTATTCATGTTCTTTGCTATTTTACTTTGATTCTTTCTTTTTAGTTGTCTATATTAGCATTAAATATCAATCCGTTATGTAATATTTTTTTTAAAAAAATATATGTTTATGTTTTTATTATGCATTAGCGCAACATTTTATTCAAATCATTATTTTAAAATATATCTCATTTAATTGCCGCTTTTTATTCAAAATTTGTTTTTTTAAATTAAGGCAATATTTGACATTTGGGAATTTTGAAAGAATCGTGCCCTAACTTACTAGGCTTCAATTTTTCTCATTAAGTCTAAATGATTAAATACCCTTTTCAAGTTAAAATGTGTGATTTTCAAATAAAAACTATCTTTGAGAATTTAAGATATTGCGTCCTAACTTACTGGATGTGATATTTTGATATTTCAAGATAGGGATTTCTAAAAACAAAAGATATTTGAGGTTTGGGAAATTTTAAAGGCCGTGCCCTAACTTACTGGGTTTCGATTTTTTTTTTCTCATTGAGTCCAAATGATTGAGTACTCCGTTAAAAATAAAACACATGAATTTCAAATAAAAGCTTATTCTCGAGAATTCGAAATCTTGCGTCCTAACTTACTGGATGTGACATTTTGTTGTCCCGATGTAAGAACTTTTTTAAATAAGGCAATATTTGGTACTTTGGAGCTTTAAGAAAATCGTGCCCTAACTTACTGGGTTTCGGATTTTTTTATCCAAATAACCGAATATCCTTTTCAAACTTTAATGCAAGAGACAAGCTTAATTTCGAGGGTCAACATGTTGTATCCTAACTTACTTGATGTGAAATTTTATTACTTCAGGACAAGAAGGTCTTAACATCAAATTCAATTTATTCATGTTTTTAAAAATAAAAAGGATCGTATTTTAAAAATCTTTTCAAATTTTTGACATTAGGACATTAATTAATCAATTAGGTACCAATTTTTTGGCGTTACGAGGGAGCTAATCCTTTCTCGTGCGTAACTGACTCCCGAGCCCGTTTTCGTGAATTTTGTAGACCAAAAATATTCATTTTCTCGAATTTTGTAAACCAAAAATATTATTTTAATAAACCAAAATGTTTTATTAAAATGATTAATCTCAAGGTGACCTGATCACACCTCGAAAAAAGATTGGTGGCGACTCCATTTTCGTTTTTTAAAAGTTGACCCCGTTTTTTAAAATAAAAATGGTTTCAACAGTATTATGTTAGAAGGTCTGTCACACCCAAAAAAAATATAATAGGTTAGTGGAAATAAATAAATAAGAAATAAGTCTAAGCTTGATGGATAAATAGTTTATGCATTCTTTAGAGTAGAGGTGAGCAAAACTCGATTCGACTCGAAAAAAAAAATTTGAATTTCGAGTTAAATGAATCGAGTTATCGAGTTAACTCGAATTTTTTTGAATTTCAAGTTCGAATCGAGTTGAGTTTTCAAATTCAAATAACTCAAATTATTCGAAATAATTCGAATATCAAACTATAATATTTTACATTTTTACCCCAAACTCCCAAAGATTTTTACTTTTCCCTCAAAATTTTTACTCCTTCCCACTTTTCTCCCCTCCCATCCCAACCCCCCATATACCCAAAATCCATTTTCCACCAAAATTTTACTCTCCTATTTACTTTTTCTCAAAATTTTACTCCCAAAAACTCTCAAAACTTTTTATTTTCCTCCAAAATTTTTACTCACTCTCACTTTCCCCTTAAAACTTTTACTCCCTTCCCATCCCATCCCCCATCTACCCCAAACTCATCCTCCCCAATTTTTTTTAATATTTTTCCTCCAAAATTTTACTCCCCCTACTTACTTTCCCTCAAACTTTTACTCTCAAAATTTTTATTTTTCCCCTAAACTTTTACTTCTCACTATTTACTCCCAAATAAAAAATCAAAATTATCCAAAAAAAATCCCATAAACATAAATAGTAATAATTTTATTTATATCTACTATTTATATTATTAAATTAAATTTCACATTTTATATTATTTATATTATTGAATTGTTTATTCATATTGAATATTTATATTAAAATTGAATTATTAATGATGCCATAAAATATTCGTGTTAAAATTTTATATTTGTATCAATTTCACATTTTATCTTTAAAATAATTTTTATTAAAAAGTCACATTTTTACATTTAATATATTTTTTAATTCCAAAATACATAGTGGCAAGAATCTGAAGATAATTGAAACAACTAAGCACGCAAAAAAGTTAACCCGTATATAAAAGATTAATAAATAAATTATGAGGTGATGAAAGTTAATAAAAAATTTGACTATGGTGGAAAAATTTTATTATGATGGGTGACAGTGGTTACAAGGACCCAAAGTTATTTTTTAAAATTTAACTCGAACAAATATATTCGATTCGATTTGATTCGAATTCCATTTCACTCGACTCGATTCGAGAAAATTTTAAATCAAATTAGGATGATAAAATAGGATTCGTCAACTTGGTTAACTCAAAATTTTTTTATTCGATTCGATCGAACGCTCACCCCTACTTTAGAGATTTTAGGTTCAAACCATACTTTTTTTTTTTCTTTTTTTCCTTTCTAAATTTTCAGCAACTTGGACGTCATGTCTCCCTATTGCATACTCAAGTTTGAGGTTCCCTTTTATTTTTCTTTTAAATTTTGGCCCAAAACTTGGGATAATTGCTTTTGCCACCTTTAGGGTTTTAAATCCTAGGTATTTAGCCATTCTCTTTCCTAATCATACTAGGTCTCTTGTTTTATTTTCAATCCCAATTAGAATTTACTTTCCTCTATTTCATATCAAATTTTACATATTTTACTGCTAAAGTTATTTTGCTTACCATATCAAATCAATTCTTGATAAATTAATTCACTACAACAAAATAGGGCTTTAGCGGTGTTTTAGTGGCATTTGCACAAAAAACGCTTATACACTAGCTGCATTTTGCAAAAAACTGAGTAATAGCGGCGTTTTTGTCTCAAACGCCGCTAAAAACAGAGCAATAGCGGCGTTTTTGTACAAATGACGCTAAAAAACTGAGCAATAGCGGCGTTTTTATACAAACGCCACTAAAAAACTGAGCAATAGCGGTGTTTTCATACAAACGCTGCTAAAAACTGAGCAATAGCGGCGTTTTGTACAAACGCCGCTAAAAAAACAGAGCAATAAATAAATAATTGAACCAACTAAGCAAGCAAAAAAGTTAACCCATATATAAAAGATTAATAAATAAATTATGAGGTGATGAAAGTTAATAAAAAATTTGATTATGGTGGAAAAATTTTATTATGATGGGTGACAGTGGTTACAAGGACCCAAAATTATTTTTTAAAATTTAACTCGAACAAATATATTCGATTCGATTCGATTCGAATTCCATTTCACTCGACTCGATTCAAGAAAATTTCAAATCAAATTAGGATGATAAAATAGGATTCGTCAACTTGATTAACTCAAAATTTTTTCATTCGATTCGATTCGATCGAACGTTCACCCCTACTTTAGAGATTTTAGGTTCAAACCATACTTTTTTTTTTCTTTTTTCCTTTCTAAATTTTCAGCAACTTGGACGTCATGTCTCCCTATTGCATACTCAAGTTTGAGGTTCCCTTTTATTTTTCTTTTAAATTTTGGCCCAAAACTTGGGATAATTGCTCTTGCCACCCTTAGGGTTTTAAATCCTAGATATTTAACCATTTTCTTTCCTAATCATACTAGGTCATTTGTTTTATTTTCAATCCCAATTAGAATTTACTTTCCTCTCTTTCATATCAAATTTTACATATTTTACTGCTAAAATTATTTTACTTACCATATCAAATCAATTCTTGATAAATTAATTCACTACAACAAAATAGGGCTTTAGCGACGTTTTTAGTGGCATTTGCACAAAAAATGCTTATACGCTAGCGGTGTTTTGCAAAAAACTGAGTAATAGCGGCGTTTTTGTCTCAAACGACGCTAAAAATAGAGCAATAGTGACGTTTTTGTACAAACGCCGCTAAAAAACTGAGCAATAGCAGCGTTTTCGTGCAAACCCACTAAAAACTGAGTAATAGCGGCGTTTTTGTACAAACGTCGCTAAAAATTGAGTAATAGCAGTGTTTTCGTACAAATGCTGCTAAAAATCTGAGCAATAATAGCAGCGTTTTTGTACAAACGCCACTAAAAACTAAGCAATAGCGGTGTTTTTGTACAAACGCGACTAAAAACCGAGCAATTGCCGCATTTTTGTACAAACGCCGCTAAAAACTAAGCAATAGCGGCGTTTTTGCACAAACGCCACTAAAAACTAAGCAGTAGCGCCGTTTTTGGTACAAACGCCGCTAAAACTAAGCAATAGCGTCATTTTTTATTCAAATGCCGCTAAAACTGAGTAATAGCTTTTAGAGGTTTTCATTTAAGTTACCAAGCTGTTAAAATCGATGTCGTATGGCTTTGTTTAAACCCTAAACTCTAAACCTTAAACCCTAAACCCTAAAATATAAACCCCAAAAAAATCATATGGATGGTGATGTGTAACTTAATATATATTAATGTAAAAGCTTATGTTTATAATAAATTGTGTGGAAGCAATACTTAATATTGGTTAATTTATTTTTGGATTTAGGGTTTAATATTTAAGGTTTAAGGTCTATGGTTTAGGGTTTTTATGATTTAGGGTTTAATGTTTAATATGTTAATTTTATGGTTTAGGTCGAGGTTTGTTATTTTGGGTTTGGGGTTTAGTGTTTTAAAGTTTATTATTTAAGGTTTAGTGTTTAGGGTTTAAAATCTTAGTATTTAGCGGTATTAAGGTTTAAGGGTTAGTGGTTAGGGGTTAGGAGTTTAGGGGTTAAGGGTCAAGGGTTTATGATTTATGCATGTTTTGTGGTTTAGGGTTTAAGGTCTAGAATTTAAGGTTCAGGTTTATGGTCTAGGATTTATGGTTTGGGTTTTGTGGTGTATGGTTTGGGGTTTAAGGTTTGGTGTTTGTGGTTTAGGGTTTATGATTTAGGGTTTATCTTAGATTTTTTAGAATATAAATCAAAATAAGATAAATATAAATTATTATTTTAGAAAATATATATATAAATGGGTTAAATCCCAAAAGCATACATGAACAATGGTTTAGTGTGCAATTGTATACATGAACTTTAATTTAATCCAGATCTTGTAAAATATTAATACAATTATTGATATAATTAACATCATTTTTTATTTATATATTGCATACCTAAAAATTGTTATTTATTCAATATAAAATATATTGATGTATTTATATTTTAAAATAATGTGTATGATTAAATCAAAATTAAAGTTTCAACTATACATTTAAACCACAATTAGAATTTCACATTAAACCAAAATTCATATATATAATTCTGAGATGTATCTATATCAAAATTTAGGTGTATACATATAATTAAACGCCATTTATACAAAAATCTAAACAAATAATGCATATAATTTAGGTGTTACTAGATGTTATTTTACCCTTTTTATATCTTTTAAATGGAATTATGAATGCTTAAATCATAATATGTATAGCTCCTTTATTGCATAAATGATCAGCTTTGTTTTATCGATTTTGCAGGCGAATGGTATGGCAGCGTACTTCGTGACATTGGTTACCTATATTAGTCTTTGGTGGTGAGGACTTTATTTTTTAGCATATCAGTTCTCATTCGTTCCTCGAAAATTAAATGCATGATACTAGCATCCCTCGGATATTAGCAACAATGTTTTATTTCTCTTTTGTCGAAACAAACTGTTTTCATGCTTTATATTTATCGACTTAGTATATCTCACAACTTTTAGATGCAAATGGTTTTGTTTTTTGTTCTATCCGATTAATAGCGACAATGTTTTATTTCTTATTAAACAACTTGTTCTTCATGTGCTTGAAAATGTCAGATATCCATCATTCCATATCCATTATAATCTGCTCTGTAAAATTTTTGTGTACTACTGATTAACTCTGGTTGTATTAGGTAACTTGAATTTGGAAGAAGGAATTTTGATCAAATTTACTATCCATATCTATTGTGTTGTATTACAGTTGTCCTAAACTGGAGAACAAAGTTGTTGTAACTGCATCTGCATGTAGATGATACTGTCACTGCTGCTTTAAGTTAATTTTGCCTTTAAAAGTCTATCCTAGCTTCAAAATTGCTACCAGTTTTAACCAAGTCTATTTATGAAAAATTCACATATTTTGTTGCTGCATTTGTTCTTATGCTCTGAAAAATCGGATTTTGAAGCCCTTTGATTTATTTGTGAAGATGCTGTAGCTGAAGCCTGAAAACTGCAATAATAACTCGCATGCTTCCGAAAACTGAACTGAGAATCGATACTAGATGTTACAAAATAGAATTTCTCTGTTTCTTTATGATATCTTCCATGGTGTCGTAGATGGGATTAAGCTCCTGCAGTTGCTTGTTAGAAATTAGAGTAACTAATTCTTGTTGGTTGTTTTCTAAGCAGAGAAAATAGAAAATGTATTTGATTTTATGCCACGTTGTAAGACTGTATGAGTAATAAACTTGTTCTAAAAGGAAATTAGTAATTCTAAGTTAAATGATTACTCTGGCCGAAAAAAAAGAAAAAAGATTACTATGGTATTTCTTTTCCCTTCATCTGAAGTTGGTCTATTGTCATTAAGGCTCCATTCTTGTAGTTGTGCAAGTGATCTTACCAGAAGAACTTACTCTTTCATCCTTTGTGTCATTATTTCCTAATTTCCTCCTTGTTTTTATTTCCATCTTGTTCAATAAAGAAGCAGTTACTCTTGTCAGGTTCTACGAGTGGAAGAAAGATGTTTCGAAGAAACAGCCATACTACATTCATTTCAAGGATGGTAGGCCTCTAGTGTTTGCTGCTCTTTATGATTCTTGGGAGAACTTTGAAGGTGAAGCCCTTTCTTCATATTCCGGTCTTTGTAATTTGCAGTAACTAAATTTCTCCTCCCCTATTTTTATTATCTCTGCTAATTTAATGGGTTCCCTGCTTGTTCATTTAGGTTAGGCAATGACTTATTTTGGGCTATGCTGATTTAAATTTAGTAATGATGAAATAAGATACCTCTTGTTAAGATTCAAGACGTGGTTTTCTTTTTTCTTCTGAAAATTATAATTAGAGTGAATAACACATTAGTGTATTGTCTTCCTGCAGGTGAGAAACTTCACACTTTTACCATACTTACTACTTCCGCGTCATCAACTTTTCAGTGGCTTCATGGTGAGTTATACGGTAAATTTATTTTGTGCTTAATGAGTTTTTCAGCAACATATTGAACTATGAACGTATGACCCATGTAGTCAAATATTTTCCGTGTGAAACTTAGTTTGCTGAATTATTTGTTTATTAGTTTCAGCAGTGCAATATTCCTTAACTGTGACAGTTATAGACCCTGTTCTTTTTAATAAATACGAGGTGGTCCTTTTTAGGAGTAAAATTTTCCATATAAGGTTTGTCACATTGAGCTATTGCTGTGAAGTTGTATTCCCTTAATTTTCCCCCTAAATCAATGTCAAAATTAAGATAAGCAATCAATGAGGAGTATTATTAAGTCAGAGGAAGATATTGTTTTCTTTCCATCTGTACATAATTTATTCCATTGGCTACCACCATCTCCTAGAATCTGCTTGGATGCTTGCATCACCTAATTGGAGACTATAGATGAATATGCTTATGTGTCATCTACAATAATGTGAGAATTGTAAGTTATGTTAATGACCCGAATAAAGAAAAAGGCTCAAGTTTATGATTACCATTTGATGATAAGAATGACTTTGGATCTGATCTCATATTCCAAAGAATCATGATAAGTTCTTGAGATTTGCATATGCGAATATATTTTGATGATAGTGAGTTGCTATATGCTGCTAAGCACTACATGAGGAAAATTGTTTAGTCGGATCAGTTTTCAGATGCAGGTTTGCCGGTGTTTTGGCCTTGTCTTTTTATCTGTTTCCATTTATGTTAATATTTTCTTGAATAATTTGATTTTCCTGCCATTAATCATTGGAAATTTAAGAATCCTTGTACCTCTAAGTGCTTGGATGATAAATACATTTGTTGAATTCATTGATTTTGGTTGATGTGTATGAAGACTAAACCAATATACCTTTTTTGCAGCTTCTCCAACGCCTAGAATATTTTGGTCAATATGGTAAAGTTCTAAAAGTATCCATGTCTAGAACTGCTGCTGGTACCATCCAGCAATTTCCAAACAATACATGTAATGTGTAAGTGCAGAAATATCTTGTATTAGGTTATAGTTTTTCAAATGTTAAGACATTATTATTGTGCATTCTATCATTATTTTATTCTGTTTGTATTTTGTTAGATTTGAGGTGTAGTATGATAAGTGCAGTATTTTGTTTGATTGTTATTGATCAACTTTCTATTTGATAGGATATATATATTTATATCATGGATATTCTTCCTCTTCTCAATATTTTGATAATGAATTCTGGATGTAAGATTTCATTGGAACTTTATTACTAAGATTTCATTGGAACTTTATTATAAACCTCTTTTCTAAAGGATAGAATGGAGTGAAGTATGTACTGATAAAAACATTTCTAAAGGATTTGCTTAAGCGGCTAGAGGGATAGGAATGGATTTGTGGCATTTATATAATATTATGTTTTTTTTTTTATTTTTTATAACCTTTAGCGACGTTTGTGGGGAAGCACTGCTAAAGGTCATGATTTTTAGCGGCGTTTGTAGGGAAAGCGCCACTGAAGGTCATGATCTTTAGTGGCATTTGTGGGGAAAGCATCGTTAAAGGTCATGACCTTTAGCGGCGTTTGTGGGGAAAGACCTTTAGCGGCGTTTGTAGGGAAAGCGCCGCTAAATGTCATGACTTTTAAAAATGCCGCAAAAATTAGCAGCACTATCTATAGCTGCATTTTTTACGGCGCTTGTAAAAACGCCGCAAGTAGTTTTAGCGGCGCCTAAAAACGCCGCTAAAAGCCTAAAAAACGCCGTTAAAAGTCTGTTTTGCTGTAGTAATTCTCTATCAATTGTTGAAATTCTATGTTGATCGCCTTCGTATGTAACATAAATGTTAGATATTACTTTCAAATCAATATTGAAAAAAAAAATTATTTTACATTTACGTCAAATCAATTTGATGTGCCATATACATTATAAATATCATCTAAAATTGATGTGAGCGATATTACTTTGGTCATGAAAGTTCTAGCAATGGTGTAATGGGGCTTAAAGTATACTATCAATATCCAAAAACAACACTCTACCAATCCATCCCATAAATGGAAAACTAGTTGCAATATCTAAACCTTTCCACCACCTAAAACAAGAAAAAAAATAACGATAAATATATGTCAATAGTAGGCTTGTGTAGAGGTCTGGCTATGAATAAAGTTACCTTTATATTGCTTAACTCTTTGTGTAAATGTTGTACCATGATGAAATCTAATTTTGCAAAATTTTTTAAATATTTGTCAAAGGTACCATATCCTTCGTATATAGGAATGTAGCTCCAAGCAACCAACCTCGGCAAGCTCTTGTGAAGGGGTCGCTTTAGAGCATTAGCAATCTATGTAGAGAGAGGATAGTCCATTGTAGTTTCCGTCGACTTTAGATGGAACATGGTGAAAACAAGAGCTTCCTCTAATATAGTTTCTCCATGCAGTTGAAAGTGAACAACTTCATACAATTCTAGCATGCCTTTCATATCAATGATTAAGGATTCTTTGAATTTCCCTTGTCGAAACCATTTTTTAACGGGTTTGAAAAAACGGAGTTCGACTTTTTTGAAAACGAAAACGGGAGTCGCCACCAATCTTTTTAGGAGTGATTGGATCACCTTTAAAACATTTTGTTTTAAAATCATTAGTTTTGGTCTATGAAATCAGAAAACGGGTTCGGGAGCCGGTTACGTACAAGGAAGGATTAGCACCCTCGTAATGCCCAAAAATTGGTATCAAATTGATTATCAAATGTCTTTAATGTCGGAAATTTAAAACTTTTAAGATGCAATCCTCTTTAAAAATATTTTGATTTTGAAAAATTAGGGTTCACTTGCATCAAATGGATCAAAATATTACATCCAATAAGTTAGGACGCAGTATTTTTAAGGCATTTGACACTAAGTTAGCCTTTTTGGAAATACCTATCTCGAAATGATAAAACGCCATATCCAGTAAGTTAGGACACAACACCTTGAAATTACAAGATAGTTACTCGTATTTTGAAAACTTTAAAAACTTAGAAGGATGCTCGACTATTCGAACTGAACGAGAAAAGTTGCAACCCAGTGAGTTAGGGCACTACTTTTCTCGAAGCTTCCAAACACCAAGCATTGCCTTTATTTTTGAAAACTTTAGATTCTCGTTTTAAATCAATGTATGAGGATAATATACGAACATTATGAAATACAACATACAAAATAACATATGAAATAATAAGTAAATAAAAGCATGAATATAAACAATATAATAGGAATAATATATGTGTCAAATATTAGCTAACATACATGGATGAAATAATAATCATGGCAAATCTCAAATATCTAAAAGCATACATACAAAGATATATAACATGCATTAAAAAAAAAAATAAAACATTTAAATAATGAACATGCAACGTAGTGATTTAACATATATTTAAATAAATTATAAACAAAAATAATGCATGATATACAATGTAATATAAAATATACATACAAATAACAATAATAATATATATATAAAAATAACATAATAATAATATATATCAATTTAAAAATAAAAATATAACACTTAATAATTTTGAATTAACATTTAGTATATAAATGATATAATATAAAAACTATAAAAGGATTAATATATGTAAATAAAATATTTAGAATAAAATAATATATAAAAAAACTAATTAATAAAAAACCTATAACACAAATTAAAATATAATACTTAACAATAATTTCAAAATGTATAATAATATATGAAATAAATAATATATATAATAAATAATAATTATATTATATATAATGTAAAAGTATATAGGTTGAAAATAAAAAAATATATATAATATTTATAATTAATAAAATAAGTGTATGATACAATATAACATTTAATAATAATAATATATAAAAATAATAATGTAAAAATAATAGTATATATATAGGAATAATATATAATAAATAATATGTAATATAATACGAAATAATATAATAATATAATAAAATATAAGTATATTTAAAGTAAATAAATATATATAAAAAAATGGAAAAGGATTAGAATAAAAATTAAATAAAACTTTTAAGGATAATTCGAAAATAAAAAAATGAATTTTGGACTAATTCGAATGCGCGTTAACGGTCGAGGGACTCCTTGGGTAATTAACCCTAATCCCAAAACGACTGCGTTTCCCAAATACCAACTTAAAACTACTGCCAGGACCAAATTGAAATCAAATCAAAACATTAGGGCAAAATTTTTAATAAAATAAAATGAAATTATAAATATAAAATATGCAAAGGGACCAATTAGGTAAATAAACCTTTTTCTAAAAAATGCGCGGATCCTCCCCGGGTATTCGGGTCAACGTGCAGATCCTGGGGTATTGAAACGATGCCGTTTTGGAGCCCATCGTTTTAGGCAAAACGACACCGTACCCACTAGGCTATAAAAGCCCAATTTTTGCCTCAGATTTCATTTTGTAACCCGAAAATAAAAAAAAAAAAGAGAGAGGAATGCTCTGAAATCCTCTTCAGCCCTCGGAGCTTCGACCCTAGGGCCGTCATTGCCCGTCCCTGGGCACCGTCGTGTGTGGTTCTCACGCGCTAATGCGCCACCACCTAGACCACTGCACACAATGGCTAGGGTTCGTAAAATCCCTCCTTTTCCTCGCAAATTGTTAGGTAAATGTTTCTCCTTTCTGTTTCTTTTATTATTTTGAAAATAATCTGTAAGCATACATGCGAACAAACAGATTTAACAACAAAAATAAAAAAAAAACGAATCAAATTACCTTAAAAAAAATCTGCTTTATTTCTCTGCTTTTGAATAAATACAAGATTTTTGATGTTTGTGTGTATTTGTGTAAATCTCTGCTTACGGGTATCTCTCTAACTCTGTGTAAGTATCCGTATATGCGTGTGTCTCTGTGTGAAATCGAAAGTGTATGTGTAAAAAAAAAACCTCCTTAAAACAGATTTGAGAAAGGCTTTATAGCCTTAAACCGCTGCGTATTTTGGAAAGAAATCGAAAGATTTCTTTCCATATCCTATTCTAATATATCTGCTACATTTTGCTTTTGATTTCTTTCCTTTGCTTTGCAGGTGATTTGCGAGGATCTCAGTGGTTTGCTGGCGTGAACTTGTATGGCACGATTCGATGCTGAAGTCACAGCCCACTGGTGGAGGCATGATCGGTGGCCAGGCTGGTGCGTTGAAAGGCCTCGGGATAGTGCATTGATGGTGGCCTTGATTTTGGGGACTAGACAGACGCTCCTCGAACGTTCTAGAAGCAGTTGCGGCGCGATAGTGTTCAGGAAACCCTAGGGTTTCCTGTTCCTCTTAAGTCACTTGGGCCTTTTGGGCCGCTGATGTATACGGGTCAAGGGTGTAATTTGGGCTAATCGGGTAATGTTTAGTTGGATCAGCTATTGTGGGTTAGGTCGGGTCTGAGGGTGTAATTTGGGCTAAGGGCATTCGGGCTATGTATTGGGTCAATCTGCTATTGGGCCCCAATGTTTGTAACTCGGACTTTTTAACGGACTGTTTAATAAATAAATATTCATTTATTTATTTTCTTTTACTCTATTTAAGCCCGGTCAAATTTGGGCTACTATAGTTGCCCCTCTTTGCTCATTACTGTGTAACAGGAATCGAGCAAAGATTTATAGAAAGACCAAATTTGACCGGCCTTATCAAATCATGGTCCTCAATCTGCCTCTTTGCAAACTTATGAATGTCGTGTTGATATCTTCGATCTGCCCTCTGTCAAATGCAGAGACGTCAAATCTGCTTTTTTGATTTGTTCTCTGGCAATACAGAGATGCCAAATCATCTTAGATTTGCTTCAACGTAAGCACGTGAAAGCCAAATCAGCTATGTCTTCGATTTGCTCCTGGTGAACACAAGGATGCCAAATCATCTTGGATCTGCTTCAGTATAAACATTTGAATGCCAGATCTGCTATGTGTCTGCCCTCCGTCAAATATGGAGACGCCTTCGATTTGCTCTCTGCCAATACAAAGATGCCAAATCACATTAGATTTGCTCCAGCATAAGCACGCGAAAGCCAAATTAGCTATGTCTTCGATTTGCTCCTTGTAAGTACAAGGATGCCAAACCATCTTGGATCTACTTTAGTATAAACATCTGAATGCCAGATCTGCCATGTGTCTGCCCTCCATCGAATATGGGGACACCAAACTTTGATTTGCTCTCTGCCAATACAGAGATGCCAAACCATCTTAGATTTGCTTCAGCGTAAGCAAGCGAAAGCCAAATCAGCTATGTTTTTGATTTGCTCCTTGCCAATACAAGGATGCCAAACCATCTTGGATCTGCTTCAGTATAAACATCTGAATGCTAGATCTGCTATGTGTCTACCCTCTGCCGAATACAGAGACGCCAAACTTCGATTTGCTCTTTGCCAATATAGAGATGCCAAATCATCTTAGATTTGCTTCAGCGTAAGCATGCGAAAGCCAAATCAGCTATGTCTTCGATTTGCTCCTTGTAAGTACAAGGATGCCAAACCATCTTGGATCTGCTTCAGTATAGACATCTGAATGCCAGATCTGCTATGCTGCGGCTTGTTACCCTACTGCTTTAGGGGTTAAGGCGCGTTGTCTTCGATAACATGTAGATTGTGTACGTGATTATGCCCAATGATTAGGATGCTATGATCGAAATGAGTCAAATGCTCCTAATTAGTCATGTTATAATGCAAAATGTTATGAATATGACCCCTATCCTAGATGCCACCACTCATTCATTCTTTTATCTTTTCTCATAATATTGTTCCTACTCAGCCTGTGGGCCTATACCATTCTTCAAATGCTACGATCTACTGAGGATGACTATAAGATAATCTTTCCTTAGAACTGAATCGTTGGTTTTGTCCATTTATCCTTTTTGGACTGGAAGAAAGAAACCCCTCGAGTTCTTTCAGCCCTTACTTATGTGAATTTCTCGAACAATTATCCTATTTTAGTTTCTTGTATTATCTAGAAATTCCAGAATAATGCGCAAAACTTCATTTGTGAACACGTTTAGCTCATCTATCATTATTTCAATGCAACATACTTGAACAATGGAGGATAAATAAATCTTTAAGAATAGTTAGATTTGAATGAATTATCAAAAGAGATACAAAGGAAATTAATTTGATAGCCTATCTTTGAGAAGGAAAAAGAATCTAAAGATAGAAAACAAGTCAAAAGTTAGATGACTAGATATCGCCGCTTGAGCGCTTGTACATCAACTTCATGAAGACATGTGTTTAAAAGATTCAAAGTACTTTGTTGATGCCCCAGTATGCAACGTACTTCATTCTTTTCTGAACCGGATGCTTCCAAATTTGAGTCACCCTTCTGGGTTTTCAACTCAAAACCCCTTTGGTCACAAGGCGTCCTTTGCGGGTTTTCACCTTGGCCTCTCCATTTCCCTTTTTTTTTTCTTTTTTTTATGAAATCTCAAGGCGCCCTTTGCGGGTTTTCACCTTGGCTTCTCTTCTCTTTTAGACAAAGTATTTTTTAATTGAGTCTGAGTTCACTGGATTGGGCAAACTTTTCCCATCCATTTCCGTTAAGATCAATGCACCGCCAGAAAAAGCCTTCTTCACGACATACGGCCCTTCCCAATTCGGCATCCATTTACCCCTAAAGTCCTTTTGAATAGGGAGGATCTTTTTCAATACAAGGTCTCCCTCGTGGAATTCTCTTGGGTGAACTTTCTTGTTATAAGCTCGTATCATTCGCCTCTGATACATCTGACCATGTCTAATGGCTCTTAGCCTCTTTTCCTCAATCAGGTTCAACTGGTCATATCGGGATTGAACCCATTCGGCTTCATCTAACTTTACCTCTGTCAAGGTTCGAAGAGAAGGTATTTCTACTTTAATAGGTAACACTGCTTTCATCCCATAAACTAATGAGAATGGGGTTGCCCTAGTAGAGGTTCTAATAGATGTTCGATAGGCCAGGAGCGCAAACGGTAATTTCTCGTGCCAATCTTTGTAAGTTTCAGTCATTTTCCCCACTATCTTCTTAATATTCTTGTTGGCGGCCTCCACAGCCCCATTCATTTTTGGGCGATAGGGAGAAGAATTGTGATGTTTGATCTTGAACTGGTCGCAAACCTCTGCTATCATTTTATTGTTCAAGTTCAATGCATTGTTGGATATAATCTTCTCAAGCATTCCATACCGACAGATGATCTCCTTCTTCAAGAACCGACTTACAGCTAACTTAGTAACATTCGCATAAGAGGCAGCCTCTACCCATTTTGTGAAATAGTCAATGACCACGAAGATAAACTGATGTCCATTCCAAGCTTTCGGTGATATGGGCCCAATGACATCCATGCCCCACATGGAAAAGGGCCATGGAGAAGTCATAACATGCAAAGGTGAAGGTGGTACATGAATTTTGTCCCCATAAATCTAACATTTATGGCATTTCTTGGCATAGTTGATAAGCCAAACCTCATAATCTGTCTTGCCATTGTGAAACCATTTACGTGCGTCCCACATACACCTTCATGCACTTTTTCCAAAATTAGCTTAACTTCCACAGCGTCGACACATCTCAACAGTACTTGGTCTTTCCTCCTCTTGTACAAAATGTCCCCGTCCAAAACGTAGTCGCAAGCTAACCTTCTCAAAGTTCGCTTGTCATTTTCATTGGCTTGTTCTGGGTATTTACGATCTCGCACATATCGTAATATATCTTGATACCACAAGTTATCGTCCTTTTTCTCAATGTTACAATACTGAGCCGGGGCTTCATAGGCACTCATTTGGATTGGTCTCATCTCCTCCTCTTTATTCACCTTAATTATTGAGGCTAAGGTGGCTAAAGCATCTGCCATTTGGTTCTCGTCTCGTGGAAGATAATTGAAGGTGATATCCTCAAACTCCCCAAGTAATCCTAAAACTATCTTCCGATAATTGAGTAACTTTGGGTCCCTTGTTTCTTATTTACCCCTAAGTTGGTATATTACCAATGCAGAGTCTCCATATACATCCGGAGTTCTTATTCCCTGTTCTATAGCAGCTCGAAGCCCCATGATGCACGCTTCATACTCGGCCATATTATTTGTGCAATCAAAATCCAGTTTGCATGTGAACGGATAATGGTCACCATTTGGGAATACCAAAACTGCCCCAATTCCATTTCCAGTGGCATTAGATGCCCCATCAAAATTTAGCTTCCAAGGAGAATCTTCAGTCGTTGCTATACACATTAACTCCTCATTTAGAAAATCAAAGTTCAAGGGCTCATAGTCTTCTAGAGCCCTACTGGCCAGAAAATCTGCTACCACACTTCCTTTTATAGCCTTCTGACTTACATAGACTATATCAAACTCTGAAAGTAATATTTGCCACCTCGCCATTCTCCTATTTAGAGCTGTTGATTCCATAATGTATTTTAATGGATCAACCTTTGAGATGAGCCAGGTGGTATGGTATAGCATATACTGTCTTAACCTCCGGGTTGTCCAAATCAGTGCACAATACAACTTTTCAATTAGCGAGTATCTCATTTTGCAATCAGTGAAACGAGATAATAAATTGCTTTTTCTTTTCTTCCCGATTCGTCATGCTGACCCAGTACACACCCCATAGAATTACTGAACACTGGCAAGTATAGTATTAATGGCCTATCTGGGCTAGATGGAGATAATACCAGAGCATTCAACAAATACTGTTTGACCTTTTCAAAAGCATTCTGGCATTCCTCATTCCAAGTACCTTGGTTGTGCTTTCTAAGGAGGCGAAAGATTGGATCACATTTTTCGGTTAGTTGTGAATGAACCGAGCAATGTAATTCAACATTCCTAGGAATCCTCGAACCTCTTTCTGAGTTTATGGTGGAGGCAATTCTCGTATGGCTTTGACCTTGTCTGAGTCAACCTCTATTCCTTTTTCACTAACTATGAAGCCCAATAGCTTTCCCAATCTAGCTCCAAAGGTGCACTTTGCCGGATTGAGCTTCAACTGAAACTTCCTTAACCTTAAGAATAATCTTTTCAAGACTTCAATATGCTCTTCCTCCGTTCGAGACTTAATGATCATGTCATCAACATATACTTCATTATCCCTATGCATCATGTCATGGAACAAGTTCACCATGGCCCGCTGGTATGTTGCCCTCGCATTCTTCAGTCCAAATGGCATTATTTTGTAGCAGAAAGTACCCCACAATGTTATAAAGGTGGTTTTATCCATGTCCTCTGGATGCATCTTTATCTGATTGTATCCCGAGAAACCATCCATGAAGGAGAATAATGAATATCCCGCCGTGTTGTCCACCAAAGTGTCGATGTGTGGCAAAGGAAAGTTATCTTTTAGGCTAGCTTTGTTTAGATCTCTGTAGTCAATGCACATTCGTACCTTCCCATCCTTCTTAGGTACGGGCACAATATTAGCTACCCATTCAGAGTACTTGACTTCTTGCAAGAATCCTGCATCAAACTGTTTCTTAACCTTGTCTTTTATTTTCAGAATATATCTGGCCTCATTCGTCGCAACTTCTGCTGGACTGGTTTACAATCCTGTCTTATCGGGAGACGATATACTACAATGTCAGCGCTCAACCCGGGCATATCCTGATATGACCATGCAAAAATATCCTTAAATTCTCGAAGTAACTCAACCAAACCCTGCCTTGTGTCCTTAGCAATCAGAGTTCCAATTTTCACCTCCTTCCCTTCCTCTAAAGCTACATTCTCTACTGCCTCTTTCTCATGGGGCATAATTTGTTTCTCCTCCTATTTTATCAGTCTCAACAGATCTGGAGACACATCACCATCTTGGTCATCTTCAAAATCCTGAGGTTCCTTTAAACACATGTCTTGCTCGCAAGAGAAATCAGGTGTTGTAGTATCAGTGCTCATATCATTGATATCTAGGGACCTGTGGGGGTATGAAAGAATATACAAAGAACGAATGAATTTTAAAAATGATTATTTATGTGCTATGAATGAAAGAATAAGAATTGCAAAGGTTTAACAACATATTGGATGATAAAAAACAATATTCGTCCAAAAAGTTATGTTTTATTGAAAGAATAATAGATGATCATAAGCCTATTTCACAAATGTAATCTCATTATTCCTAGGCTCTAGAATAACAGACATGTTTCAAGAATTACTCTGAAAAATTCCTAAAAACTACAGGAAGTTCCTCCTCAGTCCAATTGTTCAAAAAGCTTCCCGGCTCGTAAGGGCAAATTCCCTCGAGGTTTCCTTGCTTCATCCTTCTTCATGTACAACATTAATCTGATGACTTCCTTTCACAAGTAACCCCTCCGATCTGAAGGTTTTGGATATTAGAGGGAACATCATCGGCTCCCACTCCACTTCTCTTCCACTCAGACGCGCCTTTCTTCTCTCTTGGCGCTTCTCAATTTCCCTCACCCTTTGCTTATGGTCTGGCTTGAAGCCCAAACCAAAATGGTCTTTCTTTTCAATCACCTTTGGGATTTGAATCCCTCCTTGCAAATGCTTCCCTAATCCTTTTCCTAGCAATGCTCCCTTCCCCATCACCATTTGCAGGGCCATCCTTGTGGCTCTGGATATCTTGGGCACCGACACTTCACTTCCTTCTGAAATGAAGGTTGCATTGATGATCTCTAAAGAGCGGAAAGAACACTCAATAGCTTCTTCATTCACCTCAACATAAGGGGCCTTGCTAGTAACTACCGCTATGATGTCTTCCTCAGCGTTGATGGTTATTAACCATCCATCCGTCACTAACTTTAATTTTTGGTGCAATGAGGAAGGCACCGCCCCTGCCGAGTGTATCCATGGCCTCCCCAACAAGCAATTGTAGGAAGGCTTGATATCCATCACTAAGAAATCAATCTCATATATATTTGGCCCAATCTCCAAAGGGATGTCAATTCGTCCCATAACCTTCCTTTCGGTTCCATCGAAGGCTCTCACCACATTGTGACATGTTTTCATGTGCGAACTGTCAATGGGAAATCTGTTAAGTGTGGATAACGGAAGGACATTCAAAGCTGATCCATTGTCAACCAATACACTCGAAAGTGTATATCCCTTGTATCGAGTAGTGATGTGCAAGGCCCTAGTCAACCCCATGCCTCCTTGCGGGATTTCATCATCATTGAAGTAAATGAAATTGTCCGCACTGATGTTATTCACCAACCGGTCCAGCTTGTTAACAGATATGTCATGGGTGACATAAGTTTCATTGAGCACCTTCAACAACGTATCTCGATGCATCTCAGAACTCAGAAGTAGGGCCAACACTGGTATACGAGCTGGTTGCCTTCGTAACTGCTCGACTACACTATACTTACTGTGCTTAAGGAACTTTAGAAATTCCTTAGCCTTCTCCTCTTTTACCGGCTCCTTGACGGGCACTTCATCCTCTTTCCTCTCTTTGACATTCTTCGTTTGTGTAGGCTCCACTACGATGCCCTGCACATCATAACGTTTCCCACTCCGTATGTGGGAACCTTCATTCTGCTCTTCCTTAGACGCACTGGCTATACTTTCATCCTCGGGAACCGTCACACTGCAGTTGTAGCTCCATGGCACCCTCTTGTCATCCTTGTAAGAGAAAGGAGAAGGTTTATGAATGACAAGTTTAGGCACCGTTTGTGCCCTTACCTCATTGTTCCCTGGCAAGGAAATAATGATTCTTGGCCGGCTGGTTCTTTGTCGTTCATTTTCCAGTGCGCATATTTGTTTTTCACCAGAACTATCTTCGGAAATCCGTAGTTCTTTGTTGTCCATCAAGCCTTGCACCAAGGCCTTGAATTCTCCACAATTTTGGATCATATGACCCACTTCTCCATGGAACTCACAATGGTTCCCCACTCTTTTTCTATCATTCTCAGAGGTCAACATACCTCTCTTTACCATCTCCTCCCATATCATCTTCATGGGCATCCTCACCACAGCAACATCTTCTTTGATTTCTTTCTCCCTAGCTTCACCAATGGCATTCACTCCTTGATTGCCATGATCTGGTAACGGATTTTCAGCATTAGGGGTACTGTCGAATTTCACAACCCCCATCTTGATAAGCCTCTAAACAACTTTCTTAAATCCAATGTAGTTTTCAATTGAATGCCCCAGTATCCCCGCGTGGTATTCACAATTAGCGTTAGTATTATACCATTTGGGGTATGGTGGCTGTAATGGTTTCAAATGAAATGGAGCAATAGCATGCGCATCATATAAACTTTGGAAAAGCTCACGATACGTCACAGGGACAGGTGTGAACTGTATCCTCTCTGAATTTTGTCTCGTACCTGATTCTTGCTTCTGAGTACTTTGCTGCTCAACCGCGGCTGCTTTAGGTTGGCCAACTGTGATTGTCCTCGGGTTAAAGTTATTTGCGTTATTCACCTCGTTATCTTTTCTTCTTGGGGCCAATCTTTTAACTGTCTCTCCCTTAATTTTGCCCCCTTATGGCGTTTTCAATCATCTCCCCTGCCCTAACTATATTTGCAAAGCTTTTTGTAGTACTTCCGATCATGTGAGTGATGAACGGCACCTTCAAGGTGTTGATAAACAACATGGTAGTCTCTTTCTCTATTAGCGGTGGTTGTACTTGTATTGCCACCTCCCTCCATCTTTGTGCGTATTGCCTAAAACTCTCATTAGGCTTTTTCTCCATGTTTTGAAGTGTGATCCTATCTGGCGTCATGTCTGTCACATGGTTGTACTGTTGCATGAAGGCTTGTGCAAGATCTCTCCAAGAACTGATTTTGGCATGGCTCAACTAATTGTACCACTTAACTATCGCTCTCATTAAACTGTCTTGGAAACAATGGTTCAACAGCTGATCATTGTTCACATACATGGTCATTCTTCTACAAAACATCGTAATGTGTGCCTCTGGGCAAGTAGTTCCATTGTATTTCTCGAACTCTGGCATCTTAAATTTGTGAGGAAGCATTAAGTCTGGGACTAAGCTTAAGTCTTTGGCGTCAATCCCCTGATGATTGCCAGCGCCTCCCAAAACCCTAAATTTCTCCTCCAACCACTTGCAACAATCCTCCAATTGTCTTGAAGATTCGGTTGCCATTCTTTCCTTCTCGACTGTATCCAGATCAGGAGGGTTCGGGCTATCGCCTAAATGAAATCCCAATCCAGATGGGAAATTCATGGAGACCCCAACATCAACCGGTCCATGCTGAGGCCTTATAGTAACAGACGGCCTTCTAAGGGGTGCCTCAGTTTGTATTGGCACATGAGGTGGAGTAAAACCCGGAGGAGGGTCCTTACCTTCCTCACCAGTGATAGCCATGGGAGCCTTTCCTTTATCAGTAACCCTTAGCAGTTGAGCCATTTCAGCCATCATATTCTTTTGAGCCTCTAACATCTGCTCCCTTATGTCATTTTGTATCTTTGCCAACTGCTCTTGCAATTGGTCTTGCATACCTTTCTGCAACTGTTCAAACCTTTGATCCATATTTTTTCTTTTTGCTCGAGTTCCATACGGATGTGTGATTTCCAGATTTTCTTCCCCTAACCTATGTAGTGATTTTAACTAATTAGGATCTTCCTATAATTTTGAATGCAACTGATGCAATGGAATGCTATGAGATGTAAATGCATGAATGCAAAAAGGCATCGATCTCGATTCAATCTCATTTAGAAAACTTTATTTAAAAAAAGAATATCTTTACATATAAATGGATGACATATACGCCTTTGCTCTAATGCCTAAAGTTCTAACTCTATCTAATAAAAGGGCTAACTCTCGGCCCTTATCAGACGCTGACTCATACATCATACTTAACGCATCAGCTCATATGGCTAAGTCTCGAACATATTCAGCAACCTCTCAAATCTGGGCTATAGCTTCCTCTATAACGTAGTCCCTATCTCTGACTTGACCTTTAACCTGATGGAGCTCTCCATTTAAACAATCTTCTCGCGCCTCGAGCTGCTCAATCCGAAGCTCACCATCATGCAATGCCAACTCCAAATCTTCAACCTTATCTTTTAGCTCCTTTAACTTGACCGTAGGATCATGGTTTTGGTGCCAACAGAGTGATCTTCCAAGCTCAGTTACCTTAGTCTTCAATCATTGATTCTCTTTCTCCAAGGTCGAATTCTGCGACCGCATCTCTTGGAATTTCTTCTCCCAATACTCGGCTCTAGCTTTTTCTTCTTGAACCTCCTTCTGCCACTGCTCTGAAGACTTTCCTAATCCAGCTCATTTCAAATATGCTTGCGACTTCTTAAACTCCTCTTTCAAATCATCTCGGTCCTCTTCCACCTTCCTCTTTTCCTTCCTTGCTTTTTCGACCTCCTTCTTCTGCCCGTCGACATCTAGACTCAAGTACATCTTCTCTTCCTCAAGTTTTTCTATCTTCTTTTTAAGTTCCAAATTCTTCCTCTTAAATTCCTGCTTCATGATCTCAAGCTCCGAGGGTACCTCTCTCAAGTAGTCCTCCATTGGTCGAGCTTCCTCTATTTTTGACTTAGGGATATTATCGTTAATCCTTCTACTCCTCTACCCTACATACTCCAAGGTTGTAGTAGGGTTGATAGCCACTCCCTTCAACCGACAAGTCTTATTCCAAGCACTGGAAATCTCACTAATCTTCCTCTTGTAATCGGTGCCTCTATATACAAACTCACTCTGGGCTAGCCCATGAGTCACTGGTAGGAACTGCTTTAAACCATGCTGCCTCAACACAAGTAAAGGAGCATATCTAATGGCACCCCAAATTCCCAATAGGGGAACCCAATCAAAGCTACCGTATCGATAAAGTACCTCACCAGGAACCATCCATGGAGCCCTCCACTCAACATCCTTTGGCTGAAGATTCCAAAGCAATGCTATCCAATTTTTCTCCGGTACATTCACTCTCCTAGATGAGGCTACTATATCTTTTAATGGGGAGTAGTCTTCAAAGAAAACCCGAAAAATGATCCCGTCAATCAACCTAAAGTGACTATAAAACCAAGCCAACAGTAACTGAGCACAACCTATAAACCTGCCTGCACCAGCCCTCCTACATGCACCTAAGGATCTGAATGTCTCCGCCAAAATTGCAGGAACTAAAGTAACCCTTTTGCTGAGTCGATGGAACAAATCTGTGGTTGCCTCGTCCACATATCCCAAGGCCCTAGGAAAAACCATTAATCCGTACAAGCTTAAGGCAAAAATGTCTACCTTCTTTGTTTCATCGGGGTGTGTCAGAATCAACTCTTTCAAAGCTTCCCAAGAAATGCACTTGCACTTTCCTTTCTCCTTGATTCTGGTCGTGACCCACTGCTCGCTCATCCCCATAATGACCATTAATTTCTTCCAAAAGGCTGGGATACAAGCAGCTCAAGAATAAATCCTATCAACCTGAAACTTAGGACACCGAAGTAAGGCAGTGTACTCCTCCACAGTAGGTACCAAGTCTACCTCTCCAAAAGTGAAACAACTGTATGCTGGGTTCCAAAACTGAGCAAGGGCCCGAAACAAGTGCTCATCTACCTGAATATCAAGCAAATAAGGTAAATCCCCATAATTATCATAGAATAACCGCTTAGTCACATTGCCCCATTGATCCCAAATCTCCTTAAGCTCTTGAAGATTATTCTGTGTGACACTAATACGAGTGTAATCGGACAGCTCTGACATATATCCCACAGCTATACTATCTCCCTTTTCTAGTTGAGTTTGCTCTGACCATCTATGAACATCGACGTTGGCCTCCACTCTATTAAGAAGTCCGTTCTCCATAATAATGCTTCCTAACTTAGAAACCGACCGTGAATCGATGCCTTTTAAATGCAACATGTTATGCAAACAAAAAGAAACGAAAGAGTCAGTAATCACATAAGATCAATAAAACTTCAAAGATAATCTATGAGGGTAATATCTAAAGTATAACTAAACTGGGCTCTTACAATTTTTCTATATGAGGTTGGTTCTAAAGTTTGAGGTGCCCGAACCAGTAGATTCCTCGATTCTCACCCATTATAGGCTCATTTAAATCGAGTTCAGTTCAGGAGAATACATTTCCATATAGCTACACAGAGATGAAAATCTCACGAAACCATAGGTACGGATGTATCCCGAAAGTGATCCACTATCCTACAGGGAGGCGAAAACCTCACGAAGGTGTAGTTTCTCACTCCCACTTAAGGGTGTGACCACAACGGTCATGCAAATGCAATGCATCATGATATAATAACATATGCAGTAACACAAACACATGGAATGCAAAAGGATTGAATTTTTAAAATTTTCTAAATTTCTGACATTAAGATAAGGGGTAATCAATTATACGGCTTGACTCTCTTACAAACGTCCCCAGTGGAGTCGCCAAGCTGTCGAAACCATTTTTTAACGGGTTTGAAAAAACAGGGTTCGACTTTTTTGAAAACGAAAATGGGAGTCGCCACTAATCTTTTTAGGTGTGATTGGATCACCTTTAAAACATTTTGTTTTAAAATCATTAGTTTTGGTCTACGAAATCAGAAAACGGGTTCGGGAGCCGGTTACGTACGAGGAAGGATTAGCACCCTCGTAATGCCCAAAAATTGGTACCAAATTGATTATCAAATGTCTTTAATGTCGGAAATTTAAAACTTTTAAGATGCAATCCTCTTTAAAAATATTTTGATTTTGAAAAATTAGGGTTCACTTGCATCAAATGGATCAAAATATTACATCCAATAAGTTAGGACGCAATATTTTTAAGGCATTTGACACTAAGTTAGCCTTTTTGGAAATACCTATCTCGAAACGACAAAACACCATATCCAGTAAGTTAGGACACAACACCTTGAAATTACAAGATAGTTACTCCTATTTTGAAAACTTTAAAAACTTAGAAGGATGCTCGACTATGCGAACTCAACGAGAAAAGTTGCAACCCAGTGAGTTAGGGCACTACTTTTCTCGAAGCTTCCAAACACCAAGCATTGCCTTTATTTTTGAAAACTTTAGATTCTCGTTTTAAATCAATGTATGAGGATAATATACGAACATTATGAAATACAACATACAAAATAACATATGAAATAATAAGTAAATAAAAGCATGAATATAAACAATATAATAAGAATAATATATGTGTCAAATATTAGCTAACATACATGGATGAAATAATAATCATGGCAAATCTCAAATATCTAAAAGCATACATACAAAGATATATAACATGCATTAAAAAAAAAATAAAACATTTAAATAATGAACATGCAACGTAGTGATTTAACATATATTTAAATAAATTATAAACAAAAATAATGCATGATATACAATGTAATATAAAATATACATACAAATAACAATAATAATATATATAAAAAATAACATAATAATAATATATATCAATTTAAAAATAAAAATATAACACTTAATAATTTTGAATTAACATTTAGTATATAAATGATATAATATAAAAACTATAAAAGGATTAATATATGTAAATAAAATATTTAGAATAAAATAATATATAAAAAAAGTAATTAATAAAAAACCTATAACACAAATTAAAATATAATACTTAACAATAATTTCAAAATGTATAATAATATATGAAATAAATAATATATATAATAAATAATAATTATATTATATATAATGTAAAAGTATATAGGTTGAAAATAAAATAAAATATATAATATTTATAATTAATAAAATAAGTGTATGATACAATATAACATTTAATAATCATAATATATAAAAATAATAATGTAAAAATAATAGTATATATATAAGAATAATATATAATAAATAATATGTAATATAATATGAAATAATATAATAATATAATAAAATATAAGTATATTTAAAGTAAATAAATATATATAAAAAAAATGGAAAAGGATTAGAATAAAAATTAAATAAAACTTTTAAGGATAATTCGAAAATAAAAAAATGAATTTTGGACTAATTCGAATGCGCGTTAACGGTCGAGGGACTCATTGGGGAATTAACCCTAATCCCAAAACGACTGCGTTTCCCAAATACCAACTTAAAACTACTGCCAGGACCAAATTGAAATCAAATCAAAACATTAGGGCAAAATTTTTAATAAAATAAAATGAAATTATAAATATAAAATATGCGAAGGGACCAATTAGGTAAATAAACCTTTTTCTAAAAAATGCGCGAGTCCTCCCCGGGTATTCGGGTCAACACACGGATCCTGGTGAAGGAACGTCGGTGCCTCCAAGGCGCAGTGGAAAATTAGAATAATAATATTTTTCCGGCGATCCATACCATGGATCCATGTGTAAGGAACGAATCGGGGCGATAAAGGTTTCGAAATTACCGAAACTTCAATCTGAGTAGATAGCGACGCCAAGGCAACGAGAATCCTGAAGCACTATCGAACCAAGCCGCAACCTTTACCGATGTCAGCCTCTACGTAGTCCACCCAATTGACAACGAATGGTAATATCCCAGAAAACTATTTTCAGAGATTATATTGTTTTGACGGCTGCTAGACCCTTTAACATAGTTTCGGGATTGCCTATATATTAGCTCTTTAGGGTTTTTACCCTTGCTATATATAACTCTGTATTAATTGGTATATATTCATAACGAATATTTATTGCCATATATAATCCGAATCATAATAGTCATCATTAAAATAAATATAATAACGTTTAACCAAAAATTATAATTACGTTAATTATAATAAAGATTTTGGTAAACTATATTTATTTAAATTTATATATATATGAACCAAATTCATATATTAGAAAAATTATGTTCTGATTATGTGTACAACATCCTTGTACATATAGTATGTTCAATAGTTTGATTGCCCAATTAAATTAATTCTATAATTAATTTAATTCATGTGGCAACCAGACACAATACCAACTATGTTTTACTCCGTTCATTTCAATCGTAGGGTGTGACCCTATAGGTTCTTGTAACTTTAGCAGTAATATTAGAACTATTCTAATGTTACAAACAATGAGTGGCATCTAGCAATGCATCATTGCTACCTAAGTTACAAGAAGTCATGATTCGACATAACCTTTTGTGATTAACTTTTCATGCATTAATCCTTAAGTCCTATATCTTTGGAATGGACACAAGTCATGGAATAGTCACACTTGCATAGTCCATCCCATGTTTCTTGATACCTTGAGTAGACTATGATATACAAATAAGTATGACATCTCATATCAACTTATTTGAGCATGGCCATGCATTTCTAGTCTCACTCAATCAAGTGGCCTGAGATATTACTCCTATTATGTAGGAGGCACTTATCCTATATTGATCAACCATATCCCTCTACATAGATTGTGGTATATCCAACATTAGTCTTAATAGAACAACCAATTACGGTGTTCGTTTGACTATATCAAAATATACAACTCACGATGTTGGAATGATGATGATCTCAAGTATGAGGATCATATACATATTAATCACTATGAGTAATATTGTGACAATTACATAATAATCCAAGAAACATACTCATAGCGGGTCAGTCCAATATGTTGTTCTCTAACACACATATTCATGCATTGGTTCTGATACTCCATATCAATGACAACTCTTTATCATCAATCAACTACATGTTAGTCTTAATGCATTATTATTGTCCTAGCCAACAATAATACTTGACTAAGGATCTTTTAAGAATAATCATATTATTCTTAGGACATTATTATAAAACAGTTTATTTATGCATACAGAAATGAAACTAAAATAATAATGGCAAAGCCTTATATTAATAAACATGATAAATCAAGTATGTTATCACAACTATCTGGTGATTGATCTTTGGGCATACTCTTACAATCTCCCACTAGCACTAAGACCAATCACTCATATATCTAATACCAAGTGACTTAGTGTGACGATCATGCTTCTGCTGTGTCAGAGGCTTGGTCAGGGGATCAGCAATGTTATCATCTGTAGGTACTCTGCATATCTCTACATCCCCTCGATCGATAATCTCTCAAATAAGATGGTAGCGCCTAAGTATATGTTTGGATCGTTGGTGAGATCTGGGTTCTTTAGCTTGTGCGATGGCTCCATTGTTATCACATCAGAGTTCTATAGCATCCGATATGCTAGGCACAACCCCTAGTTCAGTAATGAACTTTTTGATCCAAACCGCTTCTTTTGCTGCCTCACTAGCTGCAATATACTCAGCCTCTGTTGTAGAATCGGCTACTGTACTTTGCTTTTGAACTCTTCCAGCTCACAGCACCACCATTAAGGCAAAACACAAAACCTGATAGCGATCGAGAATCATCCTTGTTGGTTTAGAAACTAGCATCAGTGTAACCTTTTACACTTAACTCTTCCTCACCTCCGTATATTAGGAACGTATCCTTAGTTCTTCTTAAGTACTTAAGGATATTCTTGACTGTGATCCAGTGACTTTCACCGGGATCTACTTGGTACATGCTCGTCATACTTAAGGCATATGAGACATCTGGACGAGTACATAACATGGCATACATGATAGATCCAATAGCAGAAACATATAGAATTTTACTCATGCTTTCTCTCTCTTGTGGAGTTGAAGGACACATTTCCTTTGAGAGTGAAATACCATGTCTCATAGGTAGGAATCCTCTCTTAGATTCTTCCATATTGAACCTTTTCAATACTTTGCCTATGTATGTACTTTGACTTAGACCTAGTAGCCGTCTTGATCTATCTCTATAGATCTTGACTCCTAAGATGTAAGTGGCTTCGCCTAAGTCCTTCATAGAAAAACAACTTCCTAACCAAGTCTTAATAGACTGTAAGGTAGGTATGTCATTTCCCATGATAAGTATGTCATCCACATACAGTACTAAGAATGTGATTATGCTCCCACTAACTTTCTTGTAAACACATGGCTCATATTCATTTTTGATAAAACCAAACTCTTTGATTGCATTATTAAAATGAAGATTCCAACTTCAAGAAGCTTGCTTTAATCCATAAATGGATCTTTGTAACTTACATATCTTTCTAGCATCCTTTGGATTGACAAAACCTTCAGGTTGTGTCATGTCCACATCCTCTTCAAGGTTCCCGTTAAGGAAAGCTATTTTGACATCCATCTGCCAGATTTTATAATCATGAAATGCAGCTACAGCGAGCAAGATCCTGATGGATTTAAACATAGCTACAGGAGAAAAAGTTTCATCATAGTCCACACCATGAATTTGACGAAAACCTTTAGCGACTAATCGCCCCTTGTATGTTTGTACATTACCATCCATGTCAGTTTTCTTTTTGAAAACCCACTTGCACCCTATAGGTTTAACTCATTCGGGTGGGTCAACCAAAGTCCATACTTGGTTTTCATGCATGGAATCCATCTCAGATCTCATGGCCTCGAGCCATTTCTCAGAGTCTGGGCTTGCCACCGCTTCTTGATAAGTCCTAGGCTCATCTTGATTTAAAAGAAGAATGTCACCATGCATTGTAATAAGAAATCCATATCTCTTAGGTGTACGGCGTTCTCTTAAAGATCTACGCGGTGGTTGTGTTTCTACATCAGTTATTTGTTCCTCAATTTCTTGTGGAATTTGCTGTTGTTCTATCTCTGGTTCGATGGTATCTTGTGATTCTCGAATTTCTTCAAGTTCAATCTTTCTCCCACTTCCTTTTCTAGAAACAAATTCTCTCTCTAGGAAGACACCAGTCCGAGCAACAAACACTTTATTCTCGGTGGGATTAAAGAAATAATATCATTTGGTTTCTTTTGGATACCCCACAAAATTACACCTTTCAAATTTGGGCTCAAGCTTAGTAGACGTCTGACGTTTAACATAAGCTTCGCAACCCTAAATTTTCATAAAAGACATACTGGGATGTTTCCCAGTCCACATCTTATATGGCGTCTTTTGAACTGATTTAGATGGAACACGATTTAGTATGAAAGTAGCTGTTTCAAGTGCATGTTCCCAAAAGGAAGTTGGTAGATCAGCATGACTCATCATGGACCGAACCATGTCTAACAGAGTTCGATTTCCTCTCTCAGAAACTCCATTCCATTGAGGAGTACAAGGAGGAGTAAGTTGTGAGACAATCCCACATTCCTTCAAAAGATCATCAAACTCTAGGCTCAAATACTCTCCACCTCGATCAGATCCAAGTGTCTTGATGTTTTGCCTAGTTGATTTTGTACTTCATTTTTGAATTCCTTGAACTTTTCAAGGGCCTCAGACTTATGGTGCATGAGATAAATATATCCATATCTACTGAAATCATCAGTGAAAGTAATGAAGTAGTGAAATCCACCTCTGGCCTGTGTATTTATTGGTCCACATACATCTGAATGTATTAAGCCCAATAAATCACTAGCTCGTTCACTTTTACCAGTAAAAGGAGATTTAGTCATTTTTCCTAATAAGCAAGATTCACATACTTCAAATTGTTCAAAAACAAATGAATCCAAGAGACCATCTTTATGGAGTTTGGATATGCGTTTCTCACTTATGTGGCCCAAACGACAATGCCAAAGGTAAGTTTGATTTGAGTAATTTATTTTAGATCTTTTAGTATTTATGTTGTAAATGGGATTCATTTGATCTAAAATATAGAGGCCATTAATCAATTGTGTCGAACCATAGAAAACATTATTGAGATAAAAGGAACAACAATTATTCTTAATTATTATCTCAAAACCAATTTTGTCTAAACAAGAAATTGAAATAATGTTTTTAGTCAAACTGGGCACAAAATAACAATCCTCTAAAATTAAACCAAGTCCACTAGGCAAAGATAAAGTATATGTTCCCACAGCTAATGTAGCAACTCTTGCTCCATTTCCAACTCGCAGGTCCACATCTCCTCTAGCCAAAGTCCTACTCCTTTGTAATCTCTGTACAGAAGTACAAATATGAGAACCACAACCAGTATCTAATACCCAAGAAGTAGTAGTTGATAAATTAATATCAATAACATAGATACCTGAAGCAGACGTTCTGCTTGCTTTGGCTTTCTTGATTTTCTCAAGATAGACAGGGCAGTTCCGCTTCCAATGTCCAGTCACACCACAATGAAAACAGTTTCCTTCCTTAGATACCCCACCTTTAGGTTTCAATGCAGCCTTTCCTTTTCCAAGATTGGGCTTACCTTTGCCCTTGGGCTTTGTCGGGACTTTGGCCTTTCCCTTGCCTTTATTGTTACGGATCATCAGTACAGGCTTGGGTCCAACCTTTTTCATGTTGCCTTCAGCAGTTTGTAACATACTGAGCAATTGTGGTAGAGTCTTGTCAATTTCATTCATATTGAGATTGAGGACAAACTGGCTATAGCTATCCGGCAACGATTGCAGAATAACATCAGTGGCCAACTATTGGCCCAATGGAAACCCAAGCTTAGACAGGCTTTCAATATAACCAATCATCTTAAGGACATGAGGTCCTACTGGGCTTCCTTCAGCCAGCTTACACTGGAATAAGGCCTTGAGATATCGAACCTCTCTTGCCTTGCTTGCCCTTGATATAGTTCTTTCAAGTGCTCGATCATATCATAAGCAACCATATCCTCATGTTGTTTTTGAAGATCAGGATTCATAGTGGCAAGCATAAGACATCCAACGTCTACCATATCATCGAGATACTTCTTGTAAGCATCTTTATCAGCCCTCGAGGCATTAGCAGGTGGTTCATCAAGAAGTGATTTTTCAATGACATATAATTTCTGTTCTTGTTTGAGGACAATCCTCAAGTTACGGAACCAGTCAAGAAAGTTCAAACCATTCAATTTGTCCTTCTCAAGGATCGATCGCAATGAGAGTGTATTAGTGTTTGCAGCCATAATATATCTACAACTATAAAATATGCGTGTGAATAGATTTACCAAGTTTATATCAATCATTAAAAGGACTTTATTATATGATGTTTCCAGTATTTCAAAATTAATAACCCTCATATATTAATTTCGGAAAGTCTTTCTTGAAAGAATTTCTAGTAGGTCAAGGATCCATATTTCACCTCCTCTTAAGTCAACTTTGGCTTTACTCTCAAGATTATGGTTATTTAGGTAAGCAACACTTGCTAATTACATCATATGTAACTCCCACAATTTGGTGAACAACTCTTATTCTAATCATCTTATGATATATCCAAATTACTTGCCTCTAGGTTTCTAATCCTATTAGAGTAACCTAGTTAAGTCATTAACCAATTTTTAACCAGTGAATATCACTTGTTTATTCTTCGCGTTTAACCAAGATAAATACTAGTACTTCACTTTGGCAAAACCTACATAGTATTGATCGAGGCCTTAACGAGGGCATAAATTGGAATGCCATGTTAACTTAATATTTTAATAGAGGGATTTTATTAGAACGTTACATCTCACCAATTATGGTCTACTTTAGTCCATTTAATCTTTTAATTGATCTCATCAATTAATGGGGTTTATTATTACCAAATTTGCATGCTTTAGACATCCATAGCATCTCATACATGAATAAGTAAAGCAATAAATAAATGCAATAGTTATAGCCTATAAACTATGCTGGTTTAACCCAAGCCAATGGGAGAACCAATAGGGAACCTAAAGGTGTAAGTCGTTTCACAAGCTGTCAATCCACACTAGTCGGCCCATCTTCCTTCTCGTCTAGTCTCCGCAGCAATTTTTACAAATTACAAAATTTAGAAACTCATTTTACATATGAGGGAGTAAGATGAGAAGAGAAATACAAGAGAATAGTAGTAAGGCACGACACGCAGGCTGTATTTATAAAATTACAACCTTTTAGCAAATAGGTCATCAGGCTATAACTATGCATTTCAAACACTGTGCATTTCAAAAATAGCATGTACCATTCAACGTTTTGTTAAGTGACATATTAAAATATCCTTTCAACCCTTTTATGGCCCATTAAGTTTTATTTATTACAAAACATACTGGAAGATGATGGGGATCTAAAGGCGGTTAGAGGGAGCGGGTCGAAGGCCCGCGACCGAAACCACCTGATCCCCATCCCCGGGGGTGCGGGGGCGGAGCCCCCACGGTATGGACCAGGGGTGCGGAGCAGAGCCCCGCGGTACGAACCGCATACCCTAGTCAAATGAAACCTCACGATTTGATAACTTTTATCAATAGAATTGTGTTTTCAGGATTTTAATCCTTGAGGTTTCATATCGGAACAACTCTTGTTCCACTGGCCAGTAAACTCTTATTGGAAATTGTAAAAATCACCGCTACATCATAATAGACTTGTTAATGTTTACAATAATAACATAAAACCGAATAGGCCATAACACCATGATTAACATTTAATCACTTATCGAAAGGAACAGTTATCAGATTTTGCTTAAACGATTTAAACAGGAAAAGCATAATAAAATTAAAACATGCATCTCATACAATTGCATCACCCAAGTATTTAAACCCAAGTTCGTATCACACAAGTGGCTCTGATACCACTGAAGGAACGCCGGTGCCTCCAAAGCGCAGCGAAAAATTAGAATAATAATATTTTTCTGGCGATCCATACCATGGATCCATGTGTAAGGAACGAATCGGGGTGATAAAGGTTTCGAAATTACCGAAACTTCAATCTGAGTAGATAGCGACGCCAAGGCAACGAGAATCCTGAAGCACCATCGAACCAAGCCGTAACCTTTACCGATGTCGGCCTCTACGTAGTCCACCCAATTGACAACGAACGGTAATACCCCAGAAAACTATTTTTAGAGATTATATTGTTTTGACGGCTGCTAGACCCTTTAACATAGTTTCGGGATTGCCTATATATTAGCTCTTTAGGGTTTTTACCCTTGCTATATATCACTCTGTATTAATTGGTATATATTCATAACGAATATTTATTGCCATATATAATCCGAATCATAATAGTCATCATTAAAATAAATATAATAACGTTTAACCGAAAATTATAGTTACGTTAATTATAATAAAGATTTCGATAAACTATATTTATTTAAATTTATATATATATATGAACCAAATTCATATATTAGAAAAATTATGTTCTGATTATGTGTACAACATCCTTGTACATGTAGTATGTTCAATAGTTTAATTACCCAATTAAATTAGTTCTATAATTAATTTAATTCATGTGACAACCAGACACAATACCAACTATGTTTTACTCCGTTCATTTCAATCGTAGGGTGTGACCCTATAGGTTCTTGTAATGTTAGCAGTAATATTAGAACTACTCTAATGTTACAAACAATGAGTGGCATCTAGCAATGCATCATTGCTACCTAAGTTACAAGAAGTCATGATTCGACATAACCTTTTGTGATTAACTTTTCATGCATTAATCCTTAAGTCCTATATCTTTGGAATAGACACAAGTCATGGAATAGTCACACTTGCATAGTCCATCCCATGTTTTCTTGATACCTTAAGTAGACTATGATATACAAATAAGTATGACATCTCATATCAACTTATTTGAGCATGGCCATGCATTTCTAGTCTCACTCAATCAAGTGGCCTGAGATATTACTCCTATTATGTAGGAGGCACTTATCCTATATTGATCAACCATATCCCTCTATATAGATTGTGGTATATCCAACATTAGTCTTAATAGAACAACCAAGTATGATTTTGGTTGGACTATATCAAAATATACAACTCACGATGTTGGAATGATGATGATCTCAAGTATGAGGATCATATACATATTAATCGCTATGAGTAATATTGTGACAATTACATAATAATCCAAGAAACATACTCATAGCGGGTCAGTCCAATATGTTGTTCTCTAACACACATATTCATGCATTGATTCTGATACTCCATATCAATAACAACTCTTTATCATCAATCAACTACATATTAGTCTTAATGCATTATTATTGTCCTAGCCAACAATAATACTTGACTAAGGATATTTTAAGAATAATCATATTATTCTTAGGACATTATTATAAAACAGTTTATTTATGCACACAGAAATGAAACTGAAATAATAATGGCAAAGCCTTATATTAATAAACATGATAAATCAAGTATGTTATCACAACTATCTCGTGATTGATCTTTGGGCATACTCTTACACCTGGGGTATTGAAACGATGCCATTTTGGAGCCCATCATTTTAGGCAAAACGACACCGTACCCACTAGGCTATAAAAGCCCAATTTTTACCTCAGATTTCATTTTGTAACCCGAAAATAAAAAAAAAAAGAAAGAGGAATGCTCTGAAATCCTCTTCAGCCCTCGGAGCTCTGACCCTAGGGCCGTCATTGCCCGTCCCTGGGCACCATCGTGTGTGGTTCTCACGCGCTAATGCGCCACCACCTAGACCGCCGCACACAATGGCTAGGGTTTGCAAAATCCCTCCTTTTCCTCGCAAATCGTTAGGTAAACGTTTCTCCTTTCTATTTCTTGTATTATTTTGAAAATAATCTGTAAACATACATGCGAACAAACAAATTTAACAACAAAAATAAAAAAATGAATCAAATTACCTTAAAAAAAATCTGCTTTATTTCTTTGCTTTTGAATAAATACAGGATTTTTGATGTTTGTGTGTATTTGTGTAAATCTCTGCTTACGGGTATCTCTCTAACTCTGTGTAAGTATCCGTATATGCGTGTGTCTCTGTGTGAAATCGTAAGTGTATGTGTAAAAAAAAAACCTCCTTAAAACAGATTTGAGAAAGGCTTTATAGCCTTAAACCGCTGCGTATTTTGGAAAGAAATCGAAAGATTTCTTTCCATATCCTATTCTAATATATCTGTTGCATTTTGCTTTTGATTTCTTTCCTTTTCTTTGCAGGTGATTTGCGAGGATCTCGGTGGTTTACTGGCGTGAACTTGTGCAGCACGATTCGACGCTGAAGTCACGGCCCACTGGTGGAGGCATGATCGGTGGCCAGGCTGGTGCGTTGAAAGGCCTCAGGATAGTGCATTGATGGTGGCCTTGATTTTGTGGACTGGACAGATGCTCCCCGAATGTTCCAGAAGCAGTTGCGGCGTGATAGTGTTTAGGAAACCCTAGGGTTTCCTGTTCCTCTTAAGTCACTTGGGCCTTTTGGGCCGCTGATGTATACGGGTCAAGGGTGTAATTTGGGCTAATCGGGTAATGTTTAGTTGGATCAGCTATTGTGGGTTAGGTCGGGTCTGAGGGTGTAATTTGGGCTAAGGGCATTCGGGCTATGTATTGGGTCAATCTACTATTGGGCCCCAACGTTTGTAACTCGGACTTTTTAACGGACTGTTTAATAAATAAATATTCATTTATTTATTTTCTTTTACTCTATTTAAGCCCGGTCAAATTTGGGCTACTACATCCTTATCTCATCAATGAACTTATTGAAGGTCTCTGCTCAATCGCCAAATAAATTTGGAATATTATTTTGTTCTGGTATAAAGGAAGTTACAATTTGAAAACATAAAAAAAAAGGAAGCAATGAGTTTGAATCCTAAAGATTTGCAACCTCTTTCCATGAAATTTTTTTAGTTTTTATATATAAGAAGGGATCCACAGAAATTATATTGGTTAAATTATTAAATTTATTAATATAATGATATTTATCATTCGTATAAAACTTTTAATCGATTCAATATTTTTATAATATATATCTAGAGCACTATCTTTATATATATATATATATATAAAGATAGTGCTCTAGATATATATATATATATATATATATATTGCTTGTAACAAATTAAGGCATACCACAACAAACATTGAAGCCATGCTCTCTCAATAGGCGAAATCGAATAGCACCAGTGTAGAGGTCATCATCAATGTAAGCATCATTGCAATTGTCGAAATCATTTTTTTTTTGTTTTGAAAAAATATGGATCGACTTTAAAAATATGGAGTCGCCACCGATCTTTTTTGAGGTGTGATTGCATCACTTATAAAATGTTTTATTTTATTAAAATTGATTTTGGCCTATGAAACTCAAGAAAATAGTTCGGGAATCGATTATGTACGAGGAAGGATTTGCACCCTCGTAACGCCCAAAATTAGTACCTAATTGATTAATTAATGACCTAATGTCGAAAACTTGAAAAGATTTTAGAATACGATCCTTTTGTTTAGAAGAACACTTTAATAAATCAAATTGGATACTAAGACCCTCTTATTTCGAAGAAATAAAAATGTCACACCCAGTAAGTTAGGATACGACATTTCACATCCTCGAAACTGAGCTTATCTTTTGATTTTTCTTTTAAAAACTCATGCAGTGAAATTTGAAAAGGATATTCAATTATTTGGGTTAAATGAAAAATTGGAACCTAGTAAGTTAGGGCACAATTTCTCAAAATTCTAAACATAGAATATTACCTTTATTTTTTTTAGAAATCCTTATCCCGAGATACAAAATATCACGTTCAGTGAGTTAGGGCACAACACCTCGAATTCTCGAGAATAAGCTTTATTTGAAACTTATGTTTTGATTGAAAAAGGGTACTCGATTGCTTAGATTCAACGAGCAAAATTGAAACCCAATAAGTTAGGGCACAATCTCCTCGAAGATACCAAATACCGAGTATTGCCTTAATTTGGAAAAAAAAACTTTTGAATACAATGATTTCAAAACTCAAACGATATTTAAAATACAATCTTTTAAGCGAATAGAATGTGATGGAATGGCGATATACAACACAAAGTAGTCATTCACAAAATGTTACACTAATGAATCACAACAACCAACAAATACAAATTCAGAATTACAATACACATAATAGTAATAATTACAAAGTGTACAATTTTACAATCAACCATTGAAGAAAATGAAATAAAATGATATATCTAAAAATAAAAGTAAATGATATAAAAAAATTAAAATAAGTAATAAAAAAGGTAGAAAAAAATTAAAATAATAAAGGTTTAAAATAATGAAATAAAAAACAAAAATAAAGTAACTAGTGTAAGCAAGATAAAAATAAATAATATATAACAAAACAAGTTAAAATAAATACTACAAATGGCTATAATATAAAATAATTTAAAATAATTGATATGCAAAATGATTTTAAAATAAAATAATATATAAAATGATTTAAAACAATTAATTTAAAAACAACTTAAACTAACATATAAAAATTTAAATTTACTAATACATAAAAAGGACATTTGAAATGAATAATAAAAAAAATCTGAAACAATTTAATAAAAATAAAATGCAAAATCTTAAAATAAATGGTCATAAAGCGATATTTTGAAGTAAATAATACTTAAAATTTTTTGAATAGAAACTAACTAATATATATAAATAGTTAAGGTAAATATATATAAACTTAATATAAATAATATACATAAAAGTGATTTAAATAAAAAATAGTTGAAATAAATAATATATAGAAAGATTTAAAATAAAAAATAATAATAAAACAAAGAAGTGACAAATAAATAAATTGAAACAGATAAAGGACGAATTTAAACTTAAAACAAAATTTGAGGTCTAAAAACTAAACATTAAACCAACAAGAGGATCCAGATGGAATACGCGCAACTAAACATTAAATCAACAAGAGGATCCAGATGGAATACGCGCGCAAATAATAGGGACTGATTTGGTAATTATCCCAAACCCTTAAAACGCAGCATTAAATGCGTACTAAGTTGAACTAGAAACAGAAATCATAAGGCAAAATTAAAAAACAAAATAAAAGATGTGGGACCACATTGCATCGAAGCACAAAAGAGGGAGGGTTTACTGCGCAAATATCCATTCACCGCAAAAACGCGCGGATCCTGAGGGCAGGTCGGGTCGACGCCCGGATCTAGCCTTTAAACGACACTGTTTTTGGCATTAATGTGTTGCCTCAAAATGACGTCGTGTGGACTGCCTTTAAATACCAAAAATAAGTTAAAAAAATCATTTTCATCACCTTCCCAAAAAAAAAAAAAAAACTCTCTAAAAAAAACCTAGCCCTCTGAAATATAGCCATAATTCGGCCGAGCTCCGATCATCGGGCCACCATGCTCCGTCACCTCCATCACCGTATACGGTGGTCGGAGCACTCTCTCTGAAATCAAAAGAACAAAACCAAAACGCTTCGGATCTGAGCCCCGATTATTACAAAGAAGGTAAGCGTTTTTATTTTCTTTCCATTTTCATGATATATAAATGCTTAAATATTTAGATACACAAAATGGATATAAAATATACCTCTGCTTTCAGTTTGTTTTTACTCGAAATTGTAAGCCACTTTTACAAATTGCTTTAGGCTCTCTTTTATAGCCAAAATAACTTGAGAAAATAACAATAAAAATACAAATTGTATCATTTTTTCTATATATCTGCTGACGTGTTTGTATTTGTTGTCAATAACTGTCGTACGGAGGAGGCTGTTCGTGAGGTGACGTGGAGGTTACTGCGGTGCAAAGGTGAACCCAGAAACTTCTAGGATTTCCAAAATTCCAAACAATTAGGGCCACTCGGGCCTGTTCTGTCTTTGGGCCCCTGAAATTAGATCCGTTTTAGGTTCTAAGACCTGGGTCTTATTCGGGTTTGAGTTATAGGCTAGTTTAGGTAGTGGGCTAGGATTTGGGCTAGGATCCGGTTTTATGGACTTAGGTTTTGGGTTTTATTATAAATGGGTTATATGTAATGGGTCCCTATAAATGGACTTTAAAAGTTTGGGTTTATTATTTTATTTTATTATTTATTATGGGTTTAACTTAATTTGGCTTTATTATTTAGTTTTTGAATGGGCTCGGGCAAAGACTTTAAAGAAAGGCCAATTTTGCCTGGTCTTGCCAAATCTTGACTTATTGGCACTTCTTTTCTTCAAGTAACCTCATTCTATCTCACCATGTCTTCAGGGGTATAGGAATTGATGTTTCTATTTGCTCCTATTGTAATTTTAGGAGATAAGGTTTATTTATTTCCTACTTCACTGCAACTTCAGAGAGGTATAGGATTCATTATCTTCAGGCTGCTCCACTACAACTTCAGGGAGATAAAACTTATAACTACCCCACTACAACTTCAGGGAGATAAGGTTTGCTATGATCTACTCTACTGCAACTTCAGATCGATAAGATCTGTTGTCTTTAGCTTGCTCCGCTGCAAACTCAGGGAGGCAAGGCTGGTGTTTTCGATCTACTTCATTGCAACTTCAGGAAGACAAGATCTACTGTCTTTAGTCTGCTCCACTACAAACTAAGGGAGGCAAGACTGGTTTCTTAGACCTGCTTCACTGTAACTTCAGGAAAGTAAGATCTGCTATCTTTAGTCTGCTCCGCTGCAAACTCAAGGAGGCAAGACTGGTGTCTTCGATCTGCTTCACTGCAACTTCAAGAAGACAAGATCTGCTGTCTTCAGTCTGCTCCGCTGCAAACTCAGGGAGGCAAGACTGATGTCTTCGATTTGCTTTACTGTAACTTCAGGAAGACAAGATCTGCTGTCTTTTGTCTGCTCCATTGCAAACTGAGGGAGGCAAGACTGGTGTCTTCGATCTGCTTCACTGCAACTTCAGGAAGGTAAGATCTGCTATCTTTAGTCTGCTCCGCTACAAACTCAGGGAGGCAAGACTGGTGTCTTACTACATCGTCCTCTAGAAGACATATCCTGTAGAATGAGTCTATGCTTATGCTGAATGATTAGGATACCATGATCAGAATGCATCAAATGCTCCCAATTAGACATGCTGAGAATGATATATGAATGAAAAATGAGCGTGATCCCTTATTTGATGCTTAGGGTTATCATTGTTCATTGCTCATTAGGGACTTCATCAATGACGTATTACACCGCCATCTTATTCGGCTGGTATTTTCAACAAAAACCCCAAAGAAAAAATCACATCTTTTTCAACAGGATAAAATTTGGTTTCTTTCATCCTACTATACCTTTGCATCTTTAATCCATCCCACTACAATTCAGGGGTATAGGATCTGAATCTTCATCTATCGATTTGGTCTGTTACACCATTCCTTGAGTGTCATGACCAGATACTTATGTAGGATTTTCTTCTCCAAGAATGACCTCCTCATAATGCTTGGTGAATATTACTTGTTTGTTCATTGAAGTTTTATCACCGACATAATATCTTGTCGTTTTGTTCAATCAATATTTTTTGTCAACAAAATCTGAAGGGATAGTTTCACTTTAGACTCTACATTCTCAGATAATTCCAATCCTTAAGCTTGGGGAGTTCTAAACAATAGTCCTGTTTCAAGTTCTTGTATTATCTAGAAGCTTTTAAAATAATATGCAAAACTTCCTTTGTGAAAGTATTATTAGTCCATTAATCATTATTTCAATGCAATATACTTGAAAAAGATCATAATAATGAACAAGAGTAGAATCATTTAAAATATAGCTCGAAATGAATAAATTATCAAAGATACCAAAAATAAAAAGGGAATTGATTGGGACTACATATCTTGAAAAGAATAAAATATTCAAAGATAGCAAGTTCAATAATGAATAAAATGAAGACTAGATGCCCCAGATATCGCAGCCTGAGCTTTTCTGTACAAACTTCCTGAAGACCACTTTAAGCTTGACCTGTGTTTAGGAGATCTAGAGTACTTTGTTAATGCCCCAAGATGTAACATACCCTTTTCCTCGTTAATTAAGGTATAGCAAGATCACCGTTTGCCTTGTCTTTGATCAAAATTTAAGTCGTCCTTTTTAGGTTTTCAACTTAAATCCCCTTTGGTCTCAAGGCGCCCTTCACGGATTTTCACCTTGGCCTCTCCTTTTTATCTTTTTCTTTATTTTTTTATTTTTATTCTTTTATAGGGTTTCAAAGCACCCTTTGCGGGTTTTCACCTTGGCCCTTTTTTTTTTGAAAAGGTCTCAAAGCGCCCTTTTGCGAGTTTTAACTTTGACCTCTTTTCCTCTCTAAGTATAGTACTTTTTGACTAAATTCGAATTTACAGGATTGAGCAAGTTTTTCCCATCCATTTTGGTCAAAATCAGCACTCATCCGGAGAAAGCCTTCTTCACCACGTAAGGTCTTTCCCAGTTTGGCATCCATTTCCCTCTGAAATCTTTTTGTATGGGGAAAATCTTTTCAATACCAGGTCTCCCTCATGAAATTCCCTTGGGCAAACCTTGTTGTCATAAGCTCCCATCATTTGTTTTTGATACATTTGACCATTCCGGATAGCCCTTAGCTTCTTTTCCTCAATCAAATTCAACTAATCATATCGAGACTAAATCCATTCTACTTCATCTAACTTTAGCTCTGACAAAACTCGAAGGGAAGGTATCTCTACTTCAATGGGTAAAACAGCCTCCATTTCATAGACCAATGAAAAAGGCGTTGCCCCAGTAGAAGTTCTGATAGATGTTCTATAAACATAGAGAGCAAATGGTAATTTCTTATGCCAATCTCTATAAGTTTCAATCATCTTCCCTACAATCTTCTTAATATTTTTATTGGCTGCTTCCATCGCACCATTCATTTTTGGGCGATACAGTGATGATTTATGATGTCTGATCTTGAACTGACTACAGACCTCCGCTATCGTGTTGTTATTCAAGTTGAGTGCATTGTCTGATCTGATCCTCTCAGGCATTCCATATTGACATATGATTTCCTTTTTCAAGAATTTGCTGACTGCCGACTTAGTAACACTGGCACATGAAGCAACCTCTACCCATTTGGTGAAGTAGTCAATCACCACAAAGATGAACCGATGTCTATTTGAAGCTTTCGACGAAATCGGCCCAATGACATTCATGCCCCACATAGAGAAAGGTTATTGAGAAGTCATAACGAGCAAGGGTGAGGGAGGCACATGAATTTTGTCTCTATAAATTTGGCATTTGTGACATTTCTTGGCATAATTAATGCAATCTCCCTCCATGGTTGACCAATAGTATCCAAATCTCATAATTTGTCTAGCCATTGTAAAATCATTGGCATGTGTTCCACAAACACCCTCGTGGACTTCTTCCAAAATTTTCTTAGCTTCGACTGTGTCTACACATCTCAATAGTACTTGATCCTTTCTTCTACAGGATTTCCCTATCTAAGACATAGTCACAAGCTAGTCTTCTTAATGTCCTTTTGTCATTCTTGGTTGCTTGGTTAGGATATTCACGATTTCTCACATATCACAATAAATCGTGGTACCAAGGGTGGTCATCTCTTTTTTCTTCCTCCATATTGTAACAATGAGCTGGGGCCTCGTAAATACTCATCTAAATGGGTTTTACATCCTTCTATTTGCTCACTTTGATCATGGAAGCCAAGGTAGCCAAAGCATCTGCCATCTGATTTTCGTCCCTCGGGAGATAATTAAAAGTGATATCATCAAACTCCTCAATCAACCCCAGAACAATTCTTCGATAACTCATCAATTTGGAGTCTCTCGTCTTCCATTCACCTTTAAGTTGATAGATTACCAGTGCAAAATCTCTATATACTTCTAACACTCTGATTTTACGTTCTATGGTTACATGAAGTCCCATGATACATGCTTCATATTCTGCCATATTATTTGTGCAATCAAAATCCAATTTACATGTAAATGGATAATGATCTCTATTTAGGGCTACCAGGACTGCCCCAATTCTATTACCCACAATATTTGATGCTCCGTCGAAGTTCAATTTCCACGGGTGATCTTTTGTAGCATCTTCTTCTGTAGTTGCCACATATATTAACTCTTCATTGGGGAAATCAAAGATCAGAGGCTCATAATCTTCTAAAGCTTTGTTGGCCAGAAAATCTGCTATTGCGCTTTCCTTCATAGCCTTTTGATTCACATAGACTATATCAAGTTTAGAAAACAAAATTTGTCATCTAGCCATCCTTCCATTCAAAGTAGTTGACTCCATCATGTACTTTAGAGGATCCAATTTCGAGATCAACCAAGTCATATGGTACAGGATGTATTGTCTCAACCTCTGAGTTGTCCAAATTAAGGCATAACACAATTTCTCAATCGGCGAATATCTCATTTCACACTCAGTGAACTTCTTACTGAGGTAACATATTGCCTTTTCTCTTCGTCCTGACTTATCATGTTGACCAAACACACATCCCGTGGAGTTATTAAACACTATCAAATACAGTATTAATGGCCTATCTGAGCATGGAGGTGACAATACTGGGGGACTTGACAAGTATTGTTAAACCTTATCAAAAGCTTTCTGACATTCAGCATCTCACAAGCCTGGATTGTGTTTCTTAAGAAGATAAAATATGGGGTCACATTTCTCAGTTAATTGTGAAATGAACCGAGCAATGTAATTTAGCCTTCTAAAGAAACCTCGAACTTCTTTTTGGGTGCACGGCAGAGGCAATTCTTGTATAGCCCTAACCTTGTCTGAGTCAATCTCGATTCCCCTTTCGCTGACTACGAAGCCCAACAATTTTTTGGATCTGGCTCTAAAGGTACATTTTGTTGGATTAAGCTTTAATTGAAATTTTCTCAATCTCAAAAACAACTTCCTTAAAACTTGGATGTGTTCCTTTTCTGTTTGAGACTTTGCGATCATATCATCAACATAAACTTCAATTTCTTTGTGCATCATATCATGGAACAAGGTCACCATGGCCCTTTAATACGTTGCACCCACACTTTTTTAGCCCAAATGACATCACTTTATAACAGAATGTACCCCACAAGGTTATGAAAGTAGTCTTTCCTATGTCCACAAGATGCATCTTTATCTAATTATATCCCGAAAATCCATCCATGAAAGAAAACAACGAGTAGCCTGTTGTATTATCCACTAGAGTATCAATGTGAGGTAAGAGGAAATTGTCCTTCGGGCTAGCCTTATTTAAGTGTCTATAATTTACACACATTCGCACACTTCTATCTTTCTTTACGACAGGAATGATGTTGGCTACCCATTCTGAGTATTTGACCACCTGCAGGAATCCAGCATTAAACTACTTTTTGACCTCCTCCTTTATTTTTAGCACAATGCAGGCCTTATCCTCCAGTGTTTCTGCTGAAATGGCTTGCAATCCTCTTTTATAGGAAGGTAGTGTACTACAATATTAGTGCTTAACCTGGGCATATCTTGGTATGACCATGTGAAAATATCTTTGAATTCCTGAAGTAATTCAACAAGGTCTCTCTTTGTTTCCTCGGTTATGCATGTTCCAATTTTTACTACCTTTCCTTCTTCCAAGGTCATCATGTCTATTGTCTTCTTATGAGGTAGAATTTGTTTTTCCTCTTATTGTACCATCCTTAACAAGTCCGGAGTTAAGCCACAGTCTTTGTTATCTTCAAAGTCCTGGGATCCTTCTAAACACATGTCTTGCTCAAAAGGAGATTCTGAGTATACAAAAATATACAAAGAATGAATGAATTTAAGAATTATTATTTGTATGGTATGATTATGAATTAAATGAAAGAATTATTTGAAAGAAAGTCCAAAAAGACTAAGATAATTACTCGTACGGAAAGAATAAAATAATTACTTGTATGGAAAGAATAAAAGAATATTTGCTCAAAATAATAGCAAAGATGTACTTTATTGAAATAATGACGTCTGGACATGAGCTTATTTCATAAAAGAATTCTTATTGCCCCTAGGCTTAAAGCAACAAGTGTATTTTGGACATTACTCTGAGTAAGCTCTAAATACTATAGGAATTTCTTCTGCAGTCAAGTTGTCCAGAACACTCCCAGGTTCATAAGGGCAAATATCTAACAAGTCCCCTTCTTCAGTTGCTTCTTCAAATATGGCATTGATGTGAACATTTCCCCACATTTCTTTAATGTTTTCTTTCCCTGGCATTCTTTGCTCGAGATAAATAATCCCTCCCGATACAAAAGTCTTTAATATGTGAGGAATTATCATGGGTTCCCACTTGATTTCTTCACCACTGAAATGTGCCTTTCTTCTTTCCTGCCTTTTCTTCAACTCCTACTTTTTTTGCCTTGCATCTGGCTTGAAACCTAAACCAACGCGGTCATGTTTTTCCTTCAGCATTGGAACCTCAACTCTTCCCTAGAGATGTCTCCCAAGTCTCTTTCCTGGTAAAGCTCCCTTTCCTACCATCAACTGTAGACCCATTCTGCTAGTCTTGGATATTTTTGGCACGGAATCCTATTTCCCTCAGTGATGAATGTTGCATTCACAAACTCCAAAGACCAGAAAGAACAGTCAATTGCCTTATCATTTGTCTTCAAGTATGGCGCATTGCTGGTTACAACTGCAATAATATTTCTTCGGCTTTTACCGTCACCAGCTGACCTTCTGATACTAGCTATAACTTCTAATGTAGCGACAAAGGCACTACCCCTGCCGAATGTATCTAAGGTCTCCCTAACAAGCAATTGTAAGAAGGTTTGATATCAATCACTAAGAAGTCCACCTCATATATAGCTGGGCCAATTAACAAAGGTATTTCTATTCTTTCCATGACTCTTCTTTTTGTGCCATCGAATGCCCGTACTATATTCTGACATCCCTTCATGTGTGAGCTATCCATGGGTAATCTATTTAATGTAGACAAGGGTAATACATTCAGTACCGACACATTGTCTATCAAGACTCCTGGCAATATGTACCCTTTGCATCTGGTGGTTATGTGCAGGGCTTTAGTGGATCCCATACCTCCAAGTGGTATTTCATCATCATTGAAGAAAATGAAATTATCAACAATTATGTTATTAACCAGCTGATCCAATTTATTGACAGAGCTATCCTTGGTCACGTACGTCTTATTTAACACTTTCATTAATGCACTTCGGTGTACCTCCAAACTCAAGAGTAAAGCTAGTATGATATGCGAGTTGGTTGTTTCTGCAATTGTTCCACAATACTGTATTCGTTTTGCGTCAAAAATTTTAGGAAATCCTTAGCTTCCTCTTCATTTACTGGCTCATTAACAGGCGACTCAAGTTCGACTACTTTTCCATTTTTTTGCTCCACCATTGGAGCTTTTCCTTTTACAGGTTCTGGTCGAGCATTTACTAAATCGTAGCGTCTCCCACTACGAGTATGAGAACCTATATCTTGATCCTCTTTTAAAGCGCTGGCTAAATTCTCTTTTCTCAGAATTGTTATGTTGCAATCATAATTCCAAGGGACCCTTTTACTATCTTTATAAGAGAAGACTGTTGGTTTCTGAATTATAAACCTTGGTGCCATCTGTACCCTAGCTTCATTACTTTTAAGCCACAAAATGATGACCACAAGATAATTGACTTTTGGGACCTTTGTTGTTGACTCTGACGCGCATATGCTTCCTTCTTCCTTACCTTCTTCATAGAACTCCAACTCTTTATTGTCCATCAGGCCTTGCACTAAGACTTTGAATTCGACACAGTCTTGCATCTTATGCCCCTCTTCATGATGGAACTCACAGTAGTTCCTTATTTTTTTGTAACTCCCTTCTGAATCCGAAATGATTAACCCTATTTTTACCATTTCTTTCGAGACCCGTCTCAGAGGAGTTTTTACTTCTGCAATGTCTGTCTTGATTTTCCTTCCCACGTTTCTATCTATTGCATTTACCCTATTATCAGTATGATTGCATAGCAGATTCTCTACACTAGGTGCATCATCAAACTTCACAAAGCCCATTTTAATAAGTTTTTCAACTACTTTCTTAAAGGCAGTGCAATTTTCTATTGCATGTCCTGGAATTCCTACATAGTAGTCACATTGAGCATTTGCATCGTACCATTTGGGATATGGGGGCTGTAATGGCTTTAAGTAAGAAGGGGCCACCACATATGCATCAAATAAACTTTGATATAACTCCCTACATGATATTGGGATTGGTGTAAATTGGAGCTTCTCAGTGTTTTGCTTTGTGCTAGATTCTTGTCTTGACGAACCCTGCTGCCCAGTAGTCATTGTTCTTGGTTGATTAACAGTAAACGATTTTGAGTATCCTATGTTGGCATTGTTCACCTCGTTTTCCTTTTTTTGCAGGGCTGACCTTTTAGTACTCTCCCATACATCTATCCTTCCACTTTTTATTGCATTTTCAATCATTTCTCCAATCATTACTATGTCTGAAAAACTTTTTGTAACGTTTCTCAACATGTGAGTTATGAACAGGGTTTTTAAAGTATTGATAAAGAGCATTGTGGTTTCTTTTTCTAAGAGCGGCGGCTGGACTTGTATGGTAACTTCTCTCCATCTTTGCGCATATTGCCTAAATCTTTCATTAGGCTTCTTTTCCATGTTCTGCAAGGTGATTCTATCAGGAGCCATGTCTGTTAGATGACTATACTGCTTCATAAATGCTTGCGCTAAACCTTCCACGAACAAATCTTGGCATGGCTCAGTTGATTGTACCACTTGGATGCTATCTCTACCAAACTGTCTTGGAAACAATGGATCAACAGTTGATTATTGTTAACATACCCAGTCATCCTTCTGCAGAACATGGTAATATGAGCTTTAGGGCAGCTGGTCCCGTTATACTTCTCGAATTCTGGCATTTTGAATTTGTAAGAAAGTACTAAGTCTGGGACCAAGGTTAGATCTTTAGCATCGATTCTATGATGACTATCAGCACTTTCCATTGCCTTGAACTTTTCCTCAAGCCATTTACACATGTCCTCTAACTATTATGGCAATTCCGCCTTTACCCTTTCTTTTTCCGCCATTTCATCAAAGTCAAGGATAGCTTGATTAGTTGGGTTATCTCCTGGGTTAGAACCTGATCTAGCTTGACAGTTCATTGGCATCAAAGATCTGACCTGAAATTGCTAAGGCCTGATCGTAACAGACGGTCTTCCCGGGTACACCTCAGCCTGAGTTTATGCATTAGTTGGGGTAAAACCTGGAGGATAGAGAGGATCCTTATTTTCCTCACCAGTATTGGCCATAGGGCCCTTTCCCTTATCTGTTCCACCAGCCAACAATTGTGTCAACTGAGTCATCATGTTTTTTTGAGACTCCAGCATTCGGTCCATCATGTCTTGCTGAATCTTAGCCAACTGCTCTAGCATTTGCAATTGGAGTTGATCTTGCATCTCTTTTTAGAGTTGTTTAAGCCTTTCCAATCTTTGATCCATGTCTTTTGTCTTTACTCGGGTACCATAACAATGTTTGGTTGGTAGGTTTTTGTTGGTTTCCAGATTAACTAAAATGATTTTAATCAATTAGGGTCTTTTTATGAAGTTTAATGCACATGATATGATGTAATACGAATGCATGAAATGAATGCAAAAAAGACATCGATTCTGATTCAATTTCATTTAGAAAAATTTACTAGAAAACAAAATTCTTTACATAAAATGGATTACAAATATGGCTTTGCCCTAATGCTAAATTTTTTAACTTTCTTAAGCAATGAAGCTAGCTCCTGACCCTGGTCTGACTCCAACTCATACTTTACGCTTAGCATATCGGCCTAAATTGCCAAGGTCTGTAGATGATTGGCTACCTCTCGAATCTGAGCCACGGGCTTGGCCATAATGTAATCTTTGTTCCTAACCTGATTTTGAGAGTGATGAACCTGTTCCTTCCAACGCTCCTTATTTACTTCAAGAAGCTCTACCCGAAGCTTATAGTTTTGTAAAGTAGACTCTAGCTCTTTTATTATTCCTTTCATTTCTTCAATCTTGTTCAAACTTTTCCTCAGCTTAACCGCGGAATTACGATTTCTATACTGGTGAAGTACTTTTTCAAGTTCCGCCACTCTGGCCTTTAACTCCCTTTTGTCATTTTGGGCTTCTAACAAACACCTTTCTAGGGCCTCTCTCTGTGCCTGAACCTCTTGGAATTTTCTTTCCCACTGATCAGCTTTGCTCCTTTCCTCTTGAATTTCTTGTCGCCACTGCTCCGATGTTTTTCCAAATCCAACGGTTCTTATTGAGAGACTCAATTTCGTGCAATCCGTCTTTAAACTATCCAAGTCCTCCTCGGCTTTATTCTTTCCTTTCCTTAGTTTCTCAGCCTCTAGCTTTTGAACATCGACATCTAACCTTAAATGTATCTTTTCTTCCTCCAATTGTTCTATCCTCTTCTTGAGCTCCAGATTCCTCCTTTCGAAATCTTGTTTTATGATCTCAAGTTTTTATGGGACTACTTGTAGATACTCCTCTATCAGTTGGGCACTTTTTAAATTCGGCTTGGAGATATTATCATTAATTCTTTTACCCAGCCATCCACTATATTCGGCAGTTGCCATTGATCCTACGGCCAACCTTTTCATTCGACGAGTTTGATTCTAAGCAGTAGAAATCTCTTTAACCCTTTTCTTGTAATTATCTCTCCTATACGAGAACTCACATTGAGCTAGCCCATGCATTGCCGGTATGAACTGCCTTGATCTGTATTACCTTAGTATAAGCAAATGAGCATACCCAACGGGTTCCCCAAATTTCTAGCAGAAGAACCCAGTCAAAACTCCCGCATCAGTAAAGGATTTCATTAATGACCAACCAAGAAGTTCTCCACTTAATGTCTTCTTCTTGGAGATTTTAGAGGAGCGCTATCCAATTCTCCTTTGATATGTCATCTCTTCTTGGTGTAGCCGCTATCTCTTTTAGTGGAGAATAATTCTCGGAAAAGACCTGATAAGAAACCTTATCCACCTTCCAGAAATGGCTGTGGAACCAAGCTAACAATAACTATGCGCACCCTATAAATCTGCTTTGCTGGATCTTCTACATGCATTCAAAGATCTAAATGTCTTAGCCAAGAGTGCAGGAACCAGTGTGACCCCCTTATCAAGTCGGTCAAAGAGGTTTGAGACTGCCTCATCTACATACCCTAACGCCCTAGGGAAAAGCATTAATCCATAGACGCTTAAAGCAAAAACATCAACTCTGTTCTTCGTATTAGGATGCGCTAGAATCAAATCCCTCAAATTCTTCCATGTGATGCACTTACACTTACCTTTTTGCTTGATCCTTGCTAATCCACTGTTCACTCATTCCTGTAATATTCATCAATTTCTTCCAAAATGTTAGGACATAAGCAACTCTCGAATAGGCTTTATCGATTTGAACCCTAGTACAATGCAATAGAGCTGTATATTCTTCGACAGTAGGTACCATATCTACCCTCCCAAAGGTAAAGCAACTGTATGCAGGGTTCCAATACTGGGCGAGGGCCCGGGATAAATGCTCGTCTACCTTGATGTCAAGTAGGTACGACAAATCTCCATAATTATAGTAGGACAACTACTTGGTCTCATCATTCCTCTCTTTTAATTCTTGAAGGTTATTTTGCATCACGCTGATACGAGTGTAGTCCCATAACTCTGACATGTACCCCTTGGCTGGACTATCTCCTGTCTCTAATTGCGTCTTCTCTGACCATAAACAAGCAACCGCATTATCTTCCACTTTATCAAGAAATTCGTTCTCCATGACAAGCTCTCTAATTTAGTAATTGAATACAAATCGACACCCTTTTAAATATGCAATGATATGCAAACATAGAAAAATAAAATACAATAAGTTAGTACAATAAACAAGAACAAATCTCAAAGCAGATGAAAAAGAATCAAACATCTATCTAGGTGACCGTTAGGGTTTGGCATGGCTCACCTAGGGTGGGCTATTAGGGTCTTCTGTATGTGGTTTGGTTTTAAAGCTGAGCTACCCAAACCGGCATATTCCTCAATCCTCACCCATTATAGGCTCATACGAACTGAGTTCAGTTCAGGGGAATACATTTCCCTATGGCTACACGGAGATGAAAATCTCACGAAGACATAAGTACAAATGTATCCTGAAAGCGATCCACTATCCTGCACAGAGGTGAAAACCTCACGAAGGAGTAGCTTCTCACTCCCACTTAAAAGGGTGTGACCAAACGGTCATGCAATGTAATGTGCGCAAAAATATTCTGCGAAGCTCAATCCACAACAATTATATGCAAAACACAAACAAATACAATAAAAGGATCGTAATTTTTTCAAATCAAATTTTCAATTTTCGAAAAAAAGGACAAAAATTAACCAATTTGTGGCTCAACTCTCTAGTGTCCCTAGTGGAGTCGCCAAGCTGCTGAAACCATTTTTATTTTGTTTTGAAAAAATATGGATCGACTTTAAAAATATAGAGTCGCCACCGATCTTTTTTGAGGTGTGATCGGATCACCTATAAAACATTTTATTTTATTAAAATTGATTTTGGCCTATGAAACTTAATAAAATGGTTCGGGAGTCAGTTACATACGAGGAAGGATTTGCACCCTCGTAACGTCCAAAATTGGTACCTAATTGATTAATTAATGACCTAATGTTGAAAACTTGAAAAGATTTTAGAATACGATCCTTTTTTTTAGAAGAACACTTTAATAAATCAAATTGGATACTAAGACCCTCTTATTTCGAATAAATAAAAATGTCACACCCAGTAAGTTAGGATACGACATTTCACATCCTCGAAACTGAGCTTATCTTTTGATTTTTCTTTTAAAAACTCATGCAGTGAAATTTGAAAAGGATATTCAATTATTTGGGTTAAATGAAAAATCGGAACCCAGTAAGTTAGGGCACAATTTCTCAAAATTCCAAACATAGAATATTACCTTTATTTTTTTAGAAATCCTTATCCAGAGATACAAAATGTCACGTCCAGTGAGTTAGGACACAACACCTCGAATTCCCGAGAATAAGCTTTATTTGAAACTTAAGTTTTAATTGAAAAAGGGTACTCGATTGCTTAGATTCAACGAGCAAAATTGGAACCCAGTAAGTTAGGGCACAATCTCCTCATAGATACCAAATACCGAGTATTGCCTTAATTTGGAAAAAAACTTTTGAATACAATGATTTCAAAACTCAAACGATATTTAAAACACAATCTTTTAAGCGAATAGAATGTGATGGAATGGCGACATACAACACAAAGTAGTCATTCACAAAATGTTATACTAATGAATCACAACAACCAACAAATACAAATTAAGAATTACAATACACATAATAGTAATAATTACAAAGTGTACAATTTTACAATCAACCATTGAAGAAAATGAAATAAAATGATATACCTAAAAATAAAAGTAAATGATATAAAAAAAATTAAAATAAGTAATAAAAAAGATAGAAAAAAAAATTAAAAGAATAAAGGTTTAAAATAATGAAATAAAAAACAAAAATAAAGTAATTATTGTAAGCAAGATGAAAATAAATAATATATAACAGAACAAGTTAAAATAAATACTATAAATGACTATAATATAAAATAATTTAAAATAATTGATATGCAAAACGATTTCAAAATAAAATAATATATAAAATGATTTAAAACAATTAATTTAAAAACAACTTACACTAACATATAAAAATTTTAATGTACTAATATATAAAAAGGACGTTTGAAATGAATAATAAAAAAATGTGAAACAATTTAATAAAAATAAAATGCAAAATCTTAAAATAAATAGTCATAAAGCGATCTTTTAAAGTAAATAATACTTAAAAAATTTTGAATAGAAACTAACTAATATATATATAAATTTAAGGTAAATATATATAAACTTAATATAAATAATATACATAAAAGTTATTTAAATAAAAAAATAGTTGAAATAAATAATATATAGAAAGATTTAAAATAAAAAAATAATAAAACAGAGAAGTGACAAATAAATAAATCAAAAAAGATTAAGGACGAATTTAAAATTAAAACAAAATTTGAAGTCTAAAAACTAAACATTAAATCAACAAGAGGATCTAGATGGAATGCGCGCGCAGAGAATAGGGATTGGTTGGGTAATTATCCCAAACCCTTAAAACGCAATGTTTAAATGTGAACTAAGTTGAACCAGAAACAGAAATCATAAGGCAAAATTAAAAAACAAAATAAAAGATGGGGGACCATATTGCATCGAAGCACAAAAGAGGGAGGGTTTACTGCGCAAATATCCCTTCACAGCAAAAACGCGCGGATCCTGATGGTGGGTCAGGTCGACGCTAGAGGTGTACATGGGCCGGGCGGCCCGGCCCAGCCCGAAGGCCCGCCCGAAATGTGGGAGGGTTTGGGAAAAAATATAGGCCCGAAAAATGGGCTTGGACAAAAAAATAAGGCCCGTTTAAAAAATGGGCCGGGCTCGGGTAAGGCATTTTTGGCCCGAGATCGGCCCGGCCTGGCCCGGCCCGAATTCACTAAAGGATAAAAAAATATTTTTTTAAAATATTATTTTCTTATTGTTTTTCTTCCTAATTTGCTACCATTTTACTATTATGTTGTTATTATTTTGTTGTTATTGTTTAGATATTGCATAAAACTTATTTTATTGTTAAATTTGTTATTATTTTAAAGACATTTGTTAATTTTGTTATTATTTTAGAGGCATTTGCTTGTTAAGTTACATCTATTTTAGTGTTATTTAAGTCTAAATATTTTTTAAAATTTATTTTCAAGTTGTTGAAAAATATTTATTTTAAAATTTTTTAGTATTTTTTATGTATTATATATATTTAAAATTATATAAAATAATATAAAAAAATTAATACGGGTGGGCCGGGCCGGGCCCGGGTTTTAGCATTTTTATATGGGCCGGGCTTGGACAAAATTTTAGGCCCATTTTTTGGGCCCGGCCCGGCCCGAGCCCAATGAACAGGCCTAAAATTTTAGTTGAACCCAGCCCGAACCCGGCCCGGCCCATTACACCTCTAGTCGACGTGCGGATCTAGCCCTGAAACGACGTCGTTTTGGGCGTTAATGTGTTACCTCAAAACGACGTTGTGTGGACTGCCTTTAAATACCAAAAATAAGTTTAAAAAAATCATTTTCATCACATTCCTAAAAGAAAACCTCTCTAAAAAAAACCTAGCCCTCTGAACTCTGGCTATAATTAGGCCGAGCTCCGATCATCGGGCCATCGTGCTCCGCTACCTCCACCGCTGTATACGGTGGTCAGAGCACCCTAAAAAGGCTATTTTAAAACCCCTAGCCTCCATAAATACGAATCTAGACTCCAAACACCCAAATCCCTCTTCGAAATCAAAAGAACACAAAAAAAATGCTTCGAATCTAAGCCCCAATTATCACAAAGAAGGTAAGCGTTTCTATTTTCTTTCCATTGTCGTGATATATAAATGCTTAAATATTTAGATACAAAAGATGGATATAAAATATACATCTGCTTTCAGTTTCTTTCTATTCCAAATCGTAAGCCACTTTTACAGATTGCTTTAGGCTCTTTTTTTATAGCCAAAATAACTTGAGAAAATAACAATAAAAATACAAATTGTATCATTTTTTCTGTATATCTACTAATGTGTTTGTATTTGCTGTCAATAACCGCCGTACGGAGGAGGCCGTTCGTGAGGTGACGTGGAGGTTATTGTGGCGCCAAGGTGAACCCAGAACTTTCTAGGGTTTCTAAAATTCCAAACAATTTGGGCCACTCGGGCCTGTTCTGTCTTTGGGCCCTTGAAATTTAGGTTCTAAGACCTGGGCCTTATTCGAGTTTGGGTTATAGGCTAGTTTAGGTAGTGGGCTAGGATTTGGGCTAAAATTGGATTTTATGGACTTGGGTTTTGGGTTTTATTGTAAATGGGTTATATGTAATAGGTCCTGTAAATGGACTTTAAAACTTTGGGTTTTTTATTTTATTTTATTATTTATTATGGTTTTAACTTAATTTGACTTTATTATTTGGTTTCTGAGTGGGCCCGGATAAATTGGTTTGTTTACAGCAATGATGATGATAAATAATATGTAAAGCATCTTCTGTCTCTTTCTCAAAATGATAAGCCACACCTAAGCGTTGGATTGCATCAATTATGTCCATTTTTTTTGTAAAGTTTATCGGTAATTGTCACTAACATTCTCCTCATTTGTTGCTTCAATTCTTCGTATTGTAGATTGGCTTTAGCATCTATATTCTGTTTAAGTTTGAAACGCTTTCAATTCATTCTAAAAATCACATTATCACTACAACAAGAATACCCTAATACGACAGTTATGGGGTAACACTTTTCTAAGTGTTGGGATAGACTGGCCAAAATACGCTTTAGGCAACTCTTTCATAAGTGTTGAGATATGCAAGCCTAAAGCAACGCTTTTATAAGAGTTGCCAAAAGTCTAGTCCTAAGACGACACTTTTGGCGCAAGTGTTGGGATAGATTGGGCTTTAGGCGACTCTTTGTATAAAGGTTGAGATATGCATGCCTAAAGCAACGCTTAAATAAGAGTTGGCTTTGTCTAGTCCTAAGACGACACTTTTGGGGCAACACTTTCCTAAGTGTTGGGATATGTATGCCTAAAGCAACGCTTGAATAAAAGTTGGCTTTTGTGTAGTCCTAAGACGACACTTTTGTGGCGACATTTTCCTAAGTGTTGGGATAGACTTTCCAACATACGCTTTGGCCAACTCTTTGTATAAGGGTTAGGATATGCATGCCTAAACCAACGCTTGAATAAGAGTTGGCTTTTGTCTAGTCCTAAGATAACAATTTTGGTGCGACGCTTTCCTAAGTGTTGGGATAGACTGGCCAACATATGCTTTAGCCAACTCTTTGTATAAGGGTTGGGATATGCATGGCTAAGGCAATGCTTAAATAAGAGTTGGCTTTGTCCAGTCCTAAGATGATATATATTTTCCTAAGTGTTGGGATAGACTTGCCGACATACACGTAGGTTAACTTTTTATATAAGGGTTGTGATATTCATGCTTAAGGCAACGCTTAAATAAGAGTCAGCTTTGTCCAACACTATACCTACACTTTTGGGTCGAAACTTTCCTAAGTGTTGGGATAAACTAGCCAACATACACTTTGGCCAACTTTTGTATAAGGGATAGTATATGCATGCCTAAGGGGTTTAGGGTTTAGAGTTTAGGGTTTAGAATGTTTAGGGTTTAGGATGTTTAAGGTTTATGGTTTAGTATTTAGGGTTTATGGTTTAGGGTTTAGGGTTTAAGAGTTGGCTTTGTCCAATAATTAATAGTATGTCTAAGGCACCACTTAAATTGGCAAATTAATTTATGTAATAAATATATTCATAAATGATTGACACTAAAAAAATATTTTGATTGAAATATTTAAATAAAAATATTAAAGATTATATAGATATTAAATTCGCGAATCTTATTATAATTTGTTAATAGGCTAGAAAGAATTTGTTATTTTGTAAAATAATCGTGTTGATAGATGTTAGCTAGCCATCTAATGTATAGTATTTATTTTGAGGAAATATATATTATTGTTATTATATAGTGATTTATTTCTTTCGTTAAAAAGGTAAAAAATTAGGGCAAGAAAAGAATATCTTTATTATTCTCTTTGGATGGAACGTTAATGCATTAATGAAATTTTATAAAAAGGATCGAATTGTCAGATAAATTCTGAGCTTTTGATAAATGCTTTCTCTTTGAAGCAACAATGCCAAGCTTGACACATTGCATTTTCTCAAAACATTTGATATGAAGAACATATATGCCCAAAATACTTGGGGAATATTTCCTTTTTATAATTATAGAGATAAATATATAAACCAAATATGCTCTAAGGATTATATTCTTCGTACATTTGTAATTTATTTACTTTTATTTTAAGAAATTGAAATTTACCGATTGAGTATTAGCTTAATCGGTGTAAGTATTGTTGCCAATGTAGAAGGACGTGGGTTCAAATGCACTGAAGCGCATTATTCTCATATTTATAGGTTAGGGAGGGATTATAGATAGTTCTAACAAAAAAAGTCATAATATTTATGAAATTCTCGTATTTTTGTGTATTTACTTGAAGATTAAAAGTTAAATATTAAAGTCATAATAATGAAAATTTTAATTCTTAATGTTTAATTTTTAATCAATTTGGCTTTTATTTATTTTAATTAAATCTAATTATTAATCTTTTAAAAAGAGTGAAATTTAAATATTATCCTTTTAAAAAAAGTTAAATAATTATTATTTTAATAAAAAACTAATTGAAATGTGAAAAATTTAAACATGGTAATATCCATGGTAATCCATGTTATTCATATTTTTATTTTTTACGAACTATTTGTATAATTTTTGAATTTTAAATTTTTATTTAATAAAAAAATTTTGAAAGTAAATACATAGAAAAATATATGTTAAAAATGGAAAAAATTAAAATACTATTATTTAAAATAATTTTAAAGTTTTTTTGGGTATATGACTGATTAATTTTTAATTTATATATTAAATAATTTCTTATATAATTGTAAAAGAGATAATATTAATTTGAATATATTAAAATTATCATTATAGTTTAAATTATTTAAGAGATAATAATAGATAAACTTTATACATATTAGAATTAAAAAAGTTGCTAACCCATGCATCTCTAGAGAAACAAAATTAATTAGTAAATTGAAAATGTTATTTAAATTTCTTAAAATATTGAAAGAATATATAATATTCAATTTTTATCTAATTAATTTAGGGTTTAACGTTTATGATTTAGGGTTTATGGTTTATGATTTAAGGATTATAGTTTAGGGTTTAGGGTTTGAGTTTTGGATCTAAGGTTTCAAATGTAGTGTTTAGGGTTTAGGGAAAATCAAATGAAGAAGGGAGTGAATGAGAGGCCAATGCTATTAAAGAACGGTTTGATCAGTGAATCAGTTAACCGACGTCAACTGGCACTGAGCTAGTTTTAACCAAGTTTTTTTCACCATTATTTGTAGGGTTCTTAGAATGTCATATGTTCATGCTCGTGTTAGAAACAAGTTTCAAACATGAATACTTCAAGTAAAATAAAGAGTCAAAGGAATATAATTAACCTTTGTATTAACCAACCATGAACTTCTTTCGAATTGATTTGAATCTTTTGATTTGTTCGATTCTATCATAACATCATAAGCTCCGTCTTCTTTAATACAAAAAACTACAAATTCTTCATCAGGAAGACATATTCAACTCGAGTTTTTGTATTATTTAAAATTATTTTCGTACACCAATATAAAAATTTACAAATTAAATATATTTTTTAGAATAAAAAAAACTTAATTTAAAGGAATTTAAAAAATAATTAAACCTTTCAAATATAGAAACAAAGAAAAAAATTAGATTAAAAAAAATCATTTTGTTTTAATCAAAATGGCGCCATTTTAATTTTTTTCCCCTAAAAATTTCCCCCCAAATGTGTTTAATACAAAGGAGGGTAAGAGAAATCGGAAAAATAAAAAGGGTAAGAACACTTTTATCTTTTCTTCTCTTCATCTTCCCCAAAATGCCGAAACCCTTGAGGAGAAAAGGGAGAAAGAAATTCTCTAAAATTTCTTCTTTTCCTTAACTATGAAAAGGGAAATCGATGGTGAAAGGAAAGGGGAAACTTCATGTTTCTTCTATATTATATATATTATCTGTACTTTTACTTTTCTTTTCTTTTCTATATTGGCAACTTTTGAGCCAGATATATATAATTCCCTGTATTCAAAGGAAAATAAATAGATGGGAAGAAGAACATTTTATTGTGATTATTTCTTTTCTTTTCTTTTCTTTTAAAGATGAACCCTCACCGTGCTTCCTTCGGTCGACGGACGGTAAGAGTAATTTCTTCCAAGATTTTGATTTTGCTTTTTTGTTTTTTCCTTTTCATCGAATTTTCTTCTAATTGACTCCAAGTGATGACCAGATTGAAAGAAAATTGTTGATAAATATAGTTTTAATAGATTTGTAACATTCTAAAGTTTGATTTTACATATTATGTGAAATTGTTTCTGCTTGTGTTAATGATGGACGGTGTTTATTGCTATCATTGATGATGGGCAACTCTTCTTCCTGCCTTTTTTCTTGTCTATACCCAGACAGTGTTATTATTACAAGTCTTCAACATATAATAAAAACTGAAGGTTTGAAAGGGTTGTATCATGGACTTCACCAACAATAATTGCTCTTCTTCCGAACTGGGCGGTAAGTAACCTTTTCATCCCTAAAGCAATTAATTGGAAGCTACTTATTGGATTGTTGGTTTTTTCTTTTTTTAGTTATGGTTTTATGACTATAATTTCTAATTTCCCTTTGACCTTTTGATGTGCTAATGATCTATGTCGGATGGACTGATGATAGAGTGTTGGTGCTTTATGGTTTTGGAAATTTTTTAAATTAATTTTTAGAACCAAGTGTCATACCTGTATGAATGGTGAAGTGTCCAAGAGGTGCCAGACATGGGTATGTTGGGATAAAAAATAAACTGAGGACTCCATGTCACACACACACACGATTGAATGATAAATGCTACTGCCTGGCCATCTTTTCACGTGATTCCTTAACGTGCCGGCCTGAAGGCAAACTTTATCCTTTTCCTCTTTGATCTCCCACGTCTATTTGAAGCTAATGTTTGAGCCAATCTTTGTAACTAAATTTCTTAATATCCCATGAAAAAATGATTGTGTGAGATTTGTAGCCAGTGTCTATAACCTATCATTATATTTGAATAAGGAAAGTGGGTAATCTGCTACCATGTTCATAAACCATTAGCTTCTTGGAAAAATATTGATTCCAACTAGAAAGAAAAATACTTATTTGATGTAATTAGTCTTCTGAGAAGTAACTGAAACTCTCATTTCATATGCAGGTGTATTTTACAGTTTATGAGCAATTAAAAGGCCTACTCATTTCACATGGTTAGTTCTTGTAATTTCCTTAATAGTTCACGCTTGACACGTGCTCTGCCAAATCCAGCTTCAGTTGTTTTAGTTTCTAGTAAAGTTATACATCGTGATTTTGCAGATAATAACAGTGCACAGCTCACAATTGGGGAAAATATGGTAGCTGCTGCTGGTGCTGGGGCTGCCATAGCCATCGCAACAAATCCATTATGGGTTGTAAAGACAAGACTCCAAGTATGTACATTATTATGTATGGTGCATGATGTTTCTTCTAAATTATATAAGTGGTTTGCATCACATTTGATTTCTTTTTGCTTAAATCATGATAATTCACATCTAAGTTGTAATTACAATTAGTTATATGACCTTGATGTTTACGTATTCATACTCTTATAATTCAGATTTAAGTGGCTCTAGTTAGTACTTAGTACATAGCTTTGGTTATCGGTCTAAATTCTTTTGTTACAACCAAATATGCTTCGATATGTTGTAGTCTTCTGGAGATAGCCCAAACCAATGTAGTGACTGGGGTTTGGAGGATCAAACTCCTTACCAATGCTTTGACATAAGCATGGTCAAGCAGGCACTTTTTTGAACTGTAAAAGTAATCCTTTTCTGGCAAGTGGATGGGAGTGATTAGTTGTTCTGACTTCATATCGGAGAATTTAACTTTCTTTCAAGTTTCAATGTTGAATAAAGCCTACTCTGATTTATTTTGCAAGTACATAGATTGTATCTGCAATAAAACCAAACTAGTAATTTATTTTCTATGATTTATGAAAGAGTGAAGACTGATCTGATTTTGTGGTTTCTTTCTGAGTTAGGGCAATGTTATTTCACCTTTGCTTATTATACTCAAACAATATACCATGTGATTATTTTAATATACCATTCATTTTATGGGACATGTAATGCATGTTGCTTTTACTAGCCATCTTTTATTAAACCATTATCTATAATACACTTGGTAATTTGTGTATTCATGTATTCGTGTTATATTTTCGTATATTCTTCTTGTTGGATATCAACTTGAATGAGAAGAGTTGGATTTTTTAAATATATGTGTATATTATTTTATATTAGTCAAACATCATGATCAAGCAATACATGTAATGGTAATGTAGCTGCCAAATCATGTTTGCATATTGGGCCTTATTTATATCTTATTGTGACTTTTTTGATAAACCTTATTCTTTCTGAAATGCATACCAATGTAATTTCCCTTTTGAAGCTTTCAAACCACTTGAAACTTCTCTGATTGTTATATATATTAGAATGCAATGGTAACGCATATGTGATACCAACATTCATAGTAATAAACTATCACGATGAAGTATTCATTGTGCTTGCAATTATGATAAATAAAAATCTATTATAGAAGATACAGTACAAATGAAATTAAGTGCAAGAACCTTAATCACTCAGTCCTTTGTTTTTTTTTTTTTGTTTTTCTCAATCTTTTTGATATTAAAGGGTATACAAAACCAGAAAAAATTTTAAGTTTTTGATCTGGTTTGTGCAGGATTGGTCATTACACAATCCCTAAAGAGATGAATGAGGTCTGCAATTGGCTTACAGCAAGGTTGGGGCTCGGGGGATAACACAAAATATAGCGAAGAGTTAGGAAGCAATAAAGGTGAAAAGAGAGGAGACTGCATATGTTACAAGTAGGTAGTAAACAAAATGGATTGTTAGGGTATATGGTATACTTGGATTTGGATATGTTTCACTACCTGAGGTTACCCTTATAGAAATATGAGATTAGTAGAGTTCCTTGGAATTGAAGTTGTAATTTTAGACTATATTAGTTGTTATGTAGTATAACATCAATATCAATGTCCATCATCTTAGGAACTTTTTTATTTGTTTACTTTTGTACATTGGATTGAATGTTGGTGATATACATTTTGGCTAAATGTTAGTGTATTTTGATATTGGATCGATTTTTTGTAATGAATATTCAACCTTTATTTTAATTTTAATTTAATATTTTTTAGTTGTATTTAAAGCATAATTTCTATTCATTGTAAATGTTTATGAAAATATATTAATATTGAAACAATAAAAAAATAGAAAATAAATGCCTTAGATGTGTTTATTACAACCTTTTTAAGATTGTCTTAAATGGGTTTATTCCAACCTTTTAAAGGTTGCGGGTTTATCCCAACATTTTTAAAGGTTGTTTTAGACAATGTATATTCCAGCCTTTTTAAGGTTGTATTCGATGGCTTTATCTCAACCTTTTTAAAGGTTGTCATAGATAAGGTCTATTTCAACCTTTTTAAGGTTGCTTTAGACGGGTTTATCGCAACCTTTTTTAAGGGTTGCATTAGACAATGTCTATCTTAACTTTTTTAAGGTTGTCTTAAACGAGTCTATCCTAACCCTTTTTAAGAGTTGCCTTAGACAATGTTAATCTCAACCTTTTTAAGGTTGTCTTAAACAAGTATATCCTAACCATTTTTAACGGTTGCCTTAGACTGGTCTATCACAACTATTTAAAGGTTGTCTTAAATGGGTCTATCCCAACCTTTTTTAAAGGGTGGCCTTAACTAGGTCTATCCCGACCTTTTTAAAGGTCGGTATTGACTGAACCTTTCACAACTCCTAAAAAAAGGTCGGGTTATGTTGACCTTATGCCGACACTTATCCAAAAGCGTCGCTGACCCTATACCAACCGCACTATATACAACCTTTTCGAAAGCGTCGGAAGAAGCGTCGCGACACCTATGCCAACCTTTTTTGCGTCGTCTTAGGTCAAAATAAGTGTCGCTGTAGGGTTGTTTATTTATAATCAGTTTGATGTTATGTTACTCAACATTTTCAATATTTTTTTATCTAACATTTATGTTAAATACAGAAAGAAATGAAAGTATATATTTATTGAAAGAATTTATAATCTTTCAATATATAAAAAAACCTTTAAAATGGTAAAAGTATCATAGAAACCCTTGTACTAGGAGTGAGATTGTATTTTGCACCCTCTACTTAAAAAATAGATAAATTAATCCTTATCATTGATTAAAGAGCAAAATGATCCTTTTGTTAAAACTTTTGTCCATTTTTACTATTAAAAATTTATCTCTATACATCAACATGCGGTACAAATAAATATATAATCTTTCTTCTTTTTCTTTTTTTTTGTTGAAAGAATATCAAATATATATAAAAAAAACTTTAAAATGATAAAAGAATTATGGAGGTTTGTATTAGGAGTTAGATTGCATTTTGTACCCTCTACTAAAAAATTAGGCAAATTAGTCCCTATACATTAGATTAAAGAGCAAATTGGTCATTTTGTTAAAAATTTTATTCATTTTTGCTGTTAAAGATTGGTCATTATACATTAGCATTAGTTATATGTGGCACACCACGTGCAAGTGTTTGGTCATTTCGTCATCTATGCCAATTTTTAACAGTAGCTATAGGCTATTTTTAACAAAAATGACCAATTTGCTTTTAACATACATGAAATAATTTATCCATTTTTTTAAATAAAATGGGCAAAATGCAATCTGACTCTTAGTATAAGGGCCTCTGTGGTACTTGTACCCTTTAAAATCTATCTATCAAATACATGACACAAATAAAGACGAGATATTCACAGGTAAGAAACGTACCGTTTCAACAGGAGAAGAGAGGAAAATGTATTTCGAAAAGTTAGGATTAAAATCGGCCAGATGGCGGTTTTCTTTTGACATTTTTATTATCTTGAGTTGCCACAAGATTTTCAGAATTTTGAGAAGTCATTTCTTTTGTTGCGTGCTAAAAGCAATTTGAGATTTGTGTGGTCCAAATGCTTATCTTAGTTGCATGCATTTATAGGCACCTCATTTGATGCCCATTGTAGAAAAACACAGCAAATTGATAGAACAAACAACTTCTTTCATTGAAAAATAATACATCCCAAGAGATTGAGTCTACTATATTTATACAACATTTTGACTAAAAACTGATTCAACTACTTTAGTAAAAAAAAAAAAAAAAAAACAAACTACTTTGACTGCTAATTGCTTAACAAACTAACTGTCAACTGTTGACTTATCCCTTGACATTCACCCAACTGGTGAGCCTTTGTCATCTTCTGCTTTGTAAGGACCCAAGTCTGCTGACAACCTTAAGTTGTGTAAAACACCCAGCTGAAAGAGGTTTCGTTAGCACATCGGCCACATGGTCCTTAGTTGGAACATGACCAGCTACGAGCTTCCCTGTGGTCACCTTTTCACGAACAAAAAGAAATCAAGCTCCACATTCTTGAACTTGAAATGTAGGATTGGATTAGCGGATATGGCCACTGTACTTGAATTATGACACCACAAAGCTGCCTTTCTAGCAAGTTGAACACGTAACTTTCCCAACAAAGACTCCAGCCAAGTAACTTCTGTTTTAGCCTAAGCAAGGCTCCTGTATTCTGCTTCTGCTGAAGAATGAGATACCACATGTTGTTTCTCAGAAACCCTAGACACAAGATTCCCACCGAGAAAAATACAAAAACCCAATGTGAGCACCTGTCGATCATTTCCCCAACTAGCATTTGAGTAACCAACAAGAGACAGACGAGAGGTAGCAGTAAAATAAACTACACCATGATCTATTGTTTCCTGTAAATATCTTAAAATACATTTAACAACTTTGAAATGGGGATTGAGGGGCTTGTGCATGAACTGATAGACCCTATTGACAACAAACGCAATATCGAGTCTGGTGATCATGATGTATTGAAGGGCCCCTATAATGCTCCTATATTTTGAGTCATTGTCAATGGGACTCCCCGTATGAGCAAACAACATACAAGAAGATATCATAAGAGTAGGGATGCCTTTGGACTTTTCCATGTGACTCATTTGTAACAAGTCTTGAATGTATTTTTGTTGACTAAGAAAAAGCCCTGAAGTTGCATGTGTGACTTTGATGCCCTAAAAATAACTTAACTGTCCCAAAATCTTTGAGAGAAAATCTCGAATCTAAGCACTCCACAAAATCATCAATACTTGACTGATGATTTCCTATGACTATAATGTCATCGACGTAGACTCCAAAAAATGAATTGTTGTTGATATCTGATTCAGTAGCAATAAACAATGTATTTTGGTTGATTCTAGTTCCCTTTCTCAACCTTCTTGTTGTTCTTTCAATTTTTAGCTTGTTAAATTTAATCAAATAATTTAATTTGGTATGGAGGTTAAGTGCCTTGGATGTTTGCTTTGGGTCTTAGTTCAATTCCCTTATTTTTTATTTTATTTTTTATAAATTTTGGAATTATGTCAAATTTGAGTCTTAGGGCTTATCTTTTAATTTCGTTGGTTTACTAATAAGACTGAGCATGTTAGTTGAGTGGTAAGACTTTAGCCTACTCAAAGGTTTTGAGAGCCTTATTGAATGCAAAAGTGGAATTCTTTTTGTTTCTTTGCCATTTGTTAGTAGTTGAGTTAGATTTGAACTCTACCTAATCTATCTGGCCCGTTAAGATATTCAATTATCTTGATTTTATTCATTTAAAAAAATCATCTAAACTTCACTAACTTTTCTCCCCCACATACCGTCCACATATTCCTCTTTGGTCATATGTTCTTTTTCTTCTTTTCTTTCTTTCTCTTGCATTTTTTTTTCTATCCTTCTTCTCTTCTTTTTGTTTTATTTCTTGCTTGCTTCCATTAATTTGTTTGTGGGATTGTCTTCTTGTCTTTCCTTTTTGATCGTGCGTGGTGTTCGTTCTTTGATCGTAGTGCAAACGTAGTGTAAGTTTCGTCCAACTGTTTTTTGTTATTTTATTTTTAATTCATTCTTTGAGCAAGGTAGGAGTGTTTTCTTCATTTCTTTGAACATTTTAGTAATCTTTGATTAGGCAAAGGGTGCGAGGTGTGTGATCCTTCAGTGGTTTAGTTGTTGTTTTGGACACTATTTTTACGGAGTAAGGGCTTGAATATCATTTTTGGGGACTGGTTTTCAGTAAAAGAAATTATCAAGTTAGATGCTGGGTTAATTCTTGGTTGTTAATTTATGTGGTTTAATGTTGTATGTAGAATTCATGAGTTCTTGGTTGTGTGATTAATCAAAAATATAATTAGGTGTGTGATTCTAACCCAAAACATCAATTAGAACTTAGAAAAAATCTAAAAAACAGAGGTTATTTTTAAAATTGCTGTACGCAGCATGACCGTGTGGAGCACACGAGCGTGTGTGATTACATGAGCAAAACAGGTAGGGCGTGCGGGCCCATTTTGGTCAATTTATAGGCCCAATTTGGGGTTGATTAGGAGACTCTGAAATCGAATTCGTGGCTATTTTGTGAGCTTATAAAACCATAAATTTGGTATATTGTGTGTCAGTATGTTAGAAACCATGATTAGTATGATAAATTTTGTGTAAACAATTTGATACGATATAATTTGTGAAAAGACATTTAAGTATACATGCCATACATCTCATTTGATATGGATATATATTAGTTTGATTATGCATATGCGTTAGAGTGAGATTTGATATTTGATGGAGGAAGTGTATCTTGGTAATATTATTATAATTTTGGCTGTTAAACTGAAATATTAGTTTGGCAGCTCAACTACACCTTTTGAGTGGCATACCACTACGTGCCAATGTGATTGGATGGATGGACTCTTGTAGTCCTATTTGGTATGATTGATTGAGTAGAGTTCATGAGTAGCGAATAGGGGTAGGATATATTCTGTTCTAATATATACTTCTGAATATGTGAATTTTTTGTTCTCTCAGTTCTGAGATTTGCATATGAGCATGTCAATAATAAATTATATGTGGGCCAAGTCACACATTGGGCTTTTAGCTCACTTCATTTGTTTTGATACTCTTCAAGTGATCCTCAAATTTAGAATTTGACGGCGATTTTGGAGCTCGGTTAAGATATTTTAACTTTAAGTATGTTTGGGCTTACTTCAAAGACAGACTTTTGAACTTTTTAATTTGTTTTTGGGACAATTATTTTGGATTTGGTTTTTATTTTGCAAACATATAATTTTAATTGGTGTTTTTAACAAGATGGCATAATCAATGAAACTCTATGATTTTCGAAAATAAGAACTCTAAAGTATTTTTCTGGTGCAAGGTGTTGAATTTTAATTTTTTCTTTTTTACGAATTGAGTAGCAAAAATGGTATAACTTGTTTTTAAATAATTAATAAAACAATACTTTCATCAATGCACGCTCACTCAAATTTTTGGTAACAACAACACTATTAGGATGAAAAATATAAATTCCGGCTATAACATTTGAGCCGAGTTTGGAGTGTTACAAGATTGAGGCATAAAGAGAAATAATAGTAATAAATTAAAATAAATTAGGTCTAAGTCCCCCAAATCTTAACCTAATATTGTCTATTTGTAGGGCAAAAATAATATGAAGAAAATACAAAACTGCCATTAATTAAATAAAACAGAATATTTCTAGGTTTCTTAGCAATTTTTGTGTCAAATACAAAACTGCCATTAATTAAATAAAACAGAATATTTCTAGGTTTCTTAGCAATTTTTGTGTCAAACTTTCAAGCCATTTTCGGGCATCTTCCTGACACTTTTTGGACTCAAGTCATGAAATAACTTTGGTTAGATATTTCAATTCCTTTTGACTTGGTATATTATAGGCCCAAAACAGATGTTTGTAACTCAAGTTGTGGCCAAAATATTAAAGTTGTATTGTGTTGAAAGTCTAAACTGCAAAAATTTATAAAAAATAAACTTTAAGCTCATTTTTCTCTAATTATCCTCTGAGTCAAATGTACGAACCCAAATTGCCCGGCCCGTTCGCAATTTAAACCAAATAAATACCAAGATTAAAATGTTAAGCCAATAATGTCCATATTACAAATAACCCAAAATGCCTAACCTACCTATCAAACCCAACCCGTTTACAACAGCCCAACACCCAACTAAAATACCTAGCCCAAACAGTTGGGTCCAGGCCCTAATGGCCTAGGCAGAAAGATCAGAAAACCCTAGGGTTCCTTCTGCCCATGTGCGCCGCGCCTCTCCTCGGGCAAGCCACCTGCGCCTTGTCCCGAGGTCCCTAGCCCCGAGGCTCGTCTCGCTGACACCCTTGTATCAAAATGGAGCCTTCTCCCTCGTCGTTGACCCCCGTAGACCTGCAAACAAAAGAAGACAGAGACAAAAGCAGAAAAACGGCAGAGGAACAACAGTAACAAATAGGACTAGACGATAGAATATAGATTTAAAAAGGCTAATTGTATTTGGATATCAAAACAGAAGAGAACGATTGTATTTTTTTACGGACACATCTTGAATATACAAAAGATTCAAAAAACGGAAATCAAAGGTATTTTTCTTTGGTTTTCTAGCATATTCTTGTTTTGAATATTACATACACATAGACTATAACTAAAAAAACAATCAAAGTCTTTACCTTTTTGTGATTATCGGAGCCCGAATACGAACTGTTTTCAACGAGATCTAAGTTTTGGTGAGTTTGTTTTTCTTTTTTGGGTTGTTTTGGGTTTAGATCTAGGTTTAGGGGTTTGGAGGGACAAAAAAGGGTTCCTTTTATGTGCGCCGGCCACCGCGTACGGCGGTGAACGCGGCGGAGCTCGACGGTCCGATGACCAGAGCATGGTCGGCCCCTTGGTCGGTGCTCGGAGGACCAAGAACCCCTTTTAGAGAGTTTTCTCTCGTTTTTGAAGGAAATGTTAAAAAAATGAAGTTTTTTTTTTGGTTTTCAGCTTATATAGCCCACATAATACGGTGCCGTTTTGAAGGAGGGTTTAGAGGCCAAAACGACACCGTTTTGGTCCTCTGACCCGAGACCCGACCCACAAGCTGCCTAAGATCCGCGTGTTGAAGGACCGAGGGCCTATTTGCGCCCTCAGTCCTTCCGCGTTCTAAGGCTGTTTTAATTGGGTCCCCATTTCAACTTTCTTTTGTTTTTTAAATTAACCCCATGAATTTACTCCGGATTCCAATGCGGTCCCTTGCAGCGCGCTGCGTTTTGAGGAGCGGGATATTGCCATTTTCAGCCCCTCCATATTTAGCGCGCTTTCAAATAGGCCCGTTTCTTTTATTTTTGCTTTTTAATTCGCCCCAAAGTCCTGACTTTCGTTCAATTTAAGTCCTCTTCGGTTTATTGTCTTTTTTATTATTAAACTAATTATTGTAATATATTTTAGTATTATTTTATTTATTGTTATTTATATTATTATTGTTTATGTCATTACTAGTACTAGTATATGCTTTATTATTAGTATATCGTTAATATATATATGTGTATATATATATATATGTTCATATAGTTTTTTGCTAATAATTGCTTTTTTTATTATTTTCATTTTCTTTGTATATATATGTTATATATAATTTTTTTAATACATGTGCATTTTGAATGCTATGTTTCTTTTTATACGTACATATTTTGGCATCTTGCTATACGTGCATGTTAAATGCCATGTATTAGGTGTATATTTTCACATAATCTCATTGTTTTTAATATTATTATTCTTTCTCATATATAGATATTGTGAATATATTTTAATGTTATATCAACTACATTTTCATATATTATGCATTTTTTATATATACTATTTTATGAATATCTTTAATACTATGTTGAGTATATCTTTTAGATGATCTTAATATTATATTACTCATATATTTTCATCATTATCTCATGTATATATTTTTATATAGTCTTACGTATATTTTTAAAACTATTATGTATGTATCTTTAACACTATACTATGTGTATATTTTTAATATTAGATGTACACTTTCCATTTCAACTATTACGTATGTATTTTAAACTATATCATGCATACATAAATTTTCGTCTTTTTTTCATTACATCCCTTTTATATATATTCATTGTTTTTATTTCATGTTTAATACCATCATCACGTTTAATATCGCATGCATCGTTATTGTTTTAATATTATGGTAATGTCCACCATTTGCTTCGATGTATTTTAAACTCTTATTACCCATCTTTATTTCGCAACAAATTTGTTTTCCATTGCAACAAAATTTTATTATCGTTCTAAATTAATTTCAATAAATAAGGCAACGTACCGATTTAACCTTAAGTCATTGATTTCATCGCTATGTTGGGTGAAATTCATTGGCTCACGTTAAAAACGGGACGTCCTTCTTCTAAAAAATTGAAAACTAAAAATCCTCGTCTTTCAATCGGATCACGACTAAATGTTAAGTTGGACTTGCATTTTTGAAAATTAAGACAACACGTGTTTATTAAGATACCAATTTTGGGCGTCGCGAGGGTGCAAATACCTTCCTCGCGCGTAACCGACTCCCGAACCTATTTTTCTGGTATGTGGGCCAAAATCGTTGTTTTAATAAATCAAATAGTTTATCAAAAACAACCCCTGTTGAGGTGACCGATCGCACCCTAAAAAAGATCAGTGGCGACTCCCTTTTTCGTAATAAAATCCTTTTCGTAATAAAATTAAAATTCAGTTTTCAAGTTTTCAATAAATTGCCCCAATTAGCGACCGAAGCAAATTTTACGTCGCTACAGCTGGCGACTCCACTGGGGACCCAATTTTTTTTTGAGAGTCAAGTCTAGAAATAAACGTGTTGTCAAAATTTTCAAAATTCCTCGTTCAAGTGAATATTTAGTCGTGATCCTGAAACTTCGTTTTTGAAAAATCATGCACTTGCATCTATTGTAAATATTCTGTTGACATGTTTTATCTTTTTGTTTTAAGCTCTAAGTTTTTACGATTCTAGTTTAGTTTTGAATAAAACGAAAAGTTTCGTAGGTCTCTCCCCACACATCGTTCACGTGCATTCCGCATAACATGAGCGCCATATCCGGGCTCTGTTCATTTAAGTGAAAGTAAACGCTACGCCTTCGTGAGTTAACTCGTCCCTCCGCACAGGCTAGTGAATACTTTCGGGTTACATATGACTTATGCTTTCGTGAGTTAACTTGTCCCTCCACATAGGCATAAGTAAATGTAATCCCTCGAATTGAACTCGTGAGCCTATGACGGGCTATGACCGAGGTTTCGTACTAATCTTAGTAGATGACAGTACGGACAATTCGAGTACCTATTTAGAACCAAAACCGCATATAGTGAAACGTACGAGCTACCCGACTAGAGCCACGCCAAACCACTGTCCGTTTAGCAGGTTACCAAAATAAGTACACGGGAGAAACGTCTCTTACCTTTTCTATTTTTACTTTCTATACAAGGGAATCGGGTTTTCGGATAGCTTAATTTGTCAAATTTTCCGTTTTCCTTTTTACTTATGTTACTAACCATGATTTGTTGTTGTCTTATTTGTCATCATGCATTCTAGGCATCATATTAGGAAGGTGTTGACTAGAGACCAGTTGCCAAAAGACAGGTTTCTAATGGAGGAGTCGATTACACAAACAACCGAGAGGAATGTCACGGTTCGGGATTGGTCCTTGAAAACCCAAAAAGAAAGAGGGGATAGCTTAACGGAAGGATGTGTTACCGATTTACCGGGGCACGTAATGGTGAATGTCCGTCAAAACAATCTTGAAGATTTAGTCCAGATTTGGAATCAATGGGATTCGGATACTAGAGGAATCTTCATTGAGAGGTATGGTGACATAGCTAACCTAGTCGCTGTCAAGGTAGACGAGCAGTTGATACAAGCTTTGGTCAAATTTTGGGATCCCGCCTATCAATGTTTCATTTTCAATGGGGAAGATATGACCCCCACTATCGAGGAATATGCAGCCTTACTTCGCATTGATAATGTGCAACCCTACAAGATCTATGTAAAAGAGCCTAAACCGATGACCTTCAAAAAGAAAATAAAGAGGTTGACGGATATGACCGACGCATGGGCCGAGAAGCAGATAAAGAAGAAGAATGAAACTATTTGTATTCCGTGGTCCTCTATACGAGATTTGGTCTCGAGCCATCCTGACACATTGAAGAGGGTAAATCTGTTTGCTTTAGCCGTCTACGGGTTGGTTGTCTTTCCAAAAGTCCTCGGGCACATTGAAGTCGCGGTGGTAGATTTCTTCGAGAGGTTAAAACAAGGAGTCAACCCTGTCCCGACAATCCTAGCCGAAACCTTCAGGTCCTTGAATAGTTGTCAGAAGAAATGGGAAGGACGATTTATTGGATGTGCGCAATTGCTCAACGTTTGGATCATGAGTCACTTTTGGAAAGAGGAACGCACGCCGTATCACATGTTTTCAAAAATGTTTTCCCCTTTAGAAGCCTATTGTAAGAGGGAATGGCCTAAGGAAATTACGGAACAACATTGGGTTTCGGTTTTTCAGAATCTCCGCGCTAAGGATGTGACATGGAGGGCGCCATGGATACGCCCGTCAGTCTTATTATATAAGGTCGGGAGTCAGGATTGGGTACCACTGCTAGGTCTGTGGGGAGGAGTCGGATACGCCCCGCTATTGGTCCAAAGACAATTTTCTTCGCGGCAATTCATACCCGCCACCGGAGGTTTGGCGCAATCCGAATTCCCTTTCGCGGGCGAGGGATACATGAAGAAGGTTCGAGACACCGCTAGGTCTTGGAAAAGAATTTATCTGATGAAATTGGCGTTGTATGCCGATACTCTCACCCAAGACTATGATGTGTGGAGAAAGCAACGGATGAAAAGCCAGCAAATATCGTCGACAAGTTATGCTGCTCAGAACCCTTTCATAGAGGAAGCACCATCCGAGCTTGAAATAGCTAGAGGAGAATTTGAACGCGAGAAATCCAAGATGTTGCGGGATCTCAGCGTCCTTCAAGAAGAAAATTACCAATTAAAGATTGACGTTCAAATTGAAAGATCTAGGACTGAAAAAGTACAAAAAGAGGCCGAAATCGTGAGGAACGACTTAAGAGACCTTCACTTGGAAAATAAGAAGCTAAGAGCCACTATCAAGAATAGCGGACTAGGCAAGTCACCTGAAGAATGGAAGGAAGAATTGAGCAACGTAAAAGGCAGAATGGAATTTTGGAAAGGGAAGGCGAAGAAAGAGGAGGAAAAGACTGCTCGGGCCATGATAGAATTGAGAAAGAAAAATACTGAATATGAGACTGCGTCTAATGAACTGATGACTAGCCGATCTGAATGTCAGGGGTTAAGAGAAAGAATAAGAGATTTGGAAGACGCGATGCAAGCTCAACAACAACAATTGGATACTCTCTTAAAGGCCTTGGAAGAAAAAAATGATCAATACGATAGAGATATCCATACTTATAAAACGGACCTCCAGGAAAGGGAAATGCAACTTGGCTTCTTGATTAATGAAATCCGTGGAGTGGCAATATACATGGTCCAATTATCAGATGAAGCAGAAGATCTCAGTTGTTGATTCCCACCAAGTCAACGATCGAGCATATCAGAATTCCTAGAGCGAGTAAAGAAATATAGTGATATAGCTAGAAAGTTCGTGTAATAGCCAAATAAGATGGCAAAATAGTTTGTAACGAACTCTTTTGAATGAATGAAATGCCTAGATAGGGGCTATCTTGAAATCAACACCTAATTCTTGCATATGCATTCATGACTAACATTCATATAGCATTCATGCATCGATTCATTGCATACACATATCCCGTGATCGTTCACTAAGGTTAGAATCGTACAATTCGCAGTTGCAACAATACAAGGCTGGAATCACGACATTCGTATAGAACGAGACGACAAACTAGAGTAATGGAGGCAGAGTTTAATGAAAGAATCGAGAGAATGGAAAGAGTTCAACGGGAATTGCAAGAGCAACTGGCCAAATCACAGCAAGAAACAAGGGATTTGATGGTGAGGTCCCGGGAGGAGTCACTGGAACAAAGAGAGCAGATGGCTAAAATGATGGAAATGATGTCAGCCCTGGTAAAAGGGAAGGGGCCCGTGCAGAATCCTGAGGTTGTTAACCTTGATCAAGATCCACTTTACACACCGGGATTCACTCCACCTCATATGACACAAAGAGTACAAACTCAAGGGGAATCCGCTGGCTTAGAACAACGACCTGTGCGAACCACACATCTGGGACAGGGGATATTTGTGTCTGCTCCTGCCAACCCGCCTGTCCCAGATCTAGATGATCCGGCGGAAATTGCTAGGTTGAGAGTGGAAGATTATGAGGTCCAAGAAAAGTACAAAAGTCTAGAAGAAAGACTAAAAGCGATAGAGGGCACTGAGGTCTTCTCTGCGCTAGGTGCTAAGGAGCTTAGTTTAGTACCTGGTTTGGTTTTACCGCCGAAGTTTAAAACACCTGATTTCGAGAAGTATGATGGGACAAGGTGTCCAAAGGCACACTTGGTCATGTATTGTCGAAAGATGACCGGATATGTAAATGAAGATAAACTGCTTATACATTGTTTCCAAGATAGCCTTGCTGGATCGGCTCTTCGCTGGTATAACCAGCTTAGCAGAGAGAAGATCCGAACATGGAAGGATCTAGCATAAGCATTTTGTGAGCAGTATAAGCACGTGACAGACATGGTACCCGATCGTATGACGTTACAGATGATGGAAAAGAAACTGTCGGAAACGTTCTGACAATACGCACAAAGATGGAGAGACATCTCGGCTCAAGTAGAACCTCCATTGACAAAAACCGAGATAACTGTCCTCTTCATAAATACCTTGAAAACACCATTTTATGATAAACTGGTGGGAAGTGCCACAAAAGACTTTGCAGATATTGTCATATCTGGCGAACTTATTGAGAATGCTGTCAAAAGTAGTAGAATGGAGGGGCAAGAAAATTCCAGAAGAACAATGCCCATAAAGAAAAAAGACCCAGAGACCCACATGATAGGAGTAGGAAGCCGTTATGCCTCCAACCCGTATCCGAGCCAACCTCGACCACGAAACTACCCACCCCCAAATTTCTACTATCCGCCTCAAACCCCTTACTACCAAGCGCCACCTCCGTACCCTTCTTACCCTGTTTATGCCACAAACAGCCCTAGACCAAACGCCACGTTCCCACAAAACACAACGCTCACCCAAAGCCAACATAAGAATGAGCCAAGACCAGCGAGACCCAATTTTGAGAGACAACAATTTACCCCTATTCCTGTACCGTACGGGGAGCTATACCCAAAACTCTTAGAAAAACAGTTGATCTCTCCACATTACATGGCGCCCTTGAAGCCTCCGTACCCGAAATGGTACGATCCAAACGCTAGTTGCGCTTATCATGCTGGGAATCAGGGACACTCAACGGAAAACTGTCTCGCCTTCAAAAGGAGAGTGCAAGGACTCGTCGATGCAGGTATCTTGAAATTTGATGGCACGGGTGGAACGACCGGGAATCCATTCCCAAACCACGCTGAAGGGAATGTGAGTGCATTGGAAAAAAGAGACAAACGGCAAGTCAAGAAATGGGTTTCTGAAGTGAGAACACCTCTGCAGAAAATCTGGGAGGTATTGGCTAAAAAAGGGTTACTCTGCCATCCTAATAGAGTGTTTGAAGAAAGAGTTGAAAGGGCACAATTTTTTTGTGACTTCCATGATAGTACAGAGCACGATGTCCAGTCGTGTGAGGAGTTTAAGGAAGTACTCCAAGATATGATGGATAGTAAAGAAGTTGAAATCTTCAACAAAGGTGGAGAGGCAGACGAAGGAGAGGTGTGTGCCTCTGACGACCAATCATCAGGTTTCTCCTATAGCGCCGATCGGCCATTAGTAATCTACTACGATGCCAAGAGAGAGCAGGAGAAACCGAAAATTATAATAGAAGTACCATCTCCTTTTCCCTATAAGGATGATAAAGCTGTACCTTGGAAATATGGCGTTAACATTGTCACGCCAGAAAGTAAAAAGTCTGAGGTTACAACTGAAAGTATCGAGGAAGTGGGTCATTTCACCCGCAGTGGGAGGTGTTATTACAAAGAGAATGAACCAACAAAGAAGGCCAGTGATTCGAAACAAAAAGGGAAAGCGCCAATGCACGAAATAGAAGATGAACATGAAATGTTGTCTGAACCAGGAATTAAGAAGGCCGTGGATGAAGAGGAGGCGCAAGAATTTCTGAAGTTTATTAAGCACAGCGAGTACAACGTAGTAGAACAACTAAGCAAGCAGCCGGCAAAAATTTCGGTACTATCCCTGCTACTAAATTCAGAGCCACACCGGAACGTATTGTTGAAAGTATTAAACCAAGCTTACGTAGCAAACAACATATCCGTGGAAAAACTTGACAAATGGGTAAACAATCTGAATGCGGTCAATTTCATATCCTTCAGCGATGATGAAATACCGCCCGGTGGTAGGGGCTTGGTGAAAGCGCTGCATACTACAACCCGCTGCAAGGGTTACATTGTACCTAATGTGCTCATTGATAATGGATCAGCACTCAATGTCATGCCATTGGATACACTCTCCAGAATTCCAATGGACTTATCCTATCTAAGGCCCTGTCATTCTACGGTAAGGGCCTTTGATGGTACAAGACGGGATGTTATAGGAAAGATTGAGATCCCTTTGAAAGTAGGCCCTTACGTATACGACGTCGAGTTCCAGGTCATGGACATCACACCGTCATATAACTGCCTGTTGGGAAGACCCTGGATCCATTCCGCAGGAGCTGTCCCATCGTCACTACACCAAAAAATGAAGCTTATCATGGACGGTTGTCTGGTTACAATCGAAGGCGAAGAAGATATCGTCGCATCCGTCTCTGCTGACACTCCCTATGTCGAAGTTAGCCAAGATGCATTAGAGTGCTCTTTCCGATCCCTAGAGTTTGTCAACGCTACATTTGTCGCGGAGGGAAATAGGATCCCCGTACCCAAGTTATCAAGAAACACAAAGATGGGGATTAAGTTAACGGTAGGAAGAGGAGCCAGAGCGAGAAGAGGTTTGGGGAAATTTCAGCAAGGAATAGTCAGGGCCCTAAAGCCAGTCCCTCACAAGGCTCGGTTTGGTCTGGGATTCCAACCGAAGGCGTGTCACTTAAAGAAACAATGGAAGAAGGACCAAGAAAGAAGGATCGCAAGAACCTTGGGTCGAGAACCAGAATGGGAGCCCATCGAGTATCCTCCTTTGTCAAGAACATTTACGTCTGCGGGAAAGATATACCCTGGACAAAATAGCTCGCGAAACATGCTGCTATCAATCAAAAAGGGTTTTCGAAATGTCAGCATAAATGTTATTGACAAAGGAGTTGATATTGCTACAAGCAAAGACGTCTCAAGAATACGCCCTTGCCCTCCTGGTTTCAAATTGAACAATTGGACCGCTGAAGATCTTCTTGTAGTTTTTAAATCTTCAGAGTAATGCTCAACGTTAACCCTCTATTGTGTCCTTAGATATAATAGAATTCTTTTGTAAGAGCTTGCATTTGCTCTTGATCTCAAATGAATGACAATGAAGATGCATTTTGTCACGACCTTTTTGCATTCCTATAATTATTCTTCCATTTCATGGCCTTTCTTTTTACATTTACTTCACACCATCCCATAACATTTTGCTCGTTGCCCCTCTATAGCTTCCTTTTTCATTTAACTTTCAGGTGCTCGGATATCAACAACATGAACAAACCCGTTCCAAATCTTGAAATCGATTTCGAGAAAGCTGTTTGTTTAGGAGGATTTGAAGCAGAAGAAAATGTCGAAGACTATGCATCGTCTCCCGACTTGCTGAGGATGGTGGAACAAGAGGACAAACAGATCTTACCACACCAAGAAGCTGTCGAAACAGTGAATTTGGGAAGTGAAGAGAGGAAACAAGAAGTGAAAATCGGGACTTCCATTTCAGTGGACACTAGACATAACTTGATTGCTCTGCTGCGTGAGTATAAAGACGTATTCGCCTGGTCATATCAGGATATGCCAGGATTGGATGAGGATATAGTGGTCCACAAACTCCCATTGAAACTAGAATGTAAACCCATTCAGCAAAAACCAAGGCGGATGAGACCCGAAATGTTGTTAAAGATAAAAGAAGAGGTCAAAAAGCAATTCGATGCGGGTTTCTTACAAGCTTCCAAATACCCTGAATGGGTGGCCAACATTGTCCCGGTACCAAAAAAGGATGGCAAAGTACGAATGTGTGTGGATTATCGTGACCTGAATCGGGCAAGTCCAAAAGACAATTTTCCTTTACCGCACATTGATACGTTGGTAGACAATACAGCAAAACATTCATTGTTTTCCTTCATGGATGGATTCTCAGGGTATAATCAGATCAAGATGGCTCCTGAAGATATGGAGAAAACCACCTTTACGACAATGTGGGGGACGTTCTGCTACAAGGTAATGCCGTTTGGATTAAAGAATGCTGGGGCAACATATTAGAGGGCCATGGTAACATTGTTCCATGACATGATGCACAAAGAGATAGAAGTCTATGTCGATGATATGATTGCTAAGTCCCGAGGAGAAGAAGAGCATGTAGTAAACCTCAAAAAGTTGTTCGAAAGGCTAAGGAAATGTCAGCTAAAGCTTAATCCCGCCAAGTGCACATTTGGAGTTACCTCAAGAAAACTGCTAGGTTTCATTGTCAGTGAAAGAGGTATCGAGGTGGACCCAGATAAAATAAAAGCTATTCAAGAGTTACCACCTCCGCGCACGCAAAAAGAAGTCAGAGGATTTTTAGGGAGGTTAAACTATATCGCCCGATTCATCGCTCAACTTACCAATCAATGCGACCCAATCTTTCGGCTTCTTCGAAAGCATAACCCGGGAGAATGGGATGAAGAGTGTCAGGTAGCATTTGATAAGATAAAACAGTATTTGTCAAGTCCTCCAGTGCTAGTGCCGCCTATTCCAGGAAGACCATTGATATTGTACTTGGCTGTATTTGAAAATTCAATGGGTTGCGTACTGGGGCAACACGACGAGTCGGGAAGGAAAGAAAAGGCGATTTACTACCTCAGCAAAAAGTTCACAGAATGCGAGGTAAAGTATTCGTCCATTGAGAAATACTGCTGCGCTTTGGTGTGGACAGCTCGAAGACTCAGGCAATATATGTTGTACCACACGACATGGCTAATCTCGAAACTGAATCCAATTAAATACATGATGGAATCACCTGCACTCTCAGGAAGAATGGCATGATGGCAGATCCTATTATCGGAATACGACATCGCCTATGTAAGTCAAAAATCGATAAAAGGGAGCACAATAGCTGACTTCTTGGCAGATCGAACAACAGAGGAATACGAGCCATTGAGATTTGACTTCCCAGATGAAGACTTGATGTGCGTTACAAAAGAGGAATGTGAGTCATCAAGAGCCAAGTCATGGAAGATGTACTTTGATGGTGCATCAAATGCATTGGGGCATGGGATCGGAGCAGTCTTGATATCACCAGAAGGGAACCATTATCCGCTCACTGCCAGATTAAACTTCTTCTGTACCAATAACATAGCAGAATATGAGGCCTGCATCATGGGACTCTATGCAGCTATTGAACGGAACATCGAAGCCCTGGAAGTGTACGGTGATTCAGCCTTAGTAATCTACCAAATCCGCGGAGATTGGGAAGTGAGGGATCCGAAGTTGATTAAGTACAGCGATCTGGTGGTTGAATTAATTAACAAGTTCAAAGAAATAACTTTTAATTACCTCCCGCGAGAAGAAAATCAATTAGCTGATGCCCTGGCCACTTTGGCTTCAATGTTCAAAGCAAGTAAAGAAGCAGAAATAATGCCCCTGAAAATGAGCATATATGAAGCCCCTGCACACTGTTGTGGCATTGAGAAAGAGGCGGATGGACGACCTTGGTTCCACGATATCTTAGAATACCTCAAGGATCAGAAATATCCCGAACAAGCAAATGAGAACGACAAAAGAACAATCAGAAGAATGTCTGCGGGATTTGTTCTTGACGGCGATATCTTATACAAAAAAGGGAAAGACCAAGTGCTTCTGAGATGTGTGAATGCTATTGAAGCCAAGAAAATACTCGAAGAAGTCCATGAAGGAATTTGTACAACACATGCCAGTGGTTTCACTATGGCCAAGAAGATCATGAGGCTCGGCTATTACTGGTCGACGATGGAAAGTGATTGTATCAGTTATGCGAGAAGATGCCACAAATGTCAAATTTACGGCGATAAGATTCATGTAGCTCCTTCACCACTTCATGTTATGACCTCTCCGTGGCCCTTCTCCATGTGGGGCATGGATGTTATAGGACCAATTTCCCCGAAAGCTTCTAATGGGCATCGATTCATTTTTGTGGTGATAGATTACTTCACAAAGTGGATAGAAGCAGCTTCATTTGCTAATGTGACGAAAACGGCAGTCTGCAAATTCTTGAAAAAGGAAATCATCTGTCGATATGGTTTGCCTGAGAGAATCATTTCAGATAATGCCATGAACCTGAACAATAAGATGATGAAAGAAGTGTGTGAGCAATTCCAAATAAAGCATCATAATTCTTCACCCTATCGCCCAAAGATGAATGGAGCTGTTGAGGCCGCCAATAAGAATATCAAGAAGATTATTGGAAAAATGACCGAAACCTATAAGGACTGGCATGAAAAGCTACCATTCGCCTTGTTTGCATACCGCACATCTGTGAGAACATCTACAGGGGCAACTCCTTTCTCCTTGGTCTATGGAATGGAGGCTGTCTTGCCCATTGAAGTTGAGATCCCCTCCTTACGAGTTCTAATGGAGTCAAAATTAGAGGAGGCAGAATGGGTTCGGGCTCGATACGACCAATTGAACCTTATTGAAGAAAAGCGCTTGAAAGCGATCTGCCATGGACAGATGTACCAGAGGAGGATGATCGCGGCCCATGATAAGAAAGTACGGCCAAGAACATTTCACGAAGGAGAACTTGTGTTGAGAAAGATTCTCCCAATACAGAAAGACTTTCGAGGAAAATGGACGCCAAATTGGGAAGGACCATATGTTGTAAAGAAGGCTTTCTCAGGCGGAGCCTTGATTCTCACTGAAATGGATGGGAAAGAGTTGCCGAATCCAGTGAATTCAGATGCTGTGAAAAAATACTACACCTAAAAAAAAAAAGATCAAGATGAAAACCCGAAAGGGCGTATTGGTAAACAAAAAGGGATTAGGATGAAAACCCGAAAGGGCGTCCTAATGAAACAGAGGTGAATTCGAGGAGCAAGTGGATTTGAACAGGGAGTCGAACGATGAGACTACAGTATTTGAGACATTTCTGAAAGCTCGAAATCTTCTACACAAGAAGCCAGGCTCGAAAGGATTCTTGATTAAGAAACGTGAAAGAGTTCACACGTTGAATATCTAGAGTATTGGTATCCATTAAATATAATTCCCTTTCTCTTCATGACACTTTTAACTGTTCTTGATCAACTTTCTTTGTTTGTTACTTCTGAAATAAAATAAACGTGAAATTTCCCTTTCATACCTATCCGACCATTTTCATGCATCCCATTGTATGGTTTATTTGAATGTTAAATAGCAAATGACATACTTTGAACAAAAGAAATGTGGAGCATTACCTGAATGAAAATTGATAAGCACAAGAACCTCAAAGCAATAACAAAAGTTCAAACAGGAGCAAAAGAGTGGTATCAGGGAAACACAGTCTGCTCAGATGGCTTGAAGATGGGTACAAAGCCTGAAGAGAACCAAGAGTCGAAACACTGAACACAGATCTTCAAAAATCGTGACAAAAGGGCATATATGGCCAACATACCTAAAGCGCCTAGCATAATCATGTAGGCATACAGGCATTTAGGATAAACATATGCACATCATGATAACATCATGCATGACATATACAGTTATTTCAGCAGAGCAAGGGGTTGCGATGAGAATTGCACCAAATCAAGGAAAAGACACCAGGACTTCACCAAATAATATGTTTTGGTACCATGTTCAAATTTTATGTTTCAAAAATCAACTCATATTGCGAGAAGTGAGTTGAGCCTTGGCTCTCACGTCGAGGTATTTTCAATTTATGTTTCAAAAATCAACTCATATTGCAAGAAGTGAGTTGAGCCTTGGCTCTCACGTCGAGGTATTTTCAATTTATGTTTCAAAAATCAACTCATATTGCGAGAAGTGAGTTGAGCCTTGGCTCTCATGTCGAGGTATTTTCAATTTATGTTTCAAAAATCAACTCATATCGCGAGAGGTAAATTGAGCCTCAGGTCACACGCTGAGGTATTTTCAATTTATATTTCTGTTCAAAATTCAATTCATATTGCGAGAAGTGAATTGAGCCTCAGGTCACACGCTGAGGTATTTTCAATTTATATTTCTGTTCAAAATTCAATTCATATTGCGAGAAGTGAATTGAGCCTCAGGCCACACGCTGAGGTATCTTCAATTTCTATTTCTGTTCAAAATTCAATTCATATTGCGAGAAGTGAATTGAGCCTCAGGTCACATGCTGAGGTACTTTAAATTTCTGTTTATATATCAAAATTCAATTCATATTGCGAGAAGCGAGTTGAGTCTCGGATCACACGCTAAAATTGAAGAATAAAGACTGGAGTTGATCGAAGAGGAAGATTTTCGTCTCCTAGAGGGTGCCTAGGAATGGATCGAAGTTGCTAGTCTTATCACTTTGAAGTTGCAGAAGGGAAGATCACAAGCCTTGACTTGATGAAATGAATGTTCAAGGCAACAAGATGTAATGGACCAGAACAAGGCTATTTGGAAGTGAAGAACACCAGAACAAGTCAAGACTCAGCAGGACCGGGCAAATTTGGTCTTTCTCGAAAGTCTTTGCTCTATTCCCGTTACATGACAATGAGCAAAGAGGGGCAGCTGTACGAACCCAAATTGCCCGGCCCGTTCGCAATTTAAACCAAATAAATACCAAGATTAAAATGTTAAGCCAATAATGTCCATATTACAAATAACCCAAAATGCCTAACCTACCCATCAAACCCAACCCGTTTACAACAGCCCAACACCCAACTAAAATACCTAGCCCAAACAGTTGGGTCCAGGCCCTAATGGCCTAGGCAGAAAGATCAGAAAACCCTAGGGTTCCTTCTGCCCATGTGCGCCGCGCCTCTCCTCGGGCAAGCCACTTGCGCCTTGTCCCGAGGTCCCTAGCCCCGAGGCTCGTCTCGCTGACACCCTTGCATCAAAATGGAGCCTTCTCCCTCGTCGTTGACCCCCGTAGACCTGCAAACAAAAGAAGACAGAGACAAAAGCAGAAAAACGGCAGAGGAACAACAGTAACAAATAGGACTAGACGATAGAATATAGATTTAAAAAGGCTAATTGTATTCGGATATCAAAACAGAAGAGAACGATTGTATTTTTTTACGGACGCATCTTGAATATACAAAAGATTCAAAAAACGGAAATCAAAGGTATTTTTCTTTGGTTTTCTAGCATATTCTTGTTTTGAATATTACATACACATAGACTATAACTAAAAAAACAATCAAAGTCTTTACCTTTTTGTGATTATCGGAGCCCGAATACGAACTGTTTTCAACGAGATCTAAGTTTTGGTGAGTTTGTTTTTCTTTTTTGGGTTGTTTCAGGTTTAGATCTAGGTTTAGGGGTTTGGAGGGACAAAAAAGGGTTCCTTTTATGTGCGCCGGCCACCGCGTACGGCGGTGAGCGCGGCGGAGCTCGACGGTCTGATGACCGGAGCATGGTCGGCCCCTTGGTCGGTGCTCGGAGGACCAAGAACCCCTTTTAGAGAGTTTTCTCTCGTTTTTGAAGGAAATGTTAAAAAAATGAAGTTTTTTTTTTGGTTTTCAGCTTATATAGCCCACATAATACGGTGCCGTTTTGAAGGAGGGTTCAGAGGCCAAAACGACACCGTTTTGGTCCTCTGACCCGAGACCCGACCCACAAGCTGCCTAAGATCCGCGTGTTGAAGGACCGAGGGCCTATTTGCGCCCTCAGTCCTTCCGCGTTCTAAGGCTGTTTTAATTGGGTCCCCATTTCAACTTTCTTTTGTTTTTTAAATTAACCCCATGAATTTACTCCGGATTCCAATGCGGTCCCTTGCAGCGCGCTGCGTTTTGAAGAGCGGGATATTGCCATTTTCAGCCCCTCCATATTTAGCGCGCTTTCAAATAGGCCCGTTTCTTTTATTTTTGCTTTTTAATTCGCCCCAAAGTCCTGACTTTCGTTCAATTTAAGTCCTCTTCGGTTTATTGTCTTTTTTATTATTAAACTAATTATTGTAATATATTTTAGTATTATTTTATTTATTGTTATTTATATTATTATTGTTTATGTCATTACTAGTACTAGTATATGCTTTATTATTAGTATATCGTTAATATGTATATGTATATATATATATGTTCATATAGTTTTTTGCTAATAATTGCTTTTTTTATTATTTTCATTTTCTTTGTATATATATGTTATATATAATTTTTTTAATACATGTGCATTTTGAATGCTATGTTTCTTTTTATACGTACATATTTTGGCATCTTGCTATACGTGATGTTAAATGCCATGTATTAGGTGTATATTTTCACATAATCTCATTGTTTTTAATATTATTATTCTTTCTCATATATAGATATTGTGAATATATTTTAATGTTATATCAACTACATTTTCATATATTATGCATTTTTTATATATACTATTTTATGAATATCTTTAATACTATGTTGAGTATATCTTTTAGATGATCTTAATATTATATTACTCATATATTTTCATCATTATCTCATGTATATATTTTTATATAGTCTTACGTATATTTTTAAAACTATTATGTATGTATCTTTAACACTATACTATGTGTATATTTTTAATATTAGATGTACACTTTCCATTTCAACTATTACGTATGTATTTTAAACTATATCATGCATACATAAATTTTCGTCTTTTTTTCATTACATCCCTTTTATATATATTCATTGTTTTTATTTCATGTTTAATACCATCATCACGTTTAATATCGCATGCATCGTTATTGTTTTAATATTATGATAATGTCCACCATTTGCTTTGATGTATTTTAAACTCTTATTACCCATCTTTATTTCGCAACAAATTTGTTTTCCATTGCAACAAAATTTTATTATCGTTCTAAATTAATTTCAATAAATAAGGCAACGTACCGATTTAACCTTAAGTCATTGATTTCATCGCTATGTTGGGTGAAATTCATTGGCTCACGTTAAAAACGGGACGTCCTTCTTCTAAAAAATTGAAAACTAAAAATCCTCGTCTTTCAATCGGATCACGACTAAATGTTAAGTTGGACTTGCATTTTTGAAAATTAAGACAACACGTGTTTATTAAGATACCAATTTTGGGCGTCGCGGGGGTGCAAATACCTTCCTCGCGCGTAACCGACTCCCGAACCTATTTTTCTGGTATGTGGGCCAAAATCGTTGTTTTAATAAATCAAATAGTTTATCAAAAACAACCCCTGTTGAGGTGACCGATCGCACTCTAAAAAAGATCGGTGGCGACTCCCTTTTTCGTAATAAAATCCTTTTCGTAATAAAATTAAAATTCAATTTTCAAGTTTTCAATAAATTGCCCCAATTAGCGACCGAAGCAAATTTTACGTCGCTACATCAAATATAAATAAAATATAAGTATAAATAATATATTTAAGAACATAAATAGCATAATTCAATGTAAGAAATATCACAAATAAATAGAGAAATTATGCAATTAACAATGTGTTATATTATTAGTCATTGATGCTGCACGAGACTTACGCGCCAACACTGCATCAACTATTATTCTTATAATTAATATAATTTATTATTTTAATAATATTATTTAAAATTATAATTTTATTTTAATAATAAAAATTAACATTAATAATTATTTTAAAATTTAAATAATATTATTAATATTTTATAAAAAAGTTATATTTTAATATTTTAAATATAAATATTTTATAATAGATATTTTAATAGCATAAATATCAACATTTATTTAGATACTACTTAGTTTTAGTGTACGACAATCCACTCATATATATATATATATATATATAATTTCAACTTAAGTTTTAAATAAACACCGAATATTATAAAGTCTATAATAAACATTAGTTATTATAAAATTACACCTGAAAACACACCTTAGGATAGCAAGTAGCAACCCAAGCCACCTAAAATAATAATAATAATAATAATAACCTTCAAGACCACAGAGGAATAAGCAAGCATCACGTGCACCTCCAATAGAAACAAATATAGCCTTCTCATCCAACCAAAAAAAAAAAAAAAAAAGCATAGTTCCCATAAAACTAAGAGACAATACATAATAAAGCAAGAAGCTCACTTTTCTTGTTTTGGATTTGGGAATTAAATCTGATAATGAACCTTCATTAAGTTTTATTAATACAAAAGAGACAATACATAATACAAACTTAAACAACAGGAGCTACTTGAATTTAAAGCAACATGACCAACACTAAACGACAATGGACGCAAACACAAACACAATTCCAGTGACACTAGACAGCTCTAAAACTCCAGCACATGCCAAGAGATTGAAGAGCACCATAAAACAAAACACTGACAAATAATTATTTATTTTACAAATCAGCTGACAACTTGAGGATAAGACAATAATCTTTTGGATGTCACTTTTGAAAAGTGAGTTCATGTTCATTTGAACCTTAAATTCTTGATCAAATTGGGATTGAATCTATCAGCAAAGCAGTGATGCTAGTTTTTGCTGACTCCCCAACTTCCGTATAAGCATCTTCGCCCGTGTAAAGGAGATCAATGACCCTTGCAAGGTTTAGAATTCGATTAAGAGCCGATGTTGGGGCAGCTGTTGGTTTCAAGAACTCTTCATTTATATCCTTCCAAGCATTGTTTATTTGCTTGTATAACTCATCGTATGCCTCTTGCATTGACACCTCATATTGTTTCATGTAACACTCCACTGCTGAGGACACATGTCCTCTTTCTCGCTCAACCTACAATAAACATAAATTAATTAATTTGAGCTAATGTAGAGCTGTGTCAGATAATAAAAATAAACAAATAAATTACTGTACCTTGTGGCCAACAATATCACTCATCAGCCTACAAATAGTGCTTGAAGCTCTGACAATCTTAGGGTCATTAAGTGCCCAATTGAATGTCTCTTTTGTTATGCTATCTTCCATGCCAACAAAAGATGAAATCGTAAGATTCCAATAACCACAAGAGACTAACGAAATCGGCATATACTCCTCCATTGTTGGTATGTAATTTTCATGCAACCATTTGGCCTCAACATAGTAAACTTGAGATTGTCGTTTCATCTATTAACAAACAAAGAAACAAAAAGTTAGCCAAAACCAACTGATGTAGCTGATTAAGATTGCAAAATAAGAATTTTTTTCAAGAAAAAAAAAGTAAAAATCAGATATACTGCTTCTATTGCGACTTGGACGCGATATGATTTTCCTTCTTTGGACATCAAATCTTCCATATCTTTATAAACATTTAAGGTTTCACTATACCACAATTTCATGTAGTCTGGAAGTTGATCAATGCAGTTGGTATCCCACCTACAATATATCAATATATCATCCATTCAAATGGTCAATTCTCTCTGTTATTCAATTCAATAAAAGAATCTATTTCTAATGATTTGAAGTAAAAGTGGATATATGTTTTTTATGACCTTTGGATTGCTTTTGTAAAGATTTCAAGTTCTTCGTATGTGCCATATGCATCATAAATATCATCCAAAATTGATATGAGGCATATCACTTTGGTCGCAAAAGTTCTAGCAATGGCGTAGTGGGGCTCAAAGTATACACCCAACATCCAAAAATAACATTCCACAAATCTATCCCTTATAAAAGGAAAATTGGTCGCAACATCTAAACCTTTCCACCACCTAAAACAAGAAAGAAGAAGAAATTATGATACATATATTTTATTAGTAGACCAACGTATTGGCTAGGTTATGAAGAAGAGTTTTATTTGGCTTGACTTATGGAAATCTCTACCACTATCGGTTACCTGTTTATCTTGTTTATCTCCTTCTTGTGTGAATGTTGTAAGATTTTGAAATCTAACTTTGCAAATTTAATTAAATTTTCGTCTTGGGTACCGTATCCTTCATATATGGAAATGTAGCTCCTAGCAATCAACCTCGGCAAGCTCTTGCGAAGGGGTCGCTTTAGAGCATTAGCAATTTGTGTGGAGAGAGGATAGTCTACCATACTTTCTGCCAACTTCAGATGAATTGTAGTGAAGGAAAGGGCTTCTTCTAATATATTTTCCCCATGTAGTTGAAAGTGTGCAGCTTCATACAATTCTAGCATGCCTTTCACATCACCAATTAAAGATTCTTTGAAATTTCCATTCTCATCTTTGAATTTGTTAAATGTCTCTGCTTAATCATCAAACAATTTTGAGAGGTTATTTTCTAAGTTCCACTTTGCAAATTTAAAATATATTTATAGAAGGATTAGGATTTCAAAATCTAATCACCTTTTAATTCAATTATAATTTTATTAAAAGGATTTTGCAAATTTAGGTGAGCCGAAACTAAATTTGTATTCAATAATAAAATTGGTTCATTCAAGATTACAATAGCTTTAAATCTAATGTTTAATTAAGTTAATTCATACAGTCTAATATTTAAAATATCATTTAAAATATCAAATTGAGTCAAAATGGTAAGTCCTCTATTTATAGATTAAAAGAGTTCAATTCATCGTACTAGTTAAACCAATTGATTATATTAAAAAGTTAACATAAAATAAGTATTAAATAAAATATGTATTTGACTAAGGACAATCACTATGGGTAGATTTTAAAAACGCCATAGTATGGTTAGGCAGTTGCCATGTCTTTATACTATATTAAAAATTAAAATTTAACTGAAGGTAATCTAATTATATATAATATTTTTTGGGTTAAAATATGTTACAAATTCTTATATTTTTTATGAACTTATAATTTAGTCTCTATCCTTTTATTTCTTAGAATTTAATATCTCTACTTTTCATGTATATTTAAAAATTTTAGGTTCAACTGTTGATACTATTAAATTTATTTTATTAAATTTAAGTTTATTACTACGTCATTTTTTTAGTTACTTGACTATCAAGTGAGAATTTTTTTATTATTTTGTCAAAATTTTACCATTTTTTTTTGTTAAATTCAAGTTCATTATTTTGTTAAATATCACACTTAAAAATTTAACCATAAAAAGTTAACAGTGTTAACAATTGGACCTGAATTTTGAAATTTGAAAAGTAAAGGAACTAAATTCCTAAAAAATAAAAATGCAAGGACTAACTTCTAAATTTGTGAAGAATATAGGGACTTATAGCATATTTTAACCTAATTTTTATTGAAATTTTAAAGGAAAAGGTTTAAAATTTGTTGTTGTTTCAGATTTTAAGAATTTTCTTGCTGATTTTTTATCATTAGAATATAAAGATAATTCTGGATTGAACCAACTACAAATTCTTAGATTAAGAGGTTCCACAGACTAGTATGGTTCATGTTTTCAACAATCCTTAAATAGTGGTATCTAGCGTGTCTAAAATTTAAATGGTTTAAATATGCTACAAGTCTATGTATCTTCTTGAAATTTAAAATTTAGTTCATGTACTATAAGATATTAAATCTCTATACTTTTTTTATTTAATAATCTTGGTGCCTCCATCTAATTTTACCGTTAAAGTATCAAAGGTAAAATAATTTTTTTAGCCCTTAATATTTATAAATTTTTTGAGAGCTAAAAAAGAGCTGTTTCACCTTTGACGACGTTCGACAAAAATTGATAGAAGTATTAAGTTTTTTAAATTAAAAAATACAAGGATTTAAGGTCTCCAAATTAAAAAATATTAAAATATAGAAATTAAATTTTAAATTTTAAAAGAATATAGTAACAATTGACATATTTAAACCAATTTATATTCCATAACCTTTTTTTGTTACCAGATTTGCTTTTAAAAAACTAAGCCATACCACAATGAACATTGAAACCATGCTCTCTTAGCAGGCGAAATCGAACAGCAGTACTGTAAAGATCATCACCATCAATCTCAATATGATTGCGATGATGATGGTATATAATTTCCAAGGCCTCTTCTATCTCTTTCTCGAAATGGTAAGCCACACCTAAGCGTTGGACTGCATCAATTATGGGCAACTTTTGGGACGATTTATCCGTATTTGCCACTAACATTCTCCTCACTTCTTGCTTCAATTCTTCGTACTCTTGTTGAGTTCCAGCATCCATTTCCTATTCAAATGAAAAGCTTTATATTAATTTTAAATTATTCACATGCATGTAAGGACACATTGAAATGAGAACAGACGTATGTCTCTTCAACTACGAAAATAGTTTTAAAAAATTGAATACATTTGTATGAAATATATATTAGCACTTACATCAAATCTAAATAATATAGGTATATGATGTCACACAAACACAGATTAAAAGTGATTATCGTACGTCTGAACATACCATTTGAGAAGGAGAAGAGAGGAAAATGTCCCCCCAAAAGCTAGGTTTAAATTTGGACAAATGACGATTTTCCTTGGAGGTGTTACCATGTTGAGATGGAGCAAGATTTGTAGAAATTTGAGAAGACATTTTGTTTAGTATGGTAAAAGCTCTATTGAGTTTTGTGTGATCCAAATGCTTTTACGAGTAGCTTCTATTTATAGGCACTAGCTAGGAGAGATGTTAGAAAATTTTGTTAGGGGTCGAAATTAAATTGTAATTTTACGATAGTAAAAATGAAAATTTTAAAGAATTGAATCAAATTTTTATTATTTTTAGGGAAGAATAAAATACAATTTTAACTTTATTAATTTAATCTTTTAAAAATTTTAAAGGAGTAAAATCGAACTCCCTACCAGCAACTTAATTCGCCCCTGGCACCTGCCTTTAAAGGTTTTCACCTTACTGCATATGGACAAATGTTTAGATTTCTAGATGACTTGTTGATTTTAGAGTTCTAGATTTCTATTTTTAGGGATATTCTTTTACATTATTTTGTACGAAGTTCGACTTATTAAGTTCAATGAAAAGATTTTAAACATTTAAATGTTTTAGCTTTTATTCAACATTGATGATTGTAGAAATTCTTTTTTTTTGAAAAAAAGGTCGACTTTTATTTAAAAACAAAAATAGGAGTCGTCACCAATCTTTTTTATTTAGATGTGATCGGGTCACCTTGTTAGATAGTCATTTTTAATAAACGGTTTGATTTATTAAAACAATGCTTTTGGTCTATGAAATTCAGAAAGATGGGTTTGGGAGTCAGTTACGCATGAGGAAGGATTAGCACCCTCGTAACGCCCAAAATTGATACCTAATTGATTATTTAATGTTTTAGTGTTGAAAATTGGAAATCTGAGAAGAGTTTAAAACACGATCTTTTGTTAAAATATCGCTTAATTTAAAAAAATTAGAAAAGGACATATTTCTCGTTAATCGAGGAAAAGAATTACGTCCCGTAAGTTAGGACACAACATCTTAAATCCCGAAGCGAGAACAAATACTGAAAAATTTATTTGAAAGACGTTCGATTGTCTCGGTTTTAGAAAGAAATCATGTTTTGTAAGTTAGAATGCGATCTTTTCTTAATTCCCGAGATTATTTAAAAAAATATAAAATGTTTGTTTATTCGGATTTATCGAGAAAATCGAAACCCCGTAAGTTAGGACACGATTTTTTGAATTTCAAAATACGAAATATTACTTATTTTAAGACAAAATTTTATGAATTGAGTGAAGGTTAATGTAATGCAATTTGATGAAGAAAGAATTACGGTACTAAGATGCATAAAAAAATAATTATTAATGCGCTAATGTGAATAGCAACATAAATATGAGAATATAATAAAATAAATAAGTAAATAAACATGCTGATTATAAACAAAAGAAAAATAATAAGTAAAGACTAAAGAAAAATAAAAAAAAAAAACGATAGGAAGCAAATAATAGTACGTAAAATGGTTTAAAAATGATAATATTAATAATAGTGACAATAATATCAATAAATAATAATACCAATATTAAATAATTTGAAGCTTTAAATAATATATAATGGCATATATAAATAAAAAGTAAAGTGACAAAATGGAATTAGTGTATCAAAAGATAATGAGTAAATAAATATAAAAAAATATAATAATAATTGAAATGATACTATTAAATTAATCATATAATAATATAGTAATAAGTAAATAAACGCAAAAAGAAAATATAACTATAGTAATAATAGTATTAAATTAATTAATTTAATAATAAAATGGCAAAGAATAACAAAAAAAAAGGACCAAGCTGGGCTTTAAAACCGAAATTCGGGGAAAATCAGGAATAAAAGAAAGGGAAAGGACCGGAGTGAAGTGCGCGAATGAAATAGAGGGACTAGAAAAGTAAATATCTCAGCCCCCCCCCCAAAACACATCACTTTGCGCGGGACCGAATTAAAATGGAAGAAAAATTATAGGGTAAAAATTGAAAATAAAAATAAACTTTGTTGAAAAGATAGCAAATGCAGAAGGACCGACAGTGCAATAAGACCATATCTAAAAAACGCACGGATCCTGATGGTGGGTCAAGTTTGTTGGATCGGGTCAAGAGGAAACGACGCCATTTTGGGCATCTGATGCTTGCCCCAAAACGACACCGTATGGGGGTGCTATAACAGTCAAAACTTTTCCAAAAATTTCATCCCCCCTTGTAAAAAAGGCCCAAAACCTTAAAAAAAAAAGCTCTCCCCTGCCCCAATTTCTAACCATCAGACTGATGGGCCACCACTGCACCAGTCGCCAATCGCCAGTGTCGACACCACCGCGCACGGTGGCCGGCGAAGAGAAAAACACTTTCTTTGATATCTTGCCCCCTGAACAGGAATACGATCTCAAAACGCCCCAAAAACAAAGAAAAAGGACCCTCAAACCTCTCATTCGAATGATTTAGAAGACGGAGAAGGAACCTCCGACGATGAGATCGTGGAAAGACTCCATTGAGTTCCTTTCCCTTTTCTTTTCCTTGTATTTTGTATATGAAAATATAAAAAAACTTAAATGGTCAAATAAATAGAAATCAAGAACGAAAATCACCTTTAAAAAATTTTATTCTGTTTCGATTGGATTTTTTTGTATTCGAAATCTGCTATTTTTGTATTGATAATCTCGTGTGTAAAAAAATACAATGACATGTTCGTGGCTTTTATAGTCGAACAATCACAATTTTCCTTTTGATTTTGTTCTTTTGTGCTGCTATTGTTGCTGTACATTTCTGCAGGTACGGAGGCCAGGACACATGCTAGCACACGGTGGTGGCAACGTGGAGGGTACGGAGGTAACATGGCGAGGGTAGCGACACACCTAAAGCTAGGGTTTCCTAGTTTCGCTGAACCTAGGTTTAGGTTTTGGGCCATTGGGCCCTTTAAGCTTAATTTGTTCTGGGCCATATTGGGCCATTAGAAATTTCGGCTGTAATTTTGGACTGTTTATTTTGGACTTTTATTTATGTTTATTAGTTTCTGTATAGGCCTGGGCAAATTGGGCCTGTTACAGCTGACCCCTTTTCTCATTGTTGTGTAACGAAAATGAAGCAATGACCTCTAAAATGGACCAATCTTGCTCGATCTTCGAATCTCGACTTCTTTGGTGCTCCTCTTCTTCCAAGTAGTCTCGTTCCAACCCACTTCAACTTCAGGGGTATAGGAATTATCGCTTCAATCTACTCCTCTTCATCTTCAAGACGATAAGATCTGCTATCTTCAGTTTACTCCTACTGCAAATTTAGGGAGATAAGACTAGCAACTTGTAGCTTCAATCTGTTCTGCTGCAACTTCAGGGAAATGAGATTCACTATCTTCAATCTGCTCCGCTGCAACTTCAGGGAGATAAGGCTAGTGGCTTCAATTTACTCCACTGCAACTTCAGGAAGACAAGATCTGCCATAATTTGTAGCTTTAATCTGTTCCACTACAACGTTAAGGAAATAAGATTCGTTGTTTTCAGTCTACTTCGCTGCAACTTTAGGAAGATAAGATCCGCCATAATTTGTAGCTTTAATCTGTTCCACTGTACATCAGGGAAATAAGATTCACTATCTTTAGTCTATTACGCTACAACTTCAGGGAGATAAGGCTAGTGGTGCTCCGTTGCAACTTCAGGAAGATAAGATTTGCCATAATTTTTAGCTTTAATCTGTTCCACTACAACGTTAGGGAAACAAGATTTGCTGTCTTCAGTTTGCTCTGCTGCAACTTCAAGGAGATAAGGCTGGTGGCTTCAATCTGCTCCATTGCAACTTTAAAAAGATAAAATTTGCCATAATTTGTAGCTTTAATCTATTCCACCATGACGTTAGGGAAATAAGATTCGCTGTCTTCAGTTTGCTTCGCTGCAACTTCAGAGAGATAAGGCTGGTGTCTTCAATCTGCTCCACTATAACTTTAAGAAGATAAGATCCCCTATCTTCGATATACTCCACTACAACTTCAAGGAGATAAGATTTATGACTTTAATCTGCTCCGTTGCTACTTTAGGGAGATGAGATTTGTGGATTCACCGATGTTGCTACACCGTCCTCTAGGGGACATGACCTGTAGAATTGATTTCATGGGCCTATGTTCATGCTAAATGATTAGGATGCTATGATCAGAATGAATCAAATGCTCCTAACTAGATGTGTTATGAATGATATTTGTATGAATGCAGAATGTCATGAGAATGATCCCTTTTTAATGCTTAGGTTGTCATTATTCGTTGTTCTTTAGGGTTTTATCACTAACGTATTACGCTGCCTTCTTGCTTAGCTGGTATCTTTGACAGAAAACCTGAAGAAACAATCATATTTTGCTCAGCTGGTTTGCTCCACTGCAACTTCAAGGAGATAAAATTTGTGGTTTCTTCCATCCATCCTACTGCAACTAAAGGGTATAAGATTTGTATAATCTTCAATCTATCCCATTGGAACTCAAGGGTATAGGATTTGTATCTTCGTCAATCCATCCCACTACAATTCAATGGTATAAGATCTGTATCTTCTTCAATCCATCCCACTGCAACTCAAGGGTATAGGATCTGTATCTTCTTTAATCTATCCCACTGCAACTCAAGGGTATAGGATCTGTATCTTCTTCAATCCATCCCACTGCAACTCAGGGGTATAGGATCTGTATCTTTTTCAATCCATCCCACTGTAATTCAGGGTTATAGGATTTGTATCTTCTTTAATCCATCCCACTGTAACTCAGAGGTATAGGATTTGTGGCTTCTTCAATTAATTGATCTGTTACACCATTCTCTAGGTAACATGACCAGATGTCTATGTAGAATGTCAATTTTTTTCTTTTTTTTTGGAGAATGATCCCCTTTTTAATGCTTGGGTTGACATTGCTCGTTATTCATCGAGGTTTTATCACTGACATATTACGCTGCCTTCTTGTTCAGCTAGTATCTTTGATAGGAAACCCGAGTAAATAATCATAGTTTAGGCTCTTCTTTCTCAAATATTTCCAACCCTTAGGCTTAGTGAGTTCTAAATAATAGTTTTGTTTCAGGTTCTTGCACTATTTAGAAGCTTCTAGAGTAATATGCAGAACTCCTTTTTGTGAAAGTGTTATTAGTCCATTAATCGTTATTTCAATGCAAAATGCTTGAAAAGGATCACAATGATGGACAAAGTTGAAATTTATCAAGAACAAAATCTGAAAAGAATGGATTAATCAGAGAAAGCAAACATTGCTGGAATACAAAATAGGTGAGGGAAAAATAAGTGCCCTAGATATCGCAGCCTAAGCTTCTCTGTATGAACTTCTTAATAACCATTTTGAGCTCAACATGTGTTTAAGAAATCTAGAGTACTTTGTCGATGCCCCAAGATGTAGCATACCTCCTCCTTGTTAATTCAGGCATAACAAGACTACCGCATGCCTCACCTTCGATCAAAATTTGAATTGCCCTTTACAGGTTTTCAATTCAAAACCCCTTTGGTCTCAAGGCACCCTTTGCGGGTTTTCACCTCGGCCTCTCCTTTTTCTTTTCTTCTTCTTTTTTATTTTTGCTTTTTTTTGTTTTTTTTTTGTTTTTATATTTTTTTAAAATGAAGTATTTCTTTATTAAATTCGAATTCCCTGGATTAAGTAGAGTCTTGCCATCCATTTCAAATAGTATCAACTCTCCTTTAGAAAAGGCCTTCTTTACCACATAAGGTCCTTCTTAGATTGGCATCCATTTTCTTCTGAAGTCCCTTTTGCATGGGAAAGATCTTCTTCAATACCCCCTTATGGAATTCTATAGGGTGAACCTTTTTTTTTGTAAGCTCGCATCATTCACTTTTGGTACATTTGACCATGATAGATAACTTTCAACCTCTTTTCTTCAATCAGATTTACTTGATCATATCGAAACTGGATCCCTTCTGCTTCATCTAATTTTAACTCAGCCAAAGCTTGGAGAGAAGGAATCTTGACTTCAATGGGCGAAACCGTTTCTATTCCATAAACCAATGAGCAAGGTGTTGCCCCGGAGAAGGTTCTTGCCGATGTTCGATAAGCATAGAGGGTAAATAGTAATTTCTTATGCCAATGTTTACAAGTGTCAGTTATTTTCCCATGATCTTTTTTGTTTTTTTCTTTTTTTTGGCTGTCTCTACTGCACCGTTCATTTTGGGGTTATATGACGTTTGATCTTGAACAGACTACAAACTTTTGATATCGTGCTATTGTTTAATTTTAGTATATTGTTAGATATGATCCTTTCTGGCATTCCCTATCGGCACATGATCTATTTTCTTCTTCTTTTTCTTCTTCTTCTTCTTTGGGAATTTGATGACTGTCAACTTTGTAACATTGACATATGAAGCGGCTTTCACCCACTTAGTTAAGTAATCGATGACCGCTAAGATGAATCAATGTGCCAGAAGGTTTTGACGAGATTGGCCCAATAATATCCATGCCCCATATAGAGAAAGTCTATTGGGAAGTCATAACATGAAAAGATGAAAGAGGTACATGAATCTTGTCTCCATAAATTTGGCACTTACGACATTTCTTGATATAACTAATGCAATCTCCTTCCATAGTGGACCAGCAGTACCTGTACCTTAGGATTTACCTAGCCATTGTAAGACCATTAGCATGTGTTCTTCAGACACCCTATAGCATCCTCACGTCTTAGTAGCCTAAGCATATCTTGATGCGATCATGTGAAAACATCTTTGAACTCTTGGACTAACTCAATGACGTCTCGCTTTGTTTCTATAGTGATACAGGCTCTGATATTCACCTCTTTCTCTTCTCCTAGGCTCACAATGTCCATTGGCTCTTTGTAAGGTAGGATATGTTTTTCATCTTGTTCTACCCTTAACAAATCAGGAGATAGGTTACAATCTCTATCATCTTCAAATTCCTGGTATCCCTCTAGACACATATCTTGCTCAAAAGTAGATTTTGGGTCAATAGCAGCATCGCTCATGTCGTTGATATCTGGAGACCTATTGTAGGTATAAAGGAATACTCCTAAAGAGTAAATGAATCTAAGAATAATTACTTGTGTGATATGAATATGAATGAAATGAAGGAATAAAAGAATATTTGCTCAGAGTGAGACACGAAAAATGTATTTTTTATTGAAATAAAGATGTTGGACATGAGCCTATTTCACAAAAGGATTTTTATTGCTTCTAGGCTTAAAGCAACAAACGTGTTTTGAATATTACTCTAAATTAGCTCTAAAAAATATAGGGATCTCTTCCACGGCCCCATTATTCAAAACACTCCCAAGTATGTAAGGGCATACGCTTGTAAAATTCTATTCCCCGATTCTCTCTTCGGATACGTAGTTAATGTTCAGATTCCCCGATATTCCGTCTGGGCTTTCAGTATATTCAAAGAATTCTAGTTCCTTATTATCCATCAGGCCTTGCACTTTTGAATCTCGTGACCCTCTGCATCATGGAACTCACAGTAGCTCCTTGCTTCTCTAGGTTTCTCTCCTAAATCCTATGTGATTAATCCTTCTTCTACCATTTTCTTCCAAACCCCTCTCAGTGGAGGATTTTACTTCTGCTATATTCATCTTGATTCTCTTCCCCGCATTCTCGATTATCATGTTTACCCCTTTTTCAGAATGGTTGGGTAACAGATTTTCTATACCAGATGGATCATCGATTTTCACAAAGCCCATTTTGATGAGTCTTTTGATTATCTTTTTGAAAGCGGTGTAGTTCTCGATCGAGTGTCCTATAATTCCTGCGTGGTATTCACATTGGGAGTCACGTCATACTATTTGGAAAACGGAGGCTGCATAGGTTTTAGGTAGAAAGGGGATACTACATGTGCATCAAACAAATTTTGGTACAACTCCTTATACGTGATTGGGATGGGCATGAACCAGAGTTTTTCTGAGTTCGGTCTTGGATTGGATTCTTGCCTTGGGGGGACCTGATGGCTAGTAGTTATCGTCCTTGGCTGGCTTAGGTAATCAGCTTTGAATAGCCCTTGTTATATATACTCTCATTATTCATCTCATTTTCCCTCTTCCTCGGGGCCTTTAAAGTATTGATTTGGGAGCTCCACTCTCTCCTTTTCTATTTGTAACGATCTTCAAATTGTTTTGGGAGCTCCACTCTCATTTTTTTTTGTTTTCGCTAGATCATCCAGATCAAAGACAACAGGATTGGTTGGGTTATCCTCCGAATTATAGCCTGAACCCATCGAGAAGTTCAACAGTGCCAAGGTACCAGTCTGATATTAGGGTCTGATGTTAACAGACACCCTTGGTGGATACACATTTGGTTGTACTTGGGTATTTGTTGGGGTAAAGCCTAGAGGATAAGCAGGGTCCTCGTTATCGTCTCCAGAATTGACCATAGGACTCTTTTCTTTTTCTAACCCTTCAGCTAGCAACTGAGTTAACTAGCTCATCATGTTTCTTTGGAATCCTAGCATCTGATCCCTCACATCTTGTTGAATTTTAGCTAATTGCTCGTATATCTGTATTTGCATTTGCTCTAATCTCTTCAACCTTTGGTCCATTGCTTCTATTTTTCCTCGTGTACTATAACGATATTCTAGGGGAACTGCCATGATTTTAGAGTCTTTTGTGACTTTTATTGCACATGATGCAATGCAATGCTAATGCATGAAACGAACGCAAAAAAGAGGCATTGATTCTGATTCAATTCTATTTGAACAACTTTACTATAGAAGACAAATATCTTTACATAAAACGGATACATATACGGCCTTGCCCTCATACTCCAGCGAAGACATCGATCATTTTCTTCATATTCAGATGTTAAGATCAAATCTTGCTAATTTTCCAAAAGTTGTCTCTATTATCTCCTTCTTGCTTGATCCAGGCCACGACCCATTGCTCACTCATCCCCACGATACTCGTTAGCTTCTTTAAGAAAGTCAAGACATTGATGGCTCTTGAATAATCTTTGTCGGCTTGGATCCTTGGACTATCACCCTTCTTTCTTTATGTTTACTCGAACCATATTTGGACGGCCGTATTGTATTCCACTTTATCAAGAAATCCATTTTCCATGACAAGCTCTCTATTTAGTGATTAAACGTGAATCAACACCTTTTTTCTATGATGAAAATGTAATGCAATCATCACCAAAAAATGAAACAGGTTAGTATAGAGCAAAACAAGCAAGGAAAAAAAAAGAATAGAGCACCAATTCGGGTGAACACTAGGGTTTGGAGTGGTTTTACCTAGGGTAGGCTCTTAGGGCTCACTATATGCAGTTTGGTTCTAAAGTAAACGTACCTGGACCGGTAGATTCCTTGATCCTCACCCATTATAGGCTCATACGAACTGAGTTCAGTTCAGGGAAATACATTTCCCTATGGCTATACGGAGATGAAAATCTCACGAAGACATAGGTACAGATATTCCGAAAACGATCCACTATCTCATGCCGAGGTGAAAACCTCACGAAGGAGTAGTTTCTCACTCTCACTTAAAAGGTATAATCGTGCGGTCATATAACGCAATATGTGAAATATATCAAAAGGCTCAAACTAATAAAGCAAACATATTATAACAAAAACAACGAAAATGACAGTTGAAATGCAACGAAAGGATCGTAAATTTAACTCAGATTTTCAATTTTTGACAAAAGGACAGAAAATAATCAACTTGCAGCTTGAGTCTCTTATTTTGTCCCCAGTGGAGTCGCTAAGCTGTCAAAACCCTTTTTTCAAAAAAGGGTCGACTTTTATTTAAAAACAAAAATATAAGCCGCCACCAATCCTTTTTATTTAGGTGTGATCGGGTCACCTCGTAAGATAGTTGTTTTTAATAAACGGTTTGATTTATTAAAACAATGCTTTTGGTCTACAAAATTCAGAAAGATGGGTTTGGGAGTTCGTTACGCACGAGGAAGCAGATTAACACCCTCATAATGCCCAAAATTAGTAGTTAGTTGATTAATTAATGTCTTAGTATTGAAAATTGGAAATTTGAGAAGAGTTTAAAACACGATCTTTTGTTAAAATATCGCTTAATTTAAAAAAAATTAGAAAAGAGCATATTTCTCGTTAATCGAGGAAATGAATTACATCCCGTAAGTTAGGATACAATATCTTAAATCCCTGAAACGAGAATAAATATTGAAAAACGATAGGAAGCAAATAATAGTACGTAAAATGGTTTTAAAATGATAATATTAATAATAGTGGCAATAATATCAATAAATAATAATACCAATATTAAATAATTTGAAGCTTAAAATAATATATAATGGCATATATAAATAAATACTAAGGTGACAAAATGGAATTAGTGTATCAAAAGATAATGAGTAAATAAATACAAAAATAAATATAATAATAATTGTAATGATACTATTAAATTAATGGTATAATAATATAGTAATAAGTAAATAAACGCAAAAATAAAAAAATAACTATAGTAATAATAGTATTAAATTAATCAATTTAATAATAAAATAGCAAAGAATAATAAAAAAAGGACCAAATTGGGCTTTACAATCAAAATTAAGGGAAAATCGGGAATAAATGAAACGGAAAGGACCGGATTGCAATGTGATATGCGTGATATGAAGTAATAAAATTTATAAAGAACTTGATCACACCAAAACTAACTAATATCACGACGTTGAGGCAAGCGAACCTATCGAACAGTAGTATAGCTTAGTGGCAAGACCGAGTTATTGTACCCAAGGGAACCAAAAGTACTAGTACTTACTTCCTTTCTATTATCTAGCCTAAAAATAAAAGAAGGTTGTTTAAGCTAATTCTAAAACTAACTAAGAAAGTTCAAAGGGTAAATTGGGAAAACTTTTAGGGAAAAGCTGATTGATATGGGTAATACTTAAGGGAGAATCCACCTAGACTTCACTTGTTATTATTTTCTTGAACTATATGATTTCTTTACTTGACTTGATCCGTAGAGATCCCTAACTTATGCTAAACCCTCCGTCGAGGCGCAGAGCAACTAGGCCTAAGTTGTTAATTAAAGTTCCCTTATTAATTAACTCCCTAGGTTGCATTAATCCGATCTATGGCTCCCCATATTAGGTTTGACCCTAATCCGGTAGATTTATGTTGCCCTATGTCTAGGGTTGCATGCAACTCTGCTTAATTATGGTAAATCTACTCTTATCACAGGGACTTTTGCTCCTCTGCTCTAAGCACATCTAATTCTTGAAGTAATGCCTAGGATTATTAATTCAAGAATGAAGAACGCATAATTAAGAACAATTCAAGTATTTATCAAATAAATCAAGAATAAATAACAAGATTTGTCTTAGGTTTCATCCCCCTCAAGTATTTGAGAGGTTTACTTTATGATAAAGAAAAGAAACATCACAGAAGATATAAAATAATAAAACATAAAAGAAACCAAAAACCCCTGAAGGAATTTAGGGAGATCCTCTATATTGCTGCAGAATTCCAACTTCTGAGATGAATCAATCAGCTTTCTCCTTTAGAGTAATCCCTTGCTTCTATTCGTATCTCAAATTCTAAAAAAAAGTTCCCCCTTAGTTGTTGCCTCATGGGGTCTTTATATAGAGCTTTTGGGGGGCCTTTCTTAGCCTCTAAGCATCCCAATTTGAGTGAAATTCCCCTTCCTCACGACTAGAACACGCCCGTGTGACTTCGACAGAGGCCGTGTGATTTTCTCAGTGGAGGCACGGCCGTGTGGCCTAGCCGTGCTTGTCGGGGCTTTGACCGTGTGATCTTCATATGGCATGCCCGTGTGGCACGGCCGTCTGGCATGTCTTGGGCCGTGTTGTTCGCACATTTTGGCCCATTTTTCACCGTTTTTAGCTTGTTTTTCGTACTTTTCTCTTCCCTATGCTCTCCTGAGTATAAGATATGAAAAAGGAAGATTAAGAGCATCGATTCGCACAAAATTGATCATAATTTATCCAAAATATAGGCTAAACATGGAGTAAAAATATGTATAATTTAACGTTTATCAAATACCCCCACACTTAAGCCTTTGCTTGTCCTCAAGCAAAATCTCAATCCCTAAAAAGAATTATTTTTCTCAACCTACAATCTTTATCAATAATATTTCAAACTAATCCATAAGTAATCATACAATGAAACATTCAATTAGAAGAACATTAAAGATTCAATTACTCTAAGTTGAAAATTTTATCATTGAAAACATAAGTCTCTTCTTTCCTTCTAAGTAGTTATCTCTCCATCTTAATTAACAGGAGTTGACATCCTCACTAAAGGTTCACTCTATCCACTCAAAGTTTTTAGGGTTCAAAATTTAAGTACTCTCTAGTCAACCTGAAAAATTATTACCATAAGCTTGCAAGAGAATCAAATCTCCACCACTAAAATTTGATATGATACATCGATCAAAAGGTCTTTTAATGGTTGTAATGGGGCTTGGTTAGGGGTGTTGTCACAGGTTGCAAAAAGAGGGTTAGAATCGAGATTGAACTGAAAAATTATCTAGCTAGAAAAATCTCTATCACTGGAACATATTTCTCAAGCTAATTCTTATGATAATATCAACTTTGCCTTGGTAGCTTTAAAGTAGAAATATGCAAAAAAAAAACTTAATTAAACTACAATTGAATTTCACTGTATATAACCATGTTTTTTTTTTAAGAACAATTCAAGTAATACAATAAATTGAATAAAACTGTACATTCTGGAAAAGAGAATAAAGCTTAGATAATAAATTCAACTCAAATCTTGACAAGAATAGGGATCAAAAGTAATTGAATGGAAAATTCAAAAAAAAAAAAACAGGTTAATGGTTAATAATCAGCGGGTAAGTCAAAGAATCGGTTGTTAGGCTCAACGGGGTTTACTAGGTGTTAATTCATGGAGGTAGGCTTTTTGTGGAGTAAGTGGGTTAAATCCTAAGTGCCTTTATCATCTCGGTATATCAAACCAATGATGTAGTCTCGACATGTATAATCAAAGCAAGTTCTAGAATAACAAATCAGTATTACCTCACTCAATGCAATAATGAAAGTGAGCACGAAAGGATGTATGCTCAAAAAGGCTCAAATTCTCACTAGAATTATGGCTTTTGATGTCATTCCTGTGAATTTCAAATCTCAAGATAATACTTAAAATTAGGGAAGATAACTTATACAAAAAATAGGGTTCTCAAAAATTTCAACTTATCATGCTTGATTCCCTAATGTTTTTAAAGTTTGAATAATCAAAGTACAATTGCCTATCTCTTAGTTCTCAACATATTAATAAAAATCATAAATCAATCAGAATTAATTCCTAATAGGAAACCGAGGAAAACGCAGAGAACAATGCATGAAGTACAAATTTAGGGATTTTCATGAAAGATATATTGAATTAAAGTATGTTTCCCCCCTACACTTAAAATGTACGTTGCCCTCAATGTACAAAGATATATAAAAATAGCAATAAAAATATCATAAGATAGGGACAGAATCGAAACTCCCTGAATTGTGGATGAATTTTGTGAGGAAGAGTTGGCAATTGTGGCAGGGTGCTTCTTTTTTCATAGAAGTTTGAGCTGTAGAGCTCCTTTGAAACTGCGAAGGGATTTATTAGTCATGGGAGGTGAAGATGAAGAGGGGTTACTTCATTAGGAGATGGCCGAAGAAAATAAAATAAACAGAATAAATAAAAATTAAAAATTCAAATAAAGAAAAAAATGAAAAAAAATCTAAAAAGAAAAATAAAGTTAGAAGAAAAGGTGAAAATAAGGATAAATGTTTAAGAGTTAGAACAAAGTAATAATAAAAGATGAAAGAAAAATAAAAGTAAAACAAAATAAAGATAAAACTAAAGATAAAAGATAAAAGATGAAAGATAAAAGAAGATCTAGTCCTCTGATGGATCTCGTAGTGGTTGGGAAATGCCGAGGTGCTGACATATGTACGCTAAAGTGGCATCGATGTAATCGAGGCGCTGCTCAAATTGGTTCAGGCGCTCGTTTAGATCAGCATGTGGGGCTGCTGTCTGGGTGGGTCGTCTGGGGTGTGGTGGCTCAGCGAGTGCATCCTCTTCAGGTGGTGGCGGTGGGACATCATCAGCAACGTCCTCTGGGTCCTTGCCTTCCTGGACAAGGCGGAAGTGAAAGTGGCTGCCACCTGGCCGTCGCTCTACCATCCTCACATGTAGCATGCTCTGGATGCCCTGGGAGGACATCTGGCCAAGTAGGGTATAAGAGGATGTCTAGGCTACGGTGTTGAATAGGCTGAAGTAGTGGCCTAGTCTCGTGATGTACGGGCCCATGGAAATGACGCCTCTCCGGTGCCTCTCAGTCTGGTGTTGCATGGCCAACGCTATAAAGTATGCGAGGTCGATGGTGTGTCCATTGGCCATGCACCAGAGGAAATAAACGTCGTGAGTGTTGATGACGCCTGTACTCTCTCGTCTACCTGTCAAGGTGTGAGCAAGGAGGGCATGAATGTACCTGAGAGAAGGAGGGAGGGCGGACGCTTTGCTCACACTGGGGTTGTAGATTTGGTGCCCCGGAGCAATCTCGTGCCAGCAGTCGACTGGCCGGATATGGATGCGCCTGGAAAGGGTGGGGAAGTCGGCCTCTGCCATGAATTGCACGGTATAGAGATCGAGAGCCGTGCCGAACTCTGGGACACTCAGCTGTAGTACAAGACCTCCTAATCGAAGTTGGACCATGCCGGGGTCGTTGAATCTGTTCATGATGGTCTGGAGGTGGAATGTGGAGCAGAATTCGAGGGTGAGTTCTAAGTAGGTGGGTTCCACAATCTGCAAGAACTGGTCATATGGATCGGTGGTCAACAAGGCTCGAACGTCATCCACCAATTGTATTTGCTCTAGGGCCTCCCAATCGATGCATCGGCCCATAGAAATAGTACAGGCTCGGAGAAACTGATAGCGTTCCTCCTGGGAGTCCTGCGGGAATGTGAGGAACGGGTGGCGTGTCTAAGAGGTGGGTCTTGCTGAGGATGAACTCCCAGGTCCCTTTTGTTTTTTGGAGGCGGGAACAACAGCTTTTTTGGCACGTGAAGATGACATAGTATCTGAAATAACAAAAGCATTAGTCCTAAATAAAATTGGATTTTAAAAAAATAAAATAACATGACAATGTTCTTAAAATAACAAGTGAGGACTAACCTAAATAGTAGAATCTAATCATGTTAGAATCTTGTAAGAAAACTAAGAACTACTTGTGTATATATAGTGAAATTATGATAAAGATGGCATGCAAATATGTGTCCAAGTGGCAAGAAAAAAAATGAAATCTAAATGGTAAGCAAAAATGCAATTAAGTGGCATGCAATCCTAATTGATTCTATATTGTTCTTAGAGTATTCATCCTATGTTTCCTAATTCAATGCTTAAATCAACAATTTAGATAAAAGTAGAATGAAATAAAAATGAAATAAAACAAAAATAAATGAGAAAAATGAGAAAATAGAACCAATTATGATGTTGCACGGTTGTGGGGGCTGTTACACAAGCGTGGGAAGTGTATGGTGGTGTTTGGAGGGTTGTGGCGGCGTTTGTAGTGGCTTAGGGGGAAGTTTGGGTGAGAAATGTTAGGGTTTGAGTGAAAAGGGAAAGTGAAAAATGCCTCCTATTTATACATTTTGGGTCACACGGGCATGTCACACGCCCGTGTGAGTTGTATTCAGCCCGTGTTTTTCAAAAATTGGAGGTTTTAGCATGCCATGTTCCGATGAGCACGCCCGTGTGGTTGGTTCACACGGCCGTGGGAGATCAGGTCTTCGTTACTCACACGGTCGTGTGATGATATACACGACCGTGTGCTATCGTATTCGTGTTTCACACGGTCGTGTGATATGTGCCACGGGCGTGTGAAATTTGACAGTGTCTTCCACAGGCTAAGGACACGGGTGTGGGGGTTTGTGCAAGCCCGTGTTGATACTGCAGGGTTGCCACGGCCATGTCACACTGCCATGTGTGATCGTTGCTAGCCCGTGTGGAATTCGTAAGGTCGCCACGGCCATGTCGCATGGCCGTGGGTATTTGTCGATGGTCCGTGTTTTGGGAAATTTATGCTCTGGTTGTACACGGTTGTGTTGCACGACCGTGTCCCTATTTTAAACGCTCGTACGGCCTGAGGCACGCCCGTGTGCCTGACCGTGTGGTCCTAAATTTCTGCATTCAAAGAGTTAGTTTATGCATGAAAAATACTAAAAAATTTTAAAGAAAAGAAAGTTACTAAGTTAGTGCTCGGGTTGCCTCCCGAGAAGTACTTATTTAAAGTCTAAGCTCGACTCTACCTGGATGTGTCAAGAAGGGGTGTGGTGAAGCCGAAGCTCCTTCCTGTTTTCCGCAAAATTCTCACCTTTATAATGTTTAAGTCTATGGCCATTTATCTTGAATGTACCGTGGTTAGGGTGAGTTACCTCAATGGTGTCGTATGGAAAGACATTTAGAACAGTGAATGGACCTGACCACCTTGACTTGAGTTTTCCCGGGAATAGTTTCAGCCTTGAGTTGTAGAGTAAGACAAGATCACCTGTTTTGAACTACTTAGGGTCTTTCAGCCTTTTGTCATGGCGTCGCTTCATGGCTTCCTTATATAGTCACAAGTTCTCGTAAGCATTGAAGCGCCATTCATCTAGTTCATTCAACTGCATTAATCTCTTCTCTCCTGTACTTTTAAAGTCAAGGTTTAAAAATTTTATAGCCCAGAATGCTTTATGTTCAAGTTCAAATGGTAGATGGTAGTTTTTTTCATAAACAAGTCTATAGGGAGATGTTCCTATGGGTGTTTTAAAAGCAGTTCTATAAGCCCATAATGCATCATCTAACTTTCTTGACCAGTCTTTCCTATTTGTTTCTATGGTTTTCTCTAGAATGCGTTTAAGCTTCCTATTGGTCACTTCGACTTGACCACTGGTTTGTGGATGATAAGGGGTGGCTGTTCTATGATGTACTCCATACCTTTTCAAGATCTTTTCAAATTGGGTCTTGCAAAAATGTGTGCCCCTATCACTAATGATTATTCTAGGTGTTCCAAATCGAGAGAAAAGTTTTTTCAAAAAGCGTACTACCACTCTAGCATCATTCGTAGGTAAAGCTTGGGCTTCTACCCATTTTGACATGTAATCTACTGCTACTAATATGTATTTATTCCCAAATGAATTAGGGAATGGACCCATGAAATCGATACCCCATACATCAAATATTTCACATGAAAGTATATAGTTCTGAGGCATTTCATTATGCTGAGAGATATTACCTATTCGTTGGCATTTATCACAAGAGGTCACATACCTGTTGGCATCTCTGAAAAGTGTAGGCCAGTAAAAGCCTGATTCGAGTACCTTATGAGCAGTTCTAGTTCTGCTGTAATGTCCTCCTGTGGGTCCTGAGTGGCAGTGATTCAAAATTTGATATGCTTCTGTGTCATCAACGTATCTTCGTATAACCTGATCTGCACAAATTCGAAAAAGAAAAGCATCTTCCCAAAAGTAGTTCTTCACATTAGCAAAGAATCGCTTCTTTTGCTGATGGGTTAGCCCTTTTGAGGTTATGTGAGCTACTTAATAATTTGCAAAATCAGCAAACTAATAAGCTGTCGTACCTGCTAAGGCTAGGAGTTGTTCCTCGAGGAATAGATCGTTTATCTTGTCGAGGTACTTGGGCTGTGTGTTTTCTAGTCTTGAGAGGTGATCTGCCGCCAAGTTTTTAGCTCATTTCTTGTCCTTTATTTCCAATTCGAATTCCTGTAATAATAGAATCCATCTTATTAATCGAGGTTTTGCATCAGTTTTAGTTAAGAGGTAGCGAAGAGCCGAATGATCAGTATAGACAATGACTTTTGACAGAATTAAGTAAGATCTAAATTTGTCAAATGCAAAAATAACAGCTAGCAATTCTTTCTCTGTGGTAGTGTAATTTGCTTGAGTGGCTGTCAAAGTTCTGCTAGCATAATAGATCGGATGGAAGTGCTTGTCCCTTCGCTGTCCTAAATCTGCACCTACTGCAAAATCACTTGCATCACACATTAGTTTAAAAGGTAGATTCCAATCAGGTGAGATCATAATCGGGGTGTTGACTAACTTTTCCTTAAGGGTCTTGAAGGATTCTAGACATTCTTGGTCAAAGTTGAAGGGTACGTCTTTTTCTAGTAATTTAGTTAAAGGCTTAGCTATTTTAGAAAAGTCTTTAAAGAATCTACGATAAAAATCGGCATGACCTAAAAAGCTTCTTATAGCCTTAACTGAACTAGGAAAAGGTAGTTTTTCAATAGTTTCTATCTTTGCTTTGTCTACCTCTATTCCTTTACTAGAGATTTATGTCCTAATACAATATCTTCTTGGACCATAAAGTGACATTTTTCCCAATTAAGCACTAGATTTGTCTCTTCATATCTCATCAGAACATGCTTTAAATTGTTTAGACAGTTTTGGAAAGAATTACTGAAAACAGAGAAATCATCCATAAATACCTCCATGATATCTTCCACAAATTCATTGAAGATAGCTAGCATGCATCGTTGAAAAGTAGCAGGAGCATTACATAAACCAAAAGGCATTCTACGATAAGCAAACGTACCATATGGGCATGTGAACATCATTTTCTCTTGATCTTCTGGAGCTATCAGGATTTGGAAGTAACCAGAGAGGCCATAAGCAATAATACATGTGACCTGATAGTCTTTCTAACATCTGATCAATAAAAGGTAAAGGAAAATGGTCTTTTCGAGTGGCGTCATTCAGTTTCCTGTAATCAATGCAAACTCTCCATCCTGTGACTGTTCTTGTAGGTATCAACTCTTCTTTGTCATTAGTCACCACGGTCAATCCACCTTTCTGAGGAACAACCTGCACAGGGCTTACCCAAGAACTGTCAAAAATAGGATAAATAATACTTGCATCTAGAAGTTTAATTACCTCAGCTTTCACAACTTCTTTCATGTTGGGATTCAACCGTCTTTGGGCTTGCACTGATGGTTTGAATTCGTCCTCCATTAAAATTTTATGGGTGCAGAAAGAAGGATTAATTCCCTTGATATCTGAGATTTTCTAAGCTATAACATGTCTGTGTTCTCTTAACACATGGAGTAGTTCCTCTTTCTCTGCAATGCTTAAATCGGATGCGATAATGACTGGTAAAGTTGATTCTTCTCCTAAAAAGGCATATTCTAAATGATCTGGTAATTGTTTTAGTTCTAATTTAGGGGGCTTAGTAATGGAAGGTTTCTGTCTCAATTCATCACTAATCTTTAAATTTTCATAACTTATGTGCCTAGCGATGATTTCATTAGAATCCAATTCTTTCCTTACTTCATTGATTTCGGGGGTGGTTTCATCTTTCCCCTCACCTTGAACAAGACACAGTTCCAACATGTCTGTGAGAGAAAGTTCCTGAAAATTGTCTTGAACAAAGTGATCAATCATATCAACAAAATAACAAGAATCATCTTGTTCTTTAGAAAATTTCATGGCATCATAGATTTTAAAGACAACTTCTTCCTCGCCAACTCTAAGTACTAATTTGCCATCCCCTACATCAATAACAGCTCTAGCAGTGGCTAAAAATGGGCGTCCTAAAATCAAGGGTACTTCAATGTCCTCATCCATGTCAAGCACAACAAAATCAACAAGGAATATGAACTTATCTACCTTTACTAACACATCTTCAATGATTCCCCTAGGATATTTAACAAATCTATTGGCTAATTGAATACTCATCCTAGTGGGCTTAAGTTCCCCTAGACCTAGTTGCTTGAACATTTTATAAGGCATGAGATTAATACTCGCACCTAAATCAGCTAATGCTTTATTAATAATCAGACTACCAATCAAACAAGGAATAGTTAAACTCCCTGGAACTTTCAGTTTTGCTGGCAGTTTATTTTGGAGAATAGCTGAGCATTCCTCGTTGAGTTCTACTGTGGCCAATTCTTCCAACTTCCTTTTATTTGTCAGAAGTTCTTTAAGGAACTTTGCGTACTTCGGCATCTGCGAAATTACTTTAACAAAAGGTAAGTTAATGTGTAATTGTTTGAAGAGTTTAAGAAACTTACCGAATTGAGCGTCTGTTTGGTCTTTCTTCAACCTTGCTGGATATGGAATAGTGGCTTGTATTCTTTGAGTGTTGGAGGAGTGTTTTCCTTAGGTTCCTCTATCTTTTCTTCTGAAAGTTCTGGAATAGTCTTCTTTTCTGGCTCGGCTAGGACCTTTCCATCCCTTAAAGTAATCGCTTTGACGTGTTCTCTGGGATTTGGCTCAGTGTTACTTGGTAGTCCACCTTGTGGTCTTTTTGATATCAACTTCGCAAGTTGACCAATTTGGTTTTCAAGCCCTTGAATTGATGCTTGTTGATTTTTTAGTGCCGTTTCAGTGCTTTGAAAACGGGTTTCTGATGCGGACATAAATTTGGTAAACATCTCTTCCAGATTTGGCTTCTTCTCATGTTGCGGTGGTGGTTGCTAAAATCCTTGAGGGGGTTGTTGTCTTTGATTTCTTTGTCCTCCCCATGAAAAATTTGGGTGATTTCTCCAACCTGCATTGTAAGTGTTACTATAAGGGTTATTTTGAGATCTAGAATTGTTACCCAAATAGTTGGCTTGTTCAGTTTCCATGCTATGTCCATAGGATGCGAAATCTAGATTGAACGTGTTTCCTTGAGTCGCGTCGCATTGCATCACTGGTTGTGCCTGCGTAGAACTAACAAAATTATCAAACTTTTTATTTAAAAGTTCTACTCGGTTAGTAAGCATGGCAACAGCATCAATATTATAAATTCCTACAGCTTTTGTTGGCTTTGTCCTCATGACTTGCCACTGATAATTATTCAATGACATCTCTTTAATAAATTCATAAGCTACTTCAGGTGTTTTATTATTGATCGTCCCTCCTGCGGCTGCATTGATCATTTGTCTGGTTGACGGGTTTAAACCGTTGTGGAATGTTTGAACTTGTAGCCACAAAGGTAGACCATGATGAGGGCACCTTCTCAAAAGATCTTTGTATCTCTCCCATGCATCGTATAGTGTTTCTAAATCCATCTGCATAAAAGAAGAAAAATCATTTCGTAATTTGGCTGTTTTAGCTAGAGGAAAATATTTGAGTAAAAATTTTTCGGTTATCTGCTCCCATGTGGTAATTGAGCCTCGTGGTAAAGAATTTAACCACTGTTTGGCTTTATTTCTCAAAGATAATGGAAATAGCCTCAAATGGCATCATTAGAAACGCCATTTATTTTGAAGGTATCACAAAGTTCCAAGAAATTGGCTATGTGTGAGTTTGGATCTTCGTCCTGTAAACCATCAAACTGCACCAATTGCTGTATCATTTGAATAGTGTTAGGTTTTAACTCAAAATTATTAGCAGCAATAGTAGGTCTAAGAATGCTAGTTTGGGTACCAGCCAAACTAGGTTTAGCATAATCATACATAGTGCGAGGAGCTTCTTCTTGATTTGCTGGTGGCGCGACTATTGCGGGAGGTGGTGGAACATTTTGATTTGCTTCCATCTCTTCTGTAAGTTCTAGCTCTTGATCAGGTTCTTGTTCAGGATAATGTAGACTGCGTCTACTCTCTCTACGATTTCTGCGAACTGTCGCTTCTAGATCTTCGTCAAAAAGTAGTGGTCCTGTTGGGTTATTTCTAGTCACAAACTAAAAATACCTGAAAGAAAAAGCAAAGAAAAACTCAAAAAAAATTAAAAGAAAATAAATAAATAAAAACTGAAAATAAAAATAAAAGAAAAATAAACAAATATATATATATATAGTAATGGCTAAAGTAATAGAAATCGAGCTTTCGTAATATTGTAGTTCCCCAGCAACGGCGCAAAAAACTTGATATACGTGATATGAAGTAATAAAATTTATAAAGAACTTGATCACACCAAAACTAACTAATATCACGATGTTGAGGCAAGCGCACCTGTCGAACAGTAGTATAGCTTAGTGGCAAGACCGAGTTATCGTACCCAAGGGAACCAAAAGTACTAGTACTTACTTCCTTTCTATTATCTAGCCTAAAAATAAAAGAGGGTTGTTTAAGCTAATTCTAAAACTAACTAAGAAAGTTCAAAGGGTAAATTGGGAAAACTTTTAGGGAAAAGCTGATTAATATGGGTAATACTCAAGGGAGAATCCACCTAGACTTCACTTGTTATTATTTTCTTGAACTATATGATTTCTTTACTTGACTTGATCCGTAGAGATCCCTAACTTATGCTAAACCCTCCGTCGAGGCGTAGAGCAACTAGGCCTAAGTCGTTAATTAAAGTTCCCTTATTAATTAACTCCCTAGGTTGCATTAATCCGATCTATGGCTCCCCATATTAGGTTTGACCCTAATCCGGTAGATTTATGTTGCCCTATGTCTAGGGTTGCATGCAACTCCGCTTAATTATGGTAAATCTACGCTTATCACAGGGACTTTTACTCCTCTGCTCTAAGCACATCTAATTCTTGAAGTAATGCCTAGGATTATTAATTCAAGAATGAAGAACGCATAATTAAGAACAATTCAAGTATTTATCAAATAAATCAAGAATAAAAAACAAGATCTGTCTTAGGTTTCATCCCCCTCAAGTATTTGAGAGGTTTACTTCATGATAAAGAAAAGAAACATCACAGAAGATATAAAATAATAAAACATAAAAGAAACCAAAAACCCCTGAAGGAATTTAGGGAGATCATCTATGTTGCTGCAGAATTCCAACTTCTGAGATGAATCAATCGGCTTTCTCCTTTGGAGTAATCCCTTGCTTCTATTCGTATCTAAAATTCTAAAAAAAAGTTCCCCATTAGTTGTTTCCTCATGGGGTCTTTATATAGAGCTTTTGGGGGGCCTTTCTTAGCCTCTAAGCATCCCAATTTGAGTGAAATTCCCCTTCCTCACGACTAGAACACGCCTGTGTGCCACGCCGCTGTGACTTTGACAGAGGCCGTGTGATTTTCTCGGTGGAGGCACGGCCGTGTGGCCTGGCCTTGCTTGTTGGGGCTTTGACCGTGTGATCTTCATGTGGCACGACCGTGTGGCACGGCGGTGTGGCATGTCTTGGGCCCTGTTGTTCGTACATTTCGGCCCATTTTTCACTGTTTTTAGCTTGTTTTTCGTTCTTTTCTCTTCCCTATGCTCTCCTGAGTATAAGATATGAAAAAGGAAGATTAAGAGCATCGATTCGCACAAAATTGATCATAATTCATCCAAAATATAGGCTAAACATGGAGTAAAAATATGTATAATTTAACGTTTATCACAATGTGCGAATGAAATGGAGGGACTAGAAAAGTAAATATCCCAGCCCCCCAAAACTTGTCACTTTCCGCGGGACTGAATTAAAATGGAAGAAAAATTATAGGGTAAAAATAAAAAAATAAACTTTGTTGGAAAGATAGCAAATGCGGAAGGACCGAAAGCGCAATATGACCATATCTAAAAACACACGGATCCTGATGGTGGGTTGGGTCTGTTGGATCGGGTCAAGGTGAAATGGCATCATTTTGGTCGTCTGATGCTTGCCCTAAAACAGCGTCGTATAGGGGCTGCTATAAATGTCAAAATTTTTCCAAAAATTTCATTTCCCCTCCACTTGTAAAAAAGCTTAAAACCTTCAAAAAAAAGCTCTCCCCTAACCTGATTTCTGACCACCAGACTGATGGGCCACTGCTGCATCGACTGTCAATCGTTGGTGTCGACATTGCTGCGCACGGTGGCCGGCAAAGAGAAAAACACTTTCTTTGATATCTTGGCCCCCTTGAACCCGAACCGATCTCAAAACGCTTTAAAAACAAAGAAAAAGGACCCTCAAGCCTCTTATTCAAATGATTTAGATGCCAGAGAAGGAATCTTCGACGATGAGATCGTGGAAAGACTCCGGTGAGTTCCTTTCCCTTGTCTTTTCCTTGTATTTTGTATATGAAAATATAAAAAAAACTTAAATGGTCAAATAAATAGAAATCAAGAACGAAAATCACCTTTAAAAATTTTTTTCTGTTTCGATTGATATTTTTTTGTATTCAAAATCTGCTATTTTTGTATTGATAATCTCATGTGTAAAAAATACAATGAAATGTTCGTGGCTTTTATAGCCGAACAATCATAATTTTCCTTTCATTTTTGTTCTTTTTTGCTGCTATTGTTACTGTACATTTTTGCAGGTACAGAGGCCAGGACGGATGCTGGCATTCGATAGTGGCAATGTAGAGGGTACGGAGGTGACATGACGAGGGCAACGGCGTGCCTAGAGCTAGGGTTTCCTAGTTTGGCTGAACCTAGGTTTAGGTTTTGGGCCATTAGACCCTTTAGGGTTAATTTGTTCTGGGCCATATTGAGCCATTAAAAATTTGGGCTGTAATTTTGGACTATTTTAATTATTTCAGACTTTTATTTATGTTTATTGGTTTCTGTATGGTCCCGGGCAAATTGGGCCTGTTACAATAATATTTTTCACGTGGTTAAAATGGAAAATATGGGATAATTTTTTTTAGAATAACTAATATTAGAATATCTTAAAATATATAGTTTGTAGGTACCAATAAAATAATGTCACATTATCACGTTTTAAAGATATATAAATATTATTCTATACTCAATCATATACGATACCATCTCTAATTTAATTTTGATTAAAATTTTGAACGAAAATGTTGAAACTTGTTATACACCAATAGTTACCAACTCGAAACCTAGATAAGGTCAGGCCTTTCTAGATGGATGCGCACAAGGTACACAGTGAGAGGACGGTTAGGGGAGCTTGTGGTATCAACTCGCATGAGTTGATGGGAGTTCGCAGTCTCAACTCACATATACCCAAGGAGTTCACATGTAAGGAACCGCGAGCTCTAGCATGCGAGCTAGAACAGTACACGTGCTCAACATGCCTAAGCTCTACTCAGAATGTCAGTCTTATGAATAATGAGGTCAAGTCATGAACAGTGGAGTCAAATCATGAATAGTGATCAATGTATAAATACCTAAATGTTTCCTTCAATGAGACATAGAAAAAATTACTCAACAATGGTGAGTTAGCTCCAAGTCACCAGAATTTTAGTAGAGAGCTGAAAGGTACTATTAAGACGTAGAAAGAGACTACAAAAAGGAATATATGTGCTGGTGACTCATCTGGGAGTACGCAGAAGTTGACATTGTTAATACTCAGCTCCTCTTTACAAGCTTTCCTCGCTAAGGCCTCATCAATCGATTTAGGCCTTAAAAAGAATATCATTGGGGTAGAGGCTACTCAAAGAGAGCTTGAAGAAAATCTTAAGAGAACTCAAGAGAGATAATAGAAAATGAAGTACTTTACAAACAAAACGAGGAGCTCGTCAGGAAGTTAGGAGCTAAACAAGTAAAAAATGATGAACTATCCGGTGAGGTTGCAGCCCTAGGTGTCGATTTGAGAAGAGTTGTTGAGGGGCATAAGGCAACCGTGAACCGTATCACTGTAGAGCATGAGGCTGCAATGGCAAACTTAAAGTGAAAAAAAGAAGAAGCCTTTAGCGGATTTAAAAATAATACTTTAGGAGTGTTGAGTGATATTACCACAGAGCTGAAATATAATATTCTTATGCATACTCAAGTTGCTATTGGGCCTTTTAATGCTTTCTTTAAGGTAGAGATGGACTAGCTTGGCTTTGACATTCACTCCCCTTTAGGAGCTACTTGGGATAAGTTCATAGCCAAGTGGAAGAACTCAAGGGACTTTTACCTCAAGGAAGGTCTTTCTAAACTACCCGATGTGGTCTTTCTAAACTACCCGATGTGCATGTTGGTGATTACACCACATCTAACCCTTCTGTTGAGAATGCTGAAGTTACTAAGCGAGAAGGGAGGGAGAATGAGGCTCGTAGTAATCTTGATGAAAGGACTGAAGTTTAATTACCTATAATTTTGTAACTTTGAATTTTCCTTCATTATGAATGAAAGAATTGAAGTTTGAGAAATTTTTGAGTTTATTTGTTAATGTCATGATGTCTTATTTCTCCACAATCTTAAGGAAAATTTTAACTTAAGTGAATTTAAACAAGTTTTGGATGTTTAGGCAATTTTTTAGCCAATTTTAAACTTAGACCGCAAGCTTCAACTATTTTGGAAGTTGCAATGTTTGAATCTATGAGCCTTAAAGCTACAGCTGGAAGCTGAACCTCACTTTAACTTTTTAGGAGCCTATGATATTTGAATTTGTGAGCCTTAAAGCTATACCTGGGAGCTTGATACGGTTCATGGTTGCCTTATGCTCCTTAACAACCCTTTTCAGCTCGACACCTGAGGTTCTTATTTAGCTCCTAACTTCTCGGTGAGCTTCTCGTTTTATTTGTAGAGCATTTTATTTTCATCACCCATTTTTTGTCATCTCTCCTGGGTGCTCTTAAGAATTTTTTTCAAGCTCCCTTTTAGTAGCCTCTACCCCAACTACATTCTCTTTGAGGCCTAAACTAATTGCGGAGGCCTCAGCGAGGAAAGCTTGCAAAAAGGACCTGAGTGTTAACAGTGAAGACATTTGTGAACTCCCAGATGAGCCACCATCACATATCTTCCTTTTTGCAGCCTTTTTCCGCCTCTTAACAATACCTTTCAGCTTCCTACTGCTTAATTTCTTGTGACTTGGAGCTAGCTCGCTACTTTCTTCGATAGATAACTTGATCGTGATTGTGATGAAGTAATAATAATGATCGTACCTAGAAACTAACTATTATCACGATAAAAGGCAAGCGCACCTATCGAATAGTAGTATAGTTGTGGCAAGACTGGAATGTCGAATCCAAGGAACTAAAAGTACTAGTAATAACTTTCTTCCTATTATCTAGCCTAAAAGTAAAGGGAGGTTGTTTGTAAACTAAAAATTCTAACTACCTAAAGACGCGACAAAGAATAAATTGGGGAAATACTTTTGGGAAAACTGATTGATTAAATCAATACCTAAGGAAGAATCCACCTCGACTTCACTTGTTATTTAACTCTAAATTAGATGATTTATTCATTCGACTTGATCCGTAAAGATCCCTAAATTAGGTTAATATCTCCATTGAGACTAAAAACAACTAACCCTAGGTTGATTAATTGAAATCTCTTTCTAATTAAAACCCCTAGTTTTGCATTAACTCGATCTATGGATCCCCCTATTAGAGTTGACTCTAATCTGACAGATTTTCGTCATCCTATATCTAGGATTGCGATCAAATCCGCTTAATTGTGTTGGATCTACTCTTAAACAGGGACTTTTGCTCCTCTGAATAAGCACATTCGACTTGAATTAATATCTTGAAATATTAACTCAAGAATGAAAAACACAATTAAGAACAAATCAAAATTTATTATATAATTCAGATAACAATAACAAGATTCGTCTTAGGTTTCATCCCCCTTAGGTATTTGAGGGTTTAGTTCATAATAAAAAGGGAAAACATCTCAAAATAAAGAAGACAACAAAATGTAAAGAAAACCCAAAACTCCTGAAAGAATTAACGGGAGATCTTCAGTTTTGAAGTAGATCCTTTCTTCTGAGATGTATCAATCAACTTTCCTTGAAGAATTCCCTACCTTCTACTTTGCGTGTCGGACTCCCCTTAAGTCCTCTCCTAGGGTGTTTATATAGACTCTGGAATACTTTTCATAGCCTCTAAGTAGCCTTTTCCGCGTGAAATTGAAATTCGTCATGATAGGGACACGCCCGTGTGGCACGCCTATGTGAATCGAGCCTAGGCCGTGTTCAAGTTTGCTAATGTGGCACAGGCGTGTGGTGCACCCGTATGAGGAACTCCAGGCCGTGTTGATTTCTCACTCTGGCCCACTTTCTCCGTTTTTGGCCTATTTCTCGTTCTTTTTACTCTCTTATGCTCACCTAAGTATAAAACATGAAATTAAAGGATTAGGAGCATCAAATTCCATAATTCAAAGGATAATTCATCCAAAATTATGCTAAGCATGGGGTAAAAACATGTATAAATTACGGTTTATCAAATACCCCCACACTTAAGCCTTTGCTTGTCCTCAAGCAAAATCCTTAACTCATAATTAAAAATCATTCTTCTCGACTTATAAATCTTATCAATAGTGTTTCGAATCAATCCATGAGTAATCATACATCGAGAATTCAACTAAAAGAACATCAACGTCTGAAACAATCTAAGTTGAGAAGTTTAGCACAGAAACATAGGTATTCTCCCCTCTTCTAAGTAATTAACTTGAACTCAAAATCAACAAGAGTTGACATCCTCACTAAAGATTCACTCTATTCACTCGAAGTGTTTAGGGTTTAGAAATTAAGCACTCATTAGTCAACATGAAAAGTTATTACCATAAGCTTGCATGAAAATCAAATCTCCACCACTATAGATTGAGATGATACGTCGATCAAAAGGTCTTTAGAGGGTTGTAACGGGGCTTTGGTTAGGGGTGTTGTCACAAGCTGAAAAAGAGGCGTAGATTCGAGTTTGAGCTGAAAGATCATCTAACCAAAAAAATCTCTATCACTGAAATATATTCCCAAATTTGAGCTTTTTCCGCATGAATAACATCGTTTAAGATCCATATTACATAATTACATAATAATATGCTAAACATTTAAATTACAACTGGTTTTTTTAAGAACAAATCGAATATTTTATGAACTTACAAACTGAAAAGGAGAACATAGCTAGATAATTATTCAATTCAAATCTCGACAAAAATAGGGATCAAATTAGAGTGAGGGAAATTCTCAAAATATCAAAAACAGGTTTATGGGTTAGTATTAAGGGTAAATAAATAAATGGTTTGTTAGGCTCAAGGGGTTTCACTAATGGTTAATTATGAGGGTAGGCTTTTATGGAGGAAGTGGGTTAAACCTAAGTGCCTTTATCATCTTGACATATCAAATCAACGGTGTGGTCTTGACATGCATAATCGAAGCAAGTTCTAGAACAACAAATCAATATTGACTCACTCAAAGCAACAATAAAAGTGAGCATGAAAGGATGTACGCTCAAAAGGCTCAAAAATCTCACTAGAATTATGGTTTTTGATGTCAATCCTGTGAATTTCAAATTTCAAGATAATACCTAAATTTGGGGAAACAACCTAAAAAAAATTTAAATTCTCAAAAATTTCAACTTATCATGGTTGATTCTCTAATATCTTAAAGTTTGAATAATCAAAATAGAAATACCTATGTCTTAATCCTAAACATATCAATAAAAATCATAAATCAGTCATAATTCATTCTAATATTGATATGAGAAACTGACTTGAGAGACAAGACAAAATTCAGGGATCTGAGAATAATGCAAAAGGTGAAAGTGAGTCCCGCCCACACTTAAGATGTACATTGCCCTTAATGTACAAGGGTAGATATATTTAAAATATAAGCATAAAATCATAAGATAGGGAGAGAAGTGAAACTCCCTGAAAATTGGATGGTATCCTTGAGTTGGAAGTGTGGAAACTTGATTTTGAGACTAGGGCAAAAGTAAGGTTGGAGGAGGGTATTCCGAGTTTGTAGAGATTGCCTATCCATAATTGCTGTGTCAAAAACTTAGTGGCTATAGCCGTAGTTGAGCAGGACATGGTAGTCATGGAGTAGTTTTCCCATTAGAGTTGGATTTGGCAGAGTACTATTGAGCTTTTAGGTTCTGTGTAACTGCGATATCATTACTAAGACTTTAGGGAATATAAATTATGTTAAGGTATGACGATATAAAATATTCAAAATAAATTATGTTAAGGTTTTAGAATATTGAAATTTAAATAAAGAAAAAGATAAAGTTAAAGAAATCTAAAAAGGAAAATGAAAATAAAAGTAATGATAAAACACAAAAATAAAAAGGAAAATAAAGAAAAAGATAAGAGGACTTGAAAGTCCTAATCTTTAGATGGTTCGTGAGGTAGTGTGATGTCAGTGCACGAGCGTGGTCTACGCAGGCTAGTTTTGGGTGGTGGTGGGCCATCGGTGGTGATGGTGGTGGAGAGGTAAGGAGGTTGCTGGTTTTGACTATGGATGGGTAAAGAATGGGGGAGAGAGTAGTTTGGGGTTTTTGAGCAGAGGGGGAAAGAGAGAGGAGTAAGAAGAGTGAAAAGGAGATGGTTATGAGAGTGGTGGCCGGAGCTGTGGTCGGCTGAAGAGACGGCGGCTTAGGTTTTTAAGGGTAGGAGAAGATGAATAGTGAAATTTGGGGGAGTATATATAGAAATTGGGTCACACGGGCGTGTGCCACATGCCCGTGTGACTTGCATTCAGCTCGTGTGATTTGAAATTTTAGGGTTTGGGCCCCTAAAAGTTGTGCTACACCCGTGTTTTTTAGGCGTGTTGGTTCGTACGGCCGTTTCCTACATTATTCACTTCTCCCACACCCGTGCATGATGTCACACGCCCGTGTTTAATTAGCAGATTCGACCATGGGCCTCAAGCAGGGTGTGTCAAATGCACGTGCTAATTTTTCAGCTTTAAACACAGCCTGGGGACACGGGCGTGTCGAATGCCCATGTTGATTTAGCAGGTTTGTCCACGGCCACATCACATGGCCGTATCTATTTGTCGAAAGCCGTGTTTTGGGAAAATTTTTGCCCTGTTTTTACACGACCGTGTCGCACGGGTGTGTCTCCGCCCGTGGTGTGTCCACGGCCTTAGGCAAGCCTGTGTGCCTGGCCGTGTGGTTCTAAAAAACTTACATTCAAGGATTCAGTGAATGGTTTAGATGTTAAAAATTGAAATTAGAGAGGTTAACAATGTTAGTGCTCAGGTTGCCTCCCGAGAAGTGCATATTTAGAGTCTAAGCTCGACTTTACCTTAATTTCACATGGTCACGGTGGTTTGAGGAGTTGGAGCTCCTCTTTCCTGCTATCAATTCTATCACAATAAGGTTTGAGTCGAGTATAATTTACCTTGAAAGTGTCGAATGTCTTAGGTGTTATTTTGATTGTACCATAGGGGAAGGTTTTCATTACAGTGAAGGGAGATGCGTCATTTGTATGAAGTTTTGAATTTGAAATTTGATGGTCCTCTTCCTTTAATAATACCTTATCCCCTACCTTGAATTGATTTTGCTTTACCTTAAGGTCATCATGGTGATGCTTTGGCTCAGCATGGCATTTTTTTGTTTCCTTCTTGCTATAGTTTCGCCACTCGTCTAGTTCGTCAATTCGCAACATCCGCTCTTCATAAACTGCTCCCTTATTGTAGCATGAACTCAGATGCGGCTCAATTGTACTCTTTCTAAGAATATCCTATAACGAAGGTTGAGCAGTTAGATTATTCTTGTTACAAGAACTCGTAATAACATCTTTATCAGTAAATGTTCTATTAGAATTACGAGCTTGCAGAGTAGTTGTGTCATCGCTTACGCGAAGTGTGAGTTCACCTGTGCCTACATCAATAATAGTCCTAGAAATTGCTAAAAAGAGTCGCCCTAAAATTAATGGCACATCGCTATCCTCATCTATGTCTAGAACACCAAAATCTACTAGGAATATAAATTTGTCAATTTTAACAAGCACATCTTCAATTATACCCCTAGAAAATCTAATCGTTTTATCAGCCAATTGAATGCTCATCCTAGTTTGTTTGAGTTTCCTAAGACCTAGTTGTTTAAATAGTTTATAAGGCATTACATTGATACTAGCCCCTAAATCAGCCAAGGCATTTTTAACATCTAAGCTACCAATTAAACAAGGAATCATAAAACTCCCTAGATCTTTCAGTTTGTTAAGTAGCTTGTTTTGCAAAATAGCCTAGCAAACTGCATTCAGCTCTACATGCGACAACTCATCCAGCTTCCGTTTGTTGGCTAAGAGCTCTTTCAAGAATTTAACCGCGTTTGGCATCTGTGAAAGAGATTCAATAAATAGTAAGTTAATATGTAATTCCTTCAAAAGTTTAAGGAATTTACCAAATTGCTCATCTGTGCGGTCTTTCCTTGTCGTATTCGGTTATGGGACACGAGGTTTATACTCCTTACTTACCGATTTTTGTGTACCATGACTTACCTCAATCTTACCATTACTTACCACATTTTCTTGCCTCTCTTCAGATTTACGTTCAACTAACCCCTCTTTGTCATGCATAGTGATGGCATGGAGTTGCTCCCTTGGGCTAGTCTCTATGTTGCTTGGCAAACGACCTTGTGGTCGTTCGGAGATCAGCTTAGCAAGCTAACCTATTTGGGTTTTGAGGCTTTGAATTGATGCTTGTTGATTTTTAAGTGCCGTCTCGGTATTCTGAAAATGTGTTTCTGATACTGAGATAAATTTCGTGAGCATCTCCTCAAGGTTCGACTTTTTCTCTTGCTGGTAAGGAGGTTGTTGGAAGCCTAGAGGGGGTAGTGGTCTCTGATTTTTTTGACCACCCCATGAGAAATTGGGGTGGTTCCTCCAAACTACATTATAAGTGTTACTATAAGGGTTGTTTTGAGATCTAGAATTATTACCCATATAGGTGGCTTGTTCATTTTCTATGCTAAGATCGTGGGATGAATAATCTGTGTTGCACATTCCTCTTCCATTTGAATTACACCTCATAACTGGATGTACCTACGTAGAACCAACTAAACCGTCAATCTTTTTATTTAGAAGTTCTACCTGATTAGAAAGCATGGTGACTGCTTCTGCATTAAAAACACCGGCAGCTTTTTGTGGCTTTGTCCTTATGACTTACCACTGATAATTATTCAATGACATCTCCTCTATAAACTCATAAGCCTCTTCAGGTGTTTTGTTAATTATGGTTCCACCTGCAGCTGCATCAATCATCTGTCTTGTTGAGGGATTCAAACTGTTGTGGAAAGTTTGAACCTATAACCACAAAGGTAACCCATGGTGAGGGCACCTTCTCAATAAATCCTTGTATCTCTCCCAAGCATCGTAAAGTGTCTTTAAATCCGTCTACACAAAAGAAGAGATATCATTCCTTAACTTTGCCGTTTTAGCTGGTGGAAAATATTTAAGTAAATACTTTTCGATCATTTGTTTCTAATTAGTGGTTGATCCTCTAGGTAGAGAATTTAACCACTGTTTTGCCTTATTTCTCAAAGAGAACAGAAATAACCGAAGGCGAATGGCGTCATCAGAAATGCCATTGATTTTAAATGTGTCGCAGAATTCCAAAAAGTTAGCTAAATATGCGTTAGGATCCTCATCCTACAAACCATCAAACTGAACAAACTGTTGAATCATTTGAATAGTGTTAGGTTTCAATTCAAAATTATTTGCAACAATAGCAAGCCTAACAATACTAGATTCAGTACCAGCTAAATTAGGCTTAACATAATCATACATAGTACGAGGAACAGGATTTTGATTCACAGGATCTGTGGCTACCATAGGAGGTAACTAATTATTTTGGTTTGCTTCCATCTCTTCAGTAGTGTTGGGTTCGTCCTCTTGTCTTTGTTTTGTGTACTGTAGGTTTCACCTTATGTCTTTTCGGTTTCTGCGAACTATGGCTTCTAGATCACTATCAAACAATAGTGGTCCTGATGGGTTTCTTCTAGTCATAAACTAGAAACACCAATCAGAGAAGAACAAAAGGAAAATTCTAGTAAATAAAACCTAAAAATAAAAATAGAAAATAAATTGCAATAAAAATAAAGATAGCTAAAGTAATAGAAATTGAGTGTTCTTAATATTTTAGTTCCTCAGCAACGGTGCCAAAAACTTGATCGTGATTGTGATGAAGTAATAATAATGATTGTACCTAGAAACTAACTATTATCACGATAAAAGACAAGCGCACCTATCGAACAGTAGTATAGTTAGTGGCAAGACTGGAATGTCGAATCCAAGGAACTAAAAGTACTAGTAATAACTTTCTTCCTATTATCTAGCCTAGAAATAAAGGGAGGTTGTTTGTAAACTAAAAATTCTAACTACCTAAAGACGTGACAAAGAATAAATTAGGGAAATACTTTCGGGAAAACTGATTGATGAAAGCAATACCAAAGGAAGAATCTACCTTGACTTCACTTGTTATTTAACTCTGAAGTAGACGATTTATTCATTCGACTTGATCCGTAGAGATCCCTAAATTATGTTAATATCTCCATCGAAATTAAAAAAAACTAACCCTAGGTTGATTAATTGAAATCTCTTTCTAATTAAAACCCCTAGTTTTGCATTAACTCGATCTATGGATCCCCCTATTAGATTTGACTCTAATTCGGCAGATTTTTGTCGTCCTATGTCTAGGATTGCGATCAACTCCACTTAATTGTGTTGGATCTACTCTTAAACAAGAACTTTTTCTCCTCTAAATAAGCACATTCGACTTGAATTAATATCCTAAAATATTAACTCAAGAATTAAAAACACAATTAAGAACAAATCGAATATTTATCATATAATTTAGATAACAATAACAAGATTCGTCTTAGGTTTCATCCCCCTTAGGTATTTAGGGGTTTAGTTCATAATAAAAAGGGAAAACATCTCATAACAAAGAAGACAACAAAACGTAAAGAAAACCCAAAACTCCTGAAAGAATTGAAGGGAGATCTTCAATTTTGAAGTAGATCCTTTCTTATAAGATGGGTAAATCGCTTTCCTTGAGTAATTCCCTACCTTCTACTCTGTGTGTCAGGCCTCCCCTTAAGTCCTCTCCTAGGGTGTTTATATAGACTCCAGAATACCTTTCTTAGCCCCTAAGTAGCTTTTTTCCGCATGAAATTGAAATTCGTCATGACAGGGACACGCCCGTGTGGCACGTCCGTGTGAATCGAGCCTAAGTCATGTTTAAGTCTACTAATGTGGCACGGGCATGTGGTGCACCCATGTGAGGAACTCCTGGCCGTATTGATTTCTCACTCTGGCCCATTTTCTCCATTTTTGACCCATTTCTTGTTCTTTTCACTCTCCTATGCTCACCTAAGTACAAAACATGAAATTAAAGGATTAGGAGCATCAAATTCCACAATTCAAGGGATAATTCATCCAAAATTATGCTAAGCATGGGGTAAAAACATGTATAAATTACGGTTTATCATAACTTCTCAGTAGGAGGTAAACAAAGGGGAGAGATGCAGGGAGAAAGAGGGTTACTACGAGCAGCGATAGGAGAACTCTTGCGAGCCATAGTTTGTGAGCTCGCTAATGGAGAAGAAGGGGTAGTTGTCATTATAGCTGAATTCTCGATACGATCTACCCTCCTCTTACGACGAAACTCCATCATGCCATTGTTTGTCTCTTCCTTACTACTAACTATCACATTAATAGTTCTCGTATCAGTCCTAAGCTTCTTACGTTGAGTCCTTAGAGTAGCTCGCTAGTCAATAGCCCTTATAATTTCCATGACTTCGTTAATTTCCCATGAAGTTCTGGTGTTTTCCTCAGAATCACTTCCTGAACTGTGAACTATACCTACATCACCAAAATCTTATTATTAGTAGTAGCAATTATCAAATTAACATCAGCATCATTTTTTGTCTGTGATAGGGCCACCACCACCCAAGGACGTGGCCTTATTCTACAATAACTATCAAAGAAATTCCTAGGCTCTGATTTTATTCCTGTTAGAACTAGGTTTAGGTAATCATCGTCACCATAGAGCACGTATGGCCAAGATTGTCTCTCAGAGGCCACACATAACACTTTAGCAACATCTCTACTATCACCCTATCTATATCCATTGGGGCTATAGCCCTCCAAGCAGTATAGAAACACATTTCTCATGGTGATACGATCATCGATGACCAGCTAACTGCCAATACGAATCCTCCCTAACTTGTCTTCACTATCATCTATTCTGATAGTCTTTTTGAACAAGAACTGTAACACCCCTAACCCGTCCCTGTCGCTGGATTGGGGTATGAGATGTTACCGGACGAGACAAAAAAATTTTTCTTAAAACATTCAGACTTTCCCATATATTGTAATCATAAAACTAAAACATAAATCTGTTTAAACATTAAGCCTATAATTTAAATCAATACAATCATCAATAAAATTCCAAGCCATATAAAATATATACGGCCTTGATTTCTCAGAAATACAATTTCTCAGAAATACAGTCACTATAGATTAATATCTTATATCATCTCACCTTACAACACAGTATAATATTCGTGGTTATATAAGATAAGCCTAACATTAAACATGGCCAAAAAGAGAAATTCTTTTATAATTCAATTTCATGCACATATTACCAGATTAATATGGACCCCTTTTTTAATATTACCAAGTCGAAATCATACTAAGATTTATATGCAAAATACTCATTATCCATACATAATTTATTTGGTCACAAATATACTTACCATTAATGCATACCATTTCTCTATAACTTAACAAATCAAACTATAAAGTAAATAATTAAAAGAAATAATCCAAGTGCAATTTGAACATCCATACACGTATATCCACACATGTCAATATATATATATATAAACCAAACAAACTCTTAGCAAATGTTGAAACATTCTTACACGTATATCACCACATGTCAATATATATATAAACCAAACAAACTCTTGGCAAATGTTGACACTTTCTTACACGTGTATCACCACATGTCAATATATATATATATATAAACCAAACAAACTCTTGGCAAATGCTGAAACTTTCTTACACGTATATCACCACATGTCAATATATGTATCAACTAAATTGGCAATTGTCAAACACAATTAAATGATATAGCTAACTAGATATTATACTCATTGTTATCCCTTTTTCAAATTGTAAAATAAACTTAGCAAACATACATATAAATATGTGCCGAACCATCAATCTAACACATTCGTTACTTAAGTTTAATTTAAGCCGAAACATTCAACACCAAGTTGGAACCATTTCTATCAATCGCAAGTCAAAAGCCGGACCATTTTATCCATGAATACCAATACAAATATTTCTCATACTTATGTTCAAGCTTACCAATACATTATTGAGACAGTTACTCAAATCAATTCATGTGTGTGTTTACCTACCCAACTCCTTAGCCGAATCAATTAATCATGCTGTGAAAATATAAGCATACAAAGATCATTACATCAACCATTCCAAATTCACCTCCTATTATCAAGCCATTTCTAAATCATATAGCATATATTATATAAACCACTCATTCGAAACACATAACACATCACCAAATAGTTTAGATCATTATCAAACATAACCAAAACCAAACCGAGGAGTAAAGCCATTCTCGCATGGCCATATAATTTACAAACCCAAAATCAAACATAACACATTTTAGCTTATACATGTCATAGTTCTAAACTGCGACTTTTAAAATACCGAAAATGATTGATAGTGTGAAAGACTTTGCTGACGATTCCCGAGCTCGTAACTTGAAATCCAAAATTTATAAAACAAAGGCAATTATACACAGAAAATAAGCTTTTATAGCTTAATAAGTCATAGGCAAATAAACAACTTAATGATATAGTCAACTCGAATAATTTAACCAAACGATAATGTCATTATCCCATATAACTCATACTTAGCAATTCATTAAAAATATATTTCCTTTCATACACAATTGTTACCTTAACCGAATGCATCAATAACTATATTAATAAAACACCATTTAAATTTCAAAGCCAAAATGTCATGATCAATAAACTTACACTTATATACATAAGCTCGTGAATCATAATATAACATCTTATATGTAAATTACTTACATGGTCGAATATACATGTTCACACGTATACACATAATGAAAGACCATTTCATAGATGTTCAAGTTAGTCACAAGACCGAACACATATACTAATCTCACATATTTTTTTTATTACTACCATGCATAATTTAACACAAATATTCAAGGTAACTACTTACCTTATTGCACATAGGTGACGAGTTAATTTCTACCTGGTCATTTAGCTCGTTTTAACACATCCGTACACAATTTAATTTTGCTCGATGAACCATTCGGAATTGGATAAGACACTCGGATGTTCACACATTTCATACAATGCCAACGTCCCAGATGTGGTCTTACATATAGCCACATATCGATGCCATTATCCTAGACAGGGTCTTAGTCGCTCACATATATCGAAGTCACATATCGATGCCATGGTTTTACTCGCACACATATATCATAATCTTATGTCATAACATATATATCCTAACTATTCCTAAGATTCATACGGGACTTTCTGACATCGTAACTCAGTCGTAACAAAATAAAAAATGTAGTTACGTACCAAGCTTAGCCATATTCGACTATTACACATATAAATTCCTATATTCCCATTCAGCATATATAATTTGCATCTATTAGAAATTAAGTACGTCTATTTGCTTATAAACTTACCTCGAACGATGTAAAACGGAAAGGGACAGTTAATTAACATCTTTTGTTTTCCTTAGTTCTTGATCTTAATCAAGCTTGAATGTAACCAAACCCTAGATTCTTTTTCTTTTTCTTTCTTGTTTATGCTTCGGCCAAGAGAAAGATAATAAGAAAGCTTATTTTAATTTGGTATATTATAACGTATAATAACATTTTACCTAATTACTTATTTAACCTTATTTATTTAATTATAAAACCATTATAACTATGGCCATTACCGTACACTTACTTAACAATGGGCTATTTACCAATTAAAGGCTTCCATTAAAAAGCCAATAGTAAATTTGGCCTTCATGCATTTAACTGCCAAGTTTTTAATTTACGCGATTAAGTCCTTTTCTTAAATCGAACACCCAAACAACAAAATTAAATCACAAAAATTTCACAGATAAGAATTCACATAAAATAAGCACAGAAAATAATTTAAAAATATTTTTTTGACTCAGATTCATGGTCTTGAAACCACCGTTTCGATTAGGGTCTAAATCGAGCTTTTACAACTCTCCCCCCTTAGGGATTTTCGTCCTCGAAAATCTTAACGATGAATAGGTTCAGATAATGCTCTCTCATTGCCTCCTCTAGTTCCCAAGTTACTTCCTCAACTCCGTGCTTATGTCACAACACTTTAACCAACAAAACCTTCTTATTCTGCAGTTCTTTAGTCTTACGAGCTAGAATTCGGATTGGTTCTTCCTCGTACGTCATATCGGGCTGAATCTCAATCTCAGACGGACTAATCACATGTGAAGGATCAGATAGATATCTCTGGATCATTGAAACATGGAATACATTGTGGATCTTTGCTAACTCAGGTGGCAACAATAGTCTATAAATAACCGGCCCGATACGCCCCAATGAACCTCGGACTCAATTTACCTTTGCGATCGAATCTTAGTACCTTCTTCTATGGTGAAACTTTTAAAAAGACTTTATCCCCAATCTGAAACTCTATGTCTTTACGTTTCAAGTCCGCATATGATTTCTGACGATCTGATACTGCTTTTAGACTTTCACAGATCACTTTCACTTTTTGCTTAGTTTCTCGGATCAAGTCAACCCCATGTATCTTATTTTCACTGAGTTCTATCCAGTACAATAGTGTATGACATTTACAACCATACAAAGCCTCATAATGTGCTATTTTGATACTCGACTGAAAGTTGTTGTTATACGCAAATTTTACCAAAGGTAGGTATCGTTCCCATGTACCTTCGAACTCGAGAATGCAACATTTCAACATATTCTCAAGTATCTGAATGATTTGCTCGGACTAACCATCTGTCTGCAGATGGCAAGTAGTGCTGAAATGTAATTTAGTACCAAAAGCTTCTTGCAGTTTCTTCCAAAACTGCAATGTAAACCTCGGATCTCTATCCGAAACAATAGAAATAGGCACACCATTTAACCTCACAATCTGAGAAATATACAATTCAGCTAACTTGTCAAGTGGGTAATCTATACGAATTGGAATAAAATGAGCTGACTTAGTCAATCTATCAACAATAACCCATATTGCATCTTTCTGGCTCGGTGTCAATAGTAGACCAGATACAAAATCCATTGTAACCTTGTCCTATTTCCATTTAGGTATCATAATCAGTTGAAGTAATCCAGAAGGTACCTGATGCTCAGCTTTTACTTACTGACAGATTAAGCATTCTGAAACAAAGTTAGAAATGTCTCGCTTCTTACCCCGCCACCAGTAAAGCAGTTTCAGATCGTTATACATCTTCGTACTACCGGGGTGAACAGATAACTGACTGTTATGAGCTTCATTTAGGATCATCTGAATCAACTCTGAATTCCTTGAGACACATATCCGGTCTTTGAATCTCAAACAGTCATTAGCGCCAACTCGAAACTCTAAATCAGCATTTGAATCACATTGAGCTCGTTTTGCTATCAACTCATTATCCAACTTCTAGGTATCACAGATCGGTTGGAAAAACAACGGTCTTACCTTCAATTCAGCTATCATCGTACCATCATTAGACATAGCTATATGGGTATTCATTGCACGCAAAGCAAATAGTGATTTTTGGCTTAGAGCATTAGCAACAACATTAGCCTTTCTCGGATGGTAGTCAATCACAAGCTCATAGTCTTTCAGCAACTCCAACCATCGGCGCTTTCTCAAATTCAAATCTTTCTAAGTCATCAAATATTTTAGACTTTTGTGATCAGAATAAACATGGCATTTTTCACCGAACAAATAGTGACGCCAAATCTTCAGTGCAAATACAATAGCTGCCAACTCTAGGTCATGTGTCGGATAATTTCTTTCATGTGGCTTTAATTGTCTCGAGGCATAAGCTATAACTCTGCCCTCCTGCATCAAAACACAACCTAGACCATTTAAAGATGCATCACTGTAGATAACAAATTCTTTACCCAATTCTGGCTGAACCAACACTGGAGCTTCAATCAAAAGGGCTTTTAACTGATCGAAACTTTTCTAGCACCTTTCTGACCATTCGAACTTAACATCTTTCTACAATAACTTTGTCATCGGAGCAACAATAATAGAGAAACCTTTCACAAACCGTCTATAATAACTAGCAAGTCCCAGAAAGCTTCATATTTCAGAAACATTCTTTAGAGGTTTCCAGTCAAGTATGACTGAAATTTTACTTGGATCAACCTGAATACCCAAAGCTGATACAAAATGACCAAGAAAATTGACTTCACTTAACCAAAACTCACATTTACTGAATTTTGCATACAACTATTTATCCCGCAAGGTCTGTAACACCAGTCTCAAATGTTCAGCATGTTCAGTTTCATCAAAAGAATAGATCAGAATATCGTCAATAAACACAACCACAAACTGATCCAGATACGGCCTGAAGATCCGATTCATCAAATCTATAAACACACAGGTGCATTAGTAAGTTCGAAAGGTATGACCAGAAACTCATAGTGCCCGTACCTCGTTCGGAAAGTATTCTTTAGCACATCAGAGTTTTTAACTCGCAACTGGTAGTAGCCAAATCTCAAATCTATTTTTGAAAATATTGTAGCCTCTTTCAGTTGGTCAAATAGATTGTCAATCCGTGGCAACAGATACTTATTCTTTATAGTCACCTTATTGAGCTGTCTATAATCAATACACATTCTCATAGTTCCATCTTTCTTTTTCACGAAAATAACTAGTGCACCCCAAGGAGAAAAACTCGGTCGCTCAAAACCTCTATCTGTTAACTCTTACAGTTGAGCTTTCAACTCTTTTTATCTAGTAAGTACCATTCTGTATGGAGCTATGGATATCAGAGTCGTCCCAGGCATTAACTCGATACCAAAATCTACTTCCTGAATAGGTGGCAAACTTAGCAATTCTTCAGGGAACACATCCGGTTACTCGCACACAACAGGTACAGATTCGATATTTCTTTCAGTCGCTTTACTATTGAGCACATAAGCAAGATAAGCTTCACAACCTTTCCTCACATATTTCAGAGCTAGCATCGAAGAAACCACTACTGGTAAGCCATTTAGATCATTAGATTCAATTTGAATCATCTCACCAATCTTGCACCGTAGATCAAGGGTCTTCCCCTTACCGTTCACAATAGCATCATGCAAAGTCAGCCAGTCTATGCCCAGAATCATATCGAACTCATCAAATGGTAGCAACATCAAATCAACTGGAAAGCTCCTATCTCAAACCATCAAGGGACAAATCTTGCATACTTTATCAACCATAACCCAACGACCCAAAGGGTTTGACACTCTAATCACAAACTCAGTAGACTCAATAGGTAGAGTCTTACTGTATACTAAAGTCTTACGCACATAAGAATGAGTCGAACCAGGATCAATCAATGCAAGTACATTAGTATCATAGAGAGTAAATGTACCAGTAATAACATCTGGGTATGAAGCCTCCTCACGTCCACGAATAGTGTAGACTTTGGTAGGTGCACGAGCCCTAGATCTAACTATTATATCTTTAGTCCCACTCTGATTGCCACTCGTATTACCTACATTTCTGGGTGGTCTACCTCTAGCTGCATTATTACCCGATCTCGTATTCTGCACTGGATTTTCTTCAGCTAACATTAGGCAATCACGAATATAATGATCCATCGATCCACATCTAAAACAAGCCCGATCATGCAATCTGAAACTGTCGAGATGTCTTTTACCATAATGTTTACATTTAGGTTGATTTCATCTGACATTACCCATACTGGCTACTGAGGTAGCTCTCGTGCTCATAGGCATCCTACTCTGATCCCGTCTAGAATAACCTGAAGTGGCTTTGGAACGGCTGAAATCATCTCGAAACTTCTTGGGTGTCGATTGTAATGACTTACCAGATGTTCTTTTACGTGCATCTCTAGCCTCAAAGTCAGCCTTTCTTTTCTCTTTCCCGAGCTCTTTAGCTTTGCAGGCTCGCTCGACTAGTACTAGAAACTCTTTTATTTCACGCATGCCTACTAACAGTTTAATGTCTTCATTCAACCCATCTTCAAATCTTTTACACATTATAGCCTCAGTAAAAACATACTCTCGAGCATACTGACTGAGTCTCACGAATTTTCGCTCATACTCTGTCACGATCATCCGCCCCTGTTTCAACTCTAAAAATTCATTGCGCTTCTAATCAATAAATCTTTGGCTGATATATTTCTTACGAAACTTGACCTGAAATAAATCCCAAGTCACCTGCTCTTTCAGAACCACTGATACTAGGGTATTCCACCAGTTATAGGCTATGTCTCGAAGCAAAGATATAGCACATTTCAGACATTCATCCAGAGTACAGGACAACTCATCAAACACATGGATAGTATTATCAAGCCAGAGCTCAACCCGCTCTGTAACAACCTGGTTTTCACCCTAGTCGGAATGTGGTTTCGAGACCACAAAACTGAGTTGAAAAATTTTCTAAATGCTCATTTCTATATCCATTTTATGTATTAATCCATGTGTGAAAATTTTTGTGCTTCGAAGTAGTCATTTGAATATGAATTACACTAAAAAGGACTTATATGTAAAATTTTAATAATGTGTGTGGTTATTTCAAAAGGGGCAAAATGATGCATGCAACAAAGACATGGACTTGCATGTCAAATTTTCCATTATAACAATAGTGGCCGGCCATGAAGTGATTGAAATAATAATATATGCATTTTATATACATGCATTATAATAAGTAAAGATTATATACATATATTATGAATTATAAAATGTTAAAATAAAAGAGATAGGCGTTAAAAACAAAGTGTTTTCTTTTTGTTATTCTTTGGTTCTTTCATTCGGCCGAATATGTAAGAAAAACCAAGAGCAAAGTCCCTTGTTTGAACGACCATGGAAGCTCAAGAATTCTAGCTCAAGAGCTAAAGGCATCAAACTCGGAAAGGGGAAAGCGAAATTAGACGACTAGCTAACTCCTAGTTATTCAACGGCATCTAGGTAAGTTTTAAGTATTAAACTTCAACTATCCGTGAATGAATTATGTTTTGTTAAGAGAAAATGATATTTTTCTTGTAGTATACTTATAAACATGCATAATGTCGAAAGGTATACATAAATGAAAAATAAGCTAAACCATATGAGTATATTTGAATGAAAGCAACCATCTATTGATGTGCTTGTTACATATGAGAAATTGAGTTTAAGATTAGGATTATTATGTTAGGCTATGTACACATAAAATAAATTATGACTCCAATGAGTTAAATGTATATAGAGCCGAATGACTATTACAAAAAATAAGTAAGTTCTTAAGTAATGAATTTTTAGCTCATGACATGATGAAATCATAGTATATATGCATATTATATCTATTGAGACCTAAATGTTATGTTTGAATGATGTTATGGGAATGAAAACCTGTGAAATTGTTGGAGGCCGAATGTTACTTGAATTTTACTATCACATGAAACGAAATGTCGCCCCTTTTCTTATGACTATGGAACTGAATGTTGCATTGATTGGTAAATATGCCGTGATTGTATTCGAGCGATGGTAATGACATTCAAATGTGATATGTTATATATGTATGTGTAAATGTTCATTAGGATTTAATCCGAGCTTAGCCTCGAAGGGCCTCCAAGCCATTGATATGTCCGGATTTAATTCCAAAGGGCTTTTGAGCCAGTGTTAAAATCCGGACTTAATTCCAAAGGGCTTCCAAGCCAGTGTTATGATCGGATTTAATTCCGAAGGGCTTTTGAGCTAGTGTTAAAATCCAGACCTAGTTCCAAAGGGCATCCGTGCCATTGTTTCGTCCTGGTTGGGAATTCCTTGGGCATTTGTGTGAGCAATTAGATAGTAAATGTTAAATTAATCCAACCAATGTACCTACATGCTGTGCAATAGCTAGGTATGTAACTTATCCTCGTTTTAGAATCTGATTTCCTTTAGATCGTGGTTTTTGGAATGTAATGAGGATGCTTTGATTATGGTTGAAAAGTCATGTAAATGTTTATGATCTAATTTTGATGTATGAGTTCTGATTAAAGAAGTTCAACTACACGAACATGGGATACATGTGTATAATTATGAGTTTAACATGAAAATCGAAATGAACATATTTGGCCATGAGTTGAATCTATTTAGTTACATGGATATTACCTTTGTGATATGAATATAAATATGACCGATAATGGTATGCTGGTATAATGAGGTATATGCTAAGTTCTTTTTGTGTACTTGTGTACATACGGCCGATAATCTTGTGAATGATTATTATATCTACGAATAAAAGAATGGTATATTTGGTTAATGGTCGTTAGTATATGGAAGTATCTGACTTAAAATATAGTGTATGAACTTTAAGTAAAAGAAAATAATATGTGCTGAATTATCCATATGTAATGGTACCTATTCGGCCAAAAAGGCCCTATGATGTGAGAAAGGGTTATATTCGGCTAGATGTGCAAATACAAGATGAGGGTTATATTTTGTCAACTTAGGTATATATGGTATGGAATATGTTGGTTCTTTATGTAGCCATACGACAAAATTAGCACTTACTATGTGAATCCATTTTTGTTTGACGAGGAACATGCGTTGGAAATCAATTATAAAAAGAATATATATTATGCCAATGGGCAGGGACTCTATGAACTATTTCATAATAGTTTATGGTATGATTTCGTGATTTCAACCATGTAGAAAGTGAATGTGGTTAAGATATTATGTTTTCATTTGATTGAACGAAAAGCATATAAAGAAATGCACTTGAGAATATTCAAACATCTTGGTCATTATTATGAAAGTATATATGTATCAGTTAGGTGTTGCGTTTATTGAAATTGTAGTTCGATACGAAGCTTTAAGTTAACTTTATCAAATAGAAGAGATGAATGACCAATGATGTTGAATGAAATCATTTGTGACTTAAAGCTCAAGGTTAAAGGTATATATATATACACATAAACCAAATTATGAGAAATTTGGTTAGGAATATTCGGTCAAATGAGACTCTCGTCTTTGATTCAACACGAACAATAATTTGCTTAAAACTTATTAAGCTTGTGAAAGCTTACTCTGTTTGTTTTGTGTCTTTGTTTTGTAGATTATGGATTTTGACTACCAACTCGGGGATCGTCAGCTCTTCGTCACACTAACTACTATTACGGTAATCATGTGTCTTATTTGGTCTTAGCTTATGGCATGTATAGGGAGGACAATGAGTAGAATGATACTTTGATTTTCGTATTTAGGTTATGTGAACATGCATCTTATGGAACTTTCTCGTATAGGTTTTAAACTCGAATTACATTTGTGTCTATGCATGGTAGAAAGTGAATGATCTTTATTTAAGAAAATATTCAAAATTTTACCGCCCTGATCTGATTTCTTGTCTTTGGTAATGCCCCGTCCTATTCCGGCGATGGTTATGGGATATGGGTGTTACACACTCAGCATCATCATCATCAGTAGCTTTAAACTCTTCAGCCCCATGTTTTTTTAATTTTATCAACAGGTGGCCTATTTAATCTCAACGGATCACTTACTTGAGGTATAGTAGGCATCTGGAATGGATTAATCGGGGGTGGAGGTTGTTGTGCAGCTGGGTTGTCCGAATATATTGAGTAAACCAGTTATTCTTCATTTGATAAAAGGCTTGTCTAGCCTCACTCTCTTGATTACTCGAAGTCAGTAGAGAATTAGCCGGCGTTGTCCCTTGCGCGGGAGTAGGCGCTACACTCTCAACATCATCAGCTACAGCTCTGTCGGGATCCATTTACTATATGAAAACACATTTCAAATGTCAGAAGTCATCACGCTATCACAATATATAATTATGGCATGTATAGCTAGACTCACACACACTACGTTAGTCTTAAAACCTACTAAACCGTAGCTCTGATACCAACAACATGTAACACCCCTAACCCGTCTCCGTCATCGAATTGAGGTATGAGATGTTACCAAACGAGACATAATTTTTTTTTTAAAACATTCACACTTGCCCATATGTTATAATCATAAAACTAAAACATAAATCTGTTTAAACATTAAGCACATAATTTAAATCAATACAATCATCAATAAAATTCCAAGTCATATAAAATATATACGGCATTGATTTCTCAAAAATACAATCATTATACATTAATATCTTATATCATATCACCTTACAATACAATATAATATTCGTGGTTATGTAAGATAAAGATAACATTAAACATGGCCAAAAGAGAAATTCTTTTATAATTCAATTTCATGCACATATTACCAGATTAATATGGACCCCTTTTTCAATATTACCAAGTCGAAATCATACTAAGATTTATATGCAAAATACTAATTATCCATACATAATTTATTTTGTCACTAATATATTTACCATTAATGCATACCATTTCTCTATGACTTAACAAATCAAATTATAAAGTAAATAATTAAAAGAAATAATCCAAGTGATATTTGAACATCCATACACGTATATCCACACATGTCAATATATATATAAACCAAACAAACTCTTGGCAAATGTTGAAACATTCTTACACGTATATCACCAAATGTCAATATATATATAAACCAAACAAACTCTTGGCAAATGCTGAAACTTTCTTACACGTATATCACCACATGTCAATATATGTATCAACTAAATTGGCAATTGTCAAACACAATTAAATGATATAGCTAAATAGACATTATACTCATTGTTATCCCTTTTTCAAATTGTAAAATAAACTTAGCAAACATACATTTAAATATGTGCTGAACCATCAATCTAACATATTCCTTACTTAAGTTTAATTTAAGCCGAAACATTCAACACCAAGTTGGAACCATTTCTATCAATCGCAAGTCAAAAGCCGGACCATTTTATCCATAAATACCAATACAAATATTTCTCATACTTATGTTCAAGCCTACCAATACATTATTGAGACAGTTACTCAAATCAATTCATGTGGTTGTTTTACTTACCCAACTCCTTAGCCGAATCAATTAATCATACTGTGAAAATATATGCATACAAAGATCATCACAACAGCCATTTCCGAATTCACCTCCTATTATCAAGCCATTTCTAAATAATATAACATATACTTTATAAACCACTCATTCGAAACACATAACACATCACCAAATACTTTAGACTTTTATCAAACATAACCAAAACCGAACTGAGGAGTAAAGCCATTCTTGCATGGCCATATAATTTACAACCCCCAAAATCAAACATAACACATTTTAACTTATACGTGCCATAGTTCCAAAATACCACTTTTAAAATTCCGAAAGTGATTGATAGTGTGAAAGACTTTGTTGACGATCCCCGAGCTCGTAACTTGAAATCCAAAATCAATAAAACAGAGACAATTATACACACAGAGTAAGCTTTTATAGCTTAATAAGTCATAGACAAATAAACAACTTATTGATATAATCAACTTGAATAATTTAACCAAACGATAATGTTATTATCCCATATAACTCATACTTAGCAATTCATGAAAAATATATTTATTTTCATACACAATTGTTACCTTAACCGAATGCATCAATAACTATATTAAAAAACACCATTTAAATATATTAACAAAACGCCATTTAAATTTTAAAGCCAAAATGTCAAATTATGATCAATAAACTTACACTTATATACACAAGCTCGTGAATCATAGTATAACATCTTATATGTAAATTACTTACATGGCCGAATATACATGTTCACACGTATACACATAATGAAAGACCATTTCATAGAAGTTCAAGTTAGTTAGTCACAATATCGAATACATTTACTAATCTCACATATTTTTTTTTATTACTACCATGCACAATTTAACACAAATATTCAAGGTAATTACTTACCTTATTGCACGTAGGTGACGAGTTAATTTCTACATGGCCATTTAGCTCGTTTTAACACATCTGTACACGATTTAGTTTTTCCCGATGAACCATTCGGAATTGGATAGGACACTCAAATGTTCACACATATCCTATAATGCCAACGTCCCAGACGTGGTCTTCCATGTAGCCACATATCGATGCCACTGTCTCAGACAGGGTCTTACTCGCACACATATATCGAAGTCACATATCGATGTCATAGTCTTACTCGCACACATATATCGGAATCCTATGTCATGACATATATATCCTAACTATTCCTAGGTTTCATACGAGACTTTTAGACATCGTAATTCAGTCGTAACAAAATCACAAATGTAGTTACCAAGCTTAGCCATGTTCGGCTATTACACATATAAATTCCTATATTCCCATTCAGCATATATAATTTGCATCTATTAGAAATTCAGTACGTCTATTTGCTTATAAACTTACCTTGGACAATGTAAAATGGAACGGGACAGCTAATCGACAACTTTTATTTCCCCCCGATCCAAATCCGATTTCTTTAGTTCTTGATCTTAATCAAGCTTGAATGTAACTGGATCCTAGCTTCTTTTTCTTTTTCTTCCTTGTTTATGTTTCAGCCAAGAGAAAGATAATATGAAAGCTTATTTCAATTTGGTATATTATAACATATAATAGCATTTTACCTAATTACTTATTTAACCTTATTTATTTAATTATAAAACCATTATAACTATGGCCATTACCATCCACTTACTTAAAAATGGGCTATTTACCAATTAAAGGCTTCCACTAAAATGCCAATAGTAAATTTGGCCTTCATGCATTTAACTGCCAAGTTTTTAATTTACGCGATTAAGTCCTTTTATTAAATCGGACACCCAAACAATAAAATTAAATCACGAAAATTTCACAGATATAAATTCACACAAAATAAGCACAAAAAGTAATTAAAAAATATTTTTTGAGTTAGATTTGTGGTCTTGAAACCACTGTTCTGATTAGGGTCTAAATCGAGCAGTTACAACTCTCCCCCTTAGGGATTTTCGTCCTCGAAAATCTTACCAATGAATAGGTTTGGATAATGCTCTCTCATTTCCTCCTCTGGTTCCTAAGTTGCTTCCTTAACTCCGTGTTTATGCCACAACACTTTAACCAACGAAACCTTCTTATTCTGCAGTTTTTTAGTCTCACAAGCTAGAATTTGGATTGGTTCTTCCTCGTACGTCATATCGGGTTGAATCTCAATCTCAGACGGACTAATCACATATGAAGGATCATATCAATATCTTCAAATCATCGAAACATGGAATACATTGTGGATCTTTTCTCACTTAGGTGGCAATAATAGTCTATAAGCAATCGGCCCGATACGCTCTACTACTTCATATGGCCCAATGAACCTCGAACTCAATTTACCTTTGCGACTGAATCTTAGTACCTTCTTCCATGGTGAAACTTTTAAAAAGACTTTACCCCCAATCTGAAACTCTATGTCTTTATGTTTCAAGTTCGCATATGATTTCAGACGATCTAATGCTGCTTTTAGACTTTCACGGATCACTTTCACTTTCTGCTCAGTTTATCAGATCAAGTCAACCCCGTATATTTTATTTTCACTGAGTTCTATCTAGTACAATGGTGTATGAAATTTACAACCATACAAAGCCTCATAAGGTGCCATTTTGATACTCGACTAAAAGCTGTTGTTATATACAAATTCAACCAGAGGTAGGTATCATTCCCATGTACCTTCGAACTCAAGAATGCAACATCTCAACATATCCTCAAGTATCTGAATGATTCGCTTGGACTGACCATTTCTCTGTGGGTGGAAAGTAGTGCTAAAATGTAATTTAGTAACTAAAGCTTCTTGTAGTTGCTTCTAAAACTACGATGTGAACCTCAGATCTCTATCCGAAACAATAGAAATAGGCATACCATGTAACCTCACAATCTGAGAAATATACAATTTAGCTAACTTGTCAAGTGGATAATATGTATGAATTAGAATAAAATGAGCCGATTTAGTCAATCTATCCACAATAACCCATATTGCATCTTTCTTACTCAGTGTCAACGATAGACCAGATACAAAATCCATCGTAACCCTATCCTATTTCCATTCAGGTATCATAATTGGTTGAAGTAATCCAGAAGGTACCTGATGCTCAGCTTTTACTTGCTGACAGATTAAGCATTTTGAAACAAAGTCTGTAACGGCCCGATTTTGATCCTAAGCGGAACAGTGGTTTTGGGACCATGAATCTGAGTCTAAAAATTTTCTAAACATTATTTTCTATGTTTGATATATGTGAATTGACTGGTGTGAAATTTTCGTTTTAAAATTTTACAGTTTGGATATCGATTTGATAATTAGGGCTTAATTGTATAAAAACAAATATTTTGTGGTTGATTTTATAAGGGTCGAATGGTGAATGTCTTCACCCTTGGAAGTAGTTATAATGTAATTAAGCCATGTAGAATTGTAATGGATGGCATTGTCCATTAAAATAAAATGTTGCATGTTACTTATGAAGGTTAATATAGTAAATAGTTAATAAATTGATATATTAGTAAAGAAAAACATGAAAAATATTTGCATGTCCATCTTTCTTCTTGTTTTGACTGAAACTAAGAGAAAGAAAAGAAAGTTTTAAGCTTTGGTGTATTCGGCTATTTCAAGTACAAAATTAGGTATGTTTTTATAATTGTTTTGTTAAATTGTATATATTTTTGAGTTAAGTATCATGATATTTACAAAGCCCATGTGTTAATTCTAGAAATGAATAATGTTAGTACATTCGGCTATGATGAATGTTTGAATTCATTGTTGTTGATGTTAGAAAATAAAAGCTTGGTGTTAGATTATCTAAGTTAGTATTAAGATTTTTAATGATTTTGTGTATATTGGATTAATTTGCATAATTTAGTAAATTGAAAGATCCAAATTGCAAAATTTATGAAATGAGGAGACTTGGTTAAGCCTAGGGAATATTCGGCCTAAGTGGATTAATTAGAATTGTGGATATTTTGTGTTTTGGTATATTGGATTAAAATGTAAAGATGTGCAATGTGATAGGCTAATTAGTAATTTGCTAAATTATGAGGGTGTGATTAAATTGAATGAAATTTTCTTTGAATAAGCTCAAATTGATTTTGAATAGATCAAGAACGTAAAGGATCGGGTTCAGATCGGGGAAAAGCAAAAATAGTCGAATAGTCGAGCTTTATTGTCCGTTGATACTTGAGGTAAGTTATTAAGCAAATATTTGATGTTCATTAAATTTTAAATTAAATTTTAGTAGATATGCCAAATTAAATTACTTGTAAGGTTGATGTTGCTGAATTCAAAGGAAATTGATAAAATTAAATTGATGTGCATTGAGAAATGGATAGTAAGCACTAAGTGTGCGAGTAGAGACATCTACGGATGAATCCAGCACTAAGTGTGCAAGTATATACGATTATGGAAAGTAAGCTCTAAGTGTGCGAGTATAGAAAACTAGGGACGAATCCAACACTACGTGTGTGAGTATATACGATTATGGATGAATCCTGCACTAAGTGTGCAAGTACGAGTATTGAGCACTAAGTGTGCAATTTATTTGAGTAATCGTGAATGATGGAATGAATTAAACTTCAAAGTCTTGATGAACAACTATGATGTATAGTTTAACTGTGTGCAGGTAAGTATCGAATCTACGTGATGGATATTATACATTATAAGTATGAGTAAATGATAGCAGTAGTGTGAAATGCAAGTTTGCTATACGAATGAAATGAATGGAATAATACATTGACATATGTGCACGTAATACCCTACCAATACTATGAAAAATGTTTATGAAAGATAAGCCAAATCTTGAGTTTATAATAGTAGTTTGATTTTAATAACTTTGTGCTTGAATCTATGAAGGGTATATATATTAATGATATGTTAAAATGCATTCGGCTTTGTGATTGAAAGTAATGTAGTACTTTGTGAGTGAATAGATGCATATTTGACTAGTTGAAATTGAGTGTATGAGAAATAAGTTGCTTTGAATGTGGAAAGACATTGACTAAACTATCTAGTAGCGTGAATTAGTTAATATATATATATTATACTATTAAATCAAAGTTGACGTTTTGACGCTTATAACTTACTAAGCTACGGTAGCTTACTCTGGATGTGTTCTTGTTTTTATTTTATAGATTTTTGGAGAATCGCTAGGTGCTCGGGGATCGTCAAAGAAGGTTGTCACACTATCGCCTAAATTTTTTTGGTACTTTTGAATGTATTAGTCTGGATATATGGCATGTATAAACTAGCTCGTATTAGGTCTGAATTTGAAATATGTTTCTAATGAGCCATGCGAGTATGGCAAAAGTGGATACTTGTATAATGTATATATGACCTTGATATGTGTCTCTTTTTGGAAGTATATTATATGGTGAATATGCTTGTGAAATTGAGTTATGAATTTAGGTGTAGAGTAATTGTGCAATTTGTATTATGACTTGGATAGGGTATAGTCTTAATATTCGGTTGTTAATAAGGAAAATGATGATTGTATGTTTCGGCTTATGAATGGGATATTAACGATTAGGTTATGCTTATGACATTTTTTTGTTTTTTTAAGTAGTTTATGAATTTCGGTAATGGTAATAAATATCCCTAGGTGCGTAATAAGCAAATGGGACATGAATTGCTTGAAGTAGATATCCAAAACTTGCTTTAGTATAAATGGTTTTGTTTGCATTAAGCATAAATAACAATTTGCATTAACTAGGTTTAAATATCTGAAATAGTAAATTGATTGCTTGGTGATGTAAGTGAATATTTGCAATATTTGTTAGCCATGTATAAGTACGATTATTTCATAATGAAATTTATCAAGTGTATTACGATCATGATTTGATGTTTCGATATGATAGTGTACGTATAAATTGTGGTAGGACTAAGTATGAATGTGTTTGATCATTAGTGTTGGTAACTAAGACGGATCTTGTTATTGTTATCTGAACTATATGATAAATATTTGATTTGTTCTTGATTGTGTTTTTAACTCTTGAATTGATATTTCTGAGAAATTAATTTAAGTCGAATGTGCTTATACAGAGGAGCAGAAGTCCCTGTATAGGAGTAGATCCAACTCAATTAAGCAGAGTTGATCGCAATCCTAGACATAGGATGACGAAAATCTACCGGATTAGATATGGGGAGCCATAGATCGAGTTAATGCAAGACTAGGGGTTTTAATTAGAAAGAGATTTCAATTAATCAACCTAGGATTAGTTGTTCTTATCCTCGACGGAGGTATTAACATAATTTAGAGATCTCTACAAATCAAGTTAAATGAAGAAATTGTCTAGTTCAGAGTTAGATAACAAGTGAAGTCTAGGTGGATTCTTCCTTAGGTATTGCCCTCATCAATCAGTTTTCCCAAAAGCAATTTCATTTACTCTTTGTCGCATCCTTAGTTTAGTTTAGCGTTAATTAGTTTACACAAACCACCCCTTTATTTTTAGGCTAGAGAATAGGAAGAAAGTAATTACTAGTACTTTTAGTTCCTTGGATTTGATATTCCGGTTGTAAGCACTTAATTTTTCCCGGGCCTTAAAATAAATAAACCAAAATAAATAATATCCATATTTTTACAAACCCTTTTACATTACAGTAGCCCAATCCAACTTAAACCAACCCAAATGCCCATTAACACCCTTAGCCCAAACCATTACCCTAGCCTAACCCAATACCAAGCCCAACAATTGAAATGGCCTAAAAGGCCCAAATCCTATACTGAATCAGGAAACCCTAGGGTTTCCAGAACTTTCACGCCGCAAGCGAGGGCCACTCCAGTCATCACGCGTCGTTTCAGCACTCGATTATGGCCACCATCAGTACTTCGAAACCCTAGCCTTCTGACAAAGGGCCCCTAACTCGCGCCGCAATTGGCGTGCCAATCCTACCATTGACAGATTCGTGCCATCAGCGCCCCACCGAGTGAGATCCTCGAGGTTTACCTGCGAACACAAAAAGGGAAAGAACAACAGCAAAAGAAAGCAAGGCAAATATAGAAAGAAATGTCGGATTTCTTTCCAAAAATGTACCAAACAGTGGCTATATAAAGCCTAAATCAACCATTGTAGAGGGGTAGAAGAGGCACAAAGACAGAGAGCAAAAGAGATAGGAATATACATAAAAACAAAAAAATAAAACAAATAGTGAGAAACCGAACAGTTGTAAAACTCTTTTATGCATACATACAGAAATAAAAAGGCTACGAAACAGATTGTTTAAAAGGTGATTTCTTGTTTTTTTTTTCTTTTTTCATTTTTTTCCTTTTGGTGTTTAAAGCATACATACATATAGATCAGATTTATAAACAGTTCAAAAGAAAGGGACAAGGAACTACCTTCTGATTTGTGCTAAAAAATAGCGCCTGTTGGATTCCTCCTGCTGCCGACGGTGGCGCGTGGGCGCATGAGGTGGTGGCCGATGATCGCTGCCGGAGCTCAGGCCAAAGGGGGTTGAGAGCATTTGGGGTTTTTTTTTAGAATGGTTTTTAAATGATTTTTAAAACCTTTTTTTTTTTTACTTTTATAACATTTAAAAAACGGCACCGTTTAAGCTAAGGGGGATCCGCGTGTTGACCCGACCCGGCCAAAGGACCCGCGTGTTTTCGTTTATTGGGATAATTTCCCAATTGGTCCTTCCGTGTTTTCTATATTTGCAATCTCATTTTATTTTTATTTTAATTTGGCCTTTATCTTTTATTTTGGTTACAATTTAATCCTAACAGCCTTATTAAGGTGTATAACAGGAACGTCGTCGTTTTGAGGAGGAAGGTTTAATTACCCCGTGAGTCCCTCGTGTTTTACATGCATTTCCCTTGAGACCCTGATTCAATTTATTTCTTCTAATTTCGCCCCAGTGAATTTTAAAAAATTTAAAATTAGCCCTATATGATTATATACTTTTGTATTTCATATAATTGATTATTTTTAACCTTAAATTTTTTATTATATAATTATTTTATTTATTATATATATTTTACATTAGTATCACATATTATTTATTATATTATTTTTACATATATTACTATTTTACATTATTATTCATATACACTATTATCACGTTTTTAACTTGTATTATATACTTATTTTATTATTCATTTATGTGTTATATATTATTTCATTTTTAGCCTATATATTTTTATATTATATGTTATATAATTATTTTATTTATATTATGTTATTATACATTTTGAAGTTATTATTAAATATTATAATTTGTATTATATGTATATTTTACTATTAATTACTTATTTTTACATATTATTTTATGCTAAATTCATTTTTTATACATTATTATTTATTATGTGTACAAATATCACCTTAAAATTATGATTAAATATTATATTTTATTATCAATTATATATTTTATATTATATTTTAAACCGATATTTTTTACAATTATTATTCTTATATATATTTTTTATTAGGTATTACATACTAAATACTACTTTAAAAACAATTGTTAATATTATATTTTAACTTATCTTATATGTTTATCATTAGTTACATGTTTTATACTATACCTTTGTGTAATTATTTTTATCATGTGTATTAATCCCTTTATATTTTTATATACTATATGCCATTTATAAACATCATATTAATTTAAGTCTCGTATGTGTATTTTGGAATTGAGATATATGTTTGACATTATATGGTTCTTCATGCATTAATTTAAAAAATGAGATTCCAAAGTTTTCAAAAATAAAAAGGCAATGCTTGGTATTTGGAGGCTTCGAGAAAGGTAGTGCCCTAACTTACTGGGTTGCAACTTTTCTCGTTATGTTCGAATAGTCAAGCACCCTTCTAAGTTTTTAAGGTTTTCAAAATACGAGCAACTGTCTTAGAATTTCAAAGCATTGTGTCCTAACTTACTGGATATGGTGTTTTGTCGTTTTAAGATAGAGATTTTCAAAAAAGGCTAGCTTAACTTCGAATGTATTAAAAATATTGCATCCTAACTTACTAGATGTGATATTTTGATTTGTTTGATACAAGTGAACCTTGATTTTCAAAATCAAGATATTCTAAAGTGGATTGCATCTTAAAACTTTCAAATTTCCAACATAAAGGACGTCAAATAATCAATTAGGTACCAATTTTTGGGCGTTACGAGGGTGCTAACCCTTCCTCGTACGTAACCGACTCCCTAACCCATTTCTTTATTTCGTAGACCAAAACTAATGATTTTAAAACAAAATGTTTTAAAGGTGATCCAATCACACCTAAAAAGATTGGTGGCGACTCCCATTTTCGTTTTTTAAGTCGACCTTGTTTTTTCCAAAACCCATAAAAAATGGTTTCGACAGCTTGGCGACTCCACTGGGGACCAATAAGAGAGTCAAGCCGTATAATTGATTACCTTTTGTCTTAATGTCAGAAATTTGAAAAGTTTTAAAATTCAATCCTCTTTGCATTACATGTGTTTGAATTATTGCATGTGTTGCTATATTCTGATATGCATTGCATTCTTGCATGACCGTTGTGGTCACACCCTTAAGTAGGAGTGAGAAACTACGCCTTCGTGATGTTTTCACCTCCGTGCAGGATAGTGGAACACTTTTGGGATACATCCGTACCTATGTCTCGTGAGGTTTTCACCTCCGTGTAGTCATAGGGAAATGTATTCCCCTGAACTGAACTCGGTTCATATGAGCCTATAATGGGTGAGGATCGAGGAATCTACTGGTTCAGGTACCCTTTTCCTTTAGAACTGAAAACATATATAGTGAACCCTAGGAGCTCGCTTTAGGAAGAACTATATTGATCAATAGTGATTTCCTATGTAGGTGATTGTTTTCTATTCTCTTTGAATTATTTTTTATATATGACACTGACCAATCTTATTTTGTTATCATTGCATGTCATTTCGCATTTAAAAGGTATCGATTCATGGTCAGTTTCTAAATTAGAGAGTTTTATTATGGAGAACGGACTTCTTGATAGAGTGGAGGGCAACGTTAACGTCCATAGATGGTCAGAGCAAACTCAGTTAAAAAAGGGAGATAGTCTAGCTGTAGGATATATGTCAGAGCTATCAGACTACACTCGTATCAGTGTTATGCAGAATAATCTTCAGGAGTTGAAGGAGATATGGGATCAATGGAGTAGCAAAGCCAAGCAGTTGTTCTACAACAGCTATGGGGACTTGCAATACTTGCTTGACTTGAAAATAGACGAGAATTTGTTTCGGGCCATCACTCAGTATTGGAATCTTGTATATAGTTGCTTTACGTTTGGAAAATCCGATATGGTACCCGTGGTGGAGGAATATTCAGTTTTGTGGCGTTGTCCTAAGATTCAAGTTGACAAGGTTTACTCAAGGGTTGACTGTATTCCAACTTTTGTAAGGAAGTTGATGAACGTCATGGGGAGAGGGAGCAAGCTAAAAAGGAAAGAGCAAGAGGGAAACAGGGCAGTGTTGGAATTCTTGCCTCTTCCGCCACTGGTGCTTCCTAATGTTGTTCCAATCAAAGCAGAATTAGATGCGAGAAAGACTATTCGACACCCTATAGAAAGGCGTGCTGCAGGAACTAAAGGGCAGAAGGTAATGTATTCACCAATCGCTTCAAGGTGAACAAGAAGAGTACTGATGGATACTTCTACCATTACAGCATTTCTCTTTCATATGAAGATGGTCGATGGCAAGAGTGTTGGAAGGAAAGTGATTGACAGAATGCATGGGACCTACAAAAGTGAGTCGGATGGAAAGAATTGTGCCTATGATGGTCAAAGGTTTATTTACTATAGGACCACTACCAAACAATAAGCATGAGTTTACAAATGAGAGATAATGGAAATGCAAGCCCTGATGGCCTGCCCAAATGGACGTAAAAGAAAGAGATTAAAGAAGACCATATCATTTAAAGACCTTTGAAGTAGAGATTAGCTATGCTGAGAAGTTACCCATGTAAGCATTTCAAAATGCTTTGTGTGGACAAGAAGGGAGTTAATTAATAAGGGAACTTTAATTAACAACTTAGGCCTAGTTGCTCTTCACCTCGACAGAGGGTTTAGCATAAATTAGGGATCTCTACGGATCAAGTCAAACAAGGAAATCATATAGTTCAAGAAAATAATAACAAGTGAAGTCTAGGTGGATTCTCCCTTGAGTATTGTCCATATTAATTAGCTTTTCCCTAAAAAGTTTTCCCAATTTACTTTTTACGTTTTCTTAGTTAAATTTAGAATTAGTTTAAACAAACCTCTTTTATTTTTAGGCTAGATAATAGAAAATAAGTAAGTACTAGTACTTTTGGTTCCCTTGGGTACGATAACTCGGTCTTGCCACTAAACTATACTACTGTTCGACAGGTGCGCTTGCCTCAACATCGTGATATTAGTTAGTTTTGGTGAAATCAAGTCTTTATAAATTTTATTACTTCATATCACGTGATACCAATAGTTTGATTGGGGCAGCAGCTAAATGGTATAATCAATTGAGCCGTGCCAAAATCAGTTCATGGAGAGATCTTGCACAGGCCTTCATGCAGCAATATAATCATGTGACTGACATGACTCCTGATAGGATCACGCTACAGAACATGGAGAAGAAGCCTAATGAGAGTTTTAGGTAGTATGCACAGAGATGGAGGGAGATTGCTGTACAGGTTCAACCACCGCTCTTGGGGAAGGAGACCACCATGCTCTTTATCAACACCTTGAAGGCTCCATTCATTACCCTTCTGATTGGGAATACTACAAAAAGTTTTGCTAACATAGTTTTTTGCTGACATAGTTATGGTGGGGGAAATGATTGAAAACGCCATAAGAGGTGGCAAGATAGAGGGGGAAGCTGTCAAGATATTGGCCCCAAGGAGAAAAGATAATGAGGTGAACAATGCGTGTAGTTATAACTCGAAATCAGTTACGGTTAGTCAACCAAGAGTAGTAACTAAAGGGCAGCAATGTTCGCAAAAGAATGAATCTGATACGAGACAAGATGCTGAAAAGATCCAGTTTACGCCAATCCCGATGTCGTATAGGGAACTCTATCAAAATTTATTCAATGCACATGTGGTAGCTCCTTTTTATTCAAAGCCGCTACAACCCCCATATCCCAAATGGTATGACGAAATGCTAAATGTGAATACCATGCAGGAGTACAAGGGCATTCAATAGAAAATTGCATTAGCTTCAAGAAAATCGTGGAAAAGCTCATTAAGATGGGGATTGTAAAGTTTGATGATACCCCTGGTACAAAGAGCCCGTTACCGGACCATGGTGATAAGGGGGCAAATGTAATTGATTAAAGTATCGCGAGAAGGATCAAGGGATACCCTGTTGAAGATGGTTTGGGAGGAAATAATAAGAAGAGGATTGATGGAATTGGATTCTGAGCAAAGAAATCTGTGAGGCATTCGTCCTTATAAACATGGGAATGTTTGAACAATTGGTCTGTAGAGGAACTTCTTGTAATATTAGAAATTATACAAAGTAATCTGCAGAATACTCTTGTTACTCTAAAGCCTAGGAGTAATAAGATCTCATTTGTGAAATAGGCTCGTGTTCAGACATTTTTGTTTCAATAAAACATACTTTTGTTCCCAATACGTGCAAATATTCTTTCATTCTTGATAAATATTCTTTTGACCTTTAAAATTCTTGCTAAATTTTCATTGCATTCATAACATGTAAATAGTCATTCTTGAATTCATTCCTTGTACATTCTTTTGTGCCTATCTTAGATCCCTAGATATCAATGACAGGGGTAACAATGTTACAGATCCAGACTTCCTTTTTGAGCGCGACATGTGCTTAAAGGAATCTTAGTACTTTGAAGATGATGAAAATCGTAACATATCTCCTGACTTGTTGGAAATGGTAAAGTAAGGAGAAAAGCGGATTTTACCCCATGAAGAGGGTACAACCTTAGAAAAAGGAAAGGTTGTGAAATTGGAATGCGCATAGTTGGAGAGCCAAAATAAGACCTCGGGGAGGCTATTATAGGAATTCAAAAATGTTGTCAAGGTTGAAAAGGGCCATTGGAATATATAATGATAAGGACAAACATGAGGTTTGGGGCACTGATTGTCCATCATGGAAAAGGATCGCATCAGTTATACCATAAATGCTAAATTTAAGGAGTCAAGACTTATGTGCCTCTTTCTTTTCTTCAAACTTGCTATATATGGGGCATATATGGGCCCGAACTTGTCAAAACTTTCAGGCTAACAATGGTTCATCTTTGTGGTCGTCGACTGCTCCATTAAGAGGGTGAAGAGTAGCTTCATATGCCAATATTACAAAGTCAATAGTCATCGAATTTCAAAAGAAAATAAAAACAAAAGAAAAAAAACAAAAAAGATTATATACAACTGCACAATGCCAAAGTTTGCAGTCTGTTCAAAGATAAGGCACCATACCACAGTACAACAAAGGTTGCCAAAAGAAAAAGAAGAAGCAAAATAAAAGATGACCGAGACTGGTAAAGATTGGCATAAGAAACTACCACTTACTCTCTATGCTTACGTTGGGGCAAACACCTTCAATTCCAGTTGTTTCAAAGGTTCCAACCATCATCCTTGGCATGGATGTGTCTCATGGCTCTCCTGAACAGCCCGTATTCCATCAATCGCTACGATGGTCAGCTCCAGGCTGTGGACTTTGATTTCCCACTATAGAGCATCCGTGCGTGCACAATCTCCTAAGCTTGAAATGATAGATCCTTTCTCCAAACCAGTTTCTGACAAAATGGATGAGGGTATCATAAGGGAAGCTCTCTTAGATTTCTATACAAGTTCAAGGAAGAAGAAACCTAATCAGATTATTATTTTCAAGGATGAGGTTAGCGAGTCTCAGATCAATCAAGTTTTGAACAAAGAACTCGATCAAGTTATCAAGGTTCGTAGGTTCTTGACGAGAATTGGAACCCTAAATTTATGGTTGTTGTTGCACAAAGAAAAAGAAACCATCATGCCAAGTTCATCCAGGCGATATGCTACCTGGTACAGTCATTGACAACAAAGTATGCCATCCGAAGAACAATGATTTTTACCTTTGTGTTCATGCTGACCAAGTTGGGTTTTAAGCTGAGGATTTACGAGCTTGTTCATTCTCTATCCTATGAGCACCATAGCCATATCTGTTGTGGCCCCTATTTGGTACGCTCATTCGGTAGCTTTACAATTGGGGCAATTCCTTTCTCATAGGTTTATAAATCGAGATCTTTTCCTTCAAGCTTCAATGGAGTCATGAATTGAATACCTCCAGTGAACTTAACTTGAAAGTATTCATCCTAATCAAATGTACCAAGAATGGATGACACAGACGAAGAGGGTTCGTCCACAAGAATTTTTCATGGAAGCCAAGGTGAAAACCCGCAAAGGGAGCTTTAAGACTTCTATTTCAAAAAAAAAAGAAAAAAGAGAAAAAAGAAAAAGAAAATGGAGAGGCCAAGGTGAAAACCCGCAAAGGGCGCCTTGAGACCAAAGGGGTTTTGAGTTGAAAACCCGAAAGGGCAGCTCAAAGGTATGCAGCAACCTTGCTATACCTGATTCAATAAGAAGCGAAGTATGTTACATGCTAGGGCATCAACAAAGTACTTTGGGTCTTCTAAACACATGTTAAACTCAAAGCAGTTTTCATAGAGCCTGTATATAGAATCCCAAGCTGCGATATCTAGGGCATCTAATTTTTGTCCTGTTTACTATCTTTAGATTCTCTTTCTTCTCAAAGATAGATTCCTAGATTAATCTCTTTTGTATTATTTTTGATAAATCATTCGAACTATAATGTTCTTCAAAGATCAATTTATTTGTTGTCCATTATTCATAAAGCATGTTGCATTGAAATAATGATTGCTGAACTAAAATATCTTCACAAACGAAGTTTTGCATATTACTCTGGAAATTTCTAGATAATACAAGAAACTGAAACATGACAATTGTTTAAGGAATTCCCATTGAGTAAGGATCGAAGGTCCTTGAGAGAATTTCTTCTTCAGTCCAAATGATGAATTGGACAGTTCAAACGATTCAATCCTAAGAAAAGATCATTTCACAAGCATCTCTAGTGGGTCGTGACATTTGGAAATGGTACAATTGACCAAGTTGATGGAGAAAATTTGAGGCATACGAGCAGAGTGTGATGATTGAATAAGAGATAATACCTGAAATAGGAATCATTCTCATAACATTTTGCATCATAATATGTTTAATTAGGAAGCATTTGACTCATTTCGATCATGGCATCTTAATTATTTAGCATAAGCATATATTCCAGGAAATCAACTCTACAGATAGATTCCCCAGTGGACAATGTAGAAAGATTGATTGAAACTACAAATTACAGCAGATCTCATCCCACTGGCAGGAGTGGAGTGGATTGAAGAAACAGTAGATCTCATCCCACTGGCAGGAGTGGAGTGGATCGAAGACTCGCCTTAACTCCCTAAGTGATAGGGTAACAGGCTAAAACAGTAGATCTCATCCTACTGGCAGGAGTGGAGTGGATCGAAGAAACAGCAGATCTTATCCCACTGGCAGGAGTGGAGTGGATCGAAGACTCGCCTTAACTCCCTAAGTGATAGGGTAACAGGCTAAAACAGCAGATCTCATCCCACTGGCAGGAGTGGAATGGATCGAAGACTCGCCTTAACTCCCTAAGTGATAGGGTAACAGGCTAAAACAGCAGATCTCAACCCACTGGCAGGAGTGGAGTGGATCGAAGACTCGCTTTAACTCCCTAAGTGATAGGGTAATAGGCTAAAACAGCAGATCTCATCCTACTGGCAGGAATGGAATGGATCGAAGACTCGCCTTAACTCCTTAAGTGATAGGATAATAGGCTAAAACAGCAGATCTCATCCCACTGGTAGGAGTGGAGCAGATCAAAGACATAGTAAACCTGACCTTCAGGTGTTTTACATCGAAGTAGATCCAAGATGACGGATCTTATCTCTCTGTATTAGATAGGGAATAGATCAAAGAAAGAAGATTTGGTGTCTCTGTATTCGACGGGGAGCAAATCAAAGAACTCAAGACTAGGCATGCCCGGGCAAAATTGGTCCTTTGATAGTCTTTGTTCTATTCCTGTTACACAGCAATGAGCAAAGAGGGGTAGCTGTAAGCACTTAATTTTGCCCGGCCCTTAAAATGAATAAACCAAAATAAATAATATCCATATTTTTACCGACCCTTTTACATTAAAGTAGCCCAATCTAACTTAAACCAACCCAAATGCCCATTAACACCCTTAGCCCAAACCATTACCCTAGCCTAACCCAATACCAAGCCCAACAATTGAAACGGCCCAAAAGGCCCAAATCCTATACTGAATCAGGAAACCCTAGGGTTTCCAGAACTTTTACGCCACAAGCGAGGGCCACTACAGTCATCACGTGTCGTTTCAGCACTCGATTGTGGCCTCCATCAGCACATCAAAACCCTAGCCTTCTGACAAAGGGCCCCTAACTCGCGCCGCAATCAGTGCGCCAATCCTACCACCGACATATTCGTGCCATCAGCGCCCCACCAAATGAGATCCTCGCGGTTTACCTGCGAACACAAAAAAGGGAAAGAGCAATAGCAAAAGAAAGCAAGGCAAATATAGAAAGAAATCTCGGATTTCTTTCCAAAAATGTACCAAACAGTGGCTATATAAAGCCTAAATCAACCATTGTAGAGGGGGAGAAGAGGCACAAAGACAGAGAGCAAAAGAGATAGGAATATACATAAAAACAAAAAAAGAAAACAAATAGTGAGAAACCAAACAGTTGTAAAACTCTTTTACGCATACATACAGAAATAAAAAGGCTACGAAACAGATTGTTTAAAAGGTGATTTCTTGTTTTTTCTTTTTTCATTTTTTCCTTTTGGTGTTTAAAGCATACATACATATAGATCAGATTTATAAACAGTTCAAAAGAAAGGGACAAGGAACTACCTTCTGATTTGCGCTAAAAAATAGCGCCTGTTGGATTCCTCTCGTCGTCGACGGTGGCGCGTGGGTGAGTGAGGTGGTGGCCGATGATCGCTGCCGGAGCTCGGGCCAAAGGGGGTTGAGAGCATTTGGGTTTTTTTTTTAGAATGGTTTTCAAATGATTTTTAAAACCTTTTTTTTACTTTTATAACATTTAAAAAACGGCACCGTTTAAGCTAAGGGGGATCCGCGTGTTGACCCGACCTGGCCAAAGGATCCGCGTGTTTTCGTTTATTGGGATAATTTCCCAATTGGTCCTTCCGTGTTTTCTGTATTTGCAATCTCATTTTATTTTTATTTTAATTTGGCCCTTTTCTTTTATTTTGGTTACAATTTAATCCTAACAGCCTTATTAAGGTGTATAACAGGAGCGTCGTCGTTTTGAGGAGGAGGGTTTAATTACCCCGTGAGTCCCTCGTGTTTTACACGCATTTCCCTTGAGACCCTGATTCAATTTATTTCTTCTAATTTCGCCCCAGTGAATTTTAAAAACTTTAAAATTAGCCTATATGATTATATACTTTTGTATTTCATATAATTGATTATTTTTAACCTTAAATTTTTTATTATATAATTATTTTATTTATTATATATATTTTATATTAGTATCACATATTTTTTGTTATATTATTTTTGCATATATTACTATTTTACATTATTATTCATATACACTATTATCACGTTTTTAACTTGTATTATATACTTATTTTATTATTCATTTATGTGTTATATATTATTTCATTTTTAGCCTATATATTTTTATATTATATGTTATATAATTATTTTATTTATATTATGTTATTATACATTTTGAAGTTATTATTAAATATTATAATTTGTATTATATGTATATTTTACTATTAATTACTTATTTTTACATATTATTTTATGCTAAATTCATTTTTTATACATTATTATTTATTATGTGTACAAATATCACCTTAAAATTATGATTAAATATTATATTTTATTATCAATTATATATTTTATATTATATTTTAAACCGATATTTTTTACAATTATTATTCTTATATATATTTTTTATTAGGTATTACATACTAAATACTACTTTAAAAACAATTGTTAATATTATATTTTAACTTATCTTATACTTTTATCATTAGTTACATGTTTTATACTATACCTTTGTGTAATTATTTTTATCATGTGTATTAATCCCTTTATATTTTTATATACTATATGCCATTTATAAACATCATATTAATTTAAGTCTCGTATGTGTATTTTGGAATTGAGATATATGTTTGACATTATATGGTTCTTCATGCATTAATTTAAAAAATGAGATTCTAAAGTTTTTAAAAATAAAAAGGCAATGCTTGGTATTTGGAGACTTCAAGAAAGCTAGTGCCCTAACTTACTGGGTTGTAACTTTTCTCGTTATGTTCGAATAGTCAAGCACCCTTCTAAGTTTTTAAGGTTTTCAAAATACGAGCAACTGCCTTGGAATTTCAAAGCATTTTGTCCTAACTTACTGGATATGGTATTTTGTCGTTTCGAGATAGAGATTTTCAAAAAGGGCTAGCTTAACTTCGAATGTCTTAAAAATATTAAATCCTAACTTACTAGATGTGATATTTTGATTTGTTTGATACAAGTGAACCTTGATTTTTAAAATCAAGATATTCTAAAGAGGATTGCATCTTAAAACTTTCAAATTTCCAACATAAAAGACGTCAACTAATCAATTAGGTACCAATTTTGGGCGTTACGAGGGTGCTAACCCTTCCTCGTACGTAACCGACTCCCGAACCCATTTCTTTATTTCGTAGACCAAAACTAATGATTTTAAAACAAAACGTTTTAAAGGTGATCCAATCACACCTAAAAAGATTGGTGGCGACTCCCATTTTCATTTTTTAAGTCGACCCTGTTTTTTCCAAAACCCACAAAAAATGGTTTCGACACCGGTCTTGCCACTAACTATACTACTATTCGATAGGTGCACTTGCCTTTATCGTAATATTAGTTAGTTTCCAGGTACAATCTATTTTATTACTTCATCATATCACGAGATCAAGTTTTTGGCACCGTTGCCGGGCAACTAGGATATTAGGAACACTCGATTCCTATTACTTTAGTCATTCTTTACTTTTATTGAAATTTATTTTCTATTTTTATTTTAGGTTTTTATTCACTAAAATTTTTCTTTCTATTTTTTTTCCCTTCCAGGTATCTCTAGTTTATGACTAGAAGAAACCCAGGAAGACCATTATTGTTTGACGGTGATTTTGAAGCCACAATTCGTAAAACTCACAAAGAGATAAGAAAAAGCTTACAGTACCCAAAGTACCCAAAACAAGGACAGGAAGAAGAACACGAACCCATTGAAGAGATGGAGGCAAATTAAGATAATTAGCTACTCCCTGTAGTAGTCGCAAATCCTATTGAGCAAAATCCTACTCCTCACACTATGTATGATTATGCTAAACCTAATTTGGCTAGTACCAAATCTAGTATTATTAGGCCTACTATTATTGCAAATAATTTTGAACTGAAACCTAACACTATTCAGATGATATAACAGTTTGTTCAGTTTGATGGTTTGCAGGATGAGGATCCTAACGCTCATTTAGCCAATTTCTTGGAATTCTGCGATATATTTAAAATAAATGGTGTTTCTGATGATGCCATTCGTCTTTGGTTATTCCCATTTTCCTTGAGAAATAAAGCTAAACAGTGGTGAAATTCTTTACCATGAGGGTCTATCACTACATGGGAACAAATGACCGAAAAAGTTTTGCTCAAATATTTTTCGCCGACTAAAACGGCAAAATTAAGGAATGATATCTCTTCTTTTGTGTAGATGGATTTAGAAACACTTTACGATGCTTGGGAGATATACAAAGACTTACTGAGAAGGTGCCCTCACCATGGGTTACCTCTGTGGTTACAAGTTCAAACCTTTCACAACAGTTTGAATCCTTCGACGAGACAAATGATCGATGTAGCCACAAGTGGAACAATCAATAACAAGACACATGAAGCAGCTTACGAATTTATAGAACAGATGTCACTGAATAACTATCAGTGGCAAGTCATGAGAACAAAGCCACAAAAAGCTGCCTGAGTTTTTAATATTGATGCAGTCACCATGCTTACTAATCAGGTAGAACTTTTTAATAAAAAGATTGATAATTTTGTTCGTTCTACGTAGGTACACATAGTGATGCAATGCGACTTAAACCAAGGAAACATGTACAATCTCAATTACTCCTCCTATGGACATGGCATAGAAACCGAGCAAGCCAACTATATGGGTAATAATTCTAGATCTCAAAATAACCCTTATAGTAATACTTACAATGCAGATTGGAGGAATCACCCTAACTTTTCATGGGGAGGACAAGGAAATCAAAGGAAACCACCCCCTCCGGGATTTCAACAACCACTATTCCAACAAGAGAAAAAATCGAACCTTAAGGAGATGCTCACAAAATTTATCGCCATGTTAGAAACCTGATTCCAGAACACCGAAATGGTACTTAAGAACCAGCAAGGGTCCATTCAAGGACTCGAAAGTCAAATAGGCTAACTCGCCAAGCTAAGTTCTGAAAGACCACCAGGTTGGTTACCAAGTAACACCGAGACTAACCCTAAGGAGCAACTTAATGTTGTAGATACGATAGATGAGGAAGGGTTAGCTAAAACCAGCCCAGAGCCATGTGAGGAAACTGTGGTAAGTAAAAGTAAGGATGAGGTAAGTCCCAAAGAACCAGTTGTCAAAGAATATAAGCCTCATGTCCCATATCCTAATGCGTTAAGGAAAGATCGTACAGATGAAGAATTCGGTAAATTCCTTAAACTTTTAAAGAAATTACATATTAACTTACCATTTATTGAAGCTCTTTCGTAGATGCCAAAAGCTGTTAAGTTTTTAATGAAGCTACTAACAAACAAATGAAAGCTAGATGAGACATCTCATGTGGAACTGAATGCAGTTTGCTCAGCTATTTTGCACAACAAACTAAAAGATCGAGGGAGTTTCACAATTCCTTGCTTTCTTGGTAGCTTAGATGTTAAAAATGCTTTAGGTGATTTAGGAGCCAGTATTAATGTAATGCCTTATAAATTATTTAAACAACTAGGTCTTGGGAAACCTAAACAAACCAAGATAAGCATTCAATTGGCTGATAAAACCATTAGATTTCCTAAGGGAATAATTGAAGACGTGCTTGTCAAAATTGATAAATTTATATTTCTAGTCGACTTTGTTGTTCTAGACATAGATGAAGATAGCAATGTACCCCTAATCCTAGGGCGACCTTTTTTAGCAACTGCTAGAACCATAATTGATGTAGGCACAGGTGAGCTCACACTTTGTCTAGGTGATGACAAAGTTACTTTGTAGGCTTGTAACTCTAATAAGACTATTGATGACAAACATATTATTACGAGCCCTGATAATAAGAATGATCTCATCGCCCGACCTTCTTTGTAGGACACCCTTCACATAAGTCAGATCAATCAACAGACGAGTCCATCCAAGGAAAACATACATGAAGAGCGAATGCTTCAGATTGAGGAACTAGATGAGTAGCTGAACTATCGACAAGAGAAGCCCAAAATATGCCACACCAACCCAGAGCATCACCAAGATGACTTTAAGGTAAAAACAAATCAATTTAAGGTAGGGGATACGGTATACTTAGAGGAGGAGGATCCTCAATTTTTCAATTCAAAACCTCATATAGTTGATACACCTCCCTTCACGATAATGAAAATTTTTCCCTATGGTACAGTTGAGATAACAAATAAGACACTTGGCACTTTCAAGGTAAATTATACTCGACTTAAACCTTATCTTGATGATAAAATTGATGGTAAGGTAGAGGAGTTTGAACTTCTCAAACCACTATGCTAGTGCAAGCTTAAGTAAAGTCGAGCTTAGACTATAAACTAGCACTTCTCGGGAGGCAACCCGACCACTAACAATTTTTTATTTTCTTAAATTAATAACTAACTCCTTAAAACGCAAATTTCCCAGAACCACACGACTAGGCACACGGGCGTGCCTTAAACCGTGGGCACCTCACGGTTATGAACACGGCCGTGCGATATGACCGTGGCTAAACCTGTCAACTCACACACGGACGTGTGAGCCTAGACACGACCGTAGGAGAAGTGAACCCTAGAAGACACGACCATGTTATATGGTGCTGTGTCCCAACACGCTCGTGCTAATAAGCTATGGGCAAAACTGAACAATCAACACGGGCGTAGGACACACCCGTGTCAACCAACCGTGGTCACACCAAAAGGCCCATGAAACACACAGGCCAACCCAAGGGCACACGGGCTCACGCCACGGCCGTGGGGACAGATGCCTATTATTTAAATTAAATTGTTATTTTCTGTACTTTATATTTATCTTTCTTCCCTTTTCTTTTTGCACTTTAATTTTTATCGAGCAATACTTGAATTTTACATAAAGCTGTGCTTATCCTCTTCAGTCACCCAGAATCATGAACTTCAAATAGCCCTCTCTCCAATTCAACTCTAACTACTTAAGGAATTTATCCAATATTCAAGGAGTTTCACTTTTCTCCCTATCTTATGATTTTATGCTTCTATTGCTACTAATGTATCTTTGTACATTAAGGGCAATGTACATCTTAAGTGTGGGGGGAAATTCACTTTCATTCTTTGTATTATCCTTGAACCCCTGAAAATTTTTGCCACTAACTTGTTGCATTGTTCTCAAATTTTGAATTCTCACTTTCACTCACAGCATTATTCTCAATCCCCTATTAAAATGAATTCTGATTGATTTATGATTTTTATTGATATGTTGAGAATTAATACATAGGTACTTATACTTTGATTATTCAAACTTTAAGACATTAGAGAATCAAGCATGATGATCACGATGATTGTGATGAAGTAATAAAATTCTATCGTACCTGGAAACTAACTAATATCACGATAAAAGGCAAGTGCACATATCGAATAGTAGCATAGTTAGTGGCAAGACTGGAATATCGAATCCAAGGAACTATGAGTACTAGTAATGACATTCTTCCTATTATCTAGCCTAAAAATAAAGAGGGTTTGGTTGTAAACTAATCTAAACTAACTAAAGAAACAACAAAGAGTAAATTGGGAAAGTGCTTTTGGGAAAGACTAATTGATGAGGGCAATACCTAAGGAAGAATCCACCTAGACTTCACTTTTTATCTAACTCTGAACCAGATGATTTCTTCATTTGATTTGATCCTAGTTTGATTAACCGAAATCTCTTTCTAGTTAAAACCCCTAGTCTTGCATTAACTCGATCTATGGCTTCCCATATTACATTTGACTCTAATCTGGCAGATTTTCATCGTCCTATGTCTAGGATTACGATCAACTCTGCTTAATTGTGTTGGATTTACTCCTATGCAGGGACTTTTGCTCCTCTACATAAGCACATTCGACTTAAATCAATATCCCGGATATATCAATTTAAGAACTAAAAACACAATTAAGAACAAATCAAATATTTATCACACAGTTCAGATAACAATAACAAGATCTGTCTTAGGTTTCATCCCCTTTAGATATTTGGGGTTTTAGTTCATAATTATAAAAGAAAACATCTCAGAAGAAATAAAATAACAAAACATAAGAAAACCCAAAACTCTTGAAAGGATTAAAAGGAGATCCTCTGTCTTGATGTAGATCCTGGCTTCTGAGATGGATCAATCGGCTTCCCTTCGAGTAATTCCCTGCCTTTAACTCCCTGTCTTGGAAGGAAGAATGTGTCCCTTTATAGTTGCCTCCTAAGGTCTTTATATAGAGTTTAGAATGTCTTTCTTAGCCCCTAAGTACCCTTTTCCGAGTGAAATTGAACTTTCTCACGACAGGGACATGCCCGTGTCCCACGCCCGTGTGAGTCAACTTTTAGGTCGTGTTTGAGCCTATTAATGTGGCACGGCCGTGTGACACGCCCGTGTGGCGAACCTCTAGGCTGTGTTGATTACTGAATTGGGCCTAATTTGCCCATTTTCAGCCCGTTCCTTGCTCTTTTCTCTTCCTTATGCTCACCTAAGTATAAAACATGAAATAAAAGGATTAGGAGCACCAATTCCAACAAATTCAATGATAATTCATCCAGAATTTAGGCTAAGCATGAGGTAAAAATATGTATAATTTATGGTTTATAAAATACCCCCACACTTAAGCCTTTGCTTGTCCTCAAGCAAAATCTCAACGCACAATTAAAAATCATTCTTCTCAACTTATAATCCTTATCAATAATGTTTCAAACTAATCCACAAGTAATCATACAATGAAAATTTAACCAGAAGAACATTAAAGACTCAAACACTCTAAGTTGAGAATCTTACCACAGAAACATAGGTTTTCTCCCTTCTCCTAAGTAATTACCTTTCAATTCAAAATTAGCAAGAGTTGACATCCTCACTAAAGATTCACTCTATCCACTCGAAGTGTTTAGGGTTCAAAAATTAAACACTCATTAGTCAACCTGAAAAGTTATTACCATAAGCTTGCAGGAAAATCAAATCTCCACCACTATAGACTGATATGAAAAAGAGGGTTAGAATCGAGATTGAATTGAAAAATCATCTAACTAGAAAAATCTCTATCACTGAAACATATTTTTAGAATGAAGCCTTTTTGATGACATCGTTTTGGATTCGGAAGCTTCTACTAGAACTATGCAAAAATATTGAATTACAACTGAAATATGAATTACAATAACCCTTTTTTTAAAAAAAAACAAATCAAATAACAATAAATTGAATATTTATAAACTTTACAAACTGAAAAAGAGAATAAAGCTAGCAATTATTCGACTCAAATCTCGACAAAAATAGGGATCAAAATAATTGAATGGAATTCAACAAAAAATGGGCTATAGGTTAATATTAAGGTAAGTTAAAGAATAGGTTGTTAGGCTCAATGGGGTTCACTAGGGGTTAATTTATGGAGGTTGGCTTTTATGAAGTCAGTGGGTTAAACCTAGTTGTCTTTATCATTTCGGTATATCAAATCAATGATGTGGTCTTCACATGTATAATCGAAGTGAGCACGACAGAATGTATGCTCGAAAGGCTCAAAAGTCTCACCAGAATTATGGCTTTTGATGTCAATCCTGCAAATTTCAAATCTCAAGATAATACTTAAAATTAGGGAAAATAACCTAAAAAAATTTAAATTCTCAAAAATTTCAACTTATCATGCTTGATTCCCTATTGTCTTAAAGTTTGAATAATCAAAGCATAAGCACCTATGTCTCAATTCTCAACATATCAATAAAAATCATAAATCAATTAGAATTTATCTTAATAGGGGATTGAAAATAATGCAGAGAGTGGTAAAAATTTTTAGGGGTTTCAAAGATAATACAAAAAATTAAAGTGAGTTCCCCCCCACACTTAAGATGTACATTGCCCTCAATGTACAGAGATAACATTAATAGCAATAGAAGAAAAAGATCATAAGATAAGGGGAGAAGTAAAACTCCCTGTATATTGGATGGAACCCTTTGAATTGTGAAAGCTGGCTTGGAGGAAGGACTACTTGAACTTCATGATTTTCGGTGACTGGAGAAATTAAGCAAAACTGTGTAAAATTCAAGTATTACTCGATAGGAATTTAAGTGCAAATTAAAAGGAAAAGCAGAAATAAAAAGTAAAGAAAATGAAAATTAAAATTAAAAATTAAGTAACAGTGATTTTGCCCTACGGTCGTGGCGCACACCCATGTGGTGCTTGGTTGGCCCGTTTGTTTCATGGTTTTATCAGTGTGGCCACGGTTGGTCAGCACAGGTGTGTCCTCTGCCCGTGTTAATTTCTCAGTTTCACCCATGGCGTATTGGCATGGGCGTGTTGGGACACACGACCATATAGCACGGTCGTGTCTTTTGGTATTCACTTTTCCCACGGCCATGTTTGGAATCCCACACCCGTGTATGAATTGATAGGTTTGGCCACGGCAGTATCGCACGGACGTGTTTCTACCCGTAGGGTATCCACGGCCTTAGGCATGCCCGTGTGTCTGGTCGTGTGGTCCTAGGGGATCTGTGGTTTAAGGAGTTAGTTAAAAAAATAAAACTTGTTAGTGCTTGGTTGCCTCCCAAGAAGCACTTGTTTATAGTCTAAGCTCGACTTTTTACCTGCACTTTTATGAGGGATTGTGGAGCCTAAGCTCTTCTTTATGATTCTTAAAGTCATCACCATAATATAGTTTGAGTCGATGACCGTTTACCTTGAAAGTGCCTTGAGTTGGATGTGTTACCTCAATTGTGTCGTAGGGAAAAACACTTTGGCCTATGAATGGGCTTGACCATCTCGACTTTATCTTTCTAGGAAATAATTTAAGCCTTGAGTTGTACAGCAAAACAAGATCTCTAAGCTTAAATTGTTTATGCTGCTTCAGACGAGCATCATGGCATCGCTTTGTGATTTTCTTGTATAAGCGTGAGTTTTTGTATGCATTGCAACGACATTCGTCTAATCGTTTAGCTGCATAAGTCTTTTTGCACCTGCAAGATCAGGGTCGAGGTTTAAAAATTTAATGGCCTAAAACACTTTATGTTCTAGCTCAATGGGTAAATGACAACATTTCCCATAGACGAGTCTATAAGGCGATGTTCCTATAGGAGTTTTGAAAGCTGTCCTATAGGCCCATAAAGCGTCATCTACTTTTATTGCCCAATATTTTCTATTTGTTTCTACGGTTTTCTCTAGGATGCGTTTTAGCTCTCTATTAGCTACTTCAACTTGTCCACTAGTTTGAGGGTGGTAAGGGGCGGTTGTTCTATGGTACACTCCATATTTCTGTAAGACTTTTTCAAACTGAGCATTGTAGAAATGCGTTCCACTATCAATGATAATTGCTCTTGGTGTTCCAAATCGAGAAAAAAGTTTTTTAAGGAATTTGACTACCATTCTAGCATCATTAGTAGGTAAGGCTTGGGCTTCTACCCATTTAGACACGTAATCAACTGCTACTAAAATGTATTTATTTCCGAATGAACTAGGGAATGGACCCATGAAATCTATGCCCCACACATCGAATATTTCACATTCAAACATTTATGTCTGAGGCATTTCATCAAGTTTAGAGATATTACCTATTCATTGACATTTATCACAAGAAATAGCATACCTGCTGGCGTCTTTGAATAATATAGGCCAGTAAAAACCTGATTCGAGTATTTTATGGGCGGTCTTAGTTCCACTGTAATGTCTTCCTGTCGGTCCTAAATGGCAGTGTTCCAAAATCTTATTTGCTTCAGTTGTTGTGACACATCGTCAAATGACTTGGTCTGCACAAATACAAAAAAGAAAAGGGTCTTCCCAAAAGTAGTTTTTCACATTAGTAAAGAATAGCTTCTTTTGCTGATGTGTCAACCCTTTTGGGATAATGTTAGCAGCTAAGTAATTTGCGATGTCAGCAAACCAAGGTACCTCAGAATCAGATATGGCTAAGAGTTGTTCTTCAAAAAACGAGTCGTTTATTTCAGCTTCATCAAGTTCTTTGAGATGTGGGTTCTCGAGTATGGAGAGGTGATCTGCTGCTAAGTTTTCAGCTCTTTTTTTGTCTTGTATTTCCAAGTCGAATTCTTGCAACAATAAAATCCATCTTATTAGTCGAGGTTTTGCATCGGACTTAGTTAAAAGATAGCGAAGGGTGGAATGATCAGTATAAATGATGGCTTTAGACAATATTAGATATGGTCTAAATTTGTCGAATGCAAAAACCACAGCTAGCAATTCTTTTTCTGTGGTAGTGTAGTTCTCTTGTACTGCTGTTAGAGTTTTGCTAGCATAGTAGATTGGCTGAAAATGCTTGTCTCTTCGCTGTCCAAGAACTGCACCTACTGTAAAATCACTCGCATCACACATTAGTTCAAAAGGTAAATTCCAATCAGGTGTGATTATAATTGGAGCATTGGTGAGTTTCTCCTTGAGAGTGTTAAATGCTTCTAAACATTCCTGATCAAAATTGAAAGGTATGTCTTTTTCTAGTAATTTCTTTAATGGCTTAGCTATTTTAGAAAAGTCTTTAATGAATCTTCTATAAAAACCAACATGTCCTAAAAAGCTTCTAATTGCCTTAACTGAACTAGGGGGAGTTAGTTTTTCGATGGTCTCAACTTTTGCTTTATCTACTTCTATCCCTTTACTAGAAATTTTGTGTCCTAGCACAATACCTTCTCGTACCATAAAATGGCATTTTTCGCAATTGAGAACAAGGTTCGTTTCTTCGCATCTTATCAAGACTCATTTTAAATTTTTGAGGCAAAGTTGGAAAGAGTTATCAAATACCGAGAAGTCATCCATGAATACATCCATGATATCCTCTACAAGTTCGTTAAAAATTGCTAGCATGCAATGCTGAAAAGTAGCAGGAGCATTACATAATCCAAAAGGCATTTTATGATCAGCAAACGTACCGTATGGACAAATGAATTTTTTTTTTCTTAATCTTTTAAAGCTATCGGGATTTGGAAATAGTCGGAAAGTCCATCCAAAAAACAGTAGTACATATGTCCTGATAATCTTTCTAACATCTAATCAATGAAAGGTAAGGGGAAGTGATCATTTCTTGTTTCGTCATTCAATTTCCTATAATCAATACAGACCCTCCAACCTATGACAGTTCTTGTAGGGATTAATTTATTCTTTTCATTGGCAACGGCAGTCATGCCACCTTTCTTAGGAACCACCTGCACAGGACTTACCCAAGCACTGTCAGAAATAGGATAAATAATTCCAGCATCTAGAATTTTAATTACCTCGATTTTGACCACTTCCTTCATGTTGGGGTTCAGTCTCCTTTAAGCTTGCACACATGGCTTGTATTCATCCTCCATCAAAATTTTGTGGGTGCAAAAGGAAGGACTGATTCCTTTGATGTCAGAAATTTTCCAAGCTATGGCTCTTTTATGCTTTTGTAACACTTGAATTAATTCCTCTTTTTCCTTAGGGTGCAAGTTTGAAGCAATAATGATTGGTAGTGTAGAATTGTCTCCTAAAAATGCATATTCTAAGTGTTTGGGTAATTGTTTGAGATCTAGTTTGGGAGGTTTGTCGATAGAGGGTTTTTGTCTTAGTTCATCCTCAATTTCAATGTCCTCATAACCTATTTGTCATTAGGAAGATTTATTGGAATTTAGCTCAGTTATTACCTTTTCCATCTCTGTGGTGACTTCGTGCTCTCCCCCACTTTGAACGAGACACAGTTCTAATGTGTCTTTAAGAGTGATTTCCTAAAAAGAATCTTGAACAGAATGATCAATAGAATCAATAAAATAATAGGAATCATCTTGTTCCCTAGAAAATCGCATGGCATCGTAAATTTTAAACATAATCTTTTCATCACCTACCCTAAGTACAAGTTTACCATCTCCTACATCAATAACAACTCTGGCGGTAGCTAAAAATGGTCATCTTAGGATTAAGGGTACCTCACCATCCTCATCCATATCTAATATGACAAAGTCAATAGGGAATATAAATTTGTCCACCTTAACTAATACATCTTCAATGATACCCCTAGGATATTTAATAGATCTATTGGCTAATTGAATACTCATCCTAGTTGGTTTTGGTTCCCCTAAGCCTACTTGTTTGAACATTTTATAGGGCATCAAGTTAATGCTAGCACCTAAGTCTGCTAATGCCTTTTCAATATTTAAATTACCAATAAAATAAGGAATAGTAAAACTTCCTAGATCTTTCAATTTTGTTGGGAGTTTATTCTGGAGAATCGCTGAACACTTTTCATTAAGTTCCACTGTAGACAGTTCTTCAAACTTCCTTTTGCTTGTAAGAAGTTCTTTCAAAAATTTTGCGTATGTTGGCATCTGTGAAATAGCTTCAACAAAAGGTAAGTTAATGTGTAACTATTTAAAAAGTTCAAGAAATTTACCGAATTGAGCATCCATGCGGTCTTTCTTCAATTTTGCTGGGTATGGGATAGGTGGTTTATATTCCTTGAGTATTGGTGGGTCGCTTTCTTTGGGTTCAGCTTCCTCAACTTTTTCCTTTTTAGGCTCTTGTAATACCCTTTTTTCAGGTTCAACTAGTGTTTTCCCACTCCTTAGTGTAATAGTTTTAACGTGCTCTTTAGATTTAGTTTCTGTGTTGCTCAGTAACCCACCTTATGGTCTTTTAGAAATTAGCTTAGCGAGCTAGCCTATTTGAGTTTCGAGTCCTTGAATGGATGCTTGTTGGTTCTTCAGTGCCGTTTCAATGTTCTAGAAACGGGTTTTTAACACTATGATAAATTTTGTGAGCATCTCTTTAGGGTTCGACTTTTCCTCTTGTTGGAACGGTGGTTTTTGAAATCCCGGAGGAGTTGGTTGTATTTGATTTCCTTGTGATCTAGAATTATTACCCATATAGTTGGCTTGCTCGGTTTCATGCCATGTCCATAGGAGGAGTAATCTGGATTGTACATGTTTCCTTGAATTGAGTCACACTACATCAATGGGTGTACCTGCATAGAACCAACAAAGTTATCAATCTTTTTATTAAGAAGTTCTACTTGATTAGAAAGCATAGTGACTGCATCAATATTAAAAACTCTGGCAGCTTTCTGTGGTTTTATTCTCATAACTTGCCACTGATAGTTATTCAGTGACATCTCTTCTATAAACTCGTAAGCTGCTTCTAGTGTCTTATTGTTGATTGTTCCACCGACGGCTACATCGATCATTTGTCTCGTCGAAGGATTCAAACCGTTGTGAAAGGTTTGAACTTGTAGCCATAGAGGTAACCCATGATGAGGGAACCTTCTCAATAAGTCCTTGTATCTCTCCCATGCATCGCAGAGTGTTTCTAAATCCATCTTTACAAAAGAAGAGATATCATTCATTAATTTAGCCGTTTTAGCTAGCGAAAAATATTTGAGCAAAAACTTCTCGGTTATTTGTTTCCATGTAGTGATAGACCCTCATGGTAGAGAGTTCAACCATTGTTTAGCTTTGTTTCTCAAGGAGAATGGGAATAGCCGAAGAAAAATGGCATCATCAAAAACGCCATTTAGTTTGAATGCATCGCATAATTCCAAAAAGTTGGCTAGATGTGAGTTAGGATCCTCATCCTGCAAACCATCAAATTGAACAAACTATTGTATCATCTGAATAGTGTTAGGTTTCAGTTCAAAATTATTTGCAGCAATAGTAGGCCTAACAATGCTAGATTCAGTGCCTGCTAAGTTAGGTTTAGCATAATCACACATAGTACGCAAAGCAGGATTTTGCTCAACAGGATTTGCGGCTACTACAAGAGGTAGCTGATTATCGTGATTTGCCTCATCTCTTCAGTAGGTTCAGGTTCTTTTTCTTTTCCCTGTTCTGGATATTGCAAGCTTCTTCTTATCTCTCTGCGAGTTCGACGAACTATAGTTTCTAAATCGTTATCAAACAATAATGGTCCTCCCGGGTTTCTTCTAGTCATAAACTAGAGATACCTAGAAGGGAAAAAGAAAAAGAAAATTTTAGTAAATAAAACCCAAAATAAAAATAGGAAATAAATTGCAATAAAAATAAAAAAATGGCTAAAGTAATAGGAATCGAGTGTTCCTAATATCTTAGCTCCCCGGCAACGGTGCTAAAAACTTGATCCTGATGATTGTGATGAAGTAATAAAATCTGATCGTACCTAGAAACTAACTAATATCACAATAAAAGGCAAGGGCACCTATTGAATAGTAGTATAGTCAGTGGCAAGACCAGAATATCGAATCCAAGGAATTATGAGTACTAGTAATGACTTTCTTCCTATTATCTAGCCTAAAAATAAGAAGGGTTTGGTTGTAAACTAATCTAAACTAACTAAAGAAACGACAAAGAGTAAATTGGGAAAGTGCTTTTGGGAAAGACTGATTGATGAGGGCAATACCTAAGGAAGAATCCACCTAGACTTCAGTTGTTATCTAACTCTGAACCAGATGATTTCTTCATTTGATTTGATCCATAGAGATCCCTAAATTATGTTAATACCTCCTTCGAGGATAAGAACAACTAATCCTAGGTTGATTATGTGACAGCCGTAATTCGACCCTAGTCGGGAAATGGTTTCGTAACCATTAGACCGAGTTTCAATATTAAATAAATGCAAATTTTCCATGTCTATTTTATGATGAATAAGTTGCGTGAAAAATTGGTCTAGATTTGGTGCTATTTGAATGTGTGATTTTTTTTTTTATGAACTTATATGTGAAGTAGTGAAAATGTATGTGTCATTTTTTTTAGGGGGACTAAATTGGTACATGGAAAAAATGTTTGTATTTGCATGTCAAATTATCACTTATGTCTTATAGTGGCCGACCATGATCATTTGCTCCCACTAAGACATGTTTTTATTATTAAAAATTATGGATAATTGTTATAATGGTTTAATAAAATAAAATAAAGTAAGGTAAATGGAGAAAAGAACAAGAGTCCTTTGTTTTGTTCCTTATTGCCGTGAGTAAGAAAAGAGAGAGAGCTCCCAAAGCATTCGGCAATGGTGGAGCTTGATTTCTAAGGTAAGTAAATGGTTCTTTTTAAATTAGTTATGAAACTTAGTTGTAAATGGCATATAGCTAATAACCCATGACTTTAAGTTCTAGTTCAAATGTGCATGGTGCATTCGGTAACTCATGAGAAATTTGGAAATATTGTAAAAACTTGTAAATTATGGTTAATTGAGTAATGGGGTGTTCCATTTTATAAATTCTTTATGAAATTGAGATGGTTGTTACATAGCTACTCTACCCATGGTGTAAATTTTGAATTTGATGGTGTTATGTGCATTCGGCCATGAAAGAAGTAATTGAATTTATGAATGCTTTGATGAGTTGCGGTGGTGATGATTGTAAGTTGAATTTTGAGCTAGTAGAAACTTTGTTTTGAGGCTTATGTGAGTGATTACATTCGGTCATTGTGTTAATCGATTAGAGGAGGTAGTTATTTGTTAAAATTAGCCCATTTCCATGGCCGAATGTTGAAATTGTCCAAGGAATGGTCTAGTTGAATGAATAAATAGTAGATGAGAGCTTTTGGTTACGGTAATTTGTAATAATAGGATATGTATGTGTTTTATCTTGTATTCTTGTGAATTAAGCTTGGTTAGAGCATTTCCTAGTTGGTCCATGTCAAAATTTAAGTTTTGTTATGTTTTGAGTATACGGTCATGAAAGGAACTTGAAGTAATGGTTGTGGGTTTCATGTCTTAAATTAGGAAATAATGCTAAACACTTATCCATGCATTATAGGTTCGTTAAATGATCCTTTGGTTAATGAATAGAATAACGTGAGTTAATGAAGATGTTTGGAGGTGTGAAATTGTTGTTTTTGATAATTGAGTTTGAAATGCACTGGATAACTTTGGAAGAGCATTCGGCTATGGTCATTTGCTATGAGTCCTATAAGTGCAAATTGGAGAAGTTATGTGCAATAGGATAATTATAACTATGTTGTAGTTAAATCTTAAGTGTATTAAGTTAATTCCTATATATGTATAGGATCCATATGTACTTTGATTTCCTTAAAAAGTCATTCGGCTATAAACTATAATAGTAAGACTAATTAAATATCAAGGGTGCCAAGTTTATGTTCTAATGATGGATGATTCTATTGAATAGGTGCTTGTTTAGTCATTGATGAAATGCCGTTTACTTCTTGTGTTAGACTAAATAAAATTTGACTTTTTGATAAATCGAAGGAATGATTAAATCACTTTATTTGCTTAAATCTAAGCTCAAGAGCAAAGAGGATCAAAATCAGATAAGGGAAAGGAGAAAGTAATAGAGTAGCCGGTCTACAACCGTTCAAACATACCGAGGTAAGTTTTGAGTGTACCCCTTTTTGTATATAGACCTGAATTTGATGTAGTACATTTAAGTTGTGGACCTTATACCTAGCTCAATGCACTTTGATAAAAATACAATTATGGAATATGATGGTATGATTCGGGTAGTCGAACGCATATTGAAATTTAAGAAAAGATGTGATTAGCTTATGCATGTGAAATTTTCATAGTAAATTCCATAGGACCGAATGGGGATGGAATAGGAAGTCATAAGTATTTGACAAATTGATTATGGAAAGATGATATATATGTGGATGATTTAATTATGTTGTATGTAACTAATGATTTGTAAGATGATATGTCTGGTATGACACACACGAGTGAGAACAAATACTTCCCGAGAATTTAATTATGATAAATTCAGGTCTTAGCGCCTAGCAGGCTTCGTGCCGGTGATAATTTCAGGTCTTAGTACCTAGCAGGCTACGTGCTGGTGATAGTATCAGGCCCGTGTGCCTAGCAGGCCTAGCGCCGGTGATTTGAGTACATGTGAGACTATGAGGAATTATGATGAAATTTTTGTAAAGTACGAACATTGTATTAAAAGGGTCAGGTATGTACTTTGTACATAGGTGCAGGATTTAAATTGATATGTGCCTTATGTATTAAATCTGTTGGTTTATGAATGAGAGCTTTGTCTGTGCATAGTATGGTATACACATATTCGGCTATGAATGATACTTATATGAGACGATGAGGTTTTGTGACAATAGAAGATAAGGAAGCATGCTAGAAATAAAGTTAAATTTCCCTCATGTGTAAAGATGTATTCGGCCAAATAAATAGTCTTGTTGGAATTGTGTTTTGTTCTATATTATATTAGACGATTTAAGGCACGAGTTAATTTAAATTATCCAAAACTTACTAAGCTCTTAGAAGCTTACTCTATTTATATGTTTTCTTTTTTTTTTTTGTTTTATAGATCGCATCTGAAGCTACGGTTCAAGGGGTTCAAGTCCAAGTCACTCTCACTATCGTCAATAGATTTTCTTTGGTACTTACGAAGGTTTAAACTTAACTTTTCAAACAATGGCATGTATAGACTCAAATCCTCTATTTTGACTTTCAACCCATTTTGATGTGTATATTCGAATAGCCATGCGAAAATGGCTTATCAAATTGCTTTATAAATGTTTAAGAATGGAGTATGTTATGGTTGAATATGGATGAATAATAAGGAATTTTGCATATGGTTATAAATGTGGTGTTTATTATATCTATCTAGTGGTATAATTGAGGTAAGTAGTAATAGCATGAATCGAGGTGACAATTATTATTGACCTTGGGAGTGTATGTGTAGTGATCGAGAGTTAATCACCCATAAATAAACTTGCATATTCGGCTAGATACTAAGGTAAGACTTAGGCTAACTCATATGTAATTCCTTCTTTATGTTTAATGTGTTTTAGTTAAGGTTAAATTATAGTTCAATGTATGCATATGATATATATATATATGGGTAGAAACCGAATTGGTTGAATGCCTTGACATGAGTTCTTGAATTGTAAATAAATTAGTATTTTGAATCAAAGAAATAGGTTTAATGTTTGAATATTAAACCTTGTTTGTTTTAAAGTGCAAAATTACTGAATATGCTTAATGCTACCTCTTAGATTATTGCTATGAATATATACATGTGGGTAATGTATTCGGGTTAGGAATGCTTGAAATCTTAGTCAATTTATTTTTGGACTGATGCGTGTTTGTTCTGTAACGCCTCTTAACCCTCCGTCGACGGGTAAGGGTTTTGGGGTGTTACATTTTATTAGTATCAGAGCCCGGTTTAGTCGGTTCTTGGACTGATGTAACGTGTCTGAATATAGCTATGCATGCCATTGTGAATAAATACGATAGTGTGGTGACTTCTGACTTTTGAAATTATGATTTTTGTATAGAAATGAATCCCGATCTTGAACGAGCTGTAGCAGATGACGTGGAGAGTGTAGCGCCGGCTCCCGCGCAAGGGACTGTGCCTAATGACTCTCAACCGCATGGCAGTCATCAAAATGATGACACTAGGCAAGCTTTCTATTCGATGATGAGTGATTGGTTCACTCAGTTTATTCGAACAAATCCGGCTGCTCCGTAACCCCCACCCCTAAATACTCCTCTTCCGACACACGTGGCTCCTCCTGTGACCGATCCTTTGAGATCGAGTAGGCCTCCGGTTGATAAAATTAGAAAATACGGGGCCGAAGAATTTCGGGCTACAGTCAGTGACGATGCTGAGCGGGCCGAATTTTGGCTCGATAATACAATTCGAGTTTTTGATGAATTATCATGTTCGCCTGATGAATGCTTGAAGTGTGCTATATCTCTACTACGTGTTTCCGCTTACTATTGGTGGAATACACTGGTCTCTGTTGTGCCGAAAGAACGGGTCACCTGGGAATTCTTCCAAACCGAGTTCCGGAAAAAGTATATTAGTCAGAGATTTGTTGATCAAAAACGGAAGGAGTTTCTTGAATTGAAACAGGGCCGAATGTCCGTAACTGAGTTTGAGAGAAAGTTTGTACGGCTCAGTCGGTATGTTCGTGAGTGTATATCATCCGAGGCTATCATGTGTAAACGCTTTGAGGATGTCTTAAATGAAGATATTAAACTGTTGGTCGGCATTTTAGAAATCAAAGAGTTCGTAGTACTTGTTGAGCGAGCTTGTAAAGCTGAAGAGCTCAGTATTGAAAAGAAAAAGGCTGAGGTTGGAGTCAGAGAATTCCGTAAAAGATCATCGGGAAAATCTTTTCAACAATCCTCGAAGAAATTTCGAGATGAGATGAGTAAATCTAAGATTAATTCGAGTTATTCCAGACGAGATCGGGACCGGCCTCCAGTAAGTATGCGAGCCACCTCAGTTGCTAGTGTAGGTAATGATCGAGGAGATAGAACAGTTTGCAAGCATTGTGGGAAATGGCATCCAGGGAGTTGCAGATTGCATGATCGCTCCTGTTTTAAATGCGAGGCTACTGATCACTTCATAAAAGATTGTCCGAGGCAGGTTGAGCGCAATACTGATCCTAGTGAAAGGCTGGGTAGCACGGCAGTGCGTGGACGACCACCGAGACGGGGAGGCAATATTAGTGGCAGCCAGAGAGGGACTCGGGACACTGCGGCCAGATCCGAGGCTCGTGCACCTGCTCGAGCCTATGCCATCCATACCCGTGAGGAGGCTTCTTCCCCTGACGTTATTACTGGTATTTTCACTCTCCTTGACACTGATGTTATAGCTCTGATTGATCCGGGTTCAACCCATTCTTATGTGTGTGAAGCTTTAGCATCCAGTAAGACTCTACCTGTTGAGTCTACTGAGTTCACGATTCGAGTGTCAAACCCTCTGGGTCGGTGTGTGTTGGTGGATAAAGTGTGTAAGAGATGCCCTCTAATGTTTTGAGACTCTTGCCTTCTGGCTGATTTGATGCTATTACCATTTGATGAATTCGACATTATCCTCGGGATGGATTGGTTGACTGTGTATGACGCAGTAGTAAATTGCAAGCAGAAGATTATTGATCTAAGATGTTCGAACGGTAAAGTAATTCGGATTGAATCCTCTAATTTGAGCGGGTTACCAACGGTGATATCTTCGATTCAAGCTCAGAAATATGTAAAGAAGGGATGTGAGGCATATCTCGCGTTTGTGATTGATAATAAAGAGTCAGAAAAGAAGCTTAAGTCTGTGCCAGTAGTCTGTGAGTATCCGGAAGTATTTCCCAAAGAATTACCGGGATTACCACCTGATCGGGAAATAGAGTTTGGCGTTGAACTTCTACCCGGGACGACCCCGATTTTGATAGCTCCATATCGTATGGCACCAACTGAATTGAAAGAACTGAAAATTCAATTGCAAGAATTGAAGGATAAAGGTTTCGCTCGACCAAGCTTTTCACCTTGGGGTGCGCCAGTTTTATTCGTGAAAAAGAAAGATGGAACGTTGAGAATGTGCATCGACTATCGTCAACTAAATAAAGTGACGATAAAGAACAAGTACCCGTTACCGCGCATTGATGATTTGTTCGACCAACTGAAAGGAGCCTCAGTGTTTTCGAAAATAGATTTGAGGTCGGGTTACTATCAGCTGCGAGTTCGAGATTCAGATGTGCCGAAAACTGCATTCAGAACGAGATACGGTCACTATGAATTCTTAGTGATGCCATTTGGGCTTACTAATGCCCCTGCGGTATTCATGGATCTGATGAATCAAATTTTCAGACAGTATCTGGATCGGTTCGTAGTTGTGTTTATTGACGATATTTTAATCTATTCACGGGATGAAGCCGAGCATGCCGAGCATTTGAAGCTAGTATTACAGCTTTTGCGAGACAAGCAACTGTATGCTAAGTTTAGTAAATGTGAGTTCTGGTTAAGAGAAGTTAGCTTTTTGGGTCACGTAATATCCGCATCTGGTATTCGGGTAGATCCGAGTAAAATTTCAGCTATTCTGGGCTGGAAGCCTCCAAGAAATGTCACTGAAGTTCGAAGCTTTTTGGGGCTTGCCGGGTACTATCGATGATTTGTGAAAGGGTTCTCAATGATCGCAAAACAGTTGACAAGACTGCTACAAAAAGATGTCAAGTTCGAGTGGTCAGAAATGTGTCAGAAAAGTTTCGATCAGCTGAAAGTTCTTTTGACAGAAGCACCTGTATTAGTCTAGCCCGAGTCTGGTAAAGAGTATGTCGTTTTTAGTGACGCCTCTCAGAACGGCTTAGGTTGCGTCCTAATGCAAGAAGGCCGAGTAGTCGCGTATGCCTCGAGGCAACTGAAACCTCATGAGAAGAACTATCCGACTCATGATCTTGAGCTTGCTGCTATTGTTTTTGCCCTAAAAAATTGGCGTCACTACTTGTTCAGAGAAAAATGCCATGTCTTTTCCGATCATAAAAGTTTAAAGTACCTAATGACTCAAAAAGATCTAAATTTGAGACAAAGACGATGGTTGGAATTACTAAAAGACTACGAGCTAGTCATTGATTATCATCCTGGTAAGGCTAATATAGTTGCGGATGCCCTCAGTAGGAAATCCCTATTCGCGTTGCGAGCTATGAACGTCTACTTATCAGTGTCTGGGGATAATTTGTTGATAGCAGAATTAAAGGCTGAACCAGTGTTGTTACAGCAGATATGTGAAGCTCAGAAAAATGATGACGATTTGACTACAAAACGGACTCAGTGCATTTCCAATGTAGATTCAGACTTCCGGGTTGATGACAATGATTGTTTGAGGTTCAGAAACCGATTATGTATTCCAAAGAATTCTGAACTTGTTCCGATGATTTTGAAAGAGGCTCATGAGGGTCGAATGTCAGTTCATCCGGGTAGTACAAAAATGTATAATGACCTGAAATCTAAATACTGGTGGCACAGTATGAAGCGAGACATCTCTGACTATGTTTCTAAATGTTTGATTTGTTAGCAAGTGAAAGCGGAGCATCAGGTGCCTTCGGGACTGCTTCAGCCTATCTTAATACCTGAATGGAAGTGGGATCGAGTTACAATGGATTTTTTATCTGGTTTACCACTCACCCCGAGCAAGAAAGACTCCATTTGGGTTATAGATGACCGACTGACTAAATCAGCTCATTTCATCCCTGTTCATACGGACTATACGCTTGAGAAGCTAGCTAAATTGTACATTTCGCAGATCGTGAGGTTGCACGGAGTGCCTGCTTCTATTGTTTCAGATAGAGATCCTAGATTTACTTCGAGATTTTGGAAGAGATTACACGAAGCCTTAGGTACCAAACTACATTTTAGCACTGCTTTTCATCCACAAACTGACAGACAATTCGAACGAGTTATTCAAATACTCGAGGACATGTTGAGATGTTGCATTCTTGAGTTTAGCGGCTCTTGGGAAAAATATTTGCCTTTAGTTGAATTCGCGTACAATAATAGTTTTCAATCGAGTATTCAAATGGCGCCCTATGAAGCTCTCTACGGTCGAAAATGCCGTACACCTTTGTTTTGGACCGAGCTTAGTGAGAATAAGATTCTCGGGGTTGATTTAATTAAAGAGGCTGAACAAAAAGTAAGAACGATTCGTGACAATCTAAAAATAGCATCAAATCATCAGAAATCGTACGCGGACCTGAAACGTAAAGGTATCGAGTATCAGATTGGTGATAGGGTGTTCCTGAAAGTCTCGCAATGGAAAAAGATACTTCGATTTGGCCGAAAGGGCAAGCTGAGTCCGAGATTCATCGGACCGTTCAAGATATCAGAACGGATTGGGCCAGTTGCTTATAAGCTAATTTTACCTCCTGAACTTGAGAAGATCCACAACGTTTTTCATGTGTCAATGCTTTGTCGTTATAGATCTGATCCCTCGTATGTGATTAAACCGTCGGAAGTGGAAATTCAACCCGATTTGAGTTATGAAGAGGAGCCAATTCGAATCTTAGCTTGTGAGGTGAAAGAGTTACGAAATAAAAAGGTTTCGTTGGTAAAGGTGCTATGGCTCAAGCACGGGATTGAAGAAGCAACTTGGGAACCCGAGACATCTATGAAAGAATGATACCCAAATTTATTCATCGGTAAGATTTTCGAGGACGAAAATTTCAAAAGGGGAGGAGAGTTGTGACAGCCGTAATTCGACCCTAGTTGGGAAATGGTTTCGTAACCATTAGATCGAGTTTCAATATTAAATAAATGCAAATTTTCCATGTCTATTTTATGATGAATAAGTTGCGTGAAAAATTGGTCTAGATTTGGTGCTATTTGAATGTGTGATTTTTTTTTTTATGAACTTATATGTGAAGTAGTGAAAATGTATGTGTCATTTTTTTTAGGGGGACTAAATTGGTACATGGCAAAAATGTTTGTATTTGCATGTCAAATTATCACTTATGTCTTATAGTGGCCGACCATGATCATTTGCTCCCACTAAGACATGTTTTTATTATTAAAAATTATGGATAATTGTTATAATGGTTTAATAAAATAAAATAAAGTAAGGTAAATGGAGAAAAGAACAAGAGTCCTTTGTTTTGTTCCTTATTGCCGTGAGTAAGAAAAAAGAGAGAGCTCCCAAAGCATTCGGCAATGGTGGAGCTCGATTTCTAAGGGAAGTAAACGGTTCTTTTTAAATTAGTTATGAAACTTAGTTGTAAATGGCATATAGCTAATAACCCATGACTTTAAGTTCTAGTTCAAATGTGCATGGTGCATTCAGTAACTCATGAGATATTTGGAAATATTGTAAAAACTTGTAAATTATGGTTAATTGAGTAATGGGGTGTTCCATTTTATAAATTCTTTATGAAATTAAGATGGTTGTTACATAGCTACTCTACCCATGGTGTAAATTTTGAATTTGATGGTGTTATGTGCATTCGGCCATGAAAGAAGTAATTGAATTTATGAATGCTTTGATGAGTTGCGGTGGTGATGATTGTAAGTTGAATTTTGAGCTAGTAGAAACTTTGTTTTGAGGCTTATGTGAGTGATTACATTCGGCCATTGTGTTAATCGATTAGAGGAGGTAGTTATTTGTTAAAATTAGCTCATTTCCATGGCCGAATGTTGAAATTGTCCAAGGAATGGTCTAGTTGAATGAATAAATAGTAGATGAGAGCTTTTAATTACGGTAATTTGTAATAATAGGATATGTATGTGTTTTATCTTGTATTCTTGTGAATTAAGCTTGGTTAGAGCATTTCCTAGTTGGTCCATGTCAAAATTTAAGTTTTGTTATGTTTTGAGTATACGGTCATGAAAGGAACTTGAAGTAATGGTTGTGGGTTTCATGTCTTAAATTAGGAAATAATGCTAAACACTTATCCATGCATTATAGGTTTGTTAAATGATCCTTTAGTTAATGAATAGAATAACGTGAGTTAATGAAGATGTTTGGAGGTGTGAAATTGTTGTTTTTGATAATTGAGTTTGAAATGCACTGGATAACTTTGGAAGAGCATTCGGCTATGGTCATTTGCTATGAGTCCTATAAGTGCAAATTGGAGAAATTATGTGCAATGGGATAATTATAACTATGTTGTAGTTAAATCTTAAGTGTATTAAGTTAATTCCTATATATGTATAGGATCCATATGTACTTTGATTTCCTTAAAAAGTCATTCGGCTATAAACTATAATAGTAAGACTAATTAAATATCAAGGGTGCCGAGTTTATGTTCTAATGATGGATGATTCTATTGAATAGGTGCTTGTTTAGTCATTGATGAAATGCCGTGTACTTCTTGTGTTAGACTAAATAAAATTTGACTTTTTGATAAATCGAAGGAATGATTAAATCACTTTATTTGTTTAAATCTAAGCTCAAGAGCAAAGAGGATCAAAATCGGATAAGGGAAAGGAGAAAGTAATAGAGTAGCCGGTCTACAACCGTTCAAACATACCGAGGTAAGTTTTGAGTGTACCCCTTTTTGTATATATACCCGAATTTGATGTAGTACATTTAAGTTGTGGACCTTATACCTAGCTCAATGCACTTTGATAAAAATACAATTATGGAATATGATGGTATGATTCGGGTAGTCGAACGCATATTGAAATTTAAGAAAAGATGTGATTAGCTTATGCATGTGAAATTTTCATAGTAAATTCCATAGGACCGAATGGGGATGGAATAGGAAGTCATAAGTATTTGACAAATTGATTATGGAAAGATGATATATATGTGGATGATTTAATTATGTTGTATGTAACTAATGATTTGTAAGATGATATGTCTGGTACGACACACACGAGTGAGAACAAATACTTCCCGAGAATTTAATTATGATAAATTCAGGTCTTAGCGCCTAGCAGGCTTCGTGCCGGTGATAATTTCAGGTCTTAGTACCTAGCAGGCTACGTGCCGGTGATAGTATTAGGCCCGTGTGCCTAGCAGGCCTAGCGCCGGTGATTTGAATACATATGAGACTATGAAGAATTATGATGAAGTTTTTGTAAAGTACGAACATTGTATTAAAAGGGTCAGGTATGTACTTTGTACTTAGGTGCAAGATTTAAATTGATATGTGCCTTATGTATTAAATCTGTTGGTTTATGAATGAGAGCTTTGTCTGTGCATAGTATGGTATACACATATTCGGCTATGAATGATACTTATATGAGACGATGAGGTTTTGTGACAATAGAAGATAAGGAAGCATGCTAGAAATAAAGTTAAATTTCCCTCATGTGTAAAGATGCATTCGGCCAAATAAATAGTCTTGTTGGAATTGTGTTTTGTTCTATATTATAGTAGACGATTTAAGGCACGAGTTAATTTAAATTATCCAAAACTTACTAAGCTCTTAGAAGCTTACTCTATTTATATGTTTTCTTCTTTTTTTTTTTTGTTTTATAGATCGCATCCGAAGCTACGGTTCAAGGGGTTCAAGTCCAAGTCACTCTCACTATCGTCAATAGATTTTCTTTGGTACTTACGAAGGTTTAAACTTAACTTTTCAAACAATGGCATGTATAGACTCAAATCCTCTATTTTGACTTTCAACCCATTTTGATGTGTATATTCGAATAGCCATGCGAAAATGGCTTATCAAATTGCTTTATAAATGTTTAAGAATGGAGCATGTTATGGTTGAATATGGATGAATAATAAGGAATTTTGCATATGGTTATAAATGTGGTGTGTATTATATCTATCTAGTGGTATAATTGAGGTAAGTAGTAATAGCATGAATCGAGGTGACAATTATTATTGACCTTGGGAGTGTTTATGTGTAGTGATCGAGAGTTAATCACCCATAAATAAACTTGCATATTCGGCTAGATACTAAGGTAAGACTTAGGCTAACTCGTATGTAATTCCTTCTGTATGTTTAATGTGTTTTAGTTAAGGTTAAATTATAGTTCAATGTATGCATATGATATATATATATAGGTAGAAACCGAATTGGTTGAATGCCTTGACATGAGTTCTTGAATTGTAAATAAATTAGTATTTTGAATCAAAGAAATAGGTTTAATGTTTGAATATTAAACCTTGTTTGTTTTAAAGTGCAAAATTACCGAATATGCTTAATGCTACCTCTTAGATTATTGCTATGAATATATACATGTGGGCAATGTATTCGGGTTAGGAATGCTTGAAATCTTAGTCAATTTATTTTTGGACTGATGCCTGTTTGTTCTGTAACGCCTCTTAACCCTCCGTCGACGGGTAAGGGTTTTGGGATGTTACAGATTAATTGAAATCTCTTTCTAGTTAAAACCCCTAGTCTTCTATTAACTCGATCTATGGCTCCCCATATTAGATTTGACTCTAATCCGGTAGATTTTCGTCGTCCTATGTCTAAGATTGCGATCAACTCCGTTTAATTGTGTTGGATCTACTCCTATTCAGGGACTTTTGCTCCTCTACATAAGCACATTCGACTTAAATCAATATCCCGGATATATCAATTTAAGAATTAAAAACACAATTCAGAACAAATCAAATATTTATCACACAGTTCAGATAACAATAACAAGATCTGTCTTAGGTTTCATGCCCCTTAGATATTTGGGTTTTTAGTTCATAATTATAAAGGAAAACATCTCAGAAGAAATAAAATAACAAAACATAAGAAAACCCAAAACTGCTGAAAGGATTGAAGGGAGATCCTCTATCTTGATGTAGATCCTGGCTTCTGAGACGGATCAATCGACTTCCCTTCGAGTAATTCCCTACCTTTAACTCCCCGTCTTGGCGGGAAGAATGTGTCCCTTTGTAGTTGCCTCCTAGGGTCTTTATATAGAGTTTAGAATGTCTTTCTTAGCCCCTAAGTAGCCTTTTCCGAGTGAAATTGAACTTCCTCAGGATAGGGACATGCCCGTGTGCCACGCCCGTGTGAGTCAACTTCCAGGCCGTGTTCGAGCCTGTTAATGTGGCACGGCTGTGTGACACGCCCGTGTGGCGAACCTCCAGGTTGTGTTGATTACTGAATTGGGCCTAATTTGCCCGTTTTCAGCCCGTTCCTTGCTCTTTTCTCATCCATATGCTTACCAAAGTATAAAACATGAAATAAAAGGATTAGGAGCACCAATTTCCACAAATTCAATGATAATTCATCCAGAATTTAGGCTAAGTATGAGGTAAAAATATGTATAATTTACAGTTTATCACATGATAAGTTGGAATTTTTGAGAATTTAAATTTTTCTAGGTTGTTTTCCCCAATTTTAAGTGTTATCGTGAAATTTGAAATTTGCAAGATTGACATCAAAAGCCATAATTTTGGTAAGATTTTTTAGCCTTTTGAGCATACGTCCTTTCGTGCTCACTTTTATTATTGCTTTGAGTGAGTCAATACTGATTTGTTATTCTAGAACTTGCTTTGATTATACATGTTAAGACCACATCATTGATTTGATATACCAAAATGATAAAGGCACTTAGGATTTAACCCACTTACTCCATAAAAGCCTACCTCCATAAATTAACCCCTAGTGAACCCCATTGAGCCTAATAAACCATTTCATTGACTTACCTTCAATATTAACCTATAACCCATTTTTTGTTGAATTCCCTTCAATTATTTTGATTCCTATTTTTGTCGAGATTTGAGTGAATAATTCTCTAACTTTGTTCTCCTTTTCAGTTTGTAAAGTTTATAAATATTCAATTTGTTGTTATTTTATTTGTGATAAAAAAACATATGTATATTTCAGTTGTAATTCAATATTTTACGTATTTCCATTTAATTTTTGAGCTCTTGTTCTTAAACGATGTCATCCAAAAGGCTTTATTCTAGGAATATGTTTCAGTGATAGAGATTTTTCTAGTTAGATAATTTTTCCATTCAATCTCGATTCTAACCTTCTTTTTCAGCTTGTGACAACACTCCTAACCAAAACCCCATTACAACCATTCAAAGACCTTTTGATCGATGTGTCATATCAATCTATAGTGGTGGAAATATGATTTTCATGCAAGCTTATGGTAATAACTTTTCAGGTTGACTAATGAGTGCTTAATTTTTGAACCCTAAACACTTCGAGTGGATAGAGTGAATCTTTAGTGAGGATGTCAACTCTTGTTGATTTTGAGTTCAAGGTAATTACCTAGAAGAAGGGAGAAGACCTATGTTTCTGTGATAAGATTCTCAACTCAAAGTGTTTGGGACTTTAATTGTCTTTCAGTTGAATTTTCAATATATGATTACTTGTGGATTAGTTTGAAACTTTATTGATAAGGATTATAAGTTGAGAGGAATGATTTTTAATTGTGAATTGAGATTTTTGCTTGAGGACAAGCAAAGGCTTAAATTTGGGGGTATTTGATACACCGTAAATTATACATGTTTTTACCTCATGCTTAGCACATTTATGGATAAATTATTCCTTGATTTGTGGAATTTGATGCTCCTAAACCTTTAATTTCATGTTTTATACTCAGGTGAGCTTAGGGGAGTGAAAAGAACAAGAAACGGGCTGAAAACAGAGAAAATGGGCCAAAGTAAGGAATCAACATGGCCTGAAAGTTCACCACACGAGCGTGTCACACAGTTGTGCCACATTAACAGGCTCGAGCACGGCCTCCATCGACTCACACAGGCGTGTCCCTATCATGATAAAGTTCAATTTCACTCAGAAAATGCTACTTAGCGGCTAAGAAAGACATTCTAAACTCTATATAAAGACCCTAGGAGGCAACTACAAGGGTGTACAGTAGAGGGGACGGTACAAGACAGTACCAACTCAGTCCTCCTACCAAGACGGAGAGCTAGAGGCAGGGAATTACTTGAAGGAAAGTCGATTGATCCATCTCAGAAGCCAGGATCTACATCAAGACAAAGGATCTCCCTTCTATCCTTTCAGGGGTTTTGGGTTTTCTTATGTTTTGTTATTTTATTTATTCTGAGATGTTTCTTTTTATAATTATGAACTAAAACCCCAAATATCTAAGAGGGATGAAACCTAAGACGGATCTTGTTATTGTTATCTGAACTATATGATAAATATTTGATTTGTTCTTAACTGTGTTTTTAACTCTTGAATTGATATTTACGAGATATTAATTTAAGTCGAATGTGCTTATATAGAGGAGCAAAAGTCCCTGTATAGGAGTAGATCCAACACAATTAAGCGGAGTTGATCGCAATCCTAGACATAGGACGACGAAAATCTACCGGATTAGAGTCAAATCTAATATGGGGAGCCATAGATCGAGTTAATGCAAGACTAGGGGTTTCAATTAGAAAGAGATTTCAATTAATCAATCTAGGATTAGTTGTTCTTATCCTCGACGGAGGTATTAACATAATTTAGGGATCTCTACAGATCAAGTCAAGTGAAGAAATCATCTAGTTCAGAGTTAGATAACAAGTGAAGTCTAGGTGGATTCTTCCTTAGGTATTGCCCTCATCAATCAGTTTTCCCAAAAGCAATTTCTCAATTTACTCTTTGTCGCATCCTTAGTTTAGTTTAGCGTTAATTAGTTTACACAAACCACCTCTTTATTTTTAGGCTAGATAATAGGAAGAAAGTCATTACTAGTACTTTTAGTTCCTTGGATTCAATATTCCAGTTTTGCCACTAACTATACTACTATTCAATAGGTACAGTTGCCTTTATCGTGATATTAGTTAGTTTCTAGGTACGATCGATTTTATTACTTCATCACATCACGAGATTAGTATGTAATTAGCCAGGTTGTAATGGGCCAAATTCGCCAGGGCCTATACCATAACCATACAAAAACCAAAAAAGCAAAAATAAAACCAAATAAAAAATTAATTAACAGTCCATTATAAATTACAAACCCAATTACCTAGCCGATTTACAAATAAATACGAAACCCAAATTGAAACTAAACCTAAATTAACCCAAATTTATATGACCCAATAGCCCAACAATTGGCCTAAGCAAATTTAGCTTCTGGAAACCCCAGCAAGGGCCTTGCACGCAGCTTTCCCACGAACAAGCTCTGTATAATGGGTATACCTGAATTTTGGCCCTATTTCAGTTCTTTTTTTAAATTCAATTTTGGCTCTGAATTTTATGCACCGTTTTTTAATCCGTGTTAAAATGCAGTGTTTAGGATAGTGGATTAATTTCATTTTTGGTCCTTATTCGTTTGTGCGCTTTGTAAATTTATCCTTTTAATTTTGTTTTTATTTTATTTTATTTCAATTAAGTTTCATTATTATTTCAGTTCATGTTTTTATATATTCATTGCAATTTTTTTTTAAAATTTTATTTATTATTCAACTTTTTAAATTATTTTAATATCAAACTATTCTATTAATCTTACATTGTTTTTGTTTGTCATTTTTACACTTTCATTTGTATATATTTTTTAAAAAAATTGTTTTATTTTGGACCTTGGCTTTTTTAAAATTTACTTTTATATATTTCTATGTTTTAAAGATTTGTATGACATTTAATCTAAATACACTTATATATTATTAATTTATACATACATACATAATCTATATTAAAATTATTTTTTATTCCATGTATATATTATTGATTTCATATTATTTTGTGAATATATTTTCTTTTAAATTTATTTATGTACATATATATATATGTATATATCCTCTTTTAAATCTATTATGTATATAATTTATTTCTTTACAACACCATATTTTCTTATATATTTTTTATTTCAAATACTTTTATATATTTTTATTTTCATATATATTAAAGCTTTTATTTCATATACATTATTTATGTAGATTAATCTATATTATTTCATATATTATTTACTTTGATTTTCTTCTTATACAATATTTATCTGAAAATTCGTTTATATTAGTTATTTTTATTTTTGCTTTTTAAATCAACTTCAAATTTTTACATACAATTTTAAAACTTTTGTGCATATAACTTATTGTTCGCATATTGATGACTTCAAATTGTTTTTCCCTCACATTATTTTTAACTTTGATTTATATTAATTCATTTGGTATTTTCTTTTAAATTTATCTTTTAATTCATTAGTTTTGAATATTGGTGCTTGTATTGGTATAATGTATGATGCGTTGCCATTATATGAATCTTAATTTAGTTTCTTTGTATTTTCATATCATTTTGTTCATTCGTGAAATATTATTGGTTTTAGAATCATTTTCAAAATCCATTTAAAACAAGGTGATATTTAGTGTTTGGTAACTCGAAAAATTGTGCCCTAACGTGCTGAGTTTCGATTTTTCATTTGACCAAAATAGCTAAATATCCTTTTGATTGCATGATTTGGAAGTCCTGGGACGATCTCAGTTGAGGTTTAAGATGTCATATCCTTACGTGTTGGATGTGATGTTTTATTCCTTCGGCACGAGAAGATCTTAAATTCCAATTCAAATTAATCAAACATTCTATAAAAGGATCATATTTTAAACCTCTTCAAATTTTCAACTTTACGACATTAGTTAATAAATCTAGTACCAGTTTTGAGCGTACGAAGGTGCTAATCATTCCTCGTATGTAACTGACTCTCGAACCTATTTTCCTTATTTCGTAGACCAAAATTGATTTTTTGTATAAGGTGATCCAATCACACCTAAACAAAAAGGGTTGGTGGTGACTCTATATTTTAAAGTCGATCCCCGTTTTTTCAAAATAAAAATGGTTTCGATAGCTTGGCAACTCCACTGGGGACAATTTTGAGAGTCAGGCCATAAATTGATTAAATTTTGTCCTTTTGTCAAAAATTGAAAATCTGATTTGAAAAATCATGTTTTATTGCATTTGGTTGGGTCATTTGATGTGATTGTTGTTTTTTGAATCTTGTAGAATACTTTTGCATTGCATAGCATGACCGTGAGGTCATACCTTTAAGTGGGAGTGGAAAACTATGCCTTCGTGAGGTTTTCACCTCCACATGGGCTAGCGGACCGCTTCCGGAATACATCTGTACCTATGTGCTTCATGAGATTTTCATCTTCGCATGGCCATAGGGAAATGTATTCCCCTGAACTGAACTCGGTCCATATGAGCCTATAATGGGTGAGGATCGAGGAATCTGCCAGTTCAGGTACCCTTTTTTTAGAACTAAACTGCATATTGTGAGCCTTAAGAGCCAGCCTAGGTAGAATCGTACCAAACTTTAGTGGTCACTCAGATAGGTTCAATGTTATTTATTTCTCTTGTGCTAATGTGTTTTGTTTTGTTTATGACTGCATTGCATGGCATTATCATAAAAAGGAGGTGTTGATTCATATTTGATTGCAAAATAGAAGAGCTTGTCATGAGAAAATGGATTTCTTGATAAAGTGGATTATAATACGGTTACCCGTCTAAAGTAAACGTAACGGGAGAAGGCTAATAGTCTATAGATGAAAATATGACTTTGCTACGCTATCCAAGGATTCAAGCCAACAAAGAGCCATCATGAGCTAATAAGTATCGCAGAAGAGAAGTAAGTGATGAGTCACAGCCTGGATCAAGCAAAAAAGAGCTAGTGGAGACATCTATTGGAAGTTTGCAAAATTTGACTTTCACGAAGAACAGGGATCAATGTCTTCGCTTAAAGTATGAGGGCAAGACCTCATACGTAATCTATTTTATGTAAAGAAATTTGTTTTCTAGAAAAGTTGTTCTAATGGAATTGAATTCAAAGCCAACGCCTCTCTTTCTTGCATTCATTTCATGCATTTTTGCACTACATTATTTGCATTCCATGCATTTGTATTACATCATGTGCATTATATCATTTGCATTGCATCATTTGCATTAGACTTTCACAAAAAGGACCCTAATTAGGTAAAATTATTTTAGTTAATCTGGAAACCACCAAAAACCAATCAACCAAACACCGTTACAGTACCCGCACTAAGTCAATAAATATGGATCAGAGGATCGAAAGGTTGGAACAACTCCAGAAGGGGATGCAAGATCAAATGCAAGAGCAGTTGGCAAAGATTCAGTAGGATATGATGGATCGAATGTTAGAATCATAGAAGAACATGATGAATCAACTAACTCAGTTGTTGGCTGGGGGATTGGATAAAGGAAGGAGCCCTGGGACCAATGCTGGAGAAGACAATGAGAATCCTCTTTACCCTTTAGGTTTCACCCCTACAAATGTTCAAGCACATTCGCAAGGGATACCCGCCACTATTAGATCCTAACAAAATCAAGCTGGTACCTCGGCACCAATAGATTACCCGATAGGCTCAGGCTCCAATCTGAGTGGCAATCCAACCACTCCTGTGGTTCCTGATTTGGATGAAATGGTAGAAATAAAAAAGCAAAGATAGAGTTGCTAAAGAAACTCGAGGATCGGTATAGGTGGTTGGAAGAAAAATGTAGGGCAATGGAATATGCTGACTACTATTATGGGGTTGATGCCAAGGATCTGAGTTTGGTCCCCGATCTAGTACTCCTGCCAAAATTCAAGACTCTAGAGTTTGAAAAGTACAATGGGACTAGTTGTCCTGAAGCTCACATTACGATATTTTGTCGAAGAATGACAGGATATGTTAATAACGATTAACTGTTAATTCACTACTTTCAAGACAATCTAATTGGGGCAGCATCTAAATGGTATAATCAATTGAGCTGTGCTAGAATCAGTTCATAGAAAGACCTAGCATACACTTTTATAAAGCAATATAGCCATATAACAGACATGTCACCCGATAGAATCACATTGCAAAATATGGAGAAAAAGCCAAGTGAGAGCTTCAGACAATGTGCCCAAAGATAGAGGGAACTCGCAACGTAAGTCCAACCACCTCTTCTCAAAAAAGAAACCACAATGCTTTTTATCAATACTCTGAAGGCCCCATTCATTAATCATATGTTAGGAAGCGTTACTATGAGTTTTTCAAATATAGTAGTGTCAGGCAAGATGATTGAAAATGCAATAGGGAGTGGGAAGATAGAAGCGAGACAAGGTGCCAAAAGATCAACTCCAAGAAACAAGGAAAATGAAGTGAATATCTTGAGCATGCATTCCAGGTCGATTACTGTAGGCCAGCCGAGGGCCGTAACCACTGGCAATCAAGGATCTTCAAGGCAAGAATCCAACTCGAGACCAAACACAAAAAATCCAGTTCACACCCATTCCGATGACGTATAAGGAGCTGTATTAGAATCTTTTTGATATACATGTGGTGTCTCCTCATTACATGAAACCAATGCAGCCTCCATTCCCAAAACGGTATAACGAGAATGCCCAATGCGAGTACCATGCAAGAATAACGGGTCACTAAATTGAGAACTGCACTATGTTTAAAAAGTTGGTCGAAAAGCTCATTAAAATGGGAGTCGTGAAGTTTGACGATTCACTAGAATCTATTCGCTCTAATGAATCAGTAAATGCGATAGTTGAATGAGGTGGCAAGAGAGTTGCGATTTCTTGAAGAAGTTAGAATTCTGGAACGGGGAATTTGAACATTGATGACATGTTCGAAGAGGGAACCAAGGAATAAAAGTTTCCAAGCCCTTACATACTTGAGAGTGTTTTAAACAATGGGACTGTGGAAAAGTTCCCTGTATTTTTAAAGCTTAGTCAGAGTAATATCCAAACACACTTGTTGCTTTAAGCCTAGAGGCAATAAGAGTCCTCTTGTGAAATAGGCTTGTGTACAGAATTTTTATTTCAATAAAATGTATCTTTCCGTTTCATAATATACATTCTTTTGTTCTTTTGACTCTTTTTCAAATATGCTTTCATTCTTTATTGATGATCATACCATATCATACCATACAAATAATCATCCTTAGAATCATTTATTTTTTGGAATTTGCCTTTGTACCTACAATAGGTACCCAGATATTAACAACATGAGCGACGCTGTTACTGATTCCCTTTAGAGTGAGGTATGTGTTTAGAGGGATCTCAAGACTTTGAAGATAACAGAGATTGTGACATACCTTCTGATTTGTTAAGGATGGTAGAACAAGATGAAAATAGATCCTATATTACAAAGAGTCAGCTGACATTGCGAGCTTGGGAAAGAGATGAAGATCGAAACCTAGCTCACCACAAAAACAAAGCGAGATGTCATTGAGTTATTCCAAGAATTCAAGAATGTCTTCACATGATCACATCAAGATATGCCTAGGCTACTAAGATGTGAGGATACTATTTGAAAAGACACATGCTAATGGCCAAGCTAATCAAGAGGTTTGGGTACTGCTGGTTCACCATAGAAAGGGATTGCATCAATATCCCGTAAATGCTAAATTGAAGAAGACAAGACTTATATGCCTCATACATTTCTTCACAGATTTTCTATATATGGGGCACGGATGTTATGGGGCCAATATCACCGACATCAGTTCATCTTCGTGGTCGTTGATTACTTTACTAGGAGGGTAAAGGTTGTTGCATATGTCAAAGTTACAAAGTCAACAGTCATCAAATCTAAATCCAAATTCAAATCCAAATCCAAATCCAACTTCAAGTTCAAATCCAAATCCATATTCAAATTCAAATTCAAGTTCAAATTCAAATTCAAATTCAAATTCAAATTCAAATTCCAATGTAAATTCAAGTTCAAATTCAAATGGGAATTCAAAATCAAAAAAAGTACCAGAAAGGAACATGTCTAACACAATCGCACAAAAGTTTACAGTCTGTTCAAAGATCAGACGCCATATCAGTGCGACAAAGGTAGCCAAAAAAATGATTTTAAAAGATGACCGAGACTTGTAAAAGTTGTCATAGAGAAGTTACCATTTACCCTTTGTGCTCCTTGAACATTGGCCAGGACCTTCGCCGGGGCAACACCATTCTCATTGGTTTATGGAAGGGAAGCAATTTTTGGAAGTTGATATTCCTTTTCTCCATGCTTTGATTGAGTTAAGAATTGGATGAAGTAGAATGTCTCTAGTAAGCCTGATTGAAAAAAGGAGATTGAAAGAATTCATCCCAGTTAAATGTACCAAAAACGGATGATACAGGCTTATGACAGGGTTCGCCCAAGAGAATTTAATGATGGGAACTTGGTATTAAAAAGATCCTTCTCATACAAAAGAACTTTAAAGGAAAATGAATGTCAAACTGGGAAAGACCTTATGTAGTGAAGAAGGCCTGTTCTGGAAGATCATTAACATTGACCAAGATAAACGGCAAGGACATGCTCAAGCCGGTGAATTTAGATTTCACCTAAAAGGAGAGGCCAAGGTGAAAACCTTCAAAGGGTGCCTTGAGACCTTAAAAAAACAAAATCAAAAGAAAATTAAAAAAATAAAAAAGAAATAAAAAAAAGAAAAAAGGAGAGGCCAAGGCGAAAACCCGCAAAGGGCGCTTTGAGACCAAAGGGGATTTGAGTTGAAAACTCGAAAAGGGCGGCTCAAATTTTGATCAAAAGTGGGGCATACAGTAGTCTTGCTATGCCTGAATTAATAATGAAGAAGTAGGCTATGTCTTGGGGCATCGACAAAGTACTCTGGATCCCCTAAACACATACTAAGCTTAAAATGGTCCTCAAAAAGTTTGAACAATGAAGCTCAGGTTGCGATATCTAGGGCACCTAGTTTCCATTTTACTCATTTTAAATTTGTTATATGTGATTACCTTATTCTTTTCAAAACACGCTCCCAATAAAATTTCTTTACATTGGCTATCCTTGATTAACTTATTTGCTTTGAGCTGTGCTCCTAATCAATTTCCTTCTTGTCCATTGGTATGATCTTTTTCAAGCATTTCACATTGAAATAACGATTAGTGGACTAATAATACTTTCATAAAAGGAGTTTCACATATTACTCTAGAAGCTTCTAAATAATACAAGAACCTGAAACAAGACTAGTGTTTAAAACTCACCAAGTTTAGGGGATGAAAATATTGGAGAAGAAAGAGTCTAAATTGAGACTATCTCTTCGGATTTTTTGTCAAAAATGGTAATTGAACAAAATGATAAGATATTGCATCGGTGATACAATCTTAATGAAAAGCGAGCAATGTTAACCCAAGTGTAAAAGAGGAATCATTCTCCATAAAAATGATATTTTGCATCCATGCAAATATCATGTATACACAGCTGGGTGGGTCATCTAGGGAGTGATCAGTTGATTGAACAAGTTACAAATCTTAAACCCCTGAGTTGTAGTGGGATGGATTGAAGATGATACAACTCCTATACCCTTGAGTTGCAGTGAGATGGATTGAAGAAAATACAAATCCTATACCCCTGATTTGTAGTGGGTCAGATTAAAGATGATGCAAATCCTATACCTCTGAGTTACAGTAGTATGGACAAAACAAGCCAAATTTTATTCTCCTGAGTTGCAGTGGGAAGGTTTGAAAATGGTATAAACTTTATGTTCCAGTGGATACAGTCGAAGGGACTCTGAAATTACAGTGGAGCAAACTTGTTGAGCAAGATATAATTATTTCTCTGGGCTCTGTTGAAAATACCAGTTGAATAAGATGGTGGCATAATACGTCAGTGATAAAACCCTGAGAAATAATGAGTGATGATACCTTAAACATTTGAAAATGAATCATTCTTATGATATTTCTACATTCATATCATTCACAATACATATAGTTAAGAGCATTTGAGTCATCCTGATCATAGCATCCTAATCATTTGCATAAGCATAAGCATATAAAATCGATTCTATAAGACAGGTTTCCTGGAGGACAGTGTAGCAATATTGGTGAATTCACAGATCTTGTCTCCCTGAGATAGTAGTGGATTAGATCGAGGATAGCGAATCTTATCTTCCCGAAGTAGCAGGGGACCAGATTTTAGCCAACAGCCTTATCTTTCTAAGGTAGCAAGGAAGCAGGCTAAAAATTGTAGTCTTATCTTCCTGAGGTATTAAGGAAGTAGACTGAAGATTTCAAATTTTGTCTTCTCGAAATAGCAGTAGGACAGATCGAAGACGGCAAATCTTATCTTCCCGAGGTAGCAGTGGAGCATATTTTAGCCACTAGCCTTATCTTCCTGAGGTAGCAAGGGAGCAGGTTGAAGATTGTAGTCTTATGTTCCTGTGGTAGTAAGGAAGTAGACTGAAGATTTTAGATCTTATCTCCCTAAGCAGTAATAGAGAAGATCGAATAAAGTGAATCTTATCTTCCCGAGGTAGCAGGGAAGTAGATTTAAGCCACTAGTCTTATCTCCCTAAGCAGTAGTAGAGCAGGATGAAGATTGTTGATCTTATCTCCTTAAGCAGTAGTGAAGCTGATTGAAGACAGCAAATTTTATCTCCTCGAGATAGCAGGGAGGTAGATTTAAGCCGTTAGTCCTATCTTCCTAAAGTAGCAAGGAAGCGGACTGAAGATTACAGATCTTGTCTTCTTGAAGTTGCAGTGAAGCAAATCGAAGATACCAGTCCTATCTCCCTAAGTAGTAGTAGAGTAGGCTGAAGATTGCATATCCTATCTCTCTAGGCAGTAGTGGAGTAGATTAAAGCCACTAGCCTTATCTCTCTGAGAAGCAGTGGAGCAGGCTGAAGATTACAGATCTTATCTCGCTAAGCAGTAGTGAAATAGATCAAAGACAGCGAATCTTATCTTCCCTAGGAAGCGGATTTAAGCCACTAGACCTATCTCCTTGAAGTTGCAGTGGAGCGGGTTGAAATTACAAGTTCATATTTCTTTGAAGTTTCAGTAGAGAAGATCGAAGCTACAAATCTGTTCTCCTTGAATTCTTATCTCCTCGAAGTTCTAATGGAGTAGGTCGAAGTTACAAATCCTTTCTCCCTGAAATTACATTGAGGATTAACCATTATTTCCTTGAAGTTTCAGTAGCGAAGATCGAAGTTACAAATCTCTTCTCCTTGAATTCTTATCTTCTTAAATTTCCAGCAGAGTAGGTCGAAGTTACAAATCCCTTCTCTCTGAAATTACATGGAGTTACAGTTCTTATCTCCTTGAAGTTCCAGCGGAGTAGATTGAAGCTACAAATCTCTTCTTCCTGAAATTTTAATTGGAGTGAAGCAATAATTCCTACGCCTTTGAAGATGCAGTGGAATGGAATGAGGTTACTTGAAGAAAAGAAGTGCCAAGAAGTAAAGAGTCAGCAAGACCAGGAAAAATTGGTCCTTTTAAAGTCTTTGCTCCATTCTCGTTACACAACAATGAGTAAAGAGGGGCAGCTGTAATGGGCCAAATTCGCCCGAGCCCATACCACAACCATACAAAAACCAAAAAAGCAAAAAATAAAACCAAGTAAAAAATTAATTAACAATCCATTATAAATTACAGACCCAATTACCTAGCCCATTTACAAATTAATACAAAACCCAAATTGAAACTAAACCTAAATTAACCCAACTTTATATAACCCAATAGCCCAACCATCAGACAGACCCAAATGGCCCAAGCAAATTCAGCTTCTGGAAACCCCAGCGAGGCCTTGCGTACAGCTTTCCCACGAACAGCCTCCGTACAATGGGTATACCTGCAGAAAAATAGATAACAGTAGAATAAAATAGAAGGAAAGGAGGAAAACGTGTATCTCATTTTCATTTTTTTCATTTGGCTATAAAAGCCGAATGCATTCACTGTAAAAGGGATCCCATTCTTTTTGTATTATGCACACATATTGAATATAAAAAAAAAAAAGGTAATCGAATATCAATTTCAGAAAGGTGATCTCATTTTTTCCCCTTCTTTTCTGATTCGTTTTTCCTCTCTAGTTTTGCACTTATCTCTTGCATGTATAAATAGAAAAGAAAAGCAGGTTTACCTATTTGAATATGGCATTGGAACTCCATCTTTTTCGCCTAAATCGAAGAACGGATGAGTTTCAGAATCAAAAATGGTGAAATGGTGGATGCAATCCTAGCCCTGCTTTTCTTCGTTTTAATCAGAGCAAAAGCGGGTTAAGGTCTTTGGCTTAGTTGTAAAGAGGAGGTTTGGACCGTCGACAACCGCCGATCATGGTGGCGGAGTGATAGTTGAAGGGAAAACCTTTTGTTCGGCAAAGGACAGGTCTTAAGGGGAGATTTAGGGTTTGTTTCTTCTAAAAACTTTAGTCTGCAGTTTTTTTTTTAAATAAGAAATAAGTTACAATGTTATTTAAAGAAAAAATAAGGTTTAAGTGATTTTTAAAAAGCGGCGCCGTTTAGGATTAAGGTGCCCTGCGCGTTGACCTGATCTGTGGGCTAGACCCGCACATTTTTACCCTAAATGGGTAAATTCACTTATGGTCCTCCTTCTTTGCGCTACCATTTAATTTTCCCCTATTTCAGTTCTTTTTTTAAATTCAATTTTGGCCCTGAATTTTGCGCACCGTTTCTTTTTAATACGTGTTAAAATGCATCGTTTAGGATCGTGGAATAATTTCATTTTTGGTCCTTATTCGTTTGTGCGCTTTGTAAATTTATCCTTTTAATTTTTTTTATTTTATTTTATTTCAATTAAGTTTCATTATTATTTCAGTTCATGTTTTTATATATTCATTGCAATTCTTTTTAATTTTATTTATTATTCATCTTTTTAAATTATTTTAATATCAAACTAATCTATTAATCTTACATTGTTTTTGTTTGTCATTTTTACACTTTCATTTGTATATATTTTTTAAAAAAATTGTTTTATTTTGGACCTTGGCTATTTTAAAATTATCTTTTATATATTTCTATGTTTTAAAGATTTGTATGAGATTTAATTTAGATACACTTCTATATTATTAATTTATACATACATACATAATTTATATTAAAATTATTTTTTATTCCATGGATATATTATTGATTTCATATTATTTTGTGCATATATTTTCTTTTAAATCTATTTATGTATATATATCTCCTCTTTTAAATCTATTATGTATATAATTTATTTCTTTACAACACCATATTTTCTTATGTATTTTTTATTTCAAATACTTTTATATATTTTTATTTTCATATATATTAAAGCTTTTATTTCATATACATTATTTATGTAGATTAATCTATATTATTTCGTACATTACTTACTTTGATTTTCTTCTTATACAATATTTATCTGAAAATTCGTTTATATTAGTTATTTTTATTTTTGTTTTTTAAATCTACTTCAAATTTTTACATACAATTTTAAAACTTTTGTGCATTTAACTTATTGTTCACATATTGATGACTTCAAATTGTTTTTCTCTCACGTTATTTGTTAACTTTGATTTATATTAATTCGTTTGGTATTTTCTTTTAAATTTGTCTTTCAATTCATTAGTTTTAAATATTGATGCTTGCATTGGTATAGTGTATGATACGTTGCCATTATATGAATCCTAATTTAGTTTCTCTATATTTTCATATCATTTTTGTTCATTTGTGAAATATTTTTGGTTTTAGAATTGTTTTCAAAATCCATTTAAAACAAGGCGATATTTAGTGTTTGGTAACTCGAAAAATTGTGCCCTAACATACTGGGTTTCGATTTTTCGTTTGACCAAAATAGCTAAATATCCTTTTGATCGCATGACTTGGAAATCATGAGACGATCTTAGTTGAGGTTTAAGATGTCATATCGTAACGTGTTGGATGTGATGTTTTATTCCTTCGGCACGAGAAAATCTTAAATTCCAATTCAAATTAATCAAACATTCTTTAAAAGGATCATATTTTAAACCTCTTCAAATTTTCAACTTTAGGACATTAGTTAATCAATCTGGTACCAGTTTTGGGCATACGAGGGTGCTAATCCTTCCTCGTACGTAACCGACTCCCGAACCTATTTTCCTTATTTCGTAGACCAAAATTAATTTTTTGTATAAGGTGATCCAATCGCACCTAAAGAAAAAGGATTGGTGGCGACTCCATATTTTAAAGTCGATCCCCGTTTTTTCAAAATAAAAATGGTTTCAACACAGGTGATTTGGCTTAATTTGGTATATGTGATAGTATGTATATATATGAGTAGATGGCCTCATTTTGTATGATGTTTGATTACCTTGATGATGCCTAATGGTTGCCTTGGTATGCTTTGTTGTGAATTGGTATTGAAGGTAACAAATGGTTGAATTTGAGAATGCATTAGCATGTTAACATTAGGCAAAGTAATTCATATATGAAGTTAACCATTTAGGTGATTTTGAATGTGAAATTGGTATGTGTTTGAATGGTTAATTAGGAGGCTTATGAGTATTTTGATTGTTGGTATTGGAATTGTATGAATTGGTCTTGATATTTGGCTAGTTTAAATGCCTATTGAGGTTATGGTTATATACTATTTGGTATGTTTAGATAGATGCAAATTTGGGTGAGGAATGTGACTTGGAAAATAGCCTATTTTTGTCCACACGGGCAGAGACACGGACGTGTGTCTCAGCTGTGTATGACACATGATTAGGTGACATGATTGTATGTCCCCTGAGATTTTTAAAACAAGCAAGTCAGTGAGTTACACGGGCTAGTCACACGGGCTTATGGTTGGCCGTGTGACATAAGTCGGTGAGTTACACGGGGTAGGACACGGTTTGGGACACGGCCATGTGATCCGATTACGAATGTCCACACGGCTTGTGACGCGGACGTGTCTTTTGGCCATGTGAGACATACGACTTGGCTACACGGGCATGTGTCCCTGTATTTGAAAATTTTCAATGTTTTCTCAAAATTTTCATAAGTTCTCGGTTTAGTCCCGAATCTTTTTAAATGTCTATTTTGGGCCTTGAGGGCCTGGATTAGGGACCATATGAATGTATGTGAATGATTTATGTTAGGAATGGGAAATGTATGTGAAATGTGTGATGTGTCTGATAGTGCTCCGTAACCCAATTCCGGCGACGGATACAGGTTAGGGGTGTTACAATATCAATTTTCCTATAAAAAATTTCCAAAGTCTAAACTCAAAATCGAGGGATAACCACTCTTAGTTTCAAAACCTAATTTCTTTTAACCTGATTTTTGGGATGTTACACAAAGGTTGGCACATCAGTTGGCAATTATTGTGGCACATTTTTCGTGGGGAGAGAAATAATAAAAACCCACTAAGTTCGCATGGTTCTAAGCCTTTAGTAGGTATAGACTCTAAAAAACCATGAGCTGTGGCACTTTGTTACGGTGGCAGTGATCGATAAAATAAGTCATAATGGTCCACCAGGAAAACCCAATCTGGTACTGTTTAAGAAGGTGACAGAAGAATGGATACAAGGACAAGTGAAACCCAACTTCTAATGCGTGGAGAGGGAGCAAAAATTTGCCATCACTGGTGTCGTTGAGCCTGTGCGACCCCTCGAGAATGAAGAATTCATAAGTAAAATTGCAGACAACAATTCCCCGCGCACACAAGGCTCGATTCATTTCTTTGTACTTTGTGGTGTAAGTGACATAGTTGGCCTCGACTAAAACCTTAGAGGTGTGCTTTCGTAGCAGACAATGTAGAACTAGTTGGCCATGAGCTTCTCTCATTCTCGACATATCTCTACATTAAAAGAAAAAGAAAAAGATAGAGGAAATTTAAAACCTTAGGCAGGGAGTTTCCAAGATTTACCTTGAAGAAAAGCTTCTATTGATTCTGGTTACAAAGATGTTAAGTGCATGAGTTTTAGGGTTCTAAAAAGCGCCCTTTTAAAGAAGTCTTTCCCCCCATCTTCTGACGATTCAAATAGACAAGGGACACCAACAGTTAGATACACGCAAGCACGACCCACTCATACACATGGCGAAGCTAACATCATATCACAATAAATTAAATGTTGCGTATTCTGCAAGCCATAATAAATGCAAAGTAATGACCTTAAGGAGCACCACTTTATAACAGACCTTAAGCCCACTAGAGGGGACCAAATTGTTATACACCAATAATCACCAACCCAAAACCAGATAAAATCTGGGTTGGACCCGGCCAGGCCCCATTAGATGGATGCGCACGAAACACTCAGTGAAACGACAGTCAGGAGAGCTCATGGTATCAGCTCGTATGAGCCAATTGGAGCTCGTGGTCCCAACTTGCATAAACCCAAGGAGTTCGCATGTAGGGGACCGCAAGATCTAGCATACGAGCTGGAACGATATACGTGCTAAACATGCCCAAGGTCTACTTAGAATACCATTCCTATGAATAGTGGGGTTAGGTCATGAACAGTGAAGTGAAGTCATGAACAGTGATAATGTGTATAAATACTTGAATGTTTCCTTTAATGAGACACAGAGAAAATTACTCAACAAAACTATATGCCAAAAAAGAAAAGCATAACCAAAAATAAATAAAATTTGAAAATGTTTAGATCAATAATTAAAAAAATGATAAAAATCATAGGCACAAATTGAGAAAAAAATCCTAAAATCAACCATTAGAGATCTAGCAAAAAACACTAGTAAAAAAATCAAAAATTTGAAGAATTATAACCACCATTGGTGGTTTTGCCAAATTCTAAAATTTGAGTAAATTTTGATAAAAATAGAAATAGAAAATTAAAATTAAAATTAAGAAAATGATTTGCTTAGAAATTAAAAGAATTAAAAAACTGACTACATAAAAATAAATCACGATTTGAATGTAAAGAAATAAAAGACGATTAAATTTAAAAAAAAAACCTAAAATGATTTAAAAATTATAAAGGAAGAAAACATGTTTATTTTTTTTAATTCGTTAAGTAATAATAGTTTTACATTTTCAAAAGTTGATGATGTGCCATTTTATTATTAGTGCCTAAAAACTATATATTTTAGTATCATCCTAATATAATTAATTCTCATTTTCTTTTATTTAAATTAGGTTAAATTATCTAAAGATTCCTGTAATATAGGAAGTAGGCCAAATTAGTTCTTTTATTATTAAATGGGTTGATTTAGTCCTATACTATTAAAAAGAATAAATTAAGTCCAAATTGTAATAGAGCTAACATTTATTGTATAAAAAATATCTTGAAAAGTATTATTTTTAATTGTAATCCAATTCCAAATAAAATATTTCATTTGAAGAACCATAAAAACTTTATAAATATCAACTTTGTTAAACAGTAAATAATATTTTTATATAGTGAATGTTAACTTTATTTCAATTTGACTCTATTTGATTCTTTTTAATAGTAGAATGACTAATTTGAACAAGTTCTGACCTCTAAGGTAGGTACATTCTCCTTTAAACTATGATTTTGGTCTCTTTACAATACTAAATTTAGGGATTTTGCTTCTATACAACATAATTTGACCCTCTTACTTTGTATATGATTATTAATTAGTCCAACTTGTTTTTTTCTCAGCCAAACAGTTTGTGCAAGAAAGAAGGTATTGTGCATCCGTTGTTGAATGCTACATGAGAGAATATGGAGTTTCAGAACAAGAAGCATGCATTGAATTAAAGAAGCAAGTGGAGAATGCTTGGAAAGATATAAACCATGAGTTGATGTTTAGTGAGAGATCCAAGGTTGTTCCAATGTTGGTTCTTATGCGGAGTCTCAAACTTACAAAGGTCACCGATTTTCTTTACAAGGATGGAGAAGATCAGTACACACATTGTCAAAATAGAATATTGATAATGACAATAAAAGAGAGAAAAATAAAACACTGAGATTTTACGTGGAAACTCTTTCGGAAAAAAAAATCACGGATAAAGGAAAAGAAAATTCACTATGTTGAATTCGAATAATTACAATGAATATAGTTTGCGTCTATTTATAGGTTTAGAAAACCTTATTCTAATCAACATCTAATAGAAGTAATGCAGTAAAATTAAAACACCTTATTCAAATCAATATCAAACAGAGAAAGTAAACACCTTATTCACCCTCGTGAATCCCCTATCTTACCACTTGTATTTTATTTTAATAAGAATTTGGATCACAACTTTAACACACATGTTGGAAAATTTTCTAAAGATTGGATCACTTCTTTGCTCATTGATCCAGTCTCACTCTTAGCTTGAGGAATTAAGAATTTTTCTTATCTCACGATCCCTTTTATGTTTGGGTTTCTTCTAAGTGACTTATGTTTCTGTCATGTAGTGTTTAAGGTGTTTTATATCTTTGTGTTATTGGTATGTGTCATATTCTATTTAAGTAGTTATATAGATCCTAGCATCTCAGTACTCTATGGTATATGTTTATGTTGCTCTTATGTTATCATATTTTGCTTAAGGTGTTATTTAGAGACTGAAACTTCAATAACTCTTGATCTATGATTGTGTTATTTTTACATGTCGTATTGTATTTAAGGAGCTATATAGATCTTGGCACCTCAATATCTTTGCGCTACTTTTATGTGCAATTATGTTTAATAGATTATGTAGCTCATCAATGTGTCATTACATAATTTCATGACAGATGATTAAAATCATCCACCTTTCTTCCCATCTTCGAATGCCACTCTACCCTCCAATCATATTCCCTGAGTAACCATTACCAAAATACCATAAGGTATTGGTAGATGCATTCAATGCAATGCGTGAAATGAAAAAAATATTCTCTTTCCTTCTTTAATTATCTATTGAAATAGATGATTTGATGGGATTGGTCCAAGCACCACACAAAATGCTTCAAATTTGACAAATCTCCAATCATATTCCCTGAGTAACCATTATCAAAATACCATGAGGTGTTGGTAGATACATTCATTGCAACGTATCAAAATACCATGAGGTGTTGATAGATACATTCATTGCAATGTGTGAAATCATAAAAATATTCTTATTCTTACTTTAGTTATTTATTGAAATAAATTAATTGATCGGACTGGTAGAATTAACTGATTATATTAAAAAATTAATATTAAATATAATAAATATTAGATAAAATGTGTATTTGATTAAGTACAATTGAACTGTCTGTTCAGTATGGGTAAATTTAAAAAACTCCATATTATGGTTAGACAATTGCTTTGTTTTTATATTATATTAAAAACTAAAAATCAACTAAAGGTTAAAAGTTGAAATCTAATCACATATATTTTTTTGGTTAAAATATGTCATAAATTCTTATTTTTCATGAATTTTTAATTTAGTCCCTATCTTTTTATATTTAAAAATTTTGTCTTTTTACTTTTCATATTTCAAAATTTTAGGTCCAAATGTTAATATTGTTAAAGTTATTTTGTTAACGGCCACCAAGTGAGTATATTTTTATTTCAAAATATCACACAAACAAATTTAACAAAAAAAAGGTTAACGGTGTTAACGATTGGACTTGAATTTTGAAATTTGAAAAGTAAAAGGAATAAATTCCTAAAAAATAAAAGTGTAGAGACTAAATTTTAAATTTATGAAGAGTATAAGGACTTATGATATATTTTAACCTAATTTTTATTGAAATTTTAAAAGAAAAAGGTTTAAAATCTGTTGTTGTTTCAGATTTTAAGTATTTTCTGGTTGATTTTTTATCGTTAGAAAATCAAGCAATTTGATGATTATTCTGGATGGAACGAACTACAAATTCTTAGATAAAGAGGTTGGACAGACTATTATGATTCATTTTTTCAACATAAATGTAGCCATCCTTAAGTAGTGGTATCCAGCAGGTATAAAATTTAAATGGTTTAAATATACCAAGTCTATATATTATTTTAAAATTTAGTCCCACAAATCATTATAAGACCAACGTCAATATCAAGCAATCCGAGATAATCAAACCAAGATTGCAAAAACCATCGTAGTTGCATGGACAACAATAAAAATTCTTATGTTTTGCTCTAATCTCATTAACTTTATGCAAGCTTTGTAACCTTAGGGTTATTAATAAAATTTTGATTTAACCAAAAACAAAAACCTAATTTACTTTATTTCCTTTAATATTAGAAATATAAATACATCTGAAAACACATCTTAAGACCACAGAGGATTAACTAAGCATCACCTTCACCTCCAATAGAAACAAATTTAGCCTTCTCATCCAACAAAAACCATCAAAAACAAAAAGCATCAACTTTTATTAATACAGAAGAGACAATACATAATAAAACAAAGGACCTCACATTTCTTGCTTTGGATTTGGGAATTAAATCTGATAATGAACCTTCATTAAGTTTTATTAATACAAAAGAGACAACATATAATGTCGAAACCATTTTTAAATTTGAAAAAACGGGTATCAACTTTAAAAGTATGGAGTCGCCACCAATCATTTTTGTTTAGGTGTGATTGGATCACCTCGTAAAAAATAGTTTTGGTCTACGAAATAGAAAAACAGGTTCAAGAGTCGATTACGTACGAGGAAGGATTAGCACTCTCGCACGCCCAAAACTGGTACCATTTTGATCAATAATTGTCCTAATGTTGAAATCTTGAAAAAGTTTGAAATGTGATTTTTTAAAGAACATTTGGTTTGAATTGAGTTTTAAGATTCACCCGTTTTAAAAGAACAAGACACCACATCCAGTACGTTAGGATATGCTATCTTAAACCTTTAATACCGAGGTCATCTTTTTTATTTTTCAAAATATGCAATTAAAAGGTTATTTAGTTATTTGGTCAAACGAAAAATCGCAACCTATCACGATAAGGCACAATTTCCTGAGTTTCCAAATACTAAATATTGCCTTATTTTAAATGGATTTTGAAAATGACTCTAAAACCAATAATATTTCACAAATGAACAAAAATGATATAAACATTCAAAGAAATTAAATTAGGAGTCATATAATGACAACACATCGTACGCTATACAAATATCAATATTAACATTCAAAACCAAAGAATTAAAAGACAATTTTAAAAGATATATTAGGCGAATCAATACAAATCGAATGTAACAAGTTTTAAACAATAAAACGATTGAAGAACATGAAAGAAAAACAACTGGAAATTATCAATATGCGAATAATAAATTATATGTACAAAAATTTTAAAATTAGTAATATACATAAAAGTTTAAAACAAATTTAAAAATGAAGCTAAAAATAATTAATTTATGAAATAATAATATAATGAATAAATTTTATATTTGAAGAAAATCAAAGTAATATACAAAATAATATATATCAGTCTAAATAAATAATATACATGAAATGATAAAACTTAACGTAAATAATGTACATATGAAAATAATAATATACAAAAATATTTGAAATACACAAAATATCTATAATAAAATAAGATCGACAAAAGAAACAAATTATATATACAAATTACTAATATATAAGAGTATTTAAATTAAATCTTTTACTAATCTTTTAAATCAGAAAAAATATAAGAGAAGATTTCGAAATAAAATATTTATATAATGAATTGAAAAGTATATACAAACGGAAGTGTAAAACATATTAAAACATTGTAAAATCAATAAAACAATTCAAAATAACTTATTACACAATTTCTAAGAATATAAATAATAAATAAGTTTAATACAATAAAAGGATTTAAAAAAATAAATAGAAACTAAAAAAATACTTAATTAAAATAAAATTAAAAGTAAAATTAAAAGGACAATGTACAAATCAATAACATTGAAAACCAGAATAAAACATGCACAAATGAATAGGGGTTAGAAATGAAATTAAACCAAATTCTGAAACGATGCATTCAACGACGGACAAAATTGAAACAACATTTAAATTTCAGAGGCAAATTAAAAATGAAAATTGAAGCCCGGTCATAGGACAGCGCAAAAGAGAGGGATTAATTGCGCAAATATCCCTCCTAAATAAAATGTGCGGATCCTCACGGATGCTGAGTCGGATCCAATTGGGTCACAACACACGACACCGTTTTCTACTCTTTACAAAAATCAAAACAAAGCCTAAAACCAATACTCAGCCACCATTTACAAATCAAAACATTAACCTAAAAAAAAAAAAAACTGGTACACTTTCGACTCCTCATGTTCGGCCGAATCAAAGGTTTCTTTCCGCCACCAAAATCGGCGGTTGGCCGATGGGATATAGGTCGCCTAAAGCTGAGCTTAATGGCTTCAGTATTCTCAACCTTTCTAGCTTCGATTATAACGAAGAAGAGAAGGCCAAAAGTGTGACGGTTTCCATTTTCAAACCCCAAAACCCATCCCTACTTCGATTTCAACGAAGAGGACAGAGTTCCGATGGCGCATCCATGGAGATAAAATCCTTTTTTCTTTTCTTATTTTCGCATGCAAATAGAAAGAAAAATAAGGGATCAAGAGCGAAGAACAGAAACAATTCAAAAGAAAAAAAAAACAAAATAAAATCACCTTCGAAAGGTTTTGAATCTTTTTTTATTGCTTTCTGATTTCAAGTGTGCGTGTATACAAAGAAAAATGGGAATCAGGATCCCCAAAACTAATTTCTCTCTGGCTTTTTATAGCCGAATAATGTAAAATAAAATTACAAAAATCATTATTTCTCTGCTGTATTCCGTTATTGTTGTGTTCTTGGTATTCTTTGTTTGTTATTCAATTTTGCAGGTACAGCTGTAGGCAGAGTCTGTTAGAGGCCGTTCGTGGAGGAGTAGCTGCTCATGGGAGTCCAGGAAGCTGTGGCGCACAACCCTAGCTAGGGTTTGGTTTACAAAATCAGGCCATTGGGTTGGGCTTGTAGAATCGAGTCTGAGTAATTGGGTCGTCTGGGTTAAGTTTTAGTTTTGGGTTAGAACTTGGGCTAGGATGGACTTGAATTTTGGGTGTTGTGAATGGGTTACATGTATTAGGCTTCAATGAACTGTAAATGGACTTTAAAAACTTTGGGTTTTTATTTATTGGTTTTTGTATTTATTTTGGTTTTTTTATTACATTTTTTTGTTTTTTTGGTTTCTAATGGGCCGGGCGAAATGGGCCTATTACAGCTATCCCTCTTTATTCATTGTCATGTAACGGGAATGGAGCAAAGACTTTAAAAGGCCAATTTTGTCCGATCTTGCTGAATCTTGTCTTCTTTGACGCTCATCTTCTTCAAGTGGTTTCATTCCATTCCACTGCATCTTCAAGGGCGCAGGAATTGTTGCTTCGCTCTAACAAAATTTCAGGGAGAAGAGATTTGTAACTTCGATCTACTCTACTGGAACTTCAAGGAGATAAGAAATGTGGCTCCAATTTCAACGAAGAAAAGAAGGCCAAAAGTGCGACAGTTTCCATTTTCAAACCCTGAAACCCATCCCTACTTCGATTTCAACGAAGAGGACGGAGTTCCGATGGCGCATCCACGGAGGTAAAATCCTCTTTTCTTTTTCTTATTTTCGCATACAAATAGAAAGAAAAACAAGGGATCAAGAGCGAAGAATAGAAACAATTCAAAAGAAAAAAATAAAATAAAATCACCTTCGAAAGGTTTTGAATCTTTTTTTATTGCTTTCTGATTTCAAGTGTGCGTGTATACAAAGAAAAATGGGAATCGGGATCCCCAAAACTGACTTCTCTCTGGCTTTTTATAGCCGAATAATGTAAAATAAAATTATGAAAATCATCATTTCTCTGTTGTATTCCGTTATTGCTGTGTTCTTGGTATTCTTTGTTTGCTATTCAATTTTGCAAGTACAGCTGCAGGCAGAGTCTGTTGGAGGCCGTTCGTGGAAGAGTAGCTGCTCGTGGGAGTCAAGGAAGCTGTGGCGCACAACCCTAGTTAGGGTTTGGTTTACAAAATCAAGCCATTGGGATTGGGCTTGTAGAATCGGGTCTTAGTAATTGGGTCGTCTGGGTTCAGTTTTAGTTTTGGGTTAAGACTTGGGCTAGGATGGACTTGAATTTTGGGTTTTGTAAATGGGTTACATGTATTGGGTTTCAATGAACTGTAAATGAACTTTAAAAACTTTGAGCTTTTATTTATTGGTTTTTGTATTTATTTTGGTTTTTTTATTACATTTTTTTTTGTTTTTTTAGTTTCTAATGGGCCGGGTAAAATTGGCCTATTACACATAATACAAACTTAAACAGCTAGACCTACTTGAATTTAAAGCTACATGACCAACACTAAAAGACAACGACAATGGACGCAAACACAAACACAAACACAATCCCAGTGACACTAGACAGCTCTAAAACTCCAGCACATGCCAACAGATTGAAGAGCACCATAAAACAAAACACTGACAAATATTATTTACATTGCAAATGAGCTGACAACTTGAGGATAAGAGAATAATCTTCTGAATGTCACTTTTCAGAAGTGAGTTCATGTTCATTTGAACCTTAACTTCTTGATCAAATTGGGATTGAATCTATCAGCAAAGCAGTGATGCTAGTTTTTGCTGACTCCCCAACTTCCGTATAAGCATCTTCGCCCGTGTAAAGGAGATCAATGACCCTTGCAAGGTTTAGAATTCGATTAAGAGCCGATGTTGGTGCTGCTGTTGGTTTCAAGAACTCTTCATTTATATCCTTCCAAGCATTGTTTATTTGCTTGTATAACTCATCGTATGCCTCTTGCATTGACACCCCATATTGTTTCATGTAACACTCCACTGCCGAGGAAACATGTCCTCTCTCTTGCTCAACCTATAATAAACATAAATTAATTTGGGCTAACGTAGAGCTGTCCATGGTTAGATCAAGCCAAACCAAACTTAGATAATAAAAATAAACAAATAAATTATTGTACCTTGTGGCCAACAATATCACTCATAAGCCTACAAATAATGCTTGAAGCTCTGATAATCTTAGGTCATTAAATGCCCAATTGAATGTCTCTTTCGTTATGCTCTCTTCCATGCCAACAAAAGATGAAATTGAAATAAGCCAATAACCACAAGAAACTAATGCAATCGGCATAAACTCCTCCATTGTTGGTATGTAATTTTCATGCAACCATTTGGCCTCAACAAAGTAAACTTGAGATTGTCGTTTCATCTATTAACACAAAAAAAAAAAACAAAAACAAAAAGTTAGCAAAAACCAACTAATGTAGCTGATTAAGATTGCAAAATAAGAATTTTTTTCAAGAACAAAAAGTAAAGATCATATATACTGCTTCTATGGCGAGTTGGACTCGATATGATTTTCCTTCTTTGGACATCAAATCTTCCATATCATTATAAACATTTAAGGCTTCACTATACCACAATTTCATGTAGTCTGGAAGTTGATCAATGCAGTTGGTATCCCACCTACAATATATCATTCATGCAAATGGTCAATTCTCTCTATTATTCAATAAAAAACATTTACTTCTAATGATTTGAAGTAAAGGTGGATATATGTTCTGAATGACCTTTGGACTGCTTTTGTAAACATTTCAAGTTCTTCATATGTGCCATATGCATCATAAATATCATCCAAAATTGATAGGAGGCATGTCACTTTGGTCACAAAAGCTCTAGCAACGGCATAGTGGGGTTCAAAGTATGCACCCATCATCCAGAAATAACATTCCACCAATCTATCTCTTATAAAAGGAAAATTGGTCGCAACATCTAAACCTTTCCACCACCTAAAACAAGAAAGAAGAAGAAATTATGATACATATATATTATTAGTAGACCTGTGCAATAGCTAGGCTATGAATGCGGGTTTTATTTGGCTTGATTTATGGTAACCTCTTAGCACTATTTATTACCTGTTTATCTTGTTTATCTCCATCTTGTGTAAATGTTGTAAGATTTTGAAATCTAACTTCGCAAATTTCATCAAATTTTCATCTTTGGTATCGTATGCCTCATATATGGAAATGTAGCTCCTAGCAATCAACCTTGGCACGCTCTTGCGAAGGGGTCGCTTTAGAGCATTAGCAATTTGTGTGGAGAGAGGATAGTTCGCCACTTCGCCGTAGTTTCTGCCAACTTCAGATGAAATGTAGTGAAGGAAAGGGCTTCTTCTAATATATTTTCCCCATGCAGTTGAAAGTGCGCAGCTTCATACAATTCTAGCATGCCCTTCGCATCACCAATTAAAGATTCTTTGAAATTTCCTTTCTCATCTTTGAATTTGTTAAATGTCTCTGCTTAATCATCAAACAATTTTGAGACGTTATTTTTTAAGTTGCGATTTGCAAATTTAAAAAATATTTATAGAAGGATTCGCACTTTAAAATTTAATCACCTTTTAATTCAATTATAATTTTATTAAAAATATTTTGCAAATTTGGTTGGTGGAAATCAAATTTGTATTCGATAATAAAATTAGTTCATTCAATATTACAATAACTTTAAATTTAATGCTTGGTTGAATTAGTTCATACAATCTAATATTTAAAATATCAAGTTGAGTCAAAATGGTGAGTTGGATTCAACGATTTCAATCCATAGACTGGTTAAACCAATGAATTATATCTAAAAAATTTAATATAAAATAAGTAATAAATATAATAACCATACCACAGTGAACATCAAAACCATGCTCTCTTAGCAGGCGAAATCGAACAGCAGCAGTGTAAAGATCATCACCATCAATCTCAATATGATTGCAATGATGATGGTATATAATTTCCAAGGCGTCTTCTATCTCTTTCTCAAAATGGTAAGCCACACCTAAGCGTTGGACTGCATCAATTATATGCAACTTTTGGGAGGATTTATCCATATTTACCACTAACATTCTCCTCACTTCTTGCTTCAATTCTTCGTACTCTTGTTGAGCTCCAGCATCCATTTCCTATTCAAATCAAAAGCTTTATATCAATTTTAAATTATTCACAAGCATGCATCCGACACATTGAAATGAGAACAGATGTATGTCTCTTCAATTACGAAAATAGTTTTTAAAAACTGAATACATTTGTATGAAACACATATTAGCACTTACATAAAATATAGGTATATGATGTCACACAAACACAAATTAGAAGTGATGATCATACGTCCGAACATACCATTTCAGAAGTAGAAGAGAGGAATATGTCCCCCCAAAAGTTAGGTCTAAATTTGGCCAAATGACGATTTTCCTTGGACGTGTTACCATCATGAGATGGAACAAGATTCGAAGAAATTTGAGAAGACATTTTTGTTTAGTATGGTTAAAGCAAGTTTGAGTTTTGTGTGATCCAAATGCTTTTATGAGCAGCTTGTATTTATAGGCACCATCCTTTGAGTTCTTTCACCTTACTGCAAATTGATTTTAGATTTCTAATGACTTCTTGATTTTACTTTCCAAGTTGATGACTTGTTTATTTTGGTTCTACGTAATATTCTTTTACATTATTTATTACCAAGTTAGACTTATTAGGTTCAATGAGAAGATTTTCAACATTTAAAAGTTTTAGGTTTTATTCAACATTGATGATGTAATTTATTGATTGCGTATAAAACTTATGCACCACCATTATATTTAAACATAATATTTTTAAGGGAAAAAACAAGGGTTTTACTAACTAAAGTCATTAATCAGCAATTACAGACTGCCTTCACGTGTTTTTTATGAAGGATATCGCTTTCAAATTGCACCACACCGTCTTCACGTGGTTTTAATGGAAAATATCGCCTTCAGTTTGCTTTAAACGTATAACTCTTTTTGGAATAATTTATATTAGAATATTTTAAAATATTCAATTTTTAAATATCAATAAAACAACTGTCACATCATTAAATTTTAAAAATATATAAATATTATTTTATATTCAATCATATATAATATCATCTCTAATTTAATTTAACTTTAATTAAAATATTAAGATTTTAGAAAAAATGTTGAAACTATATGTCAGAAAAAAAAAACATAACCAAAAATAGATAAAATTTGAAAAAACTTAAATCAATAATTTTAAAAAAAAATGACAAAAAAATCATATGCACGAGTTGAAAAAAAAAACCCTAAAATCAACCATTAAAAATCTAGAAAAAAAAAACACTTGTAAAAAATCAAAATTTGAAATATTATAGAAATTAAAAGAATTAAAAGTTGACTACATAAAAATAAAACGCGATTTGAAAGTAAAGAAATAAAAGGCGATTAAATTTAAAAAAAAAAAACTAAAATGATACAAAAATAATAAAATGAAAATTTTATTCATACGCTGTTAACACTGTATCCTCTTGTTTTGTTGAATGTATATAGCACTTACTATTACTTCTTGTTTTGCTTTTCTTTTTCCTATTTAAAATTTATATATAAAATAAATAGTGTTTAAATATATTCAAATTTATATTTTAAATTATAAATAATGATAACAAAACTTTACTGAACTCGAGGGGAAGATAACCAAAATCAATTTCATGTTATTAACTTTAACTATTATGCCTTTATATAGGCTTACAGTGAAACTAAATCATGGAAGTAAGATTCTCCACTAACAAATTAATGAAAATAGAAAAATCTCGTAAAGATTAAACAAACTTATTTGACTAACAAACTTGCTAAAAATAGAAGTCAACAAACTAACCATAACACTTAATAAAAAAATAGAAACGTGGTGTGATTAATTTTCCATCAATCCCTCCCTTAAACTGAAAGTAGATTTCCAGTTTAAGTAACTTCATCATGCGATCCCTTCCTCAATGTGCAAACTCCTAGCAGCTTTCTCAACTTCATGAACCTTTCAATCTTGAGAGGTTTGGTGAAAATATCAGCAGCTTGATCCTCACTTCTGCAATAAACAACTTCTATAATTCGCTTCTTCGTGAGATCTCTCAAGAAATGAAATTTTACATCTATGTTTTTCGTTCTTCCATGCAAGACAGGATCCTTTGACAATTTCTAGCTGAACTGTTGTCACAATAAATTGTAGTAGGTTCCTTCTGTGGAAAAAAAATCCGTAAGAATGTTTCTTAACCAAATTGCTTGAGTAGCACATGTGGTGGCTACAACATACTCTGTTTCAGTGGTTGACGGAGTAACAATCAATTGTTTTTTTATGACCAAGAAATAGCCCCTGATCCTAGCATGAACACATACCTCGAAGTGCTCTTCCGATCATTTGTATCCCCTGCAAAATCACTATCAGTGAATCCAATGAGATTAGACTTTACTCCTTTCTTGTATAAGATCCCATAATCTGATGTCCCTTGTAAGTAGCGAAGAATTCTTTTAGCAGCAAGAAAGTGCATCTCATTTGGGTGTTCCATAAACCTGCTAATAAGACTAACGAAGTGCATAATATCAGGTCGTGTGGCTATCAAGTTGATCGTGATTTGATGAAGTAATAAAATCTGACCGTACCTGGAAACTAACTAATATCACGATAAAAGGCAAGTGCACCTATCGAATAGTAGTATAGTTAATGGCAAGACCAGAATATCGAATCCAAGGAACTATGAGTACTAGTAATGACTTTCTTTCTATTATCTAGCCTAAAAATAAAGAGGGTTTGGTTGTAAACTAAACTAAACTAACTAAAGAAACGACAAAGAGTAAAGTGGGAGATTGCTTTTGGGAAAGACTGATTGATTAAGGCAATACCTAAGGAAAATTCCACCTAGACTTCACTTGATATCTAACTTTGAACCAGATGATTTCTTCATTTGATTTGATCCGTAGAGATCCCTAAATTATGTTAATACTTCCGTCGAGGATAAGAACAACTAATCCTAGGTTGATTAACTGAAATCTCTTTCTAGTTAAAACCTCTAGTCTCACATTAACTCAATCTATGGCTCCTCATATTAGATTTGACTCTAATTCGGTAGATTTTCATCGTCCTATGTCTAGGATTGTGATCAACTCCGCTTAATTGTGTTGGATCTACTCCTATGCAGGGACTTTTGCTCCTTAATAAACGATAAATTATACATATTTTTACCTCATGCTTAGCTTAATTTCTGGATGAATTATCATTGAATTTGTGGAAATTGGTGCTCTTAATCCTCCTATTTCATGTTCTATACTCAGGTGAGTATAGGGAAGAGAAAAGAACGATAAACGGGCTGAAAACAGAGAAAATGGGCCAAAGTATGAAAACAACACAGCCCGGGAGTTCACCACACGGCCGTGTCACATGGCCGTGCCACCTAAAGTCCAACACGGCCCAACCCTGACAAGCACGGCCAGACCACATGGCCATGCCACCATCAATAGGCCCGACCACAGCCTGGCCCTCGATCCACACGGGCGTGTCCCTGTCGTGAGGAAGTACAATTCACTCGAAAAAGGCTACTTAAGGGCTAAGAAAGACACTTCAAAGCTCTATAAAAAGACCCTAGAGGGCAACTACTAAGGGATACTTTTTCTCCCTGAAGAATGTGCTTTGTTTTCCTCTAACACAGAGAGCAAAAGTAGGGAAATACTCCAAGGGAAGCCGATTGATTCATCTCAAGAGCCAGATTATTCTTTAAGACTAAAGATCTCCCTTCAATTTCCTACAGGGGTTTTAGGGTTCTTTATGTTTTTTTATTTTATATCTTTTGAGATGTTTTTTTATTTATTATGAACTAAATCCCCCAAATACTTGAGGGGGATGAAACCTAAGCCAGATCTTGTTATTATTTTCTTTTGAATTATATGACAAATATTTGATTTGTTCTTAATTGTGTTTTTAATTCTTAGATTGATATTTCCAGGATATTGATTTAAGACGCATGTGCATATGTAGAGGAGCAAAAGTCCCTGTATAGGAGTAGATCCAACACAATTAAGCGGAGTTGATCGCAATCCTAGAGATAGGACGACGAAAATCTACCGGATTAGGATTAAACCTAATAAGGGAATCCATAGATCAAGTTAATGCAACAATAGGGGTTTTAATTAGAAAGAGATTTTAATTAATCAACCTAGAGTTAGTTGTTTTTAGTCTCGAGAGAGATATTAACATAAGCTAGGGATTTTTACGGATCAAATCAAGTGAATAAATCGTCTAGTTCAAGAGTTGATAACAAGTGAAGTCTAGGTGGAATCTCCCTTGAGTATTGTCCAAATCAATCAGTTTTTCCTAAAAGTTTTTCCCCAATTTACTTTTTGTGCACTCATAGTTTAGTTTTAGAATTAGTTTCATAAAAACCCACTTTTATTTCTAGGTTAAATAATAGAAAGAAAGTTAGTATTAGTACTTTTAGTTCCCTTGGGTACGATATCTCGGTCTTGCCACTAAACTATACTACTGTTCGATAGGTGCGCTTGCCTCAATTCGTGATAATAGTTAGTTTTTGGTGCGATTATTTATTTATAAATTTTATTACTTCATATCACGCATATCAAGTTTTTGGCGCCGTTGCCGGGGAACTAAAATATTAAGAACACTCAATTTCTATTACTTTAGCCATTACTATTTTTATTTATTTTCAGTTTTTATTTTTATTTTTATTTATTCACTAAAATTTTCTTTGTTTCTTCCTTTTCTAGGTATCTCTAGTTTATGACTAGAAGAAATCCAAGAGGACCATTACTTTTCGACGAAGATTTAGAAGCTACAGTTCGTAGAACTCGTAGAGAGATCAGACGAAGCTTACATTATCCAGAACAAGAACAAGAACAGGAACTTGAGCCTACTGAAGAGATGGAAGCAAATCAGGACAATCCACCACCTCCCGTGATAGCCGCAAAACTGGTGAACCAAAATGATGCTCCTCGTACTATGTATGATTATGCTAAACCTAATTTCGCTGATACTCAATCTAGTATTATTAGACCTGCTATTGCTGCAAATAATTTTGAATTAAAGCCTAACACTATTCAGATGATTCAGCAATTTGTTCAGTTTGATGGTTTACAGGATGAGAATCCCAACTCACACTTAGCCAATTTTTTGGAACTCTGTGATACTTTTAAAATCAATGGTGTTTCTGATGATGCCATTCGCCTCTGATTATTTCCTTTTTCCTTACGGAATAAAGCTAAACAATGGTTAAATTCTCTACGACGAGGCTTAATCACTACATTGGAACAGATGACCGAAAAATTTTTGCTTAAATATTTTCCTCCAGCTAAAACAGTTAAATTATGGAATGATATCTCCTCTTTTGTACAGATGGATTTAGAGACACTTTATGATGCCTGGGAGAGATACAAAGATCTTTTAAGAAGGTGCCCTCACCATGGGTTACCTTTGTGGTTATAAGTTCAAACATTTCACAACGGTTTGAATCCATCAACAAGGCAAATGATCGATGCAACGGCCGGAGGAATAATCAACAATAAAACACCTGAAGCAGCCTATGAGTTTATAGAAGAGATGTCACTGAATAAGTATCAGTGGCAAGTCATGAGGACAAAGCCGGCAAAAACTGCAGGAGTTTTTAATATTGATGCTGTCACCATGCTTACTAATCAGGTAAAACTTTTAAATAAAAAGTTTGATAATTTTGTTGGTTCTACGCAAGCACACCCAGTGATGCAGTGTAAAGCAACCTAGGGAAATATGATCAATTCAGATTACTCTGCTTATGGATATGGCATGGAAACTGAGCAGGCTAACTATATGGGTAACAATTCTAGACATCAAAATAACCCTTATAGTAATACTTATAATGCAGGTTGGCGGAACCACCCAATTTTTCATGGGGAGGACAAGGAAATCAAAGACAACCACCCCCTCCAGTATTTCAACAGCCACCACCACAACAAGAGAAAAAACTGAACCTTGAAGAGATGTTCATAAAATTTATGGCCGTATAAGAAACCCGTTTCTAAAACACCGAAACGGCACTAAAGAACCAGCATGCATCCATTCAAGGGCTCAAGAATCAAATTGGTCAACTCGCAAAGATGATAGCAGAAGGACCACAAGGTGGACTGCCAAGTAACACTGAGCCAAATCCTAGAGAGCATGTCAAGGCAATTACTCTAAGGGATGGTAAAATACTGGTTGAGCCTGAAAAGAAACTTGTTCAAGAAAAGGTAGCAGAAGAGGAACCCAAAGAAAGTACTCCACCAGCACTTAAAGAATACAAACCACTCATACCATATCCGACAAAGTTGAAGAAAGACCGCACAGATGCTCAATTCGGTAAATTTCTTAAACTTTTTAAACAGCTACATATTAACTTACCTTTTGTTGAAGCAATTTTGCAGATGCCAAAGTACGCAAAATTCTTAAAAGAGCTTCTCACAAACAAAGAAAATTGAAAGAACTAGCCACAGTGGAACTCAACGAGGAATGTTCAGCTATTTTCCAAAATAAACTGTCAGTTAAACTGAAAGATCCAGGGAGTTTTACTATTCCTTGCTTAATAGGTAGTTTAATAATTGAAAAAGCCTTAGCTTATCTAGGTGCTAGTATTAACCTAATGCCCTATAAAATGTTCAAGCAACTAGGTCTAGGGGAACCAAAACCCACTAGGATGAGTATTCAATTAGCTGATAGATCTGTTAAATATCCTAGGGGAATCATTAAGGATGTATTAGTAAAAGTTGATAAATTTATATTCCCTGTTGATTTAGTTGTGCTTGACATGGACGAGGATACTGAGGTACCTTTAATTTTAGGACGGCCATTCTTAGCTACTGCTAGAGCTGTTATCGATGTAGGGGATGGTAAATTAGTAATTAGAGTTGGTGAGGAAGAAGTTGTCTTTAAAATTTATGAGGCTGTGCGATTTTCTAGTAAACAAGATGATTCCTGTTATTTCATTGATTCTATTGATTACTTTGTTCAAGACACTTTTCAGAAAATCACTCTTGAAGACACGTTGGAACTGTGTCTCGTCCAAGGTGGGGAGGAAGATGAGGCTACCACTAAAGTAGAAGAAGTAATGAAGGAGTTAAACTCTAATAAACTTATCACAAGACGCATAAGTTATGAGGGTATTAAGATGAATGACAAACTGAGACAAAAACCCTCGATTGATGAACCTTCTAAATTGGAACTAAAGCAACTACCAGACATTTAGAATATGCATTTTTGGGAGACGATTCTACATTACCAGTGATTATCGCATCAGACTTAAGCGTTGAAAAGAAAGAGGAATTACTTCAAGTATTAAAGAAACACCCAAAGGCTATAGCTTGGAAGATTTCTAACATTAAAGGAATTAGTCCTTCTTTTTGCACCCACAAAATTTTAATGGAAGATGAATACAAGCCATCGGTGCAAGCTCAACAACGATTGAATCCCAACATAAAGGAAGTCGTAAAAGTTGAGGTAATTAAACTTCTAGATGTAGGCATTATTTATCCTATTTCTGACAGTTCTTGGGCAAGTCCTGTGCAGGTTGTTCCTAAAAAGGGAGGCATGACTGTGGTGTCTAATGACAAGAAGGAGTCAATACCTACAAGAACAGTCACCAGATGAAGAGTTTGTATTGATTATAAAAGTTGAATGATGTAACTCGAAAAGACCATTTCCCTTTGCCCTTCATCGATCAAATGTTGGAAATATTGTCGGGACATATGTATTACTGTTTCTTGGATGGCCTCTCTGTTTACTTCCAAATTTCGATAGCTCTAGAAGATCAAGAAAAGACAACATTCACATGCCCATATGGTACGTTTACTTATCGTAGAATGCCTTTTGGATTATGTAATGCTCCTGCCACTTTTCAGCAATGCATGTTAGCTATCTTCGATGAACTTGTGGAAGACATCATGGAGATATTCATGGATGATTTTTTGGTTTTCGGTAACTCTTTTCAACTCTATCTTAATAATTTAAAACGTGTTCTAATAAGACGTGAAGAGACCAATTTAGTGCTAAATTGGGAAAAATATCACTTCATGGTTCAAGAAGGTATTGTCATAGGACATAAAATTTCTAGTAAAGGGATAGAGGTAGATAAAGCAAAAAATTAAAACTACTGAAAAATTACCTCCCCCTAATTCGGTTAAGGCTATAAGAAGCTTTTTAGGACATGCTGGTTTTTATTGCAGATTTATTAAAGATTTTTCTAAAATAGCTAAGCCTTTAACAAAATTACTAGAAAAAGATGTGCTTTTCAACTTTGACCAGGAATGTTTAGAGTCTTTTAACACCCTCAAAGAAAAGTTAGTTAATGCTCCAATTATGATTTCACCTTATTGGAATCTACCTTTTCAACTAATGTGTGATGCGAGTGATTTTGCATTAGGTGCAGTTTTGGGGCAACGAAGAGACAAGCACTTCCAACCGATTTATTATGCTAGCAAAACTTTAACAGACGCCCAAACGAATTATACTACCACAAAAAAAGAATTGCTAGCCGTTGTTTTTACGTTTGACAAATTTAGATCATATTTATCTAAAGTCATTGTTTATACTGATCATTCCGCTCTTCGTTATCTTTTAACTAAAACTGATGCAAAACCTCGATTAATAAGATGGATACTATTACAGGAATTCGACTTAGAGATAAAAGACAAGAAAGGAGCTGAAAATTTGGCAGCAGATCACCGTTCAAGATTGGAAAATCCACATCCCAGGGACTTCGATAAAATAAACGACTTGTTTCCTGAAGAACAACTCCTAGCCATAACAGAAGTTGTAGTCCCTTGTTTTGTTGATTTTGCAAATTATTTAGCCACTAGCATAACCCCAAAAGGGTTGACCCATCAGCAAAAGAAGCGATTCTTCGCTGATGTGAAAAATTACTTTTAGGAAGATCATTTCCTTTTTCATATTTGTGCAGATCAAGTCATTTGAAGATGCGTTACTGAGACAGAACCATACAAAATCTTAGATCACTGCCATTCAGAACCAATAGGAGGACACCGCAGTGGTACAAAAACCGCTCACAAAGTACTCGAATCAGGTTTTTACTGGCCCACCCTTTTTAAAAATGCCAACAGGTATGTGACCTCTTGTGATAAATGCCAGAGAACAGGTAACATCTCTCAGCATAATGAAATGCCTCAAAACTATATACTCTCATGTGAAATATTTGATATATGGGGTATTGATTTCATGGGTCCTTTCCCCAATTCGTTTGGGAATAAGTACATATTAGTAGCAGTAGATTATATGTCAAAATGGGTAGAAGCCCAAGCTTTACCTACTAATGATGCTAGAATGGTAGTACGTTTTCTAAAAAAACTTTTCTCTAGATTTGGAACACCTAGAATTATTATCAGTGATAGGGGTACTCATTTTTGCAATACTCAATTTGAAAAAGTTTTAAAAAGATATGGAGTACACCATAGAACAGCGACCCCTTATCATTCGCAAACCAGTGGACAAGTTGAAGTAACAAATAGAGAACTAAAATGCATTCTAGAGAAAACAGTAGAAACAAATAGGAAAGATTGGTCAAGAAAAGTAGATGACGCTTTATGGGCTAATAGAACTGCATTCAAAACTTCTATAGGAACATTTCCTTATAGACTTGTCTACGGAAAAAGCTGTCATCTGCTATTTGAACTTGAATATAAAGCATTTTAGGCTATTAAATTCCTAAATCTTGATGTTAAGCTTGCAGGTGAGAAACGACTAATGCAATTAATGAGCTAAATGAATGGCGCTGCAATGCCTACGAAAATTCACGATTATATAAGGAGGCCACAAAGCGATGCCATGACAATCGGTTAAGGCAACCTAAGCAGTTTCAAACTGGCGATCTTGTTTTGTTATACAACTCAAGACTTAAACTATTCCCTGAAAAACTTAAATCAAGATGGTCAAGTCCATTCACTGTTCGAACTGTCTTCCCATATGGCACAATCGAGGTAACTCATCCAAACCATGGCACGTTCAAGGTAAACGACCATCGGCTTAAACATTATAGAGGTGAGAATTTCAAGAATAATAAGGAGGAGCTTTAGCTCCACGAGCTCTCGTCGTGATACATAAAAGAAGAGTCGAGCTTAGACTCTAAATAAGCGCTTCTCGGGAGGCAACCCGAACACTAACTTAGTAAATTCTTTTGTTTCGACTTTTAATCCTTTTGAATGCAGGATTTTTGAGCCACACGGCCATGCCCACTGGCGCCCCTCAGGCCGTGTGGACACTTTGAGTAGAGACACGGTCATGCAACTTGGCCGTGTACAAGCAGGGTAAAAATTTTCCTGAGACATGGGCTACGACAAATCGCCACGATCGTGCGATGTGGCCGTAGCCAATACTATCAATTCAAACACGGGCTTAGACCAGCTGATACGACCGTGCGATATGGCTGTACTAATTCAAACACGGGTGTGTGACACGCCCGTCCCCCAAGACCGTGGTCGACACTGTCAATTCAGACACGGGCATGTTACCTACTACGCGGCTATGGGAGAAGCGAACATCAAAGGACATGGCCGTGCGACACGGCCGTGTGCCTCAACACGCCCGAGGTACACGGGCGTGTACCTCGAACCAGGCGCACCAAAATCCTCGATTTTCGAACCACACAGGTAAAACTCGAGCATACGGGCTTGAGACATGCCCGTGTGACCCAAAAACCTATATAAACATGCCACTATTCACTTTCTTCCCTATTCAAAACCCTAAATCCTCCCACCCAAAACCCACAATAATCCTCTCTAGCGCCGCCGCCGGCCTCCAAGGCTCCTCCACGACCGTGCCGTCTGTACCACGACCGTGCTCTGCCCCCTTTAGTCATCTATTCGGTTCCTTTTCCTTTTTATTTACTTTAATTTCTAACATTTTTATCTATATTCATTTTAATAACATGTTTTATTTAGTTTTTGCATTATTCTTGAGCATGAAATTCATTGATCTAGCTTGAACAATCTAGAATACTATAGATAATTCCATGATGCCACTTAAACTATCCTTTGCTTGCCATTTTTTATTATCTAGATTAGTATTCACTTAGTATAAATAAATACCCATGCCTTCATAAATTGTTAATATGCTTAGGATAAAAAAGAATGTATTACTTAGGTTAGTGAATCAACATTCTTAATATGTTTTGTTTCGGTTAAGTATAAGAACTTATTGCTATTCATATTGTCTTTTTAATTTAGTTTCAATTTTTAGGACCAATACATGTCATTTTCCATTTTGTTTTTAGGATTTATGTCTTCGTCACGCAGTAAAGTAGCTGTCACCCCTACTTCAAAGAAACGAAAGGGGCCCGATGGTTCATCATCGAGACCTACTGCTGAAACCCGACATCCATTCATCACATTCCCACAGAACTCCCAAGAGGCGTTATTCCAAATTCTACGATCCCGCCCTCTAGGAGCCGGACGTTGCATTGACTGGGCTGCCCTAGAGTGAGTCTAACTCGCTGATGCTGTTCGGGCCCTACTGTCCAACGATCTGTGGGAGGAATTTTTTAACATCATCGAGCCCACCTACCTTGAGCTAACATTAGAATTTCACTCTACTTTTCATCTACAAGTGGTAATGACAAACCACGATGACCCAGGTACCATTCAATTTTGTCTCGGTGGATTGGTGAGCCAGTTGAGCATCCCCGAATTTGGTATCGCACTAAGACTCTACACAAATGAGTTCATAGCTGATGAGGACTTTCCCACACTCCCCCTCGCATCCATATCTCTCCAGTCAATTGTTGGTGCGCTATCGTCCCAAAGTAGCTCACATATGACCCTAGTCGCTCCAAGGCGACCGCCCTTGCCTCATCCTTGAGGTACCTTCACGCCCTCCTCGCACACACCCTAATGGGCAGACGCGAGAGCATCGGCATCGTTAGCACACACGATGCCTACTTCTTATGGAGCATGGCGAACACGCATACCATCGACCTCACCTTTTTCATCACCCATACCATCCAGCACCAGACTGAAAGGCATCGTAGGGGCGTTATATCTATGGGGCCGTACATCACATGGTTGGCTTGCCACTTCGGGCTACTCAACACCACGGCTCAGACATCTTCATATTCACTGATCGGTCAGATGTCCCCTCAGGGCATCCAGACTATGCTACACATGAGGATGATCCAGCGCAGACCTAGGACCGACCCTCCACAGTACTGTCTACTCCGAGAGGCCGAGGACCCTGAGAACATTACTGATGATGCCCCACCACCGCCACCAGAGGAGGGCCCAGCTGAGCCACCACCCCCTCGCCACCCAGTTCATGCGGCAGCTTCACACGCTAACATATCTGAGCGCCTCACCTGATCCGAGCAGCAGTGCTTCCAGCGCCTAGATCATATCGATGCTACTCTGCAACAGATATGCCAGCACCTTCACATCACCGCACCGCCACCACCGTGCGACCCATCTGAGGATTAGAACCTCCTAATCTCTTTTCTTATCTTTTATTTTCCTTTTTAATTTTACTTTTATTTTATTTTATCTTATCTTTTTCATTATTTGAATATTGGCCTTTTTAGAACTTCATTTACTTTATTACTTTATTTTAATTATTTTATATCGGCTATCCCCTAACAAACATATTCTATTACTCCAAATTCCCTAAAACTGATAAGTGCTTTCGCAATTTCAAAAGAGCTTTACAGCTCAAATTCAAAATCCAACGGGAAAACCCTGCCACAACTACCGGCTCTTCCAATTCCAATATCCATCTCACAAATTCATCCAAAATTTAGAGAGTTTTATGCCTTTCTTATGATCTTATGCTTCTATTGCTACTAATGTATCTTTGTACATTGAGGGCAATGTACATCTTAAGTGTGGGGGGGAAACTTACTTTCAGTCATTGCATTCTATTTGAAACCCCTGAAAATTTTTAAAACTAACATTTTGTATTTTTCTCAAAATTTCAAATTCTCACTTTCACTCTTTGCATTATCTTCAATCTCCTATTAGGAATTAATTCTGATTGATTTCTGATTTCTATTGATATGTTAAGAATTAAGACATAGGTACTTATGCTTTGATTATTCAAACTTTAAAACACTAGGGAATCCACCATGATAAGTTGAACTTTTTGAGAATTTAAATTTTTTCTAGGTTATTTTCCCTAATTTTAAGTGTTATCTTGAGATTTGAAATTCGCAAGATTGACATCAAAAGCCATAATTCTGGTGAGATTTTTTAGCCTTTTGAGCATACATTCTTTCGTGCTTACTTTTATTGTTGCTTTGAGTGAGTCAATGCTGATTTGTTATTCTAGAACTTGCTTCGATTATACATGTCGAGATCACATCATTTGATTTGATACACCGAAATGATAAAGGCACCTAGGATTTAACCCACTCACTCCATAAAAAGCCTACCTCCATAAATTGACCCCTAATGAACCTCATTTGAAGCCTAAAAACCTATTTTTGACTTACCTCTAATATTAACCTATAACTCGTTTTTGTTGAATCCCATTCAATTATTTTGATCCCTATTTTTCTCGAGATTTAATTTGAATTATTACCTAGCTTTGTTCTCTTATTCAATTAGTGAAGTTTGTAAATATTCAAAGTAAAATATTTGAATTGTTCTTAAAAAAAAGTATATATATAGTTAGTTCAGTTGTAATCTGTAATAGTTCAATAGTTTTTGCATATTTCAAGCTATCAAATCCAAAACGATGTCATCATAAGGCTTAGCTCAAGGAATATGTTCCAGTGATAGAGATTTTTCTAGCTAGGAAATTTTTCAATTCAATCTCGATTCTAACTCTTTCTTTTTCAGCTTGTGACAACACCCCTAACCAAAGCCCCATTATAACCACTGAAAAACCTTTTGATCGATGTGTCATATCAATTCATAGTGGTGGAGATTTGATTTTCTTGCAAGCCTATGGTAATAACTTTTCAGGTTGACTAAAAGAGTGCTAAATTCTTGAACCCTAAACACTTTGAGTGGATAGAGTGAATCTTTAGTGAGGATGTCAAATCTTGTTGACTTTGATTGAAAGGTAATTACTTAGAAGAAAGGAGAAAACCTATGTTTCTAAGATAAAATTCTCAACTTAGAGTGATTGAATCTTTAATGTTCTTCTGATTGAATCGTCATTGTATGATTACTTGTGAATTAGTTTGAAATATTATTGATAAGGATTGTAAGTTGAGAAGAATGATTCTTAATTGTGAATTGAGATTTTCTTAAGGACAAGCAAAGGCTTAAATGTGGGGGTATTTAATAAACAATAAATTATACATATTTTTACCTCATGCTTAGCTTAATTTCTGGATGAATTATCATTGTATTTGTGGAAATTGGTGCTCTTAATCCTTTTAATTCATGTTCTATACTCAGGTGAGCATAGGGAAGAGAAAAGAACAAGAAACGGGCCAAAAAATGAAGAAAATGGGCCAAAGTATGAAAATAACACGACTCGGGAGTTCACCACACGGCCGTGTCACACGACCGTGCCACCTAAAGTCCAAAACGGCCTAACCTCGACAAGCACGGCCAAACCACATAGCCGTGCCACCATCAACAGGCCTGACCACGGCCTGGGCCTCAATCCACAAGGGCGTGGCACACAAGCATGTCCCTTTCGTGAGGAAGTACAATTTCACTCGGAAAAGGCTACTTGGGGGCTAAGAAAGACACTTCAAAGCTTTATATCAAAACCCTAAAGGGAAACTACTAAGGGATACTTTTTCTCCCTGAAGAAGGTGCTTTGTTTTCCTCTAACACAGAGAGCAGAAATAGGGAAATACTCCAAGGGAAGATGATTGATTCATCTCAAGAGCCAGATTCTTCTTCAAGACTAAAGATCTCCCTTCAATTTCCTATAGGGGTTTTAGGGTTCTTTATGTTTTGTTATTTTATATCGTTTGAGATGTTTTCTTTATTTATCATGAACTAAATCCCGCAAATACTTGAGAGGGATGAAACCTAAGACAGATCTTGTTATTGTTTTCTCTTGAATTATATGATAAATATTTGATTTGTTCTTAATTGTGTTTTTAATTCTTAGATTGATATTTTTGGGATATTGATTTAAGACACATGTGCTTATGTAGAGGAGCAAAAGTCCCTGCATAGGAGTAGATCCAACACAATTAAGCAGAGTTGATCGCAATCCTAAAGATAGGACGACGAAAATCTGCCGGATTAGGGTCAAACCTAATAAGGGAATCCATAGATCAAGTTAATGTAACAATAAGGGTTTTAATTAGAAAGAGATTTCAATTAATCAACCTAGAGTTATTGTTTTTAGTCTCGAGAGAGATATTAACATAAGTTAGGGATTTCTACGGATCAAATTAAGTGAATAAATCGTCTAGTTCAAGAGTTGATAACAAGTGAAGTCTAGGTGGAATCTCCCTTGAGTATTGTCCAAATCAATCAGTTTTTCCTAAAGATTTTTCCCCAATTTACTTTTTGTGCGCTCATAGTTTAGTTTTAGAATTAGTCTCATAAAAACCCCCTTTTATTTCTAGGTTAAATAATAGAAAGAAAGTTAGTACTAGTACTTTTGGTTCCCTTGGGTACGATATCTCAGTCTTGCCACTAAATTATACCACTGTTCGATAGGTGCGCTTGCCTCAATTCGTGATAATAGTTAGTTTTTGGTGTGATCATTTATTTATAAATTTTATTACTTCATACCACGCATATCACTCCTCTACATAGGCATATTCGACTTAAATCAATATCCCGGACATATCAATTTAAGAATTAAAAACATAATTAAGAACAAATCAAATATTTATCACACAGCTCAAATAACAATAACAAGATCTATCATAGGTTTTATCCCCTTAGGTATTTAGGGTTTTAGTTCATAATTATAAAAGAAAACATCTCAGAAGATATAAAATAACAAAACATAAGAAAACCCAAAACTCCTGAAAAGATTGAAGGGAGATCCTCTGTCTTGATGTAGATCCTAGCTTCTGAGATGGATCAATCGGCTTCCCTTCAAGTAATTCCCTCCTTTAACTCCCTGTCTTGGCAGGAATAAAGCACCCTTTTGAGGGAGAAAAAGCACAACCTTGGCGGGAGAAAAAGCACCCCTCTGTAGTTGCCTCCTAAGGTCTTTATATAGAGCTTTGGAATGCCTTTCTTAGCCCCTAAGTAGCTTTTCTGAGTGAAATTAAACTTTCTCATGACAGGGACACGCCCGTGTGCCATGCCCATATGGGTCAAGGCTTAAGCCGTGATTGAGCCTGTTAAAGTGGCACGGTCGTGTGGCACAGCCGTGTGGCGAACCTCCAGGCCATGTTGATTACTGAACTGGGCCTAATTTGCCCATTTTTGGCCCGTTCCTTGCTCTTTTCTCTTCCCTAAGCTCACCTGAGTATAAAACATAAAATTAAAGGTTTAAGAGCATCAATTTACACAAATCAAGGAGTAATTCATCCAGAAATTGGGCTAAACATGGGGTAAAAATATGTATAATTTATCGCTTATCAAATACCCCCACACTTAAGCCTTTGCTTGTCCTCAAGCAAAATCTCAATTCACAATTAAAAATCACTCTTCTCAACTTAAAATCCTTACCAATAATGTTTCAAACTAATCTATAAGTAATCATACAATGAAAATTCAACCAGAAGAACATTGAAGTTTTAAACACTCTAAGTTGAGAATTTTATCATAGAAACATACGTTTTCTCCCTTCTCCTAAGTAATTACCTTTCAATCAAAATCAACAAGACTTGACATCCTTACTAAAGATTCACTCTATCCACTCAAAGTGTTTAGGGTTCAAAAATTAAGCACTATTTAGTCAACCTGAAAAGTTATTACCATAGGCTTGCAAGAAAATGAAATCTCCACCACTAGAGATTGATATGACACACCGATCAAAAGGTCTTTCAATGGTTGTAATGGGGCTTTGGTTAGGGGTGTTGTCACAAGCTGAAAAAGAGGGTTAGAATCGAGATTGAATTGAAAAATCATCTAGCTAGAAAAATCTCTATCACTGGAACATATTTCTAGAGCTAAGCCTTATGATGATATCGTTCTGGATTCAGTAGCTTAGAACAGAAATATGCAAAAATATTAAACTATAACTAAGGTATGAATTACAACTGAATTAACTGTATATACACTTTTTTTAAAGAACAAATCAAATACAATAAATTGAATATTTACAGGCTTTACAAACTGAAAGAGAGAACAAAGCTAGATCAACTCAAATCTCAACACAAATAGGGGTCAAAATAATTAGGGGGACTTCAACAATAATGGTTTTTGGTTAATTTATGGAGGTAGGCTTTTATGGAGTAAGTGGGTTAAACCTAGGTGTCTTTATCATTTCGGTATATCAAATCAATGATGTGGTCTCAACATGCATAATCGAAGCAAGTTCTAGAATAACAAATCAGCATTGACTCACTCAAAGCAACAATAAAAGTGAGCACAAAAGGATGTATGCTCAAAAGGCTCAAAAATCTCACCAAAATTATGGCTTTTTGATGTCAATCCTGCAAATTTCAAGTCTCAAGATAACACTTAAAATTAGGGGAAATAGCCTAAAAAAATTAAGTTCTCAAAAATTTCAACTTCTCATGCTTGATTCCCTAATGTCTTAAAGTTTGAATAATCAAAGCATAAGTACCTATGTCTTAATTCTCAATATATCAATAAAAATCATAAATCAATCAGAATTAATTCCTAATAGGCAATTGAGACTAATGCAGAGAGTGAAAGTGAGAATTCAAAATTTGAGAACAATGCGAAATGTTAGTTGTAAAAATTTTTCAGGGGTTCGAAGAGAATGCAATGATTGATAGTATGTTCCCCCCCACACTTAAGATGTACATTACCCTCAATGTACAAAGATACATTAGTAGCAATAGAAGCATAAAATCATAAGATAGGGAGAGAAATGAAACTCCCTGAATTTTGGATGATTTTGTAGAGACGGATATTAGAATTGTAAGAGCCGATAGTTGTGGCAGGGTTTTCCCATTACAGATGGATTTGAGCTGTAAAGCTCCTTTGAAACTGCGATAGCATAAATAAGTGTTTAGGGATTTAAGTTAAGCATAATTTCCTCATTAGGGAATAGCCGATATGAAAATAAAATTGAAAACTAAACTAAAATATTCAATAAACATAAAGATCTAAATAAAGATAAAGAATAATCTAAAGATTCTAAAGAAACATAAAGTTCAATAGAAGGTAAAAATAAAGATCAAGAAAGCAAATAAAAAAGAAGATAAAAGGAATAAGAAGTTTTAATCCTCAGATGGGTGTAGATGCTGGCATATCTGCTGAAGAGTAGCATCGATATGATCGAATTGTTGAAAACACTGTTGCTCAAATTGTGTGAGGCGTTCGGATATGTCAGCATATGAAGCTGCCGCATGAACTAAGTGGTGAGGGGGTGGTGGTTCAGTCGATGCCTCCTCCTATGGTGGGACATCATCAGTAATGTCCTCGGGGTCCTCCTGCTCAACATCCCAGAGTAGTTGATACTGTGGAGGATCGGTCCCACATCAGCGCTGAATTATCCTCATGTGTAGCATAGTTTGGATGCCCTGTGGGGACATGTGGCCAACTAGAGTGTAGGAGGATGTCTGGGCTGCGGTGTTGAGTAGGCTAAAATAGCAAGCCAATTATGTGATGTATGGGCCCATAGAGATTACACCCCTACGGTGTCGCTCCGTCTGGTGTTGGATGGCATGTGCAATGAAGTAGGCGAGATCGATCACATTTACGTGTGCCATGCTCCATAAAAAGTAGGAGTCGTGGGTGTTGACGACGCCAATGCTCTCGCGTCTGCCTGTTAATGTATACGCGAGTAAGGCGTGAAGGTACCTCAGAGATGGGGCGAGAGCTGTTGCCTTGGAGCGACTGGGGTCGTATGTGGCTGAGACTGGGACTAAGACCTGCCAACACTTTGAGGGTGAGAAGTGGATGTGTCGATGGAGCTCAGAAAGGTTCTCCTCCTCTAAAAACTGCTCGGTGTACAGGCCGAGTGCTGTACCGAACTCCGGTACACTAAGTTGACGAACAAGGCCTCCTAGACAGAATTGGATCATCTCTAGATCATTGTGTTGGCTCATACTATCTGGAGGTGAAATGTGGAGCAGAACTCGAGGGTGAGTTTGAGATAGGTTGGCTCCACAATCTTAAAAAACTGGTCCTAGAGGTCTGTCATCAATAAGGCTCGGACCTCGTCCGCTAAGTGGACCTGCTCTAGGGCGGCCTAATCAATGCTTTTTCCTACTCTGAGGGGTCTTGCCCGTAATATCTGAAATAGTTCTTCTTGGAAGTTCTGTGGGAATTCGAGAAAGGGGTGTCGAATTTTAGCGGAGGGTCTAGAAGAGGAACCTGTGGGTCTCTTTCGTTTTTTAGAAGTAGGGACGGCAGCTTTCTTCCCACGTGATGATGACATTGTACCTAAAATGCAAAAAGATAATAAGATGGATATCTATCATTCCTAAAAAGAATATGGTAATAATAAGTTCTTAAGCTAAATGACAATTTAAACAAAGCAGAACATTATTAAGTATTAAATTGAAACGTTGATTTCACTAACCTAAATAATATATTCTATTCATCCTAAGCATAGTATCAAATGATGGAGGCATGGGTATCAATTTATACTAAGCAACAAACTATTCAAGATAGGTAAAGGTGGCAGCCAAAAGATGGGTCTAAATGGCATAATGAATTTTTCTGGAGTAATCATACTAAATGAATGAATTTCTATCAATAATAATGCAAATAAATGAATAAATGAAATTATTAACATAAAATAGATAAAAGACATTAAAAATTAAGAGAAAAAGTAAGAAAGGGGAACCGAATGGGTGGTAATGGGGGCGGAGCACGGTTATGGCGAGGTTGCACGGGCGTGGAGGTGTTATTGAGGCTGTCGATGGCACTTATGAGGGTTGGTATGGGTTTTTGGTGGAGGAAATTTTAGGGTTTTAGTGGAGAAGAAGATGAATAGTGGGGGTTTATATAGGATTTTGGGTCACACGGGCATGGTACATGCCCGTGTGACTCGAGTTCAGCCCGTGTGGTTCAAATATTGGGGATTTTGGTGTGCCTGGTTCGAGACACACGCCCGTGTTTCTAGGGCGTGTTGGGGCACACAGCTGTGTCGTACGGCCGTGTCCTTCGATATTCGCTTCTCACACGGCCGTGTAGATGGTCACACACTCATGTCTGAAATGTCAGGTCCGACCACGGCCTTGGGACATGGGCGTGTCGAACGCCCATGTTGAATTAATAGGTTTGGCCACGGCCTAGGGACACGGGTGTGTCGCATGCCCGTGTCGATTTATCAGGCTTGGTCATGACCGCATCGCACAGTCGTTGCATGGTGTCATAGCCTGTGTCTCATGATGTCACACGGTCTATGGCACGCACGTGGGAATGACCGTGTGACTCAAAAAACCTGCATTCAAAAGGGTTAGTTGATGTATTAAAGGGCCTAAAACAAAAGAATTTACTAAGTTAGTGCTCGGGTTGCCTCCCGAGAAGCGCTTGTTTATAGTCTAAGCTCGACTTTTCTCAAGCTTGTTTGGTCACGGTGGCTTGAAGAGTTGATACTCTTCTATCCTGCTTTCAATTTCATTATCAATGTAAGATTTGAGTCGAGTGTGATTTACCTTGAAAGTGCCGAGTGACTCATGTTTTATCTCGACTGTACCATAGGGAAAAATTTTCATTACCGTGAAGTAGGGTGTGTCACTTGTATGTTCTTTTGAATTCAAGATTCGAGGATCGTCTCCCTCTAAGATTACCTTATCCCCTACCTTGATTTGATTCGTTTTTACCTAAGGGTCGTCTTGATGATGCTCTGGGTTGATGTGGCATATTTTGGGCTTTTCTTGATGGTTTAGCCACTCATCTAGTTCCTCAATCTGAAGCATTCGCTTCTCATGTGCGTCTTCCTTAGATGGACTTGTCTGTGGTTGGGTTGCCTTTATGTGGAGTGTATCCTGCACAGAAGGTTGGGTGGTGAGATCATTCCTTTTACAAGAATTCGAGACAGTATTTTTATCATTAACAAATTTAATTGGGTTTCGGGCTTGTAAAGTGACTTTGTCATCACCTACACGTAGTGTAAGCTCACCTATTCCTACATCAATTATTGTTCTAGCAGTTACTAAAAAGGGTCGCCCTAAAATTAAGGGAACATTGCTATCCTCATCAATGTCTAAAACAACAAAGTCAATTGGGAATATAAATTTATCAATTTTGACAAGTACATCTTCAATTATTCCCGTTGGAAATCTAATGGTCTTATTAGCTAATTGGATGCTCATCTTAGTTTGTTTAGGTTTCCCTAGACCTAGTTGTTTAAACAATTTATAAGGTATGACATTTATACTAGCCCCTAAATCAGCTAAAGCATTTTTGACGTCTAAGCTACCAAGTAAACAAGGAATAGTAAAACTCCCAGGATCTTTTAGTTTGTTGGGTAGCTTATTCTGTAAAATGGTTGAGCATATTGCATTCAGCTCCACATGAGATTTCTCATCTAGCTTCAGCTTGTTTGTCAAGAGCTCTCTTAAAAACTTAACAGCATTTGGCATCTGCAAAAGAGCTTCAATAAACGGTAAGTTGATATGTAATTTCTTTAAGAGTTTAAGGAACTTATCGAATTGCTCATCTGTGCGGTCTTTCTTTAATGCATCTGGGTATGGGATACGAGGTTTATACTCTTTGAAAATTACATCATTGGAACTTACCTCATCCTTACCTTTACTTACCACAGTCTCCTTACATGGCTTTGGGTTGGTTTTGGTTAACCCTTTCTCATCTATTGTATCTACGGCATTAAGTTGCTCTTTAGGGTTAGTTTCAGTGTTGCTTAGTAATCCACCTTGCGGTCTTTTAGAAATTAGCTTGACGAGCTGGCCTATTTGAGTTTCGAGTCCTTGAATGGATGCTTGATGGTTCTTCAGTACCGTTTCGGTGTTTTGAAAACGGGTTTCTGATACGGCAATAAATTTTGTGAGCATTTCTTCAAGGTTCGGCTTTTTCTCTTGTTGGAATGGTGGCTGTTGAAATCCCAGAGAAGGTGGTTGTCTTTGATTTCCTTGTCCTCCCCAAGAAAAATTGGGGTGGTTCCGCCAACCTGCATTGTAAGTGTTACTATAAGGGTTATTTTGAGGTCTAGAATTGTTAGCCATATAGTTGGCTTGCTCGGTTCCATGCCATGTCCATAGGAGGAGTAATCGAGGTTGTACATGTTTCCTTGAATTGAGTCACACTGCATCACTGGGTGTGCCTGCGTAGAACCAACAAAATTATCAATCTTTTTATTTAAAAGTTCTACCTGATTAGAAAGCATGGTTACGGCATTAATATTAAAAACTCCTGTAGATTTCTGTGGCTTTATTCGCATGACTTGCCACTGATAATTATTCAGTGACATCTCTTCTATAAACTCGTAAGTTGCTTCAGGTGTTTTGTTGTTGATTGTTCCACCAGCGGTTGCATCGATCATCTGCCTTATTGAGAGATTCAAACCATTGTGAAAGGTTTGAACTTGTAGCCACAGAGGTAACCCATGGTGAGGGCACCTTCTCAAAAGATCTTTGTATCTCTCCCAAGCATCGTAAAGTGTTTCTAAATCCATCTGCACAAAAGAAGAAATATCATTCCTCAATTTAGCTATTTTAGCCGGAAGAAAATACTTAAGTAAAAACTTCTCGGTCATTTGTTCCCACGTAGTGATGTACCCTCGTAGTAAAGAATTTAACCACTGTTTAGCCTTGTTTCTCAAAGAGAATGGGAATAGCCTAAGACGAATGACATCATCAGAAACGCCATTTATTTTGAATGTATCACATACTTCCAAAAAGTTGGCTAGATGCGAGTTAGGATCCTCATCCTGCAAACCATCAAACTGAACAAATTGTTGTATCATTTGAATAGTGTTAGGTTTCAGTTCAAAATTATTTGCAGCAATAATAGGCCTAACAATGCTAGATTCAGTGCTTACTAAATTAGGTCTAGCATAATCATACATAGTACGCGGAGTAGGATTTTGCTTAGCAGGATTTGCGACTACTGTAGGAGGTAGCTAATTATCCTGATTTGCTTCCATCTCTTCAGTAGGTTCAGGTTCTTCTTCTTGCCCTTCTTCTGGATATTGCAAGCTTTTTCTTATCTCTCGGCGGGTTCGACGAATTGTCACTTCTAAATCATCGTCAAAAAGTAGTGGTCCTCCCGGGTTTCTTCTAGTCATAAACTAGAGATACCTAGAAGGGAAAAGGCAAAGAAAATTAAAGTAAATAAATAAAACAAATAAAAATAAAGGCTGAAAATAAATAAAAATAGTAATGGCTAAAGTAATAGAAATCGAGTGTTCCTAATATCTTAGTTCCCTAGCAATGCCGCCAAAAACTTGATCGTGATTTGATGAAGTAATAAAATCTGATCGTACTTGGAAACTAACTAATATCACGATAAAAGGCAAGTGCACCTATCGAATAGTAGTATAGTTAATGGCAAGATCGGAATATCGAATCCAAGGAACTATGAGTACTAGTAATGACTTTCTTTCTATCATCTAGCCTAAAAATAAAGAGGGTTTGGCTGTAAACTAAACTAAACTAACTAAAGAAATGACAAAGAGTAAAGTAGGAGATTGCTTTTGGGAAAGACTGATTGATTAAGGCAATACCTAAGGAAAAATCCACCTAGACTTCACTTGTTATCTAACTCTGAACCAGATGATTTCTTCATTTGATTTGATCTGTAGAGATCCCTAAATTATGTTAATACCTCCATTGAGGATAAGAACAACTAATCCTAGGTTGATTAACTGAAATCTCTTTCTAGTTAAAACCCCTAGTCTCACATTAACTCGATCTATGGCTCCCTATATTAGATTTGACTATAATCTGGCATATTTTCGTCGTCCTATGTCTAGGATTGCGATCAAATCTGCTTAATTGTGTTGGATCTACTCCTATGCAGGGACTTTTGCTCCTCTACATAGGCACATTCGACTTAAATCAATATCCTGGATATATCAATTTAAGAATTAAAAACACAATTAAGAACAAATCAAATATTTACCACACAGTTCAGATAACAATAACAAGATCTGTCTTAGGTTTCATCCCCTTAGGTATTTAGGGTTTTAGTTCATAATTATAAAAGAAAACATCTCAGAAGATATAAAATAACAAAACAAAAGAAAACCCAAAACTCCTGAAAGGATTGAAGGGAGATCCTCTATCTTGATGTAGATCCTAGCTTCTGAGATGGATCAATCGGCTTCCCTTCGAGTAATTCCCTCCTTTAACTCCCCGTCTTGGTGGGAATAAAGCAACCTTTTGAGGGAGAAAAAGTACACCCTTTGCAGGAGAAAAAGCACCCCTCTGTAGTTGCCTCCTAGGATCTTTATATAGAGCTTTGGAATGCCTTTCTTAGCCCATAAGTAGCCTTTTCCGAGTGAAATTGAACTTTCTCATGACAGGGACACGCCCGTTGCCACGCCCGTGTGGGTCGAGGCCCAGGCCGTGTTTGAGCCTGTTAAAGTGGCACGGCCGTGTGGCGAACCTCCAGGCCGTGTTGATTACTGAACTGGGCCTAATTTGCCCATTTTGGCCCGTTCTTTGCTCTTTTCTCTTCCCTAAGCTCACCTGAGTATAAAACATGAAATTAAAGGTTTAATAGCATCAATTTACACAAATCAAAGGGTAATTCATCCAGAAATTAGGCTGAACATGGGGTAAAAATATGTTTAATTTATCGCTTATCACAAGTACATCAAACTTCCCACGAGTTGTTTGTATAATGTGCTATCAATCTTCTCACCAGAAGGATTTTTCTCCAATTTCAGCCCTAGCTCAATGAGAGTGGCCAGAATTGCAATTCTTCATCCTAAATCTATCTTAAATTTCCCTAACATACTTCTTTTGTGAAATAAAAATTCCACAATCTGATTGATATTCACCAATACCAAGAAAATAATGCATTAACCCAAGGTCAAACATATCAAATTCTTTCATCATTGATTGCTTAAATTTATCAAGCATCATTGAATCATTCCTAGTATATATTAGATCATCCACATACAAGCACACAACAACAATCTTTTCATTCTCAACTTTGCAGTAAAGAGTATGCTCATATAGACATTTCTTAAAACCTACTGAAATGAAATAAGCATCTATTCGACTGTACCATGCTCTCGGAGCTTGTTTCAGCCCGTATAGTGCCTTTTTAATCTATATACCTTCTGTTTACTACTATATTCCACATAACCAAGAGGTTGATCGATAAATACCTGCTCTTCTAACTCCCTATGTAAGAAAGCTGACTTTACATCAAGTTGTAGAATCAGCCACGAGTTTTGTGCTGCTACTGCCACCACTGATCTAATTGTGTCAAGCCAAGCCACAAGAGCATATACTTCTTTGCAATCAACACCAAATTTCTGCTTGTACCCTTTAGCTACTAAATGAGCTTTATACTTGTCAATTTCACCATTTTCTTTGAATTTGGTCTTGTAAACCCATTTAACTCCAATTGGCTTTTGTCCTCTTGGAAGATCAGTTAACTCCCAAGTGTCATTTTTTTCAATTGCAGCAATCTCGTCATTTACAGCTTCCTGCCATTTCAACTCTTTACAAGCATCGTCAAAATTCACAGGATCACAATCTGCAAATAAAGCAAAAACTGTTTGTGGATCTTCATCATCTTTAGATTGATTCTCACTGACCACATAATCTTTCATCCACATCGGCTTTCTTTTGTTTCTTTTACCATGCTCGTTCTATTGATCTGCTTCAACTACAGGTTATTCCATTACTGGTTCTATGATTTCATCACTAAAACCAACTGGAATTTGCCTCAACTGCCGGTTGTCATTATTTTCTTCCCATGGCCAGAACACATGCTCATCAAAAACTACATCACGACTAAAAATAATTTTTTTGGTGGTGGGGTTATATAATTTGTAGGCTTTAGACGTATTACTAATGCCAAGAAAAAGACACTTCTCAGCCTTGGCATCAAGCTTTGTCCTCTTCTGATCCGGCACATGAGAATAAGCAACACATCCGAACCCCTGAAATAACGCACATCCGGTTGTCGACCTGACCAAGCTTCTTCCGGTGTCATGTTTCGAACAGCATGTATAGGGCTTCTGTTTAAGACATGAACACTCCAACTCACCGCCTCCGGCCAAAAGGCTTTTGGAACATTACTTCTTCGTAAGAGACTTTGAACAATATTTAAGATTGTTCGATTCTTCCTTTCACTCACTCCATTTTGTTGAGGAGTATAAGCTGCAGTGAGTTGTCTATGGATCCCATTAGAGTCACAAAAGCTTACAAATTCTTGAGAAAGATATTCTCCTCTACGATCACTGCGAAGAGCTTTAATTAACATTCCAACTTTCTTTTCAACTAGCATTTTAAAGCTCTTAAAAGCTACAAAGGCTTCAGATTTTTCATGTAGTAAGTAAACACAACTCTTTCAACTGAAATCATCTGTGAATATTATAAGATAATGCTTACCTCCATTTGAAGTTGGATTCAGTGGTCCGCAGATGTCAGAGTGAACTAGTTCAAGCTATTTTGAGGCTCTCCAGGCTTTTTCTTTTGGAAAACTACCTTGAGGCATTTTTCCCACAACACAATCTTCACATACTCTTGAAGGAATATCGAATGTAAAGAGACCAACAACTATGTTTTTTTGTTGTAATGTTTGCAGTCCTCCAAAGTTCAAGTGCCTGAACCTGTAATGCCAAAGCTACGCCAAACTTGTTTCTTATGTTGAAAAATAAGAATTGTCATGTTTAATATGTTGGATATGCAATAGAAAAAGCTTATTGGCCGTCATGGTGACTTTAGCAATTAACCCAAGATTTATGTCTTGGATCTTGTACACTCCATCCTTGATAATCACCTCATAGCCCTTTTCTTGGAGTTGACCCACACTAAGTAAATTTGTCTTTAGATTCGAAACATAGAAAACATCAGAAATACTTTGGACAGATGAGAGCTTTGTTTGGATTTTTACCTTTCCTCATCCTTGGACAGAAACGAGAGAGTTGTCACCAAACTTTACTGTTGTTCGAAACGTCTCATCGAGCTCAGAGAACACTAATCAACCTCTGCACATATGATTGCTACAACCTGTATCAAGGTACCATAAATTCTTTCGAGTCTCCTCATTCGAATAACACACCATTAATAGAGTAACTTCTTCCTCTTCCTCTTCATCAGTTGTTACTGCGAAATTTACCTTTTCTCTGCCATAATATCTACCATTCCCTCTCCAATGGCCTTGACCTCGACCTCCGTTACTGTTTCCATTCAGGTTGGTATAGCATTCACTACGATAATGACCATACCTGTGACATCGAAAACATTCAATTTGGGATTTGTCTATAGCTTTTGGCTTCCTATCAGGTATGAGATGATCCCAAACATTTCTCCTCTCATCGGCACTTCTTCCCCTTCTATTTGTTGTTACCATACCTAGAATCTTTGTGAGTCGATAGTGCCTGCAGTGCTTGCTCCTCACTCTCCTGTAAAACAAATTTTGACTCATGAATCATTAATGAGTTCTCTAACTCATCAATGGAAAAAGCATCGAGGTCTTTTGATTCATCAATTGAACAGACAATAAAATTATATTTCAGCAACAAGGATCGTAATTTTTTTCAATGACAGCAACATCTCCAAGCTGTTCTCCATGAGTATGCATCCTATTGACGTTTGTCATTGTTTTGGAGAAATAATCTGAAATAGTCTCTCCTGGCTTCATGCGCAAATTCTCAAATTCCCCTTACAGCGTTTGAAGCAGTGCGCGGTTTGCCCTTGCATTGCCTTGATACTTCCTTTTCATTGAGTCCCAAATATGCTTTGCCGTATCTTTGAAAAGAATCGTTCAAGGATTGAATGATCAATAGCTTGGAACAAATAATTTTTGGCCTCCAAATATTTCAGCTTTTGTGCATCAATCTCCATCTTCTGTGCATCTGTCAAACTGGTTCCAGCTTCTAGCTCTTGGATTCCATCCTCAACGACAGACCAATGTTCTTTTGACCTTAAAAAATTCTCCATCAACATGCTCCAATGATCATAATGACCATCAAAGCAAGAAATAGCAGGTTGAACAAATCTATCGGAATGACTCAGATGTTGCGACATCGTATTTGGAACACAACACAAAACACTCTAAACCTAGCTCGGATACCACTGATAACAAAACTTAAAGGAGTACTTAACTCAAGAGAGGAAGATAACCAAAATCAATTTCATGTTATTAACTTCAACAACTATGCCTTTATATAGGCTTACAGAGAAACTAAATCATGGAAGTAAGATTCTCCACTAACAAATTAATGAAAATAGAAAAATCCCAAAGATTAAACAAACTTATTTGACTAACAAACTTGCTAAAAATAGGAGTCAACAAACTAACCATAACACTTAATAAAAAAAAATAAAAAAGTGGCGTGATTAATTTTCCATCAAATAATAATCATTTCAATCAAATTAATATTCTATGCTTTTACTTTTGTTCATCACAAATTAATAATATATATAATTTCTTACACTTTTTCATGACATTAGTTACGCAAAAGATACGCATAAGGCTCAAACATATTAAAGTTATCTTTTTAAATTAAATATTTTTTCTATTATTTAATACGAATTTGAGTAAATCTAAATTAAAATTGTAACGCCCTAAAATTTTTCTTTTTGTTAAAAAAAGGGTAAAGTGACAGCTCAATAATCTACCTTATCCGATAGTTTAGACCACATATATGATCTAGTGGCACTACAATACTTATTTGTTTCTGGCAATTTGACTGTACTATTATGAAAAGTGACATACGCTCACTTATAGGTGTATGGGGTTGGATGGGTATTAATTACCCTAATTGGTTTGTAGGGATTGACGGAGATGGTGTGTAGCGGATGGGAGTTAGATCTGATTTTGTATTTGATTATGTATCTGAAATTACATCTGATTCTGTATATGGACTACAATGGTATACGTATCTATTATTTTATATGCATCTAATTTGTTGTGTGGGTTGAATTATACACTAAGCTTGTAAGCTCACTCTTTGTTTTTATCCTATCAGATAATTAACAAATTTAGGACCAGTCGGTGTACGAGAACTCAGAATTGGATTCTTTCGATAAACTAATTTAAATGAACTTTATGTTAAATTTGGACTTTTCGAACTTTTGAACCATGAATTGTTTTGAACTTTGCTTTTTGTTCTAGCTTGTTTTTCCGAATTAAAAAGTATTAAATTTCTAACCGTAAAATGATTTGTTGCAAATTAAACTACGGTTTTCAAAACCTTGTAGCTTAGTAAACTCTGCTACAAAACGATATAATCACTTTAATGTTTCTTGTAATAAAGTAACTGTTTTATCAAGAATTTCCCTAAAATTGAAAAACAATTTATCAGAGTGAATATTGGTATAACTACACGATTTTAAAGTGAATTTATCGGTTTTCAAGAGAGTTAAAGTAACTCCTCAAAATTTAACCATAACGTTTAAAACAAGTGTAAAGTGTTACAAAAATTATCTTATCCCAAAAATAGTTATGTGCCACTGTCACTAGTTTTGGTGTTTAGTAATAAAAAAGGAAAGTAATAATTCCATCCTCCACTCTTATTTCTCAATTATGAACTACAAGTGTATGAAATATAAATATAAATATTTCTCAAATGTATTTCATGAAACTTGTCCCTTGCAAATGACATTAATTTAATCTCAACTTATGCTTTTGCTTTTATCATCTTAAAATAATATTATTATATGCACTATAAATATATCTACTAAATCCTTGGGTAGTCATATTTTGTCTCTTTTTGTTGGTGTTGAGTGCTAAAATTATGTAATAATTCAAATTGAGCTATACAAAATTTAGAATAATTTCACAATTTTTATCACATGATTAGTCATACAAAAGTATGAACATATACCACAAGGATAACCCTCAAAATCTTCTCAAATTAATCCTTCCAATCGATTGAATCAAAATTTAATTAATATATTTGTAAGAGGCCTATTTTGCCCTGCCCACTAGAAAACTAAAACCAATAACAAAAATAAATTAGAACAATCCAAATTACAGCCCAAATGCACTACCCTACCCCAAAATATTACAAGCCCATAACCCCAAAAAATTTAACAAAAATAAAACCCTAGTAGCATTTGGCGTCGCTGCCTCCATGCCACTCCACATGCCTCGTCAGCGCGTCCAACGCTAGAGGCCTGACCTCCTTTGCTCGGCCTTGCACCAAAATGGCCAAAACTCCTCCTCGTTGACCTTGCCTGCAAGAAAAGAAGAAAACAGAAATAGAACAAAAAGGCAACAAAGAAACGAAAGCAGAAAAAGAAACAATAGCAATGTCGCAGCAAAATAGAGCACATGAATAGTGATTATGCAATAGCAAAATAGTAACTTGTATATCGGCTATATAAGGCCGCAACAAACAGTTTGCAAGGGTCAAAATTTTGAAATAAAAAAAAATCAAAAAGAAGATTGAATATTGAAGGTGATCTTCCTTTTTATATATTGCTATCATTTTAATATTATTTTTTATTTTATTTTTACTTTTTACATATACATACATATATACGAAACTAAAAAGAGAGGAGGGAGACTCACCTGAATCCCCGTGGTCGAGGCGTTGGAGGCCCTATCTCCTTCTTCGGAATCGGCCTCAATGAGGGGACCAAGAGTCATCCACCCTCGACTCTTCGGGCTTTGAGAGTTGGCCTTCAAAGGCACTTCATGGTGGGGCTAAAAAGGGCCATTTGTCGCACCTCCGACCACCGCCTATGGCGGCCAATGTGGTGATTATCCGCTAGAACCCATTCGCTAGAGAAAGGGGGGATTTTGAGAGAGTGAGAGGTTTTAAAACCTTTTTTTTTAGTTTTTTGAAGTGAAGGGCTGCAAAAATGACAAAATAAGAAAATTCGGGCATTAAACACAATCAGTAAAACGGCGCCGTTTGGAGGGGAATGGGTCGCGTGTTGACCCGACCCGCAGGCCTCAGGATCCGCGCATTCTAGGCTATTGGGATATTTGCACGAGCGGTCCCTCCTTTTTGCAGCACCATTCGATCAGGCCTTATTTTCTTTTTCCTTTTTTCTTTTTTTCTTTTTTAATTTGGCCATCAGATTTTACATGGTTTTCAATTTGGCCCATTGACCTGTTTGACTGAATGCGCACATTAGGACTAGGGATATTGTTCCCTTTAGTCCTCACAAATTTAGGCGCGCTTCATTTTGGTCCCTAGCAACTTTATTTTTCTTTTGCGATTTATCTTTCTTTTTTACTTTGATTTCAAATACGTCCTTAATCTGTTTAGTTTATTTAGTTCCTTTTTTTTTAACTATTTCGTATATTAATACAATATTTTGTTTATTATTTATTTTATTTTATATAATATTTAATTTAAACTATATCATATGTTAGTCTAAAATTTGTTTCTTTTATTTTGTTTTAAACTATTTTACTGCTGTGTTTCATTTTTTTTCTTTTTTTTACATATATTAATTATTATACGTATTACCTATTTTTAGTTTCTTTTTTAAAGCTGCTTGACTTTCAAAGTTTTCTTTACATATTTCTTTAAGTTTTTTTATGATATTTAAGTTATTTTTCTTAAGTTATTTATTTTAAACACTTTACATATTATTGTATCTCACTTTAAATCGTTTTATATACCTTATTCTAACTTTACTTATATATTTAAAATGTTTTTTTATTATTATTTATTTTAAGATTTTTTTTATATATATTATTTATTTCACACCTTTATATATATAGGCTACCTATTTTAGAATCCTCCATATATAAAATTGTTTTGTATATAGTATTTTAAAATCCCTTTATTATCATTTTTGAATTTGCTTTACGTTTTATTTATTTTAATTTGCTTTATGATTTATTTATTTTGTAGTAGTTATATTTTTTAAATTCATTGGTCTTTGATTATTGATGTTACTATTCAATTGATGAATGTTGTGATCTTGTTGTCATTGTGTATTATATTTCATTTATTTATAATTTCAATCATCGTTTTTCACTTGTATAACTTTGTATTCATGTATTGTTATTCCGTATTCATTAATATGTTTTTATTTTATGACATCGTGTCGTGGGTTAAACTCTAACGTATTTATTCAATATGGATCGTTTTATCCCAAACAAACAATAAGGCAATATTCTCTATTTGGAAACTCGAGGAAATTGTGCCCTAACTTATTGGGTTGTGATTTTTCTCGTTGAATCTAAATAATCAAATGCCCTTTTAATTTAAATTACATACGTTTTAAATAAAAAGGAAAACTCATTCTCGAGGATTCGAGGTGTTGTGTCCTAGTTTACTGGATGTGACATCTCGTTTCCTCGAGATAAGAAAATTTTAGAAAATAAAGGTAATATTTCTTATTTGGGAATTTGAGAAAATCGTGCCCTAACTTACTGGGTTTCGATTTTTCTCGTTTGAGCTAAATAATCGAATATCCTTTTACAATTAAAATACATGAGTTTTGAAGATTAAAAGATGAGCTTATTCTCGAGGGATTAAAATGTCGTGTCCTAACTTACTGGATGTGCTATTTTTTTACTTCGAGACGAGAATGTCTTTAACATCCATTTCAATTTATCCAAGCTTTTTTAAACAATAATAAATATGAGGATCGTATCTTAAATTCTTCACGAATTTTTTAATTTTTGACACTAAGACATTAACTAATGAACTAGGTATCAATTTTGGGCGTATCGAGGGTGCTAATCCTTCCTCGTGCGTAACCAACTCCCGAACCCATTTTCTGGACTCTGTAGACCAAAAATTATCATTTTAGTAAATGTAAATTTCATTAAAATGATTGAATTTCGAGGTAATCCGATCATACCTCATAAAAAAAAATTGGTGGCGACTCCCGTTTTAATTTTCATTTTCAAACTAAGTCAACCCCGTTTTCAAAAAAATGGTCTCGACAATATTGATTTAAATATGTTAAAAACTTAAATACAATATGATTCGTACATTAAATGTGTTGTATAGTATTTATTATTTAGTTTTGTATTTAATAACTATTTTATATAAAATAATAGAGTTTATTTTTAATATGTTGAAAAGATACTTAGAACCATGAGGTATAGTGCGGTGGTTGCTCACCTCATTTTTTAATTATGTGGTCGAGGTTTAATCCCCACTCATGAGAATAGAACACAATTTCATGACCAACTATTTATCTTTTCAGAGAGCACTAGTGACGAGAAAATTTGTCATTGTTGCCAGCAATCAATACCCTAATTACGACAAAAGAATAGGTAGCCTTGACAAAAATAGTTGAGAATTACCTTTGGGGGTAAGAGGATAGAGAACTATAGAGCTAAAAATATAAAAGGAGATCAGAGAGCAATATTTTAATAATCAGATTGATAATTGAATCGATCATATCATTAGTTCTTGACTTAATCAGTTCAAATATCAATCTAACAATAATTAAATATATAATTAAAAATTTTAAAATAAAATATATTAAAATTATAAAATCAGTAGAACCAATTTAATCGTTGAGTTTTTAACTCAGTTACTAGCTTTTTATCTGTTTTTCGTGATTCATGTGAAATCATTTCAATTTCTATATTCAAATCAATATATCAAATAAATTTTTATTCAATCGATCCCACGTACTAGTCTAAGAAAATTCAAATAACACTGGTAGAGAGGGTTTTAAGGGTTATCCTTGGGGTATGTGTTCATACATTTGTGTGACTAATAACGTGATAAAAATTGTGAAATTATTATAAATTTTGTTTGATTCAATTTGAATTATTACATTATTTTAGCACTAAACACCAACAAAAAGAGACAAAGCATATCTATCCAAGGATTTAGTAGATATATTTATAATGAATATAATAATATTATTTTAAGATGATAAAAGAAAAAGCATAAGTTGAGATTAAATTAATGCCATTTGCAAGGGACAAGTTTCATGATCAAATACATGTGAGAAATATTTATATTTATATTTGATACACTTGTAGTTCATCATTGAGAAATAAGAGTGGAGGATAGACTTATTACTTTCCTTTTTTAGCACTAAACACCAAAACTGGTGACAGTGACACATAACTCTATCCAACAATATACCTATGCTCCCGACAAGATAATTTCAATTTCGGAATGCTCAAATTCGTATTAAATAATAGAAAATTATTTAATAGAAAAACCAATTTGATCCTTATGCATATTTAGGGGTTTAATTAGATAAATATGTCAATTTTGAAATAAAATAATGGTTTTAGATCATTTTTGGGAGAAAAATATGAAAACAAGAGGTGTTTTTGTCCCAGTTAAGTGCGTCATTACCGACTTGTTTCTTTACACTATTGTAAGGACCAATTTTAGCCCAAGCCCAAGCAAAACAAAATAAGCAAACAACTTAAAACAAGTCCAACAATTAAAAAGTTCATTTACAATGAAAAACCCAATAGCCCAAAATACAAAACCCTAGCCCAAAAATATAAAGCCCACAACCTTAAGTAAAGAAACCCTAAGCCTAGCACCACGCCGCCGCTCCACGTGAGGTGTCAACACGTCAGCACCACCACGTCGGCCTCCATACCGCCAGCGAACATCCTCTGTACCTGCAAGAAGGACAAGAAAAACAACAGAAATCGTAGACAAAAAATAGGAACGAGATGTCTTTTTCTTTTTCTTTCAGCTATAAAAAGCCAACACAATCACAGTGTATTTTTTTTCTATACACGAAATATCAATAGAAAGAAAGCAAAATTAGAAACCGATTCCAAAGGTGGTTCCTTTTGTTTTTATTTTTATTTTTCTCTATTTTTTATTTTATTCTTAAACGAAACAAAGAAAAATAGAAAAAAGGGGGGAAAACCTTACTCTTTTTGAGTTTGCGCCGCCGTGGGGGGAGTTGAGGTCGCCATCTCCAATGAAAGATGGCCTTTTAGGAGCGGTGAAGTCGAAAAGGCCAAAAAAATGGCCTCTTTTAGGAGTGGGTGGAGTTGAGGTCGCCATCTCCAAGGAAACGGCGCCGTTTTGGCCTATTCCATTTGGCCCTAAAATGGCATCGTTTTGCGCTGGAGAGGACCAACCCGACCTAACCTGCTAGCAAGATCCGCGTGTTTTCAACAAAAGAGCTATTTCCGCGTTTGGGTCCCTCCGCGTTTGCAGCGCATTCCAATTTAGTCCTAACTTACGAGACATAATTACTTCTTCCTCGATTAACATGAAATACACCCTTTTCTCAGAAAAATTTTCAATTAAACAATATTTTAACAAATGATCGTATTTTTAAATCTCTTCAAAGTTCTCAATTTTCGACACTATGACACTAATAATTAATTAGGTACCAATTTTGGGCGTTACGAGCGTGCTAATCCTTCCTCGTACGTAACCGACTCCCGAACCCATTTTCTCGAATTTCGTAGACCAAAATCGATGTTTTAGTAAAACAAAACATTTTATTAAAACAATCAAATTACTAGGTGATCCGATCACACCTAAACAAAAAAAGATTGGTGGCGACTCCAATTTTTGTTTTTAAAAAGTCAACTCCCGTTTTTCAAAAAAAGGAGTTTCGACAACCATGACCCAAACTCTAACCCTACATTTGAGAATTTTTAGATTAATTCACATATTACATCTAATCTTTTCCATGGTAGATAATAATGTTTCTTCAGAAAAATCCTTCTTGTTAGAACCATTTTTGTCTTGTCATGTCAAATCTTTTTTAACATTTTGAAATTATGTTTCATACTTGGTTCTAGAATTTCTTATAAACTGAACAGATTTTATGTGGAGGTTTCCATATTTCTAGCAAATTGTTTTCGTAATGAGGTCGTTGTTGTGACATTAGAATCCCATGTTGTAACATGACGACTAGCCTCAAGCTCTTATTACGTTAACCCCACCTTTAGGCCTTATTCAGTCCTTAAGGTCATAAAATAGCTCAATTTACACTTTTTATTAAATTTAACGCTAAAATAGAAAACTAACTAAAATATAATAGAATTGTTCGTATTCAAGCTCATTAAGTACGAAAACTAGTTTAATCTGCCACAACAAATTATGGCAAATCATATACGCACATGAGTCGTTTCCTTATTCCACTTATTCAAATAATATGTTATTTCAAAAATATAATAATGAATATATATGACAATATATTACTAAATGAATCTTACCTAATTACGAGCGGAATTGCTAAGGGAAGTTTACTCGGAGACGTAAAAAATGGTAGGCAGTACCATGCTCATGACTAAAGGAGTATGCAACTATCGATTTTAATTTTTTGTGCTTCTATTGCCCAAAATATCTCTCAGTACAATGTTCCCAACATAGTTGATCCCCAGCGGAATCGTTCTACTTCTTTTAAGTCGACTAGTTGTAAGAGTCACACTAAATGTACTATATTTTGATATTTATCTGGCATTAGAATTAGACCCCTGATTAACCTCTATATGAATGATTTTCCAAATTGTTGTCTTTCAACCACAATAAAGGAGTTGTTGAGATGTGAGAAATTGTCTTCTAACCATTTCATTTCTATCCGACTACCACTAAACTTGTGTGGCACCTTGCCTAATAGTTGGTAGCAAATTGCGCTCCAATCGCCAACGCACACTACTCCCATAATGACTTGCCCACCAACCAATAAACCAAGTCGTAATGTTACATCCTCGAGTGTAATTGTACACTCACCACACAGAAGATGAAATGTGTGTTTTGGGTCTCCATCTTTCCAGCAAAGCGCTAATAAGTGCGAACTCCAATTTAGTCCCCCCAAGTATACGAGACAAGTGTAAGAATCCCGCATCTTGTAAGTGTTGTTCAATTACACACGGTGCCCTCGCACTTAAATTGTGTATATGCATCTCAATAATCCAATATTCGGTCTGAGTATATAAAAAAATAATATTAATTAATAATATTAACAACTTAATAATATAAACAAAAAATATAAAAATATTTTCTTACCATTTGTAATTACACAACCAAAATGTGTTTGTGATAAAAAAAGAATAAGAGGCATTGGCATTTTTAAATTCATAAAAATCAAATAAAATCAAATAAATTACAAAATATAATATTGGGATAAGAAAATTTTGAGAGAAATTGAATGAAAAAATTAAGAATAAAAAAGATGAATAGAATTGAGAGATTTGAAAAAAAATAAGATTTGAATAAAAAAATAAAGAAAATGAGTTGGGTATATATAGTAAATAAACTAGCCGTTAGAAAAAAATTTGCAAGCTGGAGGCATTTTTGTATTCTATCTCAAAAATGACTTATTTCTTAAATTTCAAGAAAAACGGCTTAAAACCCTTATTTCATTTCAAAATCGACATATTTATCTAATTAAACCTATTTAGTGTTCACAAAATTTGACCGACTATATTGAGAATCAAGTGAAGTATAGGTTTGATTAGTTAGGAATTTTATGCTTATCTAATGTTTTGAAATCAAGTTAAGACCCCATTTAACTCATGGAAAAATGTATCTAAAATATTATATGTATTTCTATAAAAAATATATATTAATTTATGATAAACAAAAAATAATAGAATAAATTTATTGAATCTTAATTCGATTGACATTGAAATTATTATTAGTCCAAAAAGATGTGGCATTGAGCTTGTTCAAGCATGTTTGATCCTCCTATTTAAAATATATATAGAAAAAGAGTTTATAAATTAATGTAGTGATAGCAAGTGTTATATACATTTAATAAATTGAGAGGATACAATGTCAATAGCATATGAATAAAATTTTAATGTTAATTAAACTTACATAGATTTATTAATATTTTTTATTTGACAATCTTTTGATGATAAACAAAGATGTCTCATTTGGTTACTAGTATAATAATACGAGTAAAAAAATTATTTATTACATACGTATTACTACTCATTAATCACTCTAAATAGAGGTTGTTCCTATTTTGATCACCTCAAAATTATTTTGTTCAGTTGGTCACTGAAAAAAGAAATTCAAATTAATTACTTGACTGACCATTATGATAACGGAATGCTACGTAACCTACGCAACCTGGCCTAGACAATAGACCCGAATTCGAAAGATTATATTAGCCACCGAAAAGACCCACTAAGCTACTGGAGCTTTTGAAACGAGTCATGTTACAACATTTTTTTATTTTAGAAGAAAACTTAGTTACATACAAATTTATTATTCCTCAAAATTTTCATCATGATTTAGCAGCCGAAAAGGTAATAACTATTTGTTTTTAACAAAAAATTGAGGTTCATGCATACTAATCAATAATCATAACATGATGTCCTAAAATTTTAAATCAAGTGTAACGCAAAATAAAAATCAACCCAAAACCTAAGACTCATGCCATAGTTTGAAATAAAATAATAATACAATTTCTAAATAATAAAATATCAACTAAATGTAAAAGTATTTTAACAAAATCGAGGCGAGACCTTCTGAATGTCGCGTCTGCGTCCTAACCTGTTGGGTTATCTGTAATGATGAAAATTAAAGGGGGTGAGCTATGATCCGAAAGACTTTGAATTTCCTCTAATTTTTATTTTCTTGTATTCAGTATGCATTCGTATTTTTGTGTGAAGAATCCAAGATCCCTTTTCAGTAATCGAACTCAGCTTTTTATAGCCGAAACCAATAAAATAATAAAAATACAAAATCTTTTTATTTTCTCCTGTTTCCTTGCTGTATACTGTTGTATATTGTTGCGGTTACTTGCATCGCTGTAATTCTATTTTGCAGGTGCAAGGGCCAGCTAGAGAAGTTACAGCACCAGGAGGTTGTTAGGTACCTAAGGTTTAGTTGGTTGCTGAAAATGTTAAGAGAAATGGGTCTATTGGGTTTTTAATTGGGCTATAATTATTGGGCCATGTATTTAGGTTAAGTTTGGGTTCTTTAATTTGTAAATGGGCTAGGGTATAATGGACATTGGACTATTTTATTATTTATTGGTTTTATTTGGTTTTTGGTTTTGTTTTTTTTTTTTATTGGCTGAGCAAATTTGACCCATTGCACTAAGGTTATAAATATTAGGGTTATGGTCTCCAAATTATACACAAGATATATTTTCTAATTTCTCATCATTAGGAAAGAGAGAGTAGATATTCTTTGAATTTCTTGTGTGCTAATTTGGAAGATCAAATCTCCAAAATCCGGTAAAACTTCAAGGAATTCATGGATTCAGGTACGCTTCCTCATTTAGTTTTATTCTTGATTTATTCTTAATAATTTGACATGATAGATCCTGGTTTATTCAATTTTATTTTAGATTTATTTTATAAATATAACTAGTGGCATCCAAGCCTCGTCATGTTAAATTATTGGGAATTAATTAAGCTTCTATTTTTTATTTTGAATGAATTGATTCTCTATTATTTTTGGATTGATTCATTTTTCACATCTTATGGATTTGGTATTTTAATAATATATTATGTTGAACCTTTGAGATTCTTGATAAATTTTTGGGTTTTAATTCTTTAAATAAAATTTTAAAGTTTTTAATAAAGTTTTAAGGTTTTAATTTTTCATGGAAAAATTTACAGTTTTAATTGAGAATTAAAAAAAAACTATAGAAATTAATTCATATATATATATGTTTCGTTTATATATATAAATATATAATATGCGCATGCCTTGATTGGTTTAATACACGTTGTTTTGGAAAATTATATAAATATATATGATTATCTTTTAGTTTGATTGAAAGATAAAATTAAGGTAAATATTTTGAAACAAATAAATTCAGATTTTGACTTTTAATTAAGGATGTCTGATATTTTAAATAAATTATTTGAAACAAAATGCCGCCAAAGTGACCTCTTTTGTGTAGATTAGTTTATTTGAAATATTAAGATGATTATATGTTTTTGTGATTTATGCGTTTATTAATTGACTCAAAGGTAAGTTAATATTTGGCAGAATTTCAACGACATTTGTGGTGATAAATGTGTGACAATTATAAGGTATTTTATGTGAGCAATAAGTTAGTCCAAAGATTAATTCATTGTTTGACATAATTTATTGTCAATATTTGATTGCTACAACAAGAGTGTCGCTTACTGTTAATATTACTGTCCAAAGACTTGATATTAATGTTGTGTTTGGTATCTTGAGATGAGATTAGCCATTATCCTGAATTTATTATTTACTTATGAATATTGATTTAAGCTTGTTTTTTGTTCTATATTCAACTAATTCATCTTCTGTTACCACAATATCAGTTAATATAAATTCTATACCCATGCTTAATGGGACTAATTTTAAGGAATGAAAAAGGCACTTACTTATAATGCTTGGCTGTATGGACATAGATCTTGCACTAAGGGAAGAACAACCTGCACCTCTCACTGCGAAAAACACCTCTGATGTTAAGAGGGATTTTGAGAGGTGGGATCGTTCAAATCGCATGAGTCTAATGATCATGAAACATAGCGTTCCAGAAGACTTTAGGGGTACAGAATCTGAAGAGATTACTCAGGCCAAGGGTTTCCTTGATGAAATTGAGAAATGTTTTGCTAAAAACGATAAGGTTGAGATGACATCACTTCTGACTTCTTTGATGTCTATGAAGTATAAGGGTCAAGGAAACGTAATGGAGTACATTATGGAGATGTTCCATACTGCTTCAAGACTTAAAGCACTTAAGATCAAGCTTTCTGAGGAATTGCTTGTTCTTATGGTTTTGGTATCATTTCCTGCACAGTTAATCAATTTAAAATTAGTTATAACTATCAAAAGGAGAAATAGACCCTAAATGAGCTCATTTCTCATTGTGTGCAAGAGGAAGAAAGTTTGAAGTGTGATAAGTCTGAAAGTGCTCATTTGGCCAATGCCCCTAAAGACAAGGGCAAGAAAAGAAAATATCAGAATGAAGCTACTAAGAGTCCAACTCAAAAGAAACAACAACAAGCAACAGAGAGTTGTTTCTTTTTTAACAAGTTTAGACACGTAAAGAAAGATTGTACCAATATCATGCTTGGCGTGCAAAGAAAGGTATAATTCTTAATTTGGTCTGTTCTAAGATTAATTTCACTTCAGTATCTAGAAACACTTGGTGGATAGATTCTGGTGCTACTACTCACATAATTGTTTCTATGCAGGGTTGCCTGAGTTACCGAAAGCCAAGTGATGGTGAAAGACACATCTTTGTGGGCGATAGAAAATCATTAAAAGTGGAAACAATTGGGCATTTTAGGTTGTTATTAGGAACTGGTTTTTATTTGGATTTAAAAGACACTTTTATTGTACTGTCATTTAGAAAGAATTTAATTTTTGTTTCTTCGTTGGACAAATTTGGATATTATTGTTCATTCAGAAACAATCAATTTAATTTGTCTTTAAATTCAAATATTATTGGAACTGGTTATTTAAATACTTATGACAACCTTTATTTGCTAGAAACAATCGCATCCTATAATGAAACCTTGCATGTGGAATCACGTGGTGTTAAACGCAAATTAAATAAGGAAAATTCAGCATCATTATGGCATAGGCACTTAGATCATATCTCAAAAGTTAGAGTTGAACGCCTTGTGTCTGATGGTATTTTAGAGTCCCTTGACTTCACAGACTTTGATGTCTATGTCAATTGCATTAAGGGAAAATAGACCAAAACCAAGAGATTGGGTGCCAACAGATCTTCAGACGTCTTAGAATTAATTGATAAAGATATCAGTGGGTCATTCCCTATGGCATCCTGAAATGGTCAATAATATTTCATAACATTTATAGATGATTACTCATGTTATGGATACCTATATCTCATTCATGAGAAATCTCAACCTTTGGACGTGTTCAAAGCTTATAAAGCTGAAGTTGAGAATCAATTCAACAAAAGGGTTAAAAACATCAGATTTGATCGTGATGGTGAGTATTACGGTAGATATGAGGGCTCAGGTGAACAATGTCCAAGGCCATTTGCGAAATTTCTAGAGGAATGCAGTATTGTCCCACAGTACACCATGTCAGAATCACCTAGTATGAATGGTGTAGCTGAAAGATGAAACAGAACTCTTCAAGATATGGTAAGGAGCATGATTGCTCATTTTACCTTACCAGAGTCCCTCTGGGGAGAAGCATTAAAGACAGCAACTTACATTCTGAATAGGGTACCCAATAAAGTAGTTGCAAAAACACCTTATGAGCTTTGGACAGGTCAAAAGCCTAGTCTAAAGCAATTTCACATTTGGGGATGTCCAGCTGAGGTAAGGCTTTACAGGCCACATGAAAAGAAATTGGACTCCAAAACAGTAAGCAGCTACTTTATTGGCTATTTTGAGTGATCTAGGGCTATAAATTTTATGATCCCATAATAAGGAATATTTTTGAGACGAGAATTGCAACATTTTTTGAGGATGTTAAGTTTGGGGGGAGAAATAAGGTTAAAGACATTACTTTTGAGGAGAAATTGGATTCTAACTCAATTTATACTATCACTTTTGACGATGTTCAGGTTTTTATACCTATCATTGATCAAGAAGTGAATCCAGAACCTCTACAAGATAATGTTGAACAATTCCCCATTCAAAATGAGGTAATTGTTCTAGAAGAACAAACTCAACAACCTCAAGAACAAGTGTCATTAAGGAGATCCATAAGAGAAAGGAGAATTGCTATTCCAAAATATTATATTGTATTTCTCCAAGAACATGAGGATAATAATGGAATGATGGAAGATGATCCAATCAACTTTCATCAGGCCATGAAAAGTTCAAATTCTCAAAAATCGGTTGATGCCATAAAAGATGAGTATAAATCTATGCAAGACAATAAAGTTTGGGAACTTGTCCCATTACCTGAAGGTGCAAAACCAATTGGTTGTAAATGGATATTTAAAACCAAGAGGGATGCAAATGGTAATGTGGAGAGGTATAAAGAGCGTCTTGTAGTTAAAGAATATACTCAGAAAGAATGCATTGATTTTACAGAGACTTTAAATAATGTATTGATTTTACAGAGACTTTCTCTCCAATTTCATCGAAAGACTCCTTTAGGATAATCATGACACTTGTTGCTCATTTTGATCTTGAGTTACATCAAATGGATGTTAAGACTATGTTTCTTAATGGCGACATTGAAGAAATAATTTATATGGTGCAACTAGAAAATTTTGAGTCGGAAGACTCAAAGAATATGGTTTGCAAATTGAAAAATCCATCTATGGACTCAAACAAGCTTCCCGTTAATGGTACCAGAAGTTTCATCAAATAATTGTCTCATTTGGTTTTAAGATGAATATTGTTGATGATTGTGTGTATCATAAATTCCATAGGAGTAAGTACATATTTTTGGTTCTATATGTTGATGACATTTTGCTTGCCGCTAATGATATAGGCTTATTGCACGAAACCAAGAGGCTTTTATCTAAGCATTTTGAGATGAAAGATCTTAAGGATGCCTCTTTTGTTTTAGGAATTCAGATACGTCGAGATCGACCTCGAGGTATTCTTAAATTATCACAAAAGAGCTATATCGATAAAGTACTCAAAAGGTTTGGCATGAGTGGTGTAGACCAGGTGACACCCTTGTCGCTAAAGGAGACAAATTTAGTCTTACTCAATGCCCTAAAAGTAACCTTGAAATTCAGGAAATGCAAAAAATTCCCTATGCATTAGCTGTTGGGAGTTTAATATATGCTCAAGTTTGTATGAAGTTGGACATTGCGTAGATTGTTGAGATGTTAGGCAGATATTTAAGCAACCCTGGTATAGACCATTGGATAGTAGCCAAATAGGATATGAGATATCTTCAAAGAATAAAAAATTACATACTTACTTATAAGAGATCAGATCTTTTGGAGGTCATTGCGTATTCTGATTATGATTTCGCTGGATCCAAAATAGTAGGAAATCTACGTTAGGCTATATTTACTTGTTAGCTGGAGGAGCTATATCTTGGAAAAGTGTCAAACAGACACTTGTAGCTTCGTGCACTATGGCAGCAGAGTTTGTAGCATGCTATGAGGCATCAAACCATGGAATATGGTTACGGAACTTTGTCACAGAGCTGCGCATTTTGGAGAATGTAGAAAGACCACTCAAATTATTTTGTGACAATAAGTCAGCAGTGTTGTATTCCAATAACAACAAGAGTTCATCTAAGTCAAAGCATATTGACATAAAGTTCCTAGTTGTAAAAGAAAGAGTGCAAAATGGTCAAATATCCATAGAGCACATTGGGACAAACTCCGTGAAAGTGGATCCGCTCACAAAAGGTTTACCACCCAAGGTCTTTCATGAGCACACTGCTCACATAGGTGTTACATTGTTTGAGGATATCATGATTTAGTGGGAGTTTATATTTTGTTTGTTTTCAAACATTTATGTATTTGGTTATTTTCTTATCAGAAATGAAGTATTTAGTTTATTCACTTTGTTTATTGTTTTGAAACTGACCTCACTTATGTTTAAAAAGGACCAGTTGAAAATAGACATGTGTAGATCATATTGCATGTAATTTCCATGCTACACATCCATACTTAATCTATGTCATTTAGTTGTATTAATATACGTAATCATGGATGGATTTAGTTACGATATATGTAACGAAAGTCGCCTTGGTTCTATGTTAACATAATTAATGGACGAGATTGTTCGGATGCCTTTTGGATATGATAGTAAAATTTTGAGCTCATAAGGTTATATAATGACATGTAATTATAAAGTAATTAGTACATATATGTGGTCCAAGTGGGAGGTTGTTGGAAAATATGGACATCACATATATAATAAGGATAATTACATGCTATTATTTACTATTATGATAGGCTAGCCAAAATTAAAAGTGATCTAATTTGTTAGAATTTTATTGGGCTTTAATTATTAAATAAAGTATGGGTCAAATATGTGTAGATACTCTTCTAGTTAAATTCTAATTAATGATGGGCTAATTAGAATTTGGTTAGAGCTAATATGCTAAGGTTATAAATATTAGGATTATGGTCTCCAAATTATACACAAGATATCTTTTCTAATATCCCATCATTAGGAAAGAGACAGCAGATATTCTCTAAATTTCATATGTGCTAATTTGGAAGATCAAATCTCTAAAATCCGGTAAAACTTTAAGGAATTCATGGATTCAGGTACGCTTCCGTATTTAATTTTGTTCTTGATTTATTCTTAATAATTTGATATAATAGATCTTAGTTTGTTCAATTTTATTTTAGATCTATTTTATAAAAATTTTATAAATCTAACAGGGAGACCTTAGTTCTTGTGAGTCCGTTGATTTTAGTTGTTCTTTTTTTTACCCATAGATAAGCTAATCATGTTGCCCATTGTTTGACATATTGATTGATGCATGGGAATGATGTTCTCGATTTCAATTTGGACTACCCGAATTTCATCCACCGATTGATGTTCGATGATATTACTTAGTTTATACAGATTTGTCCTTTATGAGCCTTTACTTTAAAAAAAAAAAAAATTCTAGCTGCGGCCATCTTCAATGGAATTCACATCATCTATACTGATATTATCATCACATTGATTATTCCATCCTTTGGACGACATTCCCCTAAAAAATTATCTATCATATTTATTATAATAAACGTTGATAATGTCAATAATTACAGTAGAACAATCTCAAAGTAATAAAAACAATCAACCTTTTGCTCCCACAAATCTTCTTATTTTACCATTATATTTATTTTTTTAACAAATAACGAGATTCGGGTCACAATTTCAGACAACATCATTTCTGCATAAAGTTTTATTAATACAATAGAAAAAATACATAGTCAAGACCTAAACAACTCAAACTAAACTTAAAGCACTCAAACGTAGGAAAAGGTTGCCAAGCAGAACATTATTTATTTTACATATGAGGTGACAAACCGATGATAAGAGACTAAATTTCACACAGATACCACTTTTCGAAAGTGATTTTGGGTTTATTCAAACTTTAAAATTCTTGAATCAAATTGAGATTGGATCAATCAACAGGGCAGTGATGCTAGTTTTTGCTGAATCACCAACACGCGTATAAGCATCTTCATCCTTGTAAAGGAGATCTATAACCCTGGTAAGGTTGAGAATTCGATTAAGAGCCGATGTCGGCACCACCGTTGGTTTCAAGAACGCTTCGTTCATATCCTTCCAAGCATTGTTTATTCGCTTGTAGAACTCATCGTATGCCTCTTGTGCTGATACCCCATATTGTTTCATGTAACACTCCACAGCCGAAGGAACATGTTCTCTCTCTTGCTCAAACTATAATAAACATAAGTTTTAATAAATGTTTTAAAAAAATCGAATCGAACTCAACCCGAACACTACAATAATGAAAATAAATGATATACCTGGTGGCTAGCAACATCGTCCATCAGCCTACAAATAATTGTTGAAGCTCGAAGAATCTTTGGTGTATTAAATGCCCAAGTGAATGTCTCCTTCGTTATGCTACCCTTCATGCCGACAAAGGATACAATTGTAAGCATTGGATAACAAGTAGAAACTAATGCAACAGACAAATACTCCTCCACCGTAGGCATATAATGTTCATGCAGCCATTTGGCCTCAACAAAGTAGACTTGACATACTTGTTTCATCTATTGACAAACAAACAAATAAAAAAGTTAGCAAAAACCAATTAATTTAGTTTATTAAAATTGCAAATTGAGAATGTTTGATCATATATACCGCTTCTTTTGCAAGTTGGACACGATATGATTTTCCTTGTTCGGACATCAAGTCTTCCATATCTTTAAAAACTTTTAAGAGCTCACTATAGCACAATTTCATGCAGTCTGGAAGTTGATCAGGGCAATTGATATCCCACCTACAATATGTCATCAATTCAAATGGCTAGCTCTCTCTATAATTCAATCAAAAAAAAATTACCTTTGTGTGTTTAATTACCTATGGATTGCTTTTGTAAAGATTTCAAGTTCTTCATATGTGGCATATGCATCATAAGTATCATCCACAATTGATGTCAGCGATATTACTTTGGTCATGAAAGTTCTAGCAACAGAGTAATGAGGTTCAAAGTATACTCCCAATATCCATAAGTAACATTCCACCAATCTATCTCGTATAAAGGGAAAATTGGTTTCAACATCTAAACCTTTCCACCACCTAAAATAAGAATAAATATATATTATTTATAAACCTGTGTATAAAAGGTTCTTATTTGGATGAAAACCTTGTGGCACTATAGATTACCTGTATATCTCACTTATCTCCTTCATGTGCAAATGTTGTACCATTTTGAAATCTAACTTTGCGAATTTCATTAAATTTTTGTCTTGGGTACCATATCCTTCATATATGGAAATGTAGCTCCAAGCAACCAACCTTGGCAAGCTCTTACGAAGGGGTCGCTTTAGAGCATTAGCAATCCGTGTAGAGAGAGGATAGTCTACCGTAGTTTCTGCCAACTTTAGATGAAAAGTGGTGAAAGAAAGAGCTTCTTCTAATAGATTTTCCTCGTGTAGTTGAAAATGTGCAGCTTCGTACAATTCTAGCATGCCTTTCACATCACCAATTAAGGATTCTTTGAACTTTCCTTTCTCATCTTTGAACTTGTTGAAGGTCTCTGCTCAATCCAATCAAATTTGAAACATTACTTTCCTAAATGAAGTCATGAAAACTGAGAAAAACATACAAGCAAGTATTCCAACTTTAATATTATTGGATTTCACCTCTTAAATATAGTTGCATGTCTAAGATTATGAACTTTTTATAATTATATATATAATAAATTAAAGCATACCGCAATGAACATTGAAGCCATGCTCTCGTAGCAAACGAAATCGAACAGCAGTAGTGTAGAGATCTTCATCATCATCAATCTGAATATGATTGCAATAATGATCATATATAACTTCCAGGGCATCTTCTATCTCTTTCTCAAAATGGTAAGCTACACCTAAGCGTTTGACTGCATCAATTATGTGTAATTTTTGGGATGGTTTGTCCATATTTATCACCAACATTCTCCTCACTTTCTGCTTCAATTCTTCATACTCTTGTTGAGTTCTGGCATCCATATCCTATTTAATTGTGAAAAGTTTTCAGTTAAATTTAAAGTATACATTTTCGTGCGTCCATCATATTAGAATGAGAATAGAGATGGGAGAGTTGCAAAATTCAACTCTAACGTTTGTGAGTATACTATTTCTCAATGTCACCCACAATATTGCAATGACTAACAGTCAACAATTTTGCTAGCCATTTTAGGTTAATTTTTTAAAAACAAATTATTTTTTTTAAATAATCAAGAGTTTCACTAAACCTTAACCGAAACAACCCAGCACTATTTAAACCTAACATGTCCCGGATTCACTACAAAAAAAATTAGATCAGTTTAAAATATTGGTCGAGCTCGGGCCTTAAATATTTAAGCGCGAGCCCAACTCGGCCATGCCCTTTTTTAAAGTTTATAATATGTTATGTTATTTTTATATATTATGTCATTTATAACACATAAAAATTAAATCTATAGTAATATATATTATTACTATAATATAAACATTAAAAAATGTTAAGATAACTATATCTAAAATTTTAATAAATAAAATATATAACTATTAAATATTAAATTAAAATCATATAAATATATTTTTAAATAGAAGCAAGTTTAAAATGGGCTTGAATTAGTCATTTACAAATATAAACGGGTTTGGACAAAATTTTAGACCCATAATTTGGGCTGGGCTTGGGCAACCCTTAAGTTTGTTTGTTAATATCATGTTTAGGCCTAATCGGAATCTAACTCGGCCCGACCCATAAACACCTCTACTCAATACCAAATGGAGCCTCCATTTTTATATTTTTTTTAAAAGCAAGATAAATAAATATTTTTAAATTTGTTGATAAACTTTTTAAAAAATTATCTTTTCTTAATTTTTTATATTTTTTAATTTTTTAAAAAATTATAAATTTTTATATTTTTATAATCTTTGAATTTTTTTAATTTTTTTAAAAGAATTAATGTCAAATCATCAATGCCATATCATGCCACATTAGTAGAGTTATCAACTTACGTTGGATAAAAAAATCCTCAAAGGTTAGAGGAAAATCTTAAGATTAAAAAAAAAATCATAATGGGTAAAAGTATTATGAAGGCCCTTGTATTGGGAGTCAAATTGCATTTTGCCCCCTTTACTTAACAAATGAGCAAATTACTCCTTATACATTAAATTAAAGAGCAAACTAAACATTCTATTAAAAATTTCATCTATTTTTACTATTAAATGCTGATGCGGTTGATGGAATAGCCAGATAGTGATACATGGTAGGCCACTTATACCTTATGTTGACGTGAAGAAACTAATTCAAGCAAAATGGATGGAATTTTTTACAAATAGTGAAATGGATAGAATTATTAACATGAAGATCAAATATATTCAAGCAACTAAATAGGGACACATCATCACTTAACAATAGAAACAAACAGAATTTTTAACATACAATAACTGATTTAGCTATTTTTTAATAGAAAATCTAACTCATAACATAAAAACTTTCATAATAGTTTTACCGTATATCACTATTAAATAAATAGACAGACCAAGTCGTAGTAAGGTAGATATATGTCTAGTCTCATACAAAGAGGTTTTCACACGTAGAAACATACCATTCCAGGAGGAGTAGAGAGGAAAATATCCCCCCAAAAGCTAGGAACAAAATCGGCCAAATGGCGATTTTCCTTGGACATTGATGGGACAAGGTTTGCAGACATTTTAGAAGACATCTTTGTCTGAGTTTTGTATGATCCAAATGTATTTATGAGTTGCATGTATTTATAGGCATCATCACTGATGTCCATCAACCACAATACATATTATCCTTAAATACTATTTTATATATAAAGTGAGATATTTGATTAAAGGTTATCAAAAAAAAAGTCATTAATCGATAATGGCATGGTTTTCATGAAACTTAAATTAATATATAGTAGATCCTTGGGTAGATTTGATTGATATCTTTGTTGGCGTTTAGTCTTAAAATAGATTTATTTTTTAATCACTGTACCGTCACACTAGTACTAATTTCCACGTTTTTTTTCTTTTTAAACTTTTTAATATGTTATTCTAGATCTTATTCTTCTTCAACTTCGTTTTTATTTTTTCCATTATTTTTAATCATTGTACTGTCACTGACAGATTAATTGTATCTATAATTTAAAATATATTAAATAAATATTTAAGTTTAATTTAAAATATAATAACTTAATTAAATAAAATAATTGTTGTGTTATGATATTTCATTTTTTTAATGATAATAATATAAAGAATTTTCGAAAATCATGTATTTAAATTAGTCATTAAGAGAGAAAAAAATTACAATAAGAGATCAAAACCTGATTATTAAACTAACATCAAAATCACAATTTTCATTAAAAATTGCAAATTTTTCTATTTTCAAATAAAATATCTTGAAATTCAAATGACAAAAAAAAGGAAAATAGTTATTTTTAATTTATTGGATAAAAAAAAGTGATAATATAATTTATTTTAATTTTAAATTATCGTCATTTAAAGTAAAATTTTAATTTTGATTTTTTTTAACATATCATTCTAATATTTTATTGAATAAAGAAAATAATATTAAGAAAGCTTTACCATCTATTGAAAGGTTTGACTCTACTTGGCTTTGAATTTTATTGGATGAAAAAAATATAATTGTGTTATAATATAGTAGAAATTCAATCACATGCGTATGTGTGGAAGTTATATATTTAAAACAATAGGTTTGTTTAATAATATACAATAAATAATTAAACATATAGTTTGAAACTAAATAATAATATATGAAATATGTACGATATTAAAATTGAAAAGAGATAGATTAAATTGTGAGTAAAATAAAATTCAAATATGTAAATATATCATATTAAGAATATTAAATGCATTACAATTGTTTATCATGGTGTTGTCATCAATTTTGAGTTATGCTGAGTTAACTTCTGGCACCAACTCAATCAACAATATTTTCAATATATACAATTGATGAAGATAATAATGTATATATAATAAAATTAAAATATATAAAAAATATAAAAATAAAACTTTGGTTAAGTAATATATAAATTCAAATACCATTATATATATATTTTTATCCGTTCTTAAAAAATAAAATATAATATTTTCAAATAAAATAATTTGAAATAAATACAATTAGATATAAATGTAATATCTAATTGAGTTAGTGTCAATGTCGATCAACACGTTACACATAATGTGTGTGAGATATACATCCGGATTTGGATACTCCACACCCGAAGGAACTTCAAACTTGGTCTAAGTTGCCAACTGGGCTTTTAAAGCCCAAAAAAGGGTTCCAAGGTGCTGATGCCCATCCCCTGCCACCGGTCCTCTGTATTTTCCAATTCCCACACATTCCCCCCCCCCCCCCTTTGTTTTTAGTTTTCTCTCTTGCCAAACAGAAACTCCATTTTCTTTGTCAAAAGCCGGAAATTAAACCAAACCCTTCCAACTTTCCGGCTAAAAGCAAATTCAGTGGAGAATGGTATCACCGGAAAACACCAATTATTGGTCTAGCTTCGATTATGCAACCTTGATCAACGATATCCCTGCCCCTGACGGACCTTATTCCGGATTTTCTTGGCCCACTCAGCCAATCAATGCATCTTCTAATGTTTTCAGGTATGCCCAAAAAAATCCTTCCTTTACTCTCTTTTTTTTTTCCCTAATTCAGTTAGGGTTTTGAAAAGCTTTTTTGAATCTTTGATCGATTGCCGTTGTTTTTATATTATTTTGATTATCTAGTGTGATTTCATTTTGTGCAACTTGATTTGGGTTTCTTCGAAATTGTGATCAAGTTTTTTTTTATTTTCCACCGTTTCTTTCACGTTAAAGTTATTGCTTGGAAAATGAAGTGAGGGTTTCATTAAAAAAAAATCGTATAGTTTTATTTTTCTTAGGGTATATGATTGTTTAGGTTAGCTTGGTGTAGTTAAAATAAGGTTATTAGCTTATTTTTCTGTATATTTAGTGTCCTGAGAATTGATTTAAGTACAGGTTGTAAAGTTCATCAATTTTTCATCTTAACCGAAGGTTGTTAGTGTTTTTAATCTAGACAAGGAGACGGTATGTGTTTCAAACAACCTATTAATTTGGGCATTTCGTTAAGTTATGGTGCTTGTTATGCTATCCAATTTGACAGTACGCAGCTCGAGTAATCAAGTGGTCATGGGTTTTATGGCGTTGTCATCTCTGTTGTTGTAATTCATGACCATTCATGCTCTCTTGGATCATAGTTCATACATTCTACCTCATGTTATTTTTCAAAGTATGTTGTGTTTTACACCCAAACTCTGAAACAAAATTATCATGAACTTGGTTTTGCAATCATGCTTCTCAGAGGATTCTTTGGAAAACAAAGCAACGTTATTGAATTTCATATTTGAACAAAGCAGCATGTGGAAGCATCCTTTTATAAATTTCTTCCAAACTGGTATGATGAGGATGCTGTAGCGTGCCCCTTTGGAGTGTTTTGCTATGTGCAGCAACTTTTATTGCTTTATTACGCATGTTTTTTACTTAATATGGGATTTGCCTCACGAAACCTTGAGATGTTTACCAAATAAGAATTTAGGTCCATTTAGAGGGTAGGGGCATGTCTGGATAAACCTTTTAAGTGCTAGCAGGAGCCTAATTAAATTCTTAATGCTTAGTCACCGCTGCCATGTTCACCATTAATTTGGGCCTTTATCCGCCAAGTTTTTAGTGAAAGAAAAATCTTGTTTCTGAATTTTTTTTATTTTTGTTGAGCAGAAGTTTTCATTATGATCTCTTTACCTATTTTCTGGATTTTCATTTGGAAGATTTATAACTTCCATTCTAGTGTATATCTTGTAGTTCATTGTTTATTTGCAAACAAAATTCTCTCTTTTTTTTCTCATAGTAGTGGCTCGGATGTCTTCAGTTGGATATTTTGTTTCTTTTGTTTGTCCTGACTCTTATTTTCTTTCTTGTGTGGTATGATCTGCTTCTAGTGTGGACATTGATGGCTCGTTTGAGGATTCAGATGGCATTAAGGAATCTGGTTCAAAGAAGAGGTACTTTCTTTCTTTCCATGATCTCTATGATTTATTTTGGGGGGGGGGGGGGATTTAAAAAACTACCATTAGTTTCACTTTTGTGATGAGTTAGTCCTTCACTGTTTATTCCTCGTGTGTTTATGAAAGTTTTAAGAGCTTATTTGATAGGTGTACTTAAGTGAGTATAGAATACCTAAAGGAATCATATAAAAATATCCAAAACTTTTTAAGGCTGAGGCATAGTTCTGGCAAGTGGATAAAAGGTAATAATATATAGGGGCATTATTTTTGCAGAGCTAAAGCATTTTAGTTTGTGTTAGTTTCGCAATACCAAATAGATTCTCAGCTAAACTGAGATTATTGCCATTCTAGCAGCATTGATAAGATGATTCAGATGTGGCATGATTTTCTTGTTGAATATTCCTTTTGTATTTCTCATTTATGTAATAAACTCTGTTGCTAGTGCTACAAATGTATCAATTCTGTTAACAAGAAACTGACAGGACACAAGTGTTAATGCAGGGTTAGATCCGAGTCTTGCAATGTTTCAAGCTCCAAAGCATGCAGGGAGAAGTTGCGTAGAGATAGGCTAAATGAGAAGTACTCCCATCTCTCTTCTCTTGCCTTTTCTTTGCTTTTTTCCCTTTCCATGCCAAGCACGAATGTTAAACATTTTGTAAATAACAGGTTTATGGAGCTGACTTCTATTTTGGAACCTGAAAGGCCTCCCAAGACAGACAAGGCTGCTATTTTGGTTGATGCTGTCCGAATGGTAACCCAGTTACGAGATGAAGCCCGGAAATTGAAGGATTCAAATTCAAGTCTCCATGACAGGATTAAAGAATTGAAGGTGAGGATGCCTTGACGTTCATTTATGGTAATATTATAATTTTTGGGAAACTATTTTCTATTTGGGAACTGCCAGTATCTCTGAAATGATTTAAGAAACATATGCATTTCACCAGATAAAGCTGTATTTCCTCATTTTTAGGCTGAAAAGAATGAACTTCGTGACGAAAAGCAAAGGCTGAAGGCAGAGAAGGAAAAGCTGGAGCAACAGCTGAAGGCCACGAATGCACAACCTAGCTTCATGCCTCCGGCACCAGCATTCCCTGCTGCATTTGCTACTGCCCAAGGTCAAGTTCCAGGAAACAAGTTGGTTCCTTTCTTTGGTTATCCTGGAGTTGCCATGTGGCAGTTTATGCCGCCTGCATCAGTAGACACCTCAGAGGATCATGTACTCCGCCCTCCGGTTGCCTAAACCGGCAACCTACAATGATTTGGATTTGCATTTGCATTTTGATACAAAGAAGTGTATGCAGTTGGTCATTATTCTCAGATGTTCTAGTTTTAACTGAAGAAACTAACTGGATTTATTGGGTGACTCAATTGTAATCTAATGATTTGAAGCTGGTAAATCACTTGTAAATTATTTATTAAGTTCATCTGCTAATATATGATTCCCTCCTCAATTATATGCTTCCATGCAGAGATGCTGTTGGCCTTTTCCACTTCATGTATGGAAACATGAACTAGATGCGGTCATTGTTAACACAAAATACTACAATTTCTACACTTTTGATAGAATTAATGACCTCTAAAAGAGTCATATTTTTATTATTGTTATTATTTTGAAACAATTATAATAACTTGTTTTGTGAGGAAAATTATTTACAGTTGTTGAGTGTAAATTCTAATATATTTTTTTCCCTTTAATTTTTATGTTTTCAAGAATGTCATAATTACTTAAAAATTAAAATAACAATTATACTCTTTGCTTCGTGTAGCATTATTTCTATTTTTTCTTTTTACTTTTCAAAAATTATATAATTTGAAAATGTTTATATTTTATTTGAACATACTTTTTTTTATAAAATTACATGTTCAATTCTAGGTTTTATTTTGTAAAATATTTTCATTTAAAAAATTTTAATTTTATTTTATTTTATAACCATATAAAAAACTTATAAAATTTTAGCATAACTTTATGAAAATAAAATTCTTATATTTATAAATTTATTATACCTTTACACATGAGTGCTTCCTATGCTTCTTATATATGGGCATTCCGCACCATAACGAGAAGAAATTTTTACGATGTCATTTAAAATAGCTGTCGAAACCATTTTTTTGAAAAAAAGGAGAATTGACTTTAAAATTTGAAAATGGAGTTGCCACCGACCTTTTTCAAGGTGCGATCGGGTCACCTTAGATCATTTTAATAAAATATTTTGATTTATTAAAATGATTAATTTTGGTCTACGAAAATCAAAGAACGGGCTCGGGAGTCGATTACTCACGAGGAAGGATTAGCACCCTCGATACGCCCAAAATTGGTACCTAGTTGGTTAATTGATGTCTTAATGTCGAATGTTTGAAAATTTGAAAGAATTTGAAATACGATCCCTTTTTATTTGAAAGGTTTGAATAAAACGAAATGAAATGTTAGAAACCATTCTCGTCTCGGAGCAATGAAATGTCAAGTCCAGTAAGTTAGGATACGACATTTAGAACCTTTGAGAACGAGTGTGCTTTTTATTTAAAAGTCTAAGAGGATATTCGGCTATTTAGATTAAACGAGAAAAATCGAAACCCAATAAGTTAGGGCACGATTTTCTCGAATTTCTAACTACCGAACATTGCCTTGATTTAAAATTGTTTAAATCGATAAATTTGCAAATGGTTAATGCGTTTAATTTGAAACACAATAAACTTGAGTTAAAATTATAAAATTACAATATAATAAATGATCATGAGAAGAACACTTACAACAATATTGTTTTGAACAAAAATACATAATATATTAGAAATGATGAAGAACAACTATTAACACAATACGTAAATACGCAAATAAATACACACATATAAAATTGATAATGATTTAAAATATTCAATATGTAGTATTAAAAATACATATACAATAGTAAGAAATATGATACTATAATGTTAAAGAACATATATAAATATACAAATACAATATATACATAACAGAGTAAAAAATAATACATATGAAAGTATGTACAATTTATATATATATATATAGTAGAAAATGATATATGTATGGAAGAAAATTGGTAATGAGAAAATAATATTAATAGACTAATATAATAATATTAAGATAATATTAAATGTATATACATAATGTAAAAATATAATACTAGAAATATATATACGAAATATATAAATATATGTATACATATGTATGTATAAATTAAAATGAATAATAGTTTAAAATATGTAAAAAGAAACTAAACTAAAAAAAAGAAATAATACAAGAAAACAAACTAAAAATAAATAAAAATAAAATAGTTCTTAAAATCTGAATAAATAAATAAGTAAATTAATAAATAATAAAATAGTTCTTAAAATCTGAATAAATAAATAAGTAAATTAATACATAGATTAGAGCTAGGCTGAAGACGAAATGAAAATTAAGGTATAAATTGCAAATAATGAAAAATAAGCCATTAAGGATCAAAATGAAACGCGCTTAAGGATTGAGGGACTTATCGAGAAAATATCCCTAGCCCTTATACGTTGTGTTTCGAGGCCAGCATCTTCCAATGGTCCAAGGACCAAATTAAACAAAAATAAAAATAATGGGACAAATTAAAAAAAAAGAGGAGAATAGGATAGGGCAAAATCATAGGAGCAGAAAACGTGGAAGGGCCTAAAGGGAAATTTACCCATTTCTCAAAAACATGCGGGTTTCCCCCCGATTACGGGTCGGGTCACACGGGTTTAGGTGCTACACGGCACCGTTTGTTCTTAATAAAACAAAGGAAAAAAAAGAAATCTGAAACCCTTCTGTTCCATTTTTAGAACCGATTTCTGCTACCCTCCCCTCTGGTTCCTCTTGGTTCAGCTAGGGTTTGAAACCCATCATGGCCTCCGTCATCGCAAAGCCACCGTGGGGTGGCCGGGGTTCCCTAAAGGGACCTCCATTCGGTCGATTTGAGTCCTTTTTCAGGGAATCCGAGAGTAAAACCTTCCAAACTAAAAAAAAGCGAAAGAAAAGGGTCCCCCTTTCTCCCTTTCTGGCCCGATTTTGACGACGGAGAATAGATCCGACGACGCGACACGGGGTCGTTCAGGTAAGTTTTGATTCGCTCTTTCCTTTTACACTTTTGCAACTCTGATTCGGGCATATCTTAAACCAAACAAAATGAAGACGAAATGACGAAAAGAAAAGGGGTTTCGGCCTCGTTGGTTTCTCTGTTTAGGCCCCTAACACACCATTTTTCATCGGAAATGGCCAACCTCGGCCGCCTACGGCGGCCGAATGCCGAAAGTCAGGTACGTTTCTCACCTCTTTCTTATTTTTTTCCTTTATTTTGAAATTTAAAAAAGAAATCGAAACTAAGTAAGGATTCGAAAATAAAAAGGTGCAACCTTTTGATTGTTTCTGTGTTTCTTTTCTGAAATCTTCTTCTTCTTTTTTTTGTTTATTGCTTGTTGATAAAATCCCCTGATTACACTGATTTTTTGACTAAAAAAAAAAATCCCCCTTATTACATTGGTTTGATTTCGGCTTTATAGCCGATTTGGTACAATACTTTTGCTACTGTTTGCTGTCATGTTTCCTCTACTTTTGCTTCTTTTCCGTTTTGTATGCAGGTTCGAAAAGGAGTGATGGGACGGGGCAAAGCTTCTTGGGGCTAGGCCGTGTGTGGTGCGCTCGAGGCAAACATGGAGGCGGTGGCGGCACTGAGGGTAGGTAGCTAGGGTTTCAGAAAGTCTGAAACCCTAGTTTGGCTTATGTGTCTAGGGATTTTGGGTCGGATTTTGGGCTACCGGGTTTGGGTAGTGGGTTAAATAAATGGGTCTTGGGTATGGCTGTAAATGGGTATTTGATTTGTAAAATGGGCCCGGGCATTTTGGGCCTTCTACAGCTGCCCCTCTTTGCTCATTGTCGTGCAACGAGAATAGAGCAAAGACATAAAGAAGGACCAATGCCCGGTTACATCGAGTCTCGCCTTCTTTAGTGCTCCTCTTCTTTAAGTAGTTTTGTTCCAATCCATTACATCTTCAAGGAGAGAGGACTTGTAGCTTCAATTTGCTTCTTTGCAACTTCGGGGATATGATACTCGATATCTTCAGTCTGCCCCGCTATGACTTCAGGGAGATAAGACTTCAGTGAGAAGAGATTCGCAGCCTCAATCTTCTCTGCTGAAACTTCAAAGAAGTAAGGGTTGATCCTTATTGTAAACCTAGGGAGGAGGGATTTGTAGCCTCAACCTGCTCCACTAGAACTTTAAGGAGATGAATTTAGGGAGAAGAGATTCGTAGCCTCAATCTTCTCTACTGAACAAGGATTGATCCTTGTCGTAAATTCAGGGAGGAGGGATTTGTAGCCTCAACCTACTCCGCTGGAACTTCGAGAAGAATTCAAAGAGAAGAGATTCGTAACTCCAATCTTCTCTACTGAAACTTCAAAGAAATAAAGATTAATCTTCATTGTAACCTCGGGGAGATAGGGATTTGTAGCCTCAACCTACTCTACTGGAACTTCGAGGAGAAAGAATTCAGGGAGAAGAGATTCGTAGCTTCAATCTTCTCTACTAAAACTTCCAAGAAATAAAGATTGGTCTTCATTGTAACCTCGGGGAGGAGGGATTTGTAGCCTCAACCTATTCCACTGGAACTTCGAGGAGACAAATTCAGGGAGAAGAGATTCGTAGTTTCAATCTTCTCTACTGAAACTTCTAGGATGTAAGGGTTTCAGGGAGGAGGGATTTGTAGCATCAACCTACTCCATTAGAGCCTCAATTTAGTTGCAGGGTGAAGGGATTTGTAGCTTCGACCTTTCCCACTGAAACTTTGATGAGATAAAGATTTCAGAGAGAAGAGATTTGTAGCTTCGATCTTCTCTACTGATACTCGATGTATTTTCAGGGAAAAGGGATTTGTAGCTTCGACCTATTCCGTTAAAACTTAGAGGGAGATGGGAATTCAAGGAGAAGAGATTTGTAAATTCGATCTTCTCTGTTGAAACTTCAAAGAAACATTAATCCTCAATGTAAGCTCAGGGAGAGGGATTTGTAGCTTCAACCTACTCCATTGAAACTTCGAGGAGATAAAAATCAGGGAGAAGAGATTTGTAACCTCAATCTTCTCTGCTGAATCTTCAAAGAGATAAACTTCACTATTTTTTATTTGCTCCATTGCTATCTTGAGGGAACAAAATTTGAAATTTGCAATCTGCTTCCTTGTTATTTCAGGAAGACTTCAATCTTCAATCTGCCCCACTACCATTTCAAGGAGACAGAATATGAATTTTTCAGCCTACTTCACTGTTGCTCAGGAAGATAGAGCTGTGAATTTACCGGTGTTGCTACATTGTTCTCTGAGGAACCTGTTCTGTATAACCAGTTTATGTGCTCATGCCTATGCAAAATGATTAGGATGCTGTGATCGGAATGAATCAAATGCTCCTAACTAAATGTATTAAGTATGCAAAATATCATGAGGGTGATTCTAATTAGAGCGTCTTCGCTCGTTGCTCATCAGGGCTCTATCACTGACGAAATACGCTGCCTTCCTATTCGATTGGTATTTTATCCAAAGTAATCACATTTTGCTTCAGTAGCTTACCTTATCGTGACCTCAAGGTTCAATGTACATAAGGGACATAAGGCTTGTACCTTATTCAGACATAAGGATTGTACCTTATTCAAAATCTATCATAACTTAGGGGTATAGGATCTGCTTCCTCTTCAATCCAACCCTCCACAAATCAAGGGTATAGGGACTTGTTCCATCGACCGATCACGCTCTAGGTGACCTGACCAGATGCGTATGCCCTATACTTGCATGGATGCAGAGTATCATTCTGAGAATGATCTTGATTACTCATTTTTATCGGGATTGCATCACCGACCCAATATCTTATCTCTTTTGTTCAGCAAATATCTCCAACTGAAAGTCTAAAGAGATGATTTCAATTTGGCCTTTGATATTTCCAGCTCTTAAGCTTGGAAAGTTCCAAACAATAGTCCTGTTTCAGGTTCCCGTACTATTTAGAAACTTCCAGAGTAATACGCAAAACTCATTTTATAAAAGTGTTATTAGTCCATTAATCGTTAGTTCAATACAACATGCTTGAAAAAGATCATGACAGTGGACAAGAAGGAAATTAAATGAAAACATAACTCGAAACAAGTAAGTTAAGCAAGTGCAATCAATGAGAAAATTTATTGAGAGCGTATTTTGAAACGAATAAAATAATCAAAGATAGCAAAATTAGAAGGAGTAAGATGGCAACTAGGTGCCCCAGATATCGCAGCCTGAGCTTCTCGGTTCCAACTTCTTGAGAACCATTCCAAGCTCAATATATGCCTAGGGGATTCAGAGTACTTCGTCGATGCCCCAAGACGTAGCATACTTCTTCATTGTCAATTCAAGCATGGCAAGACTACCGCGTGCCCCACTTTTGATCAAAATTTGAGCCGCCCCTTTTCGGGTTTTCAACTCAAATTCCTTTTGGACTCAAAATGCCCTTTGCAGGTTTTCACATTGGCCTCTCCTTTTTCTTTCTTCTTTTTGATCGATTTTTCTTTTTTCTTCTTCTTGATTTTTTTCTCTTTTTCCTTTTTTTTCTTCTTTTTTCTTCTTTTTCTTCTTTTTTCTTGATCGACTTTTTTAAAAGGTCTGAAGGCGCCCTTTGTAGGTGTTCACCTTGGCCTCTCTTTTTTTGGTGCAATAACTCTTGACTGACTTCATCGAATCGGGCATGTCATTGTCATTTATCTTGATTAGTGCTTCCAAAACAAGCCCTCTTCATTGTGTAAGATCTCATTCAATTTGGCATTTTCCTTTGAAAGATCTTCAATGTGAGGTCACCTTTTTGAAATTCTCTAAGATGAACCTCTTTGTCATCATCCCACATCATCGTACTGTGACGGATTAACTTCGATTGATTGTGTTGGGATTAGATCTATCCTGTCCCATCCAGTTTTAGCTTTGGTAAAATTTAGAAGAAATAATTTCAACTTCAATGGACAAGACCAATGAGAAATGTGTTGCCCCGGCAAAGGTCTTGGCTAATATTTGATGAGTAAAGAGGGTAACTGGTAGCTTCTCTACGCCAACCTTTACAAGTCTCAGTGATCTTTCAAAATCCTTTCGAATGGTTTTGGTTGTTTTTTCTACGCTGGTATGGTGTCTAATCTTTGAACAGACAGTAAATTGGCACCTTTTTTTTTTGCCACTTTCTTTTTCTTTTTTGTTTGAATTTGGATTTGAACTTGAATTTGGATTTGAATCAGGGTCTAGATTTGAATTTGGATTTGGATTTAGACCTCGATTCGATTCAGGATCTGGATTTGGATATGGACTCAAATTTGAATTTGACGACTGTTTACTTTGTAACTTTGGCACATGAAGCAACCTTACCCTCTTAGTAGAGTAACTATGAAGATGAATCAATGTCAGCGATGTTGGCCCCATAACATCCATGCCCATCATAGAGAGTTCATGAAAAAACAAAAGAAGCATATAAGTCTTGCCTTATCTCTATGGTGAGCTGGGTTTCGATCTTCATCTCTTTCGCCAGCTCGCAATGTCAATTGACCCTTTGTAAGTCAGGATCCGTTTTTCATCTCGTTCTACCATCCTTAACAAATCGGAAGCTGGGTACAATCTTTATCATCTTCGAAGTCCTGAGATCCCTCTAGACCTATATCTTACTCCAAAGGGAGTCAGTAACAGCGTCACTCATGACATTGATATCTGAGGACCTATTGTGAATATGAAGGTAAATTCCAAAGGATAAATAATTCTAAGGATGATTATTGGCATGGTATGATAGAGAATGAAAGAATATATGAATGAAAGTCTAAGAGCAAAAGAATCTATACGAAAGAATAAAAGAATATTTGTTCAAAAAGATGCATTTTATTAAAATAAAAAATCTGGACATAGGCCTATTTCACAAAAAGGGGTCTTATTGCCCCTAGGCTTAAGGCAACAAGAGTGCTTTGCATACTACCCTAAATTAGTTCTTAAAAATACAGGGATCCTTTCCACAGTCCCATTGTTCGAAACACTCCCAAAATATGCAAGGGAAGGAACCTTTATTCCCTAGTTCCCTCTTCGGATACGTCACTTGGATCTTACTATATTCTTCCCGACTTTGACTTGTTCAAGGTATCGCCACTTTTTTGCCCCCCGCCTTCAACTATTTACTTCTTTGTCTGAGCAATTAGGTTCTGAGGAATCGTTAAACTTTACAATTCCCCTCTCAATGAGCTTTTCGACCAACTTTTTGAAGGCAAGGCAATTTTCTATGAATGCCCCGTAATCCCTGCGTGGTACTCACATTGAGCGTTTGAGTCATACCATTTGGGATATGGGGGTTGCATTGGTTCCACGTGACGAGGAGATACAACATGCTTATCAAATAGATTCTGATAGAGCTCCTGATATGTTATTGGGATAGGTGTAAACTGGAGCCTTTCTTTATTTATCCTCGAGTTGGATTCTCACCTAGAAGAGCCTTGATGGCCAGTGGTTACGGCCCTCGACTGTCCCTTGCTATATGCACTTGTGTTATTCACCTCGCTTTCTCCCCTCCTCGAGGCCGATCTTTTGGTACTTTACCCGACTTCAATTTTGCCGCTTTTTACAGCATTTTCGATCATTTCACCTGTCATCACTATGTCAGCGAAATTTTTAGTGGCACTTCCCAACATATGAGTGATAAAAGGGGCTTTTAGAGTGTTAATAAATAGCATCGTAGTTTCTTTCTCTAAAAGCGGCGGCTGAACTTGTATGGCAACCTCCCTCCAAGTTGCGCATGCTGTCTAAAACTTTCATTAGACTTCTTTTCCATATTCTGGAGAGTAATCCTGTCAGGGGTCATATCTGTCACATGACTGTATTGTTTCATAAATGCCCGAGCAAGGTCCTTCCATGAATTGATAGAAGCACGGCTTAATTGGTTATACCATTTAGAGGCCGCTCCAACCAGGCTATCTTGAAAGCAATGAATCAATAGCTGGTCATTATGGATGTAGCCCGTCATCCACCTGCAGAACATAATGATATGAGCTTCAGGACAGCTCGCTCCATTGTACTTCTCGAATTCAGGCATTTTAAATTTGGGGGGAAGAACCAAATCGGGGACGAGACTCAAGTTCCTAGCATCAATCCCATGACGGTTTTCAGCGCTTTCCATGGCTTTGAATTTATCTTCTATCCATTTGCACCTATTCTCTAACTGTTTTGACAGCTCCATTCTTGACCTCTCTCCTTCGGCTGCCTCGTCCAAGTCGGGGACATTAAGGTTAATTGGATTGTGTTCTGAGCCCGAACCAGCTTGATGATTTCCTGGTACCGGCGTGCCCACCTGAGGTTGTTGCGTTCTGATGGTAACAGAAGGCCCACGCGGGTGTGCTTCGTATTGTGTCTGTGTATTAGATGGGGTAAACCCCGGAGGATAAAGTGGATCCTCACTTTCTTCGGTATTTGTCGCAGGACCTTTTCCTTTATCTTGTCCTGCAGCCAAAAGCTGAGTCAATTGACTCATCATGTTGTTTTGCGCTTCTAACATCCGATTCATCATATCTTGCTGAATCTTAATCAGTTGTTCTTGCATTTGGTCCTGCGTCTCCTTCTGGAGCTGCTCCAACCTTTCCATTCTCTGATCCATATTTCTTATCTTAAAACGAGTACCGTAGCGGTGTTTGGCTGGTTGACTTTTATCAGTTCCCAGGTTAACTGAAATAATTTCACCTAGTTAGGGACCTTTTGCTAAAGTGTAGTGCGCAAAATATAATGCGAATGATGTAATGCAAATGCATGAAATGTAAATGCAAATGCAAATGAATGCAAGAAAAGAAGCATCGACCTTATATTTAGTTCCATTAGAAGAACTTTTCTAGAAAACAGATTTCTTTACATAAAATGGATCACATATGCGGTCTTGCCCTTAGAATCCAAATGGAGATTCCGCTTCTTTCTTCATATCTGGATGTTATGGTCGAATCTTACGAGCTTTCAATAGATGCCTCCACTAACTCTCTTTCGCTTGATCACGACCCATGGTTCTTCTATCCTCATGATGTTCTTTAGTTCGTAATGGCTCTCGAATACTCCTTGTTGGTTTGAATTATCGGGCAGAGTTTCGCATTCCTCCGCGAGCTATCAACCTTCTTCTATTGTGCTTACTTGGACCATATCGGGGCGACCGCATTATAATCCACTTTATCAAGAAATTCGCCCCCTTATGACGAACTCTCCTATTTAGGAATCGAATATGAATCAACACTTCTTTTCTACAACGATGTGATGCAATGCAATGCAATCAAAACAAAAGAAAACACGTTAGCACAGGAAAGATAAATAACAAACAAAAACCCCTAATTGGGTCACCACTAGGGTTTGGCGTAGCTCTACCTAGGGTGGGCTCCTAAGGTTCGCTATATGAGGTTCGGTTCTAGAGTAAGGGTACCTGAACCAACAGATTCCTCGATCTTCACCCATTATAGGCTCATACGGATCGAGTTCGATTCAGGGGAATACATTTCCCTACGGCTACACGGAGATGAAAATCTCACGAAGCACATAGGTACGGATGTATTCCGGAAGCGGTTCACTATCCTGCACGGAGGCAAAAACCTCATGAAGGAGTAGCTTCTTGCTTCCACTTAAAGGGTGTGACCCGGCGGTCATGCAATGCAATGCGCAAGTATATACAAAAAACTTGAAACATAGAAAGAAAATAGGAACAAAATAATGAAGATCGCAAATTCCAAAACGGATGAAATGCAAAAGAGGGATCGTATTTTAAAATCAAAATTTCAATTTTCAACGAAAAAGACAAAAGTTAATCAACTTGTGGCTTGACTCACAAACTTGGTTCCCCAGTAGAGTCGCCAAGCTGTCAAAACCATTTTTTTGAAAAAAAAGGAGAATTGACTTTAAAATTTGAAAATGGAGTCGCCACCGACCTTTTTCAAGGTGCGATCGGGTCACCTTAGATCATTTTAATAAAATATTTTGATTTATTAAAATGATTAATTTTGGTCTACGAAAATCAAAGAACGGGCTCGGGAGTCGGTTACGCACAAGGAAGGATTAGCACCCTCGATACACCCAAAATTGGTACCTAGTTGGTTAATTGATGTCTTAATGTCGAATGTTTGAAAATTTGAAAGAATTTGAAATATGATCCCTTTTTATTTGAAAGGTTTGAATAAAACGAAATGAAATGTTGGAAACCATTCTCGTCTCGGAGCAATGAAATGTCAAGTCCAGTAAGTTAGGATACGACATTTAGAACCTTTGAGAACGAGTGTGCTTTTTATTTAAAAGTCTAAGAGGATATTCGGCTATTTAGATTAAACGAGAAAAATCGAAACCCAATAAGTTAGGGCACGATTTTCTCGAATTTCTAACTACCGAACATTGCCTTGATTTAAAATTGTTTAAATCGATAAATTTGCAAATGGTTAATGCGTTTAATTTGAAACACAATAAACTTGAGTTAAAATTATAAAATTACAATATAATAAATGATCATGAGAAGAACACTTACAACAATATTGTTTTGAACAAAAATACATAATATATTAGAAATGATGAAGAACAACTATTAACACAATACGTAAATACGCAAATAAATACACACATATAAAATTGATAATGATTTAAAATATTCAATATGTAGTATTAAAAATACATATACAATAGTAAGAAATATGATACTATAATGTTAAAGAACATATATAAATATACAAATACAATATATACATAACAGAGTAAAAAATAATACATATGAAAGTATGTACAATTTATATATATATATATATAGTAGAAAATGATATATGTATGGAAGAAAATTGGTAATGAGAAAATAATATTAATAGACTAATATAATAATATTAAGATAATATTAAATGTATATACATAATGTAAAAATATAATACTAGAAATATATATATGAAATATATAAATATATATATACATATGTATGTATAAATTAAAATGAATAATAGTTTAAAATATGTAAAAAGAAACTAAACTAAAAAAAAGAAATAATACAAGAAAACAAACTAAAAATAAATAAAAATAAAATAGTTCTTAAAATCTAAATAAATAAATAAGTAAATTAATAAATAATAAAATAGTTCTTAAAATCTGAATAAATAAATAAGTAAATTAATACATAGATTAGAGCTAGGCTGAAGACGAAATGAAAATTAAGGTATAAATTGCAAATAATGAAAAATAAGCCATTAAGGATCAAAATGAAACGCGCTTAAGGATTGAGGGACTTATCGAGAAAATATCCCTAGCCCCTATACGCTGTGTTTCGAGCCCAGCATCTTCCAATGGTCCAAGGACCAAATTAAACAAAAATAAAAATAATGGGACAAATTAAAAAAAAGAGGAGAACAGGATAAGGCAAAATCATAGGAGCAGAAAACGTGGAAGGGTCTAAAGGGAAATTTACCCATTTCTCAAAAACACGCGGGTTTCCCCCCGATTACGGGTCGGGTCACACGGGTTTAGGTGCTACACGGCACCGTTTGTTCTTAATAAAACAAAGGAAAAAAAAGAAATCTGAAACCCTTCTGTTCCATTTTTAGAACCGATTTCTGCCACCCTCCCCTCTGGTTCTTCTTGGTTCAGCTAGGGTTTGAAACCCATCATGTCCGCCGTCATCGCAAAGCCACCGTGGGGTGGCCGGGGTTCCCTAAAGGGACCTCCATTCGGCTGATTTGAGTCCCTTTTCAGGGAATCCGAGAGTAAAACCTTCCAAACTAAAAAAAAGCGAAAGAAAAGGGTCCCCCTTTCTCCCTTTCTGGCCCGATTTTGACGACGGAGAATAGATCCGACGACGGGACACGGGGTCGTTTAGGTAAGTTTTAATTCGCTCTTTCCTTTTACACTTTTGCAACTCTGATTCGGGCATATCTTAAATCAAACAAAATGAAGACGAAATGACGAAAAGAAAAGGGGTTTCGGCCTCGTTGGTTTCTCTGTTTAGGCCCCTAACACACCATTTTTCATCGGAAATGGCCAACCTCGGCCGCCGAATACCGAAAATCAGGTACGTTTCTCACCTCTTTCTTATTTCTTCCTTTATTTTGAAATTTAAAAAAGAAATCGAAACTAAGTAAGGATTCGAAAATAAAAAGGTGCAACCTTTTGATTGTTTCTGTGTTTCTTTTCTGAAATCTTCTTCTTCTTTTTTTTGTTTATTGCTTGATGATAAAATCCCCTAATTACACTGATTTTTTGACTAAAAAAAAAATCCCCCTTATTACATTGGTTTGATTTCGGCTTTATAGCCGATTTGGTACAATACTTTTGCTACTGTTTGCTGTCATGTTTCCTCTGCTTTTGCTTCTTTTTCATTTTGTATGCAGGTTCGAATAGGAGTGATGGGACGGGGCAAAGCTTCTTGGGGCTAGGCCGTGTGTGGTGCGCTCGAGGCAAACATGGAGGCGGTGGCGGCACTGAGGGTAGGTAGCTAGGGTTTTAGAAAGTCTGAAACCCTAGTTTGGCTTATGTGTCTAGGGATTTTGGGCCAGATTTTGGGCTACCGGGTTTGGGTAGTGGGTTAAATAAATGGGTCTTGGGTATGGCTGTAAATGGGTATTTGATTTGTAAAATGGGCCCGGGCATTTTGGGCCTTCTACAATAGTATTACATTAAATCTAAATTCATTAATGTTTTTAACTTTCTAAGTTCATCAATCTCAAATATGGTCACATTTGAACCAAATTTTAGTCTGAGTTTAAGTTAGATTCTATCCGAGAAGTACGTTCCTTAATCTATAAATACCCCCTCTTCTAAGAGGAGAAAAAAGAGTGAAAATATAGTGTCCACACTCTTTTCAAATACGACCTCAACATTTTAAAACCATTCTTAATAGCTCTTAGCACCATCCACAATTGAATCACTCTCACTTTAGTGGTTCTCCACATTCTTATGATGTGAACTGCCATCATTATACTACTTATATTTGATGTAACTTAATTGTTATAACAAAAATAAATTTTTTAAAAAAACTATTTGAGTTATTAAATATTTTCTCTTTCACTAAGAAAACAGAAGTTACATTTCATAAAGTAATGCCTTACTGAACAATAAACGAATTAGTGCTTAGAACTTAAATTATTATAGCTATTTTAAGTAAAGGAGGTACTAGGTTTTAGACATGATTCCTTGTTATACACTCATTAGCTAACCTCGTCTTCTTGGATTATCTGATTGAACGGCACCATTGGCATTATTAGTCCGGTTCTATATTATCAATGTTAGTGATGAATTTCTCCAAGTTATACATAGATTGCTAAGTTAAACAAAGTGAAGGTCAAACCACATACACCAAACAAGAAAAGCCAAATTTCGATCTGCATGGAAATTTCTTTGATTTGGAGAGCGAATAACCTCCTCAATGATACCAGCATCATATGAACTAGATTCTTTATATACAAGTAAGCCGCACTCTGAAAAGAAACACAATTGCAGATATTGAATTTCAAACTTTCGAGCTCGCATATGTGATTGTTAATTATCATGTGTAAAAAATACAGATAAATGCATTTGTGTCGTGCTTGCGCCGTGTTTTCACGTCCCAACTTACCCTATCTAATGAAAACCTCATGACTTGGTTGCAATACCAATGGAAAGCAACAAACAGCATTGCTTAGAAAATGGTGGAAACATAGAAAAGACAATCCGTAATCATAGAGTACAAGGTACATGAAGAGAATATATATATATATAGATTTGCATAGAAGTTTCGTAAGGGTGGCGACAAATATCTATTTTAATTTTTGTGCCTTGGTTGAACCTACGAATTTGGCGCTTTGTTGACATCTACCACTATAAATCATCATGGAAACGCAGCTTTACGACGACTCCTCCAGCCATGGATCCCTTGGGTTCAGTCATTGTTGAAACTGGTAAATGTATTTTCAGCTTTTTCTTTACAAGCATTGCCATCTTTATAAAACTCCAACATAACACCGGACGGCTGCGGAAAGAGTTCAAGAAACTCGAGGACCGAAAAAATGGGATAGAAGAGGATGTGAGATTAGCTGAAACTGAAGGGAAATGTTCTACTGAACAAGTCAAAGGATAGCTCCGGAAGGTCGAAGAGATCGAACAAGAAGTGCAGCCAATGCTTGAAAAGGCTGATAGGCTTGCTGTTCAAGGATGTGGTCCTTGCTGCAACATTCTTCCACGGTATAGGCTCTGCAGACGTATGGCCAAGAAGCAACTTGAGGTGCAGCAGCTGATTAATTCTGTTGTTTCGATAATGTTGTTATGGACAAGAAGTCTCCAGTACGAGCTGTCGAGAAACAACAAGGACCGTCTCTAGCCGGTCAGAGAGAAGCTGAGGAGATGATAGAAAAACTAATGGAATTGTTGAAAGGGGATGAAAACAAGAGGATAGCCGTGTGGGGAATGAGCGGAGTGGGGAAGACTACGTTGGTCCGGAACCTGAACAATGAGCTGGAGTCATCTTCGTTGATGGAATCAATAGATATTGTCATTTGGATCACAGTGTCCAAGGACTTAGATTTGAAAAAGGTTCAATCTCAGATAGCCAAGAGATTGAACTTGGAATTGGATCCCAATGAGGTCATAGAAGAAAGGGCTAAGATGCTGCTTAAAAGATTGATGATGAAAAAGTTCCTTCTGATTCTGGATGATGTTTGGGAGCATATTGATTTGGACATTGTGGGAGTTCCACAAACTGATGATCAAGCCAACCGTAAGATACTCTTGACAACTCGATCGCTCGATGTCTGCCGAGCAATGATGACAGATGAAGAGATCAAGTTAGATGTTCTAAAACAAGAAGCTGCTTGGAATTTGTTTGCTCAAAATGCTGGTGATGTGGTTGAAGTACCAAGCATTAATCCACTAGCAAGGGCGGTTGCAAAAGAATGCGGCGGTTTGCCATTAGCTCTCAAAACGGTTGGGAAGTCAATGAGGAACAAAAGAAGGATCGAGTTGTGGAAACACGCACTTCACCATCTGCAGCATTCAGACCCTCACATCAAACACATTGAGGACGAAGTCTATCGTCGTTTAAAGTTTATTGAAATTATGATTACGAAAATAATAAAAATAATAAAGAGAGTTTTAAGAGGAAAGAAATTCTTATGGTGAAGTTCCAGCCTCCGGCTGTCTCATTCCGCCTTGGGCTCAATCCTCAGTTTTGGATGATCCTTCTCGACTCAAGTAAGCCAGTTATAGTGGAAGAGGACGCCTACGACCACCAGTTCCAAAGATTAGACTTACGATTCTTAGGGAACCTGACTCTAGCCAGAAATTCTTTGCTAGATCAACGCTTCTCAATGGCGAATCCCACGCCACCTTGTCTCTTTGGCTCACCAACCTCTGATGCAGTAAGTTGTTGAACCGACGGTGCAATCCCTCCAAAATACACAAAGCGGCCGCCTTTGCATACGTTGAAAGGTTTACTTCTTGAGGGCCTTGGACGGAAGCGTCAGCCCGTAGTACGGAGAAACGATGAATACTTGGTAGAAGAGGGGTTAAGTATGGGTTTTAAGCCTCAAGAACCTTGTGGGGAAATATTGACAACTTTCGGCTAGAATAGGTTTAGTGGCTCATGATAGTGGTGGAAAAGAAAAATATAGAGATGGAAAAAGAAAATTTTTATTAAAGGAATTATGGAAAGAAACAAAAGTTTAGAGGGGGAGAGTGTTACAGAAAAAGATGAACCCTCAAATAGAGTCACTTCACCCCCTATTTATAGTGCTAGGAAGATAGTCTAATTTAACTTAAATTCTAAAAGATAAATACATTTAATTAAAGATAATTAAAATAAAATCCTAAAATTAACTAATCCTAGTATTTATCTTAATATTAATTATCCTAATAATAATTAAAATAAAATAAAAATAGAGTCTTCCAAAATAAAATCTCTTCTTTTTGCTTTTAAGTCCTTGTGCCTTCCATGTTCGCACTTTTGGCACCATATTTGTCCCACGTTGCATATTGGTCCATTTTGTCTCCAATTTGACGCTTTTTCCTTTGAATTTACTTTTTGCCTCCAATTTAGTCCCTAAAAGATAAAAAGACATAAATAGCTCAAATTAGTAGGCTCAAGCTCAAAATAAACACATGATTAATATGTAAAAATACGTCATTTAAGAGTATTATCAAATTCCCCCTACTTAGCCCATGCTTACCCTCAAGTATGGTTCCTATCGACTTGTGAAAGCTAGATTCTGCCATAAGAGAAATACCACTCCAAAGTTTTATAAAAATTAGTTAAAAATGCATACGAAAAATAAAGAAAACTCTAAGCTTGCTTTAAGTAAAACAGAAAAAGTGCTCCAATTAATTCACACAAAAATTAAGATCGACTTGATTTATTTCATGCTATTTCGGTAAATTACCAAACCTACCAAGACACCCTAATTATTTACTCCTTTAGTCCCCTAAGTGCAACTTTATTAGTACTTATATATTTTTTCTTTTTTTTTCTTTTTTTTCTTTTTTTTATTTATTTGATTAGGAATATATTAAACCTTTTTACGCGAAGAGAGATGACAACCCAAGCACCCCACCCCGGTTACTCAGTCAGTCACAATTTGAGCCATACTCATAACCTCGGCTAGCGGAGTTTACTTATCACGTCACACAACCTTTTGACGCGAAGTAGAATGACAACCCAAGCACCCTACCCCGGTTACTCAGTCAGTCACGATCTAAGCTGTACTCATAGCCATGGAAAACATTTATTAATAATTAAATGATATTTAAAACTTTTGGGAACTTAAGAAAGAAACAATTTAAATGTCAAAAATAAGTTTCAATAATCACCTAATAGCCATGAACATTAATTAAGCATGCAATAATTTTGAGTGTCCACTTTATATTAAACTTAATCAATTTCACGAAAAGCAAGATAGAGGTAACTTTATTAATCACAATTTATTTTTAGCCTAATAAAAATAAAACAGTGGAGATGGCATCAATTATGGAAAAAAAATCATGACTTTCTTAGACAGTAAGAATCATGCTTATAGGGCAAACAGTAGGCAGTCCTAGTCGAAATCTTGGGCATGAAAAGCGGCAAGACATACTTAAAAAATAAATATGGACAAAATAGGGCCTTAACAGTAGTATCAAACAGAAAACAGGACAATACAACCAAAATGGCAGCAGAAAACGATAGTAATATCAAAGACTTCCCCCCTACTTAAAACACATTGTCCTCAATGTTGGCAAAAAGAAATAAATAAGTAGAAAGGGTTAGGAAAACTCCCCGTGTAGTCTACCGACGGTCGCACATGATGGCAAGGAGTTCAGTGATTTGCTGGCCAAAAGTGTCAAGTCGAGAAAAAAGAAGAGAAATTTATTTTAAAAGAAAAACAAAGAAAAGGAAATAATAAATAATAAATAATAAACAATAAATAATAATAATAGAAATAAATAAATAAAAAAATAAAAATAAAAATAAAAATAAAAATAAAAATAAAAATAAATAAAATAAAATAAAAATAAAGATTGGGTTGCCTCCCAATAAGCGCTTGTTTAACGTCGTTAGCTCGACGCCTTGAATGGTTCTAAGGTGGCTCTAACTGAATTTTTTCGACCGTGTGGGCCTGAAAATTTTCGTAAAATGGCTTCAACCTCTGGCCATTGACTTTGAACCTCTTCCCCGATTCCTCGCTTTCTATTTCAACCGCACCATGAGGGAATACTTCGGTAACGACAAAAGGCCCTTGCCATCGCGAACGAAGTTTACCTGGAAATAACTTCAACACAGAATTATAGAGTAATACTCTTTGTCCTACCGAAAAATTCTTCTGAGCAATTTTCGTATCATGAAACAACTTTGTCTTGTCCTTATAAATGCGAGCATTCTCATAAGCATCGTTGCGAATTTCTTCCAACTCTTGGATGTCTAATTTCCTTGCCCTTCCTGCTGGGTCTAACTCCATATTGCATTGTCGAACTGCCCAATAGGCTTTATGCTCCAATTCTACCGGAAGATGGTAAGCCTTGCCAAAAACAAGCCGATATGGGGTCATTCCAATCGGTCCTTTATATGCTGTTCGATAGGCCCAAAGAGCGTCATTGAGCCGAAGACTCCAATCTTTTCGGTTGGGCCGTACTGTTTTCTCTAAAATAGTCTTTATTTCCCTATTTGAAACCTCAGCTTGACCATTCGTTTGAGGGTGGTAAGCCGTAGCTATACGATGATGGACTCCATATTTTGACAATAGTGCCTCCATGACTTTGTTGCAAAAGTGTGTGCCGCGATCACTGATTAGGGCTCGAGGTGTGCCAAACCTGGAAAAAATAGTTTGCTTTAGAAATTCCACTACAGTTTTGGCATTATCATTACGAGTAGGCTTTGCTTCTATCCACTTAGAGACATAGTCTACCGCAAGGATTATATAAACATTGCTAAATGAAGAAATAAATGGGCCCATGAAATCGATGCCCCAAACATCAAAAATTTCACATACATGAATCGAGGATAGGGGCATTTGATTTTGTTTAGTGATATTACTTGTATGTTGGCACCTATCGCAAGACTTACAGAAGTGATATGCATCTCGAAAAATTGTAGGCCAATATAACCCACATTCTAAAACCTTGTGAGCCGTTCTCTTAGGTCCAAAATGACCTCCGCAAGCTTCAGTATGACAAAAATTAAGGATAGAAGTTACCTCAGTTTCTGGAACACATCGTCGTATTATCTGATCTGAACAGTGTTTCCACAAGTATGGGTCATCCCAAATGTAATATCGAGAGTCACGTTTGAGCTTATTCCTTGCGGAACGTGTTAACTCAGTGGGTAACGATCCTCCGGCTAAGAAGTTTACCATATCCGCATACCATGGAAGGTGTGCCTCAGTTAAGAATAGGCTTTCATCAGGAAATTCTTCCTTGATGGGAATATCGTCAAAAGGTACCTTTATTCTGCTCAAGTGGTCAGCCACAAGTTCTCACATCCCCTTTTGTCTCGAATCTCAATGTCAAACTCTTGTAGTAACAGAATCCACCTGATGAGTCTGGGTTTCGCTTCCTTCTTTGAGATCAAGTACCTAAGTGCTGCATGATCAGAAAAAACAATTACTTTAGATCCCAATAAATAAGACCGAAATTTATCTAAAGCGAATACAACGGCTAAGAGTTCTTTTTCTGTCGTGGTGTAGTTGCTTTGTGCAGCATCTAGGGTTTTCGAGGCATAACAAATGACATGTGGTTCCTTGTTTATCTTTTGGCCCAACACTGCTCCTACACTGCGTTCGCTAGCGTCGCACATAACTTCAAATGGAAATTTCCAATCTGGCGGTTGCACTATAGGAGCGGAGACCAATTTTTGCTTTAGAGTGTCAAAGGCCTCCTTACACTTTGGGTCAAAGTCAAACTTTTTATCCTTCTGCAACAATTCACACAGTGGTTCAGCTATCTTTGAGAAGTTTTTTATGAAGCGCCTGTAGAACCCTGCATGACCAAGGAAAGAACGAATTTCCCTCACAGTAGAGGGGTAAGGTAAAGAATTTATAACTTCTATTTTGGCCTTATCGACCTCAATTCCCTTAGATGACACAATATGTCCTAGAATTAAACCCTTGTCGACCATAAAGTGACACTTTTCATAGTTTAATTCAAGATTAAATTCTATGCATCTACCCAAAATTATCGTCAAGTTTTTAAGGCATTCATCAAAACAATTCCCATAGACAGTAAAATCATCCATAAAAACTTCGATAATTTTTTCCACATATTCGGAAAATATACTTATCATGCATCTCTGGAAGGTGGCCAGCGCATTGCAAGACCAAATGGCATCCTTCTGTACGCGAACGTTCCAAATGGGCATGTGAAGGTAGTCTTCTCCTGGTCTTCTAGCGCCACTGGAATCTGAAAGAAACCTGAATAGCCATCAAGACAATAAAAGTGAGATTTTCCAGCTAACCTTTCAAGCATCTGATCAATAAAAGGAAGAGGGAAATGATCTTTTCTAGTAAATGAGTTCAACTTCCTGTAATTAATACAGACGTGCCACCCATTTTGTACTCGGGTAGGTACCAAGTCACCTTGAGCATTTTCCTTTACTGTCACGCCTGTTTTCTTGGGCACGACTTGTACCGGACTTACCCACCTACTGTCAGAAATGGGGTAAATTATGTCAGCATCCAGAAGCTTGATTATTTCCTTTTTTACCACCTCCATCATATTCGGATTCAGCCGTCTCTGTGCCTCTCGCTTCGGTTTTGTGTTTTCCTCTAAGTAGATCCTGTGTGTGCATGTCAAAGGGCTTATCCCTTTTAAGTCTGCAATGGTCCATCCAATCGCCTCTTTATGACTTTTCAACACATGAACCAAACTCTCTTCTTCCTGCATAGAGAGGTTATTAGCAACTATGACCGGTAGAGTATTATCCTTACCCAAAAATGCATATTTCAGATGTTCTGGAAGCGGTTTCAATTCCAACTCTGGTGCCTGCACAATAGACGGTAAAAGTTTAGTATTAGGAGATAACAATTCATTAATAAATTCAAATTCACTAAGTTCAGAATTATCTCCATAAATTGACTCAGAATTTTCCTCCACTAAAGAGTCAATTATGTCGATACGATTTACACTCAAAATTTCGCTTGGATGGCTAATGGCATCGTAGACATTAAACTTCACGATCTCCCCATCAAACTCCATCGTAAGAGTTCCACTTCGAACATCAATTTTAGTACTAGCTGTACTAAGAAAAGGTCGTCCTAACAAGAGATCTGAGGACCCAGAGGTGCTGTCCTCCTCCATTTTAATGACATAAAAATCTGCAGGAGAAATGAGCTCGTTAACTTTTACCAATACGTCCTCAAGGACTCCTTCTGGGTGCACCACGGACCTATCTGCCAATTGAATGATAACACCTGTTTTTGTCAAAAAACCTGCATTAAGTGATTCATAAATAGAATATGGCATTACATTTATGGATGCTCCTAAATCACACATAGCCTTTTTAATCCACAGATGGCCTATTTTGCATGGTATTGCAAACATGCCCCTATCCTTACACTTTGCCGGCATTTTCCGCTGTAGCACTGCAGACACATTCTCACCAACATTTACCCTTTCATTACCTGTTAACTTTCGTTTGTTGGTGCAAAGTTCTTTAAGAAATTTAGCATACCTGGGAATTTGCCTGATGGCGTCTAACAGGGGTATGTTGATCTCAACATTCCTAAATGTTTCGAGGATCTCCTTGTCCTCTTTACCTTTTCGACTCTGATTGAGTCGTTCTGGAAATGGAGGTGGAATCTTAGGTACTGGAGGTTTCGGTCAGACCTGTTCGTCTTTTGCTGGTTTTTCCTGGGCATTTTCTTGGCCAAGATTCCTGTCGGGAATCGGTTCCAGAACTTTTCCGCTTCGTAACGTCACTGCATTCACATTTTGCCTCGGGTTTGGTTCTGTTTGTGACGGCAGCTTACCTTGAGCGTTTAATTTCTCCACTGATATAGTCAATTCTCTTATAGATGCCTCGATTTTCTGCTGAAAATCAAGCATATTAGCTGCTAATTTATTGACCAAAGTTTCTAGAGAATTACCTGAATCTCGTGGCTGTTGTGGAAGCGGATTTTGATATGTTGAATTGTACCGTGGGTTGGCCCCATAGCTTAAGTTAGGATGATCTCTCCATCCTGGATTGTAGGTATTAGCGTAGGGGTTGTATCGCCTCTATGGTGGCCCAGGAAAATTCCCCACTGCATCTAAATGGGCCATGGAGTCATCACTCAAAACAGGACATGCATCTGTTGTGTGTTCTGGTGTAGCACATATTCCACACACTCGAGCTGGTTTAGCTTTTTCTGCAACAAGAGAGCTAACTATATTAGTGAGTCTATCAAGTTTATCTTCTATGGAAGAATTACTTAGCTGGTGAACCCTTCTGGGAGGTTCATGATTGACTCGAAATTGCTGAGAATTTGCAGCCATCGTGGAGATCAAGTTTCTCGCTTGTTGAGGAGTCATGTTGACCAACGCTCCTCCACTGGCAGCATCTACCATATTCATCTCCATAGGCTTCAAGCCTTCATAAAAATATTGGAGGAGAGATTGCTCTGTTATACCATGTTGTGGGCAGCTTGCACACAACTTCTTAAACCGCTCCCAATAGTCATAAAGAGACTCAGCTTCATTCTGCCTTATTCCAACGATCTCCCTCCTTAGCTCAGCTGCTCGAGATGCTAGAAAAAACCTGTTGAGAAACAAACGAGATAAATCAGCCCAAGTGGTAATAGATCCAGGGGGTAAATAAAATAACCATTCTTTTGCTGAATCTGTAAGAGAAAAAGGGAAAGCACGTAATTTAATTTGATCCTCAGTTACCCCCTGAGGTTTCATGCTAAGACAAACCATGTGAAATTCCTTTAAGTGCTTATGCGGGTTTTCATTTTGTAACCCTCTAAAAGTTGGAAGTAATTGAATCAACCTAGATTTTAACTCAAAATCGGTATCTATATTAGGATACGCTATGCAAAGTGGCGGTTGTTCCGTTGGGGCTTCAGCCAGTTGCCGAATTGTTTGATCCATCTGTTGCTGTGCCTGAGTAGGGTTTTCGTTAACCCTAGCGTTAAGAACCTCTTCAGGGGAATCGACTTCTTCCTCTTTGCTTTTAATTGTTCGAGTAGGGTTTTCGTTAACCCTAGACTCTACTTCGTCGTCGATTCTGATTTCTGGCGGTGGATTGCTTTGAGTTCCAACCACCGCTGACTGCTTTTTCTTAAGTTTTGTCTCCTTTCGGTTGGCTTTTGTAGTCTTTTCGATTTCTGAGTCGAACGCAAGAGTCCCTGGAGCAGATCTGGTCATAGAAAACAAAAAAAAACAAGACTAGTATGTTGCCAGTTCCCGGCAACGGCGCCAAAATTTGATGCGGTCGTTGAGAACACCAAATTAACCTATTCCCTGCGAAATAATAAGAATAACAGTAAAAGGGAAGTAGGGTCGAAATCCTCAGGGACCAGACTATACGAATACTTGTTTCCTCGATTTCCTGGCCGAAATCGTGCCCAAGAAACCTGCATTCCTGGGAAAAATAAAAAGAAACAGAATTTAAGAATTGATTTTGAGAGTGAAAATAAAATAAAAACAAAATTTAAAGTTTATTGAAATTATGATTACGAAAATAATAAAAATAATAAAGAGAGTTTTAAGAGGAAAGAAATTCTTATGGTGAAGTTCCAGCCTCCGGTTGTCTCATTCCGCCTTGGGCTCAATCCTCGGCTTTGGATGATCCTTCTCGACTCAAATAAGCCAGTTATAGTGGAAGAGGACGCCTACGACCACCAGTTCCAAAGATTAGACTTACGATTCTTAGGGAACCTGACTCTAGCCAGAAATTCTTTGCTAGATCAACGCTTCTCAATGGCGAATCCCACGCCACCTTGTCTCTTTGGCTCACCAACCTCTGACGCAGTAAGTTGTTGAACCGACGGTGCAATCCCTCCAAAATACACAAAGCGGCCGCCTTTGCATACGTTGAAAGGTTTACTTCTTGAGGGCCTTGGACGGAAGCGTCAGCCCGTAGTACGGAGAAACGATGAATACTTGGTAGAAGAGGGGTTAAGTATGGGTTTTAAGCCTCAAGAACCTTGTGGGGAAAAAAAAATATAGAGATGGAAAAAGAAATTTTTTATTAAAGGAATTATGGAAAGAAACAAAAGTTTGGAGGGGGAGAGTGTTACAGAAAAAGATGAACCCCCAAATAGAGTCACTTCACCCCCTATTTATAGTGCTAGGAAGATAGTCTAATTTAACTTAAATTCTAAAAGATAAATACATTTAATTAAAGATAATTAAAATAAAATCCTAAAATTAACTAATCCTAGTATTTATCTTAATATTAATTATCCTAATAATAATTAAAATAAAATAAAAATAGAGTCTTCCAAAATAAAATCTCTTCTTTTTGCTTTTAAGTCCTTGTGCCTTCCATGTTCACACTTTTGGCACCATATTTGTCCCACGTTGCATATTGGTCCATTTTGTCTCCAATTTGACGCTTTTTCCTTTGAATTTACTTTTTGCCTCCAATTTAGTCCCTAAAAGATAAAAAGACATAAATAGCTCAAATTAGTAGGCTCAAGCTCAAAATAAACACATGATTAATATGTAAAAATACGTCATTTAAGAGTATTATCAGACTCATTGCCAAGTAAGATCCTGCAGTCATGCTTTCTATTTTGTTCTTTATATCCAGAAAACTATTCAATCAGAACAGATGAATTGATCCAATGCTGGATAGCTGATAGATTAATCAATGAACACCAGCCTTTGGAAGATTGTTTCAATGATGGGATAGCATTGATTTAAACTCTGAAGGACTCTTGCTTATTAGAACAGGGTGATTGTGCTGGAACTGTGAAATTACATGATGTGGTCAGGGATGTAGCCATATGGATATCAACAAAACAAGGCTCAGAGGAACCTTGTGCAAGTATTTTGTTTACCAACATCACAAAGCCACCGAAGCAATTCTTGGGTTTCTCCGAGCTAACCGTGATACTCCTTGTGGGTAATCCTATTAACAAAATCCATGACAATCTCTTTGCAGGATTTAGAAATGTGAGAGTCCTTAATTTGAGCCTGTCTCATATAGTTACCCTGCCACCTTCTCTTAGTCAGCTCCAAGAGCTTCGAGCTCTTCTACTAAGAGACTGCTGTTATCTAGAGAAACTCCCTTCACTTGGAGCTCTACGTAAACTCCTGGTGATGGATCTCTCAGGAACTCGATTGAGAGAACTACCAAACGGGACGAGCAAGCTAAAGAAGCTAAAAGAACTACATTTGTCCCGAACACACCATCTAGAAACCATTGAAGCTGGTACAATTTCAGGGTTGCAAAGCCTGGAATTATTAGACATGTCATTCAGTGCATACAAGTGGGATACCAGATGTAATGTAGATTATGGCAAGGCTTCGTTCAATGAAATACTCACTCTAGATCGGCTTTCAATAGTTAAACTAAGACTAGACAAGGTTGATTCTCTTACCCTGGATTCTGCTTGGTTGATGAAACTGAGAGAGTTCAACATTCAAATTAGCCCCGGCAGTTGTGATTCAAACCATCTAGCCACTCAACATGATGAAAAAAGAGCCATTCTCAGAGGGGTTGACCTCATGGGAATCAAAGGACTCAATGGTTTGTTAGACACTGCAAGTGCCTTGGACCTGGTTATATGTGGAGGCATAAGTGCCTTATCTGAACTCTCAATCAGCCATAGATTGTCAAGCCTGCAAAGCGTAAAATCACTTTCTATCTCAAAGTGTGATTGCATCACTAGTTTGATAAGTGGAGACAACATTTCAGGGACCATCTTACCAAACTTGGAGCATTTAAGCCTCAATCGATTAGAAAACTTGGGTGCAATTCTGGGTGGCATGGTTCCAAGAAAAGGATGCCTCAAATGGTTAAAAACCATTGAAGTGGTGGACTGTAAGAAGCTGAGGGCCCTCATATCCTTTGCATTACTTCAACAAGTCAAAAACCTTGAACAAATCAAGGTAAAAGACTGTAGCAAAATGAAATATATCATTGGAGAAGAAGTGTCAACAGAAATGATCCCAAAACTAAGGGTCATAGAATTGAGTGATTTGCCTATATTAAAGACCATTTGTTCAAGACTACCTGCTTGGCCTGCATTGGAGATGATTGAAGTCAGAAACTGTCCCATGCTAACAAAGCTTCCTTTTGCAACAAGCAATGGAGTAGCAGCCACTCTTAAAGAAATAAGAGGGGAGTTGCATGGTGGAATCGCCTTATTTACAGCAATGATGAGATAAAATCCAGTCTTCAGCAACGATTTTAACCACTGAAACCCCTACAATGCTGAAACATAGAAAGATATATGGTAAGAACAATTCTCCCCATGTCATAAATAGCAAACTCCAAAATAATGCATTTGTGTGTGTATACCTAGGCCTTGAAGAAAGGTTGACTATGTATATATTTCTCAAAAATATAATGACGGTGCTTGTGTTGAAACACAAACTTGGGTATCGGATTATTGACAAAGAATTCATGAAAGGCATGTTTTATGTCATAAAAATTTAGCTATATGTGTCACACGTCCTTATTTTCTTCCTTAAAAAATGTCTTCTTATCTTACTTTGTTACGAAATTATTACTTTATTCATTTAAGTAGAGTTATTTTTTATACAATTTGCAAAAAAATAATTATATTTCAAAAGGAATGTTCATTAAGATGTATAGTGCAACCGTCCACATTTAATCTAATACATACAAACATCCCGCACGCCCAAGGAGAAAACACAAGTTGAAATTTGAGGTTAATATTATTGAAAACAACCACAAATTCCAAACATAGACAATAAATCAAATATGGAAGATTTTAAAAAATCCCGCAATCATCCAAATCTAAATAATTAATATAAACTCCAAATAGGGAAAAAGAGAAACTTGCAATTCTTTACTTGGATAATTGCAACTTATCACACATCCAAATCTAAACTCCAATTAGGGAAAAAGAGAAGCTTGCAAATTGTTTACTTGGATGATTGCAACTTGATCAAAACAATATAAACTCCAACTAGGGAAAAAGAGAAACTTGCAAATTGTTTACTTGGATAATTGCAACTTCATCAAAACCCAAGATGAATGGTAACAAATAAACTTTTTAAATTAATAGAATAGAAGAGTTGGAGCTAATAAGGTAATTCTATTATTTACATATCACAACTAAATATTGGGAAATTCATTGTCTATATTTTACAAAGTTAACATATGAAAAACCCAACAACATAGTACTAAACAATTCACTTTACAGTCGAAGCATCCATTGTCTGTCTCTTGTTTACATTGCCACCCCCATAAGTATTAAACACTGTTAATCAGACTCTCTGGAGAATCAAAAGAATAAAATTCCACACCTGTAATAGGAGATTAAGGCCAAACTTCAGTTCGTGATCATGATCAGAATACAATAAGCTTGTATTCTAATCAAATTTAGCTAGAAGCATAACAAGGAAAAAGAAGGATCAAGATGATATACGTAAAGTAATCGATATTTAGCAGATGGAATCCCAAAAAACGGCTTCATCTCAAATGACATAACAATGGGTACAACACCATGTTCAAGCATACAAGTTTATATGGAAACTATTTGTCACAGCAGAGTGTCCACCGTGTCCTTTGTGCAGAGCTTTATCAAGTCATTAAATAAAACTATAAGGAAAGTAATGACACATTAAAATGACAAGTGACAACAAAATCCACCGAGGAAGATGGCATCATATCATCATACATTACAAGGAATAATGAACATCTAGGTGCGGGTGAAACTTGTGATCTTTATATTAACTATCACTTTTCAGTTTTATGCAAGCTTGTGCCGGCAAAGATGATTAGTTTGGACACATGTAATGTTAACATTAAACAAAATAATTTTAACTAGAAATAATAAGATTACCTCTAATCATACTCATCACCTTCATCTCCAAAAAGATTCCCCATATTGAGGTCTTCACTGTTATTATTTACAAACTTGAGTTGAGCTTCCATTCTTGAGTTCTCACTATTATTTACAATCTCAAGCCGAGTGTTGGTTTTAGGGCTGTCACTTCTATTTACAAAGCCCTTAGTTCCTAAAGGCATCTGACGACCATTCAATCTAGTTTCTTCTATGCCATTTTGAAGTTCATCAACTGCATCACCATTTTCGGTCATGCAATTAAGAGAGCCAGAAATACTTCTACATGAAAGCCGGCCATTTTCAGACAGACCTGACCTCTGATGCAGTAGGCATCCATTGTTATTACTATCTACAGTTGGAACCCTGTAAACCAGATGATAAGAGTTAATAACATATCCATGGATGTTCATAAGCAAACCTAACAGTTGAAAGAAATGCCAATTGATAATAAAACGAAGAAAAGCCAAGGATGATACAATGAGCCAAAAACCTCCAAGTATTAGGACGCGTATGCAAGTACTAAAAGAATTGGCATGCACCCTTAGAATCAGAAAAACAGATCAACATAAATAGCTTTCAGCACACCTTGCTTGCTGGAATTTAAAGCTTTGAAGGTAATCAAAAACTGGAACTAAGCTTTTTTTCCGTGTTCCAATCATGCGAGTTAGCAACATTTCAATTTCTATTTCCCCAACAAAAGCATTTTCATCAGCCATGTTGATGTCATCCATCACCATTGATTGAAAGTATATCTGCAAATAAACACAACAAGAATGATAGATCTCTTCAAAAGAAGAAAATATTTAGCCTAAAAGAACAGGGGATGACCCTCCCCACCCCCCGGGCCAACCCTTCTTTCTCTCAACAACCTCCTCCAACACCCATGTGTGCACAGACACAGAATACCCAGTGAAACTGAGATTTGATCCCAAGTCCTAGGCATAACCACCAAAGGACTATCTCCACAACCAAACACCTGACAAACCTAACAACAGAATAATACCTCTGGTTTTGCCCACAATGGTGTCTGAGCTTGATGTATCTGCAGTTCAGCTTCCGAAATGTACAAATTATGTTTTTCCTGAGGGTTGGTATTTGCTTTGTCAACAGTGGATGGATTAGTGAATGTAGTTCCCTCTTTGATTTCTTCAGGATATACTTTACCAGTGTCCGATGTTCCATTCTCGCCATATATGTCTGCATTATCTTCTCTCTCTCTTCGGGTTTGTTTCTGACAAATATTCCACTTCTGCATCGCCTCAACTACTAACCTTCCATCAGGTTCTGTAGTTGATTCATATGCTGCATTTAATCCAGAAACAACTGGTGTCGGATCATGGTCAGGGGACAGTCGCAAAGCATACTGTATCATACATCCAGAAGGACAGAAAACCAGAAGGTGATATTTTGTCTTCAAATAGTTGCTCTCGGTAAACAAAAGATTATTGCCTTTGCAGTTATGGAAAGAAGAAGCAATGGCCCCTGAAAGAGAACCCATCCTGCCCGTTGCAGCTGCTGCAACACCACTTACAGTGCCTCTCCAACCATTATTTCCATTCCTTATTCTGCTAACAACAGAAAGTGTCACCGGAGGGCCAGAAGCACAGAAACTTGTTTGAGTAGGTGTTTGCGCTCCTATATTAGGTGGCCAATGAACTTGTGGCTTAGTCATAACACCCAAACTGCTACTTCTAGGAGCAAAACCAGCACCAGCAGACTGAAAACTTACAGATCCACCCATTGAATTAATAGCAAATAGATGGCTTGTCCCTCTTGAAGAACTAATCATAATCCAGCTGCTATCATCACTGAAACTAATATCCTGTATTACCTGAAACCTCAAATGAAAGGGAAACAGATTAAGAAAAACAGCAAGACACTATGAACAGGTAACAACTATACTGATCATTAATGCTAGACTCACAGCATTTGTAAAACCACGCTGCAGTCGGTAGAGATGTGAATGTGATACTGGTACATCACAAGCAGAAGTGCTTCCTTGAAGTCCAGGCAAAATCTTGAACACGTTGATATTATGACCCTGAACCGAAGCTGTCACAAGAAGTGTCCCGCTGGGATCAAAGCATAATGCTGAAATAGGGCTCTTGTGTGCCCTAAACTGAGCAATAACAACCTTACTGACAATATCTCTGACAATAACCTGATAAGCCAATGGAAAAGGTAATAAGTCATATGTAGAAAAGGTTTGCTTGCATTTTTTTTCCAATAAGAGAGCACATCTTAAAAGTCATTTTGAAATATGCATTAAAAGAAGGGTGCAAGTCTCAGATTAAAAGATATGTACTAAATACATAACATATTTAACAGAATTTTTCATACAGGTCTAACTACAAACATAGCAATTTGGAGATGTTAAATTAAAGACTATACAAGAGGCCAAATGTGTAAATGAGAATGAAACAGAAGGCCCTGGAAAATACAATCTAAGTTGCAGGTAATCAGCTTGGGGAGAAAATATGTACCATTCCAATGTTATCAGTATCGAGAAAATGACCATTAGCATTTCCATTTCCTTTCCAGCCAGGACTTCCTGATTGCACAGAATTGTATGAATCCGGCAAGTATCTTGACAGTTTCTTATACCCAATGTCTCCTAGGGTCACAATCCCAGCAGCAAGTTGCTTGCTTGATTCTTTTGCATAGTGTGCAACCAGACTCCCATTTGAAGAAAAACCAGGGAAACTTGCAGACGGCATAAGATGTTGTGGACTGACACGTCCACAATTAGAACCTACAACTGGACTACCACTGTAAGCCAGCCATCTAGGACCAACTGCCAAAGGTCCATAACCTACACCTCCAGAACCAGGGGAGGCTGTAATTATAGGATTTGTAAGAATGGTATATTCCCTTTCTAATGTGGTGGCATCAAAACAATGTATCTGCAAAATATAGAACTTAAGTCAATATCTGATTAGACGTAAGGATGCCCAAAAAAATATATGCACAAGGTAACATACCTGAGTTGCTAGAGCTATAGCAACAATTCGAGAACTGCACCTTACAGAATAAACAACTGATCTAAAGTTTAGGTTGTGTATATAAGATTGAGATCTCAAGGAATAAAACTGGACAATGGCAGAAACAATGCTACCATTCCCTGAATAATTGTTGTGTGGTATGCTTCCATTGCAAGAATGATCCTGAATACGAGTACCCACAGAGAGGGACCCATCAGAACAAACCACCAAAAGGGGACGGCTGTTTGCAAACTTGTCTCCTGATCTCTTTGCTGCTACTGGTTTTGGTAGCATTTGCATAAATGAAACGGGACCATCACGTCTTGAAACCAAGTCACAGACATTATCAGCATCTTCAACATCCCAAACCTGAAAACCAGACCAATAACCAAGCAGGAGAACTTGTCGAATGACACCTTTCTCATCTTCTAACTTGTCAAAGCCAGCCCAATTAACCTTTACATCAACAAAAGCGAAAGAGGACTATGATATTAGTCATATTTGCTCTATGCTCTTAATCTTAAAGCATATTTAGAAAAGACTAACCTAAAAGTATACCTCCTACATGCATCAATTATTAACCGGTCAAAGTAAGTTAAACTCACAACCAAAAATCACACCACGTCATAATCTCCCCTTCCCAAAACAGAAATAAAAGGAACATGCAAATGCGCTAACATTTTTTTTCAAAGCTTGAATTAAAAAGGCACCTAAAAGCATTAAGTTCTAGGACAAATGGTAAAACTCAAAATCTTCAAAATGAGTAATAGCCAATTTAAAGCTCAAACTAATAACTTCACCAAACTAAACCAAAAATCATACACCCTATAACCAAAACAACACCTATGTTTCTCTTTCATTTTAAGAAAAGAAACTCAATATAGGCATATTAAAGTTCTCCAATTAAAGAAAACAATGACTTCCGCTTATGAACATGTCAACCCATTAAGACGTTCCAATTCCATATAACATAACTCAAAGTGTGCATACTAAGAATACTGAAATATTTTCCTTTTTAGTACACATTAAATTGAACTCCAATAAGCTTTCCAACTCTATAACAAATTCCGCATGGAAATTAAAAAGAAAAAAAAAATTCATAAAAAAAATTAAAAGAAAACTCCTATTTTCTTACTTATTACCTGATCATACCCAGAATCGTCTTCCCTGTCCACAATCGATGATGCTACGGAAACCGCCGACCGTGCCACAGTGGAAGCCCCGGAAGAAACAATCCTGAAGTAACTGGAAATTGCACGTAATGAACTCCGAGCTGACTTGGAAACGACACCACCAACTTGCGTTTTAGATTGCCCTTGTCCATCTCCACTGTTCCTCATAATCCCAAACACCCAATTAAGAAACCCAAAATTGAAACAATCCAGAAAATTCAAATTTCTCTCCGATAATTCCCCCAATTTCTCCTTTTAACATAACACTAAAGGTTGTTCCTTAAAAAAATTAAACCAATATCTGGGTTTTTTCTTTTCAAAGCGAGAAATAAAGAGGAATTGATGAAAACCCAGAAAGAAACAACCTCTTAATTGAAGAAATTTTCGGGTTACAAGTGTCTTTATTAGAAATAAAACATAGAGAATATTTTTCACAAAAAATAATAATACAGGAAAACTAGACAGAATCAAACTTCCAATCCAAACAGAACAAAGAAGGAAAACCCAAAATTTTATTTTATTATTAAAAAATAGTAAACTAAACTTTTCTTAAAGCTCTTGATTGGAATTAAACCAAAAAATTAAAAAATGTTACATAGAAAATAAAGAAACAATTTTTTTGGGGTTCGGGAAGTAATTAAGATTTTGAAGGAATAAAATTGGGAAATTAAAATAAATTAAAATAAAAAACGATTGAGATTAAAAGGGAGTAGATTTTAGGGTTTTTGGATCGAAACTTGGGAAACAATCCGAAGGAAGAATGAAGCAATATGAAGGATTTTAGAGAGAGAAAGAGATAAGAAGTTGAATTTTATTATAATTTTAGTTGAAAGGGTTTCTCTCTGGCTTTTGGATTTCCTCTTTCTAAATGATTGATTGATTAATCGTCTCTTTTACCCTCCATTTATGTCTTACTCTTTTGCTTGTTTATTAGCTTATCAATACTTTCGTTTTCTTTTTATTGGTAAAAACACTTTTTCAGTCCTCTTAATTTTTATATTAAGTAAATTAATCCCTCCTAAACTACGTCGCAAAAGAAAAAATAAATAAATAAATATTCTCCACCAATGCATTATGCGTGAAAAAAGAAAAAAATAAATATGTATAAACTTTTATCAAATCGTTATCTTTTCATTGAACTTGTTAGGGTGCCAATAAGTTAACTTATATGTTCTCGTCAATGTAATTTTATTACATGCAAATCACATTAAATAAAATATTCTTCCTAGTAGTGTTCTTTCTTTAATAGCTTTTGATTCAATTTCTTTAATGCATCATGAAGATGAGGGTATTAAAATGTGATGTACCAGGTAAGTTTCTTTAATAACTTTTGATTCAATTTCCTTAATGCATAATGAAGATAAGAGTATTAAGATGTGGTATACAAGGTAAGTCTATTGACTTGAGTTAAATCTGTCTCTCTCCTATAGCTGTTGTTAAGGGTGACCAAAACTCGATTCAACTCAAAAAAATCGAAAAAAAATTCGAATTTCGAGTTAAACGAATCGAGTTGTTCGAGTTAATCGAGTTATTCGAGTCAACTCGAATTTTTCTTTCGAATTTCGAGTTCGAATCGAGTTGAGTTTTCAAATTCGAATAACTCGAATAATTCGAATAATTTGAGTATCAAACTATAATATTTTACATTTTTACCCCAAACTCCCAAACCTTTTTACTTTTCCCTCAAAACTTTTACTCCTTCCCACTTTTCCCCCAAAACTTTTACTCCCCTCCCATCCAAACCCCCCAATCTACTCAAAATCCATTTCCCACCAAAATTTTACTCTCTCATTTATTTTTTCTCAAAATTTTACTTCCCAAAACCCTCAGAACTTTTTATTTTCCTACAAAATTTTTATTCCCTCCCATTTTCCTCCTAAAACTTTTACTTCCTTCTCATCCCACCTCCCATCTACCCGAAGCCCACCCCCCCAAATTTTTTATAATATTTTCCTTCCAAAATTTTACTCTCTCTATTTACTTTCCCTCAAACTTTTATTCCCCAATTAAAACTTTTTATTTTCCCCCTAAACTTTTACTTCTCACCTTTTACTCCTAAATAAAATATCAAAATTATCAAAAAAAAATCATTAAACATAAATAGTAATAATTTTATTTATATCTACTATTTATATTATTAAATTAAATTTCACATTTATATTATTTATATTGTTGAATTGTTTAGTCATATTGAATATTTATATTAAAATTGAATTATTAATTATGCCATAAAATATTCGTGTTAAAATTTTATATTGGTACCAATTCCACATTTTATATTTAAAACAAATTTTATTAAAAAATCTCATTTTTACATTTAGTATATTTTTTAATTTCAAAATATATAGTGACAAAAATCTGAATATAATTGAAACAACCAAGCAAGCAAAGAAGCTAACTCGTATATAAAAGATTAATAAATAAATTTAAGGTGATGAAAGTTAATAAAAAATTTGATTAAGGTGGAAAAATTTTATTACAATGGGTGACAGTGGTTATAAGGACCCAAAATTATTTTTTAAAATTTAAGTCGAACAAATATATTTGATTCGACTCGATTCGAATTCCATCTCACTCGACTCGATTCGAGAAAATTTCAAATCAAATTAGGATGATAAAATATGATTCGTCAACTCGATTAACTCGAAATTTTTTCATTCGATTCGATTCGATTCGATCGAATGCGCACCCCTAGCTGTTGTTAATGTTTTTATTGTCAATAAAATAAAAATAAAATTCATGTGTTCAATAATTGGCTTAAGGTCAAAACTAAGGGTCAAAATTTAAAATGCATGTATCAATAAAGACTCAACATGTGCATTCTTTATTATTAATATATTTATTTTCTTTTTTTTCTTTTGTCACAGAGGATGAATGGACAGAAAACATTTACCTGCTATTAATTTTTTTTAATTATTCACTTTTCAGATTGGTAGAGACTTAATTGTTGTATTTTTTAATAAATAAAATTGAGAAAATAAATTTCATAAAAGAAAATTGCAAAATGTTCTACAAACAAATATATTTTTTCATTCAGAAAGTACATTTTTATTACTTAAGAAATTATTTTATTATTTAATATAAATATGATCATTTATATAGTCTTAATGTATCATTTGATATCTAAGTTCGACACTTTTTTCTAATATGGTACATGTACTATTTTTTTTCAATTTGGTACTTGTATTGACAAAAGTTATATATTTTTGTATTCAAAAGTAACGGTGTTAACTTTTTAGTGTTTAATTCAAGTTTTAGGGTAGATTTGATGAAAGTTAATTGTTAATAATATTGGGTTTAAATTTTTCTTGATTTTGTTAATAGAATAAATTTAGTGCTAATTAAGAATTTGCTTAATTTTGCGTTTAATTTGTCAAATACAATCCAAAGATCTTATTTAATTCGGATTTTAAAGTTGATTTGATGAAAGTTAATTGTTAATATTATTAGTTAATTATGTATTTTCATTAAATTAATTCTAAAACCCAAATTAAACATTAAAAAGTTAACGTCATTACTTTACCATTGCCATGGTTACAAAAGGGACAACTAAAAACGGTATCAAGCTTATCGATTCACTTCTTAGGAGCAAGCTTTGCTTTTGATTTCCTCTTTCCCGTCCTTAAATCCCTTCAACACATCAAATTACAACCAAAATCAGCATGAAATTTTCCAGAATTTTGCAACAATTTTAAAGTTCTTACTAGAAATCAGATTCAAATTTCAAACCTTAGAAAATCATTTGATGCTTTCTTTTTAAAGATAAATAATTAGGTTAAGCAGTAAAAAAATCTATTTTCTTAAATTTTCTTTCTCCGAAAGAAAAACGCAACAAAAAAAATTGGGTTTTTTCTTCTTCTTCTTCTTCTTCTTCTTCTTCTTCTTCTTCTTCTTCTTCTCTATTATTAAGGGGTTTTTTTTCAATTTCTTCTTAAATTGGGTGGGTTTCCACTGTGGACATCCAACGTGGCAAGTTAACTGGCCACATCAGCTGGTTAACTTGCCACATCAGTGATCCTGTTAAGACACTAACAAAAACTAATAATCAGTGACAGTTTTGTCACTTTTTTATAACGTTAGTGATTGTTTTGTTATTTTTTAAAAGTTGAGTGACTGAAATGAAACCTAGATGATTGTTTTGTTAGTTACGCCAAAGTTGAGTGACTGTTGGTGTAATTTACCCAAATTTAAAATTTTTGTACATTCCATAATCAACTCAACTAGTTAAGAACAATAAATCACTAATAATTAAATATTTGGATGTATCTTTATCTGAGTTTGCAAATTGGATAAGTTATAGTAAAAATGATCATATCTTAGGTTACAAAACACAAAGTCAAACTATTTAAAAACGATTTGGTACAAGAATCACACAAAAAAATAGTCTAAAGGTCTCAAAAAGTCTAGTTAAAGTTTTCATTAGTGTTCTAAATGGTGAAGGAAGGGCATTTGCTTAATTGAATTCTTAACCAACAAGGAATGTGGATGCAGCCAAATAGCATGTCACAAGGGCAGACAATGCCAATATGACTTGTGTGGAAGCTTTGACATGTGGCTTTAAGTCAAAATGTTGCATAAGTGACTTAGACTCCGGCTCCTTGGTACGTGTCCTTTCTTCATAGCGTTAGTCCCGAAAAATATATATATTTGTTCTCTGTGAGATAATACTAATTGTGCCTACTCAAATCATAGGCATAACTAGAGAGGTTGGCAGGGGGTCTGACCCCCTAAAATAGAAATTTTTTCATTTAGGCCCTTTAAAATTTTAAATTAGTAAAAGTAAAATTGTACTTTGGCCCTTAAAAATGATAAAATTTTGATTTAATCCTTTAAAAATTATAAAGATATAGGCTATTAACATGGTGAAATTGCATTTTTACTATCGTTAAAATTACAATTTAATTTAGACCCCTAAAATATTTTTTTTGCTTCGCCTTTGACTCAAATCCATCATATGAAGTCGATTGAGCTTTATTGGATCATTTGGAACATCTTGCACCAACCCAAATTGTTGTTTCATTTGGTCAATATGTCACCATTCAATAATATGGAAACAAATTAACACGCATGACCTCCACACCACAAAGTGCTAGTACACTATCATTGATAAAAAGTTAATAATTGCATTCTCTATGTACGACCTCTACACAAACTGCAAACATTTAGAATAATGCATCGTTTAGTTAATATTGTAATAGTATGAATAATACGTTTATTTATTACATATGTATTACAATAGTTAGACATTAAATAAAAAATAGTTAGTACAAATTTAAACTTGAAATTAGAAAGATAAGTAATAACTATTGTAAAAAATAAAACATCTTCAAAATAAGCGAAAAATTTTTGTTCTTTTGCTAAAAATAAATCATTGGAGTGACTAAATATTACTATTGAATTTGTTTGTTGCTATCACATATACTAAAACATGTGTAAAATGTAATACTCCTACCAAACGTAGCATAAATACAATTATATTCATAAACACTATTAATTACTTTAGTTGAGTATGAATATAACATCAGCATACCTTCGGATTGGCTAATCGATCAATTTCCCATCTCTCTAAGTCAAGTCTTTTGTATGACTGATATGATCCAAGTGACCTCTAAATTTGTTCAAATATTAGATGCAAATGACATTATAATTCTTCATCATTTAATACATTTTAATATATTCAATACGATTATTTTTTTACCTTTGCATAAGAGAACTCCTATGGCTAGAAAGAGATGGACGGTAGTCATAGCATCCATATCCATGCCCAAGTTTGCAAAAGAAGACAACAACAATTATTTTGTCAATTTCAAGTCATCCTGCAAAGTGCCCTATACAGATACACTCAAGCCATTGTCCCCCCCTACTAAAATGTGCCAACCAAATCAAAATTTGACAATATACCTAAATACATGTCATGGAGCTTTATTTCTAGACTTGTCAGGAAACAACATACCTCCTATCATCCAAAGTATCCAAGCTTTGGCATATTGTTGTAGCTGTTTCATAATCGCATTATACAGAGGGGCCAATTCGACAAGTATTTTGTACCATTTGAATTTCACTCGTTTTTCACCTATTCCTTTCACTCCTTATTAAACACCACACCCAACAACAAATAATATAGCATCTTCAAGCCCCTTCAATTATCACATGTCTATCGATTGGAAGACCAATTATTAAAATATCTTTTAGCACTATAACGCTTTTCCCCATGGAAAATTATATGTATATGTTTCCAACATTTGTCTGTCCATTAAAGCGCCAAACAACTCTAACACTGTTTTAAACATTATTGTTCTAAATGCCACAAGTAAACCAGCCTTTTTAAATCATTTGTGATATGTTCATCTGATACCATAAACCATAAATTATGTGGGACATGAATAGATCGATATTTTTCCTATTCAAAATATCACAAAATAAATACTTAATTTAGTAAAATCTAAAAAGAATTTGCAATGATAAAAATTAATTGTAACAAAATCTAATATGAACAAAATTAAAAAAATCAAGTCAATAACTTGATTATGTTTATAACATGATAAGTATTGTGTTTTACATGAAACCTTTAAACAACCATTCTTTTGAGAAGATAAGTAGAAAATTTAGGGATTTGTTTTCAAGTCGGGAAAGTTCTATGTTTTTTTATAAATAGGATTTTATGAAAAAACATAAGAGAATGGAAATATCAAGGGACCTTGACACGACATCCATGAGTGTTTAAGTCTTTTATATTGAATGGATTAGTTAGGCCTACAAATAATAAATACTACATCAATGTTGACTAATTGAACATTGATATCAGTAAATTTTAAAATAACCTTAAAAGTTATATATTCTAAAAAATGACTTTAATAAACCTGTTTCAAAAATTGATATTTAAGTAAAAAAACCCTTATAAATTTAGTACTTAATTAAATAAATGGTAAGAAACTAATTATTTTAAAGCATGAAGAGGAGAAATTCTAATTAATTTCAATTTTGACGTCACTCACTTCGACCAATCGTTGTTTTATCTCCAATTTTTTTAAAGGATTAATTATAAAATTAGTATCTGAATTTGTACACTTCTCCCAGATTAGTATTTAAGGTTTTTTTGTCCCAGATTAGTACTCAAACTTTTTTCCATCAACTAGTTTGATACTTTTTTAACACCGTTAAGTCTGGGACAGGTGGTAATACCAAACAATATCACGTTTCATTAATGACATCATGATTATGTAATAATTTAAAAAATATATTAAAAATCAATAAAAAATTTAAATATCATAATTTATATTTTTTAAAAATAATATCTAAAAAATAAATAAAAATGATAAATTAAAAAGAAATCTTTCTCAAATTTTCTGAATATCTTCATAAATTTGTTCCATTTCCCTTTGCAATGTGTAACACCCCTAACTTGTATCCGTCGCCGGAATAGGGTTATGAAGGATTACTGGAGTTTACAAAACAAAAACAGATAATTCATATTATTCATTATTCATATTCAAAATGTATCATACTGTCCCTTGATTAGACCCTCGAGGCCCAATTTAAGCATTAATAACAAGTCGGGACTAAATCGGGAACTCAAGGAATTTTTCGCAAAATTTCAAAATTTTTCTTATATACAAGAGTCACACGCCCGTGTGTTTAGGCCGTGTGGCTTATGTGGTAGGGCACACGCTCGTGTCCCTAACCTGTGTAACTCTCTGAATTGCAATTTAATTAAGTACATAGGTCACACGGCCAAGTCACACGCTCATGTGCTAGGCCATATGCTTCACATGGCTGAGACACACGCCTGTGTCTCTGCCCGTGTGCCCAATTCTAAGCATTTTGTTTCTCAATTTTAAGATGCAGGAGACACACGACCAAACCACATGCCCATGTGCGAGGCCGTGTGTCACACATGGTCAAGATACACGCCCATGTGTCTACCCATATGGATAAAATAATGCTATTTCCTGGCCTTATTTCTTACCCAAATTTGCCAAAAACCTACATCAATACTTGCAATCATATACCAACCAATTCAAGCATCATAACCAAGTCAATATTATCATCTAACATGATGTTTCGTCTCATACATTCAAGTTTATAACCTTACCTTTTATAAACATACATGTTTTACCTAACTCAATTAGTCCATGCTAAACACATATGTATATATCATAATTTAACCTTTTGAATATATACCAAAACTACATTAGCCATACCATTACTAGTCATTCTAATGGCTAGATTACAACAAAATATTTATATACTCATACTTGTTGCCATTAGCTTATACATGCCGTTGTTCCAAAACAAGTTTGCTATTTATACTAAAATGAGCTGAAAGATAGTGTGATGTTGCTCCAACCCACGTCCAAACTTTACGAGCTTTCGAGCACTATAAAACAAAGAAAAGAAAACCGAGTAAGCATTTCAAATGCTTAGTAAGTTCGTATAACATGAATTAAACTTACAATAACATTCATTTAAATAAACATATCAATAACATGATTTCCAACAAATTGGCAATTTACCTAATCACATACACTCAATTAAACAAGTTAGTCATATATTTCACATGTACATCAAATAATCATAAATGAACTCATCATGCTTCAACCTTTCAGGCATATCAGTAACATTCGAGACATAATTCTTTTAATCTCATAATTTTTCATGTCAGGAATTTATTCCGTTGAATTATTGAATTATCGATGAATACTCTGGTAGTACACACAAGGTGTACAAAACTATATACCATCAACTCATAATCAATGGTACCTAATAGGGCACTTAATCAGGGAGCACACTCTCAAGCTACATATTAGGAATACTCAGATGAGCCATGTAGCAGGACACTTATCTGGGCTAAACAAGAAACTCATAAGAGTTTTAATCAGGGAGCTCATAGAGCTAAATAGATAACTCAGAAGAGTTAATATTAGGGAGCACCGAATAAGGTAACAGGGAGTTCAAGCGAGCCATATCAGGAAACCCATAAGAGCTTATATCAGGACGCTCATGTAGAGTTGCATTTGTGTCCGCATTATATGTTGGATCACAACCGATCGAGTCATGTAACAGGACGCTCACATAGAGCTGCGGTAGTGTGCAACACATGCTAAATCACTATCGATTAGGATGCTCGCAAGAACTAAATAATAGGATGCTTGAGAAGGTTATATCATTATTACTTGTCCGAGCTAAATCCTGCCTCCAACATATGCAGAATAACTTTCAATATAGGCAATCACCTATCCATCAAAATTCAATATTCAAACGAAATTTAACATTTTCTGGACTTGTTTTGGCTTATGATTATTTCATGTATTTATAACATCCTTATAATTCACATAATCACATATCATATTCAATTCAAATACAATATTCAGTTCAAACATAATAACATGTATAGTTAAGTTACACAAACTTACCTCGACACTTGTTTGTATATGAAAATCTACTAATCTGAAACTTTTTCTTTTCCTCGATCTAACTTCAAATTTAAGTTATTCAGATCTATATAAACAAATTTAATCATCAATTTATCACATTTCATATTCAATTGGATTCAATTTACACTATAAGGAAAATTACCATTTTGCCCCAAAACATTTCATAAATTCTAATATCGTCCCTAGGCTCAGAAAATAAAATTCATGCAATTTATTCCTTGTTCTAAGCCTAGCCAATTTTCATATATAACAATAAAAGTCCATAAATTTCTCAAAAATCAGAATTTTTCCATAGATTTTGTAACTTTACAATTTAGTCCCTAAATCAATATTTCATCTAAATTCACTTTCTAAAAGTTGTTTATTTATCAATAATCTTTGATTTTCTACCATAAATTTCAAATTTCAGCATATTCATCCATGGCACAACTTCTATACTTTCAAATTAATCCCCAAAATAGATAGATTAAGCTATCCCGATCTCAAATTACTAAAAACAAGACAAGATTACTTACCCAATTAAGCCAAGAAAGCTTGCTTTCTCTTTCCTAGGGTTTCTATAGAAAATATTTGGGGAATAAGATGAAATAAGATGATATATTCTCTAATTAATCATTTATCATCTTTTATTAATTTAATTTTCAATTTAGTCCTTAGCCTTTTCTAATTTTTCCACGGATGAATAACCAAAAATATCTACTAACTTTTCTTTAGTGGTCTAATTACCATATAATGACCTCAAGTTTTAAATTCCATAATTATTTAATACCAATAGCTTCTAGAATTCAATTTTTGCATTTTTGTAATTTGGTCCTTTTTAGAATTAATCACTTAATCGATAAAATTTTCTTATCAGTATTTTCATATAACATTTCTATCACAATATGGACCATGCAATAATATTAAAATAAATTTTCTTTCTGACTCAGATTTGTGGTCCCGAAACCACTGTTCTAATTTCACTAAAAATGGGTTGTTACACAATGTCTTTCATCTATTGCTTCATTTCTTTGTCTTACAAAAGCTTTTATTATTTGTTTTCTATTTGAGTAGGTTGTAACACCCTTAACCAGTATCCATCGCCGGAATAAGGTTACGAGGCATTACCGAAGTTTTATAGAACATAGACAACTAAATCAAGTCAAGTGTTATTCATTTTCTGAGTTTCATCAAAACGTTCCTTGATTGGACCCTCGAGACCCAATTCATGCATTAGAATTGAGGCAAGACTAAATTAGGAGCTCAGGGAAATTTTTGCAAAATTTCAAAAAAAAATTCTCACATTTAAGAGTCATACGCCCGTATGGTAAGGCCGTGTGGTTCACACAGCCATATGACATGCCCATGTCTCAGGCCATGTGATGTCACACGCCAGTGTCCCTTGCCCGTGTAACTCTCTGACTTGCAACCCATGAAGAAATTTAAGTTACACGACCAAGTCACGCGCCCATGTGCTAGGCTGTGTGGTTAATATAATTTTTGAAAATTAAGTGCAAGTTTCACACGGCCAAGAGACATGCCTGTGTTCAAGGCCGTGTACCTCACACGGCTAAGACACATCCGTGCCTCTGCTCGTGTGCTTAATTCAGAGCATTCTGTTTCTCAATTTTAAAATGTAGGGACACATGGCCAGGCTACACGCTCATGTTCCAGACCATGTGTCACACACGGCATAGACACATGCCGTATGTTTACTCGTGTGGACAAAATAAGGCTATTTTCCAAGCCTTATTTGTAATGATCTAAAATTTACGGGCATCGAGAAAGTGAGTTATCGGGTGTCCGTTTTAGTAAAACGGATAAGTAAATATTTATTAAAAATATTTATGAAGTTAATTATATAGTTAATTAGGTCTTGGTTAAAAGAATTAGGTTGAATTAAGGTTAATTAAGTATTGGGACTAAATTAAATTAGGTGTGAAAGCTTAATTATAGAATAGAGAAAATTTAAGGGACTAAATAAGTAATTAAACTAAATTGTTGACATGTGTGTGGTAAAAATAATATAAATATGTATTAATTATATATATACATTTGTAATACATATATGTATTTACTTATATATTAAGTAAAAGATAATTATTATTATATTATATTATTATTATATTACATTAATTAAATAAACAAATAAATGAAACAAAAAGAAACAGAAGCTTGGGCGAAATAGAAGGAAAGAAAGAAGAAAAGAAAAAAAAGGAAAAACTAGGGTTTTAAGGTTTCAAGCTTAAGTTGGTAAGTCAATTTAGTCCCTTTTTCTTGTAATTTTTGAGTTTTTGGAATCCTAGAACAAAATATTTCATGGTTTATGTTGAAATTTTGAAAGATAGTAGATTTTTAGACATTGTTCATGTTGAATTAATTGATGAATTAGGGGTTAAATTGATTGAATGTTAAGTTAGAAGTTAGTAAAGGATTGAATTGTGAAATAAAACATAAGTTTTGCATATTAGGGACTAAATTGAAAGAATTTTAAAATTAGAGATTTATGGTGAAATTAATGAGTTAAAATGAGTTTATAATAGACATTAAATGAAAATATGGAGTTAGTTTTAGAAAAATAAAACTAGTTTAGATTAGGGACTAAATTGAGAAATTAGGTAAAAGTTGTATGTGAAATTGTATTTATTGATAAATTTTAACTGTTTTAATTTCGTAGGTAACATCGTGCCGAAAACATCAGCTAAGAAAGGCAAAGAAAAAGTAGACGAAGAATAGATCGAGGAATTATGATTCGTATTGCTATAATTCAAATTTAATTATTATTAATTATTGAATTTTAAGTTAATATGCATGGTAAGTAAATTGAGGTAAGTATTAGTATTTAATTGAATTGAATGAAATTAAATTGAATTATGATTATATGTGAGCAATTGAAATGCATAATGAATTGAGAAAGTGAATTGAATTGTGAATATGAGAAATTGTGATTGAATTGAAATGGAGATGAATATCGAGTGGAATAGAAACGTGAATTGAATACCCTATTAACTAGTCGAGCTAAGTCGGATATAGTTGGCATGCCATAGGATTGGAGGTGTTTAGGGATATTTTAACTTTGAGTCGATTAGACAATAAAAGTGTCGTATTACTGTTACGGATAAATCTGATTTGGTACTGAGTACCGTATTATTTTGGCAATGCCAATTAGGTACAATGTGCCGTACTGGTGTGTTGGTTGGATCATGTATCTGCCAAAGTCCGAGTCACGATAATAGGGGTAATGAGCAAATTTGATAATTAGAAATTGATACGAAATGAATTGTTGAATTAAATGATTTCGTATATGAATTGAGTTATTGAAATAAATGTGATAATGAAATGAATTTGAGATAATTATTGCTAATGAAACAAGTGGTTTAAATGTATGAAATAGTTATGGAAAGATTATTGGCTTAAATTGAATATGTTTATTTATTTGTATAATGTTACAAGTTTGAATTATAGTAATACCACTGAGTAAATATAGTCAGCGTACATTTTGTTTCTGTGCGCAGGTTAGGTAAAGATAAGTCATTGGTCCAGCATCCAAAAGCCAATCCTGAACTCATTGTGGTGAAGTACCTTTTCTTTAGTAATGGCATGTACTTAGGATAAGTGTGCTTGGTCATTTTGCTAGTTGATTGTAAGTAGTGTATAATATAAATTTGAATGGTTATATATATATATATATATATATATATGAGAAGTTAAGTTTATGGAATGGTACGTTTGGTACAAAACTTAAATGGTTTGAATGTGGTAGATTGAATTGAACTAGGAGATATATTTTAAATGGGTATGAATAAGCATTGAATAGGCCATTAGGTTAATGTTTATGTTATGGTTTAAGTATATTTAGATGTAATTTGACTTGTTTGAATGATTGAGTTTTGAGTTGCTTATGGTTGAAGAATTGCAGGGTGGTAAACTTGAGGTTTAAAGCTCATTTTGAGTCCACACGAGCTGGCACACGGGCGTGAGTCCAGATCGCGTGAGACACACGGCTAGCACATGGGCTTGTGAATTGGCCGCGTGTCCCTTGCACCTTAAATTTGAGAAACAGAATGCCCAGGTTTAGGCACACGGGTAGAGACACGAGCGTGTGTCTCATCCGTGTGAGGTACACGGCCTAGCACACGAGCATGTGACTTGGCCGTGTGATCATGTGTTATAAAGAAAAACATGTTAGAGAGTTACACGGGTAAGGGGCACGGACGTGTGCTGCCACACGGCCTGAGAAACAGACATGTCGTTTGGTCGTGTGAGCCACACAGCCTGACCACATGGGTGTGTCACATAAACACATGGGTGTGTCCCTGATTCACACGGGCGTGTGAGCCTGCATCTAGGAAAAATTTTAGAATTTCACGAAAAATTCCCAAAGCACTTGAATAAGTCCCGATGGGTTTCTAACATATATTTTAGGCTTCGGTAGCCCATAAAAGGGACAATATGATTAATTTATAATATATTTGTTAATTATTTGTTTAAAGTTTGTATTTAATAGAAAAAGACCGGTAATGCTCTGTAACTTTGTTCCGGCGACGGTTTGGGTTAGGGGGTGTTACATTATTCCTTACCCTTTTTCATTCAAAACCTGCATAAACTTTACCAATACCAACCAACCAATTCAAGTATTTAAGTTCAACCAAATTTATCATTCAATGTGTTATATTTTCACATATTCACTTATTTCAAATCTTATCTCATTTAACACACATGTTTATTCTACCAACTCAAACCATACCAATATACATGTAAAACCATAATTTACTTTATAAACATACCAAAATCAAGTCATCACTAGCCATACCAATGGCTAGTTTACATTCAATCATTTCAACATATACATTAGCCTTACTAGCCTATACATGCCATTATACCAAATAAGATCCATATTTATACCAAAATGAGCTGGAGGATAGTGTGATGTTGCTCCAACCGTTTCCAACCTTCACAAGCTTCTGAGCACTATAAAACTTGCTCCGACCGTTTCCAACCTTCACAAGCTTCTGAGCACTGTAAAACAAAGAAAAAAAACCTAGTAAGCATTTAATGCTTAATAAGTTTATTTAACAAGAATTTAGCTTACCATGTATTTTCGTGCATCTTAATCACATACATAAACATCCAAATAAGTGGATTATTAGCCTATCACTCAACTTAAACAATCCAAGTTAGTCAAGTAACTTCACATAATCTCATTAACTAGGATGAGCTCATCATATCATGTTTTCCACATGCTTATCATTTCCGCATCACATATACATTTTCAAGATAAATTCATTCAAATTCCATTAATCATTTCCAAGTTTTGTGTCACACTCCCTAACCCTTATTCGTCGCTGAAACAGGGTTATGAAGCATTATTGGTCATTACAGAATAAAAACGAACAATTTCATAAATATTTAACATATACATTAGAGTTTACCAACCCTGCAATTCTTAAACAACAAACAACTCAATATCCAATTATTCAACCAAATCAAAACACGATTAAACACTTCTAAAACATGCCAAAATGATAGATTTAATAACCAAATCAATGTACTCTTATAGGAACTTCTGGTACTTTAACCAAAACAATTCAATATAGCACCATTTAAATCGTTTCTAAATTTATATCTATTTCACCCAAAGTTTATCTATTTCATATTCATATATGCATTAATATAAACATGTCATTTCGTAATATTAATTTATTATACATATATTTAAGCATATAAATAGTTTATAATCATATAACATCATTTACAATCCTTACTCAAATATCAAACAAATGACACCCTAGGTACATGCCATTACCAAAAAGAAGAGTACTTCACCACTTTATGTTCGAAATTGGCTTTGGATGCTGATTCGACAATTTGACTTTAAACTAACCTGCGCACGAAAAACAAACCATACGCTCAGTATGAACTCAGTGGTATTTCTATAATCCGAATACTATTTAAATAAGAATTTATAAGATTTATAAACTATCCAATCATATATATATCCATAAACATTCAAATAAACAATCAATTTCATAAATACATCATCCATAATCCTTTCAATTCTCACCTCTTTTCATATCAATATCAATTACATAATTGCTATTCAATAATTTTTCTCAATAGGAGACATAGTTCAATTTCAATATCCATTTCCATTTCATGAATCTTTGATTCATACAATTTCATGCATTTCATTTGCATATTTCATTTCATTGTCCATTCTAATCTATATTCAATATTACGCAATATTAATCAGTTGGCCAAACCATTTATTTACCTCTATTAACACGACTCAGACTTTGATGGATACATGGATCCAACCAAAACACACCAGTATGGCACTCAGTGCCTCATCGGCTATGTCAAAGTAAAATAAAACGGTACTCAATACCTCATCGGATTTATCTAAAGTATTAATACAACACTCAGTGTCCCTTCGACTCAAAGTCGAAGTATCCCTGTACACTTCCAATCTTATGGCATGCCAACTATATCCAGCTCAGCCTGATACAAGTAATAGGGTTTCAAATCACTTCTCAATTTCCAATCAATATACATTTCAATTCAAATAGTCACATATACTTCACAATCAATTCAATTCAATCAAATTCAATACCAATACTCAAATATCACATTAATCATCATTTCAAAAATACTCAATTCAATATTAAAATATTATATTAAACACTCAATTCAATATCAAAATACTACACTTACCTTAATTTCTTACTATAAATATTTAAATCAAAATATAACAATTTAATAATTAAATTTGAATTATAGAAATACAAACTGTGATTTCCCGAATTACTCCTTGTTGACTTTCTCTTTTTCTTTCTTAGTCGAGGTCTCCAGCTCAATGTTAGCTACGGAATTAAAACAATTAAAATTTATCAATATACTACAATTTCATATTAAATATTTCAATTTACATTCAACTTTTGTATAATTTTCAATTTAATCCTTAATCAAAACTAACTTTATTTTATTTACAATTTATTCATTATTTTTCATTCAATTATCACTTAAAACTAATTTCAATTCTCTAATTTCATCATAAAACCTTAATTTTGAATTTCTTTCAATTTAGTCCCTACTACATAAAACTTATGATTTTCTTTACAATTCAATCCTTATCTCAATTCTAATTTAAAATTCTATCAATTTAAACCCTAATTCTTCAATTAATTGAAATAAACCACATCTAAAAATCAACTAACTTTCAAATTTTCATATCAAGTAGTATTTTATTCTAGGATTCTAAAAACACCAAAATTACAAGAAAATGGTCTAAATTGGCTTACCACTTAAGCTTAAAACCTTAAAACCTTAAAACCTTAAAACCCTATTTTTCCTTTCTTTTTCTTTCCCTTTTTCTTTCTCTCTTTTCTCCCCTGTTTTTCATTCCCAATTCTGTTTGTTCTTTCTTTTTGTTTCCTTTATTTTACTTTATGTTTTATTATATTATTATATTAATATATTATTATAATTTATACACTTAAGTATTAAGTATAAATATATGTATATTATACATACACATGGAATAATATTTTTCATACATTTGGCATTTATTATCCCTTATGGTTTATTTTATTTTATGTTTTATTTTAATAATATAATATAATAATATTTTAATAATAAAATAATATTTACTTATATAATAATTAAATAAGTAATTATTACTAATTTATGTATTTTATTTTTCCACATGTATTTCACTATTATCACACACTTGACACTTATGGTTTAATCCTTAGTTTAGTCCCTTAAATTTCCTCTAGTCTATAATTAAACTTTTACACTATGTTCAATCTAATGCTTATACCTAATTAACCTTAATTTAAGCTAATTCACCTAGCCAAAACCTAATTAACCACACAACTGACTTCGTAAATATTTTTAATAGATATTTACGAATTTGTTTTTCAAAAATAAATACCTGAAATACACTTTTCGATAACCGTAAATTTCGAGTCATTACATTTTGCCTGTTGAATTTATTGGAAATATCGATGGATACTCTCATGTAGTACACTTAAAGTGTACGAAACTCTCGAGCCACCATTTCAAGTCATTCGAGTAAATCGTGTAACATGTATCATGAAGCGTGTCCTGGCCAAACAAGTATGCTCATAAGAGCCATGTCTCATGTATTAGTTCACAAAGAACTTTTAGTTCACAAAGAACTTCTAACTGGGAAAGTCGTGTAATAAAAACACCGGATAACCATATTTCATGTAGTTCGTGCGAGTCATATCGGGACACTCACACAGAGTTGCATTTGTGTCTGCAACGCATACAAGATCACAATTAGGCAAGTCGTGTATCAAAATGCTCACACAGAGTTACGGTAGTCCACAACTTATGCGGAATTACTACCGATCACTATACTCGTAGAACTTTATCTCATAATGTTTGATAGACTTATCAAGATTACTCGTTTGAGCTAAATCCTGTCTGCAACACATGCAAAATCACATTCACACTAATCCATCGAATTTCTTTCATTCACAAGTAATATCAAGTATATAACCACAATTTATACATTTATCATTTACATAATATTCACACAATGTAACATGTAATTTAGACATGTTAATATTCATAATTAGGTTACATGAACTTACATTGATACTTGATTGTACACGAAAATCTACTAATCCAAAATCTTTTCTTTTTCTCGATCTAGCTTTGTATTAGAGTTTTTCGGATCTATATAAATGAGTTTAATCATCAATCTATCACATTTCAATTTAAACTTTTCATAAATTCTAATTTCGTCCCTAAGCTTAGAAAATGAAATTCATACAATCTAATCCTTGTTCCAAGCCTAACCGAAATTTCCATATATAATTTACAACATTTATGATTCACAAAATTCAGAATTTTCCTTTGAATTTCACGACTTTACAATTTAGTCCCTAAATCTCAATTTCATGCAAATTCACTTTGTAAAAGTCGATCTACTAACAACCTTTCATTTTCTACCATAAATTTACAATTTTCAGCATGTTCATCCATGGTACAAACTTTTTACTTTCATAACTTTTCAAATTAATCCCCAAAATAGAAAGAATAGGTTATCCCGATATAAAAAAATATAAAATTACTAAAAACGAGACTTGATTACTTACCTATTAATGCCAAAAAAGTTTTCTTCCTCTCTCCTAGGGTTTTCATAGAAAATTTGAGGATGAAGATGATGAAAATGTTGATATTTTTCATGTTAATTAATTATCATCTTTTATTTTCTTTGAATTCCAATTTAGTCGTTTTATTTTTCTCAATTTCCATGGATGATTCATCCAAAAAATATCTACCAACTTTTAATTAATGGTCTAGTTACCATATAAGGACCTCAAGTTTTGAATTCCATAACCAATTAATCCTTCTAGCTTCTAGAATTCAACTTCTATGTTTTATGCAATTTGGTCCTTTCTCTAACATGGGCGTGTGATCTAACATGGGTGTGTGATCTAAGAGTCCAGGCTGTACGTGAAGGACATGGCCGTGTGATGGCCAAGTAGGCCATGTGCGACACACGGGCTAGACTATTTTGGGCCATGTGGGCCATACAGGCGTGTGAGCCCACGCGGGTAGTCTATACTGGTATGTGAGATTTTGGGCCAGGTCATGTGATCCACACGGCCAAGGCCAATTTGGGCCGTGTGGGCACACGAGCATGTGGACCTACACGGGTAGGCCACATGGGCGTGTGAGCCCATTTTACTGAAACGATTTCTAAGATTGCACAAGTCGCCTAAGTTGACTGTGAACCTACTGTAGGGTCGGTAAGCACTACTTAGACCCCTAATTGTGTGAACTGACTGATTGATTGATATATGTACTGAGCATATTGATAGTATGTATGTATACTAAACTGATATATGTACTGGTAACCATGAGATAACATGTCATGTATTGTAAGTTGCATTACATTAGGTTGGGTTGATATTATTTAGAGGAAGTGAACTAAAAGGCTCTTAAGCCTAATATCTGGCAGCTAAGCTTCAATTTACTGATTATGTGCTGCATTCGATACTATTTGGAGTGTAGGAATAGGTAGGTGTTTTAAACCTCACATAGAGTGCAAGGATGGACAGAGATGGTGTGTAGAGGTGGTTGGGTAGGATTCGATTTACTGTACACTATTTATCTGATACTGTTACTGTGATGGGCTAAGGCCCTTATGCATGACTGATGCTGAGACTAAATTGGGCTAAGGCCTAAACTGTCATTGATATTGATAGAGGCTTAGGCCCAAACTGTATTTGATTGTGACTATTTGTTTGTTTACTGTAGGGATTACACACTAAGTTTTACGTAAACTCACCCCTTCCGTTTTATCTGTACAGGTAATCCCCAAACTTAGATGGATCGGTGCGATGAAGGACTTGACGTTGACCACGGTCTTGGACTTTCATGGTTTTTAATTTATGATTATTGGTTTTATTTTTATTTCTATTTTTATTGGTTAAGTTTTTTTTTGTAATTCGGACTTACGGACACTTGTTTTGATTTGGTTCTTAATTTTCTTTACTTTATGGATTTATAACTGCTAGCCGTAGGAAAACTCAGTTTTCAAAATAACAAAGGATTTCTCTAAAAAACACGAGCACTTAAACTGTTTTCAAAGCTTTCGCAACGAATAATGTTTTTTTTCCTTAAATTAATCAATTAAATGGGTAAGTGGATTTGGAAATAATAAAAGATAAAGAAAGGTAATAACACAGAAATGATTTTCTCGTAACAACTTAGTTTTTAAACACACTATCATGTGACATCGCTAGATTCGGCCATAATGTCTAGGCCAGGTTTGGGGTGTTACATAATCGTTAAAATTTTCCTATCAGTATTTTCATACGACTTTCCTATCATAATATAGACTATGCAATAATATTAAAATAAATTTTCTTTCTAGCTCGGATTTGTGGTCCTGAAACCATTGTTTCGATTCCACTGAAATTGGGTCGTTACATTGGTTGTGTTCAACTTGGGTTTTTATTGATTTTATTTCCACTGAAGGTTTCTTTTTCACATTAAAAGAGAGCATGCTTTAAGAATTTATTAGATTTTGAGCATGTTTTAAGAATTGATGAGATTTTGCAAATAAATTTGAAGTAAATTAAAGAACATTCACCAATAACCCACTAATCTCTCAATTCAAGATAACAGACACACATGCAAACAAATAAAATAATTAAATGAATGCTTGAAATGGATATTTAACAAAACCAATCAGAATATCAAGAAACAAAACAAAACAAAAAAACCCAAATCTGCAATAATTTTATTTGCTTACAAGAAACTACAACAATGGGATCTAAGGTACTTAAACCACCAACTCCTAACCCCTATCAACCAACCCTTCAATCATTCATAATACTAAATGAAACACCCCTCACTCGTCTCTATCACTAGATTAAGGTTATGGGATGCTACAATAAATACAGAACAAGAATATGCTATTTCGATTCAAAACTTCTTTAAAACAATTAATGGTTATCAATCATTCAACTAGAACATGGTATTCATGCAAGAATGGCTTAAATCTAGCTTTCGAAAGCTCTAAAAATAATTGAGAACTTAGTAGGGACTAATTTAAAACTTTACATAAAAGTGAGGTAAAAATGTAAAACAGGGGTGACACGGCCCTGTGGTGCTGAACCACACAACCATGTCTTCAAACTGTGTGCAAATTGATATCATGTAATGCAGAGTTATACGGCTATGTCGCCAAGCCGTGTAACAAACTATGGTTGTGTGGACTTAACTGTAAAACTTTGCAAACATTTACATGACTGTGTGGCTAAGTTGTGTGAGAAACTGAGACCATGTTAATAATCCTACATCTAAATTACCAATGGCACATGGTCGTGTCAACCAATCATGTAGCAAACCATGTGATACAAAAAATGGCCACTTTTGTAACTCATATGATCAAAACCCTTAAGCATTACCAAATACAAGTTTATTTTTATCAAAATCTTACCTAAAACACCTCAAGAATTCAATCTAAATCATGATACCAAAACAACATAAAGTTCTAACCAATATGCCTTTTTCACACCATCACAAACAAACCATAAATAATTACCAAAACATTCAACAATTATAATACCAACATGATTCATTCAAATAATGTATCTCAAAATGAAATGGTACATTCTTGCCATGATAAACATACCAAACCTTACATTTCAAACAAACATAAGACATGCTATACACTTATCAATGTTGACTGTATAAGTCTCAAGCCAACAACTAACCTTATACCATATATCTAATAATCAACCACTTATCAAGCATTATCAATTCACAATTTACTATGTTTTAAGGATAAACACACCTCAACTACACATGTTTATACCATTCATTCCATCAAACATACCAAATAGTCTTTAGAAACAACATTACATAATAACAAGTCCAAACTTTGCAACTTTCAAAACTTAACTTCAAAACTCATGATTTAAAAACACAGCCTATATACATAACATAATACCATTCAAAACACAAACCACAATCAAGAATCAAAGTATTAACATTCAAGATTGACCAAAAATAAATCGCCTATATACATGCCAAAAACCAAGTTTTAAATAATAGAAAGACTATTGAATCAATAACGAGATAGTGTGAGCTTTGAACGATTTGCTTGATGTGTTCTGCAAGTTGGCAATCTACAGGGAAAAGGAAAACAAATGAGATAAGCATATACAATGCTTAGTAAGTTCAAAGGTATAAAACTAAGTAACTTACCTCAAGTTATAATAATACGCAACATGCTACTTAGCTTGGTAAAGTTTGCCTATCATGGCAAATTAAATATAAAAAAAGTGAGTTCAACATTTATCATACCAAATAATAACTCAAACATATAACATTTTATTATCATTCATGAAACAAACAATCATTTAATTAATTCACTAATACAATTTATTTACCCGTAATACATCCATTTCAAATTAATGCCAAAAATTATTTTCATTTCATAATTTGAATTCTCAATCAAATTCATATGAAATCATATGAACTTGATTCTCAAATCAAATTAATTCATCTTTATACCAAATATATATCAATTTCTAATTTAATGTCAATTACTATTTCGTTTCATAATACAAATTCTGATTTACATTCATCGTTTTGTCATGTTTCCATATTGGCCCCCTGGGCTTGTATAACCGATTCTCAATATGTATATGCATCATTCAATCATCGTATCAAATAAATATGAATACCATTTATTCTATTTAGATTATACATGTCCTTATTAACCTGACTCGGACGGATATACGGATCCAATCAATCCCATTAATTTGGCATCTAGTGCCTGTCGGATAAATTCGAAATAATAAGTTGCGTCTAATGGTAGTCGGTAAAATCGACATATAGATATGCCCAGCACTGGTCAGTATAACCGAAAAATGGGTGTGCCCAACACTCCCCAACACGTAGTCATATAACTCTGAACTCTTTCTATCCTATGGCATGTCAACTATATCTGACTCTGCCCAAAAAGTTAATAAGGTAGCAATTTATCAATTTCCATTATATGCTAATTTCTCATTTCAATGTTGTCATTTCATCAACCAATTATCAATTTGTATGGAAAATATTATAGTTCATCTTATCATAAAGACAATTTTGCAATTACAACAATATACAATATTTTCAAATCTATTCAATTTACTCATCTATTTTGAAGATCAAACATAATCATATCAATTTGATTCAATTCAACTAATCAATCTCAAATTCAAATTCATTATATTCAATTTATTAGTCAATTTGTCATTTCTTCATAATTTAATCCATATCTCACCTTTTTGTACCAAAACGTAAACAATCAAAATTTCAATTTAACATATTTACAATTATAATTTTAAAAATATAACAATTTAACACAAACATACCATATGAATTTACTTGGTCAAGACAAGAAACAAACAACTCTCAAGGAATAATCAATAATTTTTGTCATTTTCTCGATTTTCTTTAATTTGATCCAATTTTCGATCATGCAAGCACCTTAAGCTTGGCCGAATGTAAGCCTTCAAAAATGGCTTCCTTGGTGCTTTAATTTCAGGTTCAGAAAGAAGAAATGAAAATGGATGATGATGACATTTATTTGTTTTACTTAATTATAATTTTTACTTTCTATTAATTATTTGTAACAAAAATTACAAATTTGCCAAGTCACAATCGTCCACTTCAAATAAAAATGGTCAATTTTCCACTTAAACCCTAAAAAATTTATTAATTTAGCCTTTTAACAAATAAAAACCAATACCGATTAACTTTTATAATTTTTTACAATTTTGTCCTTATACTTAAATTAACTATCTAATCACTACAATTTTTGGACCAAACTTCAATTCACTTATAATATAGCTCCATAAATATTCAATGGAAATATTTACGAGCTTGGTTTTTGAAAACAAGGTCCTGATACCTCATTTTTCAAAATCATTAACTTTTGGTATGAACTACTTGTAACTTGACTAACTGACCAATTAATAAAATCAGCCAAATCACAATTCACAAGACACCATATTTAACTCGTAAATATTAATTAATAAGATTTACAAACTCACTCGTCAAAACTGTGATCCTGAAACTACTGTTTTCGACACCACTGAAAATCAAATTGTTACACAAGGCCCTTAAACCCCATGGCTGCAGAAGATGATTCAATAAATGGCCAAATACCGACCACCATGACTGTAACAACCAATCCATTTGAAATATGTGAGCGGTGAAGAAGTTTATCATACCAAGGAGAAGTCGCGGTCGAAGTTACAAGATAGTTCAATGATTAGATCTTTAAATCAGCGTTAGAGAAGTTCAAAAGTTAAAGGCATTTTTGTGGCTTTTGGAAAATTTTCCAATAAATCTAATCAGAGCATTCAAAAGAGGGAATGGAGAGCAACAATTAGGTACCATTTTCGGGCCAGAAAAACGACTAATCATTGTGGCATAAGCTAGGTGCTGGCTAGGGTTTAGGGGAGAAAATAAGAAGATGAGGAGAAATAGGGGAAAGGAAAGAAAATATATTAGAGAAAGAAAAGAAACGGGGCAGTAATGTTTATTATTTTTGAATATATGTTTAAAACTATTAATAATTTTTAATTTAACTTTTAGATGATGGCATCATCATGATGTCACTAATAACATGCGTTGTTGTCTGGTACTGCCACCTGCTTCAGACTTAACGGTGTTAAAAAAAAGTACCAACTTAGTTGACAAAAAAAGTTTGGGTACCAATTTAGGAAAAAAAAAATCTTAAGTACTAATTTGAAAGAAGTGGACAAGTTCAAATACCAGATTTATATTTAACTCTTTCTTTTAATGGTCCCTGTACTATATGTTCTTGGCAGATACAATCTTTCTACTATAATTTAATATATTTTTATTTTTTGAGATGCTTATACTTTTAGTATTAACATAATTCTTTTTGTTAATTTTTTCAAATAGTCAATTATATCAAATTAAACTGGAACAATTGGTTGAGTTAGTTGAATCAAGAATTGATGATCCGACCGGTTTTATAATATTGGATATAAAAGCAGAGTTGGGGGTGGCAGGAGCCCCAACCCACTAAAATGAAAAATTTTCCTTTTAGATATTTTATAATTTATAAAATTTTAAATTAGTAATAGTAAAATTGCACTTTACCCAAAAAAATGATAAAATTTTGATTTAATCCTTTAAGAAATTATAAAGATATAAGCTAGTAAAACGGTAATATTACATTTTTACTATTGTAAAAATATAAAACTTAACTCCAATCCTCCAAAAAGATTTTCTGGCTTCACCGTGATCAAACATAGAACAAGTTATTGTGAATCATTAAAAAACTGAAAACTGGGAAAAAAATAATGGTGAATCGGTTTATTTTTTATTTACTTATTGTTTAATTGACGATTAAATCGATTGAATTGAAATCGATGATTTGACCCGTTCGATCAACGATCCAATATTTACCATATTGCAAATAATTTGGCATGACTTTTCTTAAAAATATATAGTGATGTGTCATATACACCTTGATGCTTTTTTACACATCTTGAAAAATATATCTTATTGATGTCATATTTTTATCAAGGTGTAAATATTATGTTATCATATATTTTAAAAAATAAATCAAATCAAATAATTTGGTGAAATTAACTGAAAAAACATGACCTGATACACATTTTAAAAAGTAAAGACTAAAGATATCAAATTATAATAAGAACATTAAATTCACCAAAAGTTCATAGTATAAGGACCTTTTATTAAAATTTACCTTTTTTCCTCAAGCCCTTTCTCGTCATTTAACGTCTTGCTTGACCTTATAAAACGGGGTTACCGTACCGATTCGAGCCCTAGGCCCTAACTATTTCCATCCCCAAAATTGATATCTTCAGATTAATCGATCCATCAAAGCCCTCTCCGAAAATCCCTACTTTCAAGGTGAATTATTTTCTTTAATTTCTTTTCTTTTCTTTTGTTATTTTTTTTAATTTCTATATTTCGGTTCTATTAGATCTAATTATGATTCTTTTTTGTTGTAACTTCAACCAGTTTCGATCCGATCGACGCTGCTGTTGTTCCTTCTGCCGATTACTGGTAAGATTGCAGCCTGATTTCATGCTATTTGTACTCTTATTTTCCATTGATATCCTATATTGTGGTGTACTTGAAGATTTGCTTCGAAACTGTCAATATCCATCGTGTATTGAGATCCAAAGTAGGAAAGCTGAGATGCCTCATTTACATCATAATTGGTTTTCAAATTATTAGATCTGTTGTTCTGATCCTTTATAGTGATGAGATGAATTTCATAGCCTGGGAATAGAAAAGAATGGTGATGTTTAATATTTAATACATCGGGCATATAATGAAAATTCAGGCCTAAAACCTTGGCATGTCAAGAAATTTCAATTTCACAAACCTTTGGAAATGAGAGAAAGAACACTGGAGAGAATAGAAGATTTTTGGCCTTGATGGCCCGAGAATATGATCCCAATGCTGCTGGAGCTTTATCAGTTGTCACTGCTTCCTTTTATCCCTATTAGTCAAGACATAGTCACAAACCTAAGGCATCAAATGAAACCAAGGCCGATAAGAAAGATAAGTGTTAATGAAACATAGACTTTACTGAAGTCGTATGATTATTAATGTTTGCCTTTGGTGTTGTAGTTCCTTTGATTTTGTTCTTCTTTATGCTTCATTGCTTTTTTCGTGTTGTGGTTTCTTAGATTTTTTATTTCCTTAGATGATTCAGTTCTTAATATTTTGTGTGATTTATATGTCTTGCAGTACTTAAAAAGCTCTTTTTCTTTTATGGAACATTTGTTTTTTTTTTTTTGATTCAAAATTCCAGCTCCTATTTTTTATACTGAAACTGAATAACTCACAGATAAAGGAGAAATGCCATCGCAGAAGATTGAAACTGGCCACCAGGACACAGTCCATGATGTGGCCATGGATTTTTATGGTAAGCGTATTGCTACCGCCTCATCAGACAGCACAATTAAGATAGTTGGGGTGAGCAACAACACACATCAGCATTTAGCGACTCTGACAGGTCACCAGGGACCAGTATGGCAGGTGGCTTGGGCTCATCCAAAGTTTGGCTCTTTACTTGCTTCTTGTTGTTATGATGGACGTGTGATTATTTGGAAGGAAGGCAATCAGAATGAATGGGCTCAGGCTCATGTATTTGATGACCATAAGTCATCTGTTAATTCAATTGCTTGGGCTCCTCATGAACTGGGACTTTGTTTGGCATGTGGTTCTTCTGATGGAAATATATCAGTTTTCACAGCAAGGGCAGATGGGGGCTGGGATGCATCAAGGATTGATCAGGCTCACCCAGTGGGGGTAACATCTGTTTCATGGGCTCCATCAACAGCACCCGGTGCTCTTGTCGGTTCGGGTTTGCTGGACCCTGTTCAGAAGCTTTGTTCTGGTGGGTGCGATAACACCGTAAAGGTGTGGAAACTCTACAATGGAATCTGGAAGATGGACTGCTTTCCAGCTCTCCAAATGCATACTGATTGGGTACGGGATGTTGCTTGGGCACCCAATTTGGGGCTACCAAAATCGACCATTGCAAGCGCTTCCCAGGATGGGAAAGTAATTATATGGACAGTGGCCAAGGAAGGGGATCAGTGGGAAGGTAAAGTGTTGCATGATTTCGGTACCCCTGTGTGGAGGGTGTCGTGGTCATTGACTGGAAACATATTGGCTGTGGCTGATGGGAACAACAATGTGACGTTGTGGAAAGAAGCTGTAGATGGGGAATGGCAACAGGTGACTGTTGTTGAGCCATAATCTTCTAATTTTTTTTTATTGTAATATTTGCAATGTTTTATACAGCTGCATGATTGAATCGTTTATGCCTGGAAATTCTAGAACCGAAATTTTCAACTTGAACTTCTTATTGGATGTAGTTTGCAGACCCATCATGTTGTTGTTAAAGAAAATTATGAGCTACTTGAAAGAGTTGATCTTTTACTTATTATGATCTTAATACCTAATATTTTTTTGTTAATGTTATGTTTGCTATATGATTGATTTTATCTTCAAAGGTTTTGATATGAATGAGTTTTCTTGCATCTTTTTCAGTGAATGGTTATATGGTATTTTAAGATTTTATATCTTCTCCTTTCTTTTACTGTTTATTTGCAATTTTTTGGGTAAAAAAATGGAAATCAACAAAACCAACGATATTTGATATTTGAAATTTTTTAATAGGAAGTCAAATTGTTTGGACTATGTTCGCGGTTCAATCATAAAGAAAACTTAAATATATAAATTATAATAATTTAGAAAAATCTTAATTTTGCTGTTAGAAAATTGTTTTATTTTAATTTTTGATTTTTTTATTGATTTTTGTTGGTTTTCTACTAAATGGTTAACCATTGAATGCAATTGATGGCGGTTATTGAGTATTAATTGGTATTGTTTTTAATGTTAAGAGGAGGTAGGTTTGTGCCTGTTGAAGTGTTTTATTATTATTTAAGGATCATGACTGTTGAATTGAAGTGTTGTGTTATTATTTAACGGTAATAGGTAGTTTTAAGTATGGAATAAAAATAAATAAATTTAATTATGGTTTTAATATTTAATTAAAATTGAGATTTAGTTACTATATTTTAATTTTGATATTTACTTTATATTAATACTAGTTAGATTAAATAGTTAATATAATTAATTATTTTGGTTTAAAAGATTGGCATGATTTTTTAAAAAAAATTTCTTTATATTCAAAAATTAATTTCAACATAACGAGTTGAATGTATTTTTAAAAAAAAAAAAATCATCTAATTAAAAAATAAATAATAGTATTGATTGTTTAAATTAATTAATGATCATTTAAAATGATGCAAGCTTTATCAATTTAAAATATCATGGCATAATTTTATATTTAAATAATAGAGAGATTAAAAATAAATGTAAATTATTGTATTATTTTATTTGAATAGTGATTTATTTAGATCGAAAAAACTCTGAATAAGAATCATATATAATGAAATTTAAGTGGAGATAAATTTAAATAAAACTTACATATAATAAAACAATCGAAATTAAATATTCAAAATTCAAGACATCAAATGGTGAAAAACAAAATAACGAAAATGAAAAACCAACGATTTTAGATTTTGGAAGGCATCATTGGAGTTAAAAAAAGGCACGTGCCATTTCAGAGAAAAACTAAGACTCTGTTGTATATGTTTTGTAATCTATTCTATATATCTTTGTACGGACAATTCTACCCTCTCTCTCACTTCTAAACTAACTCATTCTCTACACTAAACAATCAAACTCGCCTTAATCATCGTACACGTGTCGATCACACTGGTCATCGGTTAAGATACCCTCCCCCATTGCCGACTCACTTACTGAACCCGGCCTAATCCAGAAAAACCGACAGATAAATAATTTTCTCTCCCCACCCCCTCAAACCCCAAAAGTCAGAACTCAGGTAGAGAAAAAGAGAATCAGCTCAGACTTCGATCATCGCCTTTAGGATTTCTAAATTTCATAATCAGATTCTTAATTATTCGAAACCCTATTCTTCAGATCAGGTACGTATTAACCGCTTCTTTATGATTTTCTCCCAAAATAATTGTTTTTATTTTGATATAATTTAGGGCTTATGCTTGAATTCTTTTTAGGACCAAATCACAAGTGCCCCCTCTTTAGATCAGATCAATATAACAAGTTTCCCTTTTGCTAAAATTCCGACATGAGTTCGTGGCTTATGCTTGTAACTGCTGAAATCTATGTATGATTTTATAGTGCTTTCTCATCTTTTTTTTTTTTTACCAAGAATACTAAATTTGTGTTTTTGATGAAATTTATTTGCTATGTTACCCCCAGGGTGACCGGTTAGTGTTTGCAGAAAATGATTTTGCTTGAAAGATAGGAAGTTCCGACCTGAATTGATCTAGTAAACGAAATATCTGATCAATATTTGACCTTGCAATGTAGGTTTTCAGTGCGTTGAACTCGTTCGACCTTTCCGTCAGCTAAGTTTCATGTCTGATCTTGACATCCAAATTCCTACTGCCTTTGGTAAGCATTGCCCCTTTCTTATCGATTAAATTGGATCAACCATGGAAAATGAACTCATATGCTTTGCGGTTTTACGCTAGATCCGTTTGCCGATGCAAATGCTGAGGACTCTGGTGCTGGTATCAAGGAGTACGTGCACATTCGTATCCAACAACGGAATGGTAGGAAAAGCTTGACTACTGTCCAAGGGTTGAAGAAACAATTCAGCTATAACAAAATTCTCAAGGACCTCAAGAAGGAGTTCTGTTGTAATGGCACTGTTGTCCAGGACCCTGAGTTAGGGCAGGTGCATGTCTAACCTCCAAATAAAGTCATCTTCGCCACCACTGTCTTTTTTCTTCATTTTTAAGTTTATTATGTACTCGGTTTATGTGTGTAGGTTATTCAACTTCAAGGTGATCAAAGGAAGAACGTCTCCACTTTTCTTGTTCAGGTTATTGTCATTATCATTTGGTTTTCTTATATATATTCTTAAAGCTGGTATATGCGTCCGACATAACTGTAGACATGCTGTGTGAATATGATTCTATTGAACATACATGTGTTGACACTCGCTCTCTGGTCTCGGTCAGGTTGTACAAGTTCTTAATTTTGTATGTTCTTCTTTATGAACAGGCTGGTATTGTGAAGAAGGACAACATCAAAATCCATGGTTTTTAAGTTGCATGTTCCGAGTTTTCTGGGAATCTAGCCTCTACGTTTGATAACTGATTTGATTGATGTATTGTTCTACTCTTGGCTTATGTGATGTTGAATGTCAATGGAACTATTATCCTCTGTTTCTAGCATGTTTTTGCTATTACATGCTATCCTGGCTCCGAAATAAGGTTGGATATAGATACGTGTAGGGATGGGCAAAATTCGATTCGATTTGAAAATATCAATTTTTTCTTTTTGGATTTCGAGTTAATTGAATTGAGTTATTCAACTTATTCGAGTCAACTCAAATAAGTAATTCAAATTCGGATAGAGTTAAATTTTACAATTCGAATAACTGGAATAATTTGAATAACAGATTGGTGTAAATATTCATTTGGCCCTTGTCAAGTTTGAAAATGAACAAATTGGTCTCTCTTGATAAAAATACAAAATAATTCAAAATAATTTTTTAAATTCAAAATATTTATAAAAATTATAAAATTCATATTTTTAAAAAAAATTATATTTTTTTTTAAATTCAAAATGATATATAAAAAAAAGTAAAAAAAATTAAAAAAATTTTAGAATAATAATTTTGAAACTTAAGTAAGTTAATTAATGATTTTAGTTTATCATATTAATGTATTTATTATTATTATGCTTTGAAAAAACTATCAATATATATGGTTTAACAACTCTAAACATGAAATCAACTATATTATAATAAGATTTTAATTTAATATGTTTAATTTTTTTAATTTAGTTCGAACAATTGTACTTGATTAGACTTAATTTAAATTTTATTTTACTCGATTTTATTCAAAAAAATTTTAAATCGAGTTAAGATGATAAAATATGACTTGTTAACTCAATTAATTTTAAATTTTTTTTACTCAATTTAAATGAACGCTCACTCTTAAATATATGTCTTGTCTTGTATATATAAAAATGGTTGTATTTTATCTAACCCTAAAATCGGTGTATTTAAAAGGTTAAGAGTGCTCTCTCTTAATGTCCTAGAGAAACAATACTTGTTGTGGTTGGGTTGGATTAAGGTGGTGACTTTTTCCCAGTAGGGCAAGGGGCGGGATCTTCTTAGTAGAAGAATTGGTATAGTTAATGGTGAAGAATTCTTTGGTTGTGCCAAATGGTAATTTGTCATTATTATGCTTTGTGTAGACGAGAAAATAATATAATTGGGATAGTTTTCGTGCACAATTGAGGAGTATATGAAAGACTAAGAGAAAATTTGAGATCTAAGTGGTGGGGCGGTTCAGATCTCGTTTGAGGATGAGGATGACTTGGAGACGATCATGAAGGGGAGATTGTGGCTATTCAGAAGAGAATTGATTGTATTTGATAGATGGAAGGAGGCGACAGAAAGGAAAAATACTAAATTGGTTTTCTCACCATTCTGGCTTAAAATTGGTCCTTGTTCGTTAAAGTGTAAGAAGAAAGATTTGATACACGTAATGGGCTCCACTTATGCAATCGGAGATAAAAAGCGATGTTTGCCAATTGAAAATTTGGCTTCCTTTTTAAGTATGAAAACCTATCAAATTTTTGCTTTAGTTGTGGTCGTTTGGGTCATGCTGTGAAAGATTGTACTGATATCTCAAGTCTGAGGGAAGAGAAATTGGAAGACGACCTCCCTTACTTATTGGCGCTAAAAGCTGAATCTAATTTAGTAGGTAAAGGGATTCTGCAGTTTGGTTTCCCAATAAAAAAATTCATGAAACAATGTTTATATATTGGGGAGAATGAGGGGGTGGATACATCAGGGGTCAAATTTCAAAAAGACACCACTCATAGTAAGATACCGATAACGATTCATCATGGGCAGGAGATTTTGCAGAAGGTGGACTTTTTGACAGATCTGCGACCTGCGGATTTGTTCAATAATTCTAAGGAAATTAGGGCATCTAGTCAATGTTGTTCGACAAAAATTGTATCTAAAAACGCTAATTTTCATGTCTCAAATTTGGGGATTGAGCAGTCTCGGGAGAAAGATAAGAATGTGAATAGGGTGAATGTAGCAGCAATAGAAAAAATCGAAAAGCCTAAAAGAACGAGCTGGAAGAGATTGGAAAGGAATGTGCAGATTGATGATGTCCAAATGGAAAGTGTGACAAGTAAGATGAAAGGTTTTTTAATTACAAAGGATGAAACTGAGAACTCTTCTGTTAGTGAGGGTAATCATAAAGGGGGAGATTTGATGACGATAGTCTTGATTATCAGTTTCTAAAGATCTTTCAGGAACAGATAGTTGTTTTTTTCATAGAGATGAAAGTTGATGGCAGACGTATAGATAAGGTTAGGAGAAGTTGTAGATTTATTGATGGGTTTGATGTTGAGGCAGAAGGTTAACGGGGTGGGCTTTCATTGGCATGAAGATGTTCTTTTTACAATTACTAGCTATTCTAAAAATCATATTAATGCTCTGGTTAAGGAAAAATTAAGTTGACAGAAAATGGCGCTTCAGGGGGCTTTACGGGGCACTTATTGCTACTGGAATGTGTAGTTCTTGGAATTTACATCTAAAATTAGGAAGGACTCAGATTTATCTTTGGCTAGTTTGTGAGGATTTTAATGAAATCTTGTACTTATTTGAGAAGAGGAGATGGGTGCCAAGAGATGAGAAAAGAATGGAGGCTTTTCGAACAGTTCTTGACGAGTGTCGACTCTTGGATGTAGGATTCTCTAGGTTATGGTTCACATAGGAAAGAGAAACTTACCAAAAACAAATATAAGGGAAAGGCTTGAAAGGGGGTCGCAAATACAGAATGGTTTTCAATTTTCTCACATGCTCGTATTCAACACTTACCTTACCCATATTGGGATTATTGTCCTTTGCTCATTCATACAGAGTAGGGGTATAGAGAGATAAAGAAGGCTCCCTTTCGGTTTAAGGCATGATGGTTATTAGAAGAAACATTTGAGAGGACGGTTAAGGATATTTGGGGATCATATTTGAGGATGGTAATGGGTAAACTAGAAAGCTTAATACATGTATTGATTCAATGGGCGATTAAAATTTGTAAAGGAAAGGTGGGGCTCAAAAAATATCTAAGCATAAAATTAGAGAGTTTGTTAGAGGAGGATATGAATAATGAGAATTTGCTGAAATCATTGACACAAAGTTACATCTCAGTTTGGAAATTAATAAAGATGAGGTCTATTGGGAGCCAAGAGCGCATGTTAATTGGCTTAAATTAGAGGATAAAAACACAACGTTCTTCTATAATTATGCTACTCAACATAATAGATCTAATACTATAAGAAGCTTGCGGAACAAGGATGAGGAAGGAGTCAATGATGTGGAAGAGATGGAGAAGTTAACCAATTACTTTTTTCAAGAGTTGTTTACATCCAGATGGGTGAGCAATAGAGGATCGATCTTGCAAGGAATTAAGCATTGCATTTTTGAGGAAGCAAATTTGCAGCTTACAATGAAATGCACTGCTGAAGAGATTTGGGTAGCATTGAAAGGAATGGGCCCTATAAAGGCAACGATTTTCTTTTAGAAGTGTTGGCACATTATAGGTACAGAGGTAACTTCTTTCTGTTTGGAAACTTAAACAAGGGTAGAGATTTGGAGCTCTTAAATGTCACTAACATTGTGTTGATACCCAAAACCTTATATGCTACGGAAGTGGCAAATTTTAGACCCATTAGTCTATGCAATGTTTTTTATAAGGTGATAGCTAAGGTGGTGGCTAATAGATTTTAGCATTTTCTGGATGCATGCATTGATAGTGCACAGAGTGCCTTTGTACTAGGACGTTTAATCACTGATAATGTGCTCGTGGCCTATGAAATAATGCATATGTTGAAGAATAAACGAATTGGAATAAAAGGACAAATGACACTTAAGCTTGATATGAGCAAAACATATGATAAAATGAAATGGGATTTCTCAAAACTTATGATGGAGCGAATGAGTTTTGTGCAATCTTGGGTGGATTTCATTATGAAGTGTCTTACTTCGGTTTTCTATTCGATCATCTTAAATAGAGGCAAAGAAGAATGTTTTAAACCAACCATATGCCATCGTTAAGGGGATCTACTCAACCATTTCCTTTTCTGATTTGCAGTGAAGGACTTTCATCCTTTATGTGTTCGGCATTGAGGAGAGGGAGATTAAAGGGGCCAAAGTAAGCAGGAGAGGCCCACAAATTTCTCATCTCCTCTTTGCGGATGATTGCATTTTATTTGGTGAGGCAACTATCTTGGGAGCTCAAAAGTTAAAGGGAATTCTTAATACGTGTGAGTTGTGTTCTGGCCAATGTGTGAACTTTGAAAAATCTATAATATTTTTTAATACTAACACTTTGGATGCTGGCAGACATTTTGTTACGGGATTGTGGGGGGTGATGAGCTCGAATAATATTGAGAAGTATCTTGGTCTCTCTAATTTGGTAGGTAAGAAAAAAAAGGACTCTTTTCAAAGTTTAAAGGATTGAATTCGACTGAAAATTAATGGATGGAGTTTGCGGTTCTTGTTACAATGGGGTAAAAAATCTTTATTAAATTGATTTTGCAAGTGATCCCTACTTATTCCATGATGTGCTTTCTTTTTTCCAAAAACTTTATGTGGAGAAATGGAATCTATAATTGCTAGGTATTGGTGACAGAAAGGGCATGAATGCAAAGGAATTCATTGGTTTAGCTGGGATAAAATGTGCAAATTGAAACTGGGCGGTGGGTTGGGTTTTTGGAATTTAGCAAAATTTAATGTAGTCTTACTTGCTAAGCAAGGATGGCATCTTATTGATTGGCCTGGCTCATTTTTAGCGCAAGTTCTAAAAGCCAAATACTATCCCTCTACCAGTTTGTTAAAGGCAGAGCTAGGGTGCACAACACTGTATATGTGAAAAAGTATTTGGGCGGTAAAAGATCTCCTTAATGACGGTCTGGGTTGAAGGGTTTGTATAAGAGAAAACATATTAATCAACGAGGATGAGTAGCTTATTGGGACAACAAATTACAGATTACATAATCGAATTAACAATACAAACTTATCTACTGTTGTGTGTTTAATTGATAGTGCTAATAAAGTATGGAAGGAGGAGATTATTTGCAATACCTTTGAGGAATGATGCAGACAGTATCCTATAAATTCCACTTGTGAGGGATGAGCATGCTGACATGGTAATATGGCACGGTGAGCCCTCGGGTATGTTCTCAGTAAGAAGTGCCTATAAACTATTATAGATTCAGAGTATTACCCCTAATTTTAATGATTTATAGATTATAACAAAATAATTATACAAACAATTATGAGATTTACAACTGCTTAATAAAATTAAGATAATGATATGGAGAGTGTTTCGTACCCATGATGGTCAACTTATATGCCAAAATATTGACTCAAAGCAACAACTGCCCCATATGTAAGGTGGGAATTGAGACTTTATGGCATGTTTTTTTGTGAATGTCCTGTTTCAGTAGAAATATGGCAAATTTTAAACTTTGAATGGATAATTCTAAGGCAACAGTTGGATTGTTTTGAATAGCTTACCTGAGTATTTGGAAGTTGCATGGTGTCCCAACAACGTTTGTTTGATTATAGCGTGGTTGACTTTGTTAGATAAAAATAGGAACCTGTATGAAAGGAAAACCATTTAGGAATAGAAGCAGTTAATTTCACCAAAAACTACATTCGTGAGTTTGACTGTTTGACAGAGAAAAAAAACTACCTTTGTTGGTGAGAAGGAGAACTGGAAATCACCTGAAGGGCAGATTATTAAAATCAACTTTGATGCCTCGTTCGACTGCCAGGGTTTTAAGTTGACTTCTGGGATTGTGGTACGAAACGCGAAGGAAGAAGTTCTGGCCTCTAATGTAATAGCCTGATTTTCAGTGGTGTCGAAAATAGTGGTTTTAGATCACCAAATTCGACGAGTAAGCTCTTAAATTTTATTATTTAGTATTTACAAGTCAAATGTGATTTTAAAAAGATTTTTAAATTAATAATTTGTGCTTTATAAAGATTTATTAGGTCAAGTGGTTTAGAAAATGAGGTATCAAGACCTCAATTCTATAAGCTAAGCTGTATATATTTTTATAAATATTTACGAAGTGTCATTAAGGCAGTATTAAAGTTTCGTTAGAGAATTTTAACGTTTTGATAGTTAATTAATTAAAAGGAATTAATTGAAAAAGGTGCAAAACTAGTGAATTATAAGAAAAAGTGATTAAATGGTTTTAATGGTAAATAAGGGAGGACTTAAGAAGCAATTAGGCCTAAAGGAAGTGGCTGAGGCGGCATAAGTGTGAAAATAATAATAACATAATGTGAATTAATGGCAAAATTGTAAATTTTGTGAAGTTAAACATAAAAAATTGAATTCCAAGGTTTTATAGGCCATTCTTCTTCCAAATTTTGGCATGTGAGTTTAATTCTTTCCCCTTTTCTTGTAACTTTTATGTTTTTGAGACTTTTACAATTAGGTCCAACTAAGTTTTGCTTTAGTTTTTGATTTTATTGAAAATTTTTGAAGTTACCATTGATGAATATAGGATGTTTTAGATGAATAAATATGGATTTAGAGTTTTAATTTTGTTATATGATGATTTTATAAAGTGATTTTTTGAAATATTGATTTTAGGACTAAAGTGTGAAAAAGTTAAATAATTAGGGTTTGGTATTAAATTTATGATTTATCAAGGGTTTTATGATAGCATAAAATATTTAGATAAATTATTAATTTAGAAAAATTAGTTCAATTGATAGATTAATTAGTTAATGACTAAATTGTAAAAGTAGTGAAAGTTTAGGGTAATTGTGTAAATTTAAAAATTGAAGGGTATAAATTGTGAAATGAATTAGAACAGAAATACATGCTGATGAATAAGTAAATGTATATTTTAGACCAAAATCTTGTAGATACTCGTGAAAAAAAATTTACAGAATAGCCCCTAAACTTCTGCAAATATCACAATTCAATCCAGGTAAGTTCGTAGGTTAAGCTTTAATATTTATATTGAAATGATGAATGGTATTATGTATTTATTCTATTTTTGGAGAATAAAATATTGTTAAAGTTATAAATTTGAATTGAATATTCAAATTAAATGGAACGCGAGATTTGAGTACATTCGCCATTCAGCGAATTAACGACATTAATGACAACAAATTACCCATGTAAATCGAAGTTTAGCATTTGTTGCAAACTTTTGTGTTTACTTTCCGTTTAGCTCTCATGAGCTTTTGTTTAACTCATATGAGTTTCCGTTCAGCTCTATTGAGCTTTTGTTTAACCCTTATAGGTTTCTGTTCAGCTCTTACGAGCTTTCATTCAACCCTTATGGGTTTCTGTTTAGCTCTCATGAGCTTTTGTTCAGCCTCCGGGCTTCTGAAAACGATGTACTCTTATTCGTCAAACCATTCTTTGATTTGGGAAGATTTGGTAAATGACTATGTACTTGAAATTAAAAGACATATTGTTTGTTTTTGGTATTGACTTAAAATAAGTGTATTCATCGATTGAAGTTGTGAATGGCAGAGAGTTTACATTGAATGAATTTATTTAATTGATGTGCTATAGTAGGTTTGGTAAGATTTATGTTTAACCTATCGAACTTACTAAACTTCATTAAGCTTACTCGTGTGGTTTAATGTCTTTGTAGATTTTCGTGAGGTTGGAAGGTCGGATTAACACATCAAGTCACACTGTCCAGCCTATTCTAGTAGTTTTTGTACGTTCAATATAGTTTATATGACATGTATATGGTTTATGTAGAATTAATCAAAGTTTTTTCTTGTGTAAATGTTAATAATTATAATTTTGCTTATATATATATATATATATGTTGGGTTGGAAATGAGACATATTGGTGATGTTGATGTGAATGATATAAGTTTATTTTATTCAATTTGTGGTTAACTTTAGTAGACTAGTTAGATGGATTAAATAGCTAAGTTTAGGTATTTGGGTATATATATGATGTTATGTTATGTTTTAAAAAAACATGATTTTGACTTGTTTTGATTGCTGGTTTGGGATTTATTGATGTGTTAAAATGTTGTGTTTAGGTTGAAATCAAAATGGGTAAGAAATGTGGCCTTGAAATGGCCTATTTTTGTCCAAACAGGCAGAGACACGGGCATGTGTCTCAGCCGTGTGTGACACACACGGCCTGGCACATGGGCCTGTGATTTGGCCGTGTGTCCTCTGCATCTTTAAAATTGAGAAATAGAATGCTGAAAATATCCACACGGCCTGGCCACACGGGCATGTGTCCCCTACTCCTTTGAAATTTTTGATATTTTCTGAAAAAATTTCTGAATACCTGGTTTAGTCCCGATTTATTTCTAATGTTTAAATTTGGGCCTCAAGGGCTCATATAAGGACTTTATGAATGATTTAAGATATGTCTGCTAGATAATATCAAATGTCTATTGTTTGATTTGTAAATCTCAATAATGCTTTGTAACCCTGTTCTGGCGACGAATATAGGTTAGGAGTGTTACATCTAAGTCCCGTTTGCACACGGTGGTTAGCATGGCCTTTGATGAAAAGGCCCTCGCCTGTTTCGAAGCCGTGCTCATAGGGATTGAGTTAGGTTTAACAGATGTAATAGTGGAAGTGGATTCCAAATCCATCATTAACAAATGCAAAACAAGATTGGTAGATAAATCATAAATTAACGCTTACATCAGAAACATTTAGAAGGAAAATGAAAGTTTTCGGTCATTAGTCTTCCATTTTACTCCTAGGTCGGCTAATCAGTTAGCCCATAACCTGCATGATGAGTCTAAAAAAGAGAGAAACAATTTACCTGGTGGGTTGTATTCTTAAATATGCTCAAAGGCAAATGGAGATGGAACGACTAAGAGAACCAAATTGATCAAAAAAGGATTTGAAATGGTGAACTGGGAGTTAAAAGGTCCCAGTTCTCTGATTTGGTCACAATACTCACAGGCCTCTGGATTCGACAAGTTAAAAGGAAATATTGAAAAGAGGAAAGTTGAGGACAGATCATTAATGACAAACGTGGGTTTTCTAGGCATTTATTTTGTTTTTTAAATATGTTTCTACATTTTTCTTTTCTGGCTTTTTGACGTTTGGGCTCCCGTATTGGTTTTTGGGTCGGTGGTCTTTGACTCTGTTAAGTTTTTTCCTTTATTTGGTTTTGTTTTACTGCAATAATAAATCCCAGTTTAATTTAAAAAAATGATTGTATTTTATGTTTACATATACTATTCATTATAATTTTATATTTAGTTACATTATTATTAATTAAATATTCTTTTATTTCAAAATATAATAACAATAAATGGAAAAGTAAAAAAAATTATGAAAATAAAATATAAAAATAATTTTAAATTTGTGAATAATGCAATTACTTATAACGTATACTTAATTAAGACAATAACCCCACGTGATCTTTCTTTAGACCACAAAGCGCCGTCGTTTTCTAAACTAACCTTGTATTTCGAAAAACACTTTTCAACTGCCGTTGACAAATTGTTCATCTCCGAATCAACCACTCTCTCCTTCATCACTGTCCCATCAATCGCCACGTGTGCATATAAAATCATCACAAGCTTTTTCTAGCGAGTACAAATTGTAATACCGTAATCGCTTTGCCACAATTCGCGTGAATCCCCCCAACTAACAAAATATTTTTTAATAAAATAATTTCTCAACCTTTCCTTTTAATTCCATCTCCACCCAAACCAAAAGCTTTATCCGATCTTTAGGGTTTTCTTCTTATTTATCTTTTTGAATTCTCTCAAGAAAGCCCTAAATTCCTCGGATCAGGTAACTTTTCTCCCTTTTTTCTTGTTAAAGATGAACTTTTTATCGTCATCCGGTTGATCTAAAACATTTGTTTCTGGGTTTTGTCTATATCGTCAATTTTTCTTTTAATTTCCGTGCTAATTCTTTATAATTACTGCAGTTTAGGAATAGCTTTTGCTTGAATAAAAGGAACAAAATTTAGGATTCAAAGTTACTTTCTTTTTGGAGTGTATTATTTAACTGTTTTGTTTTTTTTGAGGAAGTCGAAGATTGAGAGGGAATTCGAACCTTAGACTTGAATCTTACTTTGGAGTGGTAATACACCTTAAGTCGAGTCTGAGGGAATTCAAAGTTACTTTAATCTTTTCAATCTAGTGATGAAAAAATTTTGACAATCTTTGTATTGGTTGCCCTAAATCATAACAGAATTTGCCATTAACTATTCTTATTCTTAGTGGTATAATTATATGAAGCCGAATCTGATGTGGGTATCGTGTTACATGTTTAGGTCTCAGCTTGTGGTTGTTAAGCCTATTTGATCAAATAAGTTTCATGTCTGATCTCGACGTCCAGATTCCTACTGCCTTTGGTATGCTTGGATCCTAACTTCCTCACTTATGCTATTTATCTGTCATAATTTTTGGGTTTAACTTGTTTTATGTAATTATTGTGCTAGATCCCTTTGCTGATGCAAATGCTGAGGACTCAGGTGCCGGTGCAAAGGAGTATGTGCACATTCGTATTCAGCAACGCAATGGTAGGAAAAGCTTGACGACTGTCCAAGGGTTAAAGAAAGAATTCAGCTACAACAAGATACTCAAAGACCTCAAGAAGGAGTTTTGCTGCAATGGTACTGTGGTCCAGGACCCTGAATTAGGGCAGGTGTGTTTATAATCCTCTAGATATTGATAACCTCGTCGATATCCATTATCGGTGCCTGGTGGTTAAGACTTAAGATTGTTATGTTGCTCTTTATATCTAGGTTATTCAACTTCAAGGTGACCAGCGCAAGAATGTCTCAACCTTCCTTGTTCAGGTAATTGTTAGTGCTTTCTAATGAACATCTAATCCATTTTAGTGTTTGAGATCCTAATCTTAGTTGCGTTTGTTTTTCCGACCAGGCTGGCATTGTGAAGAAGGAAAACATCAAAATCCATGGTTTCTAAATTGCATCTGCTTATGGTTTTCTTCTAAGTCACCTGTGCCTCGTGTAGAAGCAGGAAACACAACTTGATTACAACTTGATTAGAGTATAATCTATATAGTGTTATGTCTTCTTTATGTTGGTTTGATAAAAAACAAATGCAACTCTTATTTAGTGTGTTTTTCAGTCCATTGGATGCTGTATTGTTGGATGATTATGAAATTTATGTAAGTTTGGTTCTTTATAATTCAAAGTTAAAACAAGTGTTGTTTTGGACATCGAATTATTTTTCTCCATTTAGTTTAGGGTTAATTTGGTTACATGTGAAGAAGCTTCAAGATTATTTGAGTACTTGGTGGTATGGATGTTTGAGAGAATGATTTCTCTTCTTTTATTGTTACATAAAAGAATGGTCAACAAAGTGACCAATTTTACTCTCACCTCTCTCAGTATGAACTCACTCCTTCAAACAGTTCCGCTGTATTGGAGAAATGTAAAACACTCACATAACTCACAAGTAATTCAAGTATTTACAAAATGCTCCTAATCGTGAACAAAAATTGTGCTTACTCGATGTCAACTACGGAGTGTACGGTGCAGTGAGCTGATGATCAGTACTTGCCCTCCTTTTCAAGGACGGTGTCTGTTGAGGTCCACTAATATCTGTATAGACCAACAGTAGCTTTTTTGCTGCCTTCCAAGTTGATTCTTTTGGAAGAGGGAGTCTTGTTTGCTTACTATATCGGCAGACTATATACACAGGAAGCTCTTCTTCTAAGTGAGGAAGTCCAGCAACAATTTGGTTCTTTTTCATATAGAGCACATCACTATGATGGAAATGCCCAAGCCGTTTGTGCCAGGGCACTGTATCACTCTCTTGTTGTGGCAACTCACTCATCTTCCCTTTCTCAACCAATTGTCCAATACTCGGGCAAATAAAACGTAAAAAATGAGCTTTAAACCATTTACCATTTTGGTTTTCCATGGCTACTATTCTTTTTCCTTTCACTAGAAGATACTGACGGTTTCCAATTCTTGATCATTTGTCATGTGGTTTGTACAACCACTATCCACCAGCCAACTCTCAAAGGTGCTTCTGCCTGCAAAACAAGCTGCAACAAACAGTTGCCCCTCCGGGTATTGCTCAGCTGCTGCACTAGTCGGATAGGATCGATTTTTTTGGTTTTTGCTGTTGTTAGTCTTTTTAACCTTTTTCTTGTTCTTCGTTCTGTCTCCTGAGTAATCAAAAGACTAACAACAGCAACTACCAAAGAAATGGATCCTATTCAACAAATTGTTGAAGAGATTTTGATTACGTTTCCTTAAAGACATGAAGCTACAATTTCATCCTTGGAGAATTTTAAAGATTTGTCGAGCAGAGCTACTAACCGAAGAAACTGTTGGTAGAAAGAAACACTCAGGTAACAAGAGAATTCTATAAAGTTTGAAATAAAATTTTGTTGCAACAGCATACGTTAAGCGTGACAAATGTTAGTCTTAGTGGTAACAATTTCATCACCTTACCTTCGTCAATTACTCGACTTTCCGAGCTTAAATATCTCAAGGTTGTGCTTCACTTGAAGCAGTTGCATATCCATCAAAAGTATGCAATGCAGTGTATTGAGCGAGTATCAGTGGTATTCACTGCTACAAATTGGCTGAGAACATCAATGCACTTAAGGTTGGTTAGTATCTCTTGTCTCCATCACGAAATCCAATACTAGATTATTTATGGTGTTAGTTACTAAGCAACCCGAGTTCTCTTTTGCAGGTATTTACAAATTCAAGACTAACGTTTGATGTCATGGTACCTGGAAGTGAAATCTCGGAATGGTTTAGTCACCAAGCAGTTGACTCTTCAATCAAGGTACAACTTCCTCACAATATTCATAATGATAGTCAATGAATTGGAGTTGCTTTATGCTGCATTTTTGTCAATGACGATGATTCGAGGGATGAAGACATTGAGTGTAAAGCTAGAAATTCTTGAAACCTGGTTGTGATGGAGCTGTTTTTCATGGAAGAATCCTTCGACGTGCGGATTATAGTGGATTTGATTTAGGTGAATATAACCAGATCATAATCAAGGAACCTTGATAGGTTATATCCATCTTCCTTGGAGGATAAATGCGGTGAAGAAATGTTCCTTCTTCAATCAATGTTGTGTTTGGATTGAGAGATCCAACATGGCTACTATTTCTAAACTACTTACTACTCTTATGTCTTGTTCCTATCAGGCGAACCAACATAAGTTGAGCCCACCATGCAAAGATTACCGTAGTTCTAGACCGGAAACCACGATAACCAAATCTCTTGAATGTGAATACAATGTCCCATCATACAACAAACTCTGTTCATAGTCGTGTTCGAATGAAAAGTTGAGGTTAATATCTCCTTCAATCCCAAGTTTCTCATATTCATACTCACAAAACGTATAAATGACAATAACATCAATTGCCTTTTTTAGTCAATAGGAGAAACAATCTAAAGCAAGAAGAAAACAAACCAATGCAAACATAATCGAATTACATCACATGCGTGCATGTACCAATTGTTCACAAGTGAACAACAGTCACATTATATTCAACTATGGCATCTCCATTCTTATTAAGCCAAACTGTCTTTGCCAAAGCATAACCACGAGCGAACCGAAAAATTCCGCTACCTCCGACAATCGGCATTTCCCTCACGGCATCAAGGACTGCATTCCGGCCAAGAATGCTGATTGCACTTCCATTGTAGATTTCCTCTGAGAAAGCAAAATTCATGACCATAAGCAATCCGAAATCACTTTGAGAAGCGAAAGCATAAATCCCTTGAGCTCTTCCCACAAGTTTTGAAGTAGGCTTAGGCTTCTCTGTCAATGGATCATCCACCATGAAAGTGGTACCAAATGATGTAGCTGTCTTGTTTGGTAGCCTGATAATTTGCATGGCTGTAGGGTGTTTTCCATCTACAATATCATGGAAGTAAAAACGCAGACGGGTGATTTTCTCCATGCGTTTTGTGGACATATTAATCGATTGCCTCGAGAACTCTCCATTGATTTTAATGAAGAATGCTGAGAAGAGGGTGAAGAACAATATGAAGAGAGTTTGAGCAGCGAAGGAAGCCATTTTTGTTTAAAATCTCAGCTGCAATGCAAGATGAATTTCCCAACCAGGGCATTTATAGGGTAAGGAAATGAAAATATAATATGTAAAATATAGTTAAATTTGTCTCCTTTGTTTCTAATTGTGTTTTCTTATTGTTTTTGTGAAGAAATGATTACTCGTGGCCGGCCTTGACAGTTCATTTACATGAATCCAGAGGAAGAAATGCGAGCAATGATCATTATTATTGTGGTAGGCTGGTAGCCGTTTATTGAAGCAAGCAATAATTAATTGGTAAAAAGACCTCTCCAGTCCCTTTCAATTCCAAAATTGAGCAAATTGGTCCCTCTTAAAAATTCAAAGTAATTTAATCCTGTCAATTTTAAGGTAAGCAACTAACGATAATTAACCACAACGTTAATATTCTCCATCAATTGTACATGATTTTGATTAGTATAACAATAAATTTAGCCCTTAAAGTTTACACTTTTGAGCTATTGTCTTAATTTATCAAATTCGTCCTACACAATTTGTGTAAATGTGTAAATGTTGAGGCTGAATTTATTAAATTTTTCTAGAATTAGTGCCGAAATAGCAAAATATGAAAACATTAAAGGCTAAATTTGTTACTATACCAATCAAAATTACATACAATTTATGGAACCCGTGATTAATTATCCTTAGCTGCTCACTTTCGAAATTGACAAGGACTAAATTATTCTAAATTTTTTAAGAAGACCAATTGCTCAATTTTGAAATTGAAAGGGATTGAATTAATCTTTTTCCCTAATTAAGAAGAAGCATAAAAAAAATGTGATAAAAAAGCAAATAATGATGCACTTTGATCTTAATTAACCAGTTATTTGATCTTCAACATTGTATTATCAATAATATATAGTGTTTAATTGAGTCTAGTGATAGTTAAATCATTATATGCTAGAAACAAAACAACTACAATTACTTTAAGCTACAGGGACTTGGATTCAAAGTCTTCATTTTGGTAATAATTTATATGCTTTTCTACTTTCTGTTTCCGAGAAGGGCTTTGATTGATTTTAGAATGTGGTTTTCATATTCATATACATATACCATGCTTGCTTCCATCACAAGCAAAGGCCTCAAACTGTACTAATCTATATAACAATCATGACACAGCAGCTTTCTTTACATTTCTCTCACATTTTCCATGTTAGCCGCACAAACTTGAATTTTCTGTTATATACATATTCCATGACTGAATCCCATGCTATTTAAGGTTAAGCTTGCCATAGAGAAATTTTGAAAGCATTCCTGTCTCAGCTTCTATTGCTTTTACAATCTTCATATGGTCTTGAAAGGAATATGTACAATTTCTTTTTGTTTATTCCTATGTTGCTCAGATTCTTCATTTCTCTTCATGTCCGACACATAAATATGACAGTATGACCTCCAAAAATCCTCTAAATATATTGAAAAATTTGAAAAAAATCTAACTATATCCTCATCGGATGCGTACCTTATGATAATACCCACGATTTTTTAAATGGACATTTATTTAAAAGTCCAATCAATTTTGTGATCTTATACCCATGTTTTTCTTCCAAGCCCAATTTTAATGTTTATTATATAGTTTTTATAAAAGAATAGAAAAAGAGAGACTCACTTCGGGGTTTTTTTTTTTTTTTTTTTTTTTTTGGACGGAGGCTTTAACGATTTCGGGGAAACTAACTGGGAGGAAGAAAGCTAGAGGAAGGAGAAATTCGTCATGAATTTTAGCAATTAATGTGAGTTTTGGTTTAGATTTTTTTTAATATTGTGTTTTAATATATTTTTCTTATAAAATCCATGTATTTTTTTGGGCTAGTTTAATAGTTATTGAATTCCGATGACTTTTCGGTGAGGTTCCAGCGACATTTCTGGTAAGGCGTCCATTTTGATTGGGTAATTTAGGAGAAAATAATTTTTTGTAGTTCTTGTCTTATTGGTTTTAACAGTTTTAACTAACTAATTTTAACACACTAGAATTTTATCTATTTAAGTTCATTGGTTTCAAAATTTAGATGTTTTCCATAGTATCAAGTTTTTAATATCATTTGGCATTGTCATCTTGGTTATATGATTTATGTGTTAAAAAATATGAAAACCCCCAAGTAGGCTACTTGAAACTGTTAACCCAAAATATCTGGGCAGTTTGATAAATTCTTATGTTTTGGCTTTTGAAAATAAAGCTTTTGGTAAACAAATTTGATGGAACAAGTTTGTAAGTTTTATTATGACATCTATTTTTTAAATTATTGTTTTTTAACTGTTAAAATACCAAATAAATTTTGAGTTCGAAGGGCTTTAAGTAAGTCAAATGATTATGAAGTCTATAATTTCATAATACTGAAATTTCAATTTTTAATTATTTTTGAAAATATTTTTGGTCCAAATACATATTATTTGGTTGAAAAATCATACTAAGTTGATTCTTTCTTGCTTATTTTTTTTTTTTTGAAATTTTTAGAATTATATCTAAATTAATAAGTTTTGTAAATGCTAAGAGCTAAATTTATTAATTTTTATAGAATTTTGAACTAAAATGAAAAATTTTGTAAACATTGAAAATTAAATTTGTTGATTTTTTTATATTTAGGATCAAATTGATAGAATTGATAAATATTAGAAGGCTAAATTTATTATTAAACTAATAAAAAAAACATGATTTCAGTTTTCCAGCACTCATCTAATGGAAACTAACAAGAGAAGGACTAAGATATTTAATATCTAATGGCAAATAACAGTAAAGTGAATAAAATATTTAATTTAAAAAAGTTATATGACTAAATAAAAAAATTTGTTGAGTGATCAAAATATAACAAAAAAAACATAGTTTGGTGATTATTTTTGTAGTTTATAACTTTCTAATAAGTTTTTATGTAAAATAAAAATAATTTGAAGAAACTCTGAAGTGTAAGATTTAGGGCTGGTTCTGTATTGCTTTTCAAAAGCACTTCTAACTCCAAAAGTACTTTTGGAAGAAAAGTTGTATAGAACAAGCTACTTTTGGCTGAAATTTTTAGCTTTTCAAAAATGCTTTTCAAAAGCACTTCTGAAAAGGAGAAGCTAAAATTTTTAGCTTTTTTTCTCCCAAAAGCACTTTTAGTGCTTAATTACTTTTTCACCCCTCCAATAGCAAAGTACTTTTTCTTTTTTTTCTTAATACTTAATTACAAATGTATTAAAATCATTAATTAAAAATAAAAAAATATTTTTTAAAATACTAATTACAAATATTTAATAGTTATATTTAAATATTTAAAATATAGTGTATATATTCTAATTAAATTTTATAAATAATTAATATTTATTGCTTAAAAATATTTGAAATTTATATTTTATATATTAAAATATTAACAGGAAGTTATAATAATTTTTTATATTCTTACTAAAATATAATAATATTCACTAATTTAAATATTATTTAAATAAATATTTGTTACTTGATAATAACATGTCTAAAATGAACATTTTATTTTTCAAAAGCACTTTTTGACAACAATGCTAAACACTCAAATTTTAAACTAAACTTTTCAAAAGTACTTCTCAAAAGTACTTTTTTACAGCACTTTTCAAAAGCATTGCCAAACTATAAAAAGAAAAAAAATTAAATAACAAAATAAATAAACATTTGAGATTAACTTTACTATTATATGAACCATGAGCCACTCTTATATTAATTAGTGGTTGAGAGTTTGATCATCGCCCTAATTATAGAGCAATTTTAAAATCCGTGATCAACATCTTCCTCTTTAATAGGCCTATAAAATGTGAAAAATTAGTTGCTGAGTTCACTCCGACAAGTATATTGAGAAATAAAAAAAAATTATTATGTCTATATTTTAATTATAATAGAATCAGACTCTCGGGGCAAAAAATATATATAATTATGTCACATACTTTAAGTTGTATTTTAATTATTATTATTTCTAATCATATCTAGTAGACTGAATCACCAGTAAAATGACAAAGAAATCGCATCTTCAGTTGACGCCCTAATTGTGTCGTAACTCCAAGACAGTAGTAATTATGTTTCTTGGGCCGCTTCAGCCTAATTGTGTTTATGGGGCAAGGCCATCTTGAACAGCAAGTTAATATTGTCGATGAAAAGAGTAAAGATTATTGTGGCATTCGCTGGAGCCAAAGTTACTGACCTTTTTTCAATCTTGCAAAACAAGGCCAAGACCCTGTATACTCAGCACATCTACAAAGTTGTTTCCGATTTTGTCCATCTACAGCAAAATCAGTTGGATATGACTAGTTATTTGAGTCAGGTTGAATCTTTGAAGTATGAATGCCTCTTACTAGAAGATAGTGACCATTTCCAAATCTTAATCATTTGTTATGTGGTTTGTACAACCACTATCCACCGGCCAACTTTCAAAAGTGCTTCTGCTTGCAAAACATGCTGCAACAAACAGTTGCCCCTCCGGGTATTGCTCAGCTTCTGCGCTAGTCGGATAGGATCGATCTTTTTTGGTTTTTGCTGTTGTTGGTCTTTTTAACCTTTTTCTTCTTCTTCTTTCTGTTTCCTGAGTAATCAAAAGACTAACAACAGCAACTACCAAAGAAATGGATCCTATTCAACAAATTGTTGAAAAGATTTGATTACGATTCCTGAAAGAGATGAAGCTACAATTTCTTCCTTGGAGAATTTTAAAGATTTGTCAAGCAGAGCTACTAACCAAAGAAACTGTTGGTAGAAAGAAACACTCGGGTAACAGATAATTCTATAAAGTTTGAAATGAAAATTTGTTGCAACAGCATATCTTAGGCATGACAAATATTAGTTTTAGTGGTAACAATTTCATCACCTTAGCTTCGTCTATTACTCTGACTTTCCGGGCTTAAATATCTTAAGGTTGTGCTTCACTTGAAACAGTTGCATATCCATCAAAAGTATGCAATGCAGTGTGTTGGGCAAGTATTAGTGGTATTCACTGCTACAAATTGGCTGAGAACATCAATGCACTTAAGGTTGGTTAGTATCTCTTGTCTCCATCACAAAATCCGATATAGATTATTTATGGTGCAAGTTACTAAACAACCCGAGTTTTCTTTTGCAGGTATTTGCAAATTCAAGACTAAAGTTTGATGTTGTCGTACCTGGAAGTGAAAATCCCGGAATGGTTTAGTCACCAAGCAGTTGACTCTTCAATCAAGGTACAACTTCCTCACAATGTTCACAACGATAGTCAATGGATGGGAGTTGCTTTATGCTGCATTTTTGTCAATGACGATGACTTCAAATCTCCGATGAAAGAAATCTCAAATACACGAACAGAACACGAATAAAAAAAGAAGAAATATGACAAGGTTTCAAGGTGTGTATCAAGTCACTATCTTTATGGTTATATTCGCCTCCACCTATCTTCGGCGTGCAAATGAGTTCCAAGCAAATTAACCTCGAGGATACAATGAAGCCAATGACTATTTGCGTTTTGTACTGACGAGAATAACCCATTACACCCTGAGCAATGTATAATAAGAAACTCAATTTCTATAAAGAATTTCTACAGTAATACTTTATACAATAATCTAATAATATTAAAAACTGAAGGAAGGAAAGAAATAATAATAGAATTTGTTGGTGTGTTTTCCAAATAAAATTCCTTTCCTATTTATAAAAATTTTCAGTTCTCTTCATGAGACATCTTTCATTAATAAGCGCCTTTTTGAATAATAATGTCTTTAAAATAAACACATAATTATTCATTTAATATTGTAACTATTGAAATAATATTATTTAAATAGTTATAATTCTTTTTAAAGAAAAATAAATAATATAATCTTTTGATTAATGACATCTATTCATTTATAGTTATTGGAACACTATAAATATTTGAAAATGTTCCAACAATCTCCTCCCATTTTCAAAATATTTTAGATTTTGATATTCTTGGAAATCAATTTGCATAAATGAAGGTATCTTATGATTGAACCTTCACTTAGTGAAAATATGTTAAAGTTAATCGAAATTGTATGGTAGACCAAGCTTTAAACCAACTATTCCATTTGATTAATCGAACACATCTCACACAATGATTTCAACATCGGTCAATGCATGGTATCTAGGGACACTATTATGGTCATGTGTCTGTGTCCTCTTTTCATGAGTGTTGTCAGAGCCAAGCCCTTGAGCTCCTAGAAGCGGCCACACTTCCACTCACATAGGTAGATCCCATCAAGAGTGTTCCTGTAATTTTAACACTCTAACAAATTTATGTTATGGGTCCATTAAGAGTACATTACTCATCCTTCCCTTATCATTACAGGTACCTAGCACTTTAATTTTAGGATGGATTTATTTACAGTGCTAACAGTCACATACTAATGATGTACTTTGTCTCATTGAACTCAAGACGTGATGTTATACCAAGCGTTAAGTCGAGTTTCCATCATGGGTGACTCTAATTAATGGGCTTGAGTCCCATCCCTTTTGAGATCCTTTTTACTGCATCTCTAGCAAGACTTTTTGTCAAATGATTCGCTAAATTTTCACTTGACCTCACATAATTAATAGTGACCACTCCATCAGAGATTAATTATCAGACATAACTATGTCTCAATTCAATGTGTCTAGACTTTCCATTATATACTTGGCTATATGCCTTTGCTAATGTAGCCTCACTATCACAACGGATAGAAATAGGTGAAATTAGTTAGGCTACAAAGGTACATCATAAAGAAAATTTCTTAACCATTCTGCTTCTTTAGATATAGCGGCTAATGCAATAAATTCTGCTGCCATGTTGGAATTAGTAATACATGTTTATTTCTTGGAACCCCAAGAAATGGCTCCTCCACAAAAAATGAAATCCGTCCACTAGTAGATGCATGATCTTCCAAACTTGTAATCCAACTAGCATTCGAATACCCTTCTAAAACTAGAGAATATCCATTATAACACAATTCATATTTAATAATTTTCTTTAAGTACCTAAGTACTCTATTCAAAGCTTTCCAATGCAAACTACTTGGATTACTTGTGTACCTACTCAATTTCCCAATAGCATATGCAATATCTGGTCTTCTACAAGTCATTATGTACATAAGACAACCAATTAGACTTGCATATTTCAATTGATCAATTTTCCTACCAACATTAGATACTAATTTTATTTAAGGATCCATGGGTGTAGATGCTGGTATACAGTTGAAAAGATCAAACTTTTTAAGCACCTTTTTAATGTAATGTGATTGTAGTAAAGCTATAGTGCTTTCATCTCGGGTATTTTAATCCCAAGAATAACATTGGCTACACCTATATCCTTCATAACAAAGTTGTTTGACAAGAAATTTTTTGTGTTTTCTATTTGTTCCAAATCCGTGCCAAAAATGAGTATGTCATCTACATATAAGTAAATTATGACACCTTTTTCATTTTTAAATTTGCTATATATGCACTTATTTGATTCATTTATTTTATAGCCATTAGCTAAAACAACCTTGTCAAACTTTTGGTGCCATTTTTTTGTTGCTTGTTTAAGTCCATATAAAGATTTAACAAGTTTACATACTTTATGCTATTGTCCTAGAACAACAAATCCTTCCGGTTGTTCCATGTACACTTCCTCTTCCAATTCTCCATTTAAAAATGCAATTTTAACATCCCTTTCGTGAACAATCAAATTATATATAGAGGTAAGTTATAGTAAGAATCTAATTGTATCAATTATCTCTACTGGAGCATAGGTATCAAAGTAATCAATAGCTTGTTTTTGTGTAAAACCTTTGGTTACCAACCTTGCTTTAAATTTATCAATGGTTCCATCGACCTTCATTTTCTTTTTGAAGATCCATTTACAACCTATTGGTTTGGAACCCGGTGGAAGATCAACTAAGATCCAAGTTTGATTTCTCATTATTGAATCCATCTCATCATTTATTGCTTCTTTCCAAAAAGCAGAGTCTTGAGATTTCATTGCCTCTTCAACTATAATAGGATCATATTCCATATTACAACAATAAGTTATCTTATTACATATACTTTCACCCTTTCCTTCTATAAGAAACATAATGAAATTTTGTCCAAAATCTTTGACCTTTTTAATCCTCTTACTTATTCTTAATTCTTGACAAGATTCACCATTATTATCAATTTGTTCCAATGAAATCTCATTCTCATTTGAAGAATGAATCAATTGTTGTGGCTGTAATTGTTTTGATATAAAATTAAATCTATTTTCATCAACAATATAATCTCTTGATTCAATAATAGTATTAATTGAAATTGAATCATTTAGTTCAATTACCATGAACCTATATGCCTTGTTATTATGTGCATATCTTAGAAATATGCATTCAATTCCTCTTTTACCTAACTTTTTACGTTTAGGTATTGGAACTTTGACAATAGCTCTACAACCCAAACCTTCAAATAATTAAGGTTTGGTTTCCTTTTCTTCCATTGTTCATAGGGGGTTGTTTTAGTTTCCTTATTAGGAATTCTATTCAATATATGACCAGCTGCTAGAATAGTTTCTCCTCAAAAACCTTGTCCAAGACCTGAATATGATAGCATTGAATTTACCATTTCAGTCAAGACTCTATTTTTCCTTTTAGCTACACTAGTTTGTTGTGGTGTGTAAGGGGTTAAAACTTGATGGACAATTCCAGTAGATTCAAAATAACTTGGATTATAGTATTCTCCACCTCTATCCGATCTTAAGCAATTGATAAATGCTTCACACTGAAGTTCAACTTCAGATTTATAAACTTTAAATTTATCAAACGCTTCATCTTTTGAATGCAATAAAGATACATAAAAATATCTAGAACAATCATCAATAAAACTAACAAAATATTTCTTTCCACCTAATGTAGGAGTATTATGCATGTCATATAAATCACTATGTATCAAATCAAGCAACTTTGTGTTCCTTTTAACCTTAGGAAAATGGTTTCTTGTAATTTTAGTTAACATACATGTATTGTATTTTTTAATATTATTATTATAAACAAGAATTAAATCTAACTTATACATGTCATTTAATTTCTTATAATTCAAATGACCTAATCTATAATGCCACAAACAAAAAGATTCAACCATATAAGCAAAAACAGTATTTTTATTCTTATTAATAATATTGGGTTTGAACATACTCTCATACATATACCTTTTCCCTACAAAAATTCCTCCATTAAACAAGATAAACTTATCTGCCTCAAAGACAAGTTTGAAACTAAACTTATTCAATAGACTTCCAAACATTATATTTTTTCTAACTTCTAGTACATAATATACATCATTTAAGGTTAAAACCTTTCCAGAAGTGAATTGTAGTTCAACAGACCCTTTGTCTTTGATTGCTGCAGTGGAAGAATTTCCCATGTACAAGACACTGTCATTTTCACATTGTGTGAACTTTGTGAACATGTTTTTGTCTTTGCATACATGTTTGGTTACTCCGATATCAATCTACCATGTATTATCATCTTGTTCCATATTCATTTCAGATATCATTGTAACGAACTTTTCGTTATTATCAGGCTTAGAAGATGATTTCTTCTTTAAAAATCGACATTTATTCTTAAAATGTCCCGGCTTACCATAATGATAGCATGGGCCCTTTTGTTTCTTTTTGAACTAAGGTGCTCTATAAGTCTGTTTGAACTTTCTCTTGAATGGTTTAGTAGTTTGTACTTATTCTGTAACATGCACTTTGGCATTTTCAGAATTTAGAATCTGATCTTGCTTTCGATATTTTTCTTCAATACAAAGATGATTTTCCAAAGCCTCAAGAGATATTTCCTCTTTCTTATGTTTTAGACTTCTTTTAAAGTCTTTCCAAGATAGAGGAATTTTGTCTATTATGGAAAATACAACAATCATTTCAACATTTCATATCATATTACTTGAATTGAGTCAACATCTTTTCAATATCACAGAATTGTTCCATAACAGAATGACCATCAACCATTTGATAATTATTGAAATGACTGACAAGAAATTTCTTACTTGTAACATCTTTGGTCATGTATCTTGTCTCCAATTTGTCCCATAATTCTGTAGCGGTGACCTTGTTTCGGTAGGTGTTGAACAAACCATCAGATAAACCATTCAATATGTGGCCCATGCACATGTAATCAGCATTGTCCCATTTTTGTCTTTCTCAGGTTGCAGCAACGGTTTCATTATCATTCTCTTCAGGTCTTGGAGCATCCAAAACATAAGCAATCTTTAAAGTTGATAACAGGAAGTGTATCTTTTTCTGCCATTGTCGAAAATTGCCACCATCAAACCGATCAAGTTTGACAAAGCTAGAAGCCAACTCTCTTAGTGTTCCACTTTCATGTGTTGTAGTAGTCATCATGAAATATAACCTTAAAATTGTTAGTACAAATCTCCAGTGAAGAAAATTTCGAACACATGAACGGAACTGGAACAGAAAAAGAAGAAATAGGACAAGGCTTCAAGGCGTGTATCAAGTCACTATCTTTAAGGTTATATTTGCCCCACCTATTTTCGGTGTACAAATGAGTTTCAAGCAAATTAACTTCGAGAATACAATGAAGCCAATGACTATTTGCGTTTTGCACTAATGAGAATAGCCCACTACACACTGAGCAATGTATAACAAGAAACTCAATTTCTATAAAGAATTTCTGCAGTAATACTTCATAGAATAATCTAATAATATTAGCAAATGAAGGAAGGAAAGAAAGAATATTAGAATTTGTTGGTGTGTTTTCCAAATGAAATTCCTTTCCTATTTATAGTTATTTTCATGTCTCTTCATAGTGACATTTTTCATCAATAGGTGTCTTTCTGAATAATAATGTCTTTAAAATAAATATATAATTATTCATTTAATATTATAACTATTCAAATAATATTATTTAAATAGTTGTAATTCTTTAAAAAAAATAAATAATACAATCTTTTGATTAATTACACCCATTCATTTATAGTTATTGGAACATTATAAATATTTGAAAATGTTCCACCAGATTCTCGGGATGAAGGCATTGTGTGTCAAGCTAGAAATTCTGGGATAAATATAACTTGACTTCAACATGCAAAGATTACAGTAGTTGTAGACCAGAAACCATGAAAAACAATCTCTTGAATGTGAATACAATGTCCCATCATACAACAAACCCTATTTATTGTCATGTGTTGTAATGAAAAGTTGAAGTTAATATCTCCTTCAATACCAAGTTTCTCATATTCAACCTCACAAAAAGTATAAAATGACAATAACATCAATTGTCTTTTTTAGTCAGTAGGAGAAACAATCTAAAGCAAGAAGAAAATAAACCAATACATCACATGCATGCATGTACCAATTGTTCAGAAGTGAACAACAGTCACATTATATTCAACTATGGCATCTCCATTCTTATTAAGCTGAACTGTCTTTGCCAAAGCATAACCATGAGCGAACCGAAAAATTCTACCAGCTCTGACAATCTGCATTTCCCTCACGGCATCAAGGACTGCATTCCGGGCAAGAACGCTGATTGCACTTCCATTGTAGATTCCATCTGAGAAAACAAAATTCACGACTATAAGCAACCCAAAATCACTTTGAGAAGCGAAAGCATAAATCCCTTGAGCTCTTCCCACAAGTTTTGAAGTAGGCATAGGCTTCTCTATCAATGGATCATCCATCATGAAAGTGGTACCAAATGATGTAGCTGTCTTGTTTAGTAGCCTGATAATTTGCACGGCTGTAAGGTGTTTGCCATCTACAATGTCATGGAACTAAAATTGCAGATGCACTACAACAAAACAGGGCTTTAGCGGCTTTTTTATGGCATTTGTACAAAAAACACCGCAAAGATGGTACATTAGCGGTGTTTACAAGAAAACACTGCTAAAAACAAAGAAATAGCGGCGTTTTTGGGTAAAACGCCTAAAAATCGAGCTATAGCGGCGTTTTTGAAGAAGTGCCGCTAAAAGTTTAAGCAATAGCGGCGTTTTTGTAGAAGCTCCACTAAAAGTTTGAGCAATAGCGGTGCTTTTACAAGTTTGAGCAATAGCGGTGTTTTTGTAAAAGCGCCACTAAAAGTTTGAGCGATAGCGGCATTTTTTTAGAAGCGCCACTAAAAGCTGAGCAGCCATTTTTTTGTAAGGACTCGTTTCGATTTGATTCAATTTAATTTTCATATTTTTTCTTATTCTTGTTTTGAATTATATTTTATTTTGATATATTCACTTATAAGCAATGAGAAAGTTACATTTTAGTTACTTAATTATGAAAAGTTACAAATTGATAACTAAACTATTTAGAAATTTTCATTTAAGTTACAAAGCTGTTAAAATTGATTTAGGGTTTAAGTTTAGTATGTTAATTTTATGGTTTATGGTTTTGTTATTTTGGGTTATGGGTTTAGTGTTTTAAAGTTGTTATTTGGACGTTAGTGTTTAAGGTTTAAGATCTTAGTGTTTAGCAGTATTAAGGTAATTTAAGTGTTTGTTGTTAGGGGTTAAGGGTTAGGGGTTTATGGGTTAATTTTAAAGGTTTTTAGTTTATGTTTTGTTGTTTAGGGTTTAGATGATATGGGTTGGGGTTTAAGGGTTTAGGGTTTGTGATTTATAATTTATGGTTTAGGGTTTATTGTTTTATAATTTGTGATTTATAATTTTTATCCTTAATTTATAAATTAAATAATTTATTATATAATTGTAAAGAGATAATATGAATTTTAATATTAAATTTATCATTATATAGTTTGGGGTTTGGGGTTATGTGTTGAGTTTAAGGTTGGAGTTTGGATTTGGGGTTATGTAGGTTTGGGGTTTAAGTTTATGTGTCAGAGTTTAGGGTTGGAGTTTAGGGTTTAAGTTTCAGGGTATTGAGTTTAGGGTATTATTTTAGATTTTAATTTAGAATAAAAATATAAATAAGATAAATATAAATTATTATTTTAAAAGAATATATATCAAAATGGGTTTTATCCCAAAAGCATACATGAAGAGTGGGTTAGTGTGCAAGTGTGTAAATGAATTGTAATTTGATCTAGATATTGATATAATTAACATAATTTTTTTATTCATATATTGCATACATAAATATTTATATTTATTCAATATAAAAATATATTGATGTATTTATAGTTTAAAATAATATATATGATTAAATCAAAATTAAAGTTTCGACTATACATTTAAACCACAATTAGAATTTCACATCTAGAATTACACATTAAAACGAAATTCATATATAATTCTGAGATGTATCTATATCAAAATTTAGGTGTATACATCTAATGAAATGCAATATTATATAAAAATCTAAACAACTAATGCGGACCATACATAAAAGAATAATGTTGATGTAAAAACGAAAGAAAAAAATTCCTAAAAGAGTTGTTAATGGTAATTAAATTTTTAAAATTTAATAATAAAAAATTAAAAATTTAAAAAATTAAAAAATTAAAAAATTAAAAAATTAAAAAATTAAAAAATTAAAAAAATTAAAATTTAATATTTAATATTTTAGTTAAAAAGTTCAATATTCAAAATGTAATAAGAATAAAAATTCAAAAAAACAATAATCTCAGCACAAAAATTTTGAAAGAAAATAATAGAAAAATATAGGTTAAAAATGCCTAAAAAATTAAAATTGTGCAATAGTGGTGTTTTTGTAAAAAACACCATAAAGAATGAATCTATAGTGGCGTTTATAGTAAAAACGCCATAAAAAATGAGCTATAGTGGCGTTTTTATTAAAAAACCCCGCAAAATTTTATAAAGAAAACGAAGCCGTTTTTTAGTCTGGTAAAAAACTACTTTCACTCCCCATATCCCCGAATGCCCTAAATTTCATAAGTCCCCAAAATTCCCCTAATTTTAGGTCATCTTCCTTCTCTCCGTGGCTCCATTTGTCCAGAGATTTGAGGAGGAAGGAGCCTTGGTTCTGGGTCAATCAAAGAAGAACTGTCGTTAGGGCATCGAATTGGTCCGATCTAAAGTCTCCCTAAGAAACTCTTGGTAATTGTTTTAGCCCTTATCCACTATTAGCTCGATGAGAAAAGCGTTGTTCTTTTTATCGTTTGGTTTTATTCCAGAAAACAAAATACTTTTAACAATTTCTTTTTCTGGGTCTGTTAATTGTAATTATTTCGGAACTTTGATTTCTAAACAACAGAGTTAGAAAGGGATGCTGATAAAGAACAGATAAAGACTTCATATAGACGTTTGGCCAAATTCTATCATCCTGATGGTATGCGCGTCCCTTTAAAGTTTCATAAGTGAAATATGTGGTCTTACCGACTTGATTTTGTTTTCTTCCATCTTTTGGGCATTGCTGTTTTGATTGAGAATGAAATTTTTGCGTTGGAATATTTGGGGGTTGGGCAAATTAAATGTAGGTCTTTATAGTGAACTCTGTTTTATTGATTACTGTTGAGGGTTCTAAAATGAGCTGTCCAGCAGAAAACATGCAAAACCAGAGATTTCAGAAAAAAAAACCAACAAAAAATTGTGATCATATAACCAGAAACAGTTGCATATAAGAAAGAGAGAGAGAGAGTCGATTGATCACCTTTGCAACGGATGACCTGTCCATCAGTACTCATAATGGCTGTTAACAGAAATGAAGTCTTTTGTCAATGTGATTACTTGGTTTTTTTTTTTTTTCTTGTGTGTGCTTGATGGAGAAAGCAGAAAGGTATCAAGGTTGTATTTATAGCTGCAAAAGCCATATCCAGGTCACTGCATTACGCAAAGCACACCAATGGTTTACTTTTCTGTCAAATGACCGTTTTGTTTGTAGGAGAATCAGTGTCTGGTTTTATGTGATATAGCAGTACTTGTTGTCGTGGTTTTTGGTAGGCTGGTTAATTCGAATTAAAACTAATATATTCTGTTATTTGACTTTATTTTATTGATCTCAATTGTTTCACGCTTGTTTGTGAGGATTTCTGTCTTATCTTCCAACAAGGCCTGAAAAGGCTTTTTTATTTAGCTTTGGTGTCATTCTTCTTGATTTTATTATGCCTTTTGAAGTCACTTTGATGAAAGCTTTAGTTTCATGCATTGTTCAAGGGGTTCTTACAGAGTTGTCTCATGGGTGGGATGATCTCTTCTAACTGGTTTTTGTGGTTAAATTTTTTTGTTCAAGTTTGGTAATCTTTGTTGTTACCATGGATTTCCATGTTATTCAGGCGTTGGTATAAGCTAAGGGAGCTGAATGATGTTTGGAGGTAATGTTGCTTTGGATGCTTAATTGTTGATTGTTACGCAGAATTTTTGTAAGGTTTGAGGTGTTTTTTGTTTTTTAAAAGAAGGGAAAAACCTATATGATGGCTTTACACCTTCGGTAAAGAATTTAGTCTTTCACTTTGAAACTTTACTTTATTATTCATATTTTTAAATTGTTGTACTAAGTTACATGTTTCATATTAATGTAAATTGAGTTGGAATTAAGTTTTCTGTACCCTGAGTCACATTCTTCCCAGTTTTCTCTGCAACTTTGTCTTAAATACTGTGAATTTATTTTGTAGGTTCCAACCGAAGAAGTTCTTTCTTTTGGTGATGATAATTTCATCAGATTTGAGGAGGCTGGTATCAAAGAAGCCCAAGATGCAGCATTTGTTCTTGTTGAAGGTGGCCTTGGTGAACGTCTTGGATATAATGGAATTAATGTGGATAACCTAAAGACTTGCAGTTAATATTTTTATCCTGTTAATTTCAATTATTTGGTTTCATTAGAGCTACACAATTCTAAAAAGTTAAAATATGTTTGATAGATACTTTTGTGTTAAGTGTTGGTTCCCATGGCTCATGCTTTTTTGCATTAGAGAGATATTAGATTGATGCTTCTTTCCTTGTTTGATATGGTTACTCATTTATGTTATGCTTTGCTTCCAGGAGAACTATGGAAACCAGACCCTGCCAATGTTGCTAACGTGAAGGCTTTATTTTTCAGGTATGGAATGTTACTTCACTCCATAGGTTTTTTCCTTTTTGGTCAGCTATGTATTTGTTCTATTTTTTTTAAGAATTTGAAATTAAATTATAATTTTTACAATAGTAAAAATACAATTTTACCATAGTTTATATATTTATAATTTTTAAAAAATTAAATCAATTTTATATATTTTCAAAGGGAATAAAGTGTAGTTTGACATTTATTAATTTAAAATTTTATATTTTGACAGGCTCTATGACGTTACCACCGCCTTTTTATTTTGGTACTACCTTTTATGTATACTGAAATTTTTTATTATATTTAAAGGGAAAAATGTAATTTTATTTAGATAAGTTTTTATCACTGAAGGTTTAACACCTTGCTGGTTATAGAGCTAGAACACAAACAACAGCATATGAACTTATTTTGGTATATTTAAGTGTCAAAGGCGCAGTAGGTTGCTATTTCAATTTACTTCATTCAATTTCCCTCAGTTTCTGTATATTTATTTGTGTTGGTTGCTGAATTTATAATTTCATATTTTTATAAGTTTTGTTAGTTTATGATTTTCATTTCCTTTCCTTGAAAGAACATTCCAGTCGCCATTTACTTGCTTGCTTGTTTCTATTTTTGTTCTGAATTTGGAAAAACTTAACTGACCAAATCAATAGAAGGATGACTAGAGTAAATTCTCTTAATTCAACATAGCCATTCATATTCAATTTACATTTTTGTTATTTATTATATATAGATGATAAATCTCACATTCTCATTGAAGCAAAAAACCATGAGAAATATTTTCTTCATTCCTTTTAACGTGTATTTGGTGACATGAAGGTGAAGGAAAACCTGGCCAAGTTCAAGGCAGGCTGTTTAATGGAAGTTGATGCAAATATGCTATTTTTATAAATTTTTAATTTTTTTTTTATTTTTTATGACCTTTAGTGGCGTTTTTGAAAAAAACACCACTAAAGTTTAGACTTTTAGCGGCGTTTTTAAAAAAAGCGCCACTAAAGATCAAGAACTTTAGCAGCGTTTCTAAAAAAGCGCTGCTAAAGATCAGGACTATTAGTGGCGTTTTTGATAAAAGCGTTGCTAAAAATCCTGATCTTTAGCGGCGTTTGTGAGAAAGCGCCACTAAAAATCTTTTAGCGGTATTTTTTTTCCAATAAACGCCGCTAATGATCAAGACTTTTAGCGGTATTTTTTTCCAAGAAACGCCGTTAAAATTTGCGGCGTTGTCTATAGCGGCATTTTTTGTGGCGCTTGTAAAAAGCCACTAATAGTTTTAGCGGTGCTTATAAGGCCAAAAAAGCCGTTAAAAGTCAGTTTTGCTGTAGTGACAGGTGATTTTCTCCATGCGTTTTGTGGACATATTAATGGATTGCCTCGAGAACTCTCCATTGATTTTAATGAAGAAGAGGTTGAAGAACAATATGAAGAGAGTTTGAGCTGCAAAGGAAGCCATTTTTATTTAAAATCTCAGCTGCAATGCAAGATGAACTACCTACCAGGACATTTATAGGGTAAGGAAATTAAAGTATAATATGTAACATATAGCTAATTTGTCTCCTCCTGTCTCTAATTTTGTTTTCTTATTGTTTTTGTGAGGAAATGATTACTTGTGGTTGATCTTGACAGTTTGTTTACATGATTCAAGAGGAAGAAATGCGAGCACCGATCGTCATTATTGTGGTTGCCGTTTATAGAAGCAAGCAATTTAATTAATTTCGTAGCTCTCAATTTTGATATTAAGAAAATTTATCCCTTTCAAAAAATTTAAAACATTTTAGTTTTTTGTCAATTTTAAAAGTAAGTAATTAAAAATAGCTAATCACAAAATTAATATTCTATCAATTATACATGATTTTGATTAGTCCAATAATAAATTTAACCATTAAAATTTACACATTTGAGCTATTTTGTCTCAATTCAACAAATTTATCCAGTATAATTTGTGTAAATATGTAAATGTTAAGGTTGAATTTATTGAATTTTTTTAGAATTAAGGCTAAAATGGCAAAACATATAAACATCAAAGGTTAAATTTATTATTATACCAATCAAAATTATATATAATTTTAAAATTGAGAAGGTCTGGATTAGTCTTTTTACCTAATTAATTCAGTTTAAAACACAAGAGTAAGCATAAAAAATGTGATAAAAAACCAAATAATGTTGCGCTTTGATCTTAATTAATCAATTATTTGATCTTCAACGTTGTCTTTGTTGATGGCTTCTTTTTTTGGCCCTCCTTCTTCCTTGTAGAGGCTATCTTTCGTATTTGTAAGTCATAGCTCTTCTGATGTGACATGCTAATTTTTTGATGTGACTTGTTGAATTCAAAGTGTGACATGCTAAGGACAACTAATTAATGTGCCAAGGATAACTAGGTGCAATGCATAGTGACACGTTACCCCTTTTAAGTTTGACAGGCATCCCTAATAAATTGATAATACTCTAGAATGACGTATTTTTATGTATTAATCATGTGCTTATTTTGAGCTTGAGCCTACTAATTTGAGCTATTTATGTCTTTTAATCTTTTAAAGACTAAATTGGAGGCTAAAAGTAAATTCAAGGGAAAAAGCGTCAATTTAGAGATTAAATGGGCCAATATGCAACGTGGAAAAAAATATGGTGCCAAAAGTGCGAACATGGAAGACACAAGGACTAAAAAGCAAAAAAAAAGAGATTATATTTTATAAGACTCCATTTTATTTATATTAGGATAATTAATATTAGGATAATTATTAAGATTATTTATTTTAGGATTTTATTTTAATAATTTTTATTTAAATGTATTTATCTTTAGAGAATTTAAGTTAAGTTAGATTTTCTTCCTAACACTATAAATAGGGGGTAAAGTGACTCTAATTGTGTTCATCTTTTTCTGTAAACACTCTCCCCCAAAAGTCTAGGCTTTTGTTCTTTCCATATTTTCTTTCAATAAAATTCCTTTTTCCATCTTTATATTTATTTTCTTCCTCACTATTATCATGAGCCACTAAAACCTATCTAGCCAAAACTTGTCAATATTTCCTAAAAAGGGTTCTTGAGGCTTAAGATCTGTACTTAGCCTTTTTCACCAAGTATTCATTGTTTCTCTGCACTACGGGCTGACGCTTCTGTCCATGGCCCTTAAGAAGTAAGCTTTTCAACGTATGCAAAGGCGGCCGTTTTGTGTGTTTTGGAAGGGTTGCACCATCGGTTCATCAACTTACTGTGTCAAAGGTTGGCGAGCCAAAGAGACAAAATGGCATGGGATTCACCATTGAGAGGCGTTGATCTAGCATAGGATGCTGGCTAGAGTCAGGTTCCCTAAAATCGTAAGTCTAAATTCTTGGAGCTGGTAGTCATAGGCGTCCTCTTCCACTATATCTGGCTTAAGTCAAGGATTGAACCCAAGGCAGAATGAGACAACTGGAGCTAGACTCTTCCCATAAGAACTTCTTTTCTCTCAATTCTCTTTATTATTTTTAATTTTCACAATTTCGATTCAATTCCTTAATTCTGTTTTATTTATTAATTTTATTTCTTCCCAAACTAAAGCTTTAATTCTGTTTTCTTATTTTCCAGGAACCAGGTTTTCTTGGGCAAGATTTTGCCCAGGATATCGAAAAACGAGCATTCGTATAATCCGGTCCATGAGGATTCGTCCCTACTTCCCCTTTACTGTTATTTTTACTATTTTATAGGGAATAGGTTAATTTGGTGCTTTCAACGACCGCATCATGAGTTTTCTGATGAGCAAGTGAACTGTGAAATAGTGAGCTGGAATGTGAAGTTCGAAGGTGGCGAACTGTAGAGTTTCCAACTGTCTGACTGGCAGACAGACAGGTGGTGAGTTGGGAGTGGAGTGACGAGTTAGTGAAGTGACGAGCAGGTGAAGGTCACGAGCTGGATGACATCCCATTCTTGATCGGTTCAAATTCAGGATCACCGAACGGATCGAATTTTGGGTTTGTGAAGTATTATATAAGAGTCTTATACATAATGTTTAATTAAGTCTACTGGTAGTTAAATCATTATATGCTAGAAACAAAACTACTACAATTACTTTAAGCTGCAAGGCCTTGGATTCAAAGTCTTCATTTTGGTAATAATTTATTGATCTTAGAATGTGGTCTTCGTATTCATATACATAAACCATGTTTGCTTCCATCATAAGCAAAGGTCTCGCAACTTTACTTATCTGTATAATCATAACAGAGCAGCTTTCTTTACATTTCTCTCACATTTTCCATGTTAGCTACACAAACTTAATTTTTCTGTTATTCCATGACTGAATCCCATGCTATTTAAGGTGAAGCTTGCTATAAAGAAAATTTTAAAGCATTCCTGTCTCACCTTCTATTGCTTTTACCTTCTTCACATGGTCTTGAAAGGAATATATACAATTTCCTTTTTGTTCTTTATTCCTATGTTGGTCAGATTCTTCATTTTTCTCGAAGTATCGGTGTCTAACAAATATGTCCGATACATGGAAACGAGGGTATGATCTCCAAGAATTGAAAATTTTGACAAAATCTAACTATATCCTTGTCGGATGCATACTTGTAGTCGACACTTACAGCAATACCCATAATGGACATTTTATTTTAAAGCTCAATTACTTATGCGGTTTTATAACCCACGTTTTCTTTGGGATAAGTATTTGTATTTTATCAAGATGCAGAAAACCTGCTACAAAAAATAAGAACAACAGTGTTCTGTACAACAAACCAAAAAATAAAAGAAAAACAAAAATCAGTTGAGCAAATTTCAGTTCAAACAAAGTTGCCTATTCTAAGTATCCAAAAAATTAATAATCCTTTCAGTAAGACGGCATTAGATCACCCCTCGAATTCTTGCTAACAGATGATCTACAGAAGATTTAAGTCTTACCAAATAATCTACGTTTCTTTTGCACTAGATAGAATGCCCATAATCATTTCAGGCCAACTTAAAAAGATATGAGATAAGGGACTTACCCTTAAGATTAGTTACTGCCCAACTTAGTTCTTGATCCCACCAGCGAGCTATTCTCTCGATGCCACACAATTCTAAAATTAACTGCCAATGTTTTTAAGAATATTCACATTCAAAGATGATATGATTCTGAGATTCAATGTCAGAGGAACACAACATGCAATTTCTTTTAGAAGTAATCCTATGAGAGAATCGTCTATCCCGTGTTACAATCTATTTGGAATAGCCATCCTAGAAATGATCGAATGTTTTGCTACATGCAGAGGGAACCACAACAATCTGTGCCATGGGACCTTAACTGCCTTCTTCCTTATATCCTCTCAAAGCATCTTAAAAGACACAACAATCCCTATGGAGAGACTACTAGTAAAGGCTGCTATAAGCTCCTTAAGACTTAAAATCCTTTTCCAATTCCAGCTACTAGCTGAATTTGGCTCAGCTAATAAAAAAGAAATCCCTCTTAAAACATAATTATGAACCCAACCAACCCAAAGAGAACCTTTGTTGGTTCAAGGTGAGATAAACAAGTGACAAAACAGAAGACTTGGTAAGCAAGTCTCGTGACTTGGAAAACAAACAAGAACAGAAGTTTGGATTTTGAGAAAGAACAGAACTGAAGCTAAAGGAGAAAATGGAGTATATGGATGAATACTTGGTAATTGATTCATAACAAAGATGAATGGCACTAAGCCAATACATAAAACCAAGCTTTGCTTGTCAAAAATCAGTATAGGTAAACCTAAACATTACCTACTACCACTAAAGCATTGGAAATACAAACATAAAGCTTGCACTCATAGGTAAAGCTGGTAAACAGCTCATTCACATGTCAAATTACATAAATTATAAACCTAACATAGTTCAAAAAGAACAACATTACATTACATTAAGTAAATAAACAAAATGACACAAAATGGGACAAGTGACATAGTTGCTGCATTCGGTTCTGCTCCTGCTGGATGCTGTGCATGGTCTGCTTCTTGATGCTGCATGCTGACCAACTTTCAACACTCCTCCTTGGTTAGGATGCTGCTAACTCCCATTAGTTCTCTCAGCTTGACAAACCTTGACATTCCAAGAGCTTTAGTAAAAATGTCAGCAACCTGTTCCTCTGAATTGCAATGAATAAGTTCCACCTCTTTAGCTTGTTGCATTTCTCTAATTACATGTAGCTTAATACTAAAATGCTTCGTTCTACTATGGAAGACAGGATTTTTCGCAATTGCGACTGCAGACATGTATTCACAGTAGATCATTGTTGCCTCTCTTTGATACATGTTAAGATCAGCTAGAATCTTCCTTAGCCAAACAGTTTGATTGACTGCTCCTGCAGCAGCCACATACTCAGCTTCAGCTGTAGACTGTGCAACCACATTTTGCTTCTTTGTGCTCCAACAAAAGATAGCTGATCCAAAGGTGAAAGCATAACCTGAGGTACTCTTCATATCTTCTTTTGAACCGGCCCAGTCACTGTCGGTATAGCCTATTAGCTTAAAGTTTTCAACTTTGCAGAAGTGTAACCCAAAGCTCAGTGTTCCCTTGATGTACCTGAGCACTCTTTTTGCTGCTTGTAGGTGCTGCTTATTACAGCAATGCATGAACCTAGCTAACATACTTACAGCGAACATAACATCAGGCCTAGTTGCTGTCAAATACAGCAAGCATCCTACCAGGCTTCTGTAAGTTGTTTCACTTACGGTTTCATAATCTTCTTGGCTTGACAACTTGGTTCCAACAGCAATAGGAGTATCTGTTTGCTTAGAATTTTGCATGGAGAACTTGTTTAAGATCTTTTTAGCAAAAGATCTCTGACTTAAGAAGATTCCTTCCTTTGTTTGTAACACCTCCATTCCGAGAAAATAAGACATCTTCCCTAGATCACTCATTTCAAACATCTTCATCATTCTGAGCTTGAAGTCTGCCAAAAAGGTTTGATCTCCTCCTGTCACCAGTAAGTCATCGACATATAGTGAAACAATGAGCTTTGTTTCATCATTTTTCTTCATAACATACAGAGTAGGTTCACTAGAGCTTCTGTCAAATCCCAAGCTAATAAGATAGCCATCGATTCTGCTGTACCAGGCCCTTGGAGCCTGTTTTAAGCCATACAAGGCTTTCTTTAATTTGTAAACATGCCCTTCTTTGCCAGCAACTTTAAACCCCTCTGGTTGTTCAACATAAATTTCTTCTTCAAGAAAGCCATTTAGAAAGGCTGATTTCACATCAAGTTGATGGATGTTCCACTCCATTTGTGCTGCTAAGGCAATTAGCAACCTTATGGTGTCCAATCTGGCCACAGGTGCAAAAGTCTCACCATAATCCAAACCATATGTTTGGCTGAAACCCTTCACAACTAGTCTAGCTTTCAACTTGTTCAAACTGCCTTCAGCATTGTACTTAGCCCGGTAGACCCATTTAACTCCAATTACCTTTTTGTTTGCTGGCCTTTCTACTAATTCCCATGTTTGATTTTTCTCAATCATGGCAATTTCTTCACTCATAGCTAATTTCCAGCCCTGGTCTGATTCAGCTTCTTCAAAACAGCTCGGCTCTGCTTGTGCAATGGAGGCTCTTTCATAAATCTCATCCAAGGTTCTTGTACCCCTAACTGGTAAGTCATCTATGTCCATTTCAAAATCATCTTGATTTGGCTCGGTTTGATCAGCTGCAAGTTCTTCAAAGTTAGCTTCTGGTACATTTTTATCCCAATTCCAGCCTGCTTTCTCATTGAAGACTACATCTCTGCTCACTGTCACTTTGTGTGTTGAGGGATCCAAGATCCTATAGCCCTTTTTTTTTGAACTATAGCCAACCAGTATGCCCACTTGTGCCCTTTTGTCCAACTTGCTCCTTCTAGCAGCAGGTACTTGTGAATAACACAAGCAACCAAATACTCTTAAGTGAGCCAGTGAAGGCTTGAACCCAAACCAAGCCTCAAAAGGTGTTTTATGAGTGAGTGCCTTAGTTGGAAGTCTATTCTGAAGATAAACAGCAGTGTTAACTGCTTCAGCCCACAAGTTATTAGGCAAATTCTTCTGAAAAAGAAGACATCTAGCCATATCCATCAAGCTCCTATTTTTTCTTTCACTTACTCCATTCTGCTGAGGAGTATACACGTTTGTAAGCTGGTGTTTGATACCTGCATCAATGCAAATAGCTTGGAATCGGGCTGAGGTATACTCAGTTCCATTATCTGACCTGATGGTCTGAAGTTTACACCCAGTTTCAGTTTCAGCAGCTGTCTTGAACTTTAGAAACACATGTGTTACTTCTGACTTATATTTCAAGAAGAAGATCCAACAGAATCTTGTATAATCATCAATAAAGAGAACAAAATACCTGTTGCCATTTAGAGACTCTGTCTTCATAGGACCACAAACATCAGTATGCACCAGCTGAAGCTTATTTGAAGCTCTCCAGGCTTGATTCGAGGGAAATGGAAGTCTAGCCAGTTTTCCAAGCTGGCATATTTCGCAAACATCAACATTCTTCACTGAGCTGGTGAAGTTATGAACTAAATCTTGGCTTATCAGATGAGTCATTGCCCTAAAGTTGGCATGACCAAGTCTTTGGTGCCAGAGACTTGTCTCTTGAGTAGAGGCTATGTAGGCCGAATTTGACCCTTTGCTCCAATCAACACTGAAAGTTTTATCAGTCATAGTGACTGTCATAAGATGACATCCAGTTGGATCACTGATTTTACACTACTTACCCTTGAATACAACAGTATAGCCCTTAGAAAGCAACTGAGCTATACTAAGTAAATTTCTGTCAATTTTAGGTACTAAAAGGACATTTGAGATGAGTTTATTGCCAGTAGGAGTCCAAACTAAGACATCTCCTTTACCCTTTGCCTCAATGCAATGACCATTTCCCACATTTACTTTCGTTTTGTAGTTTTTGTCAAGAGACTTGAAGATGCCAGCATCGGATGTCATGTGGTTGGTGCAACCACTATCCAGGAGCCAACTGCTCGACACTTTTCCTTGAGTGGCTAAGCAAGTAACAGCAAAAACTTGCTCTTCCTGATCACTTCCATCTTCAGCCATTCGAGCCTCAGCCTTCGGTTGGTGCTGTTGATCTTGTCTTGGCTTGTCTTTACAAACTTTTTCAATATGGCCCCTCTTCTTGCATCGTTGGCACAAAGCATCTGGTCTGAACCAGCACTTGGTCTCTGGATGACCAGGCCTCTTGCAGTGCCTGCATATTTGGTTTGCTCTGCCAGCAGCATCAGGCTTAGGCCTGTTTTTCCAAGTCTTCTTGCCCTTATAGACAGAAGCATTCGAACTAGACTTGGTTTTGGCTTGAAAAGCACCTTCTTGGTGCTCCTCCATTCTGCTGGCCCTCCTTTGTTCTTGAGCATATAGAGCATTAATAAGCTCTGTTAGGGAAATAGTTGAAAGATCCCTAGAGTCCTCTAAAGAAGATATTTTTGCTTCATACCTTTCTGGTAAGGTAGAGAGCACCTTCTCCACTACCCTTGCTTCATTAAACTGCTCTCCTAGGAGCCTTATGCTGTTAACCACAGCCATAATTCTATCAGAATATTGCTTAACTGTTTCTTCCTCTTTCATTTTCAAGTTCTCGAAGTCTCTTCTCAAGTTTAACAGCTGCTGCTATCTTGTTCTTTCTGTACCTTGAAACTCTTCTTTGAGTTTATCCCAGGCCTGTTTTGGTGTCTCACAAGCCATGATTCTGGTAAAAATAACATCGGACACGCAATTTTGGATGCAGGACATGGCTTTATGCCTTTTGGTCCTCTCATCTGCATGCTGTCTTATTTGAGCCACTGTAGGATTGGCTCTGAGTGGAGCTGGCTCAACGTCTGTGTTGACGACTTCCCACAAGTCAAATGCTTGAAGGTAAGTCCTCATTTTGACTACCCAAATGTGAAAACCTTCACCGTTAAAGACCGGTGGTGATGCTGGAGAGAAGCTAGCAGAAGCCATTTCAACCTTTTCGATTTAAACAGAACAGGTCCTCTAAGATAAGTGCTCTGATACCAATTGTTGGTTCAAGGTGAGATAAACAAGTGACAAAACAGAAGACTTGGTAAGCAAGTCTCGTGACTTGGAAAACAAACAAGAACAGAAGTTTGGATTTTGAGAAAGAACAGAACTAAAGCTAAAGAAGAAAATGGAGTATATGGATGAATACTTGGTAATTGATTCATAACAAAGATGAATGACACTAAGCCAATACATAAAACCAAGCTTTGCTTGTCAAAAATCAGTATAGGTAAACCTAAACATTACCTACTACCACTAAAGCATTGGAAATACAAACATAAAGCTTGCACTTATAGGTAAAGCTGGTAAACAGCTCATTCACATGTCAAATTACATAAATTATAAACCTAACATAGTTCAAAAAGAACAACATTACATTACATTAAGTAAATAAACAAAATGACACAAAATGGGACAAGTGACATAGTTGCTGCATTCGGTTCTGCTCCTGCTGGATGCTGTGCATGGTCTGCTTCTTGATGCTGCATGCTGACCAACTTTCAACAACCTTCTGAAGCAAGCAAGGAACGAACTAGCTGCAATATGCAAGCTTGATTCCATTCCTCGAGACATTTCAATCCCAGAACACCTTCAGACTTGAGTAAACAGATATCCTTCCAACTAACCTAGGTTTTTTCTCCAAGCCCAAGTTTAATGTTTATTTTATAGATTTTATGAAAGAATAGAAAAAGAGAGATTCACTTTGGGTTTTTTTTTGGACGGAGGATTTAAAGATGTGGGGGAAACTAACTAGGAGGAAGAAAGGTGAAGGAAGGACATATTGATCATGAACTTTAACAATGTGAGTTTTGGTTTAGATTTTTCTTAATATTGTGTTCTAATCTATTTTTCTCATAAAATTCATGTATTATTTTGGACTGATGTAATAGTTATTGAATTTTGGTGATTTTTCGGTAAGGTTCTAACGACATGTTTGGTAGGGCATCCATTTTAATCGGGGAATTCTGGAGAAAATGATTTTTGTAATTCTTTTCTTATGGGTTTTGACAGTTTCAAGTAACCAAGTTTGACACACTAAAATTCTATTCACAGATGTTCATTTGTTTCAAAATTTAGATGTTTTCCATGGAATGACGTTTGTAATTTAATTTGTTATTGTCATCTTGATTATATGAGTTCTGTGTTGAAAAATATGAAACCCCAAAGTAGGCTACTTAAAAACTGTTAACCTAAAATATCTGGGTAGTTTGATAAGTTCTTATGTAAAGCTTTTGAAAATAAGGCTTTTGGTAAAAAAAAAAATTGATGAAACGAGTTTCTAGGTTTTATTTTACATCTATTCTTTAAATTATGGTTTTTGAACTGTAAAAATACCAAGTAAAGTTTGAGTTTGAACGGTTTTAAGTAAGCCAAATAATCATGAAGTCTATAATTTTAGAATACTGAAATTTCAACTTTTAATTGTTTTTGAAAATATTTTTGATATTAATACATATAATTATTTGGTTGGAAAATATATTAAGTTGATTTTTTTTTGAAAATTTTAAAATTACAAATAAATTGACAAGTTTTGTAAATGTTGAGGGATAAATTTATTAATTTTGTTTTAGAATTTGAACTAAAATGATAAATTTTGTAAACATTGAAAATTAAATTTGTTGAATTGTTTTTATATTTAAGATTAAATTGATAGAACGTGATAAATATTGGAAGGCTAAATTTGTTAAAAAAAGCCAATGTCAGTTTTCTGGCACTTACCTAATGGCAACTAATAGGAGAATGACTATAATATTTAATATCTAATAGCAAATAACAGGAGAGCGACTGAAACATTTAATTTCAAAATTTTTAATAGCTAAATAATAATAATAATTGAGTGACCAAAATAGAACAAAAAAATATAGTTAATGATTATTTTTGTAATTTATCCAAAATTTTAACTTTTTATTAAGCTTTTATATAAAACTAAAGTAACAAAATAAATAAACATTAAGGAATAAATTGATTATTATGTAAATATTTTAAATACAACAGAAATCAGACTCTGTGGGAAAAAAGGATATATATAATTATGTCACATACTTTAAATTATAGACTGAACCAGTAAAATGACCACATCTTCAATTGACGCGCCCATCATCAGCAAAGGCTATATTCATATCTTTAAATTATGTAAAGGTCATTCACTATTCGAACCCCACATTTCTTCACCTCAACAGGGGATTTGAATGACCTGCCTATATTGTTCACCTAAATCAAAGCCACTATAATCGTCACGTCGGAGACTTCTACCTTGACAAACAGATCCATCACAACTGGTTGTCCGGAATTTGTACGACGGATAACAGCAGCAGCGGAGTTAGGGGGCTGGCAGGAGCCCGGGCCCCCTAAAATGGAAAATTTTCCATTTAGACATTTTATAGTTTATAAAATTTTAAATTAGTAATAATAGAATTATACTTTGGTCCCTAAAAAATAATAAAAATTTAATTTAATCTTTTAAAAATTATAAAGATATAGACTATTAAAATGATGAAATTACATTTTCACTATTGTAAAAATATATAATTTAATTCTATCCAAAAAAAATTTCTAACTCTGCCGCTAAATAACAGTTTGACACACAATATCTTCATCCCTCGGAGCATCATTATTGAAAAATGTTACGATAATATTAGTATCTTTAGGATTTATTGTGTTATAATTCTAGAGATTAATTAAGAGATTAATTAGTATAAAGTTATTTGGTTTCTGTCCTTTTTATATCTAAGTGCTAGTATAAATATGTTATGTAACATAATGTATATACACAAAAAATCTTCCCACTGTCCATTCGCCTCCGGTGGTTCTGTCCCTTATCTGATTTGACTTTGGTTTCCTTTTTAATTATTTTTCTTTATCGCTATGGATCCTCTCACCAAATTCGTCTTCTTGATGCTTTCCATTTCTCCTACTATTACTAATATCAAACTCTAGGGTAGTAGTAATTATGTTTCTTGGGCCGCTTTTGCCGAATTGTTGTTTATGGAGCAAGGCTATAAAGACCATCTTGAACTGGAAGTTAATATTGTCGATGAAAAGAGTAAAGATTCTTGGGCTAAGCTTGATGCCCAATTATGCAGTTTGTTGTGGCATTCGCTAGAGCCGAAGTTACTTTTTTTCAATCTTGCAGAACTTCTTACAAAGTTTGGACTAAGGCCCAAAACCTATATACTAATGATATTCAGCACATCTACAGCAAAATCAGGTTGAATATGACTAGTTAGTAGGGTCAGGTTGACTCTTTGAAGGATGAATTCAATGTTCTTATGCCTCTTATTGAGAATGTTGCGGATCAAGAAAAGCAGAGAGATAAATTCTTTATGGTGCTCTCGTTGATTGGGTCGCGAACAGACTTAGCTTTGGTGAGAGATCATATTCTTACCAACCCATTCATTCTTACTCTTGATGAGGTGAATGCTTGACTACTTCATATCTCTTTAAATCAGGTTTAATTAGAGGCGAGATCTTCTGTATTAATAGCTTAGAGAACCTACCCACAAGTTGATAATAAAAAAGGATGAGAAAAAGTATCTAGCCCTCATTCACTTACTATGACCAAAGTGGTCACATACATGACACGTCTTGGGCTTTACATTAAAAACCTTCTGGCAACAATCGGCTTACTACAAATGCAGCCACTACAGGAAATTAAATTTTTAGCGACATTTTTAGTGACGTTTGGACCGAGAACGCCGGAATAAGTAAAACAATAACGGCATTTATAAGAAAAATGTCGCAAAAAGTAAATTTTTTCTTATAAACACTGCAACAGGTAAAACAATAACGGCGTTTATGAAAAAACGCTGCTAAAGGTAAAACAATAGTGACCTTTCCCCAAATAATTTTCCCCAAATCCCTTAAGTTTCTCCCCAAGCCCCTTAGATTTTTTCCGAACGTCTGCTGCATCGACGTCGACAATCCCCTGCCTAATCGCTGTCAACAGTCCTTTGCTGCATCGCTGTTGAGAGTCCCCTACTGCATCGCCGTTGACAGTCCCCTACTGCATCGCCGTGTAAGTTTTTATGTTTTTCATTTTGTTTGTTTGTTAATTTATTTTCTCCTTTCAAATCCTAACCCACCGCAACACAGAAACATCTCTTCTATATAAACAGTTCATCAGAAACAGCAACCATGAAAAGCGAGAGAGAGAGAGAGAGAGAGACAGGCGAGATAAACAACTCTACAAGGAGAAAAAATGAAAGAAAGAAGAGAAAGCAGTAATCTAGTAATTTTTCATTTCATTCTAAATTTTTTTATATCTATTTTTTTTATATTTGGATAATGTTCTTAATTTGGTTGAATTTTACGAGTTGGGACTGTAGTTTTTTAGGTTTTTTTGGGTTATTTTTTGAAGTATAATTGATTATGAGAAACTGAAATCTCTTTGTTCTTTTATTATTTTGTTGATTTCTTTTTACAGAATTTCAATCATGCTCTTATTTTTGCACTCTTTTTTTTTTCTTTTCCTTTCTTCTGTCTTTTTAGAATTGAAATCTTTTAATCTGTTATGTATTGGTATATGGCTGTTAGATATTGAGGAACGGATTGGTATATGAATTAATTTGCAGTAAACTATCATAGGAAGAGTTTAGTTTCTGTTTGTTTTATTCAATCAATTGAAACGTATATTGTTTTATACAACCTATTGTTTGTTTTATACAATCAATTGAAAAGTTTATTGGTAGGAATGAATTATTGGGTAATTAGCAAAATAAATGCATACTTGCCTATTTATGCATGGTTTCTGTCATTCTTTTTGTAGAAGAACACAATATATATTGACCATGGTGTCTGGTTTTGACAGAAAAGTGTTGAAGTTTAGAACCATACATGTACTATTAAATGTTAGCCCTTTAAAAAGAGAGATTATATACATATACAACATGAATTAGTGTAAAAAGAAAAAAATGGTTGAAGTTGAGCAGGTGTAGACGATATTTCATTCTTTATTCATCTCTCTTTCTTGCTCTCTGGTGCCCTTCTGTTTTTTTATTATATACATATACATATATATACAAAATGATATTTCTGCCATGGCCTTATAGTTGAATGGTGATTTGATAACCTTTTTTAGTTTTTTATTTAATTTTTTATAGTTGTCTTCATTTAAGACTTGTTCATATTTTAGAGCAGTGAATTGAGAATGAAATCATTGTTTGTAGGTTAAAATTTTGTTATTAGTTCTGTGTAAGTTGTGAATTTAGTTATTATATTTTAATTTTATCAATTTTATTTATTACTCTTTTCGAATTGGTTAATTTTATTTTTGTGTAGTAGATAAAATTTTAAACTTTCAAATCGGTTAAATTCTATTGATTCTTTTCTAAGTTTGCTAAAACTGAAATTCCTATATGACTCTTATTCTGACTGTTAAATGCCATGTGCTTTGATCTTTAGTTACACTATCTATTGAAAGAACTTGTAAGGAAGTCGATTGTTAAAACACAGTTACACAGTTTTTGCTGCAATATTTTTTTTTCTGCTATCAGTGTGAAAGTAGTAAAACTTAATCCCACTGTCATTAATATATATTTTGTCATATACTTTGAAGTCGCAACAAGCTGTTGAATTTACAAGAGATCTTGCATCTCGTTCACTTCAAATTATGGCGGATTAGGGTAGGGTTATCATCCGAGGTTAAACAAAACACAAGTAATTCTTCTAATTATGACATTTTTCTTGAGTTGAAAGAAAAGGATCTAGGTAACGAGGACAATAAAATGAATTCAGATAGCTACACTGACAATCTACTGCTTCCTTTCAATAAAAATAGAAAGATGATTTCTAAAGTTTCTTTCTGAAATGATTCTAACTACTTAATTGGATTACTGTAGATAACATGCAACTTCAATTCAAATGCAGGAATTATGGTCATTATGGTCATTTTTAAGAAGAAAATAATGTGTCATTATGGTCTTAAAACATAGTAGTGTCGGCAGCTTAGGAGAGGTGGCCGTTTGTTGTTAATAATAATATTTTTTTTTTGTTAATTAAGTTTTAAATATAACTTTTTGTTGTTAATTGCTTGTAATTTCTTTAATAATTATGAATTAAGGCTAATCGATTTTGTCTTTTTAAGTATTGTGAACATAAAAGTGATTTATAGAAAATATATCTTTAATTAATTTTTGATTAATTAAATAAATAATCATATTTCATAATAATTAATTAATCATACTTATGTGAAGCTTTGTTGTGGACTATGAATGATTTCTCGGCTTATGCCAATTTATTTGGTTGGAGTGCCAAAAGACGTTATGCATGTCCTTGTTGTGCTACACAAATATGTTCGAAGTGGTTATATAATGGAAAGAAGTTCTCTTATATGGGGCATTGCGGTGGTTAGATAGAAATAATAGATTTAGATTTCAGATGACTCTATTTGAAGACACTAAAGTGTTAAGAGAAGGTTTTGAGCGGACCATTGGATCTGAAATCTTGTTCATGTTAAAAGATATCAATTTCAATTATGAGAAGATAAATCAACCACCCAACACGCGAACAAAGAGTAGACCGATGGAGGCGTATGTTGGCGATGTTAACCAGTAGAGTGATGATGAATTTGATGAAGAGGATGATCTTAATGAGTTGGACTTGTGGAAAAAAGAAGTATTTTTTTTTTAGTTGCCTTATTGGGAGTATCACATTTTGCGACACAATCTTGATGTCATGTATATTGAAAAGAATGTTTGCGAGAACATCATCGGGACAATTCTCAATGTCAATAGAAAATCAAAAGACAATCTTAAGAGTTAACTTGATCTAGTTGACATGGGAATTTAGCGTGATCTTCATCTCCAATTAATTCCGAATGGAAAATCTTGGTTGTTGCCTTCTATTTTTGCAATGTTGAAGAAAGAAAAACAAGTGTTCTGCACGTGTTTAATGATATAAAGGTCCTAGATGCGTATGCATCAAATATGTCTCGATGTGTGAGTCTTAAAGATCAAAGACTAAATTCCTTAAAATCACATAATTATCACATCTTGATGCAAGATTTACTGCATGTTGCTTTACGGTATTGTATGTAAAAAAAAGGTGACATCTTGTATAATTGAACTATCCAATATAATAAAAGCTATTTGTGGCAAAGTTTTGATTGTTGAAGAACTTGAGAAAGTACAAGATCGAGCCACCTTACCTTTATGCAACTTGGAGAAGATCTTTCCACCTTCGTTCTTCACTATTATGGTGCACTTGCTAATTCATCTCCCTCATGATACAAAACTTGGTGGACTGGCTTTTATCGGTGGATTTATCCTATAAAGGGGTGCTAATTTATTGCAAAGTTTTCATTCATTCATGAATATACCTTTAATTACAACTTTTGATAATGTTGTATATTGTGTTTAGGTTCTTATGCAAATTGAAGTCTTATTGTCGTAATAAACATTATCTAGAAGGATTAATTGCTAAAGGTTACTTGGTAGAGGAGTGTATGACTCCCTGCTTTAGATATATATTTAGAAGATGTTGAAATAAGACTGAATAGACCAAGTAGAAATATTAGGCTCACTAATCATAACTTAGTTGAAACTCATCTATTTCGAAGTTATGGACAACCAATATGTAAAGTTGAAATTGCACATTTAGATGATAGATCTTGGGTACAAGCATATCGATATGTTCTTTTTCACCACGATTCAATTTAACCATTACGCAAGTAAGTTTTACAATTTGATAAATATTCATATTTTTCATTTGTTTATCTTCTAACCAAGTAATCCACTTTTTAACATAGTGAGTACAAACAAGTCTTGAGATCTCATTCACGCTCCTGAAGATTACAAATCGAGAGATTCATAAGTTATTCACAGAATATTTTCATGAATGATTGGGGCAGACAATATGCAATTGAAGCTTTCATTGACAAGTAATAATGTTTTCGTATAATATTATAATTAATCAATTTACTTTCAATTCAATAGGTTTGGAGTGGAAATGACGTCAATAAAGAAGTTAAATGGCTTTCCTAAGCAGGGGCGAAGCTAGAATAATTTTTTAAGGCCAAATGAAATTTTAATTTTTTATAGTCTATATCTTTATAATTTTTAAATGATTAAATCAAGTTTTTATAATTTTAGGGGGGACAATGTAAAGTTTTACTTTTACTAATTTAAAATTTTAAAAAAATTTAGAGGGCCTAAATGATAATTTTTCATTTTAGGGGGACAAGGGCCCATGCCAACCTCCTAGAATCACCTCTGTTCCCAAGGTCCAAATAGAGTAGTAAAAAGATATACTACCTTCCTCATTAATGGATTCAGGTTTCATATAAAATTTTGCGAAAGATTGAGGACATAAAATTGTGGAATAGTTGTTAATTCTTCAATTACAAGTTGTACTAGTGCTAGGGACAGTAATCCTGTTGAGAGAAATATGGAGTATTACGGACTTCTTACGAACATTATTGAGTTGGATTACTATGACAAATGGAAGGTTGTCTTATTTCGATGTGATTGGGCTGATGTTAATACTTCTCGCGGAATTAGAAAAGATCAATTTGTTTTTACAATGGTGAACTTCTCTCGATTAATTCACACTAGACAACAATTGATAGACGAGCCGTATGTATTTTCTTCTCAAGGTAAACAAGTTTTTTACTCGAAAGATCTAACTAATGAGGGTTGGTATGTTGTACTCTGTAACACCCTTAGAGACTTGTTTGACATGTGCAATGGAAGTAAAGATGACATTAACGAAAGATCAAAAACTTTGCCTTTTCTAAAACAAAACTTAAATGAAACTATCCCTAGTACTAGTACACAATTTCAATGAGTTTGCAATGATGTGGATGAAGATATTTACGAATCATGATATAGTAAGATTTTACAATTTTTTAATTATCTGTAATATTATAATTTAAATCTTGATCTTGATAAATATTTCAACTATTTTATATGTACCATTATTGTTGTAATTAGTTACTAATATTTCAACTATTTTATGTGTACTGCAGATAATATGCTTAGAAGAAGATTGCGAGATCTAAGTATTATTCAAAATCCTCCAAATTCGGAAGAAACAAATAGTGATCAATAGATTGCTATTGGATCTTCGAAAGTTCCGAATACAGCTGATGAGCCTGTAGAAATTCAAAGTAATGTTAACTTTAATTTACATGCACGTTGACTTTTATTATTGATTTTTGTTTCAAATTCCTATATTATCAAATAACTAATGTACTCTTATATTTGAGACTTTTTGCTTGTTAATTCCTTTGTCTTGTGAACTTTTTACTACTTAATTGGTTGCATTTGATTTATTTCTTGTGTAGTGAACCCAATACTGGAAATGGAAACAAAAGGACGTAATATGCAATTTTTTTCTTTCTTTTTATTTTGTCGTGGCTGGAAACTTGGGCATGATGCTGGGCACGATGCGGATCTGACGTGGCAGATCAGAAGTAAACGCGGGGAATATTCTGAAAACAACTTAGCTTTATCTATTGACGTGATTTAGGGGATTTTGGATTTCATTTTCATAATTTTAGGATATTATATTTTTAATTTGATTAGTTTCCTTATTGTTTTGGGAATTTGAAGCCTATAAATACCCCCTTTGGGTAAGGCTAAGTGTTATAGCCCAATTTTGCCCGGCCCAAATAACCAAACAAACACAGGAAAGGACAAAACCAGAATCAAAATAATAAATAGTCCATTGGTCCTTTTTGTACAAACCCAAAAAAACAAACAGCCCAAAACCAATACAATCACAGGCCCAAAACCACTACCCTTCAAGCCCAATCCCGGTAGCCCAATTGACCCAAACTCTAACTGCCCTTAGGGTCAAACTAGGGTTTCAGAAATTGAAACCCTAGTAACCTCTGCCCACCTGCCTCGGCCACCACCTGCCTCCATCCCATCACCTCCCATCAGCCTCCAGAGACCTGCAAGCATGACGAAAACAGCGATAGTAGATTTTCGACTATAAAGCCGAATGCAAACAATGTATCAAGGGGGGGTTGAATACTAAAAAACAGTGTAACAAGGGATTTTTCATATTTTTCTACCTTCTTTTTTCGGCTAATAACAGAGAAAAGCAATAAAAGAATAGAAATTGCAAACATTTCAGGTGGAATTTTTAGAACCGATTCTTCCGATTTTAGTTTTCTTCTTGCTTTCCGTTTCTGTTTTTCTTTGGTTGTTCCATTTATTTTTTACTTTATTTTTTGTTTATGAAATAATAAAGAGGGGGAGGAAGGGAATACCTATAACCTCTGTCGTCGGAAGCCTCTCGCCGGCGTCAGAACTAGGCCGAGTGGGGGTTCGAAAGCCCTTGCTCCCCCCTTTCGTTTGTGAACCAAAGAGAGTAAGCCCTTGGACCTCCTTCGAAAATGAGGCTAAACACGCATTTGTGCGAAGCCTAGGCCACCGTACACGGCCAAGGCGTGTCGGTTTCCCGGTGGCTTCTGCTTAGGCCGAGTAGGGGAAGAAAAAGGAGAATGGCTGCTGTTTTGAAAATAAAAAAGGAGAGGGGATCGGGTAAATGAGAAAGAAAGAGTTAGGGTTTTAGTAAAAAGCATAAAACGACACCGTTTAGGTGCTAGCCCGTGCGCGACCCGACCCAGATAAAGGAGATCCGCGTGTTTTGTGCCCTTTGGGCCAATTACACGCGCAGTCCCTTTGCATTCTGGGTTATTCTGATTAGGTCCCTTTTGCTCTTTCCTTCGCTTTTTGATTTTGCCTTTTAATTCCAACTTCATTTCATTTAAGTCCCCAGTGTTGCGCAGCGTTTTGAAGACTTGGGGATATTGCTCTTTTGGTCCCTCTATTGTCTTCGCTCGTTTAAATCCATCCTTTTTCACCTTTGTTTGTTTTAATTTCGGCCCCAATTTTCTGTCTTGTTTTCAATACAGTCCTGTTTTCATTATTATTATTATTATTATTATTATTATTTTTGTTATTATTACTTTTAATATGACCCTTATTTACTAAACTAATATTATTATATTTCCTATTATATCTATTGTTATATTGTTGTTTTTCTCACTAACATATTATTATTTTCTACGTTATTATTGTTATCATATTTAGCATTATTTCAAGATTATTACTTCTTATTATTGTTACTAATATATTATTACTATGATATTAGTAATAATTTGTCACTATTTTCTTTTCATAATTATTAACATGTATATTTTATACATATGTTATTTTCTATTATTTTTACAAATATATTATTTTTGTATTATATCATTTTATACGTCATGTGTATATATATATTTTTTTAAACATACATATTATGTACATATGTTAAACATTATTAGTTATGTTTCAATACCATTTTATGTATATATTTTAAATATTATGTTTTTTTTTAACACCATTATTATTTGTTTATTTACTAAGTATATATTTTAATACTACGTTATTCATGTATGAATATTTTTGTGTATCACATATATATGTATTTTAATATACTCTTTTTTTTTTATATTATGTAAATTTTTCACATTATATATTTACCATTCTTTTACATATTTTATAACATACTATGTATATTTTTTAAAATATTATGTATGTATATACATATTTTGTAAGCATGTGATTCATTTACTTTAAAATAACCTTATCTTTTATTTTATAACATATTACTTGTTTAAATTTTTGTCGGAATTCTTATAGTTCTAAATTATTTCCCATGATCATAAACTCTTATTTGCTAAGAACTCGTTAGATTTTACTCATCATGTTTATATTTCCTCTAAATTCATTTTAGTCTTTAAACGTTAATGTTATTATTTGATAACGTGTTACATAGTTATTATTATACATTATTTGTATTCATTGATTATTATGATTCATCGATGAAATATCTATTGTTTCTTTGCTTTGTGATTCCATGCTCGTATTTTATAAAGGTTGTGCCTAACTCCTTTTTGTTAAAAAGTTTCATTCAAAAGCTTTCAAAAGAATTACTCATGTTTGGGTACTTCGAGAAAATCGAGCCTTAACTCACTAGGTTTCGATTTCCCTCATCAAATCCGAATCATCGAGTATCGCTTTCCAAATCAAATTTTGTAAATTTTCAAATAAAACTTATTCTCGATACTTCGAAATGCTACATCCTAACTTACTGAATGTGGCATTCAAGGTTTCGAGATAGTAATTTAAAAATCAAAGTAATGTTTTATATTTTGGAGCTTCGATAAATCGAGCCCTAACTTACTGGGTTCCGATTTTTCGTTCGACCCAAAATAATTAAATATCCCTTTTTCAATTTAAATTTATGAACCTTCTAAGGCGAGCTTAACTTCGAGAAATTGATATGTTGCACCCTAACTTACTGGGTGTGACATTCTTATTTCTTTGAGATAAGTGAGCCTCGATTTTTATTTTGATCTATTTAAATGCCTTTTTTAAACAAAGGATCGTATTTTTAAAATTTTTTCAACCGTTCAATGATAGGACATTAAATAATCAACTAGGTACCAATTTTGGGCGTATCGAGGGTGCTAATCCTTCCTCGTGCGTAATCGACTCCCGAGCTCAATCTTTGATTTTCGTAAACCAAAATTAATTGTTTTAATAACTCAAATTGTTTTATTAAAATAATTCAAGGTGATCCGATCACACCTCGAAAAAGGTCGGTGGCGACTCCTATTTTAAAATTTTAAAGTCGATTCCCCTATTTTAAAAAAAAATGGTTTCGACAGCTTGGCGACTCCACTGGGGACCCAAGTTTGTGAGTCAAGCCTCAAGTTGATTAATTTTTGTCCTTTTCGTCGAAAAATGAAATTTTGATTTTGATATACGATCCCCCTTTTGCATTTTATCCGATTTGAAATTTACGATCATTATTTAGTTCATATTTCTTTTTTATGTTTCGATATTTTTGTATACTTGTGCATTGCATTGCATGACCGCCGGGTCACACCTTTTAAGTGGGAGCAAGAAGCTACTCCTTCGTGAGGTTTTCACCTCCGTGCAGGATATTGAATCGCTTCCGGAACACATCCGTACCTATGTGCTTCGTGAGATTTTCATTTTCGTGCAGCCTTAGGGAAATGTGTTCCCCTGAACTGAACTCGATCCATATGAGCCTATAATGGGTGAAGATCGAGGAATCTGCTGGTTCAGGTACCCTTACTCTAAAACCAAACCTCATATAGCGAGCCTTAGGAGCCCACCCTAGGGAGAACCACGTCGAACCTTAGGGATTACCCTAATAGGTCCTTGATTGTTCTCTGCTTCTATGTATGCTTTGAATTTTATTATATATCGTACTGACACTTTGTGTTTTGCTTTCCACATATTGCACTGACGTTTTGTGTTTTTGCTTTCCACATATCGCATTGAAAAGGTGTCGATTCGGGTTTGATTGCTAAAATAGGGAGCTCGACCATGGAAAACGAACTTCTTGATAAAGTAAAAGGCAATGCGACAATCCAAAACTGGTCGGAAATAGCACAATTGGAAAAAGGGGATAGCCTAGCTACGGGATATGTATATGAGTTATGGGATTATACCCGCATCATTGTTACGCAAAACAGTCTTCAAGAATTGAGAGAAATTTGGTGTCAGTGGGATGATGAAACTAAAGGGATGTTCTACAACAAGTATGGAGATTTGCCGTATCTGTTCGATGTTAAGGTGGACGAGAACTTGTTTCGGGCCCTCGCACAGTTTTGGAACCCAGCATATAGTTGCTTCACTTTCGGAGGAGTAGATTTGGTGCCTACCATAGAAGAATATACCGCTCTACTGAATTGTCCGAGAGCGCAGGTTGACAAAATTTATTCACGAGCTGCTTATGTCCCAACTTTTTGGAAAAAGTTGATGAGTATTACGGGAATGAGTGAGCAATGGATTACGGCTAAGATTAAGAAGAAAGGAGAATACAAGTGCATCCCATGGAAAAACCTAAGAGATCTAATTCTAGGTCACCCTGATACTACAAAGAGGGTTGATGTTTTAGCACTTAGCATTTATGGATTAATGTTGTTCCCTAAGGCTTTGGGATATGTGGACGAGGCAGTCACCGACCTCTTCGATCGACTTGACAAGGGAATCACACCAGTGCCTGCAATCTTGGCAGAAACTTTCAGGTCATTAAGCGTATGCAGAAGAGCCGGAGAAGGCAGGTTCATTGGATGTGCACAACTGCTGTTAGTTTGGTTTCATGGCCATTTTTGGAAGGTGAGCAAGCCTTCCTATCGAGTCTTCTTGAACGATTATTCCCCGTTGAGAGAAATGGTCGCCACACCAAGAAGAGATGATGTATCGGAGGAAAACTGGATCGCACTTCTCCAAAATCTGCAAGATGGGGACTTCGAATGGAGGGCTCTTTGGTTTGTACCCGGGGAAATTCTATACCGATGTGGGGATTTCGATTGGGTCCCATTGCTTGGAATTTGGGGAGCCACTGGCTACGCTCCCTTAATGGTATTAAGGCAGTATTGGTCAAAGCAGTTTATACCAACAACGCATGGGTTGGCAGAATGCGAATTCCCATATAAAGGGGAGAATTATAAGAAAAAGATCAAGGAGGTTTCTATGGCCTGGAATCAAACTCGCCGAATGAAAAATCAAAACGTGGGATCGGTGACTCCCGAGTATAAGAGCTGGTTTAATAGAAGAGTCAACGATAATGTCCCAAGACCAAATTTAGGAGATGTTAGACCGCTAGAAGAATATCTACAGGTAGTCCCCTCCGAACTAGAAATTATCAGACAGGACTTTGAAAAGCAAAGTTCGGAGATGGAAAAACAAATAAAGCGGTTGGAGCAAGAAAAGATGTATCTGAGCATGGACGTCGACATCCAAAAAGCAGAAGTCGAGAGACTTAAAAAGGGGAAGAACAAAGTAGAAGAAGACTTGAATAGCCTAAAGACCGATTATAAGAAAGTGTGTTCATCTTTAAGGAAGGCTGGTCTAGGGAAAACCCCAGAAGAATGGCAGCAGGAAGTCCAGGGAGAAAGATTGAAGGCCGCGCATTGGGAAACAAGATACAAAGAGGCCCAAGCACGAAATGAAGCCTTAGAAAGAGGAGTGATAGAAAATCAGAAAGGGAAAGATGAGTTAATAGCTAGAGTGGCGAAGTTAGAGGAATCCCTTCGACGACATCGGAATCGCAATTCTGTAATGGAGCTAAGAACCAGCTTAGCTAAAATTGAAGAAATGAAGAAGAAAATCGAAGAGTTAGGAATAACTTTGCAAAGCTGTCAAAGCTATATTAGATCTTTGGAGGAAAATGAGGAACGATGGAAAGAGGAGTGTTGCTATTCTCAAGAGTAAATCCAAAGAAGAGATTACGTTATGGAATGAGCTGTAGCACAAATACGAGAGGCGGCTGAACACCTGCAATCCTTGGCTTTTCAAGCGGACATCCTTAGCATGAAGTATGGGTCTAGGGAACAAGAGTTAGTTTCTTTGTTGGAAAAGATTAAGGCTCTAGGCGTTAAGACAAAGCCGTATCTGTAACTTACTTTATGTAAAGAACTTTGTGTTCTAATAAAGTTTCCTATATGGAATTGAGCTTGAATCGATACTCTTTTTGCATTCATGCATCTGCATTACATCACATTATTTTTTGCATTAAAGTTTCATAAAAAGACTCTAATAAAAGGAAATTATTTCAGAAGGTTAACCTGGAATCTACCAATAACCCACCCACCCAGCACCGTTACAGCACTCGTTTTAAATCAAAAAGTATGGATCAAAGAATGGAGAGATTGGAGCAGCTCCAAAAGGAGATGCAAGACCAGATGCAAGAACAGATGGTTAAAATGCAACAAGATATGATGGATAGAATGCTGGAATCGCAAAAGAGCATGATGGATCAACTAACTCAGCTATTAACCAAAGGACTAGACAAAGGAAAGGGGCCGGCACCGTACTCTGATACTGCGGAACCACAGCCTAAAGTCAATCCCGACCAGGACCCACTTTATCCTCCGGGATTCACTCCACCGTACGCCCACACAACGCAAAGAGAGCACATTCAAAGGGAATCCATAGTCCCAGAGTAGCGACCTATGCCAACGACCCATCTAGGGCAAGGAATATTTGTGACAAACCCTGGGGCCACGTCTGCCAACCCTAGAGTTCCCGATTTAGATGATCCAGTAGAAATAGCCAGGTTGAAAGTAGATGATTATGAAGCTCAAGAAAAATACAATAGCTTAGAAGAAAGACTAAAAGCGATAGAAGGCACTGAGGTCTTCTCTGCCCTAAGCGCCAAAGAGCTTAGTTTAGTGCCCGATCTAGTTCTGCCGCCCAAGTTCAAAACACCTGATTTTGAGAAGTATGATGGGACAAGGTGCCCAAAAGCACACTTAGTCATGTTCTGCCGAAAGATGACAGGCTATGTGAACGAAGACAAACTACTTGTACACTGCTTTCAAGATAGCCTGACTGGATTGGCTCTTAGATGGTACAACCAGCTTAGCCGAGAGAGAATCCGATCGTGAAAGGACCTGTCGTCTGCATTTTGTGAACAATATAAACATGTATCTGATATGGTGCCAGACCGGATGACTTTGCAAATGATGGAGAAAAAGCCGACCGAGTCCTTTAGACAGTATGCGCAGAGATGGAGGGACATCTCGGCACAAGTGGAGCCTCTACTAACGAAAACTGAGATAGCTGTCCTTTTTATTAACACCTTGAAAGCGCCATTTTATGATAAATTGGTGGAAAGTGCTACAAAAGACTTTGCAGATGTTGTCATATCTGGCGAACTTATTGAGAATGCTGTCAAGAGTGGAAGAATGGAGGGGCAAGAAAGTTCTAAGAGGGCAGGACCTGTAAAGAAGAAGGACCCAGAGACCCACATGGTAGGAATGGGAAGTCGTTATATCCCCAATCCGTATCCGAACCAACCCCGACCACGAAATTACCCACCCCTAAATTTCTATTATCCGCCTCAGACCCCTTACTACCAAACACCACCTCCGTACCCTTCTTACCCTGTTTATGCCACAAACAATCCAAGACCAACTACTACATTCCCCCAAACCATGACGCCCGCTCAATATCAACCTAAAAATGAGCCAAGACCAGCGAGAACCAATTCTGAAAGACAACAGTTTACCCCTATTCCTGTGCCGTATGGGGAGCTCTACCAAAAACTCTTGGAAAAACAGTTGATATCTCCACAGTACATGGCACCCTTGAAGCCTCCGTACCCGAAATGGTACGATCCTAATGCCAGCTGCGCTTATCATGCTGGGAACCAGGGTCATCCTACGGAAAACTGCCTCGCCTTTAAAAGAAGAGTTCAAGGACTTATTGATGCGGGTATCTTGAGATTTGACGGTTCAGGCGGTACAACTAGGAACCCATTCCCAAATCACGCTGAAGGGAATGTGAGTGTAGCTGAAGAAGAAAACAAACGGCAGGTTAGGAAATGGGTCTCCGAAATAAAAGTACCTCTGCAGAAAATCTGGGAGATATTGGCCGAAAATGGGTTACTCTGTTGTCCTAGCGGGGTATTTGAAGAAAGTGGGCAAGGTCTTTGCAATTTCCATGGTAGTCAAGAGCACGATATCCAGTCTTGCGAAGAATTTAGGGAAGTACTCCAAGACATGATGGATTGTAAAAGGATTGAGATCTTCCAAAAAGAGGAAGAGGCAGATGAAGGAGTAGTGTGCGCCTCCGACAATCAATCACCAGGTTGCCCTTACAGCGCCAATCGACAATTGGTAATCTATTATGATGCCAAGAAAGAAATGGTGAAACCAAAAATGATAATCGAGGTGCCATCTCCTTTCCCCTATAAGGATGATAAAGCCGTGCCGTGGAAATATGATATCAACATTGTCACGCCAGAAGGAGAGAAGGCGGGGGCCCCAACCAGAAGCGTTGGAGAAGTGGGTCATTTTACCCGCAGTGGGAGATGCTATTCCAAGGAGGTAGAACCGACAAAGAAGGTCAGCGACTCGAAGCAGAAAGGAAAAGCGCCAATGCATAAAATTGAAGATGAGCATGAAATCGTGCCCGGACAGGGAATTAAAAAGCCCGTAGAGGAAGAGGAAGCGCAAGAATTTCTGAAGTTTATCAAGTACAGCGAGTACAACGTGGTGGAGCAGTTAAGCAAGCAGCCGGTAAAAATTTCGGTACTGTCCCTACTACTAAATTCAGAGCCACACCGGAACACGTTGTTGAAAGTATTAAACCAGGCTTACGTGGCGAACAACATATCTGTGGAAAAACTTGACAAATGGGTGAACAATCTAAATGCGGTTAATTTCATATCCTTCAGCGATGATGAAATACCACCTAGCGGTAGGGGATCGGTGAAAGCGCTACATATTACAACCCGCTGCAAGGGTTACATCATACCTAATGTGCTCATTGATAATGGATCAGTAGTCAATGTCATGCCCTTGGCTACGCTCTCCAGAATTCCGATAGACCTGTCCTACTTAAGGCCCTGTCATTCCACGGTAAGGGCTTTTGATGGAACAAGGCGGGATGTTATGGGAAAGATTGAGATCCCTCTGGAAGTAGGTCCTTACGTATATGACGTTGAATTCCAAGTCATGGACATCACGCCATCATATAATTGCCTATTAGGAAGACCATGGATCCATTCTGCTGGAGTTGTTCCGTCATCACTTCACCAAAAAATGAAGCTTATCATGGATGGTTGTCTGGTTACTATTGAGGGTGAAGAAGACATTGTCACATCCATCTCTGCCGATGCACCTTATGTCGAAGTAAGCCAAGATGCATTAGAGTGTTCATTCCGATCCCTCGAGTTTGTCAATGCCACATTTGTTGCGGAGAGAAACAAAGTCCCCGAACCTAAGCTCTCCAAAAACACTAGAATGGGAATCAAATTAACCGTAGGAAGAGGAGCCAGAGCGAGAAGAGGTTTGGGGAAATTTCAGCAAGGAATAGTCAGGGCCCTGAAGCCAGTCCCTCACAAGGCTCGGTTTGGTCTGGGATTCCAACCGAAGGCGTGTCACTTAAAGAAACAATGGAAGAAGGACCAAGAAAGAAGGATCGCAAGAACCTTGGGTCGAGAACCAGAATGGGAGCCCATCGAGTATCCTCCTTTGTCAAGAACATTTACGTCTGCGGGAAAGATATACCCTGGACAAAATAGCTCGCGAAACATGCTGCTATCAATCGAAAAGGGTTTTCGAAATGTCAGCATAAATGTTATCGACAAAGGAGTTGATATTGCTACAGGCGAAGATGTCTCAAGAATACGCCCTTGCCCTCTTGGTTTCGAATTGAACAATTGGACCGCTGAAGATCTTCTTGTAGTTTTTAAGTCTTCAGAGTAATGTTCAACGTTAACCCTCTATTATGTCCTTAGATATAATAGAATTTTTTTTGTAAGAGCTTGCATTCGCTCTTTATCATTCAAATGAATATCAATGAAGATGCATTTTGTCATGATCTTTTGCATTATCACTAAATTCCTAATTATTTTCTCATCTCACAACTTCCTTACATTTGCCTTATACCATATCATAACATGTTGTTTGTCAGTTCCAACACTTGAATGCCTTTCTATAGTTTCCTTTTTCATTTAACTTTCAGGTGCTCGGATATCAACAACATGAACAAACCCGTTCTAAATCTTGAAATCGATTTTGAGAAAGCTGTTTGTTTAGGAGGATTTGAAGCAGAAGAAAATGTCGAAGACTATGCCTCGTCTCCCGACTTACTGAGGATGGTGGAACAAGAGGATAAACAGATCTTACCACACCAAGAAGCTGTCGAAACAGTGAATTTAGGAAATGAAGAGAGGAAACAAGAAGTGAAAATCGGGACTTCCATTTCAGTGGACATTAGACATAACTTGATTGCTCTGCTGCGTGAGTATAAAGAGGTATTCGCCTGGTCATATCAGGACATGCCAGGATTGGATAAGGATATAGTGGTCCACAAACTCCCATTGAAACCAGAATGTAAACCCATTCAGCAAAAACTAAGGCGGATGAGACCTGAAATGTTGTTGAAGATAAAAGAAGAGGTCAAAAAGCAATTCGATGCAGGTTTCTTACAAGCTTCCAAATATCCTGAATGGGTAGCCAACATTGTCCCGGTACCAAAAAAGGACGGTAAAGTATGAATGTGCGTGGATTATCGTGACCTGAATCGGGCAAGTCCAAAAGACAATTTTCCTTTACCGCACATTGATACATTAGTGGATAATACGGCAAAACATTCGTTATTTTCCTTCATGGACGGATTTTCAGGGTATAATCAGATCAAAATGGCTCCTGAAGATATGGAGAAGACTACCTTTACGACAATGTGGGGGACGTTCTGCTACAAAGTAATGCCGTTTGGATTAAAGAATGCTGGGGCAACATATCAGAGGGCCATGGTAACATTGTTCCATGACATGATGCACAAAGAGATAGAAGTCTATGTCGATGATATGATTGCTAAGTCCCGAGGAGAAAAAGAGCATGTAGTAAACCTCAAAAAGTTGTTCGAAAGGCTAAGGAAATGTCAGCTAAAGCTTAATCCCGCCAAGTGCACATTTGGAGTTACCTCAGGAAAACTGCTAGGCTTCATTGTCAGTGAAAGAGGTATCGAGGTGGACCCAGATAAAATAAAAGCTATTCAAGAGTTACCACCTCCGCGCACGCAAAAAGAAGTCAGAGGATTTTTAGGGAGGTTAAACTATATCGCCCGATTCATCGCTCAACTTACCAATCAATGCGACCCAATCTTTCGGCTTCTTCGAAAACATAACCCGGGAGAATGGGATGAAGAGTGTCAGGTAGCATTTGATAAGATAAAACAGTATTTGTCAAGTCCTCCAGTGCTAGTGCCGCCTATTCCGGGAAGACCATTGATATTGTACTTGGCTGTATTTGAAAATTCAATGGGTTGCGTACTGGGGCAACACGATGATTCAGGAAAGAAAGAGAAAGCAATTTACTACCTCAGTAAAAAGTTCACAGAATGTGAGGTGAAGTATTCGTCCATTGAGAAATACTGTTGCGCTTTGGTTTGGGCAGCTCGAAGACTCAGGCAATATATGTTGTACCACACGACGTGGCTAATCTCGAAACTGGATCCAATTAAATACATGATGGAATCACCTGCACTCTCAGGAAGAATGGCACGATGGCAGATCTTATTATCGGAATACGACATCGCCTATGTAAGTCAAAAATCGATAAAAGGGAGCGCAATAGCTGACTTCTTGGCAGATTGAACAACAGAGGAATACGAGCCATTGAGATTTGACTTCCCAGATGACGACTTGATGTGCGTTACAAAAGAGGAATGTGAGTCATCAAAAGCCAAGTCATGGAAGATGTACTTTGATGGTGCATCAAATGCATTGGGGCATGGGATCGGAGCAGTCTTGATATCACCAGAAGGGAACCATTATCCGCTCACTGCCAGATTAAACTTCTTCTGTACCAATAACATAGCAGAATATGAGGCCTGCATCATGGGACTCTGTGCAGCTATTGAACGGAACATCGAAGCTCTGGAAGTGTACGGTGACTCAGCCTTAGTGATCTACCAAATCCGCGGAGATTGGGAAGTGAGGGATCCGAAGTTGATTAAGTATAGTGATCTGGTGGTTGAATTAATTAACGAGTTCAAAGAAATAACTTTTAATTACCTCCCACGAGAAGAAAATCAATTGGCTGATGCCCTGGCCACTTTGGCTTCAATGTTCAAAGCAAGTAAAGAGGCAGAAATAATGCCCCTAAAAATGAGCATATATGAAGCCCCTGCACACTGTTGCGGCATTGAGAAAGAGGCGGATGGACGACCTTGGTTCCACGATATCTTAGAATATCTCAAGGATCAGAAATATCCCGAACAAGCAAATGAGAACGACAAAAGAACAATCAGAAGAATGTCTGCGGGATTTGTTCTTGACGGCGATATCTTATACAAAAAAGGGAAAGACCAAGTGCTTCTGAGATGTGTGAATGTTATTGAAGCCAAGAAAATACTCGAAGAAGTCCATGAAGGAATTTGTGCAACACATGCCAGTGGTTTCACTATGGCCAAGAAGATCATGAGGCTCGGCTATTACTGGTCAACGATGGAAAGTGATTGTATCAGTTATGCGAGAAAATGCCACAAATTTCAAATTTATGGCGATAAGATTCATGTAGCTCCTTCGCCACTTCATGTTATGACCTCTCCGTGGCCCTTCTCCATGTGGGGCATGGATGTTATAGGACCAATTTCTCCGAAAGCTTCTAATGGGCATCGATTCATTTTTGTGGTGATAGATTACTTTACAAAGTGGATAGAGGCAGCTTCATTTGCTAATGTGACGAAAACGGCAGTCTGCAAATTCTTGAAAAAGGAAATCATCTGTCGATGTGGTTTGCCTGAGAGAATCATTTCGGATAATGCCATGAACCTGAACAATAAGATGATGAAAGAAGTGTGTGAGCAATTTCAAATAAAGCATCATAATTCTTCACCCTATCGCCCAAAGATGAATGGAGCTGTTAAGGCCGCCAATAAGAATATCAAGAAAATTATCGGGAAGATGACTGAAACATACAAAGACTGGCATGAAAAGCTACCATTCGCCTTGTTTGCATACCGTACATCTGTGAGAACATCTACGGGGGCAACTCCTTTCTCATTGGTCTATGGAATGGAAGCCGTGTTGCCCATTGAAGTTGAGATCCCCTCCTTACGAGTTCTAATGGAGTCAAAATTAGAGGAAGCAGAATGGGTTCGGGCTCGATATGACCAGTTGAACCTTATTGAAGAAAAACGCTTGAAGGCGATCTGCCATGGACAGATGTACCAAAAGAGAATGATTGCGGCCCACAACAAGAAAGTACGGCCAAGAACATTCCACGAAGGAGAACTTGTGTTGAGAAAGATCCTCCCAATACAGAAAGACTTTCGAGGAAAGTGGGCACCAAATTGGGAAGGACCGTATGTTGCAAAGAGGGCTTTCTCAGGCGGAGCCTTGATTCTCACTGAAATGGATGGGAAAGAGTTACCTAATCCAGTGAATTCAGATGCTGTGAAAAAATACTATGCCTAAAAAAAAAAATCGAGATGAAAACCCGAAAGGGCGTCTTGGTAAAAAAGGTAAAAAAAAAAAAAAAGGAAGATCAAGATGAAAACCCGAAAGGGCGTCTTGGCAAACAAAGAGGGATTAGGATGAAAACCCGAAAGGGCGTCCTAATGAAACAGATGCGAATTCAAGGGGCAAGTTGATTTGAACAGGGAGTCAAACGATGAGACTACAGCGTTTGAGGCATTTCTGAAAGCTCGAAATCTTCTATGCAAGAAGCCAGGCTCGAAAGGATTCTTGATTAAGAAACGTGGAAGAGTTCATGCGTTGAATATTTAGAGCATTTGTATCCATTGAATATAATTCCCTTTCTTTTCATGACACTTTTAACTATTCTCGATCAACTTTCTTTGTTTGTTGCTTCTGAAATAAAATAAACGTGAAGTTTCCCTTTCATACATATCTGACCATTTTCATGCATCCCATTGTATGGTTTATTTGAATGTTAAATAGTAAATGACATACTCTGAGCAAAAGGAAATGTTAAGCATTACCTGAATGAAAATCGATAAACGCAAGAACCTCAAAGTAATAACAAAAGTTCAACCAGGAACAAAAGGGTGATATTAGAGAACTGCAGATTGCTCAGATGGCTTGAAGACGGGTACAAAGCCCGAAGAGAACCAAGAGTCGAAACACTGAACATAGATCTTCAAAAATCGTGACGAAAAGGAACATATAACAAACATGCCTAGGACGCATAGCATAATCATGTAGGCATACAGGCATTTAGGATAAACATATGCATATCATGATAACATCATGCATGACATATACAGGTATTTCAGCAGAACAAGGGGTTACGATGACAATTGCACCAAATCAAGGAAAGAACACCAGAATTTCACCAAATAATTTGTTTTGGGTACTATGTTCAAATTTTATATTTCAAAAATCAACTCATATTGCGAGAAGTGAGTTGAACCTTGGCTCTCACGCTGAGGTATTTTCAATTTCTGCTTTTTAAATTTCTGTTCATTCAACTCATATTGCGAGAAGTGAGTTGATCTTTTTCAATTTCTACTTTTTAAATTTCTGTTCATTCAACTCATATTGCGAGAAGTGAGTTGATCTTTTTCAATTTCTACTTTTTAAATTTCTGTTCATTTAACTCATATTGCGAGAAGTGAGTTGATTTTTTTCAATTTCTACTTTTTAAATTTCTGTTCATTCAACTCATATTGCGAGAAGTAAGTTGAGCCTCGGGTCACACACTGAGGTATTTTCAATTAATATTTCAAAAATCAACTCATATTGCGAGAAGTGAGTTGAGCCTCGGGTCGCACGCTGAGGTATTTTCAATTTATATTTCAAAAATCAACTCATATTGCGAGAAGTGAGTTGAACCTTGGCTCTCACGCTGAGGTATTTTCAATTCCTGCTTTTTTAATTTCTGTTCATTCAACTTATATTGCAAGAAGTGAGTTGATCTTTTTCAATTTCTACTTTTTAAATTTCTGTTCATTCAACTCATATTGCGAGAAGTGAGTTGATCTTTTTCAATTTCTGCTTTTTAAATTTCTGTTCATTCAACTCATATTGCGAGAGGTGAGTTAAGTCTCAAGTCACACACGGAGATACTTTCAATTTATGATCCAAAATTAACCCATATTGTGAGAGTTCGCAGGCCGAGCTATTTTCGATGTTTGTTTTTCAATAAAGGATAAAGGATGGAGCTGATCAAAGATATAGATCTCATCCCTGAAGTTGCAGCAGAGCAGATCGAAGATACCAGATCTCATCTCTCTGAAGTGGCAGAAGACTAGATCATGGCGAATCTCATACCCCTGCAGATGTGAAACTACAAGTCATAGCTTTGAAAACGCGATGGATTGAACCAAAGTTACAAGATGCGGTAGACTGGAAAGAGAGCTGAACAAGAAGAGCACCAAAGAAATCAAGACTCGGCAAGATCTGGCAAAATTGGCCTTTCTTTATGTCTTTGCTCTATTGCCGTTACACGACAATGAGCAAAGAGGGGCAGCTGTTATAGCCCAATTTTGCCCGGCCCAAATAACCAAACAAACACAGGAAAGGACAAAACCAGAATCAAAATAATAAATAGTCCATTGGTCCTTTTTGTACAAACCCAAAAAAACAAACAGCCCAAAACCAATACAATCACAGGCCCAAAACCACTACCCTTCAAGCCCAATCCCGGTAGCCCAATTGACCCAAACTCTAACTGCCCTTAGGGTCAAACTAGGGTTTCGGAAATTGAAACCCTAGTAACCTCTGCCCACCTGCCTCGGCCACCACCTGCCTCCATCCCATCACCTCCCATCAGCCTCCAGAGACTTGCAAGCATGACGAAAACAGCGATAGTAGATTTTCGGCTATAAAGCCAAATGCAAACAATGTATCAAGGGGGTTGAATACTAAAAAACAGTGTAACAAGGGATTTTTCAGATTTTTCTACCTTCTTTTTTCGGCTAATAACAGAGAAAAGCAATAAAAGAATAGAAATTGCAAACATTTCAGGTGGAATTTTTAGAACCGATTCTTCCGATTTTAGTTTTCTTCTTGCTTTCCGTTTCTGTTTTTCTTTGGTTGTTCCATTTATTTTTTTACTTTATTTTTTGTTTATGAAATAATAAAGAGGGGGAGGAAGGGAATACCTATGACCTCTGTCGTCGGAAGCCTCTCGCCGGCGTCAGAACTAGGCCGAGTGGGGGTTCGAAAGCCCTTGCTCCCCCCTTTCGTTTGTGAACCAAAGAGAGTAAGCCCTTGGACCTCCTTCGAAAATGAGGCTAAACACGCATTTGTGCGAAGCCTAGGCCACCGTACACGGCCAAGGCGTGTCGGTTTCACGGTGGCTTCTGCTTAGGCCGAGTAGGGGAAGAAAAAGGAGAATGGCTGCTGTTTTGAAAATAAAAAAGGAGAGGGGATCGGGTAAATGAGAAAGAAAGAGTTAGGGTTTTAGTAAAAAGCATAAAACGACACCGTTTAGGTGCTAGCCCGTGCGCGACCCGACCCAGATAAAGGAGATCCGCGTGTTTTGTGCCCTTTGGGCCAATTACACGCGCAGTCCCTTTGCATTCTGGGTTATTCTGATTAGGTCCCTTTTGCTCTTTCCTTCGCTTTTTGATTTTGCCTTTTAATTCCAACTTCATTTCATTTAAGTCCCCAGTGTTGCGCAGCGTTTTGAAGACTTGGGGATATTGCTCTTTTGGTCCCTCTATTGTCTTCGCTCGTTTAAATCCATCCTTTTTCACCTTTGTTTGTTTTAATTTCGGCCCCAATTTTCTGTCTTGTTTTCAATACAGTCCTGTTTTCATTATTATTATTATTATTATTATTATTATTTTTGTTATTATTACTTTTAATATGACCCTTATTTACTAAACTAATATTATTATATTTCCTATTATATCTATTGTTATATTGTTGTTTTTCTCACTAACATATTATTATTTTCTACGTTATTATTGCTATCATATTTAGCATTATTTCAAGATTATTACTTCTTATTATTGTTACTAATATATTATTACTATGATATTAGTAATAATTTGTCACTATTTTCTTTTCATAATTATTAACATGTATATTTTATACATATGTTATTTTCTATTATTTTTACAAATATATTATTTTTGTATTATATCATTTTATACGTCATGTGTATATATATATTTTTTTAAACATACATATTATGTACATATGTTAAACATTATTAGTTATGTTTCAATACCATTTTATGTATATATTTTAAATATTATGTTTTTTTTTAACACCATTATTATTTGTTTATTTACTAAGTATATATTTTAATACTACGTTATTCATGTATGAATATTTTTGTGTATCACATATATATGTATTTTAATATACTCTTTTTTTTTTATATTATGTAAATTTTTCACATTATATATTTACCATTCTTTTACATATTTTATAACATACTATGTATATTTTTTAAAATATTATGTATGTATATACATATTTTGTAAGCATGTGATTCATTTACTTTAAAATAACCTTATCTTTTATTTTATAACATATTACTTGTTTAAATTTTTGTCGGAATTCTTATAGTTCTAAATTATTTCCCATGATCATAAACTCTTATTTGCTAAGAACTCGTTAGATTTTACTCATCATGTTTATATTTCCTCTAAATTCATTTTAGTCTTTAAACGTTAATGTTATTATTTGATAACGTGTTACATAGTTATTATTATACATTATTTGTATTCATTGATTATTATGATTCATCGATGAAATATCTATTGTTTCTTTGCTTTGTGATTCCATGCTCGTATTTTATAAAGGTTGTGCCTAACTCCTTTTTGTTAAAAAGTTTCATTCAAAAGCTTTCAAAAGAATTACTCATGTTTGGGTACTTCGAGAAAATCGAGCCTTAACTCACTAGGTTTCGATTTCCCTCATCAAATCCGAATCATCGAGTATCGCTTTCCAAATCAAATTTTGTAAATTTTCAAATAAAACTTATTCTCGATACTTCGAAATGCTACATCCTAACTTACTGAATGTGGCATTCAAGGTTTCGAGATAGTAATTTAAAAATCAAAGTAATGTTTTATATTTTGGAGCTTCGATAAATCGAGCCCTAACTTACTGGGTTCCGATTTTTCGTTCGACCCAAAATAATTAAATATCCCTTTTTCAATTTAAATTTATGAACCTTCTAAGGCGAGCTTAACTTCGAGAAATTGATATGTTGCACCCTAACTTACTGGGTGTGACATTCTTATTTCTTTGAGATAAGTGAGCCTCGATTTTTATTTTGACCTATTTAAATGCCTTTTTTAAACAAAGGATCGTATTTTTAAAATTTTTTCAACCGTTCAATGATAGGACATTAAATAATCAACTAGGTACCAATTTTGGGCGTATCGAGGGTGCTAATCCTTCCTCGTGCGTAATCGACTCCCGAGCTTAATCTTTGATTTTCGTAGACCAAAATTAATTGTTTTAATAACTCAAATTGTTTTATTAAAATAATTCAAGGTGATCCGATCACACCTCGAAAAAGGTCGGTGGCGACTCCTATTTTAAAATTTTAAAGTCGATTCCCCTATTTTAAAAAAAAATGGTTTCGACACTAAGGATCATCTCTTTTCTTTAGTTCTTATTGCTACTTTGTTTTCATTTTCAATAAAGTTTTCTTTTTTTTTTTTGTTTTTTTTGTTTTTTTATTTTATTTTATGCTTTTACATTATCAAAACATATTAAGCGTGATAATCAATATCATGCTTGGCTAATTTTTCTCAAGCTAAGATCTAGTACGAATCAATTCCACGCGTGAGAATTGAATATTGCTTAAATCCCTTCGGGATACATTTTCATCTTTCTGCTTAAATAGTTTGGCAATCGGCCTTACTAAAACTTTTAAACGTTTTTCAAATCAAAAGGGATCCATTGGTTTGGAATCGTTTAATTATACAGTTGGGAGGAAGGATCGGCTTGTGGCATTTCGACTTCCTATGAACACTCTTAGCGGCGGTTTGCTAAGGAACGACGAGATCGAAAACAATTCTCGGTGAGACAACTTCCGAGTTGGGCTTTTCCTATTTTAAAACTAAGTATTTTAACAGCGATAGACGTGACTGATTTACTTAAGAATCGACTTTCGAAGATAGACTTGGGAAGATCGGTTACATGAGAGAAAAGCAAGTTACGATGGGTTACGCCTCACAGACTGTAACCGACATGAATCCCAGAGCAAAAATCTATTTTCGATGATCGTGGGAATTGACGAAACTAGCTCGAGGCGATTCTTATACTCGTGATTATTCAACTTAGTATTTCACCTTCTTTATTTACTGCTTCTATTTTAATACATCTTTCTTTGTAATCTTACTTGTTTATTTTATTTCCTCGTTACTTCTCAAATCACGCCCATTTTTTTACTCTCTATTTCAGCTTCTAGGTCGAGAACAAGAAATTTACCTTATGGATCGACCCTCTTCCACTATTCTACCTTTTTATTTTATTTTTGAAGAGGTTTATTTTTATTTTGATAAGCAAAACGACGCTTGTCAATAACATTTTTTTAGTTGAAAGTGGTGGGAGGTGCAAAACTAAAGGACGTACGCTATTAAAAGATTTATACGATCTAAATTCTGTGGAGCGTGCCAAAGTATCTAAAAACAGTCATGGTCACCCTATTGGATCAAAAGCTCGACTTTTAGAAGGATTCTTGGGCATTGTAGCACGAAATGCCAATATGTTGCCAATCAACTACGAGTCATGGCATCATATGGCTGATAATAACAAAAATCAAGCTCTCGATAATATTAAGGTAATGACGTGAATGTAATTTATAATACTTTGGTTTAAGTTTTATTTATATTTACTTTCTAAACTTGTGTTATTTGCAGGAGAAATTTGCTTTAGAGGTCTCGGATAATTATGTGAAGAAAGCATAAGGGAAGAAATTGAGAAACCATAAAAGTACTTTAAAGAAGGAATATTTTAAGAAAAATATAAGCCTTGAAGAGAAATTGCAAAATGTCCCTCTAGGAATGCTGAGGTACCAATGGGAAGATGCTGTTAGATTTTGGAATTCAAAAAAAAGAGAGGTATTACGTACTTCTAAACTTTTATAATTATTTCGGTTTATAGTATTTACTATATATGTAATAATAATTTAATAATGTAGGATCGAGAGCGAGTTGGAACTACAAGTAGGCAAAAATAAAAATTCACGCACACAGCTGGGTCGAAAAGTTTTGCTTGTGTAGCTGATGACGAGGTATTTTGAATTTATTAATTGTGTCAAATATTAATTACTTTCTACTAAATAATATTTTTCCTAATATATTGTAGGAATTGTCATCTGGTCAAAAAGTTTGACGCCTTCAGCTTTTTGACATTACACATAGAAAGAAAGATCAATCTCCCATAACTACTAGAGCTGGCCCGGCCCGAAGGCCCGCCCGAAAAATGGGAGGATTTGGGTAAAAATATAGGCCCGAAAAATGGGCTTGGATAAAAATTGAGGTCCGTTTAAAAAATGGGTCGGGCCTCGGGTAAGAATTTTTTGGCCCGGGCCCGGCCCAGAATATATATTAAATAATTTTTTTTATTTTTATTCATTTTTTAATTTTTAACTTTATCTTTCTTTTACTTTAACTTTCATTTGCCATTTCCTAATAAAATTTAGAAAAATTTTTATGTTTTTGTATTTTATTTTTGTATCATTTTTTATTTGTTTCTTGTTTTAATATTTTTATTTTTTTAAATGTATTTGATTTATTATATTTTAATTTTAATAAAATAAGCAAAAAAATTAATATGGGCCAGGTCGGGCCGGGCTTAGGCTTACTAATTTAATGTCGAGCCGGGCTTGGACAATTTTTTAGGCCCATATTTCGGGCCGGGCCGGGCCCGGGCCCAACAAGCAGGCCTAAAATTTTTTTTAAGCCTGGCCAGGTTCGGCCCATGCTCACCTCTAATAACTACTGAAGCTGCAGAAATTATGGTATATTTACTCAATAAAATTTGAATTATTTTAAATATTTATCAAATTAACTGTAATGGTTTAATTCGTCATTTGTAATGCAAATAATGACAAGTTATGTTGCATTTGTTTGATTATATATTTCGTTTCTAACTCCTTGATTGATTTATTAGGAGAAACTAAAGGATAAAAGGGCAGAGTATGAAGCGATCGCTTCAAGTGATAGTTCTGTTCATCTGGATGATGTTGATAGCTGAATTATTACTGAAGTTTTGGTTCTTGAAAGGTATGGTTAGGTTTGATTTCAAGAATCTTTTGTTAACCCAACCCAATATTTTGGATCCAGCTTGCAGTAATACATGCCTTCGGCTAATTAGGCTCGAGCCAAAGTTCAAAGGTTAAGAGACTAGATGGCTCAGATGCAAGCGAGCATAGTTGAGCAAATTGCTCAACTTAAAGCGGTGTCAGCATCGAGAGAAGCAGAGGCTCAAAGAAAATATGATGAACTCTAGCTACAACTTAAAGCAGAGGTAGCAGCGAGGGAAGCAGAGGCAACAAAAAAAATATGACGAACTCCAGCTACAACTGCAAAACATGATGAAGATGTTTCGGCAGAATCAATCGCAGAATCCACCATCTTAGACTTTTATTTTTTTATTGTGAGAATATCTTAGCACTATAACTTTTGAATAAATTTTGTTATTTCATTTATTAATTTAGATCATATACATATTCCTTTTGTGATAGTATCATTTAGATTTAAAGTTTTTGGTTGGTTTTGAAGTTACAGAAAAATATGTTGAAAATTCGGGTTCTATATAAAATAAAATGGATTAGTAAAATCTTTTAATGTTAGTGGCGCTTTTCCTACAAACGCCTATAGAACATGATCTTTAGCGGTGCTTCTCCTACAAACGCCACTACAGAACATGGTATTTTGTGACGCTTTTACTACAAATACCGCTAAAGACCATGTTCTTTAGCGGCGTTTTTATGAGAAGCACCGCTAAAGATCATGTTCTATAGCGGCATTTTTCTACATAAACGCCGCAAAATTTAGCGGCGTTATCTATAGTGACATTTTTTGAGGCTCTTATCAAAGCGTCGCAAATTGTTTTAGCGTGCTTAAAGGCCACTAAAAACATATTTTTCTATAGTCAGCCCAAGTTCGAGGATTAGAAATAGCTAAGTAGGAAAAAAAAGTTAGAGGACTGCAAAAAAAAAAAAATTCTAACAATTAAAAATAATGCATTAAAAGAGAAGAATGAGCATGAGAGGGAAAGAGTAAAAAATGAAAAGCTTTAATTTAATTAAAGAACAATTATCTCATACAGTCTGTGGAATTTTTTAGATTCCACAAGCACTACAAACAAGCTACCATATATTACAGCTCAAAAAGTGTCACCAAAAATAAAATATTTGTTGATATAGGCCCCAAAACCTGTAGCGATGGTAAAAAATGTTATTTTAACAAAAAGTTGTCGTTAATGCATGTAATGTCTGTATAGACTTTTGCTGAAGGAAAATGCGACCATCAAAATAGATCTCAAGACCTATATAGAAGGTTGATCATTGTTAAAGTGGTAACTGTTGCTTTAGTTATTGTCTGCAGACTGCAATAGTGATAATTAGACCATTGATAAAAGTACATATAAGCGAAACTCCAATATCCTTGAATTTATAGCAACAGTTGGATCGTCAGTAAAAGTTCTAATGAACGAAAATCCAATTATATCCCAAAAACTGTCGGTAAAAGGTCATATAATACAAATATACCTACAATTAGAGTGGACCATCAGAGTCCAATTGCTAATATTTTAACTTATTTATAATCTTAGTTAAATATAGTACAAAAAAAAAATATAGCTCAAACATAATCTTAAAAACAATCCAAATAAAATCCAACAAAACCAAATATATAATCCAAACATAAATCAAATACATAGTAATCATCAACCAAACAAAATACATAGTCATCTTTCATATATTCTTATAGAGTAGGAGCTGTATAAAATTGAAAAATGTGCCTTTATTAAAAGCAATCGAATAATGAATTATAGACGTGCAAAGTAGTCATAAAATGAATAACACCTTGACTGTGTCCCAAATTCATCGTCGTCCTCCATTTCCAAATGGAGCTATTCTGGAAAAACAAAAGCAACTGTGATGTTTGCATTTTGTAGCTCATATCATGTATTTCATTTAAGGCTCAATAACCTCTATAGGATTCTTTGATAGAAATTAATCATTAATAAAATTAAGCATTAGTATATGTCAATTTATTTGTAGTGAAACAAGTTAAAGGTGTTACACGTGTCCTATATGATATAGTAAAAAATTAAAAAGAAAAAGGAGCTCGTTAGAATCTAAATTTTATTGTTGAAAACTGGGTTCGAATGAATGCTTCAACGTCAGAGTTCTTTGGTGAAAAAAACAGAGATAGATATGTTTATAAGTTTTTTAAAATTTAAGAAAATAATATTTTTTTTTTGGACTTTTAGTTAAAAATTGACAAGTGTCACAAAAGATTGACTAAGAGATTTGTTTTAAAGATTAGGTAATTAAAGTAACAGAGTATAGATTAAGTACCACTTTGGACAGTTGAGTATAATTTATGTACTACTCTTTATAAATTAATCAATAAAGCTTAAAAAAAATATTAATAAGTAGTTACTAATCTATCACAAGAAAGCTACCATCCTAATTTTATTTTATAGATTAATCAATAAACCTTAAAAAAAAAAAAAAGGAGTAGTTACCAAATTAGAAAGACTATATACCAATTTTAGAAAGTGAGAGAGTAAGAGAAATTTGAGAGAAATTAGTAGGCACATTTAGTTAAACCTAAAACATTAATAAGAGCTAAACAACTTTTCTTTTACTGAAACCAAGTATCTACCACTGGTAGGATTGTGTTGCGGTGTTCCTCAAATAAGTAAAGCTAGTCATAAAATATGTTCTTCTCATAAGTAGAAATTGAGCTCGTTACCAAGTAAATAACTAACACACCGCATTTCATGGTTGAGATCTAAGCAAGGGTAAGAGATATAACTTGGGCTCAGCTCTAACAATATTATATCAATAAATAAACACACCAGTTTTCTCGTACACAACAGAAAATCAAGCAACAATAACAGAACATCCTAGATCAGTAGACAACACCCTAACAACTACCTCACCAAATAAAGATCAATAAGCACAAACGCAGTAAACATATTGAGCTGATCCCACTTTCACCGACATTTTTGACCCAAGCTCAACGTATCTTCTTCAACCTGAAAAAGAAAATATAGATATAATATATTCTTTTATATAGAAAAAGTAACATAAAGAATTATTAAGACAACCAATGACCAGGATTTTACCATCAAAACATCTCAAGCACAAACGCCTTATAAAATTGATCAACTTTTTGATCGGTTTTGATTGTGACTCTACCTCTGCCTCCGTCTCTTCATAGACATTACGTGTTCGCTTTACAAGGGAACCATTAGCTATTGATCCCTCAGCAGCAGAGTCTTCATTCATTTCTTCAATTTTTACACAAGTTCGATTGCTTTGCTGCTCTTGGACATCTTCCAAATCTTGCTCATACACTAATCTAACCCCACATTTTTTCACCTTAACTGAGTGCGTAGGATATAACCCCATATGCAGCTCAAGCTCATTGAATTCCCTTTCACCGACAAATTCACCTAACAATTCACCGGACAATTCATCGAATAATTCACTGAACGATTCACCGAATAATTTACTGATTTTACCGGAAAATTCCTTCAAGTAATGTGGATATAGTAAGCTGGCGCACGAACAATAACGAAGATAAAGGTGGTCCTTGGTTACGTGCTGGTTAGAACCTTTCCCAAAAGGAAAGCCAACTCGATCCGCAAGAAAAGGTTCATCAAACTCAGCTTGGCCACAATTTTTATCATGCAAAAGAACTTCACTCGTAAGACGCTCCTCCCTGGAAGTATCAGCAGAGACAAAAGTGCAGCACAAAGCAACTCCCATCCATTGACTATCATTCCAACTATTGTGAGGCAGTGGTATCTTGATTGAAATCCCCACTTTCTGATGGTCGAACCATTCTGGAATTTCTCCTCCAGGTATAATAACAGTGAACACGTTTCTTAAATTTCCAAATACCTGCAAAACATAACTATACTTGTTTAGTAACTAACGAACATCATAAATAATCAAGTATGAGCTTTTGTGAGAGAGCCAGAGATATTAACTAACCTTAATATTTTTTTTCTGCAATGTTACTAGATTCATGGTCTCAGCTAATCTGTAGCAGTTAATACCTCTAATATCCTCCCAATTCACTGACTTGCATACATTTGATGGATTTGCAATTACTTCAAGCGAATCACAGCCAGATACCAACACACTTCCTATATTTGTTAGAACCTCAGGCAATGATTTAAGCTCCTTGCAATTATCCAACCTAAGAGTATTAATCTTGGAAAGACGAGTAATAGACGAAGGTACACTGACGAAATTGTTACCACTAAGATCAATAAAATACAAAGAGGATAGAGAAGAAATATCATTAGGAATATCACAAAGATTGCACTCCCTAAGTTTCAACTCTCTTAATGAACTTAAACCTGACAATGAAGGTAACATCAGAGGCATGGATTCTATCATTGGTCTTTGGATTAACTTTAAAAGGGAAGGTGGATTCATTCGTAACTTAGATGATGCTCCCTTTGCGCCAATTGAAATACAAATCTTTAAGCTGAAAAATGAGAGATGGTGGTATTGTTCTGGCTGTTTCACTTAAGTCAAGCTCTTCCAAAACCTCTAGTTGATTCAAATCCTCTGGCCAACTTTCAACTTTAAAACAACCTGAAAGATTAAGAACTCTTAAACCTTTAGACCCACCTATGCTGCTTGGGAGGCTCACAAGTTTATTGCAATTTAATATTTCAAGAGATTCCCATTCAATTTTGGTTGGAAGACTCGTAAGATTTTTGCAGCCTCCTAAGTTCAAAAGCTTAAGCCTCGTAAGAACTCCTATGGATGGATGAACATCTGTTAATCTGGTACATCCTTCCAAAATCAAAACTTCAAGATTGGGAGCTCTTAAACCTTTACACCCACCTTTGCTGCTTCGGAGACTCACAAGGTTACTGCAATCTTTCAGATTTAATGTTTCAAGAGATTCCCATTCAATTTTGGTTGGAAGACTCCTAAGACTTCTGCAGCCTTTTAAGTTCAAAAGTTTAAGCCTCGTAAGAACTCCTATGGATGGATGAACATCTATTAATCTAGTACATCCTTTCAAAATCAAAACTTCAAGATTTGGAGCTGTTGTAGAGTCAGGTGTCTTGATTAGATTTTCCGAGCCTTTGAGGTTGAAAATATATACAGGGGCTGCTGAAAATAATAATATATTAGACAGAAAAGAGAAAACTTAAGTAAACTCATTTTTTTTTGCTATTTTTCCATCTTAATAAAATTTTAATCATTCATCTTATAATATTAAAAGACGGATTAAATGAATTGATTCTTACTATATTTCTCTTCCAAAGCTGTTGAATGTGACTATATGGCAAAAGAAGTGTAACAAGGTTGTTCGGTTGAAAGCTTGAAGGCAATGATTTTAAAGGATATTTCATCCATTCTAAAAGTCGTAACTCATTAGAAAGATATTCTAAATGATTGCAACTTGAAAGGCAATGAACTTGGAGCAATCTCAATTTTTTCATCTTTAAAAAGACATTAACATTCAAATTGAAAGTCCTGTTCGGTTCTCTGATAACCATAGTAAAACGAAAGTCAGCTTAAAAAATATACAAAAGCATTCAATACCTAAAAGTGATGCAGCTTCAGCACTATTTGTTTCAAATGATTTGATCAAACACTCCTAACCCATGCATATTGCATATCCAAATACAACTTATATCAATTTTCAAACACACTAATACAAACTTAAAAAACAATTGAGGAATAATATTTGATACACTATATGTGTATGAATTTCATGCGTAAATCTATCTATTAGTCAGGTCGGGTCGCAACCGAGTTTCAAAATTTTTTTAAGCCCAAGCCTATATTCAATCCACCTCATTTAAAAAACTCGTTTCACCTATTTAAAAACTAATAAAATATAAAAAAATAATTAAATTTGTTATTTAAATATTTTATTATTTAAATTAAATTCAGGTTGAGAAGGTCTGAAGCGTTAAAAACTTGATTAAGCTGGTCCGAGTTGCTCATGGTAAGATTTTTTAATCAAATCTTTAAAATTAAATAGGTTAATATTTTTTTATACAAATGTAAAATACTTATAAATACACATAACAAATTGTTATAGTGTCAAGTGACTATATATTAGTAGGGGCGAAGCCAGAACAATTTTTTAGGGAGCCGGATGAAATTTTAATTTTTTATAGTTTATATCTTTATAATTTGTAAAGGATTAAATCGAATTTTTATAATTTTAAGGGAGCCAAAATGTAATTTTACATTTTAGGAGGGTGAGGCCCATGCCAGCTGCCCCAGGTTTCGCCCTGTATATTAGATTAATTATTTAATTATATTTAGATATATTTATTAGTATTTATTTATAAATTTTTTGTTACTTTTATTTTATTTAATAATGATGCATAATATTATTTTTCATATCCAAAAATTACTAGCATGTATCTAACATTAATAATTGAATTTGAATCACATAGTTTAAACAACCTAGAATTAATATTTACAAACACATACGTGTCCTTTCCTTTTTTCTTTTTTTTTTTAAAAAAAAGTAACGTGCTTCATATTGAATTAGATAAATATAAAAAAAAAAATTAAGTGTTAAAAGGTTTTTGCCATTGCGTTTTAATCGGTTTTAAAAAAAATTAAATAAAGAAAACAATAACAACAATATTAATAACATACATTGATACACAATATATTTTTTCCCTTACCTTTCATTGCAAATTATCATGCCTTCAATTATTTCTATAGCCTAAAATCAATCAAAAGTAAATTATTAAAAAGAACATAAAATAATTAAATTAAATAAATTACATGATAAAAGCTGTGAAAATTTATATTTATATATTTATCATTATTAGTAAATAAAACATTATGAACAAAGTCAAGTATTTTTTAAACTAAGGTGAAATGACTTACTGTGTTTTCTGGTAGGACATGATGGATGTCATTTTCTTCCACAATCTACAACGTTTTCCAGGTTCATCTACATATTTATCTTTGACAATTTTTCTTCCCATTTCTTTCAACAAGTCATGCATCCAGATATATTGGTTGTGTTCGTCAAATTTTATAAGAGATTTTTCAACAAGCATTAACTCTAATTACTGGAAAAAACCCACAACCATCCAATACTTTTGTTACAAAATTTTTATTCTCCCCGTTGAAGAAATATGCTATGTCTAAAAATATATTCTTCTCATTTTCTTCCAATCCATCAAAGCTTATTCGAAGTCTATCCAAAATGTCTTTATTAAAATCTTTTTTAAGTCTTTCAAATGCACTCTTCCACTGAGTTACATCTCGGTTACACAGAAAAGAACCCAAAGTTTCAATAGCTAAGGGAAGACCACCAGCATAACCTATAATATGTTTAGCAAGCTCAATGAAATCCTTTTTTGGCGTTGTCTCATTGTGGAAAGCTTTCAAATTGAAAAGCCGAAGTGCTTCATTTTCATTCAACATTGCTGGCTTGTACACACCATCAACTTTGTAAGATCGGAGCAAATGTTCATCTCTTGTTGTTGTAATGATTCTGCTTCCCAAACCGAACCAATGACGCCCACCAGCCAAGTTCTTCAAGTGTTGTATGTTATCAACATCATCAAGAACAATAAGAACCTTTTTTTGAGACAACCTGTGGCTAGTGATGGCATTCCCTTCATAAACATCAGAAAAATTGAAATCTCCATCAAGCAAGGTTTGAGTGAGAAGTTGTTTCTGTAAATGAACAAGTCCGTATTTCTTTGAAACTTCTCGAACATCAGCAAGAAAGCTTGTGCCTTCAAAATGAGATGACATTTTATCATACATAGCTCTTACAAGAGTCGTTTTACCAATACCACCCATTGCGCAAATTCCTATAACACGGACATTATCTTCCCTGATCTCCATTTTTGAATATAACTCTTTCAAGCGTGAACTAATTCCGATCAACCCATCAGTGGGATATGTTTCACGTAATTTTACTGATAGCTTCTTAACATTATCTCTGATCAATTCTGCCTCAGGCCTACATAGAAACAAAATTCAGTCGTTTGAAATAAATTTTTGCTGATATCTTTTGAATGCACTTCTTTTTCTTTTCTTTAAATTTCGTTCAATGAATCATTAAAACAATATAGGTAATTTGGGACAAAACACAAAGCAAGAACAAGAAGGCAAGATTTGCTAGGACATCCAAAAATACACAACCTGCCCTTTAGTTTAATGGAACTTTACAATTAATTACATAGATAATAAAAACTTTTATATATATATATAGCATGTAATCCAAAAAAAAAATAATAATAACAGTATCATTTAGTCATTAAAACTAGCTAGAAAATAGAGAAGCAAACGATGATTTACCTATTATCTGAATGCCATCCTATGATGTTAGCCACTTGAGTCAAAGCGTTTCGCCACTTTTGGATCTTGTTTTCATCTTCTTTGTATCTCTCTTCATGTGCAACAAAGGCTTCTTCAACTTTACCTTTTTGTTTCCTTAAATCAGCAGGATCCACCTTGTAGAAAATGGGAAACACTTGGTGTCTCTTCTCGTTTTTCTGCTTAACAATCTCAGCAAGCTCCTCCAAGCACCAACTTGAAAAGGCATAGGTTTCGGAGAAAATGATTATGGAGCACCGTGATTGTTGAATGGCTTTAAACAGTTCAGGTGCGATTTCTTCGCCGGCCTCTAGTTTTCGGTCGTCCCTGAATGTGTGGATTCCCTTCTCCATTAGAGCTTCATAGAGATGACCTGTGAAGTTCTTGCGGGTATCTTCACCTCTAAAACTCAAGAAAACATCATATGGCTTTCTAGAAATAGATGAGGAAGATGAAGGTAACGACAACATGAGGAATTATGAGAAGAAAAAAGAGATCTGAATCTGGTGTTCAAAGATCACAAAAGTAAAAGATGGCTCAATATCAAGAGAAACTGAAACAGTCAAGTGTATGAGCTTCAAGAAAGAGAACATGCAACACATATTAATACACGTGAAAGCGCGTAAGGGGCTGAAATATGGGGGTGATAGATGAGCGATGATCAGCGATTTAAATTGCAGTCGCGGCCTCGTTTTCAATCACATTGAATTTGTCGTAGTTATGGACATAACGGATGCTATTGCATCGTGGTCGTGAAACTTTTTAAAATTCTTACAAATTATTGTAAAATATAATAGCAGTTTTGACAGTAACAATTTCGGGCGGCACTACTATTAATATATAATAGCCGCTATAGTAATATTGGACCGTTATTTAAATCCCTGACGATGATATTCTTTTCTGGAAGAATCCAAAAGACTACTTTGATATATTTAAAATTCCTTAATAATTTTTAAATTTTGGGTCTGAGTTAAGGGCTGTCGGCATGGGGAGGCAACCTTTCCGAACCGCAACAGCACAACATTTACCCACTTGTCTTTCGCCTTTCATTTTTCTTTGATTAGACAAAACACCAGTATAAAAGCAAACTTACAAGTTTATTTTTCCAGTAAAACTAAATTAAAATTTGAAAATCAGTTAATTATTATATTTAATTAAATATTCTAACCACTAACTTAGTCAAAATAATATTTAAAGATTTTATGAGAAATTTAAATGACTGAGGTTTAATTCTTATCCTTTTTAAAATAATATTTAAGAGTTTCATTAGATATTTAAAATTATGAAAGTTTATAAGAAAATATTTGATACGTGGAGAATGTAACATTCTAATTTTTTGACCCGATATTTAGGTCAGGTTTGAGGGTGTTGTAAACAGAGTTTTATCAGTTTGAAAATTTTTACAGTTAAAATGTCTATCATAATAGGTTGTACTATAAAAATTTAAATTGGATATAGCACAATCCATGTAGTCGGATATGATTGATCAATATAGGATTTATCTTTCTTACATAATGGGAACAATATCTTAGGTCTCTTGATGGAGTGGGACTAGAAATGTATGGCTATACTCGAATAAATTGATATGAGATACTATATTTATTTGTTTATAGTATGTTTAGAAAATTGAAAAATATGAGATTGTACTATAAAAATGTGACTATTTCATGACTTGTGTCCAATCTAGATATTAATGATAAAAGAATATAATACATGAAAAGATTATATATCATAGAAAGGTTATGTCAAATCATGACTTCTTTTAACTTGGGTGGCAATAATGTATTGCTAGATGTCACTCATTACTTATAATGTTAGAAGTATTCTAGTATTACTACCAACGTTACAAGAGCTAATAGGGTCACACGCTATAGTTGAAACGAATAGAATTCAAATACATTTGGTATTGTATGTAGTTGTCACATGAATTAAATTAATTGTTTAATTAATTTAATTTGATTGTTAAATATTAAATATATTATATGTACAAACTTGTTGTATACAAATAGAGAATATAAATAAAATTAATATATGAATTTGATTCATACAAAATATTAATTGTATATATTTTATCGAATTTATTAATTTAGACAGTTATATTAATTAATTTCAGTCAAAATGTAAAAGAAATGGAAATTAATATTCTTTTGAAAAGAATATAATTAATATATGAATTTGATTCATACAAAATATTAATTTATATATTTTTTCCGAATTTATTAATATAAAAAATTATATTAATTAATTTCAATAAAAATATAAAAGATATAAAAATTAATATTCTTTTGAAAAAAATATAATTCATTTTTCTAACTTTCCATTTCATTCTCTGAATAATCCAGGCTTTCCATTTTAATTTGTGATGATATTAAAGATGATATATAAAAGGATATAATCCATTAGTGTGTTAATTTTACCAACTTAATAAAATAAAAGTCTAGCAACCGTTATTATTATTCTCTCCAAAAAGTTCAAGAGAAAGTGAATGCTCGTTTTTGACAGGTGACTATGTAGAGGATGGGACGTTTTCGTTGTGGTTTGGAATCGACATCGAATCAAAATCATCCTTTCAAAACTTGATTCGTTCCCCGTACATGAATTCGTGATTGATGATCGCCAGAATAAATTTTCTGCTACTCCACAGGACATACCAGCAATCCAACAACCACTGTGTAGGCTCACCCTCAATCTTTTTTTTAACGCTTGACTTTTTCGCTGCTCAGGGCACGTCCACTTTTTTCTTGCTTCGTTAATTCCACTCCTGATTTTGCTTCCTATGAAGCTATTGAAATTGTGGAGCAAAGAATCATTGATGATGCTGCGAGTGGGATGATGTGTCTGCTCGGTGGATGCGATGTCTATGCAGCCCTACGGCAAAGGTTAGAGACCAAATGCGGGAAATAGATACCCACCTTGCCGCCCGCAATGCGATGCTTCAATTGCTGATTGGTTCATGTACCAACACAAATTCTTTTGCGCTACAAAGTAGAATATGATATGGCTACTCTAAATAAATTAACATTATTAGTGTAAAATGCTGGGCAGAGACGAATACATGCAAATTGCATCCAAATTTTTGCAATAGGGAATATAATTGTTTGCTTAAAAGAGAGAGGTCGCCCCGATGAAGCTTCTCGCTTCCATCCGCCTCTACCTTCCTTAAGGAAGTTTAAAATTGCGTCTGTGTCAAATTTAGTAAAGTAGTTTAAATAGAGGGATGACAGAACGTCATCCTTGTAACATAAGATGCCATAATATTTGCAAATAGCCGCAGGAGAAATATCTATATTGAAAGATTAGTTTATAAGAAAATATTTGTAACATAAGATGCCATAATATTTGCAAATAGCCGCAGGAGAAATATCTATATTGAAAGATTAGTTTATAAGAAAATATTGGATAAGTGAAGAATGTAGTAGAGAATGTAATATTTCGGTGTCTTGACTCGATGTTCAGGTCGGGTATAGAGTGTGTTACATTGAATAGAACTTTATCAAATTGAAAAATGTTTTACGGAAAAATTGATAAAACATTTTATGGAAATATAGTTTACGTTGACTGAAAAATCCGTAAAACATTTATATTAATGAGAAAATGAAATTAAATTGAAATACGTTAATCATTCTGTAAATACCTTATCTGAATAAATCAATTTTCCTATAATTAACTTCTTTCTTTAGCAGTGGTATTGTATATCCCAAGTAATTTTCAAAAATCTAATATCTCTATCCAGAACCCATCTTCACTTATTAACTCATTCTCAATTTTGACTGCATTATCAATTGCTCAATTATTGAACTTTTTCACTTTTACCGTTTTGAACTTGATCAATATAAATCTCATAAATTTCATTGAATATAACTTAATCAATATAAAGCCTCATAATTTAATTTTTATGTATTTCACTTAATCGATTTCCCGTTGAACTCATCGGAATATAATCGGATACAACGGAATGCATGCACATAAGTGTTATGGTCGCGGCTAAACCAACCTCAATAGTCCACGAATATATAGCTCAAGCTACCATGTAACCCGCCCATAAGTGAACTCGGACTCAACTCAACGAGTTCGGGCGTTCGCATCCATAAGTGAACTCGGACTCAACTCAATGAGCTCGGATGCCTAGTTACATCTCACGAACTCGGACTCAACTCAACGAGTTCGGAACTCAAATATCTTAGTGACATGTCAATTGTATCCTCATATATTCCTAAGGTTAAAATGGGAAGTCTTTCTCTTCAACTTTTAATAATCTCATCCATAATCTACGTCAATTTGAAATTTTCATTAAATAATTAGTCTATAGTCAACCTCATCTTATATGTTAACAAAAAATAACAACATAAAAAGAATCGATAATTTATTTTCGTACAAACTTACTCATTTCATTTATTCGACCAATGCACATTTCAATCAATCACATATATTCTTAATTCAATACATTTCACTTTACCTTTCAATAACAAATGTTCAAATTTCACAATAATCACTTATTCATATTTATCAAGTAGCTCTCACAATTTGCATATTACTAAATAATAACCACAAAGCATAATATTTCATGATATTAATCATCATATCATACAAATATCATTAAATTACTTAAAATAACAATTATGTTACCTTATTTACACATGAACTTACTATACACATAAATTTAAATGTAACATTTATTCATACCTTTACGAGTTCCGACTCGTCATAATCAACTTTTACTCATATATTCGAATATTGGTTTCAACATTATTGGAATTAGCTCGATTGGAATAACATCTTTATCTTTAAGTAAAATAAATCTCATCAGGGTTGGAAGATATCATATTATCTTATCATAGGTTCATAGGTTACATATTTGCATGTATTTCTAGACTTCTCATATACTACATTCAGTCCGAGAACTGACTAAACCTTAGCTCTGATACCACTAAATGTAACGCTCCTAACCCGAATCCAACACCAGATTAGACTTACGGAGCATTACTGGAGTTACTGATTTATTTATCAAATATTTTATTTCATCTAATATTTATATTTCGAACCACTTAAAATTAGACATATTTTCCCCCAAACACATTTATTTTTCTCGACATATTTTATTTAGATTTATTATTCGTCTCAACATACTTAATTTCCTTGTATCAACGTCTCAAAGGTAATCACATATTTACATGTCATGATAAATGTCATTTTTCTTTCCATATTCCAGTCTCGTATTTGAGTCATCTGGATTTTTTATAATAAATTTGGTCACCGTTTTCAGTTATTCTATATTCTAATACATTCAATTAATGATCTAGGAAAAATTACCATTTTGCCCCTAAATCTTTAATTAATGACGATTTTACCCTTAGGTTCAAAAAAAAAATTCTTGCAATTTAATCCTTATTTCCAGCCATTATCATCATACATATTAATAACAACCCATAAATTCTATAAAATATCAAAATTTTACATAATTTCAACACTTTTCAATTTAATCCGTAAAATATGTTTTCCCCCGATCTTAAACTAAATTAGTAAGTTCATTTAAATTTTGAAATTTAAATAATAAAATATCCATTTCATGTAATTTGATCATTTCTAACATTTTTACAAAATTGCTCATAAAGTTTTACTTTTATTCAATTTAATCCCTGAGCCTAAAACAGACAAATTAGCCATGCTAACTGATTATTCATACATATTTCCCTCCTCCTCCTCTCCATTCCACAACCTTAATTTATATAACATGCTTATGAGTAACATTATCAATAATTTCACTATTTACTTATGTCTATAGTCAAAGCTGTCCATTTGAGTCATAGTCACTAAATTATTTATATCTTGAGCTACAGAACTCCAAATTAAGATCCGCTATTTTTTCCTGAAACTAGACTCATATATCTTCTTACCATAAAAATTTCATAATTTTTGGTTTAGTCAATTAGTACAGTTTATTCTTTAAATTCACCCCTGTTCTGCTATCTAACAGTTCTGACCCTTCTTCACTAAAAATTAATTATCTCTTCATTCATGATTCGGATGATGTTTTTGTTTAATTCTCTTGAAAATAGACTCATTAAAGAATCTAACCATATAAATTATGTCCCATAATAATTTTTATACAATTTTTAATGATTTTTCCAAGTCAGAACAGGGGATCTCGAAATCATTCTAAACCAGCCTTACAAAAATATTAATATCTCAGAATACAAAATTTCTTTGCTTCCTCTGTTTCTTTTATATGAAAATAGACTCAATAAGCTTTAATTTCATATCTCACTAAACATCTAATTCAATTTATACTATTTTTGGTGATTTTACAAATTTAGATTACTGCTGCTATCCAAACTGTTTTAGTGCAAAATATTAATTACTAAGTTTATGACACCCTTATTTCTTTTCTCTACAATATTTTCCATCACTTTCTCTTATTTTCCCTTCATTAACATATCAAGAACATAAATCTATATATAAGAAATCTCTACATTAACATCATTTCCATGCTTTTTCTATATTATCAAACTTAAAAATATATTGAAATCTTGATGTACTTACGTTGTCCCATTGATTTCAATCTTTAACTTGATTTTCTCTCTCATTCAGCTTCTATTTCTTGAGTCTAACTTGCCATTCTAACTCCCCATAGTCTCCTTAACATTTTTCTCTTTCGGTAGCTATGGAAATTCTTTTGATTTCTAGTTGAAATTGGTGAATTTTTGGATAGAAGGACCAAATTGTAAAGAAAGTAAAACTTTCTTTCTCCCCTCCTCTCTCCTAACGTGAATTACATGAGAAAGGGGTGGTGGTTTCATGTTTTTTTTTTTTCCACACACATTCATATATATAGACTAAATAAAATAATAAAATAATAAAATATCTTATTAAAATATTAATAAAATAAAAATTATTTAATTATATAATTATAAAATATCATCAATGTAATAATTACTTTCTAGATTTCTCTCTCTTCCAATTGACCATTTTACCCTTTATGATATTTTAAAATTCCATCATTGAGTCATCACTTAATTTGGTAAAATTTCAATTTAGTCCCTCATAATTCTTCACCTATTCAATTTAGTCCTAATTCATCAATTTTCCTTAGTTTCTAGATTATTCTACCCTTAAAATATTTGCACTATTGGTCCTTCAACTTTTCATATTTATACTTTTAACCCTCAAATTTTGAGTATTTACTCTTGGGAAATAAAACTTTTCTCATTTTTACAATTTAGTCCTTTCTTGAATTAATATATCATAATATATTTCCCAATAACATAACTCAAATTTCCTCTTCTCGTCACTTTATTTCCTTATTTTACTATATCAAGGATAATATTTCACTGTAGGAATTTTCGGGGTGTTACACAATATCCACAAGAACGGTCACAAGATGGAGAGTTTGCATTGATTATAGGAAGCTGAATGATGCAACTCGAAAAGATCACTTTCCCTTACCTTTTATTGATCAAATGTTAGAAAGATTGTCAGGTCACATGTATTATTGCTTCCTAGATGACCTCTCTGGTTACTTCTAAATCCCAATAGCTCCAGAAGATCAGGAGATCAGGAGAAAATGACGTTCACATGCCCATACGGTACGTTTGCTTATCGTAGAATGCCTTTTGGTTTATGTAACGCTCCTGCTACTTTTCAGCGATGCATGCTAGCTATCTTCAATGAATTTGTGGAAGATATCATTGAGGTATTTATGGATGATTTCTCAGTTTTCGGTAATTCTTTCCAATATTGTCTTGATAATTTAAGCATGTTTTGATAAGATGTGATGAGATAAATTTAGTACTAAATTGGGAAAAATGTCACTTTATGGTTCAAGAAGGTATAGTGTTAGGACATAAAATTTCTAGTAAAGGAATAAAGGTAAACAAAGCAAAAATAGAAACCATTGAAAAATTACCTCCTCCACATTCAGTTAAGGCTATAGGAAGCTTTTTAGGACATGTCAGTTTTTATCGCAGATTCATTAAAGATTTTTCTAAAATAGCTAAGCCTTTAACTAAATTACTAGAAAAAGACGTGCCTTTCAACTTTGACTAAGAATGTCTAGAATCTTTCAACACCCTTAGGGAAAAGTTAGTCAACGCCCCGATTATGATTTCACCTGATTGGAATCTACCTTTTGAACTAATGTGCGATGCAAGTGATTTTGCAGTAGGTGCAGTTTTGGGACAGCGAAGAGACAAGCACTTCCAGCCGATCTATTATGCTAGCAGAACCTTGACAGCTGCTCAAGCAAATTACACTACCACAGAAAAAGAATTGCTAGCCATTATTTTTGCATTTGACAAATTTATATCTTATTTAATTTTATCAAAAGTCATTATTTATACTGATCATTCTGCTCTTCGCTACCTTTTAACTAAAACTGATGCAAAAACTCGACTAATAAGATGGATTCTATTGTTATAGGAATTCGACTTAGAAATAAAAGACAAGAAAGGAGCTGAAAACTTGGTAGCAGATCACCTCTCAAGACTAGAAAATGCACAGGCCAAGTACCTCGATAAGATAAACGATTTGTTTCCTAAAGAACAACTCCTAGCCTTAGCAGATACGAAAATTCCTTGGTTTGCTGATTTTGTGAATTTTTTAGCAGCTAACATAACCCCAAAAGGGCTGACCCATTAGCAAAAGAAGCGATTCTTCGCTGATGTGAAAAACTACTTTTGAGAGGATCCTTTTCTTTTTCGAATTTGTGCAGATCAGGTTATACGAAGATGCGTTGATGACACAGAAGCATACCAAATTTTGAATCACTGTCATTCAAGACCCAAAGGAGGACATCACAGTGAGACTAAAACTGCTCATAAGGTACTCGAATCAGGTTTTTACTGGCCTACACTTTTCAGAGATGCCAACAGGTATGTGATTTCTTGTGATAAATGCCAACGAACAGGTAATATCTCTCAGCATAATGAAATGCCTCAGAACTATATACTTTCATATGAAATATTTGACGTATGGGGTATCGATTTCATGGGTCTATTCCCTAATTCGTTTGGGAATAAGTACATACTAGTAGTAGTAGACTACATGTCAAAATGGATAGAAGCCCAAGCCTTACCTACGAATGATACTAGAGTGGTAGTACGCTTTTTGAAAAAACTTTTCTCTCGATTTGGGACACCTAGGATAATTATTAGTGACAGGGGCACCCATTTTTGCAATACCTAATTTGAAAAAGTCTTAAAAAGGTATAGAGTACATCACAGAACAGCTACCCTTATCATCTACAAACTAGTGGCCAAGTCAAAGTAACAAATAGGGAACTAAAACGCATTCTAGAGAAAACAATAGAAACAAATAGAAAAGATTGGTCGAGAAAGATAGACGATGCATTATGGGCCTATGGAACTGCTTTTAAAACACCCATAGGTACATCTCCCTATAGACTTGTCTATGGAAAAAATTGCCATCTACCATTTGAACTTGAACATAAAGCATTCTAGGCTATTAAATTTCTAAACCTTGATTTTAAGAGCACAGGTGAGAAGAGATTAATGCAGTTAAACGAGCTAGATGAATGACGTTACAATGCTTACGAGAACTCATGACTATACAAGGAAGCCATGAAGTGACGTCATGACAAAAGGCTAAAATAACCTAAGCAATTCAAAACAAGTGATCTCGTCTTACTCTACAACTCAAGGCTGAAACTATTCCCTGGAAAACTCAAGTCAAGGTGGTCAGGTCTATTCACTGTTTAAAATGTCTTTCCATATGGCACAATTGAGGTAACTCACCTTAGCCACAATACTTTCAAGGTAAACGGCCATAGGCTTAAACACTATAGAGGTGAAAATTTTACAGATAACAGGGAGGAGCTTCAGCTCCACGAAACTCCTTCATGACACATCCAGGTAGAGTCGAGCTTAGACTCTAAATAAGCGCTTTTTGGGAGGCAACCCGAGCACTAACCCAGTAACTTTGCTTCTATTTTTTATTTTAGTATTTTTCATATACAGCAACTAACATTTTTATGTAGAAATTTAGAACCACACGGCCAGGTACACGGGCGTACCTCAGGCCGTGCGCACATTTAAAACAGGGGTACAATTGTGCACCCAAACCGTGCACGGCCAGAGTAAATTTTCCCCAAAGCACGGGTGATCGATAAATCCCCACAGCCGTGCGACATGGTCGTGGAAACCTTTCAACTTTGACACGGGCATACACAACGCCACACGCCTGTGTCCCCAAGCCGTGGACTATACTGCCAAATCAAACACGACCGTGTGCCCTTCCACACGACCGTGGGAGTAGCGAAGCCTCATCGCACACGGCCGTGCGACTACCTACACGACCGTGGGAAAGACGAACCCTCTTCGTAGACGGGCGTAAGACCTACCCACACGACTATGTGAAAAGCAAACATGTTCACAAACGGCCGTGCGAGATGGCCTACACGGACGTGTGTTTTGAACCAGGCGCGCCAAAACCACCCAAATTCGAAGGACACGGGCAAAACCCGAGTCACACGGGCATGTGACATGCCCGTGTGACCCAAAAACTATAAATAGAAAGCCACTATTCATCTCCTTCCTCACTCAAAAACCTAAAATCCTTTCCCCCAACCACCATAAACGCTGCCCCCGACCTCCAAACCACCACCACCCTCGAAATCAGTCAACCCACGCCCGTACAACCCTTAACCCACGACCATTCGCCGTTAACCCACGACCGTGCAACATCATTTTTGGTTCTATTCTCTCTTTCTTTTCATTTATTTATTTATATTTCCTTCTTTATTATTTATTTAGTCAATTTTACTTTATTTTAGACGTTAATTGAAGCATGGAACTAGGAAAATTAGGATGAATACTCTAGAATAGTATAGAATATATTAGGATTGCATGCCATTTCAATTTTTTATTGCCATTAAAATTCATTTTTTGCATGCCATTTAAATTCGTATTTGTATACATTTAGTATAAATACACACTCATATTTCTTAGTTTTGTTACAAGTTTCAAAATCATTAATTTTTACTATTCAGGTTAATCCTCGTTTTATGTTTTATTAGGAACATTATCATCAAAATTTAACTATCTATCTATTTTTAATATTTAGGACTAATGCTTATTATTTTATTTCAGATACTATGTCGTCATCACGCGGTAGGAAAACTGTCGTCCCCGTATCCAAAAAAACGTAAAGGGCCAGGGAGTTCATCATCGAGACCTACCTCCGAGGTTCGACACCCATTCATCACATTGGCCTAGGCCTCGCAGGAAGAACATTATCAACTACTCCGAGCTCGCCCTGTATCCATGGGCCGCTGCATAGATTGGGGCGACCTCGAGCAGATACAATTAGTGGACGACGTCCGAGCCCTATTGATGACTGAGCCATAGGAGCAGTTCTTCTAGATTATCGAGCCCAACTGTTTAGAACTCACCCTCGAGTTCTGCTCCACATTCCACCTCTAGACCGTAATGACTAGATTCAACGATCCAGGGACGGTCTAGTTCCGTTTGGGAGGACTTGTGTGACGCCTCAGCGTGCCAGAGTTCGGCTCAGCACTCAGGCTCTACACATAGCAGTTTATGGCAGACAAGGACTTCTCTAACCTTTCTCGTCGCATCCATATTCGACCAGTCGGCTGCTGGCACGAGATCGCCCCAAGTCGTCAAATCTATAACCCCAGTGTCAGCAAGGCGACTGCCCTCATCCCATCTCTGAGGTACATTCATGCTCTTCTTGCTCACACTTTTACAGGTAGACGAGAGAGCACAGGTGTCGTTAACACTCACGACGTCTATTTTTTGTGGTGCATGGCGAACGGACACATCATCGACTTAGCATATTTCATCGCGCACGTCATGCGGCACCAGACAGAGAGGCACCGCCGAGGCGTATTATCCATGGGGCCGTACATCACGACTATGCTACACATGAGGATGATCGAACGGAGGCCAGGAGGCACCCCCTTCAGTTCTGTCTTGTTCATGAGGGAGAGGACCCAGAGGACATTACTGATGATGTCCCACCACCACCACTAGCGGAGGACACGTCGGCCGAGCCACCCCCTCAACGAGCGACCCATGCGGCAGCCCACCACGCTGACTTATCTGAGCGATTTTCCCAGTTTGAGCAACAATGCTTCCGGCGCCTCGATTATCTCTACGCCACTTTACAGCAGATATGTCAGCATCTCAGTATCACTCCACCACCGCGCAATCCACCTGAGGAATAGAGTTCTCTATTACTCTTATATTTATTTTCTAATTTTACTTTTCTTTTTTTCTTTTATTTTATTTTTATTTTTATTTTTATTTTTATTTTTCTTTTATCTTAACTTTATATTTTAACAGTAATCTTTATCTTTTCTTCTAACTTTATTTTCCTTTTTATGTTTATTTTCAATTTCTCTTATTTTATCTTTTTCCTTATTTGAATATTAATAGTTTTAGATTTAGTTTATTTTATTTTCTTCGGCCATCTCCTAACGAAGTAATCCCTCTTCATCTTAACCTCCCACGACTAATAAGTTCATTCGCAGTTTCAAAGGAGCTCTATAGCTCAAATCTCTATGAAAAGGGAACACCGTGCCACAACTGCCGACTCTCCCAATCTCCATCTCACAAATCCATCCAAAATTCAGGGAGTTTCATACCCTCCCCTATCTTATGATTTTGTGCTTCTATTGCTATTAATGTTTTCTTTGTACATTGAGGGCAATGTACATCTTAAGTGTGGAGGGGAACTTACTTTAAATCTTTATACTATATATGAAAACCCTGAAATCTGAGGCATTGTTCTCACTTCTGCATTTTCTTCAGTCTCCTATTAGGAATTAATTCTGATTGATTTATGATTTTTATTAATATGTTGAGAATTAAAATATAGGTGATCATACTTTGATTATTCAAACTTTAAAACATTAGGGAATCAAGCATGATAAGTTGAAATTTTTGAGAGCACCAATTTTTTTCATAAGTTATCTTCCTTAATTTTAAGTATTATCTTGAGATTTGAAATTCGCAGGAGTGACATCAAAAGCCATAATTCTGGTGAGCCTTTTGAGCCTTTTGAGCATACATTCTTTCGTGCTCACTTTTATTATTGCTTTGAGTGAGTCAATACTGAATTGTTATTCTAGAACTTGCTTCGATTATACATGTCAAGACCACTTGATTTGATATACCGAGATGATAAAGGCACTTAGGATTTAACCCACTTACTCTACAAAAAGCCTACCTCCATAAATAAACCCCTAGTGAACCCCGTTGAGCCTAACAACCCATTCTTTGACTCACCTTCTAATTATTAACCAATAACCCAATTTTTTTAATTTCATTTAATTATGTTGACCCCTATTTTTGTCGAGATTTGAGTTGAAATTTTCTTCTAGCTTTATTCTCCTTTCCAGATTGTAAAGTTTTATTCAATGTATTATATCAAAACTTGTTCTTAAAAAAAAAACATATGTATTAATTCAATTATAATTTGTAATAGTTCAAATAGTTTTTGCATATTTCTATTTTAAGGCTACCAAGGAGGAAATGATGTTGTTAGCTTTAGAAATATGTTTCAGTGATAGAGATTTTTCTAGCTAGATAATTTTTTAGTTCAATCTCGATTCTAACCCTCTTTTGCAGCTTGTGACAACACCCCTAACCAAGCCCCATTACAACCATTAAAAGACCTTTTGATCGATGTATCATATCAAATTATAGTGGTGTAGATTTGATTTTCTTGCAAGCTTATGGTAATAACTTTTCAGGTTGACTAAAGAGTGCTTAATTCTTGAACCCTAAACACTTTGAGTGGATAGAGTGAACCTTTAGTGAGGATATCAACTCCTGTTAATTAAGATGGAGAGATAACTACTTAGAAGGAAGGAAGAAACTTATGTTTCGATGATAAAATTCTCAACTTAGAGTAATTGAATCTTTAATGTTCTTCTGATTGAATTATTCATTGTATGATTACCTGTAGATTAATTTGAAGCATTATTGATAAAGATTGTAGGTTGAGAAGAATGATTCTTTATTAGGGATTGAGATTTTGCTTGAGGACAAGTAAAGGCTTAAGTGTGGGGGTATTTGATAAACGATAAATTATACATATTTTTACCTCATGTTTAGTGATAAACGTTAATTTATACATATTTTTACCTCATGTTTAGCCTATATTTTGGATGAATTAGTATCAATTTAGTGAGAATTGGTGCTCTTAACCATTCTTTTGCATATCTTATACTCAGGAGAGCCTAAGGAAGATAAAAGATTAGAAAACAGGTCCAAAACGGTGAAAAAAGGCCCAAAATACTCAAATCACACGGGCCAAGAGGTGCCACACGGCCGTGCCACACGGGCTTGCCTCACAAAGTTCACACGGACAAAGCCCCGACAAGCACGGCCAAGGTACATGGGCGTGCTAAACCACACGGCCTCTATCGAAACCCATACGGGCGTGGCACACGGGCGTGTTCTAATCGCGGGAAAGACGAATTTCACAAGAATTAGGATGCTTAGGGGCTAAGAAAGAGTCCCCAAAACTTCTCTATATAAAGATCCCATGAGGCAATATAGAAGAGGCCTTCTTCCATCTTTTACACACCCTCTATATTCGTTCCTCTCGTCTTTCTGCCACACCACAGGTAGAAGCAAGGGATTACTTGAAGGGAGAAGCCAATTGATTCATCTCAAAAGCCGAAGTTCTGCATCAACATAGAGGATTCTCCTAAATTCCTTCAGGGGTTTTTGGTTTCTTTTATGTTTTATTATTTTATAACTTCTGAGATGTTTTCTTTTATTATTATGAACTAAACCCCTCAAATACTTGAGGGGGATGAAACCTAAGACAAATCTTGTTATTTATTCTTGATTTATGTGATAATTATTTGAATTGTTCTTAATTATGTGTTTTAATCCTTGAGTTAATAATCCTAGGTATTAATTCAAGAATTGGATGTGCTTAGAGCAGAGGAGCAAAAGTCCCTGTGATAAGAGTAGATCTACCATAATTAAGAGGAGTTGCATGCAACCCTAGACATAGGGCGACATAAATCTACCGGATTAGGGTCAAACCTAATATGGGGAACCATAGATCGAATTAATGCAACCTAGGGAGTTAATTAATAAAGGAACTTTAATTAACAACTTAGGCCTAGTTGCTCTTCACCTCGACGGAGGGTTTAGCATAAATCAGGGATATCTACGGATCAAGTCAAGTAAATAATTCATATAATTCAAAAAGATAATAACAAGTGAAGTCTAGGTGGATTCTCCCTTAAGTATTAATCATATCAATTAGCTTTCCCCAAAAAGTCTTCCCAATTTACTTTTTCTGCTTTTCTTAGTTAATTTTAGAAATTAGTGTTAAACAAACTTCTTTTATTTTTTAGGTTAAATAATAGAAAGGAAGTGAGTAATAGTATTTTCGGTTCCCTTGGGTACGATACTCGATCTTATCACTAGACTATACTGCTGTTGACAGGTGCGCTTGCTTTTAAAAACGTCGCGATATCAGTCAGTTTAGGTTTGATCAAGTTCTTTATAAATTTTATTACTTAAGTATCACGAACGCATACACCAAGTTTTTGGCGCCGTTGCCGGGGACTTAACTGAAATATTACGAAAGCTCGATTTCTATTACTTTAGCCATTATTTATTTATTTAATTATTTTTTATTTTTCTTTATTTTTATTTTCTTTCTATTTATTTTATTCTATTTTATTTTCTTTTCAGGTTTTTCTAGTTTATGACTAGAAACAATCCGACAGGACCACTACTTTTTGACGAAAATTTGGAAGCTACAGTCCGCCGAAACCGTAGAGAGATCAGACGAAGTCTACATTATCCAGAACAAGGATTCGAGCAAGAGCCAGAAACTACTGAAGAGATGGCCGCAAATCAAAATATTCATCAACCTCCAACGCTACCAGCCGAACCAGAAGCAGCCCCTCGAACTATGTATGATTATGCTAAACCTAGTTTGATTGGTACTCAAACTAGCATTGTTAGACCTACTATTGCTGCTAATAATTTTGAACTTAAACCTAACACTATTCAGATGATTCAGCAGTTTGTGCAGTTTGATGGTCTACAGGATGAAGATCCCAACGCTCATTTAGCAAACTTTTTGGAATTGTGCGATACTTTTAAAATCAATGGCGTTACTGATGACGCCATTCGTCTAAGGCTATTTCCTTTTTCTTTAAGAAATAAGGCAAAACAGTGGTTAAATTCTTTACCACGAGGCTCCATTACTACATGGGACCAAATGACTGAAAAATTTTTGCTTAAATATTTTCCCCTGCTAAAACTGCTAAATTACGAAACGATATTTCTTCTTTTGTGCAGATGGATTTAGAAACGCTTTATGATGCCTGGGAAAGGTACAAAGATCTTTTAAGAAGATGCCCTCACCACGGATTACCCTTGTGGCTACAGGTTCAAACTTTCCATAATGGGTTAAACCCATCAACTAGACAGATGATCGATGCAGCCGCAGGCGGAACCATCAATAATAAAACACCTGACGCAGCTTACGAATTTATTGAGGAGATGTCATTGAATAACTATCAGTGGCAAGTCATGAGGACAAAGCCGACAAAAGCCACAGGAGTTTATAATATGGATGCTGTTACTATGCTTACTAACCAAGTAGAACTATTGAATAAGAAATTTGATAATTTTGTTGGTTCTACGCAGGCTCAACCAGTGATGCAATGTGACACAGCCCTAGGAAATATGTTCAATTCAGACCATCTACACAACATGGAAGCCGAACAAGCCAACTACATGGGTAATAATTCTCGACCTCAAAATAATCCTTATAGCAACACTTATAATGCAGGTTGGAGAAATCACCCAAATTTTTCATGGGAAGGACAAGGAAATCAAAGACAACAGCCTCCGGTATATCAGTAGCCACCACCTCAACAGGAAAAGAAGCCGAATCTCGAAGATATGTTCACTAAATTCATGGCCGCTTCAGAAACTCATTTTCAAAGCACGGAAACAGCATTAAAGAATCAACAAGCTTCGATTCAAGGACTCGAAAACCAAATTGGTTAGCTTGCAAAATTAATCTCAGAAAGACCTCAGGGTGGACTTCCAAGTAATACTGAACCAAATCCCAGAGAACACGTGAAAGCAATCACCCTAAGAGATGGTAAAGTGCTAATAGAACCAGAAAAGAAGCATGCTCACGAAACACCGAAAGATAAAGAAGAGGAATCTAAGGATGACGCTATTCCAACACTCGAAGAATACAAACCGCGCATCCCATACCCAGCAAGGTTAAAGAAGGACCAAACAGACGCCCAATTCGATAAGTTTCTTGAACTTTTCAAACAATTACACATTAACTTACCCTTTGTTGAAGCAATTTCACAGATGCCGAAATACGCGAAATTCCTAAAAGAGCTCCTAACGAACAAAAGAAAGCTGGAAGAATTAGCTACAGTGGAACTCAACGAGGAATGTTCAGCCATCCTCCAAAATAAACTGCCAACAAAGCTAAAGGATCTAGGGAGTTTTACTATCCCTTGTTTAATTGGTAGCTTAATTATTAACAAAGTATTGGCTGATTTAGGCGCAAGTATCAATCTCATGCCCTATAAAATGTTCAAACAGCTAGGTCTAGGGGAACCTAAACCCACTAGGATGAGCATCCAATTAGCCGATAGATCTGTTAAATATCCTAGGGGAATTATTGAAGATGTGCTAGTGAAAGTCGATAAATTTATATTCCCTATAGATTTTGTTGTGCTTGACATGGATGAGGACATTGACGTACCTTTAATTTTAGGACGCCCATTTTTAGCCACTGCTAGAGCTATTATTGATGTTGGAGATGGTAAATTAGTTCTTAGAGTAGGTGAAGAGGAAGTCATTTTTAAAATCTATGATGCTATGAAATTTTCCAAAGAACAAGATGATTCGTGTTATTTTGTCGATATGGTTGATCACTTTGTTCAGGATAATTTGCAGGAAATCTCTACCACCGACACTCTGGAACTGTGTCTCATTCAGGGGGAGGGCGAGATCTCCTTAGAAATCGAGAAGGTAAGAAAAGAATTAGATTCTAGCGAACCGATCACTAGACATATAAGTTATGAGAATCTAAAGATGCATGATAAGCTAAGACAGAAACCTTCCATTGAGGAACCCCCTAAGTTAGAGTTAAAACAACTGCCAGAACACTTAGAATATGCCTTTTTAGGGGAAAACTCAACTTTACCAGTCATTATTGCATCAAATTTAAGCTCTAGGGAAAAGGAAGAACTTCTCCAGGTATTAAGAAAACATAGGCAGGCCATAGTTTGGAAAATCTTAGATATTAAGGGAATTAACCCCTCATTTTCACAAGATTTTAATGGAAGATGAATATAAACCAGCAGTGCAAGCTCAGAGATGATTAAATCCTAACATGAAGGAGGTCGTAAAAGCCGAGGTAATTAAACTTCTTGATGCAGGTATCATTTATCCTATTTCTGACAGTTCTTGGGTAAGCCCTGTGCAGGTTGTTCCTAAGAAAGGTGGACTAACCGTGGTTACCAATGACAAAGAAGAGCTCGTTCCAACACGAACAGTCACAGGATGGAGAGTATGCATTGATTACAGAAAACTGAATGACGCCACTCGAAAAGATCATTTTCCTTTGCCCTTTATCGATCAAATGTTAGAAAGATTAGCCGGTCACATGTATTATTGCTTCTTAGATGGCCTCTCCGGTTACTTCCAAATTCTGATAGCTCCAGAAGATCAGAAAAAACGACGTTCACATGCCCATACGGTACGTTTGCATATCGTAGAATGCCTTTTGGTTTATGTAACGCTCCTGCTACTTTTCAACGATGCATGCTAGCTATTTTTAACGAATTTGTGGAAGATATCATGGAGGTATTCATGGACGATTTCTCCGTTTTCGGTAACTCTTTCCAACACTGTCTAAATAATTTAAAACTTGTTTTGATAAGATGTGAAGAAACAAATCTAGTGCTAAATTGGGAAAAATGTCATTTCATGGTTCAGGAAGGTATTGTGCTAGGACATAAAATTTCTAATAAAGGAATAGAGGTAGACAAAGCAAAAGTTGAAACCATTGAGAAACTACCCCCTCCCAGGTCAATTAAGGCTATAAGAAGTTTTTTAGGACATGCCGGTTTTTATCGTAGATTCATTAAAGACTTTTCTAAAATAGCTAAGCCTTTAACTAAACTGCTAGAAAAAGACATACCTTTCAACTTCGACCAAGAATGCTTAGAATCTTTTAGCACCCTTAAAGACAAGTTAGTCAGCGCTCCAATTATGATTTCACCTGATTGGAATCTGCCTTTTGAACTAATGTGCGATGCAAGCGATTTTGCCGTAGGTGCAGTTTTAGGACAGCGAAAGGACAAGCATTTCCAACCGATCTACTATGCCAGCAAGACATTGACGGCCGCTCAAGCCAACTACACGACCACGGAGAAAGAACTGCTAACCGTTATTTTTGCTTTTGATAAATTTTGATCTTATTTAATTTTGTCAAAAGTCGTTATTTTTACTGACCATTCAGCTCTTCGATATCTCTTAGCCAAACCTGATGCAAAACCCCGATTAATAAGATGGATTTTACTTTTACAGGAATTCGACTTGGAAATTAAAGACAAGAAAGGGGCCGAAAATTTAGCAGCAGATCACCTTTCGAGATTAGAAAATACACAGCCCAGGTACCTTGAGAAAATAAATGATATGTTCCTTGAGGAATAACTCCTAACTTTCACAGGTACGACACTTTCATGGTTTGCCGATTTTGCGAATTATTTAGCAGCCAATATAACCCCAACAGGACTAACCCATCAGCAAAAGAAGTGATTCTTTGCTAATGTGAAAAACTACTTCTGGGAAGATCCTTTTTTTTCCGAATTTGTGCAGACCAGGTTATACGAAAATGCGTGGATGACATAGAAGCATATCAAATTTTGGAACACTGCCACTCAGGACCCACAGGAGGACGCCACAGTGGAAACAGAACCGCTCATAAAGTACTCGAATCAGGTTTTTACTGGCCTACACTTTTCAGAGATGCCAACAGGTATATGACCTCTTGTGATAAATGCCAACGAACAGGTAATATCTCCCAACTTAATGAAATGCCTCAAAATTATATACTTTCATATGAAATATTCGATGTATGGGGTATAGATTTCATGGGACCCTTTCCTAATTCATTCGGAAATAAGTACATACTAGTAGCAGTAGATTACATGTCAAAATGGATAGAAGCTCAAGCCTTACCCACGAATGATGCTAGAATGGTAGTACGATTTTTGAAGAAAATTTTCTCTCGATTTGGAACACCTAGGATAATTATAAGTGATAGGGGCACACATTTTTGCAATACCCAATTTGAAAAGACCCTAAGAAAGTACGGAGTACACCACAGAACAGCTACTCCTTATCACCCACAAACCAGCGGTCAAGTCGAAGTGACGAACAGAGAGCTAAAGCGCATCCTAGAAAAGACAATAGAATCAAATAGGAAAGACTGGTCTAGAAAATTAGATGATGCATTATGGGCTTATAGAACTGCGTTTAAAACACCCATAGGTACATCTCCTTATAAACTCGTTTATGGAAAAAATTGCCACCTACCATTTGAACTCGAGCATAAAGCTTTCTGGGCTATAAAATTTTTAAACCTTGATCTTAAGAGTGCAGGTGAAAAGAGACTTCTGTAGCTAAATGAGCTAGATGAATGGCGCTACAACGCGTACGAGAACTCACGATTGTATAAGGAAGCCGTAAAGCGACGTCACGACAAAAAGCTAAAACAACCCAAGCAGTTCAAAACAGGTGATCTTGTCCTACTCTATAACTCAAGGTTGAAACTATTCCCTGAAAAACTCAAATCAAGGTGGTCAGGTCCGTTTACCGTTCTCAAAGTCTTTCCATACGGCACTGTCGAGGTAACTCACCCCAACCACGGTACTTTCAAGGTAAATGGCCATAGGCTAAAACATTATTTAGGTGAGAACTTTACAGAAAATAAGGAGGAGCTTAGGCTCCATCCAGTTCCTTCTTGACACCCCTAAACTGAATCGAGCTTAGACTCTAAATAAGCGCTTCTCGAGAGGCAACCCGAGCACTAACATAGTAAGTTTCTTCTCTTTTTAATTTTTTGTGTTTCTTTTCGCATAAACTAACGTTTTTCCTCTAGAAAATATGGACCACACGGCCAGGCACACGGGCGTGCCTAAGGCCGTGCGCATACAAAACACAGAGACACGGTCGTGTGAACAGACCGTGCGTAAACAGAGCCCCGTTTCCCCAAAACACGGGCTTCCTATAAAATCACACGGCCGTGCGACATGGCCGTGGCAACCCTGTAACTTCCACATGGGCAACCAAAGATACACACACCCGTGTGAAGAACCCGTGGAAGCTACTGTCAATTCAGACACGCCCGTGCACCGTATCACACGCCCGTGCGTTTAGCGAATGATCAATCCCCACGGCCGTGTAAATAACACCACGCCCGTGCATTTAACGAAGGACCGATCTCCACGGCCGTGCTCAAAATAAACACGGGCGTGCTCTTCGAGCGTGGTAAGGCAAAACGTCCGATTTTTGAAAAACACGGGCTAAACCCGACTCACACGGGCGTGCGACATGCCCGTGTGACCCAAAATGTATATATACAGGGCTATTTCCCACTTCCCATTTCACCCAAACCCTAAGATTTTCTCTCAAAACCTCTCCCAAAACCTCCACAAACACCATTCCAGCCCTCCGAACGCCACCATTTTAGATTCCCACGATCCGCACGTCCGTGCAACAGTACCCACGACCGTGTGACACCAATTTTGGTTCTATTTTCTCCCTTTTTCTCATTTATTTATTTTTTCTGCAGTTTTTTGTTTTATTACTTTTTATTCATTATTATTATTGATTTAGGCTATTAGAGAATTAGGAAATAGAGAATAATCTAGAATAGTTTAGAATTCTAATTTTGCTTATCATTAAATTCCATTTCACAATTCTATGCCATTTAACACCATAGTTAGTTGCCACTTAAACTCACATAAATACGCCATTTATTATTTAGTTTAGTATATATTTATCCATTCATAACATTACTTTCCCTACCTTTGAAAATGATTAGATTTTACTACCAAAGTAATTTCTCATTAGGAACATGTCTATTTTATTACTTAGCCTCTTTATCTTTAAATATTTGCAATTCTTATTTTAAAATTTCACTTATTTTCTTCCCTAATTATTTTTTGTAGATCCCATGTCATCCTCCAGACCCAAGAAAGCTGCCGTCCCCGCCTCCAAAAAACGAAAGGGGCCAGGGAGTTCTTGAACAAGGCCCACTTCCGAGGTGCGCCACCCATTTCTCCAATTTCCACAAGACTCTCAGGAAGAGCACTACCAGTTGCTACGCGCACATAACATCACAATGGGCCGATGTATTGACTGGAGGGCCCTCGAACAAGTATGCCTTGTAGATGATGTCCGGGCCCTGCTCGCCACCAACCCTTGGGACCGGTTCTTTCAGATCGTGGAGCCCACATACCTTAAACTCACTCTCGAGTTCTGTGCCACATTCCACCTGCAGACGGTGATGACACGGTTTGATGATCCTGGGACGGTCCAATTTCGTCTGGGAAGACTTGTTCGACAACTTAGCGTCCCAGAATTCGGCGTGGCACTCGGGCTCTACACCGAGTAGTTTATGGAAGAAGAGAACTTCCCCACCCTTTCCAGGGGCATCCATATCCGACCCCTTAATTGCTGGAAAGAGATTGCCCCAGGACGGCAAATTTATAACCCTAGCATCAGCAAGGCCTCCGCTCTCCCTCCCTCTCTCAGGTATATCCACGCACTTCTCGCTCATACTATTACAGGTCACCGAGAGAGCACAGGTGTCGTCAACACACACGACGTCTACTTTTTATGGTGCATGGCGAATGGTCGCCCCATCAACCTTGCCTACTTCATCGCCCTCGCCATGCAGCATCAGACCGAGAGGCACTGTAAGGGAGTCGTATCCATGGGCCTGTACATCACTCGACTAGGTCGTTACTTCGGCCTTCTCAACACGATAGCCCAGACCTTCTCCTACACATTCCTTGGCCAGATGTCCTCCCAAGGCATCCAGAGCATGCTTTCGATGAGGATGGTCGAACGACACCTAGGTGGCGGCCAGTATCACTTCCGCCTTATCCAAGAAGGCGAAGACCACGAGGACATTCCTGATGATGTCCCACCGCCACCACCAGCAGAGGATGCGCCAATTAAGCCACCACGTCCAAGACCGCAGACGGCAGCTTCCAGTGTTGACATATCCGAGCGCCTGGACCATTTTGAGCAGCGCCTCGATTACATCGACGCCACCTTAGCACACATATGTCAACACCTTGGCATCGTCCCACCACCACGACACCCACTAGAGGATTAGATCCTCTTTTATTTTATTTTATTTTATTGTATTTTTCTTCTTTTTTTCTTTTCTCTTTTTATTTTATCTTATCTTTTGTCTTTTATTTCATTTTATTTTTTTCTCTCTAGTATTTACTAATCTTAACTTTTAATATTAGTTTTTCTTTTTCTTTTGCAGCTTTTTATTTTTCTTATATGCTTTTCTTTCTTTTGAATTTTAGTAAATTTTCTTTTTTTCATAACGGCTATCTCCAACGAAATAATCCCTCTTCATCTTAACATCCCACGACTAATAAATCCCTTCGCAGTTTCAAAAGGAGCTTTACAGCTCAAATCTCTACGAAAAAGGGAACACAGTGCCAAACCTACCAGCTCTTCCACTAATCCATCCAAATTCATACCCTTCCCTATCTTATGATACTATGCTTTTATTACTTTTCATATTCTCCTTGTACATTGGGGGCAATGTACATCTTAAGTGTGGGGGGTAACTTACATTTATTATTTATACTATCTTTGAAACCCTTGAACTTTTCCTAATAGCAATATCCTCAGTCTCCTATTAGGAATTTATCCTGATTAATTTATGATCTCTATCGATATATTGAGAATTAAGAAATAGGCGCTTGTACTTTGATTATTCAAACTCTAAAACATTAGGGAATCAAGCATGATAAGTTGAAATTTTTTAGAATCCCCAATTTTTGCATAAGTTATTTTCCCTAATTTTAAGTATTATCTTGAGATTTGAAATTCGCAGGATTGACATCAAAAGCCGTAATTCTGGTGAGATTTTGAGCCTATTGAGCATACATCCCTTCGTGCTCACTTTTATTATTGCTTTGAGTGAGTCAATACTGAATTGTTATTCTAGAACTTGCTTCGATTATACATGTCGAGACCACATCATTGATTTGATATACTGAAATGATAGAGGTACCTAGGATTTAACCCACTTACTCCACAAAAAGCCTACCTCCCTAAATCTAACCCCTAGTGAACCCCGTTGAGCCTAACAACCTTTTCCTTGACTCACCCTTTAATTATTAACCTATAACCCATTTTTTGTTGAATTTCATTCAATTATTTTTTATCCCTATTTTTGTCGAGATTTGAATTGAATTTTTCATCTAGCTTTATTCTCTTTGCCAGATTGTAAAATGTTGTTCAATTTATTGTAATTATTTGAATTGTTCTTAAAAAAAAAAGTGTACATACAGTGCAATTCAATTGTAAATTGTAGATTGTAAATAGTTCGATAAATTTTTGCATATTTCTATTTTAAGGCTACCAAGGCAGAAATTATAGTAGCATAAGAATTAGCCGAGAAATATGTTTCAGAGATAGAGATTTTTCCTAGCTAGATAATTTCTTCAGTTCAATCTCGATTCTAACCCTTTTCTTTTCAGCCTGTGACAACACCCCTAACCAAGCCCCGTTACAACCATTAAAAGACCTTTTGATCAATGTATCATATCAAAATTTAATGGTGGAGATTTGATTTTCTTGCAAGCCTATGGTAATAACTTTTCAGATTGACTAAGGAGTGCTTAAATTTTGAACCCTAAACACTTCGAGTGGATAGAGTGAACCTTAAGTGAGGATGTCAACTCCTGTTAATCAAGATGGAGAGATAACTACTTAGAAGGAAGGAAGAGACTTATGTTTTCAATGATAAAATTCTCAACTTAGAGTAATTGAGTCTTTGATATTCTTCTGATTGAATTTTCATTATATGACTACCTGTGGATTAACTTGAAATATTATTGATAAAGATTGTAAGTTGAGAAGAATAATTCCTATTTAGGGATTGAAATTTTGCTTGAGGACAAGCAAAGGCTTAAGTGTGGGGGTATTTGATAAACGTTAATTTATACATATTTTTACCTCATGTTTAGCCTATATTTTGGATGAATTAGTATCAATTTAGTGAGAATTGGTGCTCTTAACCATTCTTTTGCATATTTTATACTCAAGAAAGCCTAAGGAAGATAAAAGATTAGAAAACAGGTCCAAAACGGTGAAAAAAGGCCCAAAATACTCGAATCACACGGGCCAAGAGGTGCCACACGGCTGTGCCACACGGGCGTGTCTCACAAAGTTCACACGGACAAAGCCCCGACGAGTACGGCCAAGGTACACGGGCGTGCTAAACCACACGGCCTCTGTCGAAACCCACACGGGCGTGGCACACGGGCGTGTTCTAGTCGCGGGAAAGACGAATTTCACAAGAATTGGGATGCTTAGGGGCTAAGAAAGAGTCCCCAAAACTTCTCTATATAAAGATCCCATGAGGCAACATAGAGGAGGCCTTCTTCCATCTTTTACACACCCTCTATATTCGTTCCTCTTGTCTTTCTGCCACACCACAGGTAGAAGCAAGGGATTACTCGAAGGGAGAAGCCAATTGATTCATCTCAAAAGCCGAAGTTCTGCATCAACATAGAGGATTCTCCTAAATTCCTTCAGGGGTTTTTGGTTTCTTTTATGTTTTATTATTTTATAACTTCTGAGATGTTTTCTTTTATTATTATGAACTAAACCCCTCAAATACTTGAGGGGGATGAAACCTAAGACAGATCTTGTTATTTATTCTTGATTTATGTGATAATTATTTGAATTGTTCTTAATTATGTGTTTTAATCCTTAAGTTAATAATCCTACGTATTAATTCAGGAATTGGATGTGCTTAGAGCAGAGGAGCAAAAGTCCCTATGATAAGAGTAGATCTACCATAATTAAGCGGAGTTGCATGCAACCCTAGACATAGGGTGACATAAATCTGCTGGATTAGGGTCAAACCTAATATGGGGAACCATAGATCGAATTAATGCAACCTAGGGAGTTAATTAATAAAGGAACTTTAATTAACAACTTAGGCCTAGTTGCTCTTCACCTCGACGAAGGGTTTAGCATAAATCAGGGATATCTACGGATCAAGTCAAGTAAATAATTCATATAATTCAAGAAGATAATAACAAGTGAAGTCTAGGTGGATTCTCCCTTAAGTATTAATCATATCAATTAGCTTTCCCCAAAAAGTCTTCCCAATTTACTTTTTCTGCTTTTCTTAGTTAATTTTAGAAATTAGTGTTAAACAAACTTCTTTTATTTTTTAGGTTAAATAATAGAAAGGAAGTAAGTAATAGTATTTTCGGTTCCCTTGGGTACGATACTCGATCTTATCACTAGACTATACTGCTGTCGACAGGTGCGCTTGCCTTTAAAAACGTCGCGATATCAGTCAGTTTGGGTTTGATCAAGTTCTTTATAAATTTTATTACTTAAGTATCGCGAACGCATACATCATTTAGCCTATATTTTGGATGGATTATTATCAATTTTGTGAGAATTGGTGCTCTTAATCTTTCTTTTTCATATCTTATACTCAGAAGAGAATAGAGAAGAGAAAAGAACGGAAAACAGGTTAAAAATGATGAAAAATAGGCCAAAGTGTGAAAACGACACGGCCTAAGAAGTCACCACACGACCGTGCCTCACAAAGTCCACACGGTCCAAGCCCCGACAAGCACGGCCAGGCCACACGACCGTGCCACCCTCAATAGACCCACACGGCCTCTTGTCGAAGTCACACGGGCGTGGCACACGGGCGTGTTCTAGTCGTAAGGAAGAGGAATTTCACTCGGACTAGGATGTTTAGAGGCTAAGAAAGGCTCCTCAAAGTTCTATATAAAGACCCTATGAGGCAACTCTAAGGGTGTACTCTTTTCTCCCAATAGGAGCGCCATCTTTCTGGTAACACAAGGAGTAGAAGCAAGGGATTACTCCAAGGGAGAGCTGATCAATTCATCCCAGAAGCCGAAATTCTGCATCAAAACAAAAGATCTCCTTAAATTCCTTCAGGGGTTTTTGGTTTCTTTTGTGTTTTGTTATTTTATATCTTCTGAGATGTTTTCTTTCTTTATTATGAACTAAACCTCTCAAATACTTGAAGGGGATGAAACCTAAGACATATCTTGTTATTTATTCTTGAATTATATGATAAATACTTGAATTGTTCTTAATTATGTGTTTTTCATTCTTGATTTAATAATCCTAGGTATTAAGTCAAGAACCAGATATTCTTAGGCAGAGGAGCAAAAGTCCCTATTTTAAGAGTAGATCTACTATAATTAAGCGGAGTTACATGCAACCCTAGACATAGGGCGAAATAAATCTATCGGGTTAGGGTCAAACCTAATAGGGGGATTCACAGATCGAATTAATGCAACCTAGGGTGTTAATTAATAAAGGAACTTTAATTAACAGCTTAGGCCTAGTTGTTCTTAGCCTCGACGGAGGGATTAACATAAGTTAGGGATCTCTACGGATCAAGTCAAGGAAATAAATCGTATAGTTCAAGAAATCGATAACAAGTGAAGTCTAGGTGGATTCTCGCTTGAGTATTGCCTATATCAATCAGCTTTTCCCTAAAAGTTTTCTCAATTTACTTTTTGTGCCTTTTTAGTTTAGTTTTAGAATTATTTTCAATAACCCCCTTTTATTTTTAGGTTAGATAATAGAAATGAAGTAAGTACTAGTACTTTTGGTTCCCTTGGGTACGATAACTCGGTCTTGCCACTAAGCTATACTACTGTTCGATAGGTGTGCTTGCCTTAAAGTCGTGATATTAGTTAGTTTTGTGTGATCAGTTCTTTATAAATTTTATTACTTAATATCGCAAACGCAATATCATTTAGATTATCATGAAAAAAAATGTAACACCCCACACCCGGCCTGGACGTTATGATCTAATCTTGAGGAATTACATGAACTTGCTTAAAAGCTCAAAAGAAACCCATGAAAATTGGGTGACCTTGAATAGTTAGTTTTTGCAAACCTCTTTCCAGTTTTTAGAAAATTTGTGTTGAGTTATTCATTTTTACAAAAAATCATTTAATTAATTACTTTGTTTTGCAACAAAAATTTTAGAGTATAAAATTTTGAAAATGATGACTTAGTTTGTAAAAACATATAATTTTAAAGTTTTAAAATAATAATTTCTAAATCCATCAAAAACAAATAAAAAACAAAAAGCAAAGTCCCTAACAGTTACACATGCCAAAAAGTCCAAAAAGTTCAGAAAGTTTAAAAACATAAATCATCTTATTTATTATCTAGAAAATCAATTTGAGCTCCTGCATGACGCCCAGTCCTAAGATTGCTGATCTCCTGAGAAGTTAATAAAAAATAATTAAGTGAACTTACAAGCTTAGTTTATAAAAAATATATATAATAAGTGAAAAATGTAGTAGAGAATGTAACATTTTGGTGTCTTGACCCGATTTTCGGGTCAAGTATGGGGGTGTTATATTGAACAGAGCTTCATCAGTGTAGAAAATGTTTTATGGAAAAAATTAACAAGACATTTTATAGGAATAAGTGGATGGGTGTGCTTTGCTCTCCGAGGCCGACACCCTCGATCATTAGACGTGTAGGTGTAAATACATTTTCCATGGTCTCATCCCAGGGCGTCGCCTCATTACCCTCTGTTGCCTCCTTGTCACCTGCTTCACTTTTGTCACTCCTCTCTACATTGGTTTCCTCCTCCTTGTCATCCTCGCCCTCAGATGAATCACTCGACCCGCTAGGCCATTTAATGGCCTCTGCTCCCTAATTCACCATTAAAGTGTCCACAAATGGCTTCATCGCCTCAAGCATCCAAGTACTATAGCGTACATCACGGCCTAGCCTACATTTCCACTATGTAGGCTCACCTTCAATCTTCTTTTTCGCACTTGACTTTTTCGTTACTCAAGGCACATCAATTTTGTTCTTATTTCTTTGATTCCACTAATGAATTTGCTTCCTATGAAGCTCTTGAAATTGTGGATGCAAGTGGGACGACGAGTCTGCTCAATGGATGTGAGGTCTACACTAGCCCTACAATAAAGGTCAAAGACTAAATGAGGGAAATAGATACCCACCTTGGCACCCGTAATGCAACGCTTCAATTGCTGATTAATTCATGTACCAACACAAATTCTTTTGTGCTGCAAAATAAAATCCAACATGACTACTATAAACACATTAACATTATTGGTGTCAAGTGCTCGGCATAGAAGAGTACATGCAAATTGCATCCAAATTTTTGTAATAGGGAACATAATTATTTGCTTAAAGGAGAGAGATCGCCCCGATGAAGCTTCTTGCTTCCATTCGCCTCTACCTTCCCTAAGATAGTTTAAAATTGTGTCTGTGTCAACGTTAGTAAAGTGGTTTAAATTGAGGGACGGAAAATCATCTTCCTTGTAACATGGAATGCCATAATATTCGTAAATTGCTGCAAGAGAAATATCTGTATTGAAAAGTTATAGAAGTACTCTAAGAAGTAAAAATTATGGCATGTTGGTTGGGTGGTAGAATTTGGTATAGATTTTTAAAGATTTCCCTTACCTTTACTGTACTACATGATTTTTTTTGAAGTTTGATGGCTGTGAGTGTTAGAGTTATGGTTAAGAGGAAGTTAGTTGTTAGGTGTTTGTTAAGCCTAGCAGTTAAACTGTTGAAGTAGTGTTCAGTACCCTCTCTCATCTATAAATGCATGTATTGACGTCTATCATCAAATAAGAAAGATTTTCAAGCATTCTTATGAGCTAAACCCTGGTCTTTTAGTATAATTCAACATGGTATAAGTTGCTTATCAATCTCTAGGGCTGATATTGTAAGCTTCCGTTTGCCTTCATGGCTCTTCCGACTAGTCCGTCAGTTCTTCACCCTTCCACTCCTCCAATAATGTCGAGTGTTGGAGATGTAATTGTTGATAATCACTTCTTCTCTACCAAGAAAGTCAGTATCCTTCTTGATGACTCTAATTACCTTCTATGGCGTCAACAGGTTTTGTTAGCTGTCAAAACCTATAAACTTCAGAGTTTTCTTGATCTTCACACGATTCCACCACCTTAGATGATACATGGTGCTAACGGAGAGCTTCAAGAAAATATTGAGTTTGCAAGGTTTGAGCAGCAAGATAGTGCTATAGCTTCCTAGCTTTTATAATCGGTTAGTCAAATTGTTCTTCCACATTTAATTGGAAAAGACATCAGTGCTCAGATTTGGAGTACTCTCGTGTTTCTCTATGGCAGCAAAACTACCTCACGGCTGATGTTCAATAGCCATGCTTTGCACTCACAACGCAAGGGTGATTTGTCGATGAGGGAGTTTTTAATGAAGATCAAATCATATTGTGATTGTCTTGCTAGCTGTGGGGAAGTCATCAGTGAGCATGAACATGTCACAGCGATTCTAAATGGTTTGCCACCAGAATATGAGTCCATTGTTTCGATCATTATGGCTAGCCAACTTTCTTACAGTGTTCAGGCAGTCTCGATTATGTTAGTTGATACTGAGACTCGACAGCAGGTTGTAGTGGCTGAGATTCCCAGCTCTACCAACTTAGTTTCACAACATCCTAAAGATGGTGTTTCTAATGATTCTGGTCCATCATATCGTCTGTCTAGTTCTCGTGGCTGAGGTCGTGGTCGTTCTTCTGGAGCTCGAGTTTAGTGTCAATTATGTGGAAAACTAGGGCATCTAGTTGATTGCTGTTATCACCGATTTGATGCCTCCTACAAGAGCACTAGATAGAGGCCACCACCACAGGCAAATATGTGTTTTTATATACCCAGCTCAGTTCCTTGGGCACACCTCCTACTATTGTGACCCAGTCTCCTATGGTTTCGACTCCATCATCAGGGTGGGCATATTAGGTGGCACCTTCACAGAACTGGTCAAATCCTTTTATGCAAGCTACTCCTGTTACTTCTACTACAGCAGTGCAACCTCAAGCTCTCTTAGCTACACCCGATACTGTAAGTGATAATTCCTGGTATCCTGATTTGGGTGCAACTCATCATCTCACACACTCTGTGTCATCCCTTGGAAATACTAGCTCTTCTGGTGGACCAGGTAAGGTTTATGTTGGGAACAATGACGCTCTACCTGTGTTATGTTCTGGTTAGTCTTCTCTTCTTACTAGAACAAGGCCTTTGCATCTCAAATCTTTATTATTTGCACCTGGAATAACTAAGAATTTACTTTCTGTGTCCAAGTTCACAAGAGATAATTAAGTTATGTTTGAGTTTCTCCCTACTTAGTGTCAGGTGCGTGATTTGAGGACCAAAGAGGTTCTTCTACGAAGACTAGTACATCATGGACTATACAGGCTTCAGCTACAAGGTGCACCTATACGTGACAAAGATACATGAGCTGCTCAGTGTTTTGTAGTCAGTACTCTTGTTCCCCTGAGTGTGTGGCATAATCGATTAGGACATCCTTGTAAAAGCATTCTGCTCAAGGCATTGATTCAATGTAATGTGTCTGTGAATGACAATAAAGAATCTTTCTCTTGTGTTGCATGTCATCTTGGTAAAGAATGTAAGCTCCTGTTTACAAGATAAGATTCACAGTATACTGTTCCTCTACAACTAGTAACAGCAGATGTTTGGGGGTCGGCTCCTATATTGTCCAATGGGTTTCGATACTATGTGGCTTTCACTGATGCGTGTACAAGGTACACATGGGTGTATTTCATGAAAACAAAATCTGAAGTGCTCACTGTCTTCACTTTGTTTCATAAACAGGCTGAGAGAGTTCTTGACGTGTCACTTCGTACTCTTCAAACAGATGGTGGGGGAATTTCAAATGCTCAAACCCTACCTAGCTTAGCATGGAGTTACTCACAGATTCACTTGCCCGTACACCTCAAGTCAAAATGGTATAGTTGAAAGAAAACATTGGTAAATAGTAAAAACGGGTCTTTCTATGTTCCCTCATGCTTCCATACCCATTACCTACTGGTATGATGCCTTTAGCAATGCTGTTTACCTCATCAATAGACGACCCTCAGTCCCATTTGGTCATGTCTCCCCATATGAAAAATTGTTTAAAGTCAAACCCGATTATTCATTTCTTCAAACATTTGACTGCCTCTGCTTTCCAAATCTCCGACCATATAATACTCAAAAACTTCAGTTTTGATCCATGCCATGTCTGTTCTTAGAATACTCGCCAATGCATAAAGGGTATCGCTATCAAGCAGATAACGGTCGGGTCTATGTATCCAGGCATGTAACATTTCATGAAACCATATTTCCATACCAAACAGCCTCTGTCAACTCTCTTGTGCCTCAACCTCAACCCAAGCTAGTTCCAAGTTACTTGTTCTGTCGTTAGGCCTCAACCTTCTGTTGTTGTGACTAACCCTACTCCTAACACTTCTATGTCACCTTTATCTATACCAACATAATCACTCTCTACCCATCATGTCAACCCACCATCTAGTTCCTCATTTCCTGCTGATTTATCTTCACCCTCTAATCCTTCTGTTCTATAAAATACATATCCGATGGTCACCCGCAGCAAAGTTGGTGTGTTCAAACCTAAAGCCTATTTGAGTAGAGTGGCACATTCAACACCAACCACTATTCACGAAGCCATGGCACATGCTGATTAGAGTGATGCAGTGCATGCTGAACTACGGGCGCTCATACGAAATAACACATGGACCCTGTGTCCATTACCTCCTTATCGAAAATCCATTGGCTGTAAATGGCTATTTAAAGTCAAAGAGAATGCTGATGGGACTGTCGAAAGTTACAAAGCTCGTTTGGTGGCTAAGGGCTTCTCCCAACATGCTGGGACTGATTTTTGCGATACATTCAGTCTGGTGGTTTGAGCTGTCACCATCAGGACTATTCTTGCAATTACTGTAATGAAGCAGTAGCTTTTGCACCAGGTGGACGTAAATAATGCGTTTCTGAATGGCGAGTTAGTTGAAGAGGTGTTCATGGATTAACCACCTGGGTTTGAAATATCAGGTTCCTCTGGACAAAGACTGGTGTGTAAGTTAAACAAAGTGCTCTATGGCCTGCGACAGGCCCCACGAGCATGGTTTCAAACTCTCAAAAACTTTCTAGTCAGCAAGCTTAAGTTTCATGCCTCTAAAGTCGATCTATCACTGTTTATTCACACATCAGCAGAATGTTGCATATTGCTTATGGCATACGTTGATGATATTGTTATCACTGGGAGCTCAAGTTAGGTCATAGATAGGGTTGTGCATCAGCTTCATGAGCAGTTTGCTCTTAAAGATATGGGTCCGTTAAACTCTTTTCTGTGTATAGAGGTTCAGTCTACATCTAAAAGGTTGTTTCTTAGTCAGAAGAAGTATATTCAGGAGATACTACAGAAAAATGAAATAACTAGAACTGCTGCTACTCCCACTCCTATGGTGGTTATGCCTAAGCTGATGGTTTCTGATGGCAGTCAGTCACTTGCAGATAGTCATCTATATCGGAGTACCATTGGTATACTTCAATACCTTTGTGTTACAAGACCTGACTTGTCATTCTGTGTTAATAAACTTAGCCAGTATATGAATGCACCTACTGAGCATCATTAGCAGGCAGTAAAACGTGTGTTACGCTATTTAGTTGGGACTATGGAATATGGTTTATGGTTTACACCGGGACAATTCAAACTAGTTTGTTGTTCTGATACAGATTGGGCCTCTTCTGTCGAAGATAGAAGGTCACCTATAGGGTATGTGGTGTACTTAGGGTCGAATCCAATAGCTTAGTGTTCAAAGAAGCAAGCAATGGTTTCGAGATCGTCTGCAGAAGCTAAGTATCGCAGCTTGGCTAACTGTGTTTCAGAACTAATGTGGGTAAAATAATTGTTAGAAGAAGTTGATATGTCTATGGACCAGATACCTGTGATTTGGTGTGACAACACCTCTACAGTTGCTATGTCAGCCAACCCCATTCATCATGCTAGGGTAAAGCATGTTGAAATTGACTATCATTTTGTCCGTGAGAAAGTCGTCGATGGCACGTTACAGGTTAATTTTGTACCTTCAGCTCATCAAATTGCTGACATACTTACAAAACCAGTTGCTTCCAAACAGTTTTCAGTACTTCGGGGTACTCTTCAAGTCACACCAAAAGATGTCACTCTACGGTCTCAAAAGGACAAAGAACCAGGAGAATGTTAGAGTTATGGTTAAGAGGAAGTTAGTTGTTAGCTGTTTGTTAAGCCTAGCAGTTAAACTGTTAAAGTAGTGTTCAGTACACTCTCTCATCTATAAATGCATGTATTGACGTCTATTATCAAATAAGAAAGATTTTCAAGAATTCTTATGAGTTAAACCCTAGTCTTTTAGTATAATTCAACAGTGAGATAAGTTTAGAGAGGAAAAATTAGAAAGCATAAATACTAGAAAAATCTCAAGCACTTGAGTCTCAAGTAGGTTTAGATAGATGATTGTTAATTTTTTCTTTAATATGCTTTGATGAATTTTTTTTTATGTTTTGTTGTGTCCATAACTATGATGAGTTTCGGCCAAATAAGTTGTCGAATTGGGCTATAGAGTGATTGTAACGCCCCTAACCCGAATCCAACACCAGATTAGAGTTACAGAGCATTACTGGAGTTACTAATTTATTTATCAAATATTTTATTTCATCTAACATTTATATTTCGAACCACTTAAAATTAGACATATTTTTCCCCAAACATATTTATTTTTCTCGACGTATTTTATTTGGATTTATTATTCGTCTCAACATACTTAATTTCCTTGTATCAACGTCTTAAAGGTAATCACATATGTACATGTCATGATAAATGTCATTTTTCTTTCCATATTCCAATCTCGTATTTGAGTCATCTGGATTTTTATAATAAATTTGGTCATCGTTTTCATTTATTCTATATTCTAATACATTCAATTAATGATCTAGGAAAAATTACCATTTTACCACTAAATCTTTAATTAATGACGATTTTATCCTTAGGCTCAGAAAAATAAATTCTTGCAATTTAATCTTTATTTCCAGCCACTATCGCCATACATATTAATAACAGCCCATGAATTCTATAAAATATCAAAATTTTACATAATTTCAACACTTTTCAATTTAATCCTTAAAACATGTTTTTCCCCGATCTTAAACAACTAAATTAGTAATTTCATTTAAATTTTGAAAAATAAAATAATCCATTTCATGTAATTTGAACATTGCTGACATTTTTACAAAATTACCCATAAAATTTTACCTTTATTCAATTTAGTCCTTGAGTCTACAACTTGCAAATTAGCCATGCCAACTAAATATTCATACATATTTTCCTCCTCCTCCACTCCATTCCACATCCTTAATTTATATAACATGCTTATGAGTAACATTATCAAAACTTTCACTATTTACTTATATGTATTTTCAAAGCTGTCCATTTGAGTCATAGTCACTAAATTATTTATATCTTGAGCTAAAAAACTCAAAATTAAGATGCACTAATTTTCCCTGAAACTAGACTCACATATCTTCTTACTATAAAATTTTCAGAATTTTTGGTTTAGCCAATTAGTACAGTTTATTTATTAAATTCTCCCCTATTTTACTGTTTGACAGTTCTGACCACTCTTCGGTAAAATTTAATTATCTCTTTTTACAGAATTCAAATAATGTTCTCGTTTATTTCTTATAAAAGTAGACTCATTAAAGAATCTAACCATATAAATTATGTCCCATAATCGTTTTTATACAATTTTTAATTATTTTTCCAAGTAAGAACAGAGGATCCCGAAATCATTCTGAATCAGTCTCACAAAAATATAAATATCTCAGAATACAGAATTCATTTACTTGTTTGTTTATTTTATATGAAAATAGACTCAACAAGCTTTAATTCCATATCTTATTCAACTTCTAATTCAATTTCTACCATTTTTAGTGATTTTTCAAAATTAGCTTACTGCTGCTGTCCAAAACTGTTTTAATGCAAGATATTAATTACTAAGTTTATAACACCCTTATTCCCTTTCTCTACAATATTTCCCATCACTTTCTCTTATTTCTCTTCATTAATATATCAAAAACATAGAACCATAAATAAGAAAACTCTACTTTAACATCATTTTCATGCTTTTTCAATAATATCAAAATTAAAATATATTGAAATCTTGATATACTTACCTTATCTCATTGATTTCAATCTTTAACTTGATTTTTCTCTCTCCTCCAGCTTCTATTTTCTTGAATCCAACTTGATATTCTAACTCCCTATAGTCTCCTTAACATTTTTCTCTTTGGTAGCTATGGAAATTCTCTTGATTTCTAGGTAAAATTGGTGAATTTTTGGTGGAAGGACCAAATTGTAAAGAAAATAAAACTTTCTTTCTTTCTCTCTTCCTCTCACGTTGGTGCATGAAAAATGGTGGGTTGATGTGTTTTTTTTTCCTCCCTTTCTTACTTTCCACACACAGATATATATACTAAATAAAATAATAAAATAATAAAATATCTTATTAAAATATTAATAAAGTAATATTTATCTTATTAAATAATTATAAAATATCATCACATCATCATTACCTTCTAGATTTCTCTCTCCTTCTAATTGACTATTTTGCCGTTCATGATCTTTTAAAATCCCATCCTTGAGTCATCACTTAATTTGGTAAAATTGTGATTTAGTCCTTCATAATTCTTCTCCTATTCAATTTGGTCCTAATTCATCCATTTTCCTTAGTTTCTAGATCATTTCATCCTTAAAATATTTGCACTATTAATCCTTCAACTTTTCCATATTTACACTTTAACCCCTTAAATTTTGAGTATTTACTCTTGGGCCACAAGACTTTTTCTCACTTTTACGATTTAGTCCTTTATTGGATTAATACATCATAATATACTTCCTATATAGATTTTGTTGACACAGCTCAAAATTTCTCTTTTTATCACTTTATTTCCTTACTTAACTATATCAAGGATAATATCTTACTATAAAAATAGTCGGGGTGTTACAGTGATAATTAAGGAGACCATGGAGACATTTGAGTGTTGAGTTTCCTTCCTTCTCTTAGCTGATTTCTTGCTTTCAAAGTTTTGGGTTGTATTTTATTTTCTTGATTATTAGTGCGTGGGGTGTTGCTCTAGGTTGTTGCGGGTGGATGGATGTTCCTATGTGAGAAAGGATTGTATGAAACAGTGACGCCATGTCATCTTTATCCATTTCTAATAGTTTTATGTCACATTAATATTTTCATCCTATATTTCAAGATTTTCATCCTGAAAAAAATCAAATTCAAATTAAAATCTTGAAATTCAGGATAAAGTCTTGAAATTTAGGATAAAAATACTGATGTGGCATAAAACTATTGGAAAGGGATACAGATGACGTGGCGTTATTATTTCATACAATCCTTTCCCTTATGAAATCAGTTTTCAAATAATGAATTATATACATGGTTTACCATGCAAAGTTGTCATAAAATGAATAACCAAACTCGTCACAACTGCATGGTACTGTGATTCAGGTTTGACCTAGAGTTATTTGAGAGTGTAGTCATTTAAGGTCCAGGGTTGGAAGGGATCTAAAAAAAAAATTAGACTAAAATAAATTAATTAAATACTTAAGGTTTTTAATTTCTCATCATAAATACGCTTCATCTTCTAGGGCTCTAAAAATTTTCAACTTTTATTGTATTACATTTTATAATTGTTTTTAAAAAGAGATCTAATTTAGTATTTCGACTGTGACCCTAAAAATGTCAAAAACCAACCTACCTTGATTGTGTCCCAAATTATCTTCGTCCCCCATTTCCAAATGGAGCTATTCTGGAAAAACAAAAGCAATTGTGATGTTTGCATTTCGTAGCTCAATTAATATGTATTATATATTTCAGCTAAGGCTCAATAACCTCTATAGGATTCTTTGATGGAAATTAACGATCAATAAAATTAAGTGGCGATTTATTTGTAGTGAAGAAGTTGAAGGTGTTATACGTGTTTTATATGGTATATTAAAAAATTAAGAAGGAACAAGAGCTTGTTAGAATTTAAATTTTGTTGTCAAAATTGAGGTAGAATGAATTTTTCGATGGGTTATTAAATTTTCCGTCATCATCAGTCTTTGGTGAAAATAAAGAGATGGATATGTTTACAAGTTTTTTTTTAATTTAAGGAAATAATATATTAAGAGATTTGTTTTAACGATTGGATGTTTAAGTAACAAAGTATTTAAGTACCACTTTGGGAAGTTGAGTATAATTTATGTACCACTCTTTATAGATTAATCAATAAAGCTTAAAAAATATTAATAAGTCAAGTCACTAAATCTTGCATTAAGTTACTAATCTATCACAAGAAAAATCGTAATTTTAATTGTTTTTATAGATTAATCAATAAAACTTGAAAAAAAAAGTAGTTACCAAATTAGGAAAACTCACATACAAATTTTAAAAAATAACATAGTAAGAGAAATTTAAGAGAATTTAGCAGGCACATTTACCACAACCTGAAATACTAATAAGAGCTGGGCAACATTTTCTTTTAGTGAAACCAGGGTATCTAGTAGAATTGAATAGCCCTCTCTTCACTGGTATTCCTCGAATAGGTAAAGTTAGTCATAAAATGTGTTCTATTATCATGAATAGGAAATGAATTCGCATCCACATAATTATGGAACAAAGTTAGTAATTACCATACCACAAGGGTAACAGATATAACTTGGGCTCAGCTCTAACAACATTATATCAATAAAAAAAATACACCACTTTTCGCCTACGCAACAGAAAATCAAGCAAAATAACAGAACATCCAAGTGCAGTAGACAACACCCTAACAATGACCTCACCAAATAAAGATCAATAAGCACGAAGGCAGTAAACATATTTGAGCTGATCCCACTTTTACTGACAATATATCTTCTTCAACCTGAGAAAGAAAATATATATTCTTTTATATAGAAAAAGTAACATAAAGAATTATTAAGACAACCAATGACCAGAATTTTACCATAAATTAATGTTTCTTCACTGCCGACGCCTTATAAAATTGAAAAACTTTTCTATCGGTTTTGATTGTGACTCTACCTTTGCCTCCGTCTCTTCATAGACATTACTTGTTCACTTTACAAGGAACTATTAGCTATTGAGCCCTCAGCAACAGAGTCTTCATTCATTTCTTAAATTGTTACACAAGTTTGATTGTTGTGCTGCTCTTGGACATCTTCCAAATCTTGCTTATACACCAATCTAACCCCACATTTTTTCACCTTAACTGAGTGAACATGATCACAAAAACATTTCATATACAGCTCAAGCTCATTGAATTCCTGATTTGAAAGATCTAATGTTGATAAATTCTTGCTTTTACTTTCAGCACATTCACCCAAGAAATCTCGATCTAGTAAACTGGCACGCGAACAATAACGAAGAAAAAAGTGGTCCTTCGTTACGGGCTGGTTAGAGTAATAACGTTTGCCAAAAGGAAAGCCAACATGATCCAGAAGAAGACATTCATCATAACCAGCTTGTCCACAATTTTTATGATGGAAAATAACATTAGACGTAAGCTCCTCATGCCTGGAAGTATCAGCAGTGACAAAAGTGCAGCACAAAGCTACTCCCATCCATTGACTATCATTCCAAATATTGTGAGGCAGTGGTATCTTGATTGAAAACCCCGCTCTCTGATGGTCGAACCATTCTGGAATTTCACCTCCAGGTATAATAACAGTAAACACTTTTCTTAAATTTCCAAATACCTGCAAAACATAACTCTACTTGTTTAGTAACTAACGAACATCATAAATAATCAAGTATGAGATTTTGCGAGAGAACCAGAGATATTAACTAACCTTAATATTTTTTTTCAGCAATGTTACTACATTCATGGTCTCAGCTAATCTGTAGCAGTTAATACCTCTAATATCCACCCAATTCACTGAATTGCATACTTTTGATGGATTTGCAATTGCTTCAAGCGAATCACAACCAGATACCAACACACTTCCTATATTTGTTAGAAGCTCAGGCAATGATTTAAGCTCCTTGCAATTATCCAATCGAAGAGTACCAATCTTGGAAAGTCGAGTAATAGACGAAGGTACACTGACGAAATTGTTACCACTAAGATCAAGAAAAGTCAAAGAGGATAGAGAAGAAATATCATTAGGAATATCACAAAGATTGCAGTCCCTAAGTTTCAACTCTCTTAATGAACTCAAGCCTGACAATGAATGTAACATCAAAGGAATGGTTTCTATCATTGCTCTTTGCTTTAACTTCAATGAGGAAGGTAGATTAATTCGTAACTTAGATGATGCTCCCTTGCGTCCATTGAAATACAAAACTTTAAGATTTCTAGGTTGAAAAATGAAAGATGGTGGTCTTCTCCTGGCTGTTTCACTTAAGTCAAGCTCTTCCAAAAACTCTAGTTGCTTCAAATTCTCGGGCAAATTTTCAACTTTATAACAACCAGCAATATTAAGATCTCTTAAGCCCTTACACCCACCTATGCTGCTTGGGAGACTCACAAGGTTGCTGCAATCTTTCAGATTTAATGTTTCAAGAGATTCCCATTCAATTTTGGTTGGAAGATTCCTAAGACTTTTGCAGCCTTTCAAGTTCAAAAGTTTAAGCCTCGTAAGAACTCCTATGGACGGATGAACATCTATTAATCTGGTACATCCTTTCAAAATCAAAACTTCAAGATTTGGAGCTGTTGTAAAGTTTGGTGTCTTGATTGGATTTTCGGAGCCTTTGAGGTTGAACACTTTCAACTTATACAGGGCTGCTAAAAACAATAATAAATTAGATAGAAAAGAGAAAACTTAAGTAAACTCATTTTTGTTGCTATTTTTTTATCTTAATAAAATTTTAATCATTCATCTTAAAATAAGCTAAAAGAAAGGGATAAGATGAATTATTTCTTACTATATTTCCCTTCTAAAGTTGTTCAATGCGACTATATGGCAAGAGAAGTGCAACAAGATTGTCTAGTTGGAAGCTTGAAGGCAACGATTTTAAAGGATATCTTATCCATTCTAAAAACCGTAGCTCTTAGAAAGAAACTTGAAATTATTACAATTTGAGAGGTAATGAACTTTGAGCAATCTCAATTTTTTCATCTTTGAAAAGATATTAACATTCAAATTGAGAGTTTTGTTGGATTCTCTGACAACCATGGTAAAACAAAAGTTAGCTTAAAAATATACAAAAGCAAAATAATGCTCTTCAGCACTACTTGCTTCAAATGATTTGTTCAAACACTCCTAACCCATGCATATTGCATATCCAAATACAACTTACAGGGATATAAACTTTCAAAGAATTTTCAAATACACTAATACAAACTTAAAAAATAAAAAAAAATTGAAGAATAATATTTGATGCCGTTCATGAATTTCATACAAACATCTGTTTATGAGTAGCCTCAAGCCACAAATCCGATTTTAAAAAAAATTTAAATCCAAGCCCGTGTTCGGTCCACTCCACTCAAAAAACTCATTTCACTATTCATAAATTAATAAAAATAAAAAATTATTATAAAAATATTTTATAATTAAATTTATTTAAAAATATTTTTATTATTTAAATTAAATTTAGATCGAGCTGGCCGAGACATAATAGCCTTGACCAAGCCTGAATCAAGCTGGTCCAAGCCGGCAATGGACAGGTTTATTCATGTATCATGAGTGAATAAAAATGGTATACTTCATCACTAAATAAAACAAAAACTATGTAGGCTCTATAAATAAATACTAGTAATTTTATTTAAACATAATTAATTATTAATTATTTTCATTAATATAAATAAATATTATTTTAAAAAATTTAATTAAATGTTGACATGTCATTCATGTATATGCCACATAGCAAAGTTAACAAAATTTAAACTAAAACAACGATTAAAAGAGACGAAAAATTAAATGGAGAACTATGAGAAAAAAATTCATTATAGCATATATAAATTACATGGTTTGCTAAATAATTATGGCACCTTAAAAGAAAAAGTGGAGCTATAAATATGAATAATTTGTATATGCATGAATTATTGTTAACAATAATACTTTTAAAAGTGGAGCTACATAATTTGTTAACCTACTTAATTCTTTTAAAAGTATTATTGTTAACAATTAAAGATTTACATTATTTTATATTATTAGTTTAACTTTTTTATATAATGAATTATTAGTCAATTATTAAATATTTATTTATTTATTATAATTTATTTTGAAAAGATTTTTTAGTTAAATCTTTAAAGTTAAGTATGTTAACATCTTTTGTATGCAAATGTAAATTATTTTAAAAAAATATGTGTAAGGTTTCTTAAATTTTGGAAAAGATGTATTAATAAATAATTAAAAAATATTTAATATTGATTCTTCAAAATTAGAATATAAATATACATAGCAAATTATTAGAGTGCCAAATGATTATATATAAAATATGTTACCTAATCTGTAATTTCATATTGTTATAGTGTATATGTATTAGATTAATTATTATTTAATTATGTTTAAATAAAATTATTAGTAGTTATTTGTAAATTTTTTAATATTTTTATTTTATTTAATAATGATGTGTTATATTATTTTTTCAATGATGATGCATGAATCTTATACATTAACTATACATCAAACATTACTCAAAAATTAAAAATAACATACATTAATACATAATGTGCTTGTTTTCTTACCTTTTATTGTGAATTATCATGCTTTCAATTGTTTCTGTAGCCTGAAAATAATAATAATAAACATAAAATACATTAAATAAATTTTGTAAAAATTTCCATTTATATATTAGAATAACTTATTGTATTTTTTGTTAGGACATGATGAATGTCATTTTCCTCCCACAATCTACAGCGTTTTCCAGGTTTATCTACGGATTTATCTTTAACAATTTTTCTTCTCATTTCTTTCAACAAGTCATGCATCTGAATATATTGGTTGTATCTGTTAACTTTTATAAGAGATTTCTTAATAAGAACATCAATTCTAATATCAGGGAAAAACTGACAACCATCCAATACTTTCATTATAAAATCTTTAGTCTCCGTGTTGAAAAAGCATGCTATGTTTAGAAATATATTTTTCTCCCTTTCTTCCAACCCATCAGAACTTATTCGAAGTCTATCCAAAATTTCTTTATTAGAATCTTTTTTAAGTCTTTCAAATGCACTCTTCCACTGATTTACATCTCTACCGCATAGAAAAGAACCCAAAACTTCAAGAGCTAAGGGGAGACCACCAGCATAACCTACAATATGTTTAGCAAGCTCAACGAAATCCTCTTCTGGCACTGTCTCCCTGTTGAAAGCTTTCAAATTGAAAAGTCGAAATGCTTCATTTTCATTCAATGCTGCTGGCTCGTACATACCATCAACTCCGTCAGATCAGAGTAAATGTTCATCTCTTGTTGTTATAATGATTCTGCTCCCCAAACCGAACCAATCATGTCTACCGGCCAAGCATTTCAAGTGTTGTATGGTATCAACATCATCAAGAACAACAAGAACCTATTTGTGAGACAATCTGTGTCTAATGATGGCATTCCCTTCGTAAACATCGGAAAAATTGAAATCTCCATCAAGCAAGGTTTGAGTAAGAAGTTGTTTCTGTAAATGAACAAGTCCGCATTTCTTTGAAACTTTTCGAACATCAGCAAGAAAGCTTTTGCCTTCAAAATGAGATGACATTTGATCATACATAACTCTTGCAAGAGTCGTTTTACCGATACCACCCATTGCGCAAATTCCTATAACACGGATATCATCTTCCCCAATCTCCATTTTTGAATACAACTCTTTCAAGCGTGAGCTAATTCCTATCAACTCATCAGTAGCAGCAACAGGATATGTTTCACATAATTTTACTGATAGCTTCTTAACAATATCTCCGATAAATTCTGCTTCATGCCTACATAAATAGAAACAAGATTCAGTTGTTTCAAATAAAATTTTGCTGATATCTTTTGAATGCACTTCTTTTTCCTTTCTTTAAAGTTCGTTCAATGAATCATTAACACAGTACATAGGTAATTTGGGAGCAAAACAAATCAAAAATAAGAAGGCAAGATCTTTTAGGACCAAAAAAATACACAACTTGCCCTTTAGTTCAATGGAACTTTAAAATTAAATACATAGATAATAAAAACTTTTAAATATATACATATAGCATGTTATCCGAAAAAAAACAGCATCATGTAGTCATTAAAACTAGCTAGAAATTAGAGAAGCAAACGATGATTTACCTATTATTTAAATGAAATCCTTTGATGTTAGCCACTTGGGTCAAAGCGTTTCGCCAGTTTTGGACCTTGTTTTTATCTTCTTTGTATCTCTCTTCATGTTCAACAAAGGCTTCTTCAACTTTACCTTTTTGTTTCCTCAAATCAGAAGGATCCACCTTGTAGAAAATGGGAAATACTTCCAGTCTCTTCTCGTTTTTCTGCTTAACAATCTCAGCAAGCTCCTCCAAGCACCAGCTTGAAAAGGCATAGGTTTCGGAGAAAATGATTATGGAGCACCATGATTGTTGAATGGCTTTAAACAGTTCAGGTGCGATTTCTTCGCCGGTCTCCAGTTTAGGATCGTCCCTGAAAGTGTGGATTCCATTCCTTATCAGAGCTTCATAGAGATGATCTGTGAAGTTCTTGCGGGTATCTTCACCTCTAAAACTCAAGAAAACATCATATTTCTTTCTAGAAATAGATGAGGAAGATGAAGGTAACGGTAACATGAGGAATTATGAGAAGAAAAAAGATATCTGAATCTGGTGTTCAAAAATCACAAAAAGTAATTGATGGCTCAATATCGAGAGATACTGAAACAGTCAAGAATATGAGCATAAAGAAAGAGAACATGCAACACATTAATGCAAGGGTCTGAAATGAGTGATGATGCTATTCCTGGAAGAATCAGAAAGGTAAGAGTACTTTGATATATTTAAAATCGTTAATAATTTTTAAAATTAGGTGCTCAAACTTTGATATAATTGTTAAAATAAAATATTCAAGTTGTAATTAATTTTATTTTTGATTGTATTATTTCATTAATATTTTTATTAATGTGAATTTTTTATTTAATATTTTTTTATGTAGTTTTATCATATGAAAGTTAGAATAATAATTTTTTTGTATTTACATAATAATTTGAACGAAAATTATCTAACTCAAATCTTAGAAGTACTCGTATAATAAAAGTACGAAAAAAATTTTAAATTATTAAAAATATTATTTATTTTTTATCATATTATTAAATTAATATTTAAAAATATTTATAATTTAGTTTGTAATTATTACTTTAAAAAATTTAGACAATTACAATCATTTAAAGAAATTTACTTCATATTATTTTCGTCTACATAATTATGTATTATTTACAAATTATTATAGTTAATTTATTAAATATTCAGAAAATAAAAGTAAATTTTAAAAATAAAAAGTGAAGAGTAGAAATTTTTTAATTCTAATATTATTAAAAAGATGAAAAGATGTACAAAGAAGATAAAGTGATGATTGAAATGTCCATTGCGACATGCTTGAACCCAAGTGGCGGGCATAAAGGGATGACATTTGAAATGACAGGTCATTAATTGTTTTCTTTTCTGCTTTTGTAATTTCAACTTTACTTTAATGATATTGTAATCTGTTTAGTGTTATAAAGCATCAACACTTAACAAGATAAAAAGGGCTAATGAATTTTTATTCCTAAATTTTACAAAAAAAAAAAATTATTTTGACTCTTCATTTATTTTTTTTTCTCTTTAAATTTTTAAATTTATATTTCTTACAAATAATTCTAAAATAAATGAAAAAGTTCATATTTATTAATTTTGCTAACATAGTATACACGTGGATTACCACGTATATAATATGTCAACATTTAATTAATTTTTAAGTAATATTTAAATTTTTAAAAATGGTTTTTATAATTTTTTTAAATTTTTAAAATTTTAAAAATTAATTAATGTTGACGTGTCATCTACGTGTATGCAATGTTAGCAAAGTTAAAAGAAAAAAGTTAATTTTTTCATTCATTTATGGTGATTTGATAAAAAGCACAAGTTTAAAAGTTAAAAAAAAAGGAAAAAAATTAAATTAAGGGTTAAAATGATCTTTTTTATAAAGTTTGAGAGCCAAATAAGTCATTATACTTAAAACAAACAGTGAACTCCAAGTCCTCCTAGGGTAACATAAATTTGTTTGATTAAATAGTGTTAATTTTTGGGATTATTAAACTTCATATTTATATGTGTTAATTTCTTCATTAAAAAAACTAAATATTTATCTCTTTGTAGGCATGAATCAGAATTTATTCGAGACATTGTTAAAAAAAATCAACAAAACTATGTCAAACATCTGTTGTCACACCCCAAAATGTCAAATTTAAGTTGTATTCGTGACTATGGGTACTAATTTGAAAAGTTTATAAATTAAGCAAGTTCTAGTAGAAATAAGGGGAATTGGTAGATTGGTTTGTAAATTAAGGTTGGATTTCAACTTTGGTTTCGTTATTGAACTAGAAGATTTCTTAGTGGCAGACATGATGATTATGGATCGGTACACTTGGCTGTTGAGTTAAGATCGGTGAAGGAAGTGCAAGAGTATTGTATAAGGGAGAAATGTTGTTCTCCGGGTTGTTCTTTCATATTTATGTTCTTTCTTCATTTTCTTATATGGTCTGGTTGTAAGAAAGAAAGATGAAAGAATGATCTGCATGGAGGAAAGAAGCTAGAGTTCATGCATAAATAACTGATAATTTATTAAGGTGGTAAGTTTTCTAACCTTTCCCTGTTCATGGATTTAAGAAAAAGGAAAGAAAGTTAAGCATATCAATTATCCATCGATTCTACTCTGTTATGGTTAAGGCTGCTGATAATCATTTATATGGCATTTGTATGCAAACAAATTATGATTCTTATGATGTTGAATTATTGTCGATTCGAAATTTTGAAATGGTTGTTATGTTTTGTATGTTGGAGGCTCAGGTGACAAGGAAAAAGCTACGTAGATGGATTTGGCGTCAACTTCCAAGTAAGTTTCATAACCCAGATCTTACATGGATGTTTACTACATCAATATTGTGATGCATGTTGTTTGTGCTGTGTTAAGCAAATGATGAATCATCCATTGGCTGAATGTTGAAGTATTGTATTGAATGATTGAGGTGTTGCGATGCGTGTTGCATAATGATATGCAAATGTATGGCTGAGTGTAGCATGATTACAATTCGTAGATGGAATGATTGGCGTGTTATATGTCATGTGACAACAATATTTATTAGCTGAGTGCATGTGTTTGATGTGCATATATTTATAACTATGGCTTTGCGGAGGTTTGGATGGACATGTATGAAGATTGCATATGCATTTGATTTAACTGTGGCTTTGAGGGAGGTTCGGTTGGACTGAGCCAAGAATAGTGTTTTTAAATTGTTTAGAGAGTAGTGTGCACTAGTATCTGAAAGCTCTTTTTATGGGACGTATGAATAAATGCAAGCCTATGGCCATGAAATTACCGTAAATATGGAAGCTCGTTAGGACTATCTTATATGAGGAAGTCTGCTATGACTATTTTAAATGTGGAAGTCCGTCAAGACCGTTTCACATGAGGACTTTAGACAGGACTATCGTATAACTGGAAATCCATCAGGGTCATTTTAGGAAATAAGATTTAGTACTTGAGGGGTCCGCTTGTATGAGTATGCCAAGAATGAGTTCATACTCTTATAATTTATTGTTATGTGAACTATCTGTTCATGCGAGTCCGTATATGAAAGATGTAACAGTTTGCAATGACTATCTCATATGTATGATTCCACATTACGGGATTCAATCTTAAGAATCTACCCACATGTTATCAGTTTAGGAAAAGATCATCAAGAATGGACTATGACACCCCTCACTCGGCCCGGTCGTTGGACCCAAGTTACAAGACGCCACATCACTATTGTAACTTTAACGCATGCACACATAGCTTCAAGCAAGAACAATGTCATTACAATTAAAAATATTTACCGAGGAGTTTGTGACTAAACAAACATCAAACGACCCTAGAAATAGTTTAATACGTGTTTAAAGACCATTTTGAAAATTACAAAGAAATCAACTTAGGTATCGATACATAACTGTATGTATCGATACTTAGTAAGTCAAGTATCGATACTTAGTAAGTCAAGTATCGATACTGACAAGAAAATCGATACCATTTTAACATTCGATTTTTCCTTCTTAATTCTAAACCAATACATTTTATCAATACTAAAAAAAAGGTATCAGCATTTCTACCCCGAGTATCGATACTCGTGAATGGGTATCGATACCAAACTAAACTACTATTTTTCTGGACATATGTTCCAACATTAAGGTATCGATATTTATGCCTTAAGTATCGATATCTCTGTACAAATCAACAAAACCACAACAAAACAGAGAAATGTTCATGCTTAAACAAAATATCTTTCTTACATGCATTCCAAATATCAATTTCATACATCTAATAAAGTCCAAAACCATAATAGAATGAATAAACAATTTAGTAATCAACAAAAGCTCTAGAAGTCCAAAATCATATCAAACTAACAAAAATAATAATATCCAGCCAAAATTCTACCCACATTGCCTTTATTCCTAAAGTTGAAAAGAATAATAAAATCAACTATTCAAATTATTATTGCCTAGCTTGGATCACTTACTTGGCCGCATCACTCACATTGAAGACACTACTTATCTGCAAGGATTTATAAAGGAATGTATAAGCTTAAATAAGCTCATTAAATGATCAAAATTACCGCAAGTATACACAACATCATACGTTAAACAAAAGCAACTAAAGCACAATCACAACCTTATTTAATTACAATGTCAAACTAACCTAATCATGCATAACTTAACTCATATGTCTAACTTATGTACTCACATGCATATACATACAACATATTTCATATACAATTTATTAAATGATAATTGGCAACTTGGGACTATGAAAAGTAAAAGTGGGCTCTATCATCACACATTGGATACACGAATCTTCATTACACCAAAGACTGAAAGAGTCTTAACATATTCTATAAGTGTAGCACCAAGTTAACACTCTCCAGTTGTAACAACCCATTCTTCAGTGGTGTCGAAAACAGTAATTTCTGGACCACAAATTCGACGAGTAAGTTCTTATAATTAGTATTTAAATTATACGATTCAACAGTAATTTTTATATTGAATTTTGATTTGATGATTTTAAACAAAGTGATTTGGTTAAAAAGTCAAGTGGTTATTGAAAACGAGGTATTAGGACCTCGTTTCCATAATATAAAGTCGTAAATATTTTTATTAAATATTTACAGAGTTGTATTATATGTGAATTAAAGTTGGATCTAGTATTTTTGATGATTTATTGCTTAATTGAGGTAAAAGGATTAAATTGTAAAAGAGGTAAAAGTTAATTGTTATAAATTTAAAATAGTAAAAGGATCAAAATGATTAAACCATGGTCAAAAAGTCCAAGCGATGGTGGATGTTAATCGTTCTACTAAATTTTGGGTTACTTATTTATTTAGTCCTAATTAGTTTAAGGCCAAATTGTAAATAAGTTTTTTTTAATTGGAATTTAATATAATTGAAGGACTAATAGTGTAATTGGACCCTCCTTAAATGACCTATTAATAGAAATGATATGAAATTCTCTAGGTTTTTGTAAATTGCAATTAATTCATAATTAATTAAGGATTTACTAATTAATCTATTTTCTAGTATGATCAAAAATAATGGTTTTAGGGCCACAATTTTGATGTGTCAGACCGTAAATATTAATTATTTAATATTTACAAAGCTATTAATGTCGTGTTAAAATTTGGTTATGAAATTTTATCGTTTAAATAGTTAATTAAGTAAAAAAAGACTAAATTGTAAAAACTGTAAGTGGAGTTCTATAGATTAAAGGCATTAAATGATAATGGGAATGTAAGGCAAGGCCCTTAAATGGAAAATATACCATTTTAAGGGATAGTCGACGGTTTTGGTTTCCTTTTTGCTAAAATATTAAGTAAAAATTAAAGAGCAAAATTGTAATTATGTTAATAAGTTAAATTACATTAAAATAAGATGAAATCTAATCATATTCTCCACTTTATTCTCTCCATTTTTAGTCGAAACCCTAAGAGGAGAAAACCAGCCGGTCTTGGTTGGTTCCATAATATGTAGGTGAAATTTAACTTGTTTTTAGTAATTTATATGTTTCCGAGCTTGTATTAGCTTAATCTAGCTAACTCGAGGATCAATTTGTGAAACTGTTAAATATTTTGGATTGTGTCATTGTTGAGTTTAAGCTATATTTGAAACTTTATGAAAGAGTATTGAATTTGTTTTTTTTTTTTTGAATTTGTTGTATACAAATAGAGAATATAAATAAAATTAATATATGAATTTGATTCATACAAAATATTAATTGTATATATTTTATTTAATTTATTAATATAAACAGTTATATTAATTAATTTCGGTCAAAATGTAAAAGACATTGAAATTAATATTCTTTTGGAGAGAATATAATTAATATATGAATTTGATTCATACAAAATATTAATTTATATATTTTACTGAATTTATTAATATAAACAATTATATTAATTAATTTCAATCAAAATATAAAAGATATGAAAAATTAATATTCTTTTGAAAAAAATATAATTCGTTTCTCTAACTTTCTCTATTTCATTCTCTATCAATAACGGAATAATTCAGGCTTTCCTTTTTAATATGTGATATTAAAGATGATAAAAGGATATAATCCATTAGTGTTAATGTTACCAACTTAATAAAATAAAGGTCTAGCAACCGTTACTATTATTCTCTCCAAAAAGTTTAAGAGAAAGTGAATGCTCGTTTTTGATAGGTGACTACGTAGAGGTTAGGACGTTTTCGTTGTGGTTTGGAATTGACATCGAATCAAAATCATCCTTCCAAAACCCGATTCGTTCCTCGTACATGAATTGATGATCGCCGGAATAAATTTTCAGCTAGGACCTACCAGCAATCCAACAACCACTGTGTAGGCTCACCCTCAATCTTCTTTTTCAAGCTTGACTTTTTCGCTGCTCAGGGCACGTCCATTTTGTTCTTGCTTCGTTAATTCCACTCCTGAATTTGCTTCCTATGAAGCTATTGAAATTGTGGAGCAAAGAATCATTGATGATGCCGCGAGTGGGATGATGAGTCTGCTCGGGGATGCGATGTCTATGCCAGCCCTACGGCAAAGTTTAGAGATCAATTGCGGGAAATAGATACCCACCTTGCCGCCCGCAATGCAATGCTTCAATTGCTGATTGGTTCTTGTACCAACACAAATTGTGTCAAATGCTGGGCAGAGACGAATCCATGCAAATTGCATTCAAATTTTTGCAATAGGGAATATAATTGTTTGCTTAAAAGAGAGAGGTCGCCCCGAAGAAGCTTCTCGCTTCCATCCGCCTCTACCTTCCCTAAGGTAGTTTAAAATTGCGTCTGTGTCAAATTTAAAGTAGTTTAAATCGAGGGATGATAGATCGTCATCCTTGTAACATAAGATGCCATAATATTTGCAAATAGCTGCAGGAGAAATATCTATATTGAAAGATTATGAAAGTTTATAAGAAAATATTTGATAAGTGAAGAATGTAATAGAGAATGTAACATCTCGGTGCCTTGACTTGATGTTCAGGTCGGGTATGGAATATGTTACAATGAACAGAACTTTATCAAATTGGAAAATGTTTTACGGAAAATATTGATAAAATATTTTATAGATACAAGGGTTTACGTTGACTGAAAAATCTTTTACATTGACCATCTTAATTTATATGAAATAAACTAAAAGTATTTTCGGTCAAACTTTTACTTTAATTCAAATGGCATTTTATTTTACTCGTTTATTTAAAATTTCAAATCAAATTTAATAAATAAAATAAAGTTGATTTAACTCAACTAATTTAGAATTCTTTGATATAATTCTACTCAAGTGAACACCATTGCACCCACATCCATTTCTGTGGACAAGAAATGAAATTAAAATGAGTTGTGGAACCCAAGATGATATGATGGAGAGAGATAATACTTGCTCTGCTCTTGCAGTCTTTGCTTTCTTTCCTCCCAGCTTTTCGGTTTTGTCTGGTTCTTTCTCTTACCCAACGTTTTCTTCGTGTTTTTTTTTCTCTTCCCTGTTTTATTTCAATTCAGTCATTGAATTATCTTTCGAAGCTAATTTCTCATTTATTTTCCCTTACCCTTATTGTACTTTATAAGGTGAAAATAATGGCGCAGTGATTGGGTGATAGAGTTTGGTATAGATTTTTAAATATTTTCTCTTTGTTTTCAATTAAATACATTTTTAAAAGCTAAGCATATAGAAAGAAGAGTTTGGATTGTATGAACCAGTGACGCCACGTTATCTGTATCCCTTTTCAATAATTTTATACCACATTAGTATTTTCATCCTGAATTTTAAGACTTTTATCCTGAAAAAAATCAAATCCAAATTAAAATCCTGAAATTCAGGATAAAATTTTGAAATTCAAGATAAGAATACTGATGTGGTATGAAACTATTAGAAAGAGATACAGGTGACGTGACGTCACTGTTTCATACAATCCTTTCTCATAAAGAGAATATTAAAAAATTTACACTCATAAAATGGAATGAATGTATTAAAGATAATTTATTATTAAACTCTAAGAAATCAGTTGTTGATTTTGTTGATTATGGAAGCTATGCATAGGTTGAAGAAAATTATTGATTGTTACTACATTATTTTTTATTTTTTTTTTGAAGTTGAATAGTTGAGAGATAAGTTTAAAGAGGTGAAATTGGAAAGCATAAATACTAGAAAAATCTCAGGCAATAAATTTTTCCTTGAGTTTCAATAAGTTTAGATAGGTGATTGTTTATTGTGCCAATATTATTTGGCTTTGGTGTCTTCCGTTGATCAGGGAGATAAAAGGTGGATGTTTCTTTAATATGTTTTGATGATTTATTTTTTTATGTTCTGTCATGCAGCGTTCACGACTATGATTTACAGAGTGATCATTAAAGAGACCATGGAAACATTTAAGTGTTGGGTTGATTATGATGGTTCTTATTTTAATAAAACAAAAATAAAATTATTTTATTACGGAGTGATTAAATTTTTTATGCAATCATTAAATAAATAAAGCTTCAATCATTTTTATGAAATTAAAATTACATTTTATTTTTAATTAAACCCTTTAAATTTTAAAACATAAATTTGTCAAATTAATTCAAAAATTATTTAATATATGTATTTAAGTACTTATTACAAATTACATCAATCAATTAAGAAATTCTAATAGAATATATTTAGTACTTAAATTGCTTAAATTACTTAGTGACTCCACTTTATTTTCCGATCTTAATTTTACCGATTTAGATGAATTAATTTTGTTTTATCTTTCGATCTCATTGGTTAATTCAAGACTAATGAACGAGTGCAGCACAAGATTACCTTTCAATTTCACTTGCTTAGATATTCCCTTAGGGGCGTTACTTTCTAAGTTTTTAAATCTATTCGATTTAGTCCTTTGTCCAAAAATCAGCTTATCCATAACTTCACCAACCAACCCCCTTTTAGGTCTAGCTACTCATGCGGAAAATAAAGAGGATGAATATGGAAATGAAAAGCAAAACATCCATTAAAGTAAAGCTTAAGAAAAATACAAAAGTTTAGATTTTTATGAGAAAATGTAACACCCCACACTCGGCCTGGACGTTATGACCGAATCTTAAGGAATTACATGAACTTGCTTAAAAACTCAAAAGAAACCCATGAAAATTGGGTGATCTTGAATAGTTAGTTTTTGTAAACCTCTTTCTAGTTTTTAGAAAATGTGTTTTGAGTTATTCATTTTTACAAAAAATTGTTTAATTGATTACTTTGTTTTGCAACGGAAATTTCAGAGTATAAAATTTAAAAATTATGACTTAGTTTGTAAAAACATATAATTTTAAAGTTTTAAAATAATAATTACTAAATCCATCAAAAACAAATAAAAAAATGAAAAGCAAAGTCCCAAACAATTTACACATGCCAAAAAGTCCAAAAGGTTAGAATAGTTTAAAAACATAAATCATCTTATTTATTAACTAGAAAATTAATCTGAGCTTCCGCACGACGCCCAGTCCTAAGGTAGTTTTAAAATAATCTTGCTTCCATTCGCCTTTACCTTCCCTAAGGTAGTTTAAAATTGTGTCCGTGTCAATGTTAGTAAAGTGGTTTAAATCGAGGGACGACAAATCATCTTCCTTCTAACACGGGATGCCATAATATTCGTAAATTGCTGCGGGGAAATATTTGTATTGAAAAATTATGAAAGTTTATAAAAAAATATTTGATAAGTGAAGAATGTAGTAGAGAATGTAACATCCCGGTGTCTTGACCTGATGTTTGGGTCCAGTATGGGGGTGTTACAGTGAACAGAGCCTTATCACTTTGGAAAATATTTTATGGGAAAAAAATTGATTAGACATTTATGGGAATAAGGGAATAAATTTACGTTGACTGGAAACCATTTTATATTAACCATCCTATTTTACATGAAACAAATATCGAAGAAAACTAAAAATATTCTCTGTAAAAACTTTTATATTGAATCGAACAAAGATTTAATTCAAATTATATTTTATTTTACAGATTTCTAGAAAATTTAAAATCAAGTTTTATATATAAAATAAAGTTGATTTAACGCAACTAATTTAGAATTCCTTGATATAATTCTACTCAATTGGACACCATTGCACCCACACCCATTTCTCTGGACGTGAAATGAAATTAAAATGAATTGTGGAATCCCAGTTGATATGATGGGGATAATACTTGCTATGCTCTTGCAGTCTTTGCTTTCTTTCCTCCCAGCTTTTCGTTTTTGTCTGTTTCTTTGTCTAACCTAACGTTTTCTTCAGTTTTCTTTTCTCTTCCCTCTTTTATTTCAATTCAGTCATTGAATTATCTTTCCAAGCTAATTTCTCATTTATTTTCCCTTACCTTTATTGTACTCTAAGAAGTAAAAATTATGGCGTGTTGGTTGGGTGATAGAGTTTGGTATAGATTTTTAAAGATTTCCCTTACCTTTACTGTACTACATGAATTTTTTTTGAAGTTTGATGGTTGTGAGATAAGTTTAGAGAGGAAAAATTGGAAAGCATAAATACTAGAAAAATCTCAAGCAAGAAATTTTTTTCTTGAGTTTCAAGTAGGTTTAGATAGATGATTGTTTATTGTATCAATGTTTTTTTCTGACTACCGACACTTCAACAAGCTGTTGACTAATGCTATTCTGATATGTTATTTGGCCTTGGCGTCTTCCGTTGATTAGGGAGATAGGGGGTGGATGTTTCTTTAATATGCTTTGATGATTTTTTTATGTTGTGTTGTGTCCATGACTATGATGAGTTTCGGCCAAATAAGTTGTCGAATTGGGTTATAGAGTGATAATCAAGGAGACCATGGAGACATTTGAGTGTTGAGTTGCCTTCCTTCTCTTAGCTGATTTCTTGCTTTCAAAGTTTTGGGTTGTATTTGATTTTCTCGATTATTAGTGCGTGGGGTGTTGCTCTGGGTTGTTGCGGGTGGATGGATGTTCCCGTTCCGATGTTTGGTTCCTTGAGCACTTTTTAACGTATTTGGATATGAGGGTTGCTTTATGGGGTTTGTCTTTGTGTCACCTTTTTACCCTTTTGTCAAGATTTTCTTTTGTTAATAAATTACTTTATGTTGCAACAAAAAGAAATGGGATGAAAGAAATGTTTCTTAAGTGGGAATGTGATTAAACATCGACATGGTTTAAAAAGGTTGAACCATGATTGAATTTGAACTCTATGAAATTCATGTCTAGTGGGTTCATGGTGTTTAGAGTCTCTCCTTACACTTGGAAGACGATAACTTTTCAAAACATTGCGAGACGTAATATATATAGAAGAATCGCTTATGAAAGTTATGGTTACGATAATGAATTTTATATAGGAGGTTTTTGCCTAAATAAATTTGTTGGGCCGAGCTTATCTGACAAATGCAACTATTTTTTTATATTAAAATATTTTTTACTTTAAATAAAATTTTATTATTTTATTTTTATTAAAAATATTTAAATATATACAGATCAAAATATAGTCAACATGTAAAAATACGGGTAAAAATATTCGAGATAAGTCGCGCCTGTCAGATAGGCTCAACTGGTCGTGCCTGGCAGGTAGCTGCGACTGTCTCCCCCCTGCGACCCTTTGCCCTGCACAAAAATATTTTTTTGTTATTAATTATTATTTATAAATTGTTTATTTTTGGTGTTTATGGTTTTGGGTTGATATTTTGTATAAATGTAATTTTTTTATAATTATTTTAAAATTAATTTGTTAGTAACTTAGGATTATGTTATAAATTGTTGTGTTTGTAATTATTTTAAAATTAATTTATTAGTAATTTAGGATTATATTATAACTTTTTTGTGTTTAGTTTAGTATTTGGTGAGTTTTTAGTAATGTAAAATTATTCTGTTAAATATTTTATTAGTAATTTATTATAAATTGGTGTGTTTTGTGAGTTTTAGTAATGTAAATTTATTTAGTTAAATATTTTATTAGTAATTTATTATAAATTGTTGTGTTTTGTGAGTTTTTAGTAATGTAAATGTTTTAAAACAATAATTTTATAGTTATTTTGTTCACTAGTCGCGCCTGTCAGATAGGCTCCACTAGTCGCGCCTATTAGATAGGCGCCACCTACCCCATATCATTTTCTTATCTCTACATTGGTCATATATACAAGCAGTGACGCCTATGACAAAAGGCGCTACCAATAAAATAATATTTAAAAAAATAAAAGAATATTTTAATATAAAAAAGTGGTTGCGCCTGTTAGATAGGCTCAACCCAAAAAGCATACCATTTTCGTACATAATCTAGTTGACGAATTGTTTTAGCATTTAATTTTTTTTAATTAGTTAGGTAAAAAAAAAACCCTTATATAGGATAACCGTCAATTAAATTATTATATTTGTATGTATCATTATTATATTCAAAACCCTAACATTTACCTTTTTTGTCACTTTGGCCCAAAATTCTTTTTCTGGGATCACTTTCGTCCTTAACCTACACATTTAGTTAAATTGCTTTCTTTAGATGAAAAACTTAATTGAATTGTTAAAATTTTAATGGCATTAATATGACAACTTGTGTGGTTCACATATTTTTCATAAAAAGTTTAAAAATTAATAAAAGATATTAAAAGTTTAATAAATTAAAAAATTTTTGTAATTTTTTAAAAAAACTATCCACTTTAAAAATTATGTACATTTAAATTGTCATGCCGACTACATGTTAGGTAGTTAAAATCAATAAATGTCTTTTGCTAAAAGAAATTATTTGACTAAATTTGTAATGTTAAGGAACGAAATAATCCAAAAATAAGGCTAAAGTGACAAAATAGAATGTTAGGAGCGAAATTATATTAATAAAACAAAGTTAAAATTATTTTAATATGGAGTTATTCAATTTTTATACAATTATTAAATAAAGCTTCACTAATTTTTTATGAAATTAAAATTATATTTTATTTTTAATTAAACCCTTTAAATTTTAAAAAATAAATCTATCAAATTAATAAAAAATATTTAATACATTTATTTAAGTACTTATTACAAATTACATCAATCAATTAAGAAGTTCTAACTAGATATATTTAAGTACTCAAATTGCTTAAATTACTAAGTGGCTCCACTTTATCTTCTAATCTCTATTTTACCAACATAGACGAATTAATTTGTAACACCTCTAACCCATATCCATCGCCGGAACCGGATTATAGAGCATTACAGGAAGTTACAGATCAAATATACATAAATTTCAAACATTTCATATCATATAATATTCAAGTTAGAAACCAATCAAACTCATATATACTATCCCTTATTTGAGGCCTTAAGGCCTAAAATATGCGTTAGAAACAAGTCGGGACTAATTCAGAAACTCAGAGAATTTTTCGGAATTCATAAAAAATTTTCAAAGCTGTAGGGTTCACACGGCCCTATGGTCAGGCCGTGTGACTCACACAGCCAAGTCACACGCCCGTGTGTCTAGCCGTGTGGGCATTCAAAGTAGGGACACACGGCCATGTCCTAGGCCGTGTCTGTGCCCGTGTAACTCTCCGACTTGGGTCACATGGCCAAGGCACACGCCCGTGTGCCAGGCCGTGTACCCTTCAAAATGAAATCGCACGCCCATATGCTAGCCATGTGTCTCACACGGCCAAGTCACACACCCGTGTGTCTAGCCGTGTGGACCTAAAATGTTCCTTAAACAACGAATTTACCATCTCTTACAAGCTTGGACATTAAACAACTCAAAAACCATTTGATTAACTTGTTCAAAACACTATCAAATACATTCAAAACATGCCAAAACATTCATCCCAGGTGCCTAACTAATGTACCCTTATTGGTACCACATTTATATCATTAAAACCTCAGTCAAATTAAAATTATAAACATGTCAAAATTCATCAATTTAGCCTAACTCAAATCTACCTAAAACATTAACTCAAATTCACATGCACATATCTAGATTTGGTTCAAGTTACAATGGCATACTATGGCTTCAAACACAAACACATGTTTATATATATATATACCAAACCAACATTACACTTATAACATCATTTACAATTCATCCATAAAATAACTATCATTTAGACATCCCAGGTACATGCCGACACAAAAGATAAACATCACTACATTTGAGTTTGGGTTTGTTGTTGGATGCTGAATCGAAAATCAAAAGAGAAGTATCTAATCTGCGCACGGAAAAACATAACCGTACGCTGAGTAAAACTAAGCGGTATTTCTATAATCCGAATATTTAAAGACAAGACAATATAGTATGCACAATTGAATTATAAGCACATATTAGTGTCTAGTATCATGACTATCATATGCTAGTCTTTTTAATTCATAAATATTAGCATATCACTTTATACTATATTCATTTTACACATGCTATCATACTTCATTTGTTAAACAATGTCCCAATTCACACAATTGCTATATAACTAGTTATTCACATATCAAACCACATTTATTCATACAATGGCATTAGCCATTCAATACTCAATTCATGAATACATCATTTCATGCCATACTCAATTCTCATCACTTGCTATATAATAGCTTGTTACAATTTGATCCACTTATCATTTAAACAATGATATTATCCATTCCATATCCAATCCATGAGTACATAACTCATGTATCTCATTTTCAATTTGTAACAGCCCAATTTTCAGTAGTGTCGGAAACAGTGATTTGAGATCACTAAATCCAACAATCAAGTTTGAAAAATTTATTAATTAGAATTTATGAGTTAAGTATGAATTTAGAAATATTTTTTTAGTGAATTTTGTGTTTTTAAAAAGAATTATTAGGTAAATTAGGTTGAAAATGAGATATCGAGAGCTCGATATCATAAATTAAGCCGTAAATATTTTTATAAATATTTATGGAGTGTTAATAAGTTAGTATTAAAGGTTCGTTAAGAAATTTTAAGGTTTTGGTAGTTAATTGGATAGAAAAGACTAAATTGAATTAAGTGTAAAATTTTGAAATTTGGTTAAATTTCTTAAGTAATAATTAAAGGAGGACCAAATGGGCAAATTAGCATATGGGCAAAAGGCTGGACGGTGGAAATATAGAAATTAGAAAAGAGGTAGTGTGAACTAAGGGCAAAATTGGAAATTTTGTAAAATTGATAAATAAAAATCTTACCAAAAAGAATTCTCTAGGAAATTCTTCATATTTTCCAGCCAAAAACGCCATAGCAGACCTCCAAAGCTGGTTTTTCACATTTTTGCACCATGTGAGTTCAATCTTTGCTTTTTCTTTGTAATTTTTATGTTTTTGTGAGTTTTACAATTAGGTCCACTTATTGAATTCATTAGTTTTTGATTTTATGGGTAATATTGAAAGTTTCCATGGAAGAGTGTTGTATGTTTTTGATAAATTATCATGGATTTGAAGCTTTAAATTCATTATATGATGAGTTTATTAAGTTATTTTTAATAGAAATTGATTTTTAGGACCTAATTGTGAAAAAGAGTTTACAATTAAGGTTGAAACTGAAATTATGACTACTAATGAGTATATAGTAGTTTAGAATGATAGAATAATGTGTTAATTGAGATTAATTGAGAAAAATAAGTTCAATTGATGGGTTAATTGATCAGGGACTAAATTGTAAAACTATAAAATTTAGGGTAAAAAGTGTAATTTCGAAAATTGAAGGGCAAAAATTGTTAACTAAATTAGAAGCTAATGAATGGAATTTTATATTATAGATTAAGAGCTCAAGGAAGCCGTGGAAAAGAGAAAATAGTTAATTAGTTTCCGAATTTCCTACAACTGTCGTAAATTGGCCAGGTAAGTTTATGTGTAAATAAACACTATTATGCATAAATAAATTTATGTATTGTTAAATTGTTAAATATGTGATATTATAATTATCATTATGACTATTTAATAATTGCAAAAATTATTGGTGTGTGAAATGTGTATTTGAATTGTAATTGAATTAATAAATATGATTTGGAATTCATTGGTGAATGTATGACTATGTGAATTGATTTGGAATTGATTGGTGAATATATGATTATGTGAATTGATTTGGAAATGATTGGTGAATATGTGATTAAGTGATTTTGAAGCAAATTGAGATTGAAAGGCTATTATGATTGAATTTGAATGATTTCATTCAATTGAAAGCAAAGTGAATTGAATAAGTGATTCCGATACCCAATTAACTAGTCGGGCTTAGTGGATATAATTGGCATGCCATAGGATCAGAACAGTTCAGAGATTCTTTGACCTCGAGTCGATGAGGCACTAGGTGTGCCATAGATTTGCTTCGGATAGTTTCGATGAGGCTTTGGTAGCCACTTTGCTTCGGCTCTGCCGATGAGGTACTAGGTGTGCCATAGATTTACTTCGAACTATCCGATGAGGCTTTGGTAGCCATTTTACTTCGGCTATGCCGATGAGGCGTTGGTTGTCATTCTGATATGTTTAAATGGATCCATGTATCCGCCAAAGTCCAAGTTTTGTTAATAGGGGTGAAAAGATGAAATGAGAAAATCAAATGAATTTGATTAAGTGAGTTAACAAATGAAATTAAAAAAAAATGATACTGAATAAATAAGTGAAATCCCAGTTGAACCTTAGGAATACTTTAGTGATAAGTGGCAGCTTTGGCTACATATCAGTGGTAGCTTTGGCTACATATCAGTAGTAGCTTTGGCTACATTTCAGAGGTAGCTTCGGCTACATATCAGTGTGGCACTTATGTGCAAGCTTCTGTGTATCCTTTAGTATTCCAATGGTTCAACGGGTAAATTGACGAATTAATAAGATGAGAAAGCATGTGATTATGTGTACAATTGAGCACAAGTATAGATGTGAAACCTTTATTGGATGAGTTTGGTTATAAGCTAATGCAAGTTTGTGCAGGTTTATAATTGAAATTACGAATAAAGGAGTGATAATTGTGAACTTATGTATGTGTAGCATCATTGGTAAGATTGTGAATGATCAAGTGTTATTATGTGTACTTGTGAATATTTGATAATGAGAATTTATTTGAATGACTAGCTATAGACATGTTTGGTGATATGTGTATAATGTCAATAATACAAAGAAAATATATGAAAGAGAGAAACTAGCTATAAGACAGTTTGAACTACAACAGACATGTGGTTTTGAAAAATCATTAAAAATGGTAGAAATTGAATTAAAAGTAGGATGAGATATTAAATTAAATCTTATTGAGTCTATTTTTACATGAAAGAAATGGTGTAAATGAAAGGTTTATAAAATAGGATATATTTAAAGTTTTCTGTGACAGGGTCAGAATGAACTTTGGAATCCCCTGTTCCAACTTTAGAAAATCACTAAAAATTTTATAAAAATGATTATGGAATGTAACTTATATGTATGAACTCCTTGGTGAATCTAGTTTCAAATGAAACAAACAAGAACCTTATCCGAGTTCTGTAAAATGAGATAATTTATTTTTAGTAGAGAAATGTCAGAACAGTCGAATGGAGTAACAGGGGAATATTTAATGAATAAACTGTACTAATTGGCTAGACAAAAAATTCTTAAAATTTTATGGTAAGAAGATATGTGAGTCTAGTTTCAGGAAAAATTTACAGAACTTAATTCGGAGCTCTGTAGCTCAAGAAATGAATAATTTAGTGGCAGAGACTCCAATAGACAGCTTAATGAGAACATGAGTAAAAGTGTAATTAAGTAAAAATGGTGATTATATCACTTTGAAAACAAAATTTTAAGAATTAGTACAAATAAGTTATTATTTGCTTATTATTATTAATTGCATGTAAACTTACTAAGCTTTGAAGCTTACTTCCCTTCCTTTCTATCTCTTTAGGGTTGTATGTTAGCTCGAGTTAGAGATCGTTGGAGATGTCATCACACTATCATGTTATCACGGTGAGGTAAAATATAATAATAAATCTCATAAGTTTATGGCATGTATATGGATTTGGTATTTTGTGTATTTATCATTTGTTTTGGCCATAAGGTATGGCTCACTATGATTAATGGGTTGTAATGTTTGTATATTGATTTGGTAGAGTATTAGTATTAATTTGAAATTGGTTTGAAGTGTTCGGGGAGGCCAAGGCTTGGTAAATAGCCTCACACGGCCTGATTGGCAGGACACACGGGCGTGTGTCCAGACCGTGTTAGCTTGGTTAGATTCTGCCATGGGTGTGTGCGTGTATCGTGCATGCCCTGTATCAAAAATTTGATTTAATTGTGTTACACGAGAAAAAGACACGGCCGTGTGTCTCAACCGTGTGGGAGTACACGGCCTTCACACAGGCTTGAGGCATGGCCGTGGCAGAATGGGCAGAATGCTCCTAGTTTTACCACGGGCTTTAGAAACGGGTGTGTGTAGTTCAACACGGCCATGCTATTTAGTCACACGGGCGTGTGACATTGATTAAAGAGTGAAATTTTCCCGAGTACCAATTGAGTTGGGATTCGAATCCTAACCTCATTAATGATTTGTAATAAGTCCGTAATAGGTCCGTAAACCCTCAAAAAGGGTAATTAACATTGTTTTAATTACAATTTAACAAATATTTCAGATTTGTAATAGTAAAATTTGTTTGTATCCGGTAATGCCTTGTAACCCTATTCCGGAGACGGTTTGGGGTTAGAGGGTGTTACATAATTCACGTACAATATCATCCAATATCAACCATAGGACCGTTTTATTTAATTACCCCTATTAACACGACTCGGACGGATACATGGATCCAACCAATACACCAGTTTGGCACCCAGTGCCTCATCGACTTGAGGTCGAAAAAATCCTTGAACTCTTCATGTCCTATGGCATGCCATTTACATCTGACTCAGCCCAATGCAGTTAACAGGGTTCCAATTCACTTTCCAAATACAACCAATATCCAATTATCGTATTTGCGCATTATCACATTTACACACACATATATATTCATTTCAATTCAAATAATCAATACATTCATAATATATATCAATTCAATCCATTTCAATCAACTTTAATTCAATTCAATATCATAGTGCCAAATACTCACCTCGAAAACTTACTATATGCATTAAATCAAAATACAACAATTAGTAACTAAGTTCAGATTATAGAAATACAAACTGTAAATTCTTAGGTATTCCACGTCAATTTTATCTTTCTCCTTTTTATTTGAGGATTTCGGTACGATGTTAGCTACGGAATTAAAACAATTAAAATATATAAATATAACACAATTCAATTTCATATTGAAAATTTCAATTTTTATTCAATATTTGCCGAAATTTCAATTTAGTCCCTAAATCGAGACTAATTTTTATTCTTCACATTTAATTCTATGTTTTCATACAAATCCCACTTTAAAAAAAATTAACTCCCTATTTTCAATTAAATCCCTACATTTCAATATTTTTACAATTTAGTCCCTATTAATCAAAATTTACAATTTATTCTACAATTTAATCTTTTTTTATTTCTAGCTTAAAAATCTATCAATTTAATCCCTAATACTAAAATTATTCAACATTAACAACATTTAAAAACTCAATCAATACTAAAATTTCAACATGGTTAGGTAACTCTAGGTACCGGGATTCAAAAAACATAAAAATTACAAGAAAAGGGACTAAATTGACTAACCAATTAATCTTTAAAAATTTTGAAGCCCTAGCTTTGCGTGACTTCTTCCTTTCTTCTTTCTCTTTTTCTTTTTTTTTTTTATTCATTCTTTTAATACTTTTTGTTTTACTATATTTTATTATACATTTACTTAAATTATTAAGATAACATAGTATAACATATTTTTATAACATAGGTATAATTACTACATTGGCCCTTTAATTAATTTTTAATTTATAATTCAACTTTCACCATATATGCAATTTAGTCCTTATACCTAATTACTTTTAATTCATGCAAATTCACTTAACCGAAACCTAATTAACTACACAACTAGCTTCGTAAATATTTATTAAAATATTTACAAGTCCGATTTACGGGAACGGAGTTCCAAGAATGCACTTTCCGACACCCCTGACTATCAGGTGATTACATAATTCCAATTTATCTTTCGATCTCACCGATTAATTCAGAACTCATGAATGAGTGCGGCACAAGAGTACCTTTCAGTCTCACTTACCTAGATATTCCCTTAGGGGAGTCATTTCCTAAGCTCTTAGATCTATTTGATTTAGTCCAATTTAATACGATTTAATCCTTTGTTAAAAAAATCAACTTATCCACATTTTCAACCAACTCCCTTTTAAGTCTAGCTACTCATGCTTAAAATAAAGAGAATGAAAATGGAAATTTGAAGCAAAACAGTCATTAAAATAAAGCTTAAGAAAAATATAAAAGTTTAGATTTTTATGAACAAAAATGTAACACTCCACACCCGACCTGGACGTTATGATCGAATCTTGAGTAATTAAATGAACTTGCTTAAAAACTCAGAAGAAATCCTTGAAAATCAAGTGATCTTGAAATGTTAGTTTTTGCAAACCTCTTTCCAATTTTTAGAAAATTTGTGTTTTGAGTTATTTATTTTTATAGAAAATCATTTAATTGATTACTTACCCAATAGAAAAACAACCCCTAATTCAGCCACAACTTTTAACATTTGGCCTTAACAAAACAAGTCAGCCCCTAATCGAAAGTATTAATCACTTACCCAATAGAAAAACAACCTTATAACCCCTAGTTCACCAACGGTAAATCACACGCCTCACAATTTTCTCCTAACAGTATCAAATCAGTTAATACAAAAGCTAATAGCAAAACAACGACATACTAACAACAAAAATACGAGACCTTACCGGACCTTTACAATATGCATGACCAACACCACAATAAGTGTTATCAATGACACCATGGAACAAGAATAACAATGAAGAATCAAGAAAAACACAGAGGAAATAAGAAAGTCTTTAGGAGAAATAAGAAATAAGAAATAAATGTTATTATTTAATTCAATTCAATATCATAGTGCCAAATACTCACCTCGACAACTTACTATATGCATTAAATCAAAATACAACAATTAGAAACTAAGTTCAGATTATAGAAATATAAACTGTAAATTCCTAGCTATTCTATAACGCCCCCTACCCGTATTCGTCGCCGAAATAGGGTACGAGGCATTATCGGAGTTTACCGAATTGATTTTTTTTACTCAACATAATCCCTTTATAGATATCTAACCTTCCCTACAAAACTTAAACCGAGACTAATCCAAATCAACATATTTTCAAGATAGATTCGCGCATATCCATAAAATAACTTCATCACATACCAAACCAAGGTTTCTTAGCCATACCAATGGCTAACTTTACATTCATTTCACATTAACATCTATTTTATTAACTTATACATGCCATTGATTTCCAAAATAAAGTTTCTTGATATACCAAAATATTGAGGTTGATAGTGTGATATGTCTCCGACCGAATCTGACCTCCGAGCTCTTAATACTACAAAACAGAGAAAAAGAAAACAGGGTAAGCACATTGTGCTTAGTAAGTTCATGTAACAAGAATTATACTTACCTAATATTTTCAATACAATACAATAAACATACATACATCCATTCAATGCATTGTTACCTTAACATGCACAAACTCAACATTCAAGTTAATCCAATAATTTCAATGTATCAATAATATACACTATGATTGATGAGCTCATCAATACCGTGATTTTCATTCCATTATTATTTTCCCATATTTATCCCGTTGAATTTCTCAAAATTTTCAATAGATTTTCAGGGGTACACTTTAGTGTACAAATCCGAGTCCGTCAATTCATATTCATGTGTGCACATTTCCATTTCAAAGAGTACACTCCCGCGAACCTTATCCTTACAGCGGGATTACCAGTCCAGGCTAAATCCCCTGTAATATAAACTAATAGAGTATTGTCGGGATTACCAGTCTAGGCTAAATCCCCTGCAACGACAATTACTCTAATGAGCTTGGATCTGAATTACCAGTCCAGGCTAAATTCAGACCCTAATTCGGATTACCCGTCCGGGCTAAATCCATATTCCAGTACATATTTTTCGGGAGGGCTATATCAAGATAGGATCACCCGTAGGGCTAGATCCTTTTTACCGTCAATTCCTTTTCAGAGATCTATCAAATTTTCCTTTCATTCAACCGGGATTTCTTCCACTTTTTATTAAATATATCAATGTTTCATCAATTTTCATACAATTAACATTCAAATCATATTCCATCAATAACATACACTTCAAGCATTTAAGAATAGAATTCAAGTTACACGAACTTACCTCGTTGTTTGTATTTGTAAAATTCACTGATCTGATACTTTTTCTTTTCCTCTATCAAGTCTCGTATTCATACCGTCCAGATCTATATAAATGAATTTAATCATCAATTTAATACATGTCATGTTCATATGTAACATTTTCTATAATTTCATTATTATTTATAGTTCACTCAAAGCTATCTACTTGAGTTACAGTCACTAAATTATTTATATCTAGAGCTTCGGAACTCCAAATTAACATTCGTTAAATTTTCTTAAAACTAGACTCATGTATCTTTTTACCATAAAATTTTCAGAATTTTTGGTTTAGCCAATAAGTACAGTTAATTCTTTAAATTCACCCATATTCTGCTGTATGACAGTTCCGACCTTTCTTCATTAAAAATTAATTATCTCCTTGTACAGAACTCAGATGATGTTCTTGCTTCTTTATCTTGAAAATAGACTCATTAAGGATTTCAAACATATAAATTTAATCCCCTAATTATTTTTCTTCAATTTTTTGTGATTTTCCAAAGTCAAAACAGGGGAACCCGAAATCATTCTGACCTTGTCTCACAAAATTGATTATATCTCATGATTTATAATTCTATTGCTTACACCGTTTCTTCTATAAGAAACTAGACTCAATAATCTTTAATTCTATATTTTTTTCATCCTCTAATTCGATTTCTAAAATTTATGGTGATTTTTCAAAGTCAGCCTACTGCTGCTGCCCAAAACTGTTTTAGTGCAAGAGGTTTATTACCATTTTGCCCCTAAGCTTTTAATAAATGATAATTTCGTCCCTCCTCAATTAACCTCTCAATTGAGCTGATTTTTCTCAATTAACACTTTATTCTATCATTTTAAACTACCTTATAACCTTCGGGAATAAGAATTTCAGCACTAGACTTCAATTTCACACTCTTTTACAAATAGGTCCAAAATATCCACTTTCTATACATTTCATTCAATAAAACCATCATATAACAAGATTAAAGCTTAAATTTCATTCTAAATAATCATATAATTACAGAACTCAACCATGGTGACTTTCAATTTCATCCACAAAATCAAAAACTAATGAATTTTAATAGTAGGACCTAGTTGTAAAAGTCTTAAAAACACAAAAATTGCAAGAAAAAGGCAAGGATTAACTCACTTGGTGCAAAAATTATGAAATACCAGCTTAAAGAACCCCTCCTATGGCGTTTTTGCTCATGAGAATGAAGAGAAATCACAAGAAATGTAGATATTTCCATATTAGTCCTAGTTTTATTTAGTTAATAATGCAATATTCCAATTTTGCCCTTAAATCATCCATTTTTTTTTTTTTGCTGATTTTATGCCCTTGCCGTCCAGCCCAATAAATTTTTGGTCTATTTACTTTTTAAATCCTTTCTCATTAGACACTTAAGCTATTTAATCATTTTAGCCACTTTTACACCTTTTTCAATTTAGTCCTTGTCATTTAATTGACTGCCCAAACGTTAAAATTTTCTAATGAAATTTTAATTTCATATTACTAATGTTTCATAAATATTTATAAAAATATTTTTGACACGATTTTACGAGACCGAGGTCTCGTTAAATTATTTTTACTCAATTTCTTCAATAATTTCTTTTTCTTAACTAACTACTAAATCGGTAAAATTCTTCTATCGATATTTTCATACGATTTTCCTATCATATCAATATTTATAAAAAAATATTAAAATAAATTTCTCTTTAAATTGGATTTGTGGTTACGAAACCACTATTCCGATAACCCTGAATTTAGGCCATTACATATTCCACGTCAATTTTATCTTTCTCCTTTTTATTCAAGGATTTCGGTACGACGTTAGCTACGGAATTAAAACAATTAAAATACATAAATATAACACAATTCAATTTCATATTGAATATTTCAATTTTTATTCAATATTTGCTTAAATTTCAATTTGGTCCCTAAATCGAGAGTAATTTTTATTCTTCACATTTAATTCTATGTTTTCATACAAATTCCACTTTAAACTAAATTTAACTCCCCATTTTCACTTAAATCCCTAAATTTCAAAAGTTTTACAATTTAGTCCCTATTACTCAAAATTTACTATTTATTCTACAATTTAATCCTTTTTCATTTCTAGCTTAAAAATCTATCAATTTAATCCCTAATACTAAAATTATTCAACATTAACAACATTTAAAAACTCAATCAATACTAAAATTTCAACATGGGTCAGGTAACCCTAGGTACCGAGATTCCAAAAACATAAAAATTACAAGAAAATGGACTAAATTGACTAACCAATTAATCTTTGAAAATTTTGAAGCCTTAGCTTTACGTGACTTCTTCTTTTCTTCTTTCCCTCTTTTTTTTAATTCATTCTTTTAATACTTTTTTGTTTTACTATATTTTATTATACATTTACTTAAATTATTAAGATAACATAGTATAACATATTTTATAACATAGGTATAATTACTACATTGGCCCTTTAATTAATTTTTAATCTATAATTCAACTTTCACCATATATGCAATTTAGTGCTTACACCTAATTACTTTTAATTCATGCAAATTCACTTAACCGAAACCTAATTAACTATACAACTAGCTTCGTAAATATTTATTAAAATATTTACAAGTCCAATTTACGAGAACGGAGTTCCAGGAATGCACTTTCCGACACCCCTGACTATCGGGTCGTTACATAATTCCAATTTATCTTTCGATCTCACCGATTAATTCAGGACTCATGAATGAGTGCGACACAAGAGTACCTTCCAGTCTCACTTACCTAGATATTCCCTTAGGGGAGTCATTTCCTAAGCTCTTAGATCTATTGGATTTAGTCCAATTTAATACGATTTAATCCTTTGTTAAAAAAATCAACTTATCCACATCATCAACCAACTCCTTTAAGGTCTAGTTACTCATGCTTAAAATAAAGAGAATGAAAATGAAAATGTGAAGCAAAATAGTCATTAAAATAAAGCTTAAGAAAAATATAAAAATTTAGATTTTTATGAACAAAAATGTAACACTCCACACCCAGCCTGGACATTATGATCGAATCTTGAGTAATTAAATAAACTTGCTTAAAAACTTAGAAGAAATCCTTGAAAATCAGCTGATCTTGAAATGTTAGTTTTTGCAAACCTCTTTCCAATTTTTAGAAAATTTGTGTTTTGAGTTATTTATTTTTATAGAAAATCATTTAATTGATTACTTGCCCAATAGAAAAACAACCCCTAATTCAGCCATCTTTTAACATTTGGCCATAACAAAACAAGTCAGCCCCTAATCGAAAGTATTAATCACTTACCCAATAGAAAAACAACCCTATAACCCCTAGTTTACCGACAGTAAATCACACGTCTCACAATTTTCTCCTAACAGTATCAAATCAATTAATACAAAAACTAACAACAAAGCAGCGACATACTAACAACAAAAATACGAGACCTTACCGGACCTTTACAATATGCATGACCAACACCACAATAAGTGTTATCAATGACACCATGGAACAAGAATAACAACGAAGAATCAAGAAAAGAACGGAAGAAATAAGAAAGTCTTTAGGAGAAGTAAAGAAAATCGGCACAATGTTAATTTTACTGAACAAAAAGAAACGAAGAAAGAAATGGGAAAACCAACATGTGAGAAAATGGGAAAGTGGGACGGCGGTTGGGAGAATATTTCTCTAAATTTTTTTTTAAATAAATAAAAATAAGATAAATTCTCGTCATTAGTTGCTATCTAAATAGGCTGATTAGAATTGAATTTAACCTAACTACATCCACATGGGGGGCACAGTAAGTGGGAATAAAAATATTTTCCGCTTTATATACACATATAATAAACCACTAAACTAAATGAACTCACTTAACATGATTTAACAATTCAAAAACAATAATTTTGACGCGTTACAATTCTCCTTTAATTCTCAAATGACTTCCTTAGTACCATGATTCCACCGTAGAACCAAAGGAATAATTTTCTTCTCAGTACCACATAAAAGTGGCAAAATGTTTTGACTGAAGTAGCTAACATCAAGGGGTGGCTTTTAAATGATAGGTAATTCATTTCTTTTTCTCTGTTTTCTACTGTTATAAGGCATTGACACTCGCTAATAAGGAAGACAACAGAATATTGTGTGTATATTTTCACGTCGTAATTTCTTTTCTTAGATCACTTTAGTTAAAAACTAAATATTTATCTTTGTAGGCATGAATTTGGAGAGATTGTTATAAAAATACCAGCTAAATTATTTCAAATAGATACAATTGTTGAAGATGATTTGGTTGGAATTAGTTCATGCGTGGAAGAATTGTATTAAAAAATAGACATTGGGGAAGATGATGTCCACATTTTAGGAATTTGTGGAATAGGTGGTATTGGTAAAACGAGTCTTGCAAAAGTTGTTTATAACCAAATGTATCTCATTTGGAAGGTAAAGGCTTTATTGTTAATGTTTGAGAAATTTCAAATAAATTTGGGCTCGTTTCTGTAAAGAAACAACTTTTTTCCCAGATTTTGTTTGATGGAAGTTTCAGTTTTTTCAATGTTTATGAAGGAAATGCTGTCATTAGTCACATGTTGTCTCATAAAAAGATTTTTGTTTTTATGATGTTGATAATATACAACAATTGAAATGCTTAGTTGAAATGCATGATTGGTTTGGTTTAGGGAGTAAAACCATTGTCACAATTAGAGATGAACATCTGCTACAATCTTGCCGAGTTGATGATGTACATAAGCCTGCAACATTGGAAGGCGATGATGCACTTCAGCTTTTCAATTTAAAACTTTTGGTTGTGAGACACTACCGGAAAAGGATTTTATTGAACTTATACTAAACATGTTGTACGTTCTCCCCTTAGCTATTGAAGTTATTTAACAAAAATTACAATTTTATTGTATATAGCTTATGACACCAACGAAGTTTTGATTGAAATACTAAATTTAAGACTTAGAAAGTTTTAGCGTCTTAGATTTAACCGTACAAATAAATATTTACTCTCATGAAATCACTGTCAGAAAATGTTTTCCTTTATCTAAAGTTCTTTAATTATTATAGTTGAACCAAAATGTTATAATAATGTTAAACCTAAATGCAATATTTTGAAAGTTTTATTATATATTTTAAATTATTCATTTATTTTCTTATTTTTTTATATTTTAAAATAAAAATATTATTTAAGGTATGATCATTGTCAATAAAAAGTAAAAATATATACATACACATTTATCAATTTATATTATTAATACTTAAATTTTTATGGGATGGAAAAAAATTTTATGCTTAATATTGTGATTGCGGAAAGTACATTGTGATTATCTTAATAATTTTTCTAATGAGTTAAGATTTTTACATTGGGAAAGATGCCTTTTAAAGTCATTCAACCTTTCAACCCGACAACCTTATTGTACTCCTCTTACTATACAGCCGCATTAAACAACTTTGGATGGGAAGCAGAGTAAGGATTAGTTCATTTGATGCTTGTGTTTTAACTTATTTTAAGATGAATGCTTTAAGTTTGAATAAGATGGAAAACAAAAAGAGCTTTCTTATATTTTTCTCTTTTCCCTCTAATTTATTGTTGTCTTCAACAGCCTCTGCATGAGTTGAAAGTGTTCAACCTCAAAGGCTCCGGGAACCTAGAAACCAAACTTCGCAAAAGCCCCAAATCTTGAAATATTAAAGTTTTGTCATTCAATGGTGCAACAAGGGAGCATCATCTAAATTGCGACCAAACATGCCCTTGATGATACATTCATCATCAGGTTTGAGTTCATTAAGAGAGTTGAATCTAAGGGACTGCAATCTTTGTGAAGGAAATATTCCTAGTGAAATTTGTTGTCTATTGTTGGTAAAAAGAAACACTCAGGAAATAAAATTGCCACTAAAAATAATTTTTTTGTCGGTATTGGCCCCAAAACCCTATAGTGATGGTAAAAAATGCTATTCCAACAAAAAATAACCATTGATACATAAAACGTCAGTATAAACTTTTGCCAAAGGAAAATGCGACTAGTGAAATAGGTCCCAAATCCTATATCAAAGGTTGAGCATTGTTAAAGTGGTAATTGTTGCTATAGGTATCGTTTGCAATAGTGACAATTGGACCATTGATAAAAGCACGTATAAGCGAAATTCCAATATCCTTGAATTTATAGCAACAGCTGGATCGTCACTAAAAGTTCTCATGAATGAGAATCCAATTATATCCCAAAACATATAGTGCAGTTTAGACTGTCGATAAAAGGTCCAAGTTTTAATGATAAATTTTTTTAATGATAAATTTGACCACTAACATTTGCATGTTTTGTTAAAATGACCCTAATTGTATTTTTTGGGCGCTTTTTTTTTTTTACCATAAACCTTTGTTCATTTTTTTCAATCTGTTTTTTTCTAACAGATTTAATGAATAAATTCAAGGTTTCAATTTTTTTTTTTCAAGAGGTTTCAATCTTTCATACATTTGTTTACTATTGCGTTTATTTCTTTAAATTAAGAGTTTTTTTTTTTAATTTAGTGTGTTATTTATTTATTTTATCATTTCCACATGTAATTATCTTATCGGGCTATCTAAGTAATAAATTGCATTTCATTAAAAATATTTTAATTCCACATCATCTCCGTTAACTTTTTTAAAAGTACTTCCATTAAATCCGTAAGAAAAAGCATATTGAAAAAAAGAGCAAAGGTTGATGGCAAAAAAAGGCTAAAAAAATACAATTATAGCCATTTTGACAAAACATACAAACGTTAGTGACCAAATCTGTCATTAAGCCAAAAATCATATAATATATATAGCTCAAACATACTTTATTTAATTTATTTATAGCAGCAGTTGGATCGTGGGTAAAAGTTGTAATGAATGGACCATAGAGTCCAATTGCTTATATTTTAATTTATTTATAATCTTAATTAAATATAATTTATTTAAAGTAAAATAATATATATAGCTCAAACATAATCTTAAAAACAATCCAAATAAAATCCAACAAAACCGAATATATAATCCAAACATAATTCAAATATAGTCTCAACATTATTCAAACTTAATTCAAATATAATTTAAACATAAATCAAATACATAGTTGAAACTAAATAATCATCAACCAAACATCTTTCATATATTCTTAAGGAGTACGACTTGTATAAAATTGAAAAATGTGCCTTTATTAAAAGTAATCTAATTATGAAATCAGTTTTCAAATAATGAATTATAGACATGGTTTATTATATATACAAAGTTGTCATAAAATGAATAACTAAACTCGTCACAACTGCATGGTACTGTGATTTAGGTCTGGCCTGGAGCTATTTGAAAGTGTAGTCATCTAAGGTCCAAAGTCGAAAGAAATCTAAAAAAAAATTAGACTAAAATAAATTAATTAAATACTTAAGGTTTTTTATTTTTCATCATAAATACTTCATCTTCTAGGACTCCAAATTTTTTCAGCTTTTATTGTATTACATTTTATAATTGTTTTTAAAAAGGGATCAAATTTATTATTTCGCCTCTGACCCTAAAAATGTCAAAAAGCAACCTGCCTTGATTGTGTCCCAAATTCATCTTCGTCCTCCATTTCCAAATGGAGCTATTCTGGAAAAACAAAAGCAATTGTGATGTTTGCATTTCCTAGTTCAATTAATACGTATCATATATTTCAGCTAAGGCTCAATAACCTCTATAGGATTCTTTGATGGAAATTAACCATCGATGAAATTAAGTGGCAATTTACTTGAAGTAAAGCAAGTTGAAGGTGTTATACGTGTTTTATATGGTATATTAAAAAAATTAAGAAGGAAAAAGAGCTTGTTAGAATTTGGATTTAATTTTGTTGTCAAAAACTGAGGTCGAATGAATTTTTCGACGGGTTATTAAATTTTTCGTCATCATCAGAGTCTTTGGTGAAAAAAAAAATGGATATGTTTATAATTTTTTTTTAATTTAAGAAAATAATATATTTTTTAGTTTTTAGTTAAAAATTGTCAAGTGTCACTAAAGATTAATTAAGAAGATTTGTTTTAATGATTGGGTAGTTTAAGTAACAAAGTATAGTCTACGTACCACTTTAGGTAATTGAGTATAATTTATGTACCACTCTTCATAGATTAATCAATAAAACTTAAAAAATATTAATAAGTCAAGTCACTAAATCTTACATTAAGTTACTAATCTATCACAAGAAAAACCATAATCCTAATTGTTTGTACAGATTAATCAATAAAGCTTTAAAAAAAAAAGCAGTTACCAAATTAGGAAGACTCACATACAAATTTTAGAAAGAGTAACAGAGCAAGAGAAATTTGAGAGAAATTAGTAGGCACATTTACCACAACCTGAAATACTAATAAGAGCTGAGCAACATTTTCTTTTACTGAAACCAGGGTATCTAGTAGAATTGACTAGCCCTCTCTTCATGGGTGTTACTCGAATAGGTAAAGCTAGTCATAAAGTGTGTTATATTTTCATGAGTAGGAAATGAACTCACTATCACATAATTACAAAACGAAATAAGTAATTACCACACCACAAGCTTAACAGATATAACTTGGGCTCAGCCCTAACAACATTATAAATAAATAAAATACACCAGTTTTTCGCAACAGAAAATCAAGCAACAATAACAAAACATCCAAGTGCAGTAGAAAACACCCTAACAATGACCTCACCAAATAAAGATCAATAAGCACGAAGGCAGTAGACATATTTGAGCTGATCCCACTTTCACTGACATTTTTGTCCCAAGCTCAATATACCTTCTTCAACCTGAAAAAGAAAATATATATTCTTTTATATAGAAAAAGTAACATAAAGAATTATTAAGACAACCAATGACCAGAATTTTACCATAAATTAATGTTTCTTCACTGCCGACGCCTTATAAATTTGAAAAACTTTTCTATCGGTTTTGATTGTGACTCTACCCCTGCCTCTGTCTCTTCATAGACATTACGTTTTCACTTTACCAGGCACTATTAGCTATTGATCCCTCAGCAACAGAGTCTTCATTCTTTTCTTCAATTGTTACACAAGTTTGATTGCTGTGCTGCTCTTGGACATCTTCCAAATCTTGCTCATACACTAATCTAACCCCACATTTTTTCACCTCAACTGAGGGAACATGATCATAAAAATATGGCATATACAGCACAAGCTCATTGAATTCCTGATTTGAGAGATCTAATGCTGATAAATTCTGGCTTTCACTTTCACCACATTGACCTATCAAGAAATCTCGATCTAGTAAGCTAGCACGCGAACAATAACGAAGAAATAAGTGGTCCTTCGTTACGGGCTGGTTAGAGTAATAACCAAAAGGAAAGCCAACATGATCCAGAAGAAGATATTCATCACAACCATCTTGTACACAATTTTTATGATGGAAAATAACATTAGACGTAAGCAGCTCATGCCTGGAAGTATCAGCAGAGACAAAAGTGCAGCACAAAGCTACTCCCATCCATTGACTATCATTCCAAATATTGTGAGGCAGTGGTATCTTGATTGAAAACCCTGCTTTCTGATGGTTGAACCATTCTGGAATTTCACCTCCAGGTATAATAACAGTAAACACTTTTCTTGAATTTCCAAATACCTGCAAAACATAACTCTACTTGTTTAGTAACAAACGAACATCATAAATAATCAAGTATGAGATTTTGCGAGAGAACCAGAGATATTAACTAACCTTAATATTATTTTTCAGCAATGTTACTACATTCATGGTCTCAGCTAATCTGTAGCAGTTAATACCTCTAATATCCGCCCAATCCACTGAATTGCATACTTCTGATGGATTTGCAATTGCATCAAGCGAATCACAACCAGATACCATCACACTTCCTATATTTGTTAGAAGCTCAGGCAATGATTTAAGCTCCTTGCAATTATCCAATCGAAGAACACCAATCTTGGAAAGTCGAGTAATAGACGAAGGTACACTGATGAAATTGTTACCACTAAGATCAAGAAAATTCAAAGTGGATAGAGAAGAAATATCATTAGGAATATCACAAAGATTGCAGTCCCTAAGTTTCAACTCTCTTAATGAACTCAAACCTGACAATGAATGTAACATCAGAGGCAGGTATTCTATCATAGATGATGCTCCCTTGCGCCAATTGAACCACAAAACTTTAAGAATTTGAAGCTGAAAAATGAAAGATGGTGGTCTTGCTCTGGCTGTTTCACTTAAGTCAAGCTTTTCCAAAAACTCTAGTTGCTTCAATATCTCTGGCCAATTTTCAACTTCATAACAACCAGAAAGTTTAAGAGCTCTTAAACCTTTACACCCACCTATGCTGCTTGGGAGACTCACAAGGTTATTGCAATCTTTCAGATTTAATGTTTCAAGAGATTCCCATTCAATTTTGGTTGGAAGACTCCTAAGATTTTTGCAGCCTCTTAAGTTCAAAAGTTTAAGCCTAGTAAGAACTCCTATGGATGGATGAACATCTATTAATCTGGTACATCCTTTCAAAATCAAAACTTCAAGATTTGGAGCTGTTGTAAAGTCAGGTGTCTTGATTAGATTTTCGGAGCCTTTGAGGTTGAGCACTTTCAACTCATACAGGGGCTGCTGAAAACAATAATAAATTAGACAGAAAAGAGAAAACTTAAGTAAACTCATTTTTGTTGCTATTTTTTCATCTTAATAAAATTTTAATCATTCATCTTAAAATAAGCTAAAAGACAGGGATAAGATGAATTAGTTCTTACTATATTTCCCTTCCAAAGTTGTTCAATGCAACTATATGGCAAGAGAAGTGCAACAAGATTGTCCAATTGGAAGCTTGAAGGCAACGATTTTAAAGGATATCTTATCCATTCTAAAAGCCGTAACTCATTAGAAAGAAACTCGAAATTATCACAACTTGAGTGGCAATGAACTTTGAGCAATCTCAATTTTTTCATCTTTGAAAAGACGTTGGCATTCAAATTGAGAGTTTTGTTCGGTTCTCTGACAACCATGGTAAAACAAAAGTGAGCTTAAAAATATACAAAAGCAAAATAATGCTCTTCAGCACTACTTGTTTCAAATGATTTGTTCAAACACTCCTAACCCATGCATATTGCATATCCAAATGCAACTTACAGGGATATAAACTTTCAAAGAATTTTCAAATACACTAATACAAAATTAAAAAAATAATAATAATAATTGAATAATAATATTTGATGCCGTGCATGAATTTCATACAAACATCTGTTTATGAGTAGCGTGAAGCCACAAATCCAATTTAAAAAAAATTTTAAACCCAAACCCATGTCCGGTCTACTCCGTTCGAAAAGCTTATTTCACTATTCATAAATTAATAAAAATAAAAAAATTGTAAAAATATTTTATAATTAAATTTATTTCAAAAATATTTTTATTATTTAAATTAAATTTGGGTCAAGCCGGCCCGAGACATAAAAACCTTGACCAAGCTTGAATCAAGATGGTCCAAGCCGGCAATGGACAGGTCTACTAATGTATCATGAGTGAATAAAAATAGTATACCTCATCACTAAATAAAACAAAAACTATGTAGGACCTATAAATAAATACTAGTAATTTTATTTAAACATAATTAATTATTAATTATTCTCATTAATATAAATAAATATCATTTTAAAAATTTTAATTAAATGTTGATATGTCATCAACGTATATGTCACATAGCAAAGTTAACAAAATTTAACCTAAAACAATTATTAAAAAAGACAAAAAAATTAAATGGAAACTAAAATAATTTTTTTATATATATAAATAAATTTGGAGGACCAAAAAATTCATTATAGGATATATAAATTACATAGTTTGCTAAATAATTATCGCACCTTAAAGGAAAAAGTGGAGCTATAAATATGAATAATATAAATAACATGATTTGTTAATATCAATTATTTTTAACCTACATAATTCTTTTAAAAGTATTATTGTTAACAATTAAAAATTTTCATTATTTTATATTATTAGTTTAATATAATGAATTATCAGTCAATTATTAAATATATATTTATTTATTATAATGTATTTTGAAAAGATTTTTTAGTTAAATCTTTAAAGTTAAGTATGTTAACATCTTTTTTATGCAAATGTAAATTATCTAAAAAAATATGTGTAAGGTTTCTTAAATTTTGGAAAAGATGTAATATTTAATATTGATTCTTCAAAATTAGAATATAAATATACATAGCAAATTATTAGAGTGCCAAATGATTATATATAAACTATGTTAACTAATCTGTAATTTCATATTGTTATAGTATATATGTATTAGATTAATTATTATTTAATTATGTTTAAATAAAATTATTAGTAGTTATTTGTAAAATTTTTAATATTTTTATTTTATTTAATAATGATGTGTTATAGTATTTTTCAATGATGATGCATGAATCTTATATATTAACTATACATCAAACATTACTCAAAAATTAAAAATAACATACATTGATACATAATGTGCTTGTTTTCTTACCTTTTATTGTGAATTATCATGCTTTCAATTGTTTCTGTAGCCTGAAAATAATAATAAAAAACACAAAATACATTAAATAAATTACATGAAAAAAGTTGTAAAAATTTACATTTATATATTAGAATAACTTACTGTATTTTTTGTTAGGACATGATAGATGTCATTTTCCTCCCACAATCTACAACGTTTTCCAGGTTCATCTGCAGACTTATCTTTAACAATTTTTCTTGCCATTTCTTTCAACAAGTCATGCATCTGGATATATTGGTTGTGTCTGTCAACTTTTATAAGAGATTTCTTAATAAGAACGTCAATTCCAATATCTGGGAAAAACTTACAACCATTTAATACTTTCATTATAAAATCTTTAGTCTCCCTCTCGAAGAAGCATGCTATGTCTAGAAATATATTCTTCTCACTTTCTTCCAATCCATCAAAACTTATTCGAAGCCTATCCAAAATTTCTTTATTAGAATCTTTTTTAAGTCTTTCAAATGCACTCTTCCATTGAGTTACATCTCTACCGCACAGAAAAGAACCCAAAACTTCAAGAGCTAAGGGGAGACCACCAGCATAACCTACAATATGTTTAGCAAGCTCAACGAAATCCTGTTCTAGCACTGTCTCCCTGTTGAAAGCTTTCAAATTTAAAAGTCTAAGTGCTTCATTTTCATTCAATGCTGCTGGCTTGTACATACTATCAACTCGGTAAGATCGCAGTAAATGTTCGTCTCTTGTTGTTATAATGATTCTGCTCCCCAAACCGAACCAACCATGCCTACCAGCCAAGCATTTCAAGTGTTGTTTGTTATCAACATCATCAAGAACAACAAGAACCTTTTTGTGAGACAACCTATGGCTAATGATGGCATTCCCTTCGGAAACATCGGAAAAATTGAAACCTTCATCAAGTAAGGTTTGACTAAGAAGTTGGTTTTGTAAATGAACAAGCCCGCATTTTTGTGAAACTTCTCGAACATTAGCAAGAAAGCTTTTGCCTTCAAAATGAGATGAAATTTGATCATACATAACTCTTGCAAGAGTCGTTTTACCGATACCACCCATTGCACAAATTCCTATAACACGGACATCATCTTCCCCTATCTCCATTTTTGAATACAACTCTTTCAAGCGTGAACTAATTCCGATCAACTCATCAGTAGCAGCAATGGGATATGTTTCACATAATTTTACTGATAGCTTCTTAACAATATCTCCGATAAATTCTGCTTCATGCCTACATAAATAGAAACAAGATTCAGTTGTTTCAAATAAAATTTTGCTGATATCTTTTGAATGTACTTTTTCTTTTCTTTAAAGTTCGTTCAATGAATCATTAACACAGTATAGGTAATTTGGGAGCAAACACAAAGCAAGAATAAGAAGGCCAGATTTTTTAGGACAAAAAAAATACACAAATTGCCCTTTAGTTTAATGGAACTTTACAATTAAATACATAGATATAAAAACTTTTAAATATATACATATAGCATGTTATCCGAAAAAAAACACCATCATGTAGTCATTAAAACTAGCTAGAAATTAGAGAAGCGAACGATGATTTACCTATTATTTAAATGCCATCCTTTGATGTTAGCAACTTGGGTCAAAGCGTTTCGCCACTTTTGGACCTTGTTTTTATCTTCTTTATATCTCTCTTCATGTTCAACAAAGGCTTCTTCAACTTTACCTTTTTGTTTCCTCAAATCAGAAGGATCCACATTGTAGAAAATGGGAAATACTTCCTGTCTCTTCTCGTTTTTCTGCTTAACAATCTCAGCAAGCTCCTCCAAGCACCAACTTGAAAAGGCATAGGTTTCGGAGAAAATGATTATGGAGCACCATGATTGTTGAATGGCTTTAAACAGTTCAGGTGCGATTTCTTCGCCGGTCTCCAGTTTAGGATCGTCCCTGAAAGTGTGGATTCCATTCCTTATTAGAGCTTCATAGAGATGATCGGTGAAGTTCTTGCGGGTATCTTCACCTCTAAAACTCAAGAAAACATCATATTTCTTTCTAGAAATAGATGAGGAAGATGAAGGTAACGGCAACACGAGGAATTATGAGAAGAAAAAAGATATCTGAATCTGGTGTTCAGAAATCACAAAAAGTAATTGATGGTTCAATATCGAGAGAAACTGAAACAGTCAAGAATATGAGCATCAAGAAAGAGAACATGCAACACATTAATACAAGGATCTGAAATGAGTGATGATGTTAGTCCTGGAAGAATCAGAAAGGTAAGAGTACTTTGATATATTTAAAATTCGTTAATAATTTTTAAAATTAGGTGTTCAAACTTTGATATAATTGTTAAAATAAATATTCAAGTTGTAATTAATTTTATTTAATAAATTAAAATATCAATTAAATTTATTGATTGTATTATTTCATAAATATTTTTATTAATGTGAATTTTTTATTTAATATTTGTAATAACAGGCCATTCATTGTTTTCTTTTCTGCTTTTGTAATTTCAACTTTAATGATTGGCCGGTACAACGGGATAACAGGTCATTCATTGTTTTCTTTTCTGCTTTTGTAATTTCAACTTTAATGATTACGTCCTTACAAAAAATAAAAACAAAACTTTAATGATTTTGTAATCTGTTTAGTATTATAAAGCATCAACACTTACTAACAACATAAAAAGGGATAATGAATTTTTATTCCTAAACTTTAAAAAAAAAATCATTTTGACTCTTCATTTATTTTTTTTGTCTCTTTAAATTTTTAAACTTGTATTTTTTTACAAATAACTCCAAAATAAATGAAAATGTTAATATTTATTATTAACTTTGCTGGCATAGCATACACATGGATTACCATATAATATGTCTACATTTAATTAATTTTTTAAATAATATTTAAATTTTTAAAAATAGTTTTTTTAAATTTTTTTGAATTTTTAAAATTTAAAAAATTAATTAAATGCTGACATGTCATCCACGTGCATGCAACGTCAGCAAAATTACAAAAAAGGTTAATTTTTTATTCATTTATGATAATTTGACAAAAAGCACAAGTTTAAGAGTTAAAAAAAAAAAAGAGAAAATTTAAATTAAGGGCTAAAATGATCTTTTAATTAAAGTTGGAGGGCCAAATAAGTCATTTTACCTAAAACAAATGATAAACTCCAAGTCCTCCCAGGGTAATTAACATAAATTTGTTTGATTAAATAGTGTTAATTTTTGGGATTATTAAACTTCATATTTATATTTGTTAATTTCGTCATTAAAAAAACTAAATATTTATCTCTTTGTAGGCATGAATCAGAATTTATTCGAGACATTGTTAAAAAAATATCAACAAAATTATGTCAAACATATCTTGTCACACCCCAAAATGTCAAGTTTAAGTTTGAATCGTGACTTTGGGTACTAATTTGAAAAGTTTATAAATTAAACAAGTTCTAATAGAAATAAGGGGAATTGGTAGATTAGTTTGTAAAGGTTGGATTTCAACTTTGGTTTCATTATTGAACTAGAAGATTTCTTAGTGGGAGACATGATGATTATGGATGGCTACACTTGGCTGTTGAATTGAAATCGGTGAAGGAAGTGCAAGAGTATTATATAAGGGAGAAAAATGAACTAGAAGATTTCTTATTGAGAGACATGATGATTATGGATGGCTACACTTGGCTGTTGAATTGAAATCGGTGAAGGAAGTGCAAGAGTATTATATAAGGGAGAAATGTTATTCTCTGGGTTGTTCTTTCATATTTCTGTTCTTTATTCATTTTCTTATATGGTCTAGTTGTAAGAAAGAAAGATTAAAGAATGATCTGCATAAAGGAAAGAAGCTAGAGTTCATGCATAAATAATTGATAATTTATTAAGCTATAAGCTTTCTGACCTTTCTGTGTTCACGGATTTAAGAAAAAGGAAAGAAAGTTAAGCATTTCAGTTATTCATCGATTCTACTCTATTATGGTTAAGGCTGCTGATAATCATTTAAATGGCATTTGTATGCAAACAAATTATGGTTCTTATGATGATGAATTATTGTCGATTGGAAATTTTGAAATGGTTGTTATGTTTTGTATGTTGGAGGCTCAGGTGATAAGAAAAAAGCTACGTAGATGGATTTGGCGTCAACTTCCAAGTGAGTTTCATAACCCAGATCTTACATGGATGTTTATTACATCAATATTGCGATGCATACCGTTTGCGCTGTGTTAAGCAAATGATGAATCACCCATTGGCTGAATGTTGAAGTACTGTATTGAATGATTGAGGTGTTGCGATGCATGTTGCATAATGATATGCAAATGTATGGTTGAGTGTAAGCATGATTATGATTCGTAGATGGAATAATTGGCGTGTTATATGTCATGTGATAATAATATCTATTAGCTTAGTGCATGTGTTTGATGTGCATATATTTATAACTGTAGCTTTGCGGAGGTTTGGATGGACATATATGAGATTGCATATGTATTTGATTTAACTGTGGCTTTGGGGGAGGTCTAGTTAGACTGAGCCTTTTTAAATTGTACGAAGAACAGTGTGCACCAGTATATGAAAGTCCTTTTATGGGACATATGAATGAATGCAAGTCCGTGGCCATGGAATTACCGTAAATGTGGAAGCACATCAAGACTATCTTATATGTGGAAGTCCGTCAAGACTATTTTAAATGTGGAAGTCTGTCAAGATCATTTTATATGAGGACATCCGACAGGACTACCGTATAAGTGGAAATCCATCAGGGTCATTTTAGGAAATAGGATTCAGTACTTGAGGGTCCGCTTGTATGAGTCTACCAAGAATGAGTTCATACTCTTGTAATTTATTGTTATGCGAACTATTATGCGGGTCCGTATATGAAAGATGTGACAATTGCAATGACTATCTCATATGTATGATTCCATATTATGGGATTCGCTTTTAAGAATCTGCCCATATGTTATCAGTTCAGGAGAAGATCACCAAGAATGGACTGTAACACCCCTCACTCGGCCCGGTTGTTAGACCCAAGTTACAGGACACCACATCACTATCGTAACTTTAACACATGCACATATAGCTTTAAGCAAGAATAATTTCATGACAATAAAAAATATTTACCAAGGAGTTTGCGACTAAACAAACATCAAATGACCCTAGAAATAGTTTACTACGTGCTTAGGGACCATTTTGAAAATTACAAAGAAATCAACATAGGAATCGATACACAATAGCAGGTATCGATACTTAGTAAGTCAGGTATAGATACTAACAAGAAAATCGATACCATTTTAGCATTCGGTTTTTCCTCATCAATTCTGAACCAATACATTTTATCGATACTAAACAAAAGGTATCAGTATCTCTACCCCAAGTATCGATACTCGTGAATGGGTATCGATACCAAACTAAACTACTATTTCCTGTACATACGTTCCAACACCGAGGTATCGATATTTATGCCCTGAGTATCGATACCTCTATACAAATCAACAAAACAAAAACAAAACAGATAAGTGTTCATGCTTAAACAAAATATCTTTCTTATGTGCATTCCAAATATCAATCTTATACATCTAACGAAGTCCAAAACCATAATAGAATAAATAAACAATGATACTAAACAACCAAAGCTCTAGAAGTCCAAAATCATATTAAACTAACAAAAAAAAATAATATCCAGCCAAAATTCTACCCATATTGCCTTTATTCCAAAAGTCGAAAAGAATAATAAAATCAACTATTCAAATTATTATTGCCTAGCTTGGATCACTTACTTGGCCGCACCACTCACACTGAAGACACTACTTATCTGCAGGGATTTAGAGAGGAATGTGTGAGCTTAAATAAGCTTAGTGAATGATTGGAATTACCGCAAGTATACGCAACATCATACGTTAAACAAAAGCAACTAAAGCACAATCACAACCTCATTTAATTACAAGTCAAACTAACATATCATGCATAACTTAACTCATACATCTAACTTATGTACTCACATGCATATACATACAACATATTTCATATACAATTTATTAAATGATAATTTGACAACTTGGGACTATGAAACGTAAAAGTGGGCTCTATCACCACACATTGGATACACAAATCTTCATCACACCAAAGACTCAGAGAGTCTTAACATATTCCATTAGTGTAGCACCAAGTTAACACCCTCCAGCTGTAGCAACCCGTTTTTCAATGGTGTCGAAAATAGTGATTTCGGGACCACAAATCCGATGAGTAAGTTCATATAATTAGTATTTAAATTATACGATTCAATAGTAATTTTATATTGAATTTTGATTTGATGATTTTAAACAATTGAATTAAAAGTTAGTATAAGTGATTTGGTTCAAAAGTCAAGTGGTTATTGAAAACGAAGTATTAGGACCTCGTTTCCATAATATAAAGCCGTAAATTATTTTATTAAATATTTACAGAGTTGTATTATATGTGAATTAAAAGTTCAGTCTGGTAATTTTGATGATTTATTACTTAATTGAGGTAAAAGGATTAAATTGTAAAAGAGGTAAAAGTTAATTGATATATATTTAAAATAGTAAAAGGATCAAAATGATAATTAAACCATGGTCAAAAAGTCCAAGTGGTGGTGGATGTTAATCATTCCACTAACTTTTGGATTACTTATTTATTTAGTCCTAATTAGTTTAAGGCCAAATTGTAAATAAGTTTGTTTAATTGGAATTTAATATAATTGAATGACTAATAGTGTAATTGGACCCTCCTTAAATGACCTTTTAATAGAAATGATATGAAATTCTCTAGATTTTTTTAAATTGCAATTAATTCATAATTAATTAAGGATTTACTAATTAATCTGTTTTCCAGTTTGATCAGAAATGGTGGTTTCAGGGCCATAATTTTGATGTGTCAGTCTATAGATATTAATTATTTAATATTTACAAAGCTAATAATGTCGTGTTCAAATTTGGTTACTAAATTTTATCATTTAAATAGTTAATTAAGTAAAAAGAACTGAATTGTAAAAACTGTAAAAGTAGAGTTCTATAGATTAAAGGCATCAAATGATAATGAGAATGTAAGGCAAGGCCCTTAAATGGTAAATATACCATTTCAAGAGATAGTGGACAATTTTGGTTTCCTTTTTGCTAAAATATTAAGTGCAATTAAAGAGCAAAATTGTAATTATGTTAATAAGTTAAATTACATTAAAATAAGATGAAATCTAATCATCATCTCCACTTTATTCTCTCCATTTTTAGCCGAAACCCTAATAGGAGAAAACCATTTGGTCTTGCTTGGTTCCATAATATGTAGGTGAAATTTAACCTATTTTTAGTAATTTATATGTTTTCGAGCTTGTATTAGCTTAATCTAGCTAACTCGACGATCAATTTGTGAAATTGTTAAACATTTTGGAGTGTCATTTTTGAGTTTGATTTAGTTTTGAAACTTTATGAAAGAGTATTGATTTTGTTCGTTATATTTTGTAAAGTAGTTTTTGATGATTTTAATGTTTAAAGATTAAATTGTTAAAGTGATAAAGTTACAAGGACTTGATGAGAAATAATTGCAAAGATGGGATGTATTGAGGTCATTGAACATTCGGCCATGGATTTTTTTTTAAAATGGTTAATTTGCACGATTAGGGCTTAGGGACTAGATTAAATAAAAATAAAATATTGATGGCAATTTTTTAAAAATGCCAAAAAGGACTTAATTGCATAAAATGAGTTAATTTTACTATTGGAATTAGTTAATTGAGTGGAAATATTATTTTAGATCATGAACGAATGAAAAATCGAAGGAAAGAGAAATTACCGAATAGTCTCTATACCTGTCATAGTTGCGAATTAGTCAGGTAAGTTTGTACGGTTTAATTTTAGTACATTTTTAAATGTATTATAAGAACTTAATTGCAAAATATTGGATTATATTGTGATGTGTGTAATTGGAAGTGAAAATAAGGAATTGAAATGACATTGATAACTGATTGAGATACTATGAGCTGTTACTACAAATTAATCATGTAAGTTCATGCATTTAATTATGATTCTAATAATCTTTATACTCTTTGTTAATATACTATTATTGAATGTTATATTATACATCAAATGATATCAGCGAGCGTTACCTATTGTTAAGTCTACTGGTATGTTTCAAAAATCATGAATCCATGAGGACCGTAATACAAATCGGAGCCCATTAGGACAAGTCTCTATTAATAGTCCGGAACAAGGACTATTCACCAAGATCAGTTTTATATGGTTACCTGGGGATGTCGTGTTGTGGAAGTCATCCATGGATCATCTTTCACGAGATTGAAATTATGAATCCACTAAGATTTCCTCTCAATGAAATAGATGCAACTAGTAAAGTGGAATCAGCAGGGATAATCTGCCAAGAGATTAAATGTTATTAAATTTGTATTCTGGATGCGGAAGTATGCAAGCAATGATTTCATTGTGGGTGATGTGCCATGTACGAGTAAGTCAGTTCATATGATATAAGGACTACGCCAATGAGAGTGTGTATTGTCCTAATACAGATGAGTCAAACGTGAATGTCAAGCGAGATCACGTTGTATTAACAAGGTATGAAAACTCACTAAGTTCTTTAGAACTTACCTATGTGTTGTTGTGTATTGCAGGTTTTAAAGGGAAACTTGAGAGTTAGTGAAGGGACTAGGCCAAAATCCTCCGTGCTACGTCATATCTCTTCTTAAAGTAATATGCATACAGCGGGGTGACCCAAAGGTGAGGTCTCAGGGTCAATCATGAGTTTGTAATTACTTAGGGTCGTAGATTGCAAATTCTTTAAATTGAATTAAAGTTATTCGTATAATAAAGTTACTTTGTATATTTTTACATATTAAAAATACTTGTATCAAGTCTATGAACTTTACGAGGTTAATTAGATAATTGTATTTTCTTAATACTTATATTATGTGATCTTGAATGCCAGAATTGCAATATAAGTTAACTGGATAATGTTGGATCTTGTGTTTAGCACCCTGTGGCCCGGACCCAGCGATCGGGTCAGGTAAGGGGTGTTACATATGCTGTTATTCATGATGAGTTGGTTGGAATTAGTTCACACTTTGAGGAATTGTATTAAAAAATAGAGTGTAACAACCTATTTTTTAGTGGTGTCAAAAATAGTGGTTTCGAGCAGATGAAGGAAAACATTTAGAAGATGTAACCATGTATTGACAGTTAGTCGAAAGTCTTATCTATCTCACTTTAAGTCGACCAGACTTAACTTATGCAGTTGGAGTGGCTAGTCGATACATGAGAAATCTTAAGAAGCCTCATCTCAATGCAATACGACGCATCCTGAGGTATGTTAAAGGCATAATTGATTTTGGTATTTTATATAAGAAAATAAAAGAATGTCTGGTGGCTAGATATTGTGACGCCGACTATTCTGGAGACTATGATACGTGGCGATTGACAACTAGGTACATCTTCAACATTGGATCAGAAGCAATATCATGGTGCAGTAAGAGACAATCAATGGTGTCATTATCAAGCACCGAAGCGGAATGTTGGTCGGCGGCATCACAAGAGAGTGCTTGGTTGAAACAACTGATGGAATATTTTCATCAGCTAACAGACTAACAAGGAAGGCTTCTCTACGATGATTTATCAACCATATGTCAAGAGAAAAACTCGATCTTTCATGCAAGGACAAAACATATAGAAATGCATTATCATTATATTCGCGAAAAGGTCCTTCAAAACTCGATCTTTCATGCAAGGACAAAACATATAGAAATGCATTATCATTATATTCGCGAAAAGGTCCTTGAAGGGGAGATCAAGATGGTGCCAACAAAGGGGAATGGGAATGGGCCTCAATCTAAGAACCTTGGATTCCATGGGATTTGTCTCTTTTTTTCTCTTTTCTTTCATAGCTTTTTCATTAATTTTAATTATTTGTGCAGACTGACAAATTTTGCCCAAATTGATGTAATTATGCAAAACACCCCAAATGTCATCATCCCAACTTTGTCTCCATTGAGAAATTTGTGTCAATCATTGAACATGGCAGGACCATTTCCCACCAATCAACATTATTTTCATTTAATCATACTACTTGGTGGGTGGATGGTAACATCTATAAAAATAGGTTATTTTTACCCATCTAACCCAAAAAAATTAATATTTATAAAATGACCCTAGTTCAAAAATATTCACCCAAATGACTTAAAATGAACAGTAAAATTGGGTTATGGGAACTAGATGGCCGGCACCCATGTATCTTTTTTTCAAAAAAAATTTGGCCAAAACCCCTTTTATCTGAATAAAAAAATTATTTTGGGGGTGTATGGTGCCGACCAACAAATGCCCAAATTTACCCAACAAAATGGATGGGAATATTGCAACATTAACCCCTCCTTGTTTTCCCATCTTTTTTATTTCCCAAGTTTAATTACATATTTTATATTTTAAAATAATATTGAACTACTTATCATGTTTTTTAATTATTACTGCATCTCACATTATTATTAAATTTAAAAATTAATTTAAATTTAATATGTACAATTAAATTAGATTTTTTTATAAAATTAGAATCTGCTTTAATGATTTTCATCTTTTATAATAATTCAAATAAACATTGCTAAATTATTGTTTCTTTTATTTTAAAAAATAACGTCTAATATATTTTAAAAAATGAGTAATATATTAATAAAAGCTTACCTTATAGATTAAATTAATTTATAAAATTAAATTTTAAAATATAAAAATAACGTGTAAAAATAACGTCTATAGATTAAATTTATAAATCTAATTTAATTGTGCATATTAAATTTAAATTAATTTTCAAATTTAATAATAATGTGAGTGATGCAATAATAATTAAAAAACATGATAAGTAGTTCAATATTATTTTAAAATATAAAATATGTAATTAAACTTGGAAAATAAAAAAAATGAGAAAATAAGGAGGGGTTAATGTTGCAATATTCCCATCCTTTTTGTTGGGTGACTTTGGGTATTTGTTGGCCAGCACCACACACCCCAACAAAATAAAATTTTTTAATCAGATAAAGAGGTGTCGGCCGTTAGTGTGTTAGCACTCCAAAAAAATTGAAAAAAAATGAATGTTGGCCATTTAGTGTCTAAAACCCCAAAAATTATTTTTCTTAATAGAAAAAATAATGGTGCCAACATCTAGTTCTCATAACCCAAATTTATTGTTCATTTCAAGTTATTTGGGTGAATGTTTTTTAACCAAGGTCATTTTTGTAAATATTAATTTTTTTAGGTCAGATGGGTAAAATAGCAATAAAAATACTGTCTCTGTATGTATGGATCAACATCTGTGTTTTGTCTTGTTCGAATCATTTTCATTTTAGTCCTCCTCTTGTAGTAATCAAATACTTTTTGCCTTGATTTCAGTTTGAACCAACAATGGCCGAAGTAATTGCTTTTGACATCGCCGCAGAGCTCATTATTAAGTTGAGCTCTCATGCTCTCTCTCAAATTGGACTGCGGTGGAATCTCAAACATGATCTTAACGACCTTAAAAGCACCGTCTCACAATCAAAACTGGGCTTCTGGACGTAGAAGAGCGATCCATGACAAGCCATCTCATCAAAGATTGGCTTGACAAGCTGAAAGATGTACTTTATGATGCTGGCGACTTGCTTAATGGTTTCTCTGCCGAAGCTTTGTGGAAAGATCTAATGGGTGGGAACAAGCTGACGAAGAGGTACACCTTTTCTTATCAAGCTCAAACCATTTTGCTTATGGTCTCAGAATGGGTCGTCGAATTAAGGCCATTAAGGCCAGGCTAACTTCGATTGAAAGTGAGGCCAAGATGTTCAACTTGATAGAGCGTGACCATCCCATGGAAACCTCTTTCATGATTAAAAAAAGGTAGCAAACACAGTATTTTGTGAGTAAAGATAAAATAATAAGGAGGGATAATGATGTTTGAAACTCATGTTACAGTTTGAAAGTGAAGAGAATGTTTACATCATTCCAATTGTGGGGTTTGGAGGGTAAGGGAAGACTGCATTAGTGCAGTTTGTTTATAATGATAAAATGGTCCACAATCATTTTGAATTGAAGCTGTGGGTGTGTGTTTCAGATGTTTTTGATGTCAAAGTAATTGTAGAAAACATTATCAAATCTGCAACTGGCCAAGCACCAGATCTAAATCTTGATATGGACCAATTACAAAAACAACTTCGAAATAAAAGTGATGGAAAAAATATTTGCTTGTTTTGGATGACATTTGGAATTAAGAGAGGAAAGAATGGGTTAGTTTAAAAGAGTTGTTGGTAGGTGGGGTTAAAGGAAGTAGGATAATAGTAACAACTCGCTCTTTGAGAGTAGTAAAGATTACTAGTAAATGTCAGCCTTTTGTTTTGAAAGGCTTATCTGATGGCTATTCTTGGTCTTTGTTTAAAGAAATAACATTTGAGCAAAGATATGCAGACTCAACAAATTTAGCCTTTGTGGAAATAGAGAAACAAATTTTGGAAAGCTGTAGTGGGGTTCCCTTAGTCATAAGGATGAAAGCAAGTACATTATCTTACAAAGAAACTGAAAAGGAGTGGAGCTCTTTCAAAGGTAATGAATTTGTTAAAATATCTCAAAAGGAAGGTAAAATTTTACCTACACTTAAGTTGAATTACAACCATCTCCCATTCTATTTGAAGCATTGCTTTGCTTATTGACGATTGTATCCAAAAGATCATGAAATTCATGTACAAACTGTTGTTCAATTTTGGATTGACAAGGTTTGGTAAAGCAATTGAGTCCAAGTCAATCTCTTGAGGAGATCGAGTTTAGGTATTTTAAAGATTTAGTTGAAAGAAGTTTCTTCCAAGAATTAAAAGAATATAGAATTTAGGGTATGACATGTAAAATGCATGATTTAATGCATGATCTAGCTGAATTAGTAACATGAATGGAGAATAATATTGTAGGTTCAAATAAAATTGTAAGTGAGGTTGGAGAAAAATGTCATCACATATCAATTAATGCTTCATTAATTCCTTTGGTTAAAGGAAATAATTTGCGAGCCTTGTTACATTTTCCAAACCTAAGAACTGAAAATTTGAGCGACGAAACTTGGGATTTGATTATTGCAAATTATAGATGCTTGCGTGTGTTGGAATTGGATGATTTAAATTTTGAGAAGATTCCACACTCCATTTACAAGTTGAAACATTTGAGGTACCTTGATGTTTTCGACAATCCCAATCTTAAGATCCTCCCAAAGAGTATTTGCAAAATACAAAATTTGCAAGCTTTGAAACTTGACTGGTGTGATGGGCTTGAAGAATTGCCGAAAAAGATTGAAAAATTAGTGAATCTTACCCATCTTGCATGTCGTGGTTGTAGTAGTATAACTCATATGCCACGTGGAATAGGAAAGTTGAGTTCCCTTGAAATGTTAAGCATGTTTGTAGTGGATAAAGATGGTTCCCATGGTGATGCAGATCTAAGTGAATTGAGTAGGCTTAACAACTTGAGGGGAGAGCTAGAAATAAAAAATTTGGGATTCGTAACAAATGCAAAAAGAAAAGTTAAGGCTGCTAATATGAAAGAGAAGCAACATTTGAGATCGTTGGTTTTACAATGGGGCGGTGGTAATGGTGATGATGAGAAGCCACTTTAAGACCTCCAGCCCCATCCTAATCTCAAGGAGCTCTGTATCGAAGGATGGAGGGGTGATTCCAAGTTTCCAAATTGGCTTTCTTTGCTCACAAATCTCGTCGATATTAGAATATTTGGTCCTAGTCAATTCAAACATCTCCCGACCTTTGTTCAATTGCCTTGTCTATCTATTTTAACTGAGCTGGAGTACATGGATGATAATAGCCCAAATGGAAGTCAAGGAGAGCCACAATCATTCTTCCTATCACTTAAGTATCTTGGCCTTTAGAATTGCCCAAAAGAAGAGTTGGTGGAGGAAAAGGCCGATTGATGATTCCAACGAGGACGGCACAACAATTATGGCATTTCCTTGTTTTTCCTCTTTAAAATTTAAAATTTTCCCTTTGACTTCAATGCCGTTGTATCTGAAAGTTTTCAAGAGAGCATTTAATAAAACTGTTCTGTATTTTATTAACTAAAGAACTGAACTTAAATAGAGAAAAGAGTCATAACCTAATTGGGAAAATAATTCCCTACAAGATAAAATAAAATATTCCTAGAATATCTTTAATGATTTATTCTAAGATTTATCTACCTAAATAAGATTTATCTATCTAAATAAATTTAAAATATATCCCCAGAATATATGGGTTTCACATATTTCAACACCCTCCCTCAAGTTGGTGCATATATATCAATCATGTCCAACTTGCTTACAAGAAAATCAAAACTTGTATTAGAGAGCCCTTTGATGAGTATGTCAGCAATCTGTTGTTTTGAAGGAACAAAAAGCATGTACACTTGGCCTTCTTCAATATTCTCCTTGATAAAGTGTCTATCAATCTCAACATGTTTAGTTCTGTTATGCTGGATTGGGTTGTGAACAATACTAATGGCAGCTTTGCTATCACAGTACAACTTCATTGGTGAAGTTATTGGTTTCCTTAGCTCTTCCATAATTCTCTTTAACCATATCATTTCACAAATTCCTTGAGCCATTGATCTAAACTCAGCCTTTGCACTATTTCTTGCTACAACACTTTGTTTTTTGCTTCGCCAAGTTACAAGGTTTCCCCAAACAAATGTACAGTATCCTGATGTAGATCTTCTATCTGTTATTGAGCCTGCCCAATTCCTCTTTGTTCAGATTTCTTGAAGAATAAGCCATTTCTAGGTGAACTCTTCAAGTATCTCAGAATCCGAAACACTGCTTCTTCATGTTCCTCCATTGGGGATTGCATAAATTGATTCACTAAGCTCACTGCAAAAGCTATATCTGGCCTTGTATGTGATAAGTGAATTAACTTACCAACTAATCTTTGGTATTGCCCTTTATCAACTAATTGACCTTCTTTATTTCTGAATTTTACATTTGGATCAATTGGTGTGTCAGTTGGGCGGAAACGACTCATCCCAGCCTCTTTTAAAAGATCAATCACATATTTTTTTTCTAAGAGACCAAAAAACCCTTCTTTGATCGAACGAGTTTCATTCTAAGAAAGTATTTCAAAGGACCCAAGTCTTTGATCTCAAACTCCAATGCTAGATGCTCCTTGAGACGCCTTATTTCATCCATATCATCTCCAATAAGAATGATATCATCAACATAAACTATAATAACTACTATTCTACCTCTTTGTGACTGTCAATAGATCACTGTGTGATAAGCTTGCCCTTGTAAGTAACATTGTTTTTTAACAACTTGAGTGAACCGTTCAAACCAAGCTTAAGGAGACTGCTTTAGACCATACAATGATTTTTTGAGCTTATGTAACACCCCCTAACCCCAAACCGTCGCCGGAACAGGGTTACGAGGTATTACCGGACTTATACATTAGTAAACGAACAAAATCGAGATATAAATTTGAGTTGCAATCTAAAATCATCTAATTTCCATCAACTAGTCCTTAATATGGGCCTACGGGGCCCAAAATAAGTTTAGGAAGTGATTTGGGGCTAAACCGGGAACTTTGAAAATTTTTCTTTAAAAACAGGGGCATACACCCGTGTGGCTTGGGACACGCCCGTGTGGTCTACCCGTGGGGCTCCCATGGCCGTGGGGCCAGGGTGTGGGCAGATCTGACTTGCTACACATGGCCGTGGGACTAGCCCGTGGGCAAGTCTGACTTCCCCCACACGGCCTGGGCACACGCCCATATGGCTTGGCCGTGTGAAAACATAATTTTTCACCATTTTTAAGCTACTTTCACCCACTAAACATACCCAATTCATGCCCAAATCAATGACTTATAAATCTTAATCAAATATCATTCATTTTATTTTCAAACTTAACAAAAATTTATTCATTCATTCCAAAAACTTCTTAAGGTTTATAAACCACATTTACATTCAAGACATAAAGCATTTACAAGTGATTAAAACCAAACCTAGTACATGCCACATTTTCAAAAGATAGATCCATCACCACAATTTGAGCTGAAGTCGGGATTGATTTGAATGCTGAGCCGAACTTTAACTCTACCTAACCTGTGCACGGAAAATAACCGTACGCTGAGTATTGGGAATACTCAGTGGTATTATCATAATCCATTTTATTTCAACAACACAATGTCATAACATACATAGATAATTAGCAAATCATACATATAATTTCATACTAAGCTAACATAATTCAAAATAATTAATTCAATGCATCATCATTGAGATTTCAAACAATTCAAGAACCTTTGGTTCATACCTTCATTCTCATATCACAAGTTTCCTTTCACATTTCATATTACAAAATTTCTTTCACTTTCCATTCAATAATTCAAATAATCAAATTCAAATTACTTACTCATTTCACTTAGTTATCCCTATTAACATGACTCGGACTTGGGTGGATACACGGATCCAACCAAACACACCAGAGTGGCGACCAACGCCTTATCAGATAGTTCGAAGAAAATCTATGACACACCACGTGTCTCATCGGCTGAGCCGAAGCAAAGTGGCGACCAACGCCTCATCGAAACTATCCGAAGCAAATCTATGACACACCAAGTGTCTCATCGACTCGAGGTCGAAGAATCCCTGAACACTTCCAATCCTATGTCATGCCAACTATATCCACTAAGCCCGACTAGTTAATAGGGTATCAAAATCACATAGTAATTTTACTTTCACTTCAAAATTCACTTATCAATTAACATTTTGGTCACATTTCTCACATCTTTCTCATTTCAAACATAATTTTTTTCCAATTCACATAGTCATACATTTTCACCTTAACACAAATATAATTCACATAACAATTCCACACACACACACATACACACACATATCTATATATATAAGCATCAATCATATCCAATCACATTCAAATCAAATATCACTATTTGTCTCAATTTTAATTCCATACATATTCATATAATAAAATTTAAACACATAACAATAAATAACATGAACTATGATAATACAAACCGATATTTCTCTCGGGCTACTCCTCGATCACTTTTTCCTTTCCCTTCGTATTCGACGTCTCGGTTTCTTTATTTGCTAGAAAATTAGCATAATTATAATTAATTAATAACACACATATTTTATACAAAATAATAACTTTCCATGCAACTTTTGCCTAAATATCAAATTTGTCCTAACCAATTCCATCTTCTTCCTTTTTACAATTCCTTTCATTTCCTTATTCAATTTCCATCAAAACTTCAATATAACTATCAATTTTCATCATTTTTCCATAATTTCGAATTTCTTTCAATTTAGCCCCTAAAACTCAAAACTTATGAGCTAGTTTACAATTTAGTCCCTTAATCATTTCTAATCAATAATTTTATCAAATAAATCCCTAATTTCATTATTTGTTCAACATCAACCCTATTCAAATATCTATCAACTTTCAATATTTCCACATAAACTTAAAAATATTCAACTCTAAGGCTTCCAAAATATCAAAATCACATGAAAAGGACTTAATTAACTTACCAATTTAACTTCCAAACTTTAAAACCCTAATTTCTCCTTTTTCTTTTCTTTTCTTCTTTCTTTCCTCAATTTTCGTTTGTTTCTCTGGTATGTTTCTTTGTTTCTCTTTTCTTTATTTCTTTTTACTTTTATTTACTTAATTTATTAATATTATAAAATATCTAAATAATAACTAATTATATACATACATTTGTATACATCCATGTTATTACACATTTAACTCATCAATACCATACACTTGTCACCATCAAAATTAATTAACAAAACATAATAATAATAATAATAATAATAATAATAAATATCTTTTACTTAGTTAATAAGTAAATATATATATAACATACATTTGCACCAATAATTTAAAAACACATGTACTTATTCTCTACCTTACACATATCACTAATTTGGTTTAATAACTAATTTAATCCCTTAATATTTTTCTATTCTATAATTAAACTGTTATACTCTATTCAATTTAGTCCTTTCTACTAATTATTTCTAATTAAACTAAATTCACTTAATCAAAATCTAATTCAACTCATAACTAACTTCGTAAATATTTTTAATAAATATTCATGGACTCGTTTTCCTAAGACGGAGGCCCTAAACTCACTTTTTCGATGCCCGTAAAATTTTGGGTCGTTACAGCTTACATACTCTAGTTCAAAATTTTCTTCAAAACCTGGAGGAGGATCCTGTAAACTTCTTTTTCAAGTTTCCCATTTAGGAAAGCATTCTTCACATCTAATTGCTGCAAATAGCAATCAAGATTAACAACAATTGATAAAAGAACTCTAACGGAATTTAATTTGGCTACTGAACCAAATGTTTCAAGATAATCTATCCCGTATGTTTGAGTGTACCTTTTAGCCACTAGCCTAATTGCAAAAATAATTCTCTTATTCTAATAAACTACTAAAAGATAAAGGGAAAATAATTCATTTATTCTAATAAACTACTAAAAGATAAAATGAAATATTCCTAGAATATTTATAATGGTTTATTCTAAGATTTATCTACCTAAATAAGATTTATCTATCTAAATAAATTTAAAATATATCCCCATATATGGGTTTCACATATTTCAACAGTATCCTTCACTCGATGATAAGCTAAAGTTGGTGAATACCAGTTCAAGGCCGTTAAAGCACACCATGAAGATGGACATCACTAGTACGGCCCCATCAAGTTCAACCTCTTCTCGTCCTCTCTCCAAATTGAAATATTTCCATGTAGACAACATTGAGGGATTGGACACTCACATGCTAGATGAGTACTTGCAACATTTCACCGGCCTCAAAAAATTAACAATAGGAGATTGCAAGGAGGTTGATTTAGAGGGCGTGCAATGGGAACCCCTCTCATTTGGAGATTAATAATATTCCAAAGCCGGTGCCTCACCCCCTTGGGCTTCAACATCTTGTTCAATTGAAAAGATTAGAAATTAACAATTGCAATGGGTTGAGGTCACTCTTTCCTGTGTTCCAACATCTCACATCCCTTGAAGTGCTTCACGTAAGGGACTGCAAGGAGCTGGAGCTATCAGCAGCTGGCTTCCAAATATTCCGAGATTATACAAGCCTACGCTTTCTATTGCTGCAAATATTCCAAAGTGTCGGCGTCTACCGGAGTGGCTTCAGCATGTAACAAATCTGCGAAGCCTTTTTCTCCTTGATCTGCCGAATTTAACATCGCTTCCTGACGAGATGCGTTGCCTAACCAGTTTGGAATATTTACAAATAGATGAAAATATCCAATTGGAGGAAAGATGCGGGAAGGACATTGGTGCAAATTGGCATAAGATTGCTCACATCCCAAACATTTGGTAGTATCAGGTTGGTCAGTCCTTTTGATTTATTTATTTTTAGCACCATAATTTTTACTTACCATCTTTCATATTACTTTGCTAATTTGTGCAGTCACTACAACAAAACAGTGCTAATACGACACTTATGGGGCAACACTTTCTTAAGTGTTGGGATAGACTGGCCAAGATACACTTTAGGCAACTTTTTGTATAAGGGTTGGGATATGCATGCTTAAAGCAACGCTTAAATAAGAGTTGGCTTTGTCTAGCCCTAAGACAACACTATTGTGGCGACGCTTTATTAAGTGTTGGGATAGACATGGCAATATACGCTTTCGGCAACGTTTTGTATAAGGGTTGGGATATGCATGCTTAAAGCAACGCTTAAATAAGAGTTGGCTTTGTATAGCCCTAAGACAACACTACTGTGGCGACACTTTTTTAAGTGTTGCGATAGACATGGCAATATACGCTTTAGGCAACTGTTTGTATAAGGGTTGGGATATGTTTGCATAAGGCAACTTTTGAATAAGAGTTGGCTTTTGTGTCGTCCTAAGACGACGGTATTTTGGCGACACTTTCTTAAGTGTTGCGATAGACATGGCAATATACGCTTTCGGCAACTCTTTGTATAAGAGTTGGGATATGTATGCCTAAGGCAACTTTTAAATAAGAGTTGGCTTTTGTGTAGTCCTAAGACGACACTATTTGTGGCGACTCTTTGTTAAGTGTTGAGATAGACATGCCAATATACGGTTTAGGCCACTCTTTGTATAATGGTTGAGATATGTATGCCTAAGGCAACGCTTGAATAAGAGTTGGCTTTTGTGTAGTCCTAATACGACACTATTGTGGTGACACTTTGTTAAGCGTTGGGATAGACATGCCAATATACGCTTTAGGCCACTCTTTGTATAAGGGTTGGGATATGTATGCCTAAGGCAACGCTTGAATAAGAGTTAGCTTTTGTGTAGTCCTAAGATGACACTATTGTGGCGACACTTTCTTAAGTGTCGGAATAGACTTGCCAACTTACGTTTTGTCCAACTCTTTGTATAAGGGTTGGTATATGTATGCCTAATGCGACGCTTAAATAATAGTTTGATTTATCCAGTCTTAAGACGATATATATATATTCCTAAGTGTTGGGATAGACTTTTCGACATACACTTTGGTCAACGTTTTGTATAAGGGTTAGGATATGTATGCTTAAGGCAACACTTAAATAAGAGTCAGCTTTATCCAACACTATACACTTTTGGGCTGACACTTTCCTAAGTTTTTGGGATAGACTTACCAACATACATTGTGGCCAACTCTAATTTGTATAAGGGTTGGTGTATGCATGTATAAGGGGTTTAGGGTTTAGGGTGTGAGGTTTATAAAGGGTTTAGGGTTTAGGGTGTAGGGATTATAAGGGGTTTAAAGTTTAGGGTTTAGGGTGTGGGGGTTTTTAAGGGGTTTAGAGTTTAGGGTTTAGGGTGTGGGGTTTATAAGAGGTTTAGGGTGTGGGGTTTAGGGGTTAAGATTTAATTAGGGTTTAGGGTTTAGTTAGGGTTTAAGGTTTAAGAGTTAGCTTTGTCCAATATGTCTAAGGCATCATCACTTAATTAAATTGGCAAATTAATTATTGTTATTATATTGATCCATTTCTTTCGTTAAAAAGGTAAAAAATTAGGGCAAGAAGAAAATCTTTTTTATTCTCTTTGGATAAAACGTTAATGCATTAATGAAATTTTGTAAAAAGGATCGCATTGTTAGATAAATTATGAGCTTTTGATAAATGTTTTCTCTTTGAAGCAACAATGCCAAGCTTGACACATTTGCATTTTCTCAAAACATTGAATATGAAGAACATGCCCAAAATACTTGGGGAATATTTCCTTTTTATAATTATAAAGATAAATATATAAACCAAATATGCTCTAAGGATTAATTATATACTTCGTACATTTGTAATTTATTACTTTACTTTTATTTTAAGAAATTGAAATTTGTCGATTGAGTATAATTAGCTTAATTGGTATAATAGTATTGTTGCCAATGTAGGGGACGTAGGTTCAAATGCGCTGATGCGTATTATACTTGTATTTATAGGTTGGAGAGAGATTATAGATAATCATTCTAACAAAAAAAGTCATAATATATATTTATGGAATCCTTGTATTTTTGTATATTTACTTGAAGATTAAGAGTTAAATATTAAAGCCATAATGAAGATTTTAGTTCTTAATGTTTAATTTTTTATCAATTTGGCTTTCATTTATTTATTTTAATTAAATCCAATTGATCTTAATCTTTTAAATTTCGAAATTTAATTATTATCCTTTTAAAAAAAGGTTAAATATCATTATTATTTTAATAAAAACTAATTAAAAAGTGAAAAAATTAAACATGGTAATTATGCATGTTAATCCATGTTATTCATATTTTTATTTTTTTACGAACTATTTGTATAATTTTTTGAATTTTAATTTTTATTTAATGAATAAAAATTTTAAATTATTTACTGATATGATATATATAGAATAAATGAATAAAAAATTTAAATTATTAACAATTTATTGTTTTAGTTAACATTTTATGTTATAAAAATAAATTTACTCTTTTTAAAAATTTGTCCAATTTCTCTACTACTTTGAAATTTCAAATCCTAATTTCCCACCGGTTCCCCAATTAATCAATTCTTCACTTACTGTCTTCCTCCTCCTTTCTTCCCCAATCAACTTGATTACATCCGCCCCCCCCAAATCCCTAGCTCACAAACCATGTCGCCGGACGGTGATGGAGCCATCAATGGCTGCTGCCCTTGCTCCCTTTCCCTCGGCGAGAATGGTATCCCCGGATCCCACGACGACACTTGTAAGCACTGCACAAGATCCAAATATTTGTCATCTTCTCCCTCTGCTCTTAGCTCTGATTCTGTTATCTTAGTGGACTCGAATAAGTTGTGGAGAATTTTCGTTGCTTCCGCTAAAGGCTTCTCAATTGGAGCCGGTCTTAAAGGTGGCTTAGCTCTCTTCTTGATTCTTGCACGCTTGCTGTGCAAAAAATCACGGTATTTTGTTAATTGTTATGTGGTAAATCTTTTTGTCTCTTGTTCTTTATTTTGATTTGAGAATGACAACAGTAATTTCTTGATTTAGGAAAGTTGAGGCGTTTACTAATAAAGAAGCTATTTTCTTTTGCTCATTTCCAGCTTCATGACTTGTATATCTATGCTGCTGTGCCTATAACTTGGGTGGTTAATCAAAGCTTGAGAGGAAATGACTCTTTTCTCGTGTCATTCATATTTCATGGTCTTGGGGACGGGTTTCTTTCCCTGTATGTATGATATAATGGTCAAAATGCTTAATTTGTTTCTATAGTTTTTGCACGTAGCATCGTATATTACAAGTATTCTTTAAATTAAGTTTTATAGCAGGACAGTTGGTTTTGGGAGAGAGTACCCTTTTTGAGGGCTTTTACATCGACATTGACATTGAAGTTTGAGGACACAGGCTTATGTTTCAGATAATCGCGTGTCAGATACTAGTTTGTGTTCAAATTTTCCGAAGCTTTTCCGTATGTTTGAAGGATTTTATCTCAATCCTCTGAATATGTGTAGGGCATATGTGCCACTTTTGAGAAACGAGAAGAGTCCGTGTAACATAGCATTAAGTAGGATTGAAGTACAAATTCGGTTGAACTTAGAAACATGTAGGAAGTCAGTCACTAAGGGCTAGTTTCTCATTGAATTCCATTTTTTCTTTTTAACTTTCGAATCCCAAAGCTTTCATGTTTGATTTATGTTGATTTTGTGCACTGAAATTAAGCTTCTGTAACTGTATTGAAGGCATTATTATCTGTTTTCTTTTCAAAAGGTTACAGTGTTTGTCTCTTTGATTTACATTTGTCTGCTCACGTGAAAGGCATGAGTTTCTAGTGACATTTTATTTTTTAATAGATTACAAGTAATATTAAGTTTATTAGAAAATTTTACAGGATATTTTTTGGCACTTCTGCAAATTTATGTCCATCATAATACATCTTTAAAAAATTTATGGTTGTAAATATTTGGTTAAATTATTATGATAAGAATTATTGTATGAATTGGGAGGTATGCTAACTATTGGAAGTGATCTGTAATTTTGCAGGATTACAAGTGGCCCTTTATCAGGACTTATTGGAAGGTAACATAACATATATATTTAGTTCCTGGCTGATTCCTTATGTGCCATTCATCTTACTCCTTTGGCAGTTCCATTGGATTTGTGCATGCAAATGTTATGTTTCATCTTACTGACTTGTTTATGTTGCTTTAAGCCTTTAGCGTTACTTGATTCCTGTCCTATTATTCTTGAGACTAAAGGGAGAGGAATTTGAGTCTTATATATATTTGATGAAATGTTTTATGTTGTTTATCTTGTCTTATTTGTTATGTCCTATGTGCAGCTTTGCATATTCTCATAGAAATTTGTTTGGAATAAATTTGTTTGTAAGTATTTTAATGTATTTGTGCTTAGACTAATATATCTGCCCTTAGCTCAGACTAATATATATGTTTCTGCTTCCATCGCAGTCATGGCCTCTGCCTCTGATTTCTCTTCCTACACCGCTTTCTGGTACTTTCTGTTTTTACCTTTTTCTTATTTTCGATTATGCTCTCAAATTTTACTTTTTTAGATTCAACGGTGCTTTTTTCCTTTTGTTTTTCCTCGTTTCGATTTATATGGAAAATTTAATCTTCTTTTTATTTTTTGCCATTATATCAATATTCCGAGGTTCGATGATCAACATAATTTTAGGTGAAATTATGTGTTTGAATCGGATTACTTATTAGCTTGGGAGCATAATTTTATTAGGCAAAAACTACGGGTGAAAGATAATTACCTTAGCTGATTTGTAGACTTGTGGATTATTACCTTTTTGAATGTTGGTGCAAATTTGTTTCTAATGCTAATATTTAAAAGAATCCTGCAGCTGTTTTTGCTACTTTGGTGTTCTGGTTTCAATTTATTGGATATTGATTGGTTTCTAGATTTGAAATATGGATATGTTCAGTTTTTAAGTTTAGATCAATTTTAGACCCTAGTATTTATGCTTTCTGTTTCTTATGTCAGCTGAGAAGCTTTGAGTATTGACCTTGGAGGGTATCATTTCAAATTCCAGTTTTGTGTTTTTGTTAAAAATGGAGATGAATGAGAATTTGCTACCTTCAATTTTACAGTTTGCTTGCATGAATATTTAGCCTACCTTCTAAAATTTTATTTTAAGCTGAATAATAATATGTAACAATTGTGTCTGGGGAAATAATAGAAAGTTTGTTGTTTCAAGTGTACTTTTGTTCTTAATAGCAAATTTTGTTTCAAACTGAATGATTATGCTGGGGTTAACAGCACAGCAGGAAAAATGAACTGATCTCTATAGAACTTTTCTTCTACTATACATAATGCAGTGATGATGGTTTACAATATAACGCAGTAATTATGTTGGTTTCATGAGTCATTTTGCTGGTTGTTTGAATTCTGGTTGCTTAGAATTTTCTTTGTCCTTGCAGGCTTCTGTCTTTGTGCAGTCACATATTTGTGCTCATGTAGAATTGATGTGGCTACTGAGTTCTGCCACCCCAATTGGTTGGCTAAATAGAATGATTCAGTTTAAAGAGAAATCTCGCAAGGCGGTGCGTTTTTAGCTGTATGACAGCTTCATCTCCTTATTATTGATGTTATGTTCACTATTATTATTAGCTTTAACTTTCTTTGGATTCTGTAAATGTTACCTCTTATTTGGAGGAGGGTATAGCATATCTTGTGATTCCCTTGTTTATACTTTTTATCTTTTTAGTTGTACATTGAGTTCAATGTTAGTGGTATACATTTCAGCTAAATGTTAGTGTATTTTAATTGTTGGATCGATTTTTGTAGTGAATATTCAATCTTTATTTTAATTTTGATTTTATAATTTTTTAGTTGTATTTAAAGCACAATTCCTATCATTATTCACTGTAAATATTTATAAAAATATATAAATATTGAAATAATAAAAAATATAAAAAAATTATATTATATGTGTCTATCCCAACTTGTTTAAGGTTGTTTTAGACGAGTCTATCTCAACCTTTTTTTATAGGTTGTTTTAGACAATGTCTATCTCAACTTTTTTAAGGTTGTTTTAAACAGGTCTATTCCAACCTTTTTTTAAAAGTTATCTTAGACAAGGTCTATCTCAACCTTTTTAAGGTTGCCTTAGACGGGTCTATCCTAACTTTTTTTACAGGTTGCCTTAGACAGGGTCTATCGCAACCTATTTAAGGTTGCCTTAGATAGGTCTATCCTAACCTTTTTTTATAAGTTGTCTTAGACAAGGTCTATCCCAACCTTTTTAAGGTTGCCTTAGATTGCTTTATCCCAACCTTTTTTTATAAGTTGTCTTAGACAAAGTCTATCCCAACCTTTTTAAGGTTGCCTTAGACAGATCTATCGCAACGGTTTTTAAAAGTTGCCTTAGACAAGAACTATAGCAACGTTTTTAACGTTGCCTTAGCCAGGTTTCTCACAACATATGAAAAGATTGGTATTGAACAGGCCTATCCCAACGCTTTTCAAGAGTTGTTATTGATTAAGCCTTTCACAACTCCTAAATAAAAGTCGGCTTATGTTGACTTATCCCGACACATTTTAAAAGCGTCGCCGACCCTATACCAACCGCACTATATACAACCTTTTCGGAAGCGTCGAAAGAAGTGTCGCGAAACCTATGCCAACCTTTTTTGCGTCGTCTTAGGTCAAAAAAAGTGTCGATGTAGGGTTGTTTTGTTGTAGTGAGTAAGCCATTGGGGAAAGGCATTCGTTAACTTCAATAATAATGATGAAATAGGACAGCATGGTTAGTGCTTCTTTTCATATCTGTCATTTCATAGACTTCAATTTAGGGGCTTCTAATAATTTAATTCTAAAAAATCTTTAAAATGGTTTTACTATATGTTCTGGTTTGTTCATTTTCCAAATTCAAACACTTACCTATTATATGTTTATATATATTTATGTTTTCTCTTAATTCTGGTTGTTTACACTACAAGAAGAAGAGACCATAACTTCTGCAATGATTTGTTACTCTGTCAAAATATTCCATCAAAACAAAATTGGTAATATTCGAATTTCCGATTGATTTGATAAGAATTATAAATGAGATCAATTTTAACATATTTTATGTTGACATTTATAATTTTCAGGTTCATCATTGTTTTTGGAAGAGTTCTTGTTCAAGCATGACAATTTTCGGAGATAATGCATTTGGAAATTTATTATTCAACTTTACCCAGAGCTAATGAAGAATTTGACCGGTCTTGGAGCTTATATATAGATGATTTATTTCATGGGTGATTAGAGGCGAAGTCAAGGGCCTGGCATGGGCCCCAGCCCCCCTAAAATGTAAAATTACTTTTAAGGCCCTCAAATTTTTTTAAAAATTTTAAATTAGTAAAGGTAAAATTCACTTTGCACCCTAAAATTATAAAAATTCAATTTAATTCTTTACAAATTATAAAGATATAAATTATAAAAAAATTAAAATTTCATCCGGCCCCCCAAAAAAATTTTCTGGCTTCGCCCCTGTGGGTGATGTGTGAATTTAAAAAAGCACATATGTTCATAGTAAGAACTGTTATTTAGTGCGATTGTTATACACCACCTGAGTGTTGATTTTCACTTGCATAGCTAAAATGAGTTGAGATAGAGTTTATTTAATTGTACAAAGGTGAGGTTGCATCAAGTATTGGAGGAGTTAGGCTTAAATCACTTCTTTGTAGTATATTAATCTTTGAGCAAGATCCTGCAGACGTAGGATGAGTTTTGAATTACGTAAACATCTTGATTATATTCTTTATTTTACTTTTTGCATAATCTGTACCAATTCAAAAATTAATACATTTATTTTTTTTAGTGTTCCAAACAGGATTCAAATGCAGGAAAGAGACAACAATTTTTTAGACCGTATTCCTAGTGTCAATAAACAAATTTCCAAATACATTATCTCCAACCCTATCTTCAATTATCATCAGGGGCGAAGCCAGAACAATTTTATGGGGGGGCCGGAAAAAATTTAATTTTTTATAGTCTATATCTTTATAATTTTTAAAGGATTAAATTGAATTTTTATAATTTTAAGGGGGGCCAAAGTGCAATTTTACCTTTACTAATTTGAAATTTTTAAAAAATCTCAAGGGCTAAAGTTGCAATTTTACATTTTAGGGGAGCGGGGGCCCATGCCTGGCCCCCCTGGATTCGCCCCTGATTATCATGCTTGGGTTTCCTAGCTGTGTGTTGATTCTTATGTTGGCACACATAAAACTACAAGTCGAATAACACATCCTGTATTATTTTTTACTAAAAGGCTCACCTATTAGGTATTGCTCTTCTAACTATTTTTGTGATCATTGTATATGGTATAAGCTGCAATTTCAAATGTGAATACACAAGAGCAAGAATAAGATTGCAGCTTAGAAGGAGGAGGATTAGAATACAAGCGATGACTCGCCGGAAATTTTCCCGGGGGGATTTGTGGTGGTCGCGACAGTCTTTGCTACCGGACATGGTGGGTTTGGAAGTTATTGGGTTTCTTTTTGGTGATTGTGTGAGGATTTAGTGATGGAATAGTATTTAATGTATTGTAGATTTGAAGGGGAAAATATCATGAACAGCTTTAATATTCAATAATATTTTCTACTTTTTATTTAAAAAACGTACAAATTATTTTTTATACGTGAGAGGTATCCATAAATCGGGTTGAGTTGATTCTTGATTTTAAAAATTAAATAGTTGGGTAATTATTAATGGAATTTATCTAAAAAATAAATTATTTAACGTATTATTGATTTCTAGGTAAAAGTATCACGGAGACAGGGGCGAAGCCAGGGGGCTGGCATGGGCCCCGGCCCCCCTAAAATATAAAATTACTTTTAAGGCCCTTAAACTTTTTTAAAAACTTTAAATTAGTAAAGGTAAAATTACACTTTGGCCCCCCTAAAATTATAAAAATTCAATTTAATCATTTACAAATTATAAAGATATAAATTATAAAAAATTAAAATTTCATCTGGCCCCCCTAAAAAACTTTTCTGGCTTCGCCTCTGCACGGAGACACTAATATTAAGAGTCAGATTGTATTTTGTTCTCTCTACTTAAAAAATAAGCAAATTAATCCATGTACATTATATCAAAGAACAAACTGATCTTTCAGTTAAAATTTTATTCATTTGTACTGTTAAAAACGGGTCTTTATATGTTAGCATGAGGTACACGTGGAATGCTATGTGACACTGTTTGGTTATTTCGTTAGTCATGTTAATTTTTATAAGTACAATTGGATGAAATTTTTAATAGAAAGAATTAATTTACTCTTTAATTTAAAGTACATAAATTTATTTATTTTTTTTGAATAAAAAAAGTAAAATTCAATTTAAGAGACAACTTTATGGTCCTACAAAAACTTGTAGTATATAAATTGTTAATGAAGTATACAATGTAAAGTGTTTATAAATTTAGTGATAAAATATTTAATTATTTTATATGTTTAAACTTCTAGTATATATGTTTTTATGAAGACTTTGAATATATGTTGGAGAATGCGGTTAGATGAACAAATACATGAAAACCACTTTCTAAAAAGAAGTTAGAAAATAAAAAGTTAATGAATTTCAAAAAATTAATGTAACATTAGTTGTAAGTCTTAATTTCTCTGCAATGAGTGTGTTGGGATTGTGGAGTTCCCAAACATTTCCCATACATCAAACCCAAGTGCTTATTAAATATATTAGAGAGAAGTTCAAGTGCTTCTCAAGAAAAGGAGACGGAAATATTATGGATAAAATCCTTGTAGGGGAAAAGTACATGACCAAAATGCACTCACTCTATAATATAGGGATCTATACAATATTTTTATCAAATATTATGATATCCAAACACTAGTGAATACCAAACATAATAATGTCTAATTTTTTTGGAGACAAGCCTTCAATTCTACAACTATTTAGAGAGTTTCCACTCATATCCAAAAACTGGACACAGAATCACATTAAGAAAAACGAAAATTTTAAGTGAATGTATAAAATATAAGCACAAACAAGAAGTTTTCATTAACAATAAATAAGTATTTATGTTAATTCAACAATTAATGAATTGTTAAACAATGTTTTAGAATACAAATAATGTGGAAGATTGATATCACCATATACAACTATTAAAAATTATTCTAAGCCAGGTTTCATCTTCCTGGGGAAATATATGTATTGATATGTATGTATATATTAATTATAATCTTCCAAAACAAAGATACTCCCATTAATTCTTGACAGGGACAAAACTTCGTTGTCTGCTTTTCTTTGTGGGCTATGTCGTCTTAATTCTTAGCTTGTTGCTGTGATGACATGCAAATCCAAACTTCAGCACAATAAAAGGATTAAAACCGTAATTAGACATAAAAATTCACAAGAAGGAAACTAGAAGTACCTTTTTCAAATATTTCTTGTGAAGTTTGATTGCCTCATTACAAGCTTTCTTGGCATCCAAGCTTCCAGTTATATCATTCAAAATCTAGCACATATTCAAACAACGATATATACATTCAGATCCAACACTCACTCGAGTCCTACAACAGAGGCTAATACGAATCTAAAAGCTCACCTTAACAACGTCGTCGAGGCCCCGAGCTTCATGCAGTAGCTTGGTGCTCTTTTCTTTTAAGACACTGGCAACAAGGAAAACAGAAATGGGGAGGGGGGCTTCATCGGTTTTTATTTTCATGTTTTCTCTCTCAAACTTCCCATAATGACGCATTGATTTTGCTTTTTTCTTAGTTTCCTCCAGACTTGGGGTTGGTTCTTCGTATAGGTAGAACAAATCCGGGTCATATTCCAGTGCCCACATCATCTGTATCATTAAAATGAGCAAAATTCATGAGCGAAAAGTATCGGTGTCTAATATATATTCGGACATTGGGATGATACATACCTCCCATAAATACAACGAATCGCAAAACGAGAACTCTCGGCGGAACAAAACCATTAGCATTCGAACAGCAAACAGATAGTCCCCTCCACCTAGTGTCTCTGTAAATCAAATATGAGAAAAAGTTTTCATTTTCGACATCCAGTGTATGATGCACATTCAAGTTCGAGTAATGTAGCAATGTAGAAATTTTATTACATACCTAAGTGCTGATGAAGTTTAGGATCAATAACTTGAGTTACAGCAGCCAAATGACAAAGTTGTGCCTCTACCCCAACAGAACTTTCAGTGCATCTGAAATTCCCTCTCTGCAAGAAGTAAAATAAAACACACATACACACACAATAAGAAACTGGTAATAAAATGGTGAACCGAGACAATTTGGACATATCTATGTCGGATACATACCAATCGGCGCATCAAACGTTCAAAGCACCAAAACGAATCAGCTTCATCGTCAAGAAGAATTATCATAGGGGAGCATAAATCACTCATTCCTGCTCATCATTGTCAATGAAACAATCAACAATCCAGAAAACTATAAAAAATAATAACTTCACAAAGAAATTTGATCACTCACCTTGACAATATCCAACATCTATATCTATCCAGGCATATACAGCGAGAATATCCCAAAGTTTAGACAAATTCTCTTGCTTCTCATAGAATACTAAACTCCTGTCAGTTCGTTTTACGTCCAGACCTGACAGCCCAAACAAAAAACAATGTCCCTGTTACTCGAACTCCTTGTCTGTATTTGATACTTGAATCCGAATAGAACAGAACCAAAGAGAGATGCAATACCTATTTGATGTAATAAGAGCAGCCAGTCGATTATTTTCTTATCCAAAGGACCACGATTGATTAGCTCCTGCACAATCTCTGTACTATTTGGACCATCTCCACCTGAATGATTAAATCACATATTAGTACTTGGTTTTATTTCATTTTCACCAGAAATAAAAAATAAAAAACCAGTAACTTGCCTGCATTATTTGCCTCTAAAAGGACTAAAGGGTCTTGAATTGGCTGACCATCTTCTGTTATTACAGGTGCTGTAATAAATTGACCACTTCCAACAACAGGAAAGATTTCACGACAGTCGTTCTTCCATTTCTGATATTGTTCCCTGAGATATATACAAGTCAGAAAACAACAATAGTTAGAAAATGATCTCTTTGTCTGAAAACCAGCATCTTACTTGCAAGATACTGTCCGTTTTGATCTAAAATGTCACGGTTTTATCCCGTAAAAAAAGATCGGAGACAGTACGAAAGCTAACCTTCGTTGCTGCCGTAACTGCTCCCTTTCTTCATAGGTACTTTTAGGATCAAAACAGCCAAGTAGAAACTCCCAAACTTCACCTCTAATTGTTGGATGGATCCCCTATGTTTGCCAAACACCCCCCAATAAGCAAAAACATATACAAATACATACACATGCATTTAAACAAACATAAACATGGCATTGCACAACTTCATGTAAGGATTACTTTGGAGTTAGAAACTACATATGTAGTCAAGTTGCATTTGCAGTACATATATAGATGCATTTGTTATTGCAGATAATTGATCACTGAATTTAACATAATATCAAAGCTTACTCCACGGTGGATTCGATTTAGAGTTTTGCCTATATCCAGCTGCCCATCTGGAGCAAATGAAGTTTGCCATTTTCTTACACTTAGAGTTTTACCGGGCTGCACAAGCAAGTAAAATTCAACATTAAATCTCAAAATCAATAATAAAGCAAGATGGAAAGAAAGAAAAAGCATGAAGACTTTGTCCTATGAATCTAATCCAAAATACAAACAATAATGTATGTATTATCTAATGAACCCCATTACATAAAAATGCTTCATTTCCAACATTGTCTTAAACAGTAATCCAACCTTGATTTTAAACTTGGTTACTGGCACATCAGTGCATTCAGGCCGGACCTCATAATAAGAATCAGCAGGTTCTGCAGGAGCCCCCCACATTTACCAAGAAATTTCCTTTATGAACCCAAAAAAAAAATATTTTCTTGTTTATGCAGCAACAGCACCAAAAGCTGGAGCTTTTGAATAGAAAATGAAATGCCCAGAAAGGAAAAATCAAAGGAAATGCAGGGGGAATATATGAGAGCCCAGCCAAGTCAAATTTTTCAAAGAAACAAATATAAGGAGAAGGAAAAAAAAGAAAAAGAAAAATAGAATTTTTTTTCTTTTCAAAAAATAGACCACAAAAGAAAAGCTGCTTTTTTTATTCGTTTTGGTTAATTATGGCTTTATCTGTTGAGTGGTGATGGTGGCTGCTATGGTTGCCATCCCAAAAACAAAAGGACGTAACAAGAAAATAGAAAACAAACAGTCGGCCGTTTTATTCGTTAATATTACCGGTCTTGCCTCTTCTTTCTCTATCTTTGACTCTTTTGTCTATATTTAAGAGGCAAAAAATTTGACAAAGACAGGAGATTGCAATGAAAGCTTAATTAATGTATATTGTCATCATTCATTGTCTCAAAATTTCTTTTCTTTTTCCAAATTTGTCAGGTTCCAATTAAATAAGGGTCTCATTGCAATTTAATTCTCCTTTTGTGCGTATATATATATATATATATATATAAACAAGATAAATGGTTACTTAAATATCAAATTCAATATTGATATTAGAGTTGTTTATAAGTCAAGTGAGGTCGGGTTAGGTCGCTTCTAATAAAATTTAAGGCTTGATTATTCAAGTTCAAGTCCAAATAAAAAATAGACTTAATTTTTTGTCCAAATTTAATCTAGATAAAAAATGTTAAAATTTGAGTTTAGTCCGGCTCGTAATTTTTTTAATTTAAATTTTTATCTAAAAAATTTTAAAAATATATAATACACCAAAAAAATAAAATAAATGTTTTCCAACAAATTGAAAATAAATTAAAAAAAGTCTTTATACTTAAATAATACTAAAATAAGTACAATTTAACATGAAAACGCCTCTAAAATAATAGCAAAATTAACAATAAAACAAGTGTTATACAATAATAGTAAAATAGTAGCAAATTAGTGGAAAAAGTGAAAAAAAAAAACAAAAAAACATGAAAAAATAGTAGCAAATTAAGTAGCAAGGTTTTTTTTATTAAAAATTCAGGTTGGGCTAGACTGGGCCAAAAAAATTTTACCCATGGCCTGACCTATTTTCTAAATGGGCATTATTTTTTTGCCCAAATTATTTTTCGAATCTATTTTTTTACTCAAATCCCCTCATTTTTGGACGAATTTTCAGGCTAGACCGAATAGTCTGGCTCATGAACAACTCTAATTGGTATTAACTAAAAACTCATTGTTTTTAAATTTTTATAACATATAAACCTAATATATAAATTCATCTAAAATTCAATACTAAATCCATTATTTCTAAATTTTAAATATAGCTTTTAATTATTATATTTTAACATATTCTATAATTAAATTAAAAAAAATAACCTACATCTAATTTAGCCTCAGTCTTCCAATGTCATTGAATTTAGCTTTATCTAACATATTAAAGTTTGCTATCACCAAGCAAGCCTTTTGCTTTATTTCACATTGTTCCATTAGATTCTTTTGAGCACAAATTTTACAAATTCTTTGATAGATCTTTGGTTTAATAAATTTGTGAACATTTTTACTACTCATTTATAATTATAGATTTTGTAAATTAATTTTTAAAATAAATTGAAAAAAATAAAATTTTTAAATAATCTAAAAAGACATAAAATAAAGATAATTTTATCAAATTAAAATAAAAAAGTTCAAAGTCAAAGACAATTTTATCTAAGTCCAAAAGACTAAGGCCCAAAAACAATATGAAAACTCAAATTGAATCGAACTAATTTACTACAGTTCAATAATAATTGACTTCTTTTGTCTACTGATTCGATTTCAGTTCAAAAAATAAAAAAAAATCGAATACTTTAATTCGATTCGAAAAAATCAAAAAATCTCGAACTGAATGGATCCCACCCGTACCTTATTGCAGCTATTATGCTTGGGCATCATGCTCTTAGACTATCCATTTTTGGTTTGAAATAATTGCCATGTATTAGAATTAATTATTTCAATTAAATAATTTACTTAATTTAATTTTAATTTCGTTAAAATAATAACTTTTTTTTCTTATTAGAGTTTATGTATAAATATATTTAAGGGTAAATTACACCAACAGTCACCCAACTTTGGGATAACTGACAAAACAATCACCTAGATTTCATTTCAGTCACTTGACTTTCAAAAAGTAACAAAACGGTCACCAACGTTATAAAAAAGTGAAAAAATAGTCACTAATTAACGATTATCGTTAGGGTGTTAACGGGATTGCTGATGTGGCAAGTTAACCAGCTGATGTGGCAAGTTAACTTGCCACGTTGGTGAAATGACGGATTGGGGCGGGTTTAGGGGAAAAAATGGGTAAGGAAAATCAATTAGAATTAGATGCCGATTAGAAATCAATTTTAGGGTTAGAATCAAATTAGGATTGGGATTTAGAGGGAGAAAAATGAAAATTGATTTGGGAAATTTTGATCTTGATTTAGGGTTTTTTATGCAACATCAGTGCCATAAGGAGATTGAAAGGAAGAAGATGGAGGTTAGAGAAAAAGTTCAGCTTCAGTTAGGCCGTGTTGAAGAGGAAACGAAACGTTTGGCCATGATTCGTGAGGTTTGTTCTATCAAAATTATGCTTTTTTTTCCTAAAGCAAAACGTTTTCCTTGATTTTGACTTGGAAAGGTTGAATTTTTAATGTTTAACAACTATGCTTTTTGGTTTTTTTTTTTTGGTCAATTTCTCTAAAATACAGAGTTTAGAGGCTCACATAGTGGTAAAATTACTTGCTCTGAGGTGGATTTTTGAAATTTTGAAAAAGGGTGTTTCATGTTTAACCTTTTGATGTATTTTCCTTGTGGAAAAGGATGTTGCTCCTCCATGAGCTTGTTTAGTAAAAAGAAAAAAAGATGTACTTATAATGTATTTCTTTACGAAATTAACAGCATGTTATCTGTCAGATTTGCAGTTAAAGGTCTTATTATATAAAAAAAATGAAATTGTAAGTTAATTTTGGGTCTTCCCATCTTTTTCATAAACAACTATCAGAGTTAATAGATCAAGGGTGCCTTATAAAGAGGTTGCTATCTTGAAACATACAAGATTAGCCTCAGAGCTGGTCTTAATTCCATATAGTAATAATAATAGTAGTACTGCTTTTTCTCATTGTAAATATTTCAGGAGCTTGAAGCACTGGCAGATCCTATGAGGAAGGAATTAACAAAGAATTGAAGCCACTAGGCCACACCTGGCCATTGAACCTTTTTCCGTTAATTGTGATTGTATTCATATTATCAAACCTTTGAGAGCTATGGTGGTATTGAAATATGTTACAGGAAAGGGAATACAAGGAAGCCCTCGAGGCGTTTAATGAGAAGAATAAGGAAAAAGTACAGCTAATCACAAAATTAATAGAAGTTAGTTTCTATATTGTAATGTAAAAAAAAATTAAATATGGAAAAAATGAAATAAATGAATGGAGGTTAGTGATGAAATGATCTCACCTTGTTGTTATATGTTTTAACTGATTGAACAGCTGATGAGCGAAAGTGAGAGGTTGAGGATGAAGAAGCTGGAAAAGCTGAGTAAGAACATAGATTCCTTGCACTAATAATATAAATCCCTTAAGTTGTGTTTTAACTCATTAGACTTGTGTGATGTATTTAAGGTTACTTCCATATTTATAAATGGAGTTTTTACTATTTTTTCGGGTTTGGTATACCGTATGGTGTGGTAAATGCAAAAAAATAGGCCACAATAAGAGGAGTTGCAAAGGGGAAGTTGGCCAAAACATTCCAGTAAGTAATTTGCCTTAAGTTATAGTATACTTCTATCTATGAATTTGTTTGTTTTTCACGTTTCTCTTATTCTTGTAGGTTAAAAGACATCAAGTTGGTGCCCTAACTCAGCAACAGGCTACCCGAAATCAGCAAGAGGGTACCCCAACTCAACAAGGTGTCCCAACTCAGTTACCTACTGTCCCAACTCAGATACCTACTGCCCCAACTCATCAAGAAGCTGCCCGAAGACAAAAGCTCCCATTAAAGAGAAAATCAGCCACAACCACTATTAGATGGATGCTTTTTACTCAAGAGTCATCCATGACAGACCATTGATGATGATGTAAATAGAATACATTTTGTTAACCTTTTGAAACTATGTAAATTTGCCTGCTACTGATTTATTAACTTAGGCAGATAATTTTTTGGGAAATTTGCCTCTGATTGCTACTGTTGATAAACTTAGGCATAGTCACTGAATTTTTTTTGTAAATTTCCCTGCAATTCACATTCTGTTCAATTGTGGTGAATTGTAGGAAAATTTGGCAATAACTTGCCCCTCGTTCATTTTGTAAACAGTTTGGCATTTTGGCCTTAATATATGAGCCTTGATCTATTCTATTTGTTATCCATCTGTTGTCTTTTTTTGATATATGAGTTAAGCAACTGTTAAGCTATTTGTATACCAATTGTTATCTTTTCTAACCAGCAGCCATGTATACTAAATATTAAGCAATTTGTATACCAACTGTTATCTTTTTGAGCCAGCAGCCATGTATACCAAGTGTTAAACATTTTGTATACCTACTTTTATCTTTTCTAAACAGCAGCCATGTATACCAAGTGTTAACCAATTTGTAAACAACAAAAAATTTCCAACATAATTTGTAAACAACAGCCATGTATAACATATGTTAAGCAACAAAAATATTCCAACACAATTTGTAATCAACAAAAAATTTCCATTTTAAGTCTTTGAAGTGTTTGTAAACAACAACATGAGCTGGTTAGCCATGTATACTAGCAGCCATGTATAACATATGTTAAGCAACAATGAACCAGCAGCCATCTATACCAACATAAGCAACAATTTACCAGCAACAAAATTACAAAACATAAGCTGGTTTTCAATGAACATAAAATGATTTTTAAGGTTTTAAAAACAACAAAACAGTAACAATTACAAGCACAAAAATCTAGGTTCTTCTCTCCCTCTTCCTTGCATCCTCCAATGTCTTCACTTTTTTCAACAGTCCCAACAACAGAACTTTTGAACGGGGCGTCAATGGTGGATCAAACCAGTCGAAAAACTGACATGGTTTTCGAAATCTATTGCCGAATTTCTTACACCAAAAAAACCTCCTACCTGGGTTGTCATAGGACCAAGACATGTTTAATTTGGTTGGGTTTCCACAATAGCACAACGGAAGTGATTCAGGCATCTCCATTTTTCCTCTTCTTCTTCTTCTTCTTCTCCTCCTCCTCTTCTTCTTTCTTTTTTTTTTTCTTTTTTTCTAACCCTAAAATGGTGCTGGTACTATTGTTAAAGTCAAGGTAACGGCCAGCTGGACTTAGGGTTGACAGTAAGGACGCTGTTAACGGCCACGTCACTTTATCGTGACGTCTGTGACGGAAAACGGTAAAAAGGACCGTTTTGTTACTTTTTGAAAGTTAAGTGACTGAAATGAAACCTAGGTGACTGTTTTGTCAGTTACCACAAAGTTGGGTGACTGTTGGTGTAATTTACTCTATATTTAATTATATTTGTTTAACTCCAAAATAACTAATAATGATGATCTTATAATTTAATTTCACTTCAAATTCAATTATTTATTCATTTTTCATCCAAGTAATAATTTGAAGCTATTAGATTGATCTTAAATCAATTTTTCTATAAATCAAGAAAATACAATTAATCTAATAAGTAATTCACGCAATTTATTTTGCAATGCGGAATGATTGCTATTCATCTTATTTGTTCATAATCTAACATGTATTACATTCAAAATTATGGTGAACTAGTAGAAAGATGGTTTAGACATAAATTATATGGGTTATAATAACATGTAATTTAGTTTCAATTTGAAGTTGTATTACTCAAATTACCATGATTGAACTTCTAATTATATTCTATTACGAAAGACGAAAACTATATTAAAAAATCTTAATCTAATGATATTGTTAAATGTGTGTAACTCTGATTGATTAAATTTGATTTCTTAAGATTATATCCATTAACCCAGTTTGATAACTTTTATTTTAAGGTTCTATTGTATTATTAATTATGTAAATAGTTTGATTTCTTAATATTATTGATGTGTCTCACGTGACTAACTAAAAATACGACAAAGGCAAGTGCACATATCGATAGATGATATAGCTATGGTGAGTAGAGATATCGTATTCACGAGGACTAAAATTATTAGTAATTACCATTTTCTTATTATTTAGCCGACAAATTGGAGTGGTATTTTAAACTAAATTTATTAAACTAATTTGACTAAGAACTCAACAGATAATGAATAAGGAAAATAATTAAAAGATAACCATTGAGAGAGACAATACCCAAGGAAGATCTACCTAGACTTCACCTATTATTATGAATTTGAATTAAATGATTTATTCACTTAATGTCTTGATTCGTAGAAATCTCTAAATTATGTTAATATCTCTTTCGAGAGTAAGATCTATTTACTCTAGACTGATTAATTGAAATCACTTTCTAATTAAAACCACTATCATCGCATTAACTCGATCTATGGATTCCCTTATTAGATTTGACTCTAATCCAATATATCTATGTCGTCCTATTTCTAGGATTACATGCAACTCTACTCAATTATACTAGATCTACTCTTAAATAGGGACTTTTTCTTCACTAAATTAAGCACATTAAAAATGAATTAATATCCCAGAAATATTAAAATAAGAAATAATCACTCATAATTGAGAACAATAATCAAATATTCATCATGTAAAACAAAAATTAAATAATAGAATTCATCATAGGTTTCACCTTCTCTAGGTATCTAAGGAATTAGTTCATAATCCTGAATAAAAACATCTCAAAGTCAGAAAAACCACAAGAAACAAAGAAACTCATAAAAACTTCAAAAGAAATTAAAAAAAGGTCTTTGATCTTAATGGAAATTTGCTTCAGAGTTGGCTCCAATATTTTTCTTCGAGTTGTTTCTTTAATATTCTCTGATGGCTCTCATATATCTTCTTCTCCTTGGTATTTATAGACTTCAGAATGTTCAGAAAGCTTAAAATTTACGTTTTTCCACGTGTTTGGGAAGCGAGTTACAAAATCGACACAGGCTGGCACATAGTCATATGGATTACACAGGCATGTGTCCAGGCCGTGTGGCTTACACAAGCATGTGTCAAGCCTGTGTGGAAAGACCCAGCCCATGCAGCTCTTGAAATATGCTCTTTTTGTCTAATTTTTACTCGTTTTTCACTCATTTAGCTTTCAAATGCTCACCTAAGTATAGGAGCATGAATTTAAAGGATTAGAAGCATGAATTTAAAGGATTAGGAGCATTAAATTCACCAATTTGCATAAATAATCACTCAAAAACACATTAAAATAAAATTAAAATATGTTAGTTTTATCATTTATCAATTATGTGCATTAACCCAGTTTGATAACTTTTATTTTAAGGTTCTATTGTATCATCAATTAAGTAAATAGACATCACTTAAACCAATAAATTATTAAATCATTTGTCCTAAAAACACATATTATCGTATTTCATTTTTCGTATATGTTAGAATACCTTTAAAAGTACGCTTTTTAACTCTAATGCAACCTATGATTCCTCTATCTATAGCATGACTCAAATCCCTATTCTTAATAGCATGACTGTAGTTATGAAGTATGTGCCAGCCAGTAGTTTCTTATCTACTGCTAATTGTGTATTATAGTGTTTTGGTTAAAATTTGACATTAGTCTCTTTGCTTTGCGAAAATCATGAACTTAATCCTATACTTTAATTTAGTAATTTTTAGTTCTGTATTTTTCAAAATTTAAAATTTTAGTCCTCACTAAAACGTTAACTATTAAATTCATTAAGTTAAGTATTGTTATTTTAAAAATATTTGTCCTTAACATATTGTCATGTGTGTAATGCCATATCGGTTTGTATTACATATAGTAATTTGATAGAGGAATTTTGATAGAAAAGAAAGGAAGAAGAAGAGAGAATCGAGAGGAAGAAGAAAATATCGATTTTGCTTAACTAAATTGATAACTGCTTCCTGGTACAATGGTGTGCTTAAGAAGGCTGAACAGTTAGTTGGCCCTTTTTACAGCTCAGACCCTTAGTCCCCTTAAAAGCAACTTTTCATTAAACTATCCCTATATACACCATTTTAACTAATCAACAGGTACCATTTCACAGTATATTTTGAACTATTAAACGCACCGTTTACTACTCTTTACTTTATTTCTCTAATTTTAATTTGTCCTATAACAAATACTCCCCTTTTGAAAAGATCCTTGTCCCTATGGATCAATGTGTGGATAAGTAACTTGAAGCTGTTACATTGGCTCCCAAGTGGCATCTTCTGGGAACGTGTTGGCCACTCGACCAATACTTTTGATTCTGGCAAAAGCTCCAGTTTGCATAACAAGAAGTAAAATAGATATGAGTTATGCCAACTATGAAGCAACACTGTGATCAAAGAAGTATAAACCTGCTATTATTATTATTGTTATAATGGCAACAAAGATGTACATAATTGGCACATTCCCCATATCCTTTATCGCAGTCCAATGATGTAATGCTTCAGGGTTCCAAAGATGTAGATAGAACAGCCTCCTAGGAACTCTAGAACTGACTTGCCCGGGTATCGTGTAAAACAATGTTGTCAACACAAGATCATAAGGGGAACCCATAATCTGCAACGAAACCTCGAAGCCAACTAGGTGGAACCAGCTACCAGAACATTGGTAAGTATTTGTCCCATTGAATAAAAATCATAGAGCCTTTGCAACTCCTAGTTCTTTCAACATGGGCCTCAATAAGACTTCTAAGCTACATCAGTCCAACAAGGGCAGTTACTCTCTGAGTCTTCACAATTTCCTAATTTACCTTGGGTATTAGAGTATCATCCTCATCAAGCATGTATGTTAAAACTCCAGTCATTTCAGCAACAACATTTCTCCCCACTTTTCCAAGTACAACCACACAACCACCAATCATGTACTCGCAACAATAGTCACTAGTGCCTTCAACCGCTACTTGGGCAAGTGAGTTTCTCACAGTAAAGAGCTCTCCAACCTTTCCTCTAACAAAGCTTTATCCACCTATTGCTCGATACAAACATGTATTTTTTACAATAGTTGCATCCTCAAGGTAGAACCTACGATTCTCTACAGGGGTTACTACCAACTCACCTCCAGCCATACCCTTTCCCAAATAATAGTTAGCTTCTCCAATAAATCAAATATTCATTCCAAGCATCTGCTTGGCGATTTCAAAAAGCACTTTGTTTGGTAAGATAATGTCATTGAAGACAACAAAAAGTGCAGGAGAGGACTTGAATTGACCAAATTCGCAAACCTTGTAGGACTTCTTCATCCTGGCATCTAAGCCTTTAACAAGGTTGGCATTCAAATAACCACGAAGATAGTCGAAGTTCAAATACTGGAGCCTTTTAGGAAATTCATATTCATCGCCAACCGAGAAGTATAGTAAGTTATCCTCAAAATAGAACAATGGTTCTCTATGAACTACATCAAAATTTTGCACCCAATTCCATGAGGCACAATATCGTTGAGCTTCAAACTTTCTTGAAGATATTAGCCTAATCACATCATTGAAGCATGGATTATCTAGATCACGAGCCCAACGCAACATTGGCACCACTGTCTTATGCATATCACAAAGAAGCAACAAACTTTGGGAATCTAAAACAAACTGAAACCTATCAGCTCCTACTCTAGGAAACGCTAGGGACTGATCTTCATCAACTATAGCATATGGGCTCAACATCTCAATCTTAGTTAAACAAATTACATTAAACTCATCATGCCTAAAATCAAGTAACAAAGCAACATCTGATTGGGCAACAACTAAAATCCTAGGATGCCAATTGAACTCTATACACATTCATTTATAATTTTCTACACCACTCGAATCATCCCATAAAACTCTAAGTTTACTCCCTTTTAACATAGCCATTGAGTTTCTGACAATGAACATAAGAAGCTAAATCAAACAAGAACAGTGCACCATTTTCTAACAAAACCACACTTTCTTCAGGCATGTGTGGGCTGCAACAAGAACAGACAATTGAAGAACTATTGAATAGCTCACTGCCTAAGTAATCCAAAGTAGGGGTTTTTCTAGGGTTATCAAATCTAACCGAATACCAATAAGAAATATAAAGTAGAAGCCATTAAATTCCCAACAACAGAATCACCTAAAATCCCATCGAAATAATCTACTGGGTCGTTTGCTACTGGCACTCCACTGAAGGAATATTCATTTGGAGGAACCTTACCCATCACTGTACACCTATCATTTGTCCCAATTATGGCTTGCCTCACTCGTGTCCCTGACATTTTTTGTGTAGTTGAAACAATTGAAATACTAGCATCAAGTTCACCCTATTCTTGTATCCGAGGAACCTTGAACATTGGATCCGATTGAAGCGCTTGATTTTCGACTTACACAGACGAACCTTCTACCTTCACAGTCGACACACGAGAGAGAGCAACAGTAGCGTAGGCTTGATGAGCTTGTTCATAAGGATCACACGATATTTATCCATGTCAATCGGTACCATTGATGTCGAATCGGACGACGGAGAATTACGATTATTAAGCCTTTTTACCTCCACCATATCACCATCCCTATCACCATTTTCAGATTTGGAAATCGACGTTTGAGGTATCGCTCACATCCTCGTCTGCACATGAGCCCTAGATCGCCGCACTAGCACCATAAAGCTGTATATCAAACTGGCAACAACCATCATAAATATTACGACCTTGCAGAGAAATTCTAGCTAAGATAGCATTCAAATGTCCTTCAAACTGGATCAGGGCTTGAAAGCCAATTGAGTTTTGAAATGTGACGATTTTCTCCACAAATCCATGAGGTGAGAAAAGCTGGTGGAGCACTTCCACAATAATAGGATAAAGCATATGATGGAGTGTGATTAGCAGCATTCGTTCGACTCATCACCAGCCATAGAGGATCGATTGAAGCTCTGATACCTTTGTTACGAATAGAAATCTCATAGAGAAATTTTGACTAAAAAAAAAGGAAGAAGAAGAGAAAGAATCAAGAGGAAGAAGAAAATACCGAATTTACTTAACCTAATTGATAACTGCTTCATTGTACAATGATGTGCTTAAGAAGGCTGAACAGTTAGTTGGCCCTTCTTACAGTTCAGACCCTTAGCCCCCTTAAAACGCAACGTTTCATTTAACTATTCTGATACACGCCATTCTAACTAATCAAGATAGTAATGTTTTGAACTCTTAAACGCACCATTTACTACTCTTTACTTTATTTATCTAATTTTAATTTGTCTCGTAATAGTTTTTTATTTTCAAATATTATTCACTAAAAAATTAATTAATGGATTAACAATTTTTATTTGCGTCAAGATTGAAATTTTAAAATTCGAAAAATATAGAGATTTAGAATGATACAATTGGAGAATATGAACCGAATCTACAACTGCCTACATAGTATAGGACTGATAATTGCATTTAATCAAAAATATTTAATAGCTATTATTTGGGTCAAGACTAAAATTTCAAAATTCAAAAAATAAAAAGACTAAAACTAACAAATTCAAAAAAATATAGAGACTAAAATTGATCAAATTAAAATACATAAACTAAAACTACAAATTTCATAAAATACAAGAACTAAAAACAAAATGTCCATTTATGTAACAACTAGAGCAAGTCAATCTTTGGCTTATCATTTCTACTAATTACTATATTCTGCTTGTTATTAAATCCCTTTGTACATTATACTAAAGTATTCATTGATGTAAAAGTTGAGGGACTACCTCTTGAAACATGTCTACATTTACTGATTAGATTTTTATATACTAATAATTACATAAATTGAATAAATCATCAAAATCAAATAAACCAAAACGATTCAATTGTTAAAATCGAATTATTCAAATTGAATGTTCGAATCTTTCGATTTAATTTGATTGATTTTTTTTATTTTAATCTTTTTTAAAGATTTTTTTATTTATAGAAAATTACTATCTTAATGGAATTATAAAATTATAAGAATTGATTTTTTTTATTGTTTGATTATAAATTATAATAAATAAAAGAAAAGAACAAATTAGAGAAAAGAAATGTATTGTGAGCTTTTATGAAAAATGTTATTATTTAAAATCCAATAATTTGGTTGAATAAATTAATTGGTGATTGGGTTTACAGTTTATATTTTCTGTGGGATGGTCATGTTTATATTTTGAGTTTATTCAATTTACTTTTAAGGGTTTGTTTATTTTAGATTACATTTTAGTTATTTATATTATTATTTTGTTATGAAGCACTCATTCTCCCGTTAAGCTCTGTTACCTCTCTAACAGCGGTCCTACGTGGTAGTCCAAATGGGTTTCAAATACCAACATCCTACATGACAATCCAAATCAAATTTATTTAATTAAAAAACTTATTTTTATCCCAGTAACTGGACATTCAAGTTGGCATTTAAAACCCATTTGGATTGCTACGTAGGACTGTTGTTAGGGAGGTATGGTAGAGTGACCACTTTATAACAAAATAATAATGTAGATAACTAAAACATAATATTTTAAATATAAATAACTAAAATGTTATCTAAAATAAACAAAAATGAATATTTTTATAGTTTATACTATTTTTAAAATATAATTTATCTTTTAAATGAATAATATTAAATGCATTTACATGGTAAAATTTTAAGCAACCTAAGGTCAAAATTTAAGATCACATATTATTAATTCTAATCTATTTAAAAAGTGATCACTTTTAAAACAAATGTTTTAATTTTTTTAGTTAATAATAATATTTTTTCAATAGAATAATTAGATCAAATAATTTTGAAGTATGACCAATTTACATAAAATAAATTCAGAAGTTTGGTTTGGCCTTCACTAACAAAGAAATACTTTGATTTCATTTCCTTTTTATCTTTTTCTAAACGCTAAATTAATTACTTTACAAAAAAATATTTCTTATTTTATTTAATTTTTTATAAATATTACTAAGTATAATAAATTAATTTTTAATAAAAATAAAAGATTATTTATTTTTTAAAATATCACTTTTTCCAAGAAAAAAAGAGTTAATTTATTTTATTTTTAAGAAAATTATTTTAAGTAAAACAAAAACACCCTAACATTAAATTGAAAAAACCTGATAATAATTTTAATAGAAAAAAGAAACAGATTTTCCATATGAAATGAAACTAAAAAGTTTGGTTGGATTAGGAAAGTTTCTCCTTATATTAAATTTTCAAGGTTCTCACCGCCTTGTTATCCTCTTTAAATTACAAATAAGCTTTTGATTTTTTTTTATATTTATAAATTCAATTTTTTTCATTTAAAGGAAAAAGATATAGATTTTTTCTTATGAATAGAAAAAGAAAATAGAGTTCAGTAGTTATTTCAAAATTTTTCATAATTACTGGTAATTCTTGATAGTAAGAATTATTATCTCAGCTTAACTTTTTGAGTTTTGATCTGAATTTTTTTTTAAAAATATGAGCTTTACTCTGAAGCAATCCGCTTTAACAGTCTCAAATTCAGTTTTTGACAAAAGATCTTCATCGATAACGTGTAGATCCTTACTTTTACCATGTTTGAACCTTCAAAACAATCCGAAAATAACCCTCCATTCATTGTCAAAGCCATTGTATATCTCATCTTTCCAAAGTTTTAATGAAAAACCAGTGATCCTATGTAAGGCCTATGAAGCTGACAAGTCGTCATCACCGTCGGCGGCGGAAGCGAAATCAGAAGCAGCAAAAAGTGTGAAAATTGGGATTTATTTTGCAACATGGTGGGCCTTGAATGTGGTTTTCAATATATATAACAAGAAGGTTTTGAATGCTTACCCTTACCCTTGGTTGACTTCAACTTTATCCCTTGCCTGTGGTTCTTTGATGATGTTGGTTTCATGGGCTACAAAGATTGCTGAGCCCCCAAAAATTAATTTGGAGTTCTGGAAGGCTTTGTTTCCGGTGAGATTTTCCATATCCTTTTGTTTGGTTTGCGAGAGTGGAAGAAAATGATAGTAATTTTGTTTGGTTTGTGAGAGTGAAAGAAAATGATAGGAATTCATGTGTTCACTTATACAATGTGTGCTTATGTTGTTTGGATCATAGGGAGGAAAGAGTTATTAAAAAAAACTGCAAATGATCTGTGATTCAGTTTTATGAAAATTACAGTTTGTCTGATTGCAAAGAAAACAAATTAAATGAAAGCGAAACCATAATTTGGTATTAGGTGGAAGAAAACTAAGGGGAAATTTGATATATATGTTTCTGAAAAATTAGGATTAAGATGTCAATTCATTAACTTTGTTTGGTGTTTTTGTGGTTTCATTTTTCCTAGGTTGCTGTGGCACATACAATTGGACATGTAGCAGCCACTGTGAGTATGTCCAAGGTTGCTGTTTCATTCACTCACATCATTAAAAGTGGCGAACCTGCTTTCAGTGTCATTGTTTCAAGGTTCTTGCTTGGAGAGAGATTCCCCCCAGCAGTTTATCTCTCCCTTGTTCCCATCATTGGTGGTTGCGGTCTTGCCGCCTTAACCGAACTCAACTTCAATATGACTGGTAACAACCTTAATTCCTTTGATACGCGAATTACAATATTCAGTATAACTGTTGCTTGTCTGTTGGTGAGAAATTGCAGGACTAGGAAAAGATTATTTTCTTTATCTGTGCTTTATGAGATTAATGTCGACCATCAGTTTGAAACCGAGCACTCTCTTTTCAAGTGTGTTTTTACTACTATGGTGTCTTGTTTTGGATATTTATGTAATTTTCTTTCTTCGGGTTATGACCGGAGTGTTGAACTTGGTTGTTCACGGACTATTTTCAGGTTTTATGGGAGCTATGATATCAAACTTGGCGTTTGTCTTCCGTAACATATTCTCAAAGAAGGGCATGAAGGGGAAATCCATTAGCGGGATGAATTACTATGCATGTCTATCAATGCTGTCTCTTTTAATTCTCACACCTTTTGCAATTGCTGTGGAAGGACCGCATATGTGGGCAGCAGGATGGAAAGAGGTCGTATCTGAGATTGGACCACAGTTCATCTGGTAATAACACGAGGTCCTAAGTTTTTAATTCCTTGTTCTGTTTTTTTTCCCACTTAATATTGTATGGATTCATTTGTTGGTTTCTGTGGATGCTTTGAAGTCATGAGATAAAAATTGGGAGTAATCGAGTCTTCGAATTTCCATTTATGATGTCAATTACGACTCTTTAATCTGAACCGGAAATATTTGATGGAATGCCATGTCTTGATTTCAATGTTCCAAGCGTGGATTCACTTTGTCATTATTGTTTATTGAACTGAATTGTTGCTAGTTAGACTTCCATTAAAGATTCCAATAGGCATCTGTAACATGAACACTATCTGATATCCGTGTCATCCGTTTTATGTCCGGGTTTTGGTACTCTTCATTTTTACCATATGCTTAGCTTTCTCCTCCTAATTTTATCATTTTTCTTTATTTGGGAAATGTCTTAAAAAGTGTCTAGGGATGGTATATGATTTTCTTACTTCGTGTTTGCTAACAAATATAATTTGTGATAGGTGGGTGGCGGCGCAGAGTATTTTCTATCATCTGTACAACCAGGTCTCATACATGTCCCTCGATGAGATCTCTCCCTTGACGTTTAGTGTTGGCAACACCATGAAACGTATATCTGTTATAGTCTCCTCCATAATCATCTTCCGCACTCCTGTCCAGCCGATCAATGCTCTTGGAGCTGCCATTGCTATCCTCGGAACCTTCTTGTATTCCCAGGTGAGTGATCATGTAAATTACAAACGAGGATGCATTCTTGTTCTATAACATGCCCCATTCATGCCTTGGAGATGTTTTCGCCATCCCAATCCTCACGTGCAATCTCTTCTTGCAGGCAAAAGCATGAGAAAAGTGGGTGGGGTCAACAATTTTGATTCATCGAATAACATAGACGGTGAAAGAGATATTCTGAGAAGTCGATAGTCTACCGTCTATCGAATCCGTGATGGCTGGATTTTGGTCGAATAGACACCGGCAGACGGCTTGCGGAAATGTAGATATTCGTAATAATGATGATCATAAACATTGTCGTGCAGTGGATTAAGCAAGTTATATTTTTAATTCAGACTTCTGAGAGCAACATGTTTTGAATAAACAAGCATCAATGTTCCGAGCCTTGTCTATGTCAGCAGACATGAATAAATATAGCCAAGACAATATTATATTTAATTTAAGCTTAGTTGCCATTAACGGCTTAGCTTATGGTGAACATTCAATATATGTGGTCCATCTGAATAAAGACATTCAAAGTTATAAATATGAATCTCATGTTGATAATTTATTTAAAGATTTAATCCCTATTTTAATTTGAAAAATTTTAGTTTATGTATTCTTTGAATTGATTAATTTTAGTCCTTGTATTTTTTAAAATTTAAAACTTTAGTCCTAACCCAAATAGTATCTATTAAATTTGTTTAAATTCATTTACTAATCTTGTACTATACATATAGTTATAGATTTCATATTTTTTTAATTGGATTATTCTAATTTTGTGAATTTTAAAATTTTAATATTAATGTAAATGATCGTAATTAATTCATTAATTGAATTTTTAGTGAACGATATGTGAAAATAATAAATTGACATGGCATTCCACGTACGTATGATCGCATTAAATTTTAGAGATAATAAATTTTAACTTATGCACTTGTTACACATCGTTATTTGGGTTGATGATACAATACATGGGCATTCCAGTGGGCATCATGCACTTGTTACACAATAATCACTTAGAGGAAGGTTCAAGCAAGGAAGACAACGGGTAGGAGAAATGGAGGTTTGGGCTCTTGAGGGATTTGATGTTGCTCATATTTTACAAGAAATGTTTACTTATAAATGTGATCATATTAGAGCCCGCCAAGAAGTACTTGGGACTTTGATCATTGGAGTCAAAATACCTAAACTCAAAGATACTCCAGAATCTTTTCGATTGCTCGTCTGAGAATTACGATCTTTGGCTCTGAAACTAAATCATTTCCTGGTATCTGAGAAGAATTTCCAAATTAATAGAAAGGAAGCTTAATCGGAATGAATTAGAAATTTTCTTCTATGATCAATCGATATAAGCGTCAACCACTCCGAATTAGATCAGTTCCTCCGCAACAACTAAGTGCTTGAGCCAAGAAAATCCTACCTAATGGAGAAACCGTTGGAGAGGTTACAAAACCCTATAATTTTCATTACAAAACTAATAAATCGAAAAAGGATGGATTATTTTGTGAAAGAATTTTTGGACCTATAAAAAGTGAAATTTGCGTTTGTGGAAATTACTGAGTAATTGGAAATCAACAGGAAGGGCCTTAAATTTTGTGAACAATGTGGAGATGAATTTGTTGATTCTTGGATACAAAGATATCAAATGAGATACATAAGGCTGGCATATCCAGTAACTCATGTATGATATTTGAAATGCCTTCCTAGTCATATCGCCAATCTTTTAGACAAACCTTTTAATGAATTAGAGAGTCTAGTATACTACGATGTGTGATTTTATCAAAATTATTATTTTATAGATTAGGAATGAGAAACTGTCGTCTCATTCAATCGAATTGGGATGTCCTGGATCTCACATGTCTCTTGGGAAGAGTAACATAAATCTTAGAATTATGGGCGTATTCAATACTCCCAAATAAAAAGGGAATTGATCTATGGTCGAATTAGTAAAAATAAATAACTAGGAATTTGAGTTGTACCTTGTGAAAAAACAGACTTCTTTCTTTCTTTTTTTTTTTTGTGTGGAATTAACCATTCTCATTTCTTTTAGTTCTTTTAGAAAGAAATAAAATTATGTTCAAGGAAACAAATATGTCATGGTTGCAGGAGTCTATACATCGCATATAGGCTTAGGCTTTAAGTTAAGGGCATCATGGTATAATCGTCGAGGTACTGTAGGACCTAAGAGACCGAATGGAAGGGTACATAGACAAGTAAATCCCTTATAACACTCCTTTAATTTTAATTTAAGAGAATTCAGCATTCGAGGGGAAGTAGACTACTCAAGAATTTTAAATTTCATTTATGTCCTAATTTTGAATTGAATAAAGAACTAAGAAAATCTAAATCAATAAAATAAGAATCAATCAATGAAATGTTTCTTGGAACTTGAGTAAAAAGTAGACCTTTTTGAGGGTTCTAAAATTTGAAAGCGATAACTCATTTCTGTTATCTTTATTTGGTGTAACTACTTGAGTCAAATGAGAGGAAACTCTCATGTTCGATTTTGAGAGGGGACCCCACATGGTCCTATCCTAATTTTTCTTTTACTAGGCCCATCGTTAAAAAACTTACATTCTTACGATTAAAAGGTTCATTCGAATATGGAATTTAATCCTGGAAATACAGTATTTCACTTTTTTTTCCTATCTAAGGTTTCGATACGTTTCGAAGTCATGAAATTTCTACAAGAGCAGGTGCTATTCAAGAACAATTAGCTCATCTAAATTTACGAATTCTTATCGAATATTCGGTGATAGAATGGAAAGAACTAAGAGAAGAATGGCTCACGGGTAATGAATGGGAAGATTGAAAAATTGAAAGAAGAAATTATTGTTTGGTTAGACGCATGAAATTTAATAGTTATCAGAATTAAAATTTGAAAATTTGAAAAATATAGAAATTAAAAATGATCAAATTAAAATACCAACTAAATCTATAACCTTCACATAATTTAACCATATTTAAATTTACAAAATGCATTGCCATTGGAAACTATTGGTACTATAATAGAACATGAAAATTAATTGAGTTTCTAGTTGAAAAATTCAATCCAAAATAAACAATCAATTGAAGCCTCCAAAATGTCATTCCTGTTAAGACCCTGATAGGTTGTTAATATTATACTAAGTGGATTAAAAAACCACATGGCGAAACGTCATTGGTCCACATTTTTTTGTTTGATAAAAAAATGACATGGAAAATATAATAAATGTCAAATTTTTTTGAAATTGAAAAAGGCTTAATGGTATAAAAAAGCTCTCAAATTTTTCAGAAAAAGTAATTAAGTCCCTTTTTTTTCACTCAATTGGATACTTAACCTTTCAAAATGTATAAAAAAATCCTCAAATTTTTTTAGAAAAAGCAATTAAACCCTTATTTTTTTTACACTCAATTGGATACTTAAACTGCTAAAATGCATAAAAAAAAAGTCATTTAACCATTAACCGGTAACTTAATTACTTTTTTAAAAAGTCCGATTTTGCCTCCTAAAGCAAAAAATAATAATAATAATAATTAATTGACCTTGCTTCTTTCTTCATCTTCCTGAGATCTTAAAGAAAAAGTCTCCAATTTATTTTCCATTGGAATCTGTTTTGTGATAAAAAAAAACAAGTGAAAGTTGTAACCCTGAAACCCATTGTGGTCGAAAAAAGATTTTTCCTTTTCATATCAATCAATCGTTCATTTTGTACCGATTTGGGGTAGGATTATGTTTTTGGGTTTAGGGCTTTTATATTGTTTAAAGAAATTTCTTAAATTTCTTCTTGCATTCTTTTCTCACGTCTTCCTCCACGATTTCTTCCGCCATTTCAACGCATTCTCTTTCGACAACAACGCCTCCACCTCCTCCCCTTCTGAGGGTCTCGATCCCTCTCTCATTTCTTCTATCCCCTTGTTCATTTTCAAACTGGATGAACACAACAGCAAGAAGTATGATTACACAACTTAGGCTGTGTCTCCCGTTTAAGTCCGTCGTAGGATAATGATGTTGGAAGGAACTTGCCTGAGTGCGGCCATGGTTCCCACCTTAAATGCATTGATATGTGGCTTCAGTCTCACTCTACTCTAATGCCCCATTTGCAGAGCGCCTGTGTTGTTGACCAATGATGCTGATTCTTAAGTCAGTTCATTGGAGACTGGGGGGATCATCAGATTCTGGTCGTTATCATCAAATTGCGGCTGCCATTGATGATGGTGATGATGATCTTTTAGCATCATCTTCTATCGGAAGGCTTAAAGTACAATTGATTTTCGAGCATAAAGGAAAGGAAAACAAATGGCATACAAAATATAACATAGAAATGCATCCAAAACTTAATACACATTGACATTATCATTCATTACATTTCGGTTCTTTTAAGGTATTCAATCCAACAAGCTGTCCTTAAAAATAACTCTACAACATTTATCAGTTCAATCAATGGATAACTGGCTTCAAAGGATGTGCTCTCAGGTTTGACAAGTCGAGTGCAGAATCCAGCTCTTCATCCAGTTCACCAACAACACTTCTGCAATAATGAAAGGATAAACATTACGCAACAGTTTATAATTTATGTTATCTAAAGGAAAAAGTACTATGGAAACCCTGTATTAAGAATTAGATAGCATTTTGCACCCTCTACGAAAAAATAGGCAAATTAATCCTTGTACATTAAACCAAAGATCAAATCAGTACTTTCTTTTAAAAGCTACATAACTGACGGAATAATCGATGATACATGACATGACACATTACTTCACGTTGACGTACAAAGACTCGTTTTTAACAGTAAAAATAGATGGAATTTTTAATAAAAGGATCAGTTTGCCCTTTGGTCTAATGTACAAGGACTAATTTGCCTATTTTTTTAGTATAGGAGCTAAAGTGCAATCTGACTTCTACTACCAATATTTACCATTATCTGGACTCTTGGTTTTCCTCAATATCCGTATCCAACATTTATGTCTGATATATTCGAATACGGATAATAAGGATATGATCTCTCAAATATATGGGAAAAAAAGAAAAGAAAAATAGCATATCCATATTGGACACATTTTTATATGATATTCAACTCCAAAACCGGGTAATATAGGTTATAGTTTATAATAGCAATTATATATGGAATAATGAATAGAAAAGGATGCTGAATGGTATCTTACATGTTGTCACCTCTTATTATGTACAAGCCCAACACAAGTTGCTGAACACCTTCCTGCAAATTTCAACTTAGAATTAAAAAAAAAAAAAAAAAAGCTGTACAAAATGTTCAGATTGTATTATGTTTAGGGTTTAGGATTCGGATATATGCATCCAAGCATATCCTCCAAATATATGTAGAAATTTTAAATTTATTAGCATATCCATGTTGAACACATACCCTTTTCTGAGTTTGAGAAACATAATCGGGGTGGAGAGTAATAAATGAGAGAAAAAGAATAAAAGGAAGATAAAGAAGTTGTTTATGGTATATAGATTAATACTCCACAAATGTATTATGATAAAAATAATAAACCATTTAGTTCTGCAATAAACTAGGTGCCTAGTGATTAAAGGAACAAATAGTAATAAAAAAGAAATTAAAGTTGTTAAATATGACACAAACCTTGGTGGAGTATACGCGTTCATGAGATTCATCGAGAATGATATTTGTAGCCTGATCAAAGCCTTTTAAAACTCCCTGTACATTTCGGAGAAGAGAAAGCAAAGGAGCAATGGTGTTGGTTAGGATCTCATTGAAAATAAGAGAATCTGAACTTAGGCAAATGAAAAAAGATTCTCAAGACTAAAAATTGTATAGCAACTAGCAAGTATTCTTCAACATACCACTATGTTACGTCCATCATTGGTAATGACCGAGATAGTCTCTGCATATGAAGGAAATGATTTAGAGAGGGTAAATAATGAGAATGCTAATCAAGACTACAAGGAACAAATAGGTGTTAGAAAGTCGATGTGTATTCAGCCCAACTGTTTGTTTGCCTTTTAGATGCTATGCTTAAAACACTCAAGAAAAAGGGGGTAATCACGGTAAGCTTACGATCCACAAGAGACTCAAGCCCAGGGCCAGTTGACATTTCGATGCTTTTGAAAGCAGTGAATTACAATATCTGCACGACAAGAGGAAGATGATGTAAATTCTCAAATACAAGTTCGAGCAAGGATAAGAAGATACAACGAATCACAATAAAATAAGAATAAGATCCTGGCATAGAATCTACATAATTCTTTATGTTATATGGAAGAACCAAAGATCCGCATACAAAAGTTCGTTGAAAAATAACACAGCAACAAATACATCATAACTCGAATTCATCATTACCAACTAAACTCAGCACAAGATTTCAGTCTACTCCTAAGTCTTAACTACTCATATATGTCAATGCTATAATTTTTCAAAAATTCATTTTCGTTTCCTTTAAGAAGCCAAATATAAGAGACAAATAGTAGGTGAAGGTTAGAGACTTGTTGTATGTCTCCACCACACTTGGAGGGACCTCACTCGTCCCACAGGTCTTTTGGGCTATATAAGCCACACCTTATGGCCTAAAGGGGGGAATCCCCTCATTCTCTCAACACAAGAAAGCCATGGAAATTGAAGAGCTCCTCTCCCCCAATGTCTTAGAAGACCACCTGCGTCTCCTAGCTTCTGGGTGAACCACTATCAACCACCGAACCCATATTTGCATATCAACAAGCCTATGGGACTGGAATCCAATATTTTGTTGGTTACACGACTTGAAGTGATCACACATGTAATGCATTTCAAAAAAAAAAAAAAAAACAATCAAGAATATCAATCATTCGTATAGAAAGCTCCGTAAGTGCCAACTCAGTATTAGCTCTAAATTGTTGGTTCGAGAGAGTTTTAGTTGTGTAACGTCCTTCTCAAGTGAGTTATGTAGATGTAAAAATGGCACAAAAACAAAAGTTCCAAACAAACTAGGCTAACAGAGGATTCTCAATTTATCTTAGGAGATTTTTTTACTTTCAATTCAACCCATATCTGTAGATTCAAACTGAATAACATTAAAAAAAAACGCATTCACTTGATTTAAGCTTAGAACTTATAGCACATATTTTAAAGAACAGAGTCTAAGTAGCAGCTAACAAGAAATTACTAAAGATAATCAAAACAAAAGGAATTAAGCAGTTTCAACATCAACCTAGATTCCAAAATCACTCATTTGAAAAAACCCAAGTCTCAAAATCTAATATTTCATCAGATTAAACAACTCAAAATCAGACAAAAAAGTCTTACCTTTTAAGAAGCAAAAAAAGAAATATTAAAAATGCAAACAAAAATTTCAAAACAGAAACATTTATGAGAGTGAAGCTCATCAAACCTGGGAATGGAGCGGCTTCAAGGTGAGTTAGGGACCGAATATTTGTTGGGTCGGGTTTACCAAAGTATGTCGGCTGCGTTAGGGTAGTGAGAGGGAAAAAGATGATAAAGAAACTAACGCATTGAAATTTGGTAGTGAGTAGGCTCCAAGATTCGATAATTAATATATTTAATCATTTTTTAATCACATACTAATTTTTTTTCACATATACCATAATTATTAATTTTTTATTAAATATAAATTTGAGCAAAAAAAATTTTTAGCATAAAATTGAACTAAGTTGGATTAATACTAATTTTCTCATTTAAACTCAAATATTGAAATTTCACTTAAAAATACTTATATTTTTACCAAATTTTATGCATGTAATTTTTTTATTTTTTATGTTTATTTTATTATTTATGTTCGAGATTGTATTTTTTTAATTTAAAGTTTTAAGTTTATATATTTAATTGAAAGAGTTGTATTTTTATATTCAAATTTTTAGATGCTTTGAATGCAAATATTAAACATAAATATTAGAAAAGAAAAAAAATCCAACTTCGTTCGTATATATATAAATAATATATTATATGATGCAGTTAGATTCGTCCACCATTTGATAATGCTTCATATTCTTCCCTTATGCTGGTTCACTGTATGTAATTAAGCACTTGAGGGACCTTACGACGTAACTCATCAATGGCCGAAGAGACGGTTCTTCCTGCAGACACATTGCTGCAACCGTAAGTGCGTGGTGGAGACCCTTAATGGGATAATCTCCATCCAGCAATGGATCAGCCAATAATACGAACTTCTTTCTGTGATTCAATAAAGGTTTTGCCTTCATAAAACAGGATACAATCGGTGCTAACCGAGTTAGAACTCGAAAGATATGAGTAGGAAGAAACGAACTTCCAGATTAAACATTCAATACTTACCCAAGAAACAAGATTCCTTTCTCGTGGTGGTCTTGAATTGTCAACTGCTCTTCTTCCTGTGATGAGCTCCAAAAACACGACCCCAAAGCTGTAAACATCGGATTTCGTCGATAACTGGCCGATTTGTATATATTCAGGTGCACAGTATCCGTAGGTTCCAATAACACTGGTGAATACATGCGAATTATCTCCGGATGGACTGACCTTTGCAAGTCCGAAATCAGAGAGCTTTGGATTGAAATCCTGGTCTAGTAATATGTTTGATGTTTTAAAGTCTCGGTATATCACTTGAGGATTAGCTATTTCATGCATGTATTCAAGGCCTTTGGCCGCTCCTACCGCAATTTTTATCCTAGTATTCCAATCCAATGGCATCTTGTTTGGAGGTAAATCTGAAAGACAGTCATATTTACAAACAACTCAAGTACCCGAACCTTAATCCGATCCGTTCGAGTTTCAATATCTATAAAAGAAAACCGGCAAATGCGAGCATACCTATAAGATGATCCTCCAAGGAGCCATTAGCCATGTATTCATAGACCAAAATCCTTTGATCCCCTTCTATGCAATATCCAACCAATTCAACAAGGTTAGGATGTTTAAGTAGAACCAACATCAATAGCTCAACCAGGAATTCTCTGTTCCCTTGATATCCATTCTTATCAAGCTGCTTCACAGCAACAACCTGATTATGATCGGACAATAGCATGAAAATATGATCAAATACGTAAAAAAAATTCAAAAAGAAACATGTTAAGAATACTCGACACTCGTATCTAAAACGGAATAACATAGAAAAAAGAGATAAGATTCGATGTTGTACTTTATTCGAGTTTTCAATAAGTCCTTTATAGACTCTACCAAAGCCACCTTCACCAATTTGATTGCAAGGGTTGAAGTTGTGAGTGGCTGTGCGTATCTCACGGTATCTGAAAATTACATTGCATTTGCCCCCTTTTGTTATTTCTTGGCCTATGAGTCTCTTTTTGCTGTTATCTGTCAAAAACAGTTCAATCATGAATATTACGATTATGTTCGATAGTTATATTCAACACATTTTTTATATGGATATAAGAGATGTATGACCTTCTAAATGTAAGGATACAAACTCTTGTTGATACTCGCCCGAATTCTATAAGGCCTAAACAAGGTGACCAAGGATATCAGAAATGAAGCTGATCATGGTAAGCAATAGCATCTATCATGGGAACCATTTTGACACAAGAAATCTATAAATCTAAGGTATTTACAGCGAAAAACATCTATTACATCTGCAATTACAATAAATATGACATGACTGCTATTTAAAAAGCTTTATAGGGTAAAACAATGTACCACTGTTGAAGGAAATATTGGCAAACGAAGCCAAGACTCTTGTGTCATGATATTCCTTGATGCTCTTCTGTAATGACCTTCTTGTTAGTGTCTCCTCCGACATGCAACATGAAAAACAGTTCATTTTGGTCTCCCTTTTGTAAGGATGACAACCAAAATTCTTGAATCAAATAACAGCTGAGCTATGGGAAGGAACCTAACTCCTGAAGGTAACCAAAATCTATTTGGTTCCTCAGGAGGACACAAGGAACAATGTCTCATGATTTTTTTTTTTGTTTTCCTTCTTCTCTTGTCCAAACTCATTGAATCAGATTGCCAAAAATAACTTTACATCACATTTGCTAAACATAGAAGCTAACAGATATTTTTCCCATTTGTTGATTACTTTTCTCATTATCAGAAATTCTTGAGTCAAAATGGTTTTTTTTTTTTTTCTATTATGAGCTTTTCTTTCCTTGTATTTCCATTCCATTCTATTCTTATCTTTCCACTTGTTAGGTCAATTCCAAAAACTGATTAATGAGCCAACCACAAATGATAAACTGACCCCAAAATTTTCTTTACCCTGATTATGACTTAGGATAGTAACACTTGTCCATTGTCAACTAATTTAGTTGACTCATTATCCTAGTTCTTCATTTTTCTTAAAATATTCGTGTTTGACTTGAATAAGAGATTAAGGATGATTATGATACAGGCTGCTTAAAACAGAAAATGGACAATGTAGAAGGCTGGAAGCAAGTCAAACGACTTAATTAAAAGATAATCAATACTAAATAATGATATTCACTTGTTAAAATGCAGTACTATTTGTGTAATTTCGTAGAATAGTAGTGGTTGACTTATGAATCCTGCCGTTTGCTAATTTTGATGGTGTTGAGTATCAGTCTAAAAGGAAGAAGCACGTGTAGCAAAGATCAGAAGAATAAAGGAACAGAATCAATAAATGTTCATATAGTGTTTGTTTTTCATTCTCTATCGCATAATAAGCTTTACATTTTGGTTTAGATGTTCAACCTTTTCTACCTATTTCTCCCCACCATTAACAGAAGTTAATAACTAGGATACTAGCTGGTGTCACAAAAAACCTTAGTGACACAATTCTGGGATCAGATACAAGAAAAAGTTGTAAAGAAATGATTCATAAGTATATGCTGCAAGAACTAGCATTAGACAATCTACTGAATCTATAGCATTTGTGCAATTAAAACCAGTTTTTGTTGCAATAATCTTTATTTCTTCAGCTTAGCAAAGTGTTTTTCAAGCCTGCAAATCCGAGCTTCAAGTTCAAGTTCAAGTCCAAGTGTTAAAAGATCACGAGTCTTACTGCCTTCTCCTCTATCTTTGAGACTTCGGTTACTCTTGACATCATCTGTGACCAATACGTTCGATTTTCCTATCGAATATCGGTTCTCAGTAACCTCGGCATCCTGTTTTTCTTCATATTTGAACTTCTCAACATCTTCTTTATCTGCAACTGCAGTTAACGTTGGCACGTTTTGACATTCAAAGATTGGTAAAGGATCACTGATATTTTCCAAGGTTCCATCCTTTTCATCTTTGACAGAACTTTCTATGTTAACTTCACCTGGTTTCATAGTTGAACATGATTGGCTTTGAGCACCTAGGGAAGACTCACTCTTCTCACCCTTGTTTTCATTGTTATGCCCAGCACTCGTCAAAATTTCCCTTATGGTTAATTGATCTTCAATCCCCTCCTGCACCAAATCCCCTGCTGCTTTCACCCCTTTATCTTCATTTTCCTTGGTAGAATTTCCTCTGCACCAAACCTTTTTCCTTACTGAAACATGTGGTTTTCTTGGACATGTGGTTTTCTTGGACCCCTAGGCCTCCTAAGAAATGGCCTGATAACATCACAATGAGACAGCATTGATTGCTTCCACCAATTTGAGTGTTGTAAGGTAACATCTGATTCGAACAGCCTTGATGGTATATACAACACCGAATCTTGAATCGGTCTGCTGTAATTCCTCCAAGCAATATCAGGATTTCCATTGCATCTAGCAAAACATCCTGGAAGATCTTGGTCCATTCCGAACTGCAACGAAACTCGTTGTGGGAGGTATTGCTCTATGCTTTCTAGTCCAACAAGCTCACTCACCCTCAAGCATCTAGCAAATGAATGAATATCTTCGTTTAAATGAGTATGAGAATCAATTAATATATGCTGTTCCTAATCACCATAAAACTTTGGCAAAGACCATCCATTAATTGCTATAGCATAAGGCCGCCATTGAAAACTTTTCCCTGCAGAGTTTATGGGTAACTTTATATCACTAACATTCACGTTAAGCCTATGCCATCTTGCTATCCTTCGCTCACCATATGAGATTGAGTTAGGCATTGGCCTCGAACCCAGAAACCTTTCCCAAACCCAAACCAGCACTAACTGAAATGGAGCATAAACATTAACCAACTCATTAGTTTGCACCACAACTGAGCAAAAGATTCGATCCTTAAAAACTCAAGTCCCTATATATTCTAGATAAAACTGCTGGTGCAAGAGCAACTCGGTTACCTATAGCCAAATGAATTGCGATAGGAAAAACATGCTTCCCCACATAACGAATTGAAGTAGATGTCACAAAAACAAAGTTGGATAACCATAAAGAAAGGAATGCTACGTGTTCTAGCTCATGTCCAGTTCCCATGAAATAGTCCATCCAATCTTTAGGCGAAGCAAACATGCGTCTCCTTCTTGCAGCTTCTTTGCGCCCTTTAATTAGCTTCCCTTCAACTTCAACCAGATGTTTAGTCTTTAAAGGGCTTAAAACAGATTCACCAAGAACAGAAAAGCCCCAGCAGACAATAACATCTTCCAAAGTTATGGTCGCTTCACCCCATGGAAAAACAAAAGTATTTGTCTCAAGACACCATTTTATAACAATACCAAGAACAAGTTCCTTGTGTTGTTTGATATGATACCTGGAACTCAGGATTGCCTTGTAAATACCAACTTGTTCCCATAAAGCTTGATACTTGTCGTGCATGTTATGAACCCATGTTTTCCATTTCTGTGTTGGACGTTTCCAGCCTTTGAACACCACCTTTTCAGACAAGTCCTTGAGGTCATAAATGAAGGGTTTTGGGGAAAGACAAGGTTGAGGAAGCTGAGGAAGCTCAGAAACTTTCCCATTGCTTGAAGTGGCTGTGGGTTTTAGAAAATGGGCTTTTCTTATTGTAATGTGTCCACCACTTGGTGAAACCATATGCTCTTCCCTCTCTTCAACAATGGTGTCTGGTATTGGTGGTGGTGGTGGTGAATGAATCTCCATTGTTTAGTGTTGAAAATTTTCAAAAAAGAAAAGAAAAATCACATTTTTAGGCTGCTTTTGATCTTTGGGAACTTGAAAGTGCAGAAGTTTATGGGGAAAATGAGCATATTTCCATTTTTGTTAACTTGCACCAGCATAGAATCAGAACTCAGACAGGACGATCCGGACGGTTAAATAAATAGGGAGAATGATTTGTGCTACCCACGTGTCGTCAATGAATTTCTTTTATCTGTTAGAATTCAATTTAAATAATAAAAATATTTTAATTTTAATTTAATTTAAAATATGTATTTAATATTTAATTTAATATATGAACAGTAAAATAAAAAATTTGAAATTGGATCATGATGCATGATTCATGAAAATAATTTTTTTTTACATTTAATTAATTGCTTAAATCAGCTTATATTATCATCATTTTGTTACAATTTTACTATTATATTATTACTATCTTTTTTGTTATTATTTAAATAGTCTATAACTTTTATTTAAATATAAATTTTTTTAATGTATTTTTAATTAATATAGAAATATTTATTTTAATATTTTTAATATATTTGATATATTATATTTTAAATTTATTTTTATATAAAAATAATTTAAAATTTTTAATACGTGCGAATCAAGTCAGAAGCAAGTTTAACATTTTTTAATTTGAGTCAAGTTTCGATAGAATTTTAAGTTTATTTTTTGAGTAAAACTTAGGCCTAAAATTTTACTTCAATCTAGCCCAAACTTGACTCATTCCATGACCAAATCTAAGCACCATCATCATTTAACTGATAAGGTATATTAATTATTTTTCAATTAAGTTTATATTTAGTGATGCGTGACACAATTTAATTAAAAGTTTTATAATAACTATAAATAAATAAATAATGAGTAATTATTCGATATAGAGGTTTTTAGATTTCACAGGTAAATTGAGGGTGTGATTAGTGTCAGATTTATTTATATAAATTTTTTTAAAACACTTTATAATATATTTGTACAATGTCTCTTCCTAATTACACTCGAATTCACATCCTTTTACACTAACAATAATATCAATATACGCTGATTTAAAATTTTTAATATCAAATTTATGTAGCTCATGAACCTTAAACTAAAAAAAAAAGCCATAATCTGCCAAAAAAATTTTCACTAAATATTAAATATTGACCAACCATCTAAAATAAGATAGTTTAATTCCCTCTATTTAAAAAGTATATATCTACAACGTCTCTCTCAATCCATCACTAATAAACTAATCAACCTATTCATTACGCTAATATTAAATGTGATAGGGTTTATTTCACCAAACATCCCTATATTATAGGTTTAATTTTAAATTAGTCTTTAAATTTTAAAATGTTCAAATTAAATCCTCAAACTAAAGTATTGTTCTAATACGATCCTTTCGATGTTAAATGTCAGCTTAGATCTGAAAGATTCTTCTTCTTTTTTTCAAACATATATGTTGAAATAATTTTAGTTTTAAGGATTTAATTTGAATGTTTTAAAACTTAGAAAGCTAATTTAAAACTTAATCCAAAATTAAAATATGATATGATGTGACAATGTAGCCAAGTTGAGCCGACGTTACGGCGTCGTTTCGTGTTCCGAATTCCCATGAGACGTTTGAGTGTATAAAAATTCGGTATTTCTATGCACGCAGCACATATGATATCCGTTAAGAGGAAAAAGAAAAACATAGACACGCTCCCTCTCAGCTCAGCTTTCTCTCTTCTATTTTTCCCACTCAATATTTACACAGTTCACTAAATTTACAAAATCATCGTTATTGTTGCATTGGGTTGTTTTCATTTTCTCGAAAAAGTTGAAGGAAAAGGTGGGTTTTGTTGTTTTGGAATGTTGATGGAAGAGGGATGAAGAATATGATGGGGGAAGCGAGTTTACAAGCGATGTTTTCGGGTATGAATCCAAGGGACGTGAATCTCAAGCCGACGACGAAGCAAAGAACGCGGAACAGGAGGTGCAAGTCGGTGGTAGGGAGGCGGAGCAGGCCGCAAACGCCTTTGTTTAAATGGAACATGGAAGAGGAAGGCGGCGGAGTTGAGGAGGAGCTCGAGGATAAAGAGGCTAGTGGTGAGGGAAGACGGAGGAAAGGGACTTCGACAGTGTCTGCGAGGAAACTTGCAGCTGGATTGTGGAGGTTGCAGTTACCGGAGACGGCGATTCCTGGTGGCGGAGAGAGGAAGAGGGATCAGTTGGGAATCAAAGTGAGATTTTTAACCTTTTTGCGGCTCCAAGATCTATGCTTTAATGTTTTTTTTTTTCTTGTTTATAGCCTTCTGTTATAATAATAACAATGTAATTTGATCGAATTGTTTTATGATTTTTCTTTTTCTTGCTAAAATTGTTTAATTGGTTACTTATATTTGATGCTGATCTTTACAATCCCATCATTGTTCATTGTTTTATTATTGATCTTCACAAGGCCTTGGATTATGCTTGAATGTCAAAGAAAATGAAGCTTCCATTACTTGCTTTTTTGACGCATGTTATGGATATTTTCTTGATAAAGGGATACACCGTCCATTGGTATTTACAATCTGCTTGATTCTCAATGAATACAGATTGATAGTTTGTTTAAATCGCTTCTGATAGTTATGCTTTTGGCTCTGTTTTTATTGATAGTTTACTTCTTTTCTTTCTTGCATCTTCATTGATTAGATGTAATTTGGTTCATGTTTGAACATTTTTTAGTTCATTATGTCTTAATTTCCTGCAGGGCGGTGACGATTTTACGGGTGTCCCGGTACTTCACGAGGATGAAATTCATGGTTCAACAGCAAAGGATCTGTTACCGAGCCCGGCTTCTGTCTCTGGCAAAGAAAATGGTCTCCTGCACAAGGTATGCCTGCTTCTATGAGCTCCTTACCCAAATCTTGAACTTTTGAACTGAACAATATGTGAAAACATCGAATGCATACGAAACGAAGCCTTTTTCATCTCGGTCATGTTGCACATTTGATGGTTTCTGGAAGTGGAATTTGTTATTTACTCTTCTGATCTTAAGCTGTTTCTTTTTCCATTTAAGATTGAGTCTTCAATCCCATATTTGAACTCTGCGATGGAGGGAGCGACAAAGTGGGATCCTGTCTGCTTGAAACCAACAGATGAGGTGCGGCAAACTTACAGCCGTATGAAGCATATTGACCAACGAGTAACTGCAGTATCAACTGTTTCTGCCCTTGAAGCTGAATTAGAGCAGGCTCGAGCTCGCACTGATGAGCTTGAGACTGAATGCCGGTCCTCAAAGAAGAAACTTGAGCACTTGTTGAGGAAAGTTAGTGAGGAAAGGGCTGAGTGGAGGAGCAGAGAGCATGAAAAAATACGAGCGTTTGTTGATGATGTCAAAGCTAACTTGAATCGAGAAAAAAAGAATCGCCAGAGGCTCGAAATTGTTAATTCCAAATTGGTGAATGAGCTGGCTGCTGCCAAGTTATCGGCCAAGCAATATATGCAGAACTACGAAAAAGAAAGAAAGTCCAGAGAACTAATCGAAGAAGTATGTGACGAGCTTGCTAAGGAAATTGGAGAAGACAAGGCTGAAGTGGAAGCACTAAGGAGATATTCCATGAAGCTTCGAAAGGAAGTCGATGAGGAAAGAAAGATGCTGCAGATGGTTGAAGTCTGGCGCGAAGAACGTGTTCAGATGAAACTCATCGATGCGAAGGTAGCCCTCGAAAAGAGGTATTCACAGATGAACAAGCTTGTAGCAGATTTGGAGAATTTTCTAAGGTCAAGGACTGGAACTCAGGATGCGAATGACATGAGAGAAGCAGAATCGCTTAGACAGGGTGCTGCCTCCGTTAATGTCCAAGAAATTAAGGAATTCACCTATGAGCCCCAAAACCCGGATGACATTTTTGCTGTTTTCGAAGAAGTAGCTTCAGCTGAAGCCACTGAAACGGATATCGAACCCTGTGTCGCATATAGTACTGCTAGCTATGCCTCAGAAATTCAAATGGCGAGTCCTCGAATGAGTATGATAAAAAAAGGTAACATTCTGAGACATTCAAACGCAAATGTTGAGATAGAAGAAGATGAAAGTGGGTGGGAAACTGTCAGCCATGTCGAGTACCAAAGCTCGAGTTATTCACAACAAGGGAGTACTGCATCTGTAAACAAGAATCCTTGGCACAGCTATTTCTCGGGTAGTGGAACTGAATGGGAAGATAATACATGTCGGGATACCCCAACCACAGAATTTAGCGAAGTTTGTTCTTTGCCTGCTAGACAGTTTAAGAAGGTGTCATCAATGGCAAAGCTTTGGAGATCATGTCCAAACAATGGAGAAAAATACAAGACAATCTCGGTAGAAGGAACAAAGGGCAGGCCTTCAACCGGAAGGAAGTCTAATTGGAGTATTATGTCCCTGGATAAATGGTCCGTTAAAGGTGGTTTCAGTCCCTCGGAAATGTTGGGACAATGGAGTTCACCAGAGTCTACTCATCCACCAGCAACGAAAAGGTACAGCGAATGGTCTCGCAGTGCACAGCCAACTAGTTTGAAGGCAAAACTTTTGGAGGCAAGAACGGAAACTCAGAAGGTCCAGTTACGACATGTTCTTAAAGAGGAGATTTAGAAGCAGAAGGTGATCGCCAACCAGCCTAGCTTAATCGGTAGCCGGTTGTCCCCAACCAAAACAAGTAGCAATATAGTTACTAGACATCATATTACCATCATGGATTTTATTGATTCCTTTCGTTATCCGATATGCTGATAAATTTGGGACAACGCTGCTGATGAAACAGCTGGATCATCATCTCCTTTTCATCTGCTATGGTTCTGCTTGGGGGGCCCTAGCCATTCCCTTTGTAACTCAGGAAAGCAATGTCCTCCATTTGTACTGTATCCCCAGGATATCAAGGAATAGAGGTTCAAGGTAACTGAAATGATAACATTTTCCATTGTAGTTTTTAACTTCTTTGTATTTTTGTTGTAGGAGATGCCTCATTTGATTCAAGGTAAATTACAAGTATCTGTGTTTCTGTTTTACTTTTCCAATTTCTTATAATTTTAAACTATTCCTTTTTTAATGATAATTTTAAAATGTTCAAATTTATCAATAAATAACATTTTATTATTTTAAATTATTTCTTATTTGAACCAGGATTAATTGTATTATGAGACAACGAAAATCCACACACGTAAAAAAAAAAATGTGATAAACAAAAAGATGTTACTGCAAGAAAAACATATATAATTAATCTATTTTATAGTTGAAAATAGCGAATAAAAATCTTCTGTCACCTCATTATGCCTCTTTATTGTGCGCACCAATAACATTTTTTTTTACATGTGTCTTTCCTGATTTTTTTTCTTTTAAAAAAGTCATACTACTGTTAGTAAAATTCAATTTAATTTGAAAAATCAAAAAAGAATTTGAATTTAGAGTTAATCAAATAAAATTATTCGATTTTTACAAGTTAACTTAAATGAATAATTCGAGTTTTGAATTCGAGTTGAGTTAAAATTTACAATTTGAATAATTCAAATAATAGATTAGTGTAAATATCCTTTTAATCCCTATTAATTTTGAAAATGAGCAAATTGATCTCTTTCTGAACAAAATTTACAAAAAAGTAAAATAAAATAATTTTAAAATATTTAAATAATTTTTAAAATTCAAAATATTTATAAAAATTTCAAAATTTATATTTTTTAAAAATTATTAAAAATTCAAAAAATTCTAAAGAATGTATAAAGTTAAAATTTTAAATATTTTCTAAAATAATAATTTTAGAATCTAAATAAGTTAATTAATAAGTTTATAATAATAAAGTATTTTTTTTTCTTATTTTCCTTTAAAAATGTTTTTAAATATATATGGTTTTCAAATTTATGTTCCTGTAATAATATTTTAATTTAACTTGAATAATTTTATTCGATTCGAAAAAATTCAAATCAAGTTAGAATAATAAAATAGGACTTACCAACCAGATTAACTCGAAACATTTTAACTTAATTTAATTCGGTCGAATGGTAACACCTCATTAACAATTTTCTTTTTTCCACTAAAAAACGTCCCTGCAACTTTTATTTATAGAAAATCAACATGAAAAAAAATCAACTTTGTCTTCTTCTTTATACCTTTCATTTTAAGTTCATGCCACCCAACCTTAAAACTATATCTCTCATGTAGATTTATTTAATAAGATTTTTTATTACAAATAATTTGAAGTAAAACTAATTAAACAATAAAAATTTCGGATTGAGAAAGAAAAAATCAAGGACAAATTCAAGTAGCACATCAAATGAACGTCTACAAATTTCGTATTTGAACTTTCCATGCTTATTTTCTTCCTCTAATAAAAATCTTAAGAGAAAAGATTCATTTTATACGTCCACGCCTTTAAACATTTTGATAGATACAGATCCGTTCACTCGATCGGTCCCCAAAACTGACGTGACTGTAAACCATTTTTTTTTTTTCTTGTAATAATAGTCAAACATCTTTAAAGCAACAACCTCAACCAGCCAGGTGCCGATCATGACAGTGAACGCAAGAATTTAGAAAGGTCATAGCATGTGCAGACCCAAGTCATTGTTGAAGTTTCATCTAGCTGAAAATTTCCATTTTCCACTTTCCTGGAAGTTGTTCCCTCACAAAACCAGCACCTGACAATTCCATTTCCCTTTTTAATCACTGCGTTAGATTCAATGACCTCAAGGTTCATACTATTTTGTTGAACACCTAGTGGGAGAGGCTCAATGATTTCACCACTTTTTCATAGCCATCTTTGCCTGTTTATCCTTGCAAGCATCCTTTGGATTCTTGCAACAGTTGAGGCTCAAGCAAATTTAACTGTAGGCAACTCGCTTGCTGCAGATGATACAAACACCACCTGGCAATCGCCATCGCGTGTTTTTGCCTTTGGTTTTCACCCCATTACTAGTAAAAAAGATCGGTTTCTTCTTGCAATCTGGTATGCTAATATACCAGAAATAACTATAGTCTGGTATGCTAATAGAGATAACCCCGAAACCGATAGAGGATCGACGGTGGAGCTCACCGAGACCGGTTTTCTTGTTCTTAACGACTCTAAAGGAAAAGAGTTGTGGAGGTCTGAGAGGGCTACTGATGATTTTCAATTGTCCCATGCAGCCATGCTTGATACTGGGAATTTCGTTATTGTCAGCAAAAACTCAACCAACATATGGGAGAGCTTCAACCATCCAACTCATACCATCTTACCGTCTCAAGAATTGGGTGTTGATGGCAGTCTTGTATCACCCCAAACAAATTATGGTAAGGGAAAATATCAACTTCGTTTCAAAACTAATGGATCTCTTGTGCTTAATCAAATAGATATGTTCATTGGCAAACCTTACGAAGAATACTTTAGTTTCCCCTTGGGAAACGGTTCTCGGTTGGCCTTCGACAGCGACTCGGGGGATATTCTAATCTGGAATTCGAATGGAAGTCTAGTCGACAATGTGACAAAAGATGTTGAGCTAAGACCAGGCTTATACTACTACAGGGCGACACTTGACTTTTATGGAGTTTTCACTTTGTATTCTTATCCAAGGAACCCCAGTGGTGGTGCAAGCTGGTCTGTGTCCAAGGCTTGGCCACCGAACATATGTCGTGCGTTTGTAGATTCAGCGCTTTCACGTGGACAGAATAGGTATGGAATCGGCCCTTGTGGTTGTAGTAGCATCTGCGAATCTATCGATGGGAGGCCTAATTGTACATGTCTCCCTGGATTTTCTTTCTTGGATGACAATAATCAATATGCAGGCTGCAAACAAGATTACGCAGGCGACCCTGGAGATTGCGGCCCTGATGGATCCACCATTGGGGAAGACCGGTTCGAATTCCAGAATGTTTCATTTGTTAATTTTCCATTGAGTGACTATGGAATATTTTATCCTGCAACTGAGATGGAATGTCAGCAATCTTGTCTTCGTGACTGTTCTTGTGCAGTTGCCATTTATCCAACTACAAAGAAGAATGGCAATGCAACTTGTTATAAAAAGCAACTACCGCTTTCAAATGGGTACAGAGAAGATGGTCTTGATAGTACAGTTGCAGTTAAGGTCCTTAAGTCCGATGCCTCAAAGAAACAACCGGATGCCTCAAAGAAAAAACCGGCCACGCGGAATAATCAGGCTATTGTGATCCTTTCGGTTCTCTTAGGCACCTTTGTAGTTTTAGCTGCAATTTCTCTAATCTTCTTCTGCTTATACCGAAGAAGACTTCACGACTTAAATGGTGTTCGTAGTCCTAGGAGAAGAGATTTAGAGACTAATCTTCAGTATTTCACATACAGAGATCTCGAGCATGCCACGAACCGGTTCAATGAAGAACTTGGAAGAGGAGCTTTTGGCACCGTTTATAAAGGAGAATTGCCATCAATCTATGGAAATCGTGTTGCAGTAAAAAAACTAGACAAGTTTGCTCAAGATGGTGAAAGGGAATTCACAACTGAAGTGAAGGTCATCGGCCAAACTCACCACAAGAACTTGGTGAGGTTAATTGGCTACTGTGATGAAGCTGAACATAGACTTCTGGTCTATGACTTCATGCAAAATGGCTCATTGTCAAGCTTCCTTTTCGGAGTTCCAAGGCCTAGTTGGCAACAAAGATTGCAAATTGCGTCTATGATTGCTAAAGGCCTTGCATACTTGCATGAAGAATGCAGCAAACAAATCATCCATTGTGACATAAAGCCACAAAATATACTATTGGATGAGTCCTTCACCCCAAAAATATCCGATTTCGGGTTGGCAAAGCTTCTGATGAGCGACAAAACCCGAACCAAGACTGGCATACGAGGCACTAAAGGCTATGTAGCACCGGAATGGTTCCGAAACACCCCGGTTACTGTCAAGGTTGATGTTTACAGCTTTGGGGTGATGTTGTTGGAGATCATATGTTGCAGAAGATGTGTGGAAGTTGAAATGGAGGAAGCAGCAATATTAACAGATTGGGCTTTCCAGTGTTACAGCGAAGGGATGATTGGAAAACTGGTTGAAAATGATGAAGAAGCTAGAAATGATTTTGAGACATTGGAGATGTTATTAAAAGTGGCTATTTGGTGTGTGCAAGAAGAGCCAATGTTAAGGCCTTCCATGAGGACTGTTGCAATGATGCTTGAAGGTGTTGTCCAAGTTCCTAATCCACCATGTCTTTTTCCACTCAATTCAATGACAATGTCTGCGTCTACGAAAATGATCTAGTTTTAAATGTTGTTAAAACTGGACCTGGAATGGTTAAAAAATTAGTACAATTTCCTACACTTTTTTATTGACATGTTTCTACGCTTATTTTTAGTTAATTTTAGATAATGGCTAGTAGTAGTAAACATATCTAGTTTTAGTCATTTATTTGTTTCGTTTTAGATAATGATTTAGTGTTGGTGAATATGGTGTGTTTCATGGAAACATACGTGGAAAATGGCTTAGTGGATTTAGCTCTTTTAATAGAGAGTTAAGTACATCTATTTTCACAAGTTTATTTGTTGCTTTTTTTTTAATGGTATACAATGTCAGGTTCTCCGATTGTTTAATCTTTTCTATTTATCAACTTTATTTTATTGGAAAAGCTAGAAGATGTGAGAAAAAAGCTTTTGTGGCCGTTACAATGGAGCTCTCAAATGTAGGAACAACTTAGAATGGTATGAAGAAATTTTTAAGCAATAACTATACTGTTGGAGGATGTGTATGAATGTTCAAGGTTTGGACTACTAGCACCAATGTAACAAATCCTTCAAATATTCTTGAGAATCCTGATTCAAGAAGGAAGTGGAGAATCAAGTGGTAAAATTGGGAAATAGCAATGAAAGAAGAGATTGACGCTTTAGACAAAAATAAGACATGAGACTTGGTACCTAAACCAAAAAAGTGTAGGCTAGTCACTTGCAAATGGATCTTTCGCTTGAAGAAAAGGTCAAATTGTACCACAGACAAGTTGAAACCTCGTGAGTTTTCTCAAAACTATGAATACAAGGAAACATTTAGCCAGTAGTTAAAATGGTGACGGTGCAATCAATTATTTCATTTGTTGCTTTTAAAGGTTGAAAATTATGACAACGTGAGGTAAAAGGAATTGGATCATGACGTATGTATAGAGCAACCTTTATCTTTGGCTCTAAGCAAATTTCAAATTATGTCTATTGTAATGGCCTAATTTCAGAGTTATCGGGACAGTGGTTTTGTAACCACAAATTTGATTTAAAAAGAAAATTTTATTTTAATGTTATTGCATGAATTGTGATATGATAGGAAAGTTGTATGAAAATATTGATAGGAAAATTTTACCGATTTCTAAAGGCTGTTCTCAAGTTCTCGGATATGACTTCAAATAAACATTTAGTCTTGTGGTCAAACTTGCTACTATTCGCACCATCTTACCTGTTGCGGTTTCTAAAGGCTGGCACATTCGTCAAGTTGATGTTAATAATGCTCTCTTGAATGGAGATCTTACTAATGAAGTGTTTATGCAGTAGCCTCCAAGATACGTGCAATATGGTCCACATAGCGATTATTTGGTGTGTCGGTTAACTAAAGCCTTGTATAGACTACATCAAGCCCCTCGTGCCTGGTTCGATAGGCTGAAATGTTTTCTTCTCTCTACTAGGTTTGCCTTATCTAGATTTGATGCCTCGTTATTTGTACATGTTACAACTGATTTTGCCTTATATGTCTTGGTTTTTGTTGACGAAATTATTGTTACTGGTAGTCTGACATCTAGCATTAATGATTTTCTTCAACAACGACATCAAAAATTTTCACTCAAAGATATGGGTGATCTACATTACTTCCTCGGAATTGAGGTTACTCGATCTTCCTCTAGGTGTCTTCATATATGTCAACAAAAATACATGTGAAAACTTCTTGACAGGAGTGGATTGACTCATGCAAAAAGTGTTCACACCTATGATTAGTTCCTCAGTCTTGTCAAAAAATGAAGGGGATCGTCTAAGTGATCTGACTGAAGATAGGAGTCTTGCAGGTGCTTTGCAATATATAGTTTTAACAAGACCAGATATTGCCTACGCCGTAAATCGAATATGTCAATTAACGTATACTCCAACTATTGTGCATTTGGTAGCACTAAAACGTGTTTTACGTTACTTACGAGGTACTACTGATTTCGAGCTTGTTTTTAGACCTTCCGACAGGTTATCCTTGGTAAATTATGCTGATGCCAACTAGGGATTAGATTTCGATGATCACCGGTCCACAACAGGGTATTGTGTCTACTTCAGCAATACACAAATTTCTTAGTCCTCCAAAAAGCAGCAAGTTGTATCCCGGTCTACGGCTGAGGCAGAGTATCGAAGTTTGGCTGCAGCCACCAGTGATGTCACTTTGATGACTTCGTTACTACAAGAACTACATTTATGTTCTCCGACGTGCCTACAATTTGGTGCGATAATTCAAGTGTAGTGGCTATTGCCGCTAACCCAATTCTTCACTCTAAGTTCAAGCATGTTGAGCTTGATCTTTTCTTTGTGCGTGAAAAAGTTGCTAATGGGTCGCTTGTTGTTGGCGAAGTTCCAGCTTGTGATCAAATGGCTGACATCCTCATTAAACCTCTGTCTGTTTCATCGTTTGTGCATTTTTGAAATTGTCTTCAAGTTTTACCAGTTGAGAAGTTGGGAAAATGTTAAGGGTATAAGAAATAGCTAGTTGTCAAGGTTGTTATTAGTCTAGTAATTTGTTATAGTCTAGCTGCAATCAATTGCTAAATGGTTAGCAGCAGTAGGTTTACTCAAAAGCCTATAAATCATTGTAATTGTGAAAGGAAGATAACGAGATATCAATTCAATTTTCAGAAGATAATTTCTAAATTCTTCATTTCTATTTTTCTAGTTGTTCTACTGCTTACCTTAGTTAATAGAAGCTTTAGCACTGACTCACATTCTAATTTATGTATAAAATTAGAATTAAATGAATATATTATAGTATTATCATATGTTGATGATATGATAATATATAGAGATAATGAATAAAAAAATTCTGATTAGATATTTTTTTGGTCTAAAAATTGAAAAATCAAACTAAGCTATTTTCGTTTCTAAAAAAGGCTATGCAAAAAGGTTCTTGGAGTGCTTTAGCATGAGAGAGTTGAAAGAAAAGGTTACTCCAATAAAGCCAAATCTCAAGTTGAAAAAAAAGATGAAGGGAACGCATTGGAGGATGCAAGAAAGTTTCAATAACTTATTAGAAGTTTAATTTATTTCAATGTTATAAGACTAGAAATTTCATACCCTATTGATGTTGTTTCTCAATTTATGCAGAATCTAATAACTTCTCATTTAGATGCAACAAAAAGGATGTTGCATTATACGAAAGGAACTCTTGGTTATAAGAAGTGTAATCATTTTATGCCAAATGGATTTATTGATGTAAATTGGGTCGAAAATAAAAAAAATTAATTGAAAATTAGAATTCTACATTTTTTATGTCCTTATTTAAACAATAAAATAAAAATGAAATAAAAAATCGCGTGTTGTACATTTTATTTTAATGAGATAAAATAAGTGATAAATCTATAATTTAAAAATATTAATTTTAATTCTAAAGTTGATAATATTTTTTTTTTCATTATAAAAAATTCTAACTATAGTTATCAAAATTAGATTGGGTTGATATCTTTTGTTTAAAGGTAATAAAATTACATTTGTAATAGGTCAAATTTTTATAAGATTTATACTTACATTTATTGAAAAGTTCTCCATGGCCATATTATTTATATTTATGTTGGAATAGATTTTAGACTTTTTTTCCTCAATTAATCTAAAAAAATATTTATAAAAATAATTAAACTTTAAAAATAATGACAGAAATTACTTAAAATAAATAGTGAAAGACAGTGTCAAACCTCATGGTCGACACCCAAATTAATCATTCCCCATAGTTGACTGCTGATTGCTAGGAGATTTAAAAATTTTTTTTTTTATTTTTCTCCTGTATTTTATAAAATATAAATATTTTTCAATCTTTAAACTGAGAATAATTGAGTGGGATGCCAGTCATGAAGGCATTGACACTATCCTCCACTATTAAAATTATACCATTCGTCTTTGGATTAATTGGGTGAAAACGCCTTTTTTGGTACATTTGAAGTTTCAAAAGCAAAGCTCCAAATTCAAGGCTGAAAACCCCCATTGTCAAGATCACTGGTGTTTCACAGTTTCAATCTGTAATACCCAATGACCCACGACTTTGACGATTTTTGTTATTCCAAATATACTATAAAATTTGTAAAGTGGGTCCACACTTATTCACATTATCAAAACATTTGTAAAACATCTGGGGCTCTGGCCATGATAGGCCCGTAAGTTACCCATTCTCCTCTAAACACGTGGATACATAATTCAGTAATTCGTAATAAATTGGTAAAAAAACCAATACATCATTATTTTATCTCATAATATACCAATTATATTCTATCTTATGTTTATTCGGATCAATATAACATTTTTCTCACCTTTGTATCAATTTGTAAACATATGGAACACATTCAAAATAAAAAGCTATACGATATAAATATCAAAATTATAAAAATACACATAACTATACTATATGAACTTATCGACCTAAACAACAAAAAGTAGAAATGTTATGAATTAATCTGTAATTTTCTTTTTTCTCAATTATTTATCGGTTCTTAATCTATATAACACTTTATTTTCAATTATCAATTCTAAACACTTCAAATAAATCACGACATCTTTTAATTACTTTTATTTTTATTCAATTTAATCTTTAAAACTGTAACAATCATATTTTACATATTCAAACCCCAAACTTTTAATCTCATACAACCTTCAATCATCTATACTTATAAAAATTTCATGTCAATTTCAACATATTTTCATTTTAATCCCTAACTTAAAACTATCAAAGTTTACTTTACAAAATAGTTTTATTTCATAATAAAGCTTCAAACTCAATCATCTAACATCAAAAACCTCAAAAATCAACAATGATACCTTTTTAAAACTTTGAAAGTTTTATAATTTAATACCCGGACTAATTAAATTAAACTACAACAATATTCAAACTATAAAATTTACTAAAAACATACCTTCTTCCGTGCAAAGAGGAAAACTTGACCAAACGTGAAGCTTTCAAAACCGGTGTCTTGTGTTTTTGGTTCGAAAATTCGGTGGTGAGTTAAAATGATGATGATGGTTTCCTTTTGTTTTTATGTTTTATTATCATTTAGTTTTTATTTTTAATTTAATTTTTAACATATAATTTAAACAAAAAGCTAAACATTAACCCTCCACTTAAAAGAAATGTGGTTTAATTACCACTTAAACCCCTGAACAATTTTTAACTGAACCTTTTATCTAATAAAATCAATAGTGGTTAATTTTTTAAAATTTTTAAGATTTAATCCTTATACCTTAATTAGCAAATATTTGAACCAAAATTTAATTCACCAATATAACAAATCCATAAATATTTAATAAAAATATTCACGGGCTTGATTTATGGAAACGATGTCCCGATAACTCATTTTTCAAAATCATTGACTTAAGGTTCAAACTACTTGTACTTTAATTAACCGTCCAATTAGTAAAATTTGTCAAATCAAAATTCACTATTAAACTATATTATTTGACTCGTAAATATTAAATAATAACATTTATGAATTCACTTGTTGAGATTATGATGTTGAAATTACTATTTTCAACACTATTAAAAAATGATTGTTACATAGGGATGACTTGTCCATGCACTCTTCTACCAAATAGAGCTTTAAAAAGAAAACTTGTTATCTTGTTTCAATTTGTCTTTCTTAGTTGCGTGACAAGAATCTTGAGTTGAATGTGGAAGCGACAAATAGGTTGCTTTGTTGGTTAGCTACATAGATATCTCCCTTTTTCAGATTTTATACACTGAAAAGTCAAATGTGAGTTATTTTTGAATAAAATTTAATAGAATTAAGTTTGACCCAAAGGTAAAGAAATATGTATTTGTGAACTATGATTTTTTTTAGAAAGGGCTAGAGGTGTATAGATCCATAAACGAAAAAATTTTACTACTTTTAGAAACATGGTGTTTAATGAATTATCATGTTATATAGAAAATATTATTCCTAAATGTAATGGTGATAACTTGGATAAACTAATTCCTAATATTAATTTGCATGAATCCACTAATGAGGATAAGTAAAATAAATCTCCAACCTCAAGGTAGAATATTCATAGACATAATGGTGAGCAACGAGTAATAAGAAAGTCTATAAGGGAGACGAAGCTTTAAGAACAACTTAACAATTGCATAGTAACCTCACGTTTTTTTTATGAAAGCTTTTAATGCGTAAGGACAATAAAATTACGAAGAAACAAAATGTGTCCAAATTGAGAAATAGCAATGAAAGAAGAGATTGAGGATTTAGACAAAAACAAGACGCGAAAGTTGGTACCTAAACCAAAAATTGTAGGCTAATCACTTGAAAATGGGTTTTTCGTTTGAAGAATATATTAAATAATACCATCTACAAGTTAAAAGCTTGTGAGTTTTCTCAAAACTCTCAATTCGACTATAAAGAGATATTAATTCAATGTAATCATTTGTTGTTTTTATAGAGCAATCTTTAACTTTTTTAAATTATGTATATTATTTGAAGAAAGTATGACGTAAAGAAAGCACAAATAACATACTATGATAAAGTTGCTCGATATATTTTTTTTTTTTGGTTTCTGAGTATCTGACTCAGATTCTAATTTATAGTCAAACATCTTTAAAACAACACCCTCAACCAGCCAGGTACCGTGCAACGCAAGAATTTAGAAAGGTCATAGCATGTGCAGACTCAAGTCATTGTTGAAGTTTCGTCAGCTGAATTTTCCATTTTCCATTTCCAGGAAGTTGTTCCCTCACAAAACCAGCACCTGACAATTCCATTCCCCTTTTTAATCACTGCGTTAGATTCAATGATCTCAAGGTTCATACTATTTTGTTGAACACCTAGTGGGAGAGGCTCAATGATTTCACCACTTTTTCATAGCCATCTTTGCCTGTTTATCCTTGCAAGCATCCTTTGGATTCTTGCAACAGTTGAGGCTCAAGCAAATGTAACTGCAGGCAACTCGCTTGCTGCAGATGATACAAACATCACCTGGCAATCGCCATCGGGTGTTTTTGCCTTTGGTTTTCACCCCATTACTAGTAAAAAAGATCGGTTTCTTCTTGCAATCTGGTATGCTAATATACCAGAAATAACTATAGTCTGGTATGCTAATAGAGATAACCCCGAAACCGATAGAGGATCGACGGTGGAGCTCACCAAGACCGGTTTTCTTGTTCTTAACGACTCTAAAGGAAAAGAGTTGTGGAGGTCTGAGAGGGCTACTGATGATTTTCAATTGTCCCATGCAGCCATGCTTGATACTGGGAATTTCGTTATTGTCAGCAAAAACTCAACCAACATATGGGAGAGCTTCAACCATCCAACTCATACCATCTTACCGTCTCAAGAATTGGGTGTTGATGGCAGTCTTGTATCAGCCCAAACAAATTATGGTAAGGGAAAATATCAACTTCGTTTCAAAACTAATGGATCTCTTGTGCTTAATCAAATAGATATGTTCACTGGCAAACCTTACGAAGAATACTTTAGTTTCCCCTTGCGAAACGGGTCTCGTTTGGCCTTCGACAACGACTTGGGGAATATTCTAATCTGGAATTCGAATGGAAGTCTAGTCGACAATGTGACAAAAGATGTTGAGCCAAGACCAGGCTTATACTACTACAGGGCGACGCTTGACTTTTATGGAGTTTTCACTTTGTATTCTTATCCAAGGTACCCTAGTGGTGGTGCAAGCTGGTCTGTGTCCAAGGCTTGGCCACCGAACATATGTCGTGCGTTTGTCAATTCAGCGCTTTCACGCGGACAGAACAGATATGGAATTGGCCCTTGTGGTTGTAATAGTTTCTGCGAATCTATCGATGGGAGGCCTAATTGTACATGTCTCCCTGGATTTTCTTTCTTGGATGACAATAATCACTATGCAGGCTGCAAACAAGATTATGCAGGCGACCCTGGAGATTGCAGCCCTGATGGATCCACCATTGGGGAAGACCGGTTCGAATTCCAGAATATTTCATATGTTAATTTTCCATTGAGTGACTATGGAATATTTTATCCTGCAACTGAGTTGGAATGTCAGCAATCTTGTCTTCGTGACTGTTCTTGCGCAGTTGTCATTCAACAAACTACAAAGAATAATGGCAATGCAACTTGTTTTAGAAAGCAACTACCGCTTTCAAATGGGTACAGAGAAGATGGTCTTGATAGTACAGTTGTAGTTAAGGTACTTAAGTCCGATGCCTCAAAGAAACAACCGGATGCCTCAAAGAAAAAACCGGCCACGCGGAATAATCAGGCTATTGTGATCCTTTCGGTTCTCTTAGGCACCTTTGTAGTTTTAGCTGCAATTTCTCTAATCTTCTTCTGCTTATTCCGAAGAAGACTTCACGACTTAAATGGTGTTCGTAGTCCTAGCAGAAGAGATTTAGAGACTAATCTGCAGCTTTTCACATACAAAGATCTCGAGCATGCCACGAACGGATTCAATGAAGAACTTGGAAGAGGAGCTTTTGGCACCGTTTTTAAAGGAGAACTGCCATCAATCTATGGAAATCGTGTTGCAGTAAAAAAACTAGAAAAGTTTGCTCAAGATGGTGAAAGGGAATTCACAACTGAAGTGAAGGTCATCGGCCGAACTCACCACAAGAACTTGGTGAGGCTAATTGGCTACTGTGATGAAGCTGAACATAGACTTCTGGTCTATGAGTTCCTGCAAAATGGCTCATTGTCAAGCTTCCTTTTCGGAGTTCCAAGGCCTAGTTGGCAACAAAGATTGCAAATTGCGTCAATGATTGCTAAAGGCCTTGCATACTTGCATGAAGAATGCAGCAAACAAATCATCCATTGTGACATAAAGCCACAAAATATACTATTGGATGAGTCCTTCACCGCAAAAATATCTGATTTCGGGTTGGCGAAGCTCCTGATGAACGACAAAACGCGAACCAAGACCGGCATACGAGGCACTAAAGGCTATGTAGCACCAGAATGGTTCCGAAACACCCCGGTTACTGTCAAGGTTGATGTTTACAGCTTTGGGGTGGTGTTGTTGGAGATCATATGTTGCAGAAGATGTGTGGAAGTTGAAATGGAGGAAGCAGCAATATTAACAGATTGGGCTTTCCAGTGTTACAGTGAAGGGATGATTGGAAAACTGGTTGAAAATGATGAAGAAGCTAGAAATGATGTTGAGACATTGGAGATGTTATTAAAAGTGGCTATTTGGTGTGTGCAAGAAGAGCCAATGTTAAGGCCTTCCATGAGGACTGTTGCAATGATGCTTGAAGGTGTTGTCCAAGTTCCTAATCCACCATGCCTTTTTCCACTCAATTCAATGTCATTGTCTGTGTCTACGAAAATGATCTAGTTTTGATTGTTGTTAAAACTCGACTTGGAATAGGTTAAAAAATTAGTACAATTTCCTACACTTTTTTATTGACATGTTTCTATGCTTATTTTTAGTTAATTTTAGATAATGGCTAGTAGTAGTAAACATATCTAGTTTTAGTCATTTATTTGTTTCGTTTTAGATAATGATTTAGTGTTAGTGAATATGGTGTGTTTCATGGAAACATACGTGGAAAATGGCTTAGTGGATTTAGCTCTTTCAATAGAGAGTTAAGTACATCTATTTTCACAAGTTTATTTGTTGCTTTTTTTTTTATGGTATACAATATCAGGTTCTCCGATTGTTCAATCTTTTTATTAATCAACTTTATTTTGTTGGAGACGCTCGAAAATGTGAGAAAAAAGCTTTTGTGTTCGTTGTAATGTAACTCTCAAATGTGAGAACAACTTAAAATGGTATGAAGAAACTTAAAAGCAATAACTAAAGTGTAGGAGGATGTGTATGAATGCTCAAGGTTAGGACTACTAGCACCAATGGAACAAATCCTTCAAATATTCTTGAGAATGCCGATCGAGTCATGAAGGAAGTGGAGGATCAAGTGGTAAAATTGGGAAATAGCAATGAAAGAAGAGATTGAGGCTTTAGACAAAAATAAGACATGAGACTTGGTACCTAAACCAAAAAAGCGTAGGCTAGTCACTTATAAATGAATCTTTCGCATGAAGAAAAGGTCAAATTGTATCATAGACAAGTTGAAACCTTGTGAGTTTTCTCAAAACTATGAATTGGACTATAAGAAAACATTTAGCCAGTAGTTAAAATGGTGACGGTGCAATCAATTATTTCATTTGCTGCTTTTAAAGGTTGAAAACTATTACAACTTGAGGTAAAAAGAATTGGATTATGACGTATTTATAGAGCAACAACCTTTTATCTTTAGCTCTAAGCAAATTTCAAATTATGTTTATTGTTCGAAGAAAGCATTCTAAGACTTAATGCAAGCATCAAGAGCATGGTATGGTAAAGTTGTTCAATATCTCATCTTTTGTAATTTTAGAGTTTCTGACTCTCATTTTAATTTATGTAAAAAATTAGAATCAAATGAACATATTATAGTATTATCATATGTTGATGATATGATAATATATAGGGATAATGAATATAAAAATTCCAATTTGAGGAATGATTTTTCTATCTGTTCTAGGATGAAAATTTTGAAGAAGATTGAATATTTTTTGTCTAAAAATTGAAAAATCAAATTAAGCTAATTTCGTTTTTAAAGAAGACTACGCCAAAAAGTCTCTTAGAGTGCTTTAGCATGAGAGAGTTGAAAGAAAATGTTACTCCAATAAAGCTAAACCTCAAGTTGAAAAAAAGATGAAGGGAATCCATTGGAGGATGCAAGAAAGTTTCAATAACTTGTTAGAAGTTGAATTTATTTCAATGTTATAAGACTAGAAATTTCATACTCTATTAATGTTGTTTCTCAATTTATGCAGAATCCAATAACTTCTCATTTGGATGCAACAAAGAAGGTTTTGCATTATACGAAAGGAACTCTTGGTTATAATCTTCTATACAAGAAGTGTAATCATTTTATGTCAAATGGACTTATTGATGCAAATTGAGTTGAAAATTAAAAAAAAAAATTAATTGAAAATTAGAATTCTACATTATTTTGTGTCCTTATTTAAACAATAAAATGAAAATGAAAAAAATAATCGAGTGTTATACATTTTATTTTAATGAGATAGAATAAGTGATAAATCTATAATTTAAAAACATTAATTTTGATTCCAAAGTTTGTAATATTTTTTTTATTATAAAAACTCTCGCCATAATTATCAAGATCGGATTGGGTTCATATCTTTTGTTTAAAGTTAACAAAAATATTCGATAATTATTTTATATAATGACTCTATTTTTAAGATTACATATTTAATAAGTCAGATTTTATAAGATTTATACTTACATTTATTGAGAAGTTCTCCTAAGCTATTTTATTTATATTTATGTTGGAATAATTTTTGGACAGTGTCTTTACTCAATTAATCAAAAAAAAATATTTATAAGAATAATTCAACTTTAAAACAGTAAAAGATGATGTGGGCACCTTATGATCAACACCCAAGTCAATCATTTTCTATTATTAATTGCTAATTTCTAGGGGGTTTATTTTATAAAATATAAATATTTTCCAGTCTAAAAAAATATATTTTTTTAAACTCCCAGCCATCAACAATCAATAATGGGAGAATGATTGACTGAGATGCCAGTCATGAAGATTATTCTTATTATTATTTTTAATATTGGGTCATTGGGTTAAAGCGATTTTTGGTTGATTTGAAGTTTCAAAAGCAAAGCTCCAAATTGAAGGTTGAAAACCGGGGTTTTTTATTTAAATAATACAAAAAAATTAAAAATTTACCAAAATAACACTCCATTTTTTTATTTATTAAAATAATACAAACTTTTTTTTATTTACCAAAATAATACAAATCAAAAAAAAATCTAAAAACAAAAAAAAAGTACAGATGCAGGTGGGGCCCACAGGCGGCACTAAAGGTGCCTGTCCCTAGGCGGCACCAAAGGTGCCACTCCCATAGGCACCACCCAAAACTCGTATTTATTTTGGTCATTTATTCGTATTTTTTTATTTTTGGATTAAAATCACTTCCAAAATAAATATTATTTTCGTATTTTATTATTTTTCAAAATAAATACAATAATATAAAATAATAAAATACGAAAATAGTATTTATTTTGGAAGTAATTTTAATCCTAAAATAAGAAAAATACGAACAAATGACCAAAATAATGGTTTTTTACTAAACTTATATAAAAAATATCAAAATAATACATTTGAAACATTATGTACTAAAATAATATAAAATAATAAAATAAGAAAATAGTATTTATTTTGGAAGTGATTTTAATCCGAAAATAAGAAAAAATACGAAAAAATAACCAAAAAAATGGTTTTTTACTAAACTTATATAAAAAATATTAAAATAATACATTTAGAACATTATGTACTAAAATAATATAAAATAATAAAATACGAAAATAGTATTTTATCCTTTATAAGAAGGGTTTTTTACCCAAATATTTTCGTATTTTATTATTTTTATATTATTTTAGTACATAACGTTTTAAATTTATTATTTTAATATTTTTTATATAAGTTTAGTAAAAAATTATTATTTTGGTCATTTGTTCGTAATTTTTCTTATTTTCGGATTAAAATTACTTCCAAAATAAATACTATTTTCGTATTTTATTATTTTATATTATTTTAGTAGATAATGTTTTAAATTTATTATTTTAGTTTTTTTTATATAAGTTTAGTAAAAAACTATTATTTTGGTCATTTGTTCGTATTTTTTCTTATTTTCGGATTAAAATCATTTCCAAAATAAATAATATTTTCGTATTTTATTATTTTATATTATTTTAGTACATAATGTTTCAAATGTATTATTTTAATATTTTTTATATAAGTTTAGTAAAAAACCATTATTTTGGTCATTTGTTCGTATTTTTTCTTATTTTCGGATTAAAATCACTTCCAAAATAAATATTATTTTCGTATTTTATTATTTTTAGAAAATAATAAAATATGAAAATAGTATTTATTTTGGAAGTGATTTTAATCCGAAAATAAAAAATACCAACAAATGACCAAAATAAATACGAGTTTTGGGTGGTGCATATGGGAGTGGCACCTTTGGTGCCGCCTATGGGACAGGCACCTTTAGTGCCGCCTGTGGGCCCCACCTGTATCTGTACTTTTTTTTTTGTTTTCAGATTTTTTTTATTTGTATTATTTTAGTAAATAAAAAAAAATTTATATTATTTTAGTAAATAAAAAAAATAGGGTGTTATTTTGGTAAATTTTTAATTTTTTTGTATTATTTAGGTAAAAAACCCTTGTAAACCGCCATTGTCAAGATCACTTGTGTGTCACAGTTTCAATCTGTAAGAAATAGTATACCCAATGACTCACGACTTTGACCATTTTGTTATACCAAATACCAGTATAAAATTTGTAAAGTGGGTCCACACTCATTCACTCCATTTTCAATCATTTTCTTTTTAATTATCAAAACATTTGTAAAACATCTGGGCATGATAAGCCCGTAAGTTACCCATTCTCCTCTAAACACGTGGATATAGTTCGGTAACTCGCAATCAATATTGAATTTCGGTACAATTGGTAAAAAAACAATATATCTTTATTTTATCTCATGTGAAACGTGTGAAATTATTTTTATTATTATATCAATTATATTCTATTTTATGTTCGTTTGGACTCGGTACACATATCAGTATAACATTTTTTTATTCAATCATTTTTCTTACCTTTTTATCAATTTGCAAATATTTTGAATACATTTAATGGACGTCAAAACCATTAAATATAAATTTCTATAATAAAATAACATTAATTAGCAGTATAGAGCAGTAAGGTCGAATTTATAGAGATTGGTTATTTAATTTCGTCTTTTTCGTGATCAGAATAGATATCGCGGTCACAATCGTACCCACGACCTATGTGTAGAAATATTGAAAATAAAAAAATAGGGGGTTTAAATTAATTAAGATAAATAAAGAAGAAAATACAAAAAATAAAATAAAACAGATTAAAAAAATGCAATAAATAAATAACTTTAAGAAAATAAAATAAATGGACAAATAAAATATTTTTTAAAGCTTAGCCTTGGCCTCGATGTACTCTAATCCTAAATCGATCATTGAAATAGATTTTCCTTGTCAAGCAATAAGCAGGTTATAGCGACCAAAAACGTCCCGATCGCCAACTTTTCCTTAAGTAGTCAATCTCGATATGACCTGCAAACCGACTCTTGCTAAATTTCTAACTGCTGTACAGGTGTTCGCAATTTAAGATTTCGATAACCTTGCGCTCTAAAAAGCCCAACTCGAATCAATGGCCTCAACCACATGGGTCGTTTAAATCCAATCTCTATCTCCCTTGACGAATTCCAACTGGCTTTTCCCACCTAGACACGCCAATTTGTTCTCAATAATTCGAACATAGTACAGCCAATTCGTCTTCCCAATTGTAAGCTAAACAACTCTAACCCAACATGCATGCACTTTTTGAATTGAAGCTGAATCAACTTTAAGGGACGAATTTGTACTATCCCATATACCGAAGAGATAAAAAATATTACGTTGAAAGGCTTTTTGAGCAGGCTCGTATCTCACAGTTGTTTTATTGGAGCAATTTCCAGGCTAAAGCTAAAAAAAAGGTATAGCTAGTCATGAAAAGAATCATAATAAATTATTTAAATAGAATTATGAAAAGTGGAATGGGATGAATGAAATTGTATGGGAATTGATGCCAGAAAGGAAAGAAAAAAGGAAAAGAATTTATTAAAGCCAAAGCTAAAACCTGTTCAATTAGTTGTAGTCACTAGATATTTATACATACTTTTAGTGCTAAAATTTAGTTAGATTTTTCCTAAATATTATCACTAAACAATTCTAAATATTATCACTTAATAATTCTAAATTTAAAAATCAAATTTAAACTAGAATTTAAACTAATTACAGAGTTGTGCAATATCAAAAATCCTTCAATCTTTATCCAGCCACTTTTAAGAAAAACTTCAACCCTTCAATATTTATCCAATCATCTTTGAATCTTTAATCTGTCAATCAAGCCCTCCTCTTTGCTTTTTGTTCCAATTTAGCCCCCTTTTTTTTAAGAGTTTGAATTCAGCACACTAACTTCATTCCTGATAAGAAAAATCTAAACTTAATAACATTGTATTTGATAATTAGTAAAAAATAAATATTTTAAAAATACGAATTTATCTTGCTATCAGCATTCAATATTAAAAACTATACAATTCAAATATGAACATTACAAGAATACGCATAATTATACTATATGAACTTACCAAGGTAAATAATAAAAGCATAAATGTTAGGAACTAATATGTAATTTTCTTTTTCCTCTATTATTTACCGGTTCTTGATCTATACAATACTTTATTTTCAATTATCAGTTCCAAACACTTTAAATCATCTCATTCCATATATTTGACATCTTTTATTCATTTTTCACAATTTTTCTAAACTTTTGTTTTTATTCAATTTAATCTTTAAGACTGTAACAAGCATATTTTACACATTCAAACCCCAAACTTTTAATCTCATCCTTATATAACCTTCAACCATCTATATTTATAAGAATTTTATTTCAATTTCAACATATTTTCATTTTAGCTCCTAATTCAAAACTAACAAAGTTTACTTTACAAAATATTCTATTTCATAATAAAACTTCAAACTCAACCATTTAACATCAAAAACCTCAAAAATAACAATAATAACTTTTCAAAACTTTGAAAGTTTTATAATTTAATCCCCGGACTAGTTAAATTAAGCTACAACGATGTTAAAACTATAAAATTTCAATAGAGAGTTAAGCACATCTATTTTCACAAGTTCATTTGTTGCTTTTTTTTACTTTTTTTTTATGGTATAAAATGTCAGGTTCTCCGATTGTTCAATCTTTCTATTTATCAACTTTATTTTGTTGGAGAAGCTCGAAAATGTGAGAAAAAAACTTTTGTGTTTGTTGCAATGGAACTCTTAAATGTAGGAACAACTTAGAATGGTATGAAGAAACTTATAAGCAATAATTAAAGTGTTGGAGGATGTGTATGAATGTTCAAGGTCAGGACTACTAGCACCAATGAAACAAATCCTTCAAATATTGTTGAAATGCCGACTCATGAAGGAAGTGGAAGATCAAGTGGTAAAATTGGGAATTAGCAATGAAAGAAGAGATTGAGGCTTTAGACAAAAACAAGACATGAGATGTGACAGCCCTATTTTGGCGCTAATCGGAAAAGTGGTTTTGGGACCACGAAACTGAGTCAGAAAATTTTTTGAATATTATTTCTGTGTTTTGTATGTGTGTGCTTAGATATGTTGAAGTTCGTATTTTAAATTTTGAAGTTTGGGTGTTTAATTAATTAAAAAGGGTTTGTTTGATAAACTTTGAAAATTTGATGGATAAATTCAATAGGGCTGAATAATATGTGATACTTAATTAAGAGGTACTTGCATGGCTATTAAACCATCCTTTGTTTTAATGGACGGTAAAACCATATTGTAAATGGTTTATATATGTGTTTAAAGATGGGCAAATTAGTAAATCAATAATATGCTTATATGTTTAACAAATAAAACATAAAGAAAAGAAAAGAAAAACATTTTCATGTTTTAAGTTGGAGCCGATTGTTGGAGAAGAAGAAGGCTTAAACATTCGGCACTCTTGAAACCAAAAAATTCAAGGTAAAATCATGTTAGTTTAATTCTATTTTGATGTTTTTGAGTTCGTTGATTGATTCTATCCAAGACCCATAAATTAATCTTTGATTTGGTGTTAATTAGATATTCGGTCATGGGTAGAAAACATATGAATTTTGGAATTTGATGTTAGAAATTGATGAATGAGTGTTAGATGAACATTTTTGTAACACCCTATACCCGAGACCGTCGCCGGAATCGAGTACAGAGCATTACCAGACTTAACGGAACTTTATGGAACTTATACGGAAATAAATATAAAATATCAATAATTTATTGTATCAACATTCATTTTAATCGATTTAGAAATAATTATCAATGTTTTAGATGGTTAAGATTCGAATCCTAACAAATCGAGACTCATAAAATTTTTCCCTGAAATTGCATTGTCACACGCCCGTGTGACTATTAGCACGACCGTGTTGTTAAGCCGTGTGGCTTTCACACGCCCATGCTAGGTAGCCGTGGAACATTCTAACTTACCCAACACGGCCACCAATTTACTTCACACGCCCGTGGGAACAGGCCGTGTACTTTCACACGGTTTATTGCTAAGAGACACACGGCCGTGTCCCTTGCCCGTGTGCATCATATAATTTAAATTCAAGGTGCAGGGCACGCACGGTCTAAACACACACCCGTGGGGTTGGCCCGTGGCTCGCCCACGGCCTAGGCACGCCCGTGCCTCTACCCCGTGGTTGAATCTATTAAATTGGGCATGGCCAGGGCACACGCCCGTGTATCCTGCCGGCCAGGCCGTGTGAGGCTATCTACCAAGCCTTGGCCTCCCTGCACTCAAATACACAATTCCAATTCCATTCAATTGCATATATTAGCAACCCAATTCACAATCAACTCATTGTAAACTTCATTTATACACAAAAACTACATTATACTCAAAACATACAAATTTACAAGTGTCAAATATTTAACCTAGTACATGCCACAAGCCAAAAGATAAATACATCACCACTAATTGATCTGAGACCGGGATTGATTCGGATGCTTGATGCTTTCTTGACTTTACCTAGCCTGCGCAAGGAAAACAACCGTACGCTGAGTATTGAAAATACTCAGTGGTATTATCATAATTTAAACTAAACAATAGTCATAAAGCATATATTCACATAGATAGTTGCAAACCATTTCATATAACTTCATACCAAATTATCATACTACATCATATCATCTTCGATACCAAATTCCATATCTAATCAATATCATACCTAAGCTACATATAAACACTCAATCCACTTTTCAATAGCACATTTCAATTACATCATTCATGCATTATATCTCAAGGCCCAATTTATCTCATAATCTACATCACATTATCATTCCATTTTTCATTCAATTTTCAAATGTACAATTTCTATCGGTTTTTCTCATTTCCTTTCAATCATTTCATTTCAGTGTTTCAGAATTTATCACTTTACTTATCTTTCTTTCCCTATTAACTTGACTCAGACTTTGGCGGATATACGGATCCAACCAAACACACCAGATTTGGCACCCAGTGCCTCATCGGATAGTTCGAAGCAAAGTTTGACACCCAGTGTCTCATCGGCTTAGCCGAAGCAAAGTGGTACCCAGTACCTCATCGAATCTATCCGAAGCAATATGACACTCCAAGTGCCTCATCGACTCGAGGTCGAAGTAACCCTGAACGCTTCCAATCCTATGGCATGCCAACTATATCCACTGAGCCCGACTAGTTAATAGGGTATCGGAATTATACCATTATCAGTCACTTTTCAGATTTTCAGTCGAATTTCATATCATTGGCTCTTTGGCCACATTTCTCACTTATTTCTCAATTCAAATACATTTTTGTGCAAAATCACACTTTCGTATAATTTCACTTCTTTTTTTCAATTTCAATCGATCGGAATCAATTTAAAATTCATTGTAATCATAATATTCAATCTCACATTCATATATGTATTCAACAACCATATCCAATCATATTCAAATCATATAGCACTACTACATTCAATCTCATTTTCATTCACATACATCAAACAACTAAACACATAATAAGAAATAATTTAAATTACGATAATACAAACCGAATTTCTCTCGATTTACTCCTCGATCACTTTTTCCTTTCCTTTCGTATTCAGCGGCTCGGTTTCCTTGTTTGCTACGAAATTAGCAAATTTACAATTAATTAACTATACATACAATTCATACAAATTTCTAAATTTTCCAAACAACTTTTCTCATATTCGCACTTATGTCCTAAACTTGGTCATCTTCTTCCTTATAACAATTCAACTCATTTTCTTATTCAATTTCCATCAAAACTTTCACATAACTGTCAAATTTCCAGCAATTTTTCATAATTTCGAATTTCTTTCAATTTAGTCCCTAAAACTCAAAACTTAGGACCTAGTTTACAAATTAGTCCTCAATTCAATTCAAATTCACAATCTTATCAAATTAATCCCTAATTTCATCATTTCTTCAACATAAACCCTAATTAAACCTCCATCACTTTTCAATATTTTCACAAGAATCCAAGAATACTTAACTCTAAGGTCTCAAAAACACTAAAATTACAAAGAAAAGACCTAATTGACTTACCACTTTAATTCCCAAGCTACAATTCTCCAATTTTTCCTTTCTTCTTTCTTTCTTTCTTTCTTCCTCCTTCCTCACGTTTTCTTCTTGGTAACTCTCTCTTTTTTTTTCTTTCTTTTTATTTCTTTTTAATTCATTTTATTACTAAATTACTTAATTATAAAAATATCTTTTTAATTAAAATTAATACACATGTGCCATTAAAATTCCTACACTTGTTTTAATCCTTGCTATACACTTGTCATTATCCACAATTTAATAAAAATCATTTATAAAATTTTAATAACAATTATAACAAATAAATAATTACTAATATTTACTTAATAATTAAGTATATACACATTTCATACAATTGTACCAATAAAATTAATACATATGTATTTTATCCATAATACACACATGTCAATTCCATGGTCTAATTACTAATTTAGTCCTCTATTGTTTTTCTATGTTAAAATCAAACTTTTGCATTCTATTCAATTTAGTCCTTTCTACTAGTTATTTCTAATTAAACTAAATTCACTTTACTAAAATCTAATTCAACTCATAACTAACCTTATAAATTTTTTAATAAACATTTACGGACTTGTTTTCCTAAGACGGAGGCCCTACGACTCGTTTTTCCGGTACTCGGGAATTTTGGGTCGTTACAATTTTGATGTTAAAATCCATGTGATTATAAGCTTGTGAGCTTAATTGTGAAAGTTGTGTTTTGTGTGGCTTAAATGTTTAAAAATGGTATACACAAGAAGAATCGGTGTTGGATGCTTAAAATAATAAATGGTTATAAGTTGAGTTTGAAGCTTGATAAATTTTGTTAAGGGTGAATTTAAGAGTTATGTGCATTCGGTCATTGTAGATATGTACAACTTGATAGTGTTTTGATATTTTGAAATGGAAATATATGTGTATACTAAAATCTATATTCGGCCAAGTGTATATGTATGTGATATTAAAGTGTGATTTATTTGAAAGAAAATAAATTGGTTAAAAGATTAAACAAGCTGATTTGTTTAATTCAAGCTTAAGAACAAAGAGAGCCAAATTCGGATAGGGGGAAAGCGAAACTAGTTGATTAGCCGATCCGTAGTTGTTCGACAATATCTGAGGTAAGTTTTAAGTAATTAAACCTTATTCTCCGTGTTTATAATATGTCATATTACAAGTGTCAATTGCTATTGTAAGGTTTGTATATATATTCGAAAGGGTGCTATGAAATTGAGGTAAGATGTTTATATATCATATTGCCTCATGGATTTTGAATGTTGACAATGTGATTTGTGCTGAACTTATGTGTCCAGATAATGTGTATAAAAAGGAAAGGAAGTGTTTGCTATGTGGTTGTATTTGAAGGTTGATAAAGATTTATGATGTGGTTATGTTATGTTCAAGTTAATAGTACATGATTTGAGGTGGATACGAATAATAAGAAATTGATTTGTATACGATGTTATTCGGGCCTCAAGCCTAGCAAGCTTTAAACTGATGATGTGAATCGGGCTTCGAGCCTAGCAGGCGAAATGCCAGTGAATGAATAACAAACTTCGAGTCTAGCAGGCTTTATGCCGGTGATGAGTTCAGGCTTATGCCTAGTAGGTTTTATACTGGTGAAATGTTTTCAGTTATATGTTTTAAAGACTCAAGTTAATGTGATAATGAGAAAGTGAAATTGAGTTAATTTATATGATATATGTTTGGCCATATAAGTAAGTATATTTATGTGGTATGAATTTCATTCTTATATATTCAGTCATGTAGATATTTGCTTATGGGGATAGAACATCTACTATGAATTTTATGGAATGTTTGTGAATAGATGAATGGTAAGTATAAAATTACCATGAATGTACAGATTCGGCCTTGTATAACATTTTATTGAATTTGAATTAGAGACATATGTACTGTTTCATTTCACTTTTATAATAGGCAGTATGTGATATTATGATGATTCTTGTGCATTTAAATTGGTTTATAAGTATGTATCATACGATATTTATGATGTCGTGAAATCAACTATATAGGAAATGATTAGATGATTGCTTTAAAGTTGATTTCGAACATATGACTAAATTATGTTAATAAGTCAAGTTAATATTTTATTGATATAAAGTATGTGGATTGAATGATTTGAATTTTTAGTGAATTGTTTATTTACTTAAGACTTATTAATCAAATTTTGCTTACTGTGAGTATGTGTTCTGTTTCATTTTTTTTTAGGTTTCGTCTGAAAGTTACGAGCTCAAGGGATTCAATACTAAAGTTATCCACACTATCGTCTAAATACGGTACTATTAAAAATATTAAAAATTCTGAACTTATGGCATGTATAGGTTTAACTCTTTTGAGTACAAATTATTTTGTATATGTTTATAATCAAGCTATGCGAAAATGGCTTGCATATTAATTAAGTATCAATGCATGGTTTGATGAAATTATGCGGTTGATTATTATGTGAATATCCGTTGATGTTAATTTAATTTATGGCATGAGTTATAACTTCTCTTGAAAATGCATATACATATGCATATGTTTGAATGGAGGAAAGTCCTAGAGTGGTTAACTCTTATATTTGTTTTAAAGCTAAACTCAATTATTGAGAGAGTATAAGTATTGATTATGGATTAATTTTTACTTGTCATGTGAACATTTATATGTTACATTTGGTTTTTGATTATATGAATTAGTGAATGGATCATAGGCTTTGGATAGTCCCATATTTGGTTATAGCTTTAAGAAATTACCAAATGAATAGTATTAATTTCGCATGATGTATAATCGGCCTATAGCATATTTGTTCAATTATGTGTAAGTACATATTTTATTGATTATGCTTTATTAAGTTTAGTAAAGAAGATTATATTATTTAGGCATGTTTGATAATGAATGACTAGTCTGAATCTGTCTTCTGATCTGTAATGCCTCGTAACCCTAATCTGCCGACGGATACGGGTTAGGAGTGTTACATTTTATTGGTATCAGAGCTACGGTTTAGTCGATTCTAGGACTAACGTAGCATGTATGAGTCTAGCTATACATGCCATAATGTGATAACACAATAGTGTAATGACTTCTGACAGTTAAAATGTGTTTTTCGTATAGTAAATGCATCCTGATCCCGATCGAGCCGTAACAGACGATGTTGAGAGTGTCGCGCCTGCTCCCGCGCAAGGGACAGTGCCGATTGACTCTCAGCCGAATACGAGTAATCGAGATGAGGAGGTTAAACAAACCTTTTATGCTATGATGAATGATTGGTTCACTCAATATGTTCGAACTAATCCGGCTGTTCCACAACTCCCACCCCCGAATAATCCACTTTTGATACCTTTAGTGCCTCCTATGATTGATCCGTTGAGATCGAGTAAGCCTCCGATTAACAAAATTAAAAAATACGAGACTGAAGAGTTCAGAGCCAAAGTTACCGATGATACTGAGAGGGCCGAGTTTTGGCTCGATAATACTATCCGCCTGTTCGATGAACTATCATGTACTCTTGACGAGTGTTTGAAATGTGCTGTGTCTTTGTTATGTGATGCTGCCTACCATTGGTGGAATACCTTGGTTTCGATTATACCAAGAGAGCGGGTCACTTAGGAATTCTTTCTGACAGAATTCTGTAAAAAGTATATCAGCCAAAGATTCATCGACCAAAAACACAAAGAGTTTCTTGAGCTTAAATAGGGCCGAATGACAGTGACAGAATATGAACGAGAATTTTTAAGGCTCAGCAGATATGCCCGTGAGTGTATCTAGCCCGAAGCTATCATGTGTAAACGCTTCGAGGATGGGTTGAATGAAGATATCAAACTGTTAGTAGGTATTCTGGAAATTAAAGAATTCGTAGTACTTGTTAAGCAAGCTTGTAAAGCCGAAAAGCTCGGAATTGAGAAAAGAAAAGTTGAAGCTAAAGCTAGAGAGTTTCGTAAAAGATCTTTGGGAAAAACATTCCAACAGTCATCGAAGAAATTTCAAGATGAATCTGGCCGATCCAAGAATACTTCTAGCTTTTCCAGACGAGATCGTGATCGACCTCCTGAGAGTACACGAGTTACCTCAGTTGCAAGTGTTGGCAATGATCGTCAGGATAGATCGGAGTGCAAACATTGTGGTACATGGCATTCAGGGAACTATAGATTGCATGACTGTTCTTGTTTTAAATGCGGATCAGCTGATCATTTTATCAGAGATTATCTAAGCAAAATACTAATCCGAGTGGGAGATTGATAAACGATAAATTATACATATTTTTACCTCATTTTTAGCCTATATTTTGGATGAATTATTAGTAATTTTGTGAGAATTGGTGCTCTTAATCTTTCTTTTTCATATCTTACACTCAGGAGAGCATAGGGAAGAGAAAAGAATGGAAAATGGACCAAAAACAGGAGAAAATAGGCCAAAATGTGAAAACGCACGGCCCTAGGCATGTTTGATAATGAATGACTAGTCTGAATCTATCTTTTGATCTGTAATACCTCATAACCCTAATCTGGCGACGGATACGGGTTAAGGGTGTTACATGAGACTTGGTATCTAAACCAAAAAAGTGTAGGCTAGTCACTTGCAAATGGATCTTTCGCTTGAAAAAAAGGTCAAATTGTACCATAGACAAGTTGAAACCTCGTGAGTTTTCTCAAAACTATGAATTGACTATAAGAAAGCATTTAGCCAGTAGTTAAAATGGTGATGGGGTAATCAATTATTTCATTTGCTACTGTTAAAGGTTGAAAACTATGACAACTTGAGGTAAAAAGAATTGGATCATGACATATTTATAGAGTAACCTTTATCTTTGGCTCTAAGCAAATTTCAAATTATGTCTATTGTTCGAAGAAAGCATTCTAAGGCTTAATGCGAGCACCAAGAACATGGTATGGTAAAGTTACTCAATATCTCATCTTTTGTGTTTTTAGAGTTTCTAACTCACATTCTAATTTTATAATTTATGTATAAAATTAGAATCAAATGAATATTGAGAAAAATAGTAGAATATTGGTAATGACAATATATCACAAAGAAAGGAGAAATAAAAAATAAAGAACACACAAATTTTACGTGGAAACTCTTTCGGGAAAAAACTACGGGCAGAGGAGAAGAAAATTCACTTTGTCGAATTCTAATGATTACAAAAGGAATAGACTATGTCTATTATAGGCTTGTAAAGCCATATTCTAGTAAGATTGAAACACCTTATTCTAATCAATATAAAATAGATGGAGTTTAATAAGGTTTAAAAAACCTTATTCTAAAATAAAATAAATGAAGTGTAGTTCTATATGGATTTTACTTTTATTTTATTTTACCACTGTATTTTATTTAAATAAGGATTTGGTTCACTTAATTCTAACAAATATATTATGGTATTATCATATGTTGATGATATGATAATATACAGAGATAATAAATAAAAAAATTCTAATTTGAAGAATGATTTATCTATCTTGTTAGAGTTGTGTGACCCAAATTCTAAGATATTGCTTACAAGTCAAGTTAAACAAAATACATTTTTTTTAGAAGATTTAGTATTTATAAGTATAATATATTTAGCATTTATTAGCATAATATATTTGACTTTGATTAGAATTAGGTTTTTTCAACCTATAAATAGATGTAATCAAAACTCCTCTTGTAATCATTCGAATTTGACATAATGAATTTTCTTCTCATCTGTCTGTGGTTTTTTCTGAAAGGGTTTCAACGTAAAAATCTGTGTGTTCTTTATTTTTATTTCTCTTTTCTTTGCGATATATTGTCATTACCGATATTATATTTTTTTATATTTATTTTGGGATGAAAATTTTGAGGGAATTGGATATTTTTTAGTCTAATTGGACATTTTTTAGTCTAAAAATTGAAAAATCAAACTAAAGTAATTTCATTTCTAAAAAAGATTATGCAAAAAGCCTCTGAGAGAGATGAAATAAAAGGTTACTCCAATAAAGCGAAATCTCAAGTGGAAAAAAGATGAAGGGAATCCATTGGAGGATGCAAGAAAGTTTCAATAACTTTTTAGAAGTTTAATTTATTTTAATGTTATAAGACTAAAAATTTCATACTCTATTGATGTTGCTTATCAATTTATGCAAAATCCAATAACTTCTCATTTAGATGCAACAAAAAAGATTTTGCATTATATGAAAGGAACTCTTAGTTATGATCTTCGACACAAGAAGTATAATAATTTTATGCTAAATTAATTTATTGATGCAAATTGGGTTGAAAATAAAAAAATAATTAAAAATTAGAATTTTACATTGTATTATGTCCTTATTTAAACAATAAAATGAAAATTATAAAAAATGAGGTGTTATACATTTTATTTTAATGAGATAGAATAAGTGTTAAATTTATAATTTAAAAACATTAATTTTGATTCTAAAGTTGATAATATTTTATTTCTTTTATTTTCATTATAAAAATCCTCACTATAGTTATCAAGATTGGATTGGATTCATATCTTTTATTTAAAGTTAACAAAAAATAGTTTATAATTATTTTATATAAGATTACATATGCAGTAGGTTAGATTTTTATAAGATTTATAATTATTTATATTTATGTTCGAAATAGTTTTTAGACTTTTTTTTTTACTGAATTAACTAAAAAAATATTTAAAAAAATATCCAAGTTTAAAAATAATGACAGGAATGACTTAAAGTGAGTACAGTGCATGACAGTATAGGCACCTCATGGTCGACACTCAAGTCAATCATTCTTTATCATTGGCTGCTGATTGCTAGGGGGCTTAAAAACTATTTTTTTTTTTTAATTTTTCTATAAAACTTTATTAAACTCCCAGCAATCAACAATCAATGATGGGAGAAAGACTGACTGAGATGCCAGTCCTCCACTATTTATTTTAGATTATTATTCTTATTATTATTTTTAAAATTGGTGAAAAAGCCTTTTTTTGGTTGATTTGAAGTTTCAAAAGCAAAGCTCCAAATTCAAGCCATTGTCAAGATCACTTGTGTTTTCACAGTTTCAATCTTTATGAAATGACCGACGACTTTGACCATTTTGTTATACCAAATATCACTATAAAATCTGTAAAGTGGGTCCACACTCATTCACTGCTTTTTTTAAATTATCAAAAACATTTGCAAAACGTCTGGGGCTCTGGGCATGATAAGCCCCGTAAGTTACCCATTCTCCTCTAAACACGTGGATATAATTCAGTAATTCTTGAGTTGTATTTTATATTTATTCGGACTCAATATTAATTTAGTCATTTTTCTCACCTTTGTATTAGTCTATAAACATTTCAAATACATTCAATATTAAAAACCAGACAATTCAAATATAAATATTATAAAAATACGTATAATTATACTATATAACTTACGAAAGTAAACAATAAAAGCATAAATGTTAGGAACTAATCTGTAATTTTGTTTTTCCTCGATTATTTATCAATTCTTGATCTATATAATACTTTATTTTCATTTATCAATTCTAAACACTTTAAATCATCTCATTCCATATATATGACATCTTTTATTCATTTTTTACAATTTTCTAAACTTTTGTTTTTATTCAATTTAATCCTTAAAACTATAACAATCATATTTTACACATTCAAACCCCAAACTTTTAATCTTATCCTTATACGATCCTCAATCATCTATATTTATAAGAATTTCATGTCAATTTCAACATATATTCATTTTAGTCCCTAATTCAAAACTAACAAAATTATTTTACAAAATGGTCTTATTTAACCATTTAACATCCAAAACCTCAAAAATCAACAATGATGATTTTTCAAAACTTTGAAAATTTTATGATTTAATACCCGGGCTAATTATATTAAACTACAACAATCTTAAAAACATAAAATTTACAAAAAACAAACCTTAATTAAACTTACATGCAAAGTGGAAAACTTCACTGAACTTGAAGCTTTCAAAACTGGCGTCTTGTGTTTTTGGTTTGAACATTCGGCGGTGAGTTAAAGTGATGATGATGGTTTCCTTTTGTTTGTATGTTTTATTATCATTTAGTTTTTATTTTTTTTATTTAATTTTTAACATATAATTTGAACAAAAAGCTAAACATTAACCCTCCACTTAAAAGAAATGTGGTTTAATTACCACTTAAACCCCTGAACAATTTTTAATTGAACCTTTTATTTAATAAAATTAATAATAGTTAACTTTTTTAATTTTTACGATTTAGTCCTTATGCCTTAATTAGCCATTTAATTATTAAAATATTCAAACCAAAATTTAATTCACCCATATAAAAAATCCATAAATAAATGAAAATATTTACAGACTTGACTTATGGAAACAATGTCCTGATACTTCATTTTTCAAAACCATTTACTTAAGGTTCAAACCACTTGTACTTTAATTAACCATCCAATTAGTAAAATTTATCAAATTAAAATTCACTATTATACTATATTATTTTACTCGTAAATATTAAATGATAATATTATGAATTCACTCGTTAGGATTGTAGTATTGAAATCATTATTTCCTACATTATTAAAAATGTTTGTTACATAGGGAATATTTGTTGGATGATTTTTTTCAATATTGTGGTGATTATGGCATTCTTCGTCACATGACTTGTCCATGCATTCTTCTACAAAATAGAGTTGTAAAAAAGAAAACTTGTTATCTTGTTTCAATTTGTTTTTCTACAACCCCTAACCCGTATCCGTTGCCAGAATAGGGTTACGAGGCATTATTAGAGTTTACAGAATATTTGCTGATAAATTGAGTCATTTACTATTTATTTTCTAAAATTAATTATAACATCCCTTGATTGGGCCATTGAGGCCCAAAACAAACATTAGAATCAATTGGAGACTAAATCGGGACTATAGGGAATTTTTCGCAAAATCCCAAAATTTTTCTCACCTTTAAGAGTCACACGCTTGTGTGGTAAGGGACACGCCTGTGTGGTCAGGCCGTGTAGGTTCTCACGCCCATGCCACTTATTCGTGTAACTTTCTGACTTATAACTCATGAACAAATTGTTGTCACACGGCCAAGTCACACGCTCGTGTGCTAGACCGTGTGGTTAATTCGAATTTTTAAAAAATAGATGCAGGTTTCACACGGCTAAGAGACATACCAATGTTCAAGGCCGTGTCCTTAACACGGTTGAGACACACGCCCGTGTCTCTGCCCATGTGCTCAATTCTGAGCATCCTGTTTCACATTTTTATGATGTAGAGGGCACACTACCAGTTCACACGCCCATGTACTAGCCGTGTGTCTCACACGGTCTGGTCACACGCCCGTGTGCCAAGCCGTGTGGACTCTATATGAGCCTTTTAAAACAAGTTAGCCAACCCTGCAAATTCAAACCATAACCAATTCAACGCAATTAACTCAATCAATACAAATTTCATTCAATTATACTCCATCCATATTAATAATATTAGTCCTAAATTGTCAAATTTATATCCATACATATCCTCAAGTTTTTATTCAAAATAACTTTGGGTGGGTTTGGATGGGCGATTGGTTGCGGTGTGGTGCGTTGAGCCTACTTTTGTCTCACGCTACAGTATCGTTACAGTATCTAATCTCACCGCCACCGCTATTTTTACACTAACCGCAGCTAAACACACCGCCCATCCAAACTCACCTTTAGATAATTTCCTTCATTTCTACTTCAAATATTGTTATATCAAAAGTGCCATTTCATAACTTTATCATTTCACCTAACAAACCTTTACTATACATAACCAATATGTCCTTAGGTTACTACAAAATATGGTCATTTAGGTTCTTATACATGCCATATAAACCATCAAAAGTATTTATAATAAAGTCTATAGGAAAATCTGGATAGTGTGGCTTGAATGTGATGATCTGACCCCCCGAACCACTTGTAAATCTACAAAGAATAATAATCAACACAAGTAAGCTAAATATAGCTTAGTAAGTTTGTCGGTTTTAAATGTAAACCTTACCGAACATTGAATATGTTATAATCAAATCAAATGATCATTTCATATAATTTACAGTTATCCTGTCAACCACAACTCATTTGATAAATTCATTCAGTTGAGCTTAGTAATAATATTTACAACATTCCTTCACATGTTTCACATAATACTTACCAACTTGTCCATTTAGGGAATGACTTACAGATTTGAGTACATCGTAACCGAAAGCCCAAAGGCTAACTGAAGCACATAAATGCTAAATGGAAACCCATAAGGGTTAAACGGAAGCTCATAAGAGCTGAACGGAAACCTATAAGGGTTGAACTGAAACTCAGAAGAGCTAAACTGAAACCTTGAAAGGTTAAACTGAAACTCAAAAGAGCTGAACTGAAACCCGTAAGGGTTAATTGAAACTCATAAGAGTTAACTGAAGCTCATGAGAGCTAATGGAAAGCAAACACGAGAATTCGCAACAAATTCTGAATCTTGGTTTACTTAGGTAATTCACCGTCAATTCCTCTTTTGTACTGAATGATCGTGCTCATTTCTTGCGTTCTGTTTCTCGGTAACACTCAATTCAATTTCATAGCTTTAGCACAAAATTTTCTTATTTTCAACAATTAATATAAATAAATACTATCATTCAGTAATGAATTAAATCATTAATAATTTAACCGTACAAATTTACCTGGAACAATTTGTAGTAGTTGTAGAAATTTCAAGGACTATTCTGTAACTTTTTCCTTTTTTTTCATTTATCTTCAATTTCTTGATCTATAATATAAAATGTTCCATTCATTCATTAGCATTTATTTAAATTCTACTCTACTTCACAACTTATGTACTTTAATTTTTGAAATTACACTTTTACCTCAAAATTTACAGTTTTTACAATTTAGTCTCTGCTCAATTAACCCTTCAATTGAGCTAATTTTGTTCAAATAATACTTTATTCCATCATTTTAAACTACTACAAAACCTTTGGTAATCAGAATTTCAACATCAAACCCTAATTTCAACATCTTTCACAATTAAGGCTCAAATATCAATTTCTATTGAAATTACCTAATAAAATCATTTCATAATAAAATTAAAGCTTCAATTTCATGCTAATTCATCATAAAATTTCAGCAATCATCCATGAAAACTTTCAAAATTGTCCATGAAATCAAAGACTAATGGATTACATAATAGGACTTAGCTGTAAAAGTCTTAAAAACACAAAACTTACAAGAAAAAGGGCAAGAAATTAACTCACTTGATGCAAAACTTATGAAAAAAACAGCTTAGAAACCCTCCTATGATGTTTTGCTGAAGAAAATGAAGAAAAATGAAGAGAAATTTAGATATTCCAATTTGGTCCTATCTTTATTTAGTTAATTTTGTAATATTCCAATTTTGCCCTTATTCCATCAAATTTCCAGATTTTTCTCTGCTTGTGCCGCCCAAAATATCTCCCCTGGGCTATTTTTCTCTTTAGGTCCTTCCTTATTTAACAATTGAGCTATTTTATCCTTCTAGCAATTTTTACACCTTTTCAATTTAATCCTTTTTATTTAATTGACTACCCAAACATTAAAATTTTCTAACGAAATTTTAATACTACCTTATTAACACTCCATAATTATTTATAAAAATATTTTTGACTCAGTTTTATGAAGTTGAGGTCTTGATACCTTGTTTTTAACTCAATTTATTTAATAATTTCTTTTTAAATTATAATTTCACCTTTTTTAAAAACATTTCTAATGTCTCACTCAACTTCTAAATATTATTTTATTTTAATTTCTTAATCTCACTCATCGGATTTAGTGATCTTGAATCACTGTTCTAACACCACTAAAATTTAGGCTGATACACTTTCGTAGTTGCATGACAAGAGTCTTCCTTGGAAAATTTGAGTTGAAGTTGTTGGATTTGAAAGCGACAAATAGATTGCTTCTTTGGTTAGTTAGGTAGAAATCTCCCTTTTAGAGACTTTATATGATGAAAAGTCAAATATGAGTTATTTTTGAATATCTAATTTTTTTTTATTTGTTCATAAATTTAATAGAATTAAATTTGACTTAAAAGTAAAGAAATATGTATTTGTGAACTATAATTTTTTTAGAAAGGGTTAGAGGTGTATAGATCCATAAATAAAAAGAAAACTACTACTTCTAAAAACGTGGTGTTTAATGAATTATCATGTTATGTAAAAAATATTATTCTTGAATGTAATGGTGATAACTTGGATAAACTATTTCCTCATATTAATTTGCATGCATCCACTAACGAGGATAAGAAAAATAAATCTCTGACCTCAAGGTAGAATATTCATAGACATAATAGTGAGCAACGAGTCATAAGAAGGTCTATAAGGGAGACGAAGCAACATAAATATATTTAAGATTATGATGTACAACTTAACAATTGCATGGTAACCTCATGTTTTTTTATGAAAGCCTTCAATGCGTAAGAACAAAAAAATTATGAAGAAGCAAAAGGTGTCCAAATTGGGGCTTTAGACAAAAACAAGTCAGAGAGTTGGTATCTAAACCAAAAACTGTAGGCTGATCACTTGAAAATGGGTCTTTCGTTTGAAGAATATGTCCAATAGTACCAGCGACAGGTTGAAAGCTTGTGAGCTTTCTCAAAACTATGGATTCAACTATAAGGAGATATTCAATGTAATCACTAGTTACTTTTATAGAACAATCTTTAACTTTGGTTCTAAGCAATTTTTAAATTATGTTTATTATTTGAAGAAAGCACTCTATAACCTAAATAAAGCACGAAGAACATGGTATGATAAAGTTGCTCGATATTTTATGTGTCTGACTCTGATTCTAGTTTATTTACAAAATTAGAATTAAATGAATAATTAATATTAGAGATAATGATTAAAAGAAATTCCAATATTTTTCTAGTCTAAAAATTGAGAAGTCATATCAAGATTATTTCATTTTTCAAAAAGATTATGAAAAGTGATTTTTTGGAGTGCTTTAGCATGGGAGAATTGAAAGAAAATGCTATTCCGATGAAATCAAATCTCAAGTTGAAAAAAGATGAAGGGAATCCATTGGAGGAAGGATGAAAGTTTCAGTAACTTGTTAGAAGTTTAATTTATCTCAACGTTACAAAGCTAGAAGTTTCATATTCTAAAAACTCTTACTATAGTTATCACCGTTGGATTGAGGTAGTTTAAAAGTACTATTTTTAAAGATTTTTGTTGAGCATCATATTTTTTATTTTGATGTTGGAATAATTTTTGGCCACATACCTGGCTGCTTTGAGCAGCGAATTAAGCTAAAACAAAATTTCAAGAGCAAAGCTCCAAATTCAACGTTGAAAACTGCCATTGTCAAGGTCACATGCGTTTTCCAAAGTTTCAATCTTTAAGAGATAGTACACCAAATGGTTTGACCATTATAGAAACAGATACCAAACATCATCATAAAATTTGTAAAGAGGGTCCACACTGATTTGACACAATTTCCAATAATTTTCTGTAATTATCGAAACACCTGTAAAACACATTACGTTAATGCAAGCATTAGACTTGTCAAAGCATGTGCCGTATCAAAATTCCTCTTCTTCCTCCCCACACCTGCAGCCAACAAATTCAATCCCCTTTTATTCACTCTCTTTACCTCAATGGGTCATAGTGTTTTTCCCATTTTGGTGAACACCTGGCAATGGTTTCACCACTTTTCTATAGCCATCTTTCCCTGCTTATTCTTGCAAGCATCCTTTGGATACTTACAACAGTTGAGGCTCAACGAAATGTAAGTGTGGGTGATTCCTTATCTGCAAATGATAAAACCACGGCTTGGCAATCACCATCTGGTGATTTTGCCTTCGGGTTTCAATCCATTCCTAGTAAAAAAGACCGGTTTCTTCTTGCTATCTGGTATGCTAAGATACAAGAAAGAACCATAGTCTGGTATGCTAATCGAGATAACCCTGAAACCGATCGAGACTCGACGATTGAGCTCGCTAACAGTGGTCATCTCGTGCTTAAAGACCCTAAAGGCAAAGAGCTATGGAGGTCTCAACGCCTTACTGATGGTTCTCAAGTGTCCCATGCAGCCATGCTCGACACCGGGAACTTCGTGATCGCAAGCAAAAACTCGACCAACATATGGGAGAGCTTCAAATATCCAACTGACACCATCTTACCGTCACAAGAGCTAGATATGGGTGACCATCTTTTGTCAACTCTGGTTGAAACAAGTTACAGTAAGGGGAAGTATCAGCTTCGTTTCAATGATGAATCTTTCATACTGAATCAAATAGATATGTTCACAGGAAAACCTTACGAAGCTTACTTTAATTTCGGGAACGGTTCTCGGTTGGTCTTCAACGAGTCAGGGCATATCCGAATCCAGAATCTGAACGGAACTCTAGTTGAGGTTGCACCGATAAATGCTGTTCCGAAACCGGACCTGTACTACTACAGGGCGACACTTGACTTTTATGGTGTGTTCAATCTCTATTATTATCCAAGGAACCCCAGTGGGGGTGGAAGCTGGTCCGTGTTGTGGTTTAGGCCGAAGAACATATGTCGTCGCTTTGTCGACTCAACGATTACATCCGGGAGGGCTACGTTCGGAACTGGACCTTGCGGTTATAACAGCATTTGTGAACCTATTCTGGGGAGGCCTAATTGTACATGTCCCCCTGGATTTTCTTTCTTGGATGACAACAATCAATATGCAGGTTGCAAACAGGATTATGCAAGCTACCCTGCAGATTGCAACCCTGATGGATCCACCATCGGGGAAGATCGGTTTGAGTTCAAGCCAATGTCGTTTGCTGATTTTCCTTTGAGTGACTATGGAGTAATTAAACCTGCAACTGAGTTGGAATGTAAGCAATCTTGCCTTCTTGATTGTTCTTGTGCGGTTGCCATTTTGCAGGATCCAACTGTAAGCAAAGATGGCAATGGAACTTGCTGGAAAAAGAAATTACCACTTTCCAACGGGTGGTTCGACAGAGAGGCTGTAGATCGAACAGCTCTATTTAAGGTAATAAAGTCAGATGCCTCGAGGAAAAGGCCGACCAAGTCGAACCGGAGTGACGAAAATCAAAATGAAGTTGTATTGATCCTTGGAGTTCTGTTAGGCACCTCTGCAATTTTCAACTTCTTTTCCTTAGCTGCAATTTCTCTGATCTTCTTCTGCTTATTCCAAAGAAGGCTCGGCGAATTGAAAGGTGCTCATAGCAGAAGAGATTTAGAGACTAATCTGCAGTTTTTCACATACAAAGAACTCGAACATGCCACGAACGGATTCAAAGAAGAACTTGGAAGGGGAGCTTTCGGCACGGTTTATAAAGGAGCATTGCCATCAAGCTATGGAGATCGTATTGCAGTCAAGAAACTCGACAAGTTTGCTCAAGACGGAGAAATGGAATTCAAAACTGAAGTGAAGGTCATCGGCCAAACTCACCACAAGAACTTGGTGAGACTAATTGGCTATTGTGATGAAGCCGAACATAGACTTTTGGTCTACGAGTTCATGGAAAACGGATCATTGTCAAGCTTCCTTTTCGGAATTTTAAGGCCTAGTTGGAAACAAAGACTGCAAATTGCATCAGGGATTGCAAAAGGCCTCACATACTTACACGAAGAATGCAGCAAACAAATCATCCATTGCGACATAAAGCCACAAAACATACTATTAGACGAATCCCTCACTGCGAAAATATCCGATTTCGGGTTGGCAAAGCTTCTTATGAACGACAAAACACGAACAAAAACCGGCATACGAGGGACAAAAGGCTATGTAGCACCAGAATGGTTTCGAAACATTCCGGTTACGGTCAAGGTCGATGTTTACAGCTTCGGGGTAATGTTATTAGAGATCATATGTTGCAGAAGATGTGTGGAAGTTGAAATGGAGGAAGCAGCAATATTAACAGATTGGGCTTTTCAGTGTTACAGCGAAGGGATGATTGAAAAACTAGTTGAAAACGATGAAGAAGCTAGAAATGATGTTGGGAAATTGGAGATGTTGTTAAAAGTGGGGATTTGGTGCGTTCAAGAAGAGCCAATGTTAAGGCCTTCCATGAGGACTGTTACAATGATGCTTGATGGTGCAATCCAAGTTCCTTATCCACCATGCCCTTTCTCACTCAACTCCATTGCAACATCTACTAAAATGGACTAGTTTATGCTATACAGATTTTAAGATGTGTTTTAGTTCATTTATTTTGTTGTGCTATGTTTAAAGTTGATAGTTGGTTTTCTTTTTGTTTGGGGGTATGTATAGGGAGTGAAACATCGTGCATATAATTATTTGTTGAATCTTGTAGTTAATGTACCGATGGATTGGGATCTTTTAGAAGACAGATTTTTCCTTTTGGTAACAAAAACTGTCTTTAGCTATCCTATTCCCAGCACTATCCTGCTACAATTCTCCAATCATAGTAATCGCCAATGCTTCACCCTCTATTACCATCTAAAAAATAGTTGTGTGTAATTTTCGGCACTTAAAATAGTCTCAGGGTTGTTTGTTTACATGTAAAAGGTTTCACGGGGAATATTTTCTGTATTTTTCTGTGTTTATTTTACAGAAAATAATTTAGTTAAAGGAAAATGACTCAAAGTAGAATAAATCATTTTTTCTGTAAAATTAAAAAGCCTCAACTCATTTTCTGGAAAAGAGTTCATCTATACATAATTTTATTTTTATATAAAAATTAACTTAAATTAAGCTTAATATTATTATATTGATAATAAAATTTATTTTTATTTTTTAAAATATTTAAAATATTATATTTTTCAATATTATTAAACATACATATTTAATTATTTATATTTAGTCATATAATAAATATAATTTATTATTTTAATAAATTATTTAATATTTCAATTTTATTTTAATAATAAATTTTAAAAATAATAATTTTAAATAATATTATTCATATATTATTGAAAATATTTAATATTTAATATTTAATATTAATATTTTAGTCATAAATATTTATTACAATCATAAATATATTAATAATAAATGTTTTGTAGTGCAAAGGTTAAAATATGTTATAAGTCTATATACACTTTACAGATTTGTAATTTAATCTTTGTACTTTTATTTTCAAGAATTTAGTCCCTTTACTTTTCAAATTTGAAAATCAAGTCCAATTATTAACATCGTTAATTTTTTTTGGTCAATTTTTTTGATGTCACATTTTTAAATAAAAAAATATTCACCTAGTAGTTATGTAATTAAAAAATGACGTTGTAATGAATCTGAATTTAACATAATATTTTTAATATATGCAAAAACAATGTAAAATATAAAATTATAGATAAAACTAAATTTAATTAAACAATGAAAAAAATAAGAAAATCTCAAATATTAACTTTTATGAAATATTTTTAACAAATCTACCAAAAAAGGGAAAATATTTTACACAGATTCATTCAAACACCAGAAAATATTAGTTTTCCAGAAAAGTAAATCATTTTCCAGAAATCATTTTTTGAAAGTAATTTTCAGTGAAACAAACAGAGCCTTATTTATGGGTTGGGTTACTCGTCCAAACTTAAAAGGTTTACATGAAATTTGAGAGAATTTGGATAAAAATATTAGGGACCGGGCTCAAACTTAAAAATTCAAGGCTTAACTTATTTTTAAATTTATAATACTTTATATTATGTTATTTTTATATATAATATTAAATTTATTATACTACTCTGATGTAAATATTAAAATAATGTTTGATCATATAAACAATTTTAATAAATAAAAAATAAAATTATTAAATATTAAACTAATATAATATAAATATTTCTTTTAAAAAAATTAAAAAATAATATTGATGTATTTGAGCAAAGTTTTAAACTCATATTTCAAGTTGGGCCAAGTTTGGACAAGTATAAAGTATGATAATATCATATTTTGCTATGTCTCGGCTCGGCCTATAAACACTTCTTAACTTAAAGCACATTTAGTTAACCGGAATGAAATAAGATACGGATCGAATAGCTTATTTGATAAGGATGGAATAAAGAGATAATAATATAACCATGCATGTTTTATTGATTGAATGGAATATAATAATGATATTATTAAGTTTGTTTTGTTAAGTAAAATGATTCATGGAATACATAAGTAATAGACTTAAACTGATAACTTTATTTTTAGACAAAAAATATTTTTAATTGTGTCGATTGAGTTTTAGATTGATGGGCATAGACATTGTTTTCAATGTAGGAGAATGTGGGTTCAAATGCACTGAAACGCATTATCTTCCTATTCATGGGTTGGGGAGGGGTTTTGGGTAATTCTAGGTATTATGTTAAAAAGAACAGATATAATTAGAACTTATAATGAGATTGTTCAAAAGTTTTTTAATTATATTGACTAAATTACTCGATAAAACATAAAACTATTATCATCTTTTTAAAGATATAATTAATTAAAAATTAATTTTTAATATTAATTGTCTAAAATTATATTCAATATAATAAATATAAATTATTTAATAAAAGACACTAGACGTGAATAATATTTTACTAAAGTAAAATATGTATATGTTATTTACTTTATAATATAAATCATATTTAAATACTATTTAAAAATATTTCTAGATTTATTTGATATCTAAATTTTGTAAAAGAAATTAAAATTTTTATCTATTTTGTAAACAATAATATGAAATATCAAAATTTGAATTTGTCATCCTTATTGAATAAGTAATGCGGATTGAGATAATGGATATTTGAAAAATCCTTTCGCATTAACTACAAAATAAATTTTAAAAAATTTGAATTTAGAAAATACCCAAATCGAATATTCCCAAATATTCGAATCTACAATTTAAATTTCCATCCTCCTAAAATCTAATGTCAACCAAGACATCATTTCAACTATTTATATAATTAAAGTTTATAGTTCATTATACTGCTAATGGACTTTGCGTTAAATTTAAATTTGTGGTATTCTAATATTCAATGGAAAACAATTAACTATGTTACCAAATAGATGTTAATGTTTAAATAAAATAAGTAAGGAGAGTAAATCTCTAAAATTTAAAATTTTGAAAAGTAAAGGGGTTGGAAATATAATTATATCAATTTGTTTAATTTAATGTGACGTCTAATATATTTTATCTATATAACCACCGCTTGGGTTGGGTCAAGTGAGTCGTTTAAAGAGTGAGAGAGTTTAGGTAAAAATATAAGCCCAAAAGATGGGTTTAAGCAAAAAATTAAGGCCCGTTTAGAGAACAAGTCGAGCCTCGTGTAAGACTTTTTTGGCCCGAGCCTAGCCCCAATATAAAAAAAAATGGCTGTTTTTTTTGCTATTTTTTACTGCTTTTTTCCCCTGTTTTCTTATTTGTTGACTATTTTGCTATTAGTTCACAATTATGTTACTACTATTTTGTTGTTATTATTTGGATATTATATAATTCTTATTTTATTGTTAATTTTGTTATTATTTTTCACATTTGCTTGTTAAGTTACATTTATCTTAGTGTTATTTAAGTATACATTTTTTAATTTATTTTCAATTTGTTGGGAAACATTTATTTTAATGCTTTTAGTATTTTTGATATATTATATTTAAATATATATATATATATATATATATATAAAAGTAATATAAAAGAAATTACTACGGGCGGGCTAGGCCGGACTCGAGTTTTAGCATTTTTATCCGAACTGGATTTGTGCAAAATTTTATACCCATTTTTTGGGCCGGATCGAATTTGGATCTAACATTTTGTTGGGCCCAACTCAAACCTAACCTGGCTCATTGACATCTCTAATCATGATGCTTGATTGAGTGAAAAAGTGGAGGGATAAGAGAAAGAAAAGGAAAAGTACAAAAAAAAATTGTGTGTGTTTGGTTAAGAAGAAAAGTGAGAATAAAGAAAATAGGAAAAATGATAATTTTTTATCTCAATACATAAAAATTAATTCTTATAAACCGGAATGATGGGATGAAAGAAAAAAAAAGAGATCTACTGTTAGTTTAAAATTATATATTTTTAAAATTTTTTATTTTCCTCCCATTTTTCACTTCTTACTAAGTAATGAAAAGTATATTTTTCCATCTCCCCTATCAAACACACCTATAATTCATCCCTCCAATTTCGAGTTTGCAAATTTTTTCCTCTTTAACAAAAAGCCTTAAATAATAACTCTATTTTATATTAATATGAGGAAAGGGGTAAAACACACGCATAATAAAGAGATAACAATGACAACTCTAAACAAAGCAATCAAATTCAACGGTAAATCACTAGCAAATATCAAACAAGCATAACTTCAACGAGCAACAACAACATTGAATCTATAGGTAGTTCAACGGATCACAAACCAGAAACGTCTGACAATCGGATCCATTCATTGTGACCCGAAACTTATGTCGGGTTGATTCATCCAACCCCCAAAACAATGGAAACCTCACTTAACAATAACATATTATTATAATGTTCTTTTTTTTATTTAACCGACATTGATCCGAATGATCAACATCAGACCCGAAAACTTAAATTTTCCGGAGAAAATGGATCAGCACAATCCCGGAAACTTGTCCCAAGATCGAACGCTCGAAGACCTGGCAGCATGGTTGGGCGAAATATCAGCAGGGTACAATGAAGCTATCTGATGCATATCAAGGGCTAAATGATTTTCATTATCTGTTATAACGGAGGGTTGCTGCTCGGAGCTTTCGCCACTGTCGTTGCACCATTCGGGGATCGCCATGCCCAAGGAAGAAAGACCATCAATGTTGATTAGCCTCGAATAGTCTTCTTCTTCATTTTGTGCAGAGTTCATCATCTCTTTCGGCATTTCTTTGTTGCCACCGCGGCCATCGGCGGCTAGCGCCCGAGCTTCCTGCAGTATATTCTCCAACAGCCCATCGTCGTTGATTTGGTTCGAACGGAGATCCGTTTTCAGCGGGTAAAAACACCCAGAATCCTGATGAGGATGATGGTTAAATGCTGTCCTCGATGATGAAGGAAGATCGAGTGTCATTCCATTCGAATAGTGCTGCATTGGTGAAAACGGCAACGTAAAGCTCGAGCTGGTAGCATCAAGATGATTGTTATTGTAGTTGTTGCTTTGAAGTCCGTCATGCTTGAACCGCTTGTTGCTGTGGAAGAAGTCATCGTCGGTGGTGATGTTGGGATAATCGAAGAGAGGGAGAGTTGGGAAAGGAGGTGGGTTATGGGGAGAGTAAAGTGGGGAGATATGGGGTGGTGTTGAAGCGTTCGGGCTACGGAGAGGCGGCGGCGTCGAGGCTGAATTCGGGCTTTGGAGTGGCGGAGGCGGAGTTGTGAAGGCTGAATCAGGATTGTAAGGGAAGTTTTGAGGTGGTGGTCTGTGAGGGAAGTGGAGAGGGTGAAGAGGCATGGTATTTGAGGTGTGGGGAGACACCATGGGAGTTTCGAAGGAGAAACAGGAGTTGGGTTCGGTGGTTGGCAGAGGAGAAGGGATGGGTGACGGCGGATGTGAGTGGCGCTGGCGGTGCTGGTGCTGGGAATAATGGGGTTCGACGTCGGGTGGGTAAAGTGGGAGGCCTTGGCGTTGCCTTCTCTTCACCCTTGTGTTCCAGTAGTTCTTGATTTCATTGTCTGTTCTTCCTGGAAGCTACATTCTCAATGTAAGCGAAAATAGATTTATCAATCACACGTAACAGAGATACTTAACATGTTGTTTGACTATAAATTAACATAAAATATATTTTTGAAGGTATAGTTACAAGTAATATATTGTATAACTATAATCAACAGTAATTTGTATAATGCGAATTAAAATCAATACAACATTTATATAGTTACTTCAAAATTTTTTTAAGAGCTCAAAATCAAATTATATATTTAAGAGCTAAAATGCAGTTTCACTATTATATTGACTTATATCTTTATAACTTTTAAAAAATTAAATCAAAATTTTATTATTCGAGAGTTAAATTATAATTTTTTTATTTATTAACTTAAAATTTTATAAATTTCAAAGGTAAAAGGATTATTTTCTTTTCAAGGCTTTCACCCTTCGCTACCTGAATCAAACTATCATAAAACATAAATAAATTGACTGATAATCATAATATATTCGGACATAGGCCAAAAAACTAGACAAGACCCATAGGCAATGAAAATTAAGAGGACTCATACATGTTTAAATACTTTTAATGAAAATGAACTTCAACACTCAAAGTGTTTAAGACATGAGCAAAGCTATTTGCAACATATAAAAATTTTGACAAATATTAAGCATGCCTTGATTAAATTAAGTGTTATCTTCTGCCTATTACAATGGTTTTTTGTATGCATCAAAATCATTGTATTAGAACTGTATTTTATGTTTTCTACAGCTAGTCATACCACATATATTCCAAAAGCCAAACAAAAAGGTTAGAAAAATATAGCTAAAATTTTGTTTTCAAAGTTCTAAAAAAAGCAAATGAACAAATTTGAAAAATAAATATAATTAGCTTAGAAAATTATAAAATACTAAAAGAGTTTCCAGATTCAATGACTGTTGTTGAGACTAAGTTTTGGAAGTCTAATTAAAAATTTTAAAAGTTTAATGGGATTTAAAAAAAATGAAAAGTCTAATTAAAATTTTTGTAAAATTAATGAGAATTTCCAAAAATTTTAGGATAGTTTAACTAAGTTTTTCTTAAAAAAATTGAAAAGCATAATAAGATTTTTCAAAAATTTAAAGTCTAACTAAAGTTTTCAAAAAATTTGAAGGTTTTACCACCATTACGGTCCACCTCACCCAGATTATTAACAAAATCTTCAATTCAATAAAAGAACTGTGTGTTCATCACCAACAAAGAAAATAAAGAGGCAAAGGATAGCAAAAACAAAATCAAATATTAAATATTAAATATAAAAATTTCTAACCAATTTTTAGAAAATTAATAATGATTACCTGAGTAGCCATACGAGCCCATCTATTCCCCATCTTAGCATGCAACTCAATAATAATCCTTTCTTCTTCAGGAGAAAAAGATCCCTTCTTCAAGTTTGGTCTTAAATGGTTAGCCCATCTAAGCCTACAACTCTTCCCACAACGTGCCAACCCTGTGTTCTTTCGCACAGCATTCCAATTCCCTTCACCATGCCTCCTCACGTACCCCGCCAACACCGCATCCTCCGCCGCCGTCCATGGTCCCTTTTTCAACACTATCTCGCCTTCTCTTCCGACACCAACACCGCCGTTGTTCATCCCGTTGTTACCTAAGGACCCACCACCCTCGTTTTGTGTAGTAAATTGGTTGTTCCCTCTCATCATCATCATCATCATCATTTTCCTTCGAATGTTATGTGCTAATATCTATACCTAAAAAGAAAAGGGTTTAATGAAGGGGTTTCTGCAAACTCTTTATAAATGGCCGCCGCGATATTACGAATGTAACCGCTGCGCCTTTAATATGACAAAGAGAATGAAAACAAAAATTACCCAATATGAAATTTTAAATACAATAATAATGATAATAATTCATTACAATAGCGGATTAATTATTTTATTTGTCTAGAAGACAGTGAGAAAAATTGGAATTCACTATCAGATGACTTAATTTTTCTTTTAAAGTTGTCTTTAAAATAGTAAAATACAACTTGACAATAGAAAAGAAGAAACGAATGAAATACGATAAATACCAACTATTACAAAGAATCAAGATCGTAAGTTAACAATACTTATTAGTGTCTAAAAGAGGTTTTTGATTTAGAAGGGTCTAAACTCTATACCATGAAAGGAAGAGTTTAAGACCCACTAAAGAAGAGATCGACAAAGTAGCGAAAGGTGTATTACTTATTAACACAATTTAGAGGTGAAATTCAATGGTAGACCCTAATAGGCGGATTTAATTTAATTTGTTAATTTATTTTCCATTTAGATTATTTATATTTCTATGATTTTGTTATTTTGTTATTATTGTTTGCAAAGCTTGGTTCTTATTGCTTCATTTGCTGGTTGGGTAAATGATGATAGTATTACACTATTAGCGTACCTGAAATTACAGCATCCAACACTAAAATTATTAAATTATATAATTTAGGTAAGGCCAGTTAGATTTATATTTTATACCTCATCTTTATTCTTCAATTTAGATTTAATAATTTCTGGCATAATAAAAAATAATCAAAATTGTATGGAATGATTGGGATGAAAGTTCGATCGAATCGAATGAAAATATTTCGAGTTAATCAAGTTGACGAATCATTTTTTATTATCCTAACTCAATTTGAAATTTTCTCGAATTGAGTTGAGCGAGATGGAATTCAAATCGAATATATTTGTTTGAGTTAAATTAAAAAAATGACTTTGGATCCTTGAAGCTGCTGCCACCCACTGTAATCAAATTTGTTATTTAACTTTCATCCCTTGTAATTTATTTATTAATCTTTTATATATAAGTTAGCTTTTTTGCTTACTTAGTTTCAACTATCCTCTGATTCATCCCCTCGTAATTTATTTATTAATCTTTTATATATGAGTTAGCTTCTTTGCTTGCTTAGTTTCAATTATCTTCTGATTCTTGTTACCATGTATTTTAAAATAAAAAAATATATTAAATGTAAAAAATGTGTTTTTCAATAAAATTTATTTTAAAGATAAAATGTAAAATTGATACCAATAGAAAATTTTAACACGAATATTTTATGGCATCATTGATAATTCAATTTTAATAAAAATTTATAAACGTTCAATAATATAAATAGTACAAAATGTGAAATTTAATTTAATAATATAAATAGTAGATATAAATTCAAAAAAATATTTTTGGGGTTTGGAGAAGTAAAAATTTTGGGGAAAAGTAATAAGGAAAATATTTCGAGGGTTTGAGGGAAAGTAAAAATTTTTGGGGAAAAAGTAAAAGGGTTTGGAGGGGGGGTTTGAAGGGAAGGGAAGTAAAATGATTTGGTATTTAGCTTATTCGAATTATTTGAGTTATTCGAATTTCAAAATTTAACTCGATTCAAATTCGAAATTTAAAAAAAATTCAAGTTGATTCGATTAAATCAATTAATTCAATTCAAATAGTTTAAAATTTGAACTTATTTTTTATTTTGCCGAGTCAAATCGAATATTACTCATCCCTATGTGATGATATAAAAACCAATCAATATATGGACTTTTGAAATTTTAATTAATATAAATTATTAGGATATAAGATATGATGTATAAGATAAGCCTATCGACTTAGGATTAGTATCCCGTTTCTTTTTGGTCTTTGTTTGCTCCTTCCCATTTAAATGAATTTTGTCTTAAAAAAAATAATATAAATTATTAAAGTATTGAAATGTATAATAATTTAAATAATATAAACATGATAAAATATTTATTATCATGTCCTCTACAAACTTTAAATAAAAAATTATTAATACAAATTTATAATTAAAATTAGATTTGTCACAAATAAGTCATATAAGTAGTTAAAAATTATCATTTTTTATTAATTTATAATTAGCTCGTGACAAAACAAGTGGAAAAGATATAATAGTCCTACCTAATATGGTATTATCGTTTCCTTTTAAGCCTGAATTTCAGATTTTCAAATCCATGCTAAATCTAAAATTTGAAAATGTAGTAGAATCCACTATTATTTCCTTTCCTTATGAAGAGAAAAGTAAAGAATCACCAACAAACTATAGGTCTAATGGTAATAATAAAATGTGATTTTAATATAGATTTATCTCATGTACTTTAAATGATGTTTGAGATTAAATCTGTAACACCTCATACTCGACTCGATTGTCGAATCTGAGTTACAATATACTACATTTGTTGTCGAAGGAGCTACGACCAATTACGATTCAATTTAAACATTTACACATGCTATTAAATACATTAAACAATCACAACATGTTTTTCAATCATATCTAGGTCTTATATGAGCTCACGATAGCCGTTTTGGTAACCTGAGGTCGAATTAGGACTAAAATGTAAAAATTTTAAACTATCCGATTGACGTCGCAACTTTGGGGGGTTCTAGGTCTTGGCGCAATTCACTATCAATTTCCTCATCGCGACGTGACTGTCTACTTTCAAAAGTTCCAAATGGTGCCAATTCATAACACTTAAACAAACAATCCATTACCTTAATTCAACCATTTCGGCAAAGATACCATTCTCTTATGCTTATTTCTAACCTTTAGTATCTTATATGCATATACATTACATAAAATCATCATCTCAACTTTAATACATATGACAATTTCCACATTTCTAACCATTTAACCATTTAAACTACTTATGCTATTCTCATATATGCATTTATTAAGTTACGAATTAGATTCAAACTACATTGCCAATTCAGAATTTAAAATGACCATTTGGTACAAAATCGATTTCAAACTTTAGGTACATGTCACATCCCAAAATTTAGCCTAATAATTTTGGGGTTAATAGAATCGGGTTATTAAATCGAGGGTTTATGTTATATATCGAAAATTAGAGTCGTAAGTGAGTAATTAAAGTATTAAAGTAACATAATTGGGGGGGGGGTTATTAACTAGCTTAAAACAAAATTTAATTTTCAGGTCTAACTTGAAAAAAAATATTTTAATTGAGTTAGGACCTAATAGGAAAAGAGAAGAAACAGGGAGGTCAAAAGAGAAAATTGCCCAATTTTTGAATTTAGTCTTCTACATGGAGTATACCAACGTCTTCTTCCCTCTCTTAAACCCCAAATCATTAAGAAATTTCAAAAAACCTAAAATCAGAGAATTCCTTCAAAATTAACTCATTCTTTTGGACTTATTAACCTCCCAAACACCAAAATAACCCTCAATTTTAAAGGATAATAACGTTTTCTTCCCCAATTTTGTCGTTGTTCTTCTTGAGTTCAAATCTCGAATTAGAGTTGGAGATTGTCGTTTTCATCAAATTAAGGTAATATTTTTACTTTTTAGGGTTAGAAAAAGAGTGTTATTATTTCAATTTGAGTTTTAAATGATTGTATGAAGATTTAATTTATATTTGATGTTTTTAAAGCAAGTTTGGGTTCAAAAATTGCAAATCTCGTAATCTTCAGTAAACCCATGTTTTTAAAGTGATTTTTTGATTCATCCTAACCTAATTAGAAGGTATTTCACTTCACTTTGATAGTTCATAACCAAAATTTAAGAATCAAACATTTTTTCCCTTTTACATGTTCTTGAAAGCTTAAATTTTTCAGACACTTTAGAACCATAGATTTAGATGAAATTAATGGTTTGGATATGAAATGAAATGATATTTGAGATGTTTGAAATTGAAATCAAGGATTAAAAATGAGATTAGAATGTCGAAACTTCAATTTTGGCAAAACTAGTTAGTTTTCGGCAGTGGGAAAGGAGAGGCTTGAATTGTGTTTTTCTTGTTGTTTAGTTGTGTCCAAGGCTATTTTTTATGATTTTGAAATGCGTTTGTTATGTGTTTAAAGTGATGGATTAATCGGGAGTCGCTACGAGAAAGTTTAAAGGCAAGGAAAAGCCTGTTTGAGCTTTCGACTAGTAAGCGGAAGCATGATTGGTGAGTGTCTAGAGTTGCAGCTGGTATGTGTGATTTGTAGTGTTAATTAGGAGCTTATGATTAGTATAAATCCCTAGCCTAAGTTTCGAGTGTAATCTCTTTCTAACTTTTTGCCTTGTTGTAAAATTATGTCTAAGTAAGATGAGTTGTGATATGTGATGCTATTGTAACAAGTAATATATGAACTTACATGAATATGATATACGATATATTGATTTTAATGCACACATATGTAGTCTGATATATGATAGCTCAATGAGCATTATTGTGGCACTTGAAGTGCAATTAAATGTGAATCCGATAAGCATGCATTATGTATGAGTTTGTAATCTGAATTAATGAATATGAACATAGATTATGTGCATTAAAATAGTAATTAAATATGTGAATTATGGATATTATGGCCTTGGGATCTCTTCAAACCGTTGAAGAATATAGTTGGCATGCCATAGGATTGTGAGTACTCATCTTTGTGTTTTGTCATTTGGGCATTGAGGCCCCAAGACAAGTTGGAGAGATAAAGGAATGTCGAGCTAAGCTCCATTCATCAAGGCATATGGTGTGTTGGAGAGTGTTTAGCATTATGCTACACTTATGGGGCATGTTAGGCTCTTTGAGTCATTGGTGTGATGCAGGTTCGTTTATCCAATGTGTGGTGATAGAGTACACTTTTACGTTTCATGATCTCATGTTGCCAAATTATCATTAAATGATTTATATATGAAATATGTTGCATGTAAATGCATGTGAGTACATAATCTAGACATGTGAAATAATGAAGCATGAATATGTTATTTTAACTTGTTGGAAATATGGTTGTGAATGTGCCTTAGCATGCTCTTGCTTAACTTTTGATATTAAGTATATTTTGTTGTAATTTCGGAAATTCATTGAGCTTATTTAAGCTTACACACTCCATATTAAAATCTTGTAGATAAGTAGTTCTTTTGGTGTGAATGAAACGATTAAGGAAGTGATCTAAGCAAGGCAATAACCTTCGAGAAGGTGGTTTTATAATTTTTGGACATTTTGCATACATGCAATGTGGGTTATAGTTATAGTTATAGTTATTATCATCATTATTATTATTATTATTATTATTATTATTATTATTATTATTATTATTGATATTGGACTTCACTTATGGACATTTTGATGTTTGAGATTGAGGTTGACAATGCATATTAGTATTCTCAATGAAAATGTATTAATTTGGCATGACAAATGGTTAAACAATGTTAGTAGGTTTAGTTGAGTTAGACATTAATTGTATGTTGAGTAAGAATATGTTTTGAGCATGAAAAGCATTTTAACTTGTGAAATTTTAGCATTCTAGGTAAAAGTATCGATATTTACAGTAGATTTCGAAAATTTTCTAAAGGGTCCTTATTTATCGAATAATTCTATTTATAATATTTATTTAAATGTCTAATTAGTCATGATTACATCTTTAAAAGTTGATAGTGGTAGCTATTGCTTTTATTTAGAACTGTGTATGCATGTGTATAAGTTCCGGTAGTTGTTGTAGCACCTTGTAACTTGGGTCCGGTGACCAGACCAGATGAAGGGTGTTACAATTACAAAAGAAATTATATCAACTTAAGAAGTAAATCATTATAAACTTCAGAAGCATACTTGGACTATAATTTCCAATGTAACTAAGATAAGCACCAATTGTTAAGGATACATATAAGATAAACACCAATTGTTAACGATACCTATAAGATAAACACCAACTTAAGTAGTTGGAGCAGAAGAAGAAGTAGTTGTTGAATTGACAAATATTAAATTGAGCATAATGGCTAGAATGATTAAAGTAACATTTTTCAAAGGTGAGTAGGTGATTAAGGCATCACGTAAATTACTATCCTAACAAATTAACTCATTCGTTAGCTCTATTAAAGTTAATCCTAATCTATTCAGTCTAGATCTCAATTCTAACCTTCTATTCAAAAAAAATTAAGGTCATCAAATAAATATAATGTGTTTATCAAATAAGCCGATTATATAAGCACATGACTAAATAAAATAATTAACAAAAATCAAAACAATTGAAGAGAAAATATAGAAACTTGTTTTTTGTTACAAATAATCCTGCTAAAGTACAACAAGATAGTTGCATTTGCAGCAGAAGGGTTTCTTAAGCACATCATTCTAAGGCTAATTTGGAAACAACCTTCGTATTTGGAAAGTTTGGAGGTAATTTTGGGAACAAATTCTATATTAGGAATAGTCTAAGCCTAGGAAGGTTGATAGGATTCTTAAGTTTGCCCCACTTTTGAGATGTCTTGGAGAGTATGGATTGGAGACCCAAATATGGCACTATTAAGAAGTTGCTTCTCTAGAAAACAAGTGCTTCCTCTCCCTCTTCTCGTAGTGTTGGAAAATTGGTTTAGAAAACTGTTTTGTTTGCCTGATGGAATTTTAAAATTTCTTAAAACCATGTCCTTTTTGTGTTATCTATGATAATTAAAATTTACCAATTTTAGTACATGTTGTAGAAACGATAGGGGTACTTGCTTTGCAAAATGGAAATTGTGGCTAAAATAGTGCTTGAAACTGTGGGCATAATTTCTACCATAAAATCAAAAAGTATGAAAACTTTAAAGATGAACACCAAGATTATTTATATAGCTTTACCTCAGTCTACATTTATGGGGCATTGCCTAGATCAATGATCCACTATCTTTATCAGAGTACAATCAATGATTTAAGTCTTACAAAAAATAACATTTTAGAGGAGACAAAAATGGTAACTAAAACTAAATTTAGCCATTATAATTTAGTGACTAGATTTAAAGCTGTCACTTGTCATTACAAATACCTTCAACACTATTGTATTTGTGACAACTTTTACAAAACCGCCACAATTATTCAATTTTTTTGTGACCAAAGTTTCCGCACTAAAATTGTAAGTAATTGTGATAAAAATAAATGGTAATAAGTATTCAATATTTTTTGAACAAATTGCCGGCACCAAAACTATAAGCAATTGTAAAATAAAGAAATAAATGTTCACAATTATTTAATTTACTTGTGATTAGGTTTTCGACATTAAAAACATAAGCAACTATGACAGTTAAATTGTCATAATAATTCTTTCTATTGTGACACATATTTTCGACTCTAAAAATAAATTTGTGACGAAAAAATTGTTAAATAACTAATTTTTTTTGTGATGACAATGTAGACACTGAATTTTATTTGAATTTAAATTAATGTTTTGTATGAATCTTTAATTCTCAAATTTAAGAAATAATTTTGAGTTAATTTTGATTAATGCTTATTCAAGTTGGATTATTTGAATGTACATAATAAGTTCTAATTGGACTTAACTGCGAGTTAATTGGAGTTAGCTAAATTTGATTTGGGCCTATTTGTACTTTTTTTTATTTGGATAATTTTTGTATTTTTAATGAATTTTGTGCTTCGGCCTATTTAGTTTTAACTTTCTATATATCAAAACAACTATTTTATATATTTTCTACGAATACAATTTTTTTAAAAGTACAAAAATACAAAAGAAATTACAAACAGTGAACTATAGTTTTTTAAATGTTACAAAAAATGGTCCATTTTACTAAATTGTAGGATTCCTTAACTGTGTTGGGGGCAAAGGGTGCCAACACAGTACCCTAGTAGTTTGCTCGTAGAAACTAGCACCCTTGCCATCATCCTCAATCTATATATTTGTACCTGCAAAAATAAGAAACGGAGGCCAGAAATTAGCATAAATCAAAGCTAATCCTCACTCTCCGTCTCGTCAAACACATCAAGCCACCATGCTTCATTATCATTTTCCATAAACACCGTTGCCTATGCACTAAAAAAAGTATGGATTGGTTATCAAAATTTACCATAATTTATCTTAATCAATAATATTCTCAAGGAAAAAAAAACTTTGTCGGAAAATTATACAAACTATAAATGGTTGGCCCATCTAAGCCTACAACTGTTCCTACAATGTGTCAACCGCGGTTCTTTTGCGCAATATTCCAATTCCCTTCACCATGACTCCTCACATACTCCGCCAACATTGCATACTCCGCCACCATCCACGACCCCTTTTCCAACACTATCTCACCTTATCTTCCGATGCCAACACCGCCATTGTTCATCCCATTGCTACCTAAGGACCCACCACCCTCGTTTTGTGTAGTAAATTGGTTGTTCCCTCCCATCATCATTATTTTTTTTTGAATGTTATGTGCTAATATCTATACCTTAAAAGAAAAGGATTTTTGCAAGGTCTTTGTAAATGGCCGTCGCGATATTGCGAATGCAATGGATGCGACTTTAATTATGACAAAAAAAATCAAAATAAAAAGTTACCAAATATGAAATAATAAATGCAATAATAATGATAATCATTTATGACAGCCGCAGATTAATTATTTTATTTGGTCTAGAAGATAAAGAGAGAAATTAAAAGTTCACTATCAGATTACTTATAATGAAATGAGGACATGTTTTCCCCAAATACTAAATTGTAATTAAAAACAAATCAAATACAGTAAGTACCAACTATTAAAAAGAATCAAAATCATAAAATAACAATACTTATTAGTGTTTAAAAGGGGTTTTTGATTTAGGAGGTCTAAAATTTGTACCATGAAAGGAAGGGTTTAAGACCCACTAAAGAAGACGTCAACAAAGTAAAAAAATGTGTATTACTTATTAACACAATTTAGATGTGAAATCCAATGGCAGACCTAATATGCAGTTTAATTTTAGTTGAAAATATAAGTTTATTTTAGTAAGATTAATGAGAATTTCTAAACAAAATTTAAAACACTCAAAATTCCAACACCTTAACAAAACTTAGCCAAAAGCCACACATAATGGAAATCTAGAGAACCCATACAGGCTTACATACTTTTGGTGAAAATGAACACTCAAAGTCCTAACACCCTAACAAAACTATTCGCACCATAATTTGTTATACATATCAAAATTTTGACAAATATTAAACATGTCATGATTAAATTAAGTGTTATATTATGTCCATCACAACATTTTTTTGGTATATCTTGAAATTATTGTGTTATAATTGTACATCAAGTTTTCTACGGCCAGACATACAACATACATTCCACGACCCCTTTTTTAACCTTATCTCGCCTTCTCTTTCGATGCCAAAACCACAGTTGTTCATCCAATTGCTACTTAAGGACCTGCCACACTCGTTCTGTGCAGTAAATTAGTTGTTCCCACTCACCATCATCATTTTCCTTTGAATGTTATGCGCTAATATCTATACCTTAAAAGAAAAAGATTTAATGAAAAATTTTTAAAAGCTCTTTGTGAATAGCCACTGCGATATCACGAATGTAACAGATGCGTCTTTAATTATGACAGAAAGAATCGAAACAAAAAGTTAATAAATATGAAATAAAAAATACAATAATAATGATAATAATTTATAAAAATCGCACATTAATTATTTTATTTGGCCTGAAAGAAAGAAAAAATTTCAAGTTCAATGTCAAATTATTTATTTTTTTCTTTTAAATTTGTCTTTAAAATAGTAAAGTACAACTTGACAATAAAAAGAGACATGTTTTACCCTAATACTGAATTGCGATAAGAAACGAATCAAATACAATAAGTACCAACTAATAAAAAAATCAAAATTATAACATAACAATGCTTATTAGTGCTTAAAAGGGGTTTTTGATTTAGGAGGGTTCTTTTGCACATCATTCCCGTTCCTTTCACCATGACTCCTCACATATCTGACAACACCGCATCTTTCGCGCCGCTGTCCACAGTCTCTTTTTCAACACTATCTCGCCTTGTTTTCCAATGCCAACACTGCCGTTGTTCATCCCATTACTACCTAAGGACCCTCTACCCTCCTTTTGTGCAACCAATTGGTTGTTCCCTCTCACCACCATCACCATCATCTTTATTTTCCTTTGAATGTTATGTGCTAATATTTATACTTACAAAAAAATAAGTTTAATGAAGGGTTTTTGGTATACTGCAAGCTCTTTGTAAATATCTACCACGATATTGCGAATATAACGGATGTGTCGTTAATCATGATAGAAAGAATCAAAACAGAAAGTTTTCAAATATGAAATAATAAATGTAATAATAATGATAATAATTTATTGCAGTCGCAGGTTAATTATTTTCTTTAATCAAGAAGGCGTAGAGAAAATTTAAAATTCAATGGTAAATAACATAAATTTCTTTAAAATAGTAGAAATACAACTTGACAATAGCATGTTTTGTCCTAATACTTAATTGTGGTCAGAAACGAATCAAATAAAGATAAATACCAAATATTCCAAAGAATTAAAATCGTAAGATAGCAATACTTGTTAATGTTTAAAAGGGGTTTTTGATTTAGGAGGGTATAAACTATTCTACGCCATGAAAGGAAGAGTTTTGTTTAAGGCAAACAAAGTAATAAAATAAAATCAAAGCATATTGACCTGATGCATACAAGAATATTATAGAAGAAGATGCATACTCTGAACTCAACACAATGTATATTGTAATTATACCAAACTTCATATACTATAACCATCTTTCCTAAATTTATTATTAGTTTATGATATTTATAAAGAGAACAACTTACAATCTAAAACACCAAAATAAAAAATGCCGGAAAGTTTATTGTTGTAGTACCGGAAAGTTGTCCCAAGATCGAACGCTGGAAGACCTGGCAGCATGGTTGGGCGAAATATCAGCAGGGTACAGTGAAGCTATCTGATGCATATCAAGGGCTAAATGATTTTCATTATCTGTTATAACCGAGGGTTGCCGCTCGGCGCTTTCGCCACTGTCGTTGCGCCATTCGGGGATCACCATGCCCAAGGGAAAAGGACCATCAATGTTGATTAGCCTCGAATAGTCTTCTTCTTCATTTTGTGCAGTGTTCATAATCTCTTTTGGCATTTCTTTGTTGCCACCGCGGCCATTGGCGGCCAGCGCCTGAGCTTCCTGCAGCATATTCTCCGACAACCCATCGCCGTTGATTTGCTTCGAACGGAGCTCCGTTTTCAACGGGTAAAAACACCCAGAATCCTGATGAGGATGATGGCTAAATGCATGTCCTCGACGATGAAGGAAGATCGAGTGTCATTCGATTCGAATATTGCTGCATTGGCAACGTAAAGCTCGAGCTGGTAGCATCAAGATGATTGTTATGGTAACTGTTGCTTTGAAGTCCGTCATGCTTGAACCGCTTGTTGCTATGGAAGAAGTCGTCGCCGGTGGTGATGTTGGGATAATCGAAGAGAGGGAGATTTGGGAAAGCAGGTGGACTATGGGGAGAGTGAAGTGGGGAGATATGGGTGGTGTTGAAGCGTAAGGGCTAGGGAGAGGAGGCGGCGTTGTTAAGGCTGAATGAGGATTGTAAAGGAAGTTTTGAGGTAGTGGTCTGTGAGGGATGTGAAGAGAGTGAAGAGGCATGGGCGACGGAGGATGTGAGTGGCGCTGGTGGTGCTGGGGATAGAGGGGTTGGACGTCGGGTGCGTAAAGTGGGAGGCCATGGCGTTGCCACCTGTTCACCCTTGTGTTCCAAAGAGTAAATGAACAAAATTGAAAGAAAATGTATTTTCCAAATCCAATTGCGGTTTTTTGCCGTAAAATTTTGTAAGCCTAACTAAAATATTCAAAACATTAAGAGTTGAATGGGATTTTTAAAAAATGGAAAAATCAAGTTACAGTTTTTAAAATTTTTTTAAGATTAAAGAAAAATTCAAAAAATTTCTAAATTTTTGAAAAATAAAAAATAAAAAAAGCATTATAAAAATTTTCAAAAATTTAAAGGCTAACTAAATTTTCTAAAAAATTTTGAATTTTTTCAAAAATTTTGGGGGATTTGCCACATTCATCCTGCCCAGATTATTAACAAAATCACTAGCTTAATACAAGAAGGCTGTGTTCATCACCAACAAAGAAAATAAAAATGAGCAAAGAATAGCAAAAACGAGATCAAATATGAAATATTAAATGTAAAAAATGCTAACCCATTTTTAGAAAAATAATAATGATTACTTGACTAGCCATACGAGCCCATTTATTTCCCATCTTAGCATGCAACTCAATAATAATCCTTTCTTCTTCAGGAGAAAAAGATCCCTTCTTCAAGTCTGGTCTTAAATGGTTAGCCCATCTAAGCCTGCAACTCTTCCCACACGTGCCAACCCTGTGTTCTTTCGCACAGCATTCCATTTCCCTTCACCATGACTCCTCACATACTCCACCAACACCGCATCCTTCGCCGCTGTCCACGGCCCCTTTTTCAACACTATCTTGCCTTCTTAGCCTCTAATATCCAACACCGCAGTTGTTCATCCCATTGCTACCTAAGGACCCACCACACTCGTTTTGTGCAGTAAATTGCTTTTCTCCTCTCATCATCATCATTTTTCATTGAATGTTACGTGCTAATATTTATACCTAAAAAAAAAAATTTAATGAAGGGTTTTTACAATTTCTTTGTAAATGGCCACCACGATATCGTGAAGATAATAGGCGAGTCTTTAATTATAATAGAAAGAATCGAAACAGGAAGTTACTAAATATGAAATAATAACTGCAATAATAATAATAATAATTTATTACAGTAGCAGATTAATTATTTTATTTGGTCTAAAAAATTGAGAAAAAAAAAGTTCATTTTGTGCTTACTTGATTTTTTTTTTAAATTTGTCTTTAAAATAGTAAAGTACAAATTGATAACGGAAAGAAGACAAGTTTTACCCAAATACTAAATTGTGATTAGCAACGAATCAAATACAATAAGTACCAACTATTAAAAAGAATCAATATCATAAAATAATGGTACTTATTAGCGTTTAAAAGGGCTTTTTGATTTAGGAGGATATAAAATTTGTTCCATGAAAGGAAGAGTTTAAAACCCTCTAAAGAAGTGATTATCAAAGTAACAAAAGTTGTATTACTTATTAACACAATTTAGAGGTGAGTTAATTTGACTTGAAAATTTTAGAACACTTAAAGTTTTAACACCTAAAAAAAAACTTAGACAAAACCCACACAATGAGAATCTAGAGAACCCGTACAAGCTTGCATATCTGATTCCAGCTTACCTTCGCCATCTTCCTTTTACCACCTATACTCCCTAAAGAAAATTTTTCCTTATCTTGTCGATCATTTTAATAACTGTCATTGGAGCTTGGAATACAGACAAGAAATAAATCAGCAAGGTAAATAAAACAACATTAATCAACACAATTCTTGTGGCCTACGAAGGCGTACGACATTTCCATCTCGATAATTTCTTCCTGAATCTATCTACAATTGCGCCCCAAGTGGATACTCTTTTTTCGGCAGAAAGTAATCCTTACTCCACATTGTTACCATCCCACCCGGCCTCCTAATTACTACAGCAAATCTAAATTCAAAATTATCATCGCCCCAAATTTTCCTAACTAAATCCACAGACACCATCTCTAACATTGTTTCTTGAAGAAAGCAAATGTTCGCACATGTCATTCGAGTTATCCTTTTGACAGACTCTATTTTGGCTTCCGAACCTAAACTTCTAACATTCCAAGAGACTATTCTCATATTATCCCTGTCAAGTTAATTAACAGACAAAAACCGGCAAATAAACGACTCACTAGATTTTTGGATTTTACTACTTCAGCTGCCTTCAGTAGCCTTCTATTATTGCCCCTGAAGCCTCATTATTTTATCAATTACAAACTCCTCATCACCTTGCACACTAAAACCCAATGTTCCCCCACTTCCTAGGTCTTCTTTACTTCCTTTAGAATAACTTTTCTTCTATTGCCAATATCCGAGTCCGACAACGACTGATTTGCAATGCTTTCATCATTCCTAAAAACCTCATTTCCTTTCCCCTTTCTCATCCCTCGATCCTTCTTCAATTTTTCCTTTGTTGTTAGGATTGTATCATGGATTTCACGCACAGATTGAATCCTCTTTGTAACAGCCTGTTTTTGGTTAAATCAGAATAGTGGTTTCAAAACCACAAATCTGAAGTCAAAATATTTATTTTATTATTAAACTAAGGTCTACAGCATGATAGAATGGTTGTGTGAAATTTTCATAAAAAAATTTTATCGTTTGAGTGGTCAATTTGATAAAAAGGACTAAATCGCGTAAGGTGCAAAACTTGAGTTCTATAAGTTAAATGCACCAAATGGCTATATAAAGGAAATGTCTGAGCACTTGCATGGTAAATATACCATTAATAGAATGAGTGGACAAATTTGGACATGGTTAGGTGAGTTTTAATGATTTATAATAAAGATTATATTAGTAATTTAACAAATAATTGGTAATTAAATAAAACAAAACCAATTTTAGTCCATCATCTTCTTCTTGCCAATTTTTCAAGAGAGAAATATCACCATTTTAAGGGTTTTCATTCGGCCAAGCTTTGGAACTAAATTGGTGAGTGGTTTTTGCTCGGATTTTCATGATTTCTATGTTTATGAGATCGTTGCATATTAATCTAGCTAGCTCGTATCTCCGATTTCAAAACTATTTAAGTATTTAAATGTTTCCATTGTTGAATGCATGAATATCTTGATATTTGATGATGGAAAATAAGTCATCGTTGTTAGATTTATAAGCTTTGTTAAGTGATTTTTAGTAAAAATGCAAATTATGGATCAAATTGAAAAATGTGTAAAACCTATGGTTAAAAGTGTGAATAAATGAAAAATATAGGATGCTAGGGACCTATAAAGAATTTAGCTAACATGGGTAGGATGAAATTGCATGAATTTGTAATTTTATATGATAAGGACTAAATTGTAAAGAATATGAAAGTTTAGGGGCAAAAGTATAAATTTGCTAAAATATGAATTGTGGGCTAAATTGAATAGAATGGTTACTGAATAGATTGATTTTTTTATTATATAGATCAAGAAAAGAAAAGATTTGAATTAGATCAGGGGAAAAGCAAGGTTGACAAATAGCCGATAATTTTCATCCAAGCAATATGAGGTAAGTTCGTATAATTAGAATTGAGTAATTAAATTTGTACTTAATTGAATCGAATATATATATATATATATATATATGTGAATTGAGAAATTGAAATATATGATATTGAAATGCCTAAATTGATGATTATCGAGTAATACCGAGTCCCGTTTGAGCCGTAGGAATTCGTAGGATACAAGTGACATGTCACTAGGGTTACCATTTTGATCGAGTTCCTGCATGTGTTGCAGACTCACCACAGCTCGTATGAGCTTATTGATATTCAACTCGTAAGAGTTTACTATTTCCCAGCTCAATAGAGCTTACCGTCCCTCAGCTCAGGTAGAGCTTACTGATTATAGCTCGAAAGAGCGAATATGTTTATGAATTGATGGATTACTGATTTGTACACTTTGTGTGTACCATCTGCGTATCTATTGATATTCTAAGTGGTTCAACGGGTACAATTCTGTTGCAGGTTATCTGAATTGATATGAAATAGTATAAAAGTTATTTGAATTACAAGACATGGATGATATATGATATATTGAAGTGTGAATTAGGAAAATATAAGTACATGAAATTGAATTATGAAATGAATGTTATTTGTATATGTAATATGAATGATGGCTATTCTCATCTATATGAAATGTTGATTATATGTATCTTACATGACTAATCTATTGTGAGTACATGTGTTTAGGCATTTGACAATTTGGTTGAATTATACTATGTTTAATTGCCTAAATTGAGAATAAATAGTAAGTTTAATTCTGTATTATACAAGCTTACTAAGCTTTATAGCTTACTTTGTTTTCTTTCCTATGTTTCATAGAGATTCGGAAGCTTGCTCAATTTGGAAGTCTTCGGAGAATTGCATCACACTATCTTGTTGTCGATTTGGTACTTTTGAACCTTAAGAATGTAGTAATATGACATGTATAGGCTAGTTAATTATATGATATGTATAAATCATTTTGGCTATTGAAACTTATATGTTTTGGTATGTTTAAGCCATGATATTTGGCTTAACTTAGTACATATTTTGATTGTGTATTTGTTCATATGATGTGGTATGTTTTAGCAATCTTGATGATGTGTATATATATTTGAGCAAATGGACTTTTTGATATATAGTTGGTGTTAGCTTATTACATATTTGGTTGTGAATTGATATGTGTTTTTGAATAGGCAAATGGTAGTAATTTAAGCTTTGTAGTTTTTAGTATTGAAATGGTATAAAACATGCTTGGATGAGATAGTTTGGTTGCCCATTTATGCCTTGTTTTGTACCATTTGAGTTGGTGTAGGTACATACAAAGTTGGGTGGCAAATTGGCTTGGTAAATAGCCTAGTTTTGTTCTCACGGGTAGAAACACAAGCGTGTGTCTCAACCGTGTGTCTCAACCGTGTGAGCCCTACACTTAGGAAAAATTTTAGAATTTCACGAAAAGTTTTCAAGCACTCAATATGGTCCCGATTCACTTCTAACACGTATTTTGGGCCTCGAGAATCCTTTAAAGGGACATTATGAATATTTTATAACATGTATGCTATTTTATAAATTTATGAATATTTTGTCTTTGCCCGTGTGCCTAAATCTGGGCATTTTGTTTCAAAATTTTAAGGTGTAAGGGACACACGGCCAATTCACACGCTTATGTGCTAGCCGTGTGTCTCACATGGTCTGGCCACATGCCTGTGTGCCAAGCCGTGTGGACTCTATATGAGCCTTTTATAACAAGTTAACGAACCCTGCAAATTCAAACCGTAACCAATTCAACACCAACATTTCAACCAATACAAATTATGTTCAAATATACTCAATTCATATCAAAATAACAATTTAATAATTAAACTTGTTGTAACTCATAAGTATTCCTTAAATTCATTCAAACTTTTCATCCAATTGCAATTTCATACTTAATTGTATCGTTATATAAACTTATCATTATATACAAGCATTCAAACACTCTTCTACAATTAACTCCAAAATGACCTAAACATAACCTATGTACATGCCACTTTTACCTAGGGAAATATACATCATGAGAGTTTTTTTTTTTTTTTTTAGATCAAGATCGGCTCTGGATGCTAGACCGGAATGTTTAACTTCTACTAATCTGCGAACGAAAAACAACCGTACGCTAAGTATGGATATACTCAGTGGTATTACTATAATTCAAATTATTAAAGTTAAATAACAAATTTACATATTAAATTATATAACATTTTAATTCATAATTAAAACTAATTCTTACTTAACTTTCACTTCTCAACAATAGCAATTCAATTTGGCTATTCATCAATTTGATATATCATCTCATTAAATCATTAATCACTTCATGAACTTTTAGTTCATGCATTTCATTCTCATTTCACAAATTCAATTTTTCATTCATTTCAATAACACGATCATTCAAATTCATTCGATTTACCATTTCATTTATTTATCCCTATTAATAAAACTTGGACTTTGGCGGATACACGGATCCAACCAAGCACACCAGTATGGCACCAAGTGCCTCATCAGATAGTTCAAAGCAATAGTTGACACCCAGTGTCTCATCGGCCATGCCGAAGTAAGTTGGTACCCAGTACCTTATCGAATCTATCCGAAGTAATATAATGACACCCAATGTCTCATCGACTCGAGGTCGAAGTATCCCTGAACACTTCTAATCTTATGGCATGCCAACTATATTTGACTTAGCCTGACTAGTTAATAGGGTATTCTATTCACTTTCTCAAATCAATTTCAATCAAATTCAAATCGCTATTCACTTTTCAATCAATATACATCTCAAATAATCACATATTTCATAATTCAATTCAGTATCAATACTCACCTGAATTTTATTTACCATGAATATTAATCAAAATTGAACAATTAATAATAATTAAATTCGAATTATAGTAATACAAACCGTAATTTCTTGATTCAATCCTCGTCCGCTTTCTCTTTCCCCATTTTGGTCGATGTCTCCGGCACGACGTTAGCTATGTAAATTAAAATAATTTACAATCATTAATACAATATCAATTTACATCTAAAACTTAAATTTTCTACTCAACTTTTACCTTAATTCCAATTTAATCCCTAACTAAAATCATCTATATTTCCATCACAATTCATACCTTATTTCTATTCAATTTCCAACTAAACTTAAACTTAACTCTCTAATTTTCATCATAAAACCCTAATTTCAAATTTCTTTTAATTTAGTTCCTATTATACAAAACTTATAGCTTATTCTACAATTTAATCATTTTCCCAATTCAAATTTGAAATTCTATTAATTCAATCCCTAATTCACACTTTTACTCAACAAAATTAGTGTCTAAAAGTCTAATAACTTTCAAAATTTCAACATATACCTAATAGTAGTTTATTCTAGAATCATAAAAACTCAAAAATTATAAGAAAAGAAACTAAATTAACTTACCAATTTAAATTTGAACCTTTGAAAACCCTAAATTTTCTTTTTCTTCCTTTTCTCCCTTCCTTTCTCCCTTTTTGGTTTCAATTTGCTATTCTGTTTCTTATTTCTTCTTTTTGTTTCTTTATTTAGTTTAAGTTTTAGTTATAATATAATATAATTTAATAATTTAATAATACACTAACATCTTTTACTTATTTAATAAGTAAATATATATATTGTGGTAATTAAGTAAATATATATATATTACAAATGTATGTATGCATTTATTACACTTGGATATTCCATTACCACAATTGTCACAAATTTTAATTTATTTATTTTAAGTTATGTTATAATATAATTTAATGTTATAATAATATAATAATATATAATATACTTTTAACTAAAAAATTATACTTATGTCGCCTCAACTTTGGCAATTGGCATAATTGCATATTTAGTCCTTTTTATTTTTCTTTCATCTATAATTAAACTTTCACACTTTATTCAATTTAGTCCTTTTCCTAATTACTCTTATTTTTCTCTAATTCTCCTATCTAAAACCTAATTAAACTTACAACTATCTTTGTAAATAATTTTAATAAATATTTACGAATCCGTTTTACCAAAATGGAGACCCGACAACAAATTTTTTTGATTCTCAAAAATTTTGGGTCATTACACGAACAATCGACTCATTCTGATTTCTTTGCATTCGACAAGATGAATTCGTCACAACAGGCCTTTTTGGTTCTTGGTTTCTTGGGTGCAACACCTTCATTTTCGCAACTTATTCAAGATAGCTTGAAAACGGGTTTAGACATGTCGACCAATCTTATTTCTCTTGTTTTGGTTCTGAAAAAGTGTATGGGTATATTGTTACAAGGAAACATTCGTTTGGTCATTGTATCGACTCATAAGTGTCATAACACCAAGTTCTTGATGAATAGAGGTTACTTCAGCTGCAAAAATCCAGGACGGATTGGATTCCAAGGAGACATAACACCAAGTTCTTTCATAAAAAAACTCTCTTGAGGCGTAAGTTTAATAGAATATCTGCTTTAAAGATTGATTATGCTTGGCGTTATAATGATAAAATCTTCCAGAAAGAAGCTGTTAGTTTTTTCTCATCGCTGTACTCTCTGACTGACCAAAACCGAGTCAGTATTGGGCCGAGCTTACTGTTTTGGTTGCCCCAAACCCATTTATCTTCAATTTTATTTGGAAATTTGTGACATAAATGGTATATATCACTGAAATATAGAATATGTAACTGAAAGCAGGATATATTAACCTTAAACATGCTTATGCATTTAATGTCTACATTAAATTTACAGCTATTATGGTAATGAATTTGTATCGGCACTCGATTTTAAGCACCTGTCTTCTCCTTTCCTTTTTAGGTCAACGTTAATATACGTCCAGCAAGGACAAGTGGGGCATCCCTTCTTCTCTACCAGCCTCTAATATCCATATATAAGCACACACACTGTTGGGGTAACATGCAGTCAAATACATAGAAACTAAGCCTTCAATTCTCCATGTCTAGAAAGAAAACAAAGCTTGCCTACATTACCAATGATTCAGCAAGGAAAACTACCTACAAGAAAAGAACCAAGGGTCTGGTGAAGAAGGTGCGTGAACTCACTACCCTTTGTGGGATTGAAGCTTTTGCTGTCATCAACTCTCCTGATTTCGGCTTTCAAGCGGAGGTATGGCCGTCCCTCGAGGATGCCCGAGGCTTGCTGTCCGAGTTCAAGAAGCTGCCCCTGTCGAAACAAAACAATAAGATGGTTAACCAAAAGAGTTTCCTTGAGCAAAGCATTGCCAAAGCTACTCAACAGCTTAGGAAACTGAGCGAGGAGAATTGCCAAAAGGAGTTGAAAGAAGTCATGTTCGAAAGCCTGAGTGGAAAAGGGATATTGCAGAGTTTGAATGCGATGGATTTGGATGAGGTGGGTCGATTGATTAAGCAAAACTTGACGGATATTGACAATAGGGTTCGTGTGCTTACTAAAGCGTCTCGTTCCTAGGATATTATTGACAGTGCTCTCTGGTTCTAGTGCCTTCTTTGTCTTGGGATAAATAGATGTATCAGTTTCAATGTTTGGTTGTGTTATGTCGACCAAATATTTACAGTCAATTACCCCTTGAATTCGAGTATTTTATGTGGTTATCGTCTTCGTAATAATCGAAATAAATCATTTCCCCATTTCAGATTTCTGTGGAGTGATCGTTGATGCAGGCTTATTTGCAGATAAATAACTTTTTTTCTCTTTGAACTAGAAAGAAAAAACATATTAATGTTTGTTTTAGGAGTTGAGATCAGTACTGAAGTATTTGGTTTTCTAATTACCCATACTTTCTTAACAACAATTTCAATAATTTCAATTGAGTTAAAATTTAATCAATATATTGAAGAAATTTATAAAATGATTTTATTAATATATTGATAAAAAAAACCAAGATAAATGGTCTAGTAATTAAAAGATAAGATAAAGATAATAACAATATATTTAAATGTTTTTGTTATAGTTCAGATTTATGGATCGATTCACTGAACGATTTATTAAAAAATCTATTACGATTGATGGTTTTTTTTTTCCTTTTATGGTTCTTGTTGCGAGAAAAATCTATAATAAATGAGTGAAACTTGTCAACCAAATAGCCAGAGGGCCAAGGTTGGGCACTTAGTCTAAGTCAAACATTGGAACTTGGGGACGACAATTTGGATTGTGAACTGGTTATTTGACTTGAATTTTGTGGATTCAAATAATATTCGGATAATTTAGATGTTTAAATTACTATTCGTTTCGAATTTGGAGTGGATGCAGATAGACTCTCTTGTATACCCATTATTGGAATCCACATTCCTACACTTGCACATTTGGATTCAGATATATGCGAACATTCAATCCGAATTTACTTATTACAAAATTTGTAACACCCACTAATCCCAAACCATCATCGGAACAGGGTTACAAGGCATTACCGGACTTATACACTAGTAAACGAACAAAATCGAGTCATAAATTTGTGTTTTAATCTAAGACTTTCCAAATTCCATCAAAGTCCTTAATATGGGCCTATGAGGCCCAAAATATGCGTAGGAGGTGATTTGGAATTAAACCGGAAACTTTAGAAATTTTTCCTTGAAAATAGGGGCACACTCCTGTGTGGCCTGGGACATGCCCGTGTGGCCTGCCCATGGGGCTCCCATGACCGTGGGGCTAGCCTGTGGGCAGGTTTGACTTGCTACACACAGCCGTAAGACTAGCCTGTGGGCAATTCTGACTTTGCCACACGGCTTGGGTACACGCCCATGTGACTAGGCCGTGTGAAAACCTTATTTTTCACTATTTTAAAGCTATTTTCACATACTAAACACACCTAATTCATGCCCAACTCATTTACTTATAATTCTTGAATCAAATAACATCATCATACCTTTCAAACTTAGAAAATATTCATACATTCATACCAAAAACTTCTTAAGGATTATGTAACATTTACAATCAAAATATAAAATATTTATACATCAAAAGTACTTTCAGCTTTAGAATGATGTTCACCTCGGTTAACAGCATGAAGCTCCTTAGCTTTGCTGATAGTGATTGGGTTGAATCCTTGGATGATATGAAAAGCACTTCAAGGTATCTGTTTACCCTTGGTTTGACCATTTTTTGTTAGAGTTCAAAGAAGCAAACTGTTGTTGCTCAATCAACAGCTGAAGCAGAGCATGTGGCAACTGCAGGAGTTGTTAACCAATCAATTTGGTTAAGGAAAATCATGGCAGACTTGAATCTACACCAAAAGGAAGCAACAGAGATCAAATGTGATAATCAATCTGCTGTTACAATTGCAAAAAATCCAGTGTTCCATGGGAGAACAAAGCATTTCAAGATAAAGTTTCATTTTTTTTAGGGAAATGGAACAATCTCAAGAAGTTAAACTGATTCATTGCAGTTTTGAAGATCAGCTAGCTAACATCTTGACAAAGCCTCTTTATGTCTCAAGGTTCAAAGATTTGAGAACCAAAATGGGAGTTTGCAACATGCAAGCTAAGGAGGAGTGTTGAAGTTAGCTTTCATGCAGCACAATAAACAGACCAAGCTACCCGAGCCATGCAAGTTGCAGCTAGAGCACATGCTGCTATTTTTGTAATGGCCTAAACTCAAGGTTATCGGAACAGTGGTTTCGTAACCACAAATCCTATTTAAAGAGAAATTTATTTTAAAATTTTTGCATAAATATTGATATGATAGGAAAATTTGTATGAAAATATCGAAAAAAAAAATACCGATTTAGTGGTTAGTTAAGAAAAAGAAAGTATTGAAGAAATTAGGTAAAGACAAGTTATCGAGACCTCGATGTAGTAAAACCGAGTCAAAAATATTTTTATAAATATTTGTGAAATGTTAGTAATATTGTATTAAAATTTCGTTAGAAAATTTTAACGTTTGGGTAGTCAATTAAATGAAAAGGACTAAATTGGAAAAGGAGTAAAAGTTGTTAGGATGATTAAATAGCTTAAGTGTTTAATTAGAAAGGATTTAAAAAGAAAATAGACCCAAAATTTATTTGGGCTGGACGGCAAGGGCATAAAATTAGCAGAAAAGTGGATGAATTAAGGGTAAAATTGGAATATTGCATTATTAACTAAATAAAACTAGGACTAATATGGAAATATCTAGATTCCTTGAGATTTCTCTTCATTCTCATCAGCAAAAACGCCATAGGAGGGGTTCTATAAGCTGGTTTTTCATAATTTTTGCACCAAGTGAGTTAATCCTTGCCTTTTTCTTGTAATTTTTGTGTTTTTAAGACTTTTACAACTAGGTCCTACTATTAAATTCATTAGTTTTTGATTTTATGGATGAAATTGAAAGTCACCATGGTTGAGTGCTGTAAGTATATGAATATTTAGCATGAAATTTAAGCTTTAATCTTATTATATGATGATTTTATGGAATAAAATGTAAAGAAAATGGATATTTAGGACCTATTTGTAAAAGAGTGTGAAATTGAAGTTTAGTTCTGAAATTCTTATTCCCAAAGGTTATAAGGTAGTGTAAAATGATAGAATAAAGTATTAATTGAGAAAAATCAGCTCAATTGAGAGGTTAATTGAGTAGGGACGAAACTATCACTTATTAAAAGCTTGGGGGAAAAATGGTAATAAACCTCTTGCACTAAAACAGTTTTGGACAGCAGCAGTAGTCCAACTTTGAAAAATCACCATAAATTGTAGAAATCGAGTTAGAGGGTGAACAAAATATGGAATTAAAGCTTATTGAGTCTAGTTTCTCATAGAGAAACGGAGTAAGCAATAGAATTGTAAATCTTGAGATATAATGCATTTTGTGAGACAAGGTCAGAATGATGTCGGGTTCCCCTGTTTTGAATTTGGAAAATCACCAAAAATTGTATAAAAATAATTAGGGACTTAAATTTATATGTTTAAAATCCTTAATGAGTCTGTTTTCAAGAGAAATAAGCGGGAACATCATCCGAGTTCTGTATGAGGAGATAATTAATTTTTAGTGAAGAGAGGTCGGAACTGTCATATAGCAGAACAGGGGTAACTTTAAAGAATAAACTGTACTAAATGGCTAAACCAAAAATTCTGAAAATTTTATGGTTAGAATATATGTGAGTCTAGTTTCAGGGAAAATTTACGGATCTTAATTTGGAGTCCTGTAGCTCAAGATAAAAATAATTTAGTGACTACAACTCAAGTAGACAGCTTTGAATGAACTATAAATAATAGTAGAATGGTAGAGAATGATACATATGGACATGAAATGTTAAATTGATGATTAAATTTATTTATTTAGATCCGGAAGACTCAAACATGAAGCTAGATCGAGGAAAGGAAAAAGTTTGGGATTAGTAGATTTTTATATACAAACAAGTATCGAGGTAAGTTCGTGTAACTTGAATTATATTCTTAAATGCTTGAAATGTATGTTACTGATGTGAATATGAATTGAATGTTCATTGTATGAAAATTTATGGAACATTGATATATTTGATGAAAAGTGAAAGAAATCCCGGTTGAATGGAAGGAAAATTCGATGGATCTCTAAAAAGGAATTGACGGTAAAAATGGATCTAGCCCGGACGGGTGATCCTATCCTGATATAGCCCTCCCGAAGAATATGTGGAAAATGGATTTAGCCCGGACGGGTAATCCAAATTAGGGTCTGAATAGCCTGGACTGGTAATTCAGATCCAAGCTCATTAGAGTAATTGTCGTTACAGGGGATTTAGCCTGGACTGGTAATCCCGACAATACTCTATGAGTTTATATTACAGGGGATTTAGCCTGGACTGGTAATCCCACTGTAAGGATGAGGTTCGCGGGAGTGTGCTCTCTGAAATGAAAATGTGCGCACATGAATATGAATTGACGGACCCGAATTTGTACACTAAAGCGTACCCCTGAAAATCCATCGAAATTCCGAGAAATTCAACGGGATAAATATGGGAAAATAATAATGGAATGGAAATCACGGTATTGATGAGCTCATCAATCTCAGTATATATTATTGATACCTTGAAATTATTGTACTAACTTGAATGTTGAGTTTGTGCATGTTAAGGTAATAATGCATTGAATGGATGTATGTATGTTTATTGTATTGCATTGAAAATATTAGGTAAGTATAATTCTTGTTACATGAGCTTACTAAGCACAATGTGCTTACCCTGTTTTCTTTTTCCCTGTTTTGTAGTATTAAGAGCTCGGAGGTCGGATTCGGTCGGGGATACATCACACTATCAACCTCAATATTTTGGTATATCTAGAAACTTTATTTTAGAAATCAATGGCATGTATAAGTTAATAAAGTAAATGTTAATGTGGAATGAATGTAAAGTTAGCCATTGGTGTGGCTAACAAAACTTGGTTTGGTATGTGATGAGGTTATCTTATAAATGTGCATGAATCTATTTTAAAAATGTGCTGGATTGGATTGGTTGATTTGGATTGGTCTCGGTTTGAGTTTTGCAGGGAAGGTTACATATTTATAAAGGGGCTATATTGAGTTTTAAAAAAAAAAAAGAAAAAAAACTATTGTTCGGTAAACTTCGGTAATGCCTCGTACCCTATTTCGGCGACGAATACGGGTAGGGGGTGTTACAATTTTGTTACTTTTCAGCTTATGTTTTATTGCTTAGTTAGATATGAACTAAGTTGGTAATGTACTTGATGTAATTAGGTGATGTTTGAGCTGATAAATCAACTTTGCAAAATGTACAAGCAATGTTTATCAAGTTACTAGGTTATTAGTGGAATTAGGTAAATGCTTAGGTGACATTTTGTAACACCCTCTTACCCGAGACCGTCGCCGGAGTCGAGCTTGAGGTGTTACCAAACTTGTTTCATCACTTAAACAATTTTCAAACCATTTACTTTACCTTTCAGAATAAGCTGTTTGTCTACATCACAATCACTTGAAAAATCATATCTCGAGTTACGAAACTCAAAATTAAGATCCGTAAATTTTTCCTGAAACTAGACTCATATATCTATCTACTAATTTTTTTCTAGAATTTTTGGCTGGGCCAATTAGTACAGTTTATTAGTTAAAGTTACCCCTGTTTCAGATCTCGACTGGACTGACCTCTACTTACTACGAACCACTTTTCTCTCTGTAAAAAATTCACATGAATATGATGTTTGTTTCTCTTAAAACTAGACTAGTAAGGATTCTAAACATATAAAGTACACCTCCTAATTATTTTTGTACAATTTATGGTGAATTTTCAAAGTTGGAACTGGGGATCCAGAGATCGCTCTGGCCCTGTTTCACTAAAACTCAAATATCTCATAACATATAACTCCTTTACCTGTTTTGCTTCTTTCATATGAAAGTAGACACAATAAGATTCCATTCCATATTTAATTCATCACCTAATTCGGTTTATACTATTTTTAGTGATTTTTCAAACTCACATCACTACTATTACAACATTCTATTTTATGACAAATTTTCACTTTTCTATGAAAATTCATAAACTATTATCACTTTGAACATACATGGTCTCATACATGATCTAAATTAACATTTCAAGGACTAATCATTATCAGGCATTTTCTCAACCCAACCACAACCATATCGCAAGATTAATTACATAAAATGAGTATATTGCTATACATGCCATATAAACCAAAAGATAATAACCCAAAAACTACCGGAATAAATCAGGATAGTGTGATTCCTCGTGATGATCCGATCCTCCGAACTCACGTTAATCTACAACACATGTCAAACACATTCAAGTAAGCTTATGAAAGCTTAGTAAGTTCATAGGCTTGGGAAGTAAACTTACCAAATTAATAAATCATTCACATAGTCTACATTTCACTACTATCTCCTGTCATTCACAAATCAAATTAATTTTACTTAGTATTATTCAATAATATCCATACTCGAAATTCATCCTTTTGGGCCCGTTTACCATTTATCACTTCTTCACAAATTAGGAACTATACGGAATTGAGTACATTGCCTTCTTTATACCATAGTAGAACTATGGATTTACACATAATCACATTTCCTTTTCCGAAGCCATAGCCCAGCCATGGTCTTACACGGATCACATATCATACCGAGGCCATATCCCGGATATGGTCTTACACGGGTCACATATCACTTTTCTCCGATGCCATAGCCCAGCTATGGTCTTATACGGAAATCACTTGGCACACTTCACCGATGCCATAGCCCAGCTATGGTCTTATACGGGAATCGCTTATCATTTGTTTCCGATGCCATAGCCCAGCTATGGTCTTATACGAAAATCACTTATCATTTGTTGCCATGGTCCAACCATGGTCTTTTTCCATCAATTCGTCACGTATCATGAGACAAAGGTACTCAATCCGATAGTTTCCTACAATTTCATGCTTTTACATTGTTTATAAACTTATCACATAATTTTGTCACATACACATCATATAACACATTACAAATTTCATAATATTAACAATGATCATTAAAATTTAGCCACATGAACTTACCGGGGCTAATTCACAAAAGTTGTAGAAATTCGAGAATTATTCAGTTATTTTCTCCTTTCCGCGACTTGCTTCGATTTCTTGGTCTATAAATGCAAAATATTTTCACTCATTAGCATTTATTTTATTTCTATTTCACTTCACAATTTATGCTGTTCAACTTTCAAAATTGCACTTTTACCCCAAAATTTACAGTTTTTACAATTTAGTCCCTGCTCAATTCACCCATCAATTGAACTAATTTTTCTCAATTAACACTTTATTTTATCATTATAAACTATTTCACAACCTTTGATATTCTTAATTTCAATACCAACCTCTAATTCATAACTTTTTCACAATTAGGTCCTAAAAACCATTTTCTATCAAAATCACTTAATAAAACCACCTTAATATGAAATTAGAACTTAAATTTCATGGTAATTCATCATAAACTTCCCTTAATCAGCTAGGGTAACTTCCAATTTCACCCACCAAATCAAAAACTAATGAATTCTATAAGTGGACCTAGTTGTAAAAGTCTTAAAAACATAAAAATTATCAAGAAAAAGCAAGAATCAAACTCACATGATGTAAAAATATGAAAAACCAGCTTTCTCCAGACCTTCTATGGCGTTTTGGCTGAGAAATATGAAGAGATCTCTAGATTTCTCAATTTTGTCCTTATTTTATATGTTAAAATTATAAAATTTCCAATTTTACCCTTATTTCCCTTATTTTTCTGCTGATTTTCTTGCCCTTGCCGTCCAACCTATTCACTTTTAGGCTTAATTTCCCTTTAAATCCTCTTTCTTTTAACACTTAAGCTATTTAATCCTTCTAGCAAATTTTGCATTTATTACAATTTAGTCCTTTTTATTTAATCAACCACCCAAACGATAAAATTTTCTAACGAAATTTTAACACCACATTACTAACACTCTATAAATATTTATAAAAATATTTTCGGCTCGATTTTAGAGATCGAGCCTCGATACCTCATTTTCAACTTAATTCATTTAATAATTTCTCTTTTAAATTTTAATTTAACCTATTAAAGTATTTCTAATATTTCATTCACTTCTAAATATTACTTTATTTTAATTTCCTAATCGTACTTGTCAGATTTAGTGATCTCGAATCACTGTTCCGACACCACTGAAATTTTAGGCTGTTACACATTTACTTATTTTGACCAGCTTATTAACTAGTATATGTAATGGCATTATGTCTCAATTCATGTGTAATGAAATCTTTCAAAAATTCTTCTTCATTTTTGGTCTGTTACTCAAGTTTTTTATTTCCAACACTTTGCTTGGTTGTTCAGCAAGACTTTGAAGCTTAAAGTTCAAGTCGCTATCGAATTTCCTCATTCTGTTTTCTTATTTCCAACACTTTCGTTCTTGCTTGGGGAAACTTGTTGATGAATCGACTCAGGTAATGAAGGAAGTGCATTGATTAGTGTTTAAATTATATATTATTTCATGGTTGATTACTCCTTCATTAGTTATTTTGAGTTGCTAACTTGGCCTTTTTCACTCCTTTTTTGATTTAGGACATTGAATTGCAGAAATTGAGCTTAAATCAATGAAATTGAGCAAATTTTGGATTTTTCGAATACATGGCTGAATTACCGGGCGTGGCTTGGGGCATGATGTCGCTGACGTGGCGTCCAGTCAGCAGTTTCTAGAAGGTCCAGTTAGCAGTTTCTAGAAGGTTCAGTCAGCAATTTCTAGAAGGCATTTGGCGTAGAGAATGAGACTTAGCCGCCCATTTAAATTCAAATTAGGATTAAGATTTATTTTTATTTATTTAGGATTTATTTCTTAATTTTGAATGTTACTTTTTAGGATTTTTGAGGACTATAAATACCCCATTGGGGTAAGCCTCAAGAGAGGATCCATCGAGCATTCTTCACTTTGCATTTGTTAAACTCTTTATTTCTTTCTAGTTTTAATAAATTTCTCTTTTTAATTTAGTTCTTACTTTATTTTCTTAAAACGCTAAGTATGGTCTCTACCATGCTTAGCTAAGTTTTCCATAGCCGAAGGCTAAAGCGATAACTCGATTCTAAGTCGTGAGAATCGAAAAGCACTTCATACCCTCGAGGGTTACATTTTCAGTTTTCGGGAATCAAGGATTGGTAATCGACCATCATTTTACAATCAAATCGGTTTGATTTCAAAAAGTGCACGTTGGAATAAAATTCGGTTTCGATTAACAGTTGGGAGGAAGGATCGGCCTGTGGCACTTCGACTTCCTGTGAACACGCTTAGCGGCGGTCCGCTAAGGGAAACTAAAATCGGGTTAGATTCTTATTTGAGACGACAAAATCCGAGTCGGGTTTTTCCAGATTTTCAAAGCATTGAATTAATAAGCGATTGACGCTATTAGCTCATAAAGAATTAAGATCTAAAAATTGATTTTAGATTATTGATTCACTTGAGAGAAAAACAAGTTATAGGGGTTGGGCCCTATAGACTGTAACCGGCATGTGCCCAGAGGTAAAATCCCATTCGAGGATCGATTTAAATCGAGGCAAAGTCTTTAGCTCAAGGATGATTTTTATCTCTTGATTTCAATTTCAATCTTTTTAATTTACTTGTTTAATTTCAATCATTTACTTCACTTCAAATCTTACAAATCCCCTTTCTACTCCTCCATTTACTCATCACGCCTAAGCAAAGTCAAAAGCAAGAAAATCATCAAACTCCTAGTCCTTGTGGAATCGACCCTTACTCTCCCTATTCTACTTATTCCAATTATTTTATCGAGATTAAGGCTATTTATTTTTTACATCATAACGACAGCGTGTCATGCATGCTAAAGGTCATTTCCTTGGGAGCTTGCTAGTTAATGATCCTTCTACCATTGCGGTTAACCTACCTAGAACAGAATTAGTAGGTGCAACTAATGTTAGAGAAGAAATTTATCAGCATTTAGTAGGAGATGATGTTGAAATGATTGGAGTGTGGGGGATGGGCAGAATTGGGAAAACAACCATTATGAAGGATGTCCATAATAGGTTTTTGAAATAAAGCAAAATTAGAAAACTGATTTGGGTAACTGTATCCAAAGACTTGGATATTCCAAGGCTACAGAAGAACATAGCAAGTCAATTGGAAAGAAACTTATCAGATGATGAAGATACAATCATCTGTGCAGGGAAGGTATCAGAAATGTCGAGAAGATAGGGGAGACATGTGCTAATATTGGATGATGTATGGGAAAGCTTTCCTTTTGAGGATGTTGGAATTCTTAAGCCAACATCAGAAAATGGATGCAAATTAGTGTTGACAACACATTCGGAAAGTATTGTTCGATCAATGGAGTTTAAAAAATTTTGAGTGCCTTGTCTTCCTATAGAGGAAGTGATTAACTTATTTTTAAGCAAAGTTGGATGCGACATGTTGCCTAATCCAACTTTAGAATCGTTTATGAAACTTGTTGTGAGGGGATGTGATAGACTTCCTCTTGCAATTGTCACACTAGCTGGTTGTATAAGGGGAGTCATCGATCCTCATGTATGGGAAAATGCTGTAGATGAATTGAGAGGATACATCCGAAACATCTGCAATATGAAAGACAAAGTGCATGGATGCTTGAAATTCAGCAATGAGCGTCTTAATCAAAGAGACCGAGAATGTTTTTTGTATTGTGCATTATATCCTGAAGATTACGAAATTGAAAAAAAATGAGTTAATTGAACATTGGATGGAAGAAGGGCTTATAGATGAAAAGGAAAGTAGTGGTTATTCCATCTTACAGAATCTTGAAGAAAATTGTTTGCTAGAAAGGGTTGATAGGGATTATCATGGTTCCCCTTCTATTTATAATAATAGTGTACATATGCATGATGTTGTTAGGGATATGGCATTGCATATAACATGGAAAAGACTTATGGTAAAAGCTCATATACAGTTGAAACAGTTACCAAACGGGGAAGAATGGAGTGAAGATTTGGAGAAGATTTTTTTAATGCACAATTTCATCTCAATAATTCCTCAAACTGTGAAGTTTCCAAAATTTCTGAAACTTACAACATCGTTGCTCTCACATAATTCATTGGAAGAAATCCCAAAATCTTTCTTGGAGCACTTCTCGAACCTTAAGATTCTTGATCTTCATATAACCCTTTTAAGAATTTGCCTAACTCTGTTTCTAGTTTGGAGAAACTCGAGGTACTGTTGCTTAGATTTTGTTACAAATTAGAGAGTTTTCCTTCTGCATTAAAGCTTCAAGCTTTGAAGAAACTAAATCTTAAATGTACTGTAGTCAAAAAATCCCTTAAGGTTTGGACATGCTGGTGAATCTTAGATATCTCAACCTTAGATATACCATGCATTTAGAAGAGATTCCTACTGGGTTGTTGTCAAAATTATTTCAGCTTCAATATTTGGTAATACATTCAAAATTAAAAAACACAGAAGAGATGAGAGAATTGAACAAGTTGGAGGTTTTTTAAGGCTGGTTCAGTAACATGAGTTGAAGTGTAGGGACTAATCAACAATTTTCCCTTTTCATCGATTATCTACTAGTTTATTCAAATCTTGATCTAGATGATAATTCAATTCAATTTATTAGTTTAAAATGTATTATAATAGTTTTTTTTCATGCATATAACAGTTAAATTTCATTTTACAAAAAAATTTCTAAAGTTTTACATTTTATTCAATTTAGTCCCTAAAACTGAAATAATTATAACTTTCACATTTAAGCCTTATTTTTCAATCTGATTTTAATCACAATCTTCTACAGCCCTCTAATATTTATAATTATAGAAATTCTATGCTAATTTCAAAATAATTCATTTTAGTCCCTATGTTCAAAACTAACAACTTTAACATTACAAATTAGCCCTTTTACAAATCTAAGCTTAAAAGTTAACCATTTAACATCAAAAGCTTCAAAATTCATCAATGGAAACATTCCAAAACTCTAATATAGCTAAATCAAGCTCTCGAGAACTTAAAAACATAAAATTTACGAAAAATAAACTCGATTTGGACTTACATGCAAAGGAAGAAGGTTGGCCAAATTTTCCTAGCTTCAAAAATGGTGGATTCGATGGAGAAAAGGGGAGAAAGAAGAAGATGACCACTTTTTCTTTTTTTTATTCTTAAAATATATTTTAAATAAATTTTAACATTAAAAATTAACATATATTCAACTAATTAATAAGCCTTAACCGTCCACTATTATTATCAAACAAGCCTTTTATCAAATAAAAATCTATAGCGTTTAATTTTTTATGATTTTTATGATTTAATCCTTGTACATTAATTACTAGCCGTTCAATAAAATTATCAAATTGAAATTCAATATAACACTATAATATACTTTAAATATTAAGTATTGATATTTATGGACTTGATCATTAGAAAACGAGGTTTTGAAATCACCATTTCTAGCACCACAGAAAAACGGGCTATTACATATAGTATATTCTGCGACATTATTTTAAGCTGTCACATAGAAAAATTGTCACTAATTGATAAATTTGTTATGGTGATTAGTAAAGAAAGTAATTTCAAATGAGTTGTCTCTTAGTTACTGAAAAGGTAAGGAGAGATTGGTTGTCTTACGTTGAGCCAGTGACTACAATAAATTTATTAAAAGGCATTGAAGTTATCCTTGCGTCAATAATCGAATCTATGAATCAAACATAGATTTTATCTTCGACGAGAGCTTTTCCGATTAATTTCCTAAACTTTTAATTATTGCTCTCTTCTTTTTTAAGTTTCCAATTTAAAATTAGTAAAATTAGTTTTTAAATCTTATGATCTTATAAATCCCTCAATTTATTTTTCTTATTTTTGCTTAAAAAAGAAAATTGTCACTAATGTTTGTGGATATGATCCTACTTGTTACTCTCTACTAATTCATTTTTTTTCAAGTAATTTTTAATTTTTTAGGTCTCATCAGCCTATCAAATTGTTTTCCATTAAATTAAAAAGTTAACTGAAATGTTAAAATTTTAATGGCACTAACATGATAATTTACACGAATATCCACATATTCTTCAAAAAAATTAATAAAAATATTAAAAAGTTCAATAAATCTAATAAAATTCATAATTTTTTAAAAAATAATTATCCACTTTAAAAATAATATACATGTAAATTGCTATGCAAGTTGCAATGTTAGAGTCGTTAAAATTTTAATTCTTCAATTAATTTTGTTGTCCAAAATAAATTATTTTACTAAAATTTTAAAGTTAATAATAAAAATGATCCAAAAATTAGAGCTAAAGTGATAAAATAGAACATAATAGCTAAATTTCTGATTTTGGCTCTTATTTTTTAAGATTATATAAATTATTTTATGCTATTCTTTTACAAGAAAATTATTTTACACTATTAAATATTGTTAATATTATTTATATAAAGTTTTTTTTTAATATTTATTATGTTGATTCTTTAAAACGAATATTACCATAACCTTCACGTGTAATATTGCACGTGATTTAAAACTAGTTATTTAAAGTACGACTGAGAAAATAAGAGCTTTCTTTGTTGGATATTGTAATTTGAAATAATTTTAGATTATGTTTGTTCATTTACTTACATGTATGAGTATAGTATTAGTTGGTAATTTTAGTTATAGATAGTGATACATGTTGTTGGTTAGAGTGATTCTCTCTACATTTAAACAAGATTTTTAGATAAGGTTTGAGCATAATTAATAAGGATAATCTATGTTGTAGTTAAATCGCAGAGAAAAAATATGATAATCTCCTATTATATACACACATATATATATTTTCTTTCTCCACCAAAATTTACTTTAGAAATTATTTTTCTTTCTCCTCTTTCCAACTTCCTGTTCTTAAGTTTTGATCCAATTATGTGTTGAAATAGTTTGAGTCTATTGTTTTAATTCGATTATGTGTTGAAATAGTCTGAGTTTAATATAGCAATCGAATACCAAAGTCTTACGTAATAAAAAGAAAAGGAAGAGTCAAATGTACTAATACTAAAATAAAGTAAATAATACATGAACTATAGATTTGGTGAATTATTTTTTCACGAAAAGATCCTTTCTCAAGTCCATGCATGCAATTTCACCTTGCAGCATTACATCCACAATGCTTGATTAATCCTCAAACAATTCAGCTTAAAACATAGTTTTGGGGCTGAAAAACTTCCCCACCATCCCTGAATTCAGTATCTTTATGGTTTCCTCAGATTTAAGGCAACAAGGTGCCTTGTATTGGGAAATGGAAGCTCCTTTTGATACATAGAAATCCATGAGTTCATCAAATGTTCCATGTTTAACCACCCTTAGCTCTAAAGCTGAAATTGCACCACGTTTCCTAAGTGATTTATACAAAAAATCAAAGGATTCTTCCACTACACAGCAGCATTTTTCCATTATCTTGGTATCGAGTTTTGGTAAATCATTGCTGCCTTTCATCTTCAGCTCCCAAAATAATACATATCGACCTGGTGTCAACGAGGTGTCGGCGTAGCTACTATATGTGGTTAACATGATGCCGTGTGGTTCGAGGATGAGTTTTGCTTTCATGATTTGCTTTTGAAAGGTCTTCTTCAGTTGTTTTGTCTGCATCTATACTCAAAACCACATTCTTTCGTTCTACAAATTGAAACTTTGGAGATTTATTATAGAATCCGGTCACCTTGAGAACATCTCCGACTTTGTACCGATATAGACCTGAAAAAGATTATTACAAAACATTTAGGTGCGCAGAATAATGTGAGACTTTTAACCGCGTCTCTTGATAGAACGATATATAGCTTTGATGCCGAGTTAAAGAAACCTACCTGCCAAAGTTGTGACAACAACTTCGTAATATTGACCAAGCTTCACATTCGCAAGATCGACCGGTTTGTCGATAGTCCTAGTTTCTTGAGCCTTTCCTCCACCATCTTTGTCCACAGGGAGAAATTCAAAGTAGGCCGTATTTGGGAGAAAGGTGTAAGAGACGTCAGAGGGCTTGCTTAGGGGTTTTAAATTGATCCCATAACAAGCTTCCGAAGAAACATAACTTGTTGAAACTAAAGGGATCCCTCCTCCATAAAATTCAAGTAATGAAACATATTGGCTCATGCTACCTGTACAGATGGAACTAATATACTTGATTTTAGGCCAAAGTTTCTTAATGATCCCTTCCCAAGATTTATCTTCACATATTTGTTGAATCAAATCAGCCAATTTGGGGTTGGGCCTATTAAGGATCAATGACATGGCATTTTTGCAACCAGGGTCAATAATCCAATCACTGAGGTAACCTGTTCTAATGTTACAACATAATTCTCTCCAATAATCTTCTAAGAACTTGATGGTCCTTGCCAAAACTGATGCAAAGATCGAACCGAGCCGTATGACCTCATCGCGCTGTAGTAAACCGGAAAGCAATTGGCAGAACATACTTTGCTTGTTGTCCAAACACAAGATGGTCTCAATAGGACTTATGGAAAACTTAGCCAGGCTATTTTTGAAGATATTGGTCTTGGAATAGAATGTTGAGTAGGGTGATACCATTAATCCAGATGGAGTTTTCACTTCTGATTTGCTAAAATATAGGTAGAATGATTTGCCCTCATCTGAGCCACTAAAACATCTGGCAAGAGAAAGGAAAAAAACATTAATTAGTTGTTTGTTTGATTATGTGTATCCTGATAGCGGATATAATAGTTATTGCTGCGAATATTGAAGAGGAAAAAACACATGAAGTAAAGATCTTAGTATCGAATTACGCCTGCTATTGATACTTCACTGTAATTACAGCTAATGAAATGTACTTACTTTTTAACCACAATGTCAGCCAGAAGACGATGATACTTCCCTTTCTCAAAACTTTCAGTTGTGATAGGTATTAACTTCGGCTGCCCCCCAGAAGCACCAGAGCTGTATCCAAAATTGATGGTTTACTTTGAAAGGAAAAAGGTTTAATTTTGAATTTCATCCCTCTATTATACAAAAATCAGTTACTCTATTTTAATGTTTCAGAATTCGATTATATATACCTTAGGATGAACTGGGTGATGGGATCAGCAAAAAGGATCGACGAGGTCTCTCCATCGGCAATCCGATCTATGTAAGGCTTGATATCTGCATAAGTAACAATGGGAACATTTGTTTTAAAGTTTTGCTTGTCTGCTTGGCCACTGGGGTAGAATCTGCTTAGATATTCTGTTCCTGCATTTCTCCTTAGTATCTCCTCCAACATTTGTTCTTGTAGTTCATAAGCATTGTTGGTTAAATCTTCCAGTATTGTCATGCCATTTTCATATATTTCCTTTATTTCTATATCACCATCCATCAGAGTTGTTGGCAGAGTGAGAAGAATGAGAAGAAAGTCGGAAGGAAACTCAAAAAAGAAAAAGAGAAGGATAGATCTAATTGCTTTCTGAGAAAATAATTTTTTCTCCAATCCACATCACACACAAGTTAGCATAAAATATTTTTTTCTCCAATCCACATGGTCCACATGACACACTAATTGGCATAAAATAATCCAATCGATATGGTTCACAAGTTCTTGATAAAATATCTTTAGCTGGTAGCCTATTTTGCACAGTAAACCATGAAATGAAACTATGAGGCTATTTATTTAAAAAGATCCATTTTTAAGTATATTTACAGTGATAGGCTGATTTCAAAATTATTTACCAGAAAGGGTTGGTTTTGGCAAAGCGCATCTATGTAGGGGCATTTTAGGTAGAGGTGTGCATGGACCGGGCCGGGTCGAGTTCGAGCCGGGCTCAACTAAAAATTTAGGCCCATTCATCTGGCTCGGGTCGGGCCGGGCCCAAAAAATGGGCCTAAAATTTTGCCCAAGCCCGACCTATATAAAAATGCTAAAACCCGAGCCCGGCCCGGCCCAACCGTATTAATTTTTTATATTATTTTATATAATTTTTAAAAATATATAATATATCAAAAATACTAAAAAAATAAAAATAAATATTTTCCAACAAATTAAAAATAAATTTTAAAAAAATATGTAGACTTAAATAACATTAAGATAGATGAAACTTAACAAGCAAATACCTCTAAAAAAAAACAAAATTAACAAATGCCCAAAATTAACAATAAAATAAGTTTTATACAATATCCAAATAATAACAACAAAATAGTAGCAACATAATAGTAATATGGTAGCAAAATAGGGAGAAAACAACAAGAAAATAACATTTAAAAACAAAAAAATAGCAGATTTTTTTGTCATTTAGTGAATTTAGGCCTGGCCGGGCCGGGCCGGGCCAGGCCCGGGCAAAAAATACCTTACCCAAGGCCCGGTCCATTTTTTAAACGGGCCTTATTTTTTGTCCAAGCCCATTTTTCGAGCCCATATTTTTGCCCAAACCCTTCGACATTTCGGGCAGGCTTTCGGGCCGGGTCGGGCCGCTCGGCCCATGCGCACATCTAGTTTTAGGGGGAAAATGTTAGCAAAACGCGCCTCTGGGGGAGCGTTTACCCCATGTCAGCAAAAAACATGTTGACGTGGACGCGTTTTACTGACTTGGTAAAAATACTCCCCCAGGGGCACGTTTTGCTCCGTGTTTTTGACCCCAACAGCTAATTTTATAATATCACATTTAGCGATAATTTCGTACTTGAGGGTATGAAATATAAAAGTGGGCTCTATCACCACACATTGGGTACTCGGATTACCAACACACCATTGACTCGATAAATCGAACATATCCCAAAAACGTAGCATGTAGTTAACACTCTCTAACACACACATATCCCGGTGAATGGAGCTAAGCTCACATTCCCTTATCTCTCCAAAATTGTTTCGGGCCTTAATGCCCTAAAAACACAACACAAGGGTGAGTACTCACAAATCCTATGGCATGCCGACTATATCCAATGGTCTCAAAGATCACAAGGTTAAAATATCTGCAATTAAACACACATTTTTAAGTATCGTTTTCTACACACTTTGACCACATATTCATATTATAAGCACAACATCATCACTGTCATTCGGCATGTATAACATAGCCACAATTAACACATTCACAATAACCATTACAAGTATATTTCACATGTCCCATTATCACATCTTAATTCTCAATCTACAACACATAGTCACATTTTTGCCAATTAGACAAGGGGTATAAAAAAGCTTACACTCGGAACTTAGGTTAGGTGTAAGACCCTAAACCCAGCCTAGACGTTATGGCCAAATCTGGCGATGTCACATGGAAGGGATTTTTGAAATCGAAGCTAACACGATAAAACCTTTAACTTATTGACTCTTATTTGCTTGCAATTAATTCAAAAACATGTAATTATTTAGTCGATTTACCTCAAAACGTATCTTATAGCGGAAGCTTTCGAAAACCGTAGTTTTTAAGTAAAAACAGTTCAGTTTGTAGAAACCTTTGTAGAGAAAATCGTGTTATAGTAAAATCGTCACAATTGTATAGTTAAGTCTAACCAAAACCCAAAATAAAATTAGACAGTCCGATGAGTCCATAAATTACAAATTACCAGAAATAAACTTAAAATTTTAAATAAAAACCAAATAATAAATCCTAAACGATCTCGTGGTCACCTCTGAGTCTCACGCTGCACCGATTTGCCTAAATCTGTGGATTACCTGTACAGATCAAACAGAAAGGGGTGAGTTTATGTAAACTCAGTGTGTAACCCCATAGAATTAAGCATGCACACATGCAGAAAATCAAAGTAAGACAAATACAAATATAGATTTAGGCCTAAGCCCATTACAGATACAGATGCAGATTCGGGCCTAAGCTCATCTTAGATACAGATACAGATGAACAAATCAGAATCAGAAATCAAAAAACCTACAGAATGGCACAGTTGGAAGACGACAAGCTGATAAAGAAAAGAGAGATGGTACAGTAGAAAATTTTAGTAGTGATGATCATGGTTGTTTGAGATATCATGATCGGATTTGTGTTCCAACTAATTTTGAATTAAAAGAGTTGATTCTCTGAGAAGCACATAATAGCCAGTTTGCTTTACAACCCGGAGGCACGAAGATGTATCGTAACTAACAAGAGATATATTGGTGGTCAGGGATGAAAAGAGACAGTTGAATTTATGAGTAAATGTTTGACTTGTCAGCGGGTAAAGGCAGAACATTAGGTTCCTACTGGACTACTTCAGCCTATTAGTATTCCCGAGTGGAAATAGGATCAAATCATGATGGATTTTGTTACGGGATTACCGTTGTTAGTGAGCAAAAAGAATGCCATTTGGGTGATAGTTGATCGACTTACCAAGTCAACTCACTTTATAGCAGTCAGAACCGATTGGTCATTACAGAAACTTGTTGAGGTGTACATCCGAGAAATTGTTACATTACATGGTATTCCAGAATCAATAATTTCAGATCGAGATACTCAATTTACATCAAGATTTTAGAGGCAATTACATGAGTCGTTGGGTACACGGCTTAATTTTAGTACTGCATTTCATTCGCAAACCGACGGACAGTCTGAGCGGGTAATTTAGATATTAGAAGATATGCTTCGAGTTTGCATCATTGATTTTAAATCAGGTTGGGAATATTATTTACCATTAGAAGAATTTGCTTATAATAATAGTTTCCAATCTAGTATTCAAATGGCTTCGTATGAAGCATTATATGGTCGAAGATGTAGATCGCCTATATGTTGGACAGAATTAAATGAAAGAAAGATTATTGGGCCGGAATTGATCCAAGAAACAGAAGAAACGGTTAAAAAAATTCAGGAAAGATTAAAGGCAGCCTTTGATAGACAGAAATCATATGCCGATTTAAAACGACGAGACATCGAGTATTCAGTCGAAGACAAGGTATTTCTTAAAGTCTCTCCTTGGAAGAAAGTGTTGAGATTTGGCCGAAAGGGAAAGTTAAGTCCTCGTTATATCAGGCCATATAAGATAGTAGAAAAGATCGGGCTGGTTGCTTATCGGTTGGCTTCACCTCCGGAATTATAGAAAATACATGATGTTTTTCATGTTTCCATGTTACGAAGATATAGATAGGATCCTTCTCATGTCATTTCTATTGAAGACATTGAAGTTCAACTTAATCTGTCTTATGAGAAAGAACCGGTTGAGATTCTAGCACGAGAGGTAAAAGAATTAAGAAATAAAAGAGTTCCCCTAGTAAAAGTTTTATGGAGAAGTCATAAACTGGAAGAAGCGACTTGGGAACTGGAAGAAACAATGAAAGCTCAGTATCCCCATCTCTCTTCAGGTAAATTTCGGGGACGAAATTTTTAAAGGGGAGAAATGTAATGACCCAAAATTCACGGGCATCGAAAAAGTGAGTTATAGGGCCTCCGTCTTAGTAAAATAAGTCCGTAAATATTTATTAAAAATATTTATGAAGTTAGTTAAGAGTCTAATTAGGTTTTGGATAGGTAAATTTAATTTAATTAGAAGTAATTAGTAAAAAGGACTATGTAACACCCCTAACCCGCATCTGTCGCCAGACTAGGGTTAAGAGCATTACTGGAAAAATTGAAACATTTCACAAACATTTATCATACATCATCAATATCATCATCATTCATAAACATTTTGTCCCTTTAGAATGTCTACGAGACCTTAAACATGCATTAAAAGAAGGTCGGGACTAAACCGAGCACATACGAAATTTTTTCGAAACTTAACATTTTTTAAAGGTACAGAGGTCACACGCCCACACGGCCTCACACGGCATTAGACAAACCTGTGTGTCTAGACCGTGTCAAAACAGGGCATACGTTCTAACTTGCACCACACAGTCGAGAACGCGCCCATGTGCCAGGCCGTGTGAAATTTAGGAAGGCTACTGACTTAGGTCACACAGCCGACCACACGCCCATGTGCTAGCCCGTGTGCCACCCACGGCCAATAGACACACTCGTGTGTCTAGGCCTTGTAACTCACTGACTTGCATTAAATACACAATATGGATCACACGGTCGTGTCACACGCCTGTGTGTGAGACCGTGTGGCCTGCCCAGGCACATTTCGAAATGGCCCTCGAGCAATATGGCTGACACATACACCTGTGTCCCTGTCCGTGTGGGCGCAAAATAGGCCATTTACAAGGCCAATTAGCCACCCAATTTTGGGTCATTCATACAAGTATCAAATATGCAACTTTTATACCACAAATTTAGCCAATTTCATTCATAAAACATCCACCAATATAACCAAATCATCAACAACCAATTTCATGCTCATTTTCCATGCCAAACCATTTCAAATTCTCTAGCCAAAACATATAAATATACATGTTCTATAACTCATTTATAGAATATTCATTCACATATCAAAACTTACCAAAATCACAACATTTTTATACCAAAATGACCATTTCTCATTAGGCCATATATGCATTATAAACATACCAAATTTGCCTCACTTGTCACATACCAAAATCAAGCATATTCACATCTATTAGTTAGCCATATCACATGGCATAACATATATATAACTCAAAATCATATCTCATGTTATCTAGACTATACATGCCATACTTAAACATCTACACTTTCAAAAGGTACCAAAGTCACTTTCAATAGTGTGGTGATGATCCTCGATGATCTCTGAGCTCCCGGTAGCTACGATATCTGTAAAACAATGCAAACACACACAAAGTAAGCTACAAAGAGCTTAGTACGCCATATACAAATAAATTCAACTCATGAATCACTTATAATTCAATTCATTAGCATAAAGATCATAACCATTTCACATAAATATTTCATGAGCCATATTATACTCATTTCCTCACATATATCACATATTCCCAATTCAATTGTACATATAGCATATTTTATTTCCATGGACTCATACATATATCACAAATAGTTGATGGCACAAATGCCTACCTTTCATTATCATATATCAAACACATCACAACATACCTGATTCGGATATACTTTTACATAGTCATACATTTTTTGAAATTGCCCGATTAACCGTTCAGAATCAAATAGGATACATAGAAAGCTTGGAAAGCTCGTACAATGCCAACGTCCCAGACGCGGTCTTACATGTAATCAAATATTGATGCCACTATCCCAGACAAGGTCTTACACGAAATCAAATACGATGCCAATGTCCCAGACATGGTCTTACAATATCTCATATCGATGTCAATGTTCTAGACGTGGCCTTACACAAAAACACATATCGAAATCCTAGTTATGACATATGTATCCTAACTATTCCTAAGTTCATACGAGACTTTTCGGATGATGTCGTATTATCAGAATTTATCTCGGATTTCACATACTCGGCTCTCATAGCCATTCAACAAAATTTAAACATCATATAAGCAATAATAATTCAATATAACACATTTATTTGTATATCAACTTACCTCGTTCGGATTCAGACGGAAACGAACGGTTACTTTCAATTTTCCGTGATCTAATTTCGTTTTCTTTGGTTCTTGATCTAAACACTTTCAAATATAATTCATTCAATCTCACATTTATTCAAATCAATCCATAAGCACAAATTTAAGGCATTTTGCAAATTAGCCCTCACATTTTCACACTTTGACATTTAAGTTCATATTTCACAAAATCACAAATATGCAAAATTTCCCCATATCATAGCTTAGCTGAATCTTTATAGAGTTCATATAAGCCCATATATCACGTTTACTTCACATTTTAGTCCCTCAAAATATCATTTTCACAATTTAGTCCAATATACTCAAATTCATTAAAAATCCAAAGACAAAACATGATAATCTATCACATATCTTTCATATTTCATCAAAAATCATCACAAAGCTTCAAATTTCATCAATGACACATTTCAAAATCTTCGTCAAAATCAGAAGTTGAGACATTGGCTTTGAAGAACACATAGCAACGATCACAAAAACATAAAAATAATAAAAAATCGAAGCAAAACATACCTTAATCTAGCCAAAATGAGTGTCGAATACTTGAAAGCTTAAGAACCCTATTTTTCTTTCTTCAATTTGGCAAGATGATGAACATTTGGCTTTATTTTCATGCTTTTGTTTTACTAACTTAACATTTAATTAACAATTACCATTTTATCCATCATTAATACCACATAAAACATATATATCAAGGCCATTAATGTCCATTAATTAGTTCAATGGTCTATTAACCAATTAAGGCCCTCACAATTAAAAACCAAAGCAATTGACACCTTAAACATATGGAAAGCTACTTTTGCCTTTTATGCGATTTAATCTTTTTTCATAAATCGGCACTCAAACAGACAAATTAAATCATGAAAATTTCACAGACATCAATTTACAAGCTATAATCATAGAAAATAATATTTAAATATTTTTTGACTCGGATATGTGATCCTGAAACCACTATTTTGACTAGGGTCTAAACCGGGCTGTTACAGACTAAATTGAATAGAGTGTAAAAGCTTAAATTTAGAGTAGTGAAAAGTCAAAGGACTAAATGAGAAATTAACTCATAAAGTGACAAGTGTATGGTAAAAATTTAGTACATGTGTAATTATATAAGTATGTACAAATGTAAATATATAATTGATTTACTTAAAATTTAAGTATAAGATATTTTCTATATATATTATATTATTTTATTAATTATTAATTAATTAAAACATAAAGTAGATAATAAATAAAACAAAGAAAAGAAAGCAAAAGAACATAAAGAAGCAACGAAATTGGGAAAGAAAAAGAAAAGAGAAAACTAGGAATTTGAAACTTGGAATTTAATTGGTAAGTTAAATTAAGTCATTTTCTTTTAATTTTGATGTTTTAGAAGCTTTAGAACAAAGTTTTGTTGAATTTAAGTTGAGATTTTGGAAGTTCTTAGATTTTTGAATATAGTTCATGTTGAACAAATCAATGAATTAGGGGTTTAATTGAATGAATTTCAAGTTAGAATTGATTAAAGGATTAAATTGTAAACTAGGCTATAACTTTTGTGTTGTAGGGATTAAATTGAAAGAAGTTTTAAATTAGGGTTTTATTATGAACATTAGATAGTTAAGTAGAATATGGAAGGAAATTGAATAGAAATAAAGTATGAATTGAGTTAGAAAAGTAAATGAGTTAATTAGGATTAAATTGGAATTAGGCCATAAATTGGATAGAAATTCAATTATTATTATTAATTAGTGTTGTAATTAATAATGTAAATTATTATTATTTTCGTAGCTAACAAAGAAACTGAGGCATCGACACAAAAAGGACAGGAGAAAGTTATCGAGGAGTAATTACGAAATCCGGGTTTGTATTACTATAATTCGAATTATTTACTATCAAATGTTAAATCTTAATTTATGTGTATGGTAGATGAAATATGAGGTAAGTATTATTATTGAGTTGAATGGAAATCAAATTGAATGATACATGTGTATTGATATTTAAGTTGAATATTGATTTGAAAATAGAAAAGCAAATTTGAATTGAATTGTCATTGAATAGAAAGTGAAATTGAAATTGAAAAGTGATTTGGAAACCATATTAACTAGTCGGGCGGGCTGAGTCGGATATATTTGGCATGCCATAGGATTGGAAGAGTTCAGGGATGCTTCGACCTCGAGTCAATGAAACACTGGGTGTTATTATTTTACTTCAGATAGATTCGATGAGGCATTAGGCACCACTTTACTTCGGCTCAGCCGATGAGACACTGGGTGTCACTTATTTGCTTCGAACTATCCGATGAGGCACTGGGTGTCATTTTGATGTGTTGGTTGGATCCATGTATCCGCCAAGGTTCGAGTCTTGTTAATAAGGGTAAAATAAGTGAGAAGACAAAAATTGAATAGAAATGAGAAATTGTGCATATAAAGTGAATTGTGATACGAAATTGAAGCATGAGATTAAATTGAATGAACTAAAGGCTAAATAGATTATTAGTACCTGAATGTGATGTTTATGATATTGAATTGATAATTAGTTAAATTGAATTGTTATGGATATGATATGAAAATAAAGTGTGAATTGGTACTAGATGCACTCATGTGTTGTAAGGTTATACATATGTGAAATTTATTAAGTTATTAATAATTTTAATTATAGTAATACCACTGAGTATTACCATACTCAGTATACGGTTGTTTACGTGCATAGGTCAGTAGAAATTAGAGGTCCCGATTCAGCATCCAAATTAATCCTGACCCAGCTTAACATTGGTGATGTATTTCCCCTTTTGGTTAAAGTGGCATGTACCAGGTGGTGTAAGTCATGTATATTGGTTATGATTTTGGTTGTAAAGAATTGGCTCATAATGTTTGAATGGTAAATTAATGCCAAGTGATAAAATAGTAAGTTTGGTATTAAGTTGAAATGGAATGAATGAATTTATGAGTTAATCTTTATATGCTATTATGATTATTATTGGATTTAAGTGATAAGTCAATGTTTTAGAGATGATTTAGGTATATGATAAACGATAAATTATACATATTTTTACCTCATGTTTAGCCTAATTTCTGGATGAATTATTATTGAATTTGTGGAAATTGGTGCTCTTAATCCTTTTATTTCATGTTTTATACTTAGGAGAGCATAGAGAAGAGAAAGGAACAAAAAAGGGCCAAAAACGGAGAAAATGGGCCAAAGTGTAAAAATGACACGGCCCAAGGATTTGCCACACGGCCGTGGCACACGGTCGTGCCACATAAAGACCAACACGGTCCAGCCCCGACAAGCACGGCAGGATCACACGGCCATGCCACCATCAACAGTCTCGCACACGGCCTCTTGTCGTGGCACACGGGCGTGGCACACGGGCGTGTCCCTGTCGTGAAGAAGTGCAATTTCACTCGGAAAAGGATGCTTAAAGGCTAAGAAAGGCATTGCAAAGCTCTATATAAAGGCCCTAGGAGGCAACTCTAAGGGTGTACTTTTCTCTCCTCAAGAGAGTGCCTTATTTCTGCCAACATAGAAAGTGAAAGCAAGGGATTACTCCAAGGGAAGCCGATTGATTCATCCCAGAAGCCGAATTCTACATCAAGACAGAGGATCTCCCTAAATTCCTTCAGGGGTTTTTGGGTTCTTTATGTTTTGTTATCTTATTTCTTCTGAGATGTTTTCTTTATTAATTATGAACTAAATCTCCAAAATACTTGAAGGGGATGAAACCTAAGACAGATCTTGTTATTATTTTATCTTGAGTTATATGATAAATACTTGAATTGTTCTTAATTATGTGTTCTTAATTCTTGTTTTAATAATCCTAGGTATTAATTCAAGAAACTGATGTGCTCATTCAGAGGAGCAAAAGTCCCTGTTTAAGAGTAGATCTAGCTTAATTAAGCGGAGTTGCATGCAACCCTAGACATAGGGCGACATAAATCTGCCGGATTAGGGTCAAACTTAATAAGAGGATCTATAGATCGAGTTAATGCAAGACTAGGGGTTTTAACTAGAAAGAGATTTCAGTTAATCAACCTAGGATTAGTTGTTCTTATCCTCGACGGAGGTATAAACATAAGTTAGGGATCTTTACGGATCAAGTCAAGTGAATAAATCGTCTAGCTCAAGAATTGATAACAAGTGAAGTCTAGGTGGATTCTCCCTTGAGTATTGCCCCATATCAATCAGTTTTCCCAAAAAGTTTTTCCCTAATTTACTTTTTGTGCATTCATAGTTAGTTTTAGAATTAGTCTCATAAAAACACCTTTTATTTTTAGGTTAAATAATAGAAAGGAAGTAAGTATTAGTACTTTTGGTTCCTTTAGGTATGATAACTCGGTCTTGCCGCTAAACTATACTGCTATTCGATAGGTGCGCTTGCCTTAAAATCGTGATATTAGTTAGTTTTTGGTACGATCATTATTATAAATTTTATTACTTCATATCACGCATATCAGTATATTAAGTATGTAAATGTATTGGTTGAAATATTAGTATTGAGTTGGTTTCGGTTTGAAATTTGCAGGGTGGCTAGGTTAGTATTTAGGACTCATATAAAGTCCACACGGCCTGGCACACAGCATGTGGCTAGACCGTGTGAGACACACGACTAGCACATAGGCGTGTGGACTGGCCGTATGTCCCATGCACCTTAAAAATGAGAAACAGAATGTTAAGATTTTTGGCACAAGACCTAGCACACGGGCGTGTAGCTAGCCATGTAACCCACACAGGCTTTGAACACGAGTGTGTATCAAGGCCATGTGAAAACCGCACTAGATTCGAATTGAAATCAATTTGTACATGAAATAGAAGTCAGAGAGTTACACGGGTAAAGGACACAGGCGTGCCTCAAAATACCTTGGCCGTGTGAGCCACACAGCTCGACAACATAGGTGTGTCATAAGGTTACACAAGCGTGTCCCTAGTCCACACAGGCGTGTGAGCCCTGCACCTAGGAAAAATTTTAAAATTTCATAAAAAATTTTCGGAGCACTCGAATAAGTCCCGATCCACTCTTAACACATATTTTGGGCCTCGAGGGCCTATTAAAGGGACTTAATGATTAAAGTATGCTATGTATGTTATTTATTTGTGAATTAGTTATAAGTTATCCGATATGTCTGGTAATGCTCTGTAACCTTGTTCCAGCGATGGTTTAGGGTTAGGGGGTGTTACAAAACTAACACTTAACTTAACCACCAAACCCATTCTAATATGGTTTTACAAATAATTAAATCTAAGCCCACTGAGCAAGGATAAGGCTTAAGTTAGAAAAATACCAAAATTTACCAAAGGTAAGGCTTGAACTTGGGACCTCTCACACACACTCAAAACACTTAACCACTAAAGCAAACAGATATTTGTGTCACATTTTACAAAAGCTGAAACAAATAATTTGGTGCGTTACAAGATGACATTTCTGGTTTACCCTGCTTCACACATTTTGAGCTAAAGTCCCTAAATTATCCTCGAAACTACTACACCCAATTTTGGGGTGTGACATAAAATACTAAAAAAAAATTCCCAAATTCAATAGTAGATCTTGAGATTCTGGTTTGGAAGCCTAACTGAAACTTCCAAAAAAATATTAGGAGTTCAAAGAGAATAAAAAAAATTTTAGAGCGTCTAATTAAAATTTTTAAAAATTTTGTAACATTAATGGAATTTCCAAAAAATTTAGAACTTTTTAGTTAAAATTTTCAATAATTTAGAGAGTTCAATTAAAAATTTCAAACAATTTCAAAAGAATAATAATTTTTTTTAAAAATTTTGGGGCAAAGCCCCCTTTCCACCATTACGTTCTGCCTTGTCCTAATTATTAACAAAATCACCAACTTAATACAAGACCTCTCTATCCCTCACCAACAAAGAAAATAAAAAGAGGCAAAGAATAGTAGAAACAAGATCAAATATTAAATGTGAAATGTAAAAAATGGTAACCATTTTTTAAAATAGTAGTAATGACTGCCTAAGTAGCCATATGAGCCCATTTGTTCCCCATCTTAGCATGCAACTCAATAATAGCCTTGTCTTCTGCAAGTTTGGTCTTAAATGGTTAGTCCAAACTAAGCCTACAACTATTCCTGCAACGTGCCAACACTTTGTTCTTTTGCACAACATTCCAATTCCCTTCACCATGAATCCTCATATACCCTGCCAACACTGCATCCTCTGTGATGTTCACGACCCCTTTTTAAACACTATCTCGCCTTCTCTTCCAATGCCAACACCGTCGTTGTTCATCCCATTGCTACATAAGAACCCATTACCCTCATTTTGTGCAATAAATTAGTTGTTCCCTTCCACCATCGTTATCATCATCATTTTCCTTTGGAGGTTATGTGCTAATATCTATACCTAAAAAGAAAAGGTCTAAAGAAGGGTTTTTTCAAGCTCTTTGTAAATGGCCATCGCAATATTGCGAATGAAACGAATGCGCCTTTAATTATTACAAAGAGAATCGAAATAGAAAGTTACCAAATATGAAATAATAAAAGGAAAAGTTTAACACCCACTAAAGAAGAGTTCAACAAAGTAGCAGAAGTTGTATTACTTATTAACACAATTTAGAGGCGAGTTAATTTAAGTTGAAAAGATAAGTTAATTTTGGTAAGATTAATGAGACTTTCTAAAAAATTTAGAACACTAAAAGTTCTAACACTCAAATTTTAAACCCCATCATTATCATTTTCCTTTAAATGTTATGTGCTAATCCATCATTATCATTTTCCTTTAAATGTTATGTGCTAATATATATAAGTAAAAAGAAATGGGTTTTTGCAAACTCTTTGTAAATAGTAGGTGCGATATTGCGAATATAACGAATTTATCTTTAATTATGACAAAAAGAATCGAAACAGAAAGTTACCAAATATGAAATAATAAAAGGAAAAGTTTAAGACCCACTAAAGAAGAGATCAACAAAGTACCAAAAATTGTATTACGCGAGTTAATTTAACTTGAAAAGATATGTTAATTTTACTTATTAGAAAAAGTTGTATTACTTATTAACACAATTTAGAGGCTAATTAAAATTTTCAAAAATTTTCAAAAGAATAATGAAATTTCTTAAAAATTTTGAGGCGAAGCACCCCGTCCACCATTACATTTCGCCTTGCCCTAATTATTAACAAAATTACCATCTTAATACAAGATTTCTCTATTCATCACCAACAAATAAATAAAGAGAGTCAGAGAATAATAGAAACAAGATCAAATATTGAATGTTAAATGTAAAAAATGCTAACCCTTTTTTAGAAAAGTAGTAATGACTACCTGAATCATTATCAAACAAGCCTTAACCGTCCACTATTATAAAGATATGGTTAATTGTCATTTTAAACCTTGAATCATTATCAAACAAGCCTTTTATCAAATAAAAATCTTTAGCGTTTAATTTTTTTATGATTTTTATGATTTAATCCTTGTACATTAATTACTAGCCGTTCAATAAAATTATCATATTGAAATTCAATATAACACTATAATATACTTTTAAATATTAAGTATTGATATTTCTGGACTCGATCATTAGAAAACGAGGTTTTGAAATCACCATTTCCAGCACCACCGAAAAACGGACTATTGCATATAGTATATTCTGCGACATTATTTTAATTGGTCACATAGAAAAACTGTCACTAATTGATAAATTTGTTATGGTGATTAGTAAAGGAAGTAATTTCAAATGAGTTGTCTCTTAGTTACCGAAAAGGTAAGGAGAGATTGGTTGTCTTACGTTGAGTCAGTGACTACAACAAATTTATTAAAGGCATTAAAGTTATCCTTACGTCAATAATCGAATCTATGAATCAAATACAGATTTTATCTTCGACTAGATCTTTTCTGATTAATTTCCAAAACTTTTAATTATTGCTCTCTTCTTTTTAAGTTTCCAATTTAAAATTAGTAATTTAGTTTTTAATTTAATTTATCTTACAACCTTATAAATGCCCTCAATTTATTTTTCTTATTTTTGCTTAAAAAAGAAATTTGTCACTAATGTTTGTGGATATGATCCTACTTGTTACTTTTTACTAGTTCATTTTTTTCGAGTAATTTTTAATTTATTAGGTTTCATCAGCCTATCAAATTGTTTTCCATTAAATTAAAAAGTTAACTGAAATGTTAAAATTTTAATGGCACTAACATGACAATTTACACGAATATCCACATATTCTTCAAAAAAATTAATAAAAATATTAAAAAGTTCAATAAATCTAATAAAATTCATAATTTAAAAAAATTAATTATCCACTTTAGAAATAATATACATGTAAATTGCCGTGCAAGTTGCATGCAAATTGCAATGTTAGAGTCGTTAAAATTTTAATTCTTCAATTAGTTTTGTTGTCCAAAATAAATTATTTTACTAAAATTTTAAAGTTAATGATCAAAATGATCCAAAAATTAGGGCTAAAGTGATAAAATAGAACATAATAGCTATTTTTTTTTTTATTTTGGCTCTTACTTTTCAAGATTATATAAAAGAAAATTATTTTACACTATTAAATATTGTAAATATTATTTATATAATTTTTTTAATATTTATTATGTTGATTCTTTAAAACGAATATTACCATAACCTTCACGTGTAATATTGCACGTGATTTAAAACTAGTTATTTAAAGTATGGCTGAGAAAATAAGAGCTTTCTTTGTTGGATATTGTAATTTGAAATAATATTAGATTATGTTTGTTTATTTACTTACATGTATGAGTATAGTATTAGTTGGTTTTAGTTATAGATAGTGATACATGTTGATTAGAGTGATTCTCTCTACATTTAAATAAGATTTTTAGATAAGGTTTGAGCATAATTAATAAGAATAATCTATATTGTAGTTAAATCGCAGAGAAAAAATATGGTAGTCTTCTATTATATACACATATATATTTCCTTTCTCCACCAAAATCTATTTTGGAAATTATTTCTCTTTCTCCTCTTTCCAACTTCTTATTCTTAAGTTTTGATTCGACCATGTGTTGAAATAGTTTGAGTCTAATGTTTTAATCCGATTATGTATTGAAATAATTTGAGTTTAATGTAGCAATCGAATACCAAAGTCTTACATAATAAAAGGAAAAGGAAGAGTAAAATGTACTAATACTAAAATAAAGTAAATAATACATAAACTATAGGTTTGGTGAATTATTTTTTCATGAAAAGATCCTTTCTCAAGTCCATGCATGCAATTTCACCTTGCAGCATTACATCCACAATGCTTGATTGATCCTCAAACAATTCAGCTTAAAAAATAGTTTTGGGGCTGAAAAACTTTCCCACCATCCCTGAATTCAGTATCTTTATGGTTTCCTCAGATTTAAGGCAACAAGGTGCCTTGTATTGGGAAATGGAAGCTCCCTTTGATACATAGAAATCCATGAGTTCATCAAATGTTCCATGTTTAACCACCCTTAGCTCTAAAGCTGAAATTGCACCACCTTTCCTAAGTGATTTATACAAAAGACCAAAGGATTCTTCCACTACACAGCAGCATTCTTCCATTATCTTGGTATCGAGTTTTGGTAAATCATTGCTGCCTTTCATCTTCAGCTCCCAAAATAATACATATCGACCTGGTGTCAACGAGGTGTCGGCGTTGCTACTATATGTGGTTAACATGATGCCGTGTGGTTCGAGGATGAGTTTTGCTTTCATGATTGCTTTTGAAAGGTCTTCTTCAGTTGTTTTGTCTGCATCTATACTCAAAACCACATTCTTTCGTTCTACAAATTGAAACTTTGGAGATTTATTATAGAATCCGGTCACCTTGAGAACATCTCCGACTTTGTACCGATATAGACCTGAAAAAGATTATTACAAAACATTTAGGCGCGCAGAATAATGTGAGACTTTTAACCGTGTCTCTTGATAGAACGATATATAGCTTTGATGCCCAGTTAAAGAAACCTACCTGCCAAAGTTGTGATAACAACTTCGTAATATTGACCAAGCTTCACATTCGCAAGATCGACCGGTTTGTCGATAGTCCTAGTTTCTTGAGCCTTTCCTCCACCATCTTTGTCCACAGGGAGAAATTCAAAGTAGGCCGTATTTGGGAGAAAGGTGTAAGAGACGTCAGAGGGCTTGCTTAGGGGTTCTAAATTGATCCCATAACAAGCTTCCGAAGAAACATAACTTGTTGAAACTAAAGGGATCCCTCCTCCATAAAATTCAAGTAATGAAACATATTGGCTCATGCTACCTGTACAGATGGAACTAATATACTTGATTTTAGGCCAAAGTTTCTTAATGATCCCTTCCCAAGATTTATCTTCACATATTTTTTGAATCAAATCAGCCAATTTGGGGTTGGGCCTATTAAGGATCAATGACATGGCATTTTTGCAACCAGGGTCAATAATCCAATCACTGAGGTAACCTGTTCTAATGTTACAACATAATTCTCTCCAATAATCTTCTAAGAACTTGATGGTCCTTGCCAAAACCGATGCAAAGATCGAACCGAGCCGTACGACCTCATCGCGCTGTAGTAAACCGGAAAGCAATTGGCAGAACATACTTTGCCTGTTGTCCAAACACAAGATGGTCTCAATAGGACTTATGGAAAACTTAGCCAGGCTATTTTTGAAGATATTGGTCTTGGAATAGAATGTTGAGTAGGGTGATGCCACTAATCCAGATGGAGTTTTCACTTCTGATTTGCTAAAATATAGGTAGAATGATTTGCCTTCATCTGAGCCACTAAAACATCTGCCAAGAGAAAGGAAAAAAACATTAATTAGTTGTTTGTTTGATTATGTGTATCCTGATAGCGGATATAATAGTTATTGCTGCGGATATAATAGTTATTGCTGCGAAAATGAAGAGGAAAAAACACATGAAGTAAGATCTTAGTATCGAATTACGACTGCTATTGATACTTCACTGTAATTACTGCTAATGAAATGTACTTACTTTTTAACCACAATGTCAGCCAGAAGACGATGATACTTCCCTTTCTCAAAACTTTCAGTTGTGTTAGGTATTAACTTCTGCTGCCCCCCAGAAGTACCAGAGCTGTATCCAAAATTAATGGTTTACTTTGAAAGGGAAAAAGGTTTAATTTTGAATTTCATCCCTCTACTATACAAAAATCAGTTACTCTATTTTAATGTTTCAGAATTCGATTATATATACCTTAGGATGAACTGGGTGATGGGATCAGCAAAAAGGATCGACGAGGTCTCTCCATCGGCAATCCGATCTATGTAAGGCTTGATATCTTCATAAGTAACAATGGGAACATTTGTTTTAAAGTTTTGCTTGTCTGCTTGGCCACTAGGGAAGAATCTGCTTAGATATTCTGTTCCTGCATTTCTCCTTAGTATCTCCTCCAACATTTGTTCCTGTAGTTCATGAGCATTGTTGGTTAAATCTTCCAGTATTTTCATGCCATTTTCATATATTTCCTTTATTTCTATATCACTATCCATCAGAGTTGTTGGCAGAGTGAGAAGAATGAGAAGAAACTCAAGAGGAAACTCAAAAAAGAAAAAGAGAAGGATAGATCTAATTGCTTTCTTGAAATTTATTTGGATTATATTAACCAAATTATATCTCATATATATATATATATATATAAAGAGGTTCCCAATCATCTTTCAGCTATTACCTCCAATCCACATGATACACTTGTTGGCATAAAATAATTTTTTCTCCAATCCACATTATACACTTGTTGACATAAAATAATTTTTTCTCCAATCCACATGGTCCACATGACACACTAGTTAGCATAAAATATTTTTTTATCCAATCCACATGGTTCACAAGTTCCACATTTTGATAAACTATCTTTAGTTGGTAGCCTATTTTGCACAGTCAACCATGAAATGAAAATATGGGACGATTTATCTAAAAAGGCCCATTTCCAAGTATATTTATAGAAATGGGCCGATTTCTAAATTATTTACCAGAAATAGCCAGTTTTGGCAAAACGCGTCCACATAAGAGCATTTTAGAGGAAAATGCTAGCGAAACGCGCCCCTAGGGGAGCGTTTTTGCCATGTCAGCAAAAAACGTGCTGACATGGACATGCTTTGCTGACGTGGCAAAAACGCTCCCTCAGGGGCGCTTTTTGCTCTGTGTTTTTTACCCCAACGGCTAATTTTATAATATCACATTTAGCGATAATTTAGTACTTGAGGCTATGAAACATAAAAGTGGGCTCTATCACCACACATTGGGTACTCGAATCACCAACACACCATTGACTCGATAAATCGAACATATCCCAAAAGCGTAGCATGTAGTTAACACTCTCTAACACACACACATATACATTCCCTTATCTCTCCAAAATTGTTTCGGACCTTAATGCCCTAAAAACACAACACAAGGGTAAGTACTCACAAATCCTATGGCATGCCGACTATCCAACGGTCTCAAAGATCACAAGGTTAAAATATCTGCAATTAAACACACAATTTTAAGTGCCGTTTTCTACACGCTTTCACCGCATATTCACATTATAAGCACAACATCATCATTGTCATTCGGCATGTATAACATAGCCACAATTAACACATTCACAATAGCCATGACAAGCATATTTCACATGTCCCATTATCACATCTTAATTCTCAATCCACAACACACAGTCACATTTTTGCCAATTAGACAAGGGGTATAAGAAAGCTTACACTTGGAACTTAGACTAGGTGTAACACCCCAAACCCGGCCTAGACGTTATGGCCGAATCTGGCGATGTCACATGGAAGGGATTTTTTAAATCGGAGCTAACACGATAAAACCTTTAACTTATTGACTCTTATTTGCTTGCAATTAATTCAAAAACATGTAATTATTTAGTTGATTTGCCTCAAAACGTATCTTATAGCAGAAGCTTTCGAAAATCGTGGTTTTTAAGTAAAAAAATTTCAGTTTGTAGAGAAAATCGTGTTTTAGTAAAATCGTCACAATTGTATAGTTAAGTCTAACCAAAACCCAAAATAAAATCAGACGGTCTGATAAGTCCATAAATTAGGAATCTCCAGAAATAAACTTAAAATTTTAAATAAAAACCAAATAATAAATCGTAAACGGTCTCGTGGTCACCTCTGAGTCCCCCGCTGCACTGATCCGCCTAAGTCTATGGATTACTTGTACAGATCAAATAGAAAGTGGTGAGTTTACGTAAACTCAGTGTGTAACCCTACAGAATTAAGCATGCACACATACAGAAAATTAGAGTAAGACAAATACAGACACAGATTTAGGCATAAGCCCATTACAGATACAGATGCAGCTTCGGGCCTAAGCTCATCTCAGATACAGATACAGATGAACAAATCAAAATTAGAAATCAAAAAACCTACAGAATGGCACAGTTGGAAGACGACAAGCTGATAAAGAAAAGAGAGATGGTACAGAATGGTAGAGCAGAAAATTTTAGTAGTGATGATCATGGTTGTTTGAGATATCGTGATCGGATTTGTGTTCCAGCTAATTCTAAATTAAAAGAGTTGATTCTCCGAGAAGCACATAATAGCCAGTTTGCTTTACAACCCGAAGGCACGAAGATGTATCGTAACTAGCAAGAGATATATTGATGGTCAGGGATGAAAAGAAACAGTTGAATTTGTGAGTAAATGTTTGACTTGTCAGCGGGTAAAGACAGAACATTAGGTTCCTACTAGACTACTTCAGCCTATTAGTATTCTCGAGTGGAAATAGGATCGAATCATGATGGATTTTGTTACGGGATTACCATTGTTAGTGAGCAAAAAGAATGCCATTTGGGTGATAGTTGATCGACTTACCAAGTCAACTCACTTTATAGTAGTCAGAACCGATTGGTCATTACAGAAACTTGCTGAGGTGTACATCCAAGAAATTGTTACATTACATGGTATTCCGGAATCAATAATTTCATATCGAGATCCTCAATTTACATCAAGATTTTAGAGGAAATTACATGAGTCGTTGGGTACACGGCTTAATTTTAGTACTGCATTTCATTCGCAAACCGACGGACAATCTGAGCGAGTAATTTAGATATTAGAAGATATGCTTTGAGCTTGCATCATTGATTTTAAATCAGGTTGGGAATCTTATTTACCATTAGAATAATTTATTTATAATAATAGTTTCCAATCTAGTATTCAAATGGCTCCGTATGAAGCATTATATGGTCGAAGATGTAGATCTCCTATATGTTGGACAGAATTAAATGAAAGAAAGATTATTGGGCCGGAATTGATCCAAGAAACAGAAGAAACGGTTAAGAAAATTCAAGAAAGATTAAAGGCAGCCTTTGATAGGCAAAAATCATATGCCGATTTGAAACGACGGGACATCGAGTATTCAGTCGGAGACAAGGTATTTCTTAAAGTCTCTCCTTGGAAGAAAGTGTTGAGATTTGCCTGAAAGGGAAAGTTAAGTCCTCGTTATATCAGGCCATATAAGGTAGTAGAAAAGATCGGGCTGGTTGCTTATCGGTTGGCTTTACCTTCGGAATTACAGAAAATACATAATGTTTTTCATGTTTCCATGTTACGAAGATATAGATCGGATCCTTCTCATGTCATTTCTATTGAAGACATTAAAGTTCAACCTAATCTGTCTTATGAGAAAGAACCGGTTGAGATTCTAGCACGAGAGGTTAAAGAATTAAGAAATAAAAGAGTTCCCCTAGTAAAAGTTTTATGGAAAAGTCATAAACTGGAAGAAGCGACTTGGGAACCGGAAGAAATAATGAAAGCTCAGTAGCCCCATCTCTCTTTAGGTAAATTTTGGGGACGAAATTTTTAAGGGGGAGAAATGTAATGACCCAAAATTCACGGGCATCGAAAAAGTGAGTTATAGAGCCTCCGTCTTAGTAAAATAAGTCCGTAAATATTTATTAAAAATATTTATGAAGTTAGTTAAGAGTCTAATAGGTTTTGGATAGGTAAATTTAATTTAATTAGAAGTAATTAGTAAAAAGGACTATGTAACACCCCTAACCTGCATCCTTCGCTGGACTAAGCTTAAGAGTATTACCGAAAAAATCGGAACATTTCACAAACATTTATCAAACATTTCACAAACATTTATCAAACATTTCACAAACATTTATCATACATCATCAATATCATCATCATTCATAAACATTTTGTCCCTTTAGAATGTCTACGAGACCTTAAACATGCATTAAAAGAAGGTCGGGACTAAACAGAGCACATACGAAATTTTTTTGAAACTTAACAGTTTTCAAAGGTACAGAGGTCACACGCCCACACGGCCTCACATGGCATTAGACAGACCTGTGTGTCTAGGCCGTGTCAAAACAGGGCATACATTCTAACTTGCACCACACAGTCGAGGACGCGCCCATGTGTCAGGCCGTGTGAAATTTATGGAGGTTACTGACTTAGGTCACACAGCCGACCACACGCCCATGTGCCAGCCCGTGTGCCACCCACGGCCAATAGACACACCCGTGTGTCTAGGCCTTGTAACTCACTGACTTGCATTAAATACACAACATGGATCACACAGTCGTGTTACACGCCCGTGTGTGAAACCGTGTGGCCTGCCCAGGCACATTTCGAAATGGCCCTCGAGCAACATGACAGAGACATACGCCCGTGTCCCTGCCCGTATGGGCGCAAAATAAGCCATTTACAAGGCCAATTAGCCACCCAATTTTGGGTCATTCATACAAGTATCAAATATGAAACTTTTATACCACAAATTTAGCCAATTTCATTCATAAAACATCCACCAATATAACCAAATCATCAACAACCAATTTCATGCTCATTTTCCATGCCAAACCATTTCAAATTCTCAAGCCAAAACATATCAATATACATGTTCTATAACTCATTTATAAAATATTCATTCACATATCAAAACTTAACAAAATCACAACATTTTTATACCAAAATGACCATTTCTCATTAGGCCATATATGCATTATAAACATACCAAATTTGCCTCACTTTTCACATACCAAAATCAAGCATATTCACATCTATTAGTTAGCCATATCACATGGCATAACATATATATAACTCAAAATCGTATCTCATGTTATCTAGACTATACATGCCATACTTAAACTTCTACACTTTCAAAAGGTACCAAAGTCACTTTCGATAGTGTGGTAATGATCCTCGACGATCTCTGAGCTCCCGGTAGCTACGATATCTATAAAACAATGCAAACACATACAAAGTAAGCTACAAAGAGCTTAGTACGCCATATACAAATAAATTCAACTCATGAATCACTTATAATTCAATTCATTAGCATAAAGATCATAACCATTTCACATAAATATTTCATGAGCCATATTATACTCATTTCCTCACATATATCACATATTCCCAATTCAATTGTACATATAGCATTTTCATTTCCATGGACTCATACATATATCACAAATAGTTGATGGCACAAATGCCTACCTTTCATGATCATATATCGAACACATCACAACATATCTGATTCGGATATACTTTTACATAGTCATACGTTTTTTGAAATTACCCGATTAACCGTTTAGAATCAAATAGGATACACAGAAAGCTTGGAAAGCTCGTACAATGCCAACGTCCCAAACGTGGTCTTACATGTAATCAAATATTGATGCGACTATCCCAGACAGGGTCTTACACGAAATCAAATACGACGCCAATGTCCCAGACATGGTCTTACACGTAAATCTCATATCGATGCCAACGTCCTAGACGTGGTCTTACATAAAAACACATATCGAAATCCTATGTCATGACATATGTATCCTAACTATTCCTAGGTTCGTACGAGACTTTTCGGATGATGTCGTATTATCGGAATTTATCTCGGATTTCACATACTCGGCTCTCATAGCCATTTAAAAAAATTTAAACATCATATAAGCAATAATAATTCAATATAACACATTTATTTGTATATCAACTTACCTTGTTAGGATTCAGACGGAAACGAATGGCTATTCAATTACTTTCGATTTTCCGCGATCTAATTTCGTTTTCTTTGGTTCTTGATCTGAACACTTTCAAATTTAATTCATTCAATCTCACATTTATTCAAATCAATCTATAAGCACAAATTTAAGGCATTTTGCAAATTAGCCCTCACATTTTAACACTTTGACATTTAAGTTCATATTTCACAAAATCACAAATATGCAAAATTTCCCCATATCATAGCTTAGCTGAATCTTTATAGAGTTCATATAAGCCCATATATCACATTTACTTCACATTTTAGTCCCTCAAAATATCATTTTCACAATTTAGTCCAATATACTCAAATTCATTAAAAATCCAAAGACAAAACATGATAATCTATCACATATCTTTCATATTTCATCAAAAATCATCACAAAGCTTCAAATTCCATCACTGACACATTTCAAAATCTTCGTCAAAATCAGAAATTGAGACATGGGCTTTGAAGAACACATAGCAACGATCACAGAAACATAAAAATATCAAAAATCGAAGCAAAACATACCTTAATCTAGCCAAAATGAGTGTCGAATACTTGAAAGCTTAAGAACCCTATTTTTCTTTCTTCAATTCGGCAAGATGATGAACATTTGGCTTTATTTTCATGCTTTTGTTTTACTAACTTAACATTTAATTAACAATTACCATTTTATCCGTCATTAATACCACATAAAACATATATATCAAGGCCATTAATGTCCATTAATTAGTTCAATGGTCTATTAACCAATTAAGGCCCTCATAATTAAAAACCAAAGCAATTGACACCTTAAACATATGGAAAGCTACTTTTGCCTTTTATGCGATTTAATCCTTTTTCATAAATCGGCACTCAAATAAACAAATTAAATCACGAAATTTCACGGACATCAATTCACATGCTATAATCACAGAAAATAATATTTAAATATTTTTTGACTCAAATATGTGATCCTGAAACCACTATTCTGACTAGGGTCTAAACCGGGCTGTTACAGACTAAATTGAATAGAGTGTAAAAGCTTAAATTTAGAGTAGTGAAAAGTCAAATGACTAAATGAGAAATTAACTCATAAAGTGACAAGTGTATGGTAAAAATTTAGTACATGTGTAATGTAATACCCCATTTTTGCCCGGGCCCATACCAAAAAATGATAAAAAAATAAATAAATAAATAAATTCTAAACCCAATCCAGAATATATCATTTGGCCCGATCAGAGTGGCCCATTACTTGAAAAGATTGAAGATCCATCTACAAATTTGACGTATATGGAAACATAATCTTCAATGATAGGCAATCTTAGATATGATACAATCTTAGATATGATTGCAATCTTAGATATGATATGCAATCTTAGAAAAGATATGATTTTGTAATCTTAGAGATTTAATTTGTAGATACCCTTTAATCTTAACCGTTGATGTAATTGATCTATACTGTTGGATTTGAGGAGGCTCAACTATAAATGGAGGCCTCTCCCTTCATTATAAACACACTTGAATTTTGGGAAGCAATAAAAACTCTTGAGAGCTTTCACTCAAATTTCTCTCCCTCTTACGTTCTTATTTTCTGTGGTTTGTTCTTATTTTATTCTTTGTTCATCTTCATTTTTCAACTTTTTTTTATTTAATTCATGTTTCCCTGATTTTTAATTCTTTTTTATTTTTAATAATTTTAGTATTATATCAAACTATTTTATTTTTTAATATTTTTTAGTATTACTCTTAGTAAATTATTTTTTTAAATTTTACTCAAATCATTATTTTAAAAAATATATTTCATTTAATTGCTGTCGCAACCCATTTTTGTGAAAACAAAACGGACGTCGACTTAAAAGGTTTTTCAAGGACTGGAGTCGCCACCGATCTTTTTTAGGGTGCGATCGGCCACCTCAAAAGGGGGCTGTTTTTGATAAACTATTTAATTTATTAAAACAACAATTTTCGGTCCGCATACCAGAAAAATAGGTTCGGGAGTCAGTTACGCACGGGGAAGGATTAGCACCCCCGATACGCCCGGAAACCGGTACCTCGTTGATTAATTGAAATCTTTGAAGTCAATAATTCGAAAACTTGGAAAAATTTTAAAATACGATCCTTGTTTGTTTGAAAAATCATTTGGGGATTGATTGAAAACGTGTATAAGTAGGAGACCGGTTCGCCTTAAGGCAAAATATCGTATCCAATACGTTAGGACACGGTATTTCGACCTTTGAGGTTAAACTTGCCTTTTTATCAGAGTTTGTGTATTTATTCTGAAAGGATATTCGAATATTCAGGGTAAACGAAGAAAATCGAAACCCAATACGTTAGGGTACTATTCCTCGAATTCCCGAGTACCGAACATTGCCTCGATTTTAGAAAATCTTATCTCGAGATAACGAAATATCATACCCAATGCGTTAGGACACAGTATTTCGAATTCTGGGAATAAGGTTTTATATTAAAATCATACTTTGACTTGAAAAGGCCATCCGGTCATTTAGACTTAAACGAGATATCGCAACCCAATACGTTAGGGCACGATTCCTGAGTGTCTAAACACGGATGTTGCCTTTTATAAAAATCATTTTAAGTCAGGTTTAAAAGGGTAATTTATGAAATGCATGATAAAAGGGCAGGAGAAGCATACATGATAAAAAGAAACGTGCCATGGAATACGTATAAATATCGTGCAAATTGGGGGTAATACGGGGTATTTTGCTTTAATTTCGTGTTTTAAGAAGAACGTTCGAGCACTTAGATTTAGACGAGAAAATCGAAACCCAATACGTTAGGGCACGACTTTCGAACGTCTAAACACCTAAGCATTAAAACAATAATAGAGAAAATAATAATATTAACGAAAAGATGACAATGAAATGATGTGTTAATTGCATGATGAGCATAATAATAAGTAACAAAAATCATAATAGGTATATATAGATAGGGTAGTTAAAATATAATAATTTATAATATGATCTCGGAGTGGTGCCAAAAAGATAGCAATATTTAAGGTAATGTAAAAATATATTTATCTATACATGGTAACAACATATTTAATAGGATATAACAATAACGATATGGCTATTAGTAAGATTAAAAATAATAATAAATAATAATAAATGATAAATAAAAGATAGAATAATGTGTTCATAAGAAAAGTAAAAGTATAATGTTATTAAGATAAAAAAATAGAATGAGGACGAAGGTGTAATAATAACATTGATTCTAGTAAAAAGTAATACTGATATTATGCTATTAATCGTAAAAATATATATATATATATATTTATGTATAATAGTAAGAAATAATAATATTAAGAATAAAACTAACAATAATAATAGGGATAATAAGATGTATATATATATTTATATATATAGTAAAACACGATATATAAGTAATGTGTATTAATACGATACTAATGAAATTAGAAAAACAATACATATGTTAGAAATAAAAATGCTACAATAATGAGGTTTATAATAAAAATAAAAGTAATAATAATAATACTAATAGTAATAATAATAATAATCAAAATAATAATAATATAAAATTATCTAAATAATAGAACCAAATAATCGAAAGGAATAGTAAAAGGGATGAAATTGTAATGAAAAAGGAATTTTTGGGGTGAATTCGTGAAGAAAATAAAGGAAAAGGGGCTAATTGAACACGCATAAAACCTGGGGGGACCACAAACGTAATTTACCCCCCGGTTTTGAAACGCTGCGCAGCAGTAGGGGCTAAATTGAACATCGAAGCAAATATTAGGGCCAAATTTTAGAATAAAACGTACAAATGGGACCTATTAGAACACGGGTTAATCCTAGGGGGACCCGGACAGCAATTTTCCCGTCTCTGTAAAACGACATAGTGGCAGAGAGGACTAAATCGGAACTCGGGACAAATTTCTGGGCCCGATTGCAAAGAAATAAGGCTTGATTGAAAATTGATCAAATGCGGAAGGACCAATTGCGCAAATCCCCCACGTGACGTCAGAGCACGCGGACCTTGAGCGGAGCGGGTCGGGTCGACCCGACCCGAGTTCAAAACTATATAAACCCTATTTTTTTGATTTCGGCTCATTTGCGCCGAGGGAGAGAAAAAAAAAAGAAAGAAGAGGGAAGAGAGGAGAGGGGAAGAAGAAGGAGAGAAAGGGGGGGTCCGGGCTCCGGTGCCGGACCGGTCGCCGTCCGGTCACCGTCCGGTCACCGGCCGGTCACCGGCCGATGATCGGACCGTCGTCTGCCGCCGTTCCGCCGCCGTCCGGCCACCGTTCCGGTGGCCGGAAAAAGGTAATTTTTTTTTAGATTTTTTTTGTATTTCTTATTTCTTATTATTTTTGTTATTATTCTGATTATTATTATTTAATATATATATATACCTGTGAAAACAGATTAAAAAGAAAGTAAAAATTACCTCTTTGCGTGTTTTGGTTTTCCGATATTGCTTCTGTCGGGGGTATCCCTTCGTTGAAATAGAATTAAAATCGATATCTTATTGTTTTTGAATCCTTGAATTTGTATTTTGAACTTGTAAAATTGTTTCAGAAAAATGCCAGCCCTTACATTGTATTCAAAATCGGGCTTTATAGACCATTTCTACGATTAGTTTACTATTTCCTGTCTAATCTTCGTTTAATGTTTTGCAGGTACACTTGAGGCATAAGGGCGGTGGAAGTGACCTTGGGCGGTGCTGCAGTGGTGTCAGTAGCAACAGATGCAAGTAGGCAGAGGCGGTTAGGGTTTGGTTGTAACCGATTAGGATTTGGGTTAACTTGTAATGGGTTAGGGTTTTCTGTGCATTAGGCTTAATGGGTCACGGGCCTCTGTTTGGGTCATAGGGTTAAAATGTTGTAAATGGATTTTAATTTTGGGTTCAAGAATTGTAAAATGGACATTTATTTTTGGTTTAATTTACACGGGCCAAAATTGGCCATTACAATTGCCATATTTTATCCAAAAGTTTTTCTTAAACAAGGCAATGTTTTGTGTTTAGAAATTCGGGAAATAGTACCCTAACATGCTGGGTTGCGATTTTTCGCTTGACTAAATAACTAAATATCATTTTAATGAATTATGAGATGAATTTAGTTACGAGGATTTAAAACATCGTGTCCTAACATGCTGGATGTGATGTTTATATCCTATTTCCTTGATTTTTAATTCTCTTTTATATTTTATTTTTTAATAATTTTAGTATTTTATCAAATTATTTTTTTATTAAATTCTATATTACTCTTTGTTTTAAAAAATATATATTTCATTTAATTGAAAAGTTTTTTGTTAAATAAGACAATGTTTGGTGTTTAGAAAATTGGGAAATATATTCGTGTTCTTTTGAAACGAAGGATTCTCTGTTTTTAAACTCAAACTATTCCGATTTTAAAGGGATCTTATTTTGAATTATTTCAAACTTTGACATTAAGACAGAAAACAATTCAATTTGGTACCAATTTTGGGCGTTGTGAGGGTGCTAACCCTTCCTCACACGTAACCGACTCCCGAACTCGCTTTCTTAAAAATTCGTAAACCAAAATGTTTTATAAGGTAATCCAATCACACCTAAAAAGATTGGTGGCGACTCCCGTTTTAGTTTTTCAAAAAATTCGAACCCCGTTTTTCAAACTCGTTCAAAAATGGTTTCGACATGTAATTATATAAGTATGTACAAATGTAAATATATAATTGATTTACTTAAAATTTAAGTATAAGATATTTTCTATATATATTATATTATTATATTAATTATTAATTAATTAAAACATAAAGTAGATAATAAATAAAACAAAGAAAAAGAAAGCAAAAGAACATAAAGAAGCAACGAAATTGGGAAAGAAAAAGAAAAGAGAAAACTAGGAATTTGAAACTTGGAATTTAATTGGTAAGTTAAATTAAGTCATTTTCTTTTAATTTTGATGTTTTAGAAGTTTTAGAACAAAGTTTTGTTGAATTTAAGTTGAGATTTTGGAAGTTCTTAGATTTTTTAATATAGTTCATGTTGAACAAATCAATGAATTAGGGGTTTAATTGAATGAATTTCAAGTTAGAATTGATTAAAGGATTAAATTGTAAACTAGGCTATAAGTTTTGTGTTGTAGGGATTAAATTGAAAGAAGTTTTAAATTAGGGTTTTATTATGAACATTAGATAGTTAAGTAGAATATGGAAGGAAATTGAATAGAAATAAAGTATGAATTCAGTTAGAAAAGTAAATGAGTTAATTAGGATTAAATTGGAATTAGGCTATAAATTGGATAGAAATTCAATTATTATTATTAATTAGTGTTGTAATTAATAATGTAAATTATTATTATTTTCGTAGCTAACAAAGAAACCAAGGCATCGACACAAAAAGGAAAAGAGAAAGTTATCGAGAAGTAATTACTAAAGCCGGGTTTGTATTACTATAATTCGAATTATTTACTATCAAATGTTAAATCTTAATTTATGTGTATGGTAGATGAAATATGAGGTAAGTATTATTATTGAGTTGAATGGAAATCAAATTGAATGGTACATGTGTATTGATATTTAAATTGAATATTGATTTGAAAATAGAAAAGCGAATTTGAATTGAATTGTCATTGAATAGAAAGTGAAATTGAAATTGAAAAGTGATTTGGAAACCCTATTAACTAGTCGGGCTGAGTCGGATATAGTTGGCATGCCATAGGATTGGAAGAGTTCAGGGATGCTTCGACCTCGAGTCGATGAGACACTGGGTGTCATTATTTTACTTCGGATAGATTCGATGAGGCATTGGGTACCACTTTACTTCGGCTTAGCCGATGAGACACTGGGTGTCACTTATTTGCTTCAAACTATCCGATGAGGCACTGGGTGTCATTTTGGTGTGTTTGGTTGGATCCGTGTATCCGCCAAGGTCCGAGTCTTGTTAATAAGGGTAAAATAAGTGAGAAGACAAAAATTGAATAGAAATGAGAAATTGTGCATATAAAGTGAATTGTGATACAAAATTGAAGCATGAGATTAAATTGATTGAGCTAAAGGCTAAATAGATTGTTAGTACCTGAATGTGATGTTTATGATATTGAATTGATAATTAGTTAAATTGAATTGTTATGGATATGATATGAAAGTAAAGTGTGAATTGGTACTATATGCACTCATGTGTTGTAAGGTTATACATATGTGAAATTTATTTGGTTATTTATAATTTTATTTATAGTAATACCATTGAGTATTACCATACTCAGTGTACGGTTGTTTACGTGCGTAGGTCAGTAGAAATTAGAGGTCCCGATTCAGGATCCAAAGTAATCCTGACCCAGCTCAACATTGGTGATGTATTTCCCCTTTTGGTTAAAGTGGCATGTACCAGGTGGTGTAAGTCATTTATATTGGTTATGATTTTGGTTGTAAAGAATTGGCTCATAATGTTTGAATGGTAAATTAATGCCAAGTGATAAAATAGTAAGTTTGGTACTAAGTTGAAATGGAATGAATGAATTTATGAGTTAATCTTTATATGCTATTATGATTATTATTAGATTTAAGTGATAAGTCAATGTTTTAGAGATGATTTAGGTATATTAAGTATGTAAATGTATTGGTTGAAATATTGGTATTGAGTTGGTTTTGGTTTGAAATTTGCAGGATGGCTAGGTTAGTATTTAGGACTCATATAAAGTCCACACGGCCTGGCACACGGGCCTGGCACACGGGCATGTGGCCAGACCGTGTGAGACACACAACTAGCACATAGGCGTGTGGACTGGCCGTATGTCCCATGCACCTTAAAAATGAGAAACAGAATGTCCAGATTTTTGGCACACGACCTAGCACACGGGCGTGTAGCTAGCCATGTAACCCACATAGGCTTTGAACACGAGTGTGTATCAAGGCCATATGAAAACTGCGCTAGATCCGAATTGAGATCAATTTGTACATGAAATGGAAGTTAGAGAGTTACACGGGTAAAGGACAAAGACGTGCCTCAAAATACCTTGGCCATGTGAGCCACACAGCTCGACAACATAGGTGTGTCATAAGGTCACACAAGCGTGTCCCTAGTCCACACGGGCGTGTGAGCCCTGCACCTAGGAAAAATTTTAAAATTTCACAAAAAAATTTTGGAGCACTCGAATAAGTCCCGATCCACTCTTAACACATATTTTGGGCCTCGAGGGCCTATTAAAGGGACTTAATGATTAAAGTATGCTGGGCCTATTAAAGGGACTTAATGATTAAAGTATGCTATGTATGTTATTTATTTGTGAATTAGTTATAAGTTATCCGATATGTCTGATAATGCTCTGTAACCCTGTTCCGGCGACGGTTTAGGTTTAGGGTGTGTTACAAAACTAACACTTAACTTAACCACCAGACCCATTCTAATATGGTTTTACAAATAATTAAATCTAAGCCCACTGAGCAAGGATAAGGCTTAAGTCAGAAAAATACCAAAATTTACCCAAGGTAAGGCTTGAACTTGGGACCTCACACACACACCCAAAACACTTAACCACTGAAGCAAACAGATATTTGTGTCACATTTTACAAAAGCTGAAACAAATAATTTGGGGGACATTTCTGGTTTTCCCTGCTTCACACATTTTGAGCTAAAGTCCCTAAATTACCCTCGAAACTACTACACCCAATTTTGGGGTGTGACATAAAATACTAAAAAAATTCTCAAATTCAATAACAGATCTTGAGATTCTGGTTTGGAAGCCTAACTGAAACTTCCAAAAAAATATTAGGAGTTCAAAGAGAATAAAAAAAATTTAGAGCGTCTAATTAAAATTTTTAAAAATTTTGTAAGATTAATGGAATTTCCAAAAAAATTTAGAACTTTTTAGTTAAAATTTTCAATAACTTAGAGAGTTCAATTAAAATTTTCAAACAATTTCAAAAGAATAATAAATTTTTTAAAATTTTTGGGGCAAAGCCCCCTTTCCACCATTACGTTCTGCCTTGCTCTAATTATTAACAAAATCACCAACTTAATACAAGATCTCTCTATTCCTCACCAACAAAGAAAATAAAAAGAGGCAAAGAATAATAGAAACAAGATCAAATATTAAATGTGAAATGTAAAAAATGCTAACCATTTTTTAAAAAAGTAGTAATGACTGCCTAAGTAGCCATATGAGCCCATTTGTTCCCCATCTTAGCATGCAACTCAATAATAGCCTTGTCCTCTTCAAGTTTGGTCTTTATATATATTTTCTTTCTCCACCAAAATTTACTTTAGAAATTATTTTTCTTTCTCCTCTTTCCAACTTCCTGTTCTTAAGTTTTGATCCAATTATGTGTTGAAATAGTTTGAGTCTATTGTTTTAATTCGATTATGTGTTGAAATAGTTTGAGTTTAATATAGCAATCGAATACCAAAGTCTTACATAATAAAAAGAAAAGGAAGAGTCAAATGTACTAATACTAAAATAAAGTAAATAATACAGAAACTATAGGTTTGGTGAATTATTTTTTCATGAAATGATCCTTTCTCAAGTCCATGCATGCAATTTCACCTTGCAGCATTACATCCACAATGCTTGATTAATCCTCAAACAATTCAGCTCAAAACATAGTTTTGGGGCTGAAAAACTTCCCCACCATCCCTGAATTCAGTATCTTTATGGTTTCCTCAGATTTAAGGCAACAAGGTGCCTTGTATTGGGAAATGGAAGCTCCTTTTGATACACAGAAATCCATGAGTTCATCAAATGTTCCATGTTTAACCACCCTTAGCTCTAAAGCTGAAATTGCACCACGTTTCCTAAGTGATTTATACAAAAAATCAAAGGATTCTTCCACTACACAGCAGCATTCTTCCATTATCTTGGTATCGAGTTTTGGTAAATCATTGCTGCCTTTCATCTTCAGCTCCCAAAATAATACATATCGACCTGGTGTCAACGAGGTGTCGGCGTAGCTACTATATGTGGTTAACATGATGCCGTGTGGTTCGAGGATGAGTTTTGCTTTCATGATTGCTTTTGAAAGGTCTTCTTCAGTTGTTTTGTCTGCATCTATACTCAAAACCACATTCTTTCGTTCTACAAATTGAAACTTTGGAGATTTATTATAGAATCCGGTCACCTTCAGAACATCTCCGACTTTGTACCGATATAGACCTGAAAAAGATTATTACAAAACATTTAGGTGCGCAGAATAATGTGAGACTTTTAACCGTGTCTCTTGATAGAACAATATATAGCTTTGATGCCGAGTTAAAGAAACCTACCTGCCAAAGTTGTGACAACAACTTCGTAATATTGACCAAGCTTCACATTCGCAAGATCGACCGGTTTGTCGATAGTCCTAGTTTCTTGAGCCTTTCCTCCACCATCTCTGTCCACAGGGAGAAATTCAAAGTAGGCCGTATTTGGGAGAAAGGTGTAAGAGACGTCAGAGGGCTTGCTTAGGGGTTTTATATTGATCCCATAACAAGCTTCCGAAGAAGCATAACTTGCTGAAACTAAAGGGATCCCTCCTCCATAAAATTCAAGTAATGAAACATATTGGCTCATGCTACCTGTACAGATGGAACTAATACACTTGATTTTAGGCCAAAGTTTCTTAATGATCCCTTCCCAAGATTTATCTTCACATATTTGTTGAATCAAATCAGCCAATATGGGGTTGGGCTTATTAAGGATCAATGACATGGCATTTTTGCAACCAGGGTCAATAATCCAATCACTGAGGTAACCTGTTCTAATGTTACAACATAATTCTCTCCAATGATCTTCTAAGAACTTGATGGTCCTTGCCAAAACCGATGCAAAGCTCGAACCAAGCCGTACGACCTCATCGCGCTGTAGTAAACCGGAAAGCAATTGGCAGAACATACTTTGCTTGTTGTCCAAACACAAGATGGTCTCAATAGGACTTATGGAAAACTTAGCCAGGCTATTTTTGAAGATATTGGTCTTGGAATAGAATGTTGAGTAGGGTGATACCACTAATCCAGATGGAGTTTTCACTTCTGATTTGCTAAAATATAGGTAGAATGATTTGCCTTCATCTAAGCCACTAAAACATCTGCCAAGAGAAAGGAAAAAAACATTAACTAGTTGTTTGTTTGATTATGTGTATCCTTATAGCGGATATAATATAATAGTTATTGCTGCGAATACTGAAGAGGAAAAAGCACATGAAGTAAAGATCTTAGTATCGAATTACGACTGCTATTGATACTTCACTGTAATTACAGCTAATGAAATGTACTTACTTTTTAACCACAATGTCAGCCAGAAGACGATTATACTTCCTTTTCTCAAAACTTTCAGTTGTGATTGGTATTAACTTCTGCTGTCCCCCAGAAGTACCAGAGCTGTATCCAAAATTAATGGTTTACTTTGAAAGAGAAAAAGGTTTAATTTTGAATTTCATCCCTCTACTATACAAAAATCAGTTACTCTATCTTAATGTTTCAGAATTCGATTATACATACCTTAGGATGAACTGGGTGATGGGATCTGCAAAAAGGATCGACGAGGTCTCTCCATCGGCAATCCGATCTATGTAAGGCTTGATATCTTCATAAGTAACAATGGGAACATTTGTTTTAAAGTTTTGCTTGTCTGCTTGGCCACTAGGGAAGAATCTGCTTAGATATTCTGTTCCTGCATTTCTCCTTAGTATCTCCTCCAACATTTGTTCCTGTAGTTCATGAGCATTGTTGGTTAAATCTTCCAGTATTTTCATGCCATTTTCATATATTTCCTTTATTTCTATATCACCATCCATCAGAGTTGTTGGCAGAGTGAGAAGAATGAGAAGAAACTCGAGAGGAAACTCAAAAAAGAAAAAGAGAAGGATAGATCTAATTGCTTTCTTGAAATTTATTTGGATTATATTAACCAAATTATATCATATATATATATAAAGAGGTTCCCAATCATCTTTCAGCTATTACCTCCAATCCACATGACACACAAGTTGGCATAAAATAATTTTTTCTCCAATCCACATGATACACTTGTTGGCATAAAATAATTTTTTCTCCAATCCACATGATACACTTGTTGGTATAAAACAATTTTTTCTCCAATCCACATGGTCCACATGACACACTAGTTGGCATAAAGTATTTTTTTATCCAATCCACATGGTTCACAAGTTCCACATTTTGATAAACTATCTTTAGATGGTAGCCTATTTTGCACAATCAACCATGAAATGAAAATATGGGGCGATTTATCTAAAAAGGCCCATTTCCAAGTATATTTATAAAAATAGGCCGATTTTTAAATTATTTACCAGAAATAGCCGGTTTTGACAAAACGCGTCCACGTAAGAGCGTTTTAGGGGAAAATGTCAGCAAAACGCGCCCCTGAGGGAGCGTTTTTGCCATGTCAGCAAAAAACGCACTGACGTGAACACGTTTTACTGGCGTGGCAAAAACGCTCCCCTAGGGGCACATTTTGGTCCGTGTTTTTTACCCCAACAGCTAATTTTATAATATCACATTTAGCGATAATTTCGTACTTGAGACTATGAAACATAAAAGTGGGCTCTATCACCACACATTGGGTACTCGGATCACCTACACACCATTGACTCGATAAATCGAACATATCTCAAAAGCGTAGCATGTAGTTAACACTCTCTAACACACACATATCCTGGTGAATGGAGCTGAGCTCACATTCCCTTATCTCTCCAAAATTGTTTCAGGCCTTAATGCCCTAAAAACACAACACAAGGGTGAGTACTCACAAATCCTATGGCATGCCGACTATATCCAACGGTCTCAAAGATCACAAGGTTAAAATCTGCAATTAAACACACATATTTAAGTACTGTTTTCTACACACTTTCACTGCATATTCACATTATAAGCACAACATCATCACTGTCATTCAGCATTTATAACATAGCCATAATTACACATTCACAATAGCCATTACAAGCATATTTCACATGTCTCATTATCACATATTAATTCTCAATCCACAACACAGTCACATTTTTGCCAATTAGACAAAGGGTATAAGAAAAGCTTACACTCGGAACTTAGGCTAGGTGTAACATCCCACACCCGACCTAGACGTTATGGCCGAATCTGGTGATGTCACATGGAAGGGATTTTTTAAATCAAAGCTAACACAATAAAACCTTTAACTTATTGAGTCTTATTTACTAGCAATTAATTCAAAAACATGTAATTATTTAGTCAATTTGCCTCAAAACGTATCTTATAGCGGAAGCTTTCGAAAATCGTGGTTTTTAGGTAAAAACAATTCAGTTTGTAGAAACATTTATAGAGAAAATCGTGTTTTAGTAAAATCGTCACAATTGTATAGTTAAGTCTAACCAAAACCCAAAATAAAATCAGACAGTCTGATGAGTCCATAAATTACAAATCTCCAAAAATAAACTTAAACTTTTAAATAAAAACCAAATAATAAATCATAAACGGCCTCGTGGTCACCTTTGAGTCCCCCGTTGCACTGATCTACCTAAGTTTGTGGATTACCTATACAGATCAAATAGAAAGGGGTGAATTTACATAAACTCAGTGTGTAACCCCACAGAATTAAGCGTGCACACATAAAGAAAATCAGAGTAAAACAGATACATATTTGGGCCTAAGCCCATTACAGATACAGATGCAGATTTGAGCCTAAGGCCATATCAGATATAGATGTACAAATTAGAATCAGAAATCAAAAAACCTACCCCCATCCTCTACACACCATCTCTGACCATCCCTACACACCATGTGGAGTTAAAAACACTCACCCAGCCCTATATACCATATAGTACCGATGCAGCACATAACAGATATAATGCAGCATAGATGCTAGATAATAGGCGTAAATTGCCTTTTAGAACACTTCCTACAAAATACATCGTCCCATCCCCAATATTAGATACAAAAACATACAAATACAGATAAACAGACTATCATGCTCACATGCTTACATATATGTGTATACAGATAGTAGATAATAGTGCAAGTAGACATGCATCAGTATCCTAATCAGATCAGAATATCAAACAATTAGATCATACAATTTAGGGTTTTTTTAGCCCTTACTGACCCTACAGTAGGCCCACAGTCGTTTGAGATGACCCGTGCAACCCTAAAGAAAAATTCATATAAACATGTGAGCCCACCGCCCAGATTGGCCTTGCCCGTGTGGATCCCACATGGCCTGGCCCAGAATCCACATACCCGTGTAGACTACCCGTGTGGCCCACACGCCCAATTTGGCCTAGCCCTTGTGCCTTACACGGCTACACTCCGGCCATCACACGTCCGTGTGGCGTCGTCAGTGAGGTTTTTCGGCTTTTTTGATTCTTTTTTTTTACGTTTCAGGTACACACCTGGTATCGTTTTTCATGCTAAAGCCACCACGAGTTCTCCAGAACCTAAAATTCGTCCAACAAGCACCAAATTAGACACCTAAACTGAGAACAAAACAAAGCACCCTAAAACGACCAATCTCTCTTTCCGTAAAAGCTCTTACCTTATAACGAACGACAGTGAATCCAACAACCCTAACACCGATTGAAAAACCCCAGCCACTTAGTCGCCTCCTAAACACGAAATAACCCCATTATTCAACGATTCAATAACACAGAGTTTAAAACATGCTTACCCCACTTACCAAAACACACGAAAAGTGCCAAAGTAACGAAATATGAGATTATGATAGCAGAGAATAGAGCAGAACGGCAGGGAAAAGAAAAGAGAAAAAGATGACAGAGAACTTGAGAAGAAAATTTAGGGGTTTTAGGAAAAAAACGAAAATAAAAGTTCTATAAGATTTTTCCCAACTTCCCACTATTATACAATCCTTTATTTTTTTCCCTCTAATCCCACTAACAACCCACTACCTAGAATCCCGGTTACCTCCAACTTCTACCCAACACCAATAGCAAAAATAATTCCTTTACATATGTAGGGATTTGAACCCAAGACTTTTAGTAAACTAACACTCAACTTAACCACCAGACCAGCAAACCCATTCTAATATAATTTTACAAATAATTAAATATAAGCCCACTAAGCAAGGATAAGGCTTAAGTTAGAAAAATACCAAAATTTAACCAAGGGAAGGTTTGAACTTAGGACCTCTCATACACACCTAGAACACTTAACCACTGAAGCAAACAAATATTTGTGTCAAATTTTACAAAAGCCGAAACAAATAATTTGGGGCATTACAAAACGACATTTTTGGTTTACCCTGCTTCACACATTTTGAGCTAAAGCCCCTAAATTACCCTCGAAACTACTACACCCAATTTTGGGGTGTGACATAAAATACTACAAAAAATTCCCAAATTCAATAGCAGATCTTGGGATTCTGGTTTGGAAGCCTAACTAAAACTTCCAAAAAAATATTAGGAGTTCAAAGAGAATAAAAATATTTTGGAGCGTCTAATTAAAATTTTTAAAAATTTTGTAAGATTAATGGAATTTCCAAAAAATTTAGAACCTTTTAGTTAAAATTTTCAATAATTTAGAGAGTTCAATTAAAATTTTCAAACAATTTCAAAAAAATATTAATTTTTTTTAAATTTTTGGGGCAAAGCCCCCTTTCCACCTTTACGTTTCGCCTTTCCCTGATTATTAACAAAATCACCAACTTAATACAAGATCTCTCTATTCCTCACCAACAAAGAAAATAAAAAGAGGAAAAGAATAGTAGAAATAAGATTAAATATTAAATGTGAAATGTAAAAAATGCTAACCCATTTTTAGAAAAGTAGTAATGACTGCCTAAGTAGCTATATGAACCCATTTGTTCCCCATCTTTGCATGCAACTCAATATTAGCCTTGTCTTCTTCAAGTTTGGTCTTGAATGGTTAGTCCAACTAAGCCTACAACTATTCCCGCAACGTGCGAACACTTTGTTCTTTTGCACAACATTCCAATTCCCTTCACCATGACTCCTAATATACTCCGCCAACACTGCATCCTCCGCGAGGTTCACGACCCCTTTTTCAACACTATCTCGCCCTTTCTTCCAATGCCAACATCGTCGTTGTTCATCCCATTGCTACCTAAGAACCCATTACCCTCATTTTGTGCAATAAATTAGTTGTTCCCTACCACCATCATTATCATCATCATTTTCCTTTGGATGTTATGTGCTAATATCTATACCTAAAAACAAAAGGTCTAAAGAAGGGTTTTTCCAAGCTCTTTGTAAATGGCCGTCGCGATATTGCGAATGTAACGGATGCGCCTTTAATTATGACAGAGAGAATTGAAACAGAAAGTTATCAAATATGAAATAATAAAAAGAAGAGTTTAAGACCCACTAAAGAAGAGATCAGCAAAGTAGCATAAGTTGTATTACTTATTAACACAATTTAGAGGCGAGTTAATTTAAGTTGAAATGATAAGTTAATTTTGGTAAGATTAATGAGACTTTCCAAAAAATTTAGAACACTAAAAGTTTTAACACTCAAATTTTAAACCCCATCATTATCATTTTCCTTTAAATGTTATGTGCTAATATCTATAAGTAAAAAGAAAAAGGTTTTTGCAAGCTCTTTGTAAATGGTTGGTGTAACGCCCCCACGCCCGAGACTGTCACCGGAGTCGAGCTTGAGGTGTTACCGAACATAATTTACCATTTTAAACAACTTTACATTATCTATTTTGATTTTCGGAATAAGCAGTTTATCTGCTTCATGGTCGCTTGAAAAATCATATCTCGAGTTATGAAACTCAAAATTAAGATCTGTAAATTTTCCCTGAATCTAGACTCATGTATCTATCTACTAATTTTTTTCTAGAATTTTTGGCTGGGCCGATTAGTACAGTTTATTAGTTAAAGTTGCCCCTATTTCAGAACTCAACTGCACTGACCTCTACTTATTACGAACCAATTTTATCCCTGTAAAAAATTTATATGACTATGCCGTTTATTTCTCTTAAAACTAGACTCAATAAGGATTCTGAACATATAAAGTAATCCTCCTCATTATTTTTGTACAATTTATGGTGAATTTCCAAATTTGGAACAGGGGATCCAAAAATCGCTCTGGCCCTGTTTCACTGAAACTCAGATATGTCATAAAATACAATACGTTTACCTGTTTTGTTTATTCCATATGAAAATAGACACAATAAGATTTAATTTCATATATTATTCACCATCAAACCATGTTTCTACTATTTTTAGTGATTTTTCAAACTCACGTCACTGCTGTTACAATGTTCTGTTTTTAAGCTACTTTCACAATTTTTCCTTAATTTCCATGTGATAGTTATCCCTCAAGCATACATACTATCATACTTGTATATCATTAGCCATTTCATTAGCTATTCACTAGCAAGTATTTACACATCATTCATTGAACATATAATACCAAAAGAAGCCAAGTCCCTATACATGCCATACACGAAAAGAAACGTTTAACTATACCAATATGGTTCCTTGATAGTGTGATCGGATCTCGGACTTTTCCTTTGATCCCCGAGTGGCTTGGCAAGAACTATAAGAAGAAGAAAATAAAGAGAGTAAGCACTAGGCTTAGTAAGTTTACAAGCAAATAAATTACAATATTCATCACACGGAACAATTGTGCAAACTATCAACTACCTTTATAAACTTTCTTTACATCTCATTTTCTGCCTTCCTCTTTCTTCACTTACCTTCTTTCTTACCTGACCTTTCATTACTCATGATTACAATCTACCTTTCCTTTGCTGATAATTCAAGGAAATTGACTTGAATAATGGCCCGTTGAACCACTCGGAATACTAAGGATACTAGGGTCGTTCCTGTCTAACCATATCCTGCCAATGCCATGTCTTTGACATGGACTTACATGAATTATTCCTGTCTCCAATGCCATATATCTAATATGGACTTACATGGCTCAATCCTGTCTCCAAAGCTGTATATCTAGTACGGACTTACATGGCTCATTTCTGTCCTGTCCTGTCCTGTCGACCCCTAATGTCATGACATTTCGTATCCTAACATTCCTAAGGTTCAATCGGGACATTCTACTGCTTTTCTCTGTCATATCACCTTATATTCAACTTGATTATTTTCATAAAATGAATATATAAATACTGGAAATTGACAATATTAATGTAAAATAATAGAATATTGCATTTATTTACCGTAAACTTACCTCGATACAAAATGTGACTAAACTTTACAATTTAGTCCTTTACTTTTTCTTTTCCCCGATCTACTCCCGAATTTCGTTCTTCTTGATCTATAATAGCAAATTTAGCTTATTTAATATCAACATTTATCAAAACAGCCCTTTACTCAAACTTTGGAAAAATTACATTTTTGCCCCTAAACTTTTGCATATTTACACTTTTGCCCCAAGGCTCGGAAATCAAAACTTATCACAAATTCTTGTATTTTAAGACATGCTGATCATTTATTTACAACATCATCTTCAAATTCCTACTATAACATACACTTATGTACAATAGGTATTTTTACCAATTTAGCCATTTTTCTCGTTTTTACCTAAAACCGAGTAGCTCAAGTTGTCTAGCATAATTTAAAACCTCATATTCTATCATAAAACATCAAAATACACAAATTTCACCTATGGGTATTTTTCCAAATGTGAACCCTAACTTAAAATATTGCTAACATAAGCTTTATCGAGCTACCGAGATCTCAAAAACTAAAAATCATTAAAAACGGGGCTTGGATGCATTTACTATGAAGCTTGAAAGTTGAAGAACCCTTAGCTATGGTGGAGAGAAAAATTCAGCAGCAACGTATGAAGAAGATGATGAATTTTGTGTTATTTTTCCCTTTTTATTTCATTTAATATCCAAATGACCAAAATGCCCTTCCTTACTAAACTTCCAAAAATTCCATCCATGTCCAATTTTTGTCCATGAACTTAGAAATTGGTCACATTACTATTTAAAACCTCCTAATTAATATTCCAAAGCAATTTCATAGTAAAAACTTCTAGAATGCAAGTTTTGCAATTTATTCAATTTAGTCCTTACTTTCAAATTAAACACTTTATGCATAGAATTTCTTCACGAAATTTTCACACTATCATGCAATCATAATATAGACCTCAAAATAATTATAAAATAATTATTTCTATCTTGAATTTGTGGTTACGAAACCACTATTCCGATTAGGCCCTACTTTGGGATGTTACAGTTGGCACGATATTGCGAATATAACGAATGCATCTTTAATTATGACAGAAAGAATTGAAACAGAAAGTTACCAAATATGAAATAATAAAAGGAAAATTTTAAGACCCACTAAAGAAGAGATCAACAAAGTACCAAAAGTTGTATTACTCGAGTTAATTTACCTTGAAAAGATAAGCTAATTTTACTTATTAGAAAAATTTGTATTACTTATTAACACAATTTAGAGGCTAATTAAAATTTTCAAAAAATTTCAAAAGAATAATGAAATTTCTTAAAAATTTTGAAGCAAAGCCCCCCATCCACCATTGCATTTCACCTTGCTATGATTATTAACAAATTTGGTCTTCACTGGTTAGCCCTATAAGCCTACAACTATTCCCACAACATGCCAATCCTTTTTTCTTCTACACAAAATTCCAATTCCCTTCACCGTGACTCCTCACGTACTCCGACAACACCGCATCCTCCGCACGGTTGACGACCACTTTTTCAACACTATCTCACCTTCTCTTCCAATAGCAACATCACCGTTGTTCATCTAAGTGCTACCTAAAGACACAACACCCTCCTTTTGTGCAGTAAACTAGTTGTTCCATCCCATCATCATCATTTTCCTTTGAATGTTATGTGCTAATATCTATACCTAAAAAGAAAAGGGTTTAATGAAGGGTTTTTGCAAGCTCTTTGTAAAAGGCCGCCACAATATTACGAATGTAACGGACGTGTCTTTAATTATGATAGAAAGAATTGAAATAGAAAATTACCAAATATAAAATAATAAATGCAATAATAATTATAATAATTTATCACCAGTTGCAGATTAATTATTTTATTTAGTCTAGAAAACAGAGAGAAAAATTAAATTTCACTGTCAAATTACTTATTTTTCTTTTAAATTTGTCTTTAAAATAGTAAAGTACAATAAAAAGAGAACAGGTTTTATCCTGATACTAAATTGCAATCAGAAACGATTCAGATACAATAGATACCAACTATTAAAAAAAATCAAAATCATAAAAAAAATCCTTATTAGTGTTTAAAATGAGTTATTTATTCAGGAGGGTCTAAGCTCTGTGCCATGAAAGGAAGAGTTTAAGATCCACTAAAGAAGAGATCACAATTTAGAGGTGAAATTCAATGGTAGATCCTAAGAGGCGGGTTAAGTTGATAATTGCATGTTTTATAATGGTCAATTATGATTCTTGATAGCAATTAGTTTAATGGTATTGGAATTGCATATGTTTTAGGTTTGATTTTGGGTTGGTTTGAGTGTCTATTTTAGTTATGGTTATATGCTATTGAAATGTGTAGGTTGGCACTAAAATTGGGTGAGAAATATGGCTTAGAAAATAGCCTATTTTTGTTCACACTGGCAGAGACACGGACGTGTGTCTCAGCCGTGTGTGACACACGGTCAGATAACACGGCCGTGTATCCCCTGTAGTTTTTAATGAAAGCAAGTTATTGAGTTACGCGGGCTAGTCACACGAGCGTATGTTTGGCCATGTAACACAAGTCAGAGAGTTACACGGGGCCGAACACGGTCTGGAACACGACCATGTGATCCTATTTCGAATGTCCACACGGCCTGTGACATGGGCATGTCTTTTGGCCGTGTAAGACACACGACCTGGCCACACGGGCGTGTGTCCCCTTTACTTTGAAAATTTTCAATGTTTTCCCAAAATTTATATAAGTTTTCGTTTAATTCCCGAAATGTTTTTAATACTTGTTTTGGGCCTCGAGGGCTCGTGATTAAGTTTGAATAGTTTTTGTTTGGAATGAGAAATGGATACGAAATGTTTGATTAATTATGTGATAAGTCCGGTAATGCTCCATAACCCTATTCCGCGATGGATACGGATTAGGGGTGTTACATATTTAGTTTAGAAAATAGAGAGAAAAATTAAATTTCACCGTCAGATTACTTATTTTTCTTTTAAATTTGTCTTTAAAATAGTAAAGTACAATGAAAAGAGGATAGGTTTTATCCTAATACTAAATTGCAATCAAAAATGAATCAAATACAATAAATATCAACTATTAAAAAGAATCAAAATCAAAAGGAGTTATTTATTCAGGAGGGTCTAAACTCTGTGCTATGAAAGAAAGAGTTTAAGATCCACTAAAGAAGAGATCAGAAAAGTAGCAAAAGGGGTATTACTTATTAACACAATTTAGAGGTGAAATTCGATGGTAGATCCTAATAATCGGGTTAATTTGACTTGAAAAGCTAAGTTAATTTTCTTGTGTTCTGTTAAATAATTTTAACAAAAACAAAGTAATAAAATAAAATCAAAGCATATTGACCTGATGCATACAAGAATATTATAAAACAAAATGCATACTATGAACTCAACATAATGTATGGTAATTACACCAAACATCATATACGATAATCATCTTTCCTAAATTTATTATTAACTTATGATATTTATAAAGATAAAACAATTGTTATCTCATAATATGAATTCTATTATTGTCTCCTTAAGTCTAAAACAAAACAACAACTTGATGATTTTAAAATATTTTAAATTTAATTAAAATTTTACAAAAAAAATGATATCAAAAAGAAAATGACTTGTTAATATATAAATTACCATTTCTATAAAAAGTAATTTATTGATTTCTCGTATAAAGACTAATGAATTAATTTCTTTCTTTTTTAGTAAAAAACCATCTGGTTTTTAATGAATATAATTTTCATAATTGAGATATAATTTACGCAATTGAGAGTATACGTAGTTGGAATTAAATTGTAATATTTACTGATAAAATATTTGTAACTAAAAATAAAGTTTATAGTAAAATTTAAATTTATCATCATAAAAATGATTATTAATATTAATTATTTGATATGTTGTTACTATTACATCATTTCCCTTAAAAAAAACTTGGGGCCAATTTGAGCATTTTGTGGAATTGATCATATTTATACGCTTATAGTTATGAATATTTGTGAAGTAATTTAACCAATCACAAATACATCATGATAAAATAAAATAAAATTATGTAATGACAAACTTTTTATCATCACATTTATGATTACTAATATTGCCTATCGGATATGTTATCACTATTGCATAATCTCTTGGGAACTTGGCCCAAATTTAGCATTTCATTAGTGATGAATTTGTAGTGACTAATGGATTTAGTAACAATTATTCATTATAGTGACGATTTATTGTGATGTAATTTGAACAGACACCATTACATCATCACAGAGTGAATTTTAAAGTGACAATTTTATTGTCACAATATTGATAGTAATAGTGACTACTAGATATATTGTGACTATCATATCATTTCTTAAGACGTGAGTCTTAAGCATTTCATTAGTGATGAATTGGTAGTGACTAATGGATTTAGTAACAATTATATATTTTTAGTGATCATTTACCTGTAATGTAATTTAAATTGTTACAACTATTGTCATAATAGTGGCAATATATTAATGAATCACACTTATTTTTGAATGTTTCATACAAAATCCGTCACAAATAATTAACTATTTGTGACAAAATTCTATATTATCACAATTATATCTTCACTAAAAATCTTGATTGTTCTAGAGCCGGAAAGTTGTCCCAGGATCGAACACTCGAAGACCTGGCAGCATGGTTGGGCGAAATATCAGCAGGGTAGAATGAAGCTACCTGATGCATATCAAAGGCTAAATGATTTTCATTATCTATTAAAGCAAAGGGTTGCCGCTCGGAGCTTTCGCCATTGTCATTGCACCATTCGGGGATCGCCTTGCCAAAGGAAGAAGGACTATCAATGTTGATTAGCCTCGAATAGTCTTCTTCAATTTGTGCAGCGTTCATCATCTCTTTCGGTATTTCATTATTGCCACCGTTGCCATTGGCGGCTAGCGCCTGAGCTTCCTGCAGCATATTCTCCAACAACCCATCGTCGTTGATTTGGTTCGAACGGAGATCCATTTTCAACGGGTAAAAATCCCCAAAATCCTGATGAGGATGATGATTAAATGTTGTCCTCGACGATGAAGGAAGATCGGGTGTCATTCGATTCGAATAGTGCTGCATTGGTGAAAACGGCAATGTAAAGCTCGAGCTGGTAGCATCAAGATGATTATTATTGTAGTTGTTGCTTTGAAGTCCATCATGCTTGAACCGCTTGTTGCTATGGAAGAAGTCGTCGTCGGTGGTGGTGTTGGGATAATTGATTAGAGGGAGAGTTGGGAAAGGAGGTGGGTTATGGGGAGAGTGAAGTGGGGAGATATGGGGTGGTGTTGAAGCGGAAGGGCTAGGGAGAGGCGGCGGCGTCGAGGCTGAATTCGGGCTTTGGAGTGGCGGAGGCGGGGTTGTTAATGCTGAATGAGGATTGTAAAGGAAGTTTTGAGGTGGTGGTCTGTGAGGGATGTGGAGAGGGTGAAGAGGCATGGGATTTGAGGTGTGGAGAGACACAATGGGAGTTTGGAAGGAGAAACAGGAGTTGGGTGCGGTGGTTGGCGGAGGATGTGAGTGGCGCTGGCGGTGCTGGTGCTGGGAATAGAAGGGTTGGACGTCAGGTGGGTAAAGTGGGAGGCCTTGGCGCTGCCTTCTCTTCACCCTTGTGTTCCAATAGTTCTTGATTTCATTGTCTGTTCTTCCAGGAAGCTACATTATCAATGCAAGCAAAAATAGAGTTACCAATCACATATAAATTAACAAATTTTACTTTCTAGTCCTTTTACTTCACTTAAACTTAGTTTCATCAAGTTATCTATTTTAATAGTAGAGAAATTAATTTAACCAAGATAGCATGTTCTTCCACTATAAATTTACCATAAATTATTTGTTTGAAGGTATAACTACAAGTAATACATTAATACATCTCTATAATTACAATCAATATTAAATCAGTACAATGTACTAATGGAAGTACAATCAAAACATCCATATAGCTACAACTGTCATACGAGCCCATTTTTATGCCTAATACAATATCTCTTTGTTCATCACCAACAAAGAAAATGAAAAGAGGCAAAGAATAGCAGAAACAAGATAAAATATTAAATGTAACAAATACTAACCTAATTTTAGAAAAATAATAATGATTACCTGAGTAGCCATACGAGCCCATTTATTCCCCATCTTTGCATGCAACTCAATAATAATCTTTTCTTCTTCAGGAGAAAAAGATCCTTTCTTCAAGTTTGGTCTTAAATGGTTAAGCCATCTAAGCCTACAACTCTTCCCACAACGTGCCAACCCTGTGTTCTTTTGCACAGCATTCCAACTCCCTTCACCATGCCTCCTCACGTACTCCGCCAACACCGCATCCTCTGTCGCCGTCCACGGCCCCTTTTTCAACGGTATCCCGCCTTCTCTTCCACCACCGACACCGCCGCTATTCATCCCATTGCGACCTAAGGACTCACCACCCTCGTTTTGTGCAGTAAATTGGTTGTTCCCTCCCATCATCATCATCATTTTCCTTTGAATGTTATGTGCTAATATCTATACCTAAAAAGAAAAGAGCTTAATGAAGGGCTTTGGCATATTGCAAACTCTTTTGTAAATGTCCGCCATACTACTATGAATGCAACGGATGCTATTTATTTAACTATGACAGAAAGAATCGAAACAAAAAGTTACCAAATATGAAATAATAAATATAATACTAATGATAATAATTTATTACAGATATAAATTAACTATTTTATTTGGTCTTGTTGAGTGAAAAATTAAATTTTACTCTCAGATGACTTGGTTTTCTTTTAAAGATGTCTTTAAAATAGTAAAGTACAACTTGACAATGAAAAAAGGACAAGCTAGAAACAAATTAATTACTATAAATACCAACTATTAAAAAGAACCAAAATCATAAAATAACAATATTTATTGGTCTTAAATTTGGATTTAATAATTTCTGAAATAATAAAAAAATAATGAAAATAATATGGATTTTTTATATTTTAATTAATAAAAATTATTATGTATATAAAATCCGGTGTATGAGATAAGCCTATTAACTTCAAATTAGTATCCCCTTTCTTTTTGGGTCTTTGTTTACTCCTCCTTTAAATGAATTTTACCTTAAAAAAATTAATATAAAGTATTAAAGTATTAACATATATAATATTTTAAAATAATATAAACATGTTAAAATATACAAATTATTTGAACACTGTCTTTGGTTATTAGTGTAATAACATGAGAAAAAATATTTTCTTTTTTGGGCCAAAGAAAAAAAAAAGTTTATTTAATATAGACATGTCAAAATAGTTACACATAAAATAAAAAATGAAGAGTATAAATTTAAACTTGAAACTAGAACGATAAATAAAAGCTCTTTGTCACGACCAAGTCATAAGAGTAATTAAAAACTATCATTTTCTATTAGTTTATAATAGAGGTGATCATGGGTTGGGCGGCCCGGCCTGGCCCGAAGGCCCGCCCGAAAAATGGGAGGGTTTGGGTAAAAATATAGGCCAGAAATATGGGTTTGGGCAAAAATACGAGGCCCGTTTAGAAAACGGGCGGCCACGGGCCAACCTTTTTTGGCCCGGGCCTGGCCCGGCCCTGCCCGAATTATATAAATATTTTTTTATTTTTTTTAAGTATATGTAATTTTTAACTTTGTTTTTTTTAGTTTGTGTATTGTTTTAAGAATTGTTTATCTCAATTTTATTTTGTTCCTTGTTTTAATATTTATTTTTATATTTTTAAATTTATTTAATTTATTATATTTTTAAATTTTTTAATGAAATAAGCAAAAAAAATTAATATGGGCCGGGCCGGGCTCGGGCCTAGCATTTTTATTCCGGGCCAGGCTTGGACAAAATTTTAAACCCATATTTCGGGCCGGGCCGGGCCCGGACCAAGAAAACGGGCCGAAATTTTTTCTGGGCCCGGCTCGGCCCGGCCCATGATCACCTCTAGTTTATAACTAGCTCGTGACTAAAACAAGTGGAAAAGAAATAATAGTCCCACCTAACATAATATTATTGTTTCATTTGCGGACATTTTTTTAATTTTTGCAAATTTAAAAATGAAATCTCTTTATAATTCTCTCTCAAAAATCACAACTATCATAGCGACTTTTCTCAACTATCTATTGCTTTCATCACCATCACTTGTCACCGCACTTATTTTTAAGATTTGAACCGATATTTATATCAATCATCTATTTATAACACTCTCTTTTACTGATTTGTAACATTTCTTTGCTTAAGCAAAAACTCCTTACAATGTTGAAAGCAATCTTACATAAAAAAGTAAAAAACATAAATAATAATAATAATAATAATCTAGAAGAGAAAAAATGAAGAATTTACGTTGAGCTCTCTGGATCTATTTTATTTATCTTTACAAGCTTAAAGTTTTGAAAGATTTTTCTTTCCCTCTAAATGGGTTCTTTCTCATTTAATTTTTCTCCTAAGAAGCTTTTAATTGTGAATGAATATTTTGGTTTTGATCTTAGCTATCCATGGAGCAAAAAATTTTGGTTTAATGGTGAAAAAAGACCTTAAACTTAAAATAAAAAATAAAAAAAAGGCAATTAAGCCTCTTTTTTCTTTTTTTATTCATTTGGATACTTGAATTTTAAAAATACATCAAAAAGGCCCTCAAACCTTTTCAGGAAAAGCAATTAAGCCCTTACTTTTTTTTACTCAATTCGGTACTTAAACTTTCAAAATGTATCAAAAAGGCCCTCAAACCTTTTCAAAAAAAAAAAAAGTAATTATGCCCCAACTCTTTTTCTTTTTGCACTCAATTAGGTACTTGAACTTTCAAGATCAATCAAAAATGCCCTCAAACTTTTTTCAAAAAAAGGTAACTAAGCCCCTACTTTTATTAAAAATTAGAATAAAAAATTATAAAAAATAAAATCAATAAAAGCTACAAATATTAAAAATTAGAAAAAAATTATAAAAATCGAAAAAAAATAAAAAATTGTTAAATTTTTATAAAATTCGTAAAAATTATAAAATATATGTAGAAATATAAAATTTTATAAAGTTGTAAGAAAATTATACAAAATGTAAATAAATATAAATTTCTTAAAAAAATAAATAAAAAAAGCTATCATACCAGAAGAAGCATTCTATAATTTTTCTATAACATTTATTTATTTTTATTCTTTTATTTTTTTTGCCACATGTCACGCTATGTTACGACACGTGATGACTTTAATTGAAAAAACTAGGGGTTGTTAATTTTTTATTTTTTTATAAAATTTTACTATTTCTATTTTTTTACAATTTTTATAAAAAATTCTAATTTTTAATAAATTTTATATTTTTATTAAAATTTAATAATTTTTCTAAATTTTTTTTATTTTTATAATTTTTTTCTAATTTTTAATAAGACCAAGGGCTTAATTGCTTTTCTGAAAACTTTTGAGGGTCTTTTTGATGCATTTTGAAAGTTTAAGTACCCAATTGAGTGAAAAAAAAGGGGCTTAATTGCTTTTTTTGAATAAGTTTAAGGACTTTTTGATGCATTTTAAAAGTTCAAATGTTCAATTAAGTAAAAAAAAAAAACAACCACTTAATTATTTTTTTGAAAAAATTCCATTACTTTTCACACTCTTGAGCCAAAAACTTTGGTGGAATGGATTGATTGCTGCCAAATTTTTCACTTAAAAGCATGTTTCACCACTAACTTGATCTAGTGGAGCTGAATTTGACATCCAGTTATTTCTCCCACAAAGTTTGCAGCACAATTCTCAAATGATTAGCATGTTCGTTTTCATCTCGGGAGTATACCAAAATATCATCAATAAACACCACCACAAATCTATCTAAATACAGTCTGAAAATTTTATTCATTAAATCAATGAATACTGCAGGTACGTTAGTCAATCTGAATGGAATCACAAGAAACTCAAAGTGTCCATACCTGGTTCTGAAAGCTGTCTTTGGTATATCTGAATCTTTCACTCGCAACTGATAGTATCCAAAACGGAGATCTATTTTGGAAAACATAATGGCACCTTTTAGATGATCAAACAGGTCATCAATTCAATGCAAAGGATACTTGTTCTTTATGGTGAATTTGTTGAGCTGCTAGTAGTCGATACACAGTCTCAAAGATCCGTCTTTCTTCTTAACAAACAAAACCGGTGCACCCCAAGGTGAATGACTAGGTCGAGCAAAGCCTTTGTCAGTTAATTCTTGCAACTGTGCTTTCAACTCTTTCAATTCAATAGAAGTCATTCTGTACGGCGCTATAGATATTGGTGTTGCTCCCGGAACAAGATCTATAGAAAATTCTACTTCTCTAACCGGTAGTAAACCAAGTAATTCTTCCAGAAACACATCAGGAAACTCACAAACAACTAGCACTGATTTAATCTTAGATTTAGACATTTTAGTATCCATTACATAGGCAAGGTAGGCATTATACCCTTTTTTGACATATCTCTGTGCTGTCACGGCTGATATTACATTAGACAACTCATCCAGTTTATCAAATTCAATACGGAACTTTTCTAAAAACTTTTGAGAGTCTTTTTAATGCGTTTTTAAAATTCAAGTGTTCAATTAAATATTTTGAAAAAATTCTATTACTTTTCACACTCTTGAGCCAAAAACTTTGGTGGAAGGAATTGATTGCTACCAAATTTTTCACTGAAAAAGCAAATTTCACCACTGACTTGGTCTAGTGGAACTGAAAACTTCACTTAACCATTTATTGATTTATGCTCTAATTCTTTTTGACCATTTCTTTATTTATACTCCATTTTTTTTATACTTAAACTTATATATTTTTAATTGTTATAATAATAAAAAGCGATAATTTCTTTTTTTTAATAATCTTGTTATAAATTTTAATCATATTTGTTCTTTTTTACACAATATCTAGAACTACTAATAGCCCCTCCCCAATACATAAATAGGAGGATTATGCGTTTCAATGCACTTAATCCTACGTTCTCCTGTATTGACAACAATACCCATACTAATCAAATTAAGATTTACTAGCAGAATTACCCAAAACATTTCAAATATTCTAAAGCTTAAATTTAATAACAAAAAATGTTTAAAACGAATTGGGCCCATTTCAAGGGTCCAAAAAGTCTCAAATTTGTAAAATGAATCCAAATAGCTTGGCCTGGATCTGCACCAATTCATAATTATTTTTTTATTTGGGTACAAGCACCAATTCATAATTTAATATGTTCTGACATTAAACGGCCTTTTGAATGGCTTTGATATTCCACAAGTTAAAATCGGATTTGTCGTAGAAAAACATTAATAGAAAAGAACGAAACCCAATATCAGGTCCATTCAACGCAAAGTCTCATCTTTATTTATCTTAGAAACTAGAATAATTGTTCACCTCATCACCCATTTTATCTATTCGTTTAAGATTATATTACTCGAGCTGGTTGTGTTTTAGTTTAATTGATATCAGTACTATTGGTAGTACAAAAGAATATGGGTTTGAGTGCATTAAAATACATTATCCTCTTATCTAAGAGTTAGGAAGAGGTTATGGATAGTTCTAAACATTATATTAAAAAACTAAAAACTAAGAATCGTGATGCTTCACTCATATGAAAGAAAGTAAATAAATAAAAATAAAAATTATATTACTCAAACTCTTTATTTTTCTTAAGGCATTTATGTTCGACGCAAGATATAAATACGATAAATTTTAAAAAAATTAATCATACTCATGTAGGATACATACTCATATTTAACGTTCAAATTTGAATCAAGGTAGATAGATGCCCTAGCTCTCTAGAATGAAAATTTTCAGATTTAGCCTTTCAAAGTTTATAAACTTTTAAATTAATGGATAATCAAATTATAGTTTAACCTCAAAAATAATAAATTTTTTGTTTAGTCATTTTGGTTTAAAGGTGCAAAAAGACCTTAAACTTAAATATATATAAAAAAAAACAATTAAGCATTTACTCTTTTTTTCTTTTTCTTTTTTTTTTACTCATTTGGATACTTGAATTTTCAAAAAACATCAAAAAGGCCCTCAAACCTTTTCAGGAAAAGCAATTAAGCCCCTCCTTTTTTTTTACTCAATGCAATATTTGAACTTTCAAAATGCATCAAAAAGGCCCTTGAACCTTTTCAAAAAAAAAGTAATTAAGCCCCTACTCTCTCTTTTTTTTTTTTTTTTTGCACTCAATTAGGTACTTGAACTTTCAAAATCCATCAAAAAGGCCCTCAAACATTAAAAAAAAAAAAAGCAATTAAGCCCCTACTTTTATTAAAAATTAGAATAAAAAATTATAAAAAATAAAAGCTATAAATATTAAAAATTAGAAAAAAAATATAAAAATTGTAAAAAATATAAAAAAATTGTTAAAATTTTATAGAAGTTTTAAAAATTATAAAATATATGTAGAAATATAAAATTTTATAAAGTCGTAAGAAAATTATACAAAATATAAATAAATATAAATTTCATAAAAAAATGAAAAAAGTTATCGTACCACAAGAAGCATTCTATAATTTTTCTATAACTTTTATTGATTTTTATTCTTTTTTTTGCCACATGTCACGCTATGTTACGACACGTGATGACTTTAATTGAAAAAAATAGGGGTCGTTAATTTTTTTATTATTTTTATAAAATTTTACTATTTTTATTCTTTTACGATCTTTATAAAAAATTCTAACTTTTAATAAATATTATATTTTTATTAAAATTTAATAATTTTTCTAAAGTTTTTTTTTATAATTTTTTTCTAATTTTTAATAAGACCAAGGGCTTAATTGCTTTTCTGAAAACTTTTAAGGGTCTTTTTGATGCATTTTTGAAAGTTCAAATACTCAATTGAGTGAAAAAAATTATTTTTTTAATAAGTCTAAGGACCTTTTTGATGCATTTTGAAAGTTCAAGTATTGAATTAAAAAAAAACCACTTAATTATTTTTTTGAAAAAATTCCATCACTTTTCACACTCTTGAGCCAAAAACTTTTGGTGGAATGGATTGATTGCTACCAAATTTTTCACTAAAAAAGCATGTTTCACCACTGACTTGGTCTAGTGGAGTTGAATTTGGCATACAGTTATTTCTTACACAAAGTTTGTAGCAAAATTCTCAAATGATTAGCATGTTATTTTCATCTCGGGAGTATACCAAAATATCATCAATAATTACCACCACAAATATATCTAAATACAGTTTGAAAATTCTATTTATTAAATCCATGAATACTGCAGGTACGTTAGTCAATCCGAATGGTATCACAAGAAACTCGCAGTGTCCATACCTGGTTCTGAAAGCTGTCTTTGGTATATCTGAATCTTTCACTCGCAACTGATAGTATCCAAAACGGAGATCTATTTTGGAAAACATAGTGGCACCTTTTAGCTGATCAAACATGTCATCAATTCGATGCAAAGGATACTTGTTCTTTATGGTGACTTTGTTGAGCTGCCGATAGTCGATACACAGTCTCAAAGATACTTGTAGGGCGCTATAGATATTGGTGTTGCTCCCGAAACAAGATCTATAGAAAATTCTACTTCTCTAACAGGTGGTAAACCAAGTAATTCCTTCAGAAACACATCAGGAAACTCACAAACAACTAGCACTAATTTGATTTTAGATTTAGAAATTTTAGTATCCATCACGTAGGCAAGGTAGGCATTATATCCTTTTCTGACATATCTCTGTGCTGTCACGACTAATATTACATTAGACAACTTATCCAATTTATCAGATTCAATACGAAACTTTTCTGAAAACTTTTGAGAGTCTTTTTAATGCATTTTTAAAATTCAAGTGTTCAATTAAATAAAAAAAACCACTTAATTATTTTTTTAAAAAAATTCCATTACTTTTCACACTCTTGAGCCAAAAACTTTGGTGGAAGGAATTAATTGCTACCAAATTTTTCACTGAAAAAGCATGTTTCACCATTAACTTGGTCTAGTGAAGCTAAAAACTTCACTTAACCATTTATTGATTTATACTCCAATTCTTTTTGACCATTTCTTTATTTATACTCCATTTTTTTTTTATACTTTAACTTAAACTTATATATTTTTAATTGTTATAATAATAATAAGCGATAATTTCTTTTTTTAATAATTTTGTTATAAATTTTAATCATATTTGTTCTTTTTTACACAATATTCAGAACTACTGATAGCCCCTCCCCAATACATAAATAGGATGATTATGCATTTCAATGCACTTAATCCTACGTTCTTCTGTATTGACAACAATACCCGTACCAATCGAGTTAAGTTTTACTAGCGGAATTACCCAAAACATTTCAAATATTCTAAAGCTTATATTTAATAACCAAAAATGTTTAAAACGAATTAGGCCAACTTCAAGGGTCCAAAAAGTCTCAAATTTGTAAAATGAATCCAAATAGCTTGGCCTGGATCTGCACCAATTCATAATTATTTTTTATTTGGGTACAAGCACCAATTCATAATTTAATATGTTCCAACATTAAACTGTCTTTTTAAGTCGAAAGAAAAATCAAATGGCTTTGATATTCCACAAGTTAAAATCGAATTTGTCGTAGGAAAACATTAATAGACCAGAACGAAACCCGATATCAGGTCCATTCAACGCAAAGTCTCTTACTTATTTATCTTAGAAACTAGAATAATTGTTCACCTTATCACCCATTTTATCCATTTGTTTAAGATTATATTACTCCACCTCCTTGTGTTTTAGTCAGTTGATATCAATATTATTGTTAGTACAAAACAACGTGGGTTTGAGTGTATTTAAACACATTATCCTTTTATCTAAGAGTTGGAAAGAGGTTATAGATAATTTTAAACATTATATTAAAAAACTAAAAACTAAGAATCGTGATACTTCACTCATACGAAAGAAAGTAAATAAATAAAAATAAAAATTATATTTCTTAAACTCCTTATTTTTCTTAAGGCATTTATGTTCGACGCAAGATATAAATATGATAAATTTTAAAAAAAAAAATAATTATACTCATGTCGGATACATACTCATATTTAATGTTCAAATTTGAATTAGGGCAGGTAGATGCCCTAGCTCTCTAGAATGAAAATTTTCAAATTTAACCTTGCAAAATTTATAAAATTTTAATTAATCATTTGAGAAACTATAATATATACGAATATAATAATAAATTTATATTTTAACTCTCATAAAAATATATAATTCAATCTCGATCTTAAAAATATTTCAAATTTCACCTCTAACCAAAATCCGAGTAACATATATTCCTGTCGTCCGAGATGTTGATAAGATGAACTTTGCTGAGATAGAGAATAAAATCAACAGCACTGCAAAGAAGGCAAATGATGGGACCGTATTAGTTGTGATTAAATGGCTGGTATCCCAATTATCAATCCTTCTCTGGTTAGTCGTCACAAATAGGAATGGCGTGGAATGATTTTTGTTCACCTCAATTTTCATCGCATTTTTATACTTTTAATTCGAAATATATTACATATTTTAAAATAATATAATTAAAATTTAAAAAAATAATTATGAATCTCAAATTATAAAATTGACATGAAAAATATAAAGAGAGAAAAAATTCACAACTCTTATTTAGTTATCAAAAATTTTCTAGTTAAACTGCTTATAAATATTTGTGATCAAATGTATTTAAAAAAGGCATAATGAACTTAACCTCTATCATCCTAATTCCTTATTTTGGATCACTTTGGTTTTCAATATTCAAATTTTATTCAATTTGTGTTTTTTTTTTAGTGAAAATTTTGTTTAAACTATTAAAATTTTAACAACTGTATGTGATAACCTATGTGATAGTTTGCATATACTTCATAAAAATTCAAAAAATATATATCAAAGTAATAAAAAATTTAAAAATTTATTTAAAAATTATCCACATTAATAACGAGGTACACAAAGGCTATCACGAAAGCTACCACATAAGTACCATTAAAAGTTTAACAATTCATTCAAATTTTTCATCCAAAAAGATAGTAATTTAACTAAATTTTAAAGTTCAAGACTAAAGTGATAAAAAAAAAAAGAATAATTAGAGCAAAAATAACAAAAAAAAAGCATATAAAAAATATCAAAGTTATCATTATACCTTTAAAAAATTGAAAAGATGAAAATTACAACTTTTAATAAATTTAACTTTTCAATGAATTATAATAAAAAAAAAATTCCAATTGTGGTGTGCCTTGCTTTAATATAGTTTTTTTTAGGTAGTTTATTATTATTATTATTATTATTATTATTATTATTATTATTATTATTATTATTTATAGATTATAGATATTGTGCACTCAAATAAATTCTAGTTTTAGGTATTTCTAGAAGCCAAAAACATTATTCTTTTGGAATGTGAATCCAGAAGCTTAAGTATGCAAATACTATGGAGGCAGGAGTTATTTATAAAATTTTACCCAAAATAAGGTTACCTAATTACTATATTTAAAACTTGCTTTAAAATATTGCTTTATATTTTTTTCTCAAAAATAATTGTTATATATGGTATAAGATATTATTTTTCTTTTTTGAATTTGAGATATGGTTAAACTCTAAACATTTTTTTGTGTTATTTATAGAAGTCTTATTTTTTACAAAAATTTTTATTTAATTTTTAAATTTAAATTCACACTCGTTTCTTATTTTATATCTAACTATTTTAATATATATATATATATTAAATAAACTTATTTCTCAATGTGTTCTAAGATATAAAAACTAACTTCAATTCATATTATACATGTATTTTAGGGAAACATAAAAAGAGAGTTTTACAAGTCACTTCCACTATTAAGTATTAAGTTTTACCTACTTAAGATTCTTTGCTATTTATATATATTAACAAATATTTAAACATTCATAAAATGATAAAAAGAAAAAAAAAAGTAAAACATCTTTTCATACCAAATAGAATAGTTTATTTAATCAAAAGATTTTATTCAATTAAATGGAAAATTTGTTTCAAAATTAAAAAGTATGCAACTGTTAATATCTTCAATGGTCATCAAGGTCCGTCGAGTTTGAGGGCTAAGGAAATTAGGCAGCAGATGGAGGGTGTCTGTCTGAGTGCAGCATGTTGGGCGACAGAGGAATCAAGTAGCAGATAGTATGGCAGCCTTAACTATGTGGATACCGGTTGACTGGAAAATATTTGAAGAGCCTGGGAACCATTAATCATCACTGATTTAAGTAATTTACCCTTGTAATTTTAAGTGCTATTAGCTTTTCATTGATTCCATTCAAATGTATATATTACTAATAATAAATACACTAAATTTTAGATAAATTAAAAAATAACCCTAGCTACTAAATTTAACATCAAAATTGGATCATTATAAATACACAAACGTCTTAAAATGTGCATAAAACATATTATTTACTTGTAAATTTATATTAATTTATAATAATTTAAATGCACAAAATTTATGTTTGGCTTCTATTCTTTCCATACTATTAATGTTATATGTTATAGATTTTTTTAAAATATATATGAACATTATTGTTATATATTATAGGTTAAGAAGATTTGGTAAGTCTAAAATCCCTAGATAATTATGTCTAAAATAATCTTTTAATAAAATTTAATGCCACACATTATGTCTCTTTTCAAAGTACATTTAAATTGGGTAATGTATAGTAGAGATTCGTAAAAGTCAAATTATATTTTGTCCTTTTTTATTTAAATAATAGATAAATTAGTTTATATATGTTAAATTAAATAACAAATTGATCATTCTGTTGAAAGTTTTATTTCTTTTATTCTTAAATTTTGATTTGTATACGTCAATATGAGGTACACATTGCATGTAACATGTTATTTTTTATTATTCCGTCAACCACGCCAATTTTTAACAATACAAATAAAGAAAATTTTTAATAGAAATGACCAATTTACTCTTTGGTCTTACTTATAGGAACAGATATATCAATTTTTTAAATAAAAGAAATAAAATATAATCTAACTTTTAGTACAAAGCTTCTATAGTTATTTTTTCTTTAAATTGCCAATTACATGAATTGGAGGTAACTTTTAGGTTATAGATATGTTATCATTTATAATACAGTAATACAAATATAATAAAATTTTACTGTTAAAAAAGTAATAAGATAATTATCTATATATAAATAAAATTAAGGTTAATTACATTAAATATATAACTTCCTCAACTCGGTTTAAACGTTAGATTCAAATTCGAAAGATTATATTAGCCACTGAGATAGCCTAGTAATGATCGAGGTTTATAAAATAATCTATTTAAAACATTTGTTTATTTTAGAAAAGAATTTAGCTTATTTTTAGAAAAATTCATGATTTTAAAAAATAATTATTTTAATATCTTTCTTGTAAAGAATGATTATCATTGAAAAATTTAGTTAATTTCTAATTTATTTAGTAAAATTTTTTATTTATAACCTTGCAGTGAAAAATGATTTTTAACTCAGTTTTAATTAAATTCATATTTCATGCATATTTGATTATAATTCATAATTCAACAATTTAAAAAAGCAATTTAAAATATATGCATGCTAATTAAAACCAACCTAAGTCTTATGTCACGGTTCAAAATAAACGATAGCCTCTGGATAATAAAAATATCAAATAGTAATTTTAAAATATTTTTATGGTAGAACGGTCAATTTGAGTCGAGCCCTTCGTATTCTACGTCATAACCTAGTGAGTTATCTGTAAAGATGGAAATAAAAAGCGGAGTGAGCTATTAAGCTCAGTGTGAGTTCCATCACCAGAAAATCGATGCAACAATAGACAAAACATACAAAATATCAACTTGAAAGGATAAACACAATTTGAATAACAACTCAAAATTTCAGTATTTCAAATGAACTAGTCAAACTACTAATTCTCAGTCCTACCAGTTCGACCACCAATTCAACAATAGTTAAATGAATAATTAAAAATCCATAAAAAAATTTTAAACATGTTAAAACTTTCATAAACCGGTTTAATCGTCAAATTTTTGTCCCAATTTTCAATTTTTATAGGTTCAAAAGCGATTTGGTCTATATTTAATTTTATGCCACTGGTTAAACCAGTCAAATCACCTATTCTCAATTTTACCTGATATAATACTGGCATCATTGGATATGATATAAATACTTTAAATACTTAATTAAAATATTTTAAATTTTAAAAATTAATTTAGAGTTTTAGTGATAGTTTGAGGACGTCCCAATGTAATTACCGCGAAATAATTGTAGACACGTATCGGTTAGTCATATATTGACGCGTCAAAATTGAAAACATAGTTGTCGTTAGCCTATACGCGAACAAGAGACGGGTCATTAACCGGTTTGAACTCAATGAGAAACCGGCTGCTGTCGGTTAAATTAAAAAAAAAAAAAAAACAATGAAACTTTTCTAGTTTTTCTTCTCAATTTTTTTTCATTTATTAAATACTTTTATGTTTTGTGTTTTACTTTTTTTTTTCTAAAACACCCTTTTCTTCTTCTAAATTCAAGAAAATAAAATAATATAAAATTTTAAAAAATACAATATATTTATCGATTGAGTCTAAGTTCGATTCATATCGATATTATTGTCACTATAGGAAAATGTAAGTTTAACACGCTGAAGTGCATTATCCTCTTATTTAAAAAAAAAAACCTACCATTAGTTAATTATAATAAAACTAATCTTACCTTTTTTTTTTCTTCATGAACTTTAAACATAAAAGTTTAATTTTGTGAGAATTACTTTATAAGTAAATTAAAAAGAAAGAATCACAAAATTATTTAAAAAAATAAATTCAAACAAAGCATGGAACACCTTTGTAATAAAAAGAACAAATGGGCAACTTAATTATTATAATCCCTAATTATAAGTCCTCAAAGTCCTTGCCTGTTTAGAATGGGTTTTGGCTATAATCTCCAATTGTCACAAAATCCAAAATAATAATAATTAAAAAAATAAAAAGTTTAGGTCAAATTTTAATTCAAACATTTGATAGATATGAGACAGATGGACAGTAGCCCTAATGATGAGCCATGATGAATGGTAGTTATACCTATACTTTTTTAAAATATTTTTTAAAGTTATTTAACAATAATTAATTAAGTTTATTTAAGCAGGTAAAGTACATTTAATTAAGTTGACAAATATTCATTTTATATTATTATTATTTTTTATGTCATAAAAGTATGGTTTTAACCCTCTTAATTATTTATTATTTAATTAAATTACAGTGTAAAAATTTTAATACTATAATCTGTTTAAAGTTTTTACATTTTTCGTACATTTAGAATTTAATTTCTTTATTTTTATTTTCAAAAAATTTCTCTCTCTACTTTTCGAAATTAAAAATTTAAATTCATTTGTTAATGACATTTTGAAAAGAAATAAAATAAGCTTGGTATTCATATAACAAAAATAATAATATTGTAACGAAACTGAATTTAATAAACAGTTTTAATAGTGCTAACGTTTCTAAAAGATTCGCAATATCATTTTAATTAGAATAAATTATTTAGACTACCAAACAGTATTATAAAAGATGAAGTATCAAATTATGTTAAAATTAAAATATATAGATTAAATCTCTAATTTGAACAGAATATAAGGATCAAATTGAAAGTTAACTATTCTTATAATCTAAAAAGTAAAGGGAGTAAAATTGAAATTTAGCCAGAATATTCTCATGTCAAAAAAAGTAAAAGGAAAAAAATGGACAAGTGTCGATTGTGAGAAGCCTTCCAATTATAGATATATAAATTTTGATTTATTTATATATTCGTATTTAGTTTATCTTATTTATTTCTTGTTGTGTGAAATTTTATGTAATATTTCAACTTAATTAATATTAATAAATTTAGTTTAACTCTATTGAATTTTTGTTGTTTTATTTTTATTTTATTGAATTTTTCCACTAAAATTACATTTTTATTTGTCATTGTTCTTTTATGATATATGTAATTTATATTTTATTTTTCCTAAGTTTTTATTTCAATAAATAGGCATTCTAAATTAATTTATTAAATTTTAATATTTATAAGTTAAATTAATTTTAATTATTAAAACAAATTATCTAAAATAATTGTCCTTTTTTCAAATTACCTAGTAAATTTTAATTAAATAATCAAAGTTGGTGAAAATTTTTAATAAAATTCAAAGTTCAGTAGTAAAATTCAATCACATAAAAGTTAGAATGACAAATTTGCTCATACTTTTAAAAATATAATACAAATATTAATAAAAACAAAATATGGTGACAAATTTCAATATCAACCTATAATATGATGGCAAAATTGCACTTTAACCCTTAATATTTTTAAACCTACAAACTTGTCTTTAACCCCAAAATTATGGCTTTTTGAATAAAAGGGAATATTCTATTCTATTAAATATGATAATTAATAACTTCTATTGTTTTTAATATGTTTAATATTATAATATAATGATTTTAAAAATACATCTGTAAATAAAATTATATTATGATACGCTTACGAGTTGGGTGGAAAAATTTTATATAACAGATATATTTATAAAAAAATTATACAAAAAATAAACTAGGTTTTGGTTGAAATGATAAAGTTAAGATATTGAACATAGTAGTTTAGGTTCAAATCTTATTATGTGTATTTGTTTTTTTAGATTTTACATAAAATATGAAATAACAAAAATACCCCAATAGTAATGTTTGTTATTTTATAAAAGAGTTGAAATTTTGGCCATTTCTCAACTGAATTAAAACTCAGTTAATAGATGACACCAATTCAATTAACGCTTAAAATAATATACAGAATACCCACAAAGTGGGTGCAAAAAATTATGTAACAAATTTATAAAAAAAAGAGTTAAAAATAAAGGCCAAATGTGACTTCAATTGAAATGTAACATTTAGCACTGAATATTCTTTTCTATATCACATACTTATAATTTGGACATTTGTCGAGGTTACATTACCCCTTTTAGAATTTAATTAGACTAATAATAAAATTTAATTTCATATCAAACTTGTTTCAATTTTCTTTTGGTTCAACTAAAAATTTTCAATTCTAAGTTTATATGTCTCAAGAAAAAGGCTTGAATGTCTTGAGAAAGTGTCAAGTTAATGTAAAACATCAACTTCAAAGTCATATTGTCTCGAGACAAATAAGTGAATGTCTCAAGATAAAGGGGTTTATGTCTTGAGACATGACCTTGATACTGTAACTTTTTAGCTTTGAAGTTCTTATGTCTTGAGACACTTTCGTTTGTCTCAAGACTTAGGATAGGGGGCCGGAAAATTTTGTTTTCAAACACCTCCAAACCACACCAAAACTATCCACGGTTATTCCAAACAATAATCAAAGCTCATAAACAATGTATACCTATGTACATGTCATACTTTATACCATAAGATTTATTCCATACCCCTTTTCTCCCAAGCCTTCATGATGTCTTGATATGTGTTGAGGTTGCTACTTCGAGCAAGAACTTTAATCCAGTCTTTCACATGCCTGTTGAAAAATAATGCATTAAGCTCATGAAAGCTTAGTAAGTATCCATGAATTCAAACCTTATCGTTTCTTAGTTTATTCCACAATAATACTACTACTATTATATTTCATGAATTTATCATAATAATAAAAAATTATTCAATATTTATAAAGCTCACTAATACTTTGATTCACTACTTTGTCATTTCACGATATAACAGGAACACATGGAACATATCATGATACAAGAAGCACAAAAGTTGTAGAAATATAGGCACTGAAGTGCATAACAGAACAATAAGCACCGAAGTGCAATATCACGAATATCACAATTAACACAGGAATGCTCAGATTCCTATGGCATGCCAACTATATCCACAAAGTTTGATTTCAAACATTGTTCATTTGATATTTAAAACATTGATATTCATACATTGTTCACTTGATTTCAAACCTTAGTTTGATTTTCTCTCTCCTTCAACATGAAAACACATCTTCTTTCACTTGAAAATAACCTTGTTATGATGTTGAATTCTTTATTTCACTAAGGATTTCTATGGAAATTTGATGGTTTCTAACTTGGATTTGATGATTATGGTCGAAAGGGACTAAATTAAAAAAAAATAAAAACTTTTCCTTTCATGAATGGTGGTGGCGTAAGATGAATGAGTTTTCTACACTTTTCCATAAAAAAATATCCTAATAATTTAATAATTAAACTATTAAAATCATTAAAAATCTATTTAAGAAAAGACCATTTTGTCTCTTATCAATCTCTTCAATTTCATCAACAATTCATGACACTCACTTGGCATATTTCAACTTCTAGTCCTTCCTCCTTTTCCATTCAATTCAATTTAATCATTTATACTTTTATCTTTACACTTTTACCTCAACACTTTTCACTCTCTTACAATTTAGTCTATACCACAAATTTATTTTTCTTAACGCACAAGTCTCTTCAATTCCTTCTCGTATCCATCTACCTTCTCTACTAACACAGTTAATTATTATTTTACTTACTTCAAAAATTCTAACTCCTATATAGATATATTTATATACACACATATTCTTGAACTAACATTGTTCACAAATCAGGGGGTTTTAGGGAAGCTACAAATACAATAAAATCTCAAGAACATGTATTTTTCTATGTAATTTTTTTTAGAAAAAAAACTATACGTACCCTCGACCTTTATAGTATTTAACATTATAATTTACCATTCAGTCAAAGTATTATTTGTAATTTTAATCAATTTTTTTATAAATATATTTATTATATAATTTTATTTTTTACTCGCATTATCAACATGTTATAATCTAGTATAAATAGTAAATATACTAAATAAAAGAGTAACCCTTTTCAATGACAACTAATTTATAATTATATAACACAATGATGTGTTTTAAATAATTGAGTTTTTAACTTATAGCTTCAATTGTTCAAAGTATATTACAAGCCTTTATCTTTTTTTTTATTATAAATTTTAGATTTAATCTCTATATTTTTATTCTTAGGAATTTAGTCCTTTTATTTATCATATTTCAAATCGAAATTCAATTTCATTACAACATCATTTCTTTTAGCGACAAGGCTACTACTCAAATATTTTTTTTTTAAATATTACACCAACAAAATTAAAAAAAAAAATAATATTAACAATCAGACTTTGATTTTGAAATTTAAAAAATAGAAAAACTAAATTTTAAAAAATAAAAATGTAAGAACTAAAATTTAATTTTACAAATAGTGCAAAGACTTGTTCAATTTATTAGAATAATATTTCATTGTGGACGATAAGAAAAAGATCATATTCACATTTTTGGCTGCAATTCCAACAAACACTTGTCCATTTCCTACCCTTTTTTTTTTAAATAATTTTGAAAAAGAATATATGAGACTTTTAAATAAGAAAATTGTATGGTGCATCCAAGTTGCTTAATGCTTCTTTTCTCTTTGTTTTCTATTTTTTTCCACCATTTTTTTGTAATTAAAAAATAAAACAAAAACACATACAAAAGTTTTTAATTCATTATCAACGTTAAAAATAATTTTAAAAAGTTAAATATATTACTTGTGGATTGTCTGCTTTATCACAAGTAGCAGAGGTAAAACGTGATTAATTAGAAATAGTAAATTTGAATAGTATTTTATTATAAGCATAATAAATATCATAATATACGTCGATATTGGCAATAAAAGATTTGTAAAGTAATAAAAAAAAGAAAAAATAAAATATAAAGATTTTATGTGAAAATCTTTTCCAAAAATAATCATGAGTAGAGAAAAAAAATTTACTAATATTAAAAATTGAACGATACAAGAGGAGTTTCGACTACATCTATTTAAAGGTTGAAAAATCTTATTTTAATCAATGTCACTGTATTTATTTTTTTAATAAGTGATAGGATTCAGGTTACACAAACTTTGACATAAGAAATTTAGCATTAATATTTACGTTTTTTTGTTAATTTGACACTTATTTTATTGGGAATTAAATTTAATTTTTAATTTAAAAAAACTAAATTTCATCATTAACTTTTCAAAAATAATTGAATTACTATTTTTAGTAAAAACATTAAATTTTTAAATATAATAACCTACATGGTTATTTTTTAAAATCGAAAACAACAAGAATCAAATATACATTTTGGAGAAGCAAGAAAAAGATAAATTAATAATTATAATTTTTAAAACGTGTGGATAATACCTAATTTTAAATTCTAATTGTGGTGGTAGGTTGCTTAAAGAAGCAAAATGTGGAATACTTGCACAACTTTAAGCAACTTATTACTAATAATCATCGCTATAAGTTATTTTTCCATTATTTTCTTTATCCAATATTATCTTTTATTTTTAGAAAAAAAATCCATTGCAAAATTAATTTTTCTTTTCTTTTACTTGTGCACCTTTTCTTTCACATTAAGTTTTTTTTCTCCCATTTGTAAGAAAAACATCTTCAAAATAGTAAAGTTAATAACAAGTAATTTGATTTTTTTTTGTCCCCTTTGTAGATTTTTTTGCAATATCATAATTTAGAGATTCAAAATCTGTTATAGGTTTTGATATATAATTTTTGATTGAGTTTTAATTTAATTGGTACCCATAATATTTGTTTCTTGAAAGTTGTAAGTTCGAATAGATTTTTATGTGATATTATTGTTTGATAGTTTGATTGAATAGGTGTCATCTATTAAATCGAGGTTGAATTCAATTGTAAAATTATTAAAAACTCATTATTTTATAAATTAATAAATATTATTTTGAATGTATTTTTGTATTTTATATAAAAATTTAAAAAATGTATATTCATGATAAGATTTAAACCCGAACATCATTATTTTTATTGTCTCAACTTTACCATTTTAACTAAAGTCACTTTTAATTTTCATATTAATATGAGTGTGTTATAATCTAGATTTACTCAAATGTTGAGTAGAATTTGAATTTTTTATTTTATTATTTAGAAGATTTTTATAATTAAATATATATATATTTATAATATTTATTAAGTATTTTATTTAGTTGACCCTCAATGGGTCACCAACTCAGTTAAAAAATTACGAAAATATGTTTCGGTAATTAAAATAAGTATATGGTGGGTTTGAACACGCATTAATTGGATTATTAAAACCTTAAATTTGTTACTCAATCAAAGCTTTATTTCTTTATGGTGAATTACAAGAGGAGGGCAAAGCCCTAAACAGCAACATGTCTCGAACTTAGCCACACTTAAGGCAGTAAACACCCTAGCCATCAAGCCAACACACAATGTTCCAATCAAAGCTTTATTTAATTTATTTTATACAATTTTACTTTAATGTGCATAATTTATTATATCTATAATAAATAACTGTAGTACATCTATTATTGTTTATCTGATATATTTATATATTTAAATTTTATGTTACACATAATTTAATTTTTTTAAAATTTAATGAAGTACATATTTTATTTGTTATTATAATTAATTAATTTTGAGCCATATATTTTATTATTTATTTATATTATTTTTAAAAATTAACATCTATATTTTAAATTAATAGTTTTCATATACGCGTATAATAATTTTTTTTAATTATTTGAATAAATAATAAAATTTAAACGAATTGAAACGGACATACGTGGACAGATGTAAGGCCGAGTAAGTATTGTGGGGACAAGAGAATTGTAGATAAATCGAGAAAAGTAAGGGAAAGAAAAAACCATTTCAACAAAAGAGAGAAAATAAATATAGAAATTAATCGGTTCATTTTCACTTTACTATGCTAAAAAACAAGAGATTTAATTATTTTATTTTAATTTTTGGTCCTCTACATTTGTAATATTACTACTAACTCCAAGTTGATAATATACTTAAAATGTAAATTTATTATTACCTGAAATTTTACGTCATCTTAATTGTGTTACTAAATTATTACAAATAAATTATTTCACCGCTTTAATAACATCAACTCACGATGTTATCAATTTGGACACACTAATAACATAAAAGAATATGTCAAATTAAAGTAAAATGATTAGATCTCGAGTTTTAATATGATTAGTGATAGGAAGAAGTGGCGGTGGACCTATTCCTTAAGCATTTGAATATTGAAGTTATCATTGTTGGAATACTTTATTTAAATATCACTTGGCTTGAACAGATTATGCTTAGACCATAAAATAGTCATGGATGCCTATGTTTATAGAAAAACCGATAATTAGTAGAGGGACTAACATCAACGTCACTTTAATGCTACGTTTGGTAGGAGTGTTATTTTTTATACATGTTTAGTATACAAGTTAGAAATAAACTAATTCGATCAGTAATATTTAGTCACTCCCACGACTTATTAGCAAAGAAATGAAAAAATTTTTGCTTATTTTGAAGAAGCGTTATTTTTTACAAAAGATTTTACTAATATTTCTAATTTCAAGTATAAATTTGTACTATTTTTTTAATTTTAGGTTTAACTATTGTAATAAATATGCAAGAAATAAATATTTTTCTGGTATTATTACAATAGTAAAGAGATAATAATATTAGGTTAAACTAGAATAAAAGAAATAAATTTCAAATTTTAGTAGAAGGACTAAAACCAAATTAGACCATTGCAAAATAAAATAAAATCGAACACCAACTCTCTCTCAAATAAAAAATCAATATCAGTTTATTGTGTGAACTCTCTCCTCTTGGTGGTGCCATCCACTTCCCAATCGCACCTATCTTCTTCCTCCCGCCACAATTCTCTCCCTTTTCTTTATTTCTTTCCCATTCCCTTTATTTGCTTTTTTGATCTTCCTGCCTTCTCCCTTAATCTTTTTTTGTCTTTTAAATTTTGATTATAGATTAGATTTTTGTGGGTTGATTTGTTTGGGTTGCTTCGTTTTTTTTTCTGATTTCTTCGATTCGCATTGACCCTTTTAAGGAATTTGTGTGAATCTAAAGTTTTGATTGTTTGCCGATGAGGAGAGGCCGAGTTTCCGCCGCCGTAGCTGAGAAACCGGCAGTAGAAAACAACGGATCTTTAAAAGAACCAAGATACAGAGGGGTTAGGAAAAGGCCGTGGGGAAGATTCGCGGCCGAGATTAGAGACCCAGTGAAAAAGACTCGAGTTTGGCTAGGCACTTTTGATTCGGCGGAAGACGCCGCTCGAGCCTACGATGCGGCCGCGAGACAACTCCGTGGACCCAAAGCGAAAACAAATTTTCCCGTAAATTCGTCTAATATCCCAGCTTTGGTCGACGACGGCCGCCGGTTATATCCGATGGGTGATTTTGAAGACCCGGAAGTGAACCCGCAAAGACCGACGAGGAGTAGCATGAGTAGCACGGTGGAATCTTTTAGTGGGCCGAGACCGGCTCAACTACCGCCACAGAAGTCGACGGATTTCGCAGCGGTTTCGACCAGGAAGTATCGACCGAGGACGCCGCCTTTGGCGCCGGAGGATTGTCACAGCGACTGCGATTCGTCGTCGTCGGTCGTTGATGATGGGGTTATCGCATCATCTTCACGTCGGAGAATGTTGTCTTTTGATCTCAATTTTCCACCGTTGGATGATGCTGATGATCTCCACTGTACTGCTTTATGTCTTTGATCACGATGATGATGATGATGATAAATTATTAATTTTCCCCCTTTTTTTTCTTAAAAAAGGAAAAAGAAAAAGAAAGAAAAAAAGAACACAAGACATGATTGATGAAACCGGTCCTAATTCGTATTTGTATGAAACCTGGCTTTGATTTTTATCACATAATGATGAACTTTGTTGTTAGAATTATGGTTATTATGAATTTATGATCTAGGGTTTGTGATGTTATACATATCAAGTTTCGAGTTTATTTAACCTTTTCTTGAACATAGTTTTCTCTACCAAATGGATTAAAAAGTTAAAACCCTAATTTTCAGATTTTGAGCAGTTCATTTAGAGACTGATTCAATTCTTTATTCGGATTAATATCTCGGTTGATTACCATTTTAACAGGTCGATCCGATCAATTAACGTTTAATGTGTTTTTCATGTTGGTTTTATGATTTATAAAAATTATTTTTTTAAAAATTCATAATTAGTGATTAATTCTCCCAACAATATTTATTTTTAAATTTAAAGACAAAATAAATACAACATATAATGATTTTTTAATTTCTTTTGTAGTGTTAATCTATCCCAATATGCCAGAAAATAATCTTCAAAAAACACATCTACTTAATTTTTAAATTTTTTTATATAATTAAAATCATATATAAAATCTAAATAAAAGAGAAAAATCTAATCAGTAGCAATCTTTTATTTTGTGCTGAGTTGGGGTGTTTTGTTTTCTTAAGAGAGTTCAATTATTTCTTCATTGAAGAAAGGGGGAAAAAGAAAGAGAAAAGGACGGCATGTAGGATTTTGGGTGAAGAAACATAATTTTATTTGTGCAATTAATTCAATCACAAGATGGAAGAGAGTATTTTTTTTTTCATTCCTTAGTTGTGAATCAATTTAATGTACCAATTTAGAATTTATGAAAAAAATATCTTTACTAGGATAAGAATTTTCTTTATGAAAATCTTTAATATCAACGAGTAGTTGAATGTAATAATAAGGCGCATTGCATTCTAAAAGAAAGAATGTAAGTTTAAACTTTAGAGACAATATTATTGAGAGGAACAGTTATGAACCCTTAAATATATACCATAAAATAGATATGTATAATATCAAAAAGAATTATCAGTTTAACTCTGATTATATTGGCTAACATAATATATTGATAATATAATTTTAGAGAAAATATAAAAAAAATATATTTAATATTTTTATCAAAATAATATGGGATTATTTTTTTCTAGAAAGAAATTTATTAGTTTATTATTTACTCCAAATCAGTGAAATAACAGAATCTATAAAAATATTTCCACATGCCCTGAGAGAAATTTTAGGAGTTCCCATGAAAATTTAGAAATTCGATACTTTAATCGAGAAACGGATCCAAAATAAAATAATTTTAAATATTAATTCATTAGTAAAAAAATATTTTCCCACATTTAAATTATTGAGACAAGAACTTTATACGAAAACAAATACCTAAAAGGGAGAATTAAGAATTTTTCTAATAAGGGATCATTTTCTATAATAAAAAGGGAGGGTGCACCAACCAAAGCTCGATGGTGCCGATTTGGTCTCCTCGAGGTCTTCCATGGACAAGACATATACTGATTTGGGCTTTGATAAAACTAAAATTTTTATTTACGATTCAAAACATATTATTTTGATAAATAAATATTAACTAATATTATTTTGAAAAAATATAAATATATATTATTTTAATAATTTTCCTACAATTAATACTCTATTAATTTATTAAATAAATATATATCTAGTTAAATTGTTTGGGTTTCTGTTCTAGGCTTGATTGATAGTGGCAACTTGAGAATTAGGATAGGATGATTTTCAAGGATATTTGGCAATTGTAATATATATATATATATATATATATATATCATATCCATTGCATTTGCAATTTGACCACTTTTGGATGGTTCATGCACTTTTTCTGCATTTAAATATCAAACCAAAATTAAAATATACTATAAAAAACATACAACAATATAAAAAAATTATATGTATTGGAATTGGGAAAAGACTATTTTTTGACATTAGAACCAATGAAGCTTTTGCAGCTGCTCTGACCTTCCATCCAGTGGGCTACCAAGAAAAACAATAAAATAGATAGGCATGAGATAGCTCATGACCTATGTTTATGCTAATTTTTTTTTTCTTATTTACACTTTTGGAAGTAAGATATTTTTTCAACTCATAAAAAATTAACATTTTTGAAATTTATGATTATTTTTAATAATATTATTTTCTTAAAATTTAAATTTAAATTTTACTATATTCAATAAGGTTTAAACAATAATATTGTATTTAAATTATATGATACTAGTTTTCTCAAATTGGTATTTAAATTTCTTTTATAAGAACTGATACATAAACTATTAAATAGTTATCCATTTTATCTCAATGTTAGTCCATTAGAAAAAAAATTCAGCCAATTATAACTTGCCACATAGATTTCTATTTATTTTACTCATTTTATTATATTTTCTTCTTATCAAATAATTTTTACTAAATTTTCTTACATTTTCTCATCAACCAAACATAAAAAAAATTGTATACTTCCTTGTACAAAGTTTCCTCCATTTTATCAGTTTCAGGCTTTCTTGTAGAAGAAGTTGAAGTTTGAAAATGATAAAATGGTGGCAGCTTTGTAAGAAAACAATTGTTTTTTGGGTGTTTGATTAATGAGAAAATATAAAAAAATATGATAAAAATTATTTGATGAATCATGGGTAAAATAAATAAAGATCTACATGAAAATTTATAATTAGCTGAATTTTTTTTCCTAACGAGACTAATATTTAGGGTAAAATAGATAATAGTTTAATAGTTTAGATACTAGATTTGATAAAAAAAATTTAAGTACTGTTGCAGGCCAATTTTGGCCTACCATAAATTAAACACCTTAAAACCCACACCCCAAATCCCAACCATTTAACCCAACAATTATAGCCCAATTAACTTAGACCTAGCCCAAACCCACCTATCCAATAATAGAAAAAGGGAGGACAAAAATGAAAACCCTAGCCACCTAGGGTCTTCAGCACCGACGGCGGCACCAAACCTCCCCACTTGGCCTCTGACACTACCAGCTACCGCCCATGTCACATCAGCATGCTCCCCCACTTGCACCACTTGCCTGCAATGGAAAAGACGAAAAATAATAAACAAAGCATTGTAAAAGGCTATAAAAGCCGAATCAAAAATCATGTAAAGGGGGGGCCATTATCAATACAAGAAAAATTTTTACAAACATTGATACAAATATATAGCATATATCGAAATACAGAAGAAAAACCAAGTCTTCAGCAGTAAAAAGGTGATATTTTTAGATCGAATCCCTCTCTTTTCTTGTTTCTACCAGTTTTTTTTTACATGCAAATATACACTTAAAATATATATTATTAAGAAAAAAGAAAAAAAAAACTAAAAAATATACCCTTTTTTTAAATTTCCGGCCACCGTGGCGGCGGCGAACGACCGGACGACGGGCCGGCATCCCGCCGGATGTGGGCTCTGCAGAGAAAAAAGAAAGAGAGGGGGAAGGATTTTTTGTAAAAAATGAGGAAAATGAAATTTTTTAAGAAAAATTGGACTTATATAGCCCCCTAAAACGACGTCGTTTTGGGGTTGGCTATTAGCACCCAAAACGGCGTCGTTCTGACCATGCCCGACCCGATCCGACCCGCTCTAGGTTCAGGATCCGCGTGTTTTAATAAATGGGTTATTTACCCTTTTGGTCCTTCCGCTTTTTCAAGACCATGCAATTGGGTTTCTTTAATCTTTTAAATTGGCCCCAAAGTTTATTGCGTTTTGCTATTAAATCCCCCACCGATGTGCTGCGTTTTTAGAGCTTGGAAAATTGCTCTTTCGGTCCCTTCCATGTTTTAGCGCATTCAATTAGGTCCCTTTTCTTTGCATTTGTTTTCAAATTTGCCCCGAATTTCTGTTTTGTTTCGATTGTGTCCTTTCTTTTATATTTTACTACTATTATTATTATTATTGTCATTCTTATTATTATAATTATTATTATTATTATTATTATTATTATTATATTTTTAAATATATACATTACTATGAATTACTATTTTTCTTAATATATTTTTATGCACGATACCATTTTTCATTTACTACTATCTTTATTATTTATATCGTATTATTACTGTACTATATTCAACCTTTTCTTTTATTACTATTAGTGTTATTATTATTATAATATTAGCTATTATATTATTACCACTTAGTATTACTATATTAATATTTAATTTAATTCCATCACCATCAGCATTATTAACACATATGTACCTTGTGCACATTTTCGGTTCTCTACATCTGTTACAAATATATTACTTTCTTATTATACATTATTTTTATTATTATTTCCTTTCATTTTAAATATTGTTGTTATCATAATTCTAATATATTGCATACACACTTTTTCATATTATTGTTATGTATATGTTTTTTTGTTTCTAACATTATTGTTACTCTTAATGTGTGTATATTATGTTTATATTCTTAATATTACCCTTTTTACTATACATATTACGTGTACATTGTATTTATATGTATATATATATTTCTTAACGTTAAAGTTACATATCATTTTATACTATATTTTATATATATATTTGTAATATTATTTATATATATATATTTGCATATTACATATGTATTTTCGATATTATATTGTACAAAATTCATATATATACATACTATCATATATGCATTTACTAATACGTAAGTATATTTTTTATAACAAATATATATGTACTTATTTCCAACCCTATACCTATGAATTATATACATATTATGCATCCAATTTTTATATATACGTATTCTTTTTATTAGCTATACATTTTCATATTACATCATATAAATATTCTAATGCCATTACGTGCACGATTTCTATACTCTACGTATGTATATCTTTTACATCATACCACTCATATCTTTCTATTACCTCATACATATTTTGTCCTAACTACATACGTGTAATGCCTCAACGTTATATTATGTTTTTCTACGTATATCAATCTCGTTATTATCCTTTACTGCAAATATCGCTACTGCTATCCTTTTTAAATGTCATATTTTGAGTCCAATAGCATCATTATTTCAAAAATTACATTTCGTATTCAAAAAAAAAATGTTTAAAAACGAGGCAATGTTTTTGTATTTAGAGATTCGGGAAATAGTGCCCTAACGTGCTGGGTTGCAATTTCTCGTTCGCCTAAATACCTAAAATACCCTCCTAAATAAATTTTGCAACTTGCGAGATAACTTTAGTTTCGAGGAATTTAAGAACCTCGTGTCCAATCGTGCTGGATGTGATGTTCGTATTCTTCTGAAGCGAAAGAATCTCGATTTTTTAACCTAAATCATCTCATTCTCATTCAAAATGTTTCAACAACGAGGCAATATTTTTGTGTTTAGAGATACGGGAAATAGTGCCCTAACGTGCTGGGTTGCGATTTCTCGCTCATCTAAATACCTAAAATACCCTTTTTAACAAAACTTTGTAACTCACGAGATGACTTCGGTTTCAAAGAATTTAAGAACCTCGTGTCCAATCGTGCTGGGTGTGATGTTCATATTCTTCCGAAACAAAGGAATCTCGATTTTTCAACTCAAACCATTCCTGTTTCAAAAAAAGAATCTTATTTTAAATCTTTCCAAATTTCGATTTAAGACAGAAAATAGCTCAATTTGGTACCAATTTTGGGCGTTGCGGGGGTGCTAATCCTTCCCCGTGCGTAACCGACTCCCGAACCTTTTTTCTCGACTTTTCATAGACCAAAACATTTTATAAGGTGATCCAATCACACCTAAAAAGATTGGTGGCGACTCCTCATTTTCATTTTTTTAAGTCGACGACCGTTTTTTCTCTCTCAAAAAAAATGGTCACGACAGCTTGGCGACTCCACTGGGGACACCAAGAGAGTCAAGCCAAAAATTGATCGTTTTCTGTCTTAATGTCCGAGTTGGAAATTTTCTAAAATATGATCTTTTTACATGTGATTGTTGCATATGGCTGTTATTTTTCTCGCACACATTGCATTTGCATGACCGTTGTGGTCACACCCTTAAGTGGGAGTAAGAAGCTACGCTTTCGTGAGGTTTTCACCTCCGCATGGGCTAGTGGATTGCTTCCGGGATGCATCCGTACCTAAGTGCTTCGTGAGATTTTCATCTCCGCATGGCAGTAGGGAAATGTGTCCCCCTGAACTGAACTTGGTCCATATGAGCCTATAATGGGTGAGGATCGAGGAATCTGCTGGTTCAGGTACCCTTTTCTCTAGAACCAAAAACACATATAGTGAACCCTAGGAGCTCGCTTTAGGTAGAACCATGTTGACCCTTAGTGACTACCTATATAGGTGCTTGTTCATTTTCTTTGGATTATATTTGTTATATGTGATGCTAACCCATTTTATTTTGTCATCATTGCATGTCATAAAGCATTTAAAGGTATCGATTCACGGTTCTATTTCTAAGTTAGAAAGTTTTGTAAGGAGGAATGAATATCTTGATAAAGTGGAGGACAACGCTAACGTCCATGCGTGGTCAGAAAAAGCCTAGTTAGAAAAGTTAGATAGTGTCACCGGGGGCATACATCGGAGTTGCAGGATTTCACTCGCATCAGCTCAACGCAGAGTAAGTAATTAAGGTCATTTGGGGCCCAATAGAATAATGAGGCCAAATAGTGGTTCTACAACAACTATAAGGACTTGCAGAATTCACTTGACATGAAGTTAGCGTGAGAGCATTCATGGACATTTCTACCATTACAGCATTCCTCTTTCATATGAAGATGGTCGCCCTGTAGATAGTAAGGGTGTTGGAAGGAAAGTGATTGACAGAATGTGAGACCTACAAAAATGAGTTGGATGGAAAGAATTTCACCTATGATGTTAAAAAAGAGGTTCATTTACTATGGGACAACTACTAAACAACAAGTCTGAGTTTACTGTGGTACTTTAGGATATTGTACTTATCAGAAACAATGGGAATGCAAGCCCTGATGATTTGGATAGCCCAAAGGAGCGTGAAAGAAAGCGATTAAAGAAGACCGTATCATTCAAAGACTTTTCGAGATTAGCTATACTGCGAAGACACCCATGCAGACGATTCTCAAGAAGTACTGAGGGTGTAGGATATTATTTTTAAGTCGGCGTACTACGGGACAAGGATGGCCACTTGTTCGCCAATCTCTCTCAAGATAATCAGAACAACTTCACAGATATTGAAGGAAGTATCCTTGGCTATAGGGATTACCACATGAATGAGGTCATAACTCAAATTTAAAAGGTAGTTGATTATTTACAGACCCTGACGGTATAGGCCGACACATTGAGCACTAATGTGGGCTACAATCCAATTGTGGTCAAGAGTTTGCTTTGTTAAGACTTTGGGCGTAAGGGCGGAAGTGTCTGTACTCCGTTTTGTGTAAGGATTTTTGTTCCTTAAACAACGTTTTCTAAATTGAAACTGAATCGGAATCGATACCTTTTTGCATTCATGCATTTGCATTACATCAAAGAAAAGAAGGTGTCGATTCGAAATTCGATTCCTAATAGAATAGTTTGTCATAAGGAAACGAATTTCTTGATAAAAATGGATTATAGTACGGTCGTCTGGATATAGTCCAAGCAAATATGACCAGAGAAGGCTGGTAGTCCACGAAGGAATACATGATTCACCTGCCAAGAGCACGAAAGGAGAAAAGCTGAAAGTCCACGAAGGAATACATGACTTGATTGCCAAAGATTCAAGCCAACGAAGATTATCCAAGAGCCGTCATTTTTTATGAGTATCGTGGAGGCAAGCGAGCAATGAGTCGGGGCCCATATCAAGCGACAAGGAGCTAACAAAGGCATCTTTTCGAAAACCTACAAGATTTGACCATGAAGGGAAGATCAGTGTTTCTATTTGGACCATGAAAGGGCAATGGCGGTACATGTAGTCCGTTTTCATGTAAAGAAATCTGTTTTCTAGAAAAAGTTATTCTAATGGAACTGAATTCATAATCGACGTCTTCTTTTCTTTTGCATTCATGCATTTGCACTACATTGCATCACATGCATTTAAACCCGAAAGAAGACCCTAATTGGTGGAAGTTATTACAGAAGAAAAGAATCTGGAAACTCCACATCCCTACGGTACACGTGCTAAAACCAAGAATATGGATCAAAGATTCGAGCAACTCCAAAAGGAAATGCAGGAGCAATTGCAAGAACAATTGGTAAAAATGCAAGACGATATGCGTGAACAGATGATGGAAGCTCAGAGAAGTATGGTGGCTGAAATGGCCCAGCTGCTGAAAGGAGCAATGGATAAGGGAAAGGCCCCTATGGCTACCGCCGCGGAAGATAATGATGATTATCCTCCAGGTTTCACCCCACCCCGTACTCAAACACAGACGGAGGCTCCCCTGCAAAGACCGTCTATTACTGTTAGGCCTCAACAGGGGCAAATTGATATTGGGATGCCTGTGAACTTACAAGACGGCTCGGGGTCCAACCCGTTAGATAATCCCATCAATTCACTCACCCCTGATTTGGACTTGGTTGAGAAGGAGAGGGAAAGAACCGAATCCTCAAGACAATTGGAGGAGCGCTGCAAATGGTTGGAAGAAAAGTTCAGAGCTTTAGAAGGTGTCGATGGCCGACGAGGGATGGACGCCAAAGAATTTAGCTTGGTCCCAGACTTAGTCCTCCCCCATAAATTTAAAATGCCAGAGTTTGAAAAATACAATGGGACTAGCTGTCCTGAAGCCCACCTAACTATGTTCTGTAGGCGAATGACAGGGTACGTAAACAATGATCAACTTCTGATTCATTGTTTCCAAGATAGTTTAGTCGGGGCCGCGGCCAAATGGTACAATCAATTAAGCCGCGATAGGATCAATTCCTGGAGAGACTTGGCACACGCCTTCATGCAGCAGTATAGCCACGTGGCTGACTTGACGCCTGACCGAATTACTCTGCAGAACATGGAAAAGAAGCTTAACGAAAGCTTCAGACAATACGCACAGAGATGGAGGGAGGTTGCCATGCAAGTTCAACCCCCGCTCTTAGAAAAGGAAACTACCATGCTATTCATAAACACCTTGAAAGCCCCATTCATTACTCATATGATTGGAAGCACCACTAAGAGCTTTGCTGACATAGTTATGGCTGGCGAGATGATTGAAAACGCAATAAGAGCTGGGAAAATAGACGCGGGGGAAAACGTCAAAAGAGCAACCCCAAAGAACAAAGGAAATGAGGTGAGTAACCTGAGTATGCATAATGGAAGGCGTTCTAAATTAATCACTATAGGTCAGTCGAAGGCTGTGATCCCTAACTACCAAGGCCCTTCAAAACAAGAATCCAACTCGAGGCCGAATACAGAAAGGCTCCAGTTTACACCCATCCCGACGACATACAAGGAGTTGTATCAAAGCCTATTTGAGGCGCGTATTGTATCTCCTCGTTACGTGCAACCAATGCAACCCCCATATCCCAAATGGTACGAATCCAACGCTCAATGTGAATACCACGCAGGGATTACAGGGCATTCAATAGAAAATTGCCTTGCTTTTAAGAAGTTGGTCGAAAAGTTCATTGAAATGGGAATTATAAAGTTCGACGATTCCTCAGAACCTAGTCACTCAGACAAAACAGTAGTTGAAGGTGGGGGCAAAAGAGTTACGATGTCTTGAACAAGTTAAATGCCGGAAGAAATATTAGGGAATTTGAATGACCTATCCAAAGAGGGAACCAGGGAATAAAAGTTTCTGTCCTTACATACTAGGAGTGTTTTTGAACGATGGAACTGCGGAAGAAACCTATTTTAAAGCTTACTTGGAGTAATATCCAAAACACGCTTGTTGCTTTCAGCCTAGAAGCAATAAGAGTCCTTTTGTGAAATAGGCTTGTATCCAAAATTTTTATTTCAATGAAATGCATCCTTTTGAGCAATTATTCTTTTATCTTTATAGATTCTTTAGTACTTGGACTTTCATTCATATTCTTTCATTCGTATTCATGATCATACTAATGCAAATAATCTTCTCAGAATCATTTATTCTTCGAAAATTACCTTCGTACCTACAACAGGTGCCCAGATATCAATGTTAAGAGCAACGCTGTTACTAACTCCCTTTTAAGTAAGAGATGTGTCCAGAGGGATCTTAGGACTTCGAAGATGACAAGGATTGTACTTAACTTCTGATTCTTTAAGGACGGAAGAACGAGATGAAAGACAGATCCTAACTTACAAAGGATTAGTTGACATTGCGAGCTTGCAAAAATGGATCGAAACCTAGCTCGCCGCAGAAATAAGACAAGATGTATATGCCTCTTTTATTTCTTCGCAGACTCTCTATGTGGGGCATGAATGTTATAGGGTTAACGTCGCCGACGTCAAGTCATGGTTGTTAACTACGTTACTAAGGGGGTAAGGCCACTTCATATGCCAAAGTTACAAGGTAAACAGTCATTAAATTCAAATTCAAATGCAAATCCAAATTCATGTTCGAATACAGATCTAGATCCAAATTCAAATTCAAAACCAGATCCAAATTCAAATCCCAAAATCCAAATCCAAATTTGAAACCCCAAATTCAAAATCCAAAATTCAAATTCAAATCCGACACCAAAAATGACAATCTACGGTCTATTCAAAGATCAAACTCAGTATCAGTGTAACAAAGGCAACCAAAACCATCCAAAAGGGATTTTGAAAGATGACTGAGACCTGTAATGGTTGGCATAAAGAAGTTACCATTTACCCTCTTTGCTTATCAAATGTTAGCCAGAATTTTCGCTAAGGCAACACATTTATCATTGGTCGAGCATATTGAAGATGAGATTCTTTCCTCCGAATTTTATCAGAACTGAAGCTAAATGGAGCAGAATGAACCTAATTCTGATGTGATTAGTCAAATCTGAAGAAGAAAAATAACAATCTGCCACTGTCAGATAATGCGAGTTTACAATGGACAGGTTCGCCTACGAGAATTTCATGATGAGACCTGATATTGGAGAAGATCCTTCAGATACAAAAGGAACTTTAGAGGAAAAAGGGCGCCTTGAGATCAAAAGTCAAAAGTCAAAAAAAAAAGAAAATCAATCAGAAAAGGAAAGAAAAAGGAGAGGCCAAGGCGAAAACCCGCAAAGGGCGCTTTGAGACCAAAGGGGATTTGAGTTGAAAACTCGAAAAGGGCGGCTCAAATTTTGATTGAAAGTAGGGGCATACAGTAGTCTTGCTATGCTTGAATTGACAATGAAGACGCATGCTACATCTTGGGGCATCGACAAAGTACTCCGGATCCCCTAGACACATATTGAGCTTAGAATGGTTCTCAAGAAGTTGGAACAGTGAAGCTCGGGCTGCGATATCTGGGGTACCTAATTCTCATCTTACCCCTTTCTGAGCCTGCTATCTTTGATCATCTTTTGCGTTTTAGCGCACGCACCTAATAAATTTTTTTCTTGATTGCATTTGCTTAACTTGTTCGTTTGGAGCCATGCTCCCAATCAATTCCCTTCTTGTCCAATGTTAAGATCTTTTTTCAAGCATTTTGCATTGAAATAACGATTAGTGGACTAAAATCACTTTCATAAAAGGAGTTTTGCGTATTACTCTGGGAGCTTCTAGATAGTATAGGAATCTGAAACAGGGCCGTTGTTTAAGAGCTTACCAAGTACGAAGGTTGGAAATAATTGAGCTTAAATTGAGTTTATCTCTTCTGAACTTCTGTCAAGGATACTATTTGAACAGAAACAAGATATCACATCGGTGATATAATCTTGGCGAAAACGAGCATTGTCATCCCAGGTGTAAAAGGGGATCACTCTTGAAAAATGATGTTCCGCATCCATGTAAATATCATGCGTATATATTTGGTCAGATCACCCGAGGAGTGATCAGTTGATGGGACAAGTTATAGATCCTATACCCCCGAGTTACAGTGGGATGGATGGGAATTGATACAAAACCTATAGCCAAGGCTTGCGGTAGGATGTATCGTATATCTCTAAGTCATAATGGATAGACCCTGAAGTCACAGTGGGGCAAGTTATTTGAGCAAAATGCGATTATTTCTTTGGGTTGTGGTTAAAGTACCAACCGAATAAGAGGGCAGCGTGCTACGATAGAGCCTTGAAGAGCAACGAGTGATGACGCCCTAGACAAAGAAAGAGATCATTTTCATGACATTTCTGCATTTACATTTTTCATAACACATTCAGTTAGAAGCATTTGATTCATTCTGATCATAACATCCTAATCATTTTTCATAAACCGAGGCATATGAAATCAAGTCTACAGGACATGTCCCCCAGAGGACGGTGTAGCAACATTGGCAAAAACACCAGATCTTGCCCTCCTGAGCAAAGCAGATCAGAGATTTGAGATTTGACAATCCTTGTATTGATTCAGCAGAGAAGATTGAGGCTACAAATCTCTTCTCCCTGAATTCTCTCTCCTCGAAGTTCCAGTGAAGTAGGTTGAGGTTACAAATCCCTTCTTCCTGAGTTTACATTGGGGATCAATATTTCTTTGAAGTTTCAATAGAGAAGATTGAGGCTACAAATCTCTTCTCCTTGAATTCTTTCTCCTCGAAGTTCCAGTGGAGTAGGTTGAGGCTACAAATCCCTCCTCCCTGAGTTTACGATGAGGATCAATCCTTATTCAGCAGAGAAGATTGAGGCTACAAATCTCTTCTCCTTGAATTCTCATCTCCTCGAAGTTCCAGTGAAGTAGGTTGAGGTTACAAATCCCTTCTTCCTGAGTTTACATTGAGGATCAATATTTCTTTGAAGTTTCAGTAGAGAAGATTGAGGCTACAAATCTCTTCTCCCTGAATTCTCATCTCCTTGAAGTTCCAGTGGAGTAGGTTGAAGCTACAAATCCCTCCTCCCTGAGTTTACGATGAGGATCAATCCTTATTCAGCAGAGAAGATTGAGGCTACAAATCTCTTCTCCTTGAATTCTCATCTCCTTGAAGTTCCAGTGGAGTAGGTTGAGGTTACAAATCCCTTCTTCCTAGGTTTACATTGAGGATCAATATTTCTTTGAAATTTCAGCAGAGAAGATTGAGGCTACAAATCTCTTCTCCTTGAATTCTCATCTCCTTAAGATTTCAACTAGATCGAAGAAAACAGATTTGGCAATCTCTGTATTCGGCAGGGAGCAAATCAAAGAAAACAGATTTGGCAATCTCTGTATTTGGCAGGGAGCAAATCGAGGAAAGTAGATCTGGCAATCTCTGTATTCGGCAGTGAGCAAATCGAAGAAAGCAGATTTGGCAATCCCTGTATTGGCAGGAACCAGATTGAAGAAGCAGATCTTATATTCGCTGAGCAGGAGCGGAGCAGATCACATTCCAACAGGTCTTAACCCCCTAAGCAGTAGGGTAATAGATCAAATTTCAGCGAATCTTATCTCCATACAGCAGTGTTGGGGCAGATTTCAGCCACTCGCCTTAACTCCCTAGGCAGTAGGGTAACAGGCAAAGCACAGCAGATCTTATCTTTGTTGATCAAGAGCGGAGCAGATCACATTCTATCAGATCTTAACTCCCTAAGCAGTAGGGTAACAGATCAAATTTTGGCAGATCTTATCTCTCTGTACTGGCAGAGAGCAGATCGAAAAAGCAGATTTGACAATCTTTGTATTGTTTAGCAGAAAAGATTGAAGTTACAGATCTTTTTTTTTTGAATTATTATATCTCTGAAGATGTGAGCAGATTGAAGCTACTTGACATATCTCTAAAGTTGCAGTGGACTGAACCAAAGTTACAAGGGACGGTGGACTGGAAAGAGACTACCTGAACAAGAAAGAGCACAAAACAAATCAAGACACAGAAAGACCGGCCAAAATTGGCCTTTCTTTGAAATCTTTGCTCTATTCCTGTTTCACAGCAATGAGCAAAGAGGGGCAGCTGTTGCAGGCCAATTTTGGCCTACCATAAATCAAACACCTTAAAACCCACACCCCAAATCCCAACCATTTAACCCAACAATTATAGCCCAATTAACTTAGACCTAGCCCAAACCCACCTATCCAATAATAGAAAAAGGGAGGACAAAAATGAAAACCCTAGCCACCTAGGGTCTTCAGCACCGACGGCGGCACCAAACCTCCTCACTTGGCCTCTGACACTACCAGCTACCGCCCATGTCACATCAGCATGCTCCCTCACTTGCACCACTTGCCTGCAATGGAAAAGACGAAAAATAATAAACAAAGCATTGTAAAAGGCTATAAAAGCCGAATCAAAAATCATGTAAAGGGGGGGCGATTATCAATACAAGAAAAATTTTTACAAACATTGATACAAATATATAGCATATATCGAAATACAGAAGAAAAACCAAGTCTTCAGCAGTAAAAAGGTGATATTTTTAGATCGAATCCCTCTCTTTTCTTGTTTCTACCAGTTTTTTTTTACATGCAAATATACACTTAAAATATATATTATTAAGAAAAAAGAAAAAAAACTAAAAAATATACCCTTTTTTTGAATTTCCGGCCACCGTGTACGGTGGCCGGCGGCGGCCGGCGGCGGCGACGAACGACCGGACGACGGGCCGGCATCCCGCCGGATGTGGGCTCTGCAGAGAAAAAAGAAAGAGAGGGGGAAGGATTTTTTGTAAAAAATGAGGAAAATGAAATTTTTTAAGAAAAATTGGACTTATATAGCCCCCTAAAACGACGTCGTTTTGGGGTTGGCTATTAGCACCCAAAACGGCGTCGTTCTGACCATGCCCGACCCGATCCGACCCGCTCCAGGTTCAGGATCCGCGTGTTTTAATAAATGGGTTATTTACCCTTTTGGTCCTTCCGCTTTTTCAAGACCATGCAATTGGGTTTCTTTAATCTTTTAAATTGGCCCCAAAGTTTATTGCGTTTTGCTATTAAATCCCCCACCGATGTGCTGCGTTTTTAGAGCTTGGAAAATTGCTCTTTCGGTCCCTTCCATGTTTTAGCGCATTCAATTAGGTCCCTTTTCTTTGCATTTGTTTTCAAATTTGCCCCGAATTTCTGTTTTGTTTCGATTGTGTCCTTTCTTTTATATTTTACTACTATTATTATTATTGTCATTCTTATTATTATAATTATTATTATTATTATTATTATTATTATATTTTTAAATATATACATTATTATGAATTACTATTTTTCTTAATATATTTTTATGCACGATACCATTTTTCATTTACTACTATCTTTATTATTTATATCGTATTATTACTGTACTATATTCAACCTTTTCTTTTATTACTATTAGTGTTATTATTATTATAATATTAGCTATTATATTATTACCACTTAGTATTACTATATTAATATTTAATTTAATTCCATCACCATCAGCATTATTAACACATATGTACCTTGTGCACATTTTCGGTTCTCTATATCTGTTACAAATATATTACTTTCTTATTATACATTATTTTTATTATTATTTCCTTTCATTTTAAATATTGTTGTTATCATAATTCTAATATATTGCATACACACTTTTTCATATTATTGTTATGTATATGTTTTTTTGTTTCTAACATTATTGTTACTCTTAATGTGTGTATATTATGTTTATATTCTTAATATTACCCTTTTTACTATACATATTACGTGTACATTGTATTTATATGTATATATATATTTCTTAACGTTAAAGTTACATATCATTTTATACTATATTTTATATATATATTTGTAATATTATTTATATATATATATTTGCATATTACATATGTATTTTCGATATTATATTGTACAAATTTCATATATATACATACTATCATATATGCATTTACTAATACGTAAGTATATTTTTTATAACAAATATATATGTACTTATTTCCAACCCTATACCTATGAATTATATACATATTATGCATCCAATTTTTATATATACGTATTCTTTTTATTAGCTATACATTTTCATATTACATCATATAAATATTCTAATGCCATTACGTGCACGATTTCTATACTCTACGTATGTATATCTTTTACATCATACCACTCATATCTTTCTATTACCTCGTACATATTTTGTCCTAACTACATACGTGTAATGCCTCAACGTTATATTATGTTTTTCTACGTATATCAATCTCGTTATTATCCTTTACTGCAAATATCGCTACTGCTATCCTTTTTAAATGTCATATTTTGAGTCCAATAGCATCATTATTTCAAAAATTACATTTCGTATTCAAAAAAAAAAATGTTTAAAAACGAGGCAATGTTTTTGTATTTAGAGATTCGGGAAATAGTGCCCTAACGTGCTGGGTTGCAATTTCTCGTTCGCCTAAATACCTAAAATACCCTCCTAAATAAATTTTGCAACTTGCGAGATAACTTTAGTTTCGAGGAATTTAAGAACCTCGTGTCCAATCGTGCTGGATGTGATGTTCGTATTCTTCTGAAGCGAAAGAATCTCGATTTTTTAACCTAAATCATCCCATTCTCATTCAAAATGTTTCAACAACGAGGCAATATTTTTGTGTTTAGAGATACAGGAAATAGTGCCCTAACGTGCTGGGTTGCGATTTCTCGCTCATCTAAATACCTAAAATACCCTTTTTAACAAAACTTTGTAACTCACGAGATGACTTCGGTTTCAAAGAATTTAAGAACCTCGTGTCCAATCGTGCTGGGTGTGATGTTCATATTCTTCCGAAACAAAGGAATCTCGATTTTTCAACTCAAACCATTCCTGTTTCAAAAAAAGAATCTTATTTTAAATCTTTCCAAATTTCTATTTAAGACAGAAAATAGCTCAATTTGGTACCAATTTTGGGCGTTGCGGGGGTGCTAATCCTTCCCCGTGCGTAACCGACTCCCGAACCTTTTTTCTCGACTTTTCATAGACCAAAACATTTTATAAGGTGGTCCAATCACACCTAAAAAGATTGGTGGCGACTCCTCATTTTCATTTTTTTAAGTCGACGACCGTTTTTTCTCTCTCAAAAAAAATGGTCACGACAAGTACCATTTTATTATTTAAAGTCATTCAATAATTATTAATAATTAATAAAAAAAGTTGGATATAATAATAAAACATTAAATGTGAGTTCCAACATTATTAAAAGAGATTAAACACAACTAATAAAACAAATATAAAAAAAATAATTATTGATAATTTATTCACACTTATGAGTGCATGGATTTCATCCACTTGCCCTCAAAATGTTGTCTAAATGGCCTGCACTACCATTTGGCCTTATTCTTATGTTATTCAATTTTTTTTAAAAATATTCATGTTTATACATCTTTAAATATATTTATAAAAATATTTTTAAAATATATAAAAAAATTGACATTCTCAACTGGTTTGAAGAAGAAAATCTTGTGATTGAAGAAGGATTAGGGTGCTATTCTATCACTCTAACCTTGGTGAAGTAGGATGAATGGCTTTTTTTTTTTTTGTTCTTTCTTTTTGCAATAATTCAAAGTACAAAATTCAGATAAGAATATGAGAAGATTTAGGACAATAATAGTTATACCAAATGGGTGATTTCATCATAACCGGGTGATTTGGTCTTGAGAAAGTTCCTTTTGTACCATTTGATCATCTATAAGGGTCACTTTCTTTCTTATACACCATTTTTTTTTAATAATAAAATTGAGAAGATGACAATAGGTGCATTCCCATTATCTTTATATCAACAGTGATATTGTTTATGAAAATTTGTTCTAACCAACGAGAAACACCACAGTCCACACTCGAGACTGATGTTGGGAGGGGAAAATGATCAAACATTGATTGATTAAGCACTAGACTTAGTAAAGGCCACATTCTTTGCATGAATTGTCTTTTCTTAAAGGGTAAAATTATGATCATCATCTTCATCTCCACCAAAATGGGTAATATCTCATTGCGAGCATAATTTGACAATATTTGCATTAGTAACTCTTTATAAATTAAACATAAAATCTCAAAATTGATTTTGTTCTCTGGAGAATAATGATATATTTTTATATGCTGATCATTACCATTTATGTTTGTAGAATCGATCTTGATCCTTTGAGGACAAAGATATATTTCAATACATTGGTCATTATCATTTATATCTGTAAAATCATTCATTAATTTTATAAAAATCATATTTATAATTATTAAAAAAGATTATAGGTTTCAATCTAAGAACTTTTGATGTTTGATAGTTACATCGAGTTCAACTTAAATCTAGAATCTAATTAGGTTAAACCTCTAAATAAAAGGTAAAATTTTTTCAGTATTGGTCTAAATGTACAAGACTTGAAATCAAAACTTTTCTTAAGAAAAATCGATCGAGCGATGAACGGGTGTCCGTAAAAAATATAATAATATAGATTGAAAAATAATAAAAAGAAAACCAAACCAGACTTTGTTATGTTATGTTTAGTCCAACGGGCCTAAAAATAGCTTCTTTTTATATGTATCAGCTATAAATAAGCCCATGAATGGCCGTTAGTAAGAGGAGATTCCCGCTGGCAAATTCAGTTAAATGAACGGTAAACACATTGTATCCATGGCGAAGGATTTAATTTCAAGTTTTAAGTTTTAAAAATCCCAAAACATAGCTCCAAAATTTTCTCTCGTCTCTCTTTTCTTCCTTGTCTAAATTTTCTCTACATTCTTCTGCCATTGTTCTTCCTCAAGTCAAGTGTTCATTATCCAGGAGAGTGCAGGCTCCGATCTCTGGTTTTATTTGATCCACACAATTTTTCTCATTGGAAAATGGAGATCGGAGCCCCTCGGATCGGTTCATGTTCCAAAGAACACCAGAAAATTTATAAAGAATGGTTTGACGTAGCTGATTCAGGTAATTTTTTAACTTTTTTTTTCCTCAAAAAATTTTAGTCGCTTTTAATTTATTTGTTTTTTTTTTTGTTTTTTTGGTAGATAATGATGGCCGCATTACTGGAAATAATGCAATAAATTTTCTTTCTATGTCAAATTTATCGCGACAAGATCTCAAGCAGGTTATTGATTTTTCTTAATTTTAATTGAAACTTAAGTTTTTTGGTACATATTTTCTTCATTTGCTTATTTTGTATTTGTCGATTCCTTAAAGGTGTGGGCGATTGCGGATTCTAAGAGGCAGGGATATCTTGGTTTCAAAGAATTTGTCATTGCTATGCAGGTTAGAAGTTGTAATTTCGTTTGGAATCTGATTATACCTACTCGAAGTGAATGTGAAATACAAGCAGGTGTTTGATATAATATATTAAATATGTTTAATCATCTTGCCATTCTCATGTTCGAGTATGTATTAGACGCAGGAGATGCTTTAAAGAAGATAAAAGAGTCTTGAGTAACGTATAGATTCTATAATGGTTGATTTCTTCAAATCTGACCTGTTATTACCTGTAACGTTTTAGCTGGTTTCGCTTGTACAAGATGGCAATGAACTATCACATGATATCTTGAAGGATGATGGTATGATGGTTTAACTTTTCATGTTTATTGCAGTAGACTTTGAGATATGCTTTGAAATATTTATCTATTTCTGATTTTAAGAAATGCTGGTATGCAACAGTGGACTTTGAGAATGTCAAACCTCCTAAAATGGAGGGTTTGGATGAATTAATTCAGGCAAGATGCTTTCTTTTACTTTTCTATGTTTCATATGCTTCACAATCATGAAATCTTTACTATTTTGCTTGATTTATGCAGAAGAAGGGAGATCCTTCTAATTCAAGTAAACCTGATAGCAATGGTATGGATCTCTCGTTATAATTCAAGGGATTTAAATGACAATTACAATGCGATGTTACAATTATAATTTCTGGCTTCTACTCTCACAGGATATTTATCATAACAGATTGTAATAACATTTTTTACATACGCAACTGCGATAAATGCAATTGAAAATACATATGCAAATACAATTTAAATTCCTGATTCTGTAACCTTTGGTGGTTATTTTACTCTATTTTTTTTCCCGATTTATATTCACTGTTTGAGGAACAATGCAGGTAATTCTCCAAGACAAGCATCAATTACAACTCAATGGTTTTCGTCAAAACCATCAAAGGTTAATTTGTTATGTTTATTGAAATTGTTTTGCTTCTAGTACATTTTGCTTTCACCTGCTTTTTTGTCGTCTTAGCATAGTGGCTATAAGTAATTTCTTTATTTATATCAAATGCTTATTTGATTCTTTATTTTACTTTCGAAAATAAATTTAAAAACATTTGAATTTGAATTAGTTTAATTTATCTAATATACGATATATAAACATATATTGGTATTAAAAGTCCATCTTTTAATTCATCCAGAATCTAGAACGGATTGAAAGAGTGTTATATCCTTTTTTTACTATTCATTACTATCTTTAAGTCTTAGTTATACTATTATACTGTTAAGGATATCTTTGTGAGCAAGACAAGTCAAAAGCACCGAAGATGAAACGAAGATAAATAATATTATTTTAGTAATATTCTAAATTTTATTTCAAGTTGTAAAGGTTTAAGACCCTCTCGAGTGTAAGGTTAGGATCTTCCTTCGACGAGTTTCATATATTATTAATCATAGGTTCTTCACAATCAACCATTGAATGTAACATGTACACCGTGATTTAATGATGCTAATATTTTCCGTTCCTTTTTAATTGTGTTTTTATTTATGATCTGCATTCATAGCATATGGTTAAGTAATTTTCTTTTTCTGTATATAACAGAGGTACTTGTCCAATGTGACTTCAATCCAAGATGGCTTAAAGAAATTGTACACTCGAAAGTTGAAGCCATTAGAAGTTACATATTGTTTTAATGATTTTTTATCCCCATTGTTGGTGAGTGGTTGATGTACTTCTCTTAAATTCGGTTTTAGTCTTACGTGATCATGCCTCGTTTTCTTAAAATACTCATGCATAAACACATGTATCCGGATACGTTTAGACATAAATCTGAGATATAATTTTTCAAATATATAAAATTTTAAAAAGGATTGATTATAGTCCTCATTTTAACAGTTGCTCGAGTTTGAATATCATATGATTTAATTATATCTTTAGATATGTGCTGCAGTTTTATTTAAAAGCTGCTTTTGATTTTGGTTTATTGCAGACGAACAGTGATTTTGATGCCAAGCCAATGGTTATGCTGTTGGGTCAGTATTCCACTGGGAAAACAACCTTCATTAAACACATGCTTAAATGCAGTTATCCAGGCAAGTGATCCTCGTCACTCGATAAGAATGTAGTATAAAAAATAACTAAAACATGACAGAAAATATAATTATAATATATGAAAATACACGAATACAATAAAAATATAAAAATCTACTTCCAGCAATTTTTTCCCCTCTCATTTAGTTTACCTTCATTTGCAGGAGCTCACATTGGACCTGAACCTACGACTGACAGATTTGTTGTTGTTATGGTACTTAAGTATTTCTATTCTGTGATAATATCATCGATGTAGTATGAATAGTTCCCATAACTTCCTCAATTTGACTTTGATCATGGAAATTGATTCTCAATTTTCTGTATGATTAGTCCATACTCGTTAGCTTGTTGTATTGATCACTTGATGTTATTATCATCTACCTTACCTGCAATCTTTGTTTTCCTTGAAAGTATTTGTATCCAATATTTGAGTCCAATTCATATTTTAACATAATCTCAAGAGACCTTCCAAATATATGAATAAACTTAAAAAACGAAGATATTCATATCAGATATGCATTCTTAACAATCACCTCTAAGTCCAAGTACTGTGTTCTAACCTCATGTTTCATGTACTGCCTTTTCCATTTCTGCAGTCTGGAACTGATGAAAGAAGTGTGCCAGGAAATACCATAGCCGTTCATGCTGACATGCCATTCACTGGTCTCAACTCTTTTGGAACTGCATTTTTGTCAAAGTTTGAGTGTTCTCAAATGCCACATCCCGTGAGTTAATTTCTCAAACGCTAATTTACTTTTGTTGATCATTAACTCTCAATCTAATATATTGTGGTTTTGATGCATGAAAGCTATTGGAGCACATAACATTTGTAGATACTCCAGGAGTATTGTCAGGAGAAAAACAAAGAACACAAAGAGCCTATGATTTTACAGGTGTAACAGCATGGTTTGCTGCAAAATGTGATCTTATTCTTCTTCTGTTTGATCCTCACAAGCTAGATATAAGTGATGAATTCAAGCGTGTTATTTATTCTTTGCGTGGTCACGACGACAAGATTCGTGTCGTTTTGAACAAAGCCGACCAAGTTGATACCCAACAAGTAAGCACTACATGTATATCTGCCCCGTTTCATCCATTTGAGCTAATACTGAGTCTCGTTGACAACAATGGCAATTATATCATATTCACCATCAAAACTTACCGTAGATAATATCAAATATGTTGACAATTTAGATGGTAGGATTTTAATTTGCTAATATTTTCGTTTTATCATAGTTAATGAGAATTTATGGAGCTTTAATGTGGTCACTGGGGAAAGTCCTTAACACTCCTGAGGTTGTGCGTGTATATATTGGGTAAGTTCTTTCTCTCTATCATCTTAAAGAATCAAATGAATTTTCTCTTCTAAGTTCTACCCAGTGTTTTGAATAATAGTCACGATGTAATATAACAATCACTATTGTGATATTTTAGTTCCTTTTATATTTACAGCAATTAATCACGATAACATTCATTATGTTTGCTGCATCATATTCTGAATATATTGATTCCCTGTTTCATATGAAACTAAGGTGAATTTTGTCTTGCATTTTGATGGCAGATCATTCAATGAGAAGCCTGTAAATGAAGGTTTCACAGGTCCGATAGGGAAAGCACTGTTCGAGAAAGAACAAGAAGACCTTCTTACTGACTTGAAAGACATCCCAAAGAAGGCTTGTGATCGTCGAGTAAGTTCATCTTTACTCTCTCTCTCTCTATATATATATAGATATTCTTCCTTGGGAAAACAAAAGAATTATTTAGCATGTATTGAAGAAAAGGGTTGAATGTTATTACATGGACTTAAATTACTTGCAGATAAATGAGTTTGTGAAACGTGCTAGAGCTGCCAAGATACATGCTTATATCGTTGGTCATCTTAAGAAGGAAATGCCTACTTTTATAGGGAAAGCTAAGACTCAACAGAGACTTACTGATAATTTGGAAGAAGAATTTGTAAAAGTATCTTCTCTCTCTCACGCCTGCTTGAGTTGCATATATATATATATATATTAGAAATCACACACCTGGGTAGAATATTAAAAATAGACAAAAATGGATTATTTTTACAGTTAAAAATAGGTTAAATTATGGTTTTGGTCCCTATACTATGCTCAATTTTGGAATTTACTCCTATACTTTAATTTCACATAATTTGGTCTCTCTAATTTTATAATCTCATTTGTCTGTCCAAATAATTAACACAATTAACTACTCTGGTTAAAATACTATCTTGGCTTAGTTTTTTGAAAAATACCTCTTCTAACTTATCATATTGACATTAATTTTTTGCATTAAAAGGGGTATCGTTTTCTAAAAAATCACATAAAAATTTTAATTAAAATAATTAAAATGTTAATTTTTAAACTAAATAATAGAAGTTATAAAAGTAGAGAGATTAAATTATACCAAATCAAAATACAGAAATTGAATCCCAAATTTGAGCATAGTAGAGGAATCAAAACCACAATTTAACAAAAAAAAAATATGAATGGTTAAAAAGATAGATAGATATATATATATATATATATATATATATTTAAATTGCACATCCTTATGAATATAATTTCACTGAGTCAGATGATTCTTGATTAACTTATAAAATTAAAGTCGATCAAGAATTTTAAGTTAGTATATAGATATATGCTGAAATGTGTTTGAATGTGTTATATATATATATAGGTTCAAAGAGATTATCACTTACCTCCAGGGGATTTCCCAGACGTGGAAAATTTTAAGGAGGTACTAAGAGGTTACAGCTTTGACAGATTTGAGAAGCTAAAGCCAAAAATGATACAAGATGTTGATGAAATGTTGGGTTATGACATCCCAGATTTGTTGAAGACATTAAGGAATCCTTATGATTAGTTAATTTAATTAATGGCGGCCCCATACTAATTGATTCATCAAATCTTCACTCAACTATTTTTTTAATCAACAAACAACAACAGATATCTCAGTTCCAATACTCTCTCCAATTTATTGTAAATCCATTTCTAAGAAAGGAAGAAACAACATTTTAGATGTAGATGTGTTAATTTGCATAGTTGTATGGTGATCTATAAATTTGTATTTATATACTATTTTTATATCTTCACTATTTTTGTTTACATCGTTTTTAAATATAATAGCAAAGATGATTGTGTAACAAAAGATATTTTAATATTATTCAAATTTTATAAAAAAACAAAAATACAAAAAATATTTTCATTTTAATATTTGTCGGCTTTTTTCACCCATCACTAGAGGATTCTGATTGAGCAGAAGGAAGACTAAGATGATAAAACAAGTCTCTACATGAGTTGAAGGAAGCCTGATGGTTGAGATGATTAAAATTTTCTCTGCATGATTTGATGGAAGCTTGATGAGTGCAATGATAAAACAAATCTCTGCATGAATTGATGGATGCCTGTTGAGTAATAGGTAAAACGGAAATATAATAATGGCAAAGGATTAATATCATATATAGACACATTCATAGCAGATTAAGGGGAGAAGCAAGTTTTTTCACCTTCATTCCTTTGAGCATCGTTAGCTTTTTCTTGGTTTTATCTTTCAAATCCGCTATAAAATGAGACATGTTTTATACTGTGGTGAACTATAATGATGGAATTCATAATAACGAATATTGATGTAATCTTCGAATCCGAAAATCTGATTATACGATGTTCAAAAAGGACATCAAGTTAGTGGAGATGAGGCGCAAAATTAGTTGAAAAATTGGAGCTTCAATTGGATTGTTGAGGTATATATTTATTACATGTGACGATGTTAGATATTCAACAGTTCATGTAGCAGATGATGATGATATACAAACAATGATTGCAGTTCATGAGACTAATGGTATTGGAAGAGTTGAGTTGTATGTCAAGCTTGACAACATTGTAGAAGGACATAGGAGGATGATATTCCAAGCTCGTCCACAACCCCTTTTGTGGATCGCAAATGGGAACACCAAGCCTGACATATGGGTGGATTAATAGCTTCGTATCATTTAAGGAAACTCCTTTTATCTTTGATGAATACAATCAGATGGAGATTGCAATTAGGATATTTTGCATCACAATTTCTACAATCTAGATTTAATAATGCTCCTAAGCCATGCAAGGTGCCTTCAACTTTTGCTGGTATACACCATTCCCAATGATATGAGGGGCTGTCAACTTCTACTAGAATACACCAGTCCCAACCAAAGCAAGAAGTGCACGAGAATTTGACCAATTTGTTGTTTGGAGAACCCGCTGGTGATTTCAACAAGGCTGATTCTAAGACTGAGGAACTTATAAATGTTGATGATGTTGGACAGGATAATCTAGAATTAGAACCTTTAGCCTGTATGCTGGAAGTTAACTTTGACAGGATGAGAGTACTAGAGTTTCTGGAGTATCTGCATATCACTCTAAGTCATACCGCCTTAACCAGTACATATTGGCTGTTGGTATTGAGTTTCCAATGAAAGAGGTTATTATATTAGCAATTCAAGAGTACAATGTTAAGACATTCACAGATTACAGAGTGTATGTATCTACAACTATAACATATGTAGGAACATGTGTAAAATTCGATGACAGATGCATATGGCGAGTACGAGCCTCATTTCTAAAGAGGAAACAATTGTGGGAGATAATTGAATACAATGGTCCTAACACTTTTATGGTTCCAGTAATATCTCAAGATCACTGTAAATTGAGTTCAACTATGATAGTTAAAGAAATAGGATCACTAGTAGAAGCAAATTCAAGGGTTCCAGTTCTAGTGTTAATTGCGGATAGTCATTCCTAATATCAATACCAAGTACCGTATGCAAAGGCATGAAAGGCAAAGCGAAAGGCATTGGCGAAGATGTTTAGAGATTGGAATGACACATATAGAATATTATTGAGGTTATTGGCGACATTGCAACAACAGGTATCATGCACGAGCACCATAGTTGAATTGGAGACTTTGCCTACGTATGATGGTAACTGACTAGCCTAGGGTAAGAGAATTTTCAGTCACATCTTTTGGACGTCCAAGTCTTGCATCGAAGTGTCCGTATTGTAAACTCATTGTCAAAATGGATGGTATGTGGCTATACGGGAAATACAAACAAATTCTTCTCTTGGCAGTATCACAAGATAGGGATTGAAATTTTGTCCCACTTGCGTTTGCCATTGTCAAGGGTGAAACAACTGAGGTATAAAGTTTCTTTAAAAAGAATTTACGATAGTACGTTGTGAAGTACAATGTATGCCTCATATCTAATATAGCTTCAGCATATTTGCTACTGCAAAACATGAAGAGAATGGAATTTACTCCTCCACATGCTTACCATGTTTCTTTGCATCCGAAGCAAACTCTACGAAGGAGTTCAAGAACAAGGATTAGTGTAAGGAAGCTGTTAACAGTATTTTCAATTATTTAAATATAATAAAGAAAAAATTCTTAATATAAATTTACAAAATGTACAAAACTTAAAAATATTTTAACATTTAAACAAAAAAATAAACCAACTATTCCACAAACAATTAATAAAATACTAGAATTCTTATCACATGTGTATGTATGCATGTGGAAACCATAAATTTAGAATACAAATGTGTGTTTAAAATAACATGCAATAAATAATAAAATGCATGTTTTGAGACTAACTAATAATAATATATGAAATATGTACGATATTAAAATTTAAAAATTAGATTAAATAGTTTATCATAATAAAGTGTGTAGTGTAGAATAGAATTAAAATATAGATTTAGTTGAATGGCAAATTAAATGTTTTACTAATACAATTGGTTTGTATTCAAGTCTTACCATATGCATATTATTATTACATTAAAAACTAAATTACCCTTAAATAATATAACTTATTTTAATTACGAAATGGTGTTTTCATAATTTTTCTAACCAAGTTGACTCGGTTGAGGGTGACACCAACACAATTAAAAACTTAAATAATAGTATAGATATCGATATATAAACCTTCAATCAAACACTATCATAATTATCAATATACCAATATTTTCCTTTTTTAGAAACAATAAAATTAAATTTAAAAAAATTTAACAATGATAATTATTAATATATCAGCCTTTAAGCAAACAATATATTAAATATAACAATTTAGTAAGATACTAACATTTAAACTAACAAAAATATCAAATATAATAATAAACATTTAAACTCTAAATTTCACATTTTTCAATTAAAAATTTTTTAAAAAATAACTTACTTGTTAGTGATGGATTTGTAGAGAATTTGTTACAAATATGTGGTGTAGGAGAGAAAAAAATATAAATGTTGGGAGAAAATGGGAGAAGAAAAGGAGGTTGGGATAAAATGAGAGGAGAATTTTTTGATAGAAAATTAGGTTGTGAATTTATTTAGTTTGGTGTATATAAATTGTATAATTGAGTTTCTTTTAAGAAAAAAAAAATTCCAAGGAACAAAAATAAATAAATAAAATCTAAACTTTCTTGCTCTCCACGCATACCTTTTGTTTCCCGTTCCTCCTCTAAAACCCCATTTCGTGTTTTCTTCATTTCCAATATTGGACCCTCTAAAACCCTAAACCCTCTTTTCTCTACCTGATTCATCTTTCACAGATGTTGATGTCTAGGGCATTCTCACGCGTTTCCAGGACGGTCGTTGCACGCTCCTTGCTTCTCTATGCTCCTAAGAACCTTCATACGCCAATCATTTCAACTCAATTTCACTCTCTTGTTGCTGAATCTCATAATAAGGTACTAAAAATTTACAATTTTTGGTTAATTGTGAGAAGGGTTTTGCTAGGGTTTAAGGGCTTTGTTTACTTTAGCTTAATTCCATGATTTTTTTTCTTTAATCTCCGTATTGTTATCTTAATGTATCTTCTTGTTTTATCATGTTGGGATTCTGTGTGTTTTATTTGGAAGTTAAAATGGGTTAAAATTTCTATGAAAGTAGGTTCCTTTTAGGCTATTTTGCTTATTTTCCTCCTTAAAATTTGATATTCTCACTGTTAAATAAGAGATTTAATTTTTGTTATCTAATATAAGAAAGGAGAAATTTTTACTACTTGCCTTGAAGTTATTACATTAATGATTTATAAGCTGTGACCTCATTTTTAATTTTGAATTAACAGGTTCTTGTTTGGTTTAATGTTGCCTTTTATTTCAGTGTTTGAATGATCATGTAGGATTTTAAAATCCATATCTTGGTTCCTTCAGAACATAACTGATTCCTTCCTTTTCTATGAATTGTTCTATCTTAGTGCAATTTCCTTGAAATTGAGTGCAATATTACTGATTTTATCTTTATGTGCCCTTGCTCTGTCTGTACAGTTGGTGACAAGTGATGTGTCTCTGCTACATCATTCAAGCCTCAATTTCTATGCACTCCAACGATTACATATCTCTTCGTTTGCCTCTCCCAAGCCTTCCGAAAAGGAACATGAGGGCAATGTAGAAAATAATGGTCAAGAGCCTATAAAACCAGGTGGGGATACAAATCCTGGAGAGGCTGAAGTTACTGATCAAGCAAAAGAATCAGGTTCTAACTTGGAATATCGAAGTACTATGCCTCAGTCTGATAAAAGGAGAAGAGTCAATTAACAAACTGCATTTTCTGATTCAGGTTCTGAAAGTGATGGTGAAATATCAATGGCTGATATGGTCAAACTTGTCCAGGAGAAAGAAGGACTCTTGGAAGTCAAGCAAATGGAGATTGAACAAATGAAGGACAAAGTTGTTCGCACTCTTGGAGAAATGGAGAATGTTATGGCTAGAACAAGACGTGAAGCTGAGAACTCGAAGAAATTTGCCATACAGGTATTGTTGGTGACCTGATGACCACTTGATTTCTGTTATATTTGGAGTTCTCTAATCATTTGTCAATGTGCTGCAGAATTTTGCAAAGGGCCTACTAGATGTTGCAGACAATTTAGGAAGGGCTTCTACGCATGTTAAAGGCAGTTTTGCTAAGGTAGATGAGTCCAAAGACACTGCTGGAGCTGTACCTCTTTTAAAAACACTTCTAGAAGGAGTTGAAATGACTGAGAAACAGCTTGGAGAGGTAAACCTTTTGTTACTCACTGAAAGTCTTTTAACAACTTCCTATGGTATTGGGAGTTCTCATGAAGATAAGTTGTTAGAGATACTGTACTTCAATTTGTAGGTTCGACTTCCACATTTTTTCTTTGGTGAAGGGGAAAAAATGGCAAACTGAATTCCCTTCAATCATTGCACATCAATGAAAATTTATTACCCAAGTAGTGCACTTAGTTATTGTGATCTATAACATATTAAATTTGTTACTAATGGGTTATAAATGTTTTGCTTTCAGGTATTTAGGAAGTTTGGAGTGGAAAAATTCGATCCTACAAATGAACCATTTGATCCACACAGGCATAATGCAGTATTCCAAGTACCAGATAATGCTAAGCCTCCTGGCACGGTTGCTCATGTTTTGAAGGTATTCTTTTCTTATCTATTTTTATTGAAGCTGTTCCTTTTGTTCATCGTCTGTTATAGTTAAAAGCAAATTACTATTTGGTTGAAGAAATATGATTTAAGTTCTAATTACTGTTAAGATTTAACAATTACCCTCTCAACTTATCTTGTCTATGTCTAACAACAACAAAAATAAAATGCTGTTTGAACAGCTTAAGTGGTCATAGTTCACATTTCCCAGACTTAGATACGTGTTTGTGTCTGACATGGATATGTTCTATTTTTTTCCAGTTTTTTCAAGTAGTTGAAGAGTCGTATTTCTGTACCTATGAGTTGGACAGAAGTATTTCATGAAAAAAGAATTAGAGTAACAAAAATCATACTGATACAAGTGTTTTCTTGTTTCGTTATTACAGGCGGGGTACATGCTCCACGATCGGGTAATTCGACCTGCTGAGGTTGGTGTTACTCAAGCACTCAACAACGATGCCAACTGAAAACAATACAAATGACAAAAGGCTCTGATGCTTGATGATAAGCTAGTTAGATTCGGTGTCAAATTTTTCAAAAACCTTGCCTTATATACATGCATAGTCATTCAAAACTTCTTTATTTCTTTATTTCTATATTTGGCCATCAATTTCTTGTTTCACTACTCATAGAAGATACCGCTAGGTAAAGAGGGCTTTTTGTACGTTTTCCTCTTTCTGAAGTAAAATAAAAAGTACAGTTTGCTTGGTGAAAAAGATGAGTATCCGGACTACATTGTAGATTCAAGACAGGTAACCTGAACCCTTTTTCAAGTATTTGTGAGGGAAACATATTCAAACATAGGTATAAAAGTACTTCAAACATAGATACGAGAGTATGATCTTTAATTTATATATATATATATGAGGATGATGATGATTATGATTATGATGAAAGTCAGCATATTCATATTGGATATTTACAGGATATTAGAGTAACATATCTGAAATCACAGGAGTAAGCAAATGGCCATTTCAAACAGTGAGGTGAGAGCAACTGTAAGTAACATTCCTTTGACCTGTACTAGGGAATTTATCACATTATATATTACTTCGCATTGCCATGGATTTGAACTAATCACAATGTCAAGCCATTGTTGACATCAAGATTCAGCTGATTTGGCTGAAAGAATATAACAGAATAGCTTTTCACAAATTTTCTTTGGCTAGGAGCATTTTGAACAAAAGTGCATTTACAAATCCATCCTTCTAAATAGCCTTGTCAATAGATTGCATTTCATAGAGCTGGAAATTCCCATTTTCAGATCAGCATTTCTGTCGTACCACAAAGTAAAAACGCTTTTATGTCTTCAAAAAGCAGGTCTACCATTTACAAGCTCTGAAGGAAAATGATGTGTGTTCAGAGTGTAGCAAGGCTTTCTACATAGTGAAAAACATTGTACCATTTATATTGCATACAATCATAAACATTGCTAGCCCTCCAGCTTGACAATAACTTAGAAGTGTTTAGCCTGGGATTGTGGGATATGATTTTACCTGGTATCACCATCACCACTTCAACATCTTCATCTTTTTCCCCTCTCACAATACTTAGTATTGAATATGCATAATACTGAACTTCAATCTCCTCCACATTATTCAGTGCTAAAGTAGGAAACTCATCCATATACCTTCTAGCAATCTCTGGGAACTCTGATGCCACATTGTTGAGATTAACTCTGTATTTAACGCACCAATGAGAGTGATCAGGCTTCATTTCCAGTATATGAAACCTTGGTTTGCTTATGGAGTCAACTTCAATGAGGTGTAAACAGCCAGCACACTGTCCAAAATAGGGGAACCTTTGAGAGCTCCAGTAACCAGATGGTCCTCCTGTCTGAATCCTTGGCATTGCCATTGTTTTCAGGCTTTCAGTTTCGACATCAAAGTAAAGGGAAACATCAGTGGGGCTAAGCCAATGGATTGCACCATTGCAAAACACCCCGTGCTCGAAGTCTGTATAATGTGGTGCTTCGAATGGACCGCCAGAGTCGGTCCAAGCTTTATTTTCTGATGAAAAGATCTCAATCTGATATGTAGGAGAAACAAGGTGTTCTATCTCATTGAGATTTGGGTGTTGCATGTTATTCATCAACACACAGATGACTTTATAATGGGTGGATTTTGAAGGATCAAAAGCTAAATTAATACCGGCTATTGACCTGTTTGCAGTTGCATTAGGTAAAGGAACAGTGACAAAGTTCTTGGTGGTGGGATTACAAACACAGTAAGTAAAACCAGAATCATTGTCTGAACTAAAACTGCAGAGAAGCAACAGCAAGCCATTGCATGACTGCAAAATTTCAATGCCTGTAACATTGAGAAATGACAGAGATGGTACCTTAAGCATGTTGTGATTTGTGTCAAAGTTAAGGAAACCAAAAGGACTGCCATAGAAGTAGAGACCGGAGGGACCAAGGTTGACGTTCAAATGGCTGATTTTAGCAGCAAATTGAGGATCAGAAATGAGAGAAAGCCATCTTTTGGAGATACATTTGGACTTGAGAAGAGATTTAACGGGGAAATGCAAGAGAATCTGTGTTAAAAGATCTTGGTTAGATTCTACCATCTCAGCTGAAGATGTTTGATTTGCTGAATTATTATCAGCCATTTTTATCTCTCTGTGTATGTCCCCTCAAAGTCTGGTGAGTGAAAGTGAAAGCTTGAGAGAGAAAATGGTAAAAAGAAGAGATGGACTTGACTGCCATATAATGCACCCCACATTTGGCAGCCATGCACATTAATGCTGGCAGAACTGGATTGGTTTCAACAAACGTTTTCAGACAACGTATAGGACAAAATTGGAACCATGTTTAAACAGCATCTTTTTTTATATTTTTTTCGCTTTCATATAAATGGCATTGGCAATATCTAATTTGATCAACCTATCAATTCTGTCTTTTGACATCTTATCTAATCTAATTAATATTTATTAAAAAGCATAAAAATCCCATTTAATTGATTAAACTTCTAAGATAAGTGAACCTGACACGGTTTATCCATTTAGTCTAATTTGACATTGTACTGATTTTTTTTTTTTTCTTCTCGTAAATTTTTGGGGCCTTTTAAGAGTTGGTTTGTATTCTTATAGCAGATTCATTGTTTAAAACAACATATGAATGCTCAAAAAACCATAAGCAGTATCTTTTACATGAAAATGGTAATAACAAATGAAATCCCAGGAGGGAAAGTATAAATTAACTCTGTTTTTGAACAATTCATCAATGTATCTTAACATTTGAAAGTTTGTAAGTAATGTTCCAAAGCTAAAACGCTGACTATATTTGTTGCACTCTTCTCTGCCAACATTTGAACAGTTTTTAGAAATGGAAAAAAGGAAATGAGCCAACCTGCCCTTGATTAGATTAGCTTGACATATAACATGAATTTTTTTGCTGACACGGGGAAAAAAAGAAGTATATTGTAAAAAACTTTCATAGAAAAAAATGGATGATAATTGAAGAAGAGAGACTGGTTTGATTGTTCCTTTGTCCTCCTCTGGTCTTTTCCTTGGGGGAGTAAGATTTTCATGGCACAAACCTGGTTTCATTCACTTAGATGATTAGAATCTGAAATCAGGATCTACATCCATTGCCCAAGCAAACTTTGCCAGAAGTGATTTGTTGAATATCTGTGAAGCAACATAATGAGAAATGAATCTCAATTGAATAATGTGTCATCCTAACAATTGTTAACAAATAGTGTTTACCTTCTCGATGGGAACCTCATGCCGCTTGCACCATGCAACTGTAATCCTGGGGTCAAGGTAATTAATTTTGGATGTGCCTAATGCCACAGTTTTTAGATCCTCTTTAGTTTGCATGTCTCTTTCCATCTTCTCAATCTTGGCATCTGTTTGAGCTATCTTTTTCTCTAACCTGCATATATATGTTGATGAATCGATAGTACTAGCACAACAATTGTATTAAAGCTTAAGAAAAGCAAGGAACGAGTTATAATACACTTCAGGGGTCAAGTTTCTCTTCTGCTTCCCGTCAGCATCCTTCAATGGGGGCTTTCCTTTCTTAGCCCTGTCCAAATCAATTTTTAGCTCCTTTAGAACACCCTATAAGCAATAGGAAAAAGGTCAGCCCGATGGACGGAAATTAAAGGCACCAAATTGTGAGGAAAAGAAATTTAAATTTGAGATCATCATGCAGAACATATCCTGAGTGCATGAAGTTAAAAAGACACATGTCCCGAGAAAGGACTACTAAAATTTTAAATAAAGCTTGGGCATAAGATACATAGGGAGCAACCCGACTAACAAAGCAATAGTGCTCCAAGGAAAGCCATTGAAGTTTTCCAAGAAAGTTCTATAAGGAGTTATTACCTTGAGTTCTGTTATTTTCTCAGTCAACCTTGACATCTGTGCACTATGAGATTTTGAAATACTCCGCTGATGATTACATATGATTGCAACCTGCAGCAACAATGAAAATTACAGATGCCAAAATGGTACGTCGAACTAGACTCCATTAGCTTAAGATCTAGTAGGGAATGGTTCTTACCTCTTTGTTTGCACGCTGATAAATTACAACTTTTTCCGCCACATCCCCATCTTTGGTTTCTTTATTTAACTATCATCCAACCAAAGAAAATACAAATGAAAAATAACGTTAAAACAAATTTTTCTAAAAATTTATCCATTCAAATCACATAAGAAATACTGGAAAAGTACATAAAGCATTAAGACAAGCGTATTAGAGCGAAATGCATGTTTGTCATACACAGGCTGCAACTTACCATCTCATCCAATGTAATGGAAGCATTGTAGGTACGGAAGACTTTTGCTGTAAGCCCTGGCATGAGCTCCTTCAAATGTGCATTTAGTTTAGTTGTATCAAGCTTGTCAAAAAGATCATCACTTTTGCTTTTCCCTGCATAAAAGAGAGACCATACTCTTTGGCTTAAGTCAATCATCTGCATATGAATCCAAATATTGGAGATCATAAACTGACCAGTTTGAAACTGTCCAATTGCATTGTAGACAGGAAGCTCAACCTCCACTGTGTTCACATATTGTATCGAATCTTTACCGAGGAAGTCAAACTAAATGATTGAAACAAGAAAAAAAAAAAAGTTAACACCAATATGAACCAGAAGGTATGACTAGCTTCCATAGAATTCCACAAAAATTTTCAAAGAACTAACATTAATTGCAAATCAACTAAAACTACAATAAAAAGTTATAGGGTCCATTCCAACAGTTACCAAATTTAGTACAAAAGAAATACTGTATCTTTTCCAGGAACATAAACTGACTTTACCTTCAATTTATTTGGTGGAATACACTCCACATTTCCTACTTTAAGTGTGCAGCAACCAACAGTATCAGCTTCATCATCATCCTGCACGTTTGACCACCATAACATGAAAATACCTGAAAAGAATTGCCTGAAAGCTTCTTTGATAACTACAGGTTATAGGACCTAACAAAATATTAACAATTGACTATCAACATATTTCAACCTATGCATCTAGCTCATCCTGAGTCCCAATTATTTTTCAAGAACAGAAGTTTTAACTGAAACAGAAAAGAACAAACAAATCCTTGGACACAGATAAACCAAACACAATGATGAGCACAGCATTATTGGTTCGAAGTCAAAAGAGTTAAAAAGTTAAGAGAGCAGCCAGAAAGAAAAAAAAAGCTACTACAGAAACAGTAGCAAATGATTTAGTTGATGATGCAAACCATTTTTGCCCTTTTTCTGTTATAAGGACCAGCGACTAACATTTTCATAAACATCAGCAGAAATCCATGTAGGACCTAACAGTCTACAGCAGCTCCAACAATCAATTTCCTCCATTCAATTCAATCCTAAACAATGGTCAACATAATTATATACAAATTCAAAGGAACAAAAATAGGATATTTCATGTTACATGTGCAACATACCTTCTCGTTACCCGCCCTAAGAGCTAATTTATCAATAAGATAGGTAGCAACTGCTATTTGCCTCTTTGTAACATCTTTAGACGTAAAATCCTTAGTATATGCTGCTCTGATGTTCTTGATATATTCCTGCATTTAAAGCACAAACATCCATTTACACATGGTTCAGAAAACAAAAACTAAAAGCGTCTGTCATATTGCTTATTACCTTCAGCATCCTAGCTTTCTCATATTTCTCCTTGTCACTTTGACCCTTCAAAGAACTGCTAGCAGCCAAAAATACATATTTGAATTCTTTTGGATTAATGGGATCATTCCAGAAAGCTAACCATGTGACAGTATTGTCATGTTTTATATCTTTCCAACTGCCAATCAAATAAAAAAGGATCAAAGTTAAGATAATCAACTTGAAAATAACCTCCAACCCTTTGATATGTTCAAGAAAAGGAATGCTCTCTGTCTCTTAACCTTTCACCGGGGATTGGACATTCTGGAATTGGGGCATTCTTTCCAATATTAATTGTAATGTCACTTGGGCGAATACGTCTTTTCAACTTTCCCATCTGATTAAAAGAGTAGTAAAAGAATCCCACAAATTCAACTCTCAAAACAAAGCATATTATTTTCTACAGCGTTAGAGTAGTCAAGCATGTCAGCAATACCTTTGGATGCTCTCCCCGACCTCGAAAAAGACCAGGTGGTTCAACTCTGAAATTTCCTACCTGCAATTAAAACAATTACTGAATTAGCAGGAACTTCATAGGAAGCAGAAAAGAGACTAATAAATATGAAGCAAACAGTTCAATTTTAATAGATATTGAGGAGATTGGTGGCAAAACAAGAAGTGTTAGGACAAGCAGTAATCAATTAAATTATGTCAAGAAGTCATAAAACAAGTCATAAAAAGGGATAAATAAACTTCTAATCAAAGCTAAATCTTCACCTTCTCTTTGACGCCATCAACAATAGCCCACATATACTTTTGCTCCTGCTTCAACTTTTCTTCTTTCAAAGCCTTCTTCTCCTATACCAACAATGATCAAGCTTAATGATTATAAAACTCAATGATGTTATCGAGAATTTGCTTCGACGAACAAGATGTGAAAATATATGGAGGTTCTAAGACAGATATGGTACCAGAAGTGATTGTTTATGTTGAAGCCAAAAATTATTTTCAACCAACTTACTTCAGAACTCATTTGTTTCTTCTTCTCTTTCTCCTGCAAATGCCACTCGTATATTGGAGTGAAGTCACATTTGTCCAAGTCCTTAATGGTATGGTTTTTCCCCAGTAATTTACTCCAATCTTCCCAGAAATTCTTCTTGAACTGTGGTTTATTCATGTAATCTGTATCTTTCATCACCGAAAACATCGTTGCAACCTGCAAAATGAACAGATTAGGCCATCACATCTTTCAGCAAGTTGAATGAGAACTTTGAACTTCCCAGGCAATTACAGTGACAACCTTGGCTTCACATAAGCACAAGAAATTACAATAACATATAAATGTTACAGCATATATATACCTCCTCTTGTTCAGGAGTTAGATCAATAGGCCGTCCATCATACAGCAACTTAATCCCATGAGGCTTGTATGGGGGCGGAAAAATGACACCATTATGAACCAAGGTACTCCACTTTTTCTGCCCATCACCAGAACTAGGCGACACTTTTGTTGACTTAATATATTTAGAATTTTTGAACTCTTTCTTCGATTTTTTATTTAACTTTTTAAGTGAAGAAGATACAACCTTGGCTGCTTTTTGCTTCATAGACGATGTTTTACTGTTTGTTGGAGTTGACTTTTTTATTCGTTGAGAAATTGGAATATCATCATCATCATCTTCGTCAGCCTTTTCAGCTTTCACTGTTAATTGCTTGGATTTCATTGCTGTAGGTGTATCTGAGATCTTTGGCTTTTTAGCTGAAGACTGATCTGAGGAATTGCCCTTATCAAGAGGCCTCTTACCTGACAACATAGAAGAGTTTTCCTGCTTGCCCTTCACAGTAGAACCATTCTGCTCACCGTTAGATGCGAGAGGTTTCTTCTCATCAGAATCATACAGCTTACTACTTGATGTCCCAGCACTGGACTTCATGTTGAACCTCACAGACAAAGAAGCTTCATCATCTGGATCTTTGGTGGATCCCTTTATTTCAGTCTTTGGCACTAATTGATGTGATTGGGCAGTACTAGAAGTGCTCGCCCCTTTGGTACCTTGGTTTGAGATCCCCTTAAGCCGGGCACTCAAAGGTTGTAAATCATCATCGTCGTCACTGTTTGCTTCAGTGGCACCTTTAATTGGGCTTTTCCCTTCCTTGACAACATTACACTTATTCTGCTTCAAGGCTTGTTTTGAGTGATCATTTAAAGATGCTGGTGTCTTAAAATTCGCCACTGGTGACTTCATGGGTGATGTCCTGGCAGATGATGTTGATGCTTTTGGGCTCAAAATAGGAGATCTCACAGGCAGTGACTTAGAAGATGGGAATGCCTTGTTCTTCTGAGAACTGGAGCTTTGACCATTCGAAGCTTGTACATAGGAGGCCTGGCTACCAGAATGCCCATCAGACCTTTGAGACGATGCCTTCTTTATTTTGGAGTTTAACTGGTTCTGCTTAGAGGACAACGTATTATTCCTCTTGAACACTACAGGCCCATCATCATCGTCATCGTCAAAATCAAAAACATGTTTGGCAGGAGCCTCAACAGCCATTATCCAACCACGGACAGTGTTGGCATGTATATCGAATCAAATATCTGATTAAAACAGCATTCGAATTACTTTCGGGAACAAATCGTACTTTCCATATAAACCCTTATAAGTCAGCAACTAATTAAATTCAACAGAGTGTACTTCCAATACAAGCTCAATGAAAAAACCAATAAAACAATCAGAAACCCCAATCAAATCCCACCAGATAACAATACCTATTATGTCACATACCTTAAATTAAAAAATGACCCCAATAAGTAGCAAAATAGTCAGAACACACATCACAATAAAGCTTTTTCCTTTCAAACCTAAATGTTTATCCGTGCATATTCAAACAAAAAAGTCCATAAAACCCCCATATAACATCCCAGGAATTAAACTAAATTGATAATGAAACAAGCATATAGCCCAAAAAAAGTTCTACTAGATTAAAAATACCCACTATGCCAAACATCCCTAAATAAAAAAGCAACCTAATGATTGACCCCATCTCAAAAAACCCAGAAAAGAAGATAGTATTTTCCTCTAAACCCAAATGTCAGCGCATGCAAACAGTTACCAATAAGAACAAACTAAATAATCTTCATCTAACTTACAGTGCTAAAATTTTAGCCAGAAAAACCAAAGCGATTAAATTAGACGAATTGAACCTTCGTTTTTCTGAGGAGAAGTAGAACCGATTAAGCTAAAATTCCTTGCTCTTTTCCCTAACCAAAAAAAAAAAAGGTAGTTGCTTAAAAAATGAACAAAAAGCCTACAAGAGTGAGCTGAAGATAACCCAATTCATAAGGAATGATCAAATTTAAAAATATTTAAGCAGCTAAGAAAACAGGATACAATTTAAAAAATGCTTCAAATCTTGAGCAAAAAGAAACCCTAAGAATGAAAGAATTAAAAAAATAAAGTACCTCTGTAACAGAGGATCAACAAAGATTTGGATAAAGAGTAGATCGAGTCGAGTCACCTCCTCTTTATTTATTTATTTGGTTAATTTATTGTTCTTATATTCTTATCTCAATCTGTTTTTATAGTTTTTTGTTTCTTAATTTTTCTTTGTTTTTTCTCCCTTTCTCTGATTCTGAGTTGATTGTTTAAAAATATGAAAAGTTGACATCTGATTATTGCCCTTACGGATTTCTTCTACTCCTTTGGGTAAAGGGGAAGGGCAGCTTTATGGGCTTGGGCTTTTACATTTTGGGCAACATATTCATTTGATTTAAATCGATATACCGAATAATATATATTTATCTTTAAAATTAGAATTAACTTATATCTTAATTCAATTGTATTGACATTGTTATCAGTGCAAGAGGAAATAAATTGAAGTGCGTTGAAGCGTGTTATTAACGTATTTAAGGGTTAGAGAAAGACTATGGTTAATTTTAGGTATTGTATAAAAAAATAGATATAATAAATATTTATTATGAGATTAATGTTAAAAAAAATTTAATCTTTTATCATATCATTCTATAAAGTAATAATTAAAAGATAATAAGGTACATTGTATATATCTATCTACAGAGACAATACACCAATAGGTTGATTAGATTTTAGGAAGTATGAAACTAATAGGAGGATGATACGTGACATTTCAGGAAAGACCAGAGGCACCCTCTTTTAAGGCCATAAACATCGAAATAGAACAAGTCTCCCCCCTCTTCATACTCTCAGCTATATCTCTTCTTCCTCTCAAACTTTAATCTCTTTATAGGTATTTCTTTATTCTCTAAGTGAAATTTGGGGAAGAACTTCACAAAATTTTTAAAATAATAAAGAAAAGGAAAATCTTCAAAAAAAAATTTTGTAAGAAATTTAAAAAGAAAATTTGAAACTCTCTATTAAAATCCCACATTATTATTCAAAATTATTAAAACTAAAAAAAAAATTAAACTTCAACATATTATTTTTATTTAATTTTAATATTTTATATTATTAAAAATATTTATATATTTTTACAAAAACTCAGAATATCTATATTATATTTTTATATTTTTTATTTTTAATCCCATTATTTTTTTATAATTTTTTTAACTTACAAAATTCCAACAACTTAAACCTTTCAAAAAATTATGTATCCAAACAAAATAATAAAAAAATATTAATATTTTAAAATTCTCAACCCAAACACATCCTTAAATATATCAAAACATTCTAAAAATAAAAAATAAAAACATATTCAATGTTTTTATATAGCAAAAAAAAAAAGGAATTATTATTATTGCTTAAGGGGAGGGCAAATCTTTTGCTTAAGAATTAAAACAACTTCAAAAATAAAAAAAAAGATAGAAAGGGATTGTTTAAATGCCACATATTTTATGGTATCTTGTGGAAAAAGACATAGAAATTGAGATATAAAAAAGCCACTTCTCAATAAGGCATTTATAAATAGAAAGTTTATATCATGTTTCATCTACCATTTTATCCTTTACCAAAATTATACTTCTATTATTATTATTATTATTATTATTATTATTATTATTATTATTAGGGGTGTTTAAATAGTTAAGCAATCGAAATACTATTAATTAAATTAATCGAACTTTTTAAAAAATAAACGAACCAAAACATTTGGATTAATTCAGTCGGTTAATCGAAATTAATATGTTTTTTTTGTTAAAATTAATATGAAACATATCAAAATAAATAAATTTATAAAGTTCATTTGATTGAATTAATAGAACTAGTAATAGCATGATACATATGATATATAATATTATTTATTAAGTTTGGTTAATCTGGTTAATTAATCAATTTCAAATTGAATTAACTGTTAACTAAAATTTCAAAAAACCTTTAACCGACCTCCGACCGTACTAAATTGGTTAACCGACTGATTAACTGAATTAGATCGATTCGATCGATTAATTTGATTTTAACCGAAATTTGAACACCCCTAATTAATATATAGCAATGCACCAATGATTTTATTCTTTCTTTTATTAGAATTGTCTTTTTGCCCACATTTTTTTAATATTATCGTCTAGGTGAAAATATTATTAAAAAAACATATTTATAAAAAAAAAATTGACATTGAAGAGAAATGGTAAGATTGAGTTATTAAAAATTTAAGTGTTTTAAGATTAAATTTATGAATTATGATTATTTTTTAAAAATTTATTTTGTATCTAAATTATGTAAAAATATCATCATAATTATATTTATTATTTTGTAAAAAAAAGTTATTTAGTTATTTTCAATTAATTTTGTGTCTAGTTGACTTGTGACACTAACTTAATTAAAAATTTATATATATAATTAGATAATTGCACTACACTCATAATGTGAGTGAAAAAATTATACAAAAATTAAAGAAGATTTCGATTGAAACGGTAAAATTATGGTTGCTAGAATTGCGGGGACCTAAGTTCAAATCGTGTTATATTTAGGCATTTTATAGATTTTTTATAAAAAATATAAAAGACAAAAAATCATTATAATAATATTTATCACTTAATAAAAGGAGAGGCTTTTAATCATTTATTAATGTTTGATTAACTAATGATACCAAATCATTTTGGGAAAATTTAATATAAGTTAAAAAGCTAAAAAACGAATAATTAAATAAAAATTTAAAATGAATTTTTAAAAAAAAAATTGAAGGACAAAAAAGTCATTATCCCTAAAAAATATGAGACTAAGAAATTTCCCTTTGGCATCATCAAAATTGTTCTCATGTCATGAAATTTCCACCCCACATTTTTCCTCAGCTTTTAATTAGCAATAATTTAGTACTTTAAATACCCAAAAAAAAACCAAATTGGATAAATATTAATGGTCACACTCATACAAAAGTTTATTAGAAAGGTAAATTGATGATTGAATTTAAGGTTTAGTATAGTTGATTCCTACATATAACAAATACAGAAAAAGAAAAGAAAACAGTATATCTTCACAAACAAGTTTGATTAATCCCTTTTTGGCCATGAAGCCATAGGTGGATCCTTGTACATGGGAGGTGACTTGTTTTACAAGTAAAGGCGATATCACAATCATTCCGTATAAATCATATATATCATTGCATTCCGATTAATTTAGTTAGCATTATTGCTGCTACAATAATTTGAAAGTTCTGAATTCGTATAGATAAAAGCATAATATTTGCTTATTGTCAAAGAATATTATCTAAAATACAATTGACTGATGAGAAAAACTTATTGGTGGTAATTTCTCCTCTGGCCAAGACAAAAGGAACCCATTGTAGCCAATCCCATGCAAACCATGTTACTTAATAAAGTTAAAGCAATCTCTCAAAGGTCTAGTTGGACTTCCATAGCTGCAACATACAACCTATGTTACTCGGACTCCATTTTTTTTTCTGAGTATGGACGTAGTATCAGCCGAAGATATATATGAAAAACCAAACTCATTTCCAACAACCTTATCTTTGAGTCCGGGTAACATAGATCGCAACCGTACTTCGTCTTTTGCTTGCTACATGGTCTGAACCATGTCTGGTGGTAACCAATTGGCATTCAATATCTCTTACTCAACAATAGTATTTTCTCCATTCTCGAACTGAGATGATGAGACCGTAATGTCTGAGGCAGCATCATCGATGGTTAAGCTCGGGACTTCACTACACAGTGAGGAACTTTCATCTTCACCATTAACTGATGGTGCTGGAGAAGATGCATCTGATGCATAAGTACTACTGTAACCATTACTGGTCTCGCACTCTTCCGGTGAGTTCTGAAGGCACCAGTACATAATGCTGGCTGTTAAAGTGAGCATCATCTTCTGGTTTACCTGCCAATACCATTAGAACACCGAATTATTTCCTATTTCCTATCATTTGTAGATATACAAATTCAAGATTGAAAATGTGACTTGTATATAGCTGCAACTTTACCTCCATGATGTCTTCAGGCAACAAGAAGATTGAGCATCCAATCTTACGAGCCACACTTATGATATATGTTGCATTCAACTTCTTCTCTTCATCTACAATTCCAACATGGACAAAAACTGTTAAGTTTGGCTCAATAAATAATGTCACAAAAAATCCAATGAAAAATTTATTCGAGTTAGCAAGAAATCATACCACTTTCACCCTTGGTTACAAGGTTCCAGTTGACCACTCTTGGCTCCACAGCACTTAAAAGTTCAAGGAAGAACAGTCCACTCGAAATGCTCTTATCCTGCAGATTTAGAGTACCATATAAATATTAGTTTTAACTCTTAAATTAATGTTATTACTATAAGAAAAAATGGAAATAATTGTAAAACCTTGAAGCTTTCTATTTGACGGGATCTTCCGGTGCTTTTGATTTTCCTGTTTGCCCAATTTATGATGTATGAATCAGTTATCTCCTTCCCTCGGGAGCGTGATCTCAAACTCTTCAAAAGTTGAAGCATATTGTACCTCATCAATTGCCATAAGAAAGCTGCAACACATGTAATCCACTTTCAGCAACGATCTCTTTTCAATATTAAACGACAAAAGGTTCACATATGAAAGCTTAATGCCAAGTAGAATTCTACACCCAATGTAGATTCCTTTATCAAAAAAATACTTGTTGACCTTTTTAATCGAGGCAAAACATGCAAAGCTGTGAAGGGAATCATCTTAAATCGAGAAAACAAGACCAGAGGAAAGTACCTATTATGAGTTTTTTATTTCCTTGCACTATATCATTTCCACCAAGATTCACAATGGAAAATTTCAGCATCTCCCCGATCATTACCACTTGATTGCAATTTTCCACCTTTCTAAATGGAAACTTAATTGGAGGTTTCGTTGCTTGCTTCCAGTTGACTGATCCAGGAGCAACCTTATCAAGCACCTCTAAAAGTACCCATCTGCATCAAAATCAAGCTCATAGTGTTGAAAATCAGGAAATTAACATAACCTTTTTGTTTGTAATGTATGCTGAAATTCTGCAGTAAGGATAATGCATAGAACTTGAGCACTTTAACAACATTAGTGCAGAGGAAAACTTACCCATTTCTGACATCCTCAAAGACGTTATTAACGTAATTCTCAACTCCAAGACTATTCATCCATAGTCGGAAACATCTCTCATCTCTGGAAAGTTGCACATCATCTGTTATCCTTTCTGCAAAAGAAATCTTTTTGCTATCTACACTCAGGCCATTCCTGCAAAAGCACACATGTTTTTATTACCTGATTATAGCACTGGAGATACCATGCAATGAGCAACGAGCGTGGAAAGTATGTGTTTCGACTGCCAGGTTTGTGATTTCTCACCTTTCATGGAAGATTTGAGCTACAAATGCGAGATTCAAATTCGTCCAGCCCTCAACTATGTCTTCTGGGCTTAAATACCGTTTACATCCCATTCTCTCTGCATGGTCAAGTACCAATTTAGCCCTTTCGGTAGCATCCTTAGTATCAAGGGTCAGCGGATTGCAGTACTCTGGTGCTAGAACATTAAGCAGGAAAGCATAAGCTTTTGCATCCTGCAGGGACAGAAATGAGTAGAGCATAGTAAATTATGAATTCAAGCAACATCAAGCAATACATCTAATTGCTGTAACATTCACTAAACCAGTTTTCTCATAGTCAAATACCTTCACATCTGAAGAAAAATTCGTAACAGTTTTCTCGTAGCCTCCTTTCTTTAAATGGAAATTCATCCATTTTAGTAGAACCTTCTCAGGAGCTAACGCCATAAGTTCTTCAATATCCTGCAAGTATCGATAATTTGAATGGGAACAAATCAGTCCATTTGTTTGAAAGAAATGTTTATTTTGTGAATTAATGTTTCGTTAAACATCAATCAAATGAAAAGAGAAACCGATTACTCCATTGCCATCATCCAGCACTTCTACAAGCTGGGGTGTCTTCTTAAGGTTGAGATCAGCCAACAGTTGAATCTGCAATTGTCACAGATAGTAAGGATGAGAAAAAGCTGAGACCCGACTCTTCTCAGTCTATATCGACTGTTTCAGGCTATACAAGTACTTGCACATGAATGATACGGACAACTTAGATTAGATACCTACCTTTATAATTTGGGAGATCAAACCGAGTAAGAGAGTAGGCTGCAATACAAGTAACACCACGGTGAAAACCATCAGATTATAAGAAAATATCGTTCTAACTCACATAGGAATCTGCCTATCCATACTAACCCTTCCTTCAACCAAGTCCTGGGTGCCAATGTTTACCACGGTGCAGCCAATAGCCTTTGCAGAGTTGAGAGCTAGAGTATGGTTCTCATTCCTCTCCCATAGGTTAAGTACCTTTTTCGTGTTAATAGCTCGTTCATCTATTGTTCCCGACACAGCAACATTGATAAGCTTACTGCAAAAGTACATGAGAACAGAACCAGTGTCACTGCTCTATAACAGCATTTGTAGAGAAAAAAGAATACATAATGGAGCACCCCCCCGCCAAAAAGTTACCATAAAAGTACTCCATCTTTTGCAAGATTGAAAAGGTCATTGGAAGCTGGATCCAACGGAAGAAACTGCTTTAAAAATGGATCATCTGCAAGATAGATGTTTATGTGTCTAACATAAGTGGCTTTTTCTGATTCAATCAGTGTAGTGGCTGAGGAGGTCTTTAGGACAGATGATGAATTCTTTTGACCACCCGATTTTTCCTTAGCCTGACCTTGCAAATTTAAATACTCCTGCTCATTCCATGCAACCAAGCACAATGTGAGCGCACTTTAACAAATTCGAGTATCAACTTAATGTAAAATGCCATGTAAATTTTAACCAAAGCAATGATTCCTTTTTATTCATATGTTACAATACTACATGATTAATAACAGTAAAATAGAATACGGCATGACTCACCCGAAGGAATGTGTCGAAATCAATCTCATTGCTCATGTCATCATAGGATTCACCCAATTTCTGCTTAATCTCGTCCTCGGTAAATGCGGAACTGAGAGCCTTCAATTTCACCATCAAGGGTGGCAAATCTCCAACTTTAACTTTACCATCTTCGTTCTTTACCGAAACAAACTGTAAATCATATAAAGAAAATAAAAAAAAACCGCAAACAGTTCAGATTATATCAAATTACATTCATAATAAAACAATAAAACCGAATACTAATGATGCAATAGTTGAAGTAATAAATTGAGAAGGGAACAAAGTATGCTTACCTTGGTTTTAAGGTTACGAAACTCAATAGGCATGAATTGGTTTTGAAGCGCTCGGTCAGAGACCGTAACACCCTCAAATCTAGACATATCTAAAGATTGTTTGAGCAGAGAAAGAAAAATCTATCCAAAAGTTCTTCTGCAAGTTAGACCAAATGGATCTAGAACCCAACCAGCAATGGACAATGCAGGATTCGAACTAGACTCCAAATTACCTTGGCAGATGAACTTTCAAACAAGATTCCTCAAGGCCAGAATCTGAAAATCAGAAAACCAAATCAATGACTCAACTTTGGATCATATTAGCATTAAATTAACATGAATCCTTCATGGAACCATCCCTGTAGATTGCTTTTAACATACTCAATCATGAATATCTAATATACTTGGTCCCTAGCACATACAAACTAAAACTAACCTAAAAATAATAAAAAAAATTCCAATTCAAGAACTTACCTATAGATCCCCATGAACACAACGATTAAAAGAAACCATCCAACAAATTTGTTTAACTTTAAACTTAAAACAATCAACAAAACAATCACAACCAAATGTAAATCCAAGAAATTATTTCAAAGTTAACTCAATGTTTTCACGATTCAATTCCAATGAAACAGAAAAACAAAAACACCTCATTGAACCAAAAATGCAAAGGAGCAACCAATTACAAAAGGGAAAAAAACCTGAAATAAAATTGAAAATAACAATTAAAACAAATGGTAACCCAATGTAGGAAACAAAAAACCAAAACAAACCCAGAAATGCATACCTGTTAAAAGAAAAGTTATTGTGGTTTTTGAATAAAAGAATTCATCAAATGATCCACCCTTTCAAAGGTTTTTTTTTTGTACTTGACGCCACCGCCTCACAAGAAATAAACCATTTAAAGAATTAAAAAATGTATATATCTGTAAGATTGATTATATTTAGATAGGAAATGATGATGTACGGATACGAAATGATCCATTTTTTCTCCTAAGAAAGAAAAGTGAAAAATAGGAAAATATGAGAAAAAAGAACGGTTTTTTAGTTTTTACCTTCTAGACAACCAAAGAGCAAGACTGGCTTTCAAACAGTTTTTTGGTTCTGTTAATGATTCGGTGTTTCTCAGAGTATAGTAAATAGAATGCACCCTCTTTTGTTCCAACGTATGTTTGTGACCGTGGAATTTGGGATCTTGTGCAACTAATTTTTGGATGGATTATTCATTGTGTTTTCAATTATATCATAATTTAAAAATTTTAAAATTAAAAACATGACAGAATTACAATTTTGTGTAATCAAAGGTGTTCATGACCAGGCTAAGTTGGGGCCGAGTCGAGCTTAAACATGATATTAACATATTTATATTTGTCCAAGCCTAACTTGATCCAAAATTTGGGTTTAAAATTTTGTCTAAACCTACCTATATTTGTAAAATATTGACTCAAGCCCATTTTAGATATGTTCATATTATTTTTTAAATTTTTTTAAAATATTTATATTGTTTTATTTTAATATTTAATAATTTTATACATTTTTTATTTATTGAAAATTTTTATAGTCATCTTAATATTTTTTTAATGTTTAAATTAGAGTAATGTTATATATTTAGTATATGTTTTTTTAATGTGTTCTAAATTACATATATAAAGTATTATAAACTTAAAATGGCTCAGGTCGGGCCAGGTTCAAGCCCAAGCTCAACTCATATTTTAAACTGGCCTACCTTTTTTGCTTAAACCCATTTTTCAGGCCTAATATTTTTATTTAAAATGTCTTGAATTTCGGGCGGACCTTTAGATTTAGACAGATAGCTCGACCCATGAATAGATCTGTGTATTTTTTTATTTTCTTATAAATGTATAAAATAATTATCAAAATTTAAAATGTATATATAAGTACTTTACACATACTCAGTATTGGACAATGATATCATTAAAACATAATAATTGACAAAAAAATTATAATTCGTTTTATTATTCATGTTCAAGATTTGTAACTTCCCTTTCAAGAATATGATATCTAAAACTTTTTTATGGGTCAGGTTATGTCTAAGCATAATATTAATATACTATGTTTGGGATTAAACTCAAACTCTCGTGCTTACAACATATTAAAATTTTAAATTTAGAGAACGTAACATATTTTTTTCATGTTTACATATTACTATTTCGTAAAATATTTAATTTTTTATGATATAAATTATATAATATATATAAATAAATTAAAAATTTATTGCAAAAGTATGAAATAAGTTAGGCCGAACTCAAGCCTTAAATGTTAAAGTCCAAGTCCAATTTTTATTTTAAACAGTCTAATATTTTGTCTAAATTTAATTTTCGAGTCTTTGAATTTAAAAGGATAACTTACCTTGTAGAGCTGCACATTAAAACAGTTACTTCGTCGTTTTTATCTTAATTTGGAACGTAATAAGAACGTGCATTCTTACCTTCTGTGTTGCTTGTGCTTCAAGTTATTCTTGAAAAGTCTTTTTCTCTCTCGTTTTGCAATATAGAAGAGCTTGGTCTCCTCTCACCCTTTCTGTAACTCGCAAGTAACCGACAACTCGATTATTACTGCAACTTTTATCTTGAAATATACTTTGACTCCTCAAAGATGATAAAATTTCAATTTAATATCTTTTAAAATTCTAGAATAATAAACATATACAATGATAAAATTATATTTTGATCCTTTAAAATTTTTTATTTTCGAAACTTACTCTAAATCCACCGAACAATCTATTAAAACAACATCAAAAAGCAAAGAAAAAAAAATAAAGCTAAATCATACAAGGATTAATTAAACTGACGATCATCCAACTTCATATACCCCCAAAAAATGTTGAATAGGACACAACACCGTAGTTGACGGGTTTGGATGGGCAACGAGGTGAAGTGCAATGCGGTGTGTTTAGCTTACTTTTTGTCTCACGTTACAATATCGTTACAATATCTATTTTCACTACCACCACTATTTTTACACTAACTACAAATAAGCGTACTACTTATCCAAACCCACCTTAAGTTTGAACTCAAAACCTAATGTCAAGAAATACTAATACAACACGAGTCATTTGTAGCTAATTGACAACAACTAAAATGATCAATTTTATAAAAAGGTGAAAAGTGAGCTAAAAAATGAGAGAGTAGACTCCATTTTGGTAAGAAAAAAAAAGATGAAATCTCAAATAGCTGCCATTTTAGGAAGCTTCTTTCCCCTTCTTTCTCTGGATCTTTTTCATGTAGAACACAAGCTCATTGTCCTCCAAGATATACATGTCAATCCTTATTTGACATCATATTTTAAAACAAATATGATATTCAGTTCAGGCTTATTTTATGTATAAAAAAAAAATCTCGAGACATGACATACCCATCGGAATGTCCATACTGACCAGGCCGCGAAGAGATGTAAGCCAACAACCAATCCTCGATATAGTTGCTGCTTTTCCATCTTCCTCATTACATAGTGTTAAGGAATTAGTCTGAGATTACATTTGTTAGTTCTCTGTTAGTTGAAGCTGTTATACAGGCAGTTGAGATACAACTAGTCAATTTTAAGAGATTGTTAAAGAGAAATTATACATAAGCTCTATAAATACTGTGATCACAATGTACAGAGACAAATTAGTAATCAAAATATAGAACTAGTTTAATTCAGATTTACACAACCTTCTTCTATTCAATAATGTATAGTCTTAGTCATTGAGATTGATTAATTACAAACTTACTAAGCTTCTAACATGATATCATTTGCCGGTTGATCCTTCGTCCTATGGCTACTACAACTTCTGCCAAGTCCGCCTCTGTTGAGACTAGTTCCACCTTTCTCATTTTTTTAAAGAAGCTTGGTAAGTTTGTGATTAATCAATCTCAATGACTAAGACTATACAATATTGAATAGTAGAAGGTTGTGTAAATCTGAATTAAACTAATTCTAGATTTTGATTACTAACTTGTTTCTGTACATTGTGATCACAATATTTATAGAGCTTATGCATAACTGCTCTTTAACAATCTGCTAACCGACTAGCTATATCTCAACTGCCTGTATAACAGCGATCCTTGGTCCTATGGCTACCACAAATTTTGTCGATATTGAGCTTAGTTGTGTCATTTTTACTGGTGATCGAGTTGTCAATTCTTTTTCTCGGCATGAGGTGGTTAAGCTCGATGATAGCACCTTCGTCCAGTGGCAACAACAGGTACAATTAATAGTCGATGGTTATGATTTGACCGGATTTTAGATGGGACTTTGCCATCTATTCCTAATGGGCCTTCTTCTAACTATGTGGAACTTGATCCCTCACTTGGTTTGAGGCCAAATGTTAGACCGTTGGATGGTGTTTTTGTTCCTTAGCAAACTAAACCACGAGCTCACGTATACACAGGATCCGATCCAAGCATTGGGCTCGCTTGGGTAGGCGACTTACACGCCTCTGATTACTTCGATTCTCATATTAATACTGCTCAGTTCGAGTCTAATGGTGATGACATTGACTCCTATATTCCCATGCCTGTTGGCACCACGACTCTGGTGTTAGTCATCATGTCTGTCGCGATACATTGGGACTACATGACACTACCCTGTATTCAGGTACGCCTTCTCTCTTAATGGGTGATAGGATGTCCGCTGTGATTTTTCGGTTGGTAATGGTATTATACCTACTCAGTCTAAGTTGCTACAGTTATTTAATGTCTTGTGTGTGCCAAGTATACGAAAAAATCTTTTGTCAGTATCACAGTTTGCAAATAATAATGATGTGTTTTTTGAATTTCATCTGACATATTGGAGTATCAAGGACATCATAAGCCAGGGAACTTTGTTGAAGGGCCACATTCGTGATGGACTATACTATTTCCCTATGCCAGTGGTGTTTGCTTAGTCTGCTAAAGCTCCACTTGCTGCCTTTTACTGGGATCCAGAATAAGTCTGAGGATTGTACTGTTTTCTCTTTGTAGTATAAACTCATTGGCCACCCTTCTACTTCTGTAGTTAAAAATGTTCTAGAAAAATGTAGTATTGCTTCAAATAAATACTGCATTGATGGTATATGTACTGCGTGTCAAAAAGGAAAGTCGCATAAATTACCGTTTTCAATTTCGACTACTGAATATCATGATCCTTTTAACTTGGTTATCTCTGATTTCTGGGGACTTGCGTCTGTTGCTTGTGATAATAATTAGTATTATGTATCGTTTATTAATGTATGTACTCGATTTACATGGATTTATCTTCTTCGTCAAAAGTCTTAGGTTGTGGAATGCTTCATTCGATTTCAACAGCTAATCAAAACGCAGTTTAACAAATCTATTAAATAGCTTTAGAGTGATTGAGGCGAAGAGTATAGAGCTTTTACGTCTGTTCTAGCATTTCAGGATTGTTTATCGGTTGACCTGCTCTTATACTTTCGAACAAAATGGAGTGGTTAAGCGCAAACATCGTCACATTGTTGAAATAGGCATCATGCTTTTAGCACAAGCAAGTTTATCCATAAAATAATGAGGGTATGCATTTTGTTATGCGGTTCATCTTGTTAATTGCCTTTCTACTACAGTTCTAAAAGGATAATCTCTGTTTAAGGCCTTTATAGGCACGATCCCACATACGATCATCTACGAGTATTTAGATGTTATTTCCCTTATTTATGTCCGTTTATGGATTATAATTTGGAGTTTCGTTCTCAACCTTCTATCTTTCTAGGTTATAGTGCTCAAAACAAAAGATATCAGTGCCTTTTATCGAATAGTAAGGTTATCATTTCACGACATGTTGTGTTTGATAAGAATAGGTTTCTGTCATCTGAGACTGCTCCAAAAGGTTGTGTACCGGTGCCTAGTCAATCTATCTCAACGGTTGTTTCTCTTGTTCGAATCTCCTCTCGGCCCGTAGAGTTTTTCACAGTGCAACCTTCTATGCTGGCTTCTCAACCGGCTGTCGATTTCTTACCCTTTATGTCTAGCGCCACTCAACACATCTTTACTGAATGGTGATGCTCGATGTCCCATAAGGCTTAATGAATGTATTTCTTCTTCTCCTGATAGTCAGGTTTCTCCTTTACCTGTGATAAATACTCATCCAATGGTGACTGGGGCTAAGGCAGGTATTTTCAAAGCCAAAGCTCTATCCGTTAAAGCTGTGGAACCTTCTACGATTGAGGAAACGTTGTCTACTTCGGAGTGGCATGCTGCAGCTAAAGTTGAGTATGATGCTCTTATTCATAATTTTATTTGGAAGCTTATTCCGCTGCCACCTAATCGCAAGGTCATTGGGGGTAAATGGCTATTCAAGGTCAAGAGAAATCTTGATGGTACTATTGCCCGACGAAAAGCTTAGTTTGTAGCCAAAGACTGTTCTCAAGTCCCTAGATGTGATTTTAAGGAAACGTTTAGTCGGTGGTAAAACCTGCTACCATCCGGGTTATCTTGTCTATTGTCATTTTCAAATGTTGGCAGCTTAATTAGGTTGATTTGAACAATACTTTTTTGAATGGCGACCTTAATGATGAAGCTGAAGCGATTTCTCAAGGTCGTCATGCTAAACATACCCCAAAAGTTGTTGAATGAATATTCATTATCAAGGTCGCCATTAAAAAAAGTATTGTTCACATCGACTTTTCTAAACTGCCAACCTTTAAAAATTGCAATAGACAAGATAACTTAGATAGTAGCGGGTTTCACCACCAGACTAAACGTTTCCTTCAAATCATATCTAATGACTTGAGAATAACCTTTGGCTACTAAACGAGCATTTTGTCGTGCAATAGTACTATTAAGATTTCTCTTAACCTTGAACAACCATTTACACCCAATAACCTTGCGATTTAGTGGCAGCGGAACAAGCTCCTAGGTAGAATTACGAATAAGAGCACCATACTCAACTTTAGCTGCAGCACGCCACTTCGAAGTAGACAACGCTTCCTCAATCGTAGAAGGTTCCACAGCTTCAATGGACAGAGCTTTGAGTTTGAAAATACCCATCCTAGCTTGAATCACCATTGGATGAGTATTGGTTACAGGCAAAAGAGAAGCCCGACTATTAGGAGAAGAATAAATACCTTCATTAAGCTTTATAGAACATCGAGTATCACCATTCGGCAAAAATACGCTGAGGGCGCCAGACGTAGACGGTAAGGAATTGACAGCTAGTTAAGAAGTCGACATAGAAGGTTGCGCTGTGGAGAACTCCACGGGCCGAGAGGAGATTCGAACAAGAGGAATAACTGTTGAGATAGATTGACTAGGCACCAATACACAACCCTTTGGAGCAGTTTCAGATGACAGAAACCTATTCTCATAAAAAATAACAGGCCGTGAAACAATAACCTTACCATTCGATAAAAGGCACTGATATCTCTTGTTTTGAGCACTATAACCTAGAAAGATAGAAGGTTGAGAACGAAATTCCAACTTATGAGCCATAAACGGACGTAAATAAGAGAAACAACATCCAAATACCCGTAAATGATCGTACGTGGGATCGTGCCCATAAAGAGCCTTAAATGGAGATTATCCTTTTAGAACTGCAGTAGGAAGGTAATTAATGAGATAAGCTACACAACAAAATGCATACCCCCAATATTCTATGGATAAACTTGTTTATGCCAAAAGCGTGATGCCCATTTCAACAATGTGATGATGTTTGTGCCAGCTACTCTATTTTGTTCGGAAGTATAAGAGTAGGTCAACCGATGAACAATCCCCTAAGATGTTAGAACAAATGTAAAAGCGCGATACTCTCCACCCTAATCACTCTAAAGCTGTTTAATAGATTTGCCAAACTACGTTTTGATTAGCTGTTGAAATCGAATGAAACATTACACAGCCTAAGCCTTTTGATGAAGAAGATAAATCCATATAAATCGAGTACATATATCAATAAACGGTACATAATACCAATTATTATCACAAGCAACGGACGCAGGTCCCCAGAGACCAGAGACAACCAAGTCAAAGGGATCATAACATTCAATAATTGAAATTGAAAACGACAATTTATGCGACTTCCCTTTTTTACACACAGTACATATACCATCAATGCAATATTTATTTGAAGCAATACTACATTTTTTTAGAACATTCTTAACTACAGAAGTAGAAGGATGGCCAAGGCGTTTATGCCACAAACAGAAAACAGTACAATCTTTAGACTTATTCTAGATCCCAATAAAAGCAGTAAGCAGAGCTTTAGCAGACTGAGCAGACACCACTAGCACAGGGAAATGGTATAGTCCGTCACAAATGTGACCCTTCAGCAAAGTTTCCCAGGTAATGATATCCTTAATAACACAATATGTCGAATGAAACCCAAAAAACACATCATTACCATTTGCAAATTGTGATACCGACAAAAGATTATTCCGTATATTCCGTACACACAAAACATTAGATAACCGTAGTAACTTAAACTGAGTACGTAAAATACCATTACCAACCAATGAAATCATAACAGGTATCCTATTACCCATTAAGAGAGAAGGCGCACCTAAATACAGGATAGCGTTATGTAGTGCCGACATATTGTGACAGACATAATGACTAGCACCAGAGTCGGGATATCAAGATGTGGTACCAATAGGCATGGGAATATAGGAGTCAGTGTCATCACCATTAGACCCGAATTGAGTGGTATTGATATGAGAACCGAAAGAATCGGAGTAATCAAATACGTGTAAATCGCCTACCCGAGGGAACCCAATGCATGGATCGAATCCTGTGTATACGCGAGCTCGTGGTTTGGTTTGCCAAGGAACAGAAACACCACCCGACGGTCCAACATTCGGCCCCAAACCAAGTGAGGGACCAAGTTGCACATAGTTAGAAGAAGACCCATTAGGAATAGGTGGAGCATTCGGCCTAGTAAACCCATTAGGGTCTCTAAAGTCACTCGGCCCAATATAGGGCCTGCGTGCATGCAACAAATTATTAGTAGGCCTATGTAGCGTATAGGGGACATGCGGCCCACGTGTCAAGTAATCATGCGCCCCTCTATATTGCCCAACATAAGGACCGACCACAATTATTTTGACCGAATTGATAGGTATACCTAGGTCAGTGTGGCATTTGAGGTACCCACCCTTCACGCATAACTTCTTTATACGGCACAGAAAAAAAACTATGTAAAGTCCTAGTCGTCGAAGATGAGATACACAGATTAGGGGCAAGCGGATTTCCTTGGTGTAACACCGGAGCCACCAACGGCGAAGCATTAGATTCCCGATGGTATTGATAAAAGCAACGTTGTGCTAAATGACTGAATCGTCCACAGATCTGACACTTGAAATGAGACCGGAAGCTTCTCGCCCAACCACGAGAGGAAAGACGGCCACCACGAACGGATCCCTCTACACCTATGACAGAGCACTCTCCACAAGGTTGGCATGAAGAGCCACCTCTTGAACCGCATGTGCTTGACAAGTTTCACACTCGATTAAGGCATCAACCAAGCGCTGAAAAGGCAAGGCACCCGTCGAAAGAGAGGATGAGGAAACAACGGCATCGAAGTTGGGCGACAATCCTACAAGCATGACCTCTGTCTCCTTCTCCTTCGAGATTCGAGAGCCGGAGGCTTCCAATAGAGCACACAAATTTTTATTTCGAGCAACATAAGTCTTGATAAAAAGAATACCTTTCTTGAGAGAGTGTAATTCGTGGCGTATCCTTGACTGCTTTGCACCAGTGATGGCTGCAAAGAGATTCGCCGCTGTGTTCCACACATTGCAGGCCATTCAAGCATCCGTGAAGAAGGGCAGAAACGAAGAATTGATCGTGGAGAGCAGCCATGAGATAAGAAAGCGATCCTGTTGAGTGAACAACGAGGTCGACGAATTGGGAACAAGAGATCCGTCTAGTGTTTGAATGAATCTCGACGGAGGAGGTAAAGTCCCATCTAAATTCGTGGCGTATCCTTGACTGCTTTGCACCAGTGATGGCTGCAAAGAGATTCGCCGCTGTGTTCCACACATTGCAGGCCATTCAAGCATCCGTGAAGAAAGGCAGAAACGAAGAACTGATCGTGGAGAGCAGCCACGAGATAAGAAGGCGATCCTGTTGAGTGAACAACGAGGTCGACGAATTGGGAACAAGAGATCCGTCTAGTGTTTGAATGAATCTCGACGGAGGAGGTAAAGCCCCATCTAAAAATCCGGTCAAATCATAACCATCGACTATTAATCGTACCTGTTGTTGTCACTGGACAAAGGTGCCATCATCAAGCTTAACCACCTCATGCCGAGAAAAAGAATTGACAACTCGATCACCAGTAAAAACGACGCAACTAGGCTCAACAGAGGCGGAATCGACAGAATTTGTGATAGCCATAGGACCAATGATCGCTATTATACAAGCAGTTGAGATATAGCTAGCGGTTAGCAAATTGTTAAAGAGCAGTTATACATAAGCTCTATAAATACTATGATCACAATGTACAGAGACAAGTTAGTAATCAAAATACAGAATTAGTTTAGTTCAGATTTATACAACCTTCTACTATTCAATACTGTATAGTCTTAGTCATTGAGATTGATTAATCACAAACTTACCAAGCTTCTAACACATGGTTACTCTTCTTCGCCTCCTCAGTATCGGCTTCACCTACCTATACACAAATGAAGTAAAACAATGTAAAACTGTAAACAGCAATTCCCAAAGATTCATTATGCAAGAGCAAATCGGTTATAGCATTAACAAATTAAAGACAGCAAAGGATCAATTTCCATGACACCGAAACATTAAAAGAAAATAACAAATGGAAACAGTATCAATGCGATCATAACATAATTAATACCTCTCCTTCTTTCTTGGCCGCTGCTGCTCTTGCGACCAACGTCAACCCCGTAATGCGGGAGATACCACTGCTTGAATAGAGCAGCATCGACTTTAACAATAGCACTCTTCAACAGAGTTTGAGTACGAACCAGCTTGCTATTGGATGCATTGTACACCACATCCAAGATTCAGGTTTTACGTGTCACGGGCCTCACGGCCTCACTTCCCCACCAGTGATTTCCGGTGTCAAGCCTCAAGCATGCAACTTAACGGTTTCCACCGTGAATCCAAATCCTCACTGTCTTGTTGGTTGACAACTTTGGGTTTGCAGGTTGCTTTCCAAGTTCATACCTTCAAAAGTAAACCCCCAAAATTTAGAAAACAAGATAAACTCAGATTGAAAAACAAAGGAAACTAAACAAGACCTCTGGTAATAAAATTTTACGGATATAAAATAATAGCAATATTTATAGTCATGATGAGCCATTTGAATCAATTAACCAAAAAAATTCCCAATAAAGCTCAATAAAATAGCTCTATATAGGACTGAAAGGAAGCTAAATCACAAGATAAAATCCCATATTTTCTATAATAGTAAATAAACTTTCTAAGCAACCAAACAAAGCAAAATTATCAAGAACAAAAAAAAAAAAAGGAAATAAAGGTCTTTCACAGTACTTTCTCTTCTTCCTCCAAGCCTCCTTTTTGCCACCAGTGGCAAGCCTCTTGTGCATTGAATCACGAGAAATTCCTATTGGGGAAAAAAAGACGCATTAATAAGAAAATTACATGATTTAGAAGAAATAATAAAAAGATTGGAGGCATTTGAGAAATACCCATTTCTGCTGAAGGAGAAAGTTCAAGCCTTCTGGGGGGATTTTGTGTTGAAGCAAATTTTCAGTGAAGAAGAAAGCTGGTTTTGAGAGGAATCATATTCAGAACATACCATTTATGTGAGGTAAAAACACTTCCCCTCAATTTAATCCCAACTAATAGGACAAGTTTCTTAAAAGTGGAGGCCAACCGTTTTTGATAAAATAATGTTTTTGTAAAACATTTTTTTCCAAAAATATTTTTAACAAACTTAAAACATATTTAGTCATATTTTTATCTTCCAAAAATATTTTTAAATAATAATGCTAAATTACATCTTAATTAATATATTAATAATTTTTGTGAATTATAAATAATTTTGATTTACATAGTAATGAATTTAATGCAATGTTTATAATCTAATCTTGTATACACATTCTAAAGCTAAGTTTGTAATAAATAAATAAGGATAAATTTCAAAATTATACATAAATTATGGTTTTATGTGCAACTATATATATATAAACTTTGTTTTTGTATAATTTTGTATATGAAATTTTGATTTAATTCAATTCTTATAAATATTAACACAATTATTAAAATAACGTTATTTTATATTTATATATTGCATATATAAATAATTATATTTATTCAATATAAAAATAAATTAATGTATTTATTTCTTTAAATATGTATGATTAAATCAAAATTAAAATTTCAAGTATACATTTAAACCACTGTTAAAGTTCCACATGTATAATTGTACCAAATTAAAGTTTATATATATAATTGCACATTAACTCAAAATTCGTATATAATTTTAAAATTTATGCCTATGAATATTAAATTAATTGGCTAAGTTTTTTGATCGACATTTGGGACCATCAAAGCTTGTCGCGTGTATATCTTGACATGTTCTCCAAATATAACATTTTTTTTACCAAAAAAGACCATAAAAGACCTAGCTTTTATTAATTGCATCCAGGATTATAAGATTATGAATTTCTTTTGGATAATTCATATCAAAGTTTCAAGATCATGAATAGTGGGTGATTTTTTTGCCGGACTTTTTTTTAGAGTTATTAATGGGCGGTATCGGGCTCTAACAAAATTTTGTACTTAATTAATAAGTTTTGGCTCGGTTCAATCTAAAAATAGGTTTAAATTATTGTTTAAATTTAATCAAGATAAAAATGTTAAAATTTAAGTCAGGTTCGACTCATTTGTATTAATTTTTTTAATTTTTATTTTTATATAAAAAATTAAAAAAATATATAATACACCAAATATATTAAAATTATTAAAATAAATGTTTCTCAATAAATTAAAAAAGAGTCTTTATACTTAAATAAGACTAAGATAAGTGTAACTTAATAAACAAATACCTCTAAAATATTAACAACATAATAGTAACAAAACAATGATAAAAAATTAGAAAACAACATCAAAACTTAGAAAAGTAGCAGGAAATTAACAGGGGGCTTTATTGCAAATTCAGACAGAACGGATCAGAAAACCTTACCCCAAGACCCAATCTATTTTCTAAACAGACTTTTAACTTTTACCTAAACTCATTTTTCAAACTTATATTTTTACCTAAATTCTTATATTTTTTTTGTCAGGTCACTTTATTTTCCTTCCATTAACCATATATTTTTATTTATACATATTAATTCAATTGAACTTTTCCATTTATTATTGGCTTTTGAAATTTGGTCAAAATTTATAATCTTTTAATTAATATAAATAACTTAAATGAAATATTAATACCAAAAAAATAAATGAAACATCAAAAATAAAATTATTAAAATCCAGTCAAAACCGAATGGTTTGCTCAAAACCAACCAATATGTGGTACCATAATTTGTCGGTTACAAATGTTTAAATTTAATGAATTTGTATGATAAATAAATCATAGGCGTATCTAAAGTGTTCGTAAACAAAACTTTTATTTAAATTTTTTTAAAATTTTAATTATATATGTAAAATATACATATGTAATGGGTAAATACAATTACAACACATGATAATTTAATTATAAAGATATCTAAATTAAATTCCTAATTTATTACAATTATTCTAAGTTATAGATTTCTAAGTAGCATTTTAGACTATTTAAACGATTTCAAGGGCTACCTTTTTTTATTGAATTAATTAATTATGCTTTAATTAAAGTTAAATTATATTTTAGGGACATTCATTAAAATAATACTTCGACAATTAACAAAGAAAATGTTAGGGTCTTTCATTCTTTTTAGAACAAATGCCAACCGAATAAAATAAAATAAAAGAGAAAAAAATTACCCGAGGTTTAGTCTGTTTTAAAAAACAGGCTTTATTTTTTTTAAATTTATTTTTTGAGCTTATATTTTTATTCAAATCATTTCACTTTTCGAATAAGTTTTCAGATTTAGACAAATGACTCAACCATAATCAAGTCTAGAAATTTTTTATTTTAATGGATCTGTAATCAATTATATATACTTTTTCTTTTTGTGGTAATGTATTTTTTTTAACCCTCAATGTATTTACTTGAACAAACTCAGTAACTAATCCTTCACATTCTGTAATCCATTAAGAAAATAAATGCTAACTAGAGATGTTTATATTAAAATGGGAACTAGAGATGTTTATGGGCTAGACTCAACTAAAATTTTAAGTCCGTTTGCTAGGTTACTCGAAAAATGGGTCTAAAATATTACTCAAGTCTGACTCAGATAAAAATGTTAAAACTCGGGCTCAACCCAACTCGTATTAATTTTTTTAATATAAATTTTTAAAAAAATATAATACATCAAAATACTAAAAATATTAAAATAAATGTTTCCCAACAAATTGAAAATAAATTTTAAAATATATATCTACTTAAATAACACTAGGATAGATGCAACTTAACAATCAAAAGTCTCTAAAAGAGTAACAAAATTAACAATAAAAACAAGAGTTATATAATAACAATAAAATAGTAACAACATAATAGTGTAATGGTAGCAAAACAGTGAAAAAAAATCAAGAAAATAGTTAAAAATAGAATAAAAAAACTAAAGTTTTCTTTTTACATATTCAGGCTGGGCCGAAAAAGTCCTACTCGAAACTTAACCCATGTCCTAAATGGGTCTTATTTTTTTGCACAAACCCATTTTTCGGACCTATATTTTTATAAAATCCTCTCACTTTTCAGACAGACCTTTGTGTTAGACCGGATGGCCCAGCCTAAGAGCAGGTATAATGGGAACATATCTTTATTTACATTTAATAAAAATATATTAAGGATTACAAACATCAAACATAGTTTATAGTATGGAAATGCAAAAAATTAAGACATTACATGAAGAATAAAAAAAATAAGTAATAGTTTTTTTTTTTTTTTTATCTAAACTTAACAAACTCCCATATTGGGATCTAAGCTTTTGTTTGGTCTATTTCAATCATTAAAATTGATAATCGTTCTTATATTGGGACTTGAGATAAGTAATAATTTCTACATTGAGTCTTGAACTTTTTTTCTTTTGTTCAAATCAGTACATAATTGTTTGCATATTAGGGATTGAACTTGTTAATTATTCTCACATTAGGGCTTAAACTTTAGAGTTTTCAAAAAAGTATCAGGGACAATAAAAAAATTTTAAGTCTCAAAGCTGGAACAATTGTTAAGTTCAAAAATTAACTTGAATAAAAAAAATTAAACCAAAGTAGTTACCAAATTTAACCCTAAAGAGTGGTTTAACCAAAAAAATTAAACTTGAGAATTTTTTGAGAGATTTTTTCCATTATTCAATTCACGTGATTTTCTTATCCAATCTTTTCCACGCAATTCTAATTATAAAGAGCATCACTTAATTGTGGCTTAATTAATAAAATTAATTAAGATTTTTGCTTCTTTAATTTGTTTTAAGGACTAATAATTTGCATCAAACTTGAAATTTCCGTTATTCATCACAAATTATTTACTTTATTTTATAAATAAAGTTCTGATTATATTTGTTTATTTTCACACAATGCTTAAAACTATTCATAGTCTCTACCCAACTCATAAATAGGAGGATAATAAACTTCAACGCACTCAAACTCACGTCCTTCTACATTAACAACAATACTCATGCCAGTCAATATAAGAATTAATAGACAATTCAATCCAATTTTTTGAACTTAATTTTCCGTTAATGATTTATAATCAATATTAAGATTTAAACAACTAGATTAAAATCTAGTCAATACTACTCCATTTTATGCTTCGTATAAATGAAGAAAAACAAAATGCTGCAATGTAAAACTCATGGTAAATAACAACGCTGGCAAAGTTTTTTTTTTTTTTTTTTTTAATGTATTTATTAGAGTGAGCTTAATAACTAATTTTTTGTATTCTATATATTGGTTTATTAAGGGGGTAAATGTTGACTACGAATTTTAAAGTTGTTACCTAGGACAATGATCAAACCCTCAACTACTAGTTAAGATAGGTAAAACCCTTATCAACCCAATTCCAGTTATTAGATAAACAGAAAAAAGAAATTGAAAAAAAAAACCATTAATAATTAATGAAAACAAAGTATAAACTTACTTCAAAGAAATAAAAAAGAAAACAAAGTATAAACAAAATCAAGTCCTTATTATAGATTATGTAAACATAAGAGTTCCAATATCATAAAAAACTCTGGTTTACATCAATATGAATCCTAAAAATAAACGGATTCGAAGATTTTAACGTCATAAAATATGATACATCGAATATGAATCCTAATAATAATATAGATTCATCAATCAGGTAAATAAAAGGTTATCCTAACAAAAAGTCAAACAAAAAAATCATAAAACAAATGGTTTTTTTCTTTAAAAAAAAAATCCCATTTGCCTATGATGGACAGCTCTAATAGTAACGAGTGGAATAGTAACCATATGGCTCAAAATGTGGTGATTTGGGAACATAGGGATCACCATAGTTTGTGCTGTAGTAGTAATTAGGGTGCTGAGGATACTGATAAGGGTACTGAAGACATGGATTATTTTGATAGTATCCAAGACCATGGCTAACGTAAGTATCGGCCGGCTTTCCGGTCTTGATCCAAGCCACCTCTGAACCCAATTTTTTAAGCTTCTTGAGGATCGATTTTGAGTTTGCTCGGCCAGAAATAAGAGCCATTCCTTGTTCTGCATCGATGGCGTAAATTGCTCCTACACAAATAAGATTCCAATCAACTATAAACCTTAAACCCTAAAAAACCCAAGATTATATTTATAAAAATCCAATGAAAATACCTTTGATTAACCTGAGAATCTTGGTCAAATTGTCATACCATCCTGAAGACTGGGGATCAACTCTTAGACCAAAACTCTAAAAAAAATCAATCAATGGTGATTTAAGTAGAAAGTTGTATGTATGAAAATTATTCAAATGATTAAGAATTAAAGGAAGAAAAGAAAATACTGACCAAATATTGCTCTGATGATGAAAACATGTTGATGAAAATGGCACCTTTGAAGTGGGGTTAACTGGAGATTAAATAAGAAACAAAGGGAGCTGAGGCAATGAATTAATGGACTTAATTCTAGATGATTTTCTTTGTTCGTTTCTTTTCATTATAATGGGGAATAAATTAATGATAATAACTAAGGAAACAGATTTCCTTTTGATTCTTTGAATAAATTAATACCATATGTAATTTGACATATAAATTTTAATTTAATGTTACGAAATTTTAATTTTAATTTAAATATATAAATCAAACTTTGATTCTTTTATTGAAAAAAGTCGGACCAGATCGCATTACGTGGCGGTGGACATCAAAAGGGAATTTCTTTATAGCAGGATCATATAAAAATGTCTTTGTCCCTAGGTCCATTTGGAAGGTTTCCAGGCCACAGAGAGTTCGTGTCTTCCTCTGGTTATTGGCTCGTGGTCGCCTCTTAACTAATGAGGAACGAGCGAGGCGAGGTATGACTATGTTCTCCCGTTGTGAACGTTCTGGATGTGCCGTGGAATCTGCGATCCATGCTGTAAGAGATTGGCATACAGTCTGGAAAGCTGTGTTACCAATTCACACATGGAGTTCCTTCTTTAATTTACCGCTCGAATGATGGCTTGCATGGAATGTCAAGAATGAAGGTAGGTTGTCATCCATCGATGGAGAGTGGGCTAAAATTTTCTCAATAACAAGCTGGTTTCTGTGGAAGAGTTGCAGTGATTTTGTTTTCAATCAATCCAGTAGCAGCAGTCGAGATTTAATTGCCTCGGCTGTAGTCTGGACAAAATCGTTGTTTGTTAGTGGACATATGGAGTATTGGGCATGTAATTCCATGACTCAGAAGCATTGGCAACCCCCAGCTACTGGATGGATCAAAATCAATGTCGATGGGTCGGTTTCGGTGAATCGGTTGCATGCGGCGTCCTTAGACGATCAGAAGGAGATTGGCTGGTGGGATTTGAAATGAAAATAGGAATGCTGGACATTTTCCAAGTAAAAGCCTGGGATGTCCTTGAAGGTTTAAAGCTAGCATGGGCACGAGGATTTCTACTGGAAAGTGATAATGCACTTCTATTTGATATCATCCGGAATGGCTTCGCAGCGACTAACAATATTGCAGAAGTTAAGATGACTCATACCTGGTGCAAAAAAGATTGACAAGTAACATTTCGATGTATGTTGAGAGAGAGAGAGATCAACATGATTATTGACTATACTGCAAAAAAGGCTAGAAATGATGCAAGCCGATTAATTATTCTCGGGGAGCCTCCACTGTGAGATACATCGTGGAAGAAGACAAGCAGCAAGCACTACTGTTAGGTACAAGAGAATAATGATTCCTCTATAATTTAGTCTTGTACTAAATTTCCATTCTTACCAAAAGAAAAATTGTATTAGATATTTTCAACTACTACCTTTATTTTAAATTGGTACTCAAATTTTAAATTATTTTAATTTCATCCTTAAATTACAGATGTTATATCAATCAAGTCTTTCTATTATAAAATTTGTTAATTTAACTTTTAAATTATACTCTTGATTTTATACGACATAATCTAAAATAAAAATTTTAAGAAAAAATGAATATTGTAAAATGGATATTCTAAAACTCTTGGTTTTGAAGTTTTCGAAACTTTGATGAATGCTTTATAATTTATTATCTCTTTTTTTTTTCAATTTTACTTTATTTTTAGTTTTTACTTTAGAAGTAAAGCTACAATATCTTTTTTTTTTAAATTCATTTTAAGTTTAGTTATGTAAAATTTAGCGTATCATTTAATGTTTTTAATAATAAAAGAACCCGATTGATATGATCTTAATAGCTTGATGATATAATTAGAATATTTTAAAATTTGTAGATGTTTGGTGCAATTAACTCTTATTGTATTGGATAAATACAATTATTGACATAAGCAAAGTAAGGAAATTACTTTAAAGAGGCTAAAAATAAATTATAGCAGTTTTATCATTATATTAACTCGTAATTCTTAAATTTTAAAGGGTCTGATTTACCATTTGGAGGGCAAAGCCCCTATTTTTTTTTTTTATCATTTCAATATTTAGGGGTGGGGATGAGATAATAGAATTTGAACCCATTAATGTAAACAAGTCTTGACCCCTTGCTTATGCCCTTAATTTATATATGCAATATATAAATATAAAATAATATTATATCAGTAATTGTATTATTAAATTGTGAAAATTGAATTAAATTAAAATTGCATGTATAAAATTATACAAAATTAAAATTAATATAAGTCAAAATCCACAAATGATAAAACTTAAACTAAAATAAAATCAAAACTGAAAGCTTGTGCATAGTTAGCACAAGATGAAACTATGACAAACTCGAAATTCATCTAAACTCAACTTCGTCATTGAACTAGAGGGATTTTCTCTAATTAGTAGACATGTTAATTTTCTCCGAAATAAATTTTAATCTTAAAAATTTACATACATGACAAATATAATATCAATAAATTCAATAGTTGGTAGTTGAACCAACAAATTATGAGTTTTTGATTTGATTGATTAAATCGATTTGTTCGATTTAATTAAATAGATCATTAAAAATAGAGAAATAGGTTCAAGTGCTAGTTAGTCTATACCGATTCTTGGATTAATTGATCAAATTCATGATCCAACCGACTATTGGTTCAAATCTGACTTTTTGCACATTAAATTTAAGATAACTTGTTTTGCAAGTATTATCATTGTTAGATTAGTAGACGATATAGAGACATTTGCAAGTAATTATCCTTTATCCTTTGAGAGCTTAATTTATGGTTTGGATTGGATTTAGGGTAGAAATTTGCTTTATCTCCTGCATGAAAAAATAAATGCATAATTATTGAGAGAAAATATGATATGAAACAAGGATATTATCTCTTTCTATTAGTTTAATGTCACATTCATAATTTTATTATGAATTTCAAAATTTCCATTTGAATTTATTTTTTTTTAGAATAAAAATATTGATATGACATTAAACTATTGGAGAAAGGCTCTAATTATTGATAGTGATTTAATCTGTAAATCCAAAAAAATAGTGTGACTCCAACTTAAATATTGCATCACATGTGAGTAATATATATAAAATATATATATATATATATATATATATATATAAAATTCATGTATTCAAAAAATTATACAAGAAAACGAAAAACTGGCATGCACAATAATACTAATATGCTCCATTATCATTTCCATTTCAAAAATAAAATAGTAAAGTAGAAAAAAAAAACTTCACCTGCTATGTGGGATATGAATCCTAATAATAAAACGGATTCGTTAATCAAATTAAAAAGAGGTTCCTTCTAAAAAAGATCAAATAAAAAATCATAGACAAATCGACTAAAAAAAATGAAATTCGATTTGCCTATGATCAACAGCCCTAATAATAACGAGTGGAATAGTAACCATATGGATGACAATATTGATAAGGGTATTGAAGATATGGATTAGTTTGATAGTATCCATGACCGTGGCTGCTGTAAATATTTGGCTTCCCGGTCCTGATCCAGGCCACCTCCAAACCCGATTTCCTCAACTTTTTGAGGATCGATTTCGAGTTTGCTCGGCCGGAAATAAAAGCTATCCCTTGTTCCGCATCGATGGTGTAAGTTGCTCCTACACAAATAATATCATAATCAATTCACCTTTAAAAAATGTGACAACAATAACGAATTCAGGAATCAAATCCGAGCATTTGTAAAATGAAAAAAAAAATGGGAACAAAGGCATACCTTTGATTGTCTTGAGAATTTTGGTCAGATTTTCATACCATCCTGGAGATTGGGGGTCAACTCTTAGACCAAAACTCTAAAATAAAATAATAAAAAAAGTCAATAAAAGGTGATCCAAAAGGAGGAGGAAGAGGTGGAGGAGGAGGAGGAGGAGGAGGAGACACTGACCAAATACTGTTCTGATGATGAAAACATGTCGATGAGATGGTACCTTGGTAAAGGGGTTATCTTCACTGGTAAACTAATATGAAACAAAGAGGGATGAGACCATGAATTTATAGATTCTTAACCGGCGTGTCTCATTTTTTTCGTTTTTATTTTATTTTTTAAATATCAAATAATTACTTATTTTATTGCTTAAGTTTAAAAAGGAGAGCTTTATTAGTTTAGATAAATCAGCATACTTAATTGTGAATTTCAACCGTATTTTCTACAGTTACAAATTTAAATTAATATCTTACTGTTTCTAAAATTATGGAGTGATTTTCTCTAATCGTAACATTCCTAAAATTGTTATACTTTAAAAGCAGTAATAAATCAAGATTGTATATAATTGATTTCTGGATAAAGTAAAATAAGGAAATGAAAGTGATACCCCATCATCTCACTGGTCGACCTCGACCCCTGTTATTTTGAGGTCATATCTAGTATTTAGAGTTTGCATTGATTTGGTACCCCTCTTGCGGCTTGCACCGAAACAATGCTTTACCCCTAGATGTCCAGTCAACTACTGTGCCCCTACGTATTTCGAGGAGAACCAAGTAGCAGTTTGAGGAGTATCAAAGAAAGTTGAATTGAAAAGTATGTTGCAGCATACTAGATTAAAGTAAGGATTAAATAATGTAAAAAGTTTGAGGGTCAAGTACACTTATTCAAAATTTGAGGGGTTGAAGCATAAATATGAGAAAAATGAAAAGACCAAAAGTGAAAATAACCCAATTTTTTATGACATGAAATTAGTGTGCAAAGACCAAATTGAATAAGTGAAGAAATACGAAGGACTAAACCTTAATTTTACCAAAAGTGAGTAGTGATTAAAGATATAATTTTAAAGAATAATAATCATTACCCAAATTAGATAATTATATGATGTAATAGTTAAGGAAGAAAAAGCGTTGAAATATGGAGAGATTTTCTCTAATTTTAAGATAATAACTTTTTTCCTTTTTATTTTTGTCTTGATAACTTATTTACTTACCATGTTTAATCATAATTAGATTTATTGTGTTCCATGATTTGATATTATTATCCCAATCACTCTATGTTTTTTGCGAGGGACTCAATCACTAAACTATACATTTACTTTAGATATGTAATTCCATTTAGTACGTATATGATTTACTAATTATAACATTTTTTTTTTATCATGTGGCTGAAATTTAACTAACAATACTTTTGACATTATTGAGTTTAGTCGACTGTTTAATGGACGACACTTTAAAAAATTTTTTTTAAAAGAGTCTATCCTTTTTAATAAAATTTAATAATTAATGTATATCTTCCAATTTTAAAAATCGGATTTAAGTTTAACTTTTGCTTTTTGCTAATCAAATAGAAGTATCACCGTAGATTAATATGTTAGATTAGTAGACAAGAAAGAGATTACGATTTAAGCGCATTTGAATCTACAATAATAATGACACAAATTAAACTTACACTCGATAGTTAATTTGCAAGTTGAAAAGAGAGATGCTAGAAATTAGTTTGATATACAAAGGTGAAATAATTTCATATTCTTTTTATTTTGTTTTATTGGTATCATGAAAAAATCAAATATATATTTAACAGGAGTATATTCGTTTATTTATTTTTATAATTTTTTTATATAATTAAAACGTCATACAAGAAAACGAAGAATCAGAGCAACACATGATAATTATACATACTCCATTACCATTTCAAACAAAATAGTGAAGTATAAAAAAAAAACCTTCACCAAGGATAATACAACTAATAATAAGTACCGAAGATCCAATTATTAACTTGTAAAAAACAAAAGACAAACATGACAATGTTGTCTGATAGTAACATTCACATAATGGTGCACTGTGCTGGTTCACTGTCAAAATAGTGTAACGGCGGAGGCAGCATAGGAGGCTGAGGAAGATACCGAGGCGGACGCGGAATTGGATCATAAGGATGGTGGTAATATTGATGGTTAGCTTGCCAATATCTTCCATGGTGATCATCCAAAAACTGATGCCCATAATTTCTTCTCTCTGATACTTGGTTTCCATCTCTAGATTCAATGCAGTACAACTGAGCATGTTTCCCTGCTTTTGCTAGCAGTTTCAGAGTTTTTCCGGGGTCTACATTACCCGAAACACGAGTGATACCATTTGGATCAATGGAGAAAGTAGCGCCTGTAAGAAGAACAACAAAGAATCTGCATCACGGGACTATATATACATAAGTACATATATATTATATCAGTCGTCAATGGAGATCATATTCGGAATACCTGGAATTCCCTTGAGAACTTTGATCATGGTATTCTCCCAACCCGGAGTTTGAATATCAACTCTGAGGATGAAACTCTGCAAACAACCAAAAGAAAAGAATTAAACTAAAGTAATGAACACTTGAAAAGATAAAACTGAGAAGAAAAAAACGAAGATTTGGTGTTACAGTGAATTGAGATGATCCAGAGTCCATTGAAATTTTTTGAATAAATTTCTTGACCAGATATGAAAAAGGATAACGTTTACAAGGAGATAAATAGCAGATATGGTTTGTATAGATAGCTTTTTAAGCAAATCAATGATTTGGGATTCAAATAAGGCATGTTTTGTAATATCTTTAACAATAACTACTAACATATGGAGATATGGTAAAAAATCAATTTGTAGGAATCTTACCATATAGGCATATGATGCTTGGGATATCCCTTTCCTTCCCATACATTAAAATGGAAAATTTTACTCCAAGCAATCATATAATTGAATCGAGAACGGACATGAAATGCAACATAGAAGAAACAATCTCATATTTCTGCAACAAAACTTTGCGTGTACAGTCTCACCACTCGCACTCGCACTCGCACTCCCAACGATATACAGAAAACAAAAAACATAAAAATGGCACCCCACATCAGTTAGCTGACCTAGAGCTGCCTTTATTTGGTTTTACTAAGGATTTGCAGAAAGAAGAAAAAGGTCCTTTGAGCTCATCTGGAAGAGGGAGTGAAATAGGGAGTGCCAAAGGGTGAGTTTCGTTCTTGTTTCTCACAGAAAATGAATGTGCCTGTGCTGCTGGTTGCTGCTTGTTAAGCCCTTCGAGGATAAACGATAATGCCCCAAATGTGAGAAGTGTCTGTAGAAGTGTGCCAGCTCTGTAGAAGTGTCTGTGGTGTACCTGCAAAACCATTTCAATGAAAAAAATAAGGTTCAAATGGAACCCTGTAAGCAAACGATTGAACCTTGAGATTCTCGTACCAGGGAAACTTATAGCAAGTCCAGTGCAACATCCAGCTATGCCAGCATTAATAACTGCAGAGAAAGACAGCGTTACTGTATATCAACATACAGATCATGAAAAAAGGGCGGTGTTGCTGTGTTTTTTACAAGGCATACCGTCATCTTTTCCCCGCAGCCTCTTTAAAAAGCAAACGACCAAACTGTGTACGCCCGACAAAACTGCAAATGTCCGTAAAAGGGAAAATTAGATAAATAAGAGAAGCTAGAGATTTGTTCACTCGAGGGGGAAAACTACAATTTGATCACATTGTTCTCAATCATGAGATTCTCATACCTTGGCATGAGAACCTGCCTCCACAAAGGAGCTTTTGAAGTCCTTCTTCTTAATCAATCCTGAACCTGCAACAAATGCATAATGGGAAATTTAGAGAAAGCGTAGACCTGATTTCTAAGCAGACAAATGAGCTGCACCAAAATGTTAATTAAAAGCCCCGAACCTGCCGAAAATGATTGCTCACTGACTATAGGTTAAGCGGCCTAACCTTGAATTGCCACCAAAAGAAATAAATTCAGGGCATTAAACATGAACTATGCAGCAACCTAGAACACGATAAAAAGCCTACAATCCGACTTCTCAGTCATCTAAAGCTCACATAAAAAATATTCACATCTCTTCAAGGTCCAAAGTTCCAGTAAGTAATTTTCAAGCTTAAAGACAGAGGGCCATAGATGGGGCTGTAAATAAAGAGTGTTTGAACAAACGGATCCCTGTTCACAGTCGTTTATTTATTTTGAAGTTTGTTTTGTTTTTGTTCGTTAAAAATTTCAAAATTACCTTTGTGTTCATTTATTTAAAATTAAGGGTATTATGTCTTATTCGTAGATATTAAACAAATAAATTTATGAACATATAATTGATCATATTTATGAACGATAAAAAGAAATGTTTATGAATAATAAACAAACAAACCTTCAATAGACATATTTCTTAACTTTTATAAAAGATTATTTATATAATAATCAAACAATAAATGAGTTCTAAACGAGGTTTATATAATTTATTAAACGAACTTCAATCAAACAAAAACAAGCTTATCCTGAACATGAATGAATTGAACATGCATTATTCATATTTGGTTCCTTAAACAAACACGCTTCAAAATCCAGTTCATATTCTATTATTTGGCTTCAGAAACGAATAGAAATCGAACTATTTATGAATTATTAAGGCTGTTTCACTTACATCCCTAACCATAGATGAACCGCAGTCACTGCTATACAAACTCTGATGCTTTGTTTTAAGGAAATATCCAATCTAAATTACAATTTAAGATGCTGAAAATTCCATCTTTCAACGTTATGACCATCTCATCCACTCAACTGGCTACCATTTTCCCGTAACCACATTAAACTTCCACTTCCAAGTTTCATATTATATGTGTTTGTGCGTAATAATATGATAAAAATCTCCTACAACAAAGCCAAATTTTTAAAGAGAAACGCCATGATTCTGTCTTCAAAGTTCCATTTACGAATAATATCAGTCACCGAGAAATTTTTTTTTCAAAAGAATAGAGATATGAGGCATCAAATCAGAAAGAAAAAAAAAAGATACCGTAACCGAAGATGGAGCCCATTAAGGCACCAGCGGCGGAGTCTCCTGCGAATTTGAAGAGACATACGGCGGGGGGATTGGAAATAGGAGGATTTGGGGTTATAGATTATGAAGAATTAGGATCAGGGCTAGGGTTTGTTCCAACGTCAGTTTCAGTGGAAGAGCTTGATGAATCCGAAGCAGCCATTGTTGTTCAAAAATACTTGCTTCCTTCCATGCTTTGGCTTTCTTTGAACAGGAAAAAGGAAATGCCCGATGTTTAATTTTGCATTTATCAATACGGCATCGTTTGTCTCCCTTATTTTATTTTTGGGTAAACTACTTCCAAGGTCACTAAACTATTAGTGAGTTTATATTTTGGTCCCTCAACTTCAAAAAGTTACAAAATAATCACTTGACTATTCGAAGTTTTCATATAAGTCACTAGGTTGTTAAAATCATTATTGTATGATCTTCTCTATTGGTACTGTTTGAACCAATCGAAAACTCTCCTCTTTTTTTTCTACAGTTTAATTTTTTCATGATTGTCAATTTGAATTGAATAATGGAGTTTTCCTTTTGTTAATGATTAATTAGTTATTTTCTTTGTGTTTTCATGTTGCAAATACATAAAGCGAGTTTATTTTGAAAAACAAACAAATATAAGACCACTCACATAAAACAAGCATATACCATTTGTTATATGTCTACTCCTAACCAAACCTAAGGACAACTTCTCGTGGTCAACTCTCAGTGCAATTTTTTGAGAAAACCCCTTAGGAGAATTCACCGGACTCTAAGTTATGTGAGGGTCAATCCCTTAATGCAACTCCTCAAGAAGCAAATAAGGAAACAAATGGGATGCATGGCTGGTTTCCTTTATATCTTTGATCGTCACTCGCTTCTTTCTAGCAAATGCCTTTACTCCCCTAAGCGCCTCCCTCTCATGGAAACACTAGTTGGTTTTTATTTCTCATTTATGTATTCTTTGTAACGACCCGAATTTTTCGGTTATCGGAAAAGTTTATTTTCGGGTCTTCGTTTATAAAAAAAATGGGTTCATAAATAATTATTAAAAATAATTATAAAGTTAGATGAGTGGTTAATTAAAGTTTAATTAAGTAAATTTAGTTTAATAAGAAATAACTAGTAGAAAGGACTAAATTGAATAGAATGCAAAGGTTTGATTTTAGGAAAAAGAAATAATAAAGGATTAAATTAGTAATTAGACCATAGAAATTGACATGTGTGTATTATGGATAAAATAAATGTGTATCAATTTTATTGGTACAAATGTATGTTATGTATATTTACTTAATTATTAAGTAAATATTATTAATTTATTTGTTATAATTATTATTATTTGGGTAAATTTTATTTTATTAAATTGTTGAGATGATGACAAGTGGGTGGCAAGGATTAAAACAAGTGTATGTATTTTAATGGTATAAGTGTATGTATTTAATTGGTTGATAAAAAGATATTTTGTAATAATTAATTAAATAAGTAATAAAAGAAATTAAAAAGGAAATAAAAGAATGAAAAGAAGAAAAGAAACAGAGAACCAAACGTGAGAAGGGGAAGAAAAAGAAAGAAAGAAAGAAGAAAGGAAAAATTGGGGGTTTGATGCTTGAAGCTAAAATTGGTAAGTCAATTAAGTCCTTTTTACTTAATTTTGATGCTTTAGAAGCTTTGGAACAAGATTTTGAGGAAATTAAATGAATATTTTGAAAGTTATTAGATTTCTAGATAATGTTTATGTTGAGTAAAAAGATGAATTAGGGGTTAAATTGATAAGAACTCAAGTTAGAAATGAAATAAGGATTGAATTGTAAAGTAATTCATAAGTTTCAACATTGTAGGGACTAAATTGATGAAATTTCGAAATTAGGGAAATATGCTGGAAATTTAGTAGTTAAGAATGAGTTTGGACAAAGTTTGAATAAAAATGAAGAATGAATTGAGTTGTAAAAGAAAGTAAACTTAGTTAGGATTTAATTGCAAAATAGGCTACAAGCAAACAGTTTTGGGCAGCAACATAAGTATAGCTTTGAAAAATCACTAAAAATTGTAGGAACTGAATTAAAGGGTGAATAAGATATGAAATTAAAGCTTATTGAGTCTATTTTTATATAAAAGAAACATAACAAGCAAAGGAAGTCTATAAATTGAGATATTTAAATTTTGGTAAGATTAGTTCAGAAAGATTTCGAGATACTCTGTTTTAAGTTTAGAAAATCATTAAAAATTGTACAAAAATAGTTATGAGTTGTAATTTATATGTTCAGAATCCTCAGTGAGTCTAGTTTCAATAGAAATAAACGAGAACATTATCCGAGTCCTGAGCTATGAGAAAATTGAACTTTAGTACAGGAGGGTCGGAACTGTCAGACAGTGAATCAGGGGTAATTTTGAGGAATAAACTGTATTAATTGGTAAAACTAAAAATTCTGGAAATTTTATGGTAGAAAGGTACATGAGTCTAGTTTTATGGAAAATTAACGGAACTTGATTTGGAGCTTCGTAGCTCCAGATATAAACAATTTAGTGATTGTCGCGCGGTTAGACAGCTTTAAAAGATTATATAATAGGATTGTGTAAAAAGAAAGTAGAATGAAGAAGAAGAATAGGACTTGAATAAAAATTCAATTATTTAAATTTTAATGCTGCAATTAATAATGTAAATTTTTATTTCCGTAGTAAACAAGTATTCGAGACATCGGGCGAGGAAAGAAAAGAGAAAACAAATGAGGAGTAAAAACGAGAAATCCAGGTTAGTATTACTATAATTCGAATTTGATTATTGTTAAATTCTAAATTAATATTTATATATATATATATATATATATATATAAAATAAGCAAATTAAGGTTAATATTGATATTGAATTAAATAAAATTGAATTAAATTGTGAGTTGAATGAAATTGAAATAAAGTTTGAAGATGTATGAGCATTTGATGAAATATTGACTGAAAAGTGGAAAATGCATTGAATTGATGAAATGTATCAAAATGTATAGAATGGAAATGTGAAAAGTGATTGGATTTGAATCAAATTGAATTGAATGTGATTATTTGAAATGTATATGAATTGAAAGTATGAGGAAGAGATCGAGTTAAAATGTGGCTTGAAGTGAAATTATGTGATTATGTGAATTTGAAAATGTGATTGAATTGTTATTGTGATTGAATTGAATCCAAATGGTTATGATCAATTGAAATTGAAAGTGAAAGCAATATGAATATGTGATTTCGATACCCTATTAACTAGTCGGGCTAGGGTGGATATAGTTGGCATGCCATAGGATTTGAAAGTGTATGGGATTTGCCGGCTTTACCGATCAGGCACTTTATGTGTCGTATTTCAGGCACCTCGTGTGTCGTATCAGGCACCTCGTGTGTCGTTTCAGGCACTTATGTGTCGTATACTGATCAGGTACTATGTACCGTTTTAGGCACAATGTGCCGTACTGGTGTGTTTGGTTGGATCCGTATATCCGCCAAGGTCCGAGTCAAGTTAATAGGGGTAAATATGTGAAATGATAAATTCTGAATAAATGTGATTGAGGTATTGAAAGAAATAAGAAAGTGAATTTGTGAAATAAATTATGATATGAAATTGGTAATAAGAGATTGAATGCAAGAACCAAAGGTTCATGAATTGTTTAAAGTTGGATTGTGAATTGAAATATTATGTAAGATTGAGAAATGAAAATAAAGTTCACAAATTATTTGAAATCATATAATAATATGAGAATTTAATTGAAAAGAATAACATAATTGAATTATATAAATTGAATGTGAATTTGATATGTAAAAATAAAATTGAGATATGTGATTTTAAAATATGAACTAAAGGTGTAAGAAATGATTAAAGTAAGTGATATATGAAATTAATTAGTTGAAATTGTTATTGTTGAAATACAACGTTAGTAAGTACAAATTGCAATAGGATTATTATTGAATAAAGTGATAAAATTTAGTAAATTGTATATGATATGAAACGAGCTAACGAAATGAGATGTGAGAATTTTAATGAAATTAAGATAGTGAAATAAGTTATAAATTTAATTAAAAACAAGAGTTAGAAATATGGTTTACTGTTATTAATGATTAAGTTAATTGGAAGTATGAGATATTTATGAATAATTGTAGGCATAAATTAAATGTTATAATTTATTGATTAAGGTTTTAAATTTGAATTATGGTAATACTACTGAGTATATTTATACTCAGCGTACGGTTGTTTCCGTGCGCAGGATTAATTGGAAGTTGGTGTCCGGTCCAGCATTCAGAGTAATCCCGACCTCAGACAAAATTTTAAATAATGTACTCTTCTTTTGGTAGTGGTGGCATGTATCTAGGTAATGAATAGGTTGAGTATATGAGTCTTGTAATTATGGTTGTAAAATAATGTTTTAAATTGGTTATAAGTATAAAAAGAGAACTAATATGATATATTTGATATGAATGATATGAAATAAAAATGAAAAAAAAAAAAATTTTTATTAACATGAATTTACTTGTATATTATTTGTAAATTGTTCCGATAGTTCCGGTAATGCTCTGTACTTGATTCCGGCGACGGTCTCGGGTATAGGGTGTTACATTCTTCTTCTTTGTTTACATTGGTTTGTATTGTTTTATCGATTTTTTTTTAAATTCGTTTCAGGCGAGTGAAAAGAAAACGGAGTAAGTGAAGCAATCTCTGATTACATCGAAGCTCTGGTCTTCGGCATCGAAACTTTCCACACCTACTAGTAATCGGAGCAAGTCACCTTTCCCCCTTCCCCTTTTCGAGTACAAAGAAGATAGCGCGAGGTCGCCATGGAAATTTTTCAAGGAAGCTCCGAGCCTCTCTCTGGATAACAAAGCCGTCATTGATGCCAAAAGAAGCCTTAAGCCTCAGGAGATTCGTACGAATGTCTCTATATTATCTGCGAACCAATGCAAAGATGAGGTGGATGATAACGATAAACAACAACAATCACCAAGCATAATTGCAAGGCTCATAGGACTAGAGCCATTATCAAATTTGAATCCTGAACCGAACGGAAAAGCTTAAAATGAAAAATATAAGGAGCAATTATATAATTTAACCTAAAATTTTCATTTGAAATGCTGATTTAGTATGCCACATCAGCTTATATTACACCGTTAATGGCAATTAATGGTTTAATGACTAAAATATTATAGCAAGATAACTTGATATAACATTTCAAACATAAGTGACTAAAATGTAAAATGAGTTAAATAAAAGTAACTATTTGACAGTTTACCCAAAATTAAATAAAAATAATGTATTTTAAAGCCAAAGTAAAAGAAGGACGTAAAGATCGCTTCATGTTCTTTTACTATGTTTCTAAACGTCCTTTTTATCGATATGTAATTTCAATTTTTCAACAAATCCTTCTTTCTTTTTAGATCTTGGCTTGGACAAATTCCTATTAATTTGATCTCCAGTTCTTTTTTTTTTTTGAAAATCCTCGGCAAGATCTTCACTGGCCTGCTGCTGAAGCTGTGCGCTGCTGAATACGACGGCGCCGGTTAGTCTTTGATTGGTTTTACGTTCCTTTTCGTTGGGAAAATGTAAGGTTTTTGCTTATTTGGGAGAATGGTAGTTTTGGGTCTTGAAAAAGAGTAGTTTTTAGTAAAAAAACTGAAGCTAAGCTGGTGCTAAGTAAATTGAATTTGGATTAGTTAATTGAAATTCAGTTAATGGGTGGTTATACTTATATTTTTGAATCGGAACTGTTTCAGTGGAATTTAGATTGGTTTTGGATTGAAAGCGTTTAAGTTTGTGGAAATTTGTTGGACTGGAATTGAATTTTGATTGTTCTAGTGTGTTGGAAGCTTGTTTTGATTTTTAGTCTATGTATTATAGTTAATGCTTGAAACTGTATAGATTTTGATAAAAAGAAGGAAGAAAATCAGATTCTTTTCAATTTTTAATTATGTTATATGTGATCTATAAATCATCATACTCGTAAGTCGTAACTGTTTTAGTTGGAAGTTAATTTATCAATGCAGTTGTACTTTTCCCTGCAGGTTTACTTGGGAGATCACTCTTTAAGTAGTAGACGTAGACATATTATTGAAAACCATGGGGACTGAAAACCCTGGTCGTCCGAATTTTCCCATGAGACCTCCCCCTGGCCCTTTTGCTTCTGCTCCTCCAACTATGACACCTTTTTCATCATCTAGACCTACCCCACCAAATGCTCCCCCAACTATGACTCCTTTCTCATCAGCTGGACCTAGACCGCCAGCTCGTTTTGGCGATCAATCAGTACCACCTCCACCCGTAATTTCTGTTCCACCTGCTGGGGGACCTTATCAGCAATTTCCAACATCACCGTTTCCTTCAACAGCTCAAGCTCCCCCTATACGTGCACCACCGGCGGGGCAGCCACCATTTCAACCTCTTGCAAGTCAAGTATCTGCTTCATCTGTTTCTTTCCCTCCACAATCACAAGTACCACCAGTGCCAATGGGATCTTCACCACAATCTGTAAATTTTTCTCCATCTGGTGTGAATGTTCCTCAACCTCCAACAGGTTCATTGTTTTCAGGGCCTAGACCCAATATTCAGCCAACTTTCTCCCCTCCAGATTCATCTTATTCTGCTACCAAATCCACTTTCCAGCCACCTCTTCCTGGATATCCAAGCAAGAAACCTGCAGTACAAGCACCTTCACCTTTTCCTGCTCAGCAAGGAAGTTTTATGCCTCCTCCACCAGCATCATCTTCTCCCTTTGCTAGTCAGCAAGGAAGTTATGCTCCTCCCCCACCAGTAGCTGGTCCCTTGGGCTACCAGTTAAGGGGCCAAATGCAGCATCCTAGCTCTGCACCTCCTATTGGTGGCATCCAAAGCTTGACAGAAGATTTTAGTTCACTCTCTCTTGCGTCTTTGCCTGGATCAATTGATCCTGGATGCGATCATAGGACACTTCCTAGGCCGTTGGATGGTGATGTGGAGCCAAGTTCTTTCACTGAGATGTATCCTATGAACTGCAATCCCAGATACCTACGGCTTACTACAAGTGGCATACCATCTTCTCAGTCTTTAGCTTCAAGATGGCATTTGACTCTTGGAGCTGTTGTCTGTCCTCTTGCGGAGGATCCTGAAGGGGTAAATGTCTCAAGATTCAATAATAATTTCCTTTTTTAGATTTACAATTAAGTGTATTTTGTTGAAGACTAATGTTTTTCCTGTCGATTACCCTTTTTCCTATTCAGGAGGAAGTGCCAGTCATTAATTACATTTCAACTGGCATTATTCGCTGTAGAAGATGTCGCACATATGTGAATCCCTATGTCACTTTTACAGATGCTGGAAGAAAGTGGCGCTGCAACATCTGCGCTTTACTAAATGATGGTAAACTCACTTAATTTAGGAAGCAAAAATATGTCTCAATGGTTGAAACTTGAAAGTAAAATAATAATTACTTAGTTGTGGCTAATGTGTACAAAATCCTTTTCCATGCCGCAGGTTCTTTTATATGTTATCAGCACTCGTTTTCCTCTTTGGAATTTTCAATTCTATTGAAGGGCAATGAGCTCATGCTTCACTTATACTGACTTGCTTTAACAGTATATGTCAGTTTTCTGCAAGCTTGCTTGTTTTGGCCATCTACTTCTACATTTACTTTGAACTATCTCAAATCATTGTTAAAGTGCAAATGAAAATTTTATGTTTTCAATTGAGCTAATGTCGGCTGTAGAATGGAATTTGATATAGCATGTTAACTAACTGTTCTTTATTGCAATGTAATTTTGTTTTATTTTCAGTTGTATCCAATTGGTAATATTGTGTGGCAGAATTTGATATTTTTGCCTGGTAATATTTGGAATTACAAAGTATTTGTGCTGATTTGATTCAACTTCCATGTTCAGTTCCTGGTGACTATTTTGCCAACTTGGATGCCACTGGCAGAAGAATTGATTTGGATCAGCGGCCTGAACTTCTAAAAGGCAGTGTGGAATTTGTTGCACCAACTGATTACATGAATCGGCCACCAATGCCGCCAGTATATGTTTTTCTCATTGATGTTTCAATATCTGCAATAAGAAGTGGCATGATTGGGGTAAGCACTTCCTTTAAAGAAGTTGATTATTTTCCATCTTGTATTGCAATGTGAATAAGTCTTGATCAGGCTATTTTTTGGTGCACAATATCGGAGCTTTTCAGATATTCTACATAAAATGCTGGCTTGAGATATCTAGTGTGTGAGTGTCATATATTTATTGCTATTTGATAGTGGTAGATGGGCTGGCTGTTGTCTCAAACATGTCTATGAAGTAAGGCCTGCAAGATTATTTTGCCTTCTTATGGCATCAGTAAAGAAAAAAGAATTATGGAATTAGCCTTGCTGCTATCATTACAGGGTTTGTCCAACACTGTAAAACTTGTTTAGATATATTGATCAGGTTGTTGTCTGTATTGCTGGGTCATAGTTGATTCAATAAATGATTTTGTGTGCATAGGTTCTGCTCTGGCCTTGTGGTGATAAAAAAGAACTTTGATAGGCTATGCTGCTCTTTTCTGTGTCTCTCCTTATTATACACGCATGTTAATGGCTTCTGCTGACTTAGAACATATCTGTATAGGTTGTTGCTCAAACTATCCTATCGTGTTTGGATGAGCTGCCTGGTTTCCCCAGAACACAGATTGGTTTTATTACTTATGACAGCACGATTCATTTTTACAACATGAAGGCAAGTAACTTTTGAAATCAGGAGAAAAGTTCTTCTGAGACGCCTCATATTATTTTCATTTTAGCCCAATTTTCCTGAGTAACTTCTAGGTTTTCATCTCTGCAGTCGTCTCTTGCACAGCCTCAAATGATGGTAGTTTCAGATCTGGATGATATATTTGTCCCATTGCCAGATGATCTCCTTGTCAACTTATCTGAATCAAGAAATGTTGTTGAAACATTCCTGGATAGCTTGCCGTCTATGTTTCAGGACAATGTGAATGTGGAATCTGCTTTTGGTCCTGCAGTTAAGGCAGCATTCATGGTTATGGTGTGTTGTTTTCTCCATCTTTGCTATTATGATCTTTTACCAACTATGGGACACCTTTTAGTATCTTGCTGATGGTTGCATTTGATAATAGTTGTTTGACCATCGCTTTATTGCAGAGTCAACTTGGAGGTAAGTTGCTAATTTTCCAGAACACATTGCCTTCCCTGGGAGTTGGACGCTTGAAGTTGCGTGGAGATGATCTTCGTGCATATGGAACTGATAAGGAACATTTATTGCGATTACCGGAAGGTTCCTTCTACAAGCAAATGGCAGCTGATCTTACAAAGTACCAGATAGGGGTTAATGTTTATGCTTTTAGTGATAAATACACTGACATAGCTTCCTTAGGTACAAAAATCCATATCCTCTTTTTGGCTTTGGGCTTAAAAATAACATTGAAGTATAGAGGAGCTTTTGATGATACTTCAAGTCTCTTTTCTGAATTTCAATGTAGGAACCCTGGCAAAGTATACTGGAGGTCAGGTATATTATTATCCGAACTTCCAATCAAGCATTCATGGTGAGAAATTGAGGCATGAATTAGCCAGAGATCTTACTAGGGAGACTGCCTGGGAAGCAGTTATGCGCATAAGATGTGGAAAAGGTTTTCTGATTCTCTTTATTTATTTGAATCCATTTGTAATACAATGCTATTAAGCCATAATCCCAATGCAGTTTGTTTAGATCATTAATTTTTTTTTCTCCTCAATATATGTTGAAATGGGTGTGCATATAGAACCATTATTTATATATATTTTTGTTTTTTACCCTACGATTTTGTGATTTCAAAGCAGTTGATCCATTTCATTGGTACTTGCACCAGGAATTCGATGTACATCTTATCATGGGAACTTTATGCTGAGGTCAACAGATTTATTAGCACTTCCAACTGTAGATTGTGATAAAGCATATGCAGTGCAGTTATCCCTTGAGGAGACACTGCTTACAACTCAGACAGTATATTTCCAAGCTGTTCTACTGTATCCTCTAAGCGGGTTGTTTTACTGTATCAAATGTTAATTTATTGGGTTATTTCCTTGTTTGCTGAAACTCGCGGGTTACTTTTGAAAGTGGAAAAGGATATGGGTTACAAATGATTCTTTGACAATTTAAAGATACACTGCATCCTGCGGAGAGAGGCGCATCAGAGTGCATACAGCAGCTGCCCCAGTTGTTACAGATCTAGGGGAGATGTACCGACTGGCTGACACCGGTGCCATCTTTTCTTTGTTTTGTAGATTAGGTAAAAGTTAACCAAGCCCTGTGCAAGAGATGCTTTTTGTTTTGGCCGATTTCAGTTTCAAAGGGTCCTTTTATTTTCTAATCCACTGATGTTTTGCAGCAATTGAGAAAACATTGACCAATAAACTTGAAGATGCTAGAAATTCTTTGCAACTAAGGATTGTAAAAGCACTCAGAGAATACCGCAATCTCTATGCTGTGCAGCATCGCTTGGGATCTAGGATGATTTATCCAGATTCTCTAAAGTTCCTGTGTTCGTATGGGTTGGCACTCTCTAAATCAGTACCTCTAAAAGGAGGATATGCTGATGCTCAACTTGATGAGCGTTGCGCTGCAGGTTTCACCATGATGGCATTGCCTGTTAAAAGGTTGTTGAAGCTTTTATACCCTAGCTTGATTCGAATTGATGAGTATCTTTTGAAGGTGAAGATCTTGAACCTTTGGATAAATTTCAATAAAGATGCAGATTTTGCGAACTGAACATCCCTTCTGTCTCATATTTGCAGCCATCTGCTCAAACTGAAGATTTCAAAAACATTATGAAGAGATTGCCTTTGGTTGCTGAAAGCCTAGATTCGAGAGGCCTCTATATATATGATGATGGCTTCCGCTTTGTTATATGGTTTGGTAGAATGCTTTCGCCTGTTGTAGCTAAGAATTTACTCGGGGCAGATTTTGCAGCAGAATTATCAAAGGTACAATCTCTTGTCAATGAAGCTATTCTTGTGGTAACGAGGTTGTTGAATAGAATTTTACTGAATATGCTTTTCTTGTTTTGCTGGTTCCTTTGTATTTCTGAAAGATTACGACCTTTTCTCAGCGTGCTCCGCCACGATGAGGTTGTACTTAATTGACCGGGTTCTTTTATGTTTCCTACTCAGGTTATCCTTAGTGAGCATGATAATGAAATGTCAAGAAGGCTGATGAGGATATTGAAGAAACTAAGGGAGAGTGACCCTTCGTATTATCAACTTCCTTATCTTGTAAGACAAGGTGAACAACCCAAGGAAGGTTTGCTGCTTCTAGTAAATCTTCTTGAGGACCAGATGGGTGGCATCAGTGGTTACGTTGATTGGATAATGCAAATACACCGGCAAGTCCAGCAAAACACATGATATTACAGGTAGTTTTAGAGGTTGCTAAATTTCATCCAGTCTCCTCAGCTTAAGCTCAACAACCACTCCTTGAATCCGGGATAGACATTAGAAGCAGTTTCTTTGAGTAAGCGGGAAACTGTATAGCTCTTTAGTCACTCTAAATATTGGCCTCATATATGGTTGGGAGCTCCTTTTTATGAAAAACATCAATTGAAAGGCATCCATAACTTGCTTTTGCTTCTCACAACTTCAATTCCGCAGGGGTTCATCATCTTCCCGATCTATTCCCATCGCATGTCATAAATTGTTCATCAGTATTTAATCCAGGGGGTTCCCCTCAAATCTTGTGTGTTGAATACATAGAACAGATTAACCTGAAGATTTTGGGTAGACCTGTTTATTCTTTTTGAAAATATTTTTATTACATGTATCAATCTAGGGGATTAGAGATTGCAATGCTTTCATGGGTAAAATGTACAACAGGTTAGATTTTTGTACAGGACAGTTAAATTTTTCCCAACAATTTTTGCCTTTTAAAAGAAAAACAAAACTTTAGGGTTTTTGTTTGTAGAGGTGACCAATTACCAAATGTTTAACATACTTTGGAATTTTAAATGCTATGTTTTATTTTCTTATTTCTTGGTAAATAGTTAAATTCAACAAGTCTTTTAACACTAGTACATTGTTGATATATAGTAATATTAATGATAAATTAAAGATTAATATTGTATTGGATTCTTATTTCTTATTTCTTTGTTGTTTGAGACTTCTCGATATTCAATAATTATTGGATTCTTCTCGATATTTGATAATTACATTGAACCCAAGGACAAAGTCAAGAATTTTACTTAGGGAGGGACCGGAGTAAAATTATAGAACTTTGAGAGGACCAAAGCTAAGAAAGATTGTGTTAAAAATACTTAAAAATTAAATTATTTATTTTTTTAGATGGGCCAAACTTTAAAAATTTTCATTTAATGAAAGACATAAAATGCTTAAATTTAATGTTTTACTTAGTTAGAGGACCTAAAATAGCAATTCTACCATTTGGCAACCCCAATAAAATGCAAAGTCAGACCAGGTCAAAACTCTGAATAGATAACAAAGCTCACTCAATGTTGTTTTTCATCATCACATTTGGCATAAAATAAAAATCCAGCAGGAAAGTCTGAGTTTTTAACATTCATTAAAACAATTGCAGAACTGTCCAGAATTTCACCACTAAAACTAATGTTGTTCCTGTAAAGCCGTATGGACCAAAACAATTGCAAGTAACATCACATTCCAAACTCGTCTGTTACACTCAGCCGCGAAAAGCAAGCATCCGGCCACACCAAGAACCATGAACGACACGGGGTCTCCCACGTAGCACCAGCGTTCCTGCCGTACAAGCCAATCCACATTGCACAAGAAAAAATTAAGTGATGAAACCAATTCACTTTCACAGTTACAGGAATAAATACATTGCTGCACCTACCGAAGCGCAAATCCCATGTCTAGCCAACTCATTGCCACACAAAGACTTCAACCTTTGAAGGTGCCAACCCTGCTTGTACATGCTTTCCATGTCTCCATTTTGGGGTAGGAATCACTGACCAAGCAGCTTCGAAATAAAAGATTTATTACGACGACTGATTTCCTGAACCACACCATCAGAGTTTGCGCCTTCCTATTAAAACTCGCTCCTCAATTCTTATAAATGTATCAGAAAATTAGCACTGAGAGACTACAAATATGTTGCGACTATATATATATAAAGACATGAGATAAAAATGATAATTTCAATCCATAAATGAAGCCATAATATTCAACATTCATAAAGGTTCATACTTACTTGTACGACAAGCATAAACGAGCTACGTAAGATCTTTTAATTAAATTGTAAAAGGATCTCTTAACCCAATTACACCACATATATCAGAGTTAGAAAAAAAAAAAAAAAAGGACAGAAGCTCATTCAGAAAACACCAAAAAAGACATCTCGAATCTAATTTACTACTTAATAGAGTAAAATAGACCCAACCTGGAAACAATTCTAATTTGCAATATCAAGTGAGTAAAATCGGTGAAGCCGAACACCAAGCAAAGCATACAAATGCAAAAGTAAACAGATGCAGAAACCTACAAAAATTAGCTCATGTCGCACCGAGCACGGCCTCTTTATGATAGAAACAACAACTAAAGGCTGAAGCTAAATAAGGTCATGTTTCCCACTAAGATTTTCTTTGAAGGGACAACCTTTATGGATTCAAAGTGAGAAACTGACAATCATTTCCAGGCTTCAAATTGTTATTATCAAAAGTAATTTGCCTGGCATCATTTCCAGGCTTCGGAGCAACCTATGTACCTGTCCTATGTTGGCATCTATATAAGTGAGACACGAGCATTGATGCCCTTATTTGAGTCTGCATTCATCCACAGGCAGGGTAATAGAGTAGCACATAGCCTAGCAATCATTAGAGTTTGAATTACAAACAAAATGCATGAAATTGTGGTCATTCTAACCCCTTTCAGCATGTTAACTACAGGTGAATCTAGAACTTCCTATTCAAATTCATTCATCAATGGTTATATTATATGCATAGAAATTGTGGTCAATATCACAAATCTCAAATTGCATTGCTTTATTGAATAGAAAGAAAATCAAGTAGCTAGGCTATGGAAAGGGATAAAAATAAATAAATGAAGTCCAATTTCTACACAAGAAGAATTGAACATCAGCATTCATAACATAAAATAATACATTTCAGCAAGCACCATGTTAAACCCAAAATTTTCCCAATCATTCTCATTTGGCCAACTGTGATTTCTCAAGGGAAATTATTTGATCAATGATTCCACAACCTATTTATAAAGAAATCAGCTGTCAAACTTCAAAAAAAACGAAAGTCTCCTCTAGACATAGCCAAATACGAGTAATTAACATTTACCAGGTAGCGAAGTTGTAAAAAAACCCAGAAAAAAAAATCCAAAAATGCAAAGAAAACAGAGAAAAATAACATTTACTACATTCACCAGCTATCGAAGTTGTAAAAGCCCCAGGAAAAATCGGAAAATACAAAGAAAACAGAGATTTTTTAAATAAAAAAAAACCCAGAAACTAAAAAACCAAAGCAAACAGAGAACAGAAACTAAAAACACCCAGGAAAAAATGGTAAAATTCAAAGGAAACGGAGGGAAAAATGTAAAAAAAATTTGGACCATTTCTCGATTTGTGCGTGTCATCCTTGCGCAGGGGCCATGCTAATCTTCTCTGTATCGTTCCAATTTTATCGGATGTCCCCGAAGGGACAATCCTTGCACTCTGCTTCAGCTATATAAAAGGTTATGCAAATGTGTTCCAAGCAATGTGGGATATTTAGGGGATACCAGCTAAATCATGAACCAGCCTACCTCACTCTGACTAAGTCCCGATGTATGGGCTCAAAACAAAGGCCATGGGCTTATGGTCGTAGAGTGTGTCTACTTTATACAAATGTGGCCTTTTGTTGACTATGCAAGATTTGCATTTGCTAAAATATGAACTAATAATTTGTTAATTTTTATTATGTAAATATATTATTAAATATGATTAGCTAAAAATTTATACAATAAATACATTTATTCAAAATTTATTTAAAAATCAATTGAAATGATAAAATTAATGGTTTTAAATTTATGAAGCTTTTGGTTGAAACTTTATCAAATGTAAATTCTTTATTAATTTACAAAAAATAAAAAATAAAAATAAAAGAAATTATTTTGTACACTGAGTAAACCTCACAATCGGGGTCAGAAAGTAAATAAGTGTCCTATGAGGGTATAATAAAATATTAAAAAAATAAATTTATTTATGAAATAAAAAAATATATTGTCAGTGTATCAAATACTTACCTTAATAATAATATAAGTCTTACTTTATGGAAATCTTATAGTATAGATATAGCTATAGGTTTTACCAAGGTTATTGGAATCGGACTGATCAGCCAAATTGGTTAAATCGAGTATCAATGGATATGTTGGTTTTGAGAAAGAGATTGAACCAATTGATCTGCGAATCAATATCAATCAATTGAATTAGGGTGTGTTTGTTTAATGGAAAATGACTTACGAAATTTTTTTTTGTATTTTCCCATATTTGTTTCACAGAAAATAGCTAGGTCAACAGAAAATAACTTACAGGTAAATGAAAAATAAGTATTTTTTCCTATAAAATGATTTACCATGTTAAAAAGCATAAGTCATTTTCCGAAAAAGAACTCGTTTATGATAATTTTATTTTTATATAAAAAATAACTTAAATCAAACTTAATATTATTATATTAATAATAATTTTAAAAAACAATCATTTTAAATAATATTCTTAACATATTATTGAAAAAATTCAATTTTAATATTTTAATAATAAATATTTATTACATTCATAAATATATTGATAAAAAAATATTGTGTAGTATAAATGTTAAACTATGTCATAAAGTGTTAGATTTGGTACCTTAAGTGTAGTATTTTCAACTAAGTATACTTGTAATTTTTTCGAATAGATAAGTTAATAAAATTATTCATGAATCACATTAATACTTTGTATAATTGTCTTCATATGGTTTTTGCACGCAAAACAAAATTTGACTAAAAGTATGAAACATAGAAAAATTTGGCTTCAAAATTTTCTCAAGATTAAAATATCGATGTTTTTATATGGTGTAGTACTAGTAATGCACTTGGACAATATTATTATGTGGTGAACTATTAATTATGTGGCGTGGTACTAAAAATGCACTTGAACAATAATATTATATGATGAACTATTAATTTATTATTATTCAATTTTTTTTTTTATAACACAATCATGAATCATCTATTCCCTTTGGATATTTTTAATTTATAACTGTTAATATTCTAACTTAATAATTGAGTAATATGATATATTTAATTTGATATTTTTATTTATAAATAAATAAATCATTGCAGTTTTTGTAAAAAAATAAAATATTAATTTATAGATATAAAACAAACTCAATCAAACAATGAGAAGATAAAAAAATCTCAAATGTATGTTTGTTTTATTGAAAACAATTTTTACAAAATATTTTCATGAAATTTACCAAACAACAAAAAACATTTTACACAGATTCATCCAAATACCAGAAAATATTAATTTTTCTATAAAAAAATTAACTTTTTAAAAATTATTTTCCTGAAACCATTTTCAATTAAACAAACCAATCCTAAAATTTTAGCAAATTTTCTTTCAATAATTTGGGCCTCTTTAACCAAAAGATTCATATGTCAAATTTGATGATGGGACCACTCGCGAGGGAGTTTTATTAACCATGCTTAGGGTGGGTTTGGATGGACGATTAGGTGCGGTGCGGTGCGATGCGTTTAGCTTACTTTTTGTCTCACGCTACAGTATTATTATAGTATCTAATCTCACCGCCACCGCTATTTTTACACTAACCGCAGTTAAATGCATCACTCATCCAAACTCACCCTTAAAGTTAACTTCTAATCCTAAGTTAAAACAAGGATCTTAGCTATTAGCTAATAACTAAATTGGCCCAACTATCGTCCACTCAAAATTTTTTTTTTGTTGTGATGTTTTTTTTTTAAGTTTGCAGAAAGTTATGTATGTCATTGTTATCACTGTCCTATTAACTTAGAAGAATTTTTTTTTTCTTTTCATCCATGATAATTTTCTCAAAGAAATGAAGGGTTCAACATATCATTGTTGAGAAAGCAATTTAAAGTTAGAAATTAAATATATGAGCTAGAAAATGGGAGAAAATGAAATGTTAATTCAACCATACTTTTGTGGGGTTAACCAAACACCACAAGTTCATGAACAAAGGTATATAGAATCAGTTAAAGTTCATGAATGGGCAGATGGTCCACAGATAAAGTTACCTTAGCTAAGAAAGATTGTGTTAAATATACTTAAAAATTAAATTATTTATTTTTTAGATGGGCCAAAATTTAAAATTTTTCATTTAATGAAAGACTTAAAATGCTTAAATTTAATGTTTTACTTAGTTAGAGGACCTAAAATAACAATTCTACCATTGGGCAACCCCAATAAAATGCAAAGTCAGACCAGTTCAAAACTCTAAATAGATAACAAAGCACACTCAATGCTGTTTTTCATCACCACATTTGGCATATAATAAAAATCCAGCAGGCAAGTCAGAGTTTTTAACATTCATTAAAACAATTGCAGAACTGTCCACAATTTCACCACTAAAACTAATGTTGTTCCTGTAAAGCCGTATGGACCAAAACAATTGCAAGTAACATCACATTCCAAACTCCTCTCTTACACTCAGCTGGCAAAGGCAAGCATCCGGCCACACCAAGAACCATGAACGACACAGGGTCTCCTACGTAGCACCAGCGTTCCTGCCATACAAGCCAATCCACATTGCACAAGAAAAAATTAAGTGATGAATCCAATTCACTTTCACAGTTACAGGAATGAATACATTGCTGCACCTACCAAAACGCAAATCCCATGTCTAGCCAACTCATTGCCACACAAAGACTTCAACCTTTGAAGGTGCCAACCCTGCTTGTACATGCTTTCCATGTCTCCACTTTGCGGGAGGAATCACTAACCAAGCAGCTTCGAAATAAAAGATTTAGTACGACGACTGATTTCCTGAACCACACCATCAGAGTTTAGATGACCGTATGAATATGCTCTTTCAGCTGTTGCAAAGACTCCCTCTATGGGAGCATGTCAAGTTGTCAACTTGACCTTTAATCTTTGTGCCTTCCTATTAAAACTCGCTCCTCAATTCTTATAAATGTACCAGAAAATTAACACTGATAGACTACAAATATTTTGTGACTATATATATATATATTTAAAGACATGAGATAAGAATGATAATTTCAATCCATAAATGAAGCCATAATATTCAACATTCATAAAGGTTCATACTTACTTGTACGACAAGCATAAACGAGCTACGTAAAATCTTTTAATTAAATTGTAAAAGGATATCTTAACCCAATTACACAACATATCAGAGCTAGAAAAAAAAAAAAAAAAAGGACAGAAGCTCGTTCAGAAAACACCAAAAAAGACATCTCGAATCTAATTTACTACTTAATAGAGTAAAATAGACCCAACCTGGAAAAATTTCTAATTTGCAATATCAAGTGAGTAAAATCAATGAAGCCGAACACCAAGCTAAGCATACAAATGCAAAAGTAAACAGATGCAGAAACCTACAAAAATTAGCTCATGTCGCACCGGGCACGACCTCTGTATGATAGAAACAACAACTAAAGGCTGAAGCTAAATTAGGTCATGTTTCCCACGAAGATTTTCTTTTAAGGGACAGCCTTTATGGATTCAAAGTGAGAAACTGACAATCATTTCCAGGCTTCAAATTGTTATTATCAAAAGTGATTCGCCTGGCATCATTTCCAGGCTTCGGAGCAACACTATGGACCTGTCCTATATTGGCATCTATATAAGTGAGACACGAGCATTGATGCCCTTATTTGAGTCTGCATTCATCCACAGGCATGGTAATAGAGTAGCACATAGCCTAGCAATCATTAGAGTTTGAATTACAAACAAAATGCATGAAATTGTGGTCATTCTAACCCCTTGCAGCATGTTAACTACAGGTGAATCTAGAACTTCCTATTCAAATTCATTCATCGATGGTTATATTATATGCAGAGAAACTGTGGTCAATATCACAAATCTCAAATTGCATTGCTTTGTTGAGTAGAAAGAAAGTCAAGTAGCTAGGCTATGGAAAGAGATAAAAATAAATAAATAAAGTCCAATTTCTACACAAGAAGAATTGAACATCAGCATTCATAACATAAAATAATACTTTTCAGCAAGCACCATATTAAACCCAAAATTTTCCCAATCATTCTCATTTGGCCAACTGTTGATTACTCAAGGGAAATTATTTGATCAATGATTCCACAACCCATTTATAAAGAAATCAGCTGTCAAACTCGAAAAAAACGAAAGTCTCCTCTAGAGATAGCCAGATACAAGTAATTAGCATTTACCAGGTAGCGAAGTTGTAAAAAACCCAGAAAAAAAAATCGAAAAATGCAAAGAAAACAGAGAAAAATATCATTTACTACATTTACCAGCTATCAAAGTTGTAAAAGCCCCAGGAAAAATCGGAAAATACAAAGAAAACAGAAATTTTTTAAATAAAAAAAACCCAGAAACTAAAAAACCAAAGCAAACAGAGAACAGAAACTAAAAACACCCAGGAAAAAAATGGTAAAATTCAAAGGAAACGGAGGGAAAAAAAAAAAAAAAATTTGGACCATTTCTCGATTTGTGCGTGTCATCCTTGCGCAGGGGCCATGCTAATCTTCTCTGTATCGTTCCAATTTTATCGGATGTCCCCGAGGGGACAGCCCTTTCCTTCTGCTTCAGCTATATAAAAGGTTGTGCTATTGTGTTGCCAAGCAATGTGGGATATTTAGGGGATATCATGAACCAGCCTACCTCATTCTGACTAAGTCCCAATGTATGTGCTAAAAACAAAGGCTATGGGCTTATGGTCGTAGAATACAAATGTGGCCTTTTGACTATGCAAGATTTGCATTTGCTAAAATATGAACTAATAATTTGTTAAAATTTATTATGTAAATATATTATTAAATACGATTAGCTAAAAATTTATATAATAAATACATTTATTCAACATTTATTTAAAAATCAATTGAAATGATAAAATTAATGGTTTTAAATTTATGAAGTTTTAAGCCATAATATTCAACATTTATAAAGGTTCATACTTACTTGTACGACAAGTATAAACCAGCTATATAAAATCTTTTAATTAAATTGTAAAAGGATCTCTTAACCCAATTACACCACATATCAGAGTTAGAAAAAAAAAAAAGAAAAAAGAAAGAAAGACATAAACTTGTTCAGAAAACACCAAAAAAGACATCTCGAATCTAATTTACTACTTAATAGAGTAAAATAGACCCAACCTGGAAAAACATTCTAATTTGCGATATCAAGTGAGTAAAATCGATGAAGTCGAACACCAAGCTGAGCATACAAATGCAAAAGTAAACAGATGCAGAAACCTACAAAAATTAGCTCATGTTGCACTGAGCACGGCCTCTGTATGATAGAAACAACAACTAAAGGCTGAAGCTAAATTAGGTCATGTTTCCCATTTTCTTTGAAAGGACAACCATTATGGATTCAAATTGAGAAACTGACAATCATTTCCTGGCTTCAAATTGATCTTACCAAAAGTGATTCGCCTGGCATCATTTCCAGGCTTCGGAGCAACACTATGGACCTGTCCTATTCAAATTCATTCATCAATGGTTGCCAAACCCAATTTAATCCTTCACTATATTATATGGTACTTCAAACTACAAATTTTTAGCATATATGATGCATAGAAATTGTGGTCAATATCACAAATCTCAAATTGCATTGCTTTATTGAATAGAAAGAAAATCAAGTAGTTAGGCTATAGAAAGAGATAAAAATAAATAAATAAAGTCCAATTTCTACACAAGAAGAATTCAACATCAGCATTCATAACATAAAATAATACATTTCAGCAAGCACCATATTAAACCCAAAATTTTCCCAATCATTCTCATTTGGCCAACCGTGATTTCTCAAGGGAAATTATTTGATCAATGATTCCACAACCCATTTATAAAGAAATCAGCTATCAAACTCGAAAAAAACGAAAGTCTCCTTTAGACATAGCCAAATACAAGTAATTAACATTTATCAGATACCCAAGTTGTAAAAAAAACCCAGAAAAAAATCGAAAAATGCAAAGAAAATAGAGAAAAATAACATTTACTAAATTTACCAGCTATCGAAGTTGTAAAAAACCCAGGAAAAATGGGAAAATGGAAAGAAAACAGAGATATTTAAAAAAAAAAAAACCCAGAAAAACTGAAAAACCAAAGCAGAGAACAGAAACTAAAAACAGCCAGAAAGAAATGGTAAAAATTTTGGGCAATTGGCTCACAACCTAACTTTTTCCATATCATTTCAATTTTTGTATAATTGGACAGAGTAATCACGCATCCCCGAAGGGGAACGGACCCCGAGAGCTGCTTCAGCTATATAAAGGGTTATGAAATTGTGTCGCTAAGCAATGTGGGATATTTAGTGGATACCAACTAAATCATGAACCAGCCTACCTCTCTCTGACTAAGTCCCAATGTATGGGCTCAAAACAAAGGCCATGGGCTTTTATGGTAGTAGAGTGTGTCGACTTTATACAAATTTGGCCTTTTGTTGACTATGCAAGATTTGCATTTGCTAAAATATGAACTCATGATTTGTTAAATTTTATTTCGTAAATATATTATTAAATATGATTAGCTAAAAATTTATATAATAAATATATTTATTCAGAATTTATTTAAAAATCAATTGAAATGATAAAATTAATGGTTTTAAATTTATGAAGTTTTTGGTTGAAAGTTTATCAAATGTAAATTCTTCATTAATTTATAAAAAATAAAAACTAACAATAAAGGAAATTATTTTGTACATTGAGTAAACTTCACAACCTGGGTCAGGAAGTAAATAAGTATCCTATGAAGGTATAATAAAATATTAAAAAATAAATTTACTTATGAAATAAAAAAAATATTGTCAGTGTATCAAATACTTTTCTTAATAATAATATAACTCTTACTTTATGGAAATCTTATAGTATCGATATAGCTATAGGTTTTATTAAGGTTTTTGGAATATGACTGATCAGTCAAATTGGTTAAATTGAGAACCAATTGATATGTTGGTTTTGAGAAAGAGATTGAACAAATTGATCTACGAATCAATATCAATCAATTGAATTAGGGTGTGTTTGTTTCATGAAAAATGACTTACGAAAAATGTTTTTTGCATTCTCCTATGTTTGTTTCACAGAAAATAGTTAGGTCAACGGAAAATGACTTACAGGTCAATGAAAAATAAGTATTTTTTCCTATAAAATGACTTACCATGTTAAAAAGCATAAGTCATTTCGAAAAAGAACTCCTTTATAATAATTTTATTTTTATATAAAAAATAATTTAATCCAGCTTAATATTATTATATTGATAATAATTTTAAAAAACAATCATTTTAAATAATATTCTTAACATATTATTGAAAAAATTCAATTTTAATATTTTAATAATAAATATTTATTACATTCATAAATATATTGATAAAAAAATATTGTGTAGTATAAATGTTAAAATATGTCATAAAGTGTTAGATTTGGTACCCTAAGTGTAGTATTTTCAACTAAGTACACTTGTAATTTTTTCGAATAGATAAGTTAATAAAATTATTCATGAATCACATTAATACTTTGTATAATTGTCTTTATATGGTTTTTGTACGCAAAAAAAATTTGACTAAAAGTATGAAGCATAGAAAAATTTGGCTTCAAAATTTTCTCAAGGTTAAAATATCGATGTTTTGATATGGTGTAGTACTAGTAATGCACTTGGAAAATATTATTATGCGGTGAACTATTAATTATGTGGCGTGGTACTAAAAATGCACTTGAACAATAATATTATACGATGAACTATTAATTTATTATTATTCAATCTTTTTTTTTATAACACAATCATGAATCATCCATTCCCTTTGGTTATTTTTAATTTATAATTGTTAATATTCTAGCTGAATAATTGAGTAATATAATACATTTAATTTGTTGTTTTTATTTATAAATAAATAAATCATTTCAGTTTTTGTAAAAAAATATAAAATATTAATTTATAGATATAAAATAAACTCAATCAAACAATGAAAAGATAAAAAAAAATCTCAAATGTATGTTTGTTTTATTGAAAATAGTTTTTACAAAATATTTTCATGAAATTTGCTAAACAACAAAAAATATTTTACACAGATTCATCCAAACACCAAAAAATATTAATTTTTCCATAAAATTAAATTATTTTTTAAAAATTATTTTCTTAAAACCATTTTGAATTAAACAAACCAATCCTAAAATTTTAACAAATTTTCTTTCAATAATTTGGGCCTCTTTAACCAAAAGATTCATATGTCAAATTTGATGATGGGACCACTAACCAGGGTGTTTTATTAAACATGCTTAAACTTAACTTCTAATCATAAGTTAGAACAAGGATCTTAGCCATTAGCTAATAACCAAACACCACAAGTTCAAGAAAAAAGGTATATAGAATCAGTTAAAGTTCATGAATGGGGAGATGATCCGCAGATAAAGTTACCTTAGTTATGAAAGATTGTGTTAAAAATACTTAAAAATTAAATTATTTATTTTTTAGATGGGCCAAAATTTAAAAATTTTCATTTAATGAAAGACTTTTTTTAAATCACTTAATGAAAGACTTAAAATGCTTAAATTTAATGTTTTACTTAGTTAGAGGACCTAAAATAACAATTCTACCATTGGGCAACCCCAATAAAATGCAAAGTCAGACCAGTTCAAAACTCTAAATAGATAACAAAGCACACTCAATGCTGTTTTTCATCACCACATCTGGCATATAATAAAAATCCAGCAGGCAAAGTCAGAGTTTTGAACATTCATTAAAACAATTGCAGAACTGTCCACAATTTCACCACTAAAACTAATGTTGTTCCTGTAAAGCCGTATGGACCAAAACAATTGCAAGTAACATCACATTCCAAACTCCTCTGTTACACTCAGCCGGCAAAGGCAAGCATCCGGCCACACCAAGAACCATGAACGACACGGGGTCTCCTACGTAGCACCAGCGTTCCTGCCATACAAGCCAATCCACATTGCACAAGAAAAAATTAAGTGATGGAACCAATTCACTTTCACAGTTACAGGAATGAATACATTGCTGCACCTACCAAAACGCAAATCCCATGTCTAGCCAACTCATTGCCACACAAAGACTTCAACCTTTGAAGGTGCCAACCCTGCTTGTACATGCTTTCCATGTCTCCACTTTGGGGTAGGAATCACTGACCAAGCAGCTTCGAAATAAAAGATTTAGTACGACGACAGAGTTTAGATGACCGTATGAATATGCTCTTTCAGGTGTTGCAAAGACTCTCTCTATGGGAGCATGTCAAGTTCTCAACTTGACCTTTAATCTTTGTGCCTTCCTATTAAAACTCGCTCCTCAATTCTTATAAATGTACCAGAAAATTAGCACTGATAGAATACAAATATGTTGCGACTATATATATATAAAGACATGAGATAAAAATGATAATTTCAATCCATAAATGAAGCCATAATATTCAACATTCATAAAGGTTCATACTTACTTGTACGACAAGCATAAACGAGCTACGTAAAATCTTTTAATTAAATTGTAAAAGGATCTCTTAACCCAATTACACCACATATCAGAGTTGGAAAAAAAGAAAAAGGACAGAAGCTTGTTCAGAAAACACCAAAAAAGACATCTCAAATCTAATTTACAACTTAATAGGGTAAAATAGACCCAACCTGGAAAAACATTCTAATTTGCGATATCAAGTGAGTAAAATCGATGAAGTCAAACACCAAGCTGAGCATACAAATGCAAAAGTAAACAGATGCAGAAACCTACAAAAATTAGCTCATGTCGCACCGAGCACGGCCTCTGTATGATAGAAACAAAAACTAAAGGCTGAAGCCAAATTAGGTCATGTTTCCCATTTTCTTTGAAAGGACAACCATTATGGATTCAAATTGAGAAACTGACAATCATTTCCTGGTTTCAAATTGATATTATCAAAAGTGATTCGCCTGGCATCATTTCCAGGCTTCGGAGCAACACTATGGACCTGTCCTATTCAAATTCATTCATCAATGGTTGCCAAACCCAATTTAATCCTTCACTATATTATATGGTACTTCAAACTACAAATTTTTAGCATATATGAAGCATAGAAATTGTGGTCAATATCACAAATCTCAAATTGCATTGCTTTATTGAATAGAAAGAAAATCAAGTAGCTAGGCTATGGAAAGAGGTAAAAATAAATAAATAAAGCCCAATTTCTACACAAGAAGAATTGAACATCAGCATTCATAACATAAAATAATACATTTCAGCAAGCACCATATTAAACCCAAAATTTTCCCAATCATTCTCATTTGGGCAACCGTGATTTCTCAAGGGAAATTATTTGATCAATGATTCCACAACCCATTTATAAAGAAATCAGCTGTCAAACTCGAAAAAAACGAAAGTCTCCTTTAGACATAGCCAAATACCGAAGTTGCAAAAAACCCAGAAAAAAATCGAAAAATGCAAAGAAAATAGAGAAAAATAACATTTACTACGTAAAAAACCCAGGAAAAATCGGAAAATGCAAAGAAAACAGAGATATACACCCGTAAAAAAAGGGTAAAAAATTAGAATCATTGACCCTTATATTTTTGGACAGAGTAATCACGCAGTCGCTTTTGGACAGAGCAATCACATATCCCCTAAGGGACAGCCCTCGAAAGCTGCTTCAGCTATATAAAAGGCTATGTTCTCTTATCGCTAAGCAATGTGGGATATTTTGTGGATACCACCTAAATCATGAACCAACCTACCTCACTCTGACTAAGTCCCAATGTATGGGCTCAAAACAAAGGACATGGGCTTATGATCGTAGAGTGTGTCTCCTTTATACAAATGTGGCCTTTTGTTGACTATGCAAGATTGCATTTGCTAAAATATGAACTAATAAATTGTAAAATTTTATTATGTAAATATATTATTAAATATGATTAGCTAAAAATTTATATAATAAATACATTTATTCAACATTTATTTAAAAATCAATTGAAATGATAAAATTAATGGTTTTAAATTTATGAAGTTTTTGGTTGAAACTTTATCAAATGTAAATTCTTTATTAATTTATAAAAAAATAAAAAATAACAATAAAGGAAATTGTTTTGTACACTGAGTAAACTTCATAACCTGGGTCATAAATCATAACCTGGGTCAAAAAGTAAATAAGATAGAATATTAAAATAAATAAATTTACTTATGAAATAAAAATATATTATCAATGTATCAAATACTTACCTTAATAATAATATAACTCTTACTTTATGGAAATCTTATAGTATAGATATAGTTATAGGTTTTACCAAGGTTATTGGAATCGGATTGATCAGCTGAATTGGTTAAATTGAGAATCAATGGATATGTTGGTTTTGAGAAAGAGATTGAACCAATTGATCTGTGAATTAATATCAATCAATTGAATTAGGGTATGTTTGTTTCATGGAAAATGACTTAGGGGTAATGTTTTTTTGCATTCTTTTGTGTTTGTGTCACAGAAAATAGCTGAGTCAACGGAAAATGACTTACATGTCAATAGAAAATAAGCATTTTTTTCCTGTAAAATGACTTACCATTTTGAAAAGCATAAGTCATTTTCCGAAAAAAATTCCATTATGATAATTTTATTTTTATATAAAAAATAACTTAAATCAAACTTAATATTATTATATTAATAATAAATTTAAAAAAACAATAATTTTAAATAATAAATAAACCCTAAACCCTAAACCCTAATTGAAAATATTTAATTTTAATATTTTAATAATAAATATTTATTAAATTCATAAATATGTTGGTAAAAAATTATTTTGTAGTATAAATGTTAAAATATGTCATAAAGTGTTGGATCTGATACCCTAAGTGTAGTATTTTCATCTAAGTACACTTGTAATTTTTTCGAATAGATAAGTGAATAAAATTATTCATGAACCACATTAATACTTTGTATAATTGTCTTCGTATGCTTTTTGCACGCAAAGCAAAATTTGACTGAAAGTATGAAGCATAAAAAAATTTAACTTCAAAATTTTCTGAAGGTTAAAATGTCGATGTTTTTATATGGTGCAGTACTAGTAATACAGTTGGACAATATTATTATGTGCTGAACTATTAATTATGTGGCGGAGTACTAAATATGCACTTGAACAATAATATTATATGATAGAACTATTAATTTATTATTATTCAATCTTTTTTTTTAATAACAAAATCATGAATCATCTATTTCCTTTGGTTATTTCTAATTTATAACTGTTAATATTCTAGCTTAATAATTGAGTAATATTATATATTTAATTTAATTTTTTATTTATAGATAAATAAATCATTGCAATATATGCAAAAAAAATGTAAAATATTAATTTATAGATATAAAAATAAATTTAATCAAACAATGAAAATATAAGAAAATTTCAAATGTATGTTTGTTTTATTGAAAACAGTTTTTACGAAATATTTTCAGGAAATTTGCCAAACAACAGAAAATATTTTACACAGATTATCCAAATACCAAAAAATATTAATTTTTTCATAAAAATAAATTATTATTTACAAATTATTTTCCTGAAATCATTTTCAATTTAAAAATTTAATAATTTTCCTTTCAATAATTTGGGCCTCTTTAACCAAAAGATTCATCTGTCAAATTTGATGATGGGGCTATGCTTCTAACTCTACCACCACTAACCAGGGAGTTTTATTAACCATGCTTGGACTTAACTTCTAATCATAAGTTAGAGCAAGGATCTTAGCTATTAGCTAATAACCAAACACCACAAGTTCAAGAACAAAGGTATGTAGAATCAGTCAAAGTTCATGAATGGGCAGATGGTCCACAGATGAAGTTAGCTTAGCCTCACCTTACCCGTTGATAAAGTTTCCACCGCCACAACAACACAAATCCCAACCAAATCGATTTCAGTTTTGTCCTCACAAGGGAAATAGCCATCTAATGGGATTGGCAATTTGATGAATTATTTCTTACAAGTATGAAAGTAGAAGGGTTTACCAAAAGAAAAAAGAAAGTGAAAGACCAAATATGCAATATGCCAGTATCCATTCATACAAGAGGGAAACGGGCTTATAGAGTATTAATGGAGTTGATTGTTATTTCTTAATTCTGTTGAGTGCAATTAGAGTAAAATTAACCTTTTAAATAATTTTTTAATTAATTTAGATCAATTAATCGAAGTAAAGATCGGTGATATGATGGGTCCAAGCAACTCTAGGATTATAAACACCTTCAATTTTACAACCAAATCTCATCTCGGGTAAAAAAAAAAGGGGAAAAAGACAATTCACGAACTATGAAAATGGTTGCCTCGTATCGAACATAGCTGATGCTCATATAAACAAGTCTGGAGGCGGCTGTCTTCCTCTTTGATATCTTCCCAAACCTTCAAATTTTCATCATCTGTTCTGAAAGGGTACTTTTCTGCTTTTCTCCTCCCCTTTTAAACATGTTTTCTTTAATGTTTTGTCTGTAAATAATTTTATACGCTTGTCCCCCTTCTTCTAATCATCAAAATTGGATTCTTTCCTATGTTGAATCGGTTTTGTTATATGCCCCCAAAAAACCCTTCTTGAATTTTCAATATCTGAATTTTTTTAGCCTAATTTGGTGATTTTGATTCAAAGAATCCAGGAAAAAAATGAACCCAAATTTGGAAGAATCATTGGATCACTTTGAACGAATGATTGATTCTGGGACTGAGTCCATGCGTATAAAAGCTGTAATCAGATTGTCTAAACTATCAAATCAAGCCCCAGAATATATACTGAGTCAAACAATACCGATTCTTAGTAATCTTATAGCTGATGATAGTTCAAATAATTCGAGTCCTCTTCAAGGACTGGTTATTCATTGCTTAAAATGTATTGCTCGGCAAGGAGATGATGGTAGATTAGCCACTGAGATAGGCCAATCTGGTGCTTTATGTTCCATATTAAGGTTGTTGCCACAATCTAATGCTAGTGTTCAAAAAATTTGTCTGAAATGTATTTGGTGCCTTGTGAATTTGTGTAATGAAAATCGCCTCATTGTTGCCATGAATGGTGGTTTGGAGATTATTGTGAACATGTTGAGTTCATCCATGGATGGCGTTAGAAGGTACTTGTTAGAGATTTTGAGTGCATTGTCATTGGTGAGAGTTGTAAGGAGAGGACTTGTTAGTTTAGGCGGGCTTAGATTTCTTGTTGAGGCGGCTAGTGTTGGTAACATGTTATCTAGGGAAAGAGCTTGTCAAGCGATCGGGTTACTCGGTATTACGAGGCGTGTTTGTCGTATGCTTGTTGATTTGGGTGTTATAGATGTTCTCATGGAGCTGCTTCGAGTTGGAGATGGTGCTTTAAAAGTTGTGGCTGGCAATACCCTTGGTGTGATTTTGGCTAATATTGATTACATTGACTTGGTTGCTCAATCTGGGGCTATTCCATTGTTTGCCGAGCTTATTCAAGGATCCGAATCGGTCGGTCAGGAGATCGCGGAGGATGCATTCTGTCTATTAGCTGTTGGAGAAGCGAATGCAGTTGTAATAGCTGAACATTTGGTAAGAATCCTTAGGGAAGGCAATGCTGAATCAAAAGCTGCAGCTGCTAATGTTTTCTGGGATCTTTCGGGTTACAAGCACACAGTACCTGTCATCCGAAACTCGGGTGCAATTCCCCTTTTGGTTGAGCTTTTGAGCTCTCAGAGCAGCGAAGTAAGAGAAACGGTATCCGGAGCTATTGCTCAGTTGAGCTATAGTCAAGCAGATCGAGAGGCGTTAAACGAATCGGGGGCTGTCCCTCTTTTGCTTGATTTGTTACATGATGATTCAGAGGAGCTGAAAGATAATGCTGCAGAGGCACTTATCAATTTCTTTGATGATCCATTGCAGCATGAGACAATATCTCAAGTAGTTGACCATCCTTCATTTCGGAGCATGCAGAACAGACTCAGTAGAATCCGAGGTGCTTCTGATAATCAGACAGTTAGTTCTATGAGACAGATGAATATCGATCAAGCAGAGCCTACTAGAGATTAGTGAAAAATTCAACAATTTCATCGAAGTAAAAATAGGCCATTCTCCTCAAAGCCATTGGCACTTTCATCTGTGAAAATTTTGTACAATGTTGGTCTATTCATTTATTCTTTTTGTTTCATAGTTCCGTTTCGCAAGTCTTTTGCCTCTTCCTATGGAGCTGTAAGAATTAGAAATGGGGTGTCCATGGAGGAAATCACAAAAGAAAAAAAAAAAAAACAATTAGTATAAAATGATTACTGTCCATTGGAGCTCTCATTATCCTCTTTGTGATCAGCAATTACATAATGATCGTCCAAGAGGTTATCCTCTTGCTTGTTTTCAAATGTATCTTCATTGTGTTTACCATTATTTGAGTCTTCATCCTTGCTCCATTTCTTCATGATTTTTGGAACCATCGGTGTTACTGTCATGGCATCTAATAGTGCTTCCTCATTGTTTACTCGTTCGAATCGAACGGCACTTACTTTTCGAGCATTTCCTGCTAATATCTGCACCAAAGACAATATATGCTCAAACTGATTTTCCAGTGATGCAGGCATAAATAGAAGAACAGGTTTTCGCCTCATCGAAGCCTCTATGCAAACATGCTCTATGACCATTTTCTTGAAGGTTGTTCACTTCCATTTTGACAGTAGTCTCATAAAATCTAAGAATATCTATATTTGAGTGGTTTGGCTGAAAGAAATGGGAGATGGATCACCTCACTTTCGCCATCAAGGTAGAACACGCCGAGTTATAAAGATAATATCATTAGGACGCAATTATAAGTAAATGACTTGAGGGAAGACACTGGTAAATGTTACATTATCCAATATAAGTGCATATCTCAAGAGGGGTTCGAACTGTACCTCGAGTTTATATATTTGACGCCTTTCCTTCAGGTCTTGCCGATCAGATGCAGCTTCGGAATCCTCATCTTCTTCTTCTTGATTACCCCTTTCAAGCTCTACTTTGACACACTCACCTGTCCTTGGTATATATCCAAATGCCTCACATACAAAACCCGACACAGTCTCGTATTGATGTTCCTATAAAACAACAATAAATTATGTTGAAAATACATGTATAATTGACAAACAGACACTTCGCAAATGTGGATAGAGTTCCTCATGCTGTGAGGTATGTAGTTTCTTAAGCTATATAGCTCGGACTCTTCATTTTTCATTAAGTACCTGTGTTCAACACACGGGTCCAACACACAAATATAGGGATATGACCTCCAAGAATACTTCAAATACACGCTAAAACTTAAAAAATACGACATGTATCCGACAGACACATCGAGCCCAAGCAACATAGATTTGAAGACCTTTTTTTAACATCTGAATGCATTTTCATAAACATTTCTATTTCAACTAAACTAGCACAAGCTGGTAAATAGAATGAAATTTTATGCATGAGGCTTTATATCAGTAATAAACCTCTGGCATTTTGATATTTAGATCTTCAGAAAGTTGATCAATAGATGTATTAGCATCAACATCAAAGATACCCTCAGCCCGCATTACGATATAGCCAGTTTTCTTCTGGATCTCCTCCTGTCATAGCAAGAAACAGAAATACCTAAGAGCATATAAACTTGAAAATAAAGTCCATAGATTTGAAGGTCGGCACGTGTAGTGATAGCATATTATTAATATCTCACTTGATCCTCCTCATTTGGTCTCTAAATTTTGTGGAAGTGAAGATATGCAATGCCAACAGAATAAATAAAAAAAGAATATTTTTGAGAAGCGAAGAGATTGAAAGATAAATATAAGAACCAGATATCATGTGAGCAAAAAATTTGAAGCATAACAATCGTAACCGTCCCCCACTTGTGGAATAACGGAAAGTGCATTTTGAGTAAATCTATATAATTACGAATATAAAATTTATAGCAAAGAAACTAAGTCATAAAGCAATCAAAGAGGTAGAAAAGCCTTACTTTTGAATCATTTTCATCGAAAATTTCACCAACAATCTCCTCAACCACATCTTCTAAGGTGACTATCTGTTCAGCATAAAAAAAATGAGACAAGAATGTATAGTGGGATTCCAAAAGAAGAAATGTACTATTACTCATTGCCTTGTTGCATAGTAAATCAGTTTAACTTATGCCCTACAGATAAAATAATGCTATTTTATGCAGGCACAGAAACATGCTACAGAAGTGCCTCCGATTAAACACCTTAAACCATGAAAAAGTGCATTTTAACAAAAACTCCAACAAGAATCATTCAAGAGTAAAAATTTAAAAACAAAAGTCATTCTAAATTAAGTATACCGCATACCCCGACTGTTCCACCATATTCATTAAGGACAACAGCCATGTGAACCTTCCTGATTCGAAACTCTCTAAGAAGATTCCAGACTGACATTGAATCTGCAAAACAAATTGAGAATACCATGTGTTATAGCTTCTTAGAATATAATCTACAGTCACACCTTGTCAAAAAAAGTTAATGGATTTATGAATGAAAATGAACTGAAGCAATATCTACCATGTAGCCTAATGAATAGTGAGATAAAAAGGTAAAATTAATTCAAAGGCTGAAACCAACAGAATTACCAGGCACAAAGTATGCAGGTTTGTGAGCCATATCTCCCACAGTAGTACTTTCTAGCAGTTCACCCTTCAAAATCAAACAGATTATATAATTCTGCATACTAGGATATTGTTGCATACATCAACAAGCAAAGTCTTATCGATGAAGAAGAAGCTATGAGTAGAAACTTGTCTTACCTTTGGAACATAATCTAGAAGATCCATGGCATATGCAATACCTACTATATTGTCAATACGATGCTCAAAAGCAGGCACCCTGCAAAGAAGTTTACAAATTTCTTAGCGTGTTTTTAAGGAAAAACAGCCAAAGAGATTAATCACTAAGCTTATCTACCTTGAATATTGATGAGTCAACCACAAATTGTGGAACTCAACAAGAGTTGAGCTTGCATCAATTGCAACTACATCAACAAGAGGAGTCATCACCTCTCTAACATGGGTATCTTTTATCTCTAATACATTTTCAATCATATCCTGCACGGGGATTCCAATAATAAGAGCACCAGAACCATAAACAAAGATAGAGGAACTAATCAATGATTCATTTAGATTTATGCCAATAGTCAAACATAAACAGGGACCATTGAAAGCAATGACTGCAGCATGCCTGTACATTGGCATTGTAGCAGATAGCTAAGCTGGACTTATCCGTTTTGGATTCACTGAAGACCTACTGGTCTAGTGCTACAGAACAGAAGATAACAGCAAATATCCATATAAATTTTATGTGTTAATCAAATGCTCAATCAAAGTTATACATTTTTACTTATAATATATGTGATATACATGGTTACCTGCTCCTCCTCCTCTATTGCTCCACTCAACTCTGCCCCTCGTAACATTAACTTTAATTCCTCTTCAGTAACATAAGGTTCACTAAAATAAAGAGATAATGCATAAGTCATTTAGAATGCCTATAACACAATGAAGATATATGTTGAGAATTTGACAGACCATTGAAAAAAAAAAGAGAAAATGCATGATGATTTAGAAGATGCAGATAGATTAAATCCAAATAATTATTTTCTTCACCTCTTTCCTTTTAGACCAAGAATTTTGAGCATTCCCATCGATAAATACGTCACAACTCTTCCTACCGGATATAGTATTACAGAAAGCCATGCCACTGGCCTGACCTAGAAACATTTCAACCACAGTTAGTCAGCCAATTTTTAGTTGGTAATGATAACTATAGCAAAGCATCAAGCGAGCAATGAAGCAGGAAGAATAAAAGACAGTAAAGAAAGGCAATGCTGCTTTCACACATATCTGGATGGTAATAAAATTGGAACACCAAGCGATGAGGGGAGACAGAATAAAAAAAACTTACCACAAATCTGGCAACTTCTGTGGGATTGTGAACAGCTATACTCTTTGGAGTAATCTCAGTGAGAAGCAATATGGCAACCTAGCACCATACGATAAAAGGTAACTGGTTTTCATATTTATTGCATAAGTAGATATGTTATTTTACTTGTCTATTCATGTGCAGACCAACCACCTCGATGACTTCTCACAAAATTATGATATAAGAAAGACACAAAGATGGCATGCATGCCACAGACGCAACACAACCCCAAAAAGAAATCTAAGAAAAAGATATTGGTACATACGGTCATTACTCCAGTTGCTGCACTAACACCAGCTTCCCCAAATATAGCTGTGGCAGCATCTGTGACTAAAGCAGTGGCTCCAATATTGACCACCCTGAGTAGAGAAATAAAATCCACAATAAGAAACACTTTCAAGCTAAACCTGAAAAGAAAAATGGAAATGGAACTGGTCAAGGTGATGGCATAAAAAGAAGAGTACGTGGTGCCAATAAGAATGGTTGTGAGAAAGCGTGTTACATCACTGGAAAGCATTTTAAAAACACCATCTTCAGAGTCTTTCTCAGCCAGTTCACGCACCTGACACAAAGTAACATCAGATGATCAATGAACGAAAGAATTCTTAAAGGTTTGATGACATGAAAATTAAAAAAAGTACAATCTATACTTCAAAAGGCTTGCCCGATGGCTTGACCAAAATGCAATACTACTTAACCAATGTAGACTTAGGTTTAATAGTTGAAATAGTAAATACTTCTAAGTTGCTCCCTGGCTTATTCTATAAATTGTTTGTCTTTCTCTATTATTCTCTTTCTTTGTTTTCCTTCTTTCACTCACCTTTCTTCTCCCTTTTCACTCTAAGGTGCTTCCAATCTATCTTTCTTCCTCTGTTGCTTACTATTAACAATTTGCTTCCTTTTATAAGTTACAATGATTAAGCTCATATCTAGAAGAGATGATTATCATCCAAATTCAACCATGATAAACTAATAATAAGAAATGGATTTCATAGAGAATGTTCACATGGCAAACCAAGATTTAATCTTATATTAACTTAAGCCAGATATCTCAAGTCACCAAGGAGTCTGCATAGCAGTCACAAAAATGAAAATCAAAAGACAAAATCTATGATACTAAGATAAGTGAGCATTGGATATGAGTACGTGTCTTACACAGGTATACTCATTTTTTTCGAAGTTTTTCCATATAGTTAGACGATAATACTACATAATTGTGTCCATATATGTGTCAAACACAGGCATAAAGAGTTGGTATAACATAAGAGAGTATTTATAAACTGACTAAAGCATCTACATTCTTTTCCGCTTGCAACAATCCCTATCCTATTCATTTTGATTTCCATAACAACAAATATGCATTTATAAGTATAAAAGCTATCAAATCCAGGGTCAAAGAAATCATTACCTTCCAAGGCCATAATGTAGTTATAGCAGTCTCTGCCATCGAGAAGAAAGCTGAAAGACCCAAAAGCGCTGTCAAAACCAGACCTTGTTCCTTAAACACTTTAAGAATCATAGATGCCTTAGGCCAAGCATTCCTCAACAACAATATGCACTGCCCAATAACTCCATAACCAGCATTAGCCACTCCATCTACAGCAAAAACTCTTTTGCATCCAAACATCAATACACCACAAACCATTGCCACCAAAATACCCCTTTTCACCAAAACCAATTTTTGATCATTCCCCACACCTTCATTTTCTTCCCTCAACGATCCCACGTGACCAAAACTACCATTTTTGGGGATTCCAAAAGCTTTGAAAGCTTGGGGATTTGAACAGGTGGAGATAACAGGAGTTGGGTAGTGATTGGTTTTGGGTAAAAACTTTGATTGGTTCTTCAAATTTCGATTAAAAAACATGAAAGATGAGGACCTTGTTGAATAAATGAAAGTGGGTCGGCTGAAAATTGAGGATTCAAGTGCCATTTTTATCAATAAGAATAAATCAATAATTAAAAAAAAAAAGATCGAAACTTGTTTAAGCAAAAAAAAAAAAAGGGATTTTCAGGTTTCAAAGGAAGAGTCGTTTGGTGAAGGAAAGATTCTAGTTGGCTGCAAGTGGGATGGCAAGTTAGTGTTTCGGAAATCACAAAACTTGCCCCATTGATTTTACATTTACTTTTCTCCCCTAAATCTGATTCTCCTCTCCTACTAGTAAATATGATTAGAATTAAAATATAGACTTTAATTTTAATAATATCAATATGTTTTTACATAATAATATTATTTATTATTTAGTAAGCTTAAGATCTTAATTATAAGACTAAGGATTAAATTATTTTTTGAACTTAAATTTTATAATTATTCTATATTGAGGTTTAAAATTTTTTGTTTCAAGTCAGCCTCTGAATTTAACAATTATTTTCATATTAAGGCCTGAACTTTTATTTATCCAAGTTAGTCCTTAAGCTTGACAATTGTTCCCACTTTGATGTCTAAACTTTTTTTTATCCAAGTTAATCCTTGATATTTCTTTGAAAGCCTTAAAGTTCAAGCCCTAATACAAGAACAATTGTCAAGTCCAAATACTAACTTAGTATAAAATAAAATAAAAAAGCTCAAGCCTCAATGTGAGGACAATTTCCTAATCCATGCCTTAATATTAAAATAGTTATTAAGTTTAGGGACTAACTTAAACAAAAAAATTCGAGCCTATTATAGTAGTTGTTGCTAACTAGGTTAAGGTTAAAATAGTAAAATTGAGGTATTGAAAATTTTGATATTTTTATTTGAATGTTATCATACATAAATATATCTCTAATTGTGTTTTATATTGATTTGATTATATTTATAATTATTTGAATATATATTATGATTATATTTGTATTTATAAATTAAAAAATAAATTATTAAGTTTTTTATATAAAAAGTCTTAACTGAAAAACTCCAGGACAAGTAAAAAAGAAAAAAGGAAAAGCCTGAATTAATTGAATTTGAAAAGGCCTAATATTTGTTTTAGCCCTTGTATTATAGTGAAATTCTTACTTTGGCCTTTCTATTATTTTTTAGATCATTTGGCTTCTTATACTTTCATTCTATTCTTCACATTAGCCCTTTCACCATTTCTATTAAAACAAAACTCCCACTTTGGCCCTTGAACTATAGTGAAAATCTCATTTTGGCCCTGTACTATAGCAAAATCCTCATTTTGGCTATCTACATGTTCATATTTGATTAGCTTAAATGGTCAGGCAGAAATTTTCTAAATAGAAATGATCAAGGGGCTAAAGTGATGGATGGAAAGTTGAGGGGGCAAAGTGACCAAAAAATTGTAAAAGAGTCAAAATGATAATTTTACTATAGTAGAGGGGCCAAAACAGATATTAAATAATTTGAAAATAACGTAACTTTGAAAGTGAACAACCGTAATTATAGGGGTTTTTTTTCCACCACTTTCCACGGATTTCATTTGCATGCTCCTTACTCTTCATTTCGACATTTGATGGTACTTTCAACTAACCTTCAATTGTAGTGAAATATAATATAATAGAAATTACAAAAATCCAGAAAAAAAATAATGCACATTGTATTTTGGTTCTCGAGTTAAAGTTTTATCTCCTAACTCTAAAGAAAATATGAGTTGAATGTGAGATTTTTAAAATAGATGTACTTCGTCGGATTAGATCACCTACGAAAGGACATGAATGTTGCATTATTTGAATAATTACCCCTTATATGGCATTTAAGGACACATATGTTACTACTCGATCAACTACATGATCCAACAAGGTGCTCTTGTTCTATGAACCTTATCTCCGACTTGAACTCTTTGTAGAGTCGAGAGACAAAACTCTAACCAGATTCAAGCATAATATAGACGTATTGAGGGGTCGAAACGAATGGCACTCAGAAGACTTCTCCAAAAGAAATTGACTTCCTCTCAATATATGAGGTATTAGTTTAAAAAATAACATGGCACTTTCACTAAATCTATTATAGTTTTAAAAACTTGAACAATTGCATCTAACACGTGAATAAGATATGAAGGATCGGGTAAAATTTAATTGTTTAAAAATTTTAAGATAAAATAAATTGAGTGAACGGTTATGCCATTTAAAATACCATGTTATATTTTAATTTAATGTCGAATTATTTAAATAAATTCATCCCATAAAATTTAACATTTTTTTGTCAATTATTATAAAAATGGTCATTTTACTCATTTTTCTAATGTATAAAACTCTTTTACTCTTGGACTAAAAAGGTTGGAAAAGTTTATTAGAAGCTTATTGAACTTAAAGTTAGATATTCGCAATTTATTTGAATTTGGATGCAAATATGTTAAATTTTTCTAAGTTTCTCCTTAAATTTGGAACATCTTTGAAAGTTATATTTCATTAGGGGCAAAATTAAAGCTGGCTGGTAAGGGCCTCGGCCCCTCAAGCTGTTTTAAAATTTTAAAATTTTAAATTAAAAAAATAAAATTGTACTTTGAACTCTTAAAAATATAAGAATTTAACTTAATTTTTTAAAAATTATAAAAATATAAACTATTAAAATAATAAAATTATATTTTTGCTATGTAAAAATTATAATGTAATTTCGACCCTCCGAGAAAGATTTTCTCATATCGCCCCTGATCTTTATACACATGTGTATAATACAAGTATGGAACACATACGAAAAGTTTTAGCAACATAAAACATAACAATTGGACCAAAAAAAAAGGAAAATCGTTTATTGGGAGCCAAAGAAAATGGCACAAAACAATGAAAAACATCCACAATTACAAACTAAAAACATTACTAATTATTAACACTTGTAAATTTTCATCATCATCTAATTCAATCCAGTTTCTATCAAAAACCAGAATTTGATCTCACACTGTACTCTGCTACGAGCTGTGCAAATGATGAAGACTTGTTTTCCAGCAAACTTGATGGACTATCATATTCTTCTATAAGTCCTGCAAAAACAAATGTTTTTTTTTTTTTCTATTCAAATGAAATGAACTTCAAAGAATCCATCTTAATGAGCATAGCATACTGTACTACTAACCATGACTTAGAAGCAGAACCATGTCGCTATCCAGAACCGAAGTTATTCGGTGAGCGATTGTTATAACCGTACAATCAGAGAAGTGCTCCCTTAACGTCGTCTGTATTAGGTTGTCAGTGGCTGTATCCACCGATGCAGTCGCTTCGTCGAGCACTAAGATCTTACTTTTCTTCAATAGAACACGCCCAAGGCATACCAACTGCCTTTGCCCCATGCTCCAATTCTCTCCATTCTCACTAACTGCAGAACAATATTTATACTAAGTATAAGTTATGCAAAAGAAGACAAACTCCTGTGTGCTATAAGATAGAAGGATCGAACCTGAAGAATCGAGCCGGCCGGCCTTGTTTCGAACTCCATCCCCGAGTTGGCATTTATCCAATGCCTTTAAAACACAATATTGATTCATGTTAGACTTCAATTGCCGATCATAACAGACAGTGTTTAACTAAAATGAACCTACCTCCCAAATCTGTTCATCTGTGTATTCTTCAAGAGGGTCCAAGTTGCTTCGTATAGTCCCTTCAAACATGGTAGGCTCTTGAGGGATGATGCTGAGTCGTGAACGCAAATCATGCAACCCGATCGATGAGATGTTTACTCCATCGATTATGATCAGCCCTGCTGCAGGTTCAACGATCCGGAAAAGTGTTTGTATGAGAGTAGATTTACCACTGCCTGTTCTCCCTACGATACCGGTTTTCAAACCTCCAGGAAATGTGCAGGTCAGACCTCGCAACACGAGTGGCATGTGCGGGGCATATCGTACCTACATCGAGACCATCATTGTTTATTTAATACAGCCAATCCATTCGAAACAGAATCATAGAACACCACAACACTGCCCTTACCTGCAGATCACGAATATGAACTTCTCCGTGGAACGGCCAAGAATAGTCTGGGCGATTCGTTTCTACCACAAGGGCAGGCTCACTAGGAATACTACAGTACTGAAGTATTCTCTCAACAGATATAATTTTATTCTCCATACTGCAACTATTCCATACCACCCAAGCCAGCAACATATTTAGATTGAGTCCATACGTCACAGCTAAACCGGCAATAGCTAAACAAAAGAAAAATGAATAAAGTCATTCTCCTAGAACATTTGCTATCTAGTAGTCAATAAAGCTGCCAATATGAATCTGCATTTACTTACCGGGATCGATAATTCCCTCCGGTATAGAGATTAAAAAGAATAAAGAGAAGGCAAAAGTAACAGAAGACAGTAAGTCCAGGCGGAAGCACAGCCATTCCATTGCACCGGAAACATGGAATTTTGGACGAGAATACGAGTCGGTCAGCACCATGTTGGTGTCTTGGAACCTTTTCTCTTGATCAAAGCTCCTTATAGTTGTTGCTCCTAAAATTGTTTCAGCAAAATTCTGTATTACTGGAGCTTTGCATACTCCAACCAGCCGCGAAAGTTCTCGTGCAGAAGATATGTAATATTGCTGCGAGATTACAAGTTTATGAGCATTCCTTTGTTCAGGAATAAGGCAATGATTAAATGAGTTTTACAAAGTAGAAAATTTGAGGTTTTAGATATGTTGCTGCATTGTAAGAAGTTCATGATTTCATGCATTGCATAGCCACAAATCGGCAGGAGTTACCTGATACCAAATGCAGGTAGCAATCACTGGAATAAAAATGATAAAGATCTGCCAAGCAACTTGAGACATGACTGCAATGATTCCAAGTAGCTGGATAACTGCGAAAGCAAATGCGGCAACTTGATACGCGATGTTCATATCTACTGCACTTTGATCTGTAGAAGCCTATAAAAGGCAGCAAAAAAGTTTACAATACTTCAAAAGCAAGAGGAAAAATGCCAACAAACATGAAGATAAATCAAATCTTTCGTATCCATACAGGAAAAACATTAAATGCTTACTCTGTTGAGGATTCTTCCACTTGGAGTAGAATCAAAGAAAGACATAGGAGCACGGAAAATGCAAAGATGCATCTTTTTAAAGAGAAGAGTGGCTGTTTTATATCCAGCTGTACCAAGAAACATGGATCTGGCAAAGACACAAATGGCACTTGCAATGGCCAAAGCCAAATAGACCATGATTAGTGTAAAGCTCCCAACAGGAGGCTTTATGTCTGCCGACACCGGTGATGCCCAAGCCATCCAATAGTTGCTGCCTATTTGAAAAATCTGAAAGAGAATCTGAGCAAGCAATATTAAAGGCACAAGAGCTCCTCCATATGCTGTTGTGATGTACTTCCAGTAGACCGAAAACCCGACTTGTCCTTTCTCTCGTTCTTCTTCTTGAACAAGCTGCCCTTTTGGTCCGACATCATCTACTTTACAGCTCTGGTTACCTTGGTTTTCTTGTTTCTGCACTTTCCCATTAGTAGTACCTATATCACTTTCTCCTTCGCTGGTAGTTTGTTCAGAAACCAAACTTGCTTCAACAGTATCAAGGGCCGACAAAGCTTTCTTATGTGCACCCACAAGTTCCATAAAATCAGTACCTGAATTGAGAATATCATTATACTTCCCAGCTTGAACAATCCTCCCATCTTTCATCACCTAACAAATATGTAAATACAAGTTGAATCCAGTTAGTAAATTATTTCGTGAATCTTAGACATATGATGAAAATCACTGAAAATAATGTAAATAAGCTTACCAAAATTAAATCAGCAGCTGGTAAAAACTCAACTTGATGAGTGACATAAATCACTGTTTTTGATCTCAAATTGTTTAGTAAAACCTCCTGCCATTCAAAAGAGTAAACAAGATACTCAGAGCTCATACACAACTATTTCAACTAAATTAACTATAGCGACTCTTAAAATACATGCCATATGATCATTAAGAAGACATTACCTTAAATAAATGAGATCCGGTATGAGCATCCACTGCGCTGAAAGGATCATCAAACAGATAGATATCAGCATCTTGGTATAAAGCACGAGCAATCTGTATTCTTTGCTTTTGTCCACCACTCAGATTGATTCCCCTCTCGCCTATAACCGTCTGATCACCGAAAGAGAGAATTTCAAGATCCTTCTTGAGGGTACAAGCTTCAAGCACTTTGTCATACTTTTCTCTGTCCATTTCCTTACCGAACAATATGTTGTCTACAATCTTGCCACTTTGTATCCAAGGTGACTGGGCAACATAGGCTGTTGTACCACACAACTTAAGCGTTCCTGATATCTTTGGTAACTCTCCCAAAAGACAGGAAAGTAAACTTGACTTGCCAGAGCCGACCGTACCACAAACAGCAACACTCATGCCATGGGAAACTTTCAAGTTTATATCATTTAGTGTTGCAGTAGGGGATGACGTATCCCAAGAGAAGTTCCCATCATCAATCTCGATAGCTGTATTGGAACTACCACTGGGTAGCTTCTCTATAGCATCAGGCTGCAAGTCATCAAGCTGGAGGAAGGCAGCAATTCGATCAAGTGACACCTTTGTTTGAGCTATCATTGAGATGGTGTCAGGAAGGCTGTAGATTGGCTCCTGAAGAATCCTGAATGTTGCCAGGGCAGATAGGATCTTCCCTGACTCAAGTGGGACTCCTAAGAACATACAAGCACCAAAAGTTGCTGCAGACACAAAGGTTGGTGCAACCCAGAAAACGAAACCAGTCATGGCATTTGTATAAACGAATCGTTTTAACCATCCTTCCTCGACGCTCCTGAGCCCGACAATCTTGGAGAGGAACTTCATTTCCCAACCCTGCAGTTTAAGAATCCTCATATTCCTCAAAATTTCAGATGTTGCCTTCATCCTTGTATCTTTTGATTCCATTAACTTATCCTGAAACTTCTCCAGCATTTTCCCCAAAGGAATATTCGCCAACATAACAAGTATAGTAGCAACAAAAGCGGCAATGGATGCAAGCCCCAGGGTCTTATACAAGATCAACAAGGCCAAAGCAACTTGCAAAACTACCATCCATGGATCATGCATGTACCAACTAAAGTCACCCACCCTTTCTGCATCAACAGTCATGAAATTGATGATCTCCCCACTGGTATGGCTCTGCTTTGACCGGCATGAAAGGGTTAACGCCTTGTTATATATCATTGCTACCAATACAGCCCTCTGCCTAAGTCCAACTTGTTGCAACTTAAAGAACCAACGCCTCTGAGACAAGCACTCCACTAGCTTGGCAACAAAGAAAGTTGCAACTAGAAGATAGCCCTCAGCCTTAAATTCCCTTCGCCCATTCAGATACTGAACGAAAGTGTCGATGAGGTATGGGCCCACATATGAAGCCACTGTGTACGTAAATGCAAGCAAAGCTGTCCAAAGAATATCTTTCCAAGCTGAAAAGAAAAGTGCCTTCACCAGCTTAAGTGAGGTAACACCATTCCCCTCACTATCAGCTAATTCAAGCCTGTTTTTAAATTTTGGAAAAGCCCCAATAACACTATCATGGCTATCTAGCTGAGGAACATCCTCAAGGTCTAATGGTTTCTTATTGCCAGCAGCAATGAGAGGCCCCATCCAAGAAAATGTAAGAATGCTGAAAATGCCAGCATTTGAATATGGGGTTACAGTATCACCCCCTTTTTCCTTACTCAACTCTACACCATTACTAACACTAGAATCTCCATTTAAAAGGGGTTCCTCAAGGAGGGTATCTTCACCCTCATTTCTTACAAAGAACCCAATAATGCATAGAAACAAACCAGTAACAACAGACAAGACATCAGATACTAAATACTGGCTTGGGAAAGAAACATGTTTTTTGAAGAGAACAACGTCTATAACAAGACAATAACATGAAATTGAAAAGTAAAAACCCCACCAAATTCTCAACACAACAGGGAATCTCTTTTGTTCACCAGGATTGGAGAATTGACAATGCAAGTAAACACATGCTGCACCCCAAGCGAGTGTTTTCAATGCATAATCAATAAGACTCACCAACTTATCCTCAGACCAACCATTTGTATACCAATAAAAATAACTTAACAAACACAAGACAACATTAGAAACTGAAACAACAAAACAACAAGCTAATGTTTGCTTATACCATAAAATCTGCCGTTCCTTCGAACCTTCCCTACTAACTTTTTTAATCCTTCTCACCATCCACAAGATTAACAATAAAAGCAACAAAACTAAGTGTAATGAAGCAGAAAACCCATGAAGAAAAATAGGTTTTAGTAGAAAATCAAAACTAGTAGCTGAACTCATTAGTAAAGATGATTGTGAAGCAAAAAGTTCCATCTTTTTTGGAGCTTTGGCTGAAGAAAAAACTTGGGTTTTCTGTGTTTGGATAAAAGTTTTGATTGGTTTCAAGTGTTTGAAGGCTTCTGGCTTTGTGTTTATATATAAACGAGACTAAAAAAGAAAGACCAAGAAAAATACTTGGAGAAGAAAAATGCGTGGAGAGCAAGATTGGAAGCGGAGGGAGCAGAAGGGAAACGCACTGAACCTCAGAAAAAGACGTAAAGAAGGAAGTTGGAGGGGCCTTCGGGGAAAGGCGTGATTTTTGACTCTGAAGTTATAAAATAGAGCATAATTTTCAAAGTCTGTTTTTACTTCATCGTCAGTTTTCCACAAATAACAAAAGACTAATTGGCAGGAACTAGGGACAGAACGAAGGACTTAATCTCAACTAATATTCCTAAATTATTGCTAAAATTTTAAATTGATCCCCATACCTCAAATAGTTACTGGGTTCTCAGATTATCATATCACAATAAGATTTCTTTTGCCTGTGTAGTTATCACTTTAAATAATAAATATTTATTCGGATATGACATAAAATATACTTAAAATATTTTTATCAAATTGTAAATACCTATGTAACTATAGATTGAATAGCTCACATTTAATGTGTTTTTAAAAAGAAAATCAATAAATTTTAAGAGAATCACTTTTTCTAATTCGTAGATTCACTTTGGAGATGAATTTGAAATGCAAGTCATAGTTTGAGGACTGAATTGAACATTTTTCAACGATGGTTTATGCTGCTGACTCATATTCACATTATATGCCACTTGGTGCAGGATGGTCAAAGAAGAGAAAAGGCCAAAAACATGGTCGTCAGCAACTCAGCACACCATGGAATCCAAAACTGGGGGATTCTGTAGTTAGAAACTTGTCTTGCAAGGAGTAAACACGTGAATAAAGAAATGGGCTTCCACTGGAAAAGTGGAAAAGTGTCTCCAATAAAAAAAATTTGTTGTAAATTATTGAGGGGTAGGCGTGAGCAAAATTTGATTCGACTTGAAAAAATTGAAAAAATTTGAATTTCGAGTTAAATTAATCGAGTTATTCAAATTTTTCTAATTATTCGAGTCAACTCAAATTTTTTTCAATTGAGTTCGAATTGAGTTGAGATTTCGAATTCGAATATTAAACTATAATATTTTGCATTTTTACCCCAAACACCCAAATCTTTTTACTTTTCCCTCAAAACTTATACTCCTTCCCACTTTTCCCCCAAAACTTTTACTCTCCTCCCATCCCAACCCCCTAACTACCCAAAATTCATTTCTTACCAAAATTTTACTCCTCCTATTTACTTTTCCTCAAAATTTTACTCCCAAAAATTCCCAAAACTTTTTATTTTCTCCTAAAATTTTTACTCCCTCTCACTTTCCCCTTAAAATTTTTACTCCATTCCTATCCCACCTCCCACCTCCCACCTCCCATCTACCCCAAACCCATCCCCATGCAATTTTTTTTAATATTTTTCCTCCAAAATTTCACTCCCCCTATTTACTTTCATTCAAACTTTTACTCTCCAAAACTTTTTATTTTCCTCCTAAATTTTTACTTCTCATCATTTACTCTCAAATAAAAATCAAAATTGTAAAAAAAAAACTCCTGAACATAAATAGTAATAATTTTATTTATATCTACTATTTATATTATTAAAAATAACTAAGCAAGCAAAAAAGCTAACCTGTATATAAAAAATTAATAAATAAATTATGAGGTGATGAAAGTTAATAAAAAATTTGATTACGGTAGACAAATTTAATTACGGTGGGGGACATTGGTTACAAGGACCCAAAATTATTTTTTAAAATTTAACTCGAACAAATATATTCGACTCAATTCGATTCGAATTCCATTTCACTCGACTCGATTCGAGAAAATTTCAAATTAAATTAGAATGATAAAATATGATTCGTCAACTCAATGAACTCGAAATCTTTTCATTCGATTCAATTCAATTAAATCAAACGCTCACCCCTCTTTAGGAGAATAATATCTTATTACTTATGAAAAATAATATTTCTATAAAAATAAATTTAAAAAATAATATTTTAACCTAAAAAACGGGTGACCCAAAATATCAGGCCGCACTCCTTTTCCTATTTTTTTACATTTTTTTTAATTTAGGGTTTTTATATCTTTAATTTATGAAAATTAGAAATTAGTCCATTTCTTTTAATTTATCATAATTTAATTTAAATTTTTTATTTTAACTATTATTTTAATTTATCATAATTTGGTCTTTATAAGTTTTCAAATTTAAAAAGTTAGTTAAATTTGAAAACATACAAAGATTAAATTATAATAAATTTAAATAAATGGACTTATTTCTAATTTCCACAAAATAGAGGTATGAAATTCAAAATCATACTGCAACCATCCCAAATTAGAAAAAAAGGTAAAAAGTCAATAAGAAAAGTGGGTATCGCTTGACATTTTGGCATCACCTTTTTTTTAGATTAAGGTATTGTTTTTAATTTATTATTTTATTTATTTTATTAAAATTTTAGATTTTATATGTGGTGCCGCATGATAAGTTGACAAACACTTAATTTTATTGTAAAAAACATATCATTCTCGTACAAAATCTACAACATGTCACATTTTCATTTTTTTTTGTATTATCTAATAATTATAAAGTAAATATTAAAATATTAAAATATAGTTAAATTTTTGTACGATTTGTATATTTGCAAATTAATTTTTATACTTTTATTTTTAAAAATTTAAGTCTTCTATTTTTAAATTTTTAAATTTCAAATCCAATTATTAACATGAATAAAATCTTCTACTAAAATTGACTATTTTACTTTATACTGCAAAAAAGAAAAAGGAAAGAGGAAGTTTATTCACGTGTGAACCAAGGGAAGTCCAAAGGTCCTTTCTTTTTATATGGATAATATATAATTAATGACGTAATTTATTAATTTTAACGTATGGGATTTATGTAATAATCTTAAAAGATTACTTGCCTTTCATGGTATTTTATCATGAAAAAAAAAAAATATATATATATATATATATGTGTGAAGGTATATATCTTAAAATAAACATGTAAATTTATTTAAACATCAAGTTTTAAGAATTTTTTTCAAAAATTTAGAGAGAACGAAGTTTAATTAATTCTCATTAGACCTATTTATTGGTCGGGAAGTTTACCCGATCTGATAGGTGTGACATGATTAAATTCGTACTTAAACAAAAATTTTTATGTCTCAAGTCAATTTGATTTGACCCAAATTTATTTTAAATAAAAAATATTTTTAAAATTTAATTTATTATAAATATTAATATAAAATATTTTTAAATATTTTATAAAATTGCCAACAGTAAAATAAGAAAAAAAATTTGGAACCTAGTGGAGGCTTGATCCTAACCAACCTAGTTCTAAACTCTCATTTCTATTGACCCTGAATAAGGATTATTTGGTTTTCTAAAAAGGCATAATAACGAATTTAGCTCTCAATGTTTACATTTTTTTTTCAATTCAACTCTTACTTTCTTTTAAATAAATTTGAGCATTAAACTTTTAAAAAGAGTTAAATTGTTTTTCTTTAAAATTACGTTGACTAAAACATTAATTTTTTTAATGAAATTGACATGACAACCCGCATGTCCACATGAATAATCTAACATAACAATATTTATCTTATATACCAAGTCAACAAATAATTTAAAATTATGAAAAGATTTAAAAAAAAAAAAACTCAACTCAAAAAAATTATAAAAGTTTCATAAAAATTAAAAAAAAAAAGCATGAAATGCACTGCTATGAGAGTTGCCATATTTAAAATTTTAATTTTTTAGTTAATGTTTTTATTAAAAAATTAATTTAATTCTTTCTCAAAAGATTAATAATTAAATTTAACTCTTTTTTAAAGATTAAGAGCTAAATTTAATTTAAAAAAGTTTATATTAACAAAAAATTATAAACGTTAATAATTAAAACTTAGAATCAAAAAATATAAAAATAAAATATTTGAAATATTTTAATATAATTTAATATAAAAATAATCATATTAAGAATATTATTAAATTATATTTAATAATAATTATATTATATTATTTATTAATAATAATCCTATTAAAATTTAATAACAATAATTATTTACCTAAAAAGATTATGCTACGGATACTCTGACTATTTCAGTATTTTTTCTTGAGAATAGTTGAAATTGTTCAATTCACTAAACTATCCCCCAAATTATCTTGAGATTTTAAATTGGCCCTACATTTCAAAATGTTTTAACCTAATCTTTAAAATATTAGTATTATATCAATTAGGTATTTTCGCCGGTTTAACCATCAATACCGGTTCATCTTTGACATATTTTAAAAAATAACATTAAAATTTTGAGAGGGCTTTTTTTTTTAAACACATCATACCAAATATGAGGTTAAACATATGTTTATAATTGACCAAGTAGTGACGAAGTTAGAAATAATTTCCTGGGGAGGGTTGGATTTGAATTATAAATTGTTAAGAGAGCTAAAATGTAAATTTATCACCATATAAACATTAAATTTTACAATATCTTGAGAAATTAAACTATAAACATTTTATTTTTGGAAGGATCAAAATAAAATTTTACAATTAAATTAACTTATAATTTTATTTTTTTAAAGAAATAAAAGAGAAATTTTTCACTTTGAAGGGACCAAGGCCCTGCTTTTCCTCCTCTAATGTTGCCCTTGCAATCCAAGCTGATACGCTAAATTGACACAAGGACGTAATTAATAAAATACTAATATTTTAAGGACTCAACTATAACATTTTAAAACTTAAAAACATTTAGCGCAGTCAACTTTAGTTGAAAAGCATCTTTGCTTTGGGATCAAGGAAAGAAGGATACATTAGTAGTTTAATTGATCCAATTTCCAGTTTCCAACAACAATTATTTGAAAAATGGAAGTCCCTGGAAATGCTAAAATGCAAATAAATCAATTATTTTTTTTTGGGGGGGGGGGGACAAAGAAATCAATGATTTGGGGTCTATAAAAAAAATAATAATATGGAGATATATACAATTTTGAGATTCGATTCTGAACCAAGCCTTGGATTCACAAATGACAATTTTTATTTGATTTTATTAATATACTACCAAGCAAATTTCCAATTTTCCATTAGGGAATTATTGGTAAAAATACTATATCGGTCCCTGTACCATAATGAAGAATGCATTTAGTTTTTATACTTTTAAAAATAAACATAAAGATCCTCGTAGGTAGATAAATTAACAAGATCATATTTTTTGCAATAGTTGAAAAAACCTGTTAATTTTATGGTATTAACTCAATTAAATGATACAACATAAGTTTAATATATGAGGTGGCATATTCATTTACTTGATTGTAGCTGGATGTATTTAATCGATGAATAAGATATGAAACTGGGGAATATGCATGAGAAGGGATATGCATTGGTTGGGGGAGTGTTGCGAAATCAGGTTGGGGATTGGATTCTTGGTTATAACCATTACTTAAGGGATGTGTATTCTGGATGGGCTGGCTATTTTAAACAAACGAAGATATAAAAGAGTGTTGATTCATAGAAATAGCATGGAAATGATTAAAGTCATTGAAGATAGGTGCAAATTCAGCCTTGGTTAGAAAAACCAAACATATATTAGAATATGGAAGATTGTGGTTTTTCAGATATGTTCCCAGGAAAAATAGTCAAGTTGTCGATGGGATCGCCAAATTGATTTCTAATAATAAGGAAGGTATCCAATTTTTTTAGGAGACTCCTAAGGAGATTTTACAAGACTTAGGTTTAGATAAAGCAAATGGCTTCTTTTACTTTTAGTAGTTTGATGTAAGCCATTCGAGTTTGTTACATTAAAAAAAAAAAGGTTAGATTAAATGTAATAGTCAAAATTAAGGTACAATAGATAAAAGTAAATAACTCACGTCATATCTTAAATTAATACCACATAAATTGCACATAAAAAAACTAACCATTTTTTTCCCTTCAACTGTTATACAAATGATCATTTTGCATGTATTTCTAACGTAAGAGAATATTTTACTTGTAGAAACCAAAAATGCATTCCACGCTATGGTAATAAGACCAAATGGCATAAACATATACATGTACTCAAGCTTTCCTCCATTAAGACCACCAATAGAGCTGCCCTCAGCCAAAACACTTCACCTTTTCCCCAACAACAAGGATCCCTTTATATGGTCCATGCATTAAATGAGAACATTGGACTTTGAAGGGATGCCATAGCCATTGATCACACAGTTCTCAATGTAATTTGTCTGATGTTCAAAGGAACAGGTGGGTGTAGCCTCAAGGTTTCTTTCACTATTGATCTCCAGAATTTCAGTTCATGTTACTTAGCCATTTTCATTGCATGAGAGTTTTTCACTCTTTCAGACATGGCCCGGTGTAATGTTGCTGCATGATGTCTCACTTTCTGTTTCAGAGTAGGGGTGAGCGTTCAGTCTAATCGAGTAAAATTTTTTTAATTTAATTGAGTTGACGAGTTCTATTTTAGCATCCTAACTCGATTTGAATTTTTTTCCGAATCGAATCGAGTCGAATCTAGTAAAATTATTCTAGTTAAATTAAAAAATTAAACACGTCATATTAAAATCTTATTACAGTATAACTAACTCCATGTTAGAGCACATAAATTTGAAACAATAAATATTTAAAAAATTCAAAGCAAAATAATAATAAAATACTTTAGTATGATAAATTTGAATTATTATTTAACTTATTTAGATCCCAAAATTATTATTCTAGAAAATTTTTAATATTTAACTTTCTTTATATATATTTGAAATTTTTATAAATATTTTGAAAATTTGAAAGTTATTTTGAATTTTTTGTTGTATTTTCTTGTTTAAATAGAGAAATTTACTCATTTTCAAACTTGACAGGGACCAAAAAATTATTTATACCAATCTGTTATTCAAATTATTCATGTAATTTGAATTGTAAAATTTAATTCGATTTGAACTCGAAACTCAAATAATTCGAATAACTCAATTCGATTAATTTTAAATTCAAATTTTTTTTCAATTTTTTCGAATTTTACTCACCCCAATTCCAAAAATGTCATTAAACTTCAAGTTTGGAGATCAATTAATCATATAATAATAGGTCAAGGTTGTGATTAATTCTGGATCTGATTTTAATTTCATTATTAATTAGTAACTATTTTATTAAAATGTCGAGGCAATTATTTAAAAAAAAATCCTTAAACATTTGATTATCGTAGAAAAACTTTAATTTGATTGAAGTTTCATTTATTTTATCAGGGCTCGAATAAGAGGAAAAAAAAAGGTGAATATACTTGAATGGTCTCTCTATTATAAGAATTTAATCAAATTCAACCTTCTATTATGAAATGAATTAATTTAGTCCATGTATTATTAAAATAATTAAATAAGACTGAATTTGAAAAAGTTAACATTTACTATTTAACTGAATTAATATTTTTAAATTTTTTATTGTTCTATAAATGAAATCTTTTATTTAAAATTTAATTATAATTAAAAAATAATTCTCAAAACATTTTTTATACAGTAAATATTACCAATTACTTTAGATAGAAATAGTTCTAGTTAATAATATTATGAAATAGGATGATTATTAAATTATGTAAAAAATATATTTAAATTTCAAAATATCAAAATCAAATTTGACCTATAATAATAAAATCATAATGAAACGATGATTTATACTGTCAGTATATCAAATGAAAATACATCATCTAAAATTAGTAAAATTAAATTTTTTTTTTTTCATTTCAAATGATGTGTTATCGTTTGATTTATTAATCGTATATAAAATTATACGTAAACATAAATCCGATTAACTCGAATGATTGCTTTTCTGTTATCATTCTCCATGGGAAAGTCAATATCTGGTTATTGCTAAATCTTAAGTAAAATATCAATCAAATCTTATTTATCGCTGCCTGTAGCATCCTTCATCTTCATCTTTCTTCTTTTTGTGCTCATTAACCATGTTCTCAAGGACCCTGTCATTGTGCTCATCTTCTTAATCACTCCACTGGAAGGATACATATCAGGTAAACAAAACTCACCTTCCAGCTTCACATATTAGGGTTTATATTGAACTAGATCTAAGTTAAAAAAATAAAAGATAACTATTTATTCGAGTCAAATCAAATCGATTAAAAAATTTCATATAATTTATGTGATTGAGTTAAATATTCAAATAGATTTATGCGTAATAGAGTAAGTCATATGCAACTTTATGTGATTCGAAAATAAATCACAAATAATTGATAATATGATAGACGTAGTTTTAATTGATAATTTATTTAGTAAAATGTGTTGATGCACTGGACCAACGATTGTGAAAAGAGATAGAGTTGAGTAGTTTAATTCTCTAAGAGCAGAGAACAAGCAAAGAGGAAGATCAGGAAGCCCCCTTAGTCCCGTGCCTTAGAATTTTATTATATAGGTCGAGTAGTTAGGTTGGATTCGGGGTTTGGTTGTTTTTATTATTTATATAACAATTTGTCCCCCATCTTGTTGAATAAGAGTTATAAAGTGACTCTTCTAAAACAAGTTTACACTTATGATGTGCATAATTTGGGGTTTACTACATATGTTTTAACTTAAAACCTTATTAAACAAATTTTGTTGTCTGATAGTGCGGAACAGGAGTCAAAAATTGTAATGTAGAATACCGCAAACTGTATTTCCCATAAGAATTTGTAAATCAGCAGACTAAAGAAAATTGTCCCATATTAGCTGTGATTTTAAATTAGTGAGCTGTTTGGAGGCTGCGATCCAAGATCAGCTAATCTTTATAATATCAGCTAAAAATGCAGGTTCCAAGCTGCTTTGGAGGTTACGATCTTAAATCGGTTAGCCTTTATAATATTAGCTAGGAACATAGGTCCGTGAGCTGTTTTGGAGGCTTAAACCAGCGAGCCTTTATAATATCAATTGGAAATGCAAGTCTGCGAGCTGTTTTGGCAGCTGCGATCTTAAACCGGCAAGTCTTTATAATATCAGCTGGGAGCGTTGTTTTGGAGGCTACGATCTTAAACCAGTGAGCCTTTATAATATTAGCTAGGAGCGTAAGTTCGTGAGCTGTTTTGGAGGCTGCAATTTTAAACTGGTAAGCCTTTATAATATCAGTTGAGAATGTAGCTTTGCGAGCTTTTTTGAAGGCTGCAATCTTAAACCCGCGAGCCTTTATAATATCAGTTTGGAGCGTAGGTCCACGAGCTATTTGAAGTTACGAGCTTAACTCAACTAACCTTTAATCAACAGCTGCAAGTTCAAAACCATACGGATATCAGATTAAATAACATACATGCTGTAATTCCATATCATCATCCTGTTCTCAATCCAATTCTTTGAATAACATGCAAACTAGCATGAATTTTACGACAAAAAAAATGATGCCTTAAAAAGTAGCATAGCAGTTCAAATGATGAATGACTTACTATTTCTGTGCAGATGAATGACTTATCAACCAACAGCATTGCTTTGTGACTTACTATTTCTTCGTCCAAATGATGCCTTAAAAAGTAGCATAGCAGTTCAAACATTTGATTAAAAGTTGATAGTTCCTTAGTTGACAGTCTACTTACGATGCCTTGGCTTCCAAATGAAAGCCTCACAGTCCTTTGCATAATGAAATAAAAAGCAACTTTATTGGTTTAATTCGGTTTGACTTTTAAAGTATACCTATTTTCTTATTTTGGTATATAAATTTTTTTGTCTAAATTTAGTATTAAAGTACACTCAAATTCCCAATTCGGTTCCTAAAGCATGCCTTTTAGTCCATTTTTTTGTAGAGGTTAAAAAAAAAATCTTATAGTTAATCACAAAATATCATATGAAGTCATTATATAAAAAAGTAAAAAAAAAAAAAATTAAATGTACGTAGACATTGAAAATATAAAAAATAGATATAAATATATAAAAATTTAGAAAAAATATTTATAAAATCTAAAAAAACATTGGACAGTTTGAACCATTGCCCCTTATATGGCATTTAAAGACACATATGTTACTTACTTGATCATATCTGCATAATTCAACGAGGTGCTCTCACTCTATGAATCTCATTTTTTACTTGAGCTCTTTTCAAAGTCGAGACACAAAACCTTAACTAAATTCAAGAACAATACCCACCTATTAAAGGGTTCGACACTTAAAAGATTTCTCTAAAAAGAATAGATCACCTCTCAATATATGGGATATTAATTTAAAATATAATATGACATTTTCACCCAACATATTACAATTTTAAAAACTTGAACTATTGCATTTAACACGTGAATAGAAATAAAGACTCAAGTTAAATTCAATTATTTGAAGTTTTTAACCAATGATGTTAAATTCAATTATTTGAAGTTTTTAACCAATGATAAATTGATTCAACATGCCATTTAAAAAATACTATGTTATATTTTAAGTTAATGTCATTCCATTTAATTAAATTTATCTCATAAAATTTAACTTTTTTTTTTGTCAATTATTACAAAAATTATCATTTTCCTCTTCTTTTTTTTTTTTTAACGTATGATACTCTTTCACCCTTAGACCAAGGAGGCTGGTAAAGTTTATTAGCCAAAGAAAATAGCACAAAACAATGAAAAACATCCACAATTACAAATTAAAAAAATTACTAATTCAATCATCATCATCATCATCTAATTCAATCTAGTTTCTATCGAAAACCAGAATTTGATCTCATAGTGTACTCTGCTACAAGCTGTGCAAATGATGAATACTTGTTTTCCAGCAAACTTGATGGACTATCATATTCTTCTATAAGTCCTGCAAAAAGAAATTGTTTTTTTTTTTCTATTCAAATGAAATGAACTTCAAAGAATCCATCTTAATGAGCAGAGCATACTGTACTACTAAACATGACTTAGAAGCAGAACCATGTCGCTATCCAGAACCGAAGTTATTCGGTGAGCGATTGTTATGACCGTACAATCGGAGACGTGCTCCCTTAACATCGTCTGTATTAGGTTGTCGGTGGCTGTATCCACCGATGCGGTCGCTTCGTCGAGCACTAAGATCTTACTTTTCTTCAATAGTACACGCCCAAGGCACACCAACTGCCTTTGCCCCATGCTCCAATTCTCTCCATTCTCACTAACTGCACAACAACAATCATACAAAGTATAACTTATGCAAAAGAAGACAAACTCATTTGTGTTATAAGACAGAAGGATCGAACCTGAAGAATCGAGCCGGCCGGCCTTGTTTCGAACTCCATCCCCAAGTTGGCATTTATCCAATGCCTTTAAAACACAATACTGATGGAGGTTAGACTTGGATTACAGATCATAAAAGACAGTGTTTTACTAAAATGAACCTACCTCCCAAATCTGTTCATCTGTGTATTCTTCAAGAGGGTCCAAGTTGCTTCGTATAGTCCCTTCGAACATGGTAGGCTCTTGAGGGATGATGCTGAGTCGTGAACGCAAATCATGCAACCTGATCGATGAGATGTTTACACCATCGATTAAGATCTGCCCTGCTGCAGGTTCAATGATCCGGAAAAGTGTTTGTATGAGAGTTGATTTACCACTGCCTGTTCTCCCTACAATACCGGTTTTCAACCCTCCAGGAAATGTGCAGGTCAGGCCTCGCAACACAAGTGGCATGTGCGGAGCATATCGTACCTACATCGAGACCATCATCATTTATTTAATACGGCCAATGCATTGGAATCAGAATCATAGAACACCACAACACTGCCTTACCTGCAGATCACGAATATGAACTTCTCCGTGGTATGGCCAACAATGGTCTGGGCGATTCGTTTCCACCACAAGGGCAGGCTCACTAGGAATACTACAGTATTGAAGTATTCTCTCAACAGATATAATTTTATTCTCCATATTGCACATAGTCCATACCACCCAAGCTTGCAATATATTTAGATTGAGTCCATACGTCACAGCTAACCCGGCAATAGCTAAAATAATGGAAAACGCATCAAATCATTCTCCTAGAACATTTGTTATCTAGTAGTCAACAAAGGTGCCAATATGAATGTGCATTTACTTACCAGGATCAATAACTCCCTCCGGTAAAGAGATTAAAATGAATAAAGAGAAGGCAAAAGTAACAGAAGACAATAAGTCCAGGCGGAAGCACAGCCATTCCATTGCACCAGCAACATAAAATTTTGGATGAGAATACGAGTCGGTCAGTGCCATGTTTGTGTCTTGGAACCTTTTTTCTTGATCAAAGCTCCTTATAGTTGTTGCTCCTAAAATTGTTTCAGCAAAATTCTGTATTACCGGAGCTTGGCATACTCCAACCAGCCGCGAAAGTTCTCGTGCAGAAGATATGTAATATTTCTGCGAGATTACAAGTTTATGAGCATTCCTTTGTTCAGGAATAAGGCAATGATTAAATGAGTTTTACAAAGTAGAAAATTCGAGATTTTCGATATGTTGCTGCATTGTAATAAGTCCATGATTTCATGCATTGCATAGCCACAATTCGGCAAGAGTTACCTGATACCAAATGCAGGTACCAATCACTGGAATAAAAATGATAAAGATCTGCCAAGAAACTTGAGACATGACTGCAATGATTCCAAGTAGCTGGATAACTGAGAAAGCAAATGTGGCAACTTGGTGCGCAATGTCCATATCTACTGCACTTTGATCTGTAGAAGCCTATAAGAGGCAGCAAAAAAGTTTATAATACTTTACAAGCCAGGGGAAAAGGGCCAACAAACATGAAGATAAATTGAATCTTTTGTATCCATACAGGAAAAACATTAGATGCTTACTCTGTTGAGGATTCTTCCACTCGGTGTAGAATCGAAGAAAGACATAGGAGCACGGAAAATGCAAAGATGCATCTTTTTAAAGAGAAGAGTGGCTGTTTTGTATTCAGCTGTACCAAGAAGCATGGATCTGGCAAAGACACAAATGGCACTTGCAATGGCCAAATCCAAATAGACCATGATTAGTGTAAAGCTCCCAACAGGAGGCTTTATGTCTGCTGACATCGGTGATCCCCAAGCCATCCAATAGTTGCTGCCTATTTGAAAAATCTCAAAGAGAATCTGAGCAAGCAATATTAAAGGCACAAGAGCTCCTCCGTATGCTGTTGTGCTGTACTTCCAGTAGACTGAAAACCCGACTTGTCCTTTCTCTCGTTCTTCTTCTTGAACAAGCTGTCCTTTTGGTCCGACATCATCTACTTTACCGCTTTCGTTACTTTGGTTTTCTTCTTTCTGCACTTTTCCATTAGTAGTAACTATATCACATTCTCCTTCACTGGTAGTTTGTTCCGAAACCGAACTTGCTTCAACAATATCAAGGGCCGACAAAGCTTTCTTATGTGCACCCACAAGTTCCATAAAATCAGTACCTGAATTGAGAATATCATTATACTTTCCAGCTTGAACAATCCTCCCATCTTTCATCACCTAGCAAATATGTAAATACAAGTTGAATCCCGTTGATAACTTATTTCTTGAATCTAAGTCATATGATGAAAATCATTGAAAATAATGTAAATAATAGCTCACCAAAATTAAGTCAGCAGCTGGTAAAAACTCAACTTGATGAGTGACATAAATCACTGTTTTTGATCTCAAATTCTTTAGTAAAACCTCCTGCCACTCAAAAGATTAAACAAGATACTCAGAGCTCATAACTATTTCAACTAAATTAACTATAGGAATAGGAAGACATTACCTTAAATAAATGAGATCCGGTGTGAGCATCCACTGCGCTGAAAGGATCATCAAACAGATAGATATCAGCATCTTGGTATAAAGCACGAGCAATCTGTACTCTTTGCTTTTGTCCACCACTCAGATTGATTCCCCTCTCGCCTATAACCGTCTGATCACCAAAAGAGAGAATTTCAAGATCCTTCTTGAGGGTACAAGCTTCAAGCACTTCGTCATACTTGTCTCTGTCCATTTCCTTACCAAACAATATGTTGTCTACAATCTTGCCACTTAGTATCCAAGGTGACTGAGGAACATAGGCAGTTGTACCACACAACTTAAGAGTTCCTGATATCTTTGGGAACTCTCCCAAAAGACAAGAAAGTAAACTTGACTTGCCAGCGCCAACAGCACCACATACGGCAACACTCATGCCATGGGAAACTTTCAAGTTTATATCTTTTAGTGTTGCAGTAGGGGATGACATATCCCAAGAGAAGTTCCCATCAGCAATCTCGATCGCTGTATCGGAACTACCACTGGGTAGCTTCTCTATAGCACCAGGCTGCAAGTCATCAAGCCGGAGGAAGGCAGCAATTCGATCAAGTGACACCTTTGTTTGAGCTATCATTGAGATTGTGTCAGGAAGGTTGTAGATTGGCTCCTGAAGAATCCTGAATGTTGCGAGTGCAGATAGGATCTTCCCTGACTCAAGTGGGACACCTAGGAACCTACAAGAACCAAAAGTGGCTGCAGACACAAAGGATGGTGCAACGCAGAAAACGAAGGCAGTCATGGCATTTGTATAAACAAATCGTTTTAACCATCCTTCCTCGACGCTCCTGAGCCCGAAAATCTTGGAGAGGAACTTCATTTCCCACCCCTGCAGTTTAAGAATCCTCATATTCCTCAAAATTTCAGATGTTGCCTTCATCCTTCTATCTTTTGATTCCATTAACTTATCCTGAAACTTCTGCAGCATTTTCCCCAAAGGTATATTTGCCAACATAACAAGTATAGTAGCAATGAAAGTGACAATGGATGCTAGCCCCAGGGTCTTATACAAGATCAACAAGGCCAAAGCAACTTGCATAACTACCATCCATGGATCATGCATGTACCAACTAAAGGCACCCACCCTTTCTGCATCAACAGTCATGAAATTGATGATCTCCCCACTGGTATGGCTCTGCTTCGACTGGCATGAAAGGGTTAACCCCTTGTTATATATCATTGCTACCAATACAGCCCTCTGCCTAAGTCCAACTTGTTGCAGCTTAAAGAACCAGCGCCTCTCAGACAAGCACTCCACTAGCTTGGCAACAAAGAAAGCAGCAACTAGAAGATACCCCTCAGCCTTAAATTCCCTTTGCCCATTGAGATACTGAACAAAAGTGTCGATGAGGTACGGACCGACATATGAAGCCACCGTGTACGTAAATGCAAACAAAGCTGTCCAAAGAATATCTTTCCAAGTTGAAAAGAACAGTGCCTTCACCAGCTTAAGTGAGGTAACACCATTCCCCTCACTATCAGCTGATTGAAGCCTGTTTTTAAATTTTGGAAAAGCCTCAATAACACTATCATGGCTATCTAGCTGAGGAACATCCTCAAGGTCTAATGGTTTCTTATTGCCAGCAGCAATGAGAGGTCCCATCCAAGAAAATGTAAGAATGCTGAAAATACCAGCATTTGAATATGGGGTTACAGTATCACCCCCTTTTTCCTTACTCAACACTACACCATTACTAACACTAGAATCTTCATTTAAAAGGGGTTCCTCAAGGAGGGTATCTTCACCCTCATTTCTTAAAAAGAACCCAACAATACATAGAAACAAACCAGTACCAACAGACAAGACATCAGATACTAAATACTGGCTTGGGAAAGACACATGTTTTTTGAAGAGAACAATGTCTATAACAAGACAATAACATGAAATTGAAAAGTAAAAACCCCACCAAATTCTCAACACAACAGGGAACCTCTTTTGTTCACCAGGATTGGAGAATTGACAATGCATGTGAACACAAGTTGCACATGCACCCCAAGCAAGTGTTTTCAATGCATAATCAATAAGGCTCACTAACTTATCCTCTGACCAACCATTCGTATACCAATAAAAATAACTTAACAAACACAAGACAACATTAGAAACTGAAACAACAAAACAACAAGCTAATGTTTGCCTTATACCATAAAACCTGTCTTTCCTTTGAACCTTCCCTACTAACTTTTTTAACCCTGCTCACCACCCACGGGATTAACAATAAAAGCAACAAAACTAAGTGTAATGAAGCAGAAAACCCATGAAGAAAAATGGGTTTAAGTAGGAAATCAAAAATAGTAGCTGAACTCAGTAGTAAAGATGATTGTGAAGCAAAAAGTTCCATTTTTTTTTGGAAGCTTTGGCTGAAGAAAAAACTTGGGTTTTCTGTGTTTGGATAAAAGTTTTGATTGGTTTCAAGTGTTTGAAGGCTTCTGGCTTTGTGTTTATATATAAATGAGACTAAGAAGAGAAATGCGTGGAGAGCAAGATTGGAAGCGGAGAGAGCAGAAGGGAAACGCACTGAACTTCAGAAAAGGACGTCAAAAAGGAAGTTGGTGGAGGTGCCTTCGGGGAAAGACGTGATTTTTTACTCAGAAAACATAAAATGTAGCATTAATTATCAAAGTCTTTTTTTCATTTAGTGTCAGTTTTCCAGAACTAACAAAATACTAAATTAGCAGGAACGAGGGACGAAGGACTTAGTTTCAACTAATACTCCTAATTTATTGCTCAAATTTTAAATTCATCCCTATATTTCAAATAATTATTGGATTCTTAAATTATTAATTTTGTGTCATTAACATTCATTTGTTGGTTTAACTATCACTTTAAATAATAAACATTAATTCAGATATAACGTGAAATATATTTAAAATATTTTTTATAAAATTGTAAATGCATATGTAATTATAGCATGAATACTAACATCTAATTTTTTTTTAAAAAAAGCTTTAATAAAATTTAAAAGAATTACTTTTTTTTAATATATAGATTCAAGGTTTTATAATTTGACCTATGGGGTTTTAATATATTACTGCTAGATTTGAGCTACCTTTAATGTTTAAGTTAATGACTAATTTAATAGAATAATTTAATAGATATGATATTGGTATTTTTTTATTCATATTATATGTCACTTGGTGGAGGGTGATTAAAGAACAGAAAAGGCTTAATCCTGTTTTTAAAGTATTTATTATTTTAAATGTAACTTGAATTTGGATTGTATTAATCGTATTATTGTTAAAATTTTATTTTATTTTTGTAATTAAAAAAAAAAGCCAAAAACATGGTCGTCAGCAACTCAGCACACCATGCAATGCAAAACTTGGGATTCTGCAGTCAGACACTTGTCTTCCAAGGGGTAAACACATGAATAAAAAAATGGGCTTACACTGGAAAATTGTCTTTAATAAAAAAATTTAATTGAGAATAATATATTTTATAGTAAAATTAAATATTGTTACGTGTCAAGTGGTATTAGTTATAAAAAAATTTTATTCAAATAAAAATAAATATAAAAATAATATTTTAATCTAAAAAAGTGACCCAATGTGCTAACTTTTTGTTTTTTGTTTTTTAAATTTAGGTGGTTGTAATATAATTTTGAATTTTATACTTTTATTTTATGAAAATTAGAAGTTAGTCCATGTATTTTAATTTATTATAATTTGATCTTACTATGTTTTCAAATTTAAAAAGTTAGGCAAAATTATTTATTACCATTAAACTTGATCATCAAATTACTTACTATAAGATCAACCATTTATCAAATCTATATACAAAGAATTAATAAAATCATCAAATCAATAATTTATTATTAAATAATTTAACTAACTTTTTAAATTTGAAAACATATATCAAATTACGACGAATTAAAATTAATGGACTAACATTTAAGTCACCATTTTTAGATTAAAATATTGTTTTTAATTTATTATTTTATTTATTTTTATTAAACTTTTATTTTTTATAGGTGGTGCTAGGAGGCACTTAATTTTACTGTATACATTCTCATAAATAATCTAAAACATGCCCCTTTTTTTAATTATTATTTTTTGTATTACCTAAGTGAAAAACCCTTAATACTAATTAGTACGTATCTTATAGTGTTTCGTGTTAGGTTAATTATTAATTATATTTTGGTCATATTATAAAGTAAATATTAAAATATAATTCAAGTTTTTGTACTCTTTGTGTAACATTTTATACTTAACCTGGCCGCCAGGTTTGAGCTACAATGTGTCACATTCATTGTCAAGACAACTACAATTAATTTAGATATGAATACAAATCACATTTCAAATAACTTACTTACGAGCATATAATAACACTATTAATTAAATTCAATAAATAATAATTTGATACTCAAGTTCATATAAATATAAAGATATACTAACTAGCAATGACTTAACTAGATAGGTACATGCCAAACTATTCAAAAACATAAATACATCAACATTAATTGCTGAGTTCAGGATGTTCTCTAGATACTGAAACCGAAATTTAGGATCTTTAATATACATTAACTTGTGCATGGAAAACAAATCGTATGCTAAGTAATCAACTCAGTGGTATTTCTACAAATTCAATATCGACACGAATAAGTTAATGAAAACACTCAATAATTAAACCTATGCAAAGCATACTACCAAGAACATCATTTATTCCGCTTAAGTTCATCAAAATAAGTTCCATAAACTAGTTAAAGGATATAACATTGTACGTAGCATACTATATTCCAAATCGAGTTTAATTCATCTCAATTTCAGACCAACCTTCCGGATCATAATTTGCTATGCATAATCTCTCACAATTGCAACTTGTTATGATATGTAAATACACATGTGATTAAGTAAATACACATGTGATTAAGTAAGAGGTTAGGCAGTTAACAAGTTGGTAAGTTGTTAGAAGTGGTTAACAGAGGCTAGACTTTCTCTTTGTGTATATATAGAACATTGATGTACTAAGGAAGGCAAGCAATTCAGAATATTTCATTTGAGATTAATATTTTTAGTTTCTTAGTACCTTTGATTTTTGAGTTTCTGATGGCTGTCGATTCCACCAATATAAACCTACACCTAATTCGCAAATTAAAGCAGTATAGGGAGTAGGGTCGATCCCACAGAGACTGGGTTTACGGAAAATTGTTTATCTCTTGACCAGATTTTTGTCTGGGCAGTTGTCGTGCCCGCGATGTTTAGGGGGGATAAAATATGAAACCTGAAATTAAAACAAGAAAACGTAAAAAGTAAAAAGCAAAAGATTAAATGAAAATAAACAACGAAATAATTCAAGGGAAAATCAATAAAACTTAGCTCAGCCTTAAGCACGGGTTCTTTCGTCTTTGACTCGATCCTCGAAATTAGGTGAACTCCTCTTTTTCAATAAGCTAGTTATAGCTACCAAGGACGCATCGGACACCAACTCTTCCTCATGTAAATTAGTTATGGAACGTCCTATAACTAACCCTTGCCGATCGAACAACCTACGAAACGTTCGTGATTTAGAACTCCGGCAGCTTTGCGTTCTAGAAGAGCCTAGCTCGAACCAATGCCCTCAAACGTTGGGGACATTTAAATCCAGTTACTACTTCCCTTGACGGAACCAAACATCAATCCCCACTTGGCACGCCAATGTGTTCTCGAAAAACCAATTAGACAATCGATCCTCTCGGAATTCTAACGGTACGTCTAGCCATGCTAACTCAAACGACGTGTTTTTTGACTTAGTATCGACTTGACTTTGTGAGTTGATGAAGTCATACTCTTAATCCGGAGAAGTAATAAGTATCGAAAATTGGGAGTTAGATAGCTCAGGTTCATAACTAACGGGTTTTTGACGGGGTTAACACCGGCTTAAAGCTGAAAGGGATTTTAGTTAAGTATGAAATTGTTCATGCTTGAAGTTTATGGGAAATGATAGAAATTATATGAAAAAGGTGGTGGAAATAGATAGGAAAAATATTTGAAAAGGGAATTAGACAAATTTTGTAAAAAATGAGACAAAATATTTCAACTCTCAATTTGAATTAGGAAAAGAAAGGCAAAGAGGATAATGTATTTCCAAATAGGAGTAGGAATACAAAATGAGGGATGATTTCCTAAGAACTAAAACCCCCTATTTATATAGATAGGGTTTACTAAAAATAGCCTAATTAAATAAAATAAAATAAATTAAAATTAAAATTAAAATTAAAATTAAAATCAAAATAAAACTAAAATATCTTCCTATTTTTAGTATTTTTACAAAGTCAAAATTGCAACTAGTCCTTGGCTTGCTCCATCTTTCTGCTTTGGCCCCATTTCCATGATTTGTTTTTCAATTCGGCCCCTTTTTGCTTGTTTCCGTCCAATTATGTCCCTGAAAATTATTGGATCATAAAAACACTTAATTAGCAGGGTTCAGTTCATCAATAAACCAAATTAAGCACAAAAAAATATGCAATTTTACATGTTTATCAAATCCCCCTACTTAACTCATGCTTGCCCTCAAGCATGTTGTTCTTTCAAACATTAGAATTAGTCCTACAATTTATCAAAAATCGAGCCCCTTTTCCAAATCCTTAATCAACGCAAACAATATAGGCAAAAATTAAATAAATGTTCAAAATATATATTTTAATCAACAAGAGTCATAAAATTGAAATATGTTAACTAAACAACTTCGCTAAATTGATTTTTGAATCCAATAATTTGCATGGCATTATTAATTAACTACGCATCAGAAAATTAATAGACAAGATTGAACCTTTTTACGCGAACTAGGATGACAACCCAAGCACCCTATCCCGGTTACTCAGTTCAAACAGTCTTTATTTATTTATTTATTCAGTTTTTTTTATTAGAAAAGGTTCAGCTAGCGGAATGTTTGTAAGTTATCGACTTGTCACTCGAATCTTTTTACGCGAGACAAGATGACAACCCAAGCACATTGCCCCGGTTACTCAATTCGGTCACGTTTTTGAACTTCATTCATAGCTTGAACATTTATTTAATTTATTTATGCATAAGCAAATATATTTATTCAACCAATCAATTCATACGAAAAAAAAAATTCTAGCTACATATATCAATTTTGAATCCTAAATGTCGACCAATTTATATACTTGAACATTTAATTCAAAATTTGCCTAATTGCTCTAATTGACTAAGTATGAGATTTTAAGGCTCAATGTTTAATAAATTGTCGAAAGATTTCAATGTAAGATTGAATACATGCAAAAGAGAAATACATGCAGCAAAAAATTAACATATCAATCCAACCCCCCCACTTAAACTATGCTTGTCCTCAAGCATTGAAAATAAAGTCAGCAGCTCAAATAAATTAAAAATGAAAAAGTTCAGATCACTCCTCTTGTATTTTAATGACATCATTGGTGTTGAGAGTTGCGACTTTGCAGGATAGTGAGGATGGTGGCGACTTGTGTTTCCATTATTTCAAGTCTAGCTTCGATTCGACTTAAACGGGCCTCCACAGTCAACGGTTGTTCCTCTTGCTCTCTCGTATTAATGCGTGGATGTTTGCGAAAATTTCTATTTTCACGAGCAGTCCGTGTACCTGAAGGAACAAAATAACGCGAAGTAGGGGTGCCGGCAAGCAATCCCATAGAATCCAAACAGTGTTTATCTAGGTGGTCCATACGATATGCACATGTGAAGGTTGAGAAATTAATTTCAGATTCAAAAAGTCGAGAGGCTAAATTTGAAATAAATGATCCAAGTATAAGTGGACGGTTGTAACTCAAAACGGTATGAAAATTTTGTGCAAACCAATATCCTAAGTTAACTTTAAAACCCGAATGCATGCACCACAAAAAGAACAGTTCAGTTTTAGTTAAAGAAGCTGATGAGTCGTTTCGACCTGAAAAACAAAATGCCAAAAATCGGTGTATGTATCTTAAAGCAGGCTCATGCACCCATAAATCTTTTGTGGTCTTTGGATTATAAAGTTGGTCAGAATTAGTTAAAACATGATAAACATGCTGAGCATAAAAGTCATTTGGAACATCTAAAAGAGCAGAATGATAGGCATCGGATTGAATGTCATCAGGGTCAATGAAACCCATGGCAATATTAAATTCAGAAATAGACATCCGAAAGTCCTTCCCAAGCAAACGAAAGCATACTATATTTTGTGTTTCAACAGTTTGCAAAGCATTTATATCGAAGCTAAATGTGGTATAAAACTCATATACTAATTCATAATATGCATCACAAGTAATATTAGCAAATAGAGTCCAACCAATAGCATCAAAATAATGGAGCATAGCATCATGGATATCTAAAAGTTTAAGAGTGGGGAAATCGATTCGCTTACAGACCGGAAGCGAGTGTTGTCGGATGGCGTCGTATCGTGTCTGCTGTTCCGATGTCGAAAAGTCTAGAAATCCTCACAAACGACTATCGGTAGGAATGGTATTTGCTCGGGGTGGTCGAACAATCTCGTTAGGCAAGTCGGGTGGGGGATGTCGTTCAGCAGCTGCAGTACTACTGTGCGGGGGTGTCGATGGCTCACGTGTCGACCGTCGTCGACTTCGGGTTTGGCGTAGAGAGACTTGTTTAACAACGGTGGGTGTAGGCTCAACATAGACGTTAGAAGTTTTGACTTCCTCTGGGCTGCCCGAAGTGCTTGTGTCGGTCGGGGTCAGACTTCGTCGTCGGCAGGCTCTTGGTTGCGCGACCGTTCGTCGTGGGGGAGGTGGGGGAGAGTCGTCATCGGCTAACTCAACGAGGGGAGGCGTGAAGAACCGATGTCGATTTCTATTGAGGGAAATCAGGATGTTATCAACTGTTTGGTTTCGAGTGCGAACCATCCTACTATTTCGGCGTCACAAAGGAGTGGCTTAAGACGTGTTTGTCGGCGGCAGGTTACGGCAGCGCACGGCGGCGGGCGCAATGGCGGTCGGCGGTGAAATTAGTTGTTGGGATGATTTTTGAAAGGTAACGTGGGGGTTTCGGTTTTGTGGTCGGTTAAGGCGATAGGAGAGTGGTTTATGAGTGTTTGGTGTTATGGAGAAACAAGAAAAATGAGGAAGGAAGGTTGGGTTTCGTTTGGGAAAAGGGGTGGCAGTGGTGAGGTATGGCGGCAAGAGGCGTGCGACGGTAGTGTTTGGGTGTCGGTCGGCGGTGGTGTAGCGGTAGTAAGGTATGGCGGTGGTGACTTTGGGTGGTTTTAGGTGGAGGAAAAACAAGGAAATAAAAGGAAGGAGAAATAGAGAAGAAGAGAAAAAAATAATGGTGAAGTAGCGACGATGGTGGCCGTTCGGCGACGGCAACGGTGGCGGGTCGGGGCAGCATCGACGCAAGGTCGGCGGTGGAAGGAGGGCGGCGGCGGCGTGGTTGAGGTATGGGGAAGGATTTTGTTTTGAAGAAGATGGAAAAGATGAAGAAGATGAAGATGTGGGGGTTGGGTGTTTTAATTAATTATTTTTTATTTGGTTTATTATTTTTTTTTTTTGGTTGGGTTATTTGGGTATTAGGGGGAATGGGTTATTGGGTTTGTGTAGTTGGGTTTATGGGTATTGGGTTATTTGTGTTTGGGTTAGTTTGATGGGTAATTGGGTTGATTTGGTGGGTATTTAGGTTGATGGTAAAATGGGTGAAAGTGTTGGGTAATTTTTATTGGGTTGGTATTTGGGTAATTTTTATTTTGATAGGTATGGGTTTATAAATGGTTATTGGGTTTTTTTTTTGGGGATTTTTGGGCAAGTGGATAATTTGAGGTATTTTGGGTATGGGTATTTGGGTGTTGGGTAAGGATATAGAAATTCCATGAAGGAATTTTTTTTGAGGTTTTTATTTGACGCATGTCGTGTCCATGTCACCATCACTACCTGTACTCACGAAAATTATGACCTTATTGCCCTTGAAAACATAAAATTGACTAAGTAAAAATAGGAATTTATTTATTTACAACCTAATTCTAAAAATAAAAATAATAGACGGAAATAAATTTGGGATGCCTCCCAAAGGCGCTTTTATTTAACGTCGTTAGCTCGACGACCTGTTATTCAAATGTTGGGCGCATCGAGAACAATCTCCTCAACTGTGTGGGTTTGAAAATTCTCAAAAAAGGGTTTTAATTGTTGACCATTCACCTTAAAGCGTTTTCGTGTCTCTGCACTTTGAATTTCCACTGCACCATTCGAAAATAAATTAGTAATAATAAACGGTCCTATCCATTTGGATCGAAGCTTACCAGCAAAGATTTTTAAGGTGGAGTCGTATAGGAGAACTTTTTGTCCAATTGAAAATTGCTTTTTTGCAATGAACTTGTCATGAAATGCCTACGTCTTTTCTTTATAAACTCGAGCATTTTCATATGCATTATTTTTTATTTCCTCGAGTTCCTGGATGTCTAATTTTTGAGATTTTCCTGCAGACTCCATTTCCATATTACATTGTTTAACTGCCCAAAAAGCCTTGTGCTCTAATTTGATTGGAAGATGGCACGGTTTACCGAAAATGAGTCAGTAAGGTGACATGCCTATTGGTCCCTTGTAAGCTGTCCTATAAGCCCAAAGTGCGTCATTCAGTCTCAAACTCCAATCCTTCCTGTTTGGTTTAACCGTCTTTTCCAGAATAGATTTGATCTCTCGATTTGACACTTCGGCTTGCCCGTTTGTTTGTGGATGGTAAGCAGTGGCAATTCGTTGAGTCACTCCATATTTCTCCATAAGTGCACTTACGAGCTTATTACAAAAATGCGTCCCTCTGTCACTGATTAATGTTCGTGGAGTGCCATACCTGGAAAAAGTAGAATTTTTAAGAAAGTCAACTACGGTCTTAGCATTATCATTGTGAGTGGCTTTCGCCTCTATCCACTTAGAGACATAATCAATAGCTAGAAGTATATAAAAATTACCGAAAGAAGAGATGAAGGGACCCATAAAGTCGATGCCCCACACATTGAAAATTTCACAGATATGAATAAGAGTAAGAGGCATCTCATTTCGACGACTTAGGTTGCCAATTCTTTGGCACTTTTCACAAGTTTTACAAAATAAAAAGGCATCACGAAATATGTGTGGCCAAAATAACCCACATTCGAGAATTTTATGTGCGGTGCGTTTAGGTCCAAAGTGCCCTCCGCATGCATAAGTATGGCAAAAAGTTAAGATAGATTGTACCTCTGTTTCTGCTACACACCGTCGTATTACCTGATCCGAACAATGCTTCCAAAGGTAAGGATCGTCCCAAATGTAATATCGCGCATCCTTTTTTATCTTATCTTTTTTAGACCTTAGTAATTCTGAAGGAATAGTACCTGTGACGAGATAATTTACAATGTCAGCATACCAAGGATGAACTGCATTTGCTGAAAATAGGTTTTCATCAGGAAAGTTGTCCTTCAATGGTGTGTCGTCTACTGGAATCGATAATCGACTCAGATGGTCTGTTACTAGATTTTCACACCCTTTTTTATCCCGAATTTCAAAGTCGAACTCTTGTAGGAGTAGGATCCACCTGATCAGTCGGGGTTTTGCCTCCTTCTTCCCTATTAAATATTTCAAAGCTGCATGATCAGAAAAGATAATTACCTTAGTTTCCAATAGGTAAGATCTAAACTTATCTAAGGCAAACACAACAGCTAATAGTTCTTTCTCGGTGGTTGTGTAATTGCTTTGGGCAGCATCCAAAGTCTTCGAGGCATAGTAGATAACATGAGGCTCTTTCCCTATTCTTTGGCCAAGAACAGCTCCCACACTTTGGTCGCTCGCATCACACATGATTTCGAACGGGAAGTTCCAATTTGGTGGCTGCACTATGGGAGCGGAGACCAATTTTTGCTTCAGCACATCAAATGCGTCTTTACAAGTCTGATCAAATTTAAATTCTTTATCCTTTTGTAGCAAACTGTAAAGTGGTCGCGCGATTTTCGAGAAGTCTTTCATGAATCGTCTGTAAAATCCTGCATGACCAAGAAATGAACAAACTTCTCTCACTGATGAGGGGTAAGGTAACGAGTTAATAATGTCTGTTTTTGCCTTATCGACCTCGATTCCTTTCGAGGAAACTATATGACCCAAAATTAATCCTTTGTCAACCATGAAATGACATTTCTCATAATTTAAAACAAGATTAAATTCTAGGCATCTTTGTAATATCTTAGCAAGATTATTAAGACATTCGTTAAAAGAGTTACCGTAAACCGTGAAGTTATCCATAAAGACTTCGATGATTTTCTCGACGTAATCGGAGAATATGCTCACCATGCATCTTTGAAAGGTGGCCGGAGCATTGCAAAGTCCAAATGGTATCCGTCGATATGCAAACATTTCGAAGGGACACGTGAAAGTCGTTTTGTCTTGATCCTCCGGAGCCACTGGAATCTGAAAAAATCCTGAATATCCATCGAGACAACAATAATGAGTCTTACCGGCTAACCGCTCGAGCATTTGGTCGATGAAGGGGAGCGGAAAATGGTCTTTCCGGGTAGCTGTATTCAACTTTCTGTAATCGATGCAAACCCTCCATCTATTCTAGACTCGTGTAGGGACCAGCTCTCTTAACGAATTTTTCACCACTGTCACGCCAGTTTTCTTAGGCACGACATGAACCGGGCTAACCCAATTGCTGTCGGAAATCGGGTATATCATTCCAGCATCTAATAGTTTCTGAATCTCCTTCTTTACTACCTCCATCATGGGTGGATTGAGGCGCCTTTGAGCATCTCTCTTTGGTTTGGTGTTGTCTTCGATGGAGATTCTGTACATACAAGTAGATGGACTTAGCCCTTTTATGTCGGCTACTGTCCAACCAATAGCTTCCTTATAATCTCTCAGCACATGAACTAGACTTTCCTCCTCGTCTTTGGTTAACTTGTTCGACACTATCACCGGTAATGTGTCTTTTTCTCCCAAAAAGACGTACTTAAGGTGGTCCGGTAATGCTTTAAGCTCCAAGGTCGGCGGCTGCAAAATTGAAGGCAGCATTTTGGGTTGAGAAGGTAATAATTCAAATTGGTTACCTTGGTTTGTCAACGAAGGTTGCGTTTCCAAGTGATTGACAATTTCTTGCAACGGATCTTCCATGATTGTGAATTCCTCGAAATGATGTAAAACATCCATGTCAATGCTTCTGCAAAGGACAGTTTCCAACTCATCAAAGTTATGATATTCAGAATAAGATTGAGTTAAACAATCTAAAATATCAATGCTAGAAATATTTAATAGTGAGTTAGGATGACTCATGGCTTCCTAGACGTTGAATTTCACGATTTCGCCATCAAATTCCATGGTCAGCATCCCGCTTCGAACATCGATTTTTGCGCTTACGGTACTTAGGAACGGCCTTCCAAGCAAAATGTCAGACGAATTAGTTGAATTATCATCTTCCATGTTAATAATGTAGAAGTCTGCAGGAAAAACTAATTCATTAACTTTAACAATGACGTCTTCAAGCAGCCCTTCAGGATGGATAACTGACCTGTCCGCCAACTGGATTATTACTCCTGTCTCTTTTAAAGGACCCGCGTTAATAAACTTAAAAATAGAATAAGGCATAACATTAATGGAAGCCCCTAAATTACACATGGCTTTCTTAATGCCTACATTACCTATCTCACAAGAAATAGCAAACATACATTGGTCCTTGTATTTGGGCGAAACTTTCATTTGCAGTACTGCAGAGACATTTTCTCCTACGTTTACTCTTTCGTTACCGACTAACCTCCTTTTGCTAGTGTCGAAACCAATTTTTTTAAAGTTTTGAAAAATAAGGGATCGACTTTAAATTTTGAAAAATGGAAATGGAAAACAGGAGTCGCCACCGATCTCTTTTTTATTGAGGTGTGATCGGTCACCTTGAAAAGTGGTTGTTTTTAATAAATAATTTGATTTATTAAAACAACGGTTTTAGTCCACGAAAATCAGAAAGATAGGTTCGGGAGTCGGTTACGTACGAGTAATGATTAGCACCCTCAATACGCCCAAAATTGGTACCTAGTTGATTAATTGATGTCTTAATGTCGAACATTTGAAAATTTGAAAGAATTTAAAGTATGATCCCTTGTTTAAAAGAACGTTAAAACATGTCGCAGTAAAAAATCGAGGCTCATTTATCTCGAAGAAATAAGAATGTCGCATCCAATAAGTTAGGCTGCAACATATTAATTTCTCGAAATTAAGCTCGTCCTTTTTGCTTAAAAGATTCATATATTTAAAAAGAAAAGGGATATTTAACTATTTTGGATCGAACAAAAAATCGGAACCCAGTAAGTTAAGGCTCAATTTATCGAAGTTCCAAAACATAAAATATTACCTCAATTTTGAAGTTCCTATCTCGAGACACTGAACGCCGCACTCAGTAAGTTAGGATGTAGCATTTCGAGGTTTCGAGAATAGGTTTTATTTGAAAACTCACGTGTTTTGATTTTGAAAGCGATACTCGATAGTTTGGGTTTAATGAGGAAACCAGAACCTAGTAAGTTAAGGCTCGATTTCCTCGAAATTCCTAAACACGAGTTAGGTTTTTGAAAAATACCTTTGGATGAAAATGTTTATTAAAATAATATCAAATTCGACTTTTATAAAATACAAACATGGAACAATAACATACAAAGCAAAGAAATAATTCATAATCGATACATTTCATCGACAAATCAATATAACCAACAAATGCCAAATAATACACAATAACAACGATTATACAATATCATCATATGCAAACGAGAATATTAACATTCAAAGACTAAAAACAAACTTAAAAGAAATTTAAAGCAAATTAGAACAGATAAAGTTTGACAAGCTTTTGATAGATACGAATAAATAAGCATGAAAAAAGTTTAAAGCTCTAAGAAATCGAATAAATTTTTTTTAAAATAACAATATATCATTAAGAAAGTTTTTTAAAGTAAAGAAATTATATGTAAAGCTAACATGAAAAGTTGGTAAAATAATGGTAGACATATAGTACAAAAAAAATAATATACTTGGTATATGAGAAAAAAACATTTAAATATATATATGTAATATACGAAAATACTTACATAATAAAATTAAAGTATGTACATGAGATGACAAAAATGAGTGATATGATATAAAAGTATGTATATATATAATATATATAAAAATATGTGACCAAATAAACCTAACATTGCAACAAAAAACAAAGAATGAATTAAATACAATAAAATAAGAACAGGAGCATGTATGCAATGTACACAGATTGTAAACAAAAAAACGATTAACCTGATTTTAAAATGACGCACTATAACATGGATTTATTTGAAACAAAAATCAAATTTTAGAAATAAATTAAATGAAAACAAAGTTGAATTGAGGGGCAATTTGTTAAGCAATATACTACAGAGGGACCAATCTTGCAAATCACCCTTCTCCGGCATATTGCACGGATCCTGAGGGTAGTTGTTGTTTATGCGGCACCATTTTTAACCCATGGAATCGGGTCAAAACAATACCCATTATTACTTTAATAAAACCTAAACCTAAATTAAAAGCATCATTATTTTGTTTTTTTTTTTTAAATTAAGAACGTGAGCAGCCTTCTCCTTCTCCCCGCCGTTCTCTCTTCTCAGTTAATCACGATTTCCACAAAATAAACAGGGAAATCATGAAATCCCAGTCTTTTGAAGCCTATTCTTAAAACTTCGAAGCTATCAGCCCTTCTAACTCTAATTGAGACAAAGTAGAAGCGCCGAATCTCATCGGTTCTGTTTCTCACCACCGAATAGTATCCTTGCCCCGATTACAACGAAGTAGGTGAGGATCCGGTGGTTTATTTACCAAGGTAATATCAGTTTTCGCTCTTCAAAATCCTTTTTCAATTCGATTCGAGCGGAAAGAATAAGGATCTGGCGTCTATCTTAAACAGATAAGTATTTTATGATTTACCCCTTTTTTTTTTACACATGAAGGGAAAACAGAGAATAGAAACAAGAGGAAATGGCTATTTGGATTAGAATCACCTTTGAAAAAACAAATCCTTTACTTTTCGTATTTCCCTACTGTTCTTTTTTTTTTTGTTTTTGATTTATATATTCTTTTAAGAGAAAAAAAAAAGAAAACCCCATTTTTATTTGCTCTTTGCGCCGTTTGACCTGGGTTTGCAACCCTTCGGCTGCCGCTGTCCCTAAGTCACCGTGAATGGTAATCATAGGCGTGAAAGCGGATTTTCAGCCCTTACCCGAGGCGCACAAAGGCCTGATTACTTCTTTTTCTTTTATTTACAGAGGCTAACTCTAGATTATGCTTGAATGCAGGTGAAAGTTACACGGAGATGAAGAAAGGAGTCCACTGAGCACCTCCTACCCTCGTCAGAACTCGATGAGTCTCTCGACGCCTAGGGTCCTTGGAGATTCCCGACTTCGACCCAAAAATGGTAAGTTCTTTTCTTTTTTCTTTAATATTCCTTAATGCAATGAATAAATAAAAAGACTAATAACGAAATAGATGAAATCACCTTTCAAAAGTCGATTCTTTTAATTGATTCTTGCTTCTATTACAAAATATTTTTTTTACTTTTGTATTATACTTGATTCTGTGAAAATACAAAGAAAAAGAAAACTGATCCCTCCCTCTGTTTGGTTGATGATTTTTTTTTATAGCCGAATGCCCCGGGTTGGCTTTCATTTCTAATCCACTGTGCTCTCTGGTTGCTGACGTTCTTTGTAGGTCAAAAGCGATAGGAGCAGGTGGCAGAGATGACAGGCAGGTGGGCAGACCCAGAGAAGGCTAGGGTTTCGGCTGAGTAGAGCTGGGGGTTTGGGCTGGTGTTTAGTGTATCTGGGCCAACTGGGTTGTATTTTGGATATGTTAATTGGTTTAAGGGAAATGGGTAGCGGGTCTGGTAGGTTTTGTAAAGGGAAATGGGTATTTTATTTGTAAAATGGGCCCGGGCATTTTGGGCCTTCTACAGCTAGTACACAACTCCTTGAGGAATTTTGCATAACGAGGTATTTGTTTGATAGCGTCAAGTAAAGGGATATTCACCTCCACCTTCCTGAATGTCTCGAGGATTTCTTTTTCCTCTTTCTCTTTCTTATCCTTTGCAAGCCTCCCTGGAAAAGGAGGTTGCATCACAACTGGCCTTGGAATTTTTGATTCTGGCTTGGTTGTTGGATCGGAGGTTTACTTTTTGCATTCCTTGTCTTGCCCATGAATTTTGGCTGGAACTGTTTCCAGAACCTTTCCGCTACGAAGAGTCATCGCACTAGCATTCTGTCGAGGATTCAGTTCTGTCTGGGAAGGTAATTTACCTTGAGACTCCAAGCGATTAACTGCCATTGAATGTTTACTAACCTGATTAGTTAACTCTTGTATTGATGCGTCTGTCCTTTGTTGATATTTTGTAGCATCGGCAGCAAGTCTTTCCACAATAGCTTCTAGAGATGTACTCGGCTTGTGTTGTTGTTGTGGTGGTTGCAGAGGTCTCGGTTGGTATGGTGGATTATATCGGGGATTAGCTCCGTAATTCAGGTTGGGATGATCCTTCTACCCGGGATTGTAAGTGTTGGAGAAAGGATCATAGCGTCTTTGTGGAGGTCCTGGAAAACCTCCGATAGCATCAACATGTGCCGTTGAATTATCGTTAAGGATTGGGTACAAATCCGTTGGGTGTTCAGACGTAGTACAAATTCCACATAGTGGAGTCAAACTCTTCTTTTCTGTAAGCAAAGATTGAACAACATTCGTAAGCTTATCCAATTTATCTTCTAAAGTTGAAACGTTTACCCCATTAACTCGTCTTGTCGGTTCCGAATTTGGCCGATATTGTTGAGAATTTGCCGCCATGGTGGATATTAGTTCTCTTGCCCTTTGAGGGGTCATATTGACAAGCGCCCCTCCGCTAGCAGCGTCGATCATCTTCATTTCCATAGGGAGCAAACCCTCGTAGAAATATTGAAGAAGTGATTGTTCGGTCAACCCATGTTGAGGGCAACTCACACACAGTTTTTTGTACCGCTCCCAATAGTCGTAGAGCGATTCACTTTCCAATTGGCAAATTCCCACTATGTCCCTCCTAAGCTCGGTTGCTCGTGACACTGGGAAGAACCTGTCAAGAAATACACGAGATAAGTCATCCCACGTTGTGATAGAACCGGGAGGTAAGTAAAATAACCATTCTTTTGCAGTACCAACTAAAGAAAAAGAAAAAGCCCGAAGTTTGATCTCATCTTTGGGTACTCCCTGGGGTTTCATGCTTGAGTAGACCATGTGGAATTCTCTCAAGTGAGTGTGTGGATTTTCGTTCTTCAAGCCTCGAAAAGTGGGCAAAAGGTGAATCAAGCCCGACTTCAGTTCAAAAAGAGTTCCTCCAGTTAGATAGTTGATGCATAACAGTGTTTGCTTATTGGGAGCAGCGGCTAGTTGACGAATGGTTCAGTTGGCCATTCTTTCTAGTTCACCGAGGTTGCCTTTTGTTTCAAAAAGTTGTTCGGTCTCAGGTTCAACCTCTTCGACTTGTTTCCCACGTCGAATTGCTTCCGCACGAATTATTTCGCTCAACTTTTCAACGTCAGATTCTAGGATCCCTTGTCCTAGCTCAATTCCTGATTTACTTGCACGTTTAAGAGCTTCTGCCTCTTTTCGTCGTGCTCGTGTTAATTTCTCGATCTCTGGGTCGTATTCGAGATCTCCGGATGAAGACCTGGTCATGAAGACAATTTAAACAATTGTAAGTGTTGCCAGTCCCCGGTAACGGCGCCAAAACTAATGGCTGTCGATTCCACCAATATAAACCTGCACTTAATTCGCAAATTAAAGCAGTATAGGGAGTAGGGTCGATCCCACAGAGACTGGTTTACGGAAAATTATTTATCTCTTGACTAGATTTTTGTCTGGGCAATTGTCGTGCCCGCGACGTTTAGGGGGGATAAAATACGAAACCTGAAATTAAAACAAGAAAACGTAAAAATTAAAAAGAAAAAGATTAAATGAAAATAAACAACGAAATAATTCAAGGGAAAATTAATAAAACTTAGCTCAGCCTTAAGCACGGGTTCTTCCATCTTTGACCCGATCCTCGAAATTAGGTGAACTCCTCTTTTTCAATAAGCTAGTTATAGCTACCAAGGATGCCTCGGACACCAACTCTTCCTCATGTAAATTAGTTATGGAACGTCCTATAACTAACCCTTGCCGATCGAACAACCTACGAAACGTTCATGATTTAGAACTCCGGCAGCTTTGCGTTCTAGAAGAGCCTAGCTCGAACCAATGCCCTCAAACGTTGGGGACATTTAAATCCGGTTACTACTTCCCTTGACGGAACCAAACAGCAATCCCCACTTGGCACGCCAATGTGTTCTCGGAAAACCAATTAGACAATCGATCCTCTCGGAATTCCAACGGTACGTCTAGCCATGCTAACTCAAACGACGTCTTTTTTGACTTAGTATCGGCTTGACTTTGTGAGTTGACGAAGTCATACTCTTAATCCGGAGAAGTAATAAGTATCAAAAATTAGGAGTTAGATAGCTCGGGTTCGTAACTTACGGGTTTTTGACGGGGTTAACACCGGCTTAAAGCTGAAAGGGATTTTAGTTAAGCATGAAATTGTTCATGCTTGAAGTTTATGGGAAATGATAGAAATTATATGAAAAAGGTGGTGGAAATAGATAGGAAAAATATTTGAAAAGGGAATTAGACAAATTTTGTAAAAAAGAAGACAAAATATTCCAACTCTCAATTTGAATTAGGAAAAGAAAGGCAAAGAGGATAATGTATTTCCAAATAGGAGTAGGAATACAAAATGAGAGATGATTTCCTAAGAACTAAAACCCCCTATTTATATAGATAGGGTTTACTAAAAATAGCCTAATTAAATAAAATAAAATAAATTAAAATTAAAATTAAAATTAAAATTAAAATTAAAATCAAAATAAAACTAAAATATCTTCCTATTTTTAGTATTTTTACAAAGTCAAAATTGCAACTAGTCCTTGGCTTACTCCATCTTTGTGCTTTGGCCCCATTTCCATGATTTGTTTTTCAATTCGGCCCCTTTTTGCTTGTTTCCGTCCAATTATGTCCCTGAAAATTATTGGATCATAAAAACACTTAATTAGCAGGGTTCAGCTCATTAATAAACCAAATTAAGCACAGAAAAATATGTAATTTTACATGTTTATCAGTTTCCTTCATGGTATCATTCTCCAGGTAACTATCCGATATGGCCACTGCACGTTCTGCCGACTCTGACTCCGTGGAGTCTAGTGGGACTGTTTTCTATGGTGATCGAGTTATCACATCGTTTCCTCGACATGACGTCGTCAAGCTTGATAAAGGCTCATATATTCAGTGGCAGCAACATATTGGGTTCATTCTTCGTGGCTACAGTTTACTTGGTTTTCTTGATGGCACATTGACGGCTCCGACGAGGTTTGTCCAATCATCCGATGGAAATTTAGTTGTTAATCCCTCTGCATCTGTTTTTGCTCAGCAGGATAAATTATTTACCTCTTGGTTACTATCGACGATAAGCTCTCCTTTTTTATCGTCGTTCACAGATGTTCGGATTGCGAATGATGTTTGGCTTGTGGCAACCAGTTTGTTTGCAGCAGATACGAGTGTGAAACAGTCGCAATTGCGTCACAATCTACACTTCCTTAAGAAAGGTAACATTTCTATCCGAGCCTGTATAGACAAAATTAAGAGTTTATGTGCTCTCCTTGCTGCGTCCGGATCTCCGATTTTGGAGGCCGAGCAAACGGCGGTACTATTAGTAGGTCTCTCGTCTGAGTTCGAAGCTATCATGTCTTCTGTGTCTCTTTTTCCAGTTCCGTTACAGTTTCAGCGCATTGTTGATACTCTTCTTGAGTGTGAGGCCTGGTAGATGCGGTCCGTTCAAGAGGTCATGGTTGCTACAAATGTTGTTGAAGGACCTCCGGTGCAGGCGAGAGACGGTTCGGTTCGTGGTGGTCACTCGTCTATTAGTGGTCGTGGTTGAAGCTTCCGTCCAAGAATACAGTACCAAATCTATAGTCGATATAGCCACCTTGCGCAGCGCTGCTACTATAGGTATAACCGTGATAAGCAGTCGCCGTTGAATACTCCGGTGGCGTAAAGAGGCGGATTCACGACTGGTACGATTGGTGGTGTTTGGGAGAATGAGAACATACCAAACTATTCTGGTCAAAATTGGGGTTCTAATGGTCAAAATTAGGGCTCTCAATTTTGACCGAATAATATGGTGGATTCTTTTGTTCCACGTGGACCACATGCAGGCTATGGAAACTATGGATCAAATCCATTTAGTTTGAATGGTACTAGGCAACATAATGTGGATGGCCCAAGTTCTTATTATGGTGCATATGGGCATGGTTTCAATGCTGACGGAAATTTTATTCATTCCATGGGCCCACGACCTAGTGCTAATTACGTAGGTCACCCGTACTATGGTCTCTAGGTCACGTGGGCCGAATGGTGTGGGCCATATCTTTGGACCTAGTGGGTCGATCAGGCATTCTTCAAATGGTAATCAAATTTTACCTGGCCCAACTATTAATTATGCTAATCTTGACAGCTCTTTGTAGACTAATGCTCTTGAGGTTCCATGGCAAACAAAACCGTGTGCCCGTGTGTTCAATGTTAACTCATCTTCGTATGACTCGTCTCAATTTTCGAGGATTCCCTCCAAACTTCCTGAATTGCATGCATCTGCTTATTCTGATGCTACGGCCTATGACTCAATTTTTCATATTACTGATTCCTTTATTCCTGTTGGAGGTATGACGTCGTGCCTAGATTCAGGAGCCACTAATCACGTATGTCGAAATGCGACTGACTTACATGCATCTGATACATATACAGGTAATTCTTTACTGCTTATGGGTAATTGGGTGTCAACTACTATTTCGTCCATTGTGAGTACTACTATACCTACAGAGAAGATATTACTTCATTTGTCAAATGTTTTATGTGTACCAAGTATCAGAAAAAATCTGCTTTCTGTGTCTAAGTTTGCTACTGATAACAATGTCTTTTTTGAATTTCACCCTTCAATTTATGTGATTAAGGACATACAGACGTGAGAGATCTTAATGCAGGGTCGAGTACGTGATGGTCTCTATCACTTTACTACATGTTTGGGTGATTTTTATCCTTTGGTTCATAATATTGTTGTTCAAGATCGATCTAAGAGTGATGATAATTTTTCCTTGTGGCATAAAAGACTAGGTCACCCCTCTCCTAGTATTGTAAAAACTGTGCTTGATAAGTGTCACATTAGATGCAATAAAAACATGCTTGATAATATCTGTATAGCATGTCAGAAAGGAAAATCGTGTAAGTTGCCTTTTTCACGTTCAAATACTAAATACGCTGAGTTGTTTGAACTAGTAGTTTCTGATTTGTAAGGACCTGCTTTTATTCCGTGTGAAGGAAATTTCTATTACATTTCATTTATAGATATATGTAGCCGCTTTACTTAGATTTATTTGATTAAATAAAAATCTCAAGCTGTGGAGTGTTTTCACTCAGTTTGGAAGGAATATTAAAAAAATTCAAAGTGACTGAGGCGATGAATTTTGTACTTTTGCATCTTTGTTAGCCGGTCAAGGGATTATTCATCGTGTTTCCTGTCCTCACTCCTCTAAACAGAATGGAGTTGCAGAGCGTAAGCACCGACACATTGTAGACACTAGTCTGACTTTTTTGGCCCAGGCGAGCTTACCCATGGATTATTGGGGATATGCTTTTCGCAGTGCAGTTCATCTTATTAATCGATTACCTACTCCGACTTTGAATGGTAAGTCTCCATATCAAAGTTTGTTTGGACAAGAACCAACATATGATCTTCTTAGAGTATTCGCCTGCTGTTGTTTTCCATACCTGCGTCTTTTTGTTAAAAATAAGCTAAGTTTTCGGTCTCAACCATCTACGTTTTTGGGATATAATTCTTAACACAAAGGTTATTATTGCTTGACTCCGGCTGGTCAGATTATTATCTCTCGACATGTTGTATTTGATGAATCTCGATTTTTGTTTCCTATGTCTGTTGCCACTGGTAGTTCATTACCTATGGGAACTACAGCATTTGTGTCTATTGTTCGCTCTTCTAACGTTACAGAGCCTAGTTGGGGTTCTGATTTTATACTCGAGGTATCCTTATCCAGTCATACAAGTCAAGCAACTCCATCTGGTTCGCTCTCTATGAGTAGTTCTCGACAACGTGAGTCAGTTAGCTCAGCGAATGAATTAGAAGCTAACGCACAGGAACTTCTGTCCACTGAATCTATTCAAGTTCCTACTGAGTCTGTTCCTGTTCTGTTGGTGTCTACTACTACTACTTATGCTATGATTACTTGGTCTAAGGCTGAGATTTTTAAACCTAAAGTTTTGGCGGTAGATAAAGTTAATTTTGAGCCAACTTAGGTAGAGGAGGCACTTGGTTATCCAGATTGCCGTATTGCAGTCCAGGCTGAGTATGATGCCTTAATTGCTAACTCTACATGAGAATTAGTTACTCTTCCGCCGGGTCGTAAAACGATTGGTTGCAAATGACTGTTTAAAGTAAAAAAGAATCCTAATAGGACAATTGACAGATGGAAGGCTCGATTGGTAGCCAAGGGTTGTTCTCAGGTACCTGGTTGTGATTTCAAGGAGACATTTAGTCCGGTTGTCAAACCTGCCACCATTCGAATCATTTTATCTATTGTGGTCACCAAAGGTTGGCATCTTAGGCAAGTTGACGTTAATAATGCCTTTTTAAATGGAGATTTAACTGATGAAGTTTTTATGCAGCAACCTCCTGATTATGTTCAAATTGGTCCTAATGGTGAAAAACTTGTATGTCATCTGACTAAAGCTTTGTATAGCTTACGGCAAGCTCCTTGTGCTTGGTTTGACAAGTTAAAACAGTTTCTTGATTCTATTGGGTTTGTTATGTCTAGATCAGATGCTTCACTGTTTGTCCGATCCTCATTCGAGTGCACTCTTGATGTTCTTGTGTATGTCGATGACATTGTTAGCACTGGCAGTTCAACTGATGAAATTAATAGTTTTGTGTAGCAGCTACACAACAAATTTACCTTAAAGGATATGGGTGATCTTCACTATTTTCTGGGAACTGAAGTACATAAGTCGTCATCTGGTAATCTTCATTTATGTCAGCATAAATACACTCGTGAGCTTCTTCATCGGAGTTTTATGTCTAATGCTAAGAGTGTTCATACACCAATGGTGAGCTCTTCTATGCTGTCTAAGGATGAGGGTGAATGACTTGCTGATCCGACTAAATATCGTAGTCTTGCTAGAGCTCTTCAGTATGTTGTATTAACTCGATCAGATATTGCATATGCTGTTAATCGGGTGTGTTAGTTCATGCATGCTCCCACTACTCTACACATGGTAGCGTTAAAGCGTATCTTACGGTATTTACGTGGTATACTGTCTCATGGACTGGTTTTTCGACTATCTGACAGACTGTCCTTAGTTGGCTATTCTGACGCAAATTGGGAGCTTGATTTTGATGATCGTCGGTCTACTACAGGGTATTGTGTGTATTTTGGTCATACACCTATCTCATAGAGTTTAAAAAAATAGCAAGTCGTTTCTCGGTCTACGGTAGAAGCAGCGTATCAGAGTTTAGCAGCAGTCACTAGTGATGTTGCTTAGCTTGTTTCTCTTTTAATTGAGTTGAAATGTACATCAGTTGATTGTCCAACGGTATGGTGTGATAATACCAGTGCCGTTGCTATTGCGGCAAACCTGGTTCTTCGCTCCAATTTCAAACATGTTGAGCTTGATTTATTTTTTGTTCGTGAGAAGGTGGCTAGTGGAGACTTAGTTGTTGGGGAAGTTCCAACTTGTGATCAAGTGGCGGATATTCTTACTAAACCACTATCTGTGTCTCTGTTTAATCGATTTCGACATCTTCTTCGGGTCGAGTCACTAGAGGAAGCTGGGTGAATGTTATGATATGTAAATACACATGTGATTAAGTAAGAGGTTAGACAGTTAACAAGTTGGTAAGTTGTTAGAGGTAGTTAACAGAGGCTAGACTTTCTCTTTGTGTATATATAGAACACTGATGTACTAAGAAAGGCAAACAATTTAGAATATTTCATTTCAGATTAATATTTTTAGTTTCTTAGTACATTTGATTTCTGAGTTTCATTCACAACTCATGTTAAATCTCATCATCAAATTTTATATTCTAACACTGTCTAATATAGTATAACATGCTTATATTAATATAAGTTCCAATCTTCAATATACGCACATACTAACTTACCATGACCATTCGTAGGCAATTCAAATTTTTTTATCCATTCAATTAAGTTGCATTTTGTCACATCATATTGCACTACTGATTCGAATCAAACTATTCATTAACTTTAATCATTTCAATCATGTCATGCTATTTGAAACTTTTCCCGAGTCTCATAGAAGCTTACATAAGTTCTAGAGTTGATCTGAGAACAAAGAAAGATTAAATTGTAATCTTTTCAAAAGATAAAGGCAAACATGCAAAACAAGGGTCACACGGTCATGTATCTCACTGAAGTCGTATGGACCTAAATACAAAAGTTTACAAACATTCACATGGCCGTATGATTGGGCCGTGTAAGAGACTGAGATCTTGTGAAAATCAAATGACCGTATCTACAATACCACACGGACATGTGACCAGACCGTGTAACAAATTGAAACCGTGTCAACATAGACCCTCCCATATTATAAAGAACACACGGCCTCGTGTTAGCCCGTGTGTTCCAATAGGTACCTTATTATACAAGCTACAAGACCAATTTTCCAATTATGGCAAAAATATACATTTAACCCATCTTTAAACCTATTCAAAATGCACAACAACATGCCAAAAGATATCACTTTCCTACTTTTAACCAATATATGTCAAGGCACCATCATACAACATGAACAAATTCTAAAATCCATTCTCGTTCATACCAAGATGTTCATTTATCAATATGCAATTTTAAGTGTTAATAATAATATTTCTCATTAAATTGTACTTTTTTTAGATAAATATTATTTATTTTTCTCAAAATAGTATTTAAATTATTAATTTTTTATCTCATTTATTAAAAAAAATATATGGCATTTAGTTAAGAATGTATTATAATTTAAAGGTATCTTTTTGACAAAAAAACCTTAAATATTTAAATAGAAAAAATATTATAATTTAAACATCGGTTTTACATTTAAACCTTAATAAAAAGATAAAAACCACTGAACTTGAGCGTTTATGTACAAAGTTTTCCTATATCACAATTTTTTTACCTGTCGATTAAAGTAACGAGGGGAAAAGAAAGAGAAGTAAAGAAAATAATTATCCTTTGCTTTGTTTTGGATAGATTTTTTTTAGTCAAGGAAGGGAAAGTAGGGAAATAAAAAATTTTATATACACATTAAAAATATAAAAAATATAAAAAAATATATAAAAATTTCAAAAAAATATTTATAAAATCTAAAAAAATATTTCACGATGAAATCCTATAAAGGGATGTGAACGTTGTACGGTTTGAACCCTTGTCCCTTATAAGGCATTTAAGGACACATATGTTACTTACTTGATCAATTGCATGATTCGACGATGTGTTCTCGTCCTATGAACCTCATTGTTGACTTGAGTTCTTTGCAAAGTTGAGAGACACAACCCTAACTTGATTTAAAGGCAATACGGACCTATTAAGAGGTTCAAACACTTAAAAAACTTATGTAAAAAGAATAGATCTCCTCTTAATATATGGTGTATTAATTCAAAACATAACATAACATTTTCACCCAACATATTATAGTTAAAAAAACTTAGAACTTCTGCATTTAACACGTGAATAGAGTATAAATGTTGAGGTTAAATTCAATTGTTTGAGGTTTTTAAGTTATGATAAATTGATTAAACATGTTATACCATTTAAAAATACTATGTTATATTTTAAATTAATTTCAAACTATTTAATTAAATTCATCTCATAAATTTTAACATTTTTAGTAAATTATTACAAAATTTATTATTTTGCTCATTAAAAGTTTTTTAATGATAAGACTCTCTCACCCTTAGAATAAGGCAGGTGGAAAAGTTTATTAGCAATATATTCAACGTTAAAGCTAGATATTCCAAATTTATTCAGATTTGGATATAAATATTAAGTATAGATATGCATTTAATATGAATAAAATTACATTTTTCTATGTTTCTCTTTAAATTTAGAATATTTTTGAAAGTTATATCTTTATACATGTGTATGATATAAGTATGAAATAGAGATACAGATATTTCTAACAACATAAAGCATTACTAATTATTAACACTCGGAAATTTTTATCATCTAATCAGAAGCAGATAAGGGGGGCTGGATTATAAAAATTCAGTTTAATTTTTTAAAAATTATAAAAATATAAATTAGACCCCTAAAAATTTGTTCTGGATTTGGCCTGCATCTAATTCAATCCAGTTTCTATCAAAAACCAGGATTGGAGAATGGAGAATGCACGTAAACACATGTTGCACATGCACCCCAAGCAAGTGTTTTCAATGTATAGTCAATAAGACTCACTAACTGATCCTCTGACCAACCATTCGTATACCAATAAAAATAACTTAACGTACAAGAGGACATTAGAAACTGAAACAACAAAACAACAAAACAACAAGCTAATGTTTGCTTATACCATAAAACCTGTTTTTCCTTTGAACCTTCCCTACTAACTTTTTTAACCCTGCTCAACAATAAAAACAACAAAACTAAGTGTAATGAAGCAGAAAACCCATGAAGAAAAATGGGTTTTAGTAGAAAATCAAAACTAGTAGCAGAACTCATTAGTAAATATGATTGTGAAGCAAAAAGTTTCATGTCTTTTGGAGCTTTGGCTGAAGAAAAAACTTGGGCTTTCTGCGTTTGGATAAAAGTTTTGATTGGTTTCAAGTGTTTGAAGGCTTCTGGCTTTGTGTTTATATATAAATGAGACTAAAAAAGAAAGACCAAGTAAAATACTTGGAGAAGAGCAATGCGTGGAGAGCAAGATTGGAAGCGGAGAGAGCAGAAGGGAAACGCACTGAACCTCAGAAAAAGACATACAAAAAGGAAGTTGGAGGGGCCTTCGGGGGAAGACGTGATTTTTTACTCTGAAAACATAAAATATAGCATTAATCATCAAAGTTTTCTTTTTACTTATTGTCAGTTTTTAGCAGGAACTAGGGACAGAACAAATTACTTAATTCCAACTAGTTGTCTTTATCAAAATTGTGCACAAAAGTAAATGGAAAATTTAAGGTAAATGTTAACTTTGTCATACATGTGGATTATCGTGTACAAAACATGAAAATATTTAATTAAATTTTAAAATATTAAAAAAATTAAAAAAATTATTTATATATAATATAATTTTTAAATAATTTAAATTATTTTTTTAAAAATAGTTTTTATTTTTTATTTTTTTAAAATTTTAAAAATTAATTAAATATTGATTAATCATTTACGTGTATGCAATGTTAACGAAATTATTTTTTATTAATTTTAGATGATTTTACAAAAAAAAATATAAATTTAAATATTTAAAAAGCAAAAAATTAAATTAAAAAGATAAAATAATTTTTTTTATAAAATTGGAGGATAAATAAATATTATATCATTGAAAAAATCGATCGAATTTTGTTCCAATTGAGTTGATTTTAGCCATCGCTAGTCAAAAAGCTCCGTTCTGCAAATCTTATCTGTTTCCAGTAGTTCCCATACAGACAACATGGAAAGGAAGGTGAAGGAGAAGGTGACCACATAGGTGAAATGAAGCTCCATGCTGTGTTTCTTGTTCATCCATATATTGGCCTAAGATGTCATTGTATAGGAGTTATTTATGTGTATATATATACATATATCTTAATTCCACTCAATATACAATAAAAGTATCATGGAGACTTATGTATTAAGAGTTAGATTGTATTTTACCCTCTTTACTTAAAAAAAGGGTAAATTGATTCTTGTACATCGGGATGAGGTACATGTCACATGTTACTGTTTAGTTATTTCATCAACTACACCAATTTTAATAGTTCAAATGGATGAAATTTTCAAGAAAAATAAATAAATTTAGTTAAATTTAGTTTTTAAGTTAATGTACATAAATTAATTTATTCATTTTTCGAATAGAGAGAACAAAATACAATTTAACTCTTAATATAGGAGCCCGATGATACTTGTACTCCCAACATACTTAAAAAATGGCTTAATTTTTAAATTGGTTCCAATTTTCTAAACATTCTAATTAACTCTTTAAAGTATTAATATTGTATCAATCAAGTCTTTTCATAAACTTCACTTAGGTGTGAAATGCCAACTTAAATATTTGCATTGATCATGTTTAAAAAAGCATGAATCAAATTGCAATCACGTATTTACCTGTATAAACTGTCTGGGTCTAATCAGTTTTTTTTAACTAGTCCTATAATGACAATATCTGTTCTTTTAACCTATCGGATCCAAGTTGTTCATATAAATACGTATGTATTTATAATTTTATCCTCGTAACTAAAAAAATACTCTACACTAGATTCAAACTAGCATTTAACACCTTAATTGGTGACTATGCTAATAAAAATAGAAAGACTTGATTGTTTCAATATTGATACTTCGTGGACTTAATTAGAACATTTTAAAGTTTAGTTAAATAGTCCACACTAAATCTAAACTTTTACAATTTTTTTAAAAATTATTATTAATTAATTTCTTTAAAAATATTTAAAATGATTGAAAAACTCAATTTAATTTCTGGAAATAACAAAGAAAAGTTAAAAAAAGACTTTCATCTTTATGCAAATTAGCAAATTCAGTACTTTTCAATATTTGCATTTCTTCAAGTTCTTCAAGTTGCAAAACAAACAAATTATGATATGTGCTACAAAAATAATAACAATAATACAAGGAATGAAACAAAGCACAAAGTTTTGAGGGACATCTTTAGCAACTTACACAAAATTTACCTAACCTACAGTGTTGCTTCTTCATAGCTTCACTTCCACATCAACCCCGGCAGGAAGGTCAAGCTGCATCAATGAATCGATTGTTTGCGCCGTCGGGTACAGAATATCGATGAGGCGTTGGTGTGTTCGAATCTCAAAGTGGAACCTTGCGTCTTTGTGCACGTGTGGGGATTTCAGGACGCAATAGATCCTCTTCTTGGTCGGTAATGGCACTGGTCCCATCGTCTTGGCATTGGTAGTCCGTGCGGCATCCAAAATCTGCTTGCAAGAGTCCTCTATTAAAGGGACCCAGTATGACCTGAGTTTAATTCTGATCTTCTGCTTAGGTGCCGCCTGTGGAAAGAAACACGAATGAGAATTTCCGATATAACCACCGGAAAGCAAGATCAAAATATAATCTATTTAGACATAATGCTATTATCTAGCGCAGTTCGTTGACCATCAGTGGAACCAAATGGCTAACAGCAAGCCCCGTATAAACTACAGTTAATGGTTCCTTAAAAAGATGCAGCCACTGACCCCCAATTTATTCTTCCCTGAACCTTTTCACAACAAAACATTTCTAGGCAAGCCCTCTGCGGACCAGCTAGATGCCAATTGGGCCAAGATTAACTCATATTATATAATCAAAAGCATACTTTTATCATCACAATATGTGCAAAGTGAGGAGAGCAATAAAATGTAAACCGTGATTCATTCTTCCTCATACAGTTCGATAATGAAAACAATTCAATGCAAGCCTTCTACGGACCATCTCGATGCCAATCAAGCTAAGATTACCTCATATATAATCAATAGCATACTTGATTATCACCCTAAGTGCAAAGACAGAACAGCATACTGTGGTCGATCCGTGAGCACTAACAAAAACCGGGAAAACCACTAATAATGACTTGACATATATTAAACTTTTTACAGAAGCTACAAAACTGCAACAAGGAGAAAAAGAACCTTAAACTTTGTCACCTAACCTTCTAGTAGCATCCATAGAGTCATATTAGAATATAGCCGACAAATTTCCTTCTATCAATGGTTTTAACGACATACCCTATATTTTCAAAGGAGTATTAAGGAGAGCACTTATATTATCATTGATGGAGATATATCATATTATATCTAATATCTTTTACAGTGAGGTTAACTCTGGAAATAGAACTTATTTGAGCTGCAACACGATTTTAAACAAGTTTCACTATTTCAAATACATACCTTGTCTGCTTCTACACTAACAGATGAAGTAGGCACCTCAGAGCCTCCAACCTGCAAGACACAAATCATAAGAACGGAATATTGAATGTCAAACTAAGCTCACTTTTTTTTCTCACATTTCATAACAAACAAACAAAGAAATTACGTAATGGTAAGGTTCATTTTCTTCTCACTTTTCATAACAAACAAACAAAGAATTTATCCCAATGCATTTCTAAAAACTCAATCCCATCGACACAACAAAGACTTGTTTTTTTTCAATTCCCATATCTTTTTTCAATTAACCAAATTCAACTAAGTTCAGTTTTGGTGTTCAGGACTTCAAATTTGAGTGCCAAAAAAATCAAAATAGGCTCATATGAACAAAACAGAAATGGGAAAAGTTCATCTTTCTTTTCCTCATATTTCTTAGCAAACAAACAAAAAATTATCCATATGTACTTCTAAAAACTCAACCCCATCAAGGCCAAAGTCTATTTTCTTTTCAATTCCCATATTTTCTTTCAATTATCCAAATTCAACTAAGCTCACTTTTTGGTGTTCAGGGTTTCAAATTTGAGTGCAATAATAACAAAACAGAAATGGTAAAAGTTCTTTTTTTAACCTCACATTTCTCAGCAAACAAACAAAGAATTAACCAAATGCACTTCTAAAACCACAACCCCATCATACCCAAAGGAGAAATGGCTATGTTTTTTTTCTTCAATTCCCATTATCAAATTAAACCTTTAAACTAAATCCCAAAATTCTCCAAAACAAAAAAATAAAGAAAAAATAGGGAAAATTTTCAAACCTCAGGTGTATCTTCCAAAGCTTCAGGAGCAGCAAAGATCTTAGTGGTGGATTGTGAATGTTTGAGGGAAGAATTGGGAACCTTCAAGGGGTTGAAAGAGAGTGGTGAAGAATGAGATAAAATAGTGAACCTTGGCTTGGGTGAAGAAGTGTTTGGGATTGTTAAAGAAGGAAACAGAGTTGAAGAGATTGTTGATATCGCCATTGCAAAATTTCAATCGGAGAAAAGGGGTGAGAGATTGGAAAGGTAAGGGGAGCTGTTCGTAGGTCAGTCACAGTCTCACCATTGTTATCCAAAATAATTCTCTTATTCTTTTTTCTTTTAAATAAATATTTTTTTTCCTTCAGGTTTTCCTATCTGGGCCTATTGACAAAGCACAATTTTCCCGGCTCTTAAACTTGGGTAAATTACACATATAGGCATCTAATTAAAAAAAACCTTATTTTAGGCGCAAAAAAAAAATTGCAATTTACACACTCACCTTACATAGTTTGATCATTTTGGTCATTCTAATAAATCCCAAATGAAAACCAGAAATGGCACTTTATTTTAAATTTTGATTTTCCACCTAATTACGTTAATTTTAATTTTCAGATTTCTATTTGTGATTTTAACGCGAGTAATTAAAATGATCGAACTATGTAACGTGGGTATTTAAATTGCAAACTTTTTATGGTACTTAAAATGAATTTTTTTTTCTATAATTGGGTGACTGCCTGTATAGTTTACCCTAAACTTTTTTAGTGTCGAATTTAGAATTTTTTTTCAAATTTAGTTTATATAATATGTGTCATTTTAAGATTATTTCATATCGATCATGTAACTTTTTATAAAAGTGTAAGTAAATTCCTCCCTATTTAAAAATATTTTATTATGTTGGAGTATAAGATTATGTGCTAAAATCTGAAATTACTTTGAATCAAAGGTACCTTTGTGCTTTATTTAAATAAAACTCCAATTAAATATTAACTACTTTAAAGAATAAGGCACAAACATAAATTTAGTTTCTATCGTTTACTTGTTTACTTATTTTATGATTGGCCCATTTTTTGTCATTTTTATCTTTAACCTTTAAAATTTAATTAAATTGTTTCTTTTTTACGGAAAAACTAACTGAATTGTTAAAGTTTTAATGGCTTTGACATTCAGCTCATGTGGCATTTTATGTATACTTCACTATTAATAAAGATAATTTTTTAAAAGTTTTTTTGTGAACTTTTTAAATTTTGCTGATTTTTTAAATATTATTTATTTATTTATTTTGAACTTTTATGAATTATATGTGAACTGCTACATTAGTGGTCACATCAAAATCGTAAAATTTTTAACATTTAGTCAATTTTCGATAAAAAAATAAGCAATTTAACTAAATTTTAAAAATCGAGGTCCAAAATAACTCAAAATGACAAAAAAAATAAATATTAACAGTTAAATTTATCTTACAACTCTCTTAAGATTTAAACCCTCTAAAAAAAGTAAACAAATAAGAAAACAAAGAAACAATCCTTACAAGATTAAGATGTTTGCTAATTAAGCACTCACACAATAAAAACACTTGAGCTGATAAAATACAATGAAAGCTCACAAGTGTATAGAAGAAAAAGATGAAGAATTTAAGCACAAAAGGTTGGTAAAAAGAGTTCTTGATCTTTCTTGATAGTTCTTGATCTTTTGTAATCTCTCTGATTATTGTAGAGGCTTTGGAAGTTTGTATTTATACCCTTAATTTGTAACACCCCTAACTTATCTCTGACGTTGGATTAGGGTTACAGAGCATTACCGTACAAATTAGAACAATACATTCATTTAATAACAATTACTTAAAACTTATTACAAACCTATCGAACAAATCATTTGGGCCTTAAATCGGGCCTTCGGGGCCCTAAAAATAATTTAGAAACAATTTGCGACTAATTTAAAACAAATCAAAAAATTTGGAAAAAAGTAGCAATTTTTTAAAATAGGGGTCACACGACTGTGTGGCCAGACCGTGTGGCATAGCCCAGACCATGTGATGCTCGGACAAAGGGACACACGACTATGTCCTAGCTCGTGTATTAAACCGTGTAACTCACAGAGTTAGGTCACATGGCCATGTCACAGGCAGTATGCCAGACCGTGTAACTCTCTAACTTGCGACACACGACCGTGTCACGGGCCATGTAGCCAGGCTGTGAGTCACACGACCATGTGACAGCTCGTGTCCCAGGCCGTGTGCTCTATAACCCTACAAACAAGCCTTTTTAAGGCCAAATTTACCTAATCATCTACTCCAATTGTGCATATAATAACCCGTTTTCAGTGAAATCAGAACAACGATTTCGGGACCACAAATCTGAGTCCAGCAGGAAAATTATTTTAATGTTATTGCATGGTTTGCATTATGATAGAAATGTCGTATAAAAATTTCATTAAAAAAATTTTACCAATTACATGTCTAATTAGATGGAAAGGACCAAATTGCATAAAATGCAAAAGTTGAGTTCTAGTAGCTATAGGTATCAATAGCTATGGAATTCAAAATTTGAAGCCCTTATATGGTAAATAGACCAATTAGTGGAGTTAGTAGATAAGCATGATTAGTCATCATGGGAAAATCTAATAAGGAAAAAGGACTAAATTGGAAAGAAAAAGGTGAAAAGATGATAAATAATAAAATAACATAAAATATCATCATATTATCATTTTCCCTAAAAACTAAGACATGGAAACCCTAATTTGAAGCTTGAAGAAAGACAATCTTACTTGGCTTAATTAGGTGGTCCAGTTTTTAGTAATTTTTATATTTCCGAGATCGTAATAACCTAATCTAGCTATCTCGGGGATTAATTTACAAAGTTATTAAGGTATTAAAGTTTTTCCCTATATGAGTATGCATGAATTATGAAGTTTTATGGTAGAAATTGAAAGGTTGTTGATAGATAAACAACTTTTGTAAAGGAAATTTTCATGAAATTGTGATTTAGGGACAAAATTGCAAATATGTAAAATTCATAGAAAAAATCTGATTTTTGTGAAATACATGGACTGTTATTGTTATAGGTAAAAATCAGTTAGGCTTGGAATAAGGATTAAATTGCATGAATTTCATTTTCCGAGCCTAAGGATGAAATTGGAATTAATTAAAAGTATAGGGGTAAAATGGTAATTTTTCTCAAGATGTGAATTGGATTCAATTGAATGTAAATTGTATTAAATTGATGTTAATTCATTTGTATAGATCCAGAGAGACCAAATACAGAGTTAGATCGAGGAAAAGAAAATGTGTCGGATTAGTAGATTTTGCATACACGAATATTGTCGAGGTAAGTTCATGTAACTAAATTGTATATTTATATTTTGAATTGAATATTGTGTATGTGAATTAAATTGTGTAATTGACATGTATGAAAATTGAACACACATCCAAATATATCTAACAAGTACTAAGTCCCGTTTGAATAAATGAAATTCGATAGATACATGGTTCCCAATTGGTTGTGGTTTTACATGTATTGCGGACACACCACAGCTCGAAAAAGTGTCCCATCGTTAGCTATTATGAGCTTCTCGTTATATGGTTCTTGGAAGCTTCCCGTTAATAGCTCTTTGGAGCATCCCAATTTGGTTGTGATCCTACATGTGTTGTGGACACACCATAGCTCTTATGAGCTTCTTGATATATGGCTGCTCGTGAGCTTCCCGATTAAAGGCTCTTTGTGAGCTTCTCGTTAATCACTCTCCAGAGCTTCTCGCTATATAGTTCACAGGAGCTTCTCGTTATATGGCTCGAAAGAGCTTTCCGTTTATGTGCTCACACGAGTATTCCCGAATATGAATTGACAGATTACAAATTTCTACATTTCGAGTGTACTACCAGGGTATCCATCAATATTTTAAATGATTCAACGGACAAAATCCTAATATGAGAAAATAAATGAATTCAAAGTGAATTTTTACCTATATATACTCGAAAGACATAGGAATTTGATATTAATGAGCTCATACATGATTCTTGATATTCATGTGAAGTAAATGACTAATATGTTTGATAAAGTTGTGTGTTTAGGCTATTAGCCAAATTGCTCGGATGCATTTTGTATGTTTATTTTAATGAAAATGAATGGTAAGTTAATTTCCTATTATACGAACTTACTAAGCATTAAATGCTTACTCTGTTTTATTTCCTCTATTTTATAGTACTCGGAAGCTCGTAAAGGTTGGAAGCTGGTCGGAGCTACATCACACTATCCTTCGGACTCTTTGGTATAAATATAGCAAACTAATTTTGGTTATAATGGCATGTATAGGTTAAATATGACCAATGGTATCAATGTAAATATTTGGTTGTAATTAGTCATTGGAATGGCTTGTGAATGACATATTTTGATGTGGTTATATATGGTGTTAATGTGTTTGATTAGACTTTGAATTGGTTAAATGATGGAGATTATATAGGTTCATAATTAATTGATTTGAGTTAGTATAATTGGTAAGATGTATGCATGTGAATTGGGACAATTAGGGGAAATTGCATATTTAGGCATATAGAAGGTTTTAACATGTACTAAACTTGGTTTTAGCTTAATTTGAATGATTGGTATTGCTTTGTGAATGTGTTAAAGTTTTGATGTAGGTTGAAGACAATTTGGGAGAGAAAAGTGGCCTTGGAAATGGCCTATTTTTTACTACAAGGGTAGAGACACGGGTGTGTGTCTCAGCCGTGTGTCACCTAACACATGGGCGTGTGATTTGTCCGTGTGTCCCCTGCATCTTAAAAATTGAGAAGTAGAATGCTCAAAATAATCCATACGGCCTAGCACACGGGCATGTGACTCGACCGTTGATGGAATCAGGAAACTAACTATGATTTCGACAAAGGCAAGCGCACCTATCGAGTAGTAGTATAGCTATGGTGAGTTCGAAGTATCGTATCCACAAGGACTAAAAGTACTAGTAATAACTATCTTTCTATTATTTAACCTAATAATTAAGGGGATTTATTTTAAATTTAAATCTAAACTAATTAATTATGAACGCGATAGAAAGTGAAGTAAATTATCGAATAAATCGATGACAAAGACAATACCCAAGGAAGAATCCACCTAGACTTCAATTATTACTCTAACTCTAAATTAAACAATTTGTTCACTTGTCTTGATCCATAGAAATCCCTAAATTATGTTAATATCTCTTTCGAGACTAAGAACAACAGACTCTAGGTTGATTAATTGAAATCTCTTTCCAATTAAAACCCCTATCGTCACATAAACTCGATCTGTGGATTCCCCTATTAGATTTGATTCTAATCTAGTAGATTTATGTCATCCTATTTCCAGGGTTGCAATCAACTCTGCTTAATTATACTCGATCTACTCTTAAACAGGGACTTTTGCTCCACTGAATAAGCATGCCAACTTGAATTAATATCCTGAAAATATTAAAGCAAGAATTAAGAACACATAATTAAGAACAAGAACAAGTATTTATCATGTAATTCAGACAATTAAATAATAAGATCCATCGTAGGTTTCATCCCTTTAGGTATTTAGGGAGTTTAGTTCTGTAATGACCCAAATTCACGGGCATCGAAAAAGTGAGTTATAGGGCCTCCGTCTTAGTAAACTGAGTTCGTAAATAATTATTAGAAATACCTATGAGTTTAGTAGTGTGTCTAATTAGGTTTTAATTAGGTGAATTTAGCTTAATTAAGAGTAATTAGGGAAAATGGATTAAATTGAATAAGGGTAAAAGTTTAATTATAGATTAATAGAAAGAAAGGAGGACCAAAATGGCAAATAAGCCATTCCTAATAGTTGAGGCCGCAAACACTTGAAAAATCTAAGATTTTTCTAGATATTTAATTGTTCTAAGATTTTTCTAAATATTGAATTGTTAATTAATTAGTTATTTTTATTATTATTTTATTGAATTATAAATTATATTAAATATTATTATTATATTATGAAATAAACTGAAATATGACAAATGTAGGGTGATAAAGTGGTACATGTGTAATAATGTGAATATATACTCTTGTATTATAATTATTTATTTACTTAAAGTTTAAGTTAAAAGATATTTATTAATTAAATAATTATATTAAAAGATTTTTTGTTTGATAAATAAATTAAATGTATGACAAGTGTATGGTATTGATGATGTCCAAATGTAGAAAAATATATGTGTACATGTGTTTATATAATTAATTACATAATAGATATTTAGTGTAAATATATTATAATATATTAAGTTAATAAATTAATAAAGTAAATAAAATAAAAGAATAAGTAATAAAACAAAATAAAGAAAGAAAAAGAGAAACAAAAGCAACAGAAGCATTCGAAAGTGGGAAAGAAAAAGAAAGAAAGAAAAGAAAAGAGAAAACTAGGAATTTGAAGCTTAAAGCTTAATTTGGTAAGTTAATTAGGTCATTTTCTCTTAATTTTGATGTTTTAAAAGTTTTAGAATAAAGTTTGTTAAAATTAAGTTGATATTTTGGAAGTTCTTAGATTTTTGAACATAATTCATGATGAATAAATTGTTGAATTAGGGATTTAATTGAATGAATTTCAATTTAGAACTGAAAAAGTGATTAAATTGTAAAGAAAGCTATAAGTTTTACATAGTAGGGATTAAATTGAAAAAAGTTTGAAATTAGGATTTTAATATGAACATTGAATAGTTAAGTTGAATATGGCAAGAAATCAAGTAGAAATGAAGTGTAAATTGTGTTAGAAAAGTAAGTGAATTTAGTTAGGATTAAATTGAGAATAGAGTAGAAGTTGAATAGAAATTTAATTATTAATTGTAAATTACTGCTGTAATTAATAGTGTAAAATATTATTATTTTCGTAGCTAACAAAGAACCCGAGGCATCGACATCGAAAGGAAAGGAGAAAACTACCGAGGATTAAAACGAGAAATTTACGGTTTGTATTACTATAACTCAAATTATTTTATATCAAATGCTAGATTTTAATATATATGTACATGCCAAGAGAAATATGAGGTAAGCATTATTTTAATATGAATAGGAATTGAAATAAGCAATGATTGATAATTGCAAATTAGTATGTGAAATGTGTATTGATTCAAAAATGAGAAACTGTATTTGATTTGAGTTGAATTATGATGGAATTGAAAATGAAATTGATATGTGATTCGGATACCCTATTAACTAGTCGGGCTAAGTCGAATATAGTTGGCATGCCATAGGATTGGAAGAGTTCAGGGATACTTCGACCTCGAGTCGATGAGACATTAGGTGTCATTATTTTACTTCGGATAGATTCGATGAGGTATTGGGTACCACTTTCTTCGGCTCTGCCAATGAGACACTAGGTGTCACTATATTGCTTCGAACTATTTGATGAGGCACTGGGTGTCATTCTGGTGTGTTTGGTTGGATCTGTGTATCCGCCAAGGTCCAAGTCTTTTTAATAGGGGTAAAAAATATGAGAAGACAAAATTGAATAGAGATGAGAAATTTGTGCATCTAAAATGAAATGTGATATGAAATTGAGAAATGAGATTGGATGAATGAACTAAAGGTTCAAAAGACTATTAGTATTTAAATGTAATGTTTATGATATTGAGTTAATAATTAATTAAATTGAATTGCTATGGATATGAAATAAAAATAAAGTGTGAATTCGTATCATATGTGTTTATATGTTTTATGGTTAAATATGTGAAATTCATTTATTTATTTATCATTTGAATTATAGCAACACCACTGAGTATGTCTATACTCAGCGTACGGTTGTTTTCGTGCGTAGGTCAGTAGAAATCAAAGGTTCTGGTTCAGCATCCAGATCAATCCCGACCTTAGCAAATTTGATGATGTATATTTTATTTGATATATATGGCATGTACCTAGGTTGTATTTTGAAGTAATGTGGTTTTGGTTTGTAAGGATATTGTATAATGTTTGAAAATGGTAAAGGAAAATTTAGATTTATGGAAATGGTATATTTAAGGTACAAACATTGATCTACTTATTAGAAATGTGTCATGAGTATGAATTAAATATTGGATTGGTCATTAAATTTGTGTTTGTGTCATGGTTTAAACACATTTAGATGTATTTCAGTATATCTTGTATTGGTTGGATGATTGAAATTTGGATTGATTGTGAATTTTGAGTTGCAGGGTGGTAAATTTGAAGTTTAAGGCTCATTTTGAGTCCACACGGGCTAGCACACGGGTGTGTGTCCAAATCGTGTGAAGCACACGGCCTAGCACATGGGTATTTGACTTGGCCGTGTGACTTCAAATTTTCTTATGTTATAAGACAGAGAGTTACACAGGTAAGGGACACGAGCGTGTGTTGCCACACAGCCTGACCACATAGGTGTGTCCCTGGGTCACACGGGCGTGTGAACCTTGCACCTAGGAAAAATTTTGGAATTTCACGAAAAATTCCTGAAACACTCGAGCAAGTCTCGACTGGTTTCTAATGTATATTTTGGGCTTCGGTAGCCCATTAAAGGGACAATATGATTGGTTTATAATATATTTTGAATGTTAATCGATGACAAAGACAATACCCAAGGAAGAATCCACCTAGACTTCACTTATTATTCTGACTCTGAATTAAACGATTCACTTGTCTTGATCCATAGGAATCCCTAAATTATGTTATTATCTCTTTCGAGAATAAGAACAACTGACTCTAGGTTGATTAATTGAAATCTCTTTCTAATTAAAACATCTATCGTCGCATAAACTCGATCTATGGATTCTCCTGTTAGATTTGACTCTAATCCGACAAATTTATGTCATCCTATTTCTAGAGTTGCAATCAACTCTGCTTAATTATGCTTGATCTACTCTTAAACAGGGTCTTTTACTCTATTGAATAAGCATATCAACTTGAATTAATATCCTGAAAAGAATTAAGAACACATAATTAAGAACAAGAATAAGTATTTATCATGGAATTCAGACAATTAAATAATAAGATCCATCATAAGTTTCATCCCTTCTAGGTATTTAGGGAGTTTAGTTCATAATGTGAAAGGAAAACATCTCAAATTTAGAAAGACAACAGGGCATAAAGAACCCAAAAACTTCTAGAGAAATTGAATGGAGAATCTTCAATCTTGAAGTGGATCTGCTTCTGAGACCATTCCAACAGCGTTCTTCTAGTAATTTCTGCTTTCTACTCTGTGTGTCCCTTGTAGGCCTTCCTCTTGTGTGTTTATATAGACTTTAGAGTGCTCAAAATACCTAAAAATTAGATTTTTCAAATGAAAACGAAACAGGGTTCGACATCGACACGGGCTGGCATATGGGCATGTGGCCAGCCCGTATGACTCACACGGGTGTTTTGAATGCCCCGATTTAGTCCCGACTTGTTTCCAATGCATATTTTAGGCCTTGAGGGCTCATGTAAGGGACAAAATGATTGAACATGAATGATTTCTGATATGTATGTTCAATGATAAGAAATAACTATATTTAATCTGTAAATTCTGGTAATGCTCTGTAACCCTGTTCCAACGACGGATATGGGTTAAGGATGTTACAGTGCATACATTCAATAGCCCTAAACACCTTTCAAACACATATAAACATACCAATTCAAGCAACCTATTCGGACAAATCAATATGTCATTCAAAGATGCCACATTTTAACCAAAACAACCTTAATCAAAACAAGACGATATGCCACATCTCAAGCTCTAAAACAAAATCCATTTAACTACTTAATGACATCAATTATAATCATTCAAATATCATCCAAAATATAAAAAGGTCCATTTTTTTCAAATACTTAATGGTGACCAAAAGACTTAAACTTGCCTAAGCATTATAAGTCTAACATACAAAATACATACTCCAAAGACATATTCATAACAAAATGTTCATTATCGTATTCAACAACTACCATTACACTAAAGCCCTATACATGCCATTTATAACCTTGGCCAAAATAACAAAAAAAAATATAGAAGTGATTGCTGGATAGTGTGATACGTCTCCGACCAGCTTCCAATTGATCGAGCTTCCAATAATCTACAAAACAAAGGAACATAACTACATAAGCAACTAGTACTTAGTATGCTCGTATAAACTAAAACATAGCTTATTCTTCATAAACTCATTTTATAAAATATGCATAGCATCATTACCATACTCATATGTTTAATACAATCATATAAGCATCATGACATTCACAAATTAGTAAGTTCATGTATATTACATATAAGAAACCAACCATTTCACAAATGAATCTTCATGAATATGATATCCTTCACATAATCGCTTAATTCCATTCAACTCATTTGCATTCATCAAGTTTATTTTTCATAAGATTATGAATAATTATCTAATGGTATACAAACCTTGTCATAAACCTTTAGTTACGAATTGAACCATCTAGAATTACATTAGATACTTGAGAATGCTCACACATAGTATGCCTTTTCATATAACTGTAACCTTTCCTTTTCAATAGTGCTCACACAAGTTATGAAATAGGCCTGCTCACATGAGTTGTGGGTCAAAATTTAGCTACACGATGCTGCTCACACGAGCTATAGAGAATCCGCAACAAATGTAGGACCTTAGCCATCGGTAGGACTGTAACGTCCCCACGCCCGAGATCGTCGCCGGAGTCGAGTTTGAGGTGTTACTAAACTTAATTTATCATTAAACCAACTTTACATCATTTATTTTAATTTTCGAAATATGCAGAATCTCTGCGTCATGGTCGCTTAAAAAATCATATCTCGAGTTACGAAACTCAAAATCAAGATCCGTAAATTTTCCCTGAATCTAGACTCATGTATCTATTCACTAATTTTTTTCTAGAATTTTTGGTTGGGCCGATTTGTACAGTTTATTAGTTAAATTTACCCCTGTTTTAGGACTTGACTGCACTAACCTCTGTTTACTACGAACCACTTTTCTCTCTGTACAAAATTCATATGATTATGCCGTTTCCTTATCTTGAAACTAGACTAACTCAGGATTCTGTACATATAAAGTACACCTCTTAACTATTTTTGTACAATTTATAGTGAATTTTCAAAGTTAGAACAGGGGATCCAGAAATCGTTCTGGCCCTGTCTCACTAAAACTCAAATATCTTATAAAATATAATCCCTTCACCTATTTCGCTTCTTCCATTTGAAAGTAGACATAATAAGCTTCAGTTTCATAATTAACCCATCACCAAATTCAATTTCTATGATTTTTAGTAAATTTTCAAACTCACGTCAGTGTTGCTGCAATGTTCTGTTTTATGGCTAATTTCATTTTCATAAAAGCTTTTATGTACTAGATAACCTATTATCCTTCCATGACATCAAACATAATCTATATTAGCCATTTCAATGACTCATCATTATCAAGCATTTCTTCAACCAAAACACCACCATATCACAAGATTGTTTACACAAAGTAGGTATATTGCTATACATGCCATACTAAGTTTTACAAGCCATTTACCAAAAAGTCCTTCGGATAGTGTGATCGAGCCTTCGACCTATCCCGATTCTCGAGCCGGCTTGTCCAAAACTACAATGAATGAAAAGGAGGGAGTAAGCATAAATGCTTAGTAAGTTCACATGCAAATAACAAGTAACATAACAAAGTCATTATGCCAAACAACATTAGCATAGCATCACCAAAACATATGTCACAATTCTAATCATCATACTTCATCTTACCACATTTTTGTTGTTGTGTCGAGTTTCAACCCGAGGGTTAAGTACATACCTGTCCAATATGGCCATTTCTCAACATTACCGAATTGTCACTTACATCTTGAGTGCTTTTCCATTTCACTTGAATTTTACCCGTTGAACACATTGGAATACAACTCGGATACACGGATCATTTGCACATAAGTGCTATATATCTAATCAATCAATTATGTAACCCGCCCATAAGCGAACTCAGACTCAACTCAACGAGCTCGGGCGTTCGCATCCATAAGTGAACTCGGACTCAACTCAACGAGCTCGGATGCCTAGTTACATTTCACGAACTCGGACTCAACTCAACGAGTTCGGATATTCGCATCCATAAGTGAACTCGGACTCAACTCAACGAGTTCGGATGCCCAACCATCCTAGTGACATGTCACTTGTATCCTAATCCATTCCCAATGTTCAAACGGGATTTTCCTCAATCACACATCCTTGCCGTCTTCCACAGAATACCGAAACCAATACTCGGTAGCCATTTATATTTAACAAGTAGCACATATAATTTGCATATTGTTCAAAAATAACCACAGAGCATATATTTCATGATAAAAATCAGCATATCATATAAATAACATCAATCAACTTAAGAATAACAATAATGTTACATTATTTACACATGAACTTACCTTAGTACCAAAATACAAAGATTTTGCAATTTAGTCCGCAATCTTTTCTTTTCCTCGATTGAGGTCGATTCCACGTCTTTCTTGATTATGAAGCTTGAAAGTTGAAGAAACCCTAGCTATGGAGAGAGGGAGAATTCGGCAGCAACCAAGGAAGATGATAACTAATTTTGTGTTATTTTTCCCTATTTATTTCATTAAATATCCAAATGACCAAAATGCCCCTCCTTACTAAACTTTCAAAAATTCCTTCCATGTCCTAATTTTGTCCATGAACTTAAAATTGGTCTAATTACCATTTAAGACCTCCTAATTAATATTTCAAAGCAATTTTATACTAAAAACTTCTAGAATGCAAGTTTTGCAACTTATTCGATTTAATCCCTAACTTCAAATTAAGCACTTTACGCTTGGAATTTCTTCACGAAATTTTCACACCATCATAAAATCATATCATAAACATCAAAATAATTATAAAATAATTATTTCTACCTCGGATTTGTGGTCACGAAACCACTATTCCGATTAGGCCCTAATTCGGGATATTACAAGGACATTCAAGACCAACACTCGAAAAATGAAATCCTTAATGACATGTCATTCATATCCTAGGAATTCTTAAGGTTCAAACGAGATCATTTATCCGTCATTTAATCAAAGCATTGATATATCCATATAACCAAGTCAGTTTATACTAACATAATATATCAGATAAACAATCAAATTATCATTAATAAAATTATAATTTATACGAACTTACCTCGACAACTATGGTTGCAATAATCGGGTTGAAGTCTAGTTCAAAACTTTAGCTTTTCTACTATTTAAGTCTGATTGTTGTTTATCTTGATCTAAATAGATTATTACATTCAATTAAGTACTTCAATAAACATCAAGCATTCAATGCAATCCATGATTCACATTATCATAAAATTATGAATTTACCCCTCATATTTTAACTTTTTCACAAATTGGTCCTTAAGCTTGAAACTTGTAAAAATACTATTTTTACCCTCCATACATGCTAACCAAATTTCTTATGGACCTATACCAGCCCAATTAAACCATGATTTCATCATGTTACCATAAAATTTTATTGTTTTCATAAAAAGTCCTTAAACCCTAAATTCATCAAAAACCACTTAACAAAATAAATTTGTTTAACAACCAAGATTAATAATCTATCAACTAACATTAAAACAAATTCAAACTCAACTATGGAAAGTCCCTCAAAATTTAATAGCTTTGCAAATTAACCCCTGGGCTAAGTAGATTAAGCTAAAAGCGAGCTCAAAAACATAAAAATCATTAAAAACAAGGCTTAAAATCTTACCATGCATGAAAATATGCCTTGACCGAAGATTCCCCCTTCTATTTCAATGTTGTTTCAGTTTACCTAGGCTAAAATGAGGAAGATGATGATTTTATCTTACTAATTTTTATGCTTAATTATTAATTTACCATTTTACCCTTATTAATAATTAAAATTTTCAACTAAAATTGTCCATGACTATCCATTAACACATTTTATGGTATAATTACCATCTAATTCTATTTTTTAAGATTCCACATCCATTTGATCCTTTTAACTACTAAAAATCAACTTTGGCATCATTTACAATTTAGTCTCTTTTAACAAATTAACCATTTAAACTTCAAAATTCCTTAATAAAAATTTAATAATACCTTAAATTAACCATACAAACATTAAATAAATAATAAAATAATAACTCACTTATCATAGTCATGGTCCCAAAACCACTATTTCCAACACTGCTAAAAATGGGTTGTTACATAATAGATTTTGATTCCAACTGTTGTGGTTGTTGAAGAAATGAATAGAGCCATTGATGAGGTAAAAAACTAGCGCATCAATGTCTCCTACAACAACATGAATCGATACCTCTGGAGGGTATTAATACTTTGGGTATTTAATGCCTCAATTCAGTGGTCGTTATAGCCTATTTATCGATACAATATATGATGTATCGGTACTTGTTATGAGGTATTGATACCTTAGAGAGGGTATTGATATTCGAGCAATTTCTTATTTAATTCTTTAAAACATCGAATCTTAAAATGATATCAATACTAGGTAAGGTATCAATAATTTTTGAAAGGTATCAATAATTTCATGAAGGTACTAGTACTTTGTATTTTTGCTCAACTTTTCTTGAACATCAAAACTCAATTTGGTACCAATACCGTGGAAAGGGTATCGATACTTGGGTCAATGTATTGATTCTTAACTAAGGGTATCGATACTTTTGATTTTTGCTTAATATTTCTGAACTTTAAAACTTAAATTGATGTCGATACCAAGTAGAGATATCGATACCTTATATAGTGTATCAATACTTTAATCCCTTGGGATCATTTTAACACTTGATAAATGTTTGAAAATTTTGTTAATCAATTTGAACAAGTTCCAAAATATTTTGTAAGTTTTTGAAATATTATATTTAAAATTTTATCTCTTACAAATATTTTGAAACAAATTTTTACTTTGAACTTTATCAAATTTTATTTCAAAAATAAGTTTTATTAAAAAATATTATATTTTTTATATCAAAACTTTTATCAAATTAAAATTTAACTTAACAATTTCTCCCTTTTGATATAACAAAAATTTTGATAAATTTATTTTTGAATAAAGTTCTCCCCTTTTTTTAAAATCAATTTCAATTAAAGGCAATTTTTAAAAATGGTCACAAAATTGTAGAGATGAATTACCAATCAATTTACTTTTACAAACCAAACTAAAGCTTGAAGAGAAAGAAAATAGTTAGTCCAAAAATATAAAGCAATGAAGAACAAAGAATTAAAATCAAACTCTAAAGTATCTCAAAATACGAAGTTAACACTTAAGTGCTACAAACAAGCAACCAACATATAAACAGGAAAAGAAAAAACAATGTAAAATATTTAATTAAATCATGAAAATGCATGATATGCAAGATGAGTCTTAGCTATCTTGAGGAGGCTGCGGTGGAGGAAATTGATACATTAGATAAGCTATGTGTTCCTCTATCGTAGTTATCTTAGCATTTATGCCACTAACTACATCTCGTAATTAGCCCATGTTATCTCGCAATGACCCAATTGCATTGAAGACAGTTGAAGTCTTGGCCGAAAATTAAGTATCTTGTGGTGGATTTGGCGTGGGATGTAACATCCTAACCCTGGCCTAGACGTCCAGACCGAGTTCAGAGAATTACAACCTTCATACCAATAAACAACAGTTCATAGTGTAAATACTTTATAAAATTTAAAACCAAATATCCACCCAAATGTCTTTGGTTTGCACACATCTTAAATCTATAGTAAGCTAGTAGCATAGTTAGCATTAAGCCTATGAAAAGATAAAGTTGACCGAGCTGCCGCGACATCTATACCGATCAGTGTGATGGTTCACTTGAAAGCCAAACGTAATAGGATGAGTTGCGAACTCAGTGCGTAACAGAAAATGTACTATTCAACTTTCATATGATCACTAAGTGATCTTAGCCAGAGTACCAGTCAGTTCTCAAGTTCACAATATCGATATAATAGATAAAAAATACTCGATTAACACATTTAGAAGGTAGCAGTTTATCAACATGATTAATCAGATATCAGAACAGATTCACAGCAATAATTCTTAGTTCTCATCTGCTGCATACCATATTCGACCAGCCCAACACACCACTAAGGACATTCAGTGTCTATCCAGCCCTACACACCACATTGTGTCGGTTTGACATGTTACAAAATCGCATCATAGATGCTAGCATGTCTAGTGTTAAACGATAATATTAGATTGAGTCAAAGGTGGGTAAACCACTGTTCAGAATAGGCTTCTTCCTTCTTCACACCTTTCCAATCCAACCATATTCAAAGTATAGAATTTCATTTAACAATTACCAGTATTTCGTCAGATATCCATTTCACAATAGCAATAGTTTCTCATCGCATTTCATTACATATTAATCAAGTCATGGATAACCAATATCAGTCACAATAATGATTATTTGAAATTCCATATGACCTCCACACGGCTGTGCCCTCGCCTGTATGGTACACATGACTTATCACACGCCCTTGTCGTCTACTCGTGTGCTATTAATCAATAAACAGATAGTTACACGACTTGGACACACGGCTATGTCGTTGCCCAAGTGACACATACGACCTAAGCACATGCCCCTGTGCTAGCCTGTGTGGTCATTAATCAACAAACAGTGAGTTACACGACCTCGACACACAGCCGTGTCTTGTGCTTATATGAACTTTGTACCACTTAGGTTTCACACGAACTGAACACAAGCCCGTGTGCTGGACCGTGTGGCTCTAATTGGACAAACAATGAGTTATATGATCAATTGCATGACCACTCACATGCCCGTGTGCTTCACACGGCCTGGCCACACGTCCGTGTGCCTGGCCGTGTGATGTCGACAATCACCATTTTTGTCGACCTGAAACCTTAAGAACTTATAGTAGTGGTTACTCACCTGTTTTAGTTGACGTAGAAACAATACAGAGAGTAACCAGAACCTAATATAACCATTCAATCACACAATTCAACTAATTAATCAATAAAATCACTCAATTACTCGTGTTAACCATTATGTCGAAACTTTCGACACCATTTTCATATACATACCGAAACTTCAACGATGATTTTCGAGACTGTCTTATCGTTTTTCTAAATCATTAATATTTCCATTCAACGATCCTCTGTTTAATAGTTAACAACAAAATCTCACTAATCCCGTGCCATTCTTGATCATAATTAGTAAAATAAAAAGAAAATAAAAAGAAAAAAAAATAGAAGAGCGAGAAAGAGGAAAATGGAAAAGATCAACTATCATTACTTAAACTTTTAACTTCCATGTAGATTTTCTGGCCTTAAACAAAAATTATTTGTAATATGAACGAAGGGATTCGAACTCAAAACTAGATAGAATATAGACAAATGCTTAACCACCAGACCAGTAGGCCCATTCTTGTCACAACATCAGAACGAATTGAACTTAAGCAACCAATGTTTGCTCATGAGTTGTTTTAAAAACAATAAAACTTTTGTACAACAATTCAAACCCCAAACCTTAAACATAGAAGTAGAATGCAGAACCAGTGATATAGAAATCTATTTCTGTAGATTTTCCCAATTAAAACTTAAATTTTTAGAGCGTCACAACTCTTTCCCCCTAAAAGAAATTTCGGCCTCGAAATTTTACCTGAATTAAACAAGTGCAGATAGAGTCATCGTATAGATTCTTTTGGTTCCCAAGTGGCTTACTCGGTACCATGGTTTCGCCACAAGACTTTAACTAGAAGAATGGCCTTCTTCCTCAACACCTTGACATCAAAGCCTAATATTTGTACTGATTCCTCTTCAAAGGTTAAATCAGGTCGTAGTTCAATCTCGTCGATAGTAATAATATGCAACGGATCTGACTGATACCTTCTCAACATTGAAACATGAAATACATCATGGATTCGATTCGATTCAATTCTGGCGGCAATTTCAGTTGATAAGTAACAAGTCTGACTTGTTTCAATATACGGTACGTTTTAATATACGATAAGGTCCAATGTACCTCAGACTTAACTTACCCCTACGTCCAAATCGAAAAACCATCTTCCACAGTGACACTCGCAAGAAAACCTGTTCACCGACTGAATACTCAATGTCTTTCCTTTTCAAATCCTCATAAGATTTTTATCTATTGGAAGTAACTTTTATTCTATCACGAATTATTTTCACCGTATTTTCAGTCTCAGATACTAGTTCCGGACCTAATACTCGGCGTTCAGTCAACTCTGTCTAGCACAACGGGGTACAACACTTACGACCATATAAGACTTCGTATAGGGCCATCTGGATACTAGCTTGGAAGCTATTATTATACGCAAATTCTACTAACGGTAGGTACTCTTCCCAACTACCTTGAAAGTCTATCACATATCCTCGAAGCATGTCTTTGAGAATCTGAATAACTCATTCCGACTAATCGTCAGTTTGAGGATGATAGGTTGTACTGAAATTGAGTCAGGTGCCTAGTGCCTCGTGAAGTTTCTTCCAGAATCAGAAGGTAAATCACAAATCCCTATCCGAGATAATCGATATTGGGATTCCGTGTAGTCTCACAATTTCGGCGATGTAAAGCTTAGCCAATTTTTGCAAGGAATAGTCCATATGGATCGAGATAAAATGGGCTGACTTGGTCAATTGGTTGACAATGACTGAAATTGAATCTTTCTTAATAAGAGTTGACGGTAAACCCGTAACAAAATCCATAGTGATCCGTTCCCATTTCCACTATGGGATTTTAACTGGTTGCAGCAAACCAGAAGGTAACTGATGTTCGGCTTTAACCTTGTGACAGGTTAGACAATACGAAACAAAAGCGACTACCTCTCGCTTTAATCCCGGCTACCAGTAGATCTTCCGTAGGTCTTGATACATTTTATTCCTGCCCGGATGTATAGCATAAGGACTACAATGAGCCTTTTGTAAAATCGAGTGCCTCAATTCCTTATCGTTAGGCACACAAATGCGACCCTTGAAACACAACATATCATCACTATTCAAACTATAATCGGGATTCTCGCTTGAGCCAGAAATCTGCCTTTGCTGAGTTAAGATCTTATCACCCAACTATTTAATCCAAATCTACTCTATCCAATCCGGATTAACCTGAAGTTAAGCCAATATCCCTCCATCTTCTACTAGACTTAAACGAGCAAACATCGCTTGTAGATCAACCATAACTTTACGGCTAAGAGTATTAGCTACCACATTAGCTTTTCTCGGATGATAGTCGATTGTACAATCATAATCCTTTAGTAATTCAACCCAATGTCATTGCCGGAGGTTTAGTTCCTTTTGAGTCAACAAGTACTTAAGACTCTTATGGTCGGTATAAATAATACACTTTTCACCGTACAAGTAATGCCTTTAAATTTTCAAAGCAAACACAACTGCAGCTAATTCAAGATCGTGTGTCAGATAATTACCTTCATACATTTTAAGTTGTCGTGATTGGTAAGCAACCACCTTACCATCTTGCAAAAGTATGTAGCCTAATCTAATGTGTGAGGCATCGGTTATATTACAAATTCTTGACCCAATTCGGGTTGTACTAATACCGAGGTCTACGTCAAAATAGACTTCAACTTATCCAAAGTAGCTTGCTGAGCCTCAAACCATACAAACATGATATTCTTATGTAGGAGCTTTGTTAAAGGTGATGCAACCATAGAGAATCCTTTGACAAACCTTCGATAATATCCAGCTAAACCCAAGAAGCTACGAAGTTCTGACACATTTTTTGGCTGTTTCCACTTGACAACCGCTTCGATTTTCTTGAGATCAAACCGGATCCTTTCACACGTAACCACATGGCCCAAAAAGGTGACTTCCCATAGCTAAAATTTGCATTTTTTAAACTTAGCATATAACTTTTTTTCTTAAAGTGTTTGAAGTATAATACGAAAATGGTCATCATGCTCTGTCTCGATTTTGGAATAGATCAGTATCTCATCGATGAAGACTACTACAAACTGATTCAAATACAGCTGGAACACCCGATTCATCAGATCCATAAATGCCGCCGGAGTATTTGTTAACCCAAAAGGTATAACTAAAAACTCGTAATGGCCATCTCGAGTTCGAAAGGTAGTTTTGTACACATCCGCGTCTTTACCTTAAGTTGATGATATCTGAAGCGTAAGTCAATTTTAAAAAAAATAGAAGCTCCTCGAAACTGATCAAACAAATCATCAATTCTCGGTAATAGATACTTATTTTTAACTATCAATTTATTCAATTGTCTATAATTAATACACATTCGCATCGACCGGTCTTTTTTTTAATGAATAAAATCGGTACCCCCACAGACACACACTTGGTCAGATAAATACTTTATCTAGAGTTTTTGGAATTTGAGCTTTCAATTCGGTCAACTCCTTAAGTGCCATGCGATAAGGCACAATAAATACATGAGCCGTACCTAGTAGCAGGTCAATTCCAAACTCTACTTCTTTTTCTAGAGGTACTCCGGGCAATTCATCGGGAAACACGTTTAGAAATTCTTTGACCATACGGATATCTCCTATAGACAGCTTTTTAGGAGTTGAATCCGATATATAAGTGATATACACTTCACACCCTTTCTGAAGTAACTTCTTGGCTACAAGAGCAGAGACTACATTGGAAAGGTAATCTCATCGATCCCCAATCATGATCACCTCTTCGGTGTCAGTCAGTTTCAAGGTATCTCTTTTGGTTGCACAGTCTAGACTAACCCGATACTCAATGAGCCAATCTATTCCCAAAATCAAATCAAATTCATTGAAAGGTAATTCCATTAAATCGGCTGGAAACACTATACTTTGAAGTTCTAACGGTACCCACCGATATATCTTGTCAACTCTAAACGACTGTCCTAACAGACTAATCACAGAAATATCTCTAGTCGTATTTTCAGCAGATAAACCCAAAGATACAGAAACAATATTAGCCATGTACGAATGTGTAGAATTAATATCAATAAGGGCATAATACTGAAAAGAATGAATAAAGAAGGTACCTGCAATGACAACAGCATCATTGCTCTTCTCACGGCGTCTAGCCACATAAACCAGTGCCGGTTGATGAGCCTCAATCAGATCAGCACTTTTAGCTGGTGCCCTCGGACTTCTCCCAGATCCACCACCACCTCTACCAGTACCGCGACCACGGAGAGATTGCTAAGTCTCATTTGGTGGTCAAATAAGGTTAGGAGTTTGAGTTTTGCCCTAGTTGGCATTGAATCTAGTCGTCAGGAACAATCCTTAACTCGGTGCTCCATCGAACCACAACGGAGGTATGCTCCCAATTTTCTTCAACACTCGCCCGGGTGGCGCTTTTCGCACTCATCACACAACTGAACCTCAGTCACTACAGAAGACACTTTGGCCTTTGGAGGCCTCTCAAACCTCGCCCGCTTTTTATGGCACTGAACAGAACTAGAGGGATCTGAATCTCTCTTACCCTTAGGCTGACCTCTCTCACGGTCACGACATTCACGTTCGAGGTGCTTTACCTCTTCCACAATCTTAGCCTTTTTGACCAAAGCAGCAAATACTCGCTATCTTTGAGGAGCTATTAGGACACGCAGATCATATCTCAACCCTTCTTCAAACAGAACATATTTATCATATTCGAAAGCTACCTAGGTTCATACATACCTACTCAGTCGTAGGAACTCAGCCTTGTACTCAACGACTGACTTATCGTCCTAAACTAGGCTCATAAACTCGCGTCGACGAGACTCAACATAGCTTGCCCCCACATACTTTCTTTAGAAGGTATTCTTAAAATAATCCCAATTCACTTGTCCTGACTGAATACCTTGCTCAACAGTTAACCACCACTGATAGGCTTTATCACACAATAAGGAGATAGCACCCCTCAATTTTTGAGTAAGAGTGCAATCAAGATCAGTCATAATTCGCTCGGTAGCCTCGAGCCAGTATTCAGTAGCAATCGGGGCTACTCTAATAACTTCCTTGAGTAGTTCAGCACTATTCGAGCGAAGCCGCTCAGTAATCAAACCTCGACTTTCCAAACTAGAATGGGTTCCAGCGACCCTCTCGAGTGCCCGAACCATGGCCTGAAACGAGGCGTCGTCCCTAGTCGTCAGAGTTTAGGACTTCATCACAGCAATGGAGTACCAACGGTCTCGTTGGTCTCTAAATTGGGCATGCTACCTAATAAGCGATAAATTATACATATTTTTACCCCATGTTTAGCCCAATTTCTGGATAAATTACCTCTTGATTTGTGTAAATTGATACTCTTAAACCTTTAATTTCATGTTTTATACTCAGGTGAGCTTAGGGAAGAGAAAAGAACAAGGAGCGGGCCAAAAAGGAGAAAATTAGGGAAAATTAGGCCCAGTTCAGTAATCAACACGGCCTGGAGGTTTGACATACGACCGTGCTAATGGCCATGCCACTTTAACAGGTTCAAGCACGGCCTGGGCCTCGATCCACACGGGTGTGGCACACGGATGTGTCCCTGTCGTGAGGAAGTTCAATTTCACTAGGAAAAGGCTACTTAGGGGCTAAGAAATGCATTCCAAAACTCTATATAAAGACCCTAGGAGGCAACTACATGGGTGTGATTTTTCTCCCACCAAGGGTGCTTTTATTCCCGTCAAGACGGGGAGTTAAAGAAGGGAATTACTCGAAGGGAAGCCGATTGATCCATCTTAGAAGCCAGGATCTACATCAAGATAGAGGATCTCCCTTCAATCCTTTCAGGAATTTTAAGTTTTCTTATGTTTTGTTATTTTATATCTTCTGAGATATTTTCTTTTATAATTATGAACTAAAACCCTAAATATCTAAGGGGGATGAAACCTAAGACAGATCTTGTTATTGTTATCTGAGTTGTGTGATAAATATTTAATTTGTTCTTAATTGTGTTTTCAACTCTTAAATTGATATTTTCGGGATATTGATTTAAGTCGAATGTGCTTATATAGAGGAGCAAAAGTCTCCGCATAGGAGTAGATCCAAGACAATTAAGCGGAGTTGATCGCAATCCTAGACATAGGACGACAAAAATCTATCGGATTAGAGTCAAATCTAATATAGGGAGCCATAGATCGAGTTAATACAAGACTAGAGGTTTTAACTAGAAAGATATTTTAGTTAATCAACCTAGGATTAGTTGTTCTTATCCTCGATGGTGGTATTAACATAATTTAGGGATCCCTACGGATCAAATCAAATGAAGAAATCATCTGGTTCAGAGTTAAATAACAAGTGAAGTCTAGGTGGATTCTTCCTTAGGTATTGCCTTAATCAATCAGTCTTTCCTAAAAGCAATCTCCCACTTTACTCTTTGTTACTTCTTTAGTTTAGTTTAGTTTACAACCAAACCCTCTTTATTTTTAGGCTAGATAATAGAAAGAAAGTCATTACTAGTACTCATAATTCCTTGGATTTGATATTCCGGTCTAGCTACTAACTATACTACTATTCGATAGGTGCACTTGCCTTTTATCGTGATATTAGTTAGTTTCCAGGTACGATCAGATTTTATTACTTCATCAAATCACGATTAAGTTTTTGGCGCCGTTGCCGGGGAACTAAGATATTAGGAACACTTGATTTCTATTACTTTAGCCATTACTATTTTTATTTATTTTCAACCTTTATTTTTATTTGTTTTATTTATTTATTTTAATTCTTTTTGCCTTTTCCCTTCCAGGTATCTCTAGTTTATGACTAGAAGAAATCTAAGAGGACCACTGCTTTTTGACAACGATTTAGAAGCAACAGTTCGTCGAACTCACCGAGAGATAAGAAGAAGCTTGCAATACTCAGAACAAGGACAAGAAGAAGAGCCAGAACCTACTGAAGAGATGGAAGCCAATCAGGATAATCAGCTACCTCCTGTAGTAGCCGCAAATCCTGTTGAGCAAAATCCTGCTCCGCGTACTATGTATGATTATGCTATACCTAATTTAGCAGGCACTGAATCTAGCATTGTTAGGCCTACTATTGCTGCAAATAATTTTGAACTGAAACCTAACACTATTCAAATGATACAACAATTTGTTCAGTTTGATGGTTTGCAGGATGAGGATCCTAACTCGCATCTAGCCAACTTTTTGGAATTATGCGATACATTCAAAATAAATGGCGTTTCTGATGATGCCATTCGTTGTAGGCTATTCCCATTCTCCTTGAGAAACAAGACTAAACAGTGGTTAAATTCTTTACCACGAGAATCCATCACTACATGGGAAGAAATGACCGAGAAGTTTTTACTTAAGTATTTTCCTCCGGCTAAAATAACTAAATTGAGGAATGATATTTCTTCTTTTGTGTAGATGGATTTAGAAACACTTTACGATACTTAGGAGAGATACAAAGATCTCTTGAAAAGGTGCCCTCACCATGGGTTACCTCTGTGGCTACAAGTTCAAACCTTTCACAATGGTTTGAATCCCTCAACAAGGCAGATGGTCGATGCAGCTACCGGTGGAACAATCAACAATAAAACACCCGAAGCAGCTTACGAGTTTATAGAAGAGATGTCACTGAATAATTATCAGTGGCAAGTCATGCGAACAAAGCCACAGAAAGCTGCAGGAGTTTTTAATATTGATGCTGTAACCATGCTTTCTAATCAAGTAGAACTTCTTAATAAAAAGATTGATAACTTTGTTGGTTCTACGCAGGTACACCCAGTGATGCAGTGTGACTCAATTTAAGGAAACATGTATAATCCCGATTACTCCTCCTATGGACATGGCATGGAAACCGAGTAAGCCAACTATATGGGTAATAATTCTAGATCCCAAAATAACCCTTATAGTAACACTTATAATACAGGTTGGCAGAACCACCCCAATTTTTCATGGGGAGGACAAAGAAATCAAAGACAACCACCTCCTCCAGGATTTCAACAGCCACTATTCCAACAAGAGAAAAAATCGAACCTTAAAGAGATGTTCAAAAAATTTATCGCCATGTCAGAAACCCGTTTTCAAAACACCAAAACAAAACGAAGAACCAACAAGCATCCATTCAAGGACTCGAAACTCAAATAGGCCAGCTCGCCAAGCTAATTTCTGAAAGACCGCTAGGTGGGTTACCAAGCAACACTGAGACTAACCCTAAGGAGCAATTCAACGCCGTGGATACAATAGATGAGGAAGGGTTAACCAAAACCAACCCAGAGCCATTTAAGGAGACTGTGGTAAGTAAAGGTAAGGATGAGGTAAGTTCCAAAGATACAATTGTCAAAGAGTATAAACCTCGTATCTCATACCTAAATGCGCTATAGAAAGACCACACAGATGAACAAGTCAGTAAATTCCTTAAACTTTTAAAGAAATTACACACTAACTTACCATTTATTGAAGCTCTGTCGCAGATGCCAAACGCCGTTAAGTTTTTAAGAGAGCTACTGACGAATAAATGGAAGCTTGATGAGACATCTCATGTGGAACTGAATATAGTGTGCTCAGCTATTCTACAGAATAAGTTGCCCAACAAACTAAAAGATCCAGGGAGTTTTACAATTCCTTGTTTACTTGGTAGTTTAGACACCAAAAATGCTTTAGCTGATTTAGAGGCTAGTATAAATGTCATGCCATTTAAATTGCTTAAACAACTAGGTCTTGGAAAACCTAAACAAACTAAGATGAGCATCCAATTAGCTGATAAGACCATTATATTTCCAAAGGGAATAATTGAAGATGTGTTTGTCAAAATTGATAAATTTATATTCCCAGTTGACTTTGTTGTTTTAAACATTGATAAGGATATCAATGTACCCTTAATTCTAGGGCATCCTTTTTTAGTAACTTCCAAAACAATAATTGATGTAGGAATAGGCTAGCTTACACTACTTGTAGGTGATGACAAAGTCACTTTACAAGCCCGAAACCTAATTAAATTTGTTGATGATAAAAATAATATTTCGAATTCTTGTAAAAACACTAATCTTACCACCCAACCTTCTGTACAGGATACACTCTACATAAAGGAGACCTAACCATAGACAAGTCCATCCAAGGGAAACGTGCATGAAAAACGAATGCTTCAGATTGAGGAACTAGATGAGTGGCTGAACTATCAACAAGACAAGCCCAAAATATGCCACACCAACCCAGAGCATCACCAAGACGACCCTCAGGTAAAAACGAATCAAATCCAAGTAGGGGATAAGGTAATCTTAAGAGAAGACGATCCCTGAATCTTGAATTGAAAGGAACACACAAGTGAAACACCTTATTTTACGGTAATGAAAATCTTTCCCTATGGTACAGTCGAGATAAATCGTGAGTCACTCGGCACTTTCAAGGTAAATTAAACCCGACTCAAACCTTATTTTGATAATGAAACTGAAAACAGGTTAGAAGAGTTCCAACTCTTCAAACCACCGTGAACGTACAAGCTCGAGCAGAGTCGAGCTTAGACTATAAATAAGCGCTTCTCGGGAGGCAACCCGAGCACTAACAAGTTTGATTTTTTTAAATTTTTAACTAACCCCTTAAAATGCAGATTTCCTAGGACCACATGACCAGACACACGGGTGTGCCTAAGGCTATGGACACCCCACGGGTAGAAACACGGTCGTGTGATACTGCCGTGGCCAAACCTGTCCATTCATACACGGGCGTGTGATTTCAAACATGGCCATGGGCGAAGCAAACACCAAAAGACACGACCGTGCTATAAGGTCGTATGACTCAACACGCCGGTGCCAATTAACCGTGGGCAAGACTGAGAAATTACCACAGGCATAGGACACGCCCGTGCCAACCAGTCGTGGCCACACTGACAGGAGCACGAAACACACAGGCTAGACCTAGGCCACACGCCCGTGCCCAACGGCCGTGTGCCTAATTTCCTATTAATTTTATTTTATTTTTATTTTTATTCTCTTCACTTTATATTTTTCCTTTTATTTTACACTTCACTTCTTATCGAGTAAGACTTAAACTCCCCACGTAGTTGTGCTTCAAGTTACCCAGGATCATGAACTTCAAGGAGTCATCTCTCCAATCCAACTTTCACTACTTTCAAGGAATTCATCCAAAATTCAAGGAGTTTCATTTCTCTCCCTATCTTATGATTTTATGCTTCTATTGCTACTAATGTATCTTTGTACATTGAGGGAAATGTACATCTTAAGTGTGGGGGGGAATCACTTTCACTCATTGCATTCTCTTCGAACCCCTGAAAAATTTTTTACAACAACTTTTTGCATTGTTCTCAAAATTTCGAATTCTCACTATCACTCTCTGCATTAGTCTCAATCTCCTATTAGGAATTAATTCTAATTGACTTATGATTTTTATTGATATGTTGAGAATTAAGACATAGGTACTTATGCTTTGATTATTCAAACTTTAAGATATTAGGGAATCAAGCATAATAAGTTGAAATTTTTGAGAATTTAAATTTTTTCGAGACTATTTCCCCTAATTTTAAGTGTTATCTTGAGATTTGAAATTCGCAAGATTGACATCAAAAAGCCATAATTCTGGTGAGATTTTTGAGCCTTTTGAGCATACATCCTTTCGTGCTCACTTTTATTGTTGCTTTGAGTGAGTCAATACTAATTTGTTATTCTAGAACTTGCTTCGATTATACATGTCAAGACCACATCATTGATTTGATATACTGAGATGATAAAGGCACCTAGGTATAACACACTTACTCCATAAAAGCCTACCTCCATAAATTAACCCCTAGTGAACCCCATTGAGCCTAACAACCCATTCTTTGACTTACCTCTAATATTAACCTATAACCCGTTTTGGTTGAATTACATTCAATTATTTTGATCCCCTTTTTATCAAGATTTGAGTTGAATTATTATCTAGCTTTGTTCTCTTTTTTTTTTCAGTTTGTAAAGTTTATATTTAATTTAAATATTTGATTTGTTCTTAAGAAAAGTGTATATACAATTAATTCAGTTATAATTCATGTTTCAGTTATAGTTCAATATTTTTGCATATTTCTATTATAAGCTTCTAAATCTAGAACGATGTCATCATAAGGCTTAGCTCTAGGAATATGTTCTAGTGATAGAGATTTTTCTAGCTAGATGATTTTCAATTCAATCTTGATTCTAACCCTCTGTTTTAGCCTGTGACAACACCCCTAACCAAAGCCCCATTACAACTATTGAAAGACCTTTTGATCGATGTGTCATATCAATCTATAGTGGTGGAGATTTGATTTTCTTGCAAGCCTATGGTAATAAATTTTCAGGTTGACTAAAGAGTGCTTAATTTTTGAACCCTAAACACTTTGAGTGGATAGAGTGAATCTTTAGTGAGGATGTCAAATCTTGTTGATTTTGATTGAAAGGTAATTAGTTAGGAGAAGGGAGAAAACCTATGTTTCTGTGATAAAATTCTCAACTTAGAGTGTTTGAAACTTTAATGTTCTTCTGGTTGAATTTTCATTGTATGATTACTTATGGATTAGTTTGAAACATTGTTAATAAGGATTATAAGTTGAGAAGAATGATTCTTAACTGTGAATTGAGATTTTGCTTAAGGACAAGCAAAGGCTTAAGTGTGGGTGTATTTGATAAGCGATAAATTATACATATTTTTACCCCATGTTTAGCCCAATTTCTAGATGAATTACCCTTTGATTTGTGTAAATTGATACTCTTAAACCTTTAATTTCATGTTTTGTACTTAGATGAGCTTAGGGAAGAGAAAAGAGCAAGGAACGAGCCAAAAACGGGAAAATTAGGCCCAGTTTAGTAATTAACACAGCCTGAAGGTTCGACATACGGCCGTGCCACTTTAACAGACTCAAGCACGGCCTGGGCCTTGATCCACACGGGCGTGGCACATGGGCGTGTCCCTGTCGTGGGGAAGTTTAATTTCACTAGGAAAAGGCTACTTAAGGGCTAAGAAAGGCATTCCAAAACTCTATATAAAGACCCTAGGAGGCAACTACAAGGGTGTGTTTTTTCTCCCACCAAGGGTGCTTTTATTCCCGCCAAGACGGGTAGTTAAAGGAGGGAATTACTCAAAGGGAAGCTGATTGATCCATCTCAGAAGCCAGGATCTGCATCAAGACAGAGGATCTCCCTTCAATCCTTTCAGGAATTTTGAGTTTTCTTGTGTTTTGTTATTTTATATCTTCTGAGATGTTTTCTTTTATAATTATGAACTAAAACCCCAAATATCTAAGGTAGATGAAACCTAAGACAGATCTTGTTATTGTTATCTGAGCTGTGTGATAAATATTTAATTTGTTCTTAATTGTGTTTTTAACTCTTAAATTGATATTTTCGGGATATTGATTTAAGTCGAATGTGCTTATGTAGAAGAGCAAAAGTCCCTGCATAGGAGTAGATCCAACACAATTAAGCGGAGTTGATCGCAATCCTAAACATAGGACGACGAAAATCTACCGGATTAGAGTCAAATCTAATATAGGAGCCATAGATCGAGTTAATGCAAGACTAGAGGTTTTAACTAGAAAGAGATTTCAGTTAATCAACCTAGGATTAGTTGTTCTTATCCTCGATGGAGGTATTAACATAATTTAGGGATCTCTACGGATCAAATCAAATGAAGAAATCATATGGTTCAGAGTTAGATAACAAGTGAAGTCTAGGTGGATTCTTCCTTAGGTATTGCCTTAATCAATCAGTCTTTCCCAAAAGCAATCTCCCACTTTACTCTTTGTCACTTCTTTAGTTTAGTTTAGTTTACAACCAAACCCTCTTTATTTTTAGGCTAGATAATAGAAAGAAAGTCATTACTAGTACTCATAGTTCCTTGAATTCGATATTCCGGTCTTGCTACTAACTATACTACTATTCGATAGGTGCACTTGCCTTTTATCGTGATATTAGTTAGTTTCCAGGTACAATCAGATTTTATTACTTCATCAAATCACGATCACTACCCATCAAGAAAGACTCGGCTCGAGCTCATTCTCATCGGCGTCTTTGACGCCCTCTCATACCATGTCCACGACTACCCTGCGAACTCATCATATTAGTCAGACTATAATGGCAGATTTCAAAAATTAATTCAATCATCTAATATACCAATTTCACCAATCCACATCACACATATCAATTTTAGAATCATAGTCTGTATAATAGTATAAAAACCAAAAATTATACTTATAGGATCGACGTTAGGAGCTCGGTTACTCATTACAATTTTAATATTTTTGCAATCTCTCATGCATTAGGAGCCCAAACACAGTTCGGGTGTTGATTAACCTGGCTCTAATACCACTTAATGTAACACCCTAACCCCGGCCTAGACGTCCAGACCAAGTTCAGAGAATTACAACATTCATACCAGTAAACAACAGTTCATAGTGTAAATACTTTATAAAATTTAAAACCAGATATCCATCCAAATGTCTTTAGTTTACACACATCTTAAATCTATAGTAAGCTAGTGACATAATTAGTATTAAGTTTATGAAAAGATAACATTGACCGAGCCGCTGCAAAATCGATCCCGATCAGTGTGATGGTTTACCTGAAAGCCAAACGTAATAGGATGAGTTGTGAACTTAGTGCATAACAGAAAATGTACTATTCAGCTTTTATACGATCACTAAGTGATCTTAGAGTACCAGTCAGTTCTCAAGTTCATAATATCAGTATAACAGATCAAAAATACTCGATTAACACATTCAGAAGATAGCAGTTTATCAACATGCTTAATCAGATATCAGAACATGTTCACAGCAATAATTCCTAGTTTTCATTTGCTACACACCATCTTCGACCAATCCAACACACCACTAAAGACATTCAGTGTCCATCCATCCCTACACACCGCATTGTATCGGTTTAACATGTTACAGAATCGTATTATAGATGCTAGCATGTCTAGCGTTAAACATTAATATTAGATTGAGTCAAAAATGGGTAAACCACTGTTCAGAACAAGTTTCTTCCTTTTTCACACCTTTCCAATCCAACCATATTCAGAGTACAGAATTTTATTTAACAATTGCCAGTTTTCAGTCAGATATCCATTTCACAATAGCAATAGTTTCTCATCACATTTCATTTCATATTAATCAAGTCATGGATAACCAATATCAGTCACAATAATGATTTTGGTCGTAAAACTAGTTTTAGAATTCCATATGACCTCTACATGGCCTGGACACACAGTCGTGTCCTTGCCTATGTGGTACACATGGCCTATCACACGCCCGTGTCGTCTAACCATGTGTTACTAATCAATAAATAGAGAGTTGCACGACTTGGACACATGGCTGTGTCCTTGCCCAAGTGACAACATGGCCTAAGCATATGCCTGTGTGCTGGCCCGTGTGGTCCTTGATCAACAAATAGTGAGTTACACAGCCTCGACACACGGCCGTATCTTGTGCCCGTGTGAACTCTATACCACTTAGGTCCCACACTGCCTGAACACATGCCCATGTGCTGGACCGTGTGGCTTCAATTGGACAAACAATGAGTTACACGATCGATTGCACGGCCAATCACACACTCGTGTGCTTCACATGGCCTGACCACACGCCCGTGTGCGTGGCCGTGTAACGTCGACAGTCACCATTTTCGTCGACCTGAAACCTTGGGAACTTACAGTAATTGTTACGCACCTATTTTAGTTGACGTAGAAACAATACAGAGAGTAATTGAAACCTAATATAACCATTCAATCACACAACTCAACTAATTAATCAACAGAATCACTCAATTATTCGTGTTAACCACTATGTCGAAACTTTCGACACCGTTTTCATATACATACCGAAACTTCAACGACGATTTCTGAGATTGTCCTGTCATTTTTCTGAATCATTAATATTTCCGTTCAACGATCCTCTGTTAATAGTTAACAACAAAATCTCACTAATCTCGTGCCCCTCTTGATCGTAATTAGCAAAATAAAAAGAAAATGAAAAGAAGAAAATGGAAAGAACGAGAAAGAGAAAAAAGGAAAAAGATCAACTATCGTTACTTAAACTTTTAACTTCCATGTAGATTTTTCGGCTTAAACAAAAATTATTTCTAATGCGAACAAAGGGATTCGAACCCAAAACCAAATAGAATATAGATAGATACTTAACCACCAGACTAGTAGGCCCATTCTTGTCACAACATTAGAACGAATTGAACTTAAGCAATCAATGCTTGCTCATGAGTTGTTTTAAAAAAAAATAAAACTTTTGTACAACGATTCGAACCCTAGACCTTAAACACAGAAGCAGAGTGCAGAACCAGTGATATAAAAATCTATTTTTATAGATTTTCCCAGTTAAAACTTAAATTTTTAGAGTGTCACATGGAAGGTGTGGAACCAGATCACCTCCTTCAACATCGTCATCTTTATCATCATTTGGTTTGGCTTGAGCAGCCTTTACCCATGTGCTAGAATGAGGATCCTTCTTGTACCTAATATGTTGAAGCAAACCAACACCAAGAGTTTGAGTCATCGATAAAGTGGTTGAGTTGAAAATTTAAAGTTTTACCAATCCAATTTATATGAGTTCAAATCTCTACATATGCATATTTTTTTTGTGTTTTTAAATAAAAAAAGATTAAAATACCCTCAACTAATATAACTTATTTTAATTAAAAAATAATTTTTTTATAAATTCCCTAACCGAATTAATGATAGATTGACTCGTGACACAAACTAAGTCAACAACTTAAATAATAGTATAGATACAAATGATGTGGATGAAATAGTTTGTGTCATAATATTAATATGTACAAAAAAATTAAATAAAGTATTAGTTGGAGTGGTGAAGATAATATTTTATTAATGCCCGTGCGGACGGGTCAAATATTATCACATGTAAGATTTTTAATAACTTTTTTATAAAAAACATGAAAAAGACAAAAGTAACCTTATAATAATATACCTTATTAAGTAAACTACCTAGTTGGTCACTCAATTATTATGACACTTTCATTTTGGTCACCTAAAAAAACCATTGCAGTTTTGTCATCCAATTTTTAGGATGCTTTCATTTTAGTCAACCAAGTGTTAAATCCTTAACTACGTCATCCAACTTCTAAATTGCTTTCATTTGAGTCATCCAACAAAAAAAAAAAAAAACTTTTCTTAAAGTCTTGATTCGGGTAAAAGAAATTTTAAGAATTAAAATGAAAAGGCGATAAAAATTAAAACAATAAATTAAAAATCAATTAAATAATTTATTAAAAAAATTCTCCCTCAATAATGTCAACTAATTTATTATTATAATTTTAAATTAATAAAATTAATCTCCTTTAAAATTTTAAAATTTTATTTTATATTTTTGTATTATTCTTAACAAAATCAACTTTATAAAACTTAAAAATTTTTTAAATTTATAAATACGAATCTTAAGTTATTTATGGCATCAAAAGATTTGGCATGTTGTTTAACTAAAGGTGAGGTGTAACCTTTTCCATCCCTTTTTAACCCAAAATCATTTAGCCCACTCTATCCTTTACTTTCCCCCAAACTATACTCCCATTCCTTACTTCTACTCTTGTGTAAATTTTAAAATTATTTTGAATTTTTTAATTTTTTATTGAGAGAATTAATTTATTCATTTTTAAAATTTAACAAGGATTAAAATGGTATTTACACTAATATGCTATTTGAATTATTTGAGTTATTTGAATTGTAAAATTTAACTCGACTTAAATTTGAAACTTAAATTACTTATTCGATTTGAATTGAATAGCTCAAAATTCGAATATTTTTTAATATTTTCAAATCAAATCGAATTTTACTCACCCCTAATTAAAACTTTAAATTTAATAGTCTATCTCCTACCTATAAAAGGATTTAAGGTTATATGGTACATTTATTTTTACTTTTTACTGTTTAAGTGGATTGGTTAAATTTAATTTAATTTTTTTTAAACAAAGTAATATAAATACCGTAATTTTGAAATGAATTATACTTTCCCTCACATATCACAATTCCCTTCATCATTTACCATTCTCTTTCTCTTTCTTTTATCTTGAATTTCTACATTTTCTTTCTTCTTTCACATGGATATCATCATACCTCCCTGCAATCTTACATCTCACTTGTCAGACATATTTGTTTCGGAGACTAAAGAGGGTCCTTGTGAAGATTGTGGAGGGGAAATCTCTGGTACTGCCTTCTATTGTCAATTGTGCAATGTTTCGAAGCACATTTCATGTGCGGATAAACTGAATCGTGATCGGCCTCTTAAGATTATTCACCCCCTCCACTTGCAACACCGACTTCAACTAGAACGGGATTATTCTCAGGATTTCATTTGTGATAAATGTTTGTATATATCTACTGGTTATAGATACAGATGTTCTTCATGTGATTTCGTTCTTGATCTCACATGTGCTTCTTCGGTCAGTGGTCAGCTGCCTAAAGATCAAGAGCCATTGAGATTTAAAGATGGAAAGAAAAAGACAATCTTCCACCACAGCCACCGTCACGTGCTGAGCTTCTTCAAATATAGGAAGCTACGCGAAGAAGACTATGATTGTTTTTGGTGTGAAAAACATTTACTGCCATCAGAAGTATGCTATGGTTGTACAGGATGTGAGTTCCATCTCCATCAGGTGTGCAGTGATACGATACCCAGGTGTTGGAGTTTGGAGGCAAGTATTACCTATGGAGGTAATCTTTGTTCTTGACAGCAAGTTTTTGCTGGTATGACTATTGGTGACGAGGAGAAGTATTACCTATGTAGGTAATTGGTTTTATGTCTGAGAAGGTGTATTACCTATGCTGGTAATCTGTTCTTTAACTGGTGAAAAGAAAAGCGTATTACCTATGCTGGTAATGTATGCTTTAACAGCAAGCCAAAACAGAAAATGAACAAGAAAATGAAGATGAAGAAAAACAAAGGAAAAGTTGGAAGATATTGATGATGAATAATGTATTTCATTCATATGAAAATATTGGCATCTTGCCATTACATATATCAAAAAATAAAAGGTGAAATGAACAAGTCAAAATAACTATCAAATCACATACCTATCCCTACTTAGACTTAGAGAAAAGACATAGCTTGTACACTTAATTAAAGCAAAGTTGACAGCTACATCAATCAAAGGATTACATCAAAATATCAGCCTAACAAAGTTGGAGTAAAACTAGATAACAAAACATTAGTTCAAATTAAACAGCAATAAGAAACTATAGTTGCTGCATACTTGATAAGAGTTTGCATGGCCAACTTTCTACTACCCGTGCTTTATACTAGCTGCATGGAGATCAGCTTCAACACTCCTCCTTGAGCTCCATGCTGCAAACTCCCATGAGCTTTCTCAACTTGATGAATCTTGATGTAGCAAGACCCTTTGTCAAAATGTCAGCTATTTGATCCTCCGAATTGCAATGAACCAGCTTTATTTCACAAGCTTGCTCCATCTCCCTTATCACATGCAACTTTATATCAAAGTGCTTAGTTCTCCCGTGGAAGACAGGGTTCTTTGCAATTGCAACAGCAGATTTGTTGTCACAAAATATCTCTGTTGCTTCATTCTGGTTTAAATTCAGATTAGCTAAAATTTTTCTTAGCCAAATGGCTTGATTCACTGCACCAGTAGCTGCAACATACTCAGCTTCAGCAGTCGATTGAGCCACCAAAGACTGCTTTCTCGAGCTCCAATAGACCATTGCTAACCCCAATGTGAAGGCATACCCCGATGTGCTTTTCATATCATCTTTAGAACCTGCCCAATCACTATCTGTGTAGCCTTTCAATTTCAGTTCTTCAGCTTTGTTAAATAAAAGACCAAAGCTTAGAGTACCTTTAATGTATCTTAGTACTCGTTTTGCAGCCTGAAAATGCTGTTCATTACTGCAGTGCATAAATCTAGAGAGTAAACATACTGCAAACATGATATCTGGTCTTGTTGCAGTCAAGTATAAGAGACAACCTATCAAGCTTCTATAGATTGTTTCACAAACTGTTTCATGACCCTCTTGGCTCGATAATTTCAACCTAGCTACAACAGGTGTAGGAGTTGGTTTGCAATTCAGCATTGAAAACTTTGTCAACACCTTCAACGCAAATGATTTCTGGTTCAAGAAGATTCCTCCTTGTTTTTGGCTCACTTCCATTCCTAGGAAGTATGTCATCAGCCCCAGGTCAGTCATTTCAAACATTTGCTTCATCTTTGCCTTAAATTCTGCTAAACCAACTTCATCTCCTCCTGTGACCAATAAGTCATCAACATACAATGACACCACAAGCTGAGTTTTAGTTTCTTCTTTCTTAACATAAAGAGTGGGCTCGCTAGCACTTCTTCTAAATCCCAAACTGATTAGATAACTATCAATTCGAGCATACCAGGCTCTAGAAGCCTGTTTTAGGCCATACAAAGCCTTTCTAAGTCTGTACACTTTGTCCTCTTTGCCAGCAACTTCAAAGCCTTGTGGTTGCTCGATATAAATCTCCTCCTCAAGGATACCATTTAGAAAAGCTGATTTTACATCAAGTTGATGTATATTCCAGTTCATTTGAGCTGCAAACGCAACAATCAGCCTGATCGTATCTAGTCTGGCAACAGGAGCAAATGTTTCAAAGTAATCCAGTCCATATTTTTGACTGAATCCTTTTACAACCAGCCTAGCCTTAAGTTTGTTCAGACTTCCATCAGCATTCTGCTTTGCCTTGTAGACCCATTTTACTCCAATAATCTTCCTGTTAGCAGGTTTTTCAACCAGCTCCCAAGTTTGGTTCTTCTCAATCATGGCAATTTCATCAGTCATTGCCTATTTCCAACCCTCATCAGCTTCAACCTCTTCATAACAGCTTGGCTCAACTTGTGTAACAGCTGCTCTCTCATAAATCTCAGTTAAAGATCTTGTACCCCTGACTGGTGTATCATCTACATCCATCTCAGGACCAATTTGGTTTGGTTCAACTTGATCTGTCATGAGCTCTTTAGAAATGGCCTCTGGTTCATTTTTGTCCCAGCTCCAACTTGACTTCTCATCAAATACAACATCCCTGCTCACTTGAACCTTTTTGGTTAAAGGATCTAAAATCCTATAACCCTTTCTTACTAGGCTGTAGCCTACTAAAACACCAGGTAAGGCTCTTTTGGATAGTTTGTCTCTTTTCACAGCTGGTACTTGTGTATAGCACAAGCATCCAAAGATTCTCAAATGAGCCAATGATGGCTTGAAGGAAAACCAGGCTTCAAAAGGTGTCTTGTGAGAGAGTGCCTTGGTTGGAAGCCTATTCTGAAGATAAACAGCAGTGTTTACTGCTTCAGCCCACAGATTTTTGGGCATATTCTTCTGAAATAGCATGCATCTAGCCATATCTAGGAGACTTCTATTTTTCCTTTCACTCACCTCATTCTGTTGAGGTGTATACACATTTGTTAGCTGGTGTTTGATGCCAGCTTCTGCACAAATGGCTTGGAACTGAGCTGATGTTTACTCTGACCCATTGTCTGATCTTATAGACTTAAGCTTGCAACCTGATTCTGTTTCTGCTGCTGTTTTAAACTTTAAAAACATGTGTGGTACTTCTGACTTCTGTTTCATGAAAAAAATCTAGCAATATCTACTAAAATCATCAATAAAGAGGATGAAATACCTGCTTCCATTAAGTGATTCTGTTTTCATAGGGCCACACACATCTGTGTGTATTAGCTGCAGTTTTTCATTTGATCTCCAGGCTTTGTTTGAAGGGAATGGCAACCTGGCTTGTTTCCCTAGTTGGCATACCTCACAAATATCATCATTTTTAACAGTGTTGGTGAAGTTCTCAACCAGACCCTGGCTTATCATTTGAGTCATTGCCCTGAAGTTGGCATGACCAAGTCTTTGATGCCAGAGGTTGGACTCTTCAGTGGAAGCTGCATAGGCTGAATCAGACCCATTGCTCCAGTCAACAATGAAGCTCTTATCAGTCATAGTGACTGTCATGAAGTGAGATCCACTTGGGTCACTAATGTTGCACTGCTTGCCCTTAAACACAACAGTATAGCCCTTACCAAGCAACTGAGCTACACTTAGTAGATTTCTTTCAATTTCAGGTACAAACAACACATTTGAGATGAGTTTGTTACCTGTTGAAGTGGTTATTACCACATCACCTTTGCCTTCAGCTTTGATGAAGTGACCGTTTCCTATTTTGACTTGAGACCTGCAGCTTCTGTCCAATGTCTTGAAAATGGCTTCATTAGATGTCATATGATTCGTGCAACCACTGTCTAGGAGCCATCCACCAGTGATTTTCCCTCGAGCAATCGAACAGGAGGCTGTAAACACCTCCTCTTCTTGATCACTGTCATCTACAGCTACTCGAGCCTCAGCTTTTGGTTTACTAACTTGCTCCTACCTTGGTTTGTTTTTACAAACTTTTTCTACATGACCTTTCTTTTTGCATTTTTGGCACAATGCATCTGGTCTAAACCAGCATTTGGCCTCAAGATGGCCAGGTCTCTTGCAGTGCTTGCACAACTGATCTCTTCTGCCAGCAGCATCAGGCTTAGGCCTGCTTTTCCAAGTCTTCTTACCTTTGTAGGTAGAAGCATTTGAGGATGTCTTGGCTTTGGCTTGAAAGGCACCCTCTTGGTGCTCTTCTAATCTGCTGGCCCTTCTTTGTTCTTGGGCATATAGAGCATTAATAAGCTCTGTTAGGGAAATAGTTGAAAGATCCCTAGAATCCTCTAAAGAGGATATTTTAGCTTCATACCTTTCTGGTAAGGTAGAAAGTACTTTCTCAACTATCCTAGCTTCATCAAACTGCTCTCCAAGGAGCCTAATGCTGTTTACAACAGCCATTATTCTATCAGAATATTGTTTGACAGTCTCTTCCTCTTTCATTTTCAGGTTCTCAAACTCCCTTCTCAGATTTAGTAGCTGCTGCTGCCTCGTCCTTTCAGAACCTTAAAACTCCTCCTTCAATTTATCCCAGGCCTGCTTTGGTGTCTCACAGGCCATGATCCTTGTAAAGATCACATCTGAGACACTATTCTGAATACAGGACATGGCTTTGTGCCTTTTAGTCCTTTCATCAGCATGTTGTCGAATCTGTGCCACCGTGGGGTTGGCTCTGAGCGGGGCTGGCTCAGCATCAGTATTAACCACTTCCCAGAGGTCATATGCTTGTAGATAAGTTCTCATCTTCACTTGCCAGATGTGAAAGTTTTCACCATTGAAGGTTGGTGGAGCTGCAGGTGAAAAGTTTGAAGAAGACATTTTGTTTTGATTTACTCACAACAGGTCCTCTAAGACAAGGGCTCTAAATACCAATTGTTGGAGTTTGGAGGCAAGTATTACCTATGGAGGTAATCTTTGTTCTTGACAGCAAGTTTTTGCTGGTATGATTATTGGTGACGAGGAGAAGTATTACCTATGTAGGTAATTGGTTTTATGTCTGAGAAGGCGTATTACCTATGCTGGTAATCTGTTCTTTAACTGGTGAAAAGAAAAGCGTATTACCTATGCTGGTAATGTATGCTTTAACAGCAAGCCAAAACAGAAAATGAACAAGAAAATGAAGATGAAGAAAAACAAAGGAAAAGTTGGAAGATATTGATGATGAATAATGTATTTCATTCATATGAAAATATTGGCATCTTGCCATTACATATATCAAAAAATAAAAGGTGAAATGAACAAGTCAAAATAACTATCAAATCACATACCAATCCCTACTTAGACTTAGAGAAAAGACATAGCTTGTACACTTAATTAAAGCAAAGTTGACAGCTACATCAATCAAAGGATTACATCAAAATATCAGCCTAACAAAGTTGGAGTAAAACTAGATAACAAAACATTAGTTCAAATTAAACAGCAATAAGAAACTATAGTTGCTGCATACTTGATAAGAGTTTGCATGGCCAACTTTTACTACCCGTGCTTCATACTAGCTGCATGGAGATCAGCTTCAACACCAGGACACTTTCTCATTCTTTTCATCCTAACCACCCTCTTCGCTTAACGACCTTTACCTACGAACCACTTCGGTGCAATGGTTGTTCAAATAGTTGTCATTTTTGTTCGTATGTGTGCGAGATGTGCAGCTTCAGCCTTGATTTGGACTGCGCTAAACTCTCGCCTTCCCTAAAACTTGACTGTCACCATCACCTTCTCACTTTTTTCAAATATTTTTATGGGGAAAGGCAAGATTCATATTGCAAAGCATGTGGCAAGCATTGTGGTGGTGCTAGCATTTATCGCTGTGTGCAATGCCATTTTAGTCTCCATTTGAAATGTGTTGTACCATCTTCAGCTACACATAAATATCATAGACATCCACTTTCCATGATGGAATTGCTGAAAGAAGATGATTCTGAAAAATATTATTGTGATGTTTGTGAGAATGAAAGAAATCCGAAAGATCCCGTGTATTATTGTCAAAATTGCACATTCATAGCTCATATTCAATGTGTACTTGATCAGGTAATAATTATTTTTCTCACTTTAATTTAACTTCTGTTATCAGACATAAGATTTATAATGTTTATAGATGTCTTTGATTTTCTTTTTAATTTTTTCTTTTTTTTAAAAAATATTTCTTTGTAAAAAGAAGTAAATTAAAAGTTAATAGTAAAAATATGAGCTAAATTTGTGAAGCTCTCCGAGTCTAGATGAAATAAATAATAATACATGTTTGGTTTATAGGATAAAGTTGCATCGGGAAAGGTCCCATCCTCCTCACGCCCGCCCATGGAAAGCAAAGCTTTGTTTGTGGAGCAGAATGAGGAGAGTCATGCCATCCGCACTCTGGTTTGCAACTTTATTATGAATATCTTACAATATGTTTTTTCTCTAATGATTTTATTAATAACTAATCAGTTGAACAACTACTCAAAAAACTTAGCTTTTTTATGTAATTATATTTCTTAATTAAGAAATGAGTTTGCTCATTTTTTGATTTTCTTTTTCTTTTTATTTCTTTGTAAATGCTCAGAGTTTGTTTCGACCTATCATCCACCCTCACCAGATGTATGAAATAACAGAAGAGTTAAAAGGAGGAAATTATTGCAGCGGTTGTCGTCTGGTACTTAATGGTTCAAGCTACTTCTGCAAGACATGTCCTGATTTTTACCTACATGAAAAATGTGCTAAATTGTCATATGAGATAAGTCACCCTTTTCATTCAAGCCATCCTCTTAACCTCTATACTTCAACTTATTGGCTTGGTTCGTTTATTCCATGTGATGAGTGTAGAGACATTTGTGATGGCTTCATATACTTTTGCGAGCAGTGTCATTTCAAGCTTGATATGAAATGTGCAGCTCTAACAACTCATAAAATTGGGGTTTTAGAAGAGAAAATGACGGGTAGAGTAACTGAGTTGCACCATTTCACCCACCCCCATAAACTTCTCCTTGCCAATTGTAATGACCCTAAGCATAAAACAGAATGCAACATTTGTAGATTGCAAATCTTAGGTCCAGCCTATTTTTGACCTGAGAGCTGCACGTATATACTTCATGAATCTTGCCTTAGGTTGCCACAAAAGATTCGAGTCCCATTTCATCCAGATCACATGTGGGTTAGTCGCCTGCTCCCCACACGTCAACAGTGGTGTTATGCTTGCACTTTGGAATTACTCTCAAGTGACTTTGTATATAGCTGTGAACATTGTGACTTTAACCTCCATGCTATATGTGCTAATTCCTTAAGGCGACCATTGAAATGTGAATTTCACCTGAATGATCTTTATTATTTTGGGAGAACTCGTATATCACTTTGATTCAATATGGAGTATAAATTTCAATTGTGAAGTATGTGATGGAAGTTGTAAAGGAAAGCCCTTTTATCGTTGCCTAAAGTGTGGTATCAATTTTCATTTGAAATGTGTTGGTATACCATATACTGTGAAATCTAAATATCATATTCATCCTTTACTCTTAAAGGATTATTTTATAGAAGATGATTCTGAAAAGTATTATTGTGATTTTTGTGAGGAAGAAAGAAATTCAAATGATGATATATATCATTGTGAAGAATGTAATGGTCAAACAAACGCTCACATAGAATGCGTGTTGGCTGAAGTAAGTTAATTACATAAATTTTTTAAATATAAAGGTCCAGTATTTGTTTGCTATAACATGATATATGTTCTTGCTGTTAGGTAGAGGATAAGAAAGAGATTAGGAAGAACATTCACGAAGAGCGTTTCCGAGAAGAGGTCAGTTTTCCATTTTTATTGTAAACATTTCCAAATTAGAAATTTAGTTGATTGGTTCTTGTAAGGTTAGTTTAGTGGTTGGATTACAGTTTAGTTGTTGGGATGTGCATGATAGTTGAAGCAGAAGTAATTGCAATAGTGTAGTAAAAACTGGGATCCTTTATTTCAAAGCAGAGTTTTTATGAATAATTAACATGCTTATTTCTTTAATTTTTGTTTATGTCATAGTTTTACCATCTTCGTGAATTATTTGCCTGATATGTTGATTGGTTCTGTTTCTGACTTGATTGAGATTTGGGTTGTTTTTATCATGTTCCACTACTTGACTGCAGCTGAAAATTTTGGTTGCCAGGTTCATGAAGTTGCTTTCAAACGGTGAGAAAATTATTTTGTAATAAAATTTATTTAAATAGTGATATAAAGTTTAAATTATTTACTTTGATATCTTTTGCAATTTATTACAGAATGTAGACCACCTATTGAGGAAGTGATTCAAGCTGGAGTGGTTCCTCGCTTTGTTGAGTTACTTGGTTCCCCAAGTGATTATGTCCGTGAGCAGGTATGCATATGAAATGAAATTATTCTAATATCATTTAATTTTACTTGGCAGAAGCTTGTATGAATGTTTTGTAATCTTATATCATTCTTTTTTGCTTCGAAATTCAGGCTGTCCTGGCTTTGGGAAATATTGCTGCTGGTTCTCTTAGATGTCGTGATCTTGTCCTTGGCCATGGTGCTTTGCCTCCATTGTTGGCTTTGTTGAATGAACCTGTTTCACGTTCTATACTGAGAAAGGCTACATGGACACTGTCAACGTTTTGCAAGCCCCCCTTTCATCAGGTTTGACCCTAGGTCCCTTCTTTTTTCAAGTACAATGCTTTTTTACTTTCTAAATCATAAATATATTAAAAGCAACCGCAGCAACAATTTACAAGTCAGAAACCAAAACAGAGCAAACTGAAAGAATAAATTTGATATCAGCGGAAATATCGAATATAAATACCTCCAGCCATTGTCTCAATCAGATGCCAAAATCCGAATGTTTTAACACTACTTTCGAGCACGTTAATCCACCGACGAGGTCGTCGAATTTAGCTATACAAAAATCACCAAAATCTTTTAAGCACTTGAAAATTTCGATCACTAGATGGAATTGTTTTCAAAATTTATTTTTGGTGCTTAGGGACCTTATGCTTAGGAGTTTTTATAGTGGTGGTTCCCTATAAAAAACTAGTTATGTTCAAATGTTTGTTAAAACCAAATTAACCGATGGAATCGATCTGATTCGGTTAATTAGTTGGTTAACCAATCTGATTCGGTAGGAAGTTAGTTAATGATTTTTTAGAAGTTTAGTTTTCGATTAATTCGGTTCGAAATCGAGTAATTAATTGAATTAACCAAAGTTATTAATTAACAATACAAATTACATGTAGTTTTAATTTGGTCAAATGAATATTATCAATTTATTTTTTGATATATTTTATACTTGTTTTAACCAAAAAACATATAAATTTTGATTAATTCAATTAATCAATCGAATAAATCGAAATATTTTAGTTCGATTAATTTTTTTGAAAAAAATTCAATTCAATTAAAGATCAAAGAATTAAAAAATTTAATTAGTTAAATTAATATTAATTCGATTCGGTTAACCATCCGGTTAATTGTTTGAACACCTGTATAAAAAACCATCATAAGTAAGGGAGCATTACCACGACCCAAATACCTACACAAACCACAAACTCTCAAACAAATCATCAGCCAAACAATATAAACACCCTCACAATCCAATACTTTGGACCAAAAGTAGATTAAGCAAGGCTAACTGTCATGCAATAATACACACTTTCGACCAATGTACCTTCAAAGCTAAGCCAATCAAACTCCCACTATCAATAATAATTTTCACAGATTCCAAGGACGAGGACCTTGTTTTCACACCAGTTCAGCCTCGGATGCCAACTTCTGGGCATATTTCCATTTAACACAAATGATATCATCGATTTATTGCTTTACAAGGCAAAATCATTGTCATTAATCTTTCAAATCTAATCTGGTGGGTTGTTTGTCTGATATCTAAACTATGCATTGCTATGCACTACTAACATTAAACTAGAAAGCGAGATATATTGCTTGGAGGCTTACGAATGTTTAGTTTAAATTGATTTTTGTCTTACTGATTATTCTTTATTTACTATTCAGGTTAAGCTTGTACTCCCTACATTAGCCAGTCTTATTCTGTTAAACCGTGGCCTGCATAGCAACATTGGACCAGCAGCAAGTCAGCATAGAAGCTGAATCAAGAAAGCTGCGTGATTTTGTTTATTTTGTAATCTTTTAATATCATTGTATCTATGGTTAGTAGGATTTGAGAAAATCTTAATGTGATGTAATAGCTAGCATTATAGCTTTATATTTTATGCAACTTTAGGCTAAGTTTAGTCAAAGCATTTATGAGAACAGTTACAAGTTAGGTAACTGTCACATTTTGTATCTATATATTTTAACAAAGCAAATGGAATGAGATGAATTCTTCCAGCCATTTTTCAGATCATTTTTTCTCTCAATTTTAGCTGATTACCATCATAGGTAATCTCTTTTTTAACACCAACAAATTCGTTTGTCCTTTTACCAACATAGGTAATCACCTTTGTTTTCCATCATCATAAAATTGCCTTCTTTTATTGTTGATAATCATTCTATCAGCATAAGGTTTGTTCAAAACCTTTTACCTATATCGGTAATACTTTGTTTGTTCCAACAAATGGTAATCAGAGCCTACCATCTTTGAGGACCTTTGTTGTTGGTGTTTCTTGTAGAAAGGAAGTTTGAGAAGAAAGAAGCTATTTTTGTTGATCTGTTTTGTTTGGTTGCTGAAAAATGAGCTTTACACCACCACCACCACCAGTGTTTGCTGGAGAAAACTACCACATTTGGGTAGTCAAGATGAAGACATATCTTCAAGCACAAGATTTGTAGAGTGTAGTTGGAAATGACTTCGAACCACCTCCATTGAGGGCCAATCCCACGATTGCTCAAATCAGACAGCACGCTGAGGAGAGCACAAAGAAGCATAAGGCCTTGGCCTGCTTGCAAAACGGAGTGACAGATGTGATCTTCACCCGAATCATGGCTTGCAGCACACCTAAGGAAGCTTGGGATAAGCTGAATGAGGAGTTCATGGGGTCTGATAAGACTAGGCAGCAACAAGTGATCAACCTTAGAAGAGAATTTGAGAATCTGAAGATGAAAAAATCAGAGAGTATCAAGCAATATGCAGACAGGATTATGACCACTGTCAACAGCATAAGGTTGCTAGGTGAAGACTTCAGTGATAGCAGGGTTGTTGAAAAGGTTATCACCACTCTCCCTGAGAGGTTTGAGTCGAAAATCTCCTCGTTGGAAGACTCAAGGGATCTCACAACCATTTCCTTATCTGAGTTGGTGAATTTCCTGTATGCACTTGAGCAAAGAAGGGCTAATAGACAGGAAGAGCATCCAGAAGGAGCTTTCCAAGCAAAGGCCAAGGAAGGCTCAGGTTCTAGTCAAAAAGGGAAGAAGCCTTGGGTTGATAGAAGGGAGAAAACAAGAAAAGAAGGAGGAAGAAAGAAGTTTCCACCATGTATTCACTGCAAAAAGACCAATCATTTGGAGAAATATTGCTGGAATAGGCCAGATGTTCAGTGTAAGAGCTGTAATCAGTATGGTTATCATGAGAAGGTGTGCAAGAACAAAGGGAAGGCACATGCTCGGCAGCAGTTGCAAGCTAAGCCTGCTGAGGACCTTCAAGCTCAGGAGGAGCATGTTTTTACAGCCTCATGCCTTGCAACCACAAGTAAAACCAAATGTAGTTGGCTTGTGGACAGTGGCTGCACACATCACATGGCAGCTGATGAAGGCTTGTTCAAGCACCTTGACAGCAGTTTCACCTCAAAAATCAGGATAGGCAATGGGAACCTAATTGAAGCTAAAGGCAGAGGTGATGTTGTGATCAATACTGGTTCAGGTAACAAAGTTATTTCAGATGTTCTCTTTGTGCCTGATATAGATCAGAATTTACTTAGTGTTGGTCAGCTTGTAGAAAAGGGCTATTCACTTGTTTTTAAGAATGGCTCATGCATTGTTCAAGACTCTCATGGTCAGGAGTTAGTTACAGTAGCAATGGTAGATAAGTGTTTCATGCTTGATTTAAATCAGCTTGAGAAGAAGGCCTACACCAGCCTTGTTGATAATGCTGGCCTATGGCATAGAAGATTAGGCCATGCTAATTTTAGATCGCTTGATCTGTTACACAAACAGAATTTGGTAGAGGACATGTCCAAAGTTGAGGCATGTGACAGTATTTGTGAAATCTGTCAGCTTGGTAAACAAGCCAGATTACCTATGCCGGTAAACCAAGCATGGAAAGCTCAAGAGAGACTTGAGCTTGTGCACTCTGATATTTGTGGACCAATGAAGCCCCCTTCTTTGAATGACAGCAAGTATTTTGTGCTGTTCATTGATGACTTGACTAGATTCTGTTGGGTTTACTTCTTGAAGCAAAAGTCTGAAGTATTTGAAGCCTTCAACAGATTCAAGGCATTAGTAGAGAACCAGACAGGCTGCAAGATTAAGGCCTTGAGAACAGATAATGGGACTGAATACTTGTCTCAGAGGTTTCAAAAGCTTTGTGAGGATGCAGGGATCCATCGTCAGCTAACCACAGTTTATACTCCACAGCAAAATGGAGTTTGTGAAAGGAAGAACAGAACCGTGATGAATATGGTCAGATGTTTGCTGTTTCCAAGCAAACTTCCAAGCATATTTTGGGCTGAAGCTGTTAACACTTCAGTCTATCTACTGAACAAGCTTCCAACTCGAGCAGTGAAGGATAAAACACCTTTCGAAGCCTGGTATGGTCACAAACCTTTTGTTTTTCATCTAAAAGTATTTGGATGTATGTGTTATGCTCTTATTCCAGCTGAAAGAAGAAGCAAACTTGAAAGAAGGTCTGCCCCTGGCATATTTGTTGGCTACAGCAGTACCAAAAAAGGCTACAGGGTGTATGATCCCTCAACCAAAAAGATTTTAGTTAGTAGAGATGTCAAATTTGATGAAGAGAAGACTTGGAGCTGGGATGGCTTAGATGCAAGTCAGTTTGAAGAAGACATAATTGATGGGAGCTTGGAACTAGCAGAAAATGAACTCAGTAGTGGAGATGTAGATGACCCTCCTGTGAGAGGCACTAGGTCCATTGCTGATGTTTACCAAAGGTGCAATGTGGCTGTTGTTGAACCCTCAAGTTTTGAAGAAGCAGTCAAGGACAAATGTTGGAAGAAGGCCATGAAAGCTAAACTAGAGATGATCCACAAGAATGACACTTGGGATTTGGTTGAAAGACCAGAACATAAGAAGGTCATCGGTGTCAAGTGGGTCTTTAGAGCCAAATTTAACTCTGATGGCTCTTTGAATAAACACAAGGCAAGACTTGTAGTAAAAGGCTATAGTCAGCAACATGGTGTTGATTTTATGAAGACATTTGCTCCTGTGGCAAGTATAGACACCATCAAGCTTCTTTTTGCTTTGGCAGCACAAAAGCAATAGAAAGTTCATCAGCTTGATGTCAAGTCAGCATTTTTGAATGGTTTCCTCAAAGAAGAGATTTATATTGAACAACCAGATGGGTTTATAGTCCAAGGACAAAAGGACAAAGTTTATAGGCTGAAGAAAGCCTTGTATGGCCTGAAGCAGGCACCAAGAGCCTGGTATGACAGGATTGATACATACCTGTCTAGGCTCGGATTTGAGAAGAGTGTTAGTGAACCTACACTCTTTGTGAAGAAATCTGAGAATGAAACGTTGTTTATTGTCTCACTTTATGTGGATGACTTACTTGTAACTGGAAGCAAAGATGAATTGATCAGTGAATTTAAAGTGCAAATGCAGAATATTTTTGAGATGACAGATTTGGGTGTCATGACATACTTCCTAGGCATGGAAGTGAAGCAGTCCGATTAAGGCATCTTCATTAGTCAAGGTGTTTTTGCTTCGAAAATCCTTAATAAATTTTACATGTCAAACTGCAAGACAGTCAGCACACCAGTAAATCAAGGGGAAAAGCTGACTAGTTGTGGAAGTGAAGAAAAAGTTGATGAGAAGGAATATCGAAGCTTAGTAGGTTGCTTGCTATACCTAACAGCAACCAGACCTGATATTATGTTTGGTGTTAGTCTCTTATTGAGATTTATGCACTGCTGTAATGTGGTTCATTTTAAAGCAGCAAAGAGAATCCTGAGATATGTCAAAGGGACTTTGAGCTATAGAGTCAAGTTTGAAAAGGGAAAGGAGCTCAAGCTGACAGGATATTCTGATAGTGATTGGGCTGGTTCTGTCGATGACATGAAGAGTACTTCTGGTTACTTCTTTACTCTTGGCTCAGGAGTTTTTTGCTAGAGCTCAAAGAAGCAACAAACTGTTGCACAGTCCACAGCTGAAGCAGAATATATTACAGCAGCAGCAGCTGTAAATCAAGCCATTTGGCTTAGAAAGTTGCTAAGTGATTTAAATGAAGAGCAACTTGAACCTACTGAGATCTTTGTTGACAACCAATCAGCAGTGGCTATTGCTAAAAATCCGGTCTTTCATGGAAAGACAAAGCATTTTAAAATCAAGTTTCATTTTGTTAGAGAGGCTGAGCAGTCAGGAGAAATCAGCCTTACTCATTGTAAATCAGAAGACCAACTGGCTGATATTCTGACTAAGCCACTTGGTGCCACAAAGTTTGAAGCTTTAAGGAGGAACATTGGTGTTTGTTGCATACAGTCCAAGGAGGAGTGTTAAACCGTGGCCTGCATAGCAACATTGGACCAGCAGCAAGTCAGCATGGAAGCTGAATCAAGAAAGCTGCATGATTTTGTTTATTTTGTAATCTTTTAATATCATTGTATCTATGATTAGTAGGATTTGAGAAAATCTTAATGTGATGTAATAGCTAGCATTATAGCTTTATATTTTATGCAACTTTAGGCTAAGTTTAGTCAAAGCATTTATGAGAACAGTTACAAGTTAGGTAACTGTCACATTTTGTATCTATATATTTTAACAAAGCAAATGGAATGAGATGAATTCTTCCAGCCATTTTTCAGATCATTTTTTCTCTCAATTTTAGCTGATTACCATCATAGGTAATCTCTTCTTTAACACCAACAAATTCGTTTGTCCTTTTACCAACATAGGTAATCACCTTTGTTTTCCATCATCGGTAATTGCCTTCTTTTATTGTTGATGATCATTCTATCAGCATAAGGTTTGTTCAAAACCTTTTACCTATATCGGTAATACTTTGTTTGTTCCAACATATTCATTCAAAAGATGAAGTCGTCTTAGCTATAGCATGTAGGGCACTCTCATATTTTTCTGATGGCACAAATGACAAAATCCAAGCTGTTATTGAAAAAGGTGTACTTGGGCGTCTGGTGGAACTTTTAATGTGAGTTAGACTCTTTTTTTTGTTGATTGACTCTGATATCTATTCTATTTCTGAGCTATTTTGTTTGGTTTTTTGACCCAAATCGTAAATTTTTTGACTTTCACATGCACCCTTTTCCTTCAGTGGCAATTTCTGCTCTTTATACAGTTAGAAGTATTGTTACTAGAGATGATGTGCAAATTCAGGTATCAAACACTTTGTTTAATTAGTTTTTCCCTTTTAAATGATCTTACTAGAATATTTATCTTTTGCCATTTATCATATCTTTTTTTGTTAATAACTAGTTTTCTCACTAAAGCCACATTTATAACCCCCCTCTTAATTAGACTAAAGATTTTTTAGGTTTAGTTGTTAAAGATGATTCATTTTCTTATTTATGGGCAAATCTTGTTGCTACAAAGTGTATCATTAATCATCAGGCATTGCCATGCCTTTTAAACCTTTTGAAAAATAATTATGAAACGAGAATCAATAAGTTTGCTTGTTGCGCAATCTCAAGTATCACTTATAAACAGAGTTCCGTTTTGCAGGGTTGAACTATCTGTTTCTTTCAAGGGATTCATTGAAGATCTTAAGATATTAGTAATCAAGACTTACTCTAATCTTGTGAATAAAAACGATTGACCAAATAATTATATTTATTGCGTTGAATTCTTTAAATTTAAAAATAAACAATATTTAGATGTGTGAAAATATATAATATCAGTAATGACAATATATCGCAAAAAAAAAACGAGAAAAAAAATAAAGAATACACAGATTTTACGTGGAAACTCTTTCGGGAAAAAAATCACGGGTAGAGAAGAAGAAAATTCACTATGTAAAATTCACTATGTCGAATTCGAATCATTACAAGAGGAATAGACTATGTCTATTTATAGGCTTGTAAAGCCATATTCTAGTAGGATTCAAACACCTTATCCTAATCAATATAAAATAGATGGAGTTTAATAAGATTTAAAAAATCTTATTCTAAAATAAAATAAAAGAAGTCTAGCTCTATTTGGATATTACTTTTATTTTATTTTCCATCGTATTTTATTTAAATAAGAATTCAGGTCACTTAATTCTAACAAGATGTTTCTTTCCATTTCCAAGTTTATAATTATTGTGTGGTAACCAATCACACCTTTAATTTTTAAAATCACGGAGTTCAGATTAAAAATACATTTATGCCTCAAGCCTTCTTTACACTTTGCTAATGTTAGTATACACCCAGCAATGTTTCCCAAGAAGTAAATTTGTAGTAAAAGGTTTTTTTTTTTTTTAAAGAATTAAAAAATTATGGATAAATTATTAAAATAGTCACTTTTATTTGCCTCAGATTATATTTAGTCACTTATGTTTGAAATATGTAGTCTTACATTATCGCTTTCTTACGAAACGGTCATTCTATCGTTAAGATCTATTATCTCCCAAACGGCAGTCCGATGTGACAGTTAAAATGGGTTTTAAATGCTAACATGGATGTCCAACCAAGTAAATTAATTAATTTTTTAATTAAATAAATTTAATTAATTGATTTTCTAAATAAATTAAAAGAAAATATTAATTTGGTTTCCTGAAATAATTAAAACCAATGCATCAAATTAATCCTTGAACTGGAAAAAATAACCTTTAGTCTCCTTTTTCTTTTAATTTTCGTTTTCATTTTTACTGAAAAAATCATCTATTTCATAGTCATCTTTGTTGAATCGAATGGTAGAAATCAAATTGGGTGCTCCATCAATTGGTTGGATTTTTTATTCAAAATGGAGGAACAAATGATCGATTCAATGGAGGATGCAAGCATTGATTACAGTAAATCATGGTTTTTTTTTTTACTTGGGTTTTGGGTTCAAATATTATGATTTTTTTTTTTGCAAAAAGGTGGACCATCTTTTTTTTTTTTCTGTTATAAGTAACCCCACTTTTTGTATCCTGTTCATCATCTTCTAGACCCCTAACTCCACTTTTTCCATAGCATTTTGACCAAAAAATTCATATTAGGATGCATCAAAAATCGCATTATTTGCAAAATCATTAACTAATTTAGCAATTAAATAGTAGCATAGACGCGATCAACTAGGATAACATTAAAGACCCGTTTGGTACCCAAGAAGGAAAAATAATAAAGATATGAACTTTCAAAGCAAAATTCATCATCTTTTCGCATCATAAAACCAAGCTAATTAAGTAAAAGGGGTGTTATACATTTGTGATCACCAACCCGAGTCCTAGATAGGATTCAGGCCACCGAGTTGTGACCCAGATAGGCCTTGCCAAATGACGGCAAGGCGAACCATGAGAAGACATCAAGAAGAGTTCGCAAACCCAACTCGCAAGATAAGCTTGCAAGTTTAGCTCACACGAGCCAAACAGAGGTCACGGTCCCAGTTTGCACGCGTCCAAGGAGCTCGCGAAAGGGGGACCACATGTACCGCAAGCAATCTAGAGTGAAACACGCGTCCAGTAGATCTGGAGCCCGCACAGAATGTCAATGCTAGAAACAAGAAGGACTGTATGCTCCGCAGGCAACCTAGAGTGAGACATGTGTCTAACAAGTCTGAGATCCGCATGGAATGTCAGTATTAGGAGTGGTGGAGTCAAGACAAGATAGCAGGGTCATAGTATGAGGTATAATAGCATGTATAAATACCCGAATACTTTCATTAATAAGACACAAGACAAAGTTACTGTTTATTTGATTATCATTTTGAGCAATGGTTTTTTTTATTGATTAGAATTGTATACATCTTTTTATCATTTTGTTGCTGTTCCCATTGATGGGTTTCGGTGGAAGCTAGTTTTGAGCCTTTTCATTTTTTGTTTGACTGATGAATTGAATACCATTTTGAGCAATTCACTTGTGTGATAACATGGTTTATGATTGGAATTATCTTTCTTAAAGGATTGAAAAGAAAATGCTTTAGAAAATATGTGAGTTGTTTTAATGTACCACTAATTTTGTTGTGGATATTCATTGAAGTTTGTTCCTTAAGAAAATTAGCTTTTGCTGGGTATTTTCACAGGGCATTTTGTTGCTAGTTTGGAAGTATTGGATATTGTAGTCTGGAAATGGAAGCTTTTTCTTCAATGTCATGGCCTATACATATGATCAAAATTTGAAAAGTAGACAAATTTTTCATATCGACCTGTTGATTATTCAATTCACCTTCTCTAAGTTTCCTTAGGGGGTATACGGCAATGTTAGTTTTCAAAATGTCTGACTAAATTATGCTTGGATTCCCATGATATTATTTTGGTTTTCGATTGTTAGTTTATGCCGATTCAAGTTTAACGTTTTGGTAGATTCTTTTTCATCTCTTTTTTCAAGATGAGGTAAAAAACTAGTGCATTAATGTCTCCTGCAAAAACATGTATCGATACCTCTGGAAGGTATCAATACTTTGGGTATTTAATGCCTTAATTAAGTGGTCATTAAAGCCTATTGTATCGACACAATATAGGATGTGTCAATACTTGCTATGAGGTATCGATACCCTCCAACTTATCGATATCTTGGTATCAATACTAGGTAAGGTATCAATAATTTTTTAAAGGTATCAATACTTTCATGAAGGTACCGATACTTTTTATTTTTACTCAAATTTTCTTGAACATCAAAGCTCAATTTGGTACCGATATCATGGAAAGGTATCGATACTTGGGTCAAGGTATCGATACTTAACTAAGGGTGTTGATACTTTCGATTTTTGCTTAATGTTCTTGAACTTTGAAGCTTAATGTTCTTATATAGGGTATCGATACTTTGATCCCTGTGAGCATTTTAACACTTAATAAATGTTTGAACATTTTGTTAATCAATTTGAACAAGTTCCAAAATATTTTATATCAATCTCTCCCTTTTTTTTATATAACAAAACATTTTGGTAAATTTATTTTTAGATAAAGTACTCTCCTTCTTTAAAATCAATTTTAATTAAAGGCTAGATTTTGTTTTTGAAAAATGGTCACAAAATTGTATAGATGAATTACCAACCAATTTACCTTTTCTCCTCCTTTTTGTTATATCAAAACAAACCAAACTAAAGCGTACGGAAAAAGAAAATGGTTAGTCTAAACATATAAAGCAATGACGATCAAAGAATTAACATCAAGCTCCAAAGTATTTCAAAATACGAAGTTAACATTTAAGTGTTGCAAACAAGCAACAAAATATAAATTGGAAAAGAAAAACAATGTAAAATATCTAATTAAAACATGAAAATGCATGATATGCAAGATGAGTCCTAGCTATATTGTGGAGGTTGCGGTGAGGAAATTGAGACTTAAGATAAGCTATGTGTTCCTCCATTGTAGTCATCCTAGCATCTATGCCACTAACTACATCTCGTAATGAGCCAATGTCATCTCGCAATGACCCAATTGCGCTGAGGATAGCTGAAGTCTCGGGCGAAAACTAAGCGTCTTGTGGTGGAGTTGGCGTGGGAGGTAGAACCAGATCACCTCCTTCAACATCGTCATCTTTCTCATCATTTGGTTCGGCTTGAGCAGCCTTTGCCCATGCGTCCTATACCCAATATGTTGAAGCGAACCAACACCAAGAGTTTGAGACATCAATAAAATAGTTGAATTTTGAAATTAATAAAATTAATTAATTTAATCTCCTTTTAAATTTTAAAAATTTATATCATATTTTCGTATTATTCTTAACAAAATAAACTTTATAAAACTTAAAATTTTTTAAAATTTATAAATACGAATCTTCTATACCAAAATAAAAGTAAAGAAAAATAGAAAATAAATTACCTTAATATTGCAATTTAAAGTTTAGGGCTTTGAATTCCAAACGTGGAATCATGGGTTTGCATAAAGTAGTCCTAAGTTATTTATGCCATCAAAAGATTTGGCATGTTGTTCAACTAAAGGTGAGGTGTAACTTTTTCCATCCTTTACTTACCGCCAAAGTATACCCGGATTCCTTGTAATATTGTGTAAAATTTATCTGAGTTCTATTAAAAATCACTTTAAGTTTTATGGATCTTATGGATAAAGTAGTTGGGTATGATATATTTTATTTAAATTATTTATAATTTAATGTCAAATTATAATGGTGTCATGATTTTTAAGTACAAAATGTATCATTTTTGTCAAATGTAAGTACCACATTAGACCATAAAATCACACAGGAACTACATTAGAAAAAAGGTAATACTTCCTACCAAAGTATACTCGGATGTCTCATAAATTAATAATACTAGATTTTGTTACACCCACAATATTGCATAAATTTAATTTTATATTTAAAATATTTTCTTTTAAATTTTATTTAGTAATGAACATATGTACAATTTTGTATTTGACAAAAGTTATGTATTTGGTATTAAGATAAGGGGCGAGCATCCGATCAAATCGAGCGAAAAAAATTTCGAGTTAATCAAGTTGATAAGTCCTATTTTATCATCCTAACTTGATTTGAATTTTTTTGGAACCGAGTTGAGTGAAATGGTTCGAGTTAAATTAAAAAAATTAAACATGTCAAATTAAAATCTTATTATAGTATAATTAATTCCTTATTAAAGTATATAAATTTGAAACCGTATATGCTTAAAAAAAATTGAAAGCAAAATAAGAAAAAAAATAAGATACTTTAGAATGATAAACTTGAATTATTAATTAACTTATTTAGGTCCCAAAATTATTATTTTAGAACATTTTTAAAATTTTAACTTTCTCTATATATTCTTTAGAATTTTTTTAATTTTTTAAAAATATAATTTTTGAAATTTTTATAAATATTTTGATTTTTTTAATAATTTTTGTTGAGAGAGGATCAATGTGCTCATTTTCAAATTTGACAAGGATCAAAGGGGTATTTACACTAATATGTTATTTGAATTATTTGAGATATTTGAATTGTAAAATTTAACTCAACTCAAACTCGAAACTCGAATTACTTATCGATTTGAGTCGATTAACTCAAAATTCAAATATTCTTTTTAAATTTTTCGAATCGAATCGAGTTTCTCATCCCTAATTAAGACTTTAAGTTATGGTTTTAATAGATTTAAATTTTAATTGTATATCTCTTACTTATAAAAGGATTTAAGGTTATATGGTACATTTATTTTTACTTTTTACCGTTTAATTGGATTGGTTAAACTTAGTAATCTAACTACCATAATTTTGAAATGAATTATTTTAGTTTGTAATTTTTTTCATTTACTTTTTATTTTTTATTATTTTTTTCATTTACTTTTAAATTACATCTTTTGAATTAATAATATTTATTTAAATTTTTTACACATAACTTAAATCATTTAGAAAATTTTTCATATTTTTTAGTCTTACTTATGCATGTAGTATTGCTTTTGGAAGTAATTTTAGGGATGGTTTTGTCATCGTCCTCGCCAGTTCGATGGATGCTTAGTTCTTTTACGGATGTTGCTCACCTGCCATTTTAAACCATTTGGCACTGATTTTTAAAAACCCTTGCAATTTTGTCACTCAATTTTTAGGGTGTTTCCATTTTAGCTCCCCAAGTATTAAATCCTTAACTGCATCACCCAACTTTTAGATTGCTTTCATTTAGGTCATAAAAAAAAAACATTTCCTGAAGTCTTGATCCGGGTAAAAGAAAATTTAAGAATTAAAATGAAAAAAGCGATAAAAACTAAAACAATGCATTAAAAATCAATTAAAAAATTATTAATAAAATTTCTCCCTCGATAATGTCAACTAATTTATTATTATAATTTTAAAATTAATTAATTTAATCTTCTTTTAAATTTTAAAAATGATAACTTTCAATGTATCCGCTTCAATTTTTTATTTTATTTTTTTTATTCGCTTTCCATAAAATTCTTCAAAAGTTATTGCCTTTAAAAGTTAAAAGTTATTAGCTTTCCATTGTTATAGGCCAATTTTGGCCATTACAAAATTAAAACCCACTTACCCATTTTACAAGATAAACCCAAATTATCATAACCCATTACAATTAAAACCCACATCCCGTGACCCAATCACTTACACTCGGGGCCCAAATTTTAACCCAATTATCCAGACTTACCCGATTGCCCATTCCCCTATACCCATTACAAATTAACCCCAAACCCTTGACCCAAATACAATAACCCATATCCATTACAAATTGACCCACTACCCTAACCCACTAAAGCCCAACAACCTAACCCTTGCCCCGTTTCTGGCCACCGCCTCTGCCCTCTGACTCAGCAGCTGCCACCACCGCCCAGGTCACATCTCAGCACCGCCCTTCACCTGCAAGCAATTAAATGGAAAGGACAGCAACAATAATAAAAAAACAGATTGTAAATGGCTATAAAAGCCGAGAGATTTCACAATGTAAAGAGGTTCGATTTTTTACCTTAAAAATCAATACAAACCGAGAGCATTCAGAGCACGACGCAAACACTAAATTTCAAAAACAACTAGCAATATTCAACGAAGGGATACCCCTCAATAGAAGCAAAATCGGAAAACAGGTTCGAAATAAGGTAAATTTTTTCGTTTTATATACATACTTTTAATAATCATAATAAAACAGCAATAATATAGACTAAAAAAAATTATAAAAAAAAAACTAAAAATTTTACCTTTTTCCGGCCACCGTTCCGGTGGCCGGAACGCCGGCGACGGCGGCGACGGCGGCGGCCGGTGACCGGCCGGCGACCGGACGGCGACCGGTCCGGTAGCCGGACCTCTCCCCTCCCTTTCTCTCTCCCCTTTTCTCTCCCTCTCTCTCCTTCCCTTTTCTTCCTCACGGCACAAATGAGGAAAAAAACAAAATTTTTTGATTTATATAGGGGGTCAAAATGCACCGTTTTGGACCCCCCTCCGTTTGAGCTAAAACGACGTCGTCTTAGCTGCGGGTCGGATCAACCCGACCCGCTCCGGACAAGATCCGCGCGTTCTGACGTCAGAAGGGTAAATTGCTCGCGCAGCCCTTCCGCTTTTTTATAGTTTTGCAATTAAATTCCTAAAAGATTTCAGATTAACCCTGTAATTTCTCACGTATTACAATTTAGTCCATCCCAATACGCACCGTTTTAAACGCGCGGGAAATTTTCTCTCCTGGTCCCCCGTGGTTTCTAGCGTGTTCTAATAAGTCCTTATTTTTCGTTTTCATTTTAAAATTCACCCCGTTCGTTTGATGTTGCTTCTAATTTAGTCCTGTTTATCATTTTATTATTATTTTTATCATTTTGTTTTCTTTCCATGTATTTCTATTATATGATATCATTATTATACTATATTCATTACTTATATTTTTCATTATTACCATTATTTACTATTTCCATCATTATGTGTGATTATTATTTACCATTAATTTTACTATATATTACTATTACTATTATTGTTATATTGGTATTATTATTCTCATTATTAATTCATATATCTGTGTATATTTCATGTACATACTTTCAACATTATTATGTATCTATTTTAATATACGTATATATATATATATATATATATATATTTTTACCTAGTATTATTAATAGTTGCTTTTAATATTATTATTTCTAACATGTATATATTATATATATATTTTTTTAATACTACATTAAATATATGTTTTTATATATACTTTTAATATTATATTGTTTACATATTATTTTATGTATATATATATTTTTTACATATATTACTTACGTACGTTTTGAGTTATTTATCTTTACATATGTAGATACATTTTCTTATACATATTTTCTTTATATATATATATTATCTTAGATATACATATATTCATGATATCATATTCGTATATATTCGCACATACTTTATATATCATATTATTCATTTTTTTATTAACCCAAGTATATATATTTTTATTCTATCTTATGTATGTCTTTTGATAACTATTATGCATGTACATATTATTACGTTCTTTTTAACTATCATATTTTACTTCTACTATGTAAGTATTCTTATTATGTCTGATGCATATGCGTATATATTTTTTTACGTACATACTTCGAGTATTATTGTTACGTATTCGTTTTTATATATATGTATTTGTATATACTCATATTTGTTTTAACATCATTATTACTCTTAATATATTATGCCTGCATGTTTAAATACTATATTATTTTCACTATTTATTACCTACTACTCCTTTATTATCCTATTATGTTTGCATATTACTAGTATTATTATTCCTCATTATTGACTTACATATATACGTTTTCCGTGTACATACTACGATTTTATTATATATATTATTCTCATATTATTCACACAATCATTTCGTTATTATCATTACTGTTACTATCACTGTTTTCATTTTATTGTTAATATTTGTCCTGTTTTTAATTGATTTCAATAAACAAGGCAATGTGCCGATTTTAACATCATGCCGATGATTTCGTCGCTATGTTGGATGGATCGCGATTGGCTCATGTTGAAAACGGGATATCCTTCTCAAAAATAAAAGAAAACCCAAAAATGCTCGTATCTTGATCGGATCACAACTAAATTTTAAATTGAACTTGTACTTTTGAAAATTAAGACAACGTATGTTTGAAAGATACCAATTTTGGGCGTCGCGGGGGTGCTAATACCTTCCTCGCGCGTAACTGACTCCCGAACCCTACTTTTTCTCTGGATTTTGAAGTAGACCTAAACTTGGCCTTATTTTACCCGAAAATAAATTTTTGTTAAAGGTGTCCGATCACACCTAGAAAAAAAGATCGGTGGCGACTCCCTTATTTTAATAAAATTCAGATTTTAAGTTTCCAATAGATCGCCACAATTAGCGACCCGAAGAAAAATTTTACGTCGCTACAGCTGGCGACTCCACTGGGGAACAGTTTCTGAGAGTCGAGTCTAGAAATAAACGCGTGTTGTCAAAATTTTCAAAATTCCTCGTTCAATTTGATATTTAGTCGTGATCCTCGAAATTTTACAAAAAAAATCATGTACTTGCATCTCATTGTAAATATCTTCTAACTTCTTGTTTACTTGTTTTGAAGCTCTAAATTTCTAAGCTTTGTTTCTCTAAATCTAGTTTTTAAACAAAAGGTTTGTGAGTTTCTCCCCACACACCGTGCACTTGCATTTAGCATGATATGAGCGCCATACCCGGGCTCCGTCCGTTTAAGTGAAAGTAAACGCTATGCCTTCGTGAGTTAACTCGTCCCTCCGCACAGGCTAGTGAATACTTTCGGGTTACATATGACTTATGCTTTCGTGAGTTAACTTGTCCCTCCGCATAGGCATAAGTAAATGTAATCCCTCGAATTGATCTCGTGAGCCTATGATGGGCCGTGACCAAGGCTCCGTACTAATCTTAGCAGATGATAGTACGGGCAATTCGAGTACCCATCTAGAACCAAAACCACATGTAGTGAACTGTACGAGCCACCCAACTAGAGCCATGCTGAACCTCCGTCCATTTACTAGTCACCAAAATGAGTACACGGGAAGAACACCTCTTACCTTCTGTTTTCTTTTACATTTACGCTTGTTACAGGAATCGGGTCCATTGGTCCAAACAGCTTGATTTGCTAAATTTTCCACGGTTTTCACCTGTTCATATTTGTTGTACTAACCAAAGTTGTTTGTCTTTATTTCTAGTTTCCATCATGCATTATAGGCATCTTGTTAGGAAGGTGTTGATTAGAGATAGTTGCCAAAAACGGGTTTCTGATGAAGGAGTCAATTACATAAGTGACCGAAACATTTTACAATAGACTCTTTCGATTAATGAAATGCTTAGGTAGGGGCTATCTAAAAATCAACATCAAATTCTTGCATAGATGTTGATTAGAGATAGTTGCCAAAGAACGGGTTTCTGATGAAGGAGTCAATTACATAAGTGACCGAAACATTTTGTAATAGACTCTTTTGATTAAGGAAATGCTTAGGTAGGGGCTATCTAAAAATCAACATCAAATTCTTGCATAGATGTTGATTAGAGATAGTTGCCAAAGAACGGGTTTCTGATGAAAGAGTCAATTACATAAGTGACCGAAACTTTTTGTAATAAACTCTTTTGATTAATGAAATGCCTAAATAGGGGCTATCTTGAAATCAACACCAAATTCATACATTTGCATTACATTACATCCTATCGTTATAGAAAAGAGGTGTTGATTCATATTCGGTTCCTAAATAGGGGAGTTTGTCATAAGGGGACGAATCTCTTGATAAAGTGGATTATAATGCGGTTGATCATATATGGTCCAAGTGAACACGAGGGAAGAAGGATGATAGCTCACAAAGGAACGCCAGGTTTTACCCAAAAGATTCAAATTGATGAAGATTATGCGGGAGCCGTCACTTCTCTACTAAGGAGTAAGCGAGCATCGCGAGGGAGAGTGAACAACGAGTTGAGGCCCGGACCAAACAAAAGGGCGCTGATAAGGATACCTTTGGCAAATTTACGAGAGTCGACCATAGTATTCGGACATGAAGAGAAAGATCGGCATCTTCGCTTGGACTATGAGGGCAAGGTCGCATATATGATCCATTTTATGTAAAGAAATTTGTTCCCTAGAAAAATTCTTCTAATGGGATTGAATATAAGGTCGACGCTTCTTTTCTTGCATTCATTTGCATTTGCATTTCATGCATTTGCATTGCATCATTTGCATTGCATCATTTGCATTACATTATTTACATTGCATCTTGCACTAGATTTTTACGAAACGACCTTAATTAGATAAAATCATTTCAGTTGACCTAAGAGCCATGGAACGAAGGTTAGAACGGATAGAGCATAGGCAAATACAGATGCAAGAACAGTTATCCAGGATTCAGCAGGATATGCAAAACCAGATGGTAGAGCTCCAAAGACAGATGATTAGCCAGCTTAAACAGACATTAACCGAAGGGCTTGAAAAGAGGAAAGACCTAGAGGACAACAGTGAGGATGGTAATGAAGACATCGTGTACTCTCCAAGTTTCACTCCAGTAAGCGTCCAGACTCAACCAGATGAGAGTATGCGAGGGATATCCGTTACTACCAAACTCCAACCGTATCAGACTGGGATGTCAGCACCAGCAACCCTTTTAGTAGGCTCAGGTCCCCATCTGAGAGGCAATTCGGACAATCTTGTTGTCACTGAAGAAACAAAGAAGGCCAGTATAGTGCGTCCGAAACAGTACGAAGGTTTTAAAAAGCAAAAGTGGAATCCCCAAGGTAGTACTTCGAAGGCAATGAAACCGGTTACCATATGCCAGCCGGGAATAACAATTACTAGCCATCAGGTTCCCCAAAAGCAAGGATCTAGTGCAAAGCCAAGTATTGAAAAGCTCTCATTTACACCAATTCCAACGTCGTATAAGGAGCTTTATCAAAGTCTATATGATGCGCAAGTGGTGTCCCCAGTTTATAGAAAACCGTTGCGGCCTCCATATCCCAAGTGGTACGATTCGAACGCTCGATGCGAATACCATGCGGGAAATACAGGACATTCAATCGAGAACTGCCTCGCCTTTAAAAGACAGGTCCAAGGACTCATTGATACGGGCATTCTGCAATTTGATAATGATGGCAATGCGACCAAGAATCCATTCCTGACTATACTAAAGTGAATGTGAACACAGTGACGAAGGAATGAAATTTACCAAGTATTTGCCCTTACATGCCTGGGAGTATTGTGAACAATAGGACTGTGGAAGAAGTCTCTGTCTTTTTAGAGCTAACTTAGGGTAATACCCAGAACATGCTTACTGCTTTAAGCCTAGAGGCAGTAAGAATCCTTTTGTGAAAATAGGCTTTTGTCTAAAATCTTTATTTCAATAAAAATGCATCATTTTGATTAAAGTTTCACTCCATACTATACAATGATCATTCTTAGATTTTCTTATTCTTTTATTCATGACCATACTGCACAATTGTTCTTAGATTCTGGTGTTCTTTGAACTCTTTCAAATATTTTTTCTTCATGATCATGACACATAAATACTCATTCTTAAGTCCATCTATTCTTTGAAACCTTTCTCTGTACTTGAAAAAGGGTCTCCAGATATCAATAACACGAGCGACACTGTTACTAAACTGGAATCTTCTTTGGAGCGAAATATGTGCTTAGGGGAGTCTCAGGACTTTGAAGACGACAAAGACTGTGACCTATCTTCTGATTCGTCAATGAACATAGAACAAGATCCCACAAGATCAGTGGATATCGCGAGCAAACAAGGATTGAAGCCTAGCTCACTACCGAAAAAGTGAGATATCTTTGAAACATTTCAAACGTGTCTTCGCACAACCATATCAAGACAGGCCTTGACTACCGAGACACGGGCACACCAAAATTTCAAAAAGAAGTCCGTGAGGACAGTCGTAGGACACAGGCTAGTGGTTTTACAATAGCCAGGCTGATCAGGAGGATAAGATATTACTAGCCCGCCATGAAAGAGGCCTACATCAGTGTGTCGTAGAGGTCAAATCGAGGGAGATAAGATTCATGTTTCTTTGAAGACTCTCCATGTGGGGCACGGACGTCACTGGGCCCCGACTTCGAGTCACCTTCACGATGATCAATTACTTCACCAAGAGAGTAAGGTCATGTCACTTCGTGTGTCAAGGTCACCGAGTAAACGGTCATCAAATTCAAATTCAAAATCCAAATTCGAGCCTGAATTCAAAAAAAAAAGAAAAAAAAAAACAACAAAAACAAAAACCAAGAAAAAAAGAGAAAAAGAGAAAGATCATATCCAACTACACAATGTCAAGAGTTTGTAGTCTACTCAAAGATAGGGCACCACACAAAGGCTGCCAAAAAAAAAAAAGAGAAGAAGAAGAAGAAGAAGAAATAAATTGCAGAAGATGACCGAGACTGGTAAAGATTGGTACTCTCTATGCTTACACTGGAGCAAACACCTTCAAACCCCTATGATTTCAAGGGTTCCAACTATTATCCTTGGAACGAATGTATTACATAACTCCCCTAAGCAGTCTGATGTGCCGTCAATAGCTGCGGAAGTTAGCCTCGGGCAATGGCCATTGATTTTCCGCTATAGAGCATCAGTCCGTACGCAGTCTTTGAAGCTTGAAACGATAGATTTTCCCTTCAAACCAGTGCCTGATAAAGCAGATGAAGGTATCATGAGGGAAGACTTCTGTACAAACTCAGGAAAGAAAAAGCCGGATCAGCTCAGTATGTTCAAGGGTCGAGTTGGTAAGTCTCAGTTCAATCAAGTTTTGAACAAAGAACTTGATCAAGTTCCTTGACGAGAATAGGAACCCCAAATTCATGGTCATTATGGCACAGAAAAAACCATCATACTAGGTTTCTCCAACAGAGATTTCCTGACAATATCCCGCCTGGAACCGTTACAAACAACGAAGTCTGACTTCTATCTTTGAGCCTATGCTGGAATGATTGGAACTATGAGACATATTCATTATCGTGTTCTCTTAGATCAGATTAGGTTTTTGGCCAACGATCCGCAAAAGATAGCCATTCCCTGGTATATGTATATCAAAGGAGCACCACTGCCACACTTGTAGTTGTTCCTATTTGCTTTGTCGGCCTCACAGTTAGGGAAAGTTATGAAGTTCGAGAACACCTTAGAGACATCATCGAGCCATGGTGAGATGACAGCTCCTGGAGCAATTTATGTACCTCAGCTTTCCAAGTTGAAGGACAATGGCAGCAACTTCATTCCTATCTGTTGGGAATCATTGAACCATCTTTTTGTATAGGGTGAGTCAAACTACAGCTAGGATTGCTGCTGGGGCAACCCCTTCCTCATGGGTTTATGGATCGATATCTCTCCCTTCAAGCTTCGATGGAATCAAGATTTGTTGAGAGTATCCATCCTGATCAAACGTGTCGAAATGGGTGATACAAACTTATGTCGAGAAGAATTCGTCCACAAGAATTTCTCAAGGAAATCAAGAGGAAAACTCGCAAACGGCGTCTTGAGACCTTCTAAAAAATTGATCAAGAAAAATAGAAAAGAAAAAAAAAAGAAAAGAAAAGAAAAAAAGAAAAAAAGAAAAAAAATAGAAAAGAAAAAAAGAAAAAAGAAAATGGAGAGGCCAAGGTGAAAACCCGCAAAGGGCGCCTTGAGACCAAAGGGGTTTTTGAGTTGAAAACCCGAAAAGGGCGACTCAAATTTTGATTGAAAGTGGGGCACGCGGTAGCCTTATCATTGACAATGAGGAAGTATGATACGTCTTGGGGCATCGACAGGGTACTCCGAATCCCCTAGGCATACATCGAGCTTAAAGGAGTTCTTAAGAATTGGGACAGAGAAGCTTAGGTTGCGATATCTGGGACACCTAGCTTTCATCTTTCTCAGCATATTTGTTATCTTCAAATCATGATGGGCTGTGCTCCCGATCAATTTCCTTCTTATTGATGAATTTACCTGTGTCGAGCTATGCTCCTAATAAATTCTTTTTTAATCGCTTTGGTTTGACTTGCTTGCTCCGAGTTATGCTTGCATTTAATTTCTTTCTTGTCCATTGTCATGATCCTTTTTCAAGCATTTTGTATTGAAATAATGATTAGTGGACTAATAACACTTTTATGGAAGGAGTTTTGTGTATTACCTTGGAAGTTTCTAAATAGTACAGAAACCTCAAACAGGACTATTGTTTAAGACCTTCCACGCTTAAGGGTTAAAAATCTCTAAATCCAAATTGAAATCATCTCCTCAAATTTTTAAACCAAAGGTATTAGCTGAACAGAAACTAGATATCGCGTCAGTGATATAATCTTGATGAAACAAGTTACAGATCATGTACCTTTGAGATACAATGGAAAGGATCCTGAGGTCGCAGTGGGGCAAGCTGGGTGAGCCAAACATTTCCTCGAGTTTTGGGTCGACTTACCAGTTAAATAATAGGGCGTCCCAAGTTGAAAAAGAGAAGAAGATCAAAATGAAAACCCGAAAAGGGTGTTTTAATTAACACGAAAAGGATTAGGATAAAAAACCCGAGAAGGCATCCTAATGAAATATCTGGCCCAAAGAGTAAAGCGATTCGAGCAATGAGTCAAACGGCAAGACTACAGTATTCGAAACATTTTCAGAAGCCTGAGATTTTCTATGCAAGAAGCCATGCTCAAAAAGGATTCTTGATTGAGAAACATGGAAGAGTTCATGCGCTGAGTATCTAGAGCATCACCTGGACGAGAATTTGATGAACACAAGAGCCTCAAAGCAAGAACAAAGTTCAACGAGGGCAAAAGAGCAATGTCTGAGAAACATAGAGTACTCGTGAAGTTTGAGGATGGGTACAAAGCCTGAAGAGAAGATCAAGAATCAGAACAATAAATGCAGACCATTACAGAAGTCGTGACGAAAAGGAACATATGACAAACATGCTTAGGACGCATAGCATAATAATCATATAGGCATACAGGCATTTAGGATAAACATATGCATATCGTGATAACATCATGCATGACATACACAGGTATTTTAGCAAAACAAGGGGTTGCGATGACAATTGCACCAAATCAAGGAAAGGACACCAGAACTTCACCAAATAATATGTTTTGGTACTATGTTCAAATTTTATGTTTCAAAAAAATCAACTCATATTGCGAGAAGTGAGTTGAGCCTCAGGTCGCACGCTGAGGTATTTTTAATTTATGTTTCAAAAAAATCAACTCATATTGCGAGAAGTGAGTTGAGCCTCAGGTCGCACGCTGAGGTATTTTCAATTTATGTTTCAAAAAAATCAACTCATATTGCGAGAAGTGAGTTGAGCCTCAGGTCGCACGCTGAGGTATTTTCAATTTATGTTTCAAAAAAATCAACTCATATTGCGAGAAGTGAGTTGAGCCTCAGGTCGCACGCTGAGGTATTTTCAATTTATGTTTCAAAAAAATCAACTCATATTGCGAGAAGTGAGTTAATCTTTTTCAATTTCTGCTTTTTAATTTCTGTTCATTTAACTCATATTGCGAGAAGTGAGTTAATCTTTTTCAATTTCTGCTTTTTAATTTCTGTTCATTTAACTCATATTGCGAGAAGTGAGTTAATCTTTTTCAATTTCTGCTTTTTAATTTCTGTTCATTTAACTCATATTGCGAGAAGTGAGTTAATCTTTTTCAATTTCTGCTTTTTAATTTCTGTTCATTTAACTCATATTGCGAGAAGTGAGTTAATCTTTTTCAATTTCTGCTTTTTAATTTCTGTTCATTTAACTCATATTGCGAGAAGTGAGTTAATCTTTTTCAATTTCTGCTTTTTATTTTCTGTTCATTTAACTCATATTGCGAGAAGTGAGTTAATCTCTTTCAATTTCTGCTTTTTAATTTATGTTCATTTAACTCATATTGCGAGAAGTGAGTTAATCTTTTTCAATTTCTGCTTTTTAATTTCTGTTCATTTAACTCGTATTGCGAGAGGTGAGTTGATCTTTTTCAATTTCAGTTTTTAATTTCTGTTTTTCAAAAGGACCCACTCATATTGCGAGAGGTGATTTGAGTCTCAAGTCACACACCGGGGCACTTTTAATTTTTGATTCAAAAATCTGACCCATATTACGAGCATGCGCAGGTCGGGCAATTTCTGACTTCGTCTCAACAAAGGATGAGGATTGGAGCTAATTGAAGATGCAGATTTTGCCTCTTTGAAGTTACAAGGGAGCTAATCAAAGATGTAGACCTTGCATCCCCAGTGAAGTCGCAGAGGCGCAGTTTGAAGTTACAAGGTTCATCCTCCTGAAGCTCTAGCAGAGCAGATCAAAGATACCAAGATTTCATCTCCGAAGTGGCAGAAGAACAAGATCACTTTATGCCTTTGAAGATGTGAATAGATCGAGGCTACAAGTCGAAGCTCAGAAGTCGCGATGGATTGAACCTAAAGCTATGAGAGGCGATGGGCTGGAACAAGATTACTTGAACAAAAAGGAGTACCAGAGAAGTCAAGATTTGGCAAGACCAGGCAAAATTGGCCTTTCTTTATGTCTTTGCTCTATTCCCGTCACACGACAATGAGCAAAGAGGGGCAGCTGTTATAGGCCAATTTTGGCCATTACAAAATTAAAACCCACTTACCCATTTTACAAGATAAACCCAAATTATCATAACCTATTACAATTAAAACCCACATCCCGTGACCCAATCACTTACACTCGGGGCCCAAATTTTAACCCAATTATCCAGACTTACCCGATTGCCCATTCCCCTATACCCATTACAAATTAACCCCAAACCCTTGACCCAAATACAATAACCCATATCCATTACAAATTGACCCACTACCCTAACCCACTAAAGCCCAACAACCTAACCCTTGCCCCGTTTCTGGCCACCGCCTCTGCCCTCTGACTCAGCAGCTGCCACCACCGCCCAGGTCACATCTCAGCACCGCCCTTCACCTGCAAGCAATTAAATGGAAAGGACAGCAACAATAATAAAAAAACAGATTGTAAATGGCTATAAAAGCCGAGAGATTTCACAATGTAAAGAGGTTCGATTTTTTACCTTAAAAATCAATACAAACCGAGAGCATTCAGAGCACGACGCAAACACTAAATTTCAAAAACAACTAGCAATATTCAACGAAGGGATACCCCCCAATAGAAGCAAAATCGGAAAACAGGTTCGAAATAAGGTAAATTTTTTTGTTTTATATACATACTTTTAATAATCATAATAAAACAGCAATAATATAGACTAAAAAAAATTATAAAAAAAAACTAAAAATTTTACCTTTTTCCGGCCACCGGAACGGTGGCCGGAACGCCGGCGACGGCGGCGACGGCGGCGGCCGGTGACCGGCCGGCGACCGGACGGCGACCGGTCCGGTAGCCGGACCTCTCCCCTCTCTTTCTCTCTCCCCTTTTCTCTCCCTCTCTCTCCTTCCCTTTTCTTCCTCACGGCACAAATGAGGAAAAAAACAAAATTTTTTGATTTATATAGGGGGTCAAAACGCACCGTTTTGGACCCCCCTCCGTTTGAGCTAAAACGACGTCGTCTTAGCTGCGGGTCGGATCAACTCGACCCGCTCCGGACAAGATCCGCGCGTTCTGACGTCAGAAGGGTAAATTGCTCGCGCAGCCCTTCCGCTTTTTTATAGTTTTGCAATTAAATTCCTAAAAGATTTCAGATTAACCCTGTAATTTCTCACGTATCACAATTTAGTCCATCCCAATACGCACCGTTTTAAACGCGCGGGAAATTTTCTCTCCTGGTCCCCCGTGGTTTCTAGCGTGTTCTAATAAGTCCTTATTTTTCGTTTTCATTTTAAAATTCACCCCGTTCGTTTGATGTTGCTTCTAATTTAGTCCTGTTTATCATTTTATTATTATTTTTATCATTTTGTTTTCTTTCCATGTATTTCTATTATATGATATTATTATTATACTATATTCATTACTTATATTTTTCATTATTACCATTATTTACTATTTCCATCATTATGTGTGATTATTATTTACCATTAATTTTACTATATATTACTATTACTATTATTGTTATATTGGTATTATTATTCTCATTATTAATTCATATATCTGTGTATATTTCATGTACATACTTTCAACATTATTATGTATCTATTTTAATATACGTATATATATATATATATATATATATATATATTTACCTAGTATTATTAATAGTTGCTTTTAATATTATTATTTCTAACATGTATATATTATATATATATTTTTTTAATACTACATTAAATATATGTTTATATATATACTTTTAATATTATATTGTTTACATATTATTTTATGTATATATATATTTTTTACATATATTACTTACGTACGTTTTGAGTTATTTATCTTTACATATGTAGATACATTTTCTTATACATATTTTCTTTATATATATATATTATCTTAGATATACATATATTCATGATATCATATTCGTATATATTCGCACATACTTTATATATCATATTATTCATTTTTTTATTAACCCAAGTATATATATTTTTATTCTATCTTATGTATGTCTTTTGATAACTATTATGCATGTACATATTATTACGTTCTTTTTAACTATCATATTTTACTTCTACTATGTAAGTATTCTTATTATGTCTGATGCATATGCGTATATATTTTTTTACGTACATACTTCGAGTATTATTGTTACGTATTCGTTTTTATATATATGTATTTGTATATACTCATATTTGTTTTAACATCATTATTACTCTTAATATATTATGCCTGCATGTTTAAATACTATATTATTTTCACTATTTATTACCTACTACTCCTTTATTATCCTATTATGTTTGCATATTACTAGTATTACTATTCCTCATTATTGACTTACATATATACGTTTTCCGTGTACATACTACGATTTTATTATATATATATTATTCTCATATTATTCACACAATCATTTCGTTATTATCATTACTGTTACTATCACTGTTTTCATTTTATTGTTAATATTTGTCCTGTTTTTAATTGATTTCAATAAACAAGGCAATGTGCCGATTTTAACATCATGCCGATGATTTCGTCGCTATGTTGGATGGATCGCGATTGGCTCATGTTGAAAACGGGATATCCTTCTCAAAAATAAAAGAAAACCCAAAAATGCTCGTATCTTGATCGGATCACAACTAAATTTTAAATTGAACTTGTACTTTTGAAAATTAAGACAACGTATGTTTGAAAGATACCAATTTTGGGCGTCGCGGGGGTGCTAATACCTTCCTCGCGCGTAACTGACTCCCGAACCCTACTTTTTCTCTGGATTTTGAAGTAGACCTAAACTTGGCCTTATTTTACCCGAAAATAAATTTTTGTTAAAGGTGTCCGATCACACCTAGAAAAAAAGATCGGTGGCGACTCCCTTATTTTAATAAAATTCAGATTTTAAGTTTCCAATAGATCGCCACAATTAGCGACCCGAAGAAAAATTTTACGTCGCTACATCCATAACTTTCAACATACTGAACGTCTTCCCATCAGACAATAAATTATACTTTCCCTCACATAACACAATTCCCTTCATTATTTCCCATTTTCTATCTTTCTCTTTCTTTAATCTTAAATTTCTACATTTTCTTTCTTCTTTCACATGGATATCATCATACCTCCCTGCAATCGTACTTCTCACTTGTCATGGATATATCTTGAGGAGACTAAAAAGAGTCGTTGTGAAGAATGTGGAGGGGAAATCTCGGGTACTGCCTTTGCTTGTCGTTGGTGCAATGATTGGAAGCACATTTCATGTGCGGATAAACTGAATCGTGATCTGCCTCTTGAGATTATTCACCCCCTCCACTTGCAACACCGACTTCAACTACAATGTGATTAGTGATTATTCTAAGGATTTCATTTGTGACAAATGTTTGTATATATCTGCTGGTTGTATATACAAATGTTCTTCATGTGATTTCAGTCTTGATCTCACATGTGGTTCTTCGATCAGTGGCCAGCTGCCTAAAGATCAAGAGCCATTGAGATTTAAAGATGGAAAGAAAAAGACAAAATTCCACTACAGCCACAGTCACGAGCTGGGCTTCTTCAAATATAGGAGGGTACGCGAAAAAGACTATGATTGTTTTTGGTGTGAAAAACATCTACTGCCATCAGAAGTGTGCTATGGTTGTACAGGATGTCAGTTCTATCTCCATCAGGTGTGCAGTGATAAGATACCCAGGACACTTTCTCATTCTTTTCATCCTAACCACCCTCTTCGCTTAACCTTTACCGACGAAAAACGTGACTGCAATGTTTGTTCAAATAGGTGTTATACTTCTACCCCTTTGTATGTGTGCGAGATGTGCAGCTTCTGGCTTGATTTTGACTGCGCTAAACTCTCGCCTTGCCTAAAACTTGACTGTCACCATCACCTTCTCACTTTTTTCAAAGATTTTAATCAGAAAGGTGAGGAAGGGCAAGATTCATATTGCAAAGCATGTGGCAAGCATTGTGAGGGTACTAGCGTTTATCGCTGTGTGCAATGCCACTTTAGTCTCCATTTGAAATGTGTTGTACCATCTTCAGCTACACATAAATATCACAGACATCCACTTACCATGATGGAATTGATTAAAGAAGATGATTCTGAAAAATATTATTGTGATGTTTGTGAAAATGAAAGAAATCCGAAAGATCCCGTGTATTATTGTCAAAATTGCACATTCATAGCTCATATTCAATGTGTACTTGATCAGGTAATAATTATTTTTCTCACTTTAATTTAACTTCTGTTATCAGACATAAGATTTATAATGTTTATAGATGTCTTTGATTTTCTTTTTAATTTTTTCTTTTTTTAAAAAAAATATTTCTTTGTAAAAAGAAGTAAATTAAAAGTTAATAGTAAAAATATGAGCTAAATTTGTGAAGCTCTCCGAGTCTAGATGAAATAAATAATAATACATGTTTGGTTTATAGGATAAAGTTGCATCGGGAAAGGTCCCATCCTCCTCACGCCCGCCTATGGAAAACAAAGCTTTGTTTGTGGAGCAGAATGAAGGGAGTAATGCCATCTGCACTGTGGTTTGCAACTTTATTATGAATATGTTACAATATATTTTTTCTCTAATGATTTTATTAATAACTAATCACTTGAATAACTACTCAAAAAACTTAACCCAACTTTTTTATGTAATTATATTTCTTAATTAAGAAATGAGTTTGCTCGTTCTCTTATTTTTTTTTCTTTTTATTTCTTTGTAAATGCGTAGAGTTTGTTTCGACCTATCATCCACCCTCACCAGATGTATGAAGTAACTGAAGAGTTAAAAGGAGAAAATTATTGCAGCGGTTGTCGTCTGGTACTTAATGGCTCAAGCTACTTCTGCAAGACATGTCCTGATTTTTACCTACATGAAAAATGTGCTAAATTGTCATATGAGATACAACACCCTTTTCATTCTAGCCACCCTCTTAACCTCTATACTTCTAGGGGTCATCGGTTAATTGCATGTGAAGAGTGTAGAGACATTTGTGATGGCTTTATATACTTTTGCGAGCAATGTAATTTCAAGCTTGATATGAAATGTGCAGCTCTAACAACTCATAAAATCTGGGTTTTAGAAGAGAAAATGACGGGTAGAGTAACTGAGTTGCACCATTTCACCCACCTCCATAAACTTGTCCTTGCCAATTGTAATGACCCTAAACATAAAATAGAATGCAACATTTGTAGATTGCAAATCTTAGGTCCAGCCTATTTTTGCCCTGAGAGCTGCACGTATATACTTCATGAATCTTGCCTTAGGTTACCACAAAAGATTCGAGTCCCATTTCATCCAAATCACATGTGGGTTAGTCGCCTGCTCCCCACACGTCAACGGTGTTATGCTTGCACTTTGGAATTACTCTCAGGTGACTTTGTATATAGCTGTGAACATTGTGACTTTAACCTCCATGCTATATGTGCTAATTCCTTAAGGCGACCATTGAAATGTGAATTTCACCTGAATGATCTTTATTATTTTGGGAGAAATCATATATCACTCTTTGATTCAATACGGGATTTAACATTCCGTATAAATTCAAATTGTGAAGTATGTGATGGAAGTTGTAAAGGAGAGCCCTTTTATGGTTGCCTAAAGTGTGATATCAATTTTCATTTGAAATGTGTTCGTATACCAGATAATGTGAAATCCAAATATCATTTTCATCCTTTACTCTTAAAGGATTTTTCTATCGAAGATGATTCTGGAAAGTATTATTGTGATTTTTGTGAGGAAGAAAGAAATCCAAATGATGATATATACTATTGTGAAGAATGTAATGGTCAAACAATCGCTCACATAGAATGTGTGTTGGCTGAAGTAAGTTAATTACATACTTAATTTTTCTAAATATAAAGGTCCAATATTTGTTTGATCTAACATGATATATGCTCTTCCTGTTAGGTAGAGGATAACATGGAGATTACGAAGAACATTCACGAAGAGCGTTTCCGAAAAGAGGTCAATTTTCCATTTTTATTGTAAACATTTCCAAATTAGAAATTTAGTTGATTGGTTCTTGTAAGGTCAGTTTAGAGGTTGGATTACAGTTTAGTTGTTGGGATGTGCATGATAGTTGAAGCAGCAGTAATTGCAATAATGTAGGAAAACTGGGATCCTTTATTTCAAAGCAGAGTTGTTATGAATAATTAACATGCTTATTTCTTTAATTTTTGTTTGTCATAGTTTTACCATCTTCGTGAATTATTTGCATGATATGTTGATTGGTTCTGCTTCTGACTTGATTGAGCATTGGGTTGTTCTTATCATGTTCCACTCCTTGACTGCAGCTGGAAAATTTGGTTGCCAGGTTCATGAAGTTTCTTTCAAATGGTGAGAAAATTATTTTGTAATAAAATTTATTTAAATAGTGATATAAAGTTTAAATTATTTACTTTGATATCTTTTGCAATTTATTACAGAATGTAGACCACCTATTGAGGAAGTGATTCAAGCTGGAGTGGTACCTCGCTTTGTTGAGTTACTTGGCTCCCCAAGTGATTATGTCCGTGAGCAGGTATGCATATGAAATGAAATTATTCTAATATCATTTAATTTTACTTGGCAAAAGCTTTGTATGAATGTTTTGTAATCTTATATCATTCTTTTTTGTTTCGAAATTCAGGCTGTCCTGGCGCTGGGAAATATTGCTGCTGCTTCTCTTAGATGTCGTGATCTTGTCCTTGGCCATGGTGCTTTGCTTCCTTTGTTGGCTCTGTTAAATGAAACTGTTTTACGTTCTATGCTGAGAAATGCTACATGGACACTGTCAAGGTTTTGTAAGCCCCCCTTTGATCAGGTTTGACCCTAAGTCCCTTCTTTTATCAAGTACAATGCTTTTTTACTTGCTAAATCATAAATATATTAAAAGCAACTGCACAACTATTATCTCAATTAAATGTCAAAATCCGAATATTTTAACTGTTACAATGAAAAGACATTATTAATAGTGATAGAAGAACAAAGAAATCAATGATGCTGTAAACTACTACACAATATTATTCATCGACCAAAGTTTTAAATAAGCAAAGAAAAAACAACAATGTGCTGAAAATAGAAGCACAAATATTTAAAAATGGAACTAGCTAATATCACTAACAATATAATCCCTAAAAACAAGGTCTGCAAACTCCCACGAATGACACGTAAACTCAACATTAACACCACTTTCGAGCACGTTAACCCCCGATGAGGTCGTCGAATTTAGCTATACGAAAATCACTAAAATCTTTTAAGCACTCCAAAACCTTATTAGATGGAATTGTTTTCAAAATTTGTTTTTGGTGCTTAGGGACCTTATGTTTGGGAGTATTTATATTGGTGGTTACCTATAAAAAAAAACTAGGAGTGTTCAAATTTTGGTTAAAACCAAATTAACCGATCTAATCAATCTAATTAGGTTAATCGATTGGTTAACCGATCTAATTCGATTGAAAGTCGGTTAATGATTTTTTGAAAGTTCGATTATCAATTAATTCTGTTCGAAATCGAGTAATTAAACGAATTAACAAAACATGTTACTAATTATCCTTTATTTACTATTCAGGTTAACCTTGTGCTCCCTACATTAGCCCGTCTTATTCATTCAAAAGATGAAGTCGTCTTAGCTAAAGCATGTAGGGCACTCTCATATATCTCTGATGGTACAAATGACAAAATCCAAGCTGTTATTGAAGCAGGTGTACTTGGGCGTCTGGTGGAACTTTTAATGTGAGTTAGACTATTATTTCTGAGCTATTTTGTTTGGTTTCTTGACCCAAACCGTAAATTTTTGGACTTTCACAGGCACCCTTCTCCTTCAGTGATAACTTCTGCTCTTTATACAGTAAGAAATATTGTTAGTGGAGATAATGCGCAAACTCAGGTATTAGACACTTTGTTTAATTAGTTTTTCCCTTTTAAATGATCTTACTAAAATATGTATATTTTGTCATTTATCATATATTTTTTTAATAACTAGTTTTCTCACTAAAACCACATTTATACCCTCTCTTATTTGGACTAAAGATTGTTTGGGTTTAGTTGTTAAAGATGATCCTTTTTTCTCATTTACGGGCAAACCTTGTTGCTATGCAGTGTGTCATAAGTCATCAAGCATTGCCATGCCTTCTAAAACTTTTGACAAATAATTATGAAAAAAGCATCAAGGTGGTTGCTTGCTCGACAATCTCAAATATCACAGCAAGAAATGAAGAGCAAATACAGGTATCAATTTCGAACCTAAGGTTTTATCTGCGTTGACTTGTACAATGAAAAAATGTGTGAAAATATATAATATCGGTAATGACAGTATATCGTAAAGAAAAGAGAAAAAAATTAGAGAACACACAGATTTTACGTGGAAACCCTTTCGGGAAAAAAACCACGGGCAGAGGAGAAAAAAATTTACTATGTCGAATTCGAATAAATTACAAAAGGAATAGACTATGTCTATTTATAGGCTTGTAAAGCTATATTCTAGTAGGATTGAAACACATTATCCTAATCAATATAAAATAAATGGAGTTTAATAAGGTTTAAAAAACCTTATTCTAAAATAAAATAAAAGAAGTCTAGTTCTATTTGGATATTACTTTTATTTTATTTTTCATCATATATTATTTAAATAAGAATTCGGATTACTTAATTCTAACAATCTCCACCTTGACACGAATTCTCAATAAACAAGTTATTCATCGCGAACTTTCAACGAACAAGTTCTCCACCTCTTCCATAAAACCCCTTAAGGGTTTAACTTCAACAATGAACACCAACCAAGTCTAAGCAGTGCTCAAACTTGATTATAGGAAGTGACTTAATCATCATATTGCAAGATTTTCATGAGTACTAATTTTGCTCACAACAATATCACCACGAGCAATAATATCACGAACAAAATGATACCGAACATCAATGTGTTTTGTTCTCTCATGAAACATTTGATCTTTTGTAAGGAAGATGGCACTTTGACTGTCACAAAATACTATACTGAGTTGAAGGTCTTCATTGAGTTCACTAAATAGTCTCTTCAACCAAATAGCTTCTTTACAAGCCTCAATAATCACCATGTACTCAGCTTTAGTGGTAGACAAAGCGATTGTAGTTTGCAAAGTGGCTTTCCAACTGATTGTACAACCTCCAATTGTAAAGACATAACCTATGAGAGATCTTCTTCTATCAAGGTCTCCAACAAAATCAACATCAACATACCCAATGACTCCATCTCTAGTTCTTCCAAACTGTAAGCAAACATCAGTAGTACCTCGTAAGTATCTTAAAATCCACTAAACTGTTTTCCAGTGTTCTTTACTAGGATTCGTCATGTATCTGCTAACTGCACTGACTGCATATGATAAATCTGGACGTGAACAAACCATAGCATACATGAGAGATCCCACTGCACTAAAGTATGAAACATGTGACATGTACTCAATCTCATCATCTGATTGTGGAGACAAATCTGATGAAAGTCTAAAATGAGCTGCTAAAAGAGTACTAACAGGCTTAGCACTCTGCATATTGAACCTGCAAAGAACTTCCTCAATGTACCCTTTCTGACTTAGGTACAATTTATTTTCTTTTCTATCTCTAAGAATTTCCATACCAAGTATCTTCTTTGTTAGTCCCAAATCTTTCATCTCAAAATCTTCACTTAGTTGGGCTTTGACTTTCTTATCTTTCCTTTATCTTTTGCTGTTATCAACATGTCATCAACATAAAGGAGTAGATATACAAAAGAACCATCATTCTTTTTCTTATAGTAAACACAACTGTCAAAACTACTTCTTTTGAAATTATGAGAAGTCATAAAGGAATCAAACCTCTTATACCACTGTATTGGTGACTATTTCAAATTGTAAAGGGACTTTTTCAGCAAGCAAACATAGTCCTTTTTTTCTGAGATTGTAAAACCCTCTGGTTGTTGCAAATTTCCTCCTCAAGTTCTCCATGCAAAAATGTAGTTTTAACATCTAACTGCTCAAGCTCCAAATCATGCATGGCAACAATACCAAGCAAAGCTCGAATCGAACTATGCTTCACAACTGGGGAGAACACATCTGTGAAGTCCACTCCTGGAATTTGGCTGTAACCCTTTGCAACAAGCCTTACTTTATATCTGGGTTCTTCAACTCCTGGAGTTCCTTATTTCCTTTTATACACCCATTTACAACGAAACATCTTTTTACCTTTAGGAAGTTTTACAAGATCCCATGTTTTGTTTTTGTGGAGTGATTCTATCTCCTTTTGCATAGCAAACATCCACTTTTCTGAGTCTTCACAACTAACCACCTCAGAATAATTAGATGGCTCTTGATTTGTATCTATATCTTTAGCCACATTTAAAGCATAAGCAACTAGATCAGCCTCGGCATACTTCTTTGGAGGTTTAATTTCTCTTCTAGTTCTGTTTTTGGCTATAGAGTATTGTGGTGAAGAAACAACACTATTCTCAATTTTTGTACTGGCTTTAGAAGTCGACTCTGTTGTAGATTCTGTATTAATCTGAAACTCTACTGTTTTTGATTTTCTTTATTGGAAGAGTCTTTAAGAGATAAGTTAGGTAGCATAACAGTTTCATCAAAAACAACATCTCTACTAATCACAACTTTTCTATTTTTAGGACACCATAACTTATACCCTTTTACACCAGTTTTATAACCAAGAAAAATACATTTAATGGATCTCGGTTCCAATTTTCCATTATCAACATGAGCATATGTAGGACACCCGAAAATCTTTAAATCAAAATAGTCAGCAGGGTTACCAGACCATATCTCTTGTGGAGTTTTTTTCTCAATAGCAATAGATAGAGAACGGTTGATCAAAAAACATGCAGTAGAGGTTGCTTCGGCCCAAAATGACTTTGGTAAGTTGGCATTTGACAACATACATCGAACTTTCTCCATTATCGTTTTATTCATTCATTCTGCAATATTATTTTACTGTGGAGTATTACGAACTCTCAAGTGTCTCACAATCCCTTCTGACTTGCACAGTTTATTAAACTCATCAGAACAGAACTCTAAGCTATTGTCTGTGCGAAGGTGTTTTATTTGTTTTCTCGTCTATTTTTCAATCATAGTTTTTCAAGACTTAAATGCGAAAAACACATCACTTTTCTGCTTCAAGAAGAACGCTCAAACTTTTCTGGAAAAATCATCAATAAAAGTTAGTATATAATTAGCTCTACCTTTCGAAGGCACTTTGAATAGCCCCTACAGATCAGAATGAATATACTTCAATGCTCCCTTCGTGTTATGGATTCTTCTGGTGAATCGAACTCTCTTTTGCTTCCCAAAAACGCAGTGCTCACAGAACTTCAGTTTGCAAATTCCTTGCCCATCAAGAAGTCTTCTTTTGCTCAGGTCTGCCAAACCATTCTCACTCATATGCCCTAGGCGCATATGCCAAAGTTTAATAATATCATTATCTGACAAGAAATAGGAAATGACAGCTGCATCACCAGTAACAGTAGAACCTTGCAGAACATATAACTTGGCAGTCTTTCTTTCCCCTTTCATCAAAATGAGGGAACCTTTAGAAATCTTCAAAACCTCACTTTCAGCTGTGTATTTATACCCTTTTGAATCAAGAGTACTTAAAAATTAAATTTCTCTTCAATTCTGGAACATGTCGTACGTACTAAGTGTTCTGACAACTCCATCAACCATCTTAACTTTAATTGTTCCAACACCTGTGATTTTACACAAAGCATTATTTTCCATCAAAACAACACCTTCAGATACTATTTTGTAATTTATAAACCAATCTCTATTGGACTCATGTGGAAGGTGTAGCCTGAGTCAAGGATCTACTCCTCGCTCACTTTAGAATTGATGATTGAATCAACTAGAAGTTCAACATTGTTGTAGTCTTCTACAACATCAGCTTCACTGGAATTTTCTGGTTGTTTTCCCTTTTTGATTTGCAGCCTCCCTTTTGATCTTATTCTGTAGCTTATATAGCACTCAGATTTAATATGTCATTTCCTCTTGCAGAAGTTATAAGTTTTACCTCTATTTGAAGTATTTGATCTACCCTTAGATTTACCGCAAGGATTTCGTTCTTGTGTCCTTCCACGATCATCATCAGTATTTCGATCTTGTCTCCTACGAACAATAAAACCCTTACCCTGAGAGTCGATTTTAAACACAAGATGCTTCATCTTATCATACGAGGTTAAAGAATCATAAACCTCATCAACTATGAGAGACTCGCGACTGTATAAAATGGTGTCTCTAAAGGTTGAATAAGACGAGCGCAACGAACAAAGTAGAATGAACCCTAGATCTTCCTTATCATACTGAACCTCCATGGCCTCCAAGTTTGAGAGAATTTCTTTAAACACTGCTAAGTGTTCATGCACAAGTACACCTTCCTCCAAACGATGAGCATAAAGACATTGTTTCTGATAAACGCTAATTTATACATATTTTTACCTCATGTTTAGCCTATATTTTGGATGAATTATTATAAGTTTAGTGAGAATTGGTGCTCTTAATCCTTATTTTTCATATCTTATACACATGAGAGCATAGGGAAGAGAAAAGAATGGGAAATGGACTGAAAATAAGGAAAATGGGCCAAAAATGACATAACACACGGCCTAAGGAATTACCACACGGCCGTGCCACATAAAGATCACACAGTCCAGCTCTCGACAAGCACGGGCAGGCCACACGGCCGTGCCAAATCACACGGCCTTTGTCGAAGTCATACGGGCGTGGCACACGGGCGTGTTCTAGTCGTGAGGAAGAGGAATTTCACTCGAATTGGGATACTTGGAGGCTAAGAAAGGCTTCCCAAAGCTCTATATAAAGACCCTAGGAGGCAACTCTTAAGGGGGTGCTTATTTCCCCACAAAGGGAAGTATTCTTTGCTGCCAACATAGAGAGTGGAAGTAGGGATTACTCGCAGGGAAGCTGATTGAATCATCCCAGAAGCCGGAATTCTGCAGCAATATAGAGGATCTCCCTAAATTCCTTCAGGGGTTTCTAGGTTCTTTTATGTTTTGTTATTTTATTTCTTCTGAGATGTTTTCTTTCTTTATTATGAACTAAACCCCTCAAATACTTGAGGGGGATGAAACCTAAGATAGATCTTGTTATTATTTATTCTTGAGTTATATGATAAATACTTGAGTTGTTCTTAATTATGTGTTCTTCATTCTTGATTTAATAAACCTAGGTATTACTTCAAGAATTAGATGTGCTTAGAGCAGAGGAGCAAAAGTCCCTGTAAGAGTAGATCTACCATAATTAAGCGGAGTTGCATGCAACCCTAGACATAGGGCGACATAAATCTGCCGGATTAGGGTCAAACCTAATATGGGGAACCATTGATCGAATTAATGCAACCTAAGAAGTTAATTGATAAAGGAACTTTAATTAGCAACTTAGGCCTAGTTGCTCTTCACCTCGACGGAGGGTTTAGCATAAATTAGGGATCTCTACGGATCAAGTCAAGTGAATAAATCGCCTAGCTCAAGAACCAGTACAAGTGAAGTCTAGGTGGATTCTCCCTTAAGTATTGTCCATATCAATCAGCTTTTCCCCTAAAAGTTTTCTCAATTTACTCTTTGTGTCTTCTTAGTTTAGTTTTAGAATTAGTTTAAACAAACCCCTCTTTTATTCTTAGGCTAGATAATAGAAAGAAAGTAAGTAATAGTACTTTTGGTTCCCTTGGGTACGATAACTCGGTCTTGCCACTAAGCTATACTACTGTTCGATAGGTGCGCTTGCCTTAAAGCGTCGTGATATTAGTTAGTTTTGGTGTGATCAAGTTCTTTATAAATTTTATTACTTAGTATCGCGAACGCGGATATCAAGTTTTTGGCGCCGTTGCCGGGGAACTAAAATATTACGAAAGCTCGATTTCTATTACTTTAGCCATATATTTTTATTTATTTATTTTTCTTTTATTTTTATTTTCAATTTAATTTATTTTTATTCTTATTTTTCTTTTCTTTTAAAATTTTGAGTTTTCTTTGCTTTTTCTTTTTAGGTATTTTTAGTTTATGACTAGAAACAATCCAACAGGACCACTACTTTTCGACGAAGATCTAGAAGCAACAGTTCGCAGAAATCGCAGAGAAATTAGACGCAGTCTACATTATCCTGAACAAGAACCTGATCTAGAGCCAGAACCTACAGAAGAGATGGAAGCAAATCAAGATGTTATACCACCTCCCGCAATAGTCGCGCCACCAGCAATTCAAGAAGAAGCTCCGCGCACTATGTATGATTATGCTAAACCTAGTTTGGCTGGTACCCAAACTAGCATTCTTAGACCAACTATTGCTGCTAATAATTTTGAGTTAAAACCTAACACCATTCAGATGATACAACAATTGGTACAGTTTGATGGTTTACAGGATGAAGATCCAAACTCACACATAGCCAATTTTTTAGAACTTTGTGATACCTTCAAAATAAATGGCGTTTCTGATGATGCCATTCGATTGAGGCTATTTCCATTCTCTTTGAGAAATAAAGCCAAACAGTGGTTAAATTCTCTACCACGAGGCTCAATTACCACATGGGAGCAGATGACCGAAAAATTTTTACTCAAATATTTTCCTCCAGCTAAAACAGCCAAATTACGAAACGATATTTCTTCTTTTGTGCAGATGGATTTAGAAACACTTTACGATGCATGGGAGAGATACAAAGATCTTTTGAGAAGGTGTCCTCATCATGGATTACCTTTGTGGCTACAAGTTCAAACCTTCCACAACGGTTTAAATCCGTCAACCAGACAAATGATCGATGCAGCCGCAGGCGGAACCATCAATAATAAAACACCTGACGCAGCTTACGAATTTATTGAGGAGATATCATTGAATAACTATCAGTGGCAAGTCATGAGGACAAAGCCGACGAAAGCCGCAGGAGTTTATAATATTGATACTGTTACTATGCTCACTAACCAAGTAGAACTTTTAAATAAGAAATTTGATAATTTTGTTGGTTCTACGCAAGCTCAACCAGTGATGCAATGTGATGCAGCTCCAGGAAATACGTTTAATTCAGACCATCTACACAACATAGAAGCCGAACATGCCAATTATATGGGTAATAATTCTCGACCTCAAAATAATCTTTATAGTAACACTTATAATGCAGGTTGGAGAAATCACCCAAATTTTTCATGGGGAGGACAAGGAAATCAAAGACAACAGCCTCCGGTATTTCAGTAGCCACCACCACAACAGGAGAAAAAGCCGAACTTAGAAGAGATGTTCACCAAATTTATTGCCATATCAGAAACTCGTTTCCAAAATACCGAAACGGCACTAAGGAACTAGCAAGCATCTATTCAAGGACTTGAAACTCAAATAGGCCAGCTTGCTAAGCTAATTTCGGAAAGACCACAAGGTGGATTTCCAAGTAACACTGAGACCAATCTAAAAGAACAAATTCATGCCGTGAGCACAATAGATGAGGAGGTTTTAATCAAAGACAACTCAAACAAGGAGCTTGAGGTGAATAAAGGTAAAGTAGAGGTAAACAGGAACAAGCCAGACATCAACGAACACAAGCCTCGTATCCCATACCCAAGAGCGCTTCAGAAAGACCGCACATATGAACAATTCGGTAAGTTTCTTAAACTCTTAAAAAAATTACATATTAACTTACCATTTGTTGAAGCAATTTTGCAGATGCCAGACGCGGTTAAATTCTTAAAAGAACTCTTGACAAACAAGCGAAAGCTAGAGGAGAAATCTCATGTGGAATTAAATGCAATCTGCTCAGCTATTCTTCAAAATAAACTACCAACCAAACTGAAAGATCCAGGGAGTTTTACTATTCCTTGTTTATTTGGTAGCCTAGACACAAAAAATGCTTTAGCTGATTTAGGGGCTAGTATAAATGTCATGCCTTATACACTGTTTAAACAACTAGGTCTTGGAAAACCTAAGCAAACTAAGATGAGCATTCAACTGGCTGATAAAACTATTAGGTCTCCTAAAGGAATAGTTGAAGATGTGCTCGTCAAAATTGATAAATTTATATTCCAAGTTGACTTTGTTGTTTTAGACATTGTTGCGGATAGCAATGTACCCTTAATTCTAGGGTACCCTTTTTAGCAACTGCAAGAACAATAATTGATTTAGGAACAGGTAAACTTACACTACGTGTGGGTGATGACCAAGTTACCTTACAAGCTCGAAACTCGATTACGATTGTTGATAATAATATAGTTACGAGTCCTTGTAAAAAGAATAATCTCACCACCCAACCTTCTGTGCAGGATACACTCTACATAAAGGCAACCCAATCACAAACAAGTCTATCCAAGGGAGATGCACCTGAAAAGCGAACGCTTCAGATCGAGGAACTAGATGAGTGGCTGAACTATCATGAAAAACCCAAAACAGGTCACACCAACCCAGAGCATCACCAAGACGACCCCCAGGTACAAACGAATCAACTCAAGGTAGGGGATAAGGTAATCTTAGGGGAAGACGATCCTCGAATCTTGAATTCAAAAGAGCATACAAGTGACACACCTTACTTCACGGTAATGAAAATCTTTCCCTATGGTACAGTCGAGATAAAACATGAGTCACTCGGCACTTTTAAGATAAATCACACTCGACTCAAATCTTACGTTGATAATGAAATTGTAAGCAGGATAGAAGAGTATCAACTCTTCAAACCACCGTGAACGTACAAGCTCGAGCAAAGTCGAGCTTAGACTATAAATAAGCGCTTCTCGGGAGGCAATCCGAGCACTAACATAGTAACTTTTCTTCTATTTTGTTTTCAGTCTTTTTATACAGCAACTAACACCTTTGATGCAGGAAATTAGGACCACACGGCCTGTAACACGGGCGTGTGCCTCTATTCTCCCATACGTTTCAAAAAGGAGCTCTACAGCTCATATTCAAACGGAAATGGGAACACCCTGCCATAATTGCCGACTCTTCCTCATAAATTCATCCTAAATTCAGGAAGTTTCAATTCTCTCCCTATCTTATGATATTATACTTCTCTTGCTATTTATGTATCTTTGTACATTGAGGGCAATGTACATCTTAAGTGTGGAGGGGAAGCTTACTTTAAATTTCTACATTATCTGAAAAATCCCTGAATTTTTTTTTCCTTATGCTTTGTTCTCAAATAATTCTCAGTCTCTTATTAGGAATTAATTCTGATTGATTTATGATTTCTATTGATATGTTGAGAATTAAGATATAGGTACTTGTACTTTGATTATTCAAACTTTAAAACATTAGGGAATCAAGCATGATAAGTTGAAATTTTTGAGAACCCCCAATTTTTGCATAAGTTATTTTCCCTAATTCTAAGTATTATCTTGAGATTTGAAATTCACAGGATTGACATCAAAAGCCATAATTCTGGTGAGATCTTGAGCCCTTTTTGAGCATACATTCTTTCGTGCTCACTTTTATTATTGCTTTGAGTGAGTCAATACTGAATTGTTATTCTAGAACTTGTTCGATTATACATGTCGAGACCACATCATTGATTTGATATACCGAAATGATAAAGGCACTTAGGATTTAACCCACTTACTCCACAAAAAGCCTACCTCCATGAATTAACCCCTAGTAAACCCCATTGAGCCTAAACAACCTTTTCTTTGACTTACCCTCTAATTATTAACCAATAACCCATTTTTGTTGAATTTTATTCAATTATTTTGACCCCTATTTTTGTCGAGATTTGAAGTGATTTTTTATCTAGCTTTACTCTCTTCTCCATTTTTAAATTTTCAAGTTATTTAGTTTGAATTGTTCCTAAAAAAAAAGAAAAAAAGAAAAAAAAGAAAAGAAAAGAGTACATACAGTAAAATTCGATTGTAAATTGTAAATAGTTCGATAAATTTTTGCATAATTCTATTTTAAGGCTACAAGGCAGAAATGATAGTATCATAAGAATTAGCTGAGAAATATGTTCCATTGATAGAGATTTTTTCTAGCTAGATAATTTTTCAGTTCAATCTCGATTCTAACATTCTTTTTGCAGCCTGTGACAACACCCCTAACCAAGCCCCGTTACAACCATTAAAAGACCTTTTGATCAATGTATCATATCAAACTATAGTGGCGGAGATTTGATTTTCTTGCAAGCTTATGGTAATAACTTTTCATGTTGATTAAGGAGTGCTTAAATTTTGAACCCTAAACACTTCGAGTGGATAGAGTGAACCTTTAGTGAGGATGTCAACTCCTGTTAATTAAGATGGAGAGATAACTACTTAGAAGGAAGGAAGAGACTTATGTTTTCAATGATAAAATTCTCAACTTAGAGTGATTGAGTCCTTAATGTTCTTCTGATTGAATTACTCATTGTATGATTACCTGTGGACTAGTTTGAAACATTATTGATAAAGATTGTAGGTTGAGAGGAATAATTCTTATTTAGGGATTGGGATTTTGCTTGAGGACAAGCAAAGGCTTAAGTGTGGGGGTATTTGATAAACGCTAATTTATACATATTTTTACCTCATGTTTAGCCTATATTTTGGATGAATTATTATCAGTTTAGTGAGAATTGGTGCTCTTAATCCTTATTTTTCATATCTTATACTCATGAGAGCATAGGGAAGAGAAAAGAATGGGAAATGGACTGAAAATGAGGAAAATGGGCCAAAAATGACATAACACACGGCCCAAGGAATTACCACACGGCCGTGCCACACGGCCGTGCCACATGAAGATCACACAGTCCAGCTCTCGACAAGCACGGGCAGGCCACACGGCCGTGCCAAATCACACGGCCTTTGTCGAAGTCATACGGGCGTGGCACACGGGCGTGTTCTAGTCGTGAGGAAGAGGAATTTCACTCGAATTAGGATACTTAGAGGCTAAGAAAGGCTCCCCAAAGCTCTATATAAAGACCCTAGGAGGCAACTCTTAAGGGGGTGCTTATTTCCCCACAAAGGGAAGTATTTTTTGCTGCCAACATAGAGAGTGGAAGTAGGGATTACTCGCAGGGAAGCTGATTGAATCATCCCAGAAGCCGGAATTCTGCAGCAATATAGAGGATCTCCCTAAATTCCTTCAGGGGTTTTCGGGTTCTTTTATGTTTTGTTATTTTATTTCTTCTGAGATGTTTTCTTTCTTTATTATGAACTAAACCCCTCAAATACTTAAGGGGGATGAAACCTAAGACAGATCTTGTTATTATTTATTCTTGAGTTATATGATAAATACTTGAGTTGTTCTTAATTATGTGTTCTTCATTCTTGATTTAATAAACCTAGGTATTACTTCAAGAATTAGATGTGCTTAGAGCAGAGGAGCAAAAGTCCCTGTGATAAGAGTAGATCTACCATAATTAAGCGGAGTTGCATGCAACCCTAGACATAGGGCGACATAAATCTGCCGGATTAGGGTCAAACCTAATATGGGGAACCATTGATCGAATTAATGCAACCTAAGAAGTTAATTGATAAAGGAACTTTAATTAACAACTTAGGCCTAGTTGCTCTTCACCTCGACGGAGGGTTTAGCATAAATTAGGGATCTCTACGGATCAAGTCAAGTGAATAAATCGTCTAGCTCAAGAACCAGTACAAGTGAAGTCTAGGTGGATTCTCCCTTAAGTATTGTCCATATCAATCAGCTTTTCCCCTAAAAGTTTTCTCAATTTACTCTTTGTGTCTTCTTAGTTTAGTTTTAGAATTAGTTTAAACAAACCCCTCTTTTATTCTTAGGCTAGATAATAGAAAGAAAGTAAGTAATAGTACTTTTAGTTCCCTTGGGTACGATAACTCGGTCTTGCCACTAAGCTATACTACTGTTCGATAGGTGCGCTTGCCTTAAAGCGTCGCGATATTAGTTAGTTTTGGTGTGATCAAGTTCTTTATAAATTTTATTACTTAGTATCACGAACGCGGATATCAGTTTCATATGCAGCTTGCTAGTTAGAGTTTTCGACATGCATATTTGTTCTAGCCTTTTCCATAATCCAGCAGCGGTCTTCTCCTTCATCACATCTTGTAAATTTTCGTTAGACAAATGCAGATGTAATTGTGTTAACGCCTTTCGATCCTTACGCTTCTTCTCTTCATCCGTTAATGTTGAAAGCATCTTATCTATCCCTAGCAGAGTCTCCTCTAGATCCATCTGTGCAAGAACTGCTTGCATCTTAATTTGCCACAACGCAAATCTGGTGTTGCGATCCAACAGCGAAATTTCATACTTCAAAGACGCCATTACCGTGATTGAGATGAAAAACCCGGAAGCTCTGGTACCAATTTGTAAAATTATATAATATCGGTAATAACAATATATCGCAAAGAAAAGAGAAAAAAATTAAAAAACACGCAGATTTTACGTGGAAACCCTTTCGGGAAAAAAAACCACTGGTAGAGGAGAAGAAAATTCACTATGTCGAATTCGAATAAATTATAAGAGGAATAGATTATGTCTATTTATAGACTTATAAAGCTATATTCTAGTAGCATTAAAACACCTTATCCTAATCAATATAAAATAGATGGAGTTTAATAAGGTTTAAAAAACATTATTCTAAAATAAAATAAAAGAAGTCTAGTTCTATTTGGATATTACTTTTATTTTATTTTCCATCGTATTTTATTTAAATAAGATTTCGAGTCACTTAATTCTAACAAGATAGGTAATGGTATGAATTTTACAGGCTATAATTGAAGCTAATATTATTATTCCTCTGGTTCATTTACTTCAAAATGCTGAATTTGATATTAAGAAACAAGCTGGAAAAGCCATCTCAAATGCTGCATTTGGTGGGACTAATGATCAGATCAGGTACAAAAATGGTTTCTTATATTATTTTTTAAGGGAATCATGACTTGGTAAAGTATAAATGATAAACTATCTCTTTTGGGCATGTCACATATTTCAGATTCCTTGTAATTCAAGGTTGCATCAAGCCATTGTGTGATCTTCTCTACTACGCTGATCCAGAAGTTGTTACAGTTTGCTTACCAGGGCTTGAAAACATTCTTAAGGTAGGAGAAGCTGATAAAAATATGGGCATCACTGGATGAGTGAATCTCTATGCACAAATGATTGATGCTGCAAAAGGTCGAGATAGTATAGAGTATTTATGGTATAAATACAACACCAAGATTTATGAAAAGACTCTGAAAGTTCTCAAGCTACTCAAACAGAGTTCCATTGTGTAGGGGTGAACTATCTATTTCTTCTGAGGGATTCATTGAAGATATTAAGATATTAGTAATCAAGACTTACTCTAATCTTGTGAATAAAAACGATTAACCAAATAATTATATTTATTGCGTTGAATTCTTTAAATTTGAAGTTACAAGTTTATAATACCAATCTTATCTTTAATTATTGAAATCACAAAGTTAAGATTAAAAAATACATTTATGGAACTTGGATTATGGAGGGATAGTAAAAAAATTTCTCTAAAAATTTAGTAACCGATGACTCTCTCCTCTATTTTGCCACCATTTTCTAATGGAGCTGATGGTGATCCCCATCCTACTGAGGATCGATCCATCAAGAAAGTGAGGTTTAATAGCGGAAGTGGTGAAACATCAAAAGACATGGCTGTAAACCCCAATCAATATCCAGAAATCTCGTGGAAGGACAAGCTTTTTGGTGGAGATCTGAATCATTCAATGATGGATCGCAATGGTTTCTCAGACAATGGAGACAGTGGGAGTGATGGAGGTCTTGATCTTCTAGCAGATGACGTGCATACTTCTATTGTTAAACGGATCCCTGCCATTAATTTTTCAGATCGGGTCAAAGAAATTCTTTTTAAAGAGATGGAACAAACAATGGTTATCAAACTTTTAGGGAGAAATATTGGTTTTAATACCTTACAAAATCATATTACTAGCCTGTGGAAACCAAGCTCTTCGTTCCATCTTCTGGATATCGAGAATGGGTACTACTTGGTTCATTTTGTGAATAAGGCAGATTATGATCGTGTCTATTGCAAGGACCTTGGATCATCTTTGGTCAATACCTCACAGTTCAACCTTGGACCAAGGATTTTAACCCTTTACAACCGTACCCCAGTGTGGTCTTGGCGTGGATTCGATTGCCAGGTCTTCAGGGGTTTTTGTTTCGACGACAAATTATAGAGGCTATAAGGGGCTTATTGGAAAGGTTATTATACTTGACTTCTAGACGGACAATAAGTCCAGAGACTATTTTGTCCGTCTTGCCATTTTTTTAAATCTCGAGAAACCCTTGGTCTCTAACGTCTTGTTGATAGTGCTATTCAGAAAGTGAAGTATGAAGGCATGCCTAATGTTTGCTTTGGCTGTGGAAAATATGGACATGTCAAGTATTTTTGCCCAACAGAGAAAGCTAATCAGACCCTTGAACGACCGTCGGAAGTGGTTATTGATGGTTCGATTGCGGTGGCCGATGAAGATGCTGGAGAAGTGAGGCTGGAGTTTAGCCATTAGATGCTTGTCGAGAGAAAATCCCGGTGAAATGTGAGGAATAGTCGGGGAAGTGTCAGAGCCATTAAAGGCGTGAATAATAGAGCAAATCATAAAGGGCCATTGAGGTCTCATTTTTTGGCTCTTATGGATGAGGGAAAATATCGTGAAAATCATGCCCTTTCTGCTGGTAATCTTTTGTTGGTAGAAAATGATATTTTAAATCTTGTAGGAGCTATCAGTGCTAAGAATGGAGACAAAGTAAAGGGGGTCTTGGGCCCATCTGCTGGTCCTAGCAAAAAACCCAATTCGGATGATGGGTTTTCCAATGGAAGTGTTGCGGCAAATCCAAAAAAGGTGGATTTGGGGCGGCCAGCTAACAGGCTTGTAGTGGAGTTGGCTAAGAAGGGATCTTTGGGCCCGAATGTGACTAAAAATCATGGGGAAAATATAGACAATCGGTCACTAATAGGCAATGTGTCTACGCATAGTTCGAAGGGAAATTCTAACATTGATAATTTAATTTCTAATTCCTTTTTAAATATTGGTGTTGCAGGTTCATCAATTTGATCTCCATCTAGAAAAGACGTGTCTTCGGTCAATGATGTTAGAGGGGATTTTTGATCTGAGGTTCAAGGGAATTTAATGATGGGCTCGTCCGAGAACATCAAAGCTCACTTTAATTCTGTAATTAGCTTTAATGACGCCTCCCACAAGAAAGATAAACATTGTTCGGTTAATTTATCTCATAAAAAATTAAAGGCCGAATTTCCCATTTCTAATGAAAGGACTTGTGGTAAAGATCCAAATGGGTAAAGTAGTCGAAAAGTTTCTACTGTGTTACGTGGTCGAGGAAGTCGCTTCAAAACCTCTGGGAGCTCCAAAGTTCCTTTAGCTGAAACCATGGAGGAAATGGTTAAATTTATTTCAAATCCTGATCTTAGTAATAACCTCAACTATGATTTAGATGGTGTGGCTTTGATCAAGGATGGGGAGTCTGCCTCTCTTCAGCAGTAGGTATGTTTTTTTTCCTTTATAATTTTTTTATGAATTTAACCGTTTTTTCTTAGAATTGCCAGGGATGTGCCAGTGATAAGTTTCCTTGTATTTTTCGGGAGTATAGCTGTGAATATAGCCTTGATATTATTAGTTTGCTTGAGACTAGAGTTAGTGGGTCTAAAGCTGATAATATTATTGCTAAGTTGGGTTTTCCTTACTCTCATCACGTTGAAGCGATTAGTTTTTTTGGAGGCATATGGATTGGCTGGAAGAATTCAGTCTGTCTTGAAATCATTTATAACCACTCTCAGTTCATTCTAGCTCAGGTCGGGTCTATGTCTTCTTCAGGTTCTTTTCCCATTTCTTTTGTGTTTGGGCGTCTTAATAAGCAGAAGCGTAAAGATTTGTAGAACTATTTGAATCGTTTGGTTCCCATGGGTCCTCATCCTTGGGTTGTAATTGGAGATTTCAACGCTATTCTTTCGTCCTCTAAGAAGTCAAGAGGGAGGGGCAAAGGCAAGCATTGTCCTTTTTTTGGTAAGTTTGTAGAGAAGGCTAAGCTTTTTGATCTAGGATTCAGATGTCCTCTCTTTACTTTGGCATAGGGGCTTGCTTTTTGAAAGACTTGATCGGGTGCTGGGGAATGCTGCTTGGGTCCAACAGTTTCCTAATAGTTTGATCACTCACTTTTCGAAAATTAAGTCTGATCCTAGACCTCTTCTCATTTCCTTGAACCTGGAGTTTTCTCTTCCCAAAGGTAGGCCTGTTCGATTTTTAGCTAGTTAGGCTGAGCATCCGAATTTTGGTAATTTTGTTGAAGAGCATTGGGGTTTTTCTAGTGATATGTTCGTTTCTTTAAATACGTTGTCTTGAGATCTTAAGGATTGGAATAATCGAGTTTATGGCCACATTTCTTCTCGCAAAAGGCTTCTGTTTAAAGAGCTCACCAGAATTCAAAAGATTATAGTTTTCACAGGTTCTAATCGTCTGGCTCAGGTAGAGTTAAAAATTAGGCAGGATTTGGAGAATGTTCTTCATCATGAAGAGCTCCTTTGGAGACAAAAGGCCAGTTGTGATTGGCTTTCTCTTGGAGACCGTAATACTAAGTTCTTCCATGCTCGCACGATGAGCCAGAAGAAGAATAGCCGTATTACTGTGATTCGTAATGGTTGTGGAGATTAGATTTATGACCCTAAAGATATCAAAGTTGAGGCTAATAATTTTTTTCAAAATTTATATGGGGAATCACCTGGTCCCATGGGTTGTTTACCTCCTAGTATTTTTCCTCGGCTTAGTCAAGATAACATTTTGTTGTTGGAGAAGCAGGTCACTAATGAGGAAATTAAGGGGGCTCTTTTTAACATGTCTCCTCTTAAGGCCCTCGGCAGTGATGGCTTTCATGCGCTATTTTTCCAGAAGTAATAGAGCACTGTTAGAGATGTTGTTTGCAATTAGGTTAGAAGTATTTTTAATGGCACAAATATCGATGCTGATCTGAATAATACTTTAATCGTCCTCATTCCCAAGGTTGACAACCTGAGGAGTTTGGCCATTACCGCCCGATTAGCTTTTGCTCAGTTTTATATAAACTTGAGATTAAGGTTATCGCGAATCATTTTAAGGTCATTTTTCCAAAAATTATTGGTCTTAAGCAAGCGGGTTTTATTGCTGGGGGAACATCACTGATAATGTTATTATTTCCCAAGAGGTGATTCACTCGATGAAATGCTCTTCTAAAAGAAAGTGGATGACTATCAAGACTGATTTGGAGAAGGCTTACGATAGAATGCGATGAGACTTCATCAAAGCATCGCTTCAAGTAGCCGGTATTCCTTCCTTTCTCATTAATGTCATTATGTCCTCTATTTCTAACTCTACGATGCAGGTATTATCGAATGGAGCCCCTTTGGCTAAGCTCAAGCCAGCTAGAGAAATTCAGCAGGATGCCCACTTTTCCCTTATCTATTCGTCTTATGCATGGACTGCCTTGGCCAAGCAGTTCATTCGGCTATCTCGAAGGGTAAATGGAGTCCTATTCGCCTTTCACGGTCTGGTCCTCCTATCTTCCATTTATTCTTTGTAGAAGATTTAATCAATTTTAGCAAAGCAGGCATGAAACATTGTAGACTCATAAAGGACATTCTGGATAGCTTTTGTGATTTTTCTAGGTATAAAATTAATGTTAAGAAAACGAATATTTTATTCCCTAAAGGTGTGGATACTATGGTGGCAAATTCGATTAGCTCCTTGTTCATATTCCAAATGGTTTAAAACATTGGTCGTTATCTGGGAGTTTTACTTTTTCATAAAAGAGTGACTAACAGTAATATACAATTTGCTGTTGAGAAAGTTCAAGGGAAACTTCAAATTTGGGATGCTAAAAGGCTTTCCATTGCTGGCCGCATCACTTTAGCGCTGTCAGTTCTCTTGTCTATTCCTAGTTACTTCATGCAATCAATGATGATCCTTAGGAAAGTCTGCGATGAAATTGAGAGTTTGGTGAAGCAGTTTATTTGGGGTTCTTCTGATCATAAAAAGAAGATGTCTCTGGTTGAATGAGACTCCATTTGCCAACCTAAGTGTTATAGTGGACTTGGTTTTCAGAAACTATAGGATCAGAATATATCGTTCCTGCTAAAGCTTGGCTTTAATATCATAACGAATAAAGAGGCCTTATGGGTTCGAGTTATTAGGGCTAAATATCATATAAATGGTATTGTTCTTGATTCTATCGGGCGGGATAGAAATTCGTTCCTTTGGAATATGGAAGTCTCTTACTAAAATTTGGTCATTACTTCGCGAAAATTTATGTTGGTCTGTTGGGAATGGGTGTCAAATTTGTTGTTGGGAAGATGTTTGGATTCCTAGTGTGGGGTAGTTGATCAAGTTCATCCCGACTACTGTGAGTTTCGATTTTGGATGTTGTTTTTAAGATATGGTTAATGAAGATGGTTCGTGGAATCTTAATTTATTTAGACTTTAGCTTCCGGAGGAGGTGGTTGAGTTGATTATGGGTATACCCCCTCCTCTTCCTTTTGAAGAGCCTGATAAAATCATTTGGTGTCATACTTCATCTGGGAATTTTTTGGTTAAAAGTGCTTATAGGATTTGCAAGGATAACAAGTGGAATGAAAATGATGAAAAATGGAAATTTATTTGGAAGGTTCTAGGTCCACAAAGAGTTCGCTTCTTTATTTGGTTGGTTCTTAAGCAACGTATCCTTAACAATGTTGAAAGAGTTAAAAGAGGTTTAGCAGATGATCCTTCATGTTCATTATGTGGTTGCCCTTCTCAAGATATTCTTCATATTCTAAGAGATTGCAATGCGGCTAAGGATGTGTGGAGCCAAGTCCTTCCAGGTAATCGTTTATTGAATTTTTTCTCTCTTAACTTACAATAGTGGATTCTTTTGAATGTGCAGGATGTTTCAGTGATTCCAGAAAAATGAACTAGCTGGGCTAGCCTCTTTGGAATTCTAATTTGGCGCCTTTGGAAGAATCGTAATCTGTTCATTTTTCAAGGTCAACCTTGGAGTTCGAGAGAGATTATCAATAATTCATTATGTTAGGCTTCACAATGGCACTCAACCGGTAGTGCTAATCCTAGTGGTGGTTTAGTTCTTCCCTTAAAAGAGCAAGTTTTTGAGTCTACGATCTTCCTCAATACTGATGGGGCGGTACGACTGGATAATGGTCAGGCATCTGCTAGAGGGGTCGCAAAAGACAAAAATGGACAATGGCTTTTTGGCTTTAATCGGTTTCTTGAGAGGTGTCGAAACCAGTTTTTAAGGTTTTGAAAAAAAGGAGTCGACTTTAAAAATTAAAACGGGAGTCGCCACCAATCTTTTTAGGTGTGATTGGATCACCTTTAAAACATTTTGTTTTAAAATCATTAGTTTTGGTCTACGAAACAAAGAAAACGGGTTTGGGAGTCGGTTACGTATGAGGAAGGGTTAGCACCCTCGTAACGCCCAAAAAATTGGTACCTAATTGATTATTTTATCTCTTTTATGTCGGAAATTTGGAAGTTTTAAAATGCAATCCTCTTTAGAATATTTTGATTTTGAAAATCAAGGTTCACTTGTATCAAAAGAATCAAAATATCACATCCAGTAAGTTTGGACGCAATATTTTTAAGACATTCGAAACTACGCTTACCCTTTTTTTTGAAAATCTCTATCTCGAAACGACAAGACGCCATATCCAGTAAGTTAGGACACAACGCTTTGAAATTCCAAGACAGGTGCTTGTATTTTGAAAACCTTAAAAACTTTAAGAAGGTTACTTGACTATTCGAACTCATCGAGAAAAGTCGTAACCCAGTAAGTTAGGGCACTACCTTTCTAGAGGCTTCCAAATATCAAGCATTGCCCTTTTATTTTTGAAAACCTTGGAATCTCATTTTTTACATTAATGCATGAAGAACCATATAATGTCAAACATATATCTCAATTCCAAAATACACATACGAGACTTAAATTAATATGATGTTCATAAATGGCATATAATATATAAAAATATAAAGGGATTAATACACATGATAAAAATAATTACACAAAGGTATAGTATAAATCAAGTAACTAATGATAAACGTATAAGATAAGTTAAAATATAATATTAACAATTATTTTTAAAGTAGTATTTAGTATGTAATACCTAAAAAATATATATAAAAGAATAATAATTGTAAATAGAAAAATATATTGGTTTAAAATATAATATAAAATATAATTAATAATAACATATAATATTTAATCATAATTTTAAGGTGATATTTATACACATAATAAATAATAATATATAAAAAAATGAATTTAGCATAAAATAATATGTAAAAATAAGTAATTAATAATAAAATATACATATAATACAAATTATAATATTTAATAATAACTTCAAAATGCATAATAATATAATATAAATAAAATAATTATATAACATATAATATAAAAATATATAGGTTAAAAACGAAATAATATATAACACATAAATGAATAATAAAATAAGTATATAATACAAGTTAAAAACGTGATAATAGTATATATGAATAATAATATAAAATTGTAATATATGTAAAAATAATATAATAAATAATATATGATACTAATATATAAAATATATAATAAATAAAATAATTATATAATATAAAAATTTAAGGTTAAATAAAATTATGAAATACAAAAGTATATAATCATATAGGGCTAATTTTAAATTTTTTAAAATTCACTGGGGCGAAATTAGAAGAAATAAATTGAGTCAGGAACTCAAGGGAAACGCGTGTAAAACACGAGAGACTCACGGGGTAATTAAACCCTCCTCCTCAAAACGACGTCGTTCCTGATATACACTTTAATAAGGCTGTTAGGATTAAATTGTAACCAAAATAAAAGATAAAGGCCAAATTATAGTAAAAATAAAATGAGATTGCAAATACAGAAAACACGGAAGGACCAATTGGGAAATTAGCCCATTGATAAAAAACACGCGGATCCTTCCCGGGTCACGAGTCAACACGCGGATCTTGTAGTCTGAAAACGGTGTCGTTTTTGAGCCTTTAGGTTAGTATGAAAACGGTGCCATTTAATAAGGCTATATAAGCCAGTTTTTTAGCCTAAAAATCATTTTCTAAACTGCTCTTAAAAAAAAAACCTCTAGAAATGCTCTGAAGAGCCCTCAGAGCTCTGGCCGATGGCCATCCCGGCTCCGGTCATCGGGCATCCACACCCATCCACGCGCCACCGTCGTCTCTTCCATTTACGGCGGTCGGAAGCTGAAAAGCTTCCTTTTTCCAACCAAAACGAAAGGTAGCCTTCTCACTTTATTTTAAAACTGTTTGTAGCAATAGAAAATAAAAAAAAAAAACTGCTTCTTTGGTTTTTTTGAAATCGTTTTATATGTACGAAGAAAATATATAAAAAATAAACAAATTTTTGAATAAAAAAGAAAGAATCACCTTAGTTCTGGAAAAAAAAATTGTTTCTGGTATTTTTCTATTATCTTCGTGTGTTCTTACAGATTACAAAGGGAAGGCTTTTATAGCCACTGTTTCTACTACATTTTTGGTATGTACATGATTTGTTACCCTATTTGATGTTTCCTTTTTTGTTTTCTTTCCTTTATTTGCAGGTTATCGCAAGGATCCCGGCGACGATGAGGCGCAGTACTAGGCTATGTCGATCCAGGCGTGATTCACGCTCCGATGGTGGCACGATATCCGGTGGTGAGATCACGGTGCATTGATGGAGGCTTGACGAGGGTTGAAACAGCACTAGGCACGTAGAGCTCATCGAAGGTTCTGGAGCCTCGTGCGGTGCGAAGATAAAGGCCAGCTGGTGTCGCGGCGCTAGTGGAGGGCTAGGGTTTCTAACCCTAGCTGAAAACTTTAAATTTTGGGCTTATTGGGCCTAATTGTTTTGGTTCAGGAGTTGGGTAAGAGTTTGGATCTTCAGGCCACGGGTTTTGTATGGGCTAAAAAGGGTATACTTGGGCTGTTTGTAATATGGATGTTATAGGCCAATTTTGGCCTGGTTATAAAAACCAAACCCATTTACATTAAAAACCCGAAGCCCACATACCAGACCCATTTCAAAACCAATTTAATTACCCAATAACTAAACCTAACCCAAACTCATTTTACAAAACCCAACTACAGCAGCCCAAACCACCCTTAGCCCATCTGACCTAACATCAAAACAAAACCAAACCCTAGAAACCCTAGGTGCGCCGCACCTAGGGTCGGCAGACTCCCCACTTGTGCCTCCAGACCCACCGCCTCTGTCAGAACCCACTTGCACCTGCAAAGAAGGCAGAACCATCAAGTTGCAAAGCAAGTTGTAAAATAGGCTATAAAAAAAGCCGAATCAAAACAATGTGAGGACCTTTTTTTGGAATATATAAAAAAAACAGTAGATTTTTACAAAAAAGGGGAGGCGATTCCATCAATACATCGGCAAAGAAAGGCATTAAAATCGGAGGAACGAACACACGATAAGCAAACCGTAAGTCAAGAAGTCAAAAATCAAATAAAAAAGGTGATTCCTTTAGTTTTTTGGAATCGGTTTCTGGACCTTTTCTTCTCTTTTTGATTTTTCAAAATACATATATATATTATATAGAGGTATAAAATAAATAAAGAAAGTATATAAAAAAAAAACACATTTTTACCTCTTCCGGCCACCGTGTACGGTGGCCGGAGCCGGCGGCGACGATGGAACTCGGCCGGGCGACGAGGCAGACCCTCGCCGGAGCTGAAGACCTGCAGAGAAAACAAAGAAGAGGATTAGATTTTTTTTTAAAACAGGATAACAAATGATTCAAAAAACCAAATTTTTTACTTATATAGCCGATACAAAACGACGTCGTTTTGGTCGGCACTCTTAAGCCCCAAAACGGCGCCGTTTCACTCGGCCCGATTAGTCCGACCCGACCTTAGGCCAGGTCCGCGTGTTTTTAATCGGAGGGGATATTTGCGCAATAAGCCCCTCCGCTTTTTCAGACCTATGCAATTAAGCTTTTTAATATTTTAAATTGATCTGTTAATTTACCCCGTGTCACAATTTAGTCCCTTGTGCTACGACCCCGTTTTAACACGCGGTAAAATTGCTCCTCTGGTCCCCCCACGTTTTACCCGTGTTCGCATAGGCCCTCCCTCACTCTTTTCATTTCTATTTAGCCCTAAAAGTTTCATTTGTAATCTAATTTCATCCTTTTTGCATTTCCTTTGTTATTTTCTTTTAATTTATAATATTAGTTATATTATATATTATCATTATTATATTATTTATCATTAGTATATTATTATGTATATATTATTTATACTATCTTTATCATCATTACCATTATACTTATTTCTACTATTATATATATAATTATCATCCATCGTCATTTTTACTATAATATATTTACTATTATTATTATACTCTAATATTAAATTTATTATTTTCGTTATCGTTACCTCCCTTTTTAAATGTTATTATTTATTTACCTATACGTTTCATGTACATATTTCATGTATTATATATTATTTATATTTTCATTATCTCATGCATTTTTTTTACTCTATCATGTATATATATTACACATGTACCTTTTATCATTTCATATGTATTTCAAACCTATGCATATTTTATATATATTCTTACGTTCATACATATTTGATTCTGTATTATGTATATGTATTTTTGATATAATATTATGTTTATATTTATATATATATTTTAATGATGTACATATTATATATATTATGAATTTATATTTTAATATCACATTTTCTGTATGTATTATGTATATATTTTCATCCACATATTTTATTACCTCTTATATTTTTCTTAGCTATGTATTTTAATATCCCATCATCCATATACTTTTTCATATTTTCAATCTATATATCGTATATACTTTCGAGCATTACATATATATAGCTTTTTTCTATATCCTTTTAATGTTGCATCTTTCTGCATATTATGTACATATTACATGTTATATATATAGTATGGTTTGTTCTTATATTATGTTCCATCACCTTACTTATTATTATATGTTATATACATATTCATTGTTTCATTTTGTGTTTAATATTATTATTATCACGTTAAAGATTACATGCATTGTTAGTACTTTATTTTATCATATGAATTGCGTATTTTAGCATTGATGTCTCGTAAATCTGCTAATTTTATATTCTTGCATCATCGTTTTAAAAAATATATTTCTTAATTAAAAATCATACAAATCGAGGCAATGTTTCAGTGTTTAGATGTACGGGAAATAGTGCCCTAACGTGCTGGGTTGCGATTTCTCGCTCGTCTAAATACTTAAAATACCCTCCTAAAATTTACAACTCGCGAGATAACTTTAGTTTCGAGGAATTTAAGAACTTCGTGTCCAATCGTGCTGGGTGTGATGTTCCTATTCTTCCGAAGCGAAAGAATCTCGATTTTCCAACCCAAATCATCTCAGATTTTATTCAAAATGTTCCAAAAACAAGGCAATGTTTTTTGTATTTAGAGATCCGGGAAATAGTGCCCTAACGTGCTGGGTTGCGATTTCTCTTCCGCCTAAACACTTAAAATATCCTTCTAAACAAAGTTTTGCAACTCGCGAGATATCTCTAGTTTCAAAGAATTCACGAATCTCGTGTCCAATCGTGCTGGATGCGATGTTCGCATTCTTCCGAGGCGAAGGAATCTCGACTTTTCAACTCAAATCATCTTAGTTTCAAAAAAGAATCATATTTTTTTAAATCTTTCCAAATTTCGACTTAAGACAGAAAATTGCTCAATTCGGTACCAGTTTTTGGGCGTTGCGGGGGTGCTAATCCTTCCCCGCGCGTAACCGACTCCCGAGCCCGTTTTCTCTAATTTTTCGTAGACCAAAACATTTATAAGGTGACCCAATCACACCTAAAAAGGTTGGTGGCGACTCCCATCTTCATTTTTTTAAGTCGACATCCGTTTTTTTTTCAAAAAAATGGTTTCGACAATGGACATTTATTGGACTGTTTATTTTTGTTTTTATTCTGTTTGTAATTGGTATATGGCCCGGGCAAAATATGGGTTCTACAGGAGGTGTTCAATTTTTAATGCTGAACTTTGGAGTATTCTTGAAGGCCTTAAGCTTGCCCTAAGAAGAGGGCATGATTGTGTAGTTATCCTTTCGAACAGTTTGGACGTTGTTCGGGTTATTTAGGGGAGTTTTTCTTCTAAGTCGAATTTTGTTTTGGTTCAACTAATCCAGAATATCCTTTCTTAGGAGAACTTTTTGCTTTTGCATTATATTCCCAGGGAACAAAATGCTATTGCTAACTGTTTGGCAAAAGGAGCGTTATCCTCTAGAGCTAACTTGCTATTTTTTATTTTCCTCCTCTTATGGTTTGAAACTTCTTAGTTCTAGATCAGGCTAGAGGTTTTTTTCACTGATCGATTGGATGTAACTTTTTAGTTGGTTCTTTCGTTTCTTTTCACCAAAAAAAAAAAATACATTTATGCCTTGAGCCTTCTTCACACTTTGCTAATGTTAGTATACATCCAGCTATGTTTCCAAATAAAAAAGGAAAACAAGGATGTAAATTTGTAGTAAAAGTTTTTTTATAAAAAGAATTAAAAATTATGGGTAAACTATTAAAATAGTTTGCCTTAAATTACATTTAGTTGCTTATGTTTGAAATGTATAGTCACTTCGATATCATTTGGTTATGAAATGGTCGCTCTGTCATTAAGATTTGTTACCTCCCAAATGGCAGTCTGACGTGGCAGTTAAAATGAGTTTTAAATGTCAATATGAATGTCCAGCTAAGTAAATTAATTGATTTTTTAATTAAATAAACTTAATTAACTGAATTTTCTAAATTAATTAAAAGAAAATGGTAATTTGGTTTTCCAAAATAATCAAAACCAATGCATCAAATTAATCATTGAACTTGAAAAAAAGAACCCATGGTCTCCTTTTTCTTTTAATTTTCGTTTCCATTTTGATTGAAAAAACCATTAATTTCCATTATCATCTTTGTTGAATTGGATAGTAGATGAGTGCTCAATCAATTGATTGGATTTTTTATTCAAAATGAAATAACAAATGATCGATTCAATGGAGGGTCCAAGCTTGGATTACAGTAAGTAATGAGATTTTTTTATTCTTTGCCTAGGTTTTGCGTTTAAATATTATGGTTTTCTTTTTTTTTACAAAAAGATGATCCATCTTTGTTTTTTTAGTGTATGTTTTATCTTTGTGTAGGTTGGTGTCTCCATTTCTTCTTCTTCTTTAGCATTTAAAATTGATTTTAACTGTCACCTCGGACTATCGTTTGGGAGGTAACAGATCTTATCGGCAAAGTGACTATTTCGTAACAAAACGATAACATAATTGACCAAAACGTAACATTTCAATCATAAGTGACTAAAACGTAACCTGAAGCAACTTAAAGTAACTATTTTAGTAGTTTACCCAAAAATTATATCATTTTTATTTTTCTAAAATCAGAGTTTTTAATCTAAAATTGAAAAAACTTTGTTCTGGCAGGATAATTATCCATACATTAATCCTATTAATTTTTATTATTTTCTAAAATTAAGTATCAAATTAATTCAATAATATAAATTAACCTTTAAATTTAAAAATATTTTACTAAGTTTAAGGGTTAAATATAAAATTAGTATATGAACTTATCCACTTCTCCTAGATTGGCACCTATGGTCTTTTTAGGTTGGTGTATATGAACTTATTCTATGTTTTATCTTTGTTTAGGTTGGTGTCTCCATTTCTTCTTCTTCTTTGGCATTTAAAACTTATTTTAACTGTTACGTTGGACTGTCGTTCGGGATGTAACAGATCTTAGCAGCAAAGTGACCATTTTGTAACAAATCGATAACGTAATTGGCTAAAATGTAACATTTCAAACGTAATTGGCAAAATTTTCACATTTTTATTTATTTTTATTTTTCTAAAATCAGGGTTTTTAATCTAAAATTGAAAAACTAAGATAATTATCCATAAATTAATCTTATTAATTTTGATTATTTTCTAAAATTGAGTATCAAATTAATTCAATAATTTAAATTAATCTTTAAATTTAAAAATATTTTAATAATTATAAGGGTTAAATATAAAATTAGTATATGAACTTGTCTACTTCTCCTAGATTGGTACCTATGGTCCTTTTTTTGTCCTAGATTAGTACCCGAACTTTTTTTCGTTCACTAGTTTGGAACTTGAGTTTAACGGCGTTAAAATTTTGTTGATGTGGCAACGCTGACCACTCGCGTGCCACCATGTGTTGCACTCCCAAGACTCCTTTGACTCATTGATCCATCTTATCCCTTATCCATTATCCCTTTGGTTTTTTTCTTTCCCTTTCATCACCATTACGTTGTTAAACCCCATCACTATTACGTTGTTAAACCCCATCCCAATATCTGGGTTTCTAAAGAAAAACCAAAAGGACAAAGGAATATTAATAAGAAACCCCATTTTTTGCATCTTGTTCATCATCTTCTAAACCCCTAACTCCACTTCTTCCATAGCATTTTGACCAAAAAATTCATATTGGGATGCATCAAATAGTGCATTATTCACAAAATCATTAACTAATTTAGTAATTAAACAGTAGCATAGGCCCGATCAACCAAGATAACATATAGCTTCATAACCATCAAATGCAAGAAACATAAAAAAAACCTTTGTTTTGTTTAAGATAAACAAGTAATCAAGCAAATACAATAAAGTTAGTGGGGGTTAACAGTAAAGACCCGTTTGGTACCTAAGAAGGAAAAATAATAAAGATATGAACTTTGAAAGCAAAATTCATCATCTTTTCGCATCATAAAATCAAGCTAATTCAGTAAAAGCAGTGTTATACAATTGTGATCACAAACCTGAGTCCTAGATAGGATCCAGGTCACCCACTCGTGACCTAGATAGGCCTCGCCAAATGACAAAGGGCCAGGCGAACTGTGAGAGACGTCAAGGGAAGTTCGTGGACCCAACTCGCAAGACAAGCTCGCAGGTTTAGCTCACACGGGCCAAACGAAGGTCACGGTTCCAGTTTGCACATGTCTAATGAGCTCGAGAAAGGGGGACCACGTGTACCACAAACAACCTAGAGTGAAACACGTGCCTAGTAGACCTAGAGCTCACACGGAATGTCAATGCTAGGAACAGGAAGGACCGCATGCTTCACAAGCAACCCAAAGTGAAACACGTGTCCAGCAAGTCTAAAATCCACACGGAATGTTAGTATTAGGAATGGTGGAGTCAAGACAATAGAATGGGGTCATACCATAAGCTATAATAAAATGTATAAATACTTGAATACTCTCATCAACAGGGGCGAAGCCAGAAAAATTTTTTAGGGGGCCAGATAAAATTTTAATTTTTTATAGTTTATATCTTTATAATTTGTAAAGGATTAAATCTAATTTTTATAATTTTAAGGGGGCCAAAGTGCAATTTTACCTTTATTTTAATATTTTTAAAAAATTTTAAGGGCCTTAAAACCAATTTTACATTTTAGGGAGGGTCAGGGCCCATGCCAGCCCCCTGGCTTCGCCCCTGCTCATCAACAAGGGTAAAACTAGAACAATTTTTTCAGAAGCGGATGAAATTTTAATTATTTATAGTCTATATCTTTATAATTTTTAAAAGATTAAATCGAATTTTTATAATTTTAGACGGTCAAAGTATAATTTTATCTTTATTAATTTAAAATTTTTAAAAAAATTTAAGGGACTAAATAACAATTTTACATTTTAGAAGGGCCACAGCCCCTACCAGCCCCTGCCACCCCCTTAGATTCGCCACTACTCATCAATAAGACACAAGACAAAGTTAGTCTCAACAGGATGGAAATCAAAAAAAGAAAAGGAGGAATTGGGGAAAGAAATTTGAGAAAGATAAGGAGAAGTTGTTATGAAGTTTGCCATACGTAACAACAAAAGAAGAAAAAACCCTAGGTAGATATAGTAGATAAAAGAACAATAAGATGAAGAAGAAATTGAAACCCCAAAGATACAAAAGGAAATGAAGAAAAATCTGTGAAAGAGAGAGGGGGTGGTGAGAGATTAGGGGAAGGGAAGAGAGATGGGGGTTTTGATTTTGATCCGGGGTTTCTATTTAAACCAAAAAGAAGAAAAAAAATAAAAAATGGAGGATTTAAACCAAGAAGGAATGATTAAATCGACAACCAAACAGCAAAACAAAAAAAAAAGATTGAAAATTTGATGAAGAAGAAAAAGAAGAAAATCGAAGTTGCAGTCGATATTTTCTAGGGAAAAAGCTTTGAATCTGGGTAATCTCAATCATTTCCTTTTCTTAATTTTTGTTTTTTAAATTTTTAATTAAAGAAAATACAAAGAGTTTTAAGAGTGCGACACGTGGCAGCATATTAGTAGTCAGTACTATCACGTTAGTAAAATTTTAATGTCATTAGGCTCAATACCAAACTAATGGATGAAAAAAAATTTTTGAATACCAATCTAAAAAATACCATAAATATCATAGAAGTGGATAAGTTTAGGTATTAATTTTAAATTTAAGCCTAAAATAAAACTACATTTAAATATTGATTATAATTCTTTCTATCCTCATCTTTAATGTATAAATTGATGGTCTAAAAATAGAATAAATTACCATAACGAAGATATTGATATACTATTCAATTATATAAGATTTTCTTAAAAATACAACTAAGTTCTCATACTATTTTTATTAGATTTGTCTATAGGTCGAGTTAAGTTTGAAATGGGCCCTAATAAAATTTTAAGCTCAAGTCCTATCCAGCCTAAAAAAAGAGTTAAAATTTACCTAAGTTCGATTCGAATTATAGATGTTAAATCTGGGCTTGGTTCGTATTAAAATTTTTTATTTTATTTTTTATATAAAAAATTAAAAAAATATAATACATCAAAAACACTAAAAATATTAAAATAAATGTTTCCTGACCAATTGAAAATAAATTAAAAAGTCTTACTTAAAGAACACTAATATAGGTGTAGCTTAACAAGCAAATGCCTTTAAAATAATAACAAAATTAACAATAAAAATTATATAATATCTAAATAATAACAAAAAAATAATAGCATCATAACAGTTAAAAAATAGCAGCAAAATAGCAGCTTTTCTTTTTTACAAATTTAGGTCGAATTAGACTTAGACATATCTTATTTTTTTGTCCAATATCATTTGTCGAGTCTATATTTTTATCTAACTAATAAAATTAACCATTTATTTAGGGTTATTTAGAAAAATATAAATACAAATTTATTTATTTATTTTTATATGTAAGCAATTATTAGTCTTAAAAAACCCAACAATCTATCATCAAGCTGTCTGCCACTTCATCTTATTGTTCCATTATATTTAACGGTGTCAACGCCTCCTGTTCAACTCCACCAATTCCCCCTCCCCGTTTATCCGTTAAAACTAACGCTGGTTATCCCCTCTCCGACCATTCTCTTTTTCTCTTTCACATTTTCCTCCCAAAAATTTCATCCCATTCTATTGAATATCTTTCAATGTCTCTCTAAAAATCTCTCATTTTCTCTCTCTCTCTAATTTCCCATATCTCTCTTTTTTCCATCACAATAAAAAGTTTCTCTCTGTCAAGAATTCATGTCGGTAAGCAAATCTTTTGGGTTTTTTTCCTCTTCCATTTCCTGTTTAAATTTGTTATAAAAATGTTTAATTTTTGTTGTCTGATTAAGTTTACTTTTCTTTTCAATGGATATGAGCTTTGGGTTGTTGTGATTCATATATTTTATGGGTTCTTTTATTCTGGGTTTTTAATGTTTTTCCTTTTTGTTTTTTCTTAAAGAATCGATATCGATTTTGTTGCTGATCAAAAGTTTCTTTTGTTATTGTATGACCCAACTTTTGCCTGGCCTATGCCCAATCTACAAAACCAGACCCAACTTCTAAACCCAATACTAAATCAACCTAGACCAAACCCAATTACAAAAAAAAAAAAAAAAAAAAAAAAACTTTGCCCTAGCCCAAGGCCAAATGAAAAACAAAGCAAAAAAATATGTTGCCTAGGTGCTTCAGTCGCCGTATCCTCCTCCCACACCCCACGTCGCGTATCCCGCTCCACCATGCCGCCCACGCCCTCCGCAATATCTGCAACAAACAGCAGCGCAACAATAACAAAGAGGGGATTTTTTTTTTTAAATTTGTTTTTCGACTATATAAAGCCTTAAATAACAGTGTAAAGGGGGATAGAAACACACACAATCAAGAGAGCAAATTTCTTCCATATACAAAGATCAGTCAGACACAAATAAGAAAACCGATTCGAGTTTTTGAAAATTGAAGAAGGTCTCTTTTCTTTCGTTTGTTGATTTTAATTTACACGATTGGTTTTTTATTTGGTTATTTTTGCTATTTGATTTAAAAAAAAAAACAAAATAGATTTAAGTTTTTTTTTTTAAAAGAGTGGAAGAAGGGTCATACCTGGTGTTGTAGCCTCCGACCGTCGCCTTTGGTGAACACATGGTGGATCGGCAGCTCTTTCCTATGCCTTAGCAGATGGAAAAATAAGGGAATTATTATTCCTTTTTATTTTTGGCGCAAATGGTTTTTTTTTGGGGGGGAAGCTTTGTTTGTTTTTTTCATGTATAATGAAACAGTGCGTGTCGGTAAAGGGTGAAGGATTTGCGCACGTTTGCCTACAATGGGTAAATTCGCAATTGGTCCTCCCTTTTTACACCACCATTTAATTATCTCCTATTTCTGCTTTTTTTAAATTCAATTTTGGCCCTGAATTTTCTGCACCATTTCATTTTAATCCGTGTTAAAATGTTGCGTTTAGGGGCTTAAAATAGCTGCGTTTTTGGTCCCTGTTCGTTTGTGTGCATCACATTTTAATCCTTTAAGTGTTTTAGCAACTTTATTTATTTATAAATTGTCCTTCTGATTTTATTTTTATTTCAATTGAGTTCTTTATTCATTTCATTTTATATTTTCTTTATTAGGTACCATTTTTATTCTTTTTTATCCCTTCATTTGTGTGTATATATATATATATTTAAATTGTTTTATCATATAGTTATTTTATTTTAAAATTTCCTTTTATATATTTCTTTGTTTTAAAAATTAATATGATCTTAAATTTAAATACTTTTATACATTGTTACTTTATATAAATACACATAATTTTTATTACTTTATATATATATATATATATATATATATATTTGATTTCATATTATTTTACGTATATATTTTCTCTTTATTTATATTTATATATATATATATATATATATATTTTAAATCTAATTATAGATATACAATTTATTTTTTTTAAAGGTCTCATTTTAAATTATACTTTACTTATTTCAAATACTTTCTTACATTATTATTTATATGTCTATACTCTATTTAAATTAAGTCTTTCATTTTATACCTATAATCACTATTATTTTATGTGAACATTATTTTGTATATTATTGATTTCACGTTATAAAGTTTATTATTTTTAATATATTCCTTTATATATATATTTTCTTTTCTGTTGTATCTGTAATTGTGTTAAAACTTTCTTATATGTGCATTATTTGTTTTAAATTTTTGTGTATACATACATTGTTATTTTTATGTACCTTATTCTATGTTCGTCACTCTGCTTTTCTTTTCACACTATCGCATAGTAATACAAATTTCCACGTTTCAACTGATATTGCTTGTTTCATTTTTATTCTAAACAAACCAAATAAATGCATTTTGAGCCAGTTTTATAACTGCTTATTTGAAACTTCTCAAAAACAAGGCAATGTTTCGTGTTTGGAAATTTGAAAAATCGTGCCCTAACGTGCTGGGTTGCGGTTTTTTGGTTCATCCAAATGTCTAAATATCTTTTTAATTTTATGTTTTGGGAGATTAAGGGACGATCTTGGTTTCAAAGCTTAAAATGTCATATCCTAACGTACTGGATATGATATTTTATCCTTTTGGAACAAATGAGTCTTAATATTCCAAAACGGGCCATTCAAACATTTTCTAAAGGAATTCTATTGTAAAATCTCTTCAAAATTTTCGATATTAGGACATTACTTAATTAATAAGGTACCAATTTTGGGCGTTGTGAGGTTGCTAACCCTTCCTCGTACGTAACTGACTCCCGGACCTGTTTTTTTAAAATTCGTAGACCAAAATGATTTATAAGGTGACCCAATCACACCTCAAAAAAGATTGGTGGTGACTCCATGTTTTTAAAGTCGATCCCTATTTTTTTCCAAAATCAAAAATGGTTTCGACAGCTTGGTGACTCCGCTAGGGACCAATAAGAGAGTCAAGCCGTAAAATTGATTAATTTATGTCCTTTTGTCAAAAATGAAAATGTTGATTTAAAAATTTATGATTCTTTGGTGGCGTTTGTTTGGGTCATATGTTTGCCGTGGTTAGAGTCCTGTAGGATACTCCTGCATCATATTGCATGACCATTGTGGTCACACCTTTTAAGTGGGAGTGAGAAGCTATTTCCTTCGTGAGGTTTTCACCTCCGTGCAGGATAGTGGATCGCTTCCGGGATACATCCGTACCTATGTCTTCGTGAGATTTTAATCTCCGTGCAGCCATAGGGAAATGTATTCCCCTGAATTGAACTCGGTTTATATGAGCTTATAATGGGTGAAGATCGAGGAATCTGCTGGTTCAGGTACCCCAAATTTAGAACCAAACCATATGTAGAAACCTTAAGAGCCCACCCTAAGTAGAGCCACGCCAAACCCTAGTGATCACCCGGACAGATACTCTATTTTATTTATTTCTTCTGTGTTGACACGTTCGCTTTTGTTTCGGTCACATTGTATTTTCATCATAAAGGTCCCTACGTTGCATTTCACCTATCTTTGTTACAATCCTCATCATGGAGTTTATATTTGTTGTGTTGGTTCGGGTGCCAGTTTCTTTCTTCATATTACATTGCATTATTAGTCAATTTGACCCCTTTTTAGTGGGAGTGAGAAACTATGCCTTCGTGAGGTTTTCACTTCCGCATGGGCTAGTGGACTGCTTCCGGGATACATTCGTACCTATGTCTCCGTGAGGTTTTCACCTTTGCATGGCCATAGGGAAATGTATTCCCTTGAACCGAACTCGATCCATATGAGCCTATAATGGGTGAGGATTAAGGAATCTGCTGGTTCAGGTACTATTTTCTTTAGAATTGAACCACATATAGTGAACCCTAGGAGCCTACCCTAGTTAGGACTACGCTAAACCTTAGTAGTCACCTAGATAGGTGTTCTAGGTTGTTTATTTTTCTTGTACTAACGTGTTTCATTTTTTTATGATTGTATTGCATTGCATTGCATTGCATCATCATAGAAAAAAGGTATTGATTAATATTCGATTGCTAAATAGAAGAGCTTGTCATAAGAAGATGAATTTCTTGATAAAGTGGATTATAATATGGTTGTTCGAACATGTCCAAGTAAACACAACGAAAGAAGTTTGATAGTTCGCGAAGGAATGCAAAACTTTACCCGAGGGATTCAAATTGACAAAGACTATGCGAGAGCTGTCATGTCTCAACTTTCTTAAAGGAGCTAACGAGCATCGCGAGGATGAGTGAGCAATGGATCGTGGCCCGGATCAAGCAGAAGGTGATAATAGGGACATCTTTTGGAAAGCTCGTAGGATTCGACCATAACATCCAGATATGAAGAAGAGGATCGATGTCTTCGCTTGGAATATGAGGGCGAGGCCGCATATGTAATCTGTTTTATATAAAGAAATTTATTTTCTAGAAAAGTTCTTCTAATGGAATCGAATTTAGAATCAACGCCTCTTTTTATTCATTTCATGCATTTGCATTACATTACATCATGTGTATTAAATTCCACAAAAGCACCCTAATTAATTTAGGATCATTTCTAGTTACCCTGGAACATCACTACTACACTTGAAGAAAAACAAAAGTTATGGATCAAAGGCTGGAAAAATTGGAACAAATGCAAAAGGAGATGCAGAATCAGCTGCAGGCTCAGATGCAAGAACAGTTAGCCAAGATCCAACAGGACATGAGGGATCAAATTCTAGAATCACAAAGGAACATGATGAATCAGTTAACCCAGTTACTAATTGAGGGGCCAAAAAAAGGAAAAAGCCTCATGATTAATGCTGAAGACAACGGCGAAGACCCTACTCATCCCTTAGGCTTCACTCTAACAAACGCCCAAGCACAACCACCAAGGGTGTCTATTAATATCAAACCTCAGGATCAAGCCGATACCTTGACACCAGTAAATTTCCAAACAGGCTCGAGCTCTAACCCCGTAGATAATTTAGCAAAACCAATGGTCCCTGACTTCGATGATGCAGCAGAAAGGAAAAAAGCAAGGACGGAGCCCCCAAAACAGTTTGAAAATCGATGCAAGTGGTTAGAGGAGAAGTTCAAGGCATTGGAGAGTACAGATTATCACTGCGAAATTAATGCTAAAGAGTTAAGCTTAGTTCCAGATCTAGTACTACCTCCAAAGTTCAAGATGCCGGAGTTTGAAAGATATAATGGAACCAGCTTTCCTGAGGCCCACATTACAATGTTCTGCCGAAGAATGACAGGATATGTCAACAATAACCAGTTATTGATTCACTGTTTTCATGACAGTTTGACTGGGGCTACGGCTAGGTGGTACAATCAGCTAAGTCGCACCAAAGTCAAATCATGAAAGGACTTAGCACAGGCCTTCATGAAGCAATATGGCCATGTGATGTATATAGCACCTGACAGGATCACGTTACAGAACATAGAGAAAAGGCCAAGTGAGAGTTTCAGACAATACGCTCAAAGATGGAGGGAGGTAGCCACACAAGTCCAACCACCGCTGCTAGAAAAAGAAACAACCATGCTCTTCATTAATACCCTGAAGGCACCTTTTATTAATCACATGCTGGAAAGCGCAACGAAAAGTTTCTCAAACATCGTGATGTCTGGTGAGATGATAGAGAATGCAATCAGGTGTGGAAAGATAGCGACAGGAGAAAACATAAGGAGGTTGGCCTCAAAGAAAAGAGAAGATGAAATTAATAATATGAGCACGCCTAACAAGGGATCTGCGAAACAGATCACTGTGAATCAATCGAAAATGATAGCCACTGGTCATCAAGCCTTACCAAGACAAGAGTTCAGCTCGAGACCAAACACAGAAAGACTCCAATTCATTCCTATCTCGATGACGTATAGGGACTTGTACCAAAAATTGATGCCCACGTGGTATCTCCGTTCTACTCCGAACCTATACGGCCTCCGTTCCTCAAATGGTACAATACGAATACTCAATGCTAATACCACGCGGGAGTAACGGGGCACTCGATAGAAAACTGCACCACTTTCAAAAAGTTAATTGAGAGGCTCATCAAGATGGGCATTGTGAAATTTGATAACCCGTCTGGTGTAGAAAGTCCGTTATCTAACCATGCTGATAAGGGGGTAAATGCGATCATTGAGAATGTGGGGAAGAGAATCTATCAAGCATTGCCCTTACATAACTGAGAGTGTTTTGAACAATGGGAATGTGAAAGAGATCCCTGTATTTTTAGAATTAATTCGAAGTAATGTCCAGAACACGCTTATTGCTCTAAGCCCAGGGGCAATAAAAATCCTTTTGTTGAATTAGGCTTATGTCTAGCATCGTTATTTTAATAAAATGCATCTTTTGTTTCTCAATTTGAGTAAATATTCCCTTTCCATTTCATTCATAATCATACCACACGAATAAATATGTTTAAATTACTTTGTTCTTTGGATCTTCCTTCGTCCCTGTAACAGGTCTCCAAATATCAATGATGAGTAACATTGCTATTGACTCAAAATCTCTTTTGAGTAAGATATGTGTCCAGAGAAACTTCAGGATTTTGAAGAGAACCAAGATTGTAGCTTATCTCTTGATTTGTTAAGTATGGTAGAACAATATCCTACTTTACAAAGAATCAGTAGAGTCCACTGGCCTTGCTCTATTTGGGGGCATAGATGTTATTGGGCTGATCTTGGCAAAAGTTTCTACTGGGCATTGATTCATCTATGTAGTCGGCCGTCACTTCACTGAGTAAGTGGAAGCTACTTTGTTTACCAACGTCATAAACCTGATGATCAGCAAATTCTTGAAATCTATGTCAGTATGGAATGCCAAAAAGGATCATATCTAACGGTGAACTAAATTTGAACAATAACACGATATCAAAAGCTTGTAATCTGTTCAAGATTAAACACCATATCACTCCAAAAAGTAGTGAAAAAAGGAAAAGATTGTGAGAAAATAATTGAGACTCATCTATGCTTATCAAACGCCTGTCAGCACCCCCACCAGAGCAGCGCTTTTCTCATTGATTTATGGAGGCAGTTTTGCCCATTGAAGTCGAGATTTATTCTCTTCAAGTTTTGTTAGAGATGAAGCTGGTTGGAGTAGAATAGATCTAATTTCGATATGATTAAGGGGATCTGATCGAAGAAAAGAGGCTGAGGGCTATCCTCAAGGTCAAGTGAACCAAAAGCGAATAGTGCGAGCTCACCAAAAAGGTTCGCCCTAGAGAATTCCATAAAGGGGACCTGGTATTGAAGAAAATCTGTCTCATACAAAAAGAATTTTAGAGGGAAATGGATACCAAAATGGGAAGACCTTATGTGGCAAAGAAGACATTCTCTAGAGAAGCATTGATATTGACCAAGATGGATGGCAAGAACTTGCCTAATACTGTGAATTCTGATTCAATCAGGACATACTTCACCTTTAAAAAAGAAGAAAAAATAAAGGAAAAAAAAAAGAAAAGAAGAGGCCAATGTGAAAACCCGCAAATGGCACCTTGAGACCAAAGGGGTTTTGAATTGAAAACCCGTAAAGGGCAATTCAAATTTTGATAAAATGGGGTATGCGGTAGTCTCGATTTTTCTGAATTAACAAGAAGGAGAGATGTTACATCTTGGGGTATCAACAGAGTATTCTAGATCCCCTAAATATATATTGAGCTAAAAAGGGTCCTAAAGGAGTTTGCGCAGAGAAGTTTATTCTACGATATTTGGGGCACCTATTTTCACTTTATTCATTTTGAATCTTAGAAAAATTTTCTATCTTGATTATTTCATTTTCGAGTTTTTCTCTTAATAAATATTCGTATTGTCCATTGTGATAATTTTTTTCCCTCCAAGTATTTTTCATTGAAACAATGGTTTTTGGACCAATAATATTCAAGCAAAAGGAGTTTTTGCATATTACTCTGGAAGCTTCTAAATAATATAGGAACTTAAAATAGGACTATTGTTTAGAACCCGCCAAACCTAAGGGTTAGAGATTTGAAAAAGAGGAGTCTAAATTATGACTATCCCTTTGGATTTTCTATCAAGGGTATTGGTTGAGCAAAAATATTATGTCAGTAACACGGCCTCAATGAATAACGAGCAATGTCAACCTAAGCATTAAAAGGGGATCATTCTCGGAAAAAATATGATATTCTGCGTTCATGCAAATATCATGCATGCACATCAGCTCAGGTCACCCAGAGGTGATCAGATTATTGAAGTTGATACAAATCACATACTCCAAAGTTGTAGTAGGATGATTTGAAGATGGAACAAACCTTATGTCCCAGAGGTACAGTGGAATGGACCCTGAAGTTACAGTGGGGCAAACCAGTTGAGCAAAATGTGATGGTTTCTTTGGGAAATACCAACTAAACAATATGGCAGCATAATACGTCAGTGATACAGCCTTGATGAACAATGAGAATTGATGACTTAAGTGTTAAAGAAATGGACCATTCTCATGACATTTTGCATTCATTTAGATAACATTCATAATACATCTAGTTAGGAGTATTTTATTCATTTCGATCATGACATCCTAATCATTTGGCATAAGCATAAATCCCAGGAAATCAATTCTACAGATGGATTCCCCAGTGGACAATGTAGTGAGTTTGATTAAAACTACAAATTTTGGCAAATCTTATCTTCGCTGATCAGGAGCAGAGCAGATTCAAGCCACCAACCTTATCTCCCTAAAGTTGTAGTGGAGTAGGTTGAAGATACAAGCCTTGTCTCCACTAAGCAAGAGTGAAGCAGGCTAAATATAACAAATCTTATCTTCGCTGAGTAGAAGTAAAGCAGATCAAATTTCGACAGATCTTATCTTCGCTGAACAGGAGCAGAGCAGATTTAAGCCACTAGCCTTATCTCCACTAAGCAGGAGTGGAGCAGGCTAAATATGACAGATCTTATCTTCGCTGAGCAGGAGCGAAGCAGATCAAATTTCAGTAGATCTTATCTTCGCTGAGTAGGAACGGAGTAGATTTAAGCCACTAGCCTTATCTCCACTGAGCAGAACTGGAGCAGGCTATATATAGCAGATCTTATCTTCGCTGAGCTAGAGCAGAGCAGATTTAAGCCACGAGCCTTATCTCCACTGAGCAAGAGTGGAGCAGGCTAAATATAGCAGATCTTATCTTTGCTGAGCAGGAGCGAAGCAGATTTAAGCCATTAGACTTATCCCACTGAGCAAGAGTAAAGCAGGCTAAAGATAGCAGATCTTATCCCACTGAGCAGGAGTGGAATAGATTAAATTTCGGTAGATCTTATCTTCGCTAAGCAGGAGCGGAGCAGATCAAATTTCAGCAAATCTTATCTTCGCTGAATAGAAGCAGAGCAGATTTAAGCCACTAGTCTTATCTCCACTAAGCAGGAGTGGAGCAAGCTAAATATAGCAGATCTTATCTTCGCTAAACAGGAGCGGAGCAAATCAAATTTCGGTAAATCTTATCTTCGCTGAGTAGGAGCGGAGCAGATTTAAGCCACTCGCCTTATCTTCACTGAGCAGGAGTGGAGTAGGCTAAATATAGCAGATATTATCTTCGCTGAGCAGGAGCGGAGCATATCAAATTTCGGCGAATCTTGTCTTCGCTGAGCAGGAGCGGAGCATATTTAAGCCACTAACCTTATCTCCATTGAACAGGAGTGGAACGGGCTAAATATAGCAGATCTTATCTCCACTGAGCAGGAGTGAAGCAGATTGAAACAAAACTCTTATACCTTTGAAGATGCAGTGGGTTAGAGTGAGGCTACTTACAGTAAAGAAGCGTTGAGAAATCAAGACTCAGCAGGACCAGGCAAAATTGGCCCTTTAAAGTCTTTGCTCCGTTCTCGTTACACGTCAATAAGCAAAGAGGGGCAGCTGTATGACCCAATTTTTGCCTAGCCTAGGCCTAATCTATAAAACCAAACCCAACTTCTAAACCCGACACTAAACCAACCCAGACCAAACCCAATTACAAAAAAAAAAAACCTTTGCCCTAGCCCAAGGCCTAATGAAAAACAAAGCAGAAAAATCTGCTGCCTAGGTGCTTCAGTCACCGTATCCTCCTCCCACACCCCACATCGCGTATCCTATTCCACTACGTCGTCCACGCCCTCTGCAATATCTGCAAGAAACAGTAGCGCAACAACAGCAAAAAGGTGATTTTTTTTTTTAAATTTGTTTTTCGGCTATGTAAAGCCTCAAATAATAGTGTAAAGAGGGATACAAACGCACACAATCAAGACAGAGAAAATTTCTTACATATACGAAGATCAGTCAGACACAAATAGGAAAAATCGATTCGAGTTTTCAAAAATTGAAAAAGGTCTCTTTTCTTTCGTTTGTTGATTTTAATTTGCACGGTTGGTTTTTTATTTGGTTATTTTTGCTTTTTGATTTTTAAAAAAACAAAATAGATTTAAGTTTTTTTAAAAAAAAACAGTGGAAGAAGGGTCGTACCTGGTGTTGGAGCCTCCGACCGCCACCTTTGGTGAACACATGGTGGATCAGCAGCTCTTCTCTTGTGCCTTAGTACAGGGAAAAATAAGGGAATTATTATTCCTTTTTATTTTCGGAAAATGGTTTTTTTGGGGGGGGCAAGCTTTGTTTTTTTTTTCATGTATAATGAAACAGTGCGTGTGGGTAAAGGGTGAAGGATTTGCGCATGTTTGCCTACAATGGGTAAATTACGCAATTGGTCCTCCCTTTTTAGACCACCATTTAATTATCTCCTATTTCAGCTTTTTTAAATTCAATTTTGGCCCTGAATTTTGTGCACCATTTCATTTTAATAAGTGTTAAAATGTTGCGTTTAGGGGCTTAAAATAGTTGCGTTTTTGGTCCCTGTTCGTTTGTGTGCATCACATTTTAATCCTTTAAGTGTTTTAGCAACTTTATTTATTTATAAATTGTCCTTCTGATTTTATTTTTATTTCAATTGATCAATTCTTTGTTCATTTCATTTTATATTTTCTTTATTAGTTATTGTTTTTATTCTTTTTTATCCCTTCATTTGTATATATATATATATATATATATATATTTAAATTGTTTTATCATATAGTTATTTTATTTTAAAATTTCCTTTTATATATTTCTTTGTTTTAAAAATTACTATGATCTTAAATTTAAATACTTTTATACATTGTTACTTTATATAAATACACATAATTTTTATTACTTTTTATATATATATTTGATTTCATATTATTTTACCTATATATTTTCTCTTTATTTATATATATATATATATATATATATATTTTAAATCTAATTATGTATACATATACAATTTATTTCTTTTAAAGGTGCCATTTTAAATTATACTTTACTTATTTCAAATACTTTCTTACATTATTATTTATATGTATATACTCTATTTAAATTAAGTCTTTCATTTTATACCTATAATCACTATTATTTTATGTTAACATTATTTTGTATATTATTGATTTCATGTTATAAAGTTTATTATTTTTAATATTAATAAACATATTAAAATGCATATTTTTTTGTTTTTAATTTGGCTTATTATTGAATTGAACCCTGCTAATTAAGTGTTTTTATGATTTAATATTTGTCAGGGATGTAATTGGACGAAATCAAGCAAAAAGGGGTTGAATTGAAAGACAAATTATTTGATTGGGGTCAAAGCAAAAGGATGGAGCAAGCCAAGGACTCAACTTGAATTTTGACTTTGTAAAAATGCTAAAAATAGGAAGATATTTTAGTTTTAATTTTAATTTTATTTATATTTATTTTATATTTATTTATATTATTTTATTTTAATTAGGCTATTTTTAGTAAACCCTATCTATATAAATAGGGGGTTTTAGTTCTTAGAAAATCATCCCTCATTTTTGTATTCCTACTCCTATTTGGAAATACATTATCCTCTTTGTCTTCTTTTTCCTAATTCAAATTGAGAGTTGGATTATTTTGTCTTCCTTTTTACAAAAGTTGTCTAATTCTCTTTTCAAATATTTCTCCAATCCATTTCCACCACCTTTTTCACATAATTTCCATCATCTTCAAGCATGAATAAATTCATGCTTAACTAAAGTCTATCTTAGCCTTAGGCCGGTATTCTTTTCGGTCGAAAAATTGTGAGATATGTAACCGAGCTAAAAATCTTTCCAAGCGGTATTCGTCTTTTTCCTAAGTATCGGGATTGACAACTCATCCCTTAAGGTTAACTCGATTCCAAGTCAAAAAGAGCTCGTTGAGTTGGGGGCGTGTTTACTGACAGTTGGAGGAAAGAATCGGCCGTGCTGTATTCGATTTTCCGAGAACAAATCAAGGAAGAGGTGATCGGGTTTAAACGACCCATGCGGTTGAGGCCGTTAACTTGAGTTGGGTTCTTCAGAACGCAAGGCTACCGGGGTTTTCAACCGGGAACACGTGTATCTCGATTAGATAATTGGTAAGGGTTGGTTTGCAGGACATTCCGGGACCAGCTACGAGAGGAAGAACTGGTGATTAGGACGTTCTTAATCACTATAACCAGCTTATCGTTGCAGGAGAAAATCAACTTTCAATGATCGATTCTTGACACGAGAATTACCGAGTCTAAGGCTAAGGCTATTTAATTCTGTTTATTCTAAATTTAATTTTGAATTGCATTTAATTTCGATATTAGTTAATTGTTTATTCTAGATTATTTACCTAAATATTTTTAAACCCCCGCTTTATGTATTTATTTTATTTTTCGCAGGTGCGTTTGGAGTCGTGGGCACGACTCTTGACACGACATTAGACACGAAGGAGATTCCGTTCATAAGCTAACACAGAAGTTGAGTACGACGTCCAATCCCTATGGATTCGACCCTACTACCACTCTTTACTACAATTTAGGGTTATATTAGTAGGAAATAATTTTGGTGGATTCGACGCCCATCAAATATATTCCTTTATATATATATTTTCGTTTCCGTTGTATCTGTAATTGCGTTAAAACTTTCTTATATGTACATTATTTGTTTTAAATTTTTGTGTATACATACATTGTTATTTTTATGTACATTATTCTATGTTGGTCACTCTGCTTTTCGTTTCACACTATCGCATAGTAATACAAATTTTCACGTTTCAACAGATATTGCTTGTTTCATTTTTATTCCAAACAAACCAAATAAATGCATTTTGAGCCGGTTTTATAACTGCTTATTTGAAACTTCTCAAAAACAAGGCAATGTTTCGTGTCTGGAAATTTGAAAAATCGTGCCGTAACGTGCTGGGTTGCAGTTTTTTGGTTCATCCAAATGTCTAAATATCCTTTTAATTTCATATTTTGGGAGATTAAGGAACGATCTTGGTTTCGAAAGTTAAAATGTCGCATCCTAACGTAGTGGATGTGATATTTTATCCTTTTAGAACAAATGAGTCTTAATATTTCAAAACGGGCCATTCAAACATTTTCTAAAGGAATTCTATTTAAAAATCTCTTCAAAATTTTCGATATTAGGACATTAATTAATCAATAAGGTACCAATTTTGGGCGTTGCGAGGGTGCTAACCCTTCCTCGTACGTAACCGACTCCCGGACCTGTTTTCTTAAAATTCGTAGACCAAAATGATTTATAAGGTGACCCAATCACACCTTGAAAAAGATTGGTGGCGGGTCCATGTTTTTAAAGTCGATTCCTGTTTTTTTCCAAAATGAAAAATGGTTTCGACAGTTATCATTTTGGACAAGATTTTTTATTTTTACTGATTAGAATTGTACACTTCATTTTATCATTTTGTTGCTGTTTCTTTTGATGGGTTTTGGTGGAAGCTGGTTTTGAGCCTTTTTGATTTATGTTTGATTGATGAATTGAATACCATTTGAGCAATTCACTGTGTGATAACATGGTTCATGGTTGGAATTATCTTTCTTAAAGGATTGAAAAGAAAATGCTTTAGAAAATATGTGAGTTGTTTTAATGTACTACTTATTTTGATATGGATATTCATTGAAGTTTGTTCCTTAAGAAAATTAGCTTTTGCCGGGTATTTTCACGGGGCATTTTGTTGTTACTTTGGAAGTATTTGATATTCTAATCTGGAAATGGAAGCTGTTTCTTCAATGCCATGGCCTATACATATGATCAAATTCTGAAAAGTAGACAAATTTTTCATATCTGACCTGTTGATTATTCAATTCACCTTCTCTAAGTTTCCTTATGGGGTATATGGCAATGTTAGTTTTTGAAATGTCTGACTAAGTTATGCTTGGATTCCCATGATATTATTCTGGTTTTCGATTGTTAGTTTATGCCGATTCAAGTTCGACGTTTTGGCAGATTCTTTTTAATCTCTTTTTTTGAGATAATTTAAGCTTTTTCTATATCTTTCAAATTACTTGGTTGTGTTTTTTTGTAGTATATTTTTACCTCCTGTAATGGTGGTTGCGATTAGTGTAATTTGTTGTATTGCCGCTATCTATGCATGGCTATCTGTCATTTTCCTACACACGTAACATCTCCCTTCAATAAAAGTTGTCTCAAGTGAATGATTATTGATTATACAGTAGCTTAAAACAGGTACCCATGAATCACTTATGATTGGTCTTAGGGTAGGTTCTTTTTCGGATTGCTTTACGTAAGTGATCACTAACTGGTGTTTGGTTAATTTAAACTATGCCATCTATTGAGGCCTACAACGGGCTGTAATAACTCAAATTGCAACATTCCCATGATATTATTGTGGTTTTCGATTGTTAGTTTATGCCTATTCAAGTTCGACATTTTGGCAGATTCTTTTTCTTCTCCTTTTGAAAATAAATGTTTGCCAATAAATTAAAAAGTCTTACTTGAATAACATTAATATAATTGTCATTTAACAAGTAAATACCTTTAAAATAATAGTAAAATTAACAATCAACCTGTTGATTATTCAATTCACCTTCTCTAAGTTTCCTTATGGGGTATATGTCAATGTTAGTTTTCGAAATGTCTGACTAAGTTGTGCGTGGATTCCCATGATATTATTTTGGTTTTCGATTGTTAGTTTATGCCGATTCAAGTTTTGACACTTTGGCAGATTCTTTTTCATCTCCTTTTTTTAAGATAATTTAAGCCATTGTTGAGGTAAAAAATCAGTGCATTAATGTCTCCTGCACCTCTGGTGAGTATCAATACTTTGTGTATTTAATGCCTCAATTCAGTGGTCATTAAAGCCTATTGTATCAATACAATATAGAAGGTATTGATACTTGCTATGAGGAATCAATACCTTGGAGAGGGTGTTGATATTCGGGTAATTTCTTATTTAATTTTTTTAAAACATCGAACCTTAAAATGGTATCAATACTAGGTAAGGTATCGATACTTTCATGAAAGTACTGATACTTTGTATTTTTGCTCAACTTTTCTTGAGCATCAAAACTTAACTTGGTACCAATACTATGGAAAGGGTATCGATACTTGGGTCAATGTATTAATTCTTAACTAAGAGTATCGATACTTTTGATTTTTGCTTAATATTCCTAAACTTTGAAGCTTAAATTGGTACCAATACCAGGCAGAGATATCGATACCTTATATAGGGCATCGATATTTTAATCCCTGGGATCATTTTAACACTCGATAAATGTTTGAAAATTTTGTTAATCAATTTGAATAAGTTCCAAAATATTTTGTAAGTGTTTGAAAGATTATATTTAAAATTTTATCTCTTACAAATATTTTGAAACAAATTTTTACTTTGAACTTTATCAAATTTTATTTCAAAAACAAGTTTTATTCAAAAACATTATATTTGTTATATCAAAACTTTTATCAAATTAAAACTTAACAATCTCTCCATTTTTTATATAACAAAACATTTCGGTAAATTTATTTTTGAATAAAGTACTCCCCTTTTTAAAATCAATTTCAATTAAAGGCTCGATTTTGTTTTTGAAAATGGTCACAAAATTGTAGAGATGAATTACCAACCAATTTACCTTTACGAATCAAACTAAAGCTTGAAGAGAAAGAAAATGGTTAGTCCAAAAATATAAAGCAATGAAGTACAAAGAATTAACATCAAGCTCCAAAGTATCTCAAAATATGAAGTTAACATTTAAGTGCGACAAACAAGCAACAAACATAAAAATAGGAAAAGAAAAACAATGTAAAATATTTAATTAAACCATGAAAATGCATGATATGCAAGATGAGTCTAGCTATCTTGAGGAGACTGAGGTGGAGGAAATTGATAAATAAGATAAGTTATGTGTTCCTCTATCGTAGTCATCCTAGCATCTATGTCACTAACTACATCTCGTAATGAGCCAATGTCATCTCGCAATGACCCAATTGTGCTGAGGACAGCTGAAGTCTTGGCTAAAAAAATAAGTGTGTTGTGGTGGAATTGGCGTGGGAGGTGGAACCAGATCACCTCATTCAACATCGTCATCTTTATCATCGTTTGGTTTGGCTTGAGCAGCCTTTACCCATGTGCCGGAACGTGGATCCTTCTTGTACCCAATATGTTGAAGGGAACCAACACCAAGAGTTTGAGTCGTGGATAAGGTGGTTGAGTTGCAAATTTAAAATTTTACCAATTCAATATGAGTTCAAATCTCTCCATATGCATTTTTTTTTTTGTTTTTAAGTAAAAAGATTAAAACACCGTCAACTAATATAACTTATTTTAATTAAAAAAATGAAATTTTTATAATTTTCCTAACCGAATTGATGCTCGATTGACTCGTAACACGAACTCAGTCAATAACTTAAATAATAGTATAGATATAAATGATGTGGGTGAAAAAATTCATGTCATAATATTAATATGTACAAAAAAAAAAAATAAAGTATTAGTTGGAGTGGTGAAGATAATATTTTATTAATGTCAATAAAGTATTATTTGGAGTGGTGAAGATAATATTTTATTAATGTCCGTGCGGACGGTTCAAATATTATCACATGAAAAAGTAATAAAAACTAAAATAATGCATTAAAATCAATTAAATAAATTAATGAAAAAAATGTTCTCCCTCGATAATGTCAACTAATTTATTATTATAAATTTGAAATTAATAAAAGTAATTAATTTAATCTCTTTTTAAATTTTAATATTTTATTTTATATTTTGTATTATTCTTTAGAAAAACAACTTTATAAAACTTAAAATTTTTTAAAATTTATAAATACGAATCTTAATATTGGGCTTTGAATTCCTAACGTGGAATCATGGGTTTGCATAAAGTAATCATGGCTTTTTCCATCCTTTTTAACTCAAAATCATTTAGCCCACTCTATTCTTTACTTTCCCCCAAAATATACTCCCATTCCTTACTTCTACTCTTGTGTAAAATTTAAAATTATTTTGAATGTAATTTTTGTTGAGAGAGGATCTTTGTTTATTTTTAAATTTGACAAGGATTAAAGAGATATTACACTAATATGTTATTTGAATTGTAAAATTTAATTCGACTCAAACTCGAAACTTGAATTACTTATTCAATTTGAATCGAATAACTCGATTCAATTAACTCGAAGTTCGAATTTTTTTTAATTTTTTCCAATCGAATCGAGTTTTGCTCATCTCTAATTAAGACTTTAAATTTTAATTGTATATCTCTTACCTATAAAAGGATTTAAGGTTATATGGTACATTCATTTTTACTTTTTACCATTTAAGTGGATTGGTTAAACGTAGTAATCTAACTACCATAATTTTGAAACGAATTATTTTAGTTTGTAATTTTTTTTTCATTTACTTTTTATTTTTATTGATTTTTTTCATTTACTTTTATATTAGATCTTTTGAATTAATAATATTTATTTAAATTTATTTACATATAACTTAAATCATTTAGAAAATGTTTCATTTTTTTTTCTCTAGATCTTATGTAATCATAAATTATTATCTTAAAAATTTTACTTATGTCCTATAGAAATAAATTCTTTGAATCAACACTAAAAACTTCTGTTTTTTTCTTCGAATTGGCTACTGCTCGCTTTTTTCTTCCTCCCACAAACCTTATTTTTCTTGGAGTGCTTGTCATTGCTGAAACTCTACAAGTCACTAGCAATTTTTCTTGGGGTGTGCGTGACTCTTCGTAGCCTTATTAATTTGTTTCTTTTTTTAGAATATTTTAAAATAATAAATTATTTCCCGAGTCAATTTGGACCTGTATTGTATTGAGTTTTATTTGTTTTTCATTGCTTAATAAGTCTTCACTTTTAGAAGTTTTTGTTTGTTCTTATGGCATGTTTCTAGTCTTACTTATGCATATAGTATAACTTTTGGATGTAATTTTAGGATGGTTATGTCATCGTCCTTGCCAGTTCGATAGATGCTCAGTTCTTTTACGGATTTGCTCACACGCCGTTTTAGACCATTTGGGACTCATTTTCTTATTGTGATATTTACTTGCAATCACGCTAGATATGTTCTACTTGAGTTGTGATAAAATCAGTTATCAACATATCATAATATTCTATTGATACTAAGGCTAAAGCCTTTGTCGTGTTGATAGAGCTAATCCTTTACCGCTGACGATGAATATTTATTATTTTTTTCTTTTACTCGATTATATCATCCCATTCATAAAACGAATTAATAAGTTCTCCCTTTAGAAAAGATGAATTCGGGGTTGAAATTTAGAATTACTTTATATGCAAAAACCAAAGCTAAGATGTAACCTTAATTTAAAGATTTGGGCTTTGAATTCCTAACCTGAAATCATATGGTATCTTTTACACTTAATAATAACTTTTATTTAATTTATTCGCTTTCCATAAAATTCTTGAAAAGTTATTGCCTTGTTTGTATGGTTTATGTATAGATACTGAACGTCTTCCCATCACACAAGAAATTATACTTTCCCTCACATAACACAATTCCCTTCATTATTTCCCATTCTCTATCTTTCTCTTTCTTTTATCTTAAATTTCTACATTTTCTTTCTTCTTTCCCATGGATATCATCATACCTCCCTGCAATCATACATCTCACTTGCTCGATGTATCTCTTGGGAACACCACAGAGAACCGTTGTGAAGAATGTGGAGGGAAAATCTCGGCCTTCACATGTAGGTCGTGCAAGGTTTGGAAGCACGTTGCATGTGCGGATAAACTGAATCGTGATCTGCCTCTTGAGATTATTCACCCCCTCCACTTGCAACACCGACTTCAACTACGATGGTCTTATTGGGATTTCCTTTGTGATAAATGTTTGTATATATCTACTGGATATAGATACATATGTTCATGTGATTTCAGACTTGATCTCACATGTGCTTCTTCGGTGAGTGGTCAGCTGCCTAAAGATCAAGAGCCATTGAGATTTAAAGATGGAAAAAAAAAGACAATCTTCCACTCCAGCCACCGTCACGAGTTGGGCTTCTTCAAATATAGGAAGGTACGCGAAGAAGACTATGATTGTTTTTGGTGTGAAAAACATCTACTGCCATCAGAAGTGTGCTATGGTTGTACAGGATGTGAGTTCTATCTCCATCAGGTGTGCAGTGATAAGATACCCAGGACACTTTCTCATTCTTTTCATCCTAAGCACCCTCTTCGCTTAGCCTATACCGACGAAAATCCTAACTGCAATGTTTGTTCAAAGTCGTGTGAATCTTCTACCCCTTTGTATGTGTGCGAGATGTGCAGCTTCAGACTGGATTTTAACTGCGCTAAACTCTCGCCTTCCCTAAAACTTGACTGTCACCATCACCTTCTCACTTTTTTCAAAGATTTTTATGGGGCAGGGCAATATCCATACTGCAAAGCATGTGGCAAGATTGTGGTAGTGCTAGCGTTTATCGCTGTGTGCAATGCCCTTTTAGTCTCCATTTGAAATGTGTTGTACCAGCTTCAGCTACACATAAATATCACAGACATCCACTTACCGTGATGGAATTGATTAAAAAAGATAATTCTGAAAATTATTATTGTGATGTTTGTGAAAATGAAAGAAATCCGAAAGATCCCGTGTATTATTGTCAAAGTTGCATATTCATAGCTCATATTCAATGTGTACTTGATCAGGTAATAATCATTTTTCACCCTTTAATTTAACTTCCGTAATCAAACAGAAGATTTATAATATTTATAGATGTCTTTGATTTTCTTTTTAATTTTTTTTACTTTTTTTTTAAATTTCTTTGTAAAAAAATAAATTAAAAGTTAATAGTAGAAATATGAGCTAAATTTGTGAAGCTCTCCGAGTCTAGATGAAATAAATATTAATACATGTTTGGTTTATAGGATAAAGTTGCATCGGGAAAGGTCCCATCCTCCTCACCCCCGCCCATGGAAAACAAAGCTTTGTTTGTGGAGCAGAATGAAGGGAGTCATGTCATCCGCACTCTGGTTTGCAACTTTATTATGAATATGTTACAATATGTCTTTTCTCTAATGATTTTATTAATAACTAATCACTTGAACAACTACTCAAAAAACTTAACCCAACTATTTTATGTAATTATATTTCTTAATTAAGAAATGAGTTTGCTCATTCTCTGATTTTTTTTTCTTTTTTTTTCTTTGTAAATGTGCAAAGTTTGTTTCGACCTATCATCCACAGTCACCAGATGTATGAAATAACTGAAGAGTTAAAAGGAGAAAATTATTGCAGTGGTTGTCGTTTGGTACTTAGTTGTCCAAGCTACTTCTGCAAGACATGTTATAATTTTTACCTACATGAAAAATGTGCTAAATTGTCATGTGAGATACGTCACCCTTTTCATTCTAACCACCCTCTTAACCTCTATACTTCTAGGGGTTATCAGTTAATTGCATGTGATGAGTGTAGACACATTTGTTATGGCTTCATATACTTTTGCGAGCAGTGTAATTTCAAGCTTGATATGGAATGTGCAGCTCTAACAACTCATAAAATTGGGGTTTTAGAAGAGAAAATGACGGGTAGAGCAACTGAGATGCACCATTTCACCCACCCCCATCAACTTGTCCTTGCCAATTGTAATGACCCTAAATATAAAAGAGAATGCAACATTTGTAGATTGAAAATCTTAGGTCCAGCCTATTTTTGCCCTGAGAGACGCTGCACGTATATACTTCATGAATCTTGCCTTCGGTTGCCACAAAAGATTCGAGTCCCATTTCATCCAAATCACATGTTGGTTAGACGCCTGCTCCTTACATGTCAACGATGTTATGCCTGCACTTTGAAATTACTCTCAGGTGAATGTGTATATAGCTGTGAACATTGTGACTTTAACCTCCATGTTATATGTGACCATTGAAATGTGAATTTCACCTGAATGATCTTTATTATTTTGGGAGAAATCATAACTCACTGGATATGAATTTCAATTGTGAAGTATGTGATGGAAGTTTTAAGGGAGAGCCCTTTTATCGTTGTTTAAAGTGTGATATCAATTTCCATTTGAAATGTGTTCCCATGCCATATACTACGAAATCCAAATATCATGTTTATCTTTTAATATTAAAGGATTCTTTTATAGAAGATGATTCTGGAAAGTATTATTGTGATTTTTGTGAGGAAGAAAGAAATCCAAAAGATGATATATATTATTGTGAAGAATGTAATGGTCAAACAATCGCTCACATTGAATGCGTGTTGGCTGAAGTAAGTTAATTACATACTTAAATTTTTTAAATATAAAGGTCCAATATTTGTTTGCTCTAACATGATATATGCTGTTGCTGTTAGGTACAGGATAACATAGAGATTACGAAGAACAATCACGAAGAGCGTTTCTGGAAAGAGGTCAGTTTTCCATTTTTATTGTAAACATTTCCAAATTTGAAATTTAGTTGATTGGTTCTTGTAAGGTCAGTTTAATGGTTGGATTACAGTTTAGTTGTTGGGATATGCATGATAGTTGAAGCAGAAGTAATTGCAATAGTTTAGTGAAAACTGGGATTCTTTATTTCAAAGCAGAGTAGTTATGAATGATTAACATGCTTGTTGTTTATGTCATAGTTTTACCTCGTCATAATCTTCGTGAATTATTTGTATGTTCCACTCCTTGACTGCAGCTAGAAATTTGGTTGTCAGGTTCATGAAGTTGCTTTCAAATGGTGAGAAAATTATTTTGTAATAAAATTTCTTTAAATAGTGATATAAAGTTTAAATTATTTACTTTGATATCTTTTACAATTTATTGCAGAATGTAGACCACCTATTGAGGAAGTGATTCAAGCTGGAGTGGTTCCTCGCTTGGTTGAGTTACTTGGTTCCCCAAGTGATTATGTCCGTCAGCAGGTATGCATATGAAATGAAATTATTCTAATAGCATTTAATTTTACTTGGCAAAAGCTTGTATGAATGTTTTGTAATTGTAGTGACGTAAAAATTTTAGCTTGGTCGCTAATCGTGGTGACTTATTGAAAACTTAAAAACCAAGATTCGATTTTCATAACAAAAAGGAGTCGCCACCGATCCTTTTTCTTAGGTGTGATCGGACACCCGATAAAACCTCTTTTTAACAGAAAAAAATTATTTTTGGGTGAAAAGAAGGGCGAGTTTAGGTCTACATAAAAATCCAAAGAAAAATTAGGGTTCGGAAGTCGGTTACGCACGGGGAAGTATTAGCATCCCCGGTACGCCCAAAATTGGTATCTTATTAAACACATGTTGTCTTAATTTTCAAAAATGCGAATTCAATTTAACACTTAATCGTGATCCGATTGAAAAACAAGAGTTCTTAAGTTTTCGGTTCTTTAGAAGGACGTCCCGTTTTTAATACAAGCCGATAAATTTCACCCAACATAGCGATGAAATTGGTGACTTGATGTTAAATCGGTACGTTGCTTTATTTATTGAAATTAATTAAAAACATGAAAAATATTTTTTAAAGTAAAAACGCGTAAATAAGGGCGATGCAAACAATGATATAATTAATGCAAAATATCAACATGAAAAAGTATTTAAAAGAAAATCAAGACAAATAATGTACTAATAATAAAATAAAAGAAATTCGGTAATGATAATATAAAGTAATAATACGTGTATAAAAATATATATATGTGTATATACATAAGTTAATAAAGAGAATAATAATACTAATAATAATGATAATAATAATAATAAGAATGATAATAATAATAATAATACTAGCAATATAACAATATTAAAAATAAAGTAATAGGTAATTATAGTGAAAATAATAAATATAATAATATATAATAACAAATATAATAACATATAAAAAATAGATATAAAATATATATATATATATATAATATGGTATTTGTGCATGTATACATAATATATATATTAGGAATAATAATAATATTAAAACAACTAGGAGTACATACAAATACATATATGTATATATTAAAAATAAATATATAATAACACTAAAAGTATGTACACAAAATATATACACATATACATGAATTAATAATAGTAATAATAAAATAATAATATTAGCAAAATAGTAAAATACGAAAAGCAAATATAACAAAGTAATATTACAAATAGAGTAAGTCAAAAAATACTATGTATATAACTATATATACACAAGTATAATAATAACATTTAAAAAATAACATTATATAAAAATATATATAAATAAAAACGTATATAAGCACCAATAACAATAATAAAGAAACTAATATTAGTAAATATGATACTAATAATAATAATAATAATAATAATAATAATAATAGTAAACATAGTAATAAATAATATTAAAAACAAAAATAGTAAAAATAAGATAAAAAACTAAATTAAATCTGGAAAAGGATTAGATTCGAAACAAGAACAAAGTTTTGGGGCCAATTTCAAAAAGAAATAAAGATAAAAGGACTTATTCAAATGCGCATAAACAAGGAAAGGACCAAAAATACAATTTACCCGAACCCTTAAAACGCTGCGCAGCATGGAGGATTGAATTGCAAACCAAAACAAATTAACGGGCCAAATTAAAATAAATAAAACTTAATTGTAAAACATTGAAAATGCGGAAGGACCGATCGCGCAAATAGACCATTGAGTTAAAAAACACGCGGATCCTAGGTGGGTTCGGGTCGGATCACGGGTCGGGTCTTCAAAACGACGTCGTTTTCTTCATTAAAACCGGGGGTCCAAAACAGTGCGTTTTGGACCCCTATATAAGTCAATTTTTTTTTCAAAAAGGGGCCATTTGCAACCGGGGAGAAGAAAGAAGAAGAGAGAGGGAGAGTGGGAGCGATTCCAAGTCACCGTTCGTCGCACCGTCGCCGTCGTCGACCACCGCACACGGTGGCCGGAATTTCAAAAAGGTAAAAAATTTCTTTTTTCTTTCTCTTTAATAATATGTATATATTCGTGTCTATTATTCGCAAAAAAAAAAAGGGAAAAACAAAGGGGATAGAAAATGAAACAGATTCAGAAATAAAAGATTACCTCGGGCTTCCGATTCGATTTTTTGATGTTTTGGTTGTTTGATTTGAGAATATTTCTCACTGTTGTATTATTAGAACCAAGATTTTGTGTTTAGAATTTAGTATTTTTATTAAAAATGTGCCGAATCCCTTTAAAATGTATTTGAATCAGCTTTATAGCCTTTTACAAGTTGTTTTTGCCATCATTTTTGTACTGCTTTCTGTCCCTTTCTCCTTAAATGTTTGCAGGTAGTTTTCGGCGGTGCTGAGAGGACCAAAGGCGGTGGATTTGACCCTGGCAGAGGCGGTGGCAGAGGGCAGGTGCAAGTGGGAAGGTTCGGGTTAGGTTTAGGGGGTTAGGGTTTGTTTGGGCTGCTGTCGGGTTTGGGTTTTAATTGGGTTTGGGGTGGTTAAATGATTGGGTCAAAATGGGTTTAAAATTTTGGGTAATTGGTTTAGTAGGTTTGAGTCTGGTATTGGATAGTGTATTTGGGCTTGATGGGATTAATTTGTAAATGGGTTTAATGGGTTAAGGTTAATGGGGGCAAAATTGGGCTGACCAGGTATTGGGTTAAAATTAGGCCTGTTGGGTCATGTAATTAGGCTGTCTGGGTTCAAATGTATGGGCTTCGGGTTATTTTGTAAAGGGTTTAATTTAATGGATTTTGGGTTTAATTAAACAGGCCAAAATTGGCCTATAACAGTAATCTTATATCATTCTTTTTTGTTTCGAAATTTAGGCTGTCCTGGCATTGGGAAATATTGCTGCTGTTTCTCTTAGATGTCGTGACATTGTCCTTAGCCATGGTGCTTTGCTTCCATTGTTGGCTCTGTTGAATGAACCTGTTTCACGTTCTATGCTGAGAAATGCTACATGGACATTGTCAAGGTTTTGTAAGCCCCCCTTTGATCAGGTTTGACCCTAAGTTCCTTCATTTTTCTAGTACAATGCTTTTTTACTTGCTAAATCATGAATATATTAAAAGCAACTGCAGTAACAATTTACAAGTTAGAAACCAAAACAGAGCAAACCGAAAGAATAAATATCGATTTATAATATAGTGTAGCGGAAAGATGGTGATGGCTGTCAATTCCACCAATATAAACCTACACCTAATTTGCAAATTAAAGTAGTATAGGGAGTAGGGTCGATCCCACAGAGACTAGGTTTACTGAAAATTGTTTATCTCTCGACCAGATTTATGTCTGGGAAGTTGTCGTGCCCGCGATGTTTGGGGGGAATAAAATAGGAAACCTGAAATAAACACAAGAAAAAAAATGTAAAAAGAGATGAAATAAAAGAAACAACGAAGTAATCTGAAGAAAAATTAATTAAACTTAGCTCAGCCTTAAGCAAGGTTCTTCCATCTTTGACCCGATCCTCGAAATTAGGTGAACTTCTCTTTTCCAATAAGCTAGTTATAGCTACCAAGGACGCCTCGGACACCAACTCTTCCTTTAGTAAATTAGTTATGGAACGTTCTATAACTAACCCTTACCGATCGAACAACCCACGAAACATTCGTGATTTTAGAACTCCGGCAGCCTTGCGTTCTAGAAGAGCCTAGGTCGAACCAATGCCCTCAAACGTTCGAGACATTTAAATCTGGTTACTACTTCCCTTAACGGAACCAAACAACAATCCCCACTTTGCATGCCAATGTGTTCACGGAAAACCAATTAGACAATCGATCCTTTCAAAATTCCAACTGTACCTCTAGCCACACTAACTCAAACGACGTCCTTTTTGACTTAGTATTGATTTGACTTTGTGAGTTGACGAAGCCATACTCTTAATTTGGAGAAATAATAAATATCGAAAATTGGGAGTTAAACAGCTCAGGTTCGTAACTCACGGGTTTTTGACGAGGTTAACACAGACTTAAAGCTGAAAGGGGTTTAGTGTGGCATGAATTTAATCATGCTTGAAGGTTATGGATTGTGTTTTAGCTTAGTGTGAAGGATGATGAAATTTTGGAAAGGAAAGGGGACTTGGAAGGAAATTGAACCAATTTTGCAAAAGCAAGTAAATGGAAATAGAAGTGCAGTATGCTTCACGCCAAAGAGAATAATTGATATTTCAATTCCAAATTGAAGAAGGAATTACAAAAGGGAGAGAAATTCAATTCCAAGTAGAAATAGGAATGAATAATTGAGGGATGATTTCCTAAGAACTAAAAGCCCCTATTTATATAGATAGGGTTTACTAAAAATAGCCTAATTAAATTAATAAAATAAAATAAAATTAAAAATAAAAAATAAAAATAATTAATAATAAAAATAAAATAATAAAATATCTTCCTATTTTTAGCCTTTTACAAAGTCAAAATTATGATTAGTCCTTAGCTTACTTCATCTTTTTGCTTTGGCCCCAATTCAATAATTTGTCTTTCAATTCAACCCCTTTTTGCTTGTTTTCGTCCAATTATATCCCTGAAAATTATTAAATCATAAAAACACTTAATTAGCAGGGTTCAGTTCATCAATAAACCAAATTAAACACAAAAAATATGCAATTTAACATGTTTATCAGATGGAATATAAATTCATGCAACCATTGTTTCAATTAAATGTCAAAATCCGAATGTTTTAACACCACTTTCGAGCACGTTAACCCACCAATGAGGTCGGCGAATTTAGCTATACGAAATCACCAAAATCTTCTAAGCACTCTAGAACATCACTAGATGGAATTGTTTTCAAAATTTATTTTTGGTGCTTAGGGGCCTTATGCTTGGGAGTATTTATAGTGGTGGTTCCCATAAAAACTAGGGCTGCTCAAATTTAGGTTAAAACCAATTAACAGATCGAATCGATCTAATTCGGTTAATCGATCGATGAACCGATTTGATTCGGTTGGAAGTCGATTAATGATTTTTAGAAGTTCAGTTATCGATCTATTCAGTTCGAAATCGAGTAATTAACTGAATTAACCAAAGTTATTAATTAACAACACAAATTGCACGTAGTTTTAATTCGGTCAAATAAATATTATCAATTTATTTTTTGATATATTTTATACTTGTTTTAACTAAAAAAACATATAAATTTTGATTAATTCGGTTAATCGATCGAATAAATCGAAATATTCCAGTTCGATAATTTTTTTGAAAAAATTTTGATTCAATTAACGATTAAATGATTAAAATTTTTAATTAATTAAATTAATATTAATTCGATTCGGTTAATCATTCGGTTAATTGTTTGAACACCCGTATAAAAGACCATCATAAGTAAGGGAGCATTCCAACGAACCAAATACCTGCACAAACCACAAACACTCAAACAGATCATCAGCCAAACAACATAAACACCCTCGCAATCCAGTACATTGTATCAAAAGTAGATTAAGCAAGGCTAACTGTCACGCAATAATACAAACTTTCGACCAATGTACCTTCCAAGCTAAGCCAATCAAACTCTCACTATCAATAATAAGTTTCACAGCTTCCAAAGACGAGGGACCTTGTTTTCACACCAGTTCAGCCTCGGATGCAAACTTCTGGGTATATTTCCATTTCACAGACTCTAATGGAAGCCTCCAATTCTTCCCGTTTAACACAAATGATATGTAAACTATGCACTACAAACATTAAACTAGAAAGCGAGATATATTGCTTGGAAGCTTACGAATGTTTAGTATTAAATTGATTTTTGTCTTACTAATTATCCTTTATTTATTGTTCAGGTTAAGCTTGTACTCCCTACATTAGGCCGTCTTATTCATTCAAAAGATGCAGTCGTCTTAGCTAAAGCATGTTGGGCACTGTCATATCTTTCTGATGGCACAAATGACAAAATCCAAGCTGTTATTGAATCAGGTGTATTTGGGCGTCTGGTGGAACTTTTAATGTGAGTTAGACTATTTTTTTATTGATTGACTCTAAAATCCATTCCATTTCTGAGCTATTTTGTTTGGTTTTCTGAACCAAATCGTAATTTTTTGGGCTTTCACAGGCACCCTTCTCCTTCGGTGATAACTCCTGCTCTTTATACAGTTAAACATATTGTTACTGGAGGTGATGTGCAAATTCAGGTATTAGGCACTTTATTTAATTTGCTTTTCCTTTTAAATGATCTTACTAGAATATGTATCTTTTGCCACTTATCATATCATTTTCTTTTAATAACCAATTTTCTCACTAAAACCACATTTATACCCCTCTTAATTAGACTAATGATTTTGTAGGTTTAGTTGGTAAAGATGATTTTTTTTCTTGTTTATGGGCAAATCTTGTTGCTACAAAGTGTATCATTAATCATTAGGCATTGCCATGCCTTTTAAACCTTTTGAAAAATAATTATGAAAAGAAAATCAATAAGTTTGCTTGATGGGCAATCTCAAGTATCACAACAGGAAAAAAAGAGCAGATACAAGTATCGATTTTGGACCTAAGGTTTTATCTGCGTTGATTTGTACAATGAAACGATGGGTAATGGTATGAATTTTACAGGCTATAATTGAAGCTAATATTATTGCTCCTCTAGTTCATTTGCTTCAAAATGTTGAATTTGATATTAAGACACAAGCTACAAAAGCCATTTCAATTGCTACATCTGGTGGGACTCATGATCAGATTAGATACAAAAATGGTTTCCTATATTATTTTTTAAGGGAATCATGACTTGGTATAGTATGAATGATAAACTATCTCGCATGTCACATGTAGTGGCCAATTTTGGCCCGCTAAACCCAAAGCAATTGAACAAAAATAAAAATCAAATTAAAGTCCAAAATCCTTTACAAACAAAACCCAAACCAAGTAAATCCAAAAATAAAACCAATGTCCCTTTTTACAATATTCAGGCCCAAGATACAAAAATTACTAAATCACTATTAACCCATTTACAGACCCTAAACCCCAAGGCCCGAAATCAAACCCAAACCTAATCCCTACCCAATTACATTAGCCCAAAACCCCAACTGGCCCAAACAGGAACCGGTTTTCGGAAACCCTAAGAAGTTTCCCCTGGCCTTGTGGCGCGCGCGTCCCTCCACGCGCACTACCATGCGACATTTCAACAGTCCCAGCGCTTCAGCAGCCTTTAGCCTCCGTACACTCGAGCGCTCCAGCAGCCACGTACGTGCCACGACAACGCCTCCAGCACACCTGCACCTGCAAGAACGAGACGCCGCCGCAAAACAATAAAACAATGGCAGAACAAAAAACGAGCATTTTGTATTTATGTTATTTTTTAACATTCGGCTATATAAGACCGAACCAAAAAACAGTGTAAGGGGAGGATTAAAAAAAAACAGAAAACAAAAACATTTGTAAACAGAGAACAAAAAATCAATCAAAGAGCCGAGTTCTGAAGGTGATTTAACCTTCTCTCTTTCGATTCATCTCCTCCCTCTTTTTGGTGTTCATCCATATTATTCTCTTCTTGTGTCTCTGTGCATTGCTCATCACATATATATACACGAGAAGGACAGGAGGGCTTACCTTCGTGAGTGAAGTACGAATCCCCTCTCCTTCGTCACAATCGAAACAGGAGGGGGTATTGTGGCGGACGAGGATGCAAATACCTTCGGGTATTAGCAAAAGAGGACCAAACTTGGCCTCCGTCCGACGTGACCATCGAATCCGGTGGGAAAGCGGTACCCTAGGGGTTGCCCTCTTCGGCGGCACAGAGAGAAAACAAAGGGACCCTTTTATTTTATTTTATTTTTTTGTTTGCTATGATTGAAAGTGGTCTGAAGAAAATAATATTAGGGTTTCCTTTAAGCTTTTATGTGCCACTCAAAACGGCACCGTTTAGGGCCTGTTCAGTGGCTCCAAAACGGTGCCGTATTGGCCCCTATCCAATTGTGACCCGATGACCTGACCTGAACGGGGCTATGACCTGCGCGTTTTGGGTGCCGAGGGTTTATTCCACGTTCAGTCCTCTTGTCTCACTTGGGTACTCAATTGGGTCATGCTTGCATTTATTTTGTTTTTTTTTTAATTTGGGCCCGATGATCTGTTGGCCGTTTTAATTTAGTCCTTATTAACTCTGCGTTTTGGACACCTGGGATATTTGCGTTCTTAGTCCTCCGAGGTTCGCGCGCGTTTCATATTAGTCCTTCTTAGTTTACTGATTTTGCCTTAAAAATTGCTTTGTTTTAATCTGGTCCCTCATCTGTTTTAATTTATTCACTAATTTAATCTTTCGAACAAAGTTTTATTTTTATATTTTGTATTTCACTTTAAAACTTTAATATATTATTGTATATACATTAATTTTATATAGTATCTATTTTAAATGTGTCTATATATTGTCCATTTCAACTTTGTTTTAATTTTCATTTGTGTGTATTATTTATATTATTTATATTATTATTTTGAACTCTTGTATATATTAGTAGTTTATATCATTTTATAATCATTCGTTTCAAGTTCTTTTTAGTTATTTAAACTATATATGTACCCTTAATATTATATTTACGTATTATATGTTTTAATTCTTTCTTTTATATATACTATTATATACATATGTTAATTTTGCATATTTTTATTTAAATATTTTGCTTAAAATTGTATTTAGCCTATTTCAATGTATCCCAATGTTTTATATATATACAAGTTTTACATAAAATTATTTTACATAATATAAGTACTTAGTTTTTATATCATTTCATGTAGGTATTTCATTTTAAATTTACCCATGTATATGTATATTTCCTTAGGAACATATACATATATAGCTCGATTTCGAAATATTATTTATGTCTTTAGCTAGTTCCAAACTTTAGTATTTTTATTTATTTTAATTCCCAATTCCAAAATTCTTGTTTTAAACTCGTTTATGTGTTCTTTTATTTGTTTTGGGACTTTGTTTGAAATTGTTTTAAATTCATAAAACTTTGAATGTTGTCTTTACTATTTGCATAATGTGGACGTGAGATTATCACTATGGTGCATTCCTTAATTTGTTCTTTCGTATGAATTAATTTGTTTGTATGCCATCATTACTATTCCATGCTTACAATCATACTTTATTTTCTTCATCGCATCGCGGTTAGGATTTCCAACTTACTCGCCCAAGTATTTTATCCGAATGGATCAAATAAGTTCATCTTTTAATCAACGTTTTAATCGCTTATTCGACATGTACAAGGCCCATTTTGCCCAGGCCTGTTTACAAAAAAAAAACTCAAACCCAAAATTAAACTAACCCATCTGACCTAAAACTAAACCCAATACCCAGACCCAGTTTCAAGCCCAAAAATCACCCAAAACCCTAGCCCCCAAGTGGCCACCCTAGCCACTTAACCTAAGCAGCCACTTGCACCTGCCCTCTGACAGCCATCACGTCCACCGCCCACCCCCATTGTGGTCACCGTTCATCTGCTCCTGCAAACAATAAATAAGAAGCGACAGAAAGCAACAGAAAGCAGTGTAAAAAATGGCTATAAAAGCCGATTGACAAAACAAGAATGTATGCTTTTTTTCAAAAACTAAGGCAAATACTAAAAACATCAACAAAGAACGGAGATCTAAGCACAATCAGATCTGGTGAGCAACACAAAACCAGCGAACAAAGCCGAGAAGGAGAGATATTAACAAATCAGAATCTAAAAAAAAAACCCTAAGGTGACCCCTTTTTTTTCTTTTCAACGAATCTGTCACATATATATACATATTATCTATATAAGCATGATACGGAATAAAAGGAAATGAATAAATAAAATACAAAAAAAAAAACAAGTTTTTACCTTTTCCGGCCACCGTGTGCGGTGGCCGGAGGCGGCGGAGCCACGGTGGTCGTCGGGAACCCAGTGACCGGATTCTGGGTTCATCCGGGAAGAAGAGAGAGAGCCCTCCCCTTTTTTTTTTTTTTGAAGCAGACAGGTGAAAATGAAAAAAAAAAAGAGAATTCTTTAACTTATATAGGGGGTCAAAATGCAGCGTTTTGGACCCCCTCCCATTTTGAGTAAAACGGCGCCGTTTCAACGGCCCGATCCGAGACCTGACCCGTACCCGATAGGATCCGCGTGTTTCTAATGCGGAAGGGCTAATTGCGCATTTAGCCCTTCCGCTTTTTTGGACCTATGCAATTAAGTTTTTAAATACTTTAAATCGACCCGATAATTTGCCCCGTTTTGTGATTTAATCCCTCGTGCTGCGACATCGTTTTAAACACGCGGTGAAATTGCTCCTTTGCCCCCTTTATATTCACTCCGTGTTCGAATAGGCCCTTCCCTTCCTTTTTTATTTTTTGAATTTGCCCTAGACCTTTGCTATTAATCCGATTTCATCCCTTTTTTCATTATTTTGGTTTTAATCTTAATATTAACCATGTTATTATATGTTTTATTACCGTTATTATTGTTATATTTATTATTAGCATTTTATTATTATTGTTTTTACTCATACTTATAATATATAGTTACTTTACTATTATTATTATTAAATATCTATTGTAATTGTTATTTTCATTATTATTGTCACCTATTTTGTACATATATTCAGTAGCATAATTATTATTATTATTATTGTTTTATTATGATTATATCGTTTTAGTTATATATTAATACATTCATACATGTATATATATTTAATACTATTATTTGTTATGTTTTGATATCAATATTTCCAATATGTATATATATATTGTATATATATGCTTTAATCTACATATTATACATACATTCTTTTAATATATTCATTATATATATACTAATGTTACATATGTATATAATTTTTCTTAATGCTATATTTTTATATTTTACGTATAGTTTTAACTATATATATATACTATATTTTTCTTAAATCTATATTCTTAACACTATATTACGTATATATTTTATATTACACATATACATATATTTTTCATATCAACTTACGTATATTTTCCGTCATCACATATATATTGCATATAGTTTAAATATGGTTTTTTTAAATACTTTTAATATCACATTATTTCATATTCCGTATATATAATATCTCATAATACTAAATATTATCATCACCAATATATTCACCGCACATTATTTATTTGCATGTTATATATATACATATACATACTTACATGTTTATTCACAATAATTGCTCCTTCACTATTATTCTAAAATATGCGCACTGAATTTAGGCATTATTACGTACATATACCTTAGCATCACGTCACATGTATTTTAACCTTTTGCTACTCACATGTTCTATCTCGCATATACATCTTGTTATAACTACATGCTCTTTTTTTTCACTGTAAACACTATTACCGTTATCGTTTTAAATATTGTGCTTTAATAGTTCTATTAATTTTACTATCATCCCCAAAATACATTATTCCATTCAATCCAAAAAGATTTTTAAAACGAGGCGATATTTTTTGTATTTAGTGATCCGGGAAATAGTGCCCTAACGTGCTGGGTTGCGATTTCTCATTCGTCTAAATACCTAGAATACCCTCCTAAAATTTACAACTCGCGAGATATCTCTAGTTTCAAAGAATTCACGAATCTCGTGTCCAATCGTGCTGGATGTGATATTCGTATTCTTCCGGGGCGAAGGAATCTCGACTTTTCTGCTCAAGTCATCCCTGTTTCAAAAAGAAATCCCATTTTTAAAATCCTCCAAAACTTCGACTTAAGACAGAAAATTGCTCAATTTGGTACCAATTTTGGGCGTCGCGGGGGTGCTAATCCTTCCCCGCGCGTAACCGACTCCCGAGCCCGTTTTCTCTAATTTTTCGTAGACCAAAGAGTTTTATAAGGTGATCCAATCGCACCGAAAAAGGTTGGTGGCGACTCCTGTTTTCAATTTTAAAGTCGAGACCCCGTTTTCTTAAACTCGTTTTAAAAAATGGTTACAACACGACAATTTCTCGAAAATAAGGCAATATTTTACGTTTAAAAATTCGAGGAATCGTGCCCTAATGTGCTGGGTCGCGATTCTTTCGTTTGTTCAAGCAATCAAATATCCTTCTAGATTTCACTTGTCTTCTCTAATTTTTCAAAATAATATGGCAATGTTCTCTGTTCGAAAATCCGAGAAATCGTGCCCTAACGTGTTGGGTTTCAGTTTTTTTTTTGTTGGACCGAATACGTGAACACCCTTTTTGTAATTTTCAAATGAATAAGTTTTAGGACGAGATTTGATCATAGTTTCGAGGGTTTAAAGGATCGTGTCCTAACGTGCTGGATGTGATACTATATGCCTTTGAAACGAGAGAATCTTTCCGTCCAATTTAAACCATTCAAATGCCTCCAAAGAAATCGTGTTCCAAAACTTTTTGACATAGGGACATTTTTAATCAATTTGGTACCAATTTTGGGTGTTACGAGGGTGCTAATCCTCCCTCGTACGTAATCGACTCCCGAACCTGTTTTCTCAAATTTCATAGACCAAAAACAAATCATTTTAATAGATCAAAATGTTTTATTAAATTGATTTAAGGTGTTCGGACCGCACCTTGAGAAAGGCCAGTGGCGACTCCGTTTTTTGAATTTTAAAGTCGATTCCCATTTTCAAAAAGCACGGTTTCGACAGCTTGGCGACTCCACTGGGGACCTCAAGAGAGTCAGGCCGTAAATTGATTTTGTCCTTATGTTTGAATGTGAAAATCAATTTGAAAAAATCATCATTTCTTTGTTGCATTTGTTTGCGAGTACTATGGTTGGGTAGAATATTTTCCGCATTGCATTGCATGACCGTTGTGGTCGCACCTGTAAGTGGGAGTGAGAAGCTAGGCCTTCGTGAGGTTTTCACCTCCGCACGAGCTAGTGGACCGCTTTCAGAATACATCCGTACCTATGTGTTTCGTGAGGTTTTCACCTCCGCATGGCCATAGGGAAATGTATTCCCCTGAACTGAACTCGATCTATATGAGCCTATAAGGGGTGACGATCGAGGAATTCGCGGGTTCAGGTACCCTTTCCTTAGAACAAGAACCACATATAGTTAGCTTTAGGAGCCTACCCTAGGTAGAGCAATCCCGAACCTCAGTATTTACCCAAATAGGTGTTTGACTATTTTCTGTTTACCTTTTACTATTTCTATATATATATTACTGACCGTTTGTATTTTGTTTTGGCTATGTTTGCATGACATTGCATTCTTAAAGGGGGTGTCGATTCAAATTCGGTTGCTAAATTAGAAAGTTTGACATGGAAAACGATTTTCGTGATAAAGTGGAGGGCGGTGCAGAAATCCGTAAATGGTTAGAGGAGCTACAACTAGAAAAAGGGGACAATCTAGTCGAGGGATACACATCGGAGTTGTGGGACTTCACCCGCATTAGTGTGACACAAAATGAGCTCTAGGAATTGAGAGACATATGGGCTTATTGGGGCAATGAGACTAAGCAGCTTTTCTATCACAATTACAGTGATCTACCCCACCTGCTCTACATCAAAATGGACAAACACTTGTTTCGGGCTATGGCGTAATTTTGGAATCCCGCCTATAGCTGTTTCACTTTCGAGAAGATAGATTTGGTGCCCACTATGGAAGAGTATGCAGCTCTGCTTCGTTGTCCGAATGCCCAAGGTGACAAGGCTTATGTTAGGGTTATTAATGTCTCAACCTTCGTAAAGAAATTGATGAAGGTTATCGGGATGAGTGAGCAATGGGTTACGGCCAGAATTCAGCAAAAAGGTGATGGAAAATGTATTCCTTTGGCGAGTTTGAGGGACTTGATCCTAACACATCCGGATATGATGTCAGATATCGATGTCTTCGCATTGAGCATCTATGGATTGGTAGTCTACCCTAAGACCTTAAGACATATTGATGAGGCGGTCACCGATTTATTTGATCGACTTGATAAACATGTCACGCCCGTCCCATCTATCTTGGCAAAAACATTCAGGTCGTTGAGTACGTGTCGGAGGGTAGGTGAAGGCAAATTTGTCGGATGTGCACAGCTACTGATGGTGTGGTTTCATGGCCATTTTTTGAAGGTAGGTAAACCCTCCTACCAAATCTTCCTTAAGAATTATTCCCCGCTGAAAGAAGAGGCAGCTACGCCAAGAAGAGATGACGTCTCAGAAGAGGGATGGATGGAAATTCTTTAAAATCTTCAAGAGGAAGATGTTGAGTGGAGAGCTCCATGGATGATCCCCGACAAGATCCTTTATCGGTGTGAAACTTTTGATTGGGTGCCTCTGCCAGGAATTTGGGGGGCCGTCGGATACACCCCTTTGCTCACATTAAGGCAGTACAATACTAAGCAGTTCATCCCGGTGACATACGGGCTTGCTCAGTATGAGTTCTCATATAGGGGGACAATTACAAGAAGAAGATTCGGGAGATGACGGATGCTTAGAAAAAGACTATCCGAATGAAGAGAGTGGACACGGGTCCGATTACGACTCCAAAATACAGTGGATGGTTTGGTAGACGCATTAATGATAACATCCCTGGGATGAACTTGGAGGGTGCTCGATCACTAGAAGAATGCTTGCGAGTGGTCTCGACGGAGCTAGAGATCATAAGGCAGGACTTCGAAAAGAAAAATTCTGAGCTTGAAAAGAGGATCGAGCAGCTGGAAGAGGAGAAAATGAATTTAAGACTAGACGTGGTCGTCTAAAAGTTGGAAGCCGAAAAATTAAGAAAGGGGAAGAGCAAGGCCAAGGAAGATCTGAACAGTTTAAGGGCATATTACAAGAAGATGCGTCGGTCAATGTGAGAGGCCGAGTTGGGAAAAACTTCTGACCAGTGGCAACAAGAAATTCAAGAAGAAAGAAATAAAGTCGACCAATGGGAAAGAAGGTTCCATCAGGCTAGAGCGCGAAACGAGATCTTAGAAAAAAGCCTATCAGAAAGCCAGAACGAGAAGGGTGAATTAAATGCTAGAGTGGCAGAACTCGAAAAATCCCTTCATCAGCACAGGAGTCGTAATTCTGTCGTAGAATTAAAAGCCAGTCTGCGCAAGATTGAGGAGATGAAAGAAATGATAGAACAATTAGAAAAGGCTTTACAGAATTGTGAGATGCGGGTTGAACTCCTTCAAAGGGATGAAGAGCATGGGAAAGAATAGTTACACCACTCTCAAGGCCAGGTTAGAGACAGCGATTATCTTATCGGAGAAGCTGTGGCTCAAATTCGGGATGTAGCCGAACATCTGCAGACTTTGGCAATACAAGCTGATGCATTAAGTGTGATGTATGAACAAGGATCAGACCGGGGGCGAGAACTAGCTTCACTACTTGTAAAAATTAAGACTCTAAGCATTAGGGTAAGACATTATCTGTAATCCGTTTTATGTATAAGAACTTTGTTTTCTAGTGAAGTTTTCTAAAAGGAACTGAATCAGAATTGACGCCTTCTTTGTATTCATGCATATACATTACATCATATCATTATGCATTAAAAGTTATAAAAGGTTTCTAATTAAAAATATTTCAGTAATCTGGAAACCAACACGAACCAACCAACTACGCACCCCTACGGTACAAGGAAAAAGTCAATGGATAAAAGACTTGAGAAATTGGAGCAAATGCAAAAGGGCATGCAGGAACAAATGCAGTCACAGATGGAAGAGTGGCTCGCCAAGATTCAGCGAGAGATAAAAGAGCAAATGATGGAATCCCAAAGGGAGATGATGGGTCAGTTGTATCAATTGCTGATGGGAAAAACGGATAAAGGAAAAGGTCCCATGGACAACATTGAGGAGGCTAATAAAGACCTTCAATACCCTCCTGGCTTCACTCTGACACACGTACCGGCGCAATCTGAGATTAATCTACAAAGGTCGTCTGTCACAATCCTACCTCAATGAGTTCAGACCGGAGCTTCCGTACCAATGAATTTTCAGGCCGGCTCAGGCTCTAACCCTGCTAATAACCCAAATTATCCGCATGTGCCTGATTTAGATGAAGTTGCAGAAGAGGAAAAGGTAAGGATAGAATCCCAAAAGCAATTGGAAGAACGGTGTAAATGGCTCGAGGAAAAATTCAGAGCTTTAGAAAGCGCTGATAGCCATCACGGGATCAATGCTAAGGACCTGAGTCTGGTCCTAGATTTGGTTCTTCCCCCCAAGTTTAAAATGCCTGAATTTGAGAAATACAACAGAATGAGCTGCCCCGAAGCTCACATCACTATGTTTTGCAGGCGAATGACAGGATGTGTCAACAATGACCAGTTGTTAATAGACTGTTTTTAAGACAGTCTGATTGGGGCGGCCTCTAAATGGTATAACCAATTGAATCGTGCTACGATCAACTCATGAAAAGACCTAGCTCAAGCATTTATGAGACAGTATAGTCATGTGACGGACATGACCCCTGACAGGATCACTCTCCAGAATATGGAGAAAAGATCTAATGAAAGGTTTAGACAGTACGCGCAAAGGTGGAGAGAAGTTTCCATACAAGTTCAGCCGCCGCTTTTAGAAAAAGAAACTACGATGCTCTTCATCAACACGTTGAAGGCCTCTTTTATCACTCATATGTTAGGGAGTGCCACTAAGAACTTCTCTGACATAATGATGACAGGTGAAATGATTGAGAATGCTGTAAGAAGCGGTAAAATTGAAGTCGGGGAAAGTACCAAAAGATCGGCCTCGAGAAAAAGAGATAACGAAGTGAACAACACGAACACATTTAGTAAGGGCCAATCCAAGTCACTCACTGTAACCAACCAAAAACGATAACCACCAGCCAATATACCACTATGAGACAAGAATCTAATGCGAGAGAGAACACAGAAAGGCCACAGTTCACCCCTATACCCATGATGTATAGGGAACTGTACCAAAACCTATTCAGCACTCATGTAGTGTCCCCTTTCTACCTGAAACCAATACAGCCCCCGTACCCCAAATGGTATGACGTAAATGCCCAATGTGAATACCATGCAGGAATTACCGGGCACTCGATCGAAAACTGCACTGCATTCAAGAAAGTGGTTGAAAGACTCATCAAAATGGAGATTGTAAGGTTTGATGACCCAGCAGCGCCCAATGTAGCAGGAAACCTGCTCCTCAACCATACCGACCAAGGAGTGAACGGAATAAGCGAAGGCAAGAACAAGAAGATCAAATATGAGGTTGCAGAAGTCAGAACCCCATTGAGACGGGTATAGAAGGAGATGGCCAAGAGAGGATTGATCGTAATGGATTCAAGAGGAAAATTTGAAGAAGAGAAGAACTACTACGAATTTCACAACGAGATGGGGCACGAAATCCAAGAGTGTTTGGAGTTCAGGGTCATCGTGCAGGACATGATAACTAATAAAGAAATTGAGTTTTATGAATAAACCAAAAACCCCGGAGGGAGAGATATATGCGCATCGGAGGGAGAATCAATGGCGCAGAATCAAACAGTTAACTACCCCGTGGTCATCATATCGAGACCCAAGAATAATGAAGCAGGAGTGCTAATACCACCAAGAGTCATAATCCAAAGACCTGCAGTCTTCCCCTATAAGGACAGCAAGAGGGTCCCATGGAATTACGACTGTAATGAGACGATCCCAGTCGATGCTTCAAAAGATGACCAAGATAAGGGCTCCTATACGCGTAGCGGGAAACGTTATGACACAACAAGAGAGAAGGCACAACCTATAAAAGGAAAAGCCCCAGTGGCCGACGAGATGAACAACCAAGCGACCAAATCTAAACCTCTTATTAACGATCCAGTTAACGAAGAGGAGGCTAAGGAGTTTTTAAAATTCCGAAAGCACAGCGAGTACAGTGTAGTAGAACAGCTACATAAACAACCAGCTCGTATCTCGGTATTGGCCTTACTCCTGAGTTCAGAAGTCCATCGCAGCGCGCTGATGAAGGTCTTGAATGAAACATATGCTGCTAATGATATCTCCGTCAACAAGCTAGACCGCTTAGTTAGCAACATAAGCGCCGATAACTTTATTTTCTTCAATGACGACGAGATACCACCTGGTGGCAGGGGGTCAACTAAAGCTTTATACATTACCACGCGCTGTAAGGGGTATACGCTGCCAGGTGTATTGATTGACAACGGGTCAGCCTTGAATGTCCTACCGCTGTCCACACTAAACCGGTTACCCATAGACAGCTCTCACATGAAAGAGTGCCAGAACATAGTGAAGGCATTCGATGGTATGAAGAGGAGAGTGATAGGCAGAATTGAGGTACCTCTTCTGATCGGGCCGAACACATATGAGGTGGATTTTCTGGTGATGGATATCAGGCCCTCATACAACTGCTTATTGGGGAGGCCCTGGATACATTCAGCTGGGGCAGTACCTTCTTCGCTACATCAAAAATTAAAGCTAGTATCGGAGGGGCAACTGATAACAATCAATGCTGAAGAGGACATCATTGCAGCTGTAAGCAACGACGTACCCTATTTAGAGATAGATGACGAAGCCATCGAATGCTTATTTTGATCTTTGGAGTTTGTTAATGCGATATTCATTACCGAGGGAAACAAGATTCTGACGCCGAAATTATCCAAAACCACGAGAATGGGCCTACAGTTGACGGTTGGAAAAGGGGTCCTACCTGGAATAGGACTAGGGAGACATCTCCAAGGAAGGGTTGAAACGCCAATATTGAAGGACAAGAGAGACAGCTTCGGCTTAGGATTTAGGCCCGATGCAAGGCAAAGGAGAAAGGAGCTGGAAAAGAAACAAGAGAGAAGGAGAGCACGGTTAACGGGGAAGGAAATCAAATGGGAGCCAATGATATTCCCCATATATCAAAAACATTTGTGTCCAGAGGAATCATTCATCCTAAGAGAGGTACGCCAAAAAAGGAAGCCATAGAAGAAAGGTTGGAAAGCTTGAACATTAACGCCACATACGAAGAAGAGACTAGAGGAGGAAATTTGTCGGGCATTTACCCCTATGTACCTGAAAGTGTTCTGGATAACTGGACTGTGGAAGAGATTCCTGTAGTCTTTAGAACTAACTCAGAGTAATGTCCAAAACACACTTATTGCTCTAGGCCTAGGAGTGATAAGAATCTTTTGTGAAATAGGCCTATGTTTAAAAACGTTATTTTAATGAAATGCACAGTTATTATCATTTTGAGCAGATGATTCTTTCATTCTTTCAATTTCATTCATAATCATATTATACAAACGATTACTTTCAAATTCTTTTGCTTACAGACATTCTTCTAAAATACCCTTTCATTCTTCATCCATAATCGCGCCATGTAGATGAGTATTCTTAAATTCTTTTAGTTCTTTGTATCTTCCTTCATCCTCATAATAGGTCCCCAGATATCAATGATATGAGTGACACTGCCAGTGCCTCAGAGTCTCCTTTTGAGAGAGAGATATGTATGGGGGATTCTCAGGATTTCGAGGATGACCAAGGCTGTAACCTATCCCCTGACCTATTGAGAATGGTACAACAAGATGAGAAACAAATCCTACCTCACCAAGAATCAGTAGAAATTGTGAGTTTAGGAGAAGGACAAGAGGTGAAGATTGGAACTTGTATCACCATGGAAATAAGGCGAGACCTCATCAAGTTACTCCAAGAATTCAAAGATGTCTTCGCATAGTCATACCAAGATATGCCCGGGTTAAACACTGACATTATGGTACACCAGCTCCCTATAAAAGAGGAATGTAAGCCAGTTCAACAAAAACTCCGAAGAATGAGGCCCGACGTCTTGCTAAAGATAAAAGAAGAGGTTAGAAAGCAGTTCGACGCTGGATTTTTAAAGGTGGTAAAATACTCTGAATGGGTAGCCAACATTGTCCCTGTCCCGAAGAAGGATGAAAAAGTACGAATGTGCGTAGACTACAGAGATTTGAACAAAGCCAGCCCGAAAGATAACTTCCCATTGCCTCATATTGACACCTTAGTGGACAACACCGCAGGATACTCGTTGTTTTCCTTCATGGACAGTTTCTCTGGATATAACCAGATCAAGATGCATACTGAAGACATGGAGAAGACCACATTTGTAACCATGTGGAGGACGTTTTGCTACAAGGTAATGCCGTTTGGACTGAAGAATGCGGGGGCAACATATCAAAGGGTCATGGTAACCCTGTTTCACTACCTAATGTACAAAGAAATCGAAGTTTATGTCGATGATATGATCGCAAAGTCTCGAACAGAGAGGGAGCACGTATAAGTCCTAAGAAAGTTGTTCTTAAGGTTGAGGAAGTTTCAGCTAAAACTTAATCCGGCCAAATGCACCTTTGGAGCCAAGTCTGAAAAATTGCTCGGATTCGTGGTTAGTGAGAAAGGGGTTGAGATAGATCTAGACAAAGTCAAAGCCATACAAGAGCTATCTTCGCCGCGTACCCAGAAGGAGGTTCGAGGTTTTTTAGGAAGATTAAATTACATCGCTCGGTTTATTTCACAACTAACTGAGAAATGTGACCCCGTTTTCTGCCTCCTCAAAAAACACAACCCAGGTGTATAGGATGAAGAATGCCAAAGAGCTTTCGACAAGGTCAAACAGTACTTGTCCAACGCCCTGGTGTTGATGCCGCCTAACCCCGATAAACCATTGATACTGTATTTGGCAGTATTTGAGAATTCCATGGGATGCGTACTAGGTCAGCATGATGAGTCAGGGAGGAAAGAAAAAGCTATTTATTATCTTAGTAAAAAATTCATGGAATGTGAGACAAGGTACCCGCCGATAGAGAAGTTGTGTTGTACCCTAATTTGGGCAACTCAAAGGCTGAGGCAGTATATGTTGTATCACACTACTTGGCTCATCTCAAAACTCGACCCTTTAAAGTACATGATGGAGTTGACAGCTTTGAATGGAAGGATGGCCCGATGGCAAATTCTACTCTCTGAATTCGATATAGTCTATGTGAATCAGAAAGCGGTAAAAGGGAGTGCGATAGTAGATTTTCTGACTAGTAGAGCTTTAGAGGATTACGAACCCTTAAGCTTCGATTTCCAGAATGAAGACCTGATGTGTGTTGCTACCACTGAAGAAGGTGCTCTAGGAGAACTTCCCTGGAAACTAAACTTCGATGGGGCCTCAAACGCTATGGGAAATGGAATCGGGGTAGTTTTGGTATCTCCCAATGGAGATCATTATCTGTTTACTAGTAAATTGGATTTTGATTGCACGAATAACATGGCAGAATACGAAGCATGCATAATGGGTATCCGTGCAGCCCTAGAACGCAAGATTAAAGTGCTAGAGGTGTATGGAGATTCTGCGTTAGTGATTTACCAACTCAAAGAAGAATAGGAGACCAGAGACCCCAAGTTGATTGATTATCAAAAATTGGTCCTTAAATTGGTTAAAGATTTTAATGACATCATCTTCCACTACCTTCCACGGGACAAAAATCAGATGGCCGATGCTTGGCCACCTTAGCTTCCATGATCAAGGTGAACAAGCAAGAAGATGCCAAACCTATCCGGATAAGTATTTATGAAATGCCGGCTCACTGTTATGATATTGAAGAAGGTGAAAGAAAAGATGATCATCCTTGGTATCACGATATATTGTAATACGTAAAGAATCGTAAGTACCCGGACCAGGCAAGCGAGAATGACAAAAGGACACTGAGAAGATTGGCCATCGACTACGTCTTAGATGGAGAGATCCTATCTAAAAAAAGAAAGGATCAGGTGCTATTAAGATGTGTAGAAGCTGTAGAGGCTAAGAAGATCTTGGAAGAAGTCCATGAGGGCGTTTGTGACACACGCTAACGGCTTTACAATGGCCAGGCAAATTAGATATTTGGATATTATTGGTCCATGATGGAAGGAGACTGTGTCAATTACGCCAGGAGATGTCATAAATGCCAAATTTATGGAGACAAAATTCATGTGCCTCATTCACCGCTGTATGTCATGACTTCCTCATGGCCTTTCTCTAGGTGGGGCATGGATGTGATTGGACCAATATCGCCGAAAGCGTCTAACGGGCATCGATTCATTTTTGTGGTTATCGACTACTTCACCAAATGGGTAGAAGCCACCTCATATGCCAATATTACAAAATTGGCAGTAAGCAAGTTCTTGAAAAAAGAGATTATATGCCGATATGGAATGCCAGAGAGGATCATATCTGACAATGCATTAAACTTGAATAATAGTACGATAGCGAAAGTCTGTAGTCAATTCAAGATCAGACACCACAACTCATCACCATACCGCCCGAAAATGAATGGGGCAGTGGAAGCGGCCGATAAAAACATCAAGAAGATTGTGGGGAAGATGACTGAGACCTACAAAGATTGGCATGAGAAGTTACTATTTGCCCTATTTGCTTATCGAACGTCGGTCAGAACCTCAACTGGGGCGATGCCTTTCTCTTTAGTCTACGGAATGGAAGCGATTTTGCCGATCGAAGTCGAGATCCCATCCCTTCGAGTGTTGTCAGAACTAAAGTTGGATAAAGCAGAATGGATCCATTCTCGATACGATCAATTAAACTTGGTCGAAGAAAAAAAGCTAAGGGCTATCCGTCATGGTCAAATGTACCAAAAACGAATGATGCGAGCTTACGACAAAAAGGTCCGCCCAAGGGAATTCAATAAGGGAGACCTAGTCTTGAAGAAGATACTTCCCATACAAAAAGACTTCAGAGGAAAATGGATGCCAAATTGGGAGGGACCTTACGTGGTGAAGAAAGCTTTCTCCAGAGGAGCATTAATCTTAGCCGAAATGGATGGGAGAGACCTGCCTAATCCTGTGAATTCAGATGCCATTAAAAAGTATTTTACTTAAAGAGAGAAAGAGGCCAAGGCGAAAACTCGCAAAGGGCGTTTCGGTTTCAAAAAAAAATGGAGAGGCCAAGGTGAAAACCCGCAAAGGGCACTTTGAGACCAAAGGGGATTTTGAGTTGAAAACCCGAGAACGGGCAGCTCAAATTTTGAACATGGGACCTATGGTGGTCTTGTTCTTCCTAAATTAGCAAGAAATAAGAACAGTGCACCTTGGGGCATCAACAAAATACGCGGGGTTTTCTCAGCACATATTTAGCTTGAAATGGCCTTTGAGGAGTTGGAATAGTGAAACTCGTCTGCGATATCTGGGGCACCTTTTCATCATCTTATATTGTACCTTAGCAAACTTGCTATCTTGTTTAATCCATTTGCTTTGAGCTTTGCTAAATAAAAATTCCATTTTGCCCATTGGGATAATCTCTTTCGAGTATTTTTGTTGAAATCACGATTTCAGACTTATAATATTCACACAAGAGAAGTTATGTACATTACTCTGAAAAGTCTCTGAATAGTACAAGGACCCGAAATAGGGCCACTAGTCAGGACTAACCAGGTTCAAAGTTGGAAACATCGAAAAAGGCATAGTCCAAATTGTAACTACTTCTTCAAATTTTTTGTCAAAGACACCGACAAAGCAAGAAAACACAATGGTACCAATAACAGAATCTTGATAAACTATGAGCAATGATACCTTAAGCTTTTAAAAAGAAATCACTCTTATGACATTTCTACATTATTCACCTAGTTAGGAGCATCTGACTCATTTTGATCATGGCATCCTAATTATTTGGTATAAGCATAGGCACAGAAAACCGATTCTACAAACCACGCCTCTGGAGGGCGGTGTAGCGGCATCAATAAAAATTAAAGATCTTGTCTCCCTGAAGTTGCAGTGGAGCGGATCGAAAATGGCAAGTCTCGTCTTCCTAAAGTTGCAGTGAAGCAGATTTAGGCCACCACCCTATCTCCCTAAAGTTTTAGTAGAGTAGGCTGAAGACTACAGACCTTATCTCCCTGAAGTTGCAGCGGAGCAGGCTGAAAATCAACAAATCTGATCCCACTGAAGTTGCAGTAGGGCAGACTGAAGCTACCCCAACAAGTCTTACCTCCCTGAAGATGCAGTGGAGAAGGCTAAAGATAGTAAATCTGGCTTTCCTGAAGAGGAAGGAGCAGATCGAAGATTTGAATCTGGCATCCCTAAAGTTGCAGGGAGCAGATTGAAGATACAGATTTGGTTTTCCTAAAGTTGTAGGAGCAAGTCAAAAATTGGATCTAGCGAAGCAGACTAAAGTCACAAGTCCTATACCCCTGAAGGTGCAGTAGAACGGAACAAGGCTAAAAGGCGCTCAAGAAGCCAGGATTCGGCAAGACTAGGCAAAATTGGCCCTTGGAGGTCTTTGCTTTATTCTCATTACACGATAATGAGCAAAGAGGGGCAGCTGTAGTGGCCAATTTTGGCCCGCTAAACCCAAAGCAATTGAACAAAAATAAAACTCAAATTAAAGTCCAAAATCCTTTACAAACAAAACCCAAACCAAGTAAATCCAAAAATAAAACCAATGTCCCTTTTTACAATATTCAGGCCCAAGATACAAAAATTACTAAATCACTATTAACCCATTTACAGACCCTAAACCCCAAGGCCCGAAATCAAACCCAAACCTAATCCCTACCCAATTACATTAGCCCAAAACCCTAACTGGCCCAAACAGGAACCGGTTTTCGGAAACCCTAAGAAGTTTCCCCTGGCCTTGTGGCACGCGCGTCCCTCCACGCGCACTACCATGCGACATTTCAACAGCCCCAGCGCTTCAGCAGCCTTTAGCCTCCGTACACTCGAGTGCTCCAGCAGCCACGTACGCGCCACGACAACGCCTCCAGCACACCTGCACCTGCAAGAACGAGACGCAGCCGCAGCAAAACAACAAAACAATGACAGAACAAAAAACGAGCATTTTGTATTTCTGTTATTTTTTAACATTCGGCTATATAAGACCGAACCAAAAAACAGTGTAAGGGGAGGATTAAAAAAAAGAAAACAAAAACATTTGTAAACAGAGAACAAAAAATCAATCAAAGAACCGAGTTCTGAAGGTGATTTAACCTTCTCTCTTTCGATTCATCTCCTCCCTCTTTTTGGTGTTCATCCATATTATTCTCTTCTTGTGTCTCTGTGCATTGCTCATCGCATATATATACACGAGAAGGAGAGGAGGGCTTACCTTCATGAGTGAAGTACGAATCCCCTCTCATTCGTCACAATCGAAACAGGAGGGGGTATTGTGGCGAACGAGGATGCAAATACCTTCGGATATTAGCAAAAGAGGACCAAACTTGGCCTCCGTCCGACGTGACCATCGAATTCGGTGGGAAAGCGGTAGCCTAGGGGTTGCCCTCTTCGGCGGCTCAGAGAGAAAACAAAGGGACCCTTTTATTTTATTTTATTTTTTGTTTGATGTGATTGAAAGTGGTCTGAAGAAAACAATATTAGGGTTTCCTTTAAGCTTTTATGTGCCACTCAAAACGGCACCGTTTAGGGCCTGTTCTGTGACAGCCCTAATTTGGCCCTAGTCGAAAAGTGGTTTCAGGACCACGAAACTGAGTCAAAATAATTTTTTAAAATATTATTTTCTATGTTTTATTATGTGAACTATCAGGTGTGAAAATTTGGTGTTTTAAATTTTGTCAATTGAATGTTAATTTAGTAAGTAAGGACTAGATTTCATAAAAGAAAAATTAGAGGGCTTAATAGTAAGTGTCGAATTGTGAGTAAGCATTAATTGGAAGGGGTTTAAAATGCAATTAGACCATGCATATATTGCATGGACATTTTCGGTCATAGCTTAATGGAAGAGTAATGATAATAAAAAGGGTCATATTGGTAAAATGACAATTAACACTCATGCATGTAATAGTAAAACATGCAAATGGATGATCATTCTTTGTTTTTGGCCGAAACCATTAAGAAAAGAAAAAGAAATAAGAAGCTAAAGCATTCAGCTACTCTAGTGCCAAATTGAAGGTATGATTTCATATTATTTCTTTTGATTTTGTGAAATTTAGTTGATAATTGTGTTCTTGGTATAACCCATATGTCAATTCGTGAGGTTATGATACATGGAGCATTCGGCCATGATTTTAAAATGTGCTAATTCATTTACAATTTGATGTTTGTGTGACGAGTAATGAATATATATGGTTTTAAACTAGTTAAGGGATGTTATAGATGGTTGAATCAAGTGAATTGCATTCGGTTCTTATGGTGAAATACGGAACTCGTGTTTAATTTCGAAAATTGATAGTTAAATGGCTTGTATGTGTACAATTGTGGCCGAATATGACCCAAAGTGAGAAATGAGGAGGAGGATAAAATTTAGCTTAATTAGATGATAAAATTTAATCGATGAATTGTTTGTACATATGTAATGCAATTTCCAAAAATGTGCCATTAGTTACATTTGAGCAAATTTCAGTTTTGAGGTTCGGAAATATGAACCCCTTATATTGCTTCCACCGAAAAACCTCATGTTGATCTTTAGTTTAAATAAAGCATTAGTTTCGGCTATGAGTTTTTGTGCATATAAAAATGAGGGGCTGAATTTGTATATATATATGTGATGAAGTCACCCCATTCAGTTTTGGTAAGTAGAGGAGATTTGAGGTTACCTTGATGTTAAAATTAAAATTTATTGATGTTTATTGTTCAAAGTGGCGAATGTGATTTTAGAAAATGACTTAAGGAAAAATGTTTGTGTGTCTTGTGTTAAAATGATATTCGGCCAAGTATCCTATGTGTTAGTAGGTTCGGCTATTAATACTTGATGTGTCATGAATGATATGATTAAGGTTTTGATGGTGGAATGGTATGTTTAAAATATTTGTATATGGTGGTACATTGGCCGAATATGAATTTATTTGGTTAGGTAAAGATTTAGCTACTATAATGAGTTAAGAAGTATGTTAATAAAGGATATATTTTTGTGGTTAATGAGCTTAGGAATGCCCTTATTGCCGAAGGTAAATTTGAGAAATGTTGGTGCTTTTACTTGTTCATGAATGTTGTGATATTTGATTTATTTATGAAATGTTTTGATAACTTAAAGAAACATTCGGACATGGTGCATGTTCATGATGAAATGTAGATAAATACTATGTTTGGTTACTTGGGAGGATATTCGGATATAGAGAAAAAATTAAAAGTGGAGGAATAATTGAAAGGTGGATATATGTATTCGATCATATAGGAAAATTTAGTTGAATTTGAAATTGAGTCAAATTAATTTGAGCATATTGCCGAATGGTTTATAAGTCATGATTTATGCAAATGTATTATTTTTTGAATTGTTAAAAAAGGGAGAATAACTGAATGTGTGTATTAGGTAGAGATTTCTCTTCGTTTGAACTATACAGTATACGTCCTTTGTCACTCAGTCATGAAAGCTTATGTTAAATGTTTGATAATAATGATTGTGAGTTGGAAATTAGTTGTACCATGGCCGAGTGGACTAAAATTCAAAGAAAGTACCGTGTGTCCTTTGTTATACGAAACTATCAGTAAACTTGATATATATATGAATTAGTAAGATGACTAAATTAGTTAACTTTTGAATTAAGCTCAAGAGCCTAAAGGAGACGAATCAAGTAAGGGACAAGCAAAGGATATTGAGTAGCCGATCGAAGCTATCTCATCGATAATTCAAGTAAGTCTTTAAGTAATTGAGTTTAATTCTTTTGAAATTTTTATATATTAAGGCTATGACATGATCAAGTAAGAGGTGTTCAATATCTATTAATAGAATCATGATCCATGAAATTTACCCGTGTATAGTCGAAGGACTACTATTATGATAAGATGACATATTTGAAATAGTATATATATATATAATCGTATATATATAATATAGCCTAATGCTTTCTTATGAATTGAAGATAACTACTTTGATATGCGGGTGAGATCGACTGAAAACAACATTTCGTTAATGTGATCACGTTGAGGAAATTGAAAGTATATGAATAGATGTGCATAGAAATCTGAGAATTTGTTATCGTGTGTTATTAATGGGTCTATGACCTAGTAAACTTTTGAGCGGGTGGTTATGTCGGGTTGCGAGCCTAATATGCGGATTTCTGACGAAAGCGGTCAGATTGGAAGTATAACAGACTTTGCACTAGTGAGGAATTTAGATTTACAAGATCTTTAGGTTCAATGACAAATGGCAATCGAATTGGATTAATAAATTACTTCGATCAGGTATGTATCCCATATTTATAATCGAGCTTGATTGTGAGTAAACTAAGTATGCAGGGTGAGAAATATATGAGTGAGGTTTTAAGCTATATGCATATGGCCTTGATGCAGTCGGTTAAAGTATGAAACAATGTGTCAAGTTTTGAATTGTCTATGTTATATGAATATAGTTTCAAGAGAAGTTAGCATGTCTAATGCGTGTTAAGTGATTGTATATTTGTTCATAAATGTGTTCGGTTAAAAATGGGCAATAAACCAAAGAAATGTATCTAAGAAATCGAATGATAGCTATATATACTTATATATATGTATTAATGAGGTAGTTGTGTGACGTGAAAAGAAAATGTTGTGAAATAGAATATTAATTACCATCATAGGTAAATAAGCTTGTATGAGAATAAAGATTTAAAATGAAATGAAAATAAGAGCTTCATATGCGGTATAGCCGAATGACAGATCTTGCCACGAAAATGATACTTGGCTATGTATTGAGGTCGATTGGCAAGTTAGGGAATTATTATAATATGATTAGTATGTGCTATGAGCGAATGAAGCAAAGCTTTTGTTAATTTATTTTCTTTTGATATGTTTGAAACTTTGTGGATTGATTTCAGTAGTGAATTAATCGGGCTTTTGGCTCAGCAAGCATGATGGCTGGGAATGAGTTTTGGATTCTAAGTCCAAATGGCTGAATGCTGGAGAGCTATTAAAGAGACTAAAAACTAGGAAGTTATGCTATACGGTAACCAATTTCGTTCACTAAATTAAGTAGTTCAGGTATGTGAAAGTTATTGATGCAATGTATATGAGAAAGGGTGGTATATCTATGTGTTCGGTTTCTGTGGAATTTATATGCATAGAAGTGTATGTGGTACCTATATGGTGCGATCATATAAATTGTCAATTGTTATGGTGCCTTATATTAATTCTAATAAATTAAACCAATAAATGACAAGATGATATTAGATGGTGTAACTATGTGATTTCTGATTTATAAGTGAGGGCGAGGTTAATGTGTTAACTAAGTTAGTTGTTTAATATGCTTAAGACTTACTAAGCTTATGGTAGCTTACTCTATTTGTTTCGTGTCTTTGTTTTATAGATTTGTGGACTCTGACTACCAGCCCGGGGATCGTCAGTGCTTCGTCACACTATCAAATTGTTTTGGTACTGTTATATTTTAGAATTATTATGGCATGTATAAAGTAGACTGCTGTGAACAAAATATTTATTTGTAAATATATTTCAGCCATATGAATATGTCACATATCTTGAGTGTCATTATAAGACTCAGTTTTCAATCTTTGATTGCGTCGAACTTACTTATGAATGCTTTTGAACCTATGTCTATGTGAATGGTTTAGATCGGTAATACCTCTTAGCCCAAAATCCGGCGATCGGATACGGGTTAGGGGTGTTACATGTTCAGTGGCTCCAAAACGGTGCCGTATTGGCCCCTATCCAATTTTGACCCGATGACCCGACCCGAACGGGGCTATGACCCGCGCGTTTTGGGTGCCGAGGGTTTATTGCACGTTCAGTCCTCTTGTTTCACTTGGGTACTCAATTGGGTCATGCTTGCATTTATTTTGTTTTTTTAATTTGGGCCCGACGATCTGTTGGCCGTTTTAATTTAGTCCTCATTAACTGCTGCGTTTTGGACACCTGGGATATTTGCGTTCTTAGTCCTCCGAGGTTCGCGTGCGTTTCATATTAGTCCTTCTTAGTTTACTGATTTTGCCTTAAAAATTACTTTGTTTTAATCTGGTCCCTCATCTGTTTTAATTTATTCACTAATTTAATCTTTCGAACAAGGTTTTATTTTTATATTTTGTATTTCACTTTAAAACTTTAATATATTATTGTATATACATTAATTTTATATAGTATCTATTTTAAATGTGTCTATATATTGTCCATTTCAACTTTGTTTTAATTTTCATTTGTGTGTATTATTTATATTATTTATATTATTATTTTGAACTCTTGTATATATTAGTAGTTTATATCATTTTATATATCATTCGTTTCAAGTTCTTTTTAGTTATTTAAACTATATATGTACCCTTAATATTATATTTACGTATTATATGTTTTAATTCTTTCTTTTATATATACTATTATATACATATGTTAATTTTGCATATTTTTATTTAAATATTTTGCTCAAAATTGTATTTAGCCTATTTCAATGTATCCCAATGTTTTATATATATACAAGTTTTACATAAAATTATTTTACATAATATAAGTACTTAGTTTTTATATCATTTCATGTAGGTATTTCATTTTAAATTTACCCATGTATATGTATATTTCCTTAGGAACATATCCATATATAGCTCGATTTTGAAATATTATTTATGTCTTTAGCTAGTTCCAAACTTTAGTATTTTTATTTATTTTAATTCCCAATTCCAAATTCTTGTTTTAAACTCGTTTATGTGTTCTTTTATTTGTTTTGGGACTTTGTTTGAAATTGTTTTAAATTCATAAAACTTTGAATGTTGTCTTTACTATTTGCATAATGTGGACGTGAGATTATCACTATGGTGCATTCCTTAATTTGTTCTTTCGTATGAATTAATTTGTTTGTATGCCATCATTACTATTCCATGCTTACAATCATACTTTATTTTCATCATCGCATCGCGGTTAGGATTTCCAACTTACTCGCCCAAGTATTTTATCCGAATGGATCAAATAAATTCATCTTTTAATCAACGTTTTAATCGCTTATTCGACAATTTCTCGAAAATAAGGTAATATTTTATGTTTGGAAATTCGAGGAATCATGCCCTAACATGCTGGGTCGCGATTCTTTCGTTTGTTCAAGCAATCAAATATCCTTCTAAATTTCACTTGTCTTCTCTAATTTTTCAAAATAATATGGCAATGTTCTCTGTTCGGAAATCCGAGAAATCGTGCCCTAACGTGTTGGGTTTCGGTTTTTTTTTTGTTGGACCGAATACGTGAACACCCTTTTTGTAATTTTCAAATGAATAAGTTTTAGGACGAGATTTGATCATAGTTTCGAGGGTTTAAAGGATCGTGTCCTAACGTGCTGGATGTGATACTATATGCCTTTGAAACGAGAGAATCTTTCCGTCCAATTTAAACCATTCAAATGCCTCCAAAGAAATCGTATTCCAAAACTTTTTGACATAGGGACATTTTTAATCAATTTGGTATCAATTTTGGGCATTACGAGGGTGCTAATCCTCCCTCGTACGTAATCGACTCCCGAACCTGTTTTCTCAAATTTCGTAGACCAAAAGCAAATCATTTTAATAAATCAAAATGTTTTATTAAATTGATTTAAGGTGTTCCGACAGTACCTTGAGAAAGGCCGGTGGCGACTCCGTTTTTTGAATTTTAAGGTCGATTCCCATTTTCAAAAAGCACGGTTTCGACATCACATATTTCAGATTCCTTGTAAGTCAAGGTTGCATCAAGCCATTGTGTGATCCTGTCTACTGCTATGACCCAGAGGTTGTTACAGTTTGCTTACAAGGGCTTGAAAACATTCTCAAGGTAGGAGAAGCTGATAAAAATATGGGCACTACTGGAGGAGTGAATCTCTATGCACAAACGATTGATGCTGCAAAAGGTCGAGAGTGGATCGAGGTTTTACCGATTTTTAGCAACACCAAAATTTCTAAAAAGGCTGTGGAAGTTCTCAAGACATATTGGTAGTGCTACTCAAACAGAGTTCCATTTTGCTGGGGTGAAGTCTCTGTTTCTTCCAAGAGATTCATTGAAAATCTCAAGATATTAGTAATCAAGACTTGTTCTAATCTTGTGAATAAAAATGGTTGACCAAATAATTATATTTATTACGTTGAATTCTTACAATTTGAAAATAAAAAATATTTAGATATTTCTTTCCATTTCCAAATTTATAATTATTGTATGGTAACCAATAACATCTTTAATTATTGAAATCCCAAAGTTAAGATTAAAAATACATTTATGCCTCCAGTCTTCTTTACGCTTTGCTAATGTTGGTATATACATCCAGCTATGTTTCCAAATAAAGAAGGAAAAAAAAGATGTAATTTTGTAATAAAAAAATTATGGGTAAACTATTAAAATACTTTGCCTCAAATTACATTTAGTCACTTATGTTTGAAATGTACGATATCGTTTGGTTACGAAATAGTCGTTCTGCCATTAAGATTTGTTACCTCCCAAACTACAGTCCGATGTGGCAATTAAAATGGGTTTTAAATGTCAACATGGATGTTCAACTAAGTAAATTAATTGATTTTTTAATTAAATAAATTTAATTAACTGAATTTTCTAAATTAATTAAAGGAAAATGGTAATTTGGTTTCCCAAAATAGTCAAAATCAATGCATCAAATTAATCCTTGAACTGGAAAAAAAGAACCCTTGGTCTCCTTTTTCTTTTAGTTTTTGTTTTTATTTTGATTAAAAAAACTATTCATTTTCATAGTAATCTTTGTTGAATCGAATAGTAGAAACAAAATAAGTGCTCCATGAATTGATTGGGTTTTTTATTCAAAATGGAAGAACAAAAGATCGATTCAATGGAGTATCCAAGCTTGGATTACAGTAAGTAATGAGATTTTTTTTGTTCTTTACCTAGATTTTGGGTTCAAATATTATGGGTTTTTATCCATCTTTGTTTTTTGAGTATATGTTTTATCTTTGTTTAGTTTGGTGTCTCCATTTTTTCGTATTCTTTGCCATTTAAAACTTATTTTAACTGTCACCTTGGACTATCGTTTGGGAAGTAATAGATCTTAGCGGCAAAGTGACTATTTCATAACAAAACGATAATATAATTGACTAAAACGTAACATTTCAAACATAAGTGACTAAAATATAACTTGAAATAACTAAAAGTAACTATTTTAATAGTTTACCCAAAAATTATCACATTTTTATTTATCTTTATTTTTCTAAAATCAAAGTTTTTAATCTAAAATTGAAAAACTTTGTTATGACAGGATAATTATCCATAAATTAATCCTATTAATTTTGATTATTTTCTAAAATTGAGTATCAAATTAATTCAATAATTTAAATTACTCTTTAAATTTAAAAATATTTTAATAAATATAAGGGTTAAATATAAAATTAGTACATGAACTTGTCTACTTCTCCCAGATTGGTACCTATGGTTTTTTTATTCCCAAATTGGTACCCAAACTTTTTATCTGTCCACTAGTTTGGAACCTGAGTTTAACGGCATTAAAATTTGCTGACATGGCAATGCTGACCACTCGCGCACCACCACGTGTCACACTCCCAAAACTCCTTTGACCCATTGATCCATCTTATCCATTATCCATTATCCCTTTGGTTTTTTCTTTCCCTTTCATCACCGTTATGTTGTTAAACCCCATCCCAATATTTGGGTTTCTAAAGGAAAACCAAAAGGACAAAGAAATAATAATAAGAAACCCCATTTTTTGCATCATGTTCATCATCTTCTAGACCCCTAACTCCACTTCTTCCATAGCATTTTGACCAAAAAATTCATGCTGGGATGCATCAAAAAGAGCATTATTTGCAAAATCATTAACTAATTTAGCAATTAAACAGTAGCATAGACGCGATCAACCAGGATAACATATAGCTTCATAACCATCAAATGCAAGAAACATAAAAAAAAAAAAAACATTTGTTTTGTTTAAGATAAACAAGTAATCAAGCAAATACAAGAAAGTTAGTGGGGGTTAACTTTAAAGACCCGTTTGGTACCCAAGAAGGAAAAATAATAAAGATACGAACTTTCAAAGAAAAATTCATCTTTTCGCATCATAAAATCAAGCTAATTAAGTAAAAGGGGTGTTATACAATTGTAATCACCAACTCGAGTCCTAGATAGGATTCAGGTCACCCACTCGTGACCCAAATAGACCTCGCCAAATGACAAAGGGCAAGGCGAACCGTGAGAGACATCAAAGGGAGTTCGCGAACCCAACCCAACTCGACCCAACTTGCAAGGCAAGCTCGCAGGTTTAGCTCACACGAGCCAAACGAAGGTAAGGTCCCAGTTTGCATGCATCCAATGAGCTCGCAGAAAGGGGACCGCATGTACTGCAATCAACCTAAAGTGAAACACGCGTCCAGTTAACCTGGAACCTATACAGAATGTCAATGTTAGGAACAGGAAAGACTACGTGCTCCGCAAGCAACCTAGAGTGAAACACGTGTTGTAACAGCCCATTTTAGACCCTAATCGGAACGAGTGGTTTCGGGACCACTTAACCGAGTCAAATTATTATTTTTATTTCTTTAATAAATTTTACAGCATGATAGTTATATGGTGTGAAAGTTTCGTACAGAAATTTTACCGCTTAAATAGTTAATTCGGTAAAAAGGATTAAATCGCATAAAGCAATAAATAGGAGTTCCATTTCATAAATGATTTATTTGATCATGGCTTTACAAAAGGGAGTACTTGCTTGGTAATTATGCCTTTTATTTTGCAAGTGGTTGGTGGTGGACATTTATGTCCATAATAACATGAAATAAAAATGGTTTTAGTAAAGGGTAAAATGGTCGTTTGGTTTATTATATGTTTTATATTAAAAATAAACATGAAAGTGCTTTATTTCATGGTTCTTCCACCGATTCTTCAAACAAAAATAAAGGGGTTTAAAGCTTTCTTTCATTCGGCTAGCATTTTGCAAAATCAAGATAAAGACGATCGAATCCCGAAACTTGATCGGAGAAAATGAAAGGTAGACGAGTAGAGATCGGGAAGTCGAGGTAAGTTCGTATAATTAGAATCAAAATTTTAATTGCTTATAAATGTGGTTAAATTGTCATGTGAATGTATGATAATTGATGGAAATGCTAAAGATTACAAGTCCAAAATGGTTACCGAGTCCCGTTCGAACTGTAGAAAGTCGTAGGATACAAGTGGCATGTCACTAGGGCTACAGGGTGGTTCGAGCTCTTGCATTTGTTGCGGACTCACCACAGCTCATGAGCTATGTAACGCCCCTAACCCGAATCCGTCACCGGAATAGAGTTACGGAGCATTACCGGAGTTACCGATTTATTTATCAGATATTTTACTTCATCTAACATTCATATTTGAAACCAATTAAAATTAAACATATTGTCCCTTAAACGTGCTTAATTTTTCTCGACATGTTTTACTTGAATTTATGATCTCAACATACTTAATTTTATTGTATCAACGTATCAATGAAAATCACATATTTACATGTCATGATAAATATTATTCTCTTGCCTTTTCTTCATAAACATAAATCAGGTAATTTATTGTATCAATATTTCATGTATTTAAAAATACAATTCAAGTTATACCAACTTACCTCGTTCTTTATTCATGTTTATAATTACAATAATCTTATATCTTTTCTTTTCCACGTTCTAGTCTCTTATTTGAATCATCCGAATCCTTATACATAAAGATGTTTATTATTTTCATTTATTTCATGTTCTAATACATTCAACTAATGCCCTAAACAAAATTTACCATTTTACCCCTAAACTTTTAATTAATGACGATTTCATCCTTAGGCTCAGAGAATAAAATTCTTGCAATTTAATCCTTAAAACATATTTTTCACCGATCTTGAACTAAATTAATAATTCCATTTAAATTTTGCAATTTAAATAATAAAATAATCCTTTTCATGCAAATTGGCCATTTCTAACATTTTTACAAAATTGCCCATAAAGTTTTACTTTTATTCAATTTAGTCCCTTAGCCTAAAATATACAAATTATCCATGCTAGATGAATATTCATACATATTTTCCTCCTCCTACTCTCCATTCCACATCCTTAATTTATATAACATGCTATAAGTAACATTATCAATAACTTCACTATTTACTTATAAGTATATTCAAAACTGTCCATTTGTGTCAGGGTTACCAAATTATTTATATCTTGAACTACAGAACTCGAAATTAAGATCCGTAAATTTTCCTTGAAACTAGACTCATATATCTTATTACCATAAAATTTTCATAATTTTTGGTTTAGCCAATTAATACAGTTTATTCATTAAAGTTTCCCCTGTTTCGCAGTCCAACAGCTCTGACCTCTTTTCACTAAAAATCAATTATCTTATAGTACGATTTTCATATAGTGTTTTCGATTGTTTCTAATGAAAATAGACTCACTAAGGAATCTAACCACATAAATTATGCCCCATAACTATTTTTGTACAATTTTTAATGATTTTTACAAGTCAGAACAGAGGATCACGAAATCATTCTGAACCAGTCTCACAAAAATATAAATATCTCAAAATACAGAATTCATTTACTTGCTCTGTTTCTTTTATATGAAAATAGACTCAATAAGCTTTAATTCCATATCTTACTCATTCTCTAATTCAATTTCTACAATTTTTGGTGATTTTTCAAAGTTAGACCACTGCTGCTGTCCAAACAGTTTTAGTGCAAAATATTGATTTTCATTTTGCTCCAAATTTCACAATTCATACAATTCAGTCCTTGCTCAATTAGCCCCTCAATTAAGATAATTTTCTCTATTAATACTTTTCATAGACATTATAAGTTATTTCATAACTATTGAAATTCAGAATTTCCACATAAAATTCTAACTTCAAACTCTTTTACAATTAGGTCTCAAACATTCACTTTCTATTCAATTAATTTTAATAAAATCAGCATATAAACAATTTAAAACTCTAATTCCATGCCAAATCATCATTTACTTCCAGCACATATTCATGGCAACTTTCAATTTCTTTCATAGAATCAAAAACTAATGAATTCAACAATTGGGCCTAGTTGCAAAAGTCACAAAAACACAAAAATCTCAAGAAATAATCAAGAATTGAACTTACTTGAAGTAAAAATATGAAAATCCAGCTTAAGGGAACTCTTCCATGGCGTTTTTGCTCATGAGAATGCAGAAAAATAAAGAGAAATCTAGATAATTCCACTTTAGTCCTAGCTTTATTAAGTAAATTTTGTAATTTTCCAATTTTGCCCTTAATTCTCCTTATTTTCTTGCTGATCTCATGCCCTTGCCGTCCAGCCCAAATAGACCTTGGGTCTATTTGCCTTTTAAACCCTCTTTCTTTTATCATTTAAGCTATTTAATCATTTCTCACAATTTTGCATTTGATACAATTTAGTCCTTTTTGTTCAATTAACTATCAGAACTTTAAAATTTCTTGACGAAACTTTAATACTAACTTATTAATACTCCATAAATATTTATAAAAATATTTATGGCTCGATTTAAAATTCTCGAGGCCTTGATACCTTATTTTCGATTCTAATTATTTTAATATTTATTTTTAGTACACTATTTACTATTTCAAAATTTTTCCTAACTTCACATTTAACTTATACTCACTAAATTAATAATATTTCGTACTCATTTGTCGAATTTAGTGATCTCGAATCACTGTTCCGACACCACTAAAAATTAGGCTGTTACAAGCTATATGTTCATCCTTCGAGATTACATGTTCAGTCTTCGGACTTACCGTTCAGCCTATGAGCTTACCGTTCATCCTTCGGGATTACATGTTTAGCCTTCGGGCTTATCGATACAGGCTCGAAAGAGCATATATGATGCATTGACGGATTATAGGTTATACGTATATACACTGTATGTGTATCACCCGAGTATCCCTCGATATTCTTAAAGGTTCAACAGGTAATTTATGATATATGTTACATGAGAATTTACATCACATATGTACTATATATGAGATATGAAACTTACATAGATTATATGATATGAATTACATGTACAAAGAAATGGACTTATGCTTATGATGTATGATTGTTTCATTTTGTACATGAATGATTTATAAGATTACATGGACTAACAAGTGTATGCTTGTGAAATAGGCAAATTGAGTATTTGAATTGAATTGGTATTGTTAATGTACTTATCTTATTGATTCGGTAAGGTTTAATTTCTATATTATACGGGCTTACTAAGCTTTTAAAGCTTACTCCGTTTACTTTTCCCTTATTTTATAGATTCGGAAGCTAGCTCGACTTTCAGACATGTCGGTGATCGCCATCACACTATCCAAATAGCTTTTTGGTACTTTTGGATCTTTGTTTTGAAATGGTCATGGCATGTATAGGCTATTTACTAAGTTTATGTCTTTGGTTAGCTTGTTAATGAATATGGAATGTTTTGGTACTTATCAAGCTATGAGATATGGCTTGCTCTGTAAATGTTTTGATCAATCTCGAATGCCTTATATGATGGGTCCTATGTGCTTGAAATTTATGATGAATATGATATCATTGATAGAAATGGTAAGTGCAATGATGTGGTTTAATTGGCATTGTTAGCTAATGAATTGTGAATATATTTTGGTATGGAATGTTATGTATTTGTTATATGCATGTATTGTGTTGAATGGTTGCAAAATTATACATGAAATGTTGTAGATAAATGGCCATGTTTTGCTTGTAGGGATTGACCCATTTGGGTGGCAAGAATGGCTTAAACCAAGCCTACCTTGTGCCACACGGTCGGAGCACACGGGCGTGTGACTTGACCATGTGAACCCTGCATCTTGAATGTTTTAGGTAAATTTGGCACACGGCCTAGACACGGGCGTGTCTAGCGGCCGTATGGTAATTGACAGTTTCAACCATGGGCTGGACGATTAGGGCGTGTCTAGTAGGGCACGGCCGTGTGGATGTACACGGGCTAGGGGCACGGCCGTGTGTCCCTAACTTGAGAAATTTCTAAATGTTTCCCTTATCTTTCACACGTTTGCAAATTGATCCTAAATGAATGTATGTATCATTACATGAGTTTTAAAGCATGATTGGGAGAATGATTATAGAACTATGTTATTGATATTGAAGTTCAAAATTTGTCTGTTTTGATCTGTGTTACAAGTTCGGTAATGCCCCTTACCTATTCCGGCGATGGTTATGGGATAGGGGTGTTACACGTGTCCAGTAAATCTGAGATGGTGGAGTCAAGACAAGAGAGTGCGGTCATATGATGAGCTATAATAGCATATATAAATATTCAAATACTCTCATCAATAACACACAAGACAAAATTACTCAACAGGAGGGAAATCGAAAAAGAAAAGAAAGAATTGGGGAAAGAAATTTGAGGAAGATAAGGAGAAGTTGTTATGAAGTTTGCTATTGGGTCCATCCATATTTACAAAAATCGACGTAACAAAAAAAGAAGAAAAAACCCTAGCTAGATATAGTAGATAAAAGAACGATAAGATGAAGAAGAAATTAAAACCCCAAAGATACAGAAGGAAACGAAGAAAAATTTGTGAGAGAGGAGGTGGTAAGAGATTAAGGGAAGGGAGGAGAAACGGGGGTTTTGATTTTGGGTTTGGGGTTTCAATTTAAACTAAAAAGAGAAGGAAAAAAATGGAGGATTTAAATCAAGAAGGAATGATTAAATTGACAACCAAACAGCAAAACAAAAAAAAAAAGATTGAAATTTTGATGGAGAAGAAGAGGAAAATCGAAGTTGCAGTCAGATATTTTCAGGGGAAAAAGCTTTGAATTTGGGCAATCTCAATCGTTCCCTTTTCTTAATTTTTGTTTTTTAAATTTTTTATTAAAGAAAATACAAATGGGTTTTGAGAGTGCAACAAGTGGCAGCATATTAGTAGTTAGTGTTACCACGTCAGTAAAATTTTAATGTCATTACGTTCACTACCAAATTAATGGATGGAAAAAAAATTTGGATACCAATTTTAAAAAAAAATCATAAGTACTAATCTGATAGAAATAGATAAGTTTAACTGTTTAAGTACTAATTTTATATTTAACTCTAAAATAAAACTACATTTAAATATTAATGTATAAATTGATGGTCTAAAAATAAATTAAATTACCATAAAGAAGAAAATGTGATATACTATTCAATTATATAAGATTTCCTTAAAAATACAACTAAGTTCTCATACTATTTTTATTAGATTTGTCTATAGGTTGAGTTAAATTTGAAATAGGCCTTGATAAAATTTTAAGCTCAAGTCCTATCCGGCCTAAAAAAATGAGTTAAAATTTACCTAAGTTCGATTCGAATTATAGATGTTAAATCTGGGCCTCGTTCGTATTAAAAATTTTTATTTTATTTTTTATATAAAAAATTAAAAAATATAATACATCAAAAATACTAAAAATATTAAAATAAATGTTTTCTGACCAATTAAAAATAAATTAAAAAGTCTTACTTAAAGAACACTAATATAAATGTAGCTTAACAAGCAAATACCTCTAAAATAATAACAAAATTAAAAATAAGAATTATATAATATCTAAATAATAACAACAAAATAGTAGCGGCATAAAAGTGAAAAAACAGCAATTTTTCTTTTTTGTAAATTTAGGTCGGACCAGACTCAGATCAAAAAATTTTACCTGAGGCTTGGCCTGTTTCCTAAACATATCTTATTTTTCTGTCCAATCTCATTTGTCGAGTCTATATTTTTACCTAATCAGTATAATTAACCATTTATTTAACGTTGTTTAGAAAATATAAATACAAATTTATTTATTTATTTTTATATATAAGCAATTATTAGTCTTAAAAACCCAAATTACATAAATAAATGTTTAAAAAAATTATATACTGAAATAAGTTGTCAGCTGGATTATTTACGAAAATAATATTTTTTTTAGTCTCACTTATCTGAGAGGCGCAACTCATTTTTTTATATTAAAATATTTTTTTGTTTTTTAAATAAAATATTATTTTTATTTTATTAAAAATATTTAAATTTATATACAGGTCAAAATATGGGTAAAAATACCCGAATCAGATCACATTAGTAAAATATTCAATTTACCACTCAACTAAATCTCTTTTTAATATTTTTATACATTTCAATTTTATTATAAACACTTTAGTACCTCCATCATGTGTACATATTAATAATATAATTTATTGAGTTAGTGCCACAAATTAACTCGATACCAACTCAAAATTGATGGCAACACCGCAATAAGCAATCGCATTCATTTAGTATTGTTTACTTGATGTATTTATGTGTTTAGATTCATTTTACTCACAATTTAATCTAATTTTTTTATTTTAATAACATATATATTTCATGTATTATCATTAACTAATTTCAAATAATATATTTCATTATGTATTATGTGCTATTTTTAAACATATATTTATATTTTAAATTCGTGATTTTCATGCACATACATTATAAAATTTTTAGTTTTTATAAAACCTTTGTTATTTTCCTCACCATTAGGGAGTAAGTATATTTTTTATTTAACCTAATATAAATTTGTGCACCTTCCTCAAGTATATTTAAAATATTAAAAAAATAAACAACTATTTATATGGCATGGAATTATAATATATATATATATATATATATTTCAAAGGGAAGCATTTCTTTCTCATTCAAAAGTTTTTATTTTACTTAAATAATATAAAAAATAAATTATTTAGTGAAATAAAATATTTTTAAAATTATTTACCAAAATAATATAAAATAACTATATTTTGGTGAATTTAACATAAAATCACCACCATTTATGACGATTTGAAATCTCAATGTGATAAATTAGATTTCTATTTAATAAAAAAAATCTCTATCAACTCGAAATACTAAATAATATTTTTGATAAATAATTTGGAATGCATTATTTTAATAAATGTAAATTATCTTCATAATGTTTTAGTAAAAAAACTCATTTAGTGTATCGTAAAAAAATAAGTTTAATATTTATTTTGGTTTTTATGTTATACATAAATATAAGAATTTTTATAGTAAAAAATTAATAATATTTTATTTAAAAAAATAAAAAAATATTTTAATATAAAAAACGAATTGTGTTTGTCAAATAGACATGACTAAAATATTTTAATGTAAAAAATATGTAACACCTGTTAAATAGGCGCAATTAAAAAAAATATTATTTTCGTAAATAATTCAGTTGATAAAAATAGTATATAATTTTTTTTAATTTATTTATGTAAAAAACCCACAATCTATCGTCAAGCCGTCTGCCAGTTCATATTATCGTTCCGTTATATTTAACGGTGTCATCAACGCCTCCGGTTCAATTCCACCAATTCCCCCTCCCCGTTTATCCGTTAAAACTAACGCTGGTTATCCCCTCTCCGACCATTCCCTTTTTCTCTTTCACATTTTCCTCCCAAAAATTCCATTCCATTCTATTGAATATCTTTCAATCTCTCTCTAATAAAACTCTCATTTTCTCTCTCTAATTTCCCATATATCTCTTTGTTCCATCACAATAAAAAGTTTCTCTCTGTCAAGAATTCATGTCGGTAAGCAAATCTTTTTGGGTTTTTTTCCTCTTTCATTTCCTGTTTAAATTTGTTATAAAAATGTTTAATTTTCGTTGTCTGATTAACTTTACTTTTCTTTTCAATGGATACGAGCTTTGGGTTGTTGTGATTCATATATTTTATGGGTTCTTTTATTCTGGGTTTTTAATGTTTTTCCTTTTTGTTTTTTCTTAAAGAATCGATATCGATTTTGTTGCTGATCAAAAGTTTCTTTTGTTATCATTTTGGGCAAGATGTTTTTTACTGATTTGAATTGTACACTTAATTTTATCATTTTGTTGCTGTTTCATTTGATGGGTTTTGGTGGAAGCTGGTTTTGAGCCTTTTTGATTTATGTTTGATTGATGAATTGAATACCATTTGAGCAATTCACTTGTGTGATAACATGGTTTATGGTTGGAATTATCTTTCTTAAAGGATTGAAAAGAAAATGCTTTAGAAAATATGTGAGTTGTTTTAATGTACTACTTATTTTGTTATGGATATTCATTGAAGTTTGTTCCTTAAGAAAATTAGCTTTTGCCGGGTATTTTCACAGGGCATTTTGTTGTTACTTTGGAAGTATTTGATATTCTAATCTGGAAATGGAAGCTGTTTCTTCAATGTCATGGCCTATAAATATGATCAAATTCTGAAAAGTAGAAAAATTTTTCATATCGACCTGTTGATTATTCAATTCACCTTCTCTAAGTTTCCTTATGGGTATATGGCAATGTTAGTTTTCGAAATGTCTAAGTTATGCTTGGATTCCCATGATATTATTTTGGTTTTCGATTGTTAGTTTATGCCGATTCAAGTTCGACATTTTGGCAGATTCTTTTTAATCTCTTTTTTCAAGATAATTTAAGCTTTTACTGTATCTTCAAATTACTTGGTTGTGTTTTGCTGTAGTATATTTTTACCTCCTTCAATGGTGGTTGCAATTCGTGTAATTTGTTGTATTGCCGCTATCTATGCATGGGTATCTCTCTTTTTCCTACACACCTAACATCTCCCTTCAATAAAAGTAGTCTCAAGTGAATGATTATTGATTATACAGTAGCTTAAAACAGGTACCCACGAATCATTTATGATTGGTCTTAGGGCAGGTTCTCTTTCGGATTGCTTTACGTAAGTCATCACTAACTGGTGTTTGGTTAATTTAAACTATGCCATCTATTTAGGCCTACAACGGGCTGTAATAACTCAAATTGCAACATGCCCTTTTACCTGACTGCTGTAAGATTCCCGAATAGAGTTCGATACGAGCTCGGCAGAAATTACATTTGTTTGCCCTATTACAAAACATCCCGATTACTTTTGCTTTTGTTAAATAAAATTTGCTTTAATCATGTTGAAGCTGAAGTTATGTAAGAGCCATACGGTATCTAGCAGCTATCATTTAGGAGCTTCGTTGACATTTATAGATAAGTTTCATGTGGGTGCTTGCTAGTTCAGAACAGAATAGATCTACTCTTGTTCTATTTGATGAAATCGATAAGTCTATAATGACCTAGGAAGTGAAAAATATCTTCCATGGTTTATGCTAATAAGTACAGTGACCTATATGGAAAACAATGGAGAGTTGTTTGAAATATCCTGGTTTTTCCCTTTATTAGAGTTTGGAATCATCATGGTAAGTAATTTGTTAGAGCAAACACTTTTGTTGTTGGACTTTCCTAGTTGGATTTGGACAAATAATTCTATGCTTGGAGCTCTTTTGTCTGTACAATTTTTTATTGGATTGTTATGGCATGCAACTCGAGATGTGAATCTTGACGGGCTTTAATTTTGTTGCCTTGATGTTTTGTCTATCTACCTTACTTTGGTTACGAGGATATTGACGGGAGCATTTTACTTCTCTTTTTGCTCAACAGGACCAGGGTCGACCATTGCCGAAATTCGGTGAATGGGATGTCAACGATCCTGCATCAGCTGATGGGTTTACGGTGATCTTTAACAAGGCAAGGGATGAGAAGAAAACAGGTGGCAAACACGAGTCACTGGAAAAAGCTGACACTCATGGTAAGCCTGGAGCCGACCCCAACAAACCCCAATCCGTAAGTAATCTCTAACCGGCTTAGCAGACATACAACTGATGGTATAATAACAGCTTGCTCAAACGTAGCAATCGTAGATTTCTCTTTTAACTCAGTGTTATTTTTCATTTTAGAAAAAATGGCTTTGCTGTGTTCAAGCCCCGCAGGCGGAATCTTGATGAACTCGTGCCGATATAAGAGCTTCCACTGCATGATGAAGCCCCCACCTTATATCCTAAACAAGATAGGGATGAATGGGGGGCATTTGATAAAGCTCTTTTGGGATTGGATTTGATTTTTGGTTGTAAAAATTTATATTGTGGTGAGATAAAAGGGAGCAAAGAAGACGAGCACTTACTGTATTTATATTTGTATGTAATGATTTGGTAGGCTGTTATGGAAAGTTTGGGTTATCATTTTTCTTCTTTGTGATTGCCTTATAGCTTGTATTATAAAAGCTGTGTAGAGAGGTGGTGTGCTATACAAGTAATTGGTGTGTTTTACAAAAGGGAAGTTTTCTTCTTTTAATTTCATTTTCACTTTTTTTTTTGGCTTTTTCTTTCCAATTTATTTTCAATGAAAATAACTATAAGTGTAGGGATGTGGATTCAATTTTTATATAATTCTCAATTATATTTAAAATTTTAATATCTTACTCTCAAAAACTAAAATTTTCGACTCTGGAATTATTAAATATATTTTTATATTTTATTAATTTTTACAAGGTTAAAGAAATAAATATTACAATTTTTTTATAAAAATTCAAGATATTTGAGGTGTATAAAAAAGTTAAAGAGTTTTATTGAGATGTAAAATTAACTATAAATTTTTAAATATGACATGTGATCTAATTATTAGTGAATTTTTTTATATTACATTAATGGTTATTCAATTATTAGTGTTTTTTTTCACTCAATTGTTAAATTTTTTTTCACTAAAAAGTCACAAAATAATCATTAATTATTCAATTTTATTTCTTCTTTTTGTTTTGTCAGTAGCCGTCTAACAGTGGTAGCTTTTAAAATTAATAAAATTGGCAGAATACCAACTTTGATCTTCAACATTTATATATTGCTTCAATTTAGTAATGATTTATTAATATCTAATTTACCTAAATTTTGCTGAAAAAAATTGTAAAATTAATTTTCTTAATTGAACAAAATAATGTAAAGAAAATTAACAAAGAAAACCCTAAATGCATGCCCTTCCCCTAAACCACTAATAAGATGAAATCAGATTAGGGTTTTATAAAAATTAACATGACTTGGAACTGAAGACATCACCGGCAATTGAGGTTACCCTCATAATGAGGATTGCTTTCAAGCTTGAGTCCATATTCCAAACATTCAAAATGAAGGAAAAATGGTAAAAGAATTTGGAAGATTTTTAAGAAGAAGAAAAAACAAGGGCCATACCAGAAGAACAGGTGATTCTGAGAGGTAAATGGAGTTGGTGCAGAGGACAACCATAGGGTTTCGATGATGATTATCGATTAAGTAATATAAAAAAAGTTAATGGTCAAATAAATGGTGCCCAAAGCTATGGAACTTTCGCGTGAATCTTTTGTGGAAATGGAGTAGCTTTTTATTTATTATTTATGGTATATCTATTTTTCTACTTTATATATAATATTTTCAGTCAAAATAAAATAAAATAAGTTTTTTTTTACGTCTCGTAACCCTTCCTCAACTAGGTTTGGACGCATAGAAAAAATGTACTCTCATCATTAAATTAATGTGTTTACTCATAGTAATTGTAACTTCTCAAAAGAATCGATAACTGTATTGCTAAGACATTTGTTAGTACTAATACATCTGAGAATTTTTAATTGGCTGGTTGTAAATAGGCTCAAGATTATGGAATATCCAAGACACTTACATCGAGGTATTGACATTAATTTTCAAATATCGCAGAACATAATGTGATACGATGAGATAAAATGTAATAAGAACAGATTACCACTTTTAACGATCAAAACGAATATTTTTATTCTGACATTTTAAAAGAATCAAATCTCTTCAAATAAGATTGAAATTTACTACCATCAATTAATAACTAGACTTAGTTTTAGTTTCAACACTGTTTTAAATAGATGGCAATTACCTACAATTTTTATACAACACATTATACACTTTATTTAGCTGATTTAACCATAAAAATGAACTTCAAAACAATATTATTTAAATTTAAATTTTATTTTGTATTGAAATGTATTTTTTTAAAATTTAATAATAACATAGTTAAATTTATTATTAAATTATATGTTTAAAATTTTACAATTATATGTTTAAAATTTTACAATCATGTTTGCTTGAATAAAAAAACAACACATACTATACGCTTTTCAATTAGAACATAATTAATTTCGTATGAGTTAAAAAAACATAATTTTGAGTAAATCAACTAAATGGATAGTCAAACCTACAAAAACACAAGCACATTCATGTAATAAAATTTTAACTAAAGTAATTTTAAAAAGTTTAAAATTTAGTCTTATACTTTAAAAAATAAATCTTATTTTTTATTTAAAAATCTTAATCCAAATCAAAAATATTTTGTCAAAATTTATGTCATAATATGACCTGAAAATTCTTAATTGGCTGGTTGTAAATAGCCCCGGGACTATGGAACAAAGGATTATCCCGGACACCTATACCGAGGTACTGACGGTGATTCTCAAATATTGCAGAACAGAATGTAATACAATAAGATAGAATGCAATAGAAACAAAGACACAAAAAACGAATTACCTGCTCTTAACGGTCAAAGCGAACCCTTTCATTCTGACAATAATGATTGAATTATAATTTTTAATTGTTAAATTTTTAACTTTTAAATACAATAATTAAATCTCAAATTCTATGCAAGTATAAAAACTAACAGTACATTTTAACCTAATAAAAATGTGTAACCAATTTTTTTCTTTAACAATCTCATTAGATGTTCAGATTATATCTGCTCTTTTTGATACAATATTTAAAATTACTTATAATCTCTTCTTAGCCTATAAATAAGAAGATAATATACTTCATCACAGTTAAATTGACATCATCCTAGACAATAATGTTCATGCCACTAATGCAACATTTTAACCTAATAAAAATGTGTAACCAATCGTTTGTTAAACAATCTCATTAGATGTTCAGATTATATTTACTCTTCTTAGCCCATAAATAAGAAGATAATGTATTTCATCACACTTGAATCGACGTCCTCCTGCATTGACAACAATGCCAACACCAATAATTCGATATTTTAAAAATTAAGAAGTCTCACTAGATAGAGACCACATTATATTAGAGTAAAATAAATAAATAAAAAATACTATTGCTGGACTTGTATAGATTACACTAAAATACAATACAAACCATACCTTTAATTTCCTCGCATTTACTTTACATAGGTTCCTTCACTTCAAAACTGTCAATTATTACAAAGCTTAACTATAATAAGAAGACGACGAGCTAATAACACTACAACCTACATACAGTTATTTTTATCTGTTTCAACCAACATGCAGAATGCAAAACCCAAAACCCCGAAAATAAACGCACACCCATTGCTCACTGTGTAAAAATAATACTAGCATTTAACCTCTCCCAACACACACAACATAAACACACTTCATATATCAAACAAATAAGTTAGAACAACCTAACTTAACTGGCACACAACAGTAACAGTGCCCATGCCAGTGCCCCGATCGTGCATGGAGGCATTTGCCTATATATAGCCAATACCTGCAATGTCCGGGAAAACTGCTGGCTTTTGGCAGACACTAAGACACAAGCTCCAACAGGCCTCGAGAAGGGATCCTTTTACCCCCTAGTCTTTGCTCGCTTCATTCCGAGGCTGTTTTGGAAAGGGGATAAAGAACCAGACATTGGAGAGCCTTCCTCACGAAGTGTACCATTCAGCATTGCTAGCTCTCGCAGCTGTTGTTTCTTATAGAAATCCTGGGATTCATCCTGTTTTTCAAAAACAATATAAAAAAAAATTAAGCAAAAAGATATGCATAATATTAGTATTATCACAACACAAGGAAACTTTACTCACAGTAGGCTTCAGCAAATCTTCAAGTATCTCACGTGCTTGCATTAGGCGAGCATCAACTATTTCAACGGGTAATTCTGCCTCAATTAGGATATGAAGAGGTTCATTCAGATGTTCATACCCGGGTTTTCCTCTCATCATTTCCTCCTTCACAAATTTTAAGACATAATAATTCATTTAAGTTGTATCCATTTTGGTAACTGCTAAAAAGTTTAGGGTTTACATATTCGATAGGTTTCACTTTCAACAAAATCTTTGGAACATGATCACATATTAACCAAACTTATTTAATGAGCAATAATTACACATAATATTGCAAGGCAAAGGACCATTACCCTAGCAGGATCTTTAATACTGCCCCGACCTCTTATAAGGACACGGCACTCCGTATTTGCCTCCACACGCCTAAGAGAGTTGCCCCTAGGACCAAGGAGGCGGCCAACAAAATTGTACTGCGACATTAAATTAGTTTAGATGCTGAAAAAATAAATCTTCTCAAATCACTGTTAAGACATGAGTTCATTCATACGTTAGGATACTTGTCGACAGGAATATCCACTCTGATTGTTCTCTTAACAATAAGACCGGAAGAGCCACCTTGAGAATTCAGCCAGTTCTCCGCCAAAGAGGGTTGTACTAAACCAGGCATCTGGCACCATAATATTCCAGGCTTTGTTAAAAAAATAAAACAAAACATATTAACTCATTAATGCAAATGTCTCAACACTCCTATCTGCACTTTGGGAGGGACATAAAAATGACAATTTAGTTATCAATGTCAGCAATAAAGTACACAGCGGAGAGAAAAACCCTCTTAACGGAACACCTAACATGCACTATCTCGCACTCAATCGACATTTCAGGCTTCCATCCTAAAAGAACTGAAGCTTAACACCAAATAAGACTATGAGTAACTATCAACACACAAATCTGATTTTATCTTGACAATGATAAAAACCCAGGAAAACAATGAGTTATATAATTAAAAGCAACAGCCTGAAACATTTTCTATGGTAGAGTTAGTTTTCAGGACTTCTTCATGTTAGCCTCAGATTGCCTGTCATAAGAGAAACGACAATACAAGCTAGATTTCAAATAAGGTTGAGTTAGCATGAAAATATAGTAAAGTAATAAGTCAGGAATACCTCTTAAAAGCAGTAAAATTAGATGGTAAAGAGTTAGGTTAATGGTTAGTATCCATACTTCTGATTGAAACTGTGACATCCATCTGTTCATATCGCCTCCTCCATTTGAAAATGTTCCTCCAGAAGCCAGGGGGCTAGCTTGTTCAAGCCCATTTTGACCTAAAACTGATGCATTCCCCAACAGTGTAGTTATACGCAAAATTTCTGCTCCAAAAATGTCATTTTCAAGAATAAGATGTACCAGTCAGCATTTGTTAAGAAATCAGTTAGCAGTCACCACAAAATGGAGAGACCAAACGCAATGTTAATTTAGTCAGTTAAATATCAACTCTGGCTTCATAAATTAAGCTACTCTTCCAGTTAAATGCAATCTAGAAACAAAAGAAAGATGTGGAATTTTATTTTGGTTTACTTTTAAGTCATTAATAAATATTATTACATTAATTAAAAAAGAAACACTAATTAGTTGACTGCCACCAAATATTAGCACATTGTTGCAAGACACCTTTTATAGAATAGAAAAATAGAAAAAATGAGCAAGCACCTAATTTGGCCAGAAGTTGGCCACTAATGTCTCTCACAACTAACCTAAAAGAACTAAATATTACTGGGAAGTTCCCCAATCAATTCCCAAGATGCATACCGGCAGAACCACTGGCTTTGCCCTCTGTAACTCTTTCTTCATATCCATTTCTTCCTTCACCACAGTTAGTGAGGTTCAGAAACTTCACTTTTCCCCCCTCTTTATCCTTCACTTCTATCTTTTCCTAAGATATGTCTAAGTATCCATTGTTACATTTACATAGAAGGCCACCAAAGTTCATGTAAGATTCATCATATTAGTTATTTAAACTATTTTAGAACCATAGTTTCTGTCCTGTAATGATTGCTCTACCCAAAAAAGAAAATGAAAAGAGTAAGCAAGTATTCCATCGTGGACTAAAAATTGCAGGTAGCCGTACCTCAATCACAGTTCCACCCAAGTCTTAGGAATTGTCAGTACTATCTACAATTTTCAGGACAGGTGAACCATGATTTCATTCGCGTTAGTGTTAGTGGGTTGATCCTTAATTAGCATTTCCAGTCAGTTACTCATAGAATTAGTATTTGGCAATTAACAGTTAGCCTCAAGTCGTCGTTTTAGTGATGACAAGGAGGGAGGATGATATTGTCTGCATGATTCTTTGACAAGAAAAAAAATTGCTACTTAGAGGAACTCACCTTGGTTCAACAGTCTACAGGTATGAGGAATCACTGTCATAAATGGACTAAGCTTGTAACGCTCTGCCAGTAACTCCGAGAGATATCTGCAAACGAAAAAATAAAACCATCAGTCCTTCTAAACAAGGTGATGTTAAAGTTGGACAGAAACCGTCATTAATGAGAGTTTCAAACAATCCCCAGTTTCTTTAGCTTCGATTCAAGGGATAGCAATGGATAGTCATCATCTGAATCTGCTTTCGTATTGAGGATAATAGATTCAGATTCTTATGTCCATTATCTAAATTTACTTTACTTTATAGATCTCCAACGTGAATCCATTAACTGCTTCACTTTTAAAATTTTTTAAATAAAATCTTATTGGACTTATTAAATTTGGATATCTAACAGATTTCGAACTCCGAATTTCCAAAAATTACAGATACCTGACCTGCTGTCATCACTTTTCAATTCAGTACAATTATATCCGGATCACAACTTAAACAGCAACCCTAACTCCCACACACATACAACACTAGAAATTCATCAGTTCGTAAATTTTAACTGATCTGATATTAAAATCATAACATAACAGAAACTCAAAACGAAAAAGCATGATCAGTTCAGAAACGAACGATCAAGCTCTAGATCTAGGAGATTTCAGCAGAAATGAGCTAGAAAAAGCAATTTTAACAGTATGCTAACCAAATTACAAGAAAAGGAGAAAGATCAAAGGCAAGATCACTCCATTAACCGCAAAGAAACAAGCAGATGATGCAGATGCAACAGGATCGGAAGGGAAAAGAAGAGTGAAAAAAAAAACGAAGATCGCAAGAGGTTAAATTAAAAATAAATGCAAGACTATGAGAGGATAAGAAAAAAAAAACAAAACAAAAAAAAGAATAGCTTACTTCTCTTGGTCAAGGAGAACGGCGGCAGCGGAGCGAAGGCCGGATAGATGGGGAGATTGAGGGGCGGAAGGCGACGGAGAGAAGGCCATGTATCTGCCTCCGCCACCGACCGATGAAGTCATGAGTTTAGGAGAAGGATGCGTAGTACAAGAAGGAAGTGCTGGTGGTGGTTCTATATGGTTTCTCCCTTTATAAACCTATAGGAAGCATAATATAAAATAATAGAGTATAGTATAGGTTAATATTTATATATATGGACTAGATTTTTCTTTTGTATATAAATTTTCAAAAATAAATATTTTTTTAAACAAAGAATTTGAAATTTCAAAAAATATATATAATTAATCTGTAATAAGAATTTGAAATTTAAAAACTATAAATTTGAGTAAAATTTTATTTTCGTTTTGTTAATGATTTTAATCCTTATAATTGATTACACTCGGGTAGCAATTTATTTAGTAAAATTATTAAAATATCTTTCCATAATTAAATTAAATTATTGTTAAACGATATTTTTATATTTTTTAATAAAAATTTTACGAAATTTGAACTTATATTATTTTAAGTCAAAAAAATTAATATTACCACTGAATCAAAGCTTTTTTAATATAAATTTTACATTTTTAATTTGTTACGTATATTTTATTATCTCTGTTGATTTTTTGGTTAGGTGTGATTAGCTACCTAAAAACATATCCCTTTAATAAAATTTATTAAAAGAATAATTTTTAGTCTACGAAATATATTGAGCTCGGGACTATAGTTACATATGAGAAAAGTATTAGCACCCTCATATGCCCATTAGATCATATCATGGATCAGGTCATCTGTTCAAATCTGAAAGCCTGCTTGAAAAGTAAGAGGGTTTGGGCAAAAATATAGGCTCAAAAAATAGGTTTGGACAAAAAATAAGGTACGTTTTCTAAATGGTCCAAGCCTCCAATAGGATTTTTTTTTACTCAGGCTCGGCCCAACCCTAATTAGTTGTTTTGCTATTATTTCATTATCATTTTACTGTTGTTTTTTTGTCATTTTGTTATTATATTCCTACTATTTTATTGTTATTGCTTTGAAATTATATAACTCTTGTTTTATTGTTAATTTTGCTCTTATTTTAGAAGCATTTGCTTGCTAAGTTGCAACTATGTTGGTGTATTCAAGTATAATAATTTTTTTAATATATTTTCAATTTGTTAGGGGATATTTATTGTAATATTTTTAATGTACTTGATGTATTATATTTTTTAAATTTGTTTTTATATAAAAATAATCTAAATAATAATAATACAAGTGAGATGATTCGGGTTTAGATTTAGTATTTTTAATCTAGATTGAGCTTAAGTAGAATTTTAGACCTATTTTTAGGGTTAGACTCGACCTTAGAAAATAGGTCTAAAATTTTGTATCGGCCCGACCCAAAATCAGGTCTAATGTCCATTAAAAATGGAACCATTTATTCAAGTGTCAACTTTAGTTGTTAAATGATGAATTTAAATTTGATATCTAAGAAATAATTATTGTCATAGAAAAAAAATCAATTTAATGTTAAATAGAGTCTTGAAAAGGCTAAAAAACTGTTGATTGAATCTTAGTTTGATTGGCATAAACATTGTTGTCAATGCAGGTAGGGGTGAGCATTTGATCGAATCAAGTAATAAAATTTCGAGTTAGTCGAGTTGACAAATCCTATTTTAACAAATGAACTCAATTTGAAATTTTTTTTAATCGAATCAAGTCAAAACCTTTTGAGTTAAGTTGAGTTAACGAATCTTATTATTTATACTAAATGTTGCGTTTACATTGGCAGATTTATTTAACTAATATACGAAGTATAATATTATTTAACTACAAAAACAATATAATAGTTTTGCTTTTAACTTAATGGGTAAACACTTTTCAAAACAATATAGTTTTGCCTTTTCTTATTTGTATTTTCGGATAACTCGAATTGTATAATTCATATTCAAGTCAAAAAAAAAAATTTAATTTTTTATTCGAGTTGATCCGATTAACTTAAATAACTTGAACTATTTAATTCAAAATTTAAATTTTTTTATTGAGTTTTTTAATCAAATTAGATTTTGCTCACCCCTAAATATATGATAGAGTAGCTTTGAATGCACATTATCCTCATATTTAAGACTTGGGAGGGACTATGAGTAATTCTTTGCATTATGTCAAAAAGAGCAATGATAATCAAAACCTATAATGAGATTATTTAAAAAAAAAACTCAAAAATTCTATATATTAAATAAATATAATTAATATATAATAAATTTATTCAATAAAATTTGATTGATTCAACTTTTAAAATAAATATTAATTAGTTGACTATTACAACCACTACAATAAATTTATTTCCATCCAAAGACAATTGGATACTATATATAATTATAGATAAAATGAAGATTCTCTAACACGTGTATTACCTTTTTTTATATAATATAAAAAATAGTTAAATTTTAATTGTGGTCCTCATTTTACTTTTAATCTCTATATTTTATTTTTTAAATATTTTAGCCCATATATTTTTATAATGTTATTCGTTAATCCAAGTATATTATATAGTTAAATTTTTTAATTAAAATGTTTTGTGATTATATATAATTAGCCTTGCTTTCTTTTACAATATCAAATCATGGTTGAATTTCAGTTTTAATCCTTATATTATGTTGAAATTTGATATTTATTCCATATTCTTTAATTTTTGACATATTTTAATTTCTATACTTTTATAATGTCATTAGTTAATCTAAATAGTTAATATTATTAACTATTTCAATTAAATTAATGATGCCAATTTTTCTTAAGACACCATTCCAACGAAAATATTTATTTTATCATGATGGGTTCGAATAAATATTAAATTTTATACATGTTGAATTTATATTATAAAATTATTTGTTATACATATTAATAAAAATTAATACCAAATATAATTATATCGCTTGATAATAATAAATCTTAACTTTAGAAATATACTTATTTTATGATTTTTAATCTCATTAATATAAGCTTCTTTATTATTTCATATAGTTTTCAATAAAATAAATTATAATAATTTAACCTTTTCAACCTCAAGTGGTAAGTGTGATCTACTACTTAATGAATTATAATTCATTTTATTGAAATTTTGAATTTCAGTGAAAATTTAGTTATAATTTTCAAAAAAAAAAATAAATATAGGATACTATAATGTTTAAAATTTTAATAAAATGGAAAAACATATAAATTGGTAGTATTAAATAAATGCTAACATATTTTTAAAAAACTTAATATATAGATATGAACAACTAGATTTAAGTTTTAGCCCTTTATTAGCTTGATTGAACAAAACTTGAACTGGATAAAATGTTTATGCTATCTTAACTTTATTAAAAAGAGAAGATTTCACAATGATTCTTTGACTAGATGCTCCTTGGAAGATCAATAGAAAGAAATGCTTCAAAAGAGTAAAGTATCATAGAGATCTCTGTACTAGAAGTCAGATCGTATTTTCCTTTTTTACTCAAAAAATAAATAAATTAATTCCTATATGTTGAATCAAAGAGCAAATCAGTCATTTACTTCATGTTAACATACATGAACAAGTTTTAAAAAAAGAAATAGATTAATTTTTTTAACAAAATGATCAGTTTGCTCTTTGAAATAAGATACAAAGACTCACTTTCCTATTTTTTAAGTAGACAATGACCTCCATAGTTTTTTTACCCTTCAAAGTGTATTTGATAAGAAAGTTTACAGTAGAAAATAAAGGAGTAGCAATTACTTCAAAACAATACCTACCAACAAAAACCATACCATTTCATCTTTCAAAGTAATCAGTATCACACCGGTGAATGCACCCTTTTTTTATTATGGCACAAACCAGCACCGAAATGTTTCAGTGTACAGTTTTCCACTAGTATGTACCAGCCAATATGACCGGAACCGATACGGAATTGACTACCTTAGGGATTTTACTAATAAATCACATACTAAAAACCTAGCATTATACTCCACACATAAACAACCTTCTTATACTACTAATATAAAAATCTATAGAGAAAAGCTCAACTCAAGTGAATACTGTAAAAAGCGTTTCCACTTTCAAGGAAGTTGTTGTGGTATTAACAAAAACAAAAGAGGGGAAAAGGGAAAAGAAAAAATGGTTCTAATTATACTAACAATGAAATCTTACATTTGGATCATACCACCAAAAATAAAAACCTCAGGTGGGAACAACCATCCCTGAATGGGATGACAACTGCAAGACAACCCACATGAACACTAAAATGAGTAATACCAACTGCGTGAAAAAACATAATGTTACCTTAAACACTCTCCTCTGTATCATCAAAACGTTGTTGGTACCTAAGGTGTCTCCATAAGACTTCTCCAACTGCTTTGCTTGTATCATTGGTGTTGCAGCAGCTGTATTTTCAGCCTCTCCCACCTTATTTGACATCCAGGCTTGCTCCCCGGTGAATGGTGTTTGATCTTCAGATACTTTAAGTTGATGAGTGCCTACAGAAACTTTCAATTTTTGTACTGCCCTGGTTAGGGTTAGAAACTCGATTTCAGCCTCCATTCTCTGTTGAAAGAGGCCCTCAAGGTCGAATTCCATTTCTCTGTATTTTTCTTGCCACAACCCTGCCGTGCTTCCTGGTTCTTCCTTCCTTGACCTGCTAACATTTATTCTGGTTTCCAGTTCAGAAATCTTTGAATCCCTTGCCTGCAGTACAGCCCTTGCTTCCTCTAGTTTGCTCTCCAAATATTTTACTTTGTGTGTTAAGGTGAATAACTGAGTTTCCAGGGAACCCAAAGTACTTCCCCTCATCTTTTCAGAAGCTAATCGGTCAGATGGGCTAGTTTCCTGATCAGCAAAAGTAGAATCCACATGATCATTTTTCATGCTAACCAAATCTTCATCTTGAGATGCATTTTCCTTTCCAATCTCCCCGAATTTATATAATTCTGCAAGGAAAGAATCACTCCATTGAACTTTAAAAAGTACAGGACACAGTCTGCAGTTATGCTATCATGAAATGAGTGATATTTAGTAATATATATATATATATATATATATATATATATATCAACACCACTCCACCAAGAATGAAAACAAGTACGTTGCAGCCCTACTTGTCCAGTGATATGCTTGTTCTAGGCTTATGCCTACCTGAATGAAACATGCATGGAGACTGGTATAGCAACTTCCAAATTTGGCCTCAATGAGGCTTTATGAAGAACAAATATTTTCAATCTTTGTCCAACTCTGAACATAGGATATAATAATCAACTGCTTTAAGTAAGTGCTTGGGGAAATATTTCAGAGATTCAAATAAATATGCTAACTAAAAAAACTGCAAATTAAGAGGTGCGGTATGATCAACAAGCAGGATTTGCAGAGCATATAATGAACAATACGCATAAGTTGTAAACCATGACGAAGGTTTATTGAAGTTAGCAGAAGGATATCACACCCACCACTTTCAAGGGCTTCTTGGACAGAACGGAGAGAAAGAATAGAGTTGACCAATGGGTCCTGATCTGGTGAAGGTTGGTGACTCTCACTTTTTTCTTCCTTAGCCTCCCAAGACAAGTTCGCAGCCAAATCATCAAGTGAAAGTTCTTCAATTTCACAGGAATTTTCTTTCCTATGAGTAGTCTGCACTTCCTCATTGCTCTGGCCTTCACCTTCATGAGCTTCATCACCATTTCTCCTATCATGATTCATGGAACTTCCACTTTGCTTTCCGTTGCTTGTCACTGAAACTGGACTCAACACAAAGCCAAAGTTGAAGCTTCTTGAGTCAGATTCAACACTGGATTGAGAGTTTTCCTTCTCGATTTTGATCCTTTCTCCTCTCGGCTTCTTACTGCTTTCAACATAACCCTTTCCCTGTTGAGCTTTTTTACTTGAATTACCCACAAATTTTCCACTTAAATTCTTCATACGGTTTTTCCCATGCACATACCCCAAAACAGTAGGCAGGTCATATCTCGCCTTTGGCATACTGGCTGCCGTAGAAGACTTGCTACTTTGATCCTCGCTATTTTCAGAGTCAGTAGTAGCAGCAGAAGGCACCCCAACTGCAAACCTGGAATCTGAACTGGGGCTATGATTCATGAACCCACCAGCAACATTTGTGTTCTTCAATATATTCAGAGGCCCAATATGAGGCTTATTATTCTGCTTGATCTCAGCTGATGCATTCTGTTGAGGTTCAGTTGGATTTGCAGAACCGGACAAACCTCGCTTCAATATTTTACAACCATCCACAGTGGCGGTCGGATCCTTAACAAAATCTCTTCTGATACGCCTCCATTTCTTCAATCCATAGCCTTTGGTGGTAGGAGGAGACGGTGCAGCAGGAGATTCAACTGGTACAGTAGGCGAATGCATCGACCGTACAGTCCCAACAGGACCATTCGCATGACTATCTGCTGTGAAATCATCGGAAACAACGCCATGATCAGTGGACAACCTCTGTGTCTGATCATCATTCCCGCATAGCCCATTATCCTTACTCTTGCAATCATCAACGTGATTATCCTTGATCTTATTAGCATCAACATCAGGCACAGTGTGTTGAGTGGATTCATTATCCTCCAAAGATTCAACCGCAGAACATTCACTCTCCAAGTCCATAACTATTAATCCGTTCAAGATTTAATCAAGAACAAGATCGAGATCAACAACTATCATTCCATAAAAAAAAAACCATGTCAAAATCAATCAAAATCTAACTATGCTATTCAATAATATTGCAGCAAAATTCAATTAAATGAATAAAATCCAATACACACTTATCATTGGGATTCTTTATTATAATCAATTAAAATGGAGAATTAAGCTAGACTTCACCTATAAACATTAACATTTATACACCATGAAAAAGCTCAGCAAATAATGAAGGGGAAAGAGAAAAAAAAAAGTGTGAAGTTTAGGATGAATTACCTTTTAGGGCAATATCTTCACAGAAATTGTGAATGAGGGTTTGGAAATTGAAAAAGAAGATAGATTGAAGGGAACGGAAAACCCTAATCTGTAGATAGATTTGCAGTTATATAGGCCATGAAAATCATTATCGGGAGAGAAATTATGGTGTTATTAAATAAATAAAATAAAATAAAATAATACTATTTGAAAGGTAAAACTAAAAAGTATTGCATGCAACTTGCAGGTAATAAATAAATAAAGAAAGAAAGAATTTTCTTTTTTGGGTCAATATGGAAGTGGCAACGATTGATGATTGTAGCACTACCAGGTAAAGAGGGCACTTAACCAAATATTTATAAATATTAGAAATTATAAATTTTTTTATTTGATTTTACTCGTTTAATTTTTAATTTTTTTGTATTTGTGTTAGCATTAATTTTATTATATAGGTTCTTATCATATATTGACAGTTTCTCCTTAATCTTTAAATAGAAAAATAACGCGCTTCAATGTACTTAAATACGCATTGTTCTCTACTGGCAACAATGCACATGTCAACTGAGCTGATAGATGAAAAAATTGAAACGAAAGTAGTTAATAGTTAATAGTTTATTGTAGTAGTTAATTTGACCAACTGGTTGGTTTTATTAACTGTTTATTTAAAAGAGTTTAGTAAAACTTAACTCATAGATGAAAGCTAATATGTATAAAATAACAAATAAGAGTACGACGCATTTTATTATTAAGTATTTATTAGTTTATAATACTTTAGTCTTTGTTGGGTGAAATATTGAAATAAAATACTATTACCAATGAATCAAAACATCAATTATGAAAAATAATTAGTGAATATTTTTGAAAATATAAATAAACAAAATTCTTAATTCCATATTTGTAAATCTCTTAGCTTAGGTTTGAAACCATGTGACAAAAAGTGGTACTTTTTTAGCAAGCATCATTAAATATATCATTCTACAGATCTCATTCTTAATCAGTTATAAAAAAAAGTTGTTCATCCTTGCGGGTTTGATTACCTAATCTTCCATTTATGCCTAAATCAACCAAAAAGGGCCTAAAACTCTATTAAATAATACTAAATGTATTTTTTTAATGATGTTATAAATACTATTTGAATGAAAATGTCTTATTAATGCATCTTTTTATAGTGCTAAATTTCAATTTAATTTGCATATGTATAGTACTAATTAAGTGATAATAAGTTTAATTAAATATGGGACTAAATTACCAAAAAAGCCATTATTTTTTAAAAAAATTACAAAGATAGGCTAATTTTTTAAAAATTTACAGGAATAGCCCAATTTTTTGGTGTTAACAATTAATGCGGAAATATAACTTACAAAATAAGCCTTTATATAAGCCAAAAATCTCATTTTCCTTATTTTCTTAGGCATTGTAGGATATAAAATATATTTATATATAGACTCATTAATAGGTTTGTAACTTGTTCTTAGACAATGTGGGATTACTTCATTAAATTATAATGTATAGACAATATGTATATATAAACTCGTGAGTATGTTTAATTATAAAAATTAAATTTAATATAATTATTCAATATAAATTGTGATTTTTTTTTAAGAAACATAAATTATGAAATTTAAGTTGCCAATATGTTAAATTGGTTTTTTCTTAAAATATATTCCTTAAAAATCATAAAGTGATTGTATTTATATGATTAATAATAAACTCGATGCCTTTTTTAAATGTTTAACTATTATATTTAAAGTGATTGATTTATATGAAAAGTGTGAACCTAGAGTCGATATCTAATATAATAAATAAACAAAGTTAAAAATATATATATCTTATTTTTAAATTGACTATTTAAAATTATTAATTTTCATGTTGCATACTAGTTAAAATATATATTTGACATACTCAAAAATTAATTTCAATTTTTTTTTCTAAACGTATGTTAAAAATAGTTGGGCTACACTTTAATTTGAAGGTTTATAGTTTACTCTGAAAATAATTATGATGTATGGATAATGTTATTTTGTTATGAATATTATGTGGATGTCATTATCACCTCCATAAGTTATGAGACTCTTCCTATACCCCATAAGTTATGAGACTCTTCCTATACTCAATTAATATGGGAGATAAAAGGTCATGACCCTTTACATGCCCTATAATAATTAGAGAGTTACTATCAACCCCTATATATATGGGGCTCATGTATTCATGAAAATTTGTAATGAAAGAATATACATTCTCTCTACACTTTCTCTTCTACATTCTCTCTACACTCTCTCTTCTATCACATTTTAGTTTGTTCTTTCTTTTCATTATTTCACAACACGTTATCAGCACGAGTCTCTAATACAAGAAATCAAGGCCAACAAACTTTTCCTTAAAGATTGCCGAAGGACGCTTAGGTGAAGTAAGGGTAACAAGTTGATCTATTTCATTTGCATATGTGTTATTTCATTTGCATATTAACATACTTTATTTTACATTATTGACTTGTATATTTTGTCTTATAGTTTTATAATGTCAAATCTTACAAAACTCGAATTTGTGGCTCTGGACATCATTAGAAATAACTATTTATCATGGGTACTAGATGCTGAAATTCACTTAGATGCAAAGGGTCTTGGTGAGACTATTAAGGAGGGAAATGAAGAAAGTACACAAGATAAGGCCAAGGCCATGATTTTCCTTAGCCATCACCTCCATGAAGGTCTAAAGACCGAACATTTGACTGTTAAGGACCCCCAAATTCTTTGGGCAAATCTAAAGGAAAGGTATGACCACCAGAAAACTGCGATTTTGCCTAAAGCTCGTTATGAGTGGCTGAATTTAAGATTGCAAGACTTTAAGTCTGTTAGTGATTATAACTCGGCCATGTTTAGAATCACTTCGCAATTGAATTTATGTGGAGAGAAGATTACTGATGCAAAAATGTTAGAAAAAACATACTCAACTTTCCATGCAAATAATGTTGTCCTGCAGACACAATACCGTGAAAAAGGATTCACGAAATATTCTGAATTAATTTCTTGTCTCCTAGTGGCAGAGCAAAACAACGAACTACTAATGAAAAACCATGAATTACGCCCAACTAGCTCTGCTCCATTCCCTGAAGTGAATGTGAGTTTACATAATGGGCAAGAATTAAAAGAAACACACCATGGAAATAGTAGTGTGCGTGGCCGTGGTCGTGGCCGAGGGCGTGGCCGCGGACGTGGATATGGATATGGTCGAGGTGGTCGTTTTAAAAATTCACATTCCTACCAGAAGTGGGATCGAAAAAATGGTAACAGGGAAGAGAAATAAAGAAGTGAAAATGTGACTAATGTATGTTATTGTTGTGGAGGAAAAGGACATTGGTCACGTGTATGTCGCACACAAAAGCATCTAGTTGATCTTTATCAACAGTCCATAAAACAGAAGGGAAAGAAAGTAGAAACCAATCTTGTGTATAAAGATGGCGAAGGTGATTTTGATGATGGCAATGCAACCCACTTGGAAGTGGCTGATTTTCTTTCAACCCATGATGGCAATGCAACCCACTTAGAAGTGGCTAATTTTCTTTTTACCCCTTGAAGAAAATTATTAAGCTCACAAATTTCGATAAATAATGAAACAAACCTCTACTACTCTATGTTTCATTTAGCAACTTTAATAATGATGTTATGACCTTTACTAGTACTATGTTTTTATGTGATATTTTGTTTTATGGAACTTTTAGTAATTTGAACTTTGAATACTTGTTTTTCACCATTATGTTTGACATTTTGTGGTTATTATGTTTCTTTAAAGAATATTATCTCGCAAAGGCAATCAGTTATGAATAGTGAAGATATATGTCTAGCAGACAGTGCAACTACTCACACCATATTGAAAGACAAGAGATATTTTTCTCACATAATAATGAAAGAAGAAAGTGTGATCACTATATCTGGTAGTACAACCATTATAGAAGGCTCCGGAAGAGCAATTATTTTATTACCAATGGGAACAAAAAATTGAAATTATAAATGCATTATACTCCCCTAAGTCTCAAAGAAATTTATTGAGTTTTAAAGATATTCGCCAAAATGGATATCATATTGAGACTTTAAACGAAGGAAATTGTGAATTCCTTCAAATTACGAGTATTGCTCAAGGTAATAAACAAATTGTTGAGAAATTGCCTGCGTTCTTTACTGGTTTGTACTACACAAAGATCAGTTCTATAGAAACACATGCTATAGTAAACTAGAAGTTTACTAATGACTTTGTTCTTTGGCATGACCGGTTAGGCCATCCCGGTTCAATAATGATGCGAAAAATAATTGAAAATTCATGTGGACATTCATTGAAGAGCCAACAGATTCTTCAAAACATTACATGTGCTGCATGTTCACTACGAAAATTAATAATCCGACCATCACCAGCTAAGATAAATAACGAACCACTTACTTTTCTTGAGCGAATTCAAGGGGATATATGTGGGCCTATACATCCCCCATGTGGACCATTTAGGTACTTTATGGTTTTAATTGATGCATCGAGTAGATGGTCTCATGTATCTTTGTTATCAACTCGCAACCTGCCTTTTGTGAGATTGCTTGCTCAATTGATTCGATTACGAGCCCATTTCCCAGATTTTCCTATTAAGACCATCCGTCTTGATAATACTGGTGAATTTACTTCTCAGTCTTTTAATAACTATTGCATGTCTATTGGAATAAGTTGTTCGTAGCTCATGTTCACACACAAAATGGTCTAGCAGAATCTTTAATAAAACGACTTCAATTGATAGCAAGGCCATTACTTATGAAGTCAAAACTCCCAATCACTGCTTGGGGGCATGCAATTTTACATGCAGCTGCATTAATTCGCATCAGGCCAACAAGTTATCATAAAGTCTCCCCCTTACAAATAGTTCATGATCAGGAACCAAATATTTCCCATCTAATAACATTTGGATGTGCCGTATATGTTCCAATTGCTCCACCACATAGAACTAAGATGGGACCTCAAAGAAGGTTGGGTATATATGTTAGATTTAAATCCCTATCCATAATTAAATATCTAGAACCATCTACAGGGAATCTATTTACGACTCGTTTTGTAGATTGTCATTTTAACGAGTCTGTTTTTCCAACATTAGGGGGAGAAATCAAACAGCTGGATAAGGAAATTAGTTGGAAAGAGTTGTCATTAGCTCATCTTGATCCTCAAACTAAGCAATGTGATTTAGAAGTTCAAAAGATTATTCATTTACAAAGTTTAGCTAATGAATTGCCAGACGCATTTTCTGACCCAAAGAAAGTGACTAAGTCACATATACCAGCTGTGAATGCTCCAATAAAACTTGATATCCCAGAAGGACAAAATCTAGTTGCTACTGAGTCTAATACACGCCTGAAGCGTGGTAGACCAATTGGTTCCAAAGATAAGAATCCTAAAAAAAAAAAAGGAGCAAAGATTAATGATGACCAAATCAAAGAAAAAATGATTATACCGGGATCATCTAAAGAGACTATAGACATGACTGGAAAAATAGTTCCAGAAGAAAATCAGGTACCTGACAATGAAGAGATCTCTATTGATTATGTCATGTCCGGTATAAAATGGAACCGAAATCAAATCAACGTCGATGATATTTTTGCATGCAATGTTGCACTAGATGTTATAAATAATAAAGAGGATTATGAACCAAAATCGATTGAGGAATGTAAACAAAGAGATGATTGGCCAAAATAGAAAGAAGCAATTGAAAATGAATTGAAATCGCTAGCGAAAAGAGAAGTGTTTGGACCTGTAGTCCGTATACCTACAGGTGTGAAACCAGTGGGATACAAATGGGTTTTTGTGCGTAAAAGAAATGAAAAGGGTGAAATTGTGAGGTATAAAGCACGTTTAGTTGTACAAGGATTCTCACAAAGACCTGGAATTGATTATGAAGAGACTTATTCTCCTGTGGTGGATGCAACTACATTTACATTTTTGATAAGTTTAGCTATAAGAGAAGGACTTGATTTGCACCTAATGGATGTAGTAACAGCTTATTTATATGGCCCACTGGATACTAACATTTATATGAAACTCCCTGAAGGATTTAAACTGCCTGAAGCAGTGAGTTCAGGTTCTAGAGAACATTATTCGATCAAATTGCACAAATCCCTTTATGGATTGAAACAATCCGGACGCATGTGGTATAATCACCTAAGCGAGTATTTGTTGAAAGAAGGATACAAGAATGATCCAATTTGCCCATGCATTTTCATTAAGAAGTTTGGATCTAAATATGTCATTATTGCAGTATATGTTGATGATTTGAATATCATTGGAACTCCTGAAGAGATCCAAAAGACTGTTGAGTGCTTGAAAAAATAATTTGAAATGAAAGACCTTGGAAGAACGAAATTTTGTTTGGGGTTACAAATTGAGCACCTAAAAGAAGGAATCATTGTGCATCAATCAACGTATATTGAAAAGGTGCTAAAGAGATTTTATATGGATAAGGCACATCCAATAACTACCCCGATGGTTGTAAGATCACTTAATACGAGTAAAGACCCTTTCCGTCCTCGGGAAGATGGTGAAGATTTTCTTGGTCCTGAAGTGTCATACCTCAGTGCAATTGGGGCATTAATGTATCTTGTTAGCCATACCTGACCTGATATATCTTTTTCTGTAAATTTGTTGGCAAGATTTAGCTTATGCCCAACTCGGAGACATTGGACTGGAGTAAAACAGATATTTCGTTATCTCCAAGGCACAAAGGATATGGGTCTATTTTTCCCTAATAAATCCAATAGAGTTGATTAGTTTTGCAGATGCAAGATTTATGCCAGACCCTCATAATGGAAAATCACAAACTGGATAGTGCCGCATCGCGTTCTTGAGATGCAGTTCGGTTGGCCAGGGAAAGGGAAGAGGTGAAGTGGGTCCCTTTGCTGCCGCTTTACTTGAAGTCCAGCTTACTTCAAATGAAGGATAAGCTATCGGCCGAATGATTGAAAGACTTCTTTCTTATTATACTTCTTGGTCTTTTTTTTTTGCGACAGAACAAAACTCTCCAGCCCACATCTACGAAATTAGTTCGACCTTTCCTTTTTTTCTATGTGCGTGGATATCTTGTCAATCAAGCTATTGCCTAAGACCTTCCCTCAAAACTTCATTCCATCCTTTTCTTTTAGTCAGTAATCCTTTCTCTCCGTTGGGTCATTCTACATACGGGCTAGTCTTTTATTAGAAATTCTTCCTCTCCTTTCTTTCGGGGCCATTTCCTTCGCCCTTTCTTGTTTTCACATATGAAGGTACTGCAATCTCTTGGCGCTCAATGAAGCAAACAATTGCAGCAACCTCGTCTAATCATGCAAAAATCTTAGCAATCCATGAAGCAAGTCGTGAATGTGTGTGGCTAAGATCTATGATTCAGTATATAAGGAATAATTGTGGTTTATCATCTGGAAAGGAAGCTACAACTATCTTGTTTGAAGACAACACAGCATGCATTGATCAGCTTGATAGTGGATACATCAAAGGTGACAGAACAAAACACATTGCACTAAAATTCTTCTTCACTCATGACCTCCAGAAGTTTAAGGAGATAAAAGTTAAGCAGATCAGTTCAAGTGAGAATTTAGCAGATTTATTCACTAAGGCGCTTCCTACATCAGTGTTTCAGAAGCTAGTTTACTACATTGGAATGCGTCACCTTCGAGATCTCAAGTGATGTAGCCATGAGGGGGAGTAAATACGCGCTGTACTCTTTTTCCTTTAACCTTGGTTTTATCCCACTGGGTTTTCCAGGTAAGATTTTTAATGAGGCAGCATATCAAGCGTATAATTATGTACTCTTTTTCCTTCACTAAGTTTTTGTCCCACTGGGTTTTTCTTAGTAAGGTTTTAACGATGCATAATTAGATAATGAACATCCAAAGGGGAGTGTTATGAATATTATGTGGATGTCATTATCACCTCCATAAGTTATGAGACTCTTCCTATACCCCATAAGTTATGAGACTCTTCCTATACCCCATAATTTATGAGACTTTCCCTTTACTCAATTAATATGGGAGATAAAAGGTCATGACCCTTTACATTCCCTATAATAATTAGAGAGTTACTATCAACCTCTCTATATATGGGGCTCATGTATTCATGAAAATTTGTAATGAAAGAATATACATTCTCTCAACACTTTCTCTTCTACATTCTCTCTACACTCTCTCTTCTATCACATTTTAGTTTGTTTTTCTTTTCATTATTTCACAACATATTTCTCTTTTTTTTGCATAAATTTTAGTTTTGTCTTTTATCTTATATGACTTAGAGCTACGAGTAGAAAATTAGAGTTCAACACTTGTCAAAAAATCTATAGCTGATTTGAATTTTTATTTAAATATTGTTGAACGATTAAATCGGAAATCGATAGATTGGCCAGTTTAATCATCAATCTAGATGTTACAATATCTGTGAATTTTTTTATTTAATCACACCAATAAATTTAACAAAATGATTCTAACAATTAGACTTGTATTTTTAAATTCAAAAAATAGAGAAATTAAATTGTTTGAAATTAAAAAAAAAAGCCTAAATTCCAAACTTATTAAAAACACTGAGACTTCAATCTATTTTAACAAATAATAATATGCATGGACAAAAACAGAATTCAAAATTTGTCTCTACACAAAGATAGTAGAGGGCATACTCTTCCAAAATCTTTAGTTGGAAGTTGGAACAGTGATACTAAAAAATTGGTGAATAAAAAATATTTAAATTAAATATTTTTTAGTTTTTATTTAAATAAAACAATTATTTAAATATACTGGTGGAATACCCTTATTCATGAGTCTAAATATATACATTGTCTATATATATCACAATTTAAGGAAGCATTCTCACATTGTTTAGGAAGAAGCTGCAAATCTATTCATGAGTTTATATATACACATATTTAATATCTCACAATGCTTAATAAAACAAGGGAAACGAAACTTTAAATTTATATAAATGTATTTTTCGAGTTTCTCCTGAAGAAGCGTTTTACTAAAATCAACTCATTTTCGTAATTTGTTTCAAAAATTTAACTTATTTCTACATTTAAAAAAAATAGCTTTTTGGATAATTTAGTCTAAATATATAAAGTCTAATTAAGTAATACAGTAAAAAAGAACATACATGATTAGGTAAATCATTTCTCTTATTTTCATAAAATAATTATTACTAAATGTAAATTTTGTGTATTTTATTATTATTTTAATTAATTAAACTATATTCAATTAATTAATAGTTAATTAAGATCATTTCGTTATCATCCAATAATAATTAGTAAAATATTAATGAATTAATATTTTAATGTCAATTTAAAAATATAATAAACAATAAATTATAGGTTTTTAAAATAAATAAAATCTAAATAACACAAATTCAAAAATTAAATATAAAGGCAAAATAAATTTAAACTAAAAGATAAAATGAATTTAAACTAAACTGATACAAGTATAAAATATCAAAATAGAAAATATCAAAATAATATACAAGTAGTAACAATTGATAATGTTTTCACTTTTCACGTAAAAGTAGTATGGAATAAGAGAGAGTAATTTCCGGTTTTAATTGAAAAATTAACTTATTGAATTTTTTTTTTATTTTGATTTCGTTATTTAGGATAGGTTGATCCATTTTTATCTCGGTTTAATAAGTTAATTTAGTTGCTTATCGATTTTTAAATCTCGAAATTGAATTGACTAAAAAATAGACTTGTTTTATATTATTTATATTTTATAATATATAATAGATTTATAATCATGTAAACCCAATTCAATAACTTGAGGTTGGTTAACCGAAAAATCAATTGAACCGATCAAATCAAAGTTAGTTTGGTTTGGTCAATTCTCAATTAAAATCGATTGAGTTGGTTTTCTCATGTTAAAGTCGATTCAGAAAAAATCGACTGAACCAACTGATTAAACCAATTGCTCTCCCCTACTGTGGAGGCCTTGAATTGGGAATCAAATTGTATTTTGACCCATTACACAGAAATATGGAAATTAGTTTTTGTACAATAGATTAAAGAGCAAACTGGTTATTTATATTAAATTTTTTATTAATTTCTATTGTTAAAAATTAGCATGGTTAACAAAATAATTATTAATTACATGTGACGTACCACGTGTACCACATTCTGACATACAATGACCAATTTTTAACAGTAAAAATGGAATTTTAAACAGAATGATCAATTTGCTCTTTGGTTTAATATTAGAGATTAATTTGCTTATTCTTTTAATAGAAAAAGGCAAAATGTAATATGGCTCTTAGTACAAAAGCTTTCATGATACTTTCACCAATGTTTTAATTATTTTCACTAAAAATATATATTTTTTAAATTTATTTGATAAATTGGGTTTGATCCAAACTCATTATGCAAAAATGTTTTTTTTCCAATAAATGAAAATGTTTTCTCCTATTTAAGACTCCAATTCGATTGATTTAGCTGGATGATAGAGATCTTGGATCTTGAGTAATCAAGTTCGAAATCTATTACGCACAATTTTGTGTGTAGGTCTCTCAATCCCCTCATACACCATTATCGTCGGTGGGGTTTAGCCCAACTTTTTTGTTGGCTTGGATTATCATTAGATAATTTAATCGTGTATTGTGATTACTTAAATAGTCCACTATTTATAATGGGCCATTAAACACGATATCAAATTTATGTCCCGAATTTTGTTGGATATAAAACATCTTTCCATTCTCTAATATATATTGATAAAAATTATGAATTTACATTGTCATTTTATGAATTTAATATTGTGTTTAATATAAAGCAGTGTGGAATTTTATAAAACCTAATATTTTATGCAATGTGGCAGGTCAATTCAATTAAGATCCTTTCCTACTGCATGGATTCACAGGGTTTATTTAAATGACATTTGAAATTCTCGATAATGACATAATCATTATCAAGAAATTCAGAAATTCCTTTTGTCAACTAAACAAGGTAATGCCATTTGAAATATGGTCTCCTCCAAATGTTACTAACTTACTGCTCCATAGGATACTTGGCCAGTTTAATATCAACTATATCACAAGGAAATCTTAAAAGTCATTCAGGAATATTGTGAAAATATTTCAGATCCATCAGAATGATCTCAAGACTATCCCTGGTATTGCAGTCAAATCAATTTGAACAAGATAATGATTCAAGATGAACAGGAAGATAAGATTGAAAAAGAAAATTTTGAAGATGAAGACAAGTACAGTGAAAGTTCTCTAGACAACGCACAATTCCCTCATTTCAACGCCAATAGCTAAAAGAGAATCTTTTACTTTTACTTTTGTTTTTAGCTATAGTTTGAAGCCACGATTATGTATTAGCTTATCATGTACTATTAGTTTGTCTACTATTTTGTCATATTAGGAATTTTCACTATTCTTTATACTATTTGTAGGCCACATATATGTACTATTAGGAATCTTCACTATTTCTTGTATTATTAGTACTGTAATTATGTTGTTTATATCCCGTCTCCTTCACCTATAAAAGGAAATGTTTATTGTCTTGTAAGATCATCGATCAATTGAGTTTCCTATCTAATAAAATACCAGTGAATTTTCTTATGGCTTTCTAAATTTTATTGTTTTCTCTCTAAATTTCCTTCTAAATAAAGTTGAGATTATGAGTTAGCTAAGAGTAAAAATAAAGTATGCCCTGTGCTTGCCATATGTATATGGATCCTACACATCAAAAATATTAAACTCTGATCAAAGATGTCAATATTGTTGAGGATTGCGGAAGTGTCATGAATTAAGCGCTTGTAACTAAAAGGCAGTGCCTGTTTGAATGACTTAGAGGGAATGATCTGTGTTTTGGCATAACATACTTGCTACAATTTCTTTTTACGTTGTCATTTAATATAAAGCAGTCTATTTGGAGGATTATCTGTTCACTGCATAATTTCCATTCTTGATTGGGAGATCATCTAACACCCCAAACTGCAGCCTTATAAGCATTATAATAACCAATATTTAACTCCCTCCAGGAATTGTCATCATTCCACTTGCTCGGCGGAGGAGGTTGGCAAACAATATTTCGCCATGAGCACTTAGATTTAGGGGTAAAATCATAAATTTTTTTAAAAATCGAAATTAAATTATATATTTTTACAATAGTAAGAATGTAATTTTATCATTTTAATAACCTATATCCTTATAGTTTTTAAAGGATTAAATGAAAATTTTATCATTTTTTAAAGGGCCAAAATGCAATATTACCATGTCTAATTTAAAATTTTATAAACTATAAAGGGATCTAAATAACAAATTTTCCATTTAGGTACCCCTGAATCCCCACCGCGTAGATCCACTATCAGACAAGGTATATTCGAAGCCTGTAAAGAAAACAAAGTTTCATCCCTTAATCACGCAAACGTTGGTCAAAGTAGCAACTATCAAACACCATTTGCATTCCTTCTCTTCAAAAGCTGCAACCAAATAACAACAAAAATAATAGCCCAATCAGAACATCACATAATCTATTTTTTTTATAATCACAAATTTTCTTATCTGTTTTACCACCTCCAGAAGTGATACTTAGAAATTATTTATGAGTTGGATTATTCAATTAGGCCTAAAGATTTATTTAAAAAATAAGAGAGCTGGACAAAAGTATAAATTTGAAATATTGGCTTGGATAAAAAACGAGACACATTTTTTAAACGGGTCAATCTTCAAGTAAGATTTTTTTGGTCTTGTCTCAACCCAGATACATGTCTTTCAAAAATTTGTTGGGCAACATTTGTTTTAATGTTTTTAGTGTATTTAATATATTATTTTTTAAAATTTGTTTTATATAATAAAATATATTTTTTAAAAATTTGATATGGATGAGGCTCGGATTTAGCATCTACAATATGGGTCGGGCTTAGGCAAAAATTTAGGCTCATTTTTGGGCTGAGTTGAGCCTAAAATTTTGTTCAAACTAGACCCGACTCATAAACAACTCTAACAATATTCAAGTGAAGCTCTCTTAACAACAATGACTCCAGGATACGTATGAAGTATAGTTCCAAAAGTTGAAACTAATGATTTATAGATAGTTATTTAAATCATATTGGTACAATAATCGTTTGATAAATTTATAATATTTAACAAAAAACGAGTGTCACCCATTATGGATGAACTCGGTACTAAATTTTAACTCTTCTTTTAAGTATTGTTATAAGCGTATAAGAGTAATTTCTCTATAATATTCAAAATTTTAACAAACAAATAAGGTGGTTATCGATAGTATTAATTGTATATGCTTCAAGTTAAATGTCGTCCAAAATTATGAGTAGATTTCTAAAATGATATCAATGAGATCATGGTAAAGTTTGAGATTAATTTAAAATTGTTTTCATAATTTGAGGACTTTTACTGAAATTAACCCATTTAATTCTATTTTCACTTCTTCAATTCTGATCATAGTTGAGCCACCCAACTAAAAAGCCCGTTTGAAAAATAAAAGGTTTTAGACAAAAAAAAAAAAGGGTTTGTTTAGAAAATGGGTCAAGTCTCGAGTAAACTTTTTTTTACCTGAGCATGACTCATATTTGTAAAAAAAAAATTGTTGTTGTTTTCTCAGTATTTTGTTCCATTTCACTATTAGATACTATATTTTGTTAATTCTGCTATTTTTTTAAAATCATTTGCTCGCTAAATTATGACTAATTTTTTTTAATAGATTTTTAATTTACTGAGAATAATTTATTTTAATATTTTTAATATATTTGATATATTATATTTTTTTAAATTTAATTTTATATAAAAATAATATAAAAACTTTTTAATACCAATGACCGGGGCAAGCTTAAATCTAAAATTTTGTTAGGACCCGAACCGATCCGACCTGAGCTGCTATGACCTCTACGACCGAGACCTATAAATAAACTCCTTCACTTTTCCTTCTTTTTATAATTTTCATCTCTTCTGAATCTCGGCCAAACAAGCACGAATTATAGATTGAAGGGAAAAAAAAATTCAATGATATGGAATTGGATAATTTAATGTAAAACAAAAAAGGTGAGGGAAATGATGACAGGAGAATCTAGCGATCAAATGCATCTACTCAGATCCAACATTCATAAACATGAAAATGGAGATGAGTTGGAATTTTCATTGCCCAACGAAAACAATACTGGCGTCGTTGATCTCTTAAAGCATTCACGTTTGGACAAGGCTTTTTCCAGCAGGCGCCTCAGTTTCAAGCGACTCGATAGGTATAGAGATAAAGATAATCATCATGATCATGATCATCACCGTACTTACCTGGTGGATGGCTCTGATGAACTGGGAGATGGTGCCCCTCCTGAATGGGCTTTGCTGCTTATCGGTTGCTTGCTTGGACTGGCTTCCAGTCTCTTAGTTGCCGCATTCAATACAGGAGTGAGTTCTTTTTTGTTTTTTCCGCATTTATTTCTTCTTTTCGATCATTAACTCTGATTCGCTATCTACTGCTATGAAAATGAAAATGTAGCTTCTATAAGATTATCTTTTTTTAGACCTTATACAACTTCTCTATGGACAAAATTCTTCAATTAGTTGCATGTATATGGTCCATACTCCATACTCTCACTATTCTTGTGCAACTGCAAATGTAAATTTCATTTTATTTTTCTATTGACAAAGGCAATGAACATTTGAAGTTTTTGTTAGCTTTGCCGAAAACCATGCTATTCTTTTCCCCATATTGATGACTCAAAAATTTGAACCTTACTGCTAAAAAACAAGAACTCAACCAATATGATGATCAAAACAAACTGATCTTTTCTTTCATAAACAGCTGAATAACCAGCTACTGTATTTATACAAAATTGAACAAACTTACTAACGGCAGTAACTGCTAACAACTAACTAACCGCTAACTATCAGTAACCATAACTATTTACTCCTTAATATGCCTCCAGCTACCTGACTTCTGCTGTTTGTTCTTGTTTAGAAATAACTTTGAGACACGAGCGAAATTTTGTAAACATAGGAGCAGACAGGGGCTTAGTGAATATATCTGCTACCTGATCCTGAGCTGGGACATGCCCTACAGTCAACTGTCCAGCAGCAACCTTCTCCCGAACAAAATACAAATCTAACTCCACGTGCTTGAACTTCGAATGCAGCACTGGATTGGCTGAGACAGCAACAGCCCCAGAATTATCGCACCATACCGAAGCTCTCTTAGAAGGAACAACATGCAACTCAGACAAGAGAGATTCAATCCATACAACTTCAGTAACGGTATGAGCAAGGCTGCGATACTCAGCCTCTGCTGTGGACCTGGAGACAATCTGTTGTTTCTTGGATCCCCAGGCCACAGGGTTACCACCAAAAAACACACAAAAACCTGTAGTGGATCTCCGATCGTCAATATCAGTTCCCCAATTTGCATCAGAAAAACCTACTAGGTCCAGATTAGCACCAGCAGTAAAGTGAAGACCATATTCCACAGTGCTTTGAAGATAGCGAAGAATCCGTTTGACAGCCTTAAAATGTTGATCAAGAGACTGATGCATGAATTGACATACTTTATTAACAGCAAATGAGATGTCAGGCCGAGTAATATTAGCATACTGAAGAGCACCTACAATACTCCGATAGTCAGCCGCATTCTCAATCGGACTGCCATCATGTTGAGACAAACGTGTTGAAGCAGCCATGGGTGTAGGAGAACCCGTCGCACGATCCATATGAGCTCTCTTTAAAAGATCAAGAATGTATTTGCGCTGACTCAAAAACAACCCATTAGTAGTAGGCAAAACTTCAATACCCAGGAAATAACTAAGAGGCCCTAAATCCTTCAAAGAAAATTGCGTATCCAAAATTGTGACAAATTTATCAATGCTGCCTTGATGACTACCAGTAACAATGATGTCATCCACATAGACCAGTACATAGAGCAACTCATCTCCAGTTTTTCGAATAAACAAAGAGCTATCAGACTTTGCTAACACAAACCGAGAAGCAAGTAAGAAGTCTCGAAGTTTGGAAAACCAAGCTCGTGGCGCCTGTTTGAGACCATACAGCGCCTTCTTTAATCGACACACCAACTTCTGACCACCATGCTGCTGCTCAAAACCCGGGGGCTGATCCATGTATATTTCTTCTGTTAAGTCACCGTTAAGGAATGCATTATTGATGTCGATCTGTCGTAATTGCCAGCCAAATTTTACTGCTAAAGCAAGAACAACACGAATTGTGGTTGGTTTCACAACGGGGCTGAAAGTTTCATGAAAGTCGATGCCAGCTTCCTGGAGATAACCTTTGACTACCAGACGACCCTTATAGCGAGCAATGGACCCATCCGAATGACGCTTAAGCTTGAATATCCACTTGCAGCCCACAGCTCTCTTATTGGCAGGCAAAGGAACCAAATCCCAAGTATTATTCTTTATCAGAGCATCATATTCTTGTTGGGCAGCCAGAGTCCATTCTTTTGAAGACAAAGCTTCACCAATAGTGTTAGGTTCTGTAGCCGTTAGCTCAGCTGAAAAAACACGGGGTTTAAAAATACCATTTTTGGCCCTGGTCCGCATTGGATGCACATTGACAGGAGGAGCTGACACTTCCTCGACAACCTGAGTACGGTCAGGAGCTAGAAGAGAGGTAGAACCAGTATCATTGTGAAGAGAGGCCAATGAAGGAGAAGAGGGAGCATGCCGACTACAGTCTGCAGCAGCTGAAACAGAAACACTAGTGGATCCCAGTTGAACCACAGGAGAATTACAAGGAACAGACTGATTAGAGTCACCCAAATTTGGACGACCTTCAGAGGACACCAGTACAGGGACGAAAGACTGCTGATGCACAAACCGAGGACAATTCGCATGAAAACCAGAACCACTGTCCGAGCTGGTAGAGCTATTAAAAGGAAAATATGCTTCGTCAAACGTCACATGGCGAGAAATAAACATTTTACCACCATCATCAAGGCACTTGTACCCCTTGTGAATAGGACTATATCCAAGAAAGACACATGGCTTGGAACGAAACTATAGTTTATGAGAGTTGAAGGGCCTGAGATAGGGATAACATCGACACCCAAAAACTTTGAGGTGCATGTAAGTAGGCACAGACTTGTACAATAGCTCATGGGGAGACTTGCCATCAAGAACAGGTGTTGGAAGTCTGTTAATAAGATAGACTGCAGTAATAAAAGCATGAGCCCACAGATGCATAGGAACACTTGCTTGAGCCAACAACGTCATTCCAACATCCACTATATGCCTATGTTTTCTTTCAACCAGGCCATTTTGCTCCGAGGTATGCGGGCAAGAAAGGCGATGAAATATTCCCAATTGAGAAAGAGCTGGAGGAAAAGACCGAAACTCTCCTCCCCAGTCAGTTTGAAGAATCTTTACCTTACGACCAAATTGAACTTCAATAAATCTTTGAAGATGTAGAAATTTTGCAAGAGCTTCAGACTTATGTTTAATAAGATACAACCACGTAAATCTGGAATAAGCATCAACAAAAGAAATATAGTAAAAATGTCCTTCAGAAGAAACAGAAGCTGGTCCCCAAACATCAGCAATAAGAAGTTCAAAAGGAGCCGAATAGACAGTAGAAGATGAAGAAAAGGGAAGCTTATGACATTTGCCAAGCTGACAGGCTGAACAAATGGAACCCAATTGTGCATTGTTTGCAACTATATTACATTGTCGAAGTACTGTAGCAACAGTCTTATTACACGGGTGGCCAAGTCTTCTGTGCCACAATTCAAAAACAAGATTATTGGAAATAGGAGGTGCCAAGTGCGTGACATGGACAGCAGCTGGAACAACAGCTCGAGATTGTTGGAAAGCTGACAAATCAAATCTGTATAAGCCATTATGAATGTGCCCCTCCAGTAAGATGCTCCTTGTCTTGACATCCTTCACAAAACAACGATCAGGATGAAACTCAAAGTAAACCTGATTATCTTGAGCAAACTGAGCAACAGACAATAGATTTTTGCAAATACGAGGAACATGCAAGATATTCTTTAAATGAAATACCCTACTAGCAGTTGGAAGAAAACCTGAACCAATATGAGCTACAGGTACAGGTACCCCATTCCCCATGTAAAGCTTGTGGTTACCTGTATATGGTGCTGCACTCTGCAAGTTATCGAAATCATTTGTAACATGATTCGAGGCGCCTGAATCGGGATACCAAACCGTCTGATTCAAAGAATTTGAAGAACATGATCCTTGATTTGAACCCACAACAGAACTATCAATAGCATTTCTATGAGAGCAGCAGTGCGGTCCTGCACAAGAAGACGTTGAAGGTCCCTGAAACTGATGACAATGAGCCTGCATAGGTTGTTCAGAAACACCCTCAAAATTTTCATCAAAACGATAATAGCATTTCTGGACAGTATGACCAACTCGCCCACACAGTTGACATTGAGGTTTAGAATAACCAAATTTCCTTCCTCGACCTCTGCCGCGAGAAAATCGTCCATTACCTCTGAAAGAGGAGCGAGACCCCCTATCACTTTTACTGGTGGTCTCATTAGAACTATCACGGTGCTGAACAATGTTAGCCTGGAAAGACACGGTTGAAACCATCTCTTGTTGTCTGGCTTCACAATCAGTGAGCATTTCGGCAAGTAGCTCGAGTGGAACCTTCATTGCAGAAGCCACAATCCTAATCGACTCAAACTCCACAGGCAGACCAGCAAGAATAATACTAACCTGCTCTTGTTCAGAAACAGTAGTTCCTGTAGCTGCCAAAGTGTCACATAAGCTTTTAATCTTTGCCAAGTACTCTTGCACAGTTAATTGACCCTTTTTCTGGGAATACAAAGAGTGGCGCAAGGTAGAGATTGTCAAAGCAGATTTGGAGGCAAAACGACGAACAACCGTATTCCAAACATCAAAACTAGAACGAGCATCAGAAAGATGAACCAATATCTCATCACAAATGGTAGAAAGCAACCAAGAAGCTAACAACTTGTCTTGTTGCTTATGAAACAAAAACTCAGGATTTGAAACAAGATTACCATCTTTATCAATGACTGATTGAGGAGGAACTTGAACAGTACCAAGAACAAACTCATGTAAACCATAACCCTCAAGAATCAATAAAACTTGTTGTTTCCACAAAAGAAAATTATGCGTACCAAGTTTCACCGTATCATGCTTAGGAAACTGCTGAATTTTCCGCAAAGAAGCATTGCCAGAATCGAATGAAGAACCATTTGCTTGAACGCCAGACTGACGATCCTCATTACCAGAACCAGCTTCAGTAGCCATGAAAAAAAAATTTTATGGCTCAGATACCATGCTAAAAAACAAGAACTCAACCAATATGATGATCAAAACAAACTGATCTTTTCTTTCATAAACAGCTGAATAACCAGCTACTGTATTTATACAAAATTGAACAAACTTACTAACGGCAGTAACTGCTAACAACTAACTAACCGCTAACTATCAGTAACCATAACTATTTACTCCTTAATACTTACATCTCTATATCCAGAATCAAAACTTTGTTTCATTTACCTTTTCTCAGCCAATGTTGACTCCCTTGTTATTTTGATTCTTGCTTTGCTAATGTAAGCTGCTTCCACTGCAGGTTTTTACTGTAGGTTAAGTCCATACATGATAGCTGTTGTCATTTTGTGCTTAAATTGCTTTGTATTACTCATCCAGGTTCATGTCATACATGAATGGGCATGGGCTGGGACTCCAAATGAGGGTGCAGCATGGCTTCGTTTACAGAAACTGGCCGACACTTGGCACCGAATCCTTTTGATACCAGTTGCTGGAGGAGTCATTGTTGGAATGATGCATGGTTTACTTGAGGTATTGTCCCAAATAAGGCAATCCAGTTCTTCACAACAAGGTTTTGATTTGGTTGCTGGGGTTTTCCCTACAATAAAGGCTATCCAGGCTGCCGTAACTTTAGGCACTGGTTGTTCTTTGGGTCCTGAAGGCCCTAGTGTAGACATTGGAAAATCATGTGCCAATGGATTCTCATTAACGATGGAAAACAACAGAGAAAGGAGGATTGCACTTGTGGCAGGAGCAGCATCTGGGATTTCTTCAGGTACACCGCTTGTGTTATAACAAAGTTTACAAGTTTGCAACTTCTAGATAAGCTTTATGTTGATCAAAGTTCCCCTTGATTAGAATGCCTTGTAACTGTGGCCCTTCACAATATTACATTGGCTAATGTGAACAGTCTTTAAGTATCTTTGTTTCCCCTTATATTATTATGGAATAATGTTCTGGATTTTAACAACACATCTCCAGATTACACTATCTGCAATTTCAAATTCATTTAAGCAGCCATTTTCATATTTTATTTATAAGCTGAAAAGAACAGACAAGAAATCTCTGCAGAAACAAGAAACTGTACATATCATGTGGATCTTGATATTAGCGCAGGTACTACATATTGCGATTCCGAGTTCATATAAGCGGTCATTTTTATATTTTATTTAGAAGCTGAACGGAATAGGCAAGAATCTCTGCAGAAACAGAAAAATATACATATGCGCTATTAGTGCAGGTACTCTATTATCTCTAAGTCTATTTCTGGAAGAGTTTGGTCCAAGGGGTTTGTATTTACGTATTGCCATGCATGCTTGGGGTGTCAATCTAACAGGAACTAGTTTCTTAATAGTCCAGGGTATCTTGTTATTTGAAGGATGACATCACCGGATGATGATGGGCCAGGCCACTAGGATGTGATGTACTCAGCTTTTTATTTTCTTTTAGATGATTGTCTTACTTCCGAGGAGCTTATCTTCTCTAATAATACTTCATAGCTTGTACGTGATAAGCAGAGCCAGATTGAGGACTTGTGAATTGGCCATGTTCTTTGATTGTCGCAAGATAATCTCTAGTTTGTTGCCTTCCACCTACCTGCAACCCAATAAAATAATAAAGTGGTTGATCTATTAATTCCATTTTGAGGCTATATTTAAATTGTTTGATTAAGTGGGCTGATATTTAACTTTCAACTTTTCTCCCATCTTCAGGTTTTAATGCTGCTGTTGCTGGTTGCTTCTTTGCTATTGAGACTGTGTTAAGGCCTCTTCGTGCTGAAAACTCCCCTCCATTTACAACTGCGATGATAATTTTGGCCTCGGTAATCTCATCTACAGTATCAAGTGCTTTAATTGGGACAGAACCAGCTTTCACTGTGCCATCATATGATTTGAAATCTGCTGCTGGTATTTCACTTTCCTGAGGTGTGTTTCTCGTACGAGTTACATGGTGTGACAGCTTCTGATATTTCTTTCACACGTAATTTATTGTTTGATGGAGGGGATTGATGAATGTGCCGCTCCACTATCGATTCAGAGCAATTTCATCAGTGTCTTGTTCTGATTGCAAGTCCACTGAACTGATTTTTGAAAATTAAAAGACCATACTTGGTTTTCAAATCTGACTGTGAGTGGCCAATTAGCATGTGATTTCAATATGCCTTCTCATTTCAAAAGGCATGCTCTCCTGGTTGTTTAGCTTTTCTACCTTAATAGGTGAAACGTGGCTCATGGTAAGGGAAGATGTGATTAGGAATGATTGCATATAAAGGAAAAAATGACAATACTTAAAAAATATTTATTTGATTTTGCCTTGCAGAGCTACCATTATACCTGATATTGGGAATGTTATGTGGCATTGTAAGTGTAGTATTCACTCGTTTAGTTTCTTGGTTCACAAAGGCATTTGAGTTTATCAAGGAGAAATATGGACTTCCTGCTGTAATCTGTCCTGCTTTAGGTGGTTTAGAGCTGGAATGATAGCTCTTAAGTATCCTGGAATACTGTACTGGGGCTTTACAAATGTCAATGAAATCCTGCATACTGGGAAGACTTTATCAGCTCCTGGAATCTGGTTGCTAACCCAACTAGCAGCAGCCAAAGTTGTTGCCACTGCTTTGTGTAAGGGGTCCGGACTTGTAGGTGGCCTTTAAGCACCAAGTTTGATGATGGGTGCTGCGGTTGATGCTGTGTTTGGAGGTTCAGCTGCTAAACTTACAAATTCAGCTATTCCTGGAATTGCTGCTGTTGCACAGCCTCAAGCATATGCACTGGTAAATTAGTCATGGGAGTTGCTGCACAAATATCTCTTGAACTTGGAAAATACTAATTAATTTCATGTAATCTGATTTTCATACATTTAAGCTTCCACTTTAGGTTGGAATGGCTGCCACATTAGCTTCAGTTTGTTCAGTGCCCCTAACTTCAGTTCTGCTGCTCTTTGAGCTGACAAAAGATTACAGGATATTACTTCCTCTCATGGTGAGTTTTTAAAGTGGTCTTGCTTTCTATATTTTCCCGGGAAGTAACGAGAGCATGATTATATGTGTGATAGCATCTACTATACCAGGAATATCAATGAACCTGATTATTGCAATTGCTCAGAGGAGAATCTGCGAATATACTCCTTTACTAATTTTTTATTAGTAGACCTAGTTTCTTCAAGCAAAATGAAAAAGTGAAAATGCTCAGTTTAAGTGCAGTCCAACTTTACTGGGATCAAGTTTAGTGACTAACCAAGAATGGAAACATATTATGCACCGCGACTGTAATTTTAGAATTGAAATAGAAATTATGGCTTCTTTGATATTATATTTAACCAAGGATGGAAACATATTATGCACCACGTTCTTAATTCCTTGTCAGTTTGGCATATAGGGGGCTGTCGGATTAGCAATATGGGTCCCTTCTGCGGCTAACCAGAACAAGGAGACTGAAATATCTATTACAAGGAATTTAGGTAGAGGTTGTTCTTCCCTTTATGCTGCTGAGGAACTTTCTGACATAGAAAAGGCCCCTAACCACGAAGTAATGGATGAAGATCTGCTTCTCGAAGATCTGAGGGTAGATTTTTATCCTTTTGTATTAGAAAATATTTTCAAAATGATTTAGAGATTTTTTTTTTTTTTTGGTCTTAATTGGTTGTTTGAGCTTCATTAACTTTAGCCTATTCGAATTTTTTTTCTTGACTTGATGAATTCTGCACCCAATGCTTATTTCCAGGTTTCCGAGGCCGTGTCAAAGAAGTATTTAAAGGTATCAATCGCTGTTACTGTAAAAGAAGCAATGAAATGCATGCATGACAGCCACCAGAATTGTGTACTTGTGGTTGATAAAGATAATCTTCTGGAGGGGATTCTCACATATGGTGATATTAGACGGTATCTGTCCAAGAAGCAAAGTGATGTCTCCATCGATGATTCAACAGCTCCGTATGTATGTGATGGCAACCCCCCCCCCTCTCTCTCTCTCTCGTTTTGAATAAGAAATAAAGAAATAAAGAAATCTATACAGGGGAATACATGTCTTGTTTCCTCTGTCTGCACTCGAGGGATAAGCTACCGAGGGCAAAAGCGTGCACTTTTAACATGTTATCCAGAAACCAACTTGGCCATTGCCAAGGTGTTGATGGAGGCCAAGGAGATAAAGCAATTGCCAGTGGTGAAATCTAGAGGGGAAGCCCGCAAAGGAAGGAAGCGAAGAATCGTTCTTCTTTATTACGAATCAATATGGAACTGCCTTCGGTTCGTATTTATGTTTTCAATCTGTTTCGATACGATTTCTATATTACTACTTTATTAGCTATGATATGATATGGTATAATGTGGAGTTTGATGTCCATGCAGAGAAGAGACAAATCATAGGAAATCAGTGCATCAGCAAAGGAAAGAGAATAATGTGGAGGAGGTGGTGAATAGCCATTAGTTTTGGCTCTTTTTTTTTTCATGTATTTTTTAAGGTTATAATTACAAACAATATTTATTTAAATAAATTATAATTAAAATCAGTTATTACACTGTAGAATCAAACTAACAATGGAATCTATTTTCGAGTAAAACTAGAATAGTTTTAAAGAGTACGAGAGTATAAAGCATACCATGAGACTTGGGTCAAAGTAAATATTGAGACAATCCCCACACAATTTTATACATGGTGAGAATTGAACCTCGAACATTCTTAATAGAGTAGAGTTCGATGGCCTCATCTTTTACCAACACCACCAAAATTTAACAACTGAATCCTTGAAATATAATTTTTCATTAAAACCCCATATGAATGATTAAATGATACAAGAAAAATTGATAAAAGACATATCATTGTCATATCACTTATCTATTCATTAAGAGCTTCCACGAAAACTTATATTTTTTGGAAAAAAAAATGAATTACTATTTTCAATTAGAAACTTAATTTATGAGAGTTATTTTAACATTTATATTATATATTTACATTTTTTTTTTTCACTTGATATAAAGTAATTAATTGATATATTTTAAGACTTCTGTTTCAAGAAGTAAGCATGAGTGTATATTCTTCATTTATTAATACAATTAATGTGTTCCAACTATTCTTGATAATGTTGCATACATAGGAGTATATGACGATGCACATTAAATTGGAAGAGGATTTTGGTATGCCATTTTAATAATAATAGTAATAATGTATTCAATCATGGGGGCCAATTTGACATTTTTGGCAGGCCGCACATCTTAGGCAACAAAACAGCGAGAGAGAGAGATAAGAACAAATGACTGGACTACCAAAAACAAACAAGTAACTACAAACATTAGTTTCCCTCGCAGAGCAGCAATGGCGTCTCCATCATCTAGATATCATCATCATGAAGTGAATGCCCTATTTTCTGCCAAAACCCAAGTTGCCTTCTACTACTCCCAGCTTTTGTTCCAACACTATCTCTAAAACCAAACACCCTAAAAGTCTACCTTTTCAGGGCAGTCCGATGCTCTGTGCCCAGATCTCCCACAGTTGAAACATGAACCTCCGAAGTTTCTGCACAAGTTTATGAGAAAGGTCAACCTCAATAAGTGGTGGTGCCTGTGTAATATATCGATTTCAGACAAAGTAACCAAACATCAAAATACATGCACCACGGGGAGAACATAATTCAACTCGCTCTTCATGCATGTACCCTCTACCATGCATGATAACATAAGTCTAGTAGCTCTTAATCAAGATGACAATACGTTTTGTGTCTGTGTGTGTGTACTACAAATATAAAAAAATACAAGGGGTAAAATAGTAATTTTAAAAGCTGGGTCAGGTCAGGGCAAAGCAGAGCAAGAGCAGACCAATGCAAACCGGTCGAAGAGTTTGGGTTTCGACATCCGTACTCCTAATGCATGTACACTCTACCAAGAATGACTAAAATAATTATTTTTTAAAACCAACTATTCCACCCCTTCTACCTTTCTTTAAGACGAGGACAAGAAGTCTGCAGTGTAAATAGTAGAATGAAAGCGGCGAAATTAGTGACTATTGCTGGCCTAGTATTTGATATCAATAATCACATTAGATGATCTTGACAAAACTGAGTACTGCATGTATCTTATCATATAAGACGTCATAAAACTTGGAACAAATGAAAAAGTCCTAATCTTATCATAAGAGAATAGGAGGAAAAAACATGCCTGTCACGGGCGGGTGACCTAGTTGATCTGCTGCCACTACCAATTAGCCAGTCATCCCTACTGCTTTTCGAAGCCCGGGACCAGCTACTTCTTCCACCTTGGAACTCATTGTCAGAATCTCGGCCATTACCCCAACCCCTAGGGGTCCTTGAACCTCCTCTCCGTTCCTTAGAACCGCCTCGTGGAAAACGATCCCTGCTAGAAAAGCGATCCCTGCTAGAAAATTTGCCGTAAAAATCACTTGAGGGGCCATCATCTTGCAGAGGCGGCAACTGCCAGAAGAAATAAATACACAAGATCAGCTTAGTTTCGCGCAAGGTGGCTACCAAAGGAGAAGAGCTCAATTAGATGACAGTAATATAATATAACCAATACAAACAACAGTGGTCAATATCAAGCATCAACCTTAGTGATCTTTGTGATGGTGTTTCCCGGTGGTGTTTCCTTATCCAGCAACTCTCTTGCAATCTCCTCAGGCAGATCAAATACTGCTCCTTGAACCTGATAATAAATACATTCTTAGGTCTTGAGCAAAGACATTACTTAGTCCAAAATGAAAATGAAGAAAAATAATATCCTCATACGAACCCTCTCATCTGCAATTAGATGTATTTTCCCAACTTCATCAGCAGCCGCAGGGTAGACATCAGAAAGAAACCCAGTGACAGACCTAGCAGTCAGGACCCTTCTAGAATAAGTGGAATCTCTTGTCAATTGCAGTGTTACATATCCCTGCAACACATGTACCGATCAGACAATAGGCTAAGAAAATTTATTGAAACAAATAAAAAAAGCCCAAACATAACAAAGATAAATTCACAGCCAAATTATGGCACTAGCATCTGGTAAATCCACAATTGGGATAAACATGACACGACCAAAATATCATTCACAAGCAATTGCATTCCTACGAGTCGTTTGTATGGTTACAACCATGTCCTATAGTTCTATTCACTGTCTTCCTCAATTTTCAATATACCAACTCAACCAACATAACATAAAGGAGAACTGAAGTAATAGGCTTTCAAGAAAAGTAAGCCACGAAGAAAAACCAAAATTCTGGTTGGCATGGAGACTCGCTTCATAATCCCCCTCCCACAAACTCTTGCAAAGATTTGAACTTTGAACCTTAAATTGGAAGTCCTTATATCAAGCACTGGGTTCGCCAATGAGCAACAAGCAGACTTCAATGTAATTTTGCAATCAACTGCTCCAAATAAAATTAAAAGCAAGATAAATTGTACTATAGTTTACCTGCTCATGGCTAATAAGAGATCGGGACGAAGGAGGAGAGGAAAATCCACTTAGGTGTGCTATCGCGGCAGCAAGTGCACTTGTCCCTTGCTCTTCGATTATTCTTTGAGCAGTTGGGGTAAAGAACTTTATAGACTCAGGATGAACTCCATTTAGAGTTGCGATGATTTGCTCAGCTGATGACTCTAGAACTTCTTCCATAGATGGGGGACTAATGAACTCAAACCTACATCCAACATCTCGTTCAAGAGATTTGACAGTTCTCCTTTGGCTGTTAGTATACATTAAAATTGCAGAACCTTCCTTCCCTGCTCGTCCAGTTCGTCCAGAGCGATGCACAAAAGTCTCTGCATCATTGGGAAGCTCATAGTGGATAACCTGGAGAAAAAGGTAGTAAGTGCCATGTTCTTCTTGACATGCCATTTAGAGAGCACATTCAGCATTTTGAAACTAATGAAAGGTAAATAATTGTGATAGCTTTCCATATATGATAATATCTCAAAACTTGGAACATGAAAATTGGAGAAAGGAAGATGGAAAAATCAGCAGACAAGCTTATGAAAATCAACATATCACGCATGTCCATTTTTTATACTTCAGTGACACATCTTTCCCACTAGTTTCATAATATCAAATATTAATAAATCTTCTTTTAAGCTTAAGAAACTAATTTTGCAAGTAGAATCAAAGGCAAAAAACAAGAAGTGGCAAAAGCAACAATCAAATGGAGCCAAAAATAGCAATGGAAGACCCAAAAAGAATTATAGAGTTTAAAGAACTAAAATATATTCAGGCAACATACTAGATCAACATTTGGAATATCAAGTCCACGAGACGCAACATCAGTGGCAACAAGCACAGTGAATTTTCCTTGCCGAAATCCATTCAATGTTCTCTCCCTCTGATGTTGAGATATATCGCCATGCAATGCCTCAGAAGCTATGCTACTTGTTAAAGCCATAGACACTTCATCAGCATCTCGTTTCGTTTGTGTAAAGACAATGGTTTTCCCACCCTTCGCATAAACCTGAAGATTAGATAAAAATTCAGTGCTTCAGTATGTTGGTTCTAAATGAACTTGAAGAGTGTTTAACATATGGTAGCATAAGATCGCAACCACGTTAGTGAGCAAAATGGTAAAACTATTTCCTCTAAGGAAAGCTTACAATCAAAAGTAAAAATATGGGAAGCAACTACTACATTTGATAAAAACAAGAAACAAAATGATACGGGGATGGTGAAATTTTATGCAAAAATTCAAAACAGACGGAAGTATTTCCACAAAAAAGAATGAAGTAATAGGTTTTTGTCTTTACTCGTTAAAATTCTAATCCAAAAAGAATTCATGCTACTCTCCACTAAAAAGAGACATAAATGAAGAAGAAAACTTATTAAATATAAAACAGATCTTCATTGGTAGCTTCAATTTATAGCAAAAATACAAGGAAATACTGAAACCAATGACACAAAGAGAAGATAAATTATTTACTGTTATAAGATCACTAAGAATGGTCCGCTTTGAAGTTGCAGTGGCTGATATTGCATAAAGTTTGATCCCTTCGGCAAGTTTTTCATCTCCGTCTCCAACCTGTGAAAGGAGAAATAACAAAAGCTTTATGGAAGTACCTTCAACATAATACCAGGAAAGGGAATATTACATAGAGATGAAAGTACCAAGTCAATATTTAGAGGATTGTCCAAGTATTTTCTTGCCAACTTTTTAACCCAAGAAGGCATGGTTGCAGAGAAAAGCATGCTCTGCCTCTTTGATGGTAGATTTTCTAAAATCTCTTCAACAGCCTCCTCGAATCCAACAGCAAGCATCTGATCAGCTTCATCAAGGACCAGATATTCAACTTCCCCCAATCTGAGGTCTTTACTTTCAATCAGATCAATGATTCGACCAGGAGTTCCGACCACTACATCAACCCCACGGGAAAGAGCATTTCGCTGCAAATTATAAGAAACCCCTCCATAAATGCAAACCGTGTTCAAATAAGAGGCCGACTCCTTAATTTCTTTCTCCACTTGTTTGGCTAACTCCCGAGTCGGAGCCAAGACCAAAACTCTCGGCAGCCGACCCGACATCCTAAAAAAAGAGAAACAGATATGAGAAAACATTAAGAATAACAACAAAATTAAAAACTAGAGGGCTGCAATGCATTATAAGGTATGCTACCTCCTTGTACGTTGGCCTTCATCTTCAGTAATTTGTTTAATTATAGGAATCCCAAAGGCTAATGTCTTGCCAGTTCCAGTTTTTGCACGAGCAATGATGTCTCTACCTTGCAGTGCCGGTACCAATACAGCTCTCTAAAATCAATGAACGTATATATATAATAATATTAAAATCGTATTAAAGAGAAGCCCTAAACCCCAAAACGTTCGTGGTTATAAACAAAACAATGCCATACCCAACATAAACATTATAAACAAAATAAGAATTAAGCATACCAAAGTTGCATATAAAGAAAAACCCATCATCAAAACACAATAAAATAAAAGAAAATTGACCTGAATGGGGAAAAGGTGAGTGATGCCACGTTTGAGAAGTGAATCAACGAGTCGCTGAGGCAAACCCAACTTGGAAAGGTCGAGCTCATCGTCGTGGGTAGACTCAGACTCCAAGCCACTCTCAACCTCACCCTCGGAGTCATAAACGTCGTCGTCTTCTTGGTGAAGCGAAAGACCCTCGAAGGCTTGTTCGCTGAGAACTGAATTGGGAGTGGCAACGGCACGAGGAACAGAAGAGTGGTTAAACCCACCAAGCAATGGCCTCCCACCGACTACCAAGGCGTTGAACTGAGACTTAAAGGTAAAGGGCAAAGAGAAACGAGAAGTTGAAGGAGTGGCTGGTGTTATCTTTCTTGTACTAGCCGCAGAAGAGGAGACCTCCAGTGATGGGGTTTGGTGTATGGAGGCCATTTCACCCTCTTAAGTTTAGTAGTAGAAGAAGAAGAAGAAGATAGGCTTTAAGGGGGCTGGAGATATTTGAAAGGAAAAACAATAAAGGGATGTTGAGATACTATATATATGGGGCGGCGTTGAGTGAGGGAGATAAGGCCACACTATTTCCCAAATGAATGGCTTCGCTGCCCTCCACCTCGCTCTTACTGGTTTCTGCCTTCTATCCTTTTTATAACAGGTATTATACCTTAAGCTTTAATTATGTACAAAACAATGGTTTATTTCTGCTTTCAGTCACAATATTCTACACAAATTTAAATTTTGGTACTTCTAGTCAATGAAAACACTCTCAAAGAAATGACCTTAAATTAAATTATGCGTCATTTTCTAATTAAAAAAAATTAAACTACACCCAATCTCTCTAAACCATCAAAATTTATATTTTGTTTATTTAACTTTAAAAAGTTATAAAATAGCCACTGAACTATTCAAAAAGTTTCATTTAAGTCATTGGGCTATTAAAATCGATGTTGTGTGGCTTTCTTTGTTCGCACCACCTTCACCAATAGAAAGCTGACGTTATACTTCTCGTCTACAATTTAGATTTTTGTCCTGAAACAGCTTCGAACATCACGAATTTGTGAACTAAAATCAAATAGCATGCTTCTTCAATCTCCAACACTGGACTTCAAATCAACTTGGATCTAAGATATGTTATTCTACTCGTCGATGGGTATTGATCCTGTGTCGATCGTTGAATTGTCAATTTGAACTTACTAACTATACTTTTTTTTTTTAAATTAACAATCTAATGACTTAAATAAAAACTTTTGAATAGTTTAATGACTTAAATGAAAACTTTCAAATAGTTCAATGACCATTCTATAACTTTTTATAGTTACATGACCAAAACGTAGACTTATTAATAGTTTTAATATTTTTTGGTATAACTAAATTCTTAGAATTTAAAATTAAAGGACTAAATTTCAAATGTGTGAAAAGTGTATGGATTGAGAGCATTAATAAATATATTTTAACAATTCAATTATTTAGCATATCTTAAAAATTTAAACCTAATAATATTAACAATTATTTTTTATTAGACCAACCATAAAACCCAAATTAAGTAAAAAAAATATAACATTTTTATCTTCATGTATCAAAATGTATAATTTTTACCAAATGTAGGTACCATATTAAAAAATATGTCAAACTTAAGTACCAAATGATATATTAAACCTTTCAAAAATAGTGCTAAAGTATCTTACAATCCTATACTCGAAATTTTGAAACCTTCCACAAGTATAATATTAGCTAAGCGAGTCACAAAATCCAATTTAATAGATATCCTTTGATAATGTTTGGACTTTAATTATTAAATTAAAAGAATAAAAGAAATTAAAATTTAAAATTAAAAAATTAAATTTCAAATACATGAAAAATAAAAGTATCGAGGGCAAAATTAAATCTATTTTAACAATTCAATTATTTATCTTATCAATATAAAATAATTTTGAATGGATTTATAATCAGCTTTTATTATATGAATATATTACATTTAAAATTATTAAATTATTAGTAAGTTTGCATTTTGGTCATTCAACTTATAAATAAAAATAAAAAATAAAAAAGTTACAAAATATCAATTAACTATTTAAAAGTTTTCGTTTAAGTTACTAGATTGTTAAAATCGTTGTTATATAGCTTTATTTGTTCGCACCGCTTGCATCAATCAAAAATTTTGGTTCCCTTTCTTTTCAATGGTTTAATTTTTTTCATGAAACAACTTTGAACTTGACGAATCCACGAATCAAAATTTTAAAAACTTTATTCTTTGATATTCAACATTGATCATCGTATTGACTTAGATATTAGGCATGTTCTTTTACTCATCAATGGATATTGATCTACCATATCAATCGTTAAATCATCGCTTAGAGCTTGTTATCTGGATTTAAAAAAAAAAAACCCTTAAAAGTCTGACAACTTAAATCAAAATTTTTTAAAATTGAGTGACCAAAATATAAATTTACTAATAATTTAATGATCTCGAGTGTATTTATCATTTTCGAAGATTTATGTGTTAAAAAACCATTGATGTAGTGATAAACTACTATTTTTTATATGTGTTAATTAAAGTGTATTGTTTTTTATGAATAATATTTAGATAATAAAATATGTTATCTTAATAAAATTGTTAAAATTAATTAGTGATAATATTGCACAAAATTTAACATAGAAACATTGGTATAACTTTATAAATAGGATTATCTTTTTTTATTAAATTGACGATAAGAAAATAAATACAAAAAATATATATTGTATGGTTTCTTACTTTATTATGTAAATCATGAAAATCCTTCTTCACAACAATATTCTTTTTATAATTTCACCAACACATTTATATCTGAGATTTTTAAATTCTTAAGTATATTGATAAATATGTCTTCCAAAGTGAATTAACAAATACTAAAAAATAATTAATTTTTATTACAATTTTAAAATTTTTAATATAGTAAAGATTTACCGTATCAATCGTCAAATCATCATTTAGAGTTCATTATCTAAATTTTAAAAAAAACATTAACAATCCAATAACTTAAATAAAAATGTTTGAACAGTTCAGTAACTATTTTATGATTGTTTAAAGTTGAATAATGAAAACATAAAATTATTAATAATTTAGTAACGTTGAGCGTGGTTTATCTTTTTTTTTTCTATTCAAACTAATGTACTATGTACGTGTTAAATAAACATTGATGCAATGATAAATGACTTGCTTAAAGTTTAACATTCATAAGATTAAAAACACTAAGTGTAGGTTTGGATAGGCAATGCGGTACATTTAGTTTACTTTTTTGTGTCACGCTATAATATTGCTATAGTATTTAATTTCATTGCCACCATTATTTTTATACTAATCATATGTAAATGCATTGCTCATCCAAACTCATCCTAATAATGAGATTGCTAATGCTCCATTTGGATCCCATTTTCATTGTTGCGGTCTTAAAATGATGTATTTGAATGAAAAGTTTTGAAAATTTAAAGAATTTTAAAATGTTAATATTTTAGATTTATCAAATTAAAATGCTAACAATCATAATCACATTATTTGGATAAATGATTATTCTATTAAAAATTTTAGTTATTCAATTTTTATGAATTAAATAATAATTACAAAAAGAATAATTATATTAAAAATAAATTATATAAAAATATTAAACATGTATATCATTATTTTCGTAAAAAAGTATAAATATTTTAATAAAATAAAATAATATATTAGAATTAAATAAAAATATTTTTTGAAGTTTTAAATTTATCTTATAACATGACTATGTATATTAAATAAAATAAAATTATAAAGAATTTTGAAAAAATCACCTCTTTAAATAGAAATTGAACTACTAAAATTTCCTCTTAAATTTACTCACAAATTTTAAAATTCTTCAATTCTTTTACGTAAATCCTCTTAATCTCTCATCTGAACAGGGAAGGTTGGCAGGGGCCCTGACTCCTCCTAAAATAGAAATTTTCTATTTAGGCCTTTAAATTTTTTTTAAAATTTTAAATTAATAAATATAAAATTATACTTTTAACTCCCCTAAAATTATAAAAAATTAATTTAATTCTTTAAAAAATATAAATATATTAACTATAAAAAATTAAAATTTCATTTTACCCTTAAAAATTTATTCTAATTTCGGCTATGCTTAGTGCTATTTACTTTGATTTTATTCATACATCACCGCATCCACAATTTTATGGCTATTTGACAAAAATGGAAGTTGATCGTCTATGAAATTGACTAGTGGGTAAAATATCTCAATATATTTATTTTTTTATATGCAATACTACATATAATATAACAAAGTATTAAACAATAGGTAAAGTATCTAAATTTATATTTTCGTCATTAAACTTTAAAATGTTACAATATAGTCATTAAATTTTTTAAAATTTTTCATATAAGTCATTAGAATATTAAAATCGTTATTAGATGGTATTCTCCATTTGCACCACCTGCAGCAATTGGAAGTAGAGTTGTTTATGAGTCGGTTCGAGCCAGGCCTAGTAAAAATAAAGCTCGACCCAAAAAATGAGCCTAAAATTTTGTCCAAGCTTGACCTGAATAAAAATGTTAAAACTCGAGTCCGGTTCAGCCTGACTATATTAAATTTTTTATATAATTTAAAAAAAATATAATACATCAAATACATTGAAAACATTAAAATAAATAACATTAATATAAGTACAATCTTAGCAAGCAAATGCCTCTAAAATAGTAGCAAAGTTACTAATAAAATAAGAATTATATAATTTCCAAACAATAACAACAAAATAATAATAATATAATAGCGAAATGATAACAAAATAATAAAAAAACAATGGCAAAACAATAAAAAAATAGTAGTAGTTTCTTTTTTTTTCAAATTTGGGTTGAGCCGACAAAAGTTTACTTAAGGCTCGATCCGTTTAGAAAACATGCCTTATTTTTTTAAGCCTATTTTTTGAGCTGATTTTTTTAGACCTGTTCATGGATCGAGTTACCTGCCCAAGCTCGAAAGCCTACTCAAAATTTGGGAGGGTTTGGTAAAAATATTAGGCCTGGAAAATTGGCTTTAGCAAAAAAATTAAGTCCATTTAAAATATGAGTCGGACTTGGACTTGAACATTTAAGGTCCAAACTTGGCCCAACACAACCCGTTTTAAGTTTACAATACTTTATATTATGTTATTTTATATATTATGTAATTTAGCACACATTAAAAAATAAACATATATTAAGTATATAATATTACTCTAGTGTAAACATTAAAATAATGTTAAGAATATAAAATTTTCCATAAATAGAAAATGTATAAGATTATTAAATATCAAAATAAAATAAAATAGTTTTACAAAAATTTAAAAATAATATGAGTGGGCTTAAAATGAGATTGGGTTAGCCTTTTACAAAGATAAACGTGTTTATGCAAAATTTTAGGCATGAATTTTGGGTTGGGTCGAGCTTAGATAAACATAAAGTATGTTAATATCATACTTAGCTCTAATCGGAATCCGGCTCGACCCATGAACACATCTAATTTTTTTCAAGCCTCCCACTTTTTCGGCGAGCCTTCAACCCGGCCAATACACAAGTCTAATTGGAACCTCTCATTCCCTTCTATTCTATAGTTCAAATTTTTTCATAAAACAACTTTGAAAATCAAGAATTTGCGAATTAAAATCGAAACAATAACTTTTTTCGATATCTGACATTAACTATCATATCGACTTAAATTTAAGATATGTAATTCTATTCATCAATGGTACTAATCTACTATATCGATCATCGAGTCATCACTTGAAACTCTCTAGCCGAACTTTTTTTTTTAAATCTTAACAATCCAAAAAACTTAAATGAAAATTTTTAAATAAATTAATAATCATTTTGTAAAATTTTAAAATAAATAAAATAAATAAAAAATCAGTGATTATTATTAATTTTTTAAAATTTAAAGTTAAATTTAAATAAATAAACTTTATCTATTTATTTATTTTAATTTAAATTCGCTTAAGTAATGGAAAGCAACGAAAAGTAATTAAAAAAAATATATATATATATATATATATATATATCCAGCAAAAGTTTAAAATTTTGGATAAAAAGTTAGCAGATAAAAGGTAAAAACAATTAGTTAATTATTATAAAACTGAAAATTCTATTTTTAAAAATTTTAAAATAATAATTAATACAGAATCATCAAGATGCCGACACAAGCTATTACGTCAACAGTTATTGACATAACCGCACTGTTTAACTAAGTTCCGGTTCAATTATATTAACTTACGTAAACCGTTAAAATTGTCAATTTTATTTACTTTATATTATATTTTAATTATTTATATTAAAAATGTTACGTTTCAGTCATTTACGTTATTGTGTTGTAATATTTTTGTCTGAGCCGTTAATTACCGTTAATGGTGAAATAATAAGTTGACGTGACACGTCAAATTATCATTTCAAACAAAAATTTTAGGTTAATTTATATAATCAGTCCCTATATTTTTTTTTGTCTTAAGCAATTTCAAACAAATTTGTTTTTCATTTGTTTTTCTCCATTCTCAATTTCTCTTTAACGTAGTTTTTCTATGTTTTCCACTTTTTAAAACTAGTCTTTATATTTTTATTTTTTTGAGCAATTAAATTTTTTTGAGTGAGGTAAGCTTGTGGACTAGTTTTATAACAAATGAAAAATATAGAAAAACTATATTAAAAGAAATAATGAAGGGAGGAAAATAGAAGGAAAAGCAGAAGAGAATGAAAAATAAAGAAAAAAATTAAAAGAACGTAAAAAAACTGCTCAAAATAAAAAAAAGAACCAATTATAGAATTTAGCTTAAAATATTTACTTAAAATAATAATTTAACATGTCACGTAAACTTAACATTACACCATTAACGATAATTAACGATTTTGTGATTAAAATATAGCTAAAATGAAACAAAAATAATTATTGTGTTAGTTTTCTTTAAATTCGATTCGATTTTCAATCTATAAAAAAAATTATTATCGTTCAATTTAAATTATATTATTAAATTATATTCAATTTTAAATTATATTTTAAAATTATCTATCGGTTCATTTGCCGAAAACAGTAATAAGTTTTGGAAAAAGGTTAAAGCAAAATTACGGTTATGGTATTTGTTTGGGGTTGTTTGCATTGTAAGGAAGAAAAAAAGAAATTTATATTAAGCTACTAGTGTGCTGTTTGATTCTTAAGAAAATCCCCAAAGAGAAAAAAGGAAAGAAAAAGAAAATTACTTTGTCTGTGGGAAAAGTCGGGGAGCCGCCATGTTTGGCCGCCGGCGGAGTGCATAAAGAATCTCCCCAAGCCAAACACTGCCAGATCTGTCTTTGAGGATACCATTTATTGGCCGTTAGGGTTTCACCGTCTCGATTTTCCGATCGTCGTACAACTGAAGCGTTCAATTACATGTCATCTCCCTAAATCTCAATTCTTTTGTTTGCCTCCTAATTTAGCAATCGATTTTTAGATTTTGGCGTGATAGAAATCCAATCCCACTTTGTGTTTTTGTTTTTTACCTACGAAAGGAACGAGAAATAAAAAAAAAATTACGGAATTCGGTCTCAGAAATGGGTGATTTAGTGCCTATTTACCTCGTCATCCTCGCTTTTCTTTGTACCGCTGGAGCCATTGCGTTGGCCGTTCTTCATATCTACAGGCATCTTTTGAATTACACCGAACCTATTTTTCAGAGATACATTGTCCGCATCATCTTCATGGTTCCGGTCAGTTATTTCTTCGCGGCTCTCTTTTTTGGATTATTATATATTTTCTCATACTGGATTCGTTTTCTTTGTGCCTAAATTTCACAGGTTTATGCCTTGATGTCTTTCTTGTCCCTTGTTCTACCACGGAGTTCAATCTATTTCAATTCCATCCGGGAAGGGTTAGTATGCCCGACTGTGTGTGTGTTTGAATTGATCGTTAGTTTTTATTTTGCACTTCATTTCCGAATTCCATATTCTTCTAATCCGTTATCCCATTTAAATGTGTTACGTATGTATATTTGGGTTGATGGATTAATTGATAGGGATGGTGTATGGATATCAAAATATGTTAAAATTGTTAACGTCTTCTATTTAATCATAGTGGTTCACTAACCTTGTTTTGCTGGCTTTTATAATTTTCTTTAACTGTTATCCCGTTTAACTGTTTCAGCTATGAAGCTTGGGTCATTTATAATTTTCTTTCTCTCTGCTTGGCATGGGTTGGAGGTCCAGGAGCAGTTGTGCTCAGCTTGAGTGGTCGAGTTTTAAAGCCATCTTGGTATCTGATGACATGCTGCTTGCCTCCTATGCCTTTAGATGGGTGAGTATTGGATGGAATGCAGTTGGTTTGAACATTCCATTGTTGTGCACATCCATGCATGCGGGAGTTTAGGCATTTGTGGTGTCGAAAATATCTTTGCTTTCATGATTAGTTTAGATTTGGGAATTGACATTTAATAAATGGTTTAGAGTTACAAAATTCTTAGCTTTCATTTCTTGGGTAATGTTTGTCAGAAGTTTACTTTTTCATTTGAGAATATGTGCCTAAGTAGAAGGGTTTAAGCAGCTTGGTTTGTGGTGTGGTTCAAGGAGAAAACATAAGCAAATCAATAAAACTAAGTCTCAAAAACAAGTAAGATAGAAGCAGATCTGTTAGAAAACACAGAGTTCAATCAACCTTTAGTTTCTGAAGTCTATTAATTAAAAAGAAAATTAGTAAGTTGGGCGTTAATCTGCTTTACAGTTTATTTATATTAGGGTTACAAGTACAGCTTTAATGCTAGCACTAGATTTAAACTCTAAACTTATAACATTAGCTATCTATCAATATGTCTAGTGAATAAGATTAAAATAATAAAGTAGCAGTGTAGTAGTAATAGCCTTTTATTTTGAGATTACCCTCGCCAAATTGACTAGAGTGGCACATTTCCACTAACCTGTCTTTTGAAATTATGGGGAAATTGACAATGCCACTTGATCTTATTGTGAATTGAAGATAAAAGATCAGATATCAAAGCAGCATGATTTAAATGAACTTTGTTAATATGGCTTCTAGGGTAAAGAAGAGCTATGTGCTTGTGCCATCCCTGTCTAGACCACTTCCAAATGCTAGTACAATAACAGTTCCTTTGAACTCCTAACAATTTCTGCCTCATCTTACCTTAGATCTTTACCTATTAGTTTGATATGGGTAATGTTATTAATTGCTTTCATAATATACCCTAAATTAACTGACTGGAGTAATTGTGATTAGAATTAAATTATAACACTTCTCATATTACATCTTTAGTAATCTCAAGTTATAGGATTGTTTATATAAATATGATCAAGGACTTGACCGTTAATCATTAATACAAATGTAATCAAGAAACTTATAGATAATATGAAGACCATTACTAGATATATTACAATATAACAAATGTATTTTAGACAAATCATTGGCCCTACACTAACAAATTCCTCCTTATATCTAATGTCATGATTGATTGGAAACTTGATAAAAATTTATTTTTTGGGACTTTCTTGTACTTTACACTTCATGAATTCAGCTTAAATTTGATTGCTTGCACCTGAAACTGCAATGTAGGCGATTTATACGGAGATGCAAGCAAGGCTGTCTGCAGTTTGTCATCCTGAAGCCCATTTTAGTCGCTGTTACACTCGTATTATATGCCAAAGGAAAATATAAAGATGGGAATTTTAGTCCAAGTCAAGCATATCTATATCTTACTATCATCTATACAATCTCTTACACCGTGGCTCTGTATGCTTTGGTGTTGTTTTACATGGCATGCAGAGATCTTCTTCAGCCATTCAATCCAGTTCCAAAGTTTATCATCATAAAATCCGTGGTTTTCTTAACCTATTGGCAGGTAAAATCTTGTGTGCCTGTTTTTTCCTCGCATATTCGTGCATGCAAAAAGAAGACAAATCCTTTGTTTTTGGCTTTTAGATACTTTTATCTTTCCTTCTATTTCATTGCATCACCGCTTTGTTGCTTTTTGGTGATAATCATCATTCAGAGATCTTGTTAGCATCTTTATAGCGAACCGTGGGGATGGTGAATGCTGGTTACTGGAATGCAATCTTTCCTAACCTGTTTGCTGTCCACATTGATATCATCTTTATGTTTTGTTTTATAGGGGAGGCTGTTTTTCTATATTTTGCTTTCCCTTTTTATACTGATGTCTAATCATAAGACAGCAGTTCGAAGTTCTGGAAGTGCCATGACGGCATTGTACAATGTATTAAACCCTGTAAAATAGAAGGCATGCCTATATTGATGGTTATCCATAACATCTTGTGTTGTGATGGCATTGTACTGTTTGTAAACCTCATCTAGTTGCATAGGTGCTAAATAAACTCAAAACATCCCTTTCTTTTATTTCTTTTTGCAGGGTGTTATGTTTTTTCTTGCTGCAAAATCTGGATTTATTAAGGATGCTGACGAAGCAGCTCAATTTCAAAACTTCATTATATGTGTTGAGATGCTTCTAGCTGCTCTAGGTCATCTTTATGCATTTCCATATAAGGAGTATGCTGGTGCAAATATTGGTATGTCTCGTGGTTTTACACGAAGCCTTGCACATGCCTTGATGTTGAATGACTTCTATCATGATACTGTTCACCAGGTGAGCCTTACTTCTGTTGCCATTTCCCAAAGGTTCCTCTACTAGATTCTTCTTCTTTTGTTTAGGGTTATTTATGGTTTTTATCATATTCGCAGTTTGCACCTACATATCATGATTATGTACTGTACAACCATAATGATGGTGATGAGGGAACAAGGAAATACCGGTCGAGGACTTTTGTGCCAACTGGGCCCGAGATGGATGCTGCTAGAAGAAACAAACACATGATTGGAAACAAGCTAGAAGATATTCAGCTATCTAGTCTCCCATCATATGGTACAAGCGCTCCCCAAAACCCTAGCTCTGTACCAGATTCTACAAGTGGTGATCTTACAAAATCATCACTGCTTGTGGACCACTCAAATTCTTATTCCACGCCATACGATATGTCACTTATTGACATGGATCTATCCAGTTACCCTTCAAAAGTTCCTGCAGCGAAAGATACTGAACCTAGGTGACAAGTGTGTAGTAGCATCCTTAAGACAGGCTAGAACGAAGGCTGCATCCTCGGGGACTTAGGTTGGGGTAGGGGGAGTGAGGGTGGAGTCGGGAGTGTCTGACATAACGTTATTTCTGACATTGGACAGCCTCCTATGTGAAGTTGTGTGTTGGTTGGTGATTGGTGTGGATTTGCTTACGACCTCAGCTCCCGGTATTTTCTCTCTTTTGCCTGTGTTGATTTCAGTCACACTGTAAATTATGGTCACTTTGTAGCTCTCGTAGTGGAGCATCTGCCTGCCGGTAGTTGTCTGATTTTGTCGCTAAATGCTCTGTAGATGCAAAGCACTTTAGGTCATATTTGAAGGATCTGAATTGGGGTCATGAAAATTTGGTTTCAACTTTTGATTCACTTTCAATCTTGATTCTGTTTTTGCTTGTTATTCACCATTTGGTATGATGCTATATACTATACTTGCCGTAGTTTAGCATCAAAGGGTTGGAGTAGTTGTTTTTCTTTCAAAAATTAGATGGATTCATGTATTTTGTGGTGTCATAATTATTTATGTATAATTAAGGCTTGTGTCCAATTATATGTGAGACTTAAGAGTCCAATATATATATATACACACTTGGGAGATGAGTCATTTGGCATTTTGAAAGTTTCACCCATGTTTTCTCAATGGCTTCCACTCATGCCTTGGTGAAATTCAACGATTCCATTGTTTGTGTTTGCTTTGACTGAATTGAGTAAAACGGCAGGGTAGTATTACGGCCTCATTCTTTAAATGGTTGTAATAATATCCATTCAAGGCTACCACCAAAGAATAGTTATTCCAGCCTCTTTTGGAATAGCCACCAAATTTTTTTCCCAAACCAAAAATCATTTTAACCTTAATTTCAACCAATGGATGGCAGAAAAATCAAGAAGAAACAGAAAGAATGATGAAAGTGAAAGAAACAAAACTAGTTTTGGAAACTTATTATTATTGAAGGTTGAATTAATTCACAGTCGTTATAAATGAAGTTTTTTTTTAGGTGGAAAGAGTGTTTAATTTCTGAATTTTTGAGAGAATGAGATATGAGATAGTAAATTAATACATATACGTTGTTACATCATAAAGTAAATCGATTATTTTTTTCAAATAGTAAACGGGTCTTGTACTGTACATTAGCATGAGGTGAATATGGCCAACCATGCTAGTTTTTAACAGTATAAATGTATAATTTTTTTTATAAGAAAAAACCAATCTATTTTTCGATCTAATGTACAAAAGACTAATTTGCCTTTTTTTTTCAAGAAAAAAAGACATAATGCAACCTGACCCTTAGTTAGAGGTCTTCATGGGTTGGGCCGAGTTTGGGTTAGGCCTTAACAAATTTTTAAGCCTGTTTGATATGCTTGGGCTTGGCTAGTCCGTATTAAAATTTTTTATATAAAAAATTTAAAAAACGTAATACATCAAAAACATTAAGATAAATATTTCCTAACAAATTAAAAATAAATTAAAAAAAGTATTTATACTTAAGTAACACTAAAATAGGTACAATTTAACAAGCAAATGCTTCTCTCTACAATAGTAACATAATTAAAAATAAAACAAGAGTTATACAATTTCCAAACAATAACAACATAATAATAAAATGACAGTAACATAGTGGCAAAACAGCAGTTTTTTTCAAATTCGGGTCGAGCCCAAACAAAAAACCTTACCCGAGGCTCGACTCATTTTCTCAACGGGCCTTATGTTTTTGCCCAATGTTATTTTTTGGACTTATATGTTTGTTCAAACTTTCTCATTTTTAAAATTAGACCCAACCCATAGACATATCTACTCTAGATCTCTATGATAATTTTATAGTGATTTATTGGATAATTAGAAAGGAAAACACATTTTGTTGACATTATAAACAAACAAAAGCAAAACAATATCAATTAAATATGATATGCATCCTCAAATACACACACATTCCTTTCCTTGACAAATGATTGGATTCCACTCCTAACATGGGCTTCAATCATTGCACATGCCCACCTCCCATATATATACATATATTAACAAGCAAGTTTAATATATATATATATATATATATTAAATGTTATTTGGTTATATTTAATTTAATCAGTATCGGTATTGTTGTCAGTATAGGAGGATGTGAGTTCAATCGTTTAAGTGTATTGAAACACATTATATTCCTATTTAAAGGTTCGGAAAAGACTATAAATAATTCTAAACATTATATAAAAAAAATAGATATAATAAAAATCTATAATAATTCAAAAAAAAAAAGAAAATATGTACAAAATTACAAGAACTGTATGTGGATGCTGGCCATGTGTGGAAAAGTAGCTACAATTACAATATATTTATATATGCTGCAGCTGGAATACACTTAGGTTAATTACAATGCAAGGCATGTGTTGTAAGGTATGAAAAACAGCCAAATTTTATAATACATGATATTACGTACATAGTATGCATTTGACCCTAAAAAACAACACCGGCCGTTTATTCCCCCTTTGTCCCGCACTGTTTACATATACTCTTAGATTATATATAGGGATAATATTTTATTTACATTTCCCACTTTACGGAAAAAATTATTTTATTTTTTATTTATTTTTTTTATTTTTTAATTATTAAATTTACGTTATTTATCAAATCATTATGTATTTAGTTGTCATATCATTAATAATAGCGAAATTAGGAGGGCTGGGTTTCCTTAAAATAGAAATTTTTTCATTTAGACGCTTTATAAATTATATAATTTTAAATTAATAATAGTAAATTTACACTTTGACCCTTAAAATGATAATTTTTTTATTTAATCCTAACTGACTATTACAATTTTACTATCGTAAAAATATACAATTTAATTCCAATCCCAAAATATTTTTCTGGCTCCATCACTGATCATCAATTATAAAAAGTATAAAAATTTTAAAAAAATAATTTTTAAAATTTTTAAAATTAATTAATTGTCACATGTATGCCATCATTTGGAGTGATTTGACAAACAATCACGAGCAGAACTAGGAGGGTTGGCAAGAGCCCTCACCCCCCTAAAATAGAAAATTATTCATTTAGACCTATTTATAATTTATAAAATTTTAAATTAGTGATGGTAAAATTATATTTTGCCTTTTAAAAAATGATAAAAATTTGAATTAATCTTTTAAATATTATAAAGATATAGACTATTAAATTTTTGCCCCTAAAAGAAATTCTGGCTTCGCCTCTACAAACAATATAAATTTAAGGATTTAAATAACTGAAAAATTAAATAAAAGAGTAAAATGATTTTTTTTATAAAGTTTGAGAGAAATAAAAAATCAAAATTTCCTTTTATATATATACATGATTGATCATCAACTTTGACCACGTACTTCATTGAAGTTCAGTGAAGACTTCAAGTTCCATTGTTATTTCTTTTTTCTTTCTTTGTTTGTGTATTAATTTCAATGGGGCAAATCCATTTGGAAAGCATTTTGCGGGGACACGCAAGGCAATGCCGTCGCTACGAAAAGCTGCTATCGCCGCCGCCTCAGCCGCAGAATGACGGGAACAAGGTGGTAGTAAGGCGGCGGCCGAGAAGGCGGTGGCTAAAGAAAATGAGCGGAGGAATACGGTTATCATCATCACGTTCCATAAAGCTAAGATTAATGTTGAGTTTAAAGGCATTATCCATTGTAAGGTTGATGAATGCAGGTTTAGAATTATTAAGTAGTAGTCCGATGGCCATGAATGTCATCTTCTCCACTCACTGGGGGCTTCCCACTCTATCTAATTTCTCACTTCACCAACAGGTCATTTGAATTTCTTTTTTTTTTTAAATATTATTATTTTCACAAAATTATACATTATATTTGTAATTTGATAATGAAAAGAGTGTAGCAAAACTTGCAGAGATTTATTTTATTTTATTTTTTATTTGTAATTTGGATTTATGGAATTGAGATTTTTTTTTCAGTTTAATATACATACAAGTGGAATCCATAAAATTTAAGTAGTTGGTTCATGAGTTTTGAGTTATTTGATTAATTTAAATGTATGCATCATCTTGAAAAGTGAAAGATTTTGGATAAAATTATAGGTTCGAAAAATAAATTTGAGTAAAAAATAAAACTTGTTTCCTAAATGGGTTGGGCCTCATGTAAGCTTTCTTTTACCTGAGCCCGATCTAATTTTGCAAAAAGAAAATTATTGTTGTGTTTTGTTGTTGTTTTCTTGTCATTTCACTATTATTATTATTATTATTTGGTTGTTGCTGTTTGTATATTGTATAATTATTGTATTATTGTTAAATTTGCTATTATTTTATAGACATTTATTTGTTAAGCCTCACCTATTTTAGTGTTATTTAAGTATAAATATTTTTTATTAATTTTTAATTTGTTGGAAAACATTTACTTTAATGTATTTAGTGTGTTTGATGTATTATATTTTTTAAATTTATTATTATATAAAAATAATATTATAAAAAAATTAATATGGGCGGGTCAGGTCAGAAAAAATTTTAGGCCCATTTTTTATCATGGGACTAGAAAATGGGCTTAAAATTCTATTAAGACCTGATCCGTGATCACCTCTACTTAAAGGCTTGCACGAAATTTAAGAGGATTTGGGTGAAAACATTAAGATTGAAAAGTAGACTTCTGCAAAAAATTAGACCCATTTAAAATATGGGTTAGGCTGGAGCCTAACCTATTTGATTTGATTTTCACAAATTACTAACAACATTATCGAATTAGCATTATTTTATGTTGACATATTGCATATACAAACAATATTTATATTAATACAATGCGAAAATAAATGTATGTATTCATTTCTTTAAATGTGTAAAATCAAAATTAAATTAAAGTTTTATGTATATTTATGAACTACAATTTAAGTTTTAGGTATATAATTGCACAAAATCAAAGTTTATGTATCAATTTGCACATTGGACGATAGCTCATATATAAATTTGATAGTTAGCCCTATATTATGTTATGTAATTTATAACACATGAAAAATTAAATCTACTACTAATATATAATACTATAATGTAAACATATTAAAAAAAAAAAAGTTAAATTACCCATATATGATTTTAATAAATAAATAAAATTTTTAAAAATGTTAAATTAAAAATAATATAAATATTCTTCAAAAAAATAAAATTAATATGAACAAGCCTAAAGATCGGGCTTGGGTAAGCATAATATGTGTTAATATCATGCTTAAGTCTGGTCTAGCCTATAAATATCTCTAATCCAACTGTTAAATTTATCAATATAGTTGCACTTGTCATGCATATAAATTTTCAAATTGATTCGATATCTCTATCTATTAATTTCAAATATTGTTTTTATTAATATATATTTAATGGTTGAAAGTTTTTTTTACATAAAATAAATAGTTAGATATTTTTAATTTACTCAAAATTTAACATGTACTATCTATATAAATGGAATATAAAATATGATGGTTCGACTGTTAAAATATTAATTATAGAAAAATTATAAATTTATGTAAAACTACTTGAGTTTTATACCGGTTTAAGTGGATCCTTTCCTATGTGTATATATATATATATGTACGATTAATATTTTAACAACTCAATCATCATATTTCATACTCTGTTAATGTGGATTAGAGTTGTCCCACGACCAAGTAGGTCTGAGCTGACTTGGGTCGAGATTGGACAATGATTGTTTTTTTTTTTTTTATCTTGGCTTAACCTGAATTCAATTTAAATACTTAAAAAATATTTTTTAATTTAAATTTAATTATAAAAATATAGAGATAAAATTTTAGTTTTTATTAATATTGCAAACATTGAAATGAGATTGAGGGTCGAGTTGGCCCAAAAATAGGCTTAGATTTAAAAAAAATTTTGGAGCTAGATTGCGGTTGTGGTTTGGCCAGACTCATGAACAACTCTAATGTAGATCATGAATGTCAAGTTTGGTGTAAATTTTAAAAAAGTCTAAAATTACCCATTATCTCTCCCTAACTCTTAAATATGAGGATAATGCGCTTCAACATATTCGAACTCACGATTTCCTGCATTGGCAATACTATTGATATCAATCAAATTAAAACTCAATCGAGAACTCTATTTATATTTTATTATCTATCTTAATTAAAATAAACATTTGTCTAAATCAGTAAAGATTTAATAAACAAAAAAAAAAGAGTAAAGATTTAAAGATGAAATTAATCGAAATTATTATTTATTAACAAATTGTTTCACTTGTTTGGAATTATATTTTTCTAAGAAATAGTTTCCTACACTAACTAGCTATATAGTGAGGGGAACAAAGATATGTTGTATGGCCAAGCACAAATTACATGTAACTTTACTTACAAAAAGGTATAAGTACCATGGAAGCCTTTATATTAGGAGTCAAATTATATTTTACTCCTTTATATTAAAAAATAGGTAAATTATTTCCTGTATGTTAGATTAAAGAGCCAATTAATCCTTTTTGTTAAAAATTTTCTCTATTTGTACTACTAAAATTTGACGTGGTTGACAAAATAACTAAATAACTAAACAACTATATATGACATGCCACTTGTATCTCATGTTGATGTATATAAACTTTGGATAAATGTTAGTATTGGACATGTAAATAATTGAGGTACCTAAATGCAGTGTAACTCGAATCACTAACTAATTAGATCTCCTATAAAGTTTAGGGTAAACTACTGAAATAGTCACTTTTGTTTGTTGTTTGAAATGCTACGTTTTAGCCACTTACGTTATTGTGTTGTAAAATTTTAGTCACTGAGCTATTAATTGCCATTAACGGTGTAGCAGTAAGCTAATATGGCACGTTAATCATCATTTCAAACAAAAATTTTAGGTTAATTCTACAATTGGTCCCTATATTTTTTTCATTTTGAGCAATTTAATTTTTTTCTTTTATTTTCTTTTAACTTTCCTTTTTTTGTAACTTACCATACTCTTTTGCTTCTCCATTTGTTTTCCTCCTTTTTCATTTCTTTTAGCTAGCCCACAAGCTCGCTTCACTCAAAAAAATTAAATTGTTCAAAAAATAAAAGTATAGGGACTAATTTTAACAAATAGAAAATATAGAAAAATTGCATTAAAAGAAATGGAGAAGGAGGAAAACAAAGGGAGAAGCAAAAGAGAATCGAAAATAAAGAAAAAAAAAGAAAGTTAAAAAACATAAAAGAAAAAAATTAAAATGCTCAAAACGAAAAAATATAGGGACCAATTATATAAATTAACCTAAATTTTTTGTTTGAAATAATGATTTAACGTGCCACATCAGCTTACCGTTACACCGTTAACGGCTCAGTGACTAAAATGTTACAATGCGATAACGTAAGTGACTAAAATATAACATTTCAAACATAAGTGACTAAAATATAACCTGAGGTAAACAAAAGTGATTATTTTAATAATTTACCCTAAAATTTATAAGCAAATTTGGCATCACATGAACCCTCAACAAAATTAATTTAACACAATTTTTTAAATTTGACCCCTTCAAAATAATTTTAATGAGCTTTGCTATTTTTTCAGAAGAAAACAAAATAACTGGCCTTAAAAATTGGCTGTGAATGCAAATAGATTAATAATACAGATAGAATATGGAATATTATGGCTACATTGCCAAATTGAAGACAGTGATAGACAAGCTTTGTTGCTGAACCCTAATATGGTATCTTCTAGGAATTGCAGTCACTGATTACAACCCAAATTTTGACGATAAATCTAATGTCACTAACGTTACAATTTATGTCTTATGATACATATAGCATTTTTTGTGGTAAAATTCCTTTGGAGGTCCCTGTACTAGGAGTTAGATTTCATTTTACATCCTTTGCTCAAAAATGGGCAAATTAGTCCATGCACGTTAGATCAAAGAGAAATCTGGTCGCTTCTGTTAAAATTTTCATTTATTTCGACAATTACACATGTCATGTTCTGTGTACCTTATGCTGACATACATGGATCAATTTTTAATAGTAGAAATAGATGAAAATTTTAACTAAATAACCGGTTTGCTCTTTTTTTGAGTGAAGGAAGCAAAATGCAATCTGACTCCTAGTATAAGGACCTCCATCATAATTTTACCCATTTTTAGTATACTATAAATATATATGGAGTGAGTGAGTATTTTGGGTCACTCTCATCTTCTTCATCAACTACTTGCAATTTCTGGTCATCATCAAACATGGTAAGTAATTCAATCTCTTCTTAATTTCAACATTGTTCATTGCTTTTTATGCTGTAATTAGACCTTTTTTGTTCTGTTAGCAGTCTGTTTGGATCAAAAGCACTTTCATATTTTTACTTGGAAATCATGTTTTACATGTATAATTACTTTTATATTTAATAAAGGGTTAATATAACTTTTAGTCTCAGAATTTAGAAATTAGGTTGATTTTGATACATGTATTTTTTCCCCTTTAGTACTTGAATTTAGCAACCAGATCAATTTTAATCATTAAACTTAGATTGCATCGAAATTTGATGATATGGTACTGTGAGATTGTGCCAAATCATCACTTGAATTCTTTTTTTTTTTTTCTAATTTTTAGTTGATAATGGGATAAAATCTCGGAGTGCTACATCATCAAACTTTTACGTTTGTCAAATTTAGGAGCTAAAACAGATCTAGCCACTAAATTCAAATAACAAAATGTACCTAATTGCCAACTTTAGAGACTAAAAGTTATATTAATCCTTCAATAAATGATCACATATTTATTTATTTATATAATGTATATAGAATTATTTTTAAATTTTCCGATTGAGTCTTAACTCAATTGGCATGGGCATTGTTGCCAATATAGGAGGACGTGGGTTCGAGTGCATTGAAACGATTGTCCTCCTATTTATGGGTTGGGGAGGGACTATGAGTAATTCTAGACATTGTGTCAAAAAGGGCTTATAAAACATTATTCGCTTACGAGGCTGTTCTTATTCAATGATAAAATTATATTTTGAACCTCAAAATTTTATAATTTAATCACGATTCTTATTCAATTACTATTAGTAAAAATCGAGTACTATCATTTTTTCGCAACAATGGTAAATACTAAAAATTTTGAAACCATCATTTTTCTAGTATTTATATATATATTTATTTTAAACTGAGCTTTTCACAACATTCGAACCAATTGATTCAACTGGCTTTAATTGATATTTATAATAATAGATATACAAATACCATTTAAATTAATCTAATTTTTTAACCCAGCAAAAATAAAGAAGAAGAAGTTAGTTTACCGATTTAATCTGTCAATATTAATTTAATTTAATTAATTCGATTAAAATTTATATTTATTAAATAATTGATTGCATTTGAAAGTGATCGATTAAATCGGTTAAATCAATTGCTCTCTTAACCAAAGGATAATATACATGACTTCGATTACATGCAGGAGGCCCAAGAGATGACCGGAGACAATTACAAGAAGAAAGGTGGATTCAAGGCTTCCATTTTCATTTTTGGTAATTAAACCAAACCCTTTATTTTATTTATATAGGGTTAGCTCAAAAATAGATTAGGTTTGTTGAAAATTAGTTTAAAAAAAGTTCAGTTTAAGATTAAGAGCAGAAGTAGAAATTTTGTTCTAGTAAGTCGAGAGTAAATTTTATATTTTTACAAATGTTAAAATATAAATTCATTATTTTAATATCTTATTTCTTTATAATTATTTTAAAAGATTAAATAAAAAATTCATCATTTTTAATGAATCAAAGTGTAATTTAACCATTTAATAAATTAAAATCTTATAAATTTTAAAAGATCAAAAGTGAAAATTTAATTTTAAGGGGTCGAGGGCGGCTCCAACTAATCCCTGACGCGAAAATAAATAGATAATTTAACTAGAAAGTGATTTTCTAAAATAAAGCTAATATGATTTTGGAAGGTATAGTTATGAATTCCATCTTCTACTTAATAAAAAATAAAAAAAAGTTACTCTTTATTTTAATTCATCAGAATTTAGTCCTTGTATCTTACAAAAATTGAAAGTTAATTCAATCGAATAACATTGTTAGACCTAAAAATTAGCAGTTCAACCATTTAAATGCACAGAAATAACAAAAATCAGCGACACAATCATTTTTATGCAACAAATTAGAAAGAAAGAGAAAAACAACAATTAACTTGTCAATTTTGATGAAGTAGAGGGATAAAATTTGGAATTAAACCTATTTTGAAACCATTTCTAAAGTAGGGTTGAGTTTTGATCTAAACACGTACATATCTAATGTTTTCATTTTTGCAGTGCTGGTGTCATTAGAAAACATGGGTTTCATTGCCAACATGGTCAGCTTGGTCCTATACTTCATGTATGTTATGTTCTTCAATTATCCCAATTCTGCAAACACAGTTACAAATTTTATGGGCTCAACCTTCTTGCTCTCCCTTGTTGGTGGCTTCATTTCTGATACTTTCATAAGTAGATTCACTACTTCTATTATTTTCGGATTCATTGAAGTGCTGGTGAGAACTTAATTCCGAAAAATAAAATCTTTTTAGTTGTTAAATATTAAATATTGATCGAGCATCATGCTGATAACGTAAAAGTATTGTTCTTTTTTAGTGTCGTTGAAGAGTAATTCCACAAAAAATCGACCTGCTCTCGGAAAATAGAAAATAACTATTTTAATAACAATATTTTTACATTTCAGATGACACAGAAAATTGTTTTTTTTTTTTAAATTACACATCAACCGAGGAACTAATATCCAAGATGAGTAATACAATGCAGGGACGAAAACCGTAATTTGACCCAGACCCTCCCCTCCTTAGAGGCTTAACTAAAACAAGGTTTTAATTTGCAGGGATTGGCATTGGTAACAATCCAGGCTTATTCAAAGGATTTGCAGCCCGCATACTGTGGCAAGCCCAGCTGCATAGACGGTAGCAAGGCGGTGATGCTCTACTTTTCACTGGGGTTGTTGGCATTGGGGGCCGGTGGGGTCAAGGGAGCTCTTCCAGCACTTGGTGGTGACCAATTTGATCATAAAGACCCCAAGGAAGCCAAAGCTCTAGCAAGGTATTTCAACTGGCTATTGCTCAGTACTACACTCGGAGCCTGTGTCGGAGTGACGGGGATCGTGTATCTGACCACTGAAAAGCACAAATGGTATTGGGGTTTCTTCATATCGACCGTGGCTACCTTCATAGGTTTCACTGTTCTTGCAGTCGGCAAGCCTTTCTACCGCCTACAAGAACCCAAGATGGCCGATAGCCCCATCATAAGGATAGCTCAGGTTCAGCACTCTTTATCCCTGCATTTAATTTCTTAATGGATATATCTACAAATAGAAACAAGGGTGGTGACAAAGGTGATAAACATTTCTTTTGTGTTATGATCATTCATAGGTCATAGTAGTAGCCATAAACAACAGAAAGCTAGCTCTGCCGGATGGTCCAGATGAATTGTATGAGATCAGTAAAACCGAAAATGATTTCAGGGAGGAAATAATCTCCCACACCAACCAATTCAGGTAATGCATGCATGAATGTGATGTGATGTGACTGTATAATAGCTAACCATGTTTAAAAAAAAAATTCGGAAACCAACTGTGATTCATGATTCTTGGTCAGATTCCTAGACAAAGCTGCAATTGTTCCGAAAGATTCGAAGACAACACCATGGACAGTGTGCACAGTGACTCAAGTTGAAGAAGTTAAGATACTAACCAGGATGTTGCCCATTTTATTCAGTACAGTCATAATGAACACATGTCTGGCGCAGCTGCAGACATTCTCAGTTATGCAAGGTAATTTCATGAATCGCAAGATTGGAAATTTCAACGTTCCCGCTGCTTCAATCCCGATAATCCCACTGGTTTTCATGTCCATTCTGGTCCCCATCTATGAGTTTTTCTTTGTCCCTTTTGCTCGAAAAATCACGAAACATCCGTCGGGCATCACGCAACTCCAACGTGTCGGTGTGGGGCTTGTTCTGTCAGCAATTTCAATGGCTATTGCCGGTATTGTTGAGGTTAAAAGAAGGGATCAAGCTCATAGGGACATAATGAAGCCCATAAGCCTCTTCTGGCTCTCCTTTCAATATGGAATATTTGGAATTGCAGACATGTTCACTCTTGTGGGACTGCTGGAATTTTTCTACAGGGAAGCACCAATAGGCATGAGATCACTCTCCACATCATTTACGTGGTTAACACTATCTTTTGGCTACTTTTTAAGTACAGTGTTCGTTGATGTCATAAACGCCATCACCAAAAGAACCAGTTCAAGCAAACAAGGTTGGATTCATGGATTAGACTTAAACTCGAGTCACTTAAATCTCTTTTACTGGTTTTTAGCTATCCTTAGCTGCCTAAACTTTTTAAACTATTTGTACTGGGCCTCATGGTACAAATACAAGACGGAAGAACCTGATCATAGTGAACCCAAAGCTATGGATTTGACTACCGAACAGCTTCCAGTGGAGGAAGTACCTGATCCTACTGAAGCCAAAGGTGAGGATTTGAGTACCAGACTGCTTGTTGCGGAGGAAGAACCTGAGCATACTGAAGGCAAAGCTAAGGATTTGAGTACCGGACCGCTTCTCGTGGAGGAAGGAAGCACCGTGGATGGAGGAGTAACCGAAGTACATGAAGGTCCCTCTTCTGTTCAAACAGAGGATTCTAAGCAACAACCTACAAGTTGATGAGAGCCATAAACATGCGTGTGTGACAGCAAATAATAATCATTTTATCAATTCAAAAAATCAGTAACCCAGAGCCAGAGGTTGGCCAAAACAAACATTTTGAATACATTCTATTTATGTCTTAGACTGACATTATTTGCATGGATGATGGGCCTTGATAATGAATTTACATAACGATTTCAAGTCTCGTTGACATACCAAAAACTGAGCATATTCTAACTTGCATTGTGCTGAAATTAGTATTCGGTTGACCATCATCATCACCATAGAGGTCCAATCCTCACAGAGAAAAAGCTTCAGCCTCCACATGAAGCAAAATAGATTGATATCCTCCGCTCAAAAAGCTAACAATTATAACCTACAATTAAATATATATTTGGTGTTTAATACTTTCTTCAAACCACAATTTGATAAAACATGATAAAAATCAAAAGTTCTCTCACCTATCAGGTAACTTCTTATCTCCATCAGTTGATCTAAAAGGTACACTACCAGTGATTTCCGAGGCTCGACCATTCTCTTGCACTTCAGCTGGCCGTTGAAAACTTTCATTTGCTGTTCGGTCCTAGCATCGCAAAATGAATATCAAATTTGATTAAATTCAGCTAGACCAAAAATATAGCAAAATGTTCAGATGAGTGACAAGTTAATAGAATCCAACATCCTTCTTCTGCCATCCTTATCTGTGAATGTATATATTCCAGCTCCTGCATTATAAGAACTAAGAAGCATAGTGTTTCCTCCTTGATGAAAAGATAAAAGATTTCTTTAATCTAACCTAACAAGAAAAATTGTTCAGGTTTACCATGAATTTGTCTACATGGAAATCATTATCACATTGACTAGTCATCGAGGGTATGCTTCTATACCATGTGAAATAGCTTTCTCTTTTGCCTCAAGACAACCTTCTCCTAGTGGCAACCGAAACCCGCTTGAGCAAATATTAGAACTCTTCTTATCTTTTTCTTTCTAAATAAAAATATGAATTGAAAAGAAACAAGAAAATTTTCCTAACCTGAGTAGATGTCTGATTCATTGAGCTATTGATGTTAGTATTCTGTGCCACTTGTGAGTTGATATTCTGAATTGGGTCCTTTGAACTAGAAGCTGCAGCTGAATCCATATTGTCCATAGGACCTCCCAGTCCACAGGGACTCAATCCAATGGCTGATTTCATGAGGTGTGCACCAGTAATAGGAAACAAAGGTGCATCTGGCATCGACATTGGAAGTCCTTGACCATGAAGACCATATAGTGGGAGGTTAGCTCCTGGCATCTCATGGAATGCAGTCGAACCTGACAAATGAGGGCCTGGGCCAGAAAAAGGTGCTCCACAGACTGGAGGCACCTGAACCATAGGGCAAGCAGAAGCTACAGTATTCGTTTCAGGAAATGGCATCCCAAAACCCATACCTAGACCCATTCCAAAACCCATGGATGAAAAATACGCCATTTGAGTGGCATGCATGTGCTGCATTCCACTTGGCAACATCATTGGTGGCACATATAAGCCAGCTCGCATAGACATAATCTGCGAAAGGATGGTAATTAATAAATTGAACTTATTTGATTACCCTTCAGAGAATCAAAATTGAAATATACACCAAAAAGAACAGTTAGAAGAAAGATAACAGAGATCTTACCTGCACTTGTAGTTGGAGCGTCTTAAGATATTCAATTGCTTCATCAAGCATTGAAGCTTTGTCCACCTTGTAATGTCAAAATATAAAATGTCAACAGCTTTAAAATACAAAAGCTATCAGGTCTTTGATGGTCTGTTTTAAACTACTTATAGAAAAAGCAAGGATATGCCATGAGATCATTGATCTACTCCCAGAATCACATCTGTTTCTAAGAAAAATCCCTTGATTTAGTTTTAAAAAAGGTTTACCGAATTACCAACCTTATTGCAGTTAGGTATGAGCTCCTGTAGAGCACGCATCTTCTCATTTATCCTATCCCTTCGCCTCTGTTTGTGTAATTCCATCTAGATCTTACAATCAGAAACAGCCATATGAAAGACAAATATCAAATTATTGAACTAATGAAATGCTCTTCCTCACCCTTTCAGATAAATTATGCACTTCAGCTGCTCGGCTTCTCTTGAACCCCTTACCTCCTCGAGCAGGAACTGCTTTTTTCACACCTACGGATTCTTCTTCAGCATCCTACACATAATTTGGTTTGTTGGTTTAATGGCAAAGGAAAAATGAGTTAAAAGCACAGCAACACGAAATAAAATTATATCCTACAACTTACTTCGCTAGGACATTCAAACTCCTCATTATCATGGTTTTTTCTCTTCAAATTATGTACTACTGGATTGTCAGAAGCTCTTTCTACACTATTTTCACAGCAAACTGAAGCAGCAAGCACAGACTCTACAGCCTTACCACTCTCTGGCAGGCATTTGGAAGCATTTTCACCAATAACTTGACTAGATATTTTATCACTTTTCGGGACATATTCTTCACAGATGGCATCATTTGGTTCAACAGCAACTGGCTCATCTAGAGACTTAGCTTCAGATTGTTTTATATCAGTCTTCATCGGCACTATTGTAGAATGGCAATGTGAAAAGTTTTCCTTCTGTAACTGGATATTTGAATCAATGGCCTTGGAACCAACAGGGCCCCTAGTACTGGCTGCAAACCCTGTTTCGTTACTCTCAATCCTAGCCATAGCACCTATATTCTGAAGACTAGCTTTAACAAGAGCAGCAGGACGTGAAAAATGGGAAAAATTCATCAAGACGGTATTATTACAAGGTGCAACTGGATCTTGTTTCTGCATCTTAACACCACGCAAAGTCTCATCTGAGGGTTGAACTCCCATCGTATCTCTGAAAAAGGCGTGGCTCGGCTTATTACCAATACTCTCCAAATTTCTTGATCTAAGATACGATGAAGACACTTGACATACCTGTGGCGACTCGCTGGTACCACTTCTCAGCCTAGCTTCGTCATCTGCCAGTTTAGGAACCTTTGCCAACTTTCCTTGTTTGAAATCCGCAGCAGCATTCAGAGAACCAGAAAAGGAATCACTGATGAATTGGCGTCTTTGATTAAATGAAGCTAAGCTACTATCAGTTGGGATGTTATTTGTAGTGAGCCCAGATAATCCAGGCAACATATCAGAACATTCATTCTCTGAGTACTTTAACCAAGGCACCACATCATCATCATGATACGGCGCCGACATTGGAACTTCACTCGATACCGCATCCACCACCCCAAACTTTCCCATTTTTGAACTATTTCCTCCATTGCCTATATATTTATCTCTAATCTTAAAACTGTGGGATTGTAAGCTGTTACAAGCAGGAACCTTTCTAGCTACACTAGACTAACCTTGCATCGAAATTTGACCATTCTCCCAAACCAGTTCAACAAAATCATCCTCAGGTCTGCATTCGAACAGATAGAGAGCAAAAGGGGATACAATCAATCATACAACCAAAAAAGAAACAACACATATGATTGAACCCACCATGTAAGAAATGAAATTTATAATGTTTAAATAGATCAAAGAATTAGAGTAAAACTGAACTTACACAATAGATGGATCAGTTGAACTTGAACGGTTCTTGTCTTGAGATGAATCGAGCTTCCCCCTAGCCATCCGATATAGCTCGGATAGAGGCATGGTGAAGGGCTGAAACACCCTTTTTGTTTTTGCTCAGAAATAACCCAAATTCAAGCTAGCCATTGCTACTAGTAACTCACTCTCATCACTGTTCTTAATCAAAAGAAAACATAAATGAATGAAGCCATGAAGGATTAAAGAGGAATTGGCCTTACCCTTCAAAAAAACATTAAAGTAAATTTAAATTTAAATGATTTTATGACTTTGTAATAAAAGGATATTAATAATTTTTTGGGTAAATTCCAAAATAGTCATTTTTGTTTGTCTCATGTTACATTTTAGTCAATTATGTTTGAAATGTTACGTTTTAGTCACGTTATCGTGTTGTAATATTTTAGTCATCAAGCGCTAATTGCCATTAGCAGTGCAATAGTAAGCTGATGTGGCACGTTAAATCATCATTTCAAATGAAGATTTTAGGTTAAATTATACAATTGGTCCCTATATATTTTTTTTTTGTTTTGAGCAATTTTTTTTACTTTAAAAGAGATGGAAAATGGAGGAAAATAGAGGGAGAAGTAGAAGAGAATGAAAAAAAAAAAAGAAAGTTAAAGAACATAAAAGAAAAAAATAAAATTACTCAAAACGAAAAAATATGGGGACCAATTATTGAATTTAACCTAAAATTTTTGTTTGAAATGATGATTCAGCATACCACGCTAGCTTACCGTTATACCGTTAATGATAATAAATGGCTCAGTGACTAAAATATTATAAAACATTACCGTAAGTGACTAAAACATAACATTTCAAACATAAGTGACTAAAATGTAACTTGAGGAAAACAAAAGTAACTATTTTAACAGTTTACCCTAATTTTTTCTTTTTGCATTTTTCGAACCATCAATTAATAAAAAGAGTGGGGCATTGGGCACAAAATCATGCATTATGAATGAGATAGGGGACTAGTGAAAACGATGTTTACTTGAAAAAAGAAATGTAATTGAAGACAAAATTATCTTCTAAGTTCTTATATTTTTTAAAAATTTAGAATTTAATCCCTTAAAAATTCAAGTTTAATTTTTAACACGGTTAATTTTATTTTTAATTCGATGGTGTGATATTTTGAAATAAAAAAAATACTTATTTGATAGTTATGAAACCATTGTAATAAACTTGAATTTAACAGAAGAATTTTAACGATGTTAACAATTGAACTACAATTTTTAAATTTAAAAGTAGAACTAAATTCTTAAAAATATAAATTAATTTTATTTATTTAAATTAATTATCTTATTTTATATATCGTAAATCTTTATATCATATTTGGTACTATAAATTGTAATTATATGATTACGTTATTTAAAACTCTAAACAATAAACAAAGTCTAAAATCAAACCATGGTAAAAAAATCGACAATACGATTACTAAAAAAATTAATAACATTTAAGCAATTTTATCTAATTACTTTGACATTTCATACTTATTGAATTGTTCTCTATCTAGCAGTGGTGGAGTTAGAAATTTCTTTTCCGGATTGAAATTAAATTATATATTTTTACGATAGTAAAAATACAATTTTATCATTTTAATAGTTTATATCTTTATAATTTTTAAAGGATTAAATCAATTTTTATCTTTTTTTGGGGGGTCAAAGTATAATTTTACCACACTAATTTAAAATTTTTCATTTTAGAGATGTCGAGGCCCCTACCAGCCCCCTGGCTTCGCCACTGCTCTCTAGCATTAAACATATAACCATTGTTATTATCTATTGATCATCGACAAAGTATAAAAATTTAATAATAAATACCATGTAATTTAGTGAATTATCTAGTCGATCAAAATATATAAGGAATTATCTCTCATATTTAAATGATTTTAGCATTTTGAAAAATAAACATTTTAAGCAATTTGTTTGTAATTGTTTATAGTTACCGGCATAATTATTTCAATTCTCACTATTTCTTTAAGAATCGAATAGTATAATTGAATACTCTAATTACATCGAATTCAACGAGACCTACTACTTATAACGATTAATCAAAAGTGTAATTACAAACAATTATACCTAAATTCAATTATTATGTGACTTTTCAATCGTGCCTAAATAATCTTTAAAATATTAATATTAATATTAAACTGTACTTTATTTGAGAAATTTATTTTATTGTTTTTAAATAATAAAACAAATTATTTGAATAAATTAAATCCAATATGAATTAAAAAATAATAATTGGGGTCACACCACAGAGCCACTAACTTGCTAGCTTTCGTTTTCTCCACACATTTTACATTAGCTTTTATAAATGAGTGACGTCATTCAAGATGGTGTTTGATGTGAAAATTTTATTTTTTTAAAATTAAAATCTTTATATTTAAAAAATAATAATAATAAATTTGGTCACTAATGTTTGTGTATTTTTATCAAAATGGTCCTAATTGTATTTTTTGAGTCTTTTTGCCCACAAACCGTTAAAAAAGTTAACTAAGATGATGTGAAATTTCATATGTGAAATATTTTTAATGATATGTAATTTATTATTTAAATAACTCTATAAAATAATTACATGTGAAAAATAATAAAATAAATAAATAATACATGAAATTAAAAAAATCTTAATTCAAAGAAAATAAAGGTAATTATCTAAAAAAATTAACTCAATAGAAAAACCTCTCAATAAATAAACATATGAAAGATTGAAACCTCGCAGTAGAAAAGCAGTTTGAAAAAAAAATCAAAAGTTGATGGTTACAAAGGCTAAAAAATACAATTAGGGTCATTTTGACAAAACATGTAAACGTTAGTAACTAAATTTATCATTAAGCCTTTAAAAAATAAAAACTAAACTCATATATTATATAGATATAGAAATTAATTAAAAAATATAACATTTCACTAATTACACACAAAATTTCTTACTATAATATCACTTACCATTTTTTATAATTATATTTAAATAAATTTATTAACATTTATTTATAAAATTTTATATTTTTTATTTAATTTAATAATGACATGTGATTTTATAATCCATTAATGATACAAGAGAATCATACATTTATGTGTATTAAATATTATTTATTTTTTTATTAAACAAAATGAGTGACCCATTGATTCACCTAAAGGTCATATGTATACTAGGCTTAGACATTAGATCCCCCTAATGCGTTGACCATCTATTTATAATGTATACATATATAGATAATATTGTTTTGGGTTAAACTATAGGTTAAAATATGATGTTGTGCTTATAGTTGTGTGGATTTTGAAATTTAGTCCCCATATTTTATAAGTTAAAAATTTAATCAATTTAATTTTTTAATTTAAAAATTTTAATATAATCATTATCGTTGCTAGTAGTTTCTGTCAAAATTTGTTAACTTATTGTTCTTGTTGTCTATCAATCGTGTTCCATGTCAAACGTGAATAACTTAATCCAAATTCCAAGTTGACAAATTTTGACAAAAAATACTTGCGATTTTAATGATTAGACTGAAATTTTTAAATAAAAATAAATAAAAAAGCTTAATTTTTTCAACTTTTTAAGTAAATTATTTTATATAAACTATTAAAAGATATAAATATCACTGTAATAATTAAAGTAACAATATTTTAAATTTGTTATATTCCTCCGTCATTTAGACATATTTTAACATGACAAAAGGTGTTGATATGCTTTGATTCCACATGAGGTCATATTTTAGTTGTGTAACACCCCTAACCCATATTCGTCATCAGAACAAGGTTACGTAGTATTACCAGAATAAACAGATCAAATATAAACATATCATATTATTTAACATTCATAAAGTTTCTTATATGAGCCCTCGAGGCCCAAATCATGCATTAGAAACAAGACAAGACTAAACTGGGTACTTAGAGAACTTTTCGCAAAATCTCAAAATTCTTCCAAGGTACAGGAGACACACGCTCGTGTGGTCAGGCCGTGTGACTCACACGACCAAGAGACACGCCCATGTCTCAGGCCATGTGGATATTCGAAATAGAGCACACAACCGTGTCCCAGCCCGTGTACATACCCATGTAACTCTCTGACTTGGGTCACGCGGCCAAGCCACACGCCTATGTACTAGGCCGTGTAAACATGAAAATTTGCATTAAATAGGTGCATGGGTCATACAACCAAGCTGCACGCCAGTGTGCCAGGCCGTGTGATCAATTTCGAGCATTCTGTTTTGAAATTTTTAAGATGCAGAGGACACGCGGCCAAAAGCACACTACCATGTGCTATGCCGTGTGTTACACATGGCTGAGACATATGCTTGTGTCTCTAACCGTGTGGACAAAATAAGGCCATTTCCTAACCATATTTCTCACCCAAACTTGTCTTCCACCTACAATAACACTTAGATACATTCCCAAACCAAAATAAAACATTTGAATTAAGCTAAAACCAAGTCTTATGCATATCATATCATCATATATAACGAAGTATCCATACTTAACAAATTGATCACTTACATATATATATTCATATTTGTACCAACTATACCAACTCAAACCATGTTACAATTTGCCTTTTAGTTAACCATCAATCAATTATACCAAGACACGTATTAACCATAATAAGACCATAGATATCAAAATGTACCAAACATAAGCCATTCAAATGGCTAATCACAATAAAACATTTACTTGCCATCAATGACCAAATTAACCTATACATGCCATCATACCAAAGTTGATTTAATAAATATACCGAAAAAGGCTGATTGATAGTGTAATGTGACTCTGACCAACTTCCAGCCTTAACGAGCTTCCGGGTTACTATAAAATAGACGAAATAAAATAAAGTAAGCATTTAATGCTTAGTAAATTCGTATAATAGGAACTTAACTTACCGATTAATTCACATTTAAGGTAAGCAAATAAACATGCTCAAACCAATTTGGCCAATTGCCTAAACACATATCCTCATCAAGCTTGTTAGTCATGTAATTCACATAAATACTAAGAAACATGAATGAGCTCATCAATATTCAATTTCCACATACATGTATTTATCACTTCAAGTGTCCATGAACATGTACATATCAATATTCAATTTCCACATACATGTATTTATTCAATTTCCACATACATGTATTCATCTTGAATTCATATCATCTTATATCAGAACTTTACTCGTTAAATTATTTAAAATATCAATAGATACAAGGGTAGTACACATGAAGTGTATAAAGCTGTAAACCATCAATTCATATTCGGGAATGTTCATACAAGCACATAAAAGGGAAGCTCTTTCGAGCCATATAATGGTAAGCTTATGTGAGTTGTATAATGGGAAGCTTTAGAGAGCCATTAATGGAAAGCTCCTATGAGCCAATGTCGAGAAGTTCAAGCGAGCCAATATCGGGAAGCTCCGAAGAGCCATATTTCAAGAAGCTCGTGAAAGAGCCTTTAATCAGGAAGCTCTGAAGAGCCATATATTGGGACGCTCATAAGAGCTGCGATGTGTCCACAACACATGCAAGATCACAACCAATCGGGATACTCCGAAGAGCTATTAACGGGAAGCTCGCAAGAACCATATAACAGGAAGTCATAAGAGCTAATAATAAGACACTCTTTCAAGCTGTGATGTGTTCGCAACACATGCAGGACCACAACTAATTTGGGAACTCGATATCCATCGAATTTTATTTATTCAAACGAGACTTAATATTTGTTGATCATCTTCAGATATGTGATTAATTTCATACATGGCAATTTACACAAATCACATACACAACATTCAATTGAAAACATATAAATATACAATTTAATTACACGAACTTACCTCGACAATTGTTCGTGTACGCAAAATCTACTAATCCGACACTTTTTCTTTTCCATGATCTAATTCTGTTTTTGATCTATCTAGATCTAATTAAACAAAATAAGTTGGCTTGAGCTTAGGTTTCCATGGCTAGAGTTTTCATGTTTTAATTTTGGGAAAAATGATGAAAATGATGATATTTTCATTATTTTATCATTTATCATCTTTTATTTTTTTAACTTTCTAATTTCATCATTTTCTTTAATTAACTTTCCATGGGTGAATCATCATACTTATCTACTAACTCCTCTTAATGGTCTATTTGCCATATAAGGACCTCCAATTTTGAATTCCATAGCTATTTGGTCCATTTAGCTATTAGAATTCAACTTTTGCATTTTATGCAATTTGGTCCTTTTATCAATTAAACATGTAATCGGTAAAATTTTTTTAACAAAATTTTCATACGACATTCCTATCATAATGCAAACCATACAATATTATTAAAATAATTTTCCTTCCGGACTCGGATTTGTGATCCTGAAACCACTATTTCGATTCACTGAAAACAGGTTGTTACAAGTTGACCATCCGTCTTGATTAGAGGAGCAAAATCTTTTCATTTTCAAGGTATTAGCCCACATAACAAGATGCGCATCTACTTTTAGGTGTGAGCACATTTTCAATGCAACAAGAAGTCCATTTTGACAAAATATTATTAATGATGTGTAAAAATTATGCACTCATCATATATCAAATATTATTTTATTTTATCAACAAGTGATTTGGTACAATAGTAAGGCACATTATTATGCATTCATCATATATAAAATATTATTTTATTTTATCAACAAGTGATTTGGTGTTATTTTATCAACAAGTGATTTGGTGCAATAGTAAGGCACATTATTATGCACTCATCATATATCAAATATTATTTTATTTTATCAACAAGTGATTTGGTGCAATAGTAAGGCACATTACACTCTAAAGGGAATGACTTAAGTTCGAATATTGGAGACGACATTATTAGGAGGGGCAACCACAAATTCCGAATATGGACAATAAAATAGACATGAAGTATACCAAAAAATATTATTTTATTATTTATTAAACAAAATGAGTGACCCATTGATTCACCTTAAGGCCATAGCTACACTAAATTAGATCCTCCTAATGTGTTCACCATCTATTGATACTATATACATACATAATCTTGTTTTGGATTAAACTATAGGTTAAAATATGATGTTGTCCTTATATTTGTATAGAGTTTGAAATTTAGTCCCTATAATTTAAAAGTTAAAAATTTATTTTATTTTATTCTCTTAATTTAAAAATCTAAATCCAATCATTATTGTTGTTGGTAGTTTTTGCCAAGATTTGTTAACTTATTGTTCTTATTTATTATCAACCATAATCCATGCTAAATGTGGGCAATCTTCTGACGCGCTCGTTTTTAGGTTTGAACACGTTTTCAATGCAACAAAGGGTCCATTTAAGCATAAAAACTTCGTATTTTCTTATAACAATATGTCATGTCTCGCTAGTAGACAATAGGATATTTTCAATAAATACCCTTTCAATGATGAGAAAGAGATTGACTTTTCAACCCTAAATTTACTCTAAGCCAATCTTTCTCTCTCTCTATTAGTCAACCTGTCATCTTTTATTTTTTTACTCTCTCCTTTTAAGTGAATCAACTTCCACAAAACAATCAATAACTCCTCCTTACTCTCCTTATTGTTGTACTTTATATTAACAGTACTTTTTCCAATAAAATTACTATTCGGATATCTTGTGACACCAACTCAATCAAGAGTTTTATATAATATAGATTTCATCGTTTATATATATATATATATATATATATATATTTACTTTTTGAAACGCATGTTTCCAAATCAACTTTTTTTTTGTTAATTTCATAAAAAATGATTTGTTTTTAAAAAAAATTGTGAGGAATTGATATATATATATATCTTAATATTTTTTATAAAAAATAACAATTTTCTTTTTACACATTTAAAAAAGTATAATATTTTTTAAATTATAAAAAAATTCAATATCAATATACCAAATAATCATATGATTTTTTTTTAAATTCAATATTACATCATTTGATTGAATTGAAAAAAAAAAGTTGATTCCAAGATCGAAAATAAATATTCTGAAAGGGACTAAATCTATTAATAACATAAAGTACATGAATCCTTTTGCAATCTAACCTCTTGTTATGTGTGGTTATATTCTCTGGTATCGGATATAAAAATTTATTAACTAATATACTTGTCTCGGAGTTTTTTAATTTTACAAAATTTAAAAAATTATTTATTTTATTTTTATTTACTAAATATTGAAAAAATAGATGAAGATTGTGTAAATATGATTGTAGAGTTAAAAAATTCCAATATAAATTATGATAGATAGAACTAAAAATCTAAAATTAGAAAAGAGAAAAAAGAGGGTAACACTTTTGTTTATGCAAATACGCTTAGCGACACGTAGGAAGGATAAGGACATGACAAGGACAGACTTTTTTAATGTTTTGTTCTTATCCAACAATAATGGAATAAAAGAAAAGAAAATAGAGAGCACGTGCAAGTCATGTGAAACACTACCTTATTTATTTATTAATTATTTTTAATTATAATTAAAAAATTAAAACAACCATTAACCAATACATATATATATATATATATAATTGAAAAACTATTTACTATTTAAATCAAGGCCGGTCGACAGTTATTTAACATAAAAATACTGTTTCTAGAATTGGATTAGATTTATTGACATTGAAAATTATTAGTTGATTATTAATTTGGAATAAAGAGTTGAACTGATTGATTGATCTGTGAATTGATTTGAATTAAGATTTTTTTATTTTTATTTTTTATGATTTTCTAATAAAATTTTAAATTAATTTAAAAAAATTAGTTAGATCGATTGAATCAAAAATAAATTATTTGATCGATTTAATTATAAATTCGATTGGCATAAAGACTTATTTGGCCCTCAAGCTTTAAAAGAAATATTTTAGTCTTCATTTTTTTCGCTTTTTTAGTCCTTAAACTTGTGTTTTTGTTAAATCACTCTAAAACGGATGAAAAAGTTGACATGTCGGCATTTAAATTTTTTAAAAAAATTAAAAATTAAAAAATTATTTTTAAATTAAAAATTATTAAAAAGTATAAAAAATGAAAAAAATATTTTTTAAAAATTTAATCAAATGATGACATGTGATTCACATAAAGTTAACTTTTCTATCCAATTTGAGGTTTTTTATATGATCATATTTGTCCTTTTTGAGATAATGTCTAAAATTATCTATAGTTCCTCCCCAACTGATAAATAGGGGAATAATGTGTTTCAGCTCATTCGAACCCACATCCTCCTACATTGACAACAATGTCTATGCCAATTAAATTAAAACTCAACCGGTAATAATTAAAAGTGAAGATAAATGTTATTTGGGTATTAAGTTACGTTAAAAACAAAAATAGAAAGAAAATATTTTATACGTGATATTCTGCACTTCTTTTTGGAGAGATTTGTTTTATTGTTTCGATTTTATTTTTAATATTTGAATTTGTTGGGGTTTTTTTTGAAAAAGTTTATATATATAAACTAAAAGTTTTCAAATATCAAATTTAAAATTAATGTTAACTGAAGATTCGAATAAATTTTCTTTTATCATTTTACTTATTACTCAAGTCACACTTGTTGGTTTGGTTTTTTCTAAAGAAGTTTCTAAGTACAACACAAATTAAAAAGGCTTTATTAGTAATATAAAATTGATATTTAAATATTTTTTTTGGTAAAAATGCTCGTTAAACTTTTAATTTTGTCTTATTTTACTCAAAAAGTATATGATTCAATTTTGCTAAAAGTGACGTCTAAATGTATGTTAGCTGATAATATTTTTCGGATGATTTGAGATAAAATTAATAGTTTTTAAACCACTCGTGATAAAAAGAACTTTAAAAATTAATCTCGAAAATTGAATATAATTTAGGAGTCAACTTTAGGTTTCGTTTTAGAAGAAGAAGAAGAGTGAATTACAATTTAGGAGCCAATTTACTAATAAATCTAATTACAAATAATACATAACTGATCAACTAGAACTAAAATTAACTTAATACGAAGCACAACGGACTAAAAATTAGAATACATCTAAATTTAGATCATAAAAAAGTTGGACAAAGCTAAAACATAATAAGATTTAACACAAAATAATCTTAAAGAAAACCTGGTGAGTTTGGTTGACTGAATCTTATATTACGACTTGTAATGCTATGTTCCTTATATTACGACTTGTAATGATACATTTCATATTAAGTTTTCATTGTTGAATCCTCACCTTCCAGTCACCCCGAATTTTATGTTCTCAAATAGTGTTAAGATGTTATATATAGAGTGTAATCTGATTACAACTTATTCCTTAGATAATATTAGATTACGAGTGTCTTGAATTTTGAAACAATTTACCTTTTCTATTTTTATTATTTTAATCAAATTAAAATTATTGTTAGTGAAGCAGTAACCTTTTATGAATTTATTGATACAAAATACAATGAGGAAGGAGGACAAGGAGGAGATCAAAGTGGATAACGGAGACTAGTTCACCTGTAGAGGCTAAGAGTCAGAACAATAATAAAAGGATAGGCTGATTAAGAAGTTAAATGCTCAAAGTACCTTTAGGGTGCTAAAATGTTAATCACCTATTCATAGTTTTTTGGGCATTCATAGGAGAGATCATTTTATCCATTAATATGATATGCCTAAATAAGCATCTAATCTCATTAAATGTGCAGCAAATAATCATAAATATGTATCACAAAATTCTATCAATATGAGGTACTTAAGCCTAAATATACTCCTTATTGTTTTGAAAGTGTATTCACATTAGAATACATTCACCTTTAAGCTCTGGTGGTAAACTCCGTTTGAAATGGGACTGTGATCGTGCTCAGGGAGTCAATATGGAGTCAACAATACCTCCTATACTGACACATGTCTTCTTAGCAGAGGTGTATAACAAAATTATTACATTTCAACATAATATATTTACTTATTAATATATGAAATGTAATAAAAAATAAAAAATGCAATAATTTATCATAATTTTATGAAAAATGAGATTAAAAAATATATTAAATGAAATAAGCTTGTTAAAAATAAGTTGTATAACAATAAGAATTTAATAAAAATGTCTCTAAATTATCTTACATTCTAGTTAAATGAACTAAACAATAACATACTGCTTCTAACATTATTACGGAATGTAAAACCAAATGACCTTCAGGGGGTGTTTGGTTCGCCGAATATTCCCAAAACAAGATTATAGTGTTTAGTTTGTCAATGTTCTACCATCCCATAATCTCACATTACGAAATAGTGCCACAATGCTGAAATATAGGTGTAATCTCATTACGACCTGAGATTACATCCCATTTCTTAAGTTATCTTAAGTTATAGGCATAATCTTAAATTTGGACCAATTTACTTTTGTTTTTTCTATTTTAATCAATTTAAACTTTTTTCTTAAAAAAAGTTTACAACTAATTAAAAACAAATAATATTTTCTTAACAGTGAACTAATAGATGTAATACATTACAATTATAATTATTATATTTTATTTAATATTTTTTATTAATATGTTAATTATGGTTATTATTATAATTGTACTCGGTGTTACAATCACTTTTCATGAATTATTATAATTATGATTTATAAATTTAATTCAACATCATATATTTACTTATTAATATATAAATTGTAATAAAAAGTAAAAATTATAATAATTTATCATAAACTTATAAATATTTAGACCAAAAAATATTAAAGAATGTAAACTTGTTAAAAAAAAATCTATAGCAAGGATAATTGAGTAAAATGTGTTTCTAGGCAATCTTCCACTTTGTTAACAAAAACATCAATCTTACATTGAGATAATCTTATATTCCGCTATAATCTTATATTTTGGTAATCTTATTACGAAATATAATCTTATATTTCGAAGAGCCAAATGCACTTTTGGGGTTTGTTTGGACAGCACAGAGCAATTGAATGAGTGTGTAATTACTAAGGCAGTAATTACACTTTCTTGTAACTCCCTAGACGTGTTTGACTCACAAGCTGTAATTACATCATAATTCCCTATATCATGTTTAATAGTACAAATTATAATTACACAGTTGCCTAACTTATATTTTTAAAAATATTAATTACTATAAAAATTATCAATATGATAAGAAATAATTTCTAAATAAGTAACAAAAATTAAAATCAAATCATCATTTGTATTATGTTAGTTAAAAAAGTAGTTGATAATATGATACTAATAAAAATAACAAAAAAAAAAAAACATTATATGTAATTTTGTCTAATTGTTCTGGTGTATATTTGTTAAGCTAGTACCTCTTTAATATTTAACATATGCTCCTTATCATCGTTTGTTGGTTATTGACCGAATTCATCATCATCTAAATTTTAATCTACAACATTGAAATTATCAAGATCTCGTTCTTCCACGTACTGTTCGAAGTATGAATCATCTAAATCCACTTATGATTATAGTTATGAAATATGAAAAATGCTGGTTCGATCCAACATTTTTTTATGCTATATTAAAATGATGTTTTTAATATGATTTTTTTAAGGCAACAAATGTCTTCTCAACTACATTTCGAAGTCTTGGATGTCTTAAATTAAAGAGTTCATGAGTTGTATATGGTGCTTGTGTCTGGCACCATTCTCTCAAATAATATCATACCCCATGATATGATGCAAGAAAATCTTTTGTATTTGCATAATTAGCATTAATATTATAATATTTGGGTTCACAGTCCAAATAATTTATCCCTTTTATAATAAATAAATTAAGTCAAAATAATATAAAATTTAAAAAATATATAACCTTTAAAAATAAGGTTTTATAAATTGTCTAATAATATAATATTATAAAAAAAACTATAACTCTTTTTTAATGAATAAATATATTGTTTTTATAATGTATAACATGAATACGTAAATAAGTTATGTGCATCCTTCTTGGTATAAATTTTTTTATATATAAATATATTATAGCTTTTTTATATCATGTAAATTATTATTTATAATCAACTTTTTGATTATAACTTTAATTTTTTAAAATTTAAATAATATATAACTTTATAAAATATACAAATTATTTTTATAATATATGTTAGGAATCGACCCGATTAAGCAACGAACAAGTAAAATTAGCAGAAGAAATTGAGAAATTGAACGCACAAATTTAACATGGAAAACCCCCTCCAAAGAGGATAAAAAACTACGGGAAAATATAATTTTACTATAATGGCAAAAGAACGAAGAGTACAAAAGATGGAGATAATAACTAAACCCCGAAAACCCAAAAACAAAGAACCCTCAAAACGTAAACACAAAAATTCTCTAAATGTATTATGAGTTCTAATCTCTAATGGGTGTATTTTTTAAGGTTGTAAAAGAGCCTATTTATAGGTTAAATTCAAAGGTCAAATAATAAAAAAATAATCTAAAATAATCTAAACTAATCAGTGTTTGATTGAAACAAATAAACAGAGTTTAACTAGAAGATTATTTCTCAAATTTGACTAAAAATAGGAGTCATAGTTAACAAATCTCCACCTTGACTCATATTTCTACAATGCCATCTTTGCCGAAGCTCGCCACGAGCCTATCTTAAACTATGTAGGGAATTAACTGAGTCGAATTTGTGCTTAGAAACTGGAAGACTTCTAGCCTTCGACTTGTACACTGCTAAATTAACCCGGGTCTGATTATCACGAACACAGTGCCCTAACTTTTCAAAACCTGCATTCAAAAGAGAACCTCTCTTCAACGAAACGGTCATACTTTTTTCCCTCCTATGACCAAGTTGCCTCCGCTCCAAACGAGTTGACTTCGACTCCGTAACGGACGAGGGACGTTCGATTTCACCGGTCACTGTAGAACCTTCCAGAATATAAAGACTGTCAGTTCTTTTACCTTTTAACAAAATGAGAGATCCACGAGATACTTTAATGCCGCTTGATTCGATGTTGATTTTGCATCCTTTCAAGTCTAAAATACTCAAGGAGATAAGATTCTTTCGTAAACAGGTACATATTTGACATCTGAGAGTGTCATAATCGTCCCATCGTGTATCCTAATTTTAACAGTACCAATACCAATGACCTTACTAGATGAATCGTTTCCCATGCGCACAACTCTACCTTCAACCGAACTGTATGTGGAGAACCATTCTTTATTGGGACACATGTGAAAAGAACATCCAGAATCTAGGATCCACTCGGACGTAAGCTTGGAGTTATCGATCATTGACACTAACAAGAAATCATCACCGCTTTCATTAGCCAAATTAGCACAAGCTACATCTTTCTCGTTACTATCAACAGCTCTTTTATTTCGCAGTTTATAATAATCTGCTTTGACGTGACCTAACTTTTTACAATAGCGACACTTTTTGTCTCGTTTCTTTGATGCTACCAAAACGGAAGCTTGTCTATCTACCTTGCTATTCAAATGACGCTTATTGTCGAGTTTGTCTCTACTCAACAAATGACCCTTCACATATTCAAACGAAAGTTTGTCTCTGCCATAAATTAGGGTCTCCCTGAAAGACTTGTATGAAGGGGGTAAAGAGCACAATAATAGCATAGCTTGATCTTCATCATCAATATGAACCTCAACGTTTTTTAATTCATTTAAAAGAGTAATAAATTGATTGATGTGATCTCTAAGAAGCTCACATTCGTTCATGCGAACCGTAAATAGACGTTGTTTCAACACTAAACGGTTAGCCAGAGACTTAGTCGCATAAAGAGTTTCTAACCTTTTCCATAAGGCGGATGAGGTCTTCTCCATCAATACCTCCTGCAATACCGTATTCGTGAGGCACAACTGGATTGCAGACAAAGCCTTTTCATCAAGCTCTTCCCATTCTGTTTTATTTAGATTCTCAGGCTTTTTCTCAGTAACAACCTTTTTCAAATCGGATTGAACTAGAATTGCCATCATCCAAACTTGCCACAGATTGAAATTTGTCTCACCATCGAACTTCTCAATTTCAAACATTGTTGTTGCCATATCTGAATGGGCTGATTTATAAAAATTGAACTAGCTCTGATACCACTTGTTAGGAATCGACCCGATTAAACAACAAACAAGTAAAATTAGCAGAAGAAATTGAGAAATTGAACGCACAAATTTAACGTGGAAAAACCTCTCCAAAGAGGATAAAAAACTACGGGAAAAGATAATTTTACTATAATGGCAAAAGAACGAAGAGTACAAAAGATGGAGATAATAACTAAACCCCGAAAACCCGAAAACAAAGAACCCTCAAAACGTAAACACAAAAATTCTCTAAATGTGTTATGAGTTCTAATCTCTAATGGGTGTATTTTCTAAGGTTGTAAAAGAACTTATTTATAGGCTAAATTCAAAGGTCAAATAATAATAAAATAATCTAAAATAATCTAAACTAATCAATGTTTGATTGAAACAAATAAACAGAGTTTAACTAAAAGATTATTTCTCAAATTTAACTAAAAATAGGAGTCATATTTAACGATATAAATTTTTAGTATTATTATAATCATCCAAAACACTGAGACAGGTTCATGCTTATAAAATAATTGGATTTGAGTATAATTATCTGCATAATAAATATAACTCAAATTTGAACACATAAAATCCAAAAATAATATGATTTGGTGAGTTAATCGAAATGGACCCTTCCCACTATCTTTTTGGTCATTTTCTAATTATTAAATGATATTTCGACAAATTTTCCAATGTATTGACATATAATTTTGGTAATTTTTTTTACACTGAATCTTGAACCCAAAATCATAAACTCCAAACTTTTAAACCTCAAACTTGAACTTGAACTCGAAGCCGAACTCAAAACCTTAAACATTGATCATGATCCTTGAACCCTAAACCCCAAACATCAAACACCGATCTATAAACTCTAAATCCTAAGCTCCAAAACCTCAAACATAAACCATAAACTTCAAATATTGAACATCAGACCTCGGATTCTGAATAAGTTTAGGGTTTAAAATTCAAGATTCGAGTTTATTATTCTGAATTTAAAATAAAAAATTATAAAAATTATATATCAATCACATAAAAAATTACTAAAATATTATTATATAATTAAAAATTAACCATGAAAGATGTGATTAAATCCAAAAATTACCTTAAAAAATAAAATCCAATAATAATCTGTTTGGTGAGTGAATGGAAATGATTGTGATTGAATTTTTGTTGCTGAATCAATTATTGAATAACAGAATAAAACTGAGTGGTGGAATGCTACTAGTAAAAAGCTTTTTATTCTTTTTTGGTTTTGAGGTAAAAAGTTCAAAACACATGTCTTTTAATAACTCTTTCACTCGCTTATCATCCTTCAAAGTTGAAACTTTGTTCTTTTCGTTTCTTCCTCCACCCTTTCCCATGGCTTCTTCCCTCCATAGTAATAATACCCAAATCTGCCCCAACCCCCCCGCCTTGAACGGCGGTTCCGTCGCCGACGGTAAGTCCCAGATTTCCAAGAAACCCAGATTTTATGCTGACCCTCCGCCGTTGTTCACTCCCCCTGATATCATCTCCGAATTTTCCCACCATGACCCCGCCGTCGCTCGTATTAACAACGGCAGCTTCGGGTGTTGCCCTTCTTCAGTTCTCTCAGCTCAGAACCAGCTACAGCTCCAGTGGCTCCGACAGCCGGACAATTTCTACTTCAACCAGCTCCAGCCTAAGATCATCCAGTCCAGAACTATAATTAAGGACATCATCAACGCGGACCACGTCGACGAGGTCTCTATCGTTGACAACGCCACAACCGCCGCCGCCATTGTACTGCAGCAAATCGCTTGGGGATTCGCGGAGGGGAAGTTCTGCCGTGGGGATGCCGCCGTCATGCTTCACTACGCTTACGGTGCCGTCAAGAAGTCTGTCGAAGCTTACGTCACGCGCGCCGGCGGGTATGTTATCGAGGTCCCTTTGCCTTTTCCTGTTAGCTCCGTCGACGAGATCGTGAAAGAGTTCAGGCAAGCTTTACGGAGAGGGAAACAAAACGGGAGGAAAGTAAGATTGGCTGTCATCGACCATGTCACTTCCATGCCTACCGTGGTCATCCCCGTTAAAGAATTAGTCACCATTTGTAGGGAAGAAGGCGTTGACCAAGTGTTTGTTGATGCAGCTCATGGTATTGGGTGTGTTGACGTTGATATGAAACAAATAGGAGCTGACTTTTACACTAGCAACTTGCACAAGTGGTTCTTTTGCCCACCATCTGTTGCCTTTTTGTACTGTAAAAAGTCCACAAACAACTCCGATTTGCACCATCCCGTCGTTTCCTATGAATATGGCAATGGTTTAGCCATAGAAAGTGCTTGGATAGGGACCAGGGATTACAGTTCTTACTTAGTGGTTCCAAAGGTTTTGGAATTCATCAATAGGTTTGAAGGTGGGATTGAAGGGATCAAGAAAAGGAACCATGAATATGTTGTTGAGATGGGGCAGATGTTGGTCAAAGCATGGGGAACTCATCTTGGTTGTCCCCCAGAGATGTGTTCAAGCATGGTCATGGTTGGTTTACCTGCTTGTTTGGGGATTTCAAGTGATCATGATGCTTTGGAATTGAGGACTTGTTTAAGGGACAAGTTTGGTGTTGAGATTCCAATATATTATAGACCACCCAAGGGTGGGGAGGAAGGTGGCGTAGTAACAGGGTATGCGAGGATTTCTTATCAAGTTTATAACAAGGTTGAGGATTATTACAAGTTTAGGGATGCAATCAATCAACTCGTTGACAATGCATTCACTTGTGCTTCTCTTCCCATTTCATAAGGTTTGTGCTGCTTCTCTCATCCAAATATTAAATTTAATTTTTTGTTGGAAATTTATATGAAGTTCTGATTAGCTCGGGTGTGAGTGTAGGATACGGGTATGATTAGTCTTTTTCAAGTTTTTTCATGCATTTGGAGAGTAATTGAAGGTCATATCTTGTATTTGTGTGTCCAACACGAGTGTTAGACACCTATACTTCAACAAAAATGAAGAGCACGAGCAACATAGGTGATTACTATGCCCCTTCTCTCCCTCCTTTTTTTTTGGCTGTGTTTCTCAAGCACTAACAGCTCAGGTGTGAGTGTCGGGTATGTGTACAATATAGGTACGATTAGTCTTTTTTAAGTTTTTTCATGCATCTGGAGAATCATTGGTGGTCATATCTAGTATCCGTGTGTCTCATATGAGTGTCTGGACACATATGCTTCAACAAAAATGAAGAGCCCCAGCAACATAGGTGATTTCTATGCCCCTTCCCCTCCCCCTCCTTTTTCTTTTAGCTGTGTTTCTCAAGCACTCTGCCCCTCCCTATATTACCTACTAGATTATGAAGAACCCCAAGATTTTCCTTCTTGGACATTGAAACAATACAGTTCAACACTATATATGATCTTGTTTACAGTTTCATATAATTTTTAGAAGATAAGCTGTTGGTCATTTATTCTATTTGGTCACCCTTCAATAATGGACTTGACTTAGATCACAGTTCATGATTTCTTTTTGAAATTATAGATATCACTATAACCATGTATTTTTATTTGTTTAAGTGGATAAATACATTATTCAGCAACGGTGAAAGATCGTCTGTAATTTCTTTTACGAATCTCAGATTGTCACTAAATGGTTATCCTTCATGAATTGACTACTTTATTGTTCCCCGTGCATTTTTCTCATGTTACCTCTGCTTTGATCATATTAGACTTTTTCCTTGCTGAACTTTGTTGCTAATAGATATAAAAGTAAATTGTACCTCTGCTCATACTGTACTTATTTAGCAAAGTCAGAGATATCAACTTGAGATTGCATTTTTTTTTTCTTTTGTTTCCCATTTCTTTTTCTTTTGATAGCATATTGTTGGTAGAGAAAAGGAAGTGGATAAATGTTAAGGCACTTAAATCGACATACATAGCCGTGAGCAGAGCATTGAAGCCAAACCATCAGATGACTTGTTCAAAGTAACATGAATGATCCCTTAGTTGAAAGTTGAAATAGAAATTTTTTTGTTAAGTGGTGTTATCCCACATATCAGGTTTTGTGGTCTTAATATTAAAGTTGCTTCTCCACCTATTACCAATTGTTTTAGTTTGGATGCTTAATGTGGTATTAGAGCTTGAAATTTTGTTATGTTGTTCTTCGCACCTCATCCCATATAAGGTTGTCCATGTGTAGGTCCTGTAGCTACAGGTGACGGGAATGTTAAGTGGTGTCATCTCACATATCAGGTTTTTGTGATCTTATATTAAAGTTGCCCCTCCACCATCAATCCTTTTTATTTGCATGGTTAATATGGTATTAGAGTCCAGTTTTGTTATGTTCTACCTACTTAATCCCATATGAGGTTGATGACTCCTAGTGAAATGCACCCCTTAATCTATTACTGGTTGGTTTTAGGTCGGACGCTTAACAGTTTTCAAATGCCGATTAAAATCAGTTGTGTAGCCAAAGTGCAAAATGATAGCACATTAAGCATATAACTCAAGCAGCCTTCACAGTTGCCCCTTTATTCATTGTGTTAACAATTCAGTGGAAGGTTGTTCGGTACTAGTTTTGAGACCTGACATAACCTTATTTTATGTTTCATCATTATCATTATTATTACATAGGACATGCACATCCTTGTCATTTTAGGGGCTAAGGATGATGAATGGGTTAGGATAACAGGGAAACTACTAGCTAGCCAGTTTCCTAAAGCAGGGCTGTATGTTAATTCCTATTCCCACATGCTTCTACATTTTTACAGGACAAATGGTGAAAAACATTAATTATTAAACTTGTAATAATATTCTAAGAAGAGTGTATGCATGTTTTTATCTGTTCTTATCTGTTTTACTGGTTCATGAATGGAACAAGGAAACACTTATCATTATATCCAAACAAATCAATACTAACAATGCTATAATTAAAGTTAACAGATAAAATTACTTGTTAGTTGTTTTTACGGACTACTGCTTTTTTGCTCTACCTGTGTGCAGCTGAAGTAGTGGTCTTTCCTCTTTCGTCGGAATAAGAGCCAGCCAACCAGCTAGCCAGCGATGGACATGGGCATGGTTTAGGTACCATGCAAAATGCATGAATGTTATTTCCTTAATTTAGCATAAGCAAATGTCTTGCTTGCTTCGTAGCTCTCTTATCTAATTCCAACTTGCTTAACTTTTTGTATAATGTTGGTTTTGGTTGGAGAGCATGGTTATCATGTACATGTATTGTTCAATGTCTAATCTTATAAAGGGACCTTCTTGATTAACAAAAAAACTCTTATCGTTTATATGATATAAATAGTTTATTATATGGTAAATTATACCCAATGTCACTAAATTATTAGTAAGTTCATGTTTTAGTTATTCAATTTCAAAAAGTTACAAAATAGTCATAGAACTATTTGAAAGTTTTTATTTAAGTCACTAGGTTTTTAAAATCATTGTTCTGGTCTTTTTTATTCGTACCGTCTGCAACAATTGAAAGTTTTCATTTCCCCTCTTTTCTATAATTTTTTTGTCACGAAACAATTTTGAATGGCACGATTTTACGAACTAATATCAAAATAACCTCCTCCGATCTCTGATCAACTTAGATCTAAGTAATATTTTTCTACTCGTCGATGGGTATGAATTGTCATTTGAAGCTTGTTAGTTCGACCTTTTTAAAAAAAAAAACTTGACAATCTAGTGGCTTAAAATAATTCAGGGACTAAAATTAAATTTACTAATAGTTTAGTAACCTTAAATGTAATTTACTTTTTATTATATCATATTCATGTTAGGTTGGGTTACTACTTTAAAAATTGAAATGGAGGTTTAAATATTGTATTTTGGGTTTAACTTCCAAATATTAGATATGGTTTTAGAGTTGATCAAGTAACCCAACTTTACTTCTACATAATTAAAATTTGCAACTAAACAATTTTTTAATACCCCAAAAAAGAAACTTTCAAATATGTTATTTTAATAATAAATTAGTTTTTAATCTTTTATTCATTAATTTATTATTTAAATTATTATAAAAAAACTTTGAAAAATATTTTTGACTAAATTACATTAGTGGTCCCTAAATTATATTTTTATTCTTCTTTTTGGTCACCAATTACAAAATAAAATGAACACTCAACTATTTAAAATTTTTTTTTTCATCCATTTATTATAGACTTTTGGGTATCTTTATTTTTACGTCAACCAGTTGATGACTAGAAAATATAAAATTGAGTAGTTAGATAATCATTTTGTAATTTTTCACAAATAGGTGACCTTTATTGTGGTTTACCCAATTTTTTTTATTAAATTTGTTTGAGTGTGAAGATTTAAAGTTTAATACATATATATATATATATTGTTGATTGGCAAAATTCAATATTAAGATAAAAGAATTAGTGACAAATACCACATATTAATCAATGATAAATTTCATTTCTCAACTGAAAAATTAGCCAATTAACCCTAAAGATATACAATTTTTTAAAAGAAACCCTTTACAAATATGATTCTTACGTCTGTCATCGTCTCTAACATTATGAAGTATAAAATCTTGACAACCACGTCAACACAAGTTGTCTTGTTCATGGCTGACGTCCACCTTTTTTGGGCATCAAATTATAAAAATTATAAAAATATTAAAAGGGTTGATATTTTTATTTTTACAATTTAAACCTGTCTTTAAATGACAAATTGACTTGTAATTTTTTTTTGTATATTACTTAAAATTAAGTAAGGAATTATATATATATATTTTTATTTTACATCTTTATCCTTATTTTATATTATTTTAAGCAAAATCAAAATTTAAACCTATTAAAAAATAAAATAAATTAAAAAAAATTATCCAATAAAATTTGCTCATATTTTCATATATATTTTTTATTTTTTATAGATTATTAAACATATTTAAAAATGTATTATTAATTTTTAGTTAATTAATTAATTTATTTATTTAAATTAGTTAATAAATAAAGCTGTAATTTTTAGTTACCCAACGTATAAATAAAAGAGAATAATATACTTTAACGCAGCTCTGATAATCGATTAAGACTCAATGAATCGATAGTTAAATTCGAGAATTAATATAATTTTAATGGATTGAATGGTAAGTATATTATTTGATTTGATTTTATATAAAATTTCTCTATCGCCTATCAAAATAATTTTATAAATGTACCTTTTAGAATTAAATGAAATAAATGCGCACCAAAATGGAAGGGATGTGAAATTACATATATACCCTTTCCCCCGCTTTGTTTGACTCTGATTTGTCGTCGATAGGGAGATATGGGAGAGAAATAGAGTCCGAAATTTTACAATATCAACCAAAAAAAAAAGGGAAAATTTTTATTTTGAGAATCTAATCCTCAGAAACTCACAATTTCAAGGTAAGGTCCTTTCTTTCCTAATTTTCTCTAATAATTTTTGCATATCTTTCCTTCTTCTTTCTCATCTTTCCTCTTCTTTCCCTCTTTTTTCCCTAATTTTTTAGGGTTTCTTCGTTCCTATTCACATATATCGGAGCCCTAAAACAAAATTGAAAAGATTTTTGGCCTCCAATGTTTCTCAAATTCCTTACCTTTCTTTGATCTTTGCAGTATCGACGCTCTGATTGGTTGATTTTCAATTCAGAGAACTCAGCCTCCGGTCAGGTGGGATTTTCGTTTTTTGATCTAAATTGGGATTATTGTTCAATGTCTCTTGGTCTAATTATAAATTTGTTATTTTCATTGTTTTTCTCTGTTCTTCACTCACCCTTTTCAGATTTAGATATATATATACACATACACACACTCATAATACTGAATACTCAATGTGGTAGGACTAGGCTAGGGCACAAATCAATAAGTAAGCCACATGAACTAGATTCACTCAATTTTTTTATTATAATATAAATTCATCTTTATTTTCTATGTTTTCCACATTACATAAAATCTATCCTTAATTTCTCTTTGCTGTAATCTGCATGTCATTACTGAACTCAGAATTATTGTTATGCTTTACTTGTTTTGTTTCTATGGGTGTTATTCTGAAGTGTTTTTTGATTCTCAGTGATTGGCAGGTTATGGCTACCAAAAGGGTGATAGCGGTTTGTCAATCTGGTGGTGAGTTTGAGACTGATAAGAACGGGGTGATGTTGTATAAAGGCGGAGATGCTCATGCGATAGACCTTGATGATCAAACGAAGTTCGACGACTTCAAGAATGAACTAGCAGAAATGTTTAATTTTAACATGAGTACTATGTCTGTTAAATACTTCCTTCCTGGTAATAAAAAGACTCTCATCAGTATCTCCAATGACAAGGATTTAAAGCGGTTAATAAAATTTCATGGGAATTCCACCACTGTCGACGTGTTTATCCTAATGGAGGAAAATGTTCCTCATGATGTTTCCAACATGCCAGCCAGTAGGTAGTTCTCTTTATTTGTATACTCAAGCTTAGTTGTAATTTTTTGGTTTATTAACTAAGGCTCTGCTTGGGAGTGAAAAAAAATATGTCTGAAGCAAAGCCTTAATGCTGATGAGAGTTTCCTTTATACAGGTCTAGCAGGACAACTTTGTCTGAAGCAGTGGCTCCAGCTCCGGCTCCGGCTCCGGCTCCAGCTCCAGCTCCGGTTCTGGCTTCGCTTGATCCACCTCTAGATGTTATGGATGATACCACTCGACCGAATATTCCTCTTGCGGCCTCTCTTGATATTGTTGATGCTACCAATCATATTGATCCACACATTGATCTAGCACCTGAGTTTTCATCTATTCTTCCTCTTGCTAAAACCACTCAGCAGTGGCAGAATACAATTACAGGGGTGGGGCAACGATTCACTGGTGTTCAGGAATTTCGTGAGACATTACGTAAATATGCCATTGCACATCAGTTCGCATTCAGGTATAAAAAGAATGATAGTCACCGCGTGACTGTTAAGTGCAGAGCAGAAGGCTGCCCTTGGAGAATCCATGCATCAAGGTTGTCAACCACTCAGCTGATATGTATCAAGAAGATGAACCCAACACATACTTGTGAAGGGGCTGCTTTGACCACCGGGCATCAAGCAACCAGGAGTTGGGTAGCTAGTATAATCAAGGAGAGGTTAAAAGTTTTCCCAACTTACAAACCCAAGGATATTGTACAAGACATTAAACAGGAGTTTGGCATACAACTGAACTACTTTCAGGCTTGGCGTGGGAAAGAAATTGCTAGAGAGCAGCTTCAAGGTTCATATAAGGATGCATATAGTCAGTTACCACTTTTCTGCGAGAGGATAATGGAGACCAATCCAGGCAGTCTTGCTACATTCTCCACTAAGGAGGACTCTAGTTTTCATCGCCTCTTTATCGCATTCCATGCTTCTCTGTCTGGCTTTCTACAAGGTTGCAGACCTCTTCTTTTTCTTGATAGCATACCCTTGAATTCCAAATATCAAGGTACCTTGTTGGCAGCAACCGCTGCAGATGGGAATGATGATGTATTTCCTGTTGCCTTTTCTGTCGTTGATGCTGAAACTGATGAGAACTGGTATTGGTTTTTGTTACAACTGAAATCAGCCCTGTCAACATCTTGTCCTATAACATTTGTTGCAGATATACAGAAGGGTTTACGGGAGTCAATCTCTGAAATTTTCAAGGGATCATTTCATGGTTATTGTCTCCGATACTTAACTGAACAGCTCATTAGAGACTTGAAAGGGCAGTTTTCCCATGAGATGAAACGGCTCATGATTGACGACCTTTATAATGCAGCTTTGGCACCTAGACCTGAAGCCTTCCATTCGTATATCAACAGCATCAAAAAGATTTCACTGGAAGCTTACAATTGGATCATTCAGAGTGAGCCCCAATACTGGGCAAATTCATATTTCCAGGGTGCTAGATATAACCATATGGCATCAAACTTTGGGGAACTCTTTTATAGTTGGGTGTCAGATGCACACGAATTACCTATAACTCAGATGGTTGATGTCATACGGCAAAAGGTTATGGAGTTAATTTATTCCCGCAGGGCTGAGTCTGATCATTGGTTAACAAGGCTTACTCCATGCATGGAGGAAAAATTGGAAAAGGAGAGCTTGAAAGTCCGTACTCTTCAAGTGCTTCTTACTTCTGGTAGCATATTTGAGGTCCGTGGTGATTCCACCACTGAAATGGTTGATATGGATCGGTGGGATTGCAGTTGTAAAGGTTGGCAACTTACAGCTTTACCATGTTCTCATGCTATTGCCGTTATCAGTTGCATTGGACGAAGCCCATATGACTTTTGCTCCAGATACTTTACAACCGAGAGCTACAGGTTAACCTATGCAGAGTCTATACAACCTATTCCAGATGTGGAGAGACCTCTGCAGAAGGATACTTCAGCTCTAGTGACTGTAACTCCTCCACCAACACGCCGTCCACCAGGTAGGCCCACGACAAAAAAAGTTGGAACACCAGAGGTAATGAAGCGTCAACTACAGTGCAGTAGATGCAAGGGTTTAGGGCACAACAAGTCCACTTGCAAAGAGCTCTTGTAGATTGTTGGCCACTGTAAGTATTAACTTTCTGAAAGCTAGCAACACATATCCCTTGAACACATCAAAATTTAGTGGCATTACATTATTCAATTGCATATTTCATGCAGAGAGCATATTCTTTTTTCCTAGCTTGTACAGCATATTATGAGCATTTATACATGCAGCTTCCACGGAGTTATCTTACTGTTTTTATGACATGCTTATAGCAATGCTGAATTTGGGGCCTATAAGTTTTGTCAGGTCATCTGCAGTTCTCATTTATATGTATCTGCAAGGATTCGTTTTCCTCATATCACTGTCTATTGCCAGATATGAATATCTTTGATGAGTTAGCTGAATTCTGTGAATACTGTTATCCTTTTAACTAAAAGTTTAGCTCTGTTGCTGTTGCCATTGGACTAACTTGTCCTCTTACTTTTGTGTTTGATAGGGATCGAGTTAAGGATGACACAGGTTGGCTGATGGATCTAATGGTAGTTCTTCAATGTCAAATAGTTTTATTAGGTGTAATGCTAGTTCTACTTGGTCTCTAGTTAAAAACTTTATGATTAATGAACATGGCAGTGACTCGTAGGAAAGGATTGGTTATTTAAAGTAGCTATTTGTATCGATGTTGATGGAAAGCTAAATGTTACTATCGACTTGGATCAAATTTTGTTACTGTATTATCAGAAAGAGATTGGTTAGGTTTTGTACCTCTGTTTTTAACTTTTTAAATTTGTGAATGAACGTGTTCCTTGTCCATTTGGCCTAGCTGAGTATGGTGCAACTTAGATTCGGATATCGCTCCTTGAATGCTTTGAGGGCAGACTGTTAAATCCATTTTATGAAGCTGCAACTGTACATTCCAAGGAATTCCACTTTTACAGGTAAATATTCAATACCGCAAGTATAGGCATGCATAGCTGATCGTGATTCGTGATCAAGTGCTTTTTGGGTTGTCTTAGGCCTTACCGAGATCATTTATTTAAATACAACATTCATCATTTATTTACATACAAATTTTTTTTTTTCATTCCACTTATGATTCAATCGAAGGATTGGATAATAGTATACAACCACCACTAGAAGATTATGACTATCATTATGAGCAAGAGTAATCGGATTAGTAATATGAGTATGAACCTCCCTACCATCACCAGCCTCAACAATCAAACCCTAGACAATTCATTTCCACCCTCAAAGAATATGCCAACCGTGCTTGCCTAAGCAGTCGTTACATATACAAGAATATGCCAAAGAATATGCCAACTGTGTATATGCAGCAGCATTGATGGTCTCCGTCCTGAGCCTAACATCTGAAAGGGTATCAACTATAGGCCAGAACCCAACAAAAAAGGGTTTATTCAGCACATACAGAGAGCAGTCCCAGCCTTGCACTCAGCTTTGTTTGCAGCCTTCTACAACCGGTCCATAGTGTAATCAAAAATAACTTTGGGGAAGAAAGAAGAAAGAGGAGCTTTGAATTGACCCTTATTCACCAGAGATCACACCAGATTTCTGAAGCTGCTACCTGTTGAGCATTTGCAGTTGGACAAGTGTCTCTTCCCACTACTTGACATAACATTTAATATCAAATTGGGATACCATGCCGGAATAGAAATCAGTCACCTGAAAACGAGAACGGGACAAGTTTAAATTTCCAGCGGTTGGACAATTGAAGGCTTGTGTTTCTTCAACGATTTGTCTACGATCCTACAAAATCCGGGGTTACATTTTTCCTGAATACATCCATGCCCCTATGTGAATCAAATAAATTATTTCTTGTAGAACATGGATTTTAAGTACCTAGATTCTCCCCTTGCTGATAAGCAATATCTAAAGGAAACGTTAAAAGTATCCTTTCCATGTAAAAACATGATTGAATATAGTTACCACTTACCGGTACCCTCCCCCAACCATGCAAGAACAAAGTACTAGTTCTGAAGATTTTGAAACATTTAAGTTACTATTACATGCACAAAGGCATTCAAGTGTCTTAATACTAACCTGTCATTACCATAATTAGAATGCCATTGAAGAAAGATCTATGTCATGACTTTCTATCCTCCAGAGGGTGAGAAATGAAGGCATAACCACCAAGGAATGGGCACATGGTCGAAAAACCATACGGAGTATCAAGCTTTTTATCACTTCCCCAATGCCACAGCAAGGATGTTGCTAACATTATCTTCATCCATCGAATTTTCATATGTTGGTCTTCCCCTACTTGTTACCCCTTCAACATTGGATCCAACAAACAACGTATGAGTTGTAGCATCCGGGACCCAACCCCTTTCCAACATCAAATCTAATAAACTCCGAGCCTCACTCCGGCAACCTTCTTTCCATAGGCCAGTAATCAACAGATTAAACATAGTTGAATCCAAGGTATCCATTCTAGAAATAATTTTATTGATATCTTTTGACACCAAATATAACTGAGAATGGTTAGTTAAACAAGAGAGAAGGTCACGAATTGTCCCCGAATCAGGCATGAGGCTCTCGTTAATCATTAGCTTGCAAAATAAAGCACAATCCTTAAATCTATTCAGTGCACACATACTTCGTATTAGAATACAGTATACTTCTGCATGAACTTTACAACCCCCGATCACCATTTGGGAAAACATTACCAAGACATCTTTAGCCCTTTCGGATTTAAGCAAGGCAAGCATTATGGTGATGTCAGTCACACTAGAGCAGGAAGTACCAGAATAATAAGCCAATGACCTCAGCTTGACTGCTTCATCCACCTTTCCAGCATCACATGTGGCCTCAATCAACAGGTTGAATGTGGCAACTTCAAGGGGGCATTTACTTTTAGACATGTAATAATATACCACGACAGCCTCTTCAATCCTTTTTAGCCTGCAAAGACCTTCAACTAGCCTAGAATAACATTTAGAGTCCAAAACCCAGAATTTGGACCGAATATAATGAAATAGCTCCAAAGCATCCTCGTACTTGTTCAGATTACAATTACCTACAACAAGAGCTGCGTATGTGCTGCAATCAGGAACAACGGACCGTACAATCATTCTTCCAAGAAGCTCATAAGCGTTCTTGATGCTCGCATTCTCACAAATCCAACTGAGTAAAATGTTCCAACAATCACAATCAGCTATACCTCTCTCAGACATCTTCTCGAGAAGACTTATTCCTAGAAAAATATTATCAGCCTTACAACAACCTTCAAGCAATACTTTATGTGGAGAAACTAAGTTACCACAGTTATTCTCCAAGAAACACATTGCTTCATTGTATCTTTTGGCTTCACAAAAGCCGTTCATTACATTCACAAATGAATCAAGGGGAGGAATCTCACCGATTTCTATCATCTCTTCAAGAATGTTAATAGCATCATCTAGATGAAGGTTCATGCATAAACAATGAACCAATTCCCTGCAAATGACTGAATTCGGCACCAAATTAGCCGCTCTCATCTGCTTAAACAGCTGCATTCCTTGTTCTAATCTGTTCTCTTGACAAAACAAGGGGATAACACAGATATAAAAACACACATCAGGCTGATACTTTAGCTCCAACATTTCATGCAAAATGAGCACTGCATCATCAACTCTATTATTCAAAAGAAGACCTTTAATAACAATCTCGAAGGTCCTAACATTAGGACTACAACCCTTCTTGTTCATCCTCCTAAACTGATTCAAACCCGATTTGACCCTATTAGTCTCGAACAATACCTCCAACAAAGAGTTCAAAGTACCAACTGTGGGCACAATTCCCCCTTTCACCATCTCCTTGTAAACAAACAAGACATTTTGAAAATCTGTTTTCTTAACAAGAGCACACAATAAATCATTAAAAACATCAACAGAGGGATTTAACCCACATAATGTCATGTTCCCAAGAACCCGAATTGCCTCATTGAGCCTAGAATGCCTAACGAATGTATGAACCAATGTAGCAAGAGCCTCCCTCGAACCTACACATTTGTCTCTCGCCAAATTTAGACAAAAATTGTCCATTTCTTTAACATTTCCAGCCAAACCCAATTTTAAACTGATGTGGTAATACGTATCAGGGGTGTGGTTAAAGCTTTTCTGCAAAGCAGCCCATTTGAATATCTTGAGAGCTGAATTCGAATCTTGGGTTTTATCCAGAACCCGGATTAAGTTATGTGGGTGTAGATTAAGCTTTAAAAACCCTATCTTTTCTTCATAATTGTCAAGCGATTGAGGGTCGGTGTCGGTTTCGGGCTTCGGCCGGGGAGTTGCAGCGTACGAAAGGGAGAAATAGCGGCCAGGGAAGTTGAGCCATGGCGGGATTTTGTTGGGAAATTTTAGTTTAATGGTCGAAAGCTTTAACACCATTGGGATTGGAGGTATATTACAACATATAAACAGACTGGGAAAGGGAGAAAGATAGAGGGGACGAGACGACTGACCTGAGAATCGATGAACCAAGGTCCAAGCTAGTGCCGGCCGGCGGCCAGTGACTTTGCCTTACGTTAATATATGATTCTTGCTTCATTCCTCGAAATACATATGCATATATTGGGTTCTAGTGATTTTACCTGCTATCGATCACTTCTCCATTGATAATGAAAAATGCTTAATTAATTGCCATGGGTTCGCTAGTTAGAGCCCAGCAAAGAAGCTACAAGTTGATTCCAACCCTTTTATTGAAACAGCTTTTGTGTTTTTTGGGTTCTTATTCGTATTTATCCAATTTTTTTAGGCACCTAGAAAGATAACCGAGGAGCAATTGAAGAAGCCCCAAAGCAGACCCGATGAGGAGTCTCGGGATGAAATGTTTGAAACTGTAAAGCAGTGCGATGTCGCATGTGAGGAAGTTTTCAGGTTTTAGGTTTTGCTCTTTTACTTCATCTTATTTTTACGGGTCGATTCCTACTAGTTTTCGAATAGAATCAAATTAAATTATATTTTTTATCTAATTTGTAATTAATTATAATTTTTTACAATATAAAAATAAAATAGTGAAAATAACTTAAAATATTATATAAAAATTTATCCTTTTAAATTTTAAAATTTACTGGTTATTTTTATTTATCTAAAATTTTTAAAATATTTATGAATAGACTTCAAACTTTTCTTAATAATTTTAAAAAATTGCAAAATAATATTTAAAAATAATATGAAATAACTAAATACTAAATCAAATTATCATAGATGATTTAAAAAAAAAAAGGTAGAATCGAACCAAATTCAACCCTATTTTGTATCATTTAGTTAATGCTTTCGATCTTTTGTGTTATTTGACACGTTATATTGTCAATCGAACCTATTGCTAATCATGTGTTACATTAGTGTCTTAGACATAAGTTAATATTGTCTTTTTTGAGCACTCATCAATCCTTTAAGATTGTCATTTAAAAATATACTTTTTCAAGCTTGAACCTTGGATCACCTCCCATATGAGAATTCACTTCGCAACTTGGTACGATACGATGAAAGAGTTGAGTAAACGACCAATCGATGGGGTCATGATATGCATAGTTGTAAATATTGAATTTGATTAATCGATTCAATTAATTGAACTAAAAATCAATTCATCTAGTTGGATCAAATAAATTGAATAAAAAAGTCTGTTTTTTTTTCAAAATCAACTCAAATAAATTGATTATTTTAAAAAATGACCCAGGTGTAAAATCTTGTACGAAAGTGACATGTTTTCTACAACTTATGTTGGTGCCGATGGTGAGATTGTCAACACCACTAGAGGTGAGCAAAATTCAAATCGAATCGAAAAAATAAAAAAAATCAAATTTCGAGTTAATTGAATCGAGTTATTCGAATTATTCGAGTCAACTCGAATAAGAAATTTTAGATTTCGAGTTCAAATTCAGTTGAATTTTTCCAATTTGAATAACCCAAATAAGTCGAAAAACATATTAGTATAAATACCATTTTGGTCCCTATTAATTTTGAAAATGAGCAAATTGGTTTCTTTTAACAAAATTAAAAAAAAAAAGTAATTTTTAAAATTTGAAAATAATTTTTAAAATTCAAAATATTTATAAAAATTTTAAAATTTGTATTTAAAAAAATTATAAATTTAAAAAATCTAAAAATATATATATAAAAAATTTAAAAATTTTATAAAATAATAATTTTAAAATCTAAATAAGTGATTAATGATTCAAGTTTATCATAATAACATGAAAATAGTTATATTGTAGAATATTTTAATTTAACATTATTAATTTTTCTAATTTAACTCAAACAGTTTCACTCGATTAGATCGACGCTCACCCCTAATTCGAGTTATTCAAAAATCAAAATAAGAAAAAGCAAAACTACGTCGTTTTGATAAATGTTTACCTTTTCTAAAGTTATAAGTCAATCTTACTTTCCTTCCTGAATCGCCCCACTCTCTTTTTTTTTTTTTTTCTTTACTCAAATTAATCGAAAAGCTTGTACTTTGTCTACTAGTAAAACAATCGGGCCATGTAAATGAAACATTAAGTATAAATAATAAGATTTGTTAATTTTACTCGACTCAACTCGAATTTTTTGACTTGATTCAACTCGATTTTAAAAAAATCAAATTGAGTTCAGTTGCTAAAATAGGATTTGTCAACTCGACTAACTTGAAATTTTTTGACTCAATTCAACTCGACTCGATCAAATACTCTGTAACACCCCTAACTCCTCCCCGTTGTCGAATTAGGGTCATGTGTATTACTAACAAATCAAAACAAATAATCAATCATAATTAAAATGTAAGCTAACCATTAACATCATATTATACAAGGGCAGGTCATGACAATCAAATACATTCATACTAGAGTCTTATACAATCGAATAACGAACCATGCTATGCAATGCTAAACTTGATCTTCCACTGTCTTCACTCTTATCAATATTTATTTCCTTTTAAAAGTTAGGAATTTGATACATAACAAGACTATTCAAATTATTAGCATTAGGGTATTGAACCATACTCTGACTACTACTGCTTCTACCTTCGATGATGTTAGTACAATGACCTACTTCACCTAATTCAGGTTTGTTAATTCACTCCAAATCAGAGTATAAATACTTTTACAGGCCTAATTCGAGTCTATATATCCCTAACAATAACCTATGAACAAATAGGGACTAATTTGGAACAATTCTAAAAGTTTTAGGGCAATTTCAAAAATATCTAGAAATAGGGGACACACGGCTGCGTACTGTGTGGCTTTCGATGTTGGGACACACGACCGTGTCCCAGTCCGTGTCCATGCCCATGTAACTCACTGACTTGAGACATACGATCGTGTCTCAGCCCGTATAACTCACTAACTTGGGTCACACAGTTGTGTCGCAGGTTGTGTGTCAGCCCTTGTGGACTTTATACCTATACTATTTTTTAACATGTTCAGGGCACACATCCATGTGTGTTGCCCGTATTAACATATGGCCGTGTGACAGACCATGTCTTAGGCCTTGTACACCTAAAAGTACCTTAAAACACAAGTTTATCATTTCCTACTTGCTTGAGCACTAAGTAACTCAATTACTAATCATTTAACCTATCCAAAATACAATTAAGCATACTCAAAATATGCCTAGACAATCATCTATTATACCTAACCAATGTACCCTCATTGTTACCACATTTAATAACATCAAACATACTAGTAAGGCATTAATCATTCAAAGCTTTCATCCATACTAATCTTACCAATATTGAATTAACACTTAGATACGTAGGCTATCAAGCTTTAAGTAAAAAACACATACCAAAATATTAGGCTAAGTTATCATACCAACATTGCCTCAACTAGAACCACATATATATACAATTATCCATCATTTCACTAAGAAACTAAAATATCATCACATCATAAACATATCAACAAAGGACCTCTTAGGTACATGCCATTACAAAATATAACATCACCACACTTGAGTTCGAGATTCGTTGTAGGATACTGAATCTACGACAAACTGAAAAGTACTTAATCATATATTTTAAACTACTGAACGTCAACCTTGTCTTTCCCTTTCTTACTCAAAGATTCTGAAACCACGTTTGTAATTTTGGTTTTGAACTCCAAACCCCCTAGTTCCCGTTGGTGTTCTTCTTGCTATTTCTTTCTTTCCCTGTTCGGTTGCATGAAGAACCAAATTCCATTTCATTTCCCACTAACCATCTTTATTATATTATTATTACTTTTATATTATATTTATTAATTATAACTTATAACATTTAAGTTAACATAACATATATTAAGTATAAATGTTCCATTATGACCGTCCATCAAAGGAAACAATGGTATATTTACTTATTTAGTCCCTTTAATTAATTTCAATCTATATTTTAACTTGTAACTTTAATGCGATTCAGTCTTTGTACTTAAACAACTCCTAATTTCACGAAAATCACTTAACCAAAATCAAATTCACTACTAAATTAATCTCGTAAATATTTAATAAAAATATTTACAGATCCGATTCACGGAAACGAGGTCCCGATACCTCAATTTCTAAAACCACTAACTTTAGATCCAATGCACTCGTGCCTTGTCTAACTTTTCACATAACCAAAATTATTAGACCAAACCTTAATATAATATTGTAATACCCTTGTAAATATTAATAAATAATATTCACAATTTCTATCATCGGAAAACAACATTCTGAAACCACCATTTTCAACTCCACTGACTTTTGGGTCGTTACATACTCACCCTTAGACACCACCCTCCATCATCCCCAATGATTCTCTGGTCTATAAAAAATGATTTTTTTTTTGTTTCAACACTATATTTGTCGACACTAGTATGTAATTTTTTCAAATACAATTTTAAAATATGAATATTTCGCAATTATAAAAATAATAATATTTTAATAGGTGCCTATGTTCTCATTGATGGCACTGTTTCAAATTTTTAAAAAACTTTTGTAGACACTAAATTTTGCCCGGGCCCAGAAATAAGTCCAAAAAAAATAATAAACCCAAAAAAAAAGTCCAAGTCCAGTCCAGAATTATACATATAATTTGGTCCAATCGGAATGGCCCATTACTGGAAAAGATTTAAGGTCCATCTACAAGTTTGACTAATATGGAAATATAATCTTCAATGATATGCAATCTTAGATATGATACAATCTTAGATATGATTGCAATGTTAGATATGATATGCAATCTTAGAAGATATGATTTTATAATCTTAGAGATTTAATTTGTAGATACCCTTCAATCTTAACCGTTGATGTAATTGATCTGTACCGTTGGATTTGAGGAGGCTCAACTATAAATAGAGGCCTCCCCCCCTCATTGAAAAACACACTTGAGTTTTGGCAAGCAATAAAAATTCTTGAGAGCTCTCAAATTTCTCTCCCTCTTACGTTCTTATTTTTCTACGGTTTGTTCTTATTTTATTCTTTGTTCATCTTCGTTTTCAACCCTTTTTTTTGTTTTGATTTAATCCCTATTTCCTTAGTTTTTAATTCTCGTTTTTATATATTTTTTTAAATAATTTTAGTATTATATCAAATTATTCTTTTATTAAATTCTATATTATTCGTTGTTTTAAAAATATACATTTCATTTAATTGAAAAGTTTTTTCTTAAATAAGGCAATGTTTGGTGTTTAGAAATTTGGGAAATAGTGCCCTAACATGCTGGGTTGCGATTTCCCGTTTATCTAAATAATTAAATATCCTTTTAAATAGATTTTGTAAATTACGAGATGATTTCAGTTATGAGAGTTTAAAAACATCGTGTCCTATCATGCTGGATGTGAAGTTTACATTCTTTCGGAGCTAAGGAATCTCGATTTTCAACTAAAATCATTTCGGTTTTAAAAGGATCCTATTTTTTAAATCCTTTTCAAAATTTTTTGACATTTTTAGTAAGTTAATTTTATTTTCTTTACGTTATTTATTGTTTATATAGATTTGCATGAAAATTGATTATTTATGTTAGTATTTTAAGTTATATTTGCATGAAATATTGTTATATATATTACGTAGTTTATATTTATTCATTTTTTTCTATGATATATTTTGCATGAATTGTTAATGTATGTACATTTTATTATTATAATTATATATGCATGAAATGATAATGTGTGATGTGTAATTCGTATAATTATTTATTACTTCCTATTATATTTGTATGAGTTGTTAAATGCGCATTATATAGTTTATATCATTTAATATGAATACCCTGTAACATATCAAATGCATTATTGTTTTAAAAACTCTACCTTTTTTTTTTACCTAAAAGGATTTTAAAATGAAGCAATGCTTTTCGTATTTAGGAATTCGGGAAATAGTGCCCTAACATGCTGGGTTGCGATTTCTCGTTTGTCTAAATGCCTAAAGGATCCTTCTAAATAAATTTTCCTAAATTATGAGGTGATTTCAGTTACAAAAGTTTGAGAATATCGTGTCCTATCACGCTGGATGTGATATTCATGTTCTTTTGGAACGAAGGATTCTCGGTTTTTAAACTCAAACTATTCCAATTTTAAAGGGATCTTGTTCTGAATCATTTCAAACTTTGACATTAAGACAGAAAACAATTCAATTTGGTACCAATTTTGGGCGTTGTGAGGGTGCTAACTAGAGGTGTATATGGGCCGGGCGGCCCGGCCCCGCCCGAAGGCCCGCCCGAAATGTGGGAGGGTTTGGGCAAAAATATAGGCCCGAAAAATGGGCTTGGACAAAAAATTAAGGCCCGTTTAAAAAATGGGCTGGGCTCGGGTAAGAAATTTTTGGCCCGAGCCCGGCCTGGCCCGGCCCGAATTCACTAAGGACAAAAAATTTTATTTTTTTAAATATTGTTTTCTTATTGTTTTTCTCCCTATTTTGCTACCATTTTACTATTATGTTGCTATTATTTTGTTGTTATTGTTTAGATATTGTATAAAATTTATTTTATTGTTAATTTTGTTATTATTTTAAAGACATTGGTTAATTTTGTTATTATTTTAGAGGCATTTGCTTGTTAAGTTACATCTATTTTAGTGTTATTTAAGTCTACATATTTTTTAAAATTTATTTTCAATTTCTTGAAAAATATTTATTTTAATTTTTTTAGTATTTTTGATATATTATATATATTTAAAATTTATACAAAATAATATAAAAATAATACGGGCGGGCCGGGCCGGGCCCGGGTTTTAGCATTTTTATATGGGCCGGGCTTGGACAAAATTTTAGGCCCATTTTTTGGGCCCGGCCCGGCCCGAGCCCAATGAATGGGCCTAAAATTTTAGTTGGACCCGGCCCGGCCCGGCCCATGTACACCTCTAGTGCTAACCCTTCCTCACACGTAACCGACTCCCGAACCCGTTTTCTCAATTTTTTCATAGACCAAAACGTTTTATGAGGTGATCCAATCACACCTAAAAAGATTGGTGGCGACTCCCGTTTTCAATTTTTAAAGTCGACCCCGTTTTTTTAAACTCGTTCAAAAATGGTTTCGACAACTTTGTTAGTGCTTTTTTGGTGCTAGCATTCTCTTTGTCGGCACTGACATCAAGGAAACAATTTTTTTTGAGTGTCGATGTTCTCATTGGCAGCACCAGTGTGGTTTCTGAATTTTTTTGTGTCGGCGCTCTCTTTGTCGACACCGGTTAAAATATTATTTTTTTCTTTTTATAATTACAAAATACTCGTATTTGAAAAAAATACATTCTAGTGCCGACGAACACAAAGCCAGCACAAAAAAAAATCATTTTTATAAGTCGAACAATCATTATGAGATGGTGAAAGGTGATATCATTGGTGAAATTGCTAGCACCAAAATGAACAATAAAAAACAAATCATTTTCGTACAAAATTTTGCATGGAATCATTTTCATAAATAATCAATCTATTTGAATTAATTTTTTTTAAAAAAAAAACCCAAAAATCAAACAACCTGTAAAATTGAAAATCAATAAACAATTAAATTGGAATTTTCTTTTGAATCGTTTTACAAAAAAAGAAAAGAAAAGCGCTTTTTCATTTATTTATGTTCATTTAATAACTGGGTTATCATGAATATAATTTTCTTATTTTTTTACAAAAAAAATCTTAATTATTATTTTTATATATTTAAACGATGATTAAATTAAGAATTGAACTAATTTCATCTCAGATTTCAAATTTTCAACTATAATGACATCCCAACGATATGGTTGACAATTCTACTTTCTTTTTTGATTTTTGGTTCCCCTATCCTGTTGTGTTGGTTTAGAAGATAGTAGAGTATCATGATCAAGGACAAAACTAAAAGTATTTTAAAAGGGTTCAAAATCGAGTTATCTATTTTTATAATAGTAAAAATACGATACAAAAATATATTAGCATAAATTTTTATAAAAAATTTATCATTTTGAATGTCAAATTATAATTTTATAATTTATTAACTCGAAATTTTATAAATTTTCATAAGCTAAAAGCATAATTTTTTTATTTATTTAGTTTATAAATAATTTTAAATTTTATCTAAAAACTAATTTTCAAAAAAAAATTGAATAAAAGTTTTTGGTTTTTTTTTTCTATTTGAAAATTTTCTGAAATATTTAAAAAAAAGAGTTTAAAATTTTACCAAATAATTCTTTTTTTGCCAAATACCAAATAATGTTGAAAAGCTGTAAAGTAGAGCTAATTTTATAAAAAAAACAAGTCTAAAAAGCCAAATATAAAATTAATATGAATAAACGAAAATAATATTCACAATTGAACTATTATGAATAATTTAAAAAATTATAAAAAAATCCGACAGAATTCATCCCCGCTAAAAACTAGAACTACGTAAAAATATGTTAAAATATGCTATTAGTCTTTGTACTTAAAAATTTTAAATTAAGTCCTATTTTTATTAAAGCTCTCAGTCCAATCATTAAAATCGTAAATATTTTCTGTTAAAATTTGTTAATTTAAAATTTTAATTAGGTTGTACTCATATAACATGGCATGTGACTGACAAAAAATAAATATGTTAAATTGACAAATTTTGATAGAAACTACCGATAAAGATAATGATTGAACTAAGATTTTTAAATCGAAAAATAAGAGGATTGGATTTTTAACTTTTAAAGTATATAGGCCAAATCTCAAATTTTTATACAAATACAAGGACTAACGACACATGTTAACCATTAAAATATCTTGGCATTTATATACTTAGGTGAATATACTTGAGAGGTCCCTCCATTATAAGGACCTATGCAAATTAGTCCTTCTACTATTAAATGAATCAATTTAGTCATTATACTATTAAAACAAATCAAATAAGGCCAAACTAAAATAGAATTAAAATTTGTTTTTTTAACAAATTTAATATTTTTAAAGTTTGTATGATTTTGTAAATGAAATATTTTGTTTGGAATTAAAACTGCAATTGAAAAAAGTAATCTTTCATGATTTTTTTTATATATTAAATGTTAAATCTATTACAATTTAGACTTTTTTTTTTTTTAATAATAGAAGGAGCAAACTAATCCATTTAATAATAAAGGGACTAATTTGATTAAACCATATAATACATGGATCTCCAAGGTAATTTAACCTATATACATACGTTGGTGAAAAGTTAAAACAACGGTAACCTTCGGAAAAACGGTAACATGTGTTACTGTTACTGTTATGAACGTGACGTGGATTCCTTCACTCAAGTATGGAAACATGGCCTTGTTTGTCTTTTTATTTGCATTGCTTTGTTCGATAAAATTCGACTAAATTGGAATCCAATGCCCATTGTCTCATTAACGAATTTGGAAAAAAATTTTGTGAGGTTTGAATTAAATTTGTTGAGTATTTATTTTGTTGTATTTTGGAATAGTTGATTCTTATATGTATATAAAGTATGGTCTCTTGATGTGACGTGTTAGAGTAATTAAATGTTATGTGTGGTGATACATTAGTTTTTCTAGAGGTTACACATGTCTTAGATATTCTTTAAAGTATTATGGGCGAGTAGTAGTGTTCAATTGGTTAACCGACTCGAACTATTATTAACTGAATCAATCGACCCTTTTAAATCTTTAACCGTTAACCGAACCGAATTTTTTTAGTTATTTCGGTCGATTAATCGAATTATATATATATTTTAATTTTTGGTTAAAACAAAGTATAAAACATATAAAACATTAACTGAATTAATCGGTCAATTAATTTATACTTCCAAAAAATTAACCAAATCGATCGACTCCTGACCAAATAGTTATATATTATAATATTATTTATTAAGTTCGGTTAATCGACCGATTTCGAACCGAATTAACTATTAACTGAATTTTCAAAAATTTATTAATTAACCCCCATTGAATTAATTTAGTTAACTGATCAATTAGCCAAATTTGGTCAATTAACTTAATTAATTCAGTTTTACTTGAAATTTGTACACTCCTAACGAATAGATGATATCATGTAAGTGGCCGAAACTCATAACAGGGGAACACTTGGGGAGATCGCTAGGTTAGTAGTGGATGAGCCTACATATCAGGTGTTTTATATTACTTATATAACAAAATTGTATATTTTTACTCGTAAAAATATAATCTTATCATTTTAATAGTCTATATCTCTATATTTTTAAAGGATTAAATTAAAATTTTATCGGACCAAAATATAATTTTATTATCACTAATTTAAAATTTTATAAACTATTAAGATAAGTAAATAATAAATTTTCAATTTTTTCCTTGGATTCGCTGCCTCCCAATATTACGTCTCTGATTTTCGTTACAAAACAGTAGTCGTATGTTATAATTTGCTTTTTTGACCTTTATGCAGACCTTTTGCTTTCTAGGCATGTGTCTTTCGAGAGACATAACAAAATTTGCTCCCATGTTTTACTGATGCTGACTTGAATGTAAAATGGTTGTATCGGATGGTCGGATTAGAAATTAATAAAAAAATATTGAAATAAATTTTGAGTGAATTATTTAAGACCGTCAATAAATAAAAAATAAAAACCTGTTGAGCTAATAAAATATCAAAAAATAATTTTTTTTTCTATGGTACAATATATTAACCCAAGTTCATAAAAGTTAACCCTAAAATCCAATATAAAATAAAAAAATGTGAATATATATATATATATATATATATTAAAATTGTTATTTGAATTTTTTTTAAAATGGTCGAATCATAGTCCAACATTAGTAAAATAAAGATTTTAAATATATCATATTGTGTGCTTAAACATGACAATTGTGACTTGAATTCCAACTTAATTCTATTTAATTTGGCCATAAATCAGTAATTTGACTTGAAAATTACTTCACCTCAAAATAATCCAAATTCAAAATGACCCAAAATTAAATATTAAATTTAAAATGATTTGATCCAAAAAAAAAAAAATTGACAAACCCAAGCCGTCTAAACCGAAACAATATGAACTCAAATTAACTCAAATTTAAAATGACAAAAAAATTAATTCAAATTAATCTGATTCAAATCTACTTAACCCAAAATTACTCTGAGCCACCTAATTGAGATATTGACTGTCATAGTTTAAATTGCACTCAATAATCAATATGGGTTATGCAGCAAATTTGCAGGTACCACCATTTTTCTTTCCTTATTTGCCCATTTCAACTATAGTACCTTGCAAATATGTCCCATTTAGGATTACAGCTTTTCTCTGTTTATGCACAAAATCATCAAAAGGGTCCTTTTCAAACCTATAAACTCCACTACCTGATAAAAAACACATATACAAGATCATCTCTGTGCCTATTCTAATGTAGCCCTAAATAGCACCTAACATTAAACATCTTGTATATTTCATGTGAAAATCACTACTTTTTTCTTTTGGTTTGCAGCTTATCCAGGCAATGAACATCTTCAACAAGCCTTGGCTGCTATGACTAAGTCATTTCGGAACTCTAAGATCATCGTTTCTTCCCCAGAGAGACGTTAAAAACGGCTCAAACCATGAGCTCAATTTTTAATGATGAATCCAGCAACAAAAGATGTCATTGTCAGTAGAATGATGCAAGTAAAAGGAGGTTGCAAACTGACTGATACGGACATCGATGTGCTGACAGTAGGAGGGATATCGGAACCGAAAACACTGGTGGTAGTCGAGCCTGAGCCAGGGGTGCTTGAGTTCAAAACCGAAGGTGGGACGACCGAGCTGCAAAATAGCATTCAACCTCACTTAACTCCAGTTCAAGCATATATAAGACAACAGCAAAATTAAAACATAAATGAACTCGTTGTACCCTGGTACACCTGCCCCTGTTGATGTTGATGACGATGACGGTGTTATCGGTGTTGCTGTCGGAGTTGATTGCGATGCTGAGGCCGAGGACGGGTAAATGCAGGATCCACTGCCTGTTAATTGTAAGATCATTAGATATGCAAAAGGTAAACATAATTCATTCACTCAATAAATAAGGTCATTACTTGGATTAGTGTTCACAATGGCTGCCGTGCCACCAAAGTCACAACTAGTTGGCAACGGATTCTTCTGATAATAGCTATTGAAAGCATACGATGCATGGTTCTGCAATGTGTTTGGATTATAACAGTTAGCGCCTTGTTGTATCTGCGAGCAATCGGCGATGCCGCAAGCGTAATCCAACGCCGTTTGAAGTGAAGTCTGCGAAACACCGGTCTTGGCTACACACCAACTCTGTCCTGGAACTGCAGGGGCATTTGTACTAACAGGTGGTGGGAGTGGATTTGTTGTCACCGGTGTGCTCGCCGGGACACCACCAGTCGGGGCCGGATAAGTCGTTACCGGATTCGTCACCGGCTGCTGTGCCCCTGCACCCGGCACCGTGATAGGTGCAGGCGTCGTGACTGGATTCGTGACCGGTACAGTAGTCGGGTTGTTAGGATTCGTAGAGGGTACCGTGACCGGCGTAGTAGCCGGGATCGCCGCCGGTGTTTCCACAGGATTCGTAGCAGGCACGGTGATGATATTCGGTGTCGGAAAGGTCGCCGGTGGAGGGATGATAAGATCATGTTGAGCTGGTTTTTTCACACCAATAAGTTCCCTACGAGAATAAACAAAGCCCTTCTTTTCTTCCCCAAAAAGCCGTTTTCCCACAAAATCCGCCATTGTTGATACCTCAACATAAAATGCAGCTACCCTAGTTGAAATCTCAACTATCCCAAAAAAGAAAAGAAAACCCAACAAAGAATCAGTTAATCAATGTAAGCATAAGAACATAGATAAGATTATAGGACATGGATTCCCTTATAGTGATTCACTTACCAGAAGAGCAGATAAGAAGAAGAAGAAACAAAGGGGATAAAAAGAGGCAATTAGACGCCCCTTTAGCCATCATATAGATTGAAGAAAGGTATAATATTTCTGGGTTTTAGCAAAGAGAGAAACCCAAATGTGCGTTTTACAGTGATTCAAGTAAATACTGGTGGTGTTGAAGAGACAATGTGCACAAATATATTAGGAATATTATATGTATATATATAGAAGCAGTAGCCAGTTGGATAGATGAAAAAGAGTGAGATAAAGGTGAGGAGAGAAAAGGAATATAAAGCAAAAGAAGGATGATGACTATATTCCATGTTATGAGAAAAAGAGAAGATATTACTTTGTGATGAAGAATGGGGGCTTCCATTGTAGGATTGGAACCATCAACCATGTTTCTGTGCTTCTTTATTTTTTGGGTTAAATTTTGGTTTTAATCCTTCTATTCTAGTAATGAGTCTTTACATTTTAATTTGATATAATTTAACACCCTACTTTTATAATTAATTAATTAATTAGTTCAAATGATTAGCACTGTTAACTGATATTTTTATATTAATTTTATGATTTTTTATCAAATTTTTGTTTTTTTAATTTAATCACTATTAAACTGGCACTGACAATTAACTATTTAATTAGTTTGACCATTGACTCGATTCTTATAACATTGCCTTAACTAATTCAATTAACTCCCACATGATGAAAAAAATAAAAGCTCTGGAGAAGAAATGATCCTATTTAACCACTGTATATTGCTAGCATTAATAAATAAAATAATTGCAAATCTCGAGTAATTGGCCAAGCCGCCAATATGGCTAAAGTGATGATAAATCCTATTAGTAAAAGGGGCCTTATAGAAAGTCTATCTATTTCCAATCTCCAATAAAGATAAAAATAAAAATTATCCATTTATAATCTTCCACTAGCCAAATTAATGGATCATTCGTTCCAGCACATAAAAAAATTTATGTCGCATGATAAGTTAAAATAAATAATATATTTTTAAAAATGACATTAATATTTTAATTTAAATAGTTAACGGCATTAACTATTAGACTAACAAATAACATTATAAAGATAAAATGATCAAATTACGTCAAAATAAAGGAAAAAAATTGAATTCCAAATTTAAGAATAATAAAAGGACCAAAATCAGAATTTAACCATCTTTTTACAAAGCCGGTTAGTCTCGGAATATATGTATATAAAAATAAAAGCAGTCTGAATCTGGCGATAGGGTAATGACATATGCACATGCTTTTGCAAAACTGCTCCTCCTTCGATTATCATAAAAAGCCCCTATCTCTGCAAAGTAGCACTGCCCATTACCCTTTGACGAAATTAAAGGTGATTTAAAGCTTACAATATCTATATCTAATATTTGATACATTCTCTTTTGTGTATGCATATCTATACCTATTTCAAAGTTCAAACAATATAGAAAAGATGGTGGTTGGCCAGAAAAGAGATGGTAATTGCTGTAACTAATGCTGCTTATATGAGTATTACTTCTTGCTTGGTTCTGAATTGGATCAATTTGGATTTTGTCAAATTGCTTTTTAGAATTTTTCGGGTTATTTCGAGTCTAGTTTGTTTCATTCAAGTTATTTTGAGTTCGAACTATTTTTAAGTTTTAAGTATTTTTTTTGATACAAGAAGGATAAAAATCATGACTAGAGGAGGTGAGACTAAGCTATTCTAGAACAATCATCATGTATAAGTTGAAGAACTTCATCCGATAGTTGTATGTAGTATACCTACCCAGAGGTCTTGAGAACGCCATTGATACTAAACTATCGACTATCCAGTTATCCTCTCTAAATACATGTGTAACCCGAACTATCCAAAATAGTTGGAATAGATCTTTAATAGCTCGTAGCACAATTGAGTGATGTTGTTCTATTGAAGTTTAAGAATTGATTTATAAAAATATAAAAAAATTAAAAAAATGCATTATAATAATATAATTTACTTTGTATAAAAAATAAGTTTTTTTAGCTAATTAAGCTTTAGCTCAATTGACATCGATATTGTTACCAAAGTAAAAAGACGTGAATTTAAGTGTATTGAAGTACATTATCCTACTATTTAATAGTCAAAAAGGGCTCATAGGTAATAAAGATAGGGACTAAATTTTCTTCTTCTTTTCTTCCCGAAGAGAAATTAGAAAGAAAATTCATTATCCAACTTTTTATTGACCAATGAAATGAGGGCTAAGTATTAGATTTTGATAAGCATGCAAAGCAAACAACAAAAAGACAAATGTAGTAATTAATGTATATGAATTAATTTTCAAGTTTATACTATTATCATTAGCTGTGTGCCACCAATTAGTGATATTAAGTTAAAATATCCCTTAGGTCCCTCTCAATTTCACTATTAAATAAATTGGTCCCTCTCAAAAAATTAATTCTGTCAATTTTGAAAGTGAATAAATAAGGATAACTAATTACGACGCTAATTGTACATAATTTCGATTGCTATAATAATAAATTTAGCCGAATATGTAAATATTAACCACAATTTGTTAAACCAATAGCAAACTAACAAAATGGATAAATTTTTATAGCTAAATTAATTACTATACCGATAGAAAATGTGCATAGTTAACGAAAAATATTAATATTGTAATTAACTGTTTTTAATTGTTCACTTTTAAAATTAACAGACTTTTTCAAAGGGACCAAATTGTTTAATATCGAAATTGAGAGGGGTGTTTTTACCTATTAAGTAATGTTAATGTGATTTGCTTTAGTGCTACAAATGGATGTGTAGTGGTGTCATCTCATTTCTAAGATATAAAACTGAATGAGTGGGAATAGCAGACAAGGCATGTGGAATAATCCATTCTTATGTATAAAAGCACTTTATCTGACTCAGAAAATTAAAAACAAATTAGGTTGGTAGATATTTATATTTATTTAATTTATAGTATAAAATCTTTTTGAAAAAAGTAAGTAGAATGGTTCTTCAATTCTGGATTGTGATAAGAATAAAATAGAAAAAGAGTTTATTTATGGCCACACGTAATTAATATCATATAAATAGCTATAGCTTAGTTAATTTGTTGCTGATTTCATTTTTTATCTTTTTTTTAAATATAATTATGATGATTGTAAAATAGAAATATATCATTACACCACTATATGTGCATGGTGACAATCTAGCATTTAGCATGAATAATGTTCTGAAAGAATTTAGGATACAATGGATAATTTACAATTAAGAGGAGACTTTATATTTATAGTTGAGTTCCTCAAAAACTGAAGTTATAGATCGAATTACATCGATAAACGAGATGAAACCTATTACTACAATTAAGTGATTTATAAGATTTACATAATCAAATCAAATATAATCTTATCAGAAATGATTCCCCTCAATCTTCTAAGATTAGTTTTCCTATTTACTAAGGTAGCCTAACTTTCCATATTTGTTTCATTAGGCTATCCAAGCTTCAAATGAATAGACTTTTCCATCAGTTTTTTGAACTGGGTCAGTTCTCGTGGGTCAAATTATCCCCATCTAATCGATAGACCTTCATGGGATGCATTTTGTGTGATGGTCATGGGCTTTGCACATTGGCCTATGACAATAGTCATTAGATAATCATCTAACTTATTACTTCCTTCTTTATTACAACATCACATTCTTTGTTAACTTAAAGATTAAACAATGTCCCAAGATATAAGCTCTAATACCCTCTTAATTAACGTTCATATTGCAAAAACTTGTACTTTCAAAGCATGTCATCTTTCTCAAAAGACACATTTAAACCTGGTCCATTGTCAGGAAAAATCAATAATAAGTAATTTAAACTATCTGTTAGTGAAATAATCATTAGTATGCTAGTAGTAATAAATATTGTTGCTTAGGAGGATTTGGGTTTGAACGCGTTAAAACTCATTTATCCTCCTATTTAATGGTTGGAAGGGGTTATGGGTAGGCATTGTATCAAAAACAATAAGGAAAACTAAAGGACTAATGAAATTGATTTGTGAAAAAAAGAGTTCCTTTTCAAATTGAGAATTAGATAAATATCGAATTTATATATGAACTTAGATCTAATGTCCAATTTTGTATATGAATTTTATATATGAACTGTAACACCCCAAACCCGTATCTATTGTCGGAACAAGGTTATAGAACATTATTAAAATTTACAAAATAAATAAATAGATATTTCATATCATACAGCATTCATATCAGAAACCAGTCGTAATCAAGCATAATATCCTTTATGTGAGCCCTCGAGGCCCAAAATACACATTAGAAACAAGTCGGAACTAAATCGAGTACTAAATTTTTTTTCGAAAAATATAAAAAATTTTCAAATGTGCAAGGGACACACGCCCGTGTGGCAAGGCCGTGTGACTCACACGGTCAATAGACACGCCCGTGTCTCAGGCCATATGGGCATTCGAAATAGAGACACATGGCTGTGTCCTAGCTCGTGTCCATACCCGTGTAACTCTCTAACTTAGGTCACACGGCCAAGTCATACGCCCGTGCGCTAGGTCGTGTTGAGCATACTGACTTGCGCAATTTTAAAGATATAAGGGACACACAGTTATGTCACCTGGACACATGGCTGAGACACATGCCCGTGTGTGTGGACAAAAATAAGCCATTTTCCTAGCCATATTTCTCACCCAAATTGTCATTGTAATACCCCGAACATTATTGCAGTAAGAAAGTAAGATTGTATCCTTGATATAGTAAAATAAAGAAATAAAGTGACAAAAAGGGAAATTTTGAGTTATGTCAATATTAGAAAGTATATTATGACGTATTAATTCAAGAAAGGATTAAATCGTAAAAGCAAGAAAAGTTTTGTTGCCCAAGAGTAAATACTCAAAAATTGAGGGGTTAAAGTGTAAATATGAAAAATTTGAAGGACTAATAGTGTAAATATTTTAAAGGTGGAATGATCTAGAAACTAAGGAAAATGGATGAATTAGGACCAATTGAATAGGTAAAGAATTATGAGGGACTAAATCGTAATTTTACTAAATTAATTGATGACTTAATGATGGAATTTTAAAAGATCATAAAGGTCAAAATGGTCAATTAGAAAGAGAGAGAACTGTAGAAGGCAATGATGATATTACAGATATTTTGATAATATTTTATAATTATTTTATTTAGTATAAAAAGAAAGAAAGATGACGAATTTTCATCATCTTTCCATGCACCCACGTGAGAAGAGAAAAGAAGAAAGAAAATTTTCTTTCTTTACAATTTGGTCCTTTTACCAAAAATTCACCATTTTCACTTAAAAATAAAAAAAATTTTCCATAGCTACCAAGAGAGAAAAATAATAAGGAGACAATGGGGAGCTAGAATATCAAGTTAGATTCAAGAAATAGAAGCTGGAGGAGAGAGAAAATTAAGTTAAAGATTGAAATCAATAAGACAAGATTATCGAAAGCTCGATTGGGTTGGAAGCTTGTAGGAGATATATTACACTATCCATCGGTTCTATCAGAATTTTTGAATGTTTTGATATTGGCTATAATGGCATGTATAGATATTTTGTTTAATGATGACTTACATGTAGTGTGTTGAGTTTAGCCACTTATTTTTGCTTGTTTTGAATGTCTAATTATGGCTTGTTGATATGTGTAATGTTGATTGTAGATAGACACAAAATTGTGTGAGAAATATGGCCAGTAAAATGGCCTATTTTCATTCACACAAGCAGAGACACGGGCGTGTGACTTGGCTGTGTGACCCAAGTCAGTATACTCACACGGGTACGGACACGGGCTGAAACACGATTATGTGACCCCTACAGTGTTAGAAACTTTAGGTATTTTCGAAAAATTTTCTGAGTTTTTGACTTAGTCCCTATGTGTTTCTAATGCATAAATCTAGGCCTCAAGGGCTCGTTTAAGGGACCATATTTATGAATTTGATTGATTTCAAATATGAATACTAGATGAAATGAAATGTCTGATAATTAATTTGTAAATTTCGATAATGCTCTGTAACCCTGTTCCGCCAACGAATTCGGGTTAGGGGCGTTACAGTCATCCACCTAAATTAACATTTTTGGACATTATCTAGCCATAACAAGGAATTTAAATCAAGCCAAAATCAATACTTAAACATGTAATACTATCACATACCAACAACCTGCCCTTAAGCTCTTTACATGACAACATAACTCATATCAACCAAATAACCAATTTCATCCCAACCATCAATATACCTATAAGATTACCATCATTCAACCATTTCAAACACACATCAAACAAGATAAAGCCACTCATATACACATCAAAATATGTCTATCATAAGCCATTCAAATGACTAGCTCCAACCAAACATTTATATGCCATCAATAGACAAGTTGACTTATACATGCCATTATAACCAAAACTAATTTAATGTTTATATCGAATGAGCCGTTGGATAGTGTGAATCTGCTCTGATCAGCTTCCAACCAAAACGAGCTTTTAAATTACTATAAAACATGGAAAATAAAACAAAGTAAGCATTTAAGCTTAGTAAGTTCGTAGAACATGGAATTTAACTTACCATTTATTCACATTTAAGGTAAGCATTCATAACATATCCAAAACCTATACACATATTCTCTACATGTTAGCCATGTGAATCTCATGTAATATTCCATAAACATGGGTGGACATAATCACCAAGCAAGTTCCATATACATATATCATCCCATTTCATATTTCAATATATCATGTAAGATCATTTTCATGTATTTCACATAAATTCCAGTAGCAGTTCATGTTATTCTCATATAATCTCGTAACAGAATTATACTCGTTGAACCATATAAAATATTGTTGGATACACGGGAAGTATACACAAAGTGTACAAAACTGTAATCCGTCAATTCATATTCAGGAATGCTCATACGAGCATGTAAACGAGAGCTTGTGTGAGCTGTATAACGGGAAGCTCAATCGAGCTGTATAACGGGAAGCTTATGCGAGCCATAAATCGGGAAGCTCAAGAGAGCTATTAATTTGGAAGCTAGTGAGAGCCAAATATTGGGATGCTCATAAGGGCTGTGGTGTGTCCGCAACACATGCAGGACCACAACCAATCCGGGAACCTTAATGACATGTCATTTGTATCCATCGAATTTCTGAGGTTTAAACGGAACTTGTACTTGTGGATATATGATCAATAGTATCCATGGTTATTTATACAAATCACACACACAAAAAGATTCAATTCAAATCATGCAAATATACAATTTAGTTACACGAACTTACCTTGACAAGTGTTCGTAGATACAAAGGTTATTAATCCGATACTTTCTCTTTGCCTCGATCTAACTCCGTATTAGGTCTATCTAGATCTATATGAATGAATTTAACCCAATTTAATATAATTCATATTCATTCAATCCAACACACATCTTTTGGCAAAATTTCTATTTTGTCCCTATTATTTTAATTAATTATGATTTTGTCCTTAGGCTCTAAAAATGAAATTCATACAATTTAATCCTTATTTCAAGCCTAGCTGATTTTCATATATATCAATAGCAGCCCATGGATTTCATAAAATTCAGAATTTTTCCATGAATTTATCATCTTTTCAATTTAGTCCCTAAATCATAATTTCATCAAAATTTTGTTTACAAAAGTTCTTTATCTAATTACAACTTTTCATTTTCTACCATAAAACTTCAAAATTTAACTATACGCATCGATGGCAAAACCATAATACTTTAATAGTTTGGCAAATTAATCCCCGAATAGCTAGATTAAACTATTACGATATCGGAAACATAAAAATCATTAAAAACGGGACAAGAATACTCACCTAATTAAGCAAAATAAGCTTGTCTATCTTCAAACTTCCATGGCTAGGATTTCCATGTTTTATTTTAGGAAAGATGATGAAAATTTGTTTTGTTTTATTTATTTATCATCTTTATATCATTTACTTTTCAAAATTAACCTTAATAATTTACTAAATTCCAATGATGAATAATCATCCTTATCTACTAACTCCTCTAAATGGTTTATTTGCCATGTAAAAACCTCCAATTTTAAATTCCATAGCTATTTGATACCTTTAGCCATTAGAATTCAACTTTTGCACTTTATGCAATTTGATCCTTTTTATCAAGCTAGGCATGTAAACGGTAAAATTTCTAAACGAAATTTTCATACGATATTTCTATCATAATGTAGACCATAAAAAATATTAAAATAAAATTTCTTCCGACCTCGAATTTGTGGTCCTAAAACCAATGTTTCGGTTTCACTAAAATCGGGCTGTTACATGAACCTTAATTTGATACAATAATTTACATTCAACATTGATTGTGCTTAATAAATACACACGAAACTTTAATTTTGATTTAATTGTACACATTTAAAGAAACTAGTAATTTACTAAATCACTTGCGTTGCAATTAATTAATTTTATTATTTAATGAATTTTTTATTTTATATAATAAATGTAGGTTATCATTCAAAACAATTAAAATATATAAAATATAATAATAATAATTAATTTCGTAATTAATGTAATGATAATAATATTAAAATTTATATGTGTAAAATGTTTAAAAGATGAAAATGATGTAGACTATTTATTAATAAAATAGCACGCCTTCTAAATTATTTAGCGAAATAGGATAATTGAAGTGACGAGGCATGTTGTGTAAGGTAAAAGCGCACCTAGTTATTTATGCTTTTTGATTTAGTGCACATGATGAGGTGCACTTTTCCTATGTTCTAATTTATAATTTTATAAAATTTATAGGTTAAATATCTAATTTTTTATTTTAAGGGGGCAGGGCCTTAACTTTGAAAATGCATCTTATCATATGTGCATTTCAAATACATAGAATACATGTATGATGAAGTGTGCTTTGCCTTATATGACACCCCTCGTCACTAAACTCTGATACTTTGCTAAATAATTTAAAAAATGTGTATTTAACTATTTTTTATTTTAAAGTGTGATACTTGATTAAAAATCCAACTAAATTAATTATATTTTATTATTTAATAGAACATTTTAATTCACATAATCAACTTTAATCAAGGTTAAAGATAATTAAATATATAAAATATTTTAATAATAAAAGAATTCATGTCATAATTAAAGTAATTACATAATATTAACAGTTGTATTTGTAATGGCGGGCGGTCGTAGAGAAGGTTTCAAGAAAATTCAATGTTACAACTCATACCCTGACTGGTGTGATACAAAATCTCTCGTATGGTACTAAAATGTTTAAGGAAGTTCCGGCAGAAATCATTGAATAACTTCGGATAAATGTAAGTAATCATTATTAATAAAATTTTTATATTTAATAAAATATTTTTATTTAATTAATGTAAGTAATCATTATTAAATACAATTAAAGTATATAAAATATTCAAATAATAATAAAAGCATTCTTATATTATTAAAGTAATTATATAATATTCAAATTTGTATTTATACAATATTTAAAAGCTCAATATCAATCTTCATTTATTTGGTAATGTAAATAAATTTATTATATCATGATATTTATTTCTTAGTATGTTAAAATAGACATGATATGTCGATTGAATCTTAACTCGATTGATATCGACATTGTTGTCAACGCACGAGGACGTGAGTTGGAGTATGCTGAAGCACATTTTCCTTCTATTTAAGAATTAGAAAAGGGTTATAGATAATTTTAAGCATTATATAAAAAAAACACAAAAACAAAATCTCTCGGATAGTAATAAAATTGATTTTTTGTGTGATGGAAACAAAATCTATAAGATAATACTGGAAGACATTTTTTTGATAATTCTTTAGATGTTACTTTTAAAAACTTATGGTGTTAGGTTTTGAATTTTTTTAATTCGAGTATAATGATATATTTGACTCTTCTAACTTACATTGTTTATCAAATAAATAGAAAATTTAATATTTGTTAACTTTATGGTTTGTGAAAATTGCTTAGGGAGTGCTTGCCTTGGGTTTGAAGTCTTAAGGGAGGTTGGGCCTTGTTCCAATTACCCTCTTTCTTGGACTGATGTGTAAAAAAAATCCTTAAGTGAAACCAAAACCAAAACAAGGATAAAGGCTGGCCCATCCCTTAACCCATCTAATAAGTATTGGGTAAACTACATTTAAAGCCAATAAACTATTAGAATATTTACATTTTGGTCATTCAATTTCAAAAAGTTAAAAAACAATTGTTGAACTGTTCAAAAGTTTTCATTTAAGTCATTAGACTATTAAAATCGTTATTGTATGGCCTTCTTTATTCACACCGCTTGCAACAGCCGAAAGCTCTCATTTCCCTTCTCTTTTGCATTTCAGTTTTTCTTTTTCATGAAACAACTTTGAATATCAGGAATCTGCGAACCAAAATCTAAATGACTTTCTTCTCCAATCTCTGACACTGACTATCAGATAAACTTGGATTTAATGTATGTTATTCTACTAGTCAATAGGTTTTGATTCACTATAACGATCATTGAATTGTCACTAAGAACTCGCTAGCCAAACTTTAAAAAAAAAAAAACTTAATAACTCAGTGACTTAAATAAAAATTTCCAAATAGTTCAGTGACTTAAATGGAAACTTTCAGATAGTTCAATGACTATTTTGTAACTTTTTGAAGTTGAGTGATCAAAACGTAAACTTACTAGTAGTTTAGTGACATTGGGTGTAGTTTACGCTAATTAATTATACATGAACTTCATTAGATTAATCGTTAATTAATTAATGGATTAATATACCCTTTAGTACCTAAGTCTAGCTACAATATTCAATTTGATATCTGATTAAATAGCATTATGTGGCCCAATGAATATTTGACATTTGTGCTTCAGTAAAAAAAAATATAAATACCTAATTGGGTAAAAAAAAAAAAACTTAGGTACCAAACCAAACAAGGAAACCAAACTTAAGTATCAACTTGGGATAAAAAAAAAACCTCAAATATCAAATTGAACATTGGAATCAAACTCAGATATAAATAGTATATTACGAATAAAGCTTTGACAATGTTGGTAAATGCTTGAGATCTTGAGCATCCAAGTTCGAGCCTCATTACATGCAAATGTCATCGGTGAGTTTTCCTCTAGATTATTCCGAGTATAAATCCAATAACATATGGGCTATGTTCAAATTTATTTGGTTTAGATTCGAATATATTCTAATTTCCAATTGATTAAATTTTATATTAAATTAATTCTAATTCTAATTAATCAGAAATGTATCATTTGTAACACAAGTACTTGTAAATTCTTTAAAAGATAATAAATTGATTTCTATAATTTATCATTTTTTATGGCAAATAATATGTCAAATCATACATAAATAGAATTAGGCTACAATCATGTCAATAGAATTAGGCTACAATCATGTCAATGTTACTATTTTTTAAAAATGTTTATTATTGTTATTATTCAAATCTAAATTTTGTTAAGATATCCTTTTCAAGGATCACAAATTTTCTGGTTCTAATCTGATGTGAAATTGAACAGATCGGATCTCATACACCACTTTGTACCACCATGGGGAAATCCCACCATTTTAGGACGCCAATGAAGTGAGTCAAAGTGATTTTATTTTTCTCTCTTGTCATTTGATTATGTCTAAAATCTAATTTTATTAAACTTTTAGCACTTGACATCTGATTTCAAAAAATAATATTACATAATTTTTGAATCCCGAGCTGTAGTCTATTAATCGAGTATTCAGTTTCTTTAAAAATAAATCGGGTTCAATTCACAATTATAAAAATAAAAATACATAATTTTTATATTGTTTCCATTTTTAAATAATTAAATAAAAAAACTTATGAAAATTAAAAATCTAATTAAAATATATAAAAATAGTTAAAATATTATAAAAGCATATAAAATTTAATATATATAATAATAGTTATAAAAATAAAAAAAATATTTTTGATAAAATTTCCTAAACAATATAGTAAAAGTTTAGTCTAAACATATTTTCATTCGATTTTGTTACCAAATTAAATCGAATCAAAACTTAATAAATCCGAATTATTTTACTCTCCCTAATCTCTATTTTCCTTTGAGCATTAGGCCTTCAACCTCATATCCACTGTTCATAATAGTCCCCAGCCAGTACCTACCAACTTTTTTTTTTTTTTTTTTTGGGTAAGGGACATACTAACTTTTTAATTACATGATTATGTCATTGTACTAAGTACTAACCAATTTATAAAGACCAGATTATTCATCAAAACTCGAAAGTTTATTTTTAAGAGTTTAAATAAAAATAATAATTATATTTAAAATTTGGACAAAGTATTACCCACGTTTAAAATACAAGTTAATATTAGATTGTAATAATTAAAGTTTGGGTTCAACTTAATTTATTTTTTAATTTAATAATATATTTTTATTTTTCCAAACTATGTAATTTACACCATAAAAAATAAAAAAATAATTTTATAATGTAAATATAAAACAGTGAGCTAGATATTTTTAATGTGTAAAAGTTTAATAAAATAAAAATTATAATTTACTAAATCTTGAAAAGTAACATTTAAAAGAAAAAGCAATATAAGTGGATCTAAATAAATTATGCTAATACTATGTATAAGCAGGTAAAAGTACTATAAAGATCCTTGAACAAGGAGTTAGATTGTATTTTGTATTTTTTATTTAAAAAATAGGCAAATTAATCCCAACAAATTGGTCATTTTCATTAAAAAATTTATCTATTTTTACTGTTAAAAATTGGTGTAGCTAATGGAATAACAAGACAGTGGCATGTGACGTACACATGTATGGTGTATCTTATGCTGGCATACAATGACAATTTTTTTATAGTATAAATGGATGGAATTTTTAGGGAGGAGAATCAGTTTGCTCTTTGATCTAACGTACATAGATTAATTTATTTGATTTTAAGTAGATAGAGTAAAATGCAATTTAACTCCTGATATAAGAGTCTCTATTGTACTAATTTTACCGCTTAAGCTTGATTCGACTCAAACTCTGTCCACAAACGCCTCAACACCATATATAATCTATTTGTATCATTTTATTTTTTTTCCATTGCTTCTACATAAACTTGTTCAATAGTCGAGTTATTCATCCAAATCCAAAATTTTGTCTAATATTTAAGAGGGTTTGTACAAAAACATTAAGTCCGGAAATTGAGTTTAAGTAAAAAAAAAATTAAATCATATTTTAGAATATGGATTAACATTGAGCTCCAATATTCAAGGTTCAATCCTATCTCGAACCGTTTTTAGCTAATGTAATATATTGTTTTATATTATTTATATATTTATTGTAATTTATCTCATATAAAATTAAATTTATAATAATATATATGTAATATTATAATGTAAATATTAAAAATACATTAAACATTATGTTTTAAATTTTAATAAAAGACAAACATATTAAAATAAAAATTAGCATAATTTTGCATAAAAATAAAAACAATATAAACAAATTTAAAACGAGCTTAAATTAACTTTTTAAAAATATGATCGAACTAGAGAAAAATTAAAATTCATATTATAAATAAAATCAAACATGAGAAAAATAAAATATATTACAAAATAAAGCCAAACTAAACTCGACCCGATTTTAAAGGCCTTTACTTCTACACTGCTTTATGTATTATTTCATGCCACTACAATCTTATGCATTATTAGGTGTCACTACAATGCAATAAATTTTATTTCTCTACACAAAAATGAATCTTCAAATTGCACGAACAACATGTTCAATCAATTTTAGAAATGATCTCGTCAAACTATTGCATGACTACATATACATGAACTATATGTGGTCCACACGTGATATTATGTGCCCTATACTTGTTTTACAGGATTTGAAGGCTATATAAGTAACCTCGAATGACTGAAATAAGGGGACTCTCATTTGGAGAAAGGGATAGCTTCTCTTTCCCTTCTCATTTGGGCATAGTTTAGGAATACTTCTCAAAAATGCTTTTGGAAAGAAAAAACACTTTTAGGAAGCTAAAATTTTAAGCTTCTGAAAAAGTATTTTTGGGTCAACTTTTTACTTGGGAGAAACACTTTTTCTTTCAAAAAGTAACTTGTTTAGTGATGTTTTTGTCTCAAGAGTACTTTTTAAAAGCAATACTAAACACACCTTATATATACATGAACTATATGCGATCCACACGTGATATTATGTGCCCTACACTTATTTTACGGGATTTGAAGGCTACATAAGTCACCCCGAATGACCCAAATAAGGGGACTCTCTCATTTGAAGAAAGAGGACCGCATGTGATTCTTAGTCTTTAAGCGAACTGTTATTAACCGTTAAATCCATACTTGTTCATCAACTCTATTAGACAAAAAAACTAGTATGACTATAAGTAAAGAGATACGAAATTTGATATCCATTAAGTAAGTTATTGGATTTGAATTTTTTGAAAGATGAAGGGTTCACAAGCAAAGCATGAATATAATTTATGAATTATAGGGTGTGGAGGGAGGGGGTCCAAAAGCAGGTCTGCCTTATAAGAATAAGGCATAGGATCCCTTTTTACACACAAATACAAGGGGAAGGCAGACATAATAGGAATGCCACACCAATTTTAATATATATTCTGCAGTTTATATTATTGCATTATTGTGATTAACTAAACCCTAAACTTTGCTTCTAATACAAGCCACTTGATTTTTATTTATTTATTTATTTTAAAAATATTTTATATTATTATGGATAATGGGTTTGTTAAGAGTTTGTTTGTTTGTCTAATGACACGATTAGGTAAGCAGACAAGCCAACCAGTTGATAGCAGTTTGCCAGATATGTGTTCTTCATTTGCCTTTGTAGCCCCCCTCTCAAGAACTACTGCTCCTTACCACATTAAATACTATTTCAAGTGAACCTAGCAATAAATATTAAAAATTTAAATTTTTTATTTTTAGGAAGGTAAAAAAAGAGTAAATTCTGAAAAAAAATATTGATTTAAAAAAATATTTAGGGAAATTCACTGTTTTTTAATATTTTGAGAAGTTATTAATTAAAAATATGAATTAAAAATAAAAAAATTGAAAATAATGTATTTATTAATTAAAAAAAAGTTCGAAACAACGTGAAAAAACTAGAAAAGTGCTTAGAAAATGAATCAAACCTGAGATTTAAGAATAAAGTTACTATTATTTAACCATATCATAAGAGGAGCTAATATATTAAAAATAGTAATTAAAAATAAAAAAAGCTTAAAACAACTTAAAATAAAAATATAATTGTGAGTAGGAGAGAAAACGAACCCAAGACTTAAGATAAAACTACTAATATTTAATTATTTGACAAAAAGATAAAAGTACTAATATTTAACTATTTGACAAAAAAAATAATATGTTAAAAAAGTTAGAAAATACACCCTATATGACGCGCTTTTAGCTGAGATGGCTAAAAGCATGCCTTGTAGCTTGCATTTTCGTCTTCTCTTTTCATTCCCTAAATATCACAGAAATTGACCCATTTTCCTAATTTTTCTTTGAAATTGGCCTTTTCATCAAATTTTGTCCGGTAAAAAATGTTAACTTTTTTAATTAACAGTTAAAAAATGGAGTCAAAAGCTGATTGAATTTTAGTTCGATTGGCATTAACATTGTTGTCAATGTAGGAGGGCGTGAGTTCGAGTGCGTTGAACTGAATTATCCTTCTATTTATGAGTTGAAACGGGAGTTATAAGTAGTTCTAAGCATTATATATATAAAAAAAATAGATATGATAATAACATATACTGAAATTAATATTAAAAAAAAAAGCAAAAAAAAAAGTTTCGTTTAACCGAGGGTGCAAGGCAATGGTCCCCTATGGCCTTTTTATTGCTATTAGTGGGTATTGCATTTACGTGAAAGTTCAAATTGATACGAGATTTGAACTATGAATAATATGTGCTCCGAAAAGCCTTAAACACATTGAAATGAAAGTGAACAACTTTTGGTGCATACCTGCTTTTTTTTTTTTTTTCTTCTTCTCAGAGGCTCTCTGATATTTCCTTCTCATATTAGTCTTCAAATTTGTAGTTAAATCTAGTTGGACTTTTAAATGGAGAGAAAAAATTTATCAACTTTCTTTTTAATCCATAAAATTTAAATTTTCAACGGGCTGGTTTACTTCTAAGCATGTTTCGTTTGCCATGCTTTTCTTTTTTGAACACATTTGTCATGGTGCTAGAACTCTCTTTAGAGATGTTTTTGTCGGTATTGATCCAAATTTGGATGCTCAAGTGGAATTCAGAGTATTCCAAAAACTTAAAAGATCCAACTTCAAGAAGATAAATAGTTCGATACAAGATTGCTTTGTTATTTTTTGCTTCTATTTGTGATTTGCCAATATGCTATTGGAAAAATATTGATTTAAATCACTGACTTTTCTTTATTTATTTTATTCGAGAAATGATTCTAAATAAACAAATACAGAAACTATAATTATAAGCCACGATCAAATTTATGGAAGTATTTATCTATACATTCCACTTAATATCTACTTTAGGGATGCCTAAAATTCCAACTAAAAAAATAAATGATTTTTCATTATTTAGGTATTGATAGATTTATATATATTTGTGTAGGATAGCTTCTTGTGGAGGGAAGGCAAAATGTGGAGATAAATAGACTAATTTCATGTACATATAATAGCTAGCAATTAAAAAAAAAAAAAACAATGTGAACTGAAATTGTCAACATTTTTAATTTGGTAATTTGAGACCACCTGAAAATTTTAAAAATATTCTATAAAGATTAAAAATATAAAAATTATATATTAAAAAATTAAATTCTTTTAAGTGTGATATAATTTTAGAGTACCACGTTATCATATTTTAAAATAATTAAAGTTCAACAATTAAATTGAAAAAAAAATTTCCAAGTTACATGATTGATGCGGAACAAAAAAGTTCAAGGGCTAAAATAAAAAAAAAATCAAATTTAAAGATTAAATATTAAATTATCTGAATATATCATAAGCATCGGTTTCATGGTAACAACCGTGGAAGCAGGGGTGAATTTAGGGGCGGTTGGGAACGGTCCTGACCCCTTAAAATGAAATTTTTTTCATCTAAGTCTTTTATAATTAATAAAATTTTAAATTAGTAATGATAAAATTACACTTTGGCCTCCTAAAATGATAAAAAAAAATTGATTTAATCCTCAAAATTATAAAGATCTAGGCTATTAAAATAGCGAAATTATATTTTTACTATCATAAAAATATATAATTTAATTCCAATCCTCCCTAAAAAATTTCTAACTTCGCCTTTGCCCCCCAAATTGTATTTCTAGATTCGCCACTGTATGGAAGTATTGTTGTATATAAGACAGAGGCATTGATAGTACTGGTGCTTGATATGCAACAGTAAAAAAATTAACTATGAGATATGGTCTGAGGTCAGGGGGTCGATCTCTACCTATGAAAATAGAACATATTTCATAGTCAACATTTTACCTGTTTAAAAAATACCTGCGATGAAAGGATTAATCACTATTATTAATGATAAATATTGTAATTTCCTATGCTTGCAAATTGAGCATTCATTAAATATATGTGTATATTTGGCTAGGGGGCTAAATGAGAGAAGGTGGCACCACATGCCGTGCATTTCGGGCATCATGGCGTGTGGACCTGCCTTCACCTTCCTATCTTCTATACTATGCAACACTGTGTTTGGGCTTTTGGCATTATCCCCCCTAAATTTTGAGTTTTGGGGTTAGGATTTCATCTTTCAATTTTTTTTTTTAAAGTTACAATCGTCCGAATAAAATTGATTATTATAAGTGAAGTAAATATTCATGAATTTCTTTTTAAAGTTCAATTAGTATCTAAATTTTATGGGATTCAATTAGATACTTAAACTGGACTTTATAGTTCAAATTGATTTAAATAAATCATTTATCATAAGTATTAATTTGAATAAAAAAAGTAAATACCAATTTGAATCAATAAACTAAGTTTAGGTACCTAATTGAATTAAAATAAACTTTAGATACTAAATTGAGCTTTAAACCCAAGTTCAAATACCCAATTGGACTGAAAAAATTCAAGTATCAAATGGAACCTTGAAACAAAGTTCAAGTACCAAAATGCATATTTATCCTTATAATAACTGAATTGAATAAATAACACAACTAATTAACTAGAATAAATTCTAAGAAGAATTCACATTTGCATAAGTCAAACTCATATTAAATTTGTTTTTTTTGGTGAAAAATAAACCGAAATACAACTAAAAACCTTCTAAGAGGTTCTAAAAGATTTATCTTGTTGAATAGCCTTGACCACCAAATCAGGGGCACTTCAAAAAGCTGAAGAGGTGATTTTTAAGAGAGATTGATCTTTGCCAATTGATCTGCAATTAAATTACACTCTCTAGTGAGATACTTGAATTCCCATTGGCCATCAAAGCACAAAAGTCGTTTAATTCTCCTGAGAATTGTAGTGCCTGAATCCATTGATATCTCTGTGGACAATGCCTTAACCACTTCAAGGTTATCATATATTTTTTTTTTATACAATGCCTAAAGCTGAACTACCCATAATCCCTCCTCAACTCATACATAGAAGGATAATACGTTTCAACAGATTTGAACTTATGCCCTCTAATATTGATATAATAATATTTATACCAATCGAGCTAAAATTCAATCCCCTCAATATAATTAATCTTTTTAATTTATAGCTACACTCTCCCATAATCTCCTTCATTTGCTTGTTTTATCCTGTACCTGATATCAACATAATTGGTTTTGCTTATCATCATTTTTTTTCCCTACAGTTCTAACAAAATTCCAAACAGAAACAAGACATTATGAAAGACAATGTTAAAGTCAAATAATTATTACATTCAATGATAATAGACCTTACACACCATATATACTATATATATATATATATTATTACCCACACCATATGTGGATAATAGATGTACTATAAATTTTTTTCCATAATGTAATCATTTATGATTTTATCTATTCATAAGTGAATGATGAACCTGTTTCATGTGCTGCTTACCATAAACCCTAAGTACACTAAACTTAAATATTTAGATTTTAATTTAATTACAGTTCTTTTTTTTTTCAAATTTCTTGGTAAATTACATTTAACTTCAAAAAAATTTGTATTCATTAAACTTAAGTCATTAGACTGTTAAAAATTATTGTTACATAAATTTTTTTATTTATATTGTTTGTATTAATTAATTTTTTTTCATTTCTTTCTATAGTTATATCATCACTCAAAGTTTACTATTCAGACTTTAAAATTATTAATTTAAGAGTTTAATGATTTAAATAAAAATTTCTAAGAAGTTGAATGAATTAAAGGAAAATTTTTAAATAATTTAATAGGGACTTTGGGTGGAATTTAGCCTTAAAGTTAAGACTTTTTTTTTTTGTTTTTGCAAAATGCAAGCTTGAAGTTGAATGCTTGTGTTTTACAGTTGTGGGGTATTAGTGAAGATGTAAAATTTGGTGTTTTTGATATAAAAAATTCATCACCTACCACTGATAATTCAATCCTTCTTCTCTTAATTTATTTCCCACACCATTCATTTTCACCTTCACAGCCTTTCTCTCAAAAAACCCACTTCCATGTCCAATATCCACTTCATTCAGTTTCAAGCCTTTCATTATCAATTCTGCCTTTGCCTTTACAAGGACCTTCATTTCTGGTGCAAGATAGCTCCCTTCCAGCTTAGATTCATATCCACATTTCCCCATAAAACCAATTATCTTCTTTTACTTATTTAAGCTCCTTTTTCTTCTTCTTCTTTTTGTGTTTATTGGAAAAGTGGGTGCATTTAAGGGTTTCTTCAATTAGTTCACCTGCTCTTGTTTCTGGGAAATGGCCACATTGGGGGCTTCCTTTTCTGAGATCTGAGATTATCTTTTCAAAGATCTGAGCTTTGCTGTTGGAAGGTGAAGTTGCCACATTTGTTTAATTCTTAATGTTCTATATATGTATCAAAATTTTTGCTTTTTTAGCTAACTGTACATAAATTTTTTTCCTTGTATCTGAATCTTAATTGACTGATCTGTTTATTTACTAAAATTAAGGGTCTGTTTTACATAGCTTGATGCTTTTGCCCCATGGTTGGTTTTCTGCAAATGCTGTATAACAAGTGAAATATGAGATTTGGAATGTAATTTTGAATACTAAGCCTTATTTTTATTGAATTTTGTAAATTATGTAGGTGTTGAATATCTGAAACTAGGGGGGAAAATGGCAACTGATCTCAATACTGAAATGTCCAAGAAGACAGCCATTTTTGGACTTAAAGTGTGGGAAGTTATTGGGATTGTCGTTGCTTTATTTATCATAATCATCCTTTCTTTGTTGTCATTTTGTTTAACTTCAAGGAAGAAGAAATCAAGAGCTAGAAATAAGCTTCCCCTTACTCAAATCCCATCTATATCTAAAGAAATCAAGGAAGTTCGAGTCGAACAAGTATCAGCCAACGATTTCGTTCCTCGGGATGGTATTCTTCTCACCATTCATGATAAATCCAGTGACAAAGATTCAGATAGGGTTATGGTTCATCTTGGTATGGGAAAATCAAGGAATGGAGATAATAGTAGTCAGTCAGGTTCATTTCACCATTTAGAAAAAGATGGTGCAGGGTCTCAATCAGGAGAAGAAGGGAGTTCCGGTACCGTGACTGTTTATAGACCGTCTTCTTTGTATCCCGTCACTGCTCCATCTCCTTTAGTTGGCTTGCCTGAATTCTCTCATTTGGGTTGGGGTCACTGGTTTACATTGAGGGATCTTGAACTTGCTACGAATCGGTTTTCAAAGGAAAATGTTCTTGGAGAGGGTGGATATGGCGTTGTTTATCAGGGTCATTTGATCAACGGAACGCCAGTGGCTGTTAAGAAAATACTCAACAACTTGTGAGTATATATATATGTGTGTGTACAGACTTTAAACATGGTGTTATTTTCTTGTCCCGAAGTCTTGTTTAGCTAAACTGCCTATCATCTTCTTTGTAGGGGCCAAGCGGAGAAAGAATTTCGAGTCGAAGTGGAAGCTATTGGGCATGTTCGTCACAAGAATTTGGTCCGCCTTTTAGGTTACTGTATTGAAGGAACACACAGGTATAGTCTTCTTTTACTATGTTTTTGCATGGTTAAATTTTTTTGAATAGTTGACTATATATTGGATCATCATTAGCAGTTATTGCCGTTAACGAAGGACATTGTTTAAAAATACAGGATGTTGGTTTACGAGTATGTCAACAATGGAAACTTAGAACAATGGCTTCATGGAGCTATGCGTCAACACGGATATCTTACCTGGGAAGCTCGCATAAAGATTCTCCTTGGAACAGCTAAGGCGTAAGTCACTATATCTTCATACATTTTCAGGTCCGGTTCTCTTTTGACACATGTTTTCTCATGCAGTCTTGCCTACTTGCATGAGGCCATTGAACCAAAGGTTGTGCACCGAGACATAAAGTCCAGCAATATTCTGATCGACGATGAGTTTAATGCCAAGGTTTCCGATTTTGGTCTGGCGAAGTTGCTAGGTGCTGGGAAAAGTCATGTTACAACCCGAGTTATGGGAACATTTGGGTATTTTATTTTATCTAGTGCATCTTCATGTTTATATATTTAGGACCTTTAGTCATCTCTTGACAACTTTTTCCTTAAATCACGCAGATACGTGGCTCCTGAATATGCAAATACTGGCCTTTTGAACGAAAAGAGTGATGTCTATAGCTTTGGGGTTGTACTATTGGAAGCCATAACTGGTAGAGATCCTGTGGATTATGGTCGTCCTGCCCATGAGGTACACGAATATGTATTTCTGCAATTGAATCTTCACCCCTTGTGGTTTTGGATGTATTTCTACCTTCCCGAGTTTTAATTGCTGTTCTAAAGCATCCCTATAACACGAATATGTAAAAGTTAACAGCATTCTACACCTATACGATCATAAGACCTTGATGTTTTGTCTTGACAATCATTGTATATCACTGATGGATTTCTTATTTTGTATTCTTTTTTTAAAGAGGTTTTTAAGTTTTATTAAATATAGAATCTTAATGTTTACAGGTTAATCTGGTAGATTGGCTGAAAATGATGGTTGGAAGCAGGAGATCAGAGGAAGTGCTAGATCCAAATATCGAGGTTAGACCGTCGACACGAGCTCTAAAACGTGCCCTTCTAACTGCTTTGAGATGTGTTGATCCGGATTCTGAAAAAAGACCCAAGATGGGGCAAGTTGCACGAATGCTCGAGTCTGAGGAGTATCCTATACCTAGAGAGGTTAGTGTTGCATTCATTGCTTAGCATGATCAATATGCATACGTACATATATATATATATACATGAAGTGCATGGTGGTTTTTTTTTATCTGCTGTTATGTTTCGATGAAATCAGGACCGAAGGCACCGTCGGACTCATGGAAACAGCTCTGAAATAGACTCACAAAAGGATAATTCCGATACAGATAAGAACGATGATCCAGCTTCAAGGTCAGAGAGTAAGCGGACACAATCTTGAAACTCGAGCGCAAAGAGGGTGGCAATGAAAGGTGGGATCCTTAAAAGCTTGTTTTGTGTCGAAAAAGTCATCGGGTTTGTCTCGGTATTAGCAGTTGTTGATAAGTAGGGAATTGTGGTAAAGAGTGGGGAAAAGGGGGAAGGGCTTTTGCTTTTATCAAATATTATTATTATCGTCATTTGTTTTGTAATTGAATAGTATTAATTTGTAGATGGTAGGGATGATTTGTTGTGTATGAAATTGGTGTTTTGTGAGACTTTTTAAGTGAGACCAAATATAAGGTTTAGTGATGGGGGCGGTGGGGATTTGTTTCATTGTTTTAGGTGTACGGACTAGGATTAGCTCTTTTTGAGATTTGGTTTGCTTTAACCTCAACTGAAATGTTCCCATTTTTCATTGGTTGGAGTTGCTTTGCTTGTATATTAATTTGCTTATTATGAAGAGCACCAAATATGCATACACCAATACTTTGTTATTGCCTTTGCCATATTTCTTTTGCTCAATAAGCTTCATCGTCCAAGAACAACAAAGAACATGGACAAGAGCTTCGAGACAGCGAAAGGAAGCAATGGGAATCCCCCGAGTTCGATTGCTGACCCCCAAGGTCAGCCAGAACTGATACCGGGTATTCATGTTAATAAGGACCAGGCCGATGTAATGACGGTGGTTTGAATCCTAATGTCGCAAGACATGAAATATCAGTTCATTACAGCAACAAAACAGCCTAAGAACTAGACGACACAATGGCAACTTAATCAGACAGCAACAAATTAACGCGGTCTTAGCCAAACACCATCAAAGGAGGCTCGGGTCTGGTGCTGGTTATGTTCTATAATCATTTTCAGTGATTCTGTAGTAGAACCCAAATAGGTCCATACAATTTCAATACAAATAATAAAAAAGCAATAACAATCGGTCAATCACCCTCTATTTTCCCATTATAATAATGTCATTCACCTTTGTTCAAACAACCCTAAATCTAACATAGTAAGGGACCCATACCATACCATGACAGTACCATAGGCACAAAATGACAAAAAGTGGTGTAGCACAAGCAACATCTCCAACAAAGTGTCTGATTCATTTTGTACTATTACCAACAGCCACCTTCAACAAAAGCTCCTGGGAAAGCAATCAGCAGTCAAGTCATTGCTATAAGAACTATAATATCTATAATAAATATCAGTTGCTTGCTACTCTTTGGGTCTTTGCCATGAGTCTCTGCCCACCACCATCTCGCCATACACTGCGAACTGGCAATCTTTCTGGTGGTTCCTTATTTTCGTCTGTTTTTTCTTGAATCTCACACTTTCCACCTTCTTCAAGTTGTGCAGCCGAAGCGTTGCCAAGGCGATTTCTAAGGAACTTGGGGACTTTTTTCCGTTGCTTATTTCTCCCTCCTTGAGATGCCAAAATTTTCTTCGAGCCACCAACATCTAGCTCGACCTGAGACTGAGGTTGGACATGTGAGTTAGCGTCTTCATCACCCAAAGCCTTTGATTTGCCTTTGGAAGTGCGACTGTGATGCCCATCCTCCAATAATACTTTCACCCCACTATGGATTTCACATGCCAAAGTATGTTTTGAACCAGTACTGCCATAGTCTTCACACTTCTCCTTTCCTTTCTTTGACCTTATATCGTTTTTCCATTGACCAGCGTCATCATTGCGAGAATAGCTGTTACTTATGTTAAAATTGTATATCTCCACAAGTTCTCTTTGTTTCTCAACGTTGGGGCATAACCTAGCTAGCTCAAGAACAAGATGTGATAAACCAAACTGGTGCACATAGGTAAGATACTCCTCAGTGCTAATAAAACCCTGCCGATATTCACCGGTTATTCCTTTGAATGCAGAAAATTTGTCCTGATCAAATTCCAAAGAAACACGGATCTTTTCCACTAGAGCTTTGTTAGCAGATTGAAAATCTTCCACCTTGGGTAAAGATTCCTTAATCCTAGTAGGCTTACTTTTGGAAGAGCCAGATGAGTTATTAGTAGTTGATAGATGCGAAAATTTTGTCACAGGTCTGGACTGGTGCGCACCAGCAGCTGACATGTTAGGTTGAAGACTCACAGCAGGCCAAGCCTGAGCAGTATTAGAAACAACATTTGAAGTTCCATTGTGTCGGTGACGTGAGGGAGCAGCCATGCTCCTTCTAGCTGGTCCTTGTAAACCGTTTCTAACTTTTTGTTGACTGCTATTTGATGCTGCTGGAAGGGGAGGAAATGACAAGTCTTCAAGAGGTCCACCCCTAGAGTTTCCTAGTGCTTGGCAATTTCTTGAAGATGGCACGGAATCTATTGTAGTTAATGCCTCGAAAGGGCCAACGATAGAAGCTACTTCACTATTTAGAACTGTTTGGTCACTTGTTGAAGTAGAATGAAAACTTCCAGCAGTCACAAAACTAGCTTGCATGGCCAGCGAAAGTTGACTATCAGATGAATCGGGATGAGAGACATGTCCTCTTACAGGATGATCATGCTCACAACTCCGCCGGTACCGGAAACTTATCGGTATCTGAATATAATGAAAAGAAAAATTACTAGCAATCTACATCTCCTTATAATATTCAGTGGAAGATTACAAGTGACCAAGCAATGAATTGTCTAAAACAAGCACACCAAAATAAAGATGTAATAAAATAAGGGACATTGAAGAAACATGATTGTTTTCAATGATCCGAACACACCTGCAATGCAGCATTACGCTTGGAACGAGACATGCGCCCACCGTGTTCGAGAGTATTGTGCCTCTACAGAATTTTGTTTTTCTTAAAAAAAAAAAAAGAAAAAAAAAGATTGTACTTAAAATAAGAGGAAAATGTACATAAATATAACAACTATGCCGCAGACCTTCAATTCAGATTGAGTCGCAAAAACAACAAACTTTTTGGCGCGACAGGCCTCGTCCTCGCATAAATGATGCTCCCGACTGAAATGGATCTGTAACAAAATTTCTGATTCTATGGAGAATAAAAATGGAACAATTACAACAAGAACAGGAAAACACGAAATGGATACTGACCTCCATGTCATCATAATTTCTATAGTATTCATATTGCCCGGGATGCCGCCTGCATTGAGCCATGTCAGTTGAATACATGAGAGAACTAGCAATACCTAACATTTGCAATCTCTGAACTATAATTATATCACAATAATAAGGATTACCTTTGGCATATGTGGCAAGTGAAATGTTCGGTAGACATATGCAAGTAGAGCTCATTCTCACCATAGAATGGATTTTGACAGAACTCACACATAGGATGTCCCGTAAAACCTCCCCTTTCACTTTCAGTGCCATCAACCACAGAATCACCTGTCTTTATATGCTTATCCAGTTGTTCTCTAGTATATAACTTTTGCTCACACATAAAGACCTGACTCAGATATTAAAGATAATATCAAATACATCATTGTGCAGCCAGCAGTTCTTGCCTCACAGTCTAGTTAAAACAGGGTGTATATCTAATGAAAATTCCAACAACTGGGTAAAATGAAGCAGCAAAAGAAAAGATCAACAATCACATAAATGGAAGTCCTTTAGAGATCAAACTAGATCACTCTCTCCTACTTTGCTCCGACTCTTCATTTTTTTTCTTGGGAATACGTGTCCAACACATATTTGGACATAAGTAAGAGGATATGACCTTCCAAAAATCCTCCAAATGCATGGAAAAATTAGTAAAAATTGAACGTATAATGTCTCATACCAGTGTCCGAGCAACATAGGTATTGTCTCATTCCTTAGAATGTATCTAGGAGGGTTATCAATAAGAATGCAAGCCGTATTGTTGAATTAGAAGGCCACTTGGTAACATTTTTCTAGCATAGTTTATAATTTTTATGGCATTCATAACATAATATAACCAATTGTATCTCACCTTCCTACCTTCAAGACACAGACTGCAGTTAAGCAGTCTATGCCGGTTAAACAAGTGACTCTTAAGCTGCTCAATGTTCTTAAACTCTGCTCTCTTCTTTGATCCACCATTTCGCTGTTCATCCTTTTTATCGCAAACAGTACAAGATAGCCTGCACATCGCTTTTATCATCTTGTAGTGATCCAGATCATCGAAATATGCTTGTGTCCCTTCATGGTACCAGTAAGAACTAACTTGACCCTCAATTGGATCAACTGGAAAAGCCGAGAAATCATTTATCACCTTCGTATAATCTCCCAAAGCCTGAAAAACTCATTAGATGTAAACTTAACCAGATATTGTTTCCATTATTCAGCATAGACATGGTTCAATATTATCAGATGTCAATCTCGAGAACATAAAAAGAATGACTAACTTTGGTAATAAAGATAGTTTTTAGTTCGGACTTGCAAAGGCAACAACGGTAGTCATCGCAGATGAATCGGAGACGAACGATGCAAGTCGAGCATACTTCTCGATGGCCACACGGCCCATATGCAACCCATTCAAGTGTGTCAGCACATACAGCACAACTATCATCCATTTTGTTTTTGGCCTCCTCTGAATCTGACCCAACAAAGGAAATACGAAATCCTGCAAACATAACAAATTTGTGCTAAAGGGGAAGCCCATTTCTAACTCATCACCATACACAGAGATCAATTCCTCAAATCTATTTGGCTTTGTAATTTAGTTTGAAATTTCAAATTAATTTACTGCTCTGCACTACGTTTTAAGTATTAGAACAGAAAACAAAGCTGAAACTCGAAACTTGCATGAAACAGCATTCACAATTCACAAACCCTAAAAGTATCAGATCATTTTGGTTGACACTTCGAACAACAAGTATATACATGTATAGGCGAAGTTATACTTACATTCATTGAAATAAGTACATCAACGGGGACAATGCAAGTAAATTACAAGGACTTTTAAGGGGGGAAAAGGTCAAAAGGGAAGTACATACCTGCTTTCTTGAATCTGGATCCTTTGCTTTTGAGTTTATAGCACAAAATAAAAAGTACAAAAGTGCCAGAAAACACTAAACCTTTGTTTATATGCACTAATCAAACTCAAAACACAAAAGGGGGTCAAACTAATCAGAGTTTTACTATTTGGTCCCTGGATGAAAAAAAGAACCCCCAACAGTTATTTCAACTGATTGAATAAAAAATAATTAGCTCCACAGTTTAATCTCAAAAGTTAGATAGGAAAATAAGAGAATCAGTTATGTTTATGTGATTATTCATCCAAATTTGAAAGTTGTACAGAACTTTAAAAGATTTCGATAAAAATATTAAATCAAAAAGTATACTTGAATAAAAAAGATAAATTTATTTTAAATATGAACTGAGTCCGAAGTTAAATAATAAATGTTGAATTTCATAAGTTTAATTCTATCAATTATTTTAACTGATTAAATAAAAAATAATTAATTCGAGAGTTTAATCTCATAAGTTAAATAAGAAAATAAGAGAATCCATTGTGTTTATGAGTTGGTGGTTATTCATCCAAATTTAAAGGTTAGTATAAAATTTAAGAAGGTTTCGATGAAAATATTAGGCCAAAAAGTAAGCTTGAGTAATAAAATAGGTCCGTTTAAAATAAAAACTGAGTTCGAGTTTGAATAATGAATATTTGAGTCCGGCCCATTTTTAAGTTTGTAATGTTTTATATTATATTATTTTTATATATTATGTAATTTATAACATTTAAAAATTAAATCTATAATAGTATATGATATTATTATAATGTAAACATTAAAAAATGTTATGAATATTTATAAATGTTTAATTAAAAATAATATAATATATTTTTATTTAAAAATAATAATGTGAGTTAGCTTAAAATGGATTTGAATTTAGCTATTTATAAATATGGACAATTTTGAACAAAATTTTAAGCTCGTATTTTAGATCAGATCAAGCTTGAACAAGCATAAAATGTATTAATATCATGTTTAGACTCGGTCCAATCTATGAAAACCTTTAATATGTTGAAAAAACTAAAATTTGGAAATTATAGACAATGTAAATAGATTAAAAATGATTTTTTAATATAAAATAATAATTTTATTAAAACTTGAAATGCTAACACAACTTACAAGTTAACGGATAACTTACTATAATTGCAACGCTACCCATTAAAGCAACGAAAGCTAATTACATCCTCTATATAAATGACAACAGCCGCTATAATGGTAGTGTTAGAAACTACTAGAAATGCATCACATTAATCAACCACTTATAATTGCATCATATTTTAGCCTAGTCACTATCAAATTATGCCGATGATAAACCATTTATAACTCATTTTAACCTTACCATTGTCGAACTGTGCCAACAATAAATTTTGGTCAACTATGATAACATGCATCCTAACTTTACCACTGTCAAACTACGTCGATAATGAATTTCGATCAACCATGATGACAATGTTAGAAGTCCTTGATGCCTTGCCAAACCATTGACCATGATGACAATGCTAGAGGTCCCCTAAGAGTCTTCCACATTGGTTATGTAAAAAAACCATATATTTAATTATCGAACACATGCTTAATAATATATATATTATCACTTTACTTATAATAATTATGTAACATAATCTAATAGTTAATAGTATTGTCACACCCCAAGATGGAGCATGACTCGGCAATATTGTCTTAGTACAATACTCAATAATTTAAGTATTAGATATAAAGCCTTCTATAAAAAATAAGTTCCCTCTAAGTAAGGTCTCAAACCACACAAATTGTTTTAATAAATAAAAACATCACATCCACATTTCTCGTAAAGAAATAAAGCATTATTACAAAAGCACGGTAATCACAAAACTAGTTCGATAATTTTATCATTTTTGAAGGGTCAAATGTAATTTTATCATTACTAATTAAAAATTTTATAAACTATAAAGAGGTCTAAAATTTCATTTTAGTGTGGGTTAGGGCCCCTGCCAATACCAACCCCTAAATTCAACACTAAATAAAAGTCCTATTATTAAAAAAAAAATGTGATTAAAACGTTAAATTAAACTTCCATGATAAACTTCCCCACTACATAGCTAAAAAGTGAAAATGAGGATAGTTGGGAAAGAAAATAAAATAAAACAATAAATTGTAATACCACGTAAATTACCAATATGCTTGGTTACAATTTTTGTTGAGTATGAATCTTATTTTAGTTAAATTAGAAATAATTTTCTAGTTAAATTATTTTATTATTATTTGACCGATGTATTTAGCCTATAAATAAACTCTTTTATAATCTTATAAAACACACCCATAAGACCTTTTGAGAGTTCTTTGTTTTTGGGTTTTCTAGATTTAGTTCTTATTCTCATCTTTTGTATTCTTTGTTCTTTTGCCATTACAGTAAAATTATTTTTATCCGTGGTTTTTTATCCTCTTTAAAGGGATTTTTCCACATTAAATTTGTGTGTTTAATTTTTCAATTCCTTCTGCTATTTTTATTTGTTCGTTGCTTAATCGAGTCGATCCCCAATAATTTTGAATTTGTTATTATATATATGTTTATTCTAGTTTTTGTTGTTTTGGATGTTGAAATGGTTTTTCTTTATCCATGGGCAATGAGTTTCAATGTATTGAGGGTACCCATATTCATAGAAATTTTCATTTTCGTGCTTATCCTAGTTGCTGGTTCAGTTTATGTATTGCGAAAAAGAGCATTAGAATGGTCTTAGTTCTTAAATATTCAAATAATAAAAAGAAAGAAAAAAAAGTAAAAATAATAATAACATTGCGTATGAACTCCATCGAATTTTCCTTACTTAGTCGAACAACCCAAAATTCAATTATTTCAACTACATTAAATGATCTTTCAAATTGATCAAGACTCTCCGATTTATGATCACTTTTTTAAGGTGTTAGTTGTTGTTTTATTGAATTTGTTTCGGAGATGCCCAATATTACTAATATATTTTTATTAAGAAAATAAATAAAATTCCAACAAAATAGTGAAATTTTGAGCTAACTATTATAACCCGTTAACAGTAATCCTTTAACTAAGTCTAAACAAACCATTACAACCCGTTAATAGAGCCGATGTGAATAAAATATAAGCAAGGGTGAAGCTAGAACAATTTTTTAGGGGCTGAATGAAAATTTAATTTTTTATAGTCTATATTTTTATAATTTTTTAAAGGATTAAATCAAATTTTTATAATTTTAGAGGGGGCCAAAATAAAATTTTACTTTTACAAATTTAAAATTTTAAAAAAATTTAGAGGATCTAAATGGTAATTTTCATTTCAAGGGGCGGGCACATGCCACCCCTAGAATCGCCTCTAAATATAAGGTATTAAACTCATTTTTATATTACTTCCTACCCATAAGAAAGAAAGCAAAATGCATATGGAATTTTTTTTTCTTTTTTGGTTTTGGTTCTATGTTGGCCAGAAGATTTTGGTTTAATAACTAATAAGTCCTTCCTCTCTTGAAGTTTTTATATTTTAAGCCCATGATTAAACACTCAATACAAATAAAGCCCAGCCATAATACAATATATAAATTATGGGTTACAAATATCATTTAACTCAATTGGTTAAGTTTACAATTGAATCAAAATGGAGTGGAAGGGTGGGTTTGATGCTTTACAAGGACAATGTTTCCTAATTTCTCACTTTTCACTTGCATTAAATATTATATTACTGAAAGAGAAAATAATTACTATCTATTTGCATTAAAAAATAATTTTTTGCTGAATTAACTAGTAATAAAATCAATATTCAACATTCCTTCAAAAATATCAAACATAAATTAAATGTGTACATATAATTAACAATTATAATGCGCTTTAGCGCATTCAAACTTACATATTCTTGTCTTGACAATAATATTTATATTAATTAAACTTAAACTCAAACGATTATTCAAAATTTTTAGCGGTTAAACAAATTATTAAAATTAATAGGCATACAATAACACAAAATCATTTGTTTATATATATATATATATATATATATTTCCAGCTCCTAATGTATAATTGTCACTTAAAATTTTCAGATCTTAAATAAACTATTGAAATTAATAAGCATAGAGTCACCTAATATCTTCTGTTTTTCTCAAAATAAAAAAAAAAAAAAAAGGAGCTCACTTTGTAAAAATTTTAAATGTTAGAAGAGTATGGGACCTACTGGAACTGTATGAAGCAGTACTCCTATAAGACAAATGTTGTTTCCAAAGGCATGCTTGAACTGCTCTCAACCATTCTTTGTGGGTTACGGCTGAGAGAAGGGAAATGTTTTGGATTAATTTTAGAGAAGTCCTAATCTTTAATCAAAAGTTAAAAAAATGTCATATATTATCATTCAATTAATTAAGGTATCACATCAGTAATTTATTAGTGGATTAACGAATTTTTTAACGATGATAATTAATTTAAACAATTATTTTAATTAGAGTAACTAAATTGAGAATTGATTAAAATAAGACAAATTTTATTTCAGAATAACGGTACCTCTAATTTACTCTATATAAAATCTACAACAAAATAAAACTTTGAGATCATAGTTTCCAAAGCCTTATTTGATTTAATTTTTTTTTTTATAAATATACTTTTTTACATAAAATTTTATTACCTGTTTTGTGTTTCATAATGTAATTCTATTATTAAATCATTGACAATGATTAACATTAATTAACTCAAAAATACCAACTCAATAATAGTAACACATAAGAACCAAACTTCAAAATAAACAATAAATTCTATTAGTTACATCAATAAATTTATTTTATGATTTATACTATGATTAAAACACACACTTCATATTGGATATTAGGGTAAGTGACACAAGATGAAATGGGGAAGTGGATATTGGGGTATAGTCATTTCTTGGGAAAATATTCAGTCTTTGTCACTGAATTATAGGGTATATTGGATGATTTACTTCTACTTAAGAAACAAGGTTATCATGAGATTACCATCCAATCTGATAATATTAAGGTTGTTGGAGTTATTGGTGACAATAAATTCAAAGGATCAAATTCATCACTGTTTAAGATAATTCAACAGATTTCATCAAATGAAGAGAAGTGGATTTTGAGATACATTCCTAAAGATTCTAAGCAGTTAGCGAATGCACCGGCAAAAATAGCCCTTTTGAATGACGAAGACTTGCATATTTTTGACGACCCTCCTGTGGCAATTTAAGAAGTTTTAAAACAAGAAGTTTTAAAAGAAGATAAAACTAGAGGCACTTTATTTATGAATAAGTCTATGTAAACCATTCGCTTGTTTTGGTTATATTGCACCAAAAACACACACACGCTTCGCTCATGCAAGATACCGGAAATTGCATTTTCGCATTTTCTCGTTAATTCAAATATTTTTCCAGCCCATCACAGTTATGATCAGAAACACCAAAATACCAACAACCAACAAACAAAAATGGATCGACAGAAACCATGTTTCGTGTTTATCGCACAAGAACACACACACCAAAAAGAGGATGAAATACTCTTCCATTTTGAGTATTTCGGTCTACAACAACAACAGTCTTGTCCAGCTTATGACTTGAACAAAGAATACCAAACTGCATTGGCAGCATAACTCGACTTTGGAAAACAAAAATAATACCATACTTATGCTTCGGACATAATGCAATCTATAGCCTGCTTGCATATGCCAGTCATCGTGGCCTCGGGCCCGTAAACCTGTATCAAGACAACAGTAACATAGTCAAGTGGTAATACAAATGTTTCCTTTGCTAAAACACCACAACATCAGTAATGCAGCATTTTCAAATAAGCACACTGTGATTTCATACCTCAAGGGGTACTCCTAGTTCCTCCCCGAGAGCACGCATCCTTGCCAAACCAGTTTGATAGTTTGGACCACCTCTTCGAACATAGATGTGCATTCTTGCTGCTTTTAACTTGGCTTCCTGGAGAGAGGGGGAGGAAAAAGGACCGGAATGTCAAAGGAGAGTCTCAACCATTGAACTAAAGTTTAATTGTTTTCAGCTGAATCGTACCTTCTCTCTCAATGCTCGAATGATTCCATTGAAAGTAGCAGCTACATCAGTGAAGTTAGCAATGCCACCTCCAATAAGAAGGGCTCTCTTACGACCATCAGGGTTTGCAGTGGCACACTGCAACATCCTAAATCAGTAAAATTTTCCAAAAAATCTAATGGCAAATTTGCTTCTATAAAAATGGCTTAAACCAGTCACCGTTTCTTACATCAATAACGACTCTTGCATATTGCAAGACCTCCTCTTCATTTGGAGCTCCACTATACTCCGCATAGTTTCCCAGTTCCGAAGCATAACCTAAATCTCCTACCTAGTTAAATAAACAGAAATAACTCTAAATCCTTAGAATGGCATCAAATGATATCAAACCTGCGGAAAATAACGATAAGGTCAGTGGAACGTAAAACAAAAAACACAGATCCTTTAGAAGGCCACTTACAGTATCAGCATAAATGACACTAGCACCACCTCCGGCAACCATTGTCCAGATACGCCCTTTTGGATTCAAAACAGTGAATTTCAGAGATGCACTTGTCTGCAATATTAAGCGAAGATTATGTTCAACAAATGTCCTTCAACCATGTGAAAAGAAATCTACATTGAAACATGGGCTACAACAAGAACGGCTACCTTTTCATCCAATGAATGAATGAAGCTTTCTGTAGAGCTCAGGACTCTCCCAAAAGGTAAAGGAAACTCTATGTTACCCCACCTGAATGCACAAAATTGTTTTGATGCAAAACAAATCTCTATGAGATATATATTTTGAGGAGATATATACCTATCAAGCTTGGCCTGGAAAGAAGCTTACTTGTTGAAGTTCTTGAATGCAGCAGTGTCGTCCAGCTCCCCCCTCATATCCAGTGGGTATGGTTCTCCATTCACCAGTGTAAATGGATTCATCTCGAGAAAGCTGAAGTCAAGATCTGCAGCCAACAGAAAACATTGGCATAGATGCTAAGACGAGAGAGTTTTAGAACAATACAAAAATGTGTTGAACTAAGGATAATGGACAAAATCAGAGATATTGTAAAAATAGAAGCCTCTATTCCAATAAGAGTGATGATGATATTCAAGATCATAGTGAAAAATACTAGACATTTGGTGATCCTTTTAAATTCTGGCATTTAAGTTTTATAGAAACGGGTGAATTATTGCATTTTCAGTCATGAAATGCAATTTCGCTGTTCGTGAATAAAACATAGAGCCAACAAATCTGAAACCATCAACCCCACGTACCTCGAAAGACAGAAAAGACACCCATGATGAAGTCACCAATCTTCCCACGGACCTACATGATGCTTAAATGGTATCAACACTAGCTATGTAAATGCAACACAGAATAGCTTAAGAGACTAAGACCAGTAATTCAAATAATACACTGCAAAATATAAGTATATATGAAGGATATGAGAACAAAGGCCAAACAGATTCCATTAAGGAAATAAAAACAACCGGGAAATACTAGTGAAACTCACTTCCAAAGGAAGTGTAGCTATCAACGGTGCACATGTCTCCAAGGTCATAGGTTTTTCGGTTGGAAGGAAGATGGTTTTAACCTGCAAAACCAAAGATGAAAATACATGTAATCTTCTAAAGTCACATATCCCTTCAACAAATGCTTAAGGAATTCAATCGAAAGAAACAAAAGGCCAAGGCAAAACAAACCTTATCCCAGTTCTCTTCAATATCAATACCTCCACATTCCGAAAAACTAATGGTAGAACCAAGCCTTTCAGACACTATTGAAAGGTAATACTCTTGTTCATGGGGTACAAAAGGTTCGACAATAAATGTCGTTATAGGAGCTTTGCAACCGCCCATTTCAACCTAAATAAATAAAGGATTCAGATCAGTATTACCAGGAACGCAGACCAATCCAGTATGAGGAAAAAAAAATGAAACATAAATAGCTACTTGTGAGAAATGGAATTAAATATACAAAATTCTAAATAAAGTATTAAACTTGCAACTCCGTTTCATTCAATAGTTTTGTGATCTACTGAATTAGATAGCTAGAATTCGATTATGCAAACCAATCCGAAAATCACCATGGAGATAGCGATTTCTGGTAACAGTGATTGAGATCATGCATGATTGATAAAAAAATGGCAGCTGAAAACAATGAGAGCAAAGCGGTTACCTCAGTGCCGAGGCGAGCTTTGACGAATTCAGCAACTTGAGCAAGATCCAAATTGAGAGCAACCAAGCCACTCTTCCCACGTTTACCAAACAACATATCCGGCTTAACAACCAATCTGGTGGACGAAAGCCATGATTGTTCGTTCGTTAACTCGGTGAAATCAGTAGATTGAGTCACCTAACAAAGCAAAAAAAAAAAAACACATATCATACAATTTCCATTGCTTAGTTGGGTTTTCGTATTATAAATAAATAAATAAAAACCTGAGCAGAGCAGATTTGGAGGTCGATATTAGCGAGGCGTTTGAGGTGTTGTTTGAGAAGTCTCTTGGAATCGTATTCTCTGATCTTCTTGCGAGCCATTTTAAGTCTCTGAGAAGCTTAGATTGAAGAAGATCTACAACCACAACCACAACAACAACAACAACGCCGAGGCCGAGGCCGAGGCCGAGGCCGAGGCTTTTTATTGATAGAAAGAAAGAGGTAGGTAGAAGAAAATGAAGCGTTAGTTGGGAGAGGAGAGGAGAGTGAAGATTAATGGGTTCAATGGCAACGGGCGGGGCGGGCGGTTTTTTTACCCGCCTTGGCCCTGACCCTGATCCAATTTTAACTTATAATTTATAAATATTTGAACCGGTTTCTTGGTTTTATTTAGGGGAAATTGCACCATTAGTCACAAAATTATGAGTAAATTTTCTTTTGGTCATTTAACGAAAAAAATTAATTTGGTCACTAAATTATTCAAAACTGTTCATTTAAGTCACTAAACTATTCAAAAAAATTTATTTAAGTCACTTGACTATTAAGTTTTTTTTTTCTTTTTTAAGTTTAAGTTTCAATTTTGGTTTGCAGATTTGTGATGTCCAAAGTTGTTTTATGAAAAAAAGTTAAATGGTAGAAGAGAAAGGGAAAAAAAGGGAGCTTTCAATTGGTGCAAATAGAAAAAAAAACTAAATAGCATTTATTTTAACATTCTAGTGACTTAAATGAAAACTTTCGAATAATTCAGTGGTTAAATTATAAATTTTTTAGTTAAGTGACTAAAACAAAAACTTACTCATAGTTCAGTGACTAATGGTAGAATTTACCTTTTATTTTAATTTTTTCAAAGAAACTAAACTCGAGCTAAGACAGGCTGACCCGACCCGACCTGTGTTGGTGTATTTACCATCCCTATAGATTGGGTATTGTCCATTCTATTTGTGAATTACAAGAAAAGGTGGTTGTCTTATCTTGTGCTTACGCCTTACCCCTCGCACCCAATTTCCTGTATTAATCATTTGGTTTAAACTTGTCATAGATCCCTGTACTCCTCATGACTTTAAATTTTAGTCCCTATACTTTTATTTATAACAATTTAGTTTCTATACTTTTCAGATTTTAAAATTCAAGTTCGGTTGTTAACCTTGTTAATTCTTTCATTAAATTTATTGGTGTGACATTTTGAAATAACAAAACTATTTACATGGTAGCAATGTAACTAAAAAAAATAGCATTGTAACGAACTTAAATTCAACAAAATAAATTTAATAGGGTTAACAGTTGAACCTGAATTTTAAAATTTGAAAAGTAAAAAAATTAAATTCATAAAAATAGTAGGGGTTAAATTTTAAATTTACGAAAAATATAAAAACTTATGTCACATTTTAACCTAATTATTTCGTTGGTTTTATAAAAAAAATTAAGATTTTTGAGGTTTATTTGATTCCTATATTTGTCTCTTTAAAGTGAGTATCGGATTGAAGCTAATGGAATTGAGTGAAAATATTTAAATTTGTTGAATTGATAAATTTTGATTTAAAATAAATTTGAAAAAATAGAATCGAATGAAAAAATTAGTAAAATTAATAAATTTATTCGAGCTAATAATAAAATTGCAAAAAAAAATATAATTTAATTATTAAAATAAATAAAATTTTTGGATAGGCATTTACCTCCAATACGATGCGTTTAACTTTCTTTTTATTTCACATTACAATATTATTACAGTATTTAATCTCAGTATTTAATCTCACAATCATCGTTGTTTTTACACTAATCGTAGGTATCGTTACACTAACCGTAGGCCCTAAAATTCGAATAATAATAATAATAATAATAATAATAATATCAACATAAATAAATAAGGGTAAACTACCAAAATAATCACTTTTATTTACCACATGCTAAATTTTCATCACTTATGTTTGAAATATTACGTTTTAGTCACTTATATTATTACGTTGTAACATTTTAGTCATTGAGCCATTAATTATTATTAACTAAGCTAACATGACACGTTAAATCATCATTTCAAACAAAAATTTTAGGTTAATTTATACGATCGGTCCTCATATTTTTTCGTTTTGAACAATTTAATTTTTTTCTTTTATGTTGTTTTAACTTTCATTGTTGTTATTTTCTATTCTCTTCCGCTTCTCCCTCTATTTTCCTTTTCTCTATTTCTTTTAACATATTTTTTTCTATATTTTTCATTTATTAAAGCTAGTCCTTATACTTTTATTTTTCTGAACAATTTAATTTTTCGAGTGAGGCGAGCTAATTAACTAGTTTTAACAAATGAAAAATATAGAAAAACTACATTAAAAGAAATGAAGAAGGGGGAAAAACAGAGGGAGAAGCAGAAGAGAATGAAAAATTAAGAAAAAAAAAGAAAGTTAAAAGAACATATAAGAAAAAAATTAAATTGCTCAAAATAAAAAAATATAGGGACCAATTGTAGAGTTTAACCTAATATTTTCATTTGAAACGATGATTTAACGTACTACGTCAGGTTACCGTTATACTATTAATGACAATTAATGGCTCGATAAAAAAATGTTACAACACAATATTATAATATTTCAAATATAAATTACTAAAATGTAATCTGAGTTAAATAGAAGTAACTACTTTAGCAGTTTACCTAATAAATAAATAAAAGGAAAGGAAAGGTAGGTTTGGGATTGAGAAATTTTGAATACAAAGATGGAAAGATTGGAAGCACGTGATGTGTGCAGGTGGGATGTGATTGTGAGTGGCAGCGTGTCAGATGAGATTTTATGATGTCACTGTAACAAATAAAATAAAATTAGTTACATAGAATTTAATTTTTTCTTTTTTAAGTTTAGTTAATAATAATATAGGAATTTTATACCTACAATATATAATTGATAAATTATAATATAGAATCAAATTAATACAAACACGATAGATAAATAATTGACAACATCCATACGTCATTATAAATAAAATGCATTATAAAGTATTATTTTAAAAAAATTACTTATATCATATAACGTTTAAGAAGTAAATTCTTCAGATTAACCTTAAAAGCTTTTTTTTTTTCTAACCGTTTACTTTGCTCAATAACTATGCTAATTTTCAAGTTTACTATCGCTCACCTTTTTCTCTCTCCCATGAACTTTTTCTTTCTTTTTTTTCCTTATTCACTAAATGTGTTTATCATTATTGAAACTCCACAAGGTGTGATGAATAGATGGTGGTGCTTGTCATTTTTGAAACTCCACAAATCACCAACAATTGCTCTTGGAAAATGGGTAACTCTTTGCCGGTTTCTTAATCTATTTTTCTAAGAATATTTCAAAATAATAAATTATTTCATGAGTCAATTTGGACCCGTGTTGTATTGAGTTTTATTTGTTTTTTATTGCTTAATAAATTTTCACTTTTCGAAATTTTTATATGCTCTTATAGCATTTTTTTAGTCTTCTTATGCATGTAGTATTGCTTTTGTAAGTGATTTTAATGATGGTTTTGTCGTCATTTTCTCTAATTTGGTAGATGCTCAGTTCTTTTACTGATTTTGCCCGCTCACAGGCCGTTTTGGACCATTTATCGCTATAGTTATTTGCAATCACGTTAGATATGTTGTGTTTGAGTTGTGACAAAGTCAATTATCGGTGAAGGGGTCAATTCAATGTAAAATGTCAAATTTATTAGGATACATTTAATTTTTATTGATAAATAAAAACTCGTTGAAATAGCAATTTTAAGGTTCAAAATGAATCTTTAATATTTATTGTATCATTTTATTTATTTAATTATCATTTCTATTTAATTAGGTCGTCAATAGGGATTTTTAATTTATGTTTTCCTAAAAGGGAATTTCTTTTATTAATATCAAATTTTCTATTAATGCTAAAGCAGAAGCATTTGTTGTGTTGATGAAACTTATCCTTCACTGTCGATAATGGATATTTGTTATTTTTTCTTTTAATTAAATTATATCATCCTATTCATATAATAAATTAATAAATTCTCCCTTTAAAAAAAAATCTTAACCTTAATATTTTAATTTAAAGATTTGGGCTTTCAATTCCTAAAGTGAAATCATGGGTTATTCCTTACTTGATTCTTTTGACAATTAATTGAATAAAGTTGCTTTATTTTATTTACTCTTTCCATAATTTCTTCGCATCTCATAGTCCACTTATAAACTTTAATATAAATCTAAAGATGATGAAAATTTGCAATCTCTTCTCTTTTTTCAGTGAATTTAATCCCTGAAAATTTTCAATTTTTCAGTTTGGTCTTAAAACTGTTTTTTATTACACTTATATTTAATACAACTTATTATTATCCCAATTAGTTATTAGTAGCTCACATTTCCGCTTTTTGTCAAATTATATTCTAATCTTAAAACTTTTCAAAATTTACAATTTAATCCTTTTACATTTCCAGTTCTAAAATTATTTTCATTAAATCACATCTCAAGATTTAACTTTACTTTTGTAAAATTCTTTTATCTAACTCCTTTTCCATATTTTATCACCAATTCAATGTATATATCTCCGGAATAATTCCACATGTCACATTGAAAATTTTGGGATGTTAATATTTGTGCGAAGAATTGAAATCTTATTGTATATAAGATTTTTAATAGTTTTACCAGAAAAATGAAAAAGACAAAAATAACCTCAAAATAATCCAAAAGTTTTACCAGGGTGTTTAAAGCAGTATTAGTTAATTTTATAGAAAAAAATAACCTAAATATTAATTTCACTAAGTTTTAAACTTTTTTCCTTCCTTTTGCTCTCTTTTTAACTTTCACATTTCTAGTTAAATTACTTTTGGAAGGTGAGTGACTCTTCGTCGACTTCTTAATCTGGTTCTGTTTTAAAAGTATTTTAGAATAATAAATGATTTCACGAGTCTATTGGACCCATGTTATCTTGAGTTATATATATATATATATATATATATTTCATTGCTTAATAAGTCTTTACTTTTAGAAGTTTTTGTCTACTCTTGTAGCACGTTTTTTAGTCTTGCTTTTGCATGTGATTTAAGGGACTGTTTTTCCGTTGCCCTCTCCAGTTTGGTGGATACTCGATTCTTTTACCGATTTTGCTCGCCCATCACTTTGGATCATGCAGAATTGATTTACTTATCATGACAGTTGCTTGCAATCACACTATATGTTGTGCTTAAGTTATGATAAAGTCAATTGTCAATGTGTCATAATGTACTATTAATGTTGAGGCTGAAGTCTTTATCGTGTTGATGAAGCTTGTCCTTCACCACTAATAACATATATTTATTTTTTTTTTCTTTTACTCAAATTATATCATCCCATTCATGAAATAAATTAATAAATTTTCCCCATAAAAAAATTCTCCACATAAATTTAAAATTAATTTATATGGAAAAACTAAAGTTAAGATCTAACCTTAATATTTTAATTTAAAGATTTGGCCTTTGAATTCCTGACTTGAAATCATGGGTTATTCCTTACGTGATTCTTTTGGCAATTAAACCTTCTATCTTTTAGAGTTTAGTGCTAATCATGACTTTCAATCTATCGGCTTGAATTTCTAATTTAATTTTATTTATTCGCTTTCAATAAAATTCTTTAAAAGTTTTTACTTCCTATGGTTTATGTATAGATATACTAAATGTGTTCACATCACAGCTCAAATTATACTTCTATACATATCCTTCCCCTCACATAACACAATTACCTTCATTATTTCCCAGTCTCTACCTTTCTCTTCGTTTAATCTTGAATTTCTACAGTTTCTTTCTTCTTTCAGATGGATTTCATACTTCCCTGCAATGATACATCTCACTTGCCCGGTATATCTCTTTGTAAGACTACAAAGAATAATCGTTGTGAAGAATGCGGAGGGAAAATCTCGGGTACTGCCTTTTCTTGTCATTTGTGCAACGTTTGGAAGCACATTTCATGTGCGGATAAACTGAATCGTGATTTGCCTGATGAGATTATTCACCCCCTCCACTTGCAACATCGACTTCAACTACAATGGTATTATAAGGAAGAATTCATTTGTGATAAATGTTCGTATATATCTACTGGTTTTAGATATGGATGTTCTTCATCATGTGATTTCGATCTTGATCTCACATGTGCTTCTTCGGTCAGTGGTCAGCTGCCCAAAGATCAAGAGCCATTGAGATTCAAAGATGAAAAGAAAAAGCAAATCTTGCACTATAGCCACCGTCACGAGCTGAGCTTCTTCAAATATAGGAAGGTAAGCGAAGAAGGCTATGATTGTTTATGGTGTGAAAAACATCTACTGCCATCAGAAGTGTGCTATGGTTGTAGATATTGCGAGTTCTATCTCCATCAGGTGTGCCGTGATAAGATACCCAAGACACTTTCTCATTATTTTCATCCTAAGCACCCTCTTCGCTTAACCTGTAACTTAGCCTTTGGTAGTGATAAATGCAATGCTTGTTCAAAGTGGTGTCGTTATGGTATCTCTTTTTATGTATGCGAGATTTGCAACTTCCGCCTTGATTTTGACTGCGCTAAACTGTCGCCTTCCCTAAAACTATACTGCCACCATCACCTTCTCACTTTTTTCAAAGATTATAATAAGAAAGGTGAGGAAGGGCAAGATTCATATTGCAAAGCATGTGGCAAGCATTGTGGTGGTGCTGGCGTTTATCGCTGCGTGCAATGCCACTTTAGTCTCCATTTGAAATGTGTTGTACCATCTTCAGCTACACATAAATATCACAGACATCCACTTACCATGATGGAATTAATTAAAGAAGACGATTCTGAGAAATATTATTGTGATGTTTGTGAGAATGAAAGAAATCCAAAGGATCCTGTGTATTATTGTCAAAGTTGCATATTCATAGCTCATATTCAATGTATACTTAATCAGGTAATAATCTTTTTCACCCTTCAATTTAACTTTCACAATCAAATATGAAGTAAATTTGTCAAGCTTTCGACTTTGATTGGTCTAGATGAAATAAATATTAATATTTGTTTGATTATAGGATAAAGTTGCATCAGGAAAGGTCCCATCCTCGTCACCCCCGCCCATGGAAAACAAAGCTTTGTTTGTGGATGAAATGGAGCAGAATGAAGGGACTAATGTCATCCGCACTCTGGTTTGCACTTATATTATGAATATATTAACAAACTTTTAGTCAAACTACCCAAAGTTTACCCCTTGATTTAAAGTCAACACTCTTGTTATCAATAATCAGATTGATATGTTACAATATTTTTTCTCAGTAAAAATTGATGATTTTATTAATAAGATAAAGGCATCAAGATGCCATGCTGCATGTAGAAAAGCACCATACAACCAATAACCAAACACTTGAAAAACTTAACCCAACTCTTTATATATTTCTTAATTAAGAAATGAATTTGCTCATTCTCTGATTTCTTTTCTCTTTATTTATTTGTAAATACCCAGGTTCGACCTATCATCCACCGTCACCAGATATATGAAGTAACTGAAGAGTTAAAAGGAGAAAATTATTGCAGGGGTTGTCGTCTGGTACTTAATGGTTCAAGCTATTGCTGCAAGACATGTCCTGGTCTTTACCTACATGAAAAATGTGCTAAATTGTCATATGAGATACAACACCCTTTTCATTCTAGCCATCCTCTGAACCTCTATACTTCAAATGTTTGGGGTTTTAACTTCATTGCATGTGATGAGTGTAGAGACATTTGTCATGGCTTCATATACTTTTGCGAGCAATGTGATTTCAAGCTTGATATAAAATGTGCAGCTTTAACAACTCATAAAATTGGGGTTTTAGAAGAGAAAAAGATGGGTAAAGTAACTGAGTTGTGCCATTTCACCCACCCCCATATGCTTGTCCTTGCCAATTGTAATGACCCTAAATATGAAGCAACATGCAGCATTTGTAAATTGCAAATATTAGGTCCAGCCTATTTTTGCCCTAATAGATTATGCAATTATATACTTCATGAATTTTGCCTTAGGTTGCCACAAAAGATTCAAGTCCCATTTCATCTAAATCACATGTTGGTTAGTCGCCGGCTCCCTGATATTAGATCAGGTCAATGGTGTAATGGTTGCACTTTGAGCTTAAATACGGGTGACTTTGCATATAGCTGTGAACATTGTTACTTTAACCTCCATGTTATATGTGCTAATTCCTTAAGGCGACCTTTGAAATGTGAATTTCACCTGAATAATCTTTATTATTTTGGGAGAAATCATAAATTTCTCTTTGATTCAATAGGGGTTAGAGATTTTGATTGTGAAGTATGTGATGGAAGTTGTAAAGGAAATCCCTTTTATCATTGTCTAAAGTGTGATACCAATTTTCATTTGACATGTGTTCCCATACCAGATACTGTGAAATCCAAATATCATATTCATCCTTTAATCTTAAAGGATTCTTTTATTGAAGATGATTCTGGAAAGTATTATTGTGATTTTTGTGAGGAAGAAAGAAATCCAAATGATGATATATATTATTGTGAAGAATGTAATGGTAAAATAATTGCTCACATAGAATGCACGCTGGTTGAAGTAAGTTAATTACATACTTAACTTTTTAAAATATAAAGGTCCAATAATTTTTCTGCTCTAACAGATCTCTAACATGATATATGCTCTTACTGTTAGGTAGAGGATAACATAGAGATTAGGAAGAACATTCACGAACAGCGTCTGCGAAAAAAGGTCAGTTTTCAATTTTTATTGTAAACATACAATGTTAAGGCAGTAACATTTCCTTTAGTTTATTGGTTCTCATAAGTTTGTTCTTGTAAACATACAATATTTTTAGTCGATTAAGTCGCCAAAATAGCACTTCTATATTTGTGTTTGGATTCAGTTTATTTGTTGGCAAGACATTGAATTATTTGCATGATATGTTGATTGGTTCTGCTTGTGTTCTTATCATGTTCCACTCCTCGACAACAGCTGGAAAATTTGGTTGCCAGTGTCTGGTCTGATGATAGTAGTTTGCAGCTTCAAGCAGTCACTCGGTTTAAGAAATTGCTTTCAAGTGGGGAGAAAATTATTTTGTGATAAAAATTATTTAAATAGTGATATAAAGTTTAAATTATTTACTTTGATATCTTTTGCAATTTACGACAGAATGTAGAGCACCTATTGAGGAAGTGATTCAAGCTGGAGTGGTTCCTCGCTTTGTTGAGTTACTTGGTTCCCCAAGTGATTCTATTCGTAAGGAGGTATGCATATAGAATGAAATTATTATAATTAGGAAGTGAGATCAATTAAGTTTTAATCAGCAAAAGCTGATATGTAATATTATTGTATAATATTATGTATTCTTCTTTTTTTCTTTTTCCAAAATTCAGGCTGTCTGCGCATTGGCAAATATTGCTGCTGATTCTCTTAGATGTCGTGATCTTGTCCTTGGCCATGGTGCTTTGCTTCCTTTGTTGGCTTTGTTGAATGAGCATGCTGAGCTTTCTATGCTCCAAATTGCTACACCGACACTGCCAGTGTTTTGTAAGCCCCCCTTTGATCAGGTTTGATCCTAAGTCCCTTGGGAGCTATTGTTGGTTTAACAATTTTTTTCATGTAGAATGTTTTTCTCCTTGAAACAATTTGCAAGTCTAAACCAAAACAGAGCAAACCACAAACACTTAAACAAATCATCAGCCAAACAACATTAAATTGATTTTTGTCTTACTATTTATCCTTTATTTACTGTTCAGGCTAAGCTTGTACTCTCTACATTAGCCCGTCTTATTCATTCAAATGATGGACTAGTGTTGACTCATACATGTTGGGCACTTACGCGTCTTTTTGATGGTACAAATGAAAGAATTCAAGCTGTTATTGAAGCAGATGTATGTGGGCGTCTGGTGAAACTATTGATGTGAGTTAGACTATTTTTTTTGTTGCTTGACTTTAGAAGTCATTCTATTTCCAAGCTATTTTGTTTGGTTTTTTTTTTTTTTTAACCAAAATTGTAAATTTTTGGGCTTTCACAGGCACCCATCTCCTTCAGTGATAACTTTTGCTCTTCTTACAATTGGACATATTGTTACTGGAGATGATGTGCAAACTCAGGTATTAGGCACTCTGTTTAGTTTGCTTTTCCTTTTAAATGAACTTACTAAAATATGTATCTTTTGCCATTTATCATATCTTTTTCTTTTAATAACTAATTTTCTCACTAAAACCACATATATACCCCCTCTTGATTAGACTAAAGATTGTTTGGGTTTAGTTGTTAAAGATGATCTATTTTCTCATTTATGGGCAAACTTTGCTGCTACACAGTGCGTCATTAGTCATCAGGTATTGCCATGCCTTTTAAACCTTTTGAAAAATGATTATGAGAAGATAATCAAGACAGTTGCTTGTTGGACAATCTCAAATATCACAGCAGGAAATAAAGAGCTGATACAGGTATCAATTTCGAACCCAAGGTTTTATCTGCATTGATTTGTACAATGAAACGATATGTGATGGTATGAATTTTACAGGCTGTAATTGAAGCTAATATTATTGCTCCTCTAGTTTATTTGCTTCAAAATGCTGAATTTGATATTAAGAAACAAGCTGTTTGCGCCATCTCAAATGCAACATCTGGTGGGACTCATGATCAGATCAGGTACGAAGATGGTTTCCTATAGTATTTTTCAAGGGAATCATGTATTAACAGAGTATGAATGATAAATTACCTCATCTGGGCATGTCACATATTTCAGGTTCCTTGTAAGTCAAGGCTGCATCAAGCCGTTGTGTGATCTTCTCAACTGCCCCGATCCAAAAGTTGTTACAGTTTGCATAAAAGGGCTTGAAAACATGCTCAAGGTAGGAGAAGTTGATAAAAATATGGGCACTACTAGTGGAGTGAATCTCTATGCACAAATGATTGATGATGCAAAGGGTCGAGAGAAGATTGGGAATTTACGGTCTCATGAGAACACCAACATTTATGAAAAGGCTGTGGAAGTTGTTGAGACATATTGGTGAGCTCTCTGTTTCTTCCACGGGATTCAATGAAGATCTCAAGATATTATTAATCAAGACTATTGTAATCTTTGTACTACTTAAATTTGAAAGATTGATGAGGACGATGTGATTATATTTGTTGTGTGGAATTCTATAAATTTGGCAATAAATGATATTAGGATATTTCTTTTCATTTCCAAGTTTTACTTATAAGTATAATTGTAAATTATCAAATCATTATAGAGTAAGATAAATTTAGTATCTTTTATAAAAAATAATATATTTTTATTACATTATTGTTAATATAAATTTTAAAATTTAAATTCAAAATATAAATAAATATAACAAAATAAATTAAAGTGTAATGACAACGCAATAAAAGGGTGTTTGTTTCATGAAAAATAACTTAACGGCAAATTATTTCTACAAATTGAACTTATTTTATGAATATATATATATATATATATATATATATGTGTGTGTGTGTATTGTGTTCGGATGATTCTTGTTTATTTGATAAGTTTTTTCAAAAAGATTGTACATTCATTCAAAACTACTTTCAAAAATATTTTTTAAAATAATATTTTGAACTTGAATCAAACAGTTGTTATGGATAATTAAAAACAATTTAATTTTTTTAATTTATTAAAATCATGTATTATCTTATGTTGCATGCATGTGTCATAGGACTAGAACTTTAGTCTGCAAACTGCGCCGCTTTAAGCTATTTCATTGCTTCAAATCTTCCTAATTTAACCAAATGAGAATTTACAATGGAATTTCTCTGAGGTGTCGAAATAGAGCTGAAGTAAGTCGGAAAGACAAAGAGGGACTTGGATCGAATAGAAAGGCCACAAGAAAATAATAGCACACCAAGTGTTTGAGTAAATGCTCTCAAAAGTATTAACTTACTTTGAATGAAATAAAAGGGATGAAGTGATTACAAATGAAGGGAGAGGGTTCTATTTATAGTTGAGCTCCCATAGATTTAACGGTACAAATTGAATTACATTAACGACTGAGATTAGTGCCTATCTGAGAGATGAGAGTCAGATTTAAACTTTATACAGTCTTATCCATTAGGGTTATAAAATATTTACCCTTGTAACTCCAGTTTTACATGAGTATTCCACTGAGCCACCAAGGTTTCAAGAAGATGAGCTTCTCCATGTGTTCCACGAATTGGGCTAGCTCAAGTGGATTAAATAAGCCTCATTCGCGGCCTATGACATTCTCTGCAACACTCTTAACTCATATCCGTCATCAGAATATGGTTACAGAGCATTACTGAAAATTACACTTCAAAACTATTCAAAAACTTTAAACATTTAATATCACAACATCAATCATAGCAAAGTCAATCAATAACATACATATTGTCTCTTACACGAGCTATATCTCAGGCCGTGTGGACATTTGAAGTTGAGACATACGATTGTGTCCCAGCCTGTGTAACTCACTGACTTGCGTTACACAGCCAAGCCACATGTTCGTGTGCCAGGCCATGGTCTAGGCCATGTAACAGCCTAACTTGCAACCTTTTGAAAGCTACAGGGGACACACGGCCGTGTTGCCTGACCGTGTGTCATACACAGTTGAGACAGTCGATTGTGTCTTGCCCGTGTAGATGAAAAATAGGCCATTTCAAAGCTATTTTTCTCACCAATTCAAGCACATACCTACAATCAAATTTCCACATATAAACAAGTCTTCAAATTTCAATAAAAACATGTATCATCAAGCTACCCAATTAAGGTATATAAGCTTACAACCAATATGCCCAATGGGCACCTCAATCACAACACCTAAACATGTACAATTATATGCACAATTTAGCCAAATATTCAACTAACGTTTTGCTAAGTTTATGCCAAAACATGCCATTTTGTTTACCTATCAATTTCATACCAAAAAGTACCAAATGTACCGTTCACTATCAAGCACTAATAGGCATATTTGTCATTTATAACAAAAGTACCAAAACCACCATATTTAAACATATCACAAGACCATTTTGTTAGATTTGTAAAATAAATCTGAAATAAAACTTAATAAACTAGGATCTATCATGTCAAATCATCAAGAATAAATGAAGAACAAAACTAGATGCGGAAGCATACCTGAATCCATGAATTCCTTTGGAGTTTTACTGGATCTTGGGGATTTGATCTTCCAAATTAGCATACAAGAAATTCAGAGAATATCTACTCTTTCTTTCCTAATGATGGGATATTAGAAAAGATATCTTGTGTATAATTTGCGGACCATAAGCCTAATATTTATAACCTTGGCATATTAGTTCTAATCAAATTCTAATTAGCCCACAATTAATTAGAATTTGATTAGAACTCAATCACTAGAGTATCTACATATATTTGATCCAGACTTTATTTAATAATTAAAGCCTAATAAACCTTAACTAAATTAGATCACTTTTAATTTGGGCTAACCTATCATGATAGTAAATAATAACATGTAATTACCCTTATTATATATGTGATGCCCATATTTTCCAACAATCTCCCACTTGAACCACATATATATACTAATTACTCTGTAATTACATGTCATTATATAACCTTATGAACTCAAAATTTTACTATCATATCCAAAAGGTATTTCGAACAATCTCGTCCATTAATTATGTTAACATATATCGTAACTAAATCCATCCATGATCACGTATATTAACACAACCAAATGACATAGATCAAGTATGGATGTGTGGCATGGAAATTACATGCAATATGATGTAAACATGTCTATTTCCAACTAGTCCTCCTTAGTGAGATCAAACCTTACCAAAATCAGAGTGTGAATAAACTAAATAAACTTTATTTTTGCAGATAATAAACTTAATATCTTTAAACTGAAATAACTTAAAATGTGTCTATAACATAAATGCATTTAAAATTACAAGCTCCCACTAAAACCAAATATTCTTTAAATAACATTACACCCATATAAGCAGTGTGCTCTTATAAAACCTTAGGTGTAGGTCCTTAATAAGTGGATCCGCAATCATGGAGTTTGTCTTAATATGCTTTATAGGCACCTAACCACTCTGAACTTTTACTTTAACAACCAGGAACTTAAAGTCTATGTGTTTTTACTTTGATGTGCTCTTGTTGCTATTGGAATAAAAGACTGCAATTTGTTTTCACAATTTGCACATTAGTGACAAAATCTTGTATCCATATTCCATCAAAATCGGAGTCTATATACCTGATGATCTTTAACTGATTAGACCTTCGATATGGAGCATGTAATCTTTTATTCTCTAAAAATACCTTATAACCCTCTTAGATTCTATCCAATGGTCTAAACCAGGGTTGCTTAAAATATCTGCCTAACATCCCAATAGTGTACACAATATTCGAATGTATACAAACCTGAATGTACATTAGACTTTCCATCGCTAAAATGTAAAAAATCTAATGCATTTTTGTAATCTCAAAATCATTCATAGGGATTGAGGCTATACTTATTATTGACAAGCAGTATGTCATTAACATATAAAACCAAATATAGAACCTTACTCCCACTAAACTTATGGTATATACAATTATCGATAAAATTCATCTCTAAACCGAATGAGATAATAATTTGGTAAAATTTATAATACAATCGATGAGAAGTATGCTTAAACCTATAGATGAAGTTCTTTAATTTGCAAATCATTAACTTTGCATCATTAGACACAAAGTTAGTAGTTGCACCATATGAATGTATGATCAATGTTACCATTGAGAAACTATTAACTTGTTATTCATCTGATGCAGCTTTAAGGTTAAAATATTCCATTAAAACAATTATTACCCTTTTTCTAGTGGACCTTTTTAATGGAATTCATTCTTGAGGTTGTTGAGTTTGTTCTTCTGGAACAATTACCTCATCTTGAATAAGAATTTGTTCAACATTATCTTATTGAGGTTTTAGATTCACTTCTTAATTTCATCTTTTAATCAAATTAAAAGATAATTTTATATATATGTGTATATATATTTATCCCAAAACAACATATAATGATGTTGGCAAATATAATAATAGTTGAATAAATCATAAACCATAAACAACTTCATATAAGACTTCAAATTTAAACCAAAATAATTTGAATAAAAGTAAACCTTATCTTAAGATATCGGACACTTCATTAATATTTCATCTTTGGACAAAATATTAACTTGTAAGTGATATATTAGTGTAATAATCAAACATTGACAATAAGAACATGTTGAACCATAAATCTTCCTTTGGGCCAATTTATTGCTCACATGTAAAACCGAATAATTGTCACATGTTTATTACCATAGTTGCACATGTAATATTATTAACTTTCATTTGGGCCAATCAATATTAACATAACTTAAGTTACATGCACACAACCTTTTATATTTTAAAACAAAATAATTTATACAAAAAAATCACTTTGGTGACTTATTGCTTCAATTAAGTTATTTTAAAAAATATATAAACATACCAATATTCAAAATTAATATTTACCCAATAGTTAAATGTCAAAACTATTTTTTTATTTATTACTTTATAGACTCCAAAATAACCCAAAATAAGGTTGTCTTAATAATGCAATAAAAAACTGAAAACCTTAAAATTTGACTATTTCTTTTTTGTTCCAAAACCAAACAGAAATAATGTAGTGGTTCAAAGTCAAATAATTAACAATCACATGTATTTATAATTTTGGCATGGATGAAAACACCAAAGCAATTCACACATATACATGTATTCATAATCAAATAGAAAAACTTACCCTGAATTTACCATGTAAATCCAAAATTATATTTATAATTAAATAGATATTTACATGAATACTTGCAAAATATTTTCAAGCCAATAAATCTAAAAAAACAATCATAATTGTTGGCATATCCCACAAATCATACAATAAACCATATCATCATAATTAAACCATAAAAATATAACCCTGATCGACTTGCCTTACATATCTCAAGTAAATCCAAATTTAAAATATATGCTTAAACTAAATAGTATGAAAAAAATAAGCATATAAACTCAATAATAAATAATATATTCTATCATCTATATATTGAATTCAAGAATTAATGATTATAAAAATTGAATTCAATTGTAAAATTGTTGAACCGGATTTGAATTAAAAACAATTATAATGAAACCCTAAAATTGATAAAAAAAATAAAACTAACAAATATTACCATCAACCTTAAGGATTCAACATATATAATGAATTCATTGATAAACAAACAGTATATAAGAGACACTTTACCTGAAGCAATTTCTTTTACCAACCATATATCATCATGTAAACTATACATTGAATTTGTTCAACCATATAAAAAAGGGAAAATTAAAATCCAAATATTACTGCCTTATCTGAAACTCGATAACATGAATAAAATCCTGAACATAATTACTAAAATGTCTCCAAAACAATATATATATATATTTATATATATTTATATATATATATAACCGTAAAACTGTAAAACAAACGATTAGCGATTAACAATCCATCTATTGATATAATCAAATATATATCATAAACAGTTTCTAATGAAACCCAAACCTACATAGCTTTTTAAATATTTATTAAAACTGTATAAACAATATAAAATCCTCAGTTTTTTAATTCTCAATTAAAACTATAAATCTTTCCAGTTATACGAAAATTAAAACCTTAAAACTTTATTTAAAATCTTAAAATTTTATTTAAGGAATCAAAATCCAAAAATTTATCAAGAATCTCAAAGATTCAACATAATATATAATTAAAATATCAAATCCATAAAATTAAAAAAGAAAAACGAATCAATCCAAAATTAATAAAGAATCAATTCATCTCAATAATTGAACATAATAAAACTCTGATACCACTTGTTAGATTTGTAAAATAAATTTGAAACAAAACTTAATAAAACAAGATCTATTTTGTAAAATTATTAAGAATAAATCAAGAAACAAACTAGATGCGGAAGCGTACCTGAATCCATGAATTTTTTTGGAGTTTTACCGGATCTTGGGGATTTGATCTTCCAAATTAGCACACAAAAAATTCAGAGAATATCTGCTCTTTCTTTCCTAATGATGGGATATTAAAAAAGATATCTTGTGTATAATTTGGGGACCATAACCCTAATCTTTATAACATTGGCATATTAGTTCTAATCAAATTCTAATAAGCCTATCATTAATTAGAATTTGAATAAAACTCAATTATTAGAGTATCTACACGCATTTGATCCATACTTTATTTAATAATTAAAGGCCAGTAAACCTTAACTAAATTAGATCACTTTTAATTTGGGCTAACCTATCATGATAGTAAATAATATGTAATTACCCTTATTATATATGTGATGTCCATATTTGCCAAGACATTTGTAACATGCATTTTAAGCTACCATTTCATCTTCAATCATTCAAACATAATAAGCCAAGACATCAGTCCCTTTAAGGCCAAATATATACATGCCAAAACTAAATCCATTTCATTACCCAAAATGCCATAAACACAAGCCAAAACAAATGGCTACTTTAACAACCAAAATATCTATACATGCCATTATAGCAAAACTTGAAACACCAAGAGTACCGTTATAGCCAATGGATAGTGTGATATAACTCCGACAAACTTTCAACCCGAACGAGCTTATGATTCACTATAAAACATGAAAAATAACATAGAGTAAGCATAAATACTTAGTAAGTTCATATAATGTAAAACTTAACTTGCCATTTCATCACATAAGTAATTAAGTTTAACATGGTATAATCCAACCACAACTTGGCCAAAGCTTAAGCATTTACACGAAACATGTTAGCCATATAAGCATATAATATAAACAATTTAATCATGGATGATCACAACATTTAAACATGTACCATAGCATATATCTTCCATCTCGACTTTCATTATACCATGTATCCAATTCAATGTAAGTCACATGTGTTCATGTCTTAGCTCATATCGAACTCTTTCACGATACCTTTGCACGATACGAAAAATTCATGAGCCTAAGGCGTACTAGGAATAGTTATCCTCGGGACTTTCTCCTAGCAAACATCAATTGAACGTTTAGACAAAGAAATCAAGCAATTTACTCAGGAAACCAACTTTGACCAAAAACAAACGACAACGAACGTTAGCCAAATTTTAATACTAGAACTTACCGAATTTACTTTCAGTAAAAGAACGACAGAAATGAAACTCTTTTGACCACAGCAGCAAAAATTAACAGGCAGACTTGAAGATTAAATGAAGAAATTTGGAAAAAGAAGAAGAAGAAAAGAACGACAAAGAAAGAAAGAAAAAGAAAAAGTTACGTTCAAAAATAAAAATAAAAATAAAAAAATAGAATTTGTTTCAACAGCAAAACTAGCTAGTCCTGCAAAATAACAAAACATATTTCCATATTGCTTACGTAAGGCTCAAACACAAGACCACTGGCACAAACAGATGCTTAACCATTGAAACAACAAACTCATTGTTGACATAAATTTTCATCAAATTCAATTTAAACCAAGAATCCTAAGCTAAGGGTTTAAGTAAGGAACTTAATAACCAAAATTTATATGACTTTAGCCTTAGATCTCAAGTGAGCAAACATAGCACACAACTACAAAAGCAAACACTTATTCATTGACATGACTTATTAATTAAAAACTCAAATATTTGGGGCGTTACACTTAACATAACATTCTCTCCCTTTTTTATATAAAAAAATATTTTGATATATTTATTTTTGAATAAAGTACTCCCCTTTAAAAAATCAATTTCAATCAAAAGCTCAATTTTACTTTTGAAAAGTGGTCACAAAATTGTAGAGATGAATTACCAACCAATTTTGTAGAGATGAATTACCAACCAATTTACCTTTTCTTCTCTGTAATAGGCCAATTTAGCTCGGGCCCATACAAAAAAAATAATAGACCTAAAATAATAAACAAAGTCCAAGTCCAGTCCAAAATTACAAATATATCATTTGGCCCGATCAGAATGGCCCATTACTTGAAAAGATTGAAGGTCCATCTATAAGCTTGACGTATAGGGAAACATAATCTTCAAGGATATACAATCTTAAAAGATATAATTTTGTAATCTTTGAGATTTAATTTGTAGATACCCTTTAATCTTAGCCGTTGATGTAATTGATCTATATCGTTGGATTTGGGGAGGCTCAACTATAAATAGAGGCCTCTCCTTTCATTGTAAACCACTTGAGTTTTGGGAACAATAAGAATTCTTGAGAGCATTCACTCAAATTTCTCTATTTCTTGCATTCTTATTTTCCGTGGCTTGTTCTTATTTTGTTCTTCATTCATCTTCGTTTCTTTTTGAGTTGCTTTCCTTTGAGTTGGATTTTGGTGGAAGAATTTTGTTGAATTCTCATATTGTGGGGGTTAGGTTGGCTTAGACCTTTTTTTTAACTTTTTTTATCCATTTAATTGTTTAATTATTAATTATTCTTTTTATTTTATTCGTTTTGTATAGAGATTTGTTTTATTTTCACCTTTTTGCAAATTTGTATTTTTTTTATTTATTCCAAATTTTTATGTTGTACTTATTTCAAGCTGTTTTATTTTATTATTTTTTATATTACTTATTTTATATAGTTTTATTTTGATTAAGTTTTTTTATGTTATTACTTTAAATTATCTTATATGTCATTCATTTTTCTTATTGTTTTATATAACATTTATTTTAAAGTGGTTTTATTTTATATCATTTTAAACTATTTTATATTATCTATTTTAAGATTTTGTATATTGTTTATTTTTCCTATTATCATTTTAGGTTGTTTTTACATTTTATTTCAATTTGTTTTGTTTTTTAAAATTGTTATATATGACTTTTTAATTCATTTGTCTTTGATTATTGATGTTAGTTTCCTAAATAATATATATGATGTGATTATTGCCATTTTGTGTTCTATAAGATATTTTTCTGTATTTTCATATTGCCCTTTTTTTATCAATGTTTTTTCGCATCGTTTTAATATTGCATCAATTTTTCCCCAAATTCAAAAAGAAAACTTTTAAAACAAGGCAATATTTTGTGTTTGGAAATTTGAGAAATCGTGCCCTAACGTGCTGGGTTTCGATTTTTCGTTTGATCAAATAACTAAATATCCTTTTAAATTTCAATGCATGAGTTTTGAAAATCAAAAGACAAGCTTAGTTTCGAGGGTTTAAGATGTCGTATCCTAACATACTGGATGTGATATTTTATTACTTTGAAACAAGAAGGTCTTAACATCCATTTTGATTTATTAAAGCATTTTTTTAATAAAAAGTATCGCATTCCAAAATCTTTTCAAATTTTTGACATTGAGACATTAACTAATCAATTAGGTACCAATTTTGGGCGTTACGAGGGTGCTAATCCTTCCTTGAGCGTAACCGATTTCTGAACCAATTTTCTCAAATTTCGTAGGCCAAAATCATTGTTTTAATAAATCAAAATGTTTTATTAAAATGATCAATCTCAAGGTGACCTGATCACACCTCAAAAAATGATTGGTAGTGACTCCATTTTCGTTTTTAAGTCGACCCCATTTTGAAATAAAAATGGTTTCGACATCCACCTTTTTGTTATATCAAAACAAACCAAACAGAAGCTTAAAAAGAAAGAAAATGGTTAGTCCAAAAATATAAAGCAATGAAGAACAAAAAATTAACATCAAGCTCCAAAGTATCTCAAAATATGAAGTTAACATTTAAGTGCGACAAACAAGCAACAAACATATAAATAGGAAAAGAATAACAATGTAAAATATCTAATTAATCCATGAAAATGCATGATGTGCAACATGAGTCCTAGCTATCTTGAGGAGGCTACGGTGGAGGAAATTGAGACATAAGTGTAACAATTCATTTTTTAGTGGTGTCGAAAACAGTAGTTTCGGGATCACAAATCCGACGAGTAAGTTTGTATAATTAGTATTTAAATTATACGAGTCAATAATAATTTTTATATTGAATTTTGATTTGATGAATTGATCTAATTGAATTAAAAGTTAGTATAAGTGGTTCAATTCAAAAGTAAAGTGGTTATTGAAAATGATGTATTAGGACCCTGTTTCCGTAATTTAGTGTTGTAAATATTTTTATTAAAAATTTATAGAGTCGTATTATGGGTGAATTGAAGTTTGATTCGGTAATTTTGACGATTAATTGCTTAATTAAGGTAAAAAGATTAAATTGTAAAAGAGGTAAAAGTTAATTGCTATAAAATTAAAATAGTAAAGGGTCCAGTATGGTAATTAAACCATGGTAAAAAAAGTCCATGCGGTGGGGGAATGATTAAATCCACTAACTTTCAGGCTATTTCCTCATTTAGTCCTAATTAGTTTAGGATTAAATTGTAATTAAGTTTATTTAGTTGGAATTTAATTTAATTGAAGGACCAGTTGTGCAATTAAACCTTCCTTAAATGGTAATTATACCATGTTTATATGTATTGGACATTTTTGTACATGTTTTAGTGATTTATAGGTTATAAATTAAAGGTTAATTTTGTAATTAATTAAAGAATAAGTTAAATTAAAAGATTTAAAAGATGATATTATCAATTTTCTTTCTTCTTGTTGTTGGACAAGCCGAACGGCCATGGGAGACATGGGGAAACCTTCGTCCAAGCTAGGGCACCTTAATAGGGTAGGTAATTCTTGCCCTTTTTTAATAATATTTATGTTTTAGAACTCGTATTAGATTAATCTAGCTAACTCGAGGGTAAACTTGTAAAACTATCAAATGTTATGGGCTATACCATTGATGAATTTGAGATGTTCTTGAAATTTTATCGTAGAATCTTTAGCTTGGTTGCTAGATAGGACTATTTTGTAAAGTAATTTTTGGTAATTTTAATGTTTAAGGACTAAAATGTGAAATTAGTAAAAATACAATGACTTGATATGAAATAAAAACATCTATAGGATGTAATAGGTTTCAAACAATTCTAGTAAACTTGAAATGGTGTAAAAATGGTTAAATTGCATGTTTTGGGCTTAGGGACTAAATTGTATAAAAGTAAAATATTTGGGGCAATTTTGTAAAAATATTAAAAATGACTTAATTGTATAAAATGAATTAATATTTCTGTTAAAATTAGTGAATTAAATGGAGTTATTATTTTAGATCCTAAACGAGTGGAAAATCGAGGAAAAGAGAAAATTATCAAATAGCTACTATACTTTGCCGTTGTTGCAATTTAGTTTGGTAAGTTCATACGGTTTAAATTTAGTACATTTTGAAATGTATTATACACCTCAATTGTATAATATTTGAATTATGTTGATGTGTGTAATTGAAAATGAAAATAATGAATTGACACAAAGTCAATAATTGATTGAGCTATTCTGGACCGTTATTGCAAATTAATCTTGTAAGTTCGTTCAGCTTGTAATTTGATATCTATATGGATTTTATAATGATATGCTATGGAATAATGGATATTAATTGTTATATTAATGATTTGAAATTACTCGGAAAATGTCTACTGAATTACTATGTTTGGGTCGAATGAACGCGAGATAGAGTACAACTGAATGATGGCCTGTTATGTAGGGTAGAAGTGGAGATTAACGTGGCATGCTTTATATTTTTTTTAAGTATACCGGGGTTTAGCATTTGTTGTGAACTTTTGTGTTATACTATCCTGTTCTAGCATGTTACGTTAGTGGATGTATATCCTACGAGCTAGGCACTTAGTGTCGAGCCATATTATCATTTGGATTAGCTCTCATGAGCATTTGACATGTTATTGGTTGTATTAGCTCTTATGAGCGTTTGGAGTGTTTCGGTTGGACTATTGTATACTTGTATCTGTAAGTAGTTGATCAGGTCGTAATTATTGTATTAATAACTTGTTTAATGACTTTAAATGGCATGACTTGTACTTGATATCTTGAATTGACTCCGTTGTGGACATGTATATTTTTCTGGAAATTATTATTTGAGCATATGGTGTGCTGGATGGTTAATTCTATACTCGTATCCATTTATTGTTCTTCGGGCTATATTTTATTGATCTCTGGATGGTTAATGTGGAAATTATTATTTGAGCATATGGTGTGAGGATACTTTGAATGGTACACGGGTTGGTACACGGCTAGCGACATAGCCTCATGGCAATGTTTGGAGCCACACGGTCTAGGCTCTGTCACAGGGCTTGGACACAAGGCTGTGTGACCCTTGTTTTGAAAATTTCCATTTTTGCCCGAAATTTTCTGTTTTGAATCAAATTGGTCTCTGATTGTTTCTAAACTATTTTGGTCACTACCTAGTTATTAATATGACAATCTCATTTTTGGTTACCCAAAAAAATTCTTATAATTTTGTCACCAATTTTTAGGGTGCTTTCATTTTAGTCACCCAAGTATTAAATCCTTAACTACGCCACCTAACTTCTAGATTGCTTTCATTTTGGTCATTAAAAAAAACATTTCTTGAAGTCTTGATCTAGGTAAAAACTAAAACAATACATTAAAAATCAATTAAATAAATTATTGAAAAAAATTCTCCCTCAATAATGTCAACTAATTTGTTATTATAATTTTGAAATTAATTAATTTAATCTCCTTTTAAATTTTAAAATTTTTTTTATGTTTTCGTATTATTCTTAAGAAAATCAACTTTATAAAACTTAAAATTTTTTTAAAATTTATAAATACGAATCTCTTATACCAAAATAAAAGTAAAGAAAAATAGAAAATAAATTACCTTAAAGTTTTGGGGCTTTGAATTCCAAACGTGGAATCATGGGTTTGCATAAAGTAATCCTAAGATCTTAACCTTAATATTTTAATTAAAATATTTGGGGTTTGAATTCCTAACGTGAAATCATATGCTATCTTTTACACCTAATCATAACTTTTAATTTATTTGTTCGCTTTCCATAAAATTCTTTACAACTTATTCCCTTATCTGTATGGTTTATGTATAGATTCTTAACGTCTTCCCATTACACAACAAATTATACTTTCCCTCACATTTCACAATTCCCTTCATTATTTCCCATTCTCTATCTTTCTCTTTCTTTTATCTTTAATTTCTACATTTTCTTTCTTCTTTCACATGGATATCATCATACCTCCCTGCAATCATACATCTCACTTGTCCACCATATGTCTTTGGGAGACTGAAGGGGATTGTTGTAAAAAATGTGGAGGGAAAATCTCTGGTACTGCCTTTACTTGTAGTTCCTGCAAGGTTTGGAAGCACATTTCATGTGCGGATAAACTTAATCGTGATCTGCTTCCTGAGATTATTCACGCCCTCCACTTGCAACACAAACTTCAACTACAATGGAATTATGAGTTGGATTTCATTTGTGATAAATGTTTGTATATATCTACTGGTTATATGTACAGATGTTCTTCATGTGATTTCAGACTTGATCTCACATGTGGTTCATCGATCAGCGGTCAGCTGCCTAAAGATCAAGAGCCATTGAGATTTAAAGATGGAAAGAAAAAGACAATCATCCACCACAGCCACGGTGACGTGCTGAGCTTCTTCAAATATAGGAAGCTACGCGAAGAAGACTATGATTGTTTTTGGTGTGAAAAACATCTACAGCCATCAGACGTGTGCTATGGTTGTAGTTTTTGCAATTTCTATCTCCATCAGCTGTGCAGTGATAAGATACCCAGGACACTTTCTCATTCTTTTCATCCTAATCACCCTCTTCGCTTAGCCTGTACCTACGAAAATCCTAAGTGCAATGTTTGTTCAAAGTGGTGTAGTACTTCTACCCCTTTGTATGTGTGCGAGATGTGCAGCTTCAGCCTTGATTTTGACTGCGCTAAACTCTCGCCTTCCCTAAAACTTGACTGTCACCATCACCTTCTCACTTTTTTCAAAGATTTTAATCAGAAAGGTGAGGAAGGGCAAGATTCATATTGCAAAGCATGTGGCAAGCATTGTGATGGTGCTAGCGTTTATCGCTGTGTGCAATGCCACTTTAGTCTCCATTTGAAATGTGTTGTACCATCTTCAGCTACACATAAATATCACAGACATTCACTTACCATGATGGAATTGATCAAAGAAGATGATTCTGAAAAATATTATTGTGATGTTTGTGAGGATGAAAGAAATCCGAAAGATCCCGTGTATTATTGTCAAAGTTGCACATTCATAGCTCATATTCAATGTGTACTTGATCAGGTAATAATCATTTTTCACCCTTTAATTTAACTTTCCTAATCAGATATAAGATTTATAATATTTATGGATGTCTTTGATTTTCTTTTTAATTTTTTTCTTTTTTTAAATATTTCTTTGTGAAAAAAGGTAAATTAAAAGTTAATAGTAAAAATATGAGCTAAATTTGTCAAGCTTTTCGAGTCTAGATGAAATAAATATTAATACATATTTGGTTTATAGGATAAAGTTGCATCGGGAAAGGTCCTATCCTCCTCACCCCCGCCCATGGAAAACAAAGCTTTGTTTGAGGAGCAGAATGAAGGGAGTAATGCCATCCGCACTCCGGTTTGCAACTTTATTATGAATATGTGACAATATGTTTTTTCTCTAATGATTTTATTAATAACTAATCACATGAACAACTACTCAAAAAACTTAACCCAACTTTTTTATGTAATTATATTTCTTAATTAAGAAATGAGTTTGCTCATTCTCTTTTTTTTTTTCGTTGTAAATGTGCAGAGTTTGCTTCGACGTATCATCCACCCTCACCATATGTATAAAGTAACTGAAGAATTAAAAGGAGAAAATTATTGCAGCGGTTGTCGTCTGGTACTTAATGGTTCAAGCTACTTCTGCAAGACATGTCCTGATTTTTACCTACATGAAAAATGTGCTAATTTGTCATATGAGATACAACACCCTTTTCATTCTAGCCACCCTCTGAACCTCAATACTTCTTGGGTTTCTAACTTCATTGCATGTGATGTGTGTAGAGACATTTGTGATGGCTTCATATACTTTTGCGAGCAGTGTAATTTCAAGCTTGATATAAAATGTGCAGCTCTAACAACTCATAAAATTGGGGTTTTAGAAGAGAAAATGATGGGTAGAGTAACTGAGTTGCCCCATTTCACCCACCCCCATAAACTTGTCCTTGCCAATTGTAATGACCCTAAACATAAAAGAAAATGCGACATTTGTAGATTGCAAATCCTAGGTCCAGCCTATCTTTGCCCTGAGAGATTTTGCGGGTATAAACTACATGAATCTTGCCTTAGGTTGCCACAAAAGATTCGAGTCCCATTTCATCCAAATCACATGTTGGTTAGTCGCCTGCTCCCTACAGCTCAACGGTGTTATGCTTGCACTTTGCAATTACAATCAGGTGAATTTGTATATAGCTGTGAACATTGTGACTTTAACCTCCATGCTATATGTGCTAATTTCTTAAGGCGACCATTGAAATGTGAATTTCACCTGAATGATCTTTATTATTTTGGAAGAAATCATAAATCACTTTTTGATTCAATATGGCGTACAAATTTCAATTGTGAAGAATGTGATGGAAGTTGTAAAGGAGAGCCCTTTTATCATTGCCTTAAGTGTGGTATCAATTTTCATTTGAAATGTATTGGCATACCATATACAGTGAAATCCAAATATCATATTCATCATTTACTCTTAAAGGATTTTTTTCTCGAAGATAATTCTGGAAAGTATTATTGTGATTTTTGTGAGGAAGAAAGAAATCCAAATGATGATATATACTATTGTGAAGAATGTAATGGTCAACCAATCGCTCACATAGAATGCGTGTTGGCTGAAGTAAGTTAATTACATAATTTTTCTAAATATAAAGGTCCAGTATTTGTTTGCTCTAACATGATATATGCTCTTCCTATTAGGTAGAGGATAACATGGAGATTACGAAGAACATTCACGAAGAGCGTTTCCGAAAAGAGGTCAATTTTCCATTTTTATTGTAAACATTTCCAAATTAGAAATTTAGTTGATTGGTTCTTGTAAGGTCAGTTTAGTGGTTGGATTACAGTTTAGTTGTTGGGATGTGCATGATAGTTGAAGAAGAAGTAATTGCAATAGTGTAGTAAAAACTGGGATCCTTTATTTCAAAGCAAAGTTGTTATGAATAATTAACATGCTTATTTCTTTAATTTTTGTTTATGCCATAGTTTTACCGTCTTCGTGAATTATTTGCATGATACGTTGATTGGTTCTGCTTCTGACTTGATTGAGCATTGGGTTGTTCTTATCATGTTCCACCACTTGACTGCAGCTGGAAACTGTGGTTGCCAGGTTCATGAAGTTTCTTTCAAATGGTGAGAAAATTATTTTGTAATAAAATTTATTTAAATAGTGATATAAAGTTTAAATTATTTACTTTGATATCTTTTGCTATTTATTACAGAATGTAGACCACCTATTGCGGAAGTGATTCAAGCTGGAGTGGTTCCTCGCTTTGTTGAGTTACTCGGTTCCCCAAGTTATTATGTCCGTGAGCAGGTATGCATATGAAATGAAATTATTCTAATATCATTTAATTTTACTTGGTAAAAGCTTGTATGAATGTTTTGTAATCTTATATCATTTTTTTTGTTTCGAAATTCAGGCTGTCCTGGCTTTGGGAAATATTGCTGCAGTTTCTCTTAAATGTCGTGATCTTGTCCTTGGCCATCGTGCTTTGCTTCCATTGTTGGCTCTGTTGAATAAACCAGTTTCACGTTCTATGCTGAGAAATGCTACATGGACACTGTCAAGGTTTTGTAAGCCCCCCTTTGATCAGGTTTGACCCTAAGTCCCTTCTTTTTTCAAGTACAATGCTTTTTTACGTGCTAAATCATAAATATATTAAAAGCAACTGCAGCAACAATTTACAAGTCAGAAACCAAAACAGAGCAAACTGAAAGAATAAATATCGATAAACAATTAAGTGCAGCGAAAATATCGAAATATAAATACCTCCAACCATTGTCTCAATTAAATACCAAATTTCGAATGTTTTAACACCACTTGTGAGCACGTTAGCCCACCGACGAGGTCGTCGAATTTAGCTATACGAAAATCACCAAAATCTTTTAAGCACTCGAAAATCTCGATCACTGGATGGAATTGTTTTCAAATTTTGTTTTCCGATCACTGGATGGAATTAATTTCAAATTTTGTTTTTTGGTGCCTTGGGACCTTATGCTTGGGAGTAATAGTGGTAGTTCGTTGTAAAAAATTAAGAGTGTTCAAATTTCGGTTAAAACCAAATTAACCGATCGAATCAATCTAATTTGATTAATTTGTTAGTTAACCGATCTGATTCGATCGAAAGTCAGTTAATGATTTTTTTGGAAGCTCGGTTATTGATTAATTCTGTTTGAAATTGAGTAATTAACCAAATTAAAAAACTTATTAATTAATAATACAAATTACTTGTAATTTTAATTCGGTTAATTTAGTCAAATGAATATTATCAATTTATTTTTTGATATATTTTATACTTGTTTTAACCAAAAAAATATATATAAATTTCAGTTAATTTAATTCATCCATTTATTGCTTTACAGGGCAAAATCATAGTCATTAATCTTTCAAATCTAATCTGGTGGGTTGTTTGTCTGATATCTAAACTATGCATCGCTATGCACTATTAACATTAAACTAGAAAGTGAGATATATTGCTTGGAGGCTTACGAATGTTCAGTTTAAATTGATTTTTGTCTTACTGATTATCCTTTATTTACTATTCAGGTTAAGCTTGTACTACCTACATTAGCCCGTCTTATTCATTCAAAAGATGAAGTCGTCTTAGCTAAAGCATGTAGGGCACTCTCGTATCTTTCTGATGGCACAAATGACAAAATCCAAGCTGTTATTGAAGCTGGTGTACTTGGGCGTCTGGTGGAACTTTTAATGTGAGTTACACTATTTTATTGTTGATTGACTCTGAAATTTATTCTATTTCTGAGCTATTTTGTTTGGTTTCTTGACCCAAATCGTAAATTTTTGGACTTTCACAGGCACCCTTCTTCTTCAGTGAGAACTCCTGCTGCTGATACAGTTAAAAATATTGCTATTGTTAAAGCTTTGTTTAATTAGTTTTTCCCTTTTAAATGATCTTACTAGAATATGTATCTTTTGCCATTTATCATATCTTTTTTTGTTAATAACTAGTTTTTCACTAAAGCCACATTTATGCCCCCTCTTTATTAGACTAAAGATTTTTTAGGTTTAGTTGTTAATGATTTATTTTATTATTTATGGGCAAATCTTGCTACAAATTTGTTGCTACAAATTTGTAGTAAAAAGTTTTTTTTAACAAAAGAATTAAAAAATTATAGGTAAATTATTAAAATAGTTACTTTTGTTTACCTCAGATTATATTTAGTCACTTATATTTAAAATTTGTAGTCACTTACGTTATCGCTTTATTACGAAATGGTCATTCTATCGTTAAGATCTATTTCCTTCCAAACGGCAGTCTGACGTGATAGTTAAAATAGGTTTTAAATGCCAACATGAATGTCCAACTAAGTAAATTAATTAATTTTTTAATTAAATAAATTTAATTAATTGAATTTTCTAAATTAATTAAAGGAGAATATTAATTTGATTTCCCGAAATAATCAAAACCAATGCATCAAACTAATCCTTGAACTGGAAAAAAATAACCTTTAGTCTCCTTTTTCTTTTAATTTTCCTTTTCATTTTTACTGAAAAAACCATCTATTTCATAGTCATCTTTATTGAATCGAATAGTAGAAATTTAATGGATGTTCCATCAATTGGTTGGATTTTTTATTCAAAATAGAAGAACAAATGATCGATTCAATGGAGAATCTAAGCATTGATTACAGTAAATAATGGTTTTTTTTTCTTTACTTGGGTTTTGGGTTCATATATTATGATTTTTTTTTTTTTGCAAAAAGGTGGTCCATCTTTTTTTTTTTGTTTTAAGTAACTGACAAAAAGACATGCTTTATTTTTTTTTTATTTGTTCATTTTAGGCAACCACAATAGCCAGCATGTATAAAGGTTGGTATGTCCATTTCTTCTTCTTTGATGGTAAAAAAAAAAAAAAAAAAAAACCAATTGTTCTTTCTTTTTAAACCGGAGAAAATTAGATTTTAGAGCAAAATTTTGTATTCTAGTTGCATAAAAAAATTTAAAATTTTCTTATCCAAGCTGAATATCCACATTGGCATCTAAAACTTATTTTAACTGTTACGTTAGACTACCATTTGGGATGTAACAGATCTTAGCAGCAAAGTGATCATTTCGTAACAAAACGATAATGTAATTGACTAAAATGTAACATTTTAAACATAAGTGACTAAAATATAAACTGAGGCAAGTAAAAGTAACTATTTTAATAGTTTACCCCAAAATTATCACATTTTTATTTATTTTTATTTTTCTAAAATCAGGGTTTTTAATCTAAAATTGAAAAACTAAGGTAATTATCCATAAATTAATCCTATTAATTTTGATTATTTTCTAAAATTGAGTATCAAATTAATTCAATAATTTAAATTAATCTTTAAATTTAGAAATACTTTAATAAATATAAGGGTTAAATATAAAATTAGTACATGAACTTATCTACTTCTCCCAGATTGGTACCTATGGTTTTTTTGTCCAATATTAGTACTCAAACTTTTTTTTCTGTCCACTAGTTTGGAACTTGAATTTAACGGCGTTAAAATTTTGCTGACATGGCAACACTGACCACTCACGTGCCTCATGTCGCACTCCCAAGACTCCTTTTCTTAATTTTTGTTTTTTAAATTTTTAATTAAAGAAAATATAAAGAGCTTTTGGGAGTGCAACACGTGGCGGCATATTAGTAGTTAGTGCTACCACGTCAGTAAGATTTTAATGTCATTAGGCTCAATGCCGAACTAATGGATGGAAAAAAAAAATTTGGATACCAATCTTAAAAAAAAAATAATCATAAGCACCAATTTGATAGAAGCAGATAAGTTTAAGTATTAATTTTATATTTAACCCTAAAATATAACTACATTTAAATATTGATTATAATTCTTTCTATCTTCATCTTTAATGTATAAATCGATGGTATAAAAATAGAATAAATTACCATAAAAAATGGGCTTAAAATTTACCCAAGTTCAACTCAAATTACAGATGTTAAATATGGGCCTAGTTCGTATTAAAAAAGTTTATTTTATTTTTATATAAAAATTAAAAAATATAATACATCAAAAACACAAAAACGTTAAAGTAAATGTTTCCTGACCAATTGAAAATAAATTAAAAAGTCTTACTTAAAGAACACTAATATAGGTGTAACTTAACAAGCAAATGTCTCTAAAATAGTAACAAAATTAATAATAAAAAAAATAGTTATATAATATCCAAATAATAACAACAAAATAGTGGCAGCATAACAGTAAAAAAAAGCAGCAAAATAGCAGTTTTTCTTTTTTTCAAATTTAGGTCAAACTAGACTCAGATCAAAAAAATTTACACGAAACTTGTCCCGTTTCTTAAATATATCTTATTTTTTGTCTAATCTCATTTGTCAAGTCTATATTTTTACCTAACCAATAAAATTAACCATTTATCTAGGTAAAAACTAAAACAATACATTAAAAATCAATTAAATAAATTATTGAAAAAATTCTCCCTCAATAATGTCAACTAATTTGTTATTATAATTTTGAAATTAATTAATTTAATCTCCTTTTAAAATTTAAAATTTTTTTTTATGTTTTCGTATTATTCTTAAGAAAATCAACTTTATAAAACTTAAAATTTTTTTAAAATTTATAAATACGAATCTCTTATACCAAAATAAAAGTAAAGAAAAATAGAAAATAAATTACCTTAAAGTTTTGGGGCTTTGAATTCCAAACGTGGAATCATGGGTTTGCATAAAGTAATCCTAAGATCTTAACCTTAATATTTTAATTAAAATATTTGGGGTTTGAATTCCTAACGTGAAATCATATGCTATCTTTTACACCTAATCATAACTTTCAATCTATCCACTTCAATTTTTTTATTTTATTTTTATTTATTCGCTTTCCATAAAATTCTTTACAAGTAATTGCCTTATTTGTATGGTTTATGTATAGATACTGCACGTCTTCCCATCACACAACAAATTAATACTTTCCCTCACATATCACAATTCCCTTCATTAATTCCCATTCTCTATCTTTCTCTTTCTTTTATCTTTAATTTCTACATTTTCTTTCTTCTTTCCCATGGATATCATCGGACCTCCCTGCAATCACACATCTCACATGTCAGACATATATCTTATGGAGACTAAAGAGAGTCGTTGTGAAGAATGTGGAGGGGAAATCTCTGGTACTGCCTTTACTTGTGATTCGTGCAAGGTTTGGAAGCACATTTCATGTGCGGATAAACTGAATCGTGATCTGCCTCTTGAGATTATTCACCCCCTCCACTTGCAACACCGACTTCAACTACAACCGGATAATTTTGAGGATTTCATTTGTGATCAATGTTTGTATATATCTACTGGTCATAGATACGAATGTTCTTCATGTGATTTCAGACTTGATCCCACATGTGCTTCTTCGGTCAGTGGTCAGCTGCCTAAAGATCAAGAGCCATTGAGATTTAAAGATGGAAAGAGAAAGAGAATCTTCCACTACAGCCACGGTGACGAGCTGGGCTTCTTCAAATATAGGAAGCTACGCGAAGAAGACTATGATTGTATTTGGTGTGAAAAACATCTACTGCTATCAGAAGTGTGCCACGGTTGCACAGGATATTGTAAGTTCTATCTCCATCAGGTGCGCAGTGATAAGATACCCAGGACACTTTCTCATTCTTTTCATCCTAACCACCCTCTTCGCTTATCCTGTACCTACGAATATACTTACTGCAATGTTTGTTTTAACTCTTCTCATTCTTTTACCCCTTTTTATGTGTGCGAGATGTGCAGCTTCAGACTTGATTTTGACTGCGCTAAACGCTCGCCTTCCCTAAAACTTGACTGTCACCATTACCTTCTCACTTTTGTCAAAGATTTTAATAAGATAGGTATGGAAGGGCAAGATTCATATTGCAAAGCATGTGGCAAGCATTGTGTTGGTGCTAACGTTTATCGCTGTGTGCAATGCCACTTTAGTGTCCATTTGAAATGTGTAGTACCATCTTCAGCTACACATAAATATCACAGACATCCACTTACCATGATAGAATTGATTAAAGAAGATGATTCTGAAAAATATTATTGTGATGTTTGTGAGAATGAAAGAAATCCGAAAGATCCTGTGTACTATTGTCAAAGTTGCACATTCATAGCTCATATTCAATGTGTACTTGATCAGGTAATAATAATTTTTCACCCTTTAATTTAACTTTCGTAATTAGACATAAGATTTATAATATTAATCGATGTCTTTAATTTTCTTTTTAATTTTTTTATAAAAAAAGTAAATTAAAAGTTAATGGTAAAAATATGAGCTAAATTTGTGAAGCTCTCCGAGTCTAGATGAAATAAATATTAATACATGTTTGGTTTATAGGATAAAGTTGCATCGGGAAAGGTCCCATCCTCCTCACCCCTGCCCATGGAAAACAAAGCTTTGTTTGTGGAGCAGAATGAAGGGAGTCATGTCATCCGCACTCTGTTTTGCAGCTTTATTATGAATATGTTACAATACGTTTTTTCTCTAATGATTTTATTAATAACTAATCATTTGAACAGCTACTCAAAAAACTTAACCCAACTTTTTTATGTAATTATATTTCTTAATTAAGAAATGAGTTTGCTCATTCTTTGATTTTTTTTCTTTTTATTTCTTTGTAAATGTGCAGAGTTTGTTTCGACCTATCATCCACCCTCACCAAATGTATGAAGTAACTGAAGAGTTAAAAGAAGAAAATTATTGCAGCGGTTGTCATCTGGTACTTAATGGTTCAAGCTACTTCTGCAAGATATGTCCTAATTTTTACCTACATGAAAAATGTGCTAAATTATCATATGAGATACAACACCCTTTTCATTCTAGCCACCCTCTTAACCTTTATACTTCTCGAGTTTTTAACATCATTGCATGTGATGAGTGTAGAGACATTTGTGATGGGTTCATATACTTTTGCGAGCAGTGTAATTTCAAGCTTGATGTGAAATGTGCAGCTCTAAAAACTCGTAAAATTGGGGTTTTAGAAGAGAAAATGACGGGTAGAGTAACTGAGTTGCACCATTTCACCCATCCCCATAAACTTGTCCTTGTCAATTATAATGAACCTAAGCGTAAAACAAACTGCGACATTTGTAGATTGCAAATATTAGGTCCAGCCTATTTTTGTCCTGTGACATATTGCAAGTATATATGTCATGAATATTGCCTTAGGTTGCCACAAAAGATTCGAGTCCCATTTCATCCAAATCACATGTTGGTTAATCGCCTGCTCCCTACAGATCAAGAGTGTTATGCTTGCACTTTTACATTACTCCAAGGTAAAGTTGTATATAGCTGTGAACATTGTGACTTTAACCTCCATGTTATATGTGCTGATTCCTTAAGGCGACCATTGAAATGTGAATTTCACCTGAATGATCTTTATTATTTTGGGAGAAATCATAAATCACTCATTGATTCAACATGGAGCATAAAATTCAATTGTGAAGTATGTGATGGAAGTTGTAAAGGAGAGCTCTTTTGTTGAAGATTGGTTAGCATGCAGCAACATGAAGCTGGCCATGCATATCAAACCATGCAGCAGAAGCAGAATCATGTGCAGCCACTACTATCTAGTTGCATTTTGATTCATTTTGTTACTTTAGTTAATGTAATGCATTCTAGTTCATTTGGAACTATGTTTGTTTTATGATTGATGTAATTAGGTAGTGAATGAACTGGCTATCAGCTTTGTTTATGAGTGCAAGCTTAGTATTTCAAGTTCCTATGTAATTTAGTGGTATTAGGTAAGTTTTAGGTGAAAACTTGTTTGACTTTGCTATGTCAAAGTCCTTTTTATGTATTGGCATTATGCCATTGTCAAGTGTAATGAAAATCATCAGATTTCATTAAAATTTATGCTCCATTTTCTTTCTCCCGTTCTATTCTTGTTCTCTTAGAAATTTTCATTTTTTTCCCATCAAGCATTAAGGCTTGCTGCCTGAGCCAAGTATTACCAGCATAGGTAATAAGCCTTCTTATCACCATCTCATATACCAGCATAGGTAATCCTTGCTGTCAACACCAAATCTGAAGAACAAACTGTTGCTTGTCTAGACAAAAAACCAATTACCTACATAGGTAATACGCCTTTTCTCACCAACATTCATACCAGCAAACACTTGCTGTTAAAACAAAGATTACCTCCATAGGTAATACATGCTTCAAAACCCCAACAATTGGTATCAAGAGCTTTCATCTTAGAGGACCTGTTATACTCAAACCTTCAGAACAATGGCTTCATCAAGCTTCTCACCAGCTGCTCCACCAGTCTTCAATGGAGAGGGCTATCATATATGGGTGGTCAAAATGAAGACCTACCTGCAGGCATTCGACCTATGGGAGGTGGTCAACTCAGATGTTGAACCAGAACCACTTAGAGCTAACCCAACAGTGGCTCAAATGAAGCAGCACTCTGAAGAGAAAACAAAAAAGCACAAGGCCATGTCATGCATTCAGAACTGTGTTTCTGATGTAATCTTCACCAGAATAATGGCATGTGAAACACCAAAACAGGCCTGGGACAAGCTTAAGGAGGAGTTCCAAGGTAACGAAAGAACAAGGCAGCAGCAACTTCTAAACTTGAGAATGAATTTCGAAAATTTGAAAATGAAAGAGGAGGAAACTGTCAAACAATATTCTGACAGGATAATGGCTGTTGTAAACAGCATAAGGCTCCTTGGTGAGCAATTTAATGAAGCAAGGATAGTTGAGAAGGTGCTCTCAACTCTACCTGAGAGATATGAAGCAAAGATCTCATCCCTTGAGGATTCAAGAGACTTAACCAGCATATCCTTAACAGAGCTCATCAATGCTCTGTATGCTCAGGAGCAGAGAAGGGCCAGTCGACATGAAGAGTACCAAGAAGGTGCCTTCCAAGCCAAAGCAAGACCAGACTCGAGCTCATTTACCTACATAGGTAAAAAGGCTTTTAAAAATAGGCACGAGCCTGATGCTACAACTAATGATGACCAACCATGCAGGCACTGTAAAAGGCCTGGTCACCTAGAAGAAAGATGCTGGTTTAGACCAGATGCACAATGTCAACATTGCAAAAAGATGGGGCATGTTGAAAGGGTTTGTAAAAATAAAGGCAGACCAAGATACTATCAATAACAACAGCCAAAGGCTGAAGCTCAAGTAGCTGAAGAAGACAGCGACCAAGAAGAGCAAGTCTTTGCAGTCTCTTGCTCAGCTGTTAAAGAAAAAGCCACAAAAGGATGGCTGATTGATAGTGGTTGTACAAACCACATGACTTATGATGCTGCCATCTTCAAATCAATTGACAGAAACTTCAAACAAAAGGTGAAAGTGGGTAATGGACACTTCATCAAGGCAGAAGGCAAAGGATATGTGCTGATACGCACTCCTACAGGTAACAAACTTATTACAAATGTCTTGTTTGTGCCTGAAATTGATAGAAACCTTCTTAGCATAGCTCAGTTGCTAGAGAAAGGCTATTCTGTTATGTTCAAAGGAAAAGAATGTTTGATAAGTGATCCCAATGGATCCAAGCACATGACAGTCACAATGGCTGATAAAAGCTTTGTTATTGACTGGAACAAAGCCTCAGACTCAGCATACACAGCTTCTGCAAGTGAATCTAAGCTGTGGCACAAGGGGCTAAGCAATGCCAACAACAAGTCATCGGCTCAATTAGCAAAAAAAGGATTGGTTGAAAATTTCACCAATTCAATTGAAGAAGAAGAAGAACTTTCTATGACTGCTACTACTGCAGTAAATGGAAAAGCTAAGCCGGATGCAAAATTAGCCAAGGCTAATGCTGGAAAACCTGATGCTGTTAAAAAATTTGGCAAGACAGCAGAATCTAGCAATAACAAGAAATCAGTGGATAATGATGATAACAATGATGAAAGCAATAAAGAGGATGATGAAGATTCGACAAAGAAAAGAAAGGCACAAGATAAACTTCCAAGCTCTATGAAGAACAAAAGCAAATTGTCCACTACTGAAGAATATCCAGTTTCTGGAAAGAAAAACAAAAGATCTCGTAAAAAGGCTAAAAGGCGATGGTTGAAGAAGCAAGCTAAAATTGTAAAGGAAAAGCTTCATTCAAAAGAGCTACTAGAATGGAATAACCAGCAAGAAGAAATGTCTAAAATGGGAGTTTGCAACATGCTAACCAAGGAGGAGTGTTGAAGATTGGTTAGCATGCAGCAACATGAAGCTGGCCATGCATATCAAACCATGCAGCAGAAGCAGAATCATGTGCAGCCACTACTATCTAGTTGCATTTTGATTCATTTTGTTACTTTAGTTAATGTAATGCATTCTAGTTCATTTGGAACTATGTTTGTTTTATGATTGATGTAATTAGGTAGTGAATGAGCTGGCTATCAGCTTTGTTTATGAGTGCAAGCTTAGTATTTCAAGTTCCTATGTAATTTAGTGGTATTAGGTAAGTTTTAGGTGAAAACTTGTTTGACTTTGCTATGTCAAAGTCCTTTTTATGTATTGGCATTATGCCATTGTAAAGTTAATGAAAATCATCAGATTTCATTAAAATTTATGCTCCATTTTCTTTCTCCCGTTCTGTTCTTGTTCTCTTAGAAATTTTCATTTTTTTCCCATCAAGCATTAAGGCTTGCTGCCTGAGCCAAGTATTACCAGCATAGGTAATAAGCCTTCTTATCACCATCTCATATACCAGCATAGGTAATCCTTGCTGTCAACACCAAATCTGAAGAACAAACTGTTGCTTGTCTAGACAAAAAACCAATTACCTACATAGGTAATACGCCTTTTCTCACCAACATTCATACCAGCAAACACTTGCTGTTAAAACAAAGATTACCTCCATAGGCAATACATGCTTCAAAACCCCAACATCTTTTATCGTTGCCTAAAATATGATATCAATTTTCATTTGAAATGTGTTGCACCATATACCGTGAAATCCAAATATCATATTCATCCCTTACTCTTAAAGGATTCTTTTATAGAAGATGATTCTGGAAAGTATTATTGTGATTTTTGTGAGGAAGAAAGAAATCCAAATGATGATATATATTATTGTGAAGAATGTAATGGTCAAACAATCGCTCACATAGAATGCATGTTGGCTGAAGTAAGTTAATTACATACTTAATTTTTTTAAAATATAAAGGTCCAGTATGTGTTTGCTCTAACATGATATATGCTCTTGCTGTTAGGTAGAGGATAACACAGAGATTAGGAAGAACATTCACGAAGAGCGTTTCCGAAAAGAGGTCAGTTTTCCAATTTTATTGTAAACATTTCCAAATTAGAAATTTAGTTGATTGGTTCTTGTAAGGTCAGTTTAGTGGTTGGATTACAGTTTAGTTGTTGGGATGTGCATGATAGTTGAAGAAGAAGTAATTGCAATAGTGTAGCAAAAACTGGGATCCTTTATTTCAAAGCAAAGTTGTTATGAATAATTAACATGCTTATTTCTTTAATTTTTGTTTATGCCATAGTTTTACCGTCTTCGTGAATTATTTGCATGATACGTTGATTGGTTCTGCTTCTGACTTGATTGAGCATTGGGTTGTTCTTATCATGTTCCACCACTTGACTGCAGCTGGAAAATGTGGTTGCCAGGTTCATGAAGTTTCTTTCAAATGGTGAGAAAATTATTTTGTAATAAAATTTATTTAGATAGTGATATTGTTGGTGTTAAGAGATAGAAACAACAAAGCTCAGTAGAAGCTTAAGCAGCAAGGCTCGTGACTTGCTGAAGAAACAAGCAGCAATTTGAACAGAATTTTAAAGTGGAAGCAAAAGAAAGAAGAAAAAAGTGAAAAATTGAAGGAAATCTTGTATATTTCATTCATTAAGATATTGGCTTAAAGCCATTACATATAAATCATAAGTTAAACAAAAAACAAAAACAAAACAAACTTTTTACCTACTCTATCACCTAACTCCACTATAATACATTGAAAATTGATAAATTTGCTTGTTCAACAAAACAAAGCTGAGTTTTCAGCTCAATCACCACCTAATTGTATCAGACATAGTCCAAAATAAACTAAGTTACATTACATCAACAAAATAAGTTCAAATGAAACAAAATGGCAGCAACTTCACTTGGTTCTGCATGCTCTGCATGTCTTGGTGCATTCGGCCAGCTTCTTAGTGCTGCATGTTGACTAACCTTCAACACTCCTCCTTGGTCAGCATGTTGCTTACTCCCATTTTAGCTCTCAGATGAAAAAATCGTGTCACACTAAGAGGTTTTGTAAAGATATCAACAAGTTGCTCCTCTGAACTGCAATGAATCAGTTTAACTTGATGTGCTAGCTTCATTTCTCTCACAACATGAAGCTTGATGCTGAAATGTTTTGTTCTACCATGAAAAACAGGATTCTTTGCAATTGCAACAGCAGATTGGTTGTCACAATAGATCTCTGTTGCTCCTTCTTGATATAAATTTAAATCAGCTAAGATTTTTCTTAGCCATATGGTTTGATTAACAGCCCCAGCTGCTGCTACATACTCAGCCTCAGCAGTTGACTGAGCCACTACATTTTGCTTCTTAGAGCTCCAACAGAAAATGCCCGAGCCAAAGGTGAAAGCGTAGCCTGATGTACTCTTCATATCATCCTTAGAACCGGCCCAGTCACTATCAGTATACCCGACTAGCTTTAACTTTTCAGTCTTGCTATATACCATTCCATAACTCAAGGTACCTTTGATGTACCTGAGTACTCTTTTAGCTGCTCGAAAATGCTCCTCATTACAACAGTGCATAAACCTTGAGAGCAAGCTTACAGCAAATATAATGTCTGGTCTAGTAGCAGTTAAATACAATAAGCATCCAACTAGACTTCTATAGGTTGTTTCACACACCTTGTCAGAACTGCCTTGGCTAGTTAACTTGCCTCCAATAGCAACTGGTGTATTGATTGCTTTGCAATTCTGCATTGAGAATTTGTTCAAAATCTTCAAAGTAAAAATCCTTTGGCTTAGGAAGATTCGCTCTTGAGTTTGTGTCACTTCCATTCCAAGAAAATAGGACATTTTCCCTAGATCGGACATTTCAAAGACTTGTTGCATTTTGGCTTTGAAATCAGCTAACATTCTTCTGTCTCCACCTGTCACCAAAAGATCATCAACATACAGAGACACAATGAGTTGTATTTCTGTTTCTTTCTTTTTAACATACAAAGTTGGCTCACTAGAACTCCTTTCAAACCCCAAATCAGTCAGATAGCTATCAATCCTACTGTACCAGGCCCTTGGAGCTTGTTTTAAGCCATACAGTGCTTTTTTTAATCTGTACACCATATGCTCTTTGCCAGCTACCTCAAAACCTTGAGGTTGTTGAATGTAAATCTCTTCTTCAAGAAAACCGTTGAGAAAGGCAGACTTGACATCCAGCTGGTGAATTTTCTATTGCATTTGTGCAGCCAATGCAGCTAACAATTTGATTGTGTCGAGTCTGGCTACTGGTGCAAATGTCTCGAGATAGTCTAGACCGTACGTTTGGCTAAACCCCTTGACAACTAGTCTTGCTTTGAGTTTGTTTAAACTCCCATCAGCATTGTGCTTAGCTCGATAAACCTACTTTACAACAATAACCTTTCTGTTGGTTGGTCTTGCTACTAATTCCCATGTCTGATTCTTCTCAATCATAGCAATCTCATCAACCATAGCTTGTTTCCAGTGTTGATCTGCCTCAGCCTCTTCAAAACTGCCAGGTTCTTCTTGTGTATAATAAGCCCTTTCATAAATATCAGCCAAAGTCCTTGTACCCCTGACTGGTATGTCATCTATGTCTGTTTCAGGACCAACATGATCTAATTCTGTTTGATCAGCCATCTGTTCTTCAGAAGTGACCTCAGCCTTATTTTTGTTCCAGTCCCAGCTTGCATTCTCATCAAACACTACATCTCTGCTAACCAGCACTTTGTTTGTTGAAGGATCAAGGATTCTATAGCCCTTTTTGACTAGGCTGTATCCTACTAGAATCCCAGGTTGAGCTTTATTAGATAGCTTGTCTCTTTTTACAGCAGGGACATGTGTATAGCATAAGCAGCCAAACACTTTCAAATGAGCTAGTGAAGGTTTAAACCCGAACCAGGCTTCAAATGGTGTTTTGTGAGATAGGGCTTTAGTTGGAAGCCTATTCTGAATGTATACTGCTGTGTTGACTGCCTCAGCCCACAAATTTTTGGGTAAATTCCTTTCAAGCAATAAGCACCTTGCCATATCCATTAAACTTCTATTTTTTCTTTCACTCACACCATTCTGTTGAGGCGTGTAAATGTTGGTTAGCTGATGTTTGATACCTTGTTTATCACAAAATGCTTGAAACTGAGCTGAGGTATACTCAGTTCCATTATCAGACCTTAAAGTCTTGAGTTTGCAGCCTATTTCAGTTTCAACAGCTGCTTTAAACTTCAAGAATACTGAAGCTACTTCTGACTTTTGTTTCAAGAAGTATATCCAACAGAATCTCGAATGATCATCAATAAACAAAATGAAATACTTACAGCCATTTAGTGACTGAGTCTTCATGGGACCACAAACATCAGTATGTACAAGCTGTAGCCTTTCTGAGGCTCTCCAGGCCTTGTTAGAAGGAAATGGCTGCCTGACTTGTTTTCCAAGCTGACATGTCTCACAAACATCTTTTTCAACTGAGTTAATGAAGTTTGCAGCCAGGTTCTTCTTGATCAGCTGGTCCATGGATCTGTAGTTAACATGACCAAGCCTTTGATGCCAAAGCTTGGATTCATCTGAAGAAACAGTATAGGCACTATCTAGGCCTTTATTCTAGTTCACAACAAAACTCTTGTCTGTCATAGCAACTGTCATAAGCATAGATCCTTTTGGATCACTGATTTGGCAATTATTGCCCTTAAACACAACAGTATAACCCTTTTCAGTTAGCTGAGCTATGCTTAGCAAGTTTCTGTCAATTTCAGGTACAAACAACACATTTGAAATAAGTTTGTTACCTGCTGGAGTGCATATGACCACATCACCTTTGCCTTCAGCTTTGATGAAGTGGCCATTTCCAATCTTCACTTTTGTTTTGCAGCTTCTATCTAGTGTCTTGAAGATAGTAACATCTGGTGTCATGTGATTGGTACAACCACTGTCTAGGAGCCATCCGTTTGAGACCTTTTCTTTAGCAGCAAAACAAGAGACAGCAAAAACTTGCTCCTCGTGATCACTGCCTTCTTCAGCCACTTGAGCTTCAGCCCTTGGCTGTTGTTGGCCTTGTCTTGGTCTGCCTTTTTCTTTGCAAACCTTTTCAACATGACCAATCTTTTTGCAGTTTTGGCACTGCACATCTGGCCTAAACCAGCATTTGGCCTCTGGATGACCAGGCCTTTTGCAATGCCTACATGGTCTATCCCATTTTCTTGGACCATCTGACTTTGGCTTATCTCTCCAAGCCTTCTTGCCTTTGTAGGTAGAGGAGCTCGAGGCAGGCTTAGTCTTAGCTTGAAAGGCACTTTCTTGATGCTCCTCCAGTCTGCTAGCTCTTCTTTGTTCTTGTGCATAGAGAGCATTGATTAGCTCTGACAAAGAGATGCTGGTCAGATCCCTTGAGTCTTCAAGAGAAGATATCTTTGCCTCATACCTCTCGAGTAAGGTAGAAATCACCTTTTCAACTATCCTTGCTTCACTGAACTGCTCTCCAAGGAGCCTTATGCTGTTTACAACAGCCATAATTCTGTCTGAGTACTGCTTAACAGTTTCTTCCTCCTTCATTTTCAAGTTCTCGAAGTCCCTTCTTAAATTGAGGAGCTGCTGTTGTCTTGTTCTTTCAGTCCCTTGAAACTCTTCCTTGAGCTTGTCCCAAGCTTGTTTTGGTGTCTCACAGGCCATAATCCTGGTGAAAATGACATCTGATACACAGTTTTGGATACAGGACATGGCTTTATGCCTTTTGGTCCTCTCATCTGCATGCTGCCTTATTTGAGCCACTGTGGGATTGGCTCTTAAGGGTGCTGGTTCAGCATCTGAATTAACCACCTCCCATAGATCAAATGCCTGTAGGTAGGTTCTCATCTTGACCACCCAAATATGAAACCCTTCACCATTGAAAACCGGTGGTGCTGCAGGAGAAAAGCCTGATGAAGCCATCGATTTTTCAGGTGAACAATGACAGGTCCACTAAGATAAGGGCTCTGATACCAATTGTTGGTGTTAAGAGACAGAAACAACAAAGCTCAGTAGAAGCTTAAGCAGCAAGGCTCGTGACTTGCTGAAGAAACAAGCAGCAATTTGAACAGAATTTTAATGTGGAAGCAAAAGAAAGAAGAAAAAAGTGAAAAATTGAAGGAAATCTTGTATATTTCATTCATTAAGATATTGGCTTAAAGCCATTACATATAAATCATAAGTTAAACAAAAAACAAAAACAAAACAAACTTTTTACCTACTCTATCACCTAACTCCACTATAATACATTGAAAATTGATAAATTTGCTTGTTCAACAAAACAAAGCTGAGTTTTCAGCTCAATCACCACCTAATTGTATCAGACATAGTCCAAAATAAACTAAGTTACATTACATCAACAAAATAAGTTCAAATGAAACAAAATGGCAGCAACTTCACTTGGTTCTGCATGCTCTGCATGTCTTGGTGCATTCGGCCAGCTTCTTAGTGCTGCATGTTGACTAACCTTCAACAGATATAAAGTTTAAATTATTTACTTTGATATCTTTTGCAATTTAGTACAGAATGTAGACCACCTATTGAGGAAGTGATTCAAGCTGGAGTGGTACCTAGCTTTGTTGAGTTACTTGGTTCCCCAAGTGATTATGTCCGTGAGCATGTATGCATATGAAATGAAATTATTCTAATATCATTTAATTTTACTTGGCAAAAACTTGTATGAATGTTTTGTAATCTTACATCATTCTTTTTTGTTTCGAAATTCAGGCTGTCCTGGCATTGGGAAATATTGCTGCTGTTTCTTTTAGATGTCGTGATCTTGTCCTTGGCCATGGTGCTTTGCTTCCATTGTTGGCTCTGTTGAATGAGCCTGTTTCACGTTCTATGCTGAGAAATGCTACATGGACACTGTCAAGGTTTTGTCAGCCCCCCTTTGATCAGGTTTGACCCCAAGTCCCTTCTTTTTTCTAGTAAAATGCTTTTTTACTTGTTAAATCATGAATATATTAAAAGCAACTGCAGTAACAATTTACAAGTCAGAAACCAAAACAGAGCAAACTGAAAGAATAAATATCTATTTATAATATAGTGCAGCGGAAAGATCGAATATAAATACTTCCAGCCATTGTCTCAATCAAATGTCAAAATCCGAATGTTTTAACACCACTTTCGAGCACGTTAACCCACCGACGAGGTCGTCGAATTTAGCTGTACGAAAATAACCAAAATCTTTTAAACACTCAAAAATCTCAATCACTAGATGGAATTGTTTTCAAAATTTGTTTTTTGTGCTTAAGGACCTTATGCTTGGAAGTATTTAGTTCCCTATAAAAAACTAAGAGTGTTCAAATTTCGGTTAAAACCAAATTAACCAATCGAATCGATCTAATTTAGTTAATTGCTGGTTAACTGATCTGATTTGATCGGAAGTCAGTTAATAATTTTTGAGAAGTTCAGTTATCGATTAATTCAATTCAAAATCGAGTAATTAACCGAATTAACCAAATTTATTAATTAACAACACAAATTACATGTAGTTTTAATTTGGTCAAATGAATATTATCAATTTATTTTTTGATATATTTTATACTTGTTTTAACCAAAAAAATAAATTTCGGTTAATTCGGTTAATTGATCGAATAAATCGAAATATTTCAATTCGATTAATTTTTTGAAAAATTTTCGAATCAATTAACGATTAAAGAATTAAAAAATTCAATTAATTAAATTCATATTAATTCGATTCGGTTAACCATCTGATTAATTGTTTGAACACTTATATAAAAAACCATAATAAGTAAGGGAGCTTTCCCACGAACCAAATACCTACACAAACCACAAACACTTAAACAAATCATCAGCCAAACAACATAAGCACCCTCACAATCCAATACTTTGGACCAAAAGTAGATTAAGCAAGGCTAACTGTCGCGCAATAATACACACTTTCGACCTATGTACCTTCCAAGCTAAGCCAATCAAACTCCAACTATCAATAATAATTTTCACAGCTTCCAAAGGCGAGGACCTTGTTTTCACACCAGTTCAGCCTCGGATGCCAACTTCTAGGCATATTTCCATTTAACACAAATGATATCATCGATTTATTGCTTTACAGGGCAAAATCATTGTCCTTGATCTTTCAAATCTAATCTGGTGGGTTCTTTGTCTGATATCTAAATTATGCATTGCTATGCACTACTAACATTAAATTAGAAAGCGAGATATATTGCTTGGAGGCTTACGAATGTTTAGTTTAAATTGATTTTTGTCTTACTGATTATCCGTTATTTACTATTCAGGTTAAGCTTGTACTCCCTACATTGGCCCGTCTTATTCATTCAAAAGATGAAGTCGTCTTAGCTAAAGTATGTAGGGCACTCTCATATCTTTCTGATGGCACAAATGACAAAATCCAAGCTGTTATTGAAGCAGGTGTACTTGGGCGTCTGGTGGAACTTTTAATGTGAGTTAGAATATTTTTTTGTTGATTGACTCTGAAATCCATTCTATTTCTGAGCTATTTTGTTTGGTTTCTTGACCCAAATCGTAAATTTTTGGACTTTCACAGGCACCCTTCTCCTTCAGTAATAACTTCTGCTCTTTATACAGTTAGAAATATTGTTAGTGGAGATAATGTGCAAATTCAGGTATTAGACACTTTGTTTAATTAGTTTTTCCCTTTTAAATGATCTTACTAAAATATGTATATTTTGTCATTCATCGTATCTTCTTTTTTTTTTTAATAACTAGTTTTCTCACTAAAACCACATTTCTCTTAATTAGACTAAAGATTTTTTAGGTTTAGTTGTTAAAGATGATTTATTTTCTTATTTATGGGCAAATCTTGTTGCTACAAAGTGTATCACTAATCATCAGGCATTGCCATGCCTTTTAAACCTTTTGAAAAATAATTATGAAAAAAGAATCAATAAGTTTGCTTGTTGGGCAATCTCAAGTATCACAACAGGAAATAAAGAGCAGGTACAAGTATCAATTTTGAACCTAAGGTTTTATCTGCGTTGATTTGTGCAATGAAACGATGGGTAATGGTATGAATTTTACAGGCTACAATTGAAGCTAATATTATTGCTCTTTTAGTTCATTTGCTTCAAAATGTTGAATTTGATATTCAAAAGGAAGCTGCAAAAGCCATCTCAAATGCTACATCTGGTGGGACTCATGATCAGATCAGGTACAAAAATGGTTTCCTATATTATTTTTTAGGGGAATCATGACTGGTAGAGTATGAATGACAAACTATCTCATCTTGGCATGTCACATATTTCAGATTCCTTGTAAGTTGTAAGTCAAGGTTGCATCAAGCCATTGTGTGATCTTCTCTGCTGCTTCGATCTAGAGGTTGTTACAGTTTGCTTACAAGGGCTTGAGAACATTCTCAAGGTAGGAGAAGCCAATAAAAATATGGGCATTACTGGAGGAGTGAATCTCTATGCACAAATGATTGATGCTGCAGAAGGTCGAGAGAATATAGAGTATTTACATTATCATTATGACAACACCGAGATTTATAAAAAGACTCTGGAAATTCTCGAGACATATTGGTAATGCTACTCCAACAGAGTTCCATTTTGCAGGGGTGAAATCTTCCAAGGGATTCATTGAAGATCTCAAGATATTAGTCAATAATCAAGACTTGTTCTAATATTGTAAATAAAAACGATTGATAATAAATTATGAGGACCAAATAATAATATTATTGCGTTTAATTCTTTGCATTTGAAAATAAATAATATTTAGATATTTCTTTCCATTTCCAAATTTATAATTATTGTGTGGTAAAAGGTTTTATATATATATATATATATATATATAAAGAATTAAAAAGTTATGAGTAAATTATTAAAATAGTCACTTTTGTTTCCCTCAGATTATATTTAGTCACTTATATTTGAAATGTGTAGTAACTTACATTATCGCTTTGTTACGAAATGGTTATTCTATTGTTAAGATTTGTCATCTCCCAAACGGAAGTCCGACCATGGCAGTTAAAATGGGTTTTAAATGCCAAAATGAATGTCTAGTCAAGTAAATTAATTGATTTTTTAATTAAATAAATTTAATTAATTGCATTTTCTAAATTAATTAAAGAAAATATTAATTTGGTTTCCCGAATAATCAAAACCAATGCATCAATTAATTAATCCTTGAACTGGAAAAAAAATAACATTTAGTCTCCTTTTTCTTTTAATTTTCGTTTTCATTTTTACTGAAAAAACCATCTATTTCATAGTCATCTTTGTTGAATCGAATGGTAAGAATCAAATTGGGTGCTCCATCAATTGGTTAGATTTTTATTCAAAATGGAAGAACAAAGGATCGATTCAGTAGAGGATCCAAGCATTGATTACAGTAAATAACGGGGTTTTTTTTTCTTTACTTGGGTTTTGGGTTCAAATATTATGATTTTTTTTTGCAAAAAAGTGGTCCATCTTTTTATTTTTATATTTTTGTTATAAGTGATTGACAAAAAAGACATGTTTTATTTTTGTTTATTTGTTCATTGTAGGCAACCACAATAGCAACCATGTATAGAGGTTGGTAAGTCCATTTATTCTTCTTTGATGGTAACAAAACATAAAAAAAAAACTAATTGTTCCTTCTTTTTAAACCGGAGAAAATTGGATTTTAGGGCAAAGTTTTGTATTCTATTTGCATAAAAAAAATTTTAATTTTTCTCATCCCAACTGAATATCCACATTGACATTTAAAATTTATTTTAACTATTACGTTGGACTATTGTTTGGGATGTAACAGATCTTAGAGGCAAAGTGATCATTTCGTAACAAAACGATAATGTAATTGACTAAAATGTAACAATTCAAATATAAGTGATAAAATGTAAGCTGAGGCAAATAAAAGTAACTATTTTAATAGTTTACCCCAAAGTTATCACATTTTTATTTTTCTAAAATCAGGGTTTTTAATATAAATTGAAAAACTAAGATAATTATCTATAAATTAATCCTATTAATTTGGTTATTTTCTAAAATTGAGTATCAAATTAATTCAATAATTTAAATTAATCTTTAAATTTAAAAATATTTTAATAAATATAAGGGTTAAATATAAAATTAGTACATGAACTTGTCTACTTTTCCCATATCGGTACTTATGGTTTTTTTGTCCCAAATTAGTACTCCAACTTGTTTTCTGTCCACTAGTTTAGAACATGAGTTTAACCGCGTTAAAATTTTGCTGACGTGGCAATGCTGACTCGCGCCAAGACTCCTTTGACCCGTTAATCCATCTTATTCCTTATCCATTATCTCTTTGGTTTTTCCTTTCCCAATATCTGGGTTTCTAAAGGAAAACCAAAAGGACAAAGGAATAGTAATAAGAAACCCCACTTATCATATATTTTGCCATTTATCATATCTTTTTCTTTTAATAACTAATTTTCTCACTAAAACCACATATATACCCCCTCTTGATTAGACTAAAGATTGTTTGGGTTTAGTTGTTAAAGATGATCTATTTTCTCATTTATGGGCAAACTTTGTTGCTACACAGTGTGTCATTAGTCATCAGGTATTGCCGTGCCTTTTAAACCTTTTGAAAAATGATTATGAGAAGAGAATCAAGACAGTTGCTTGTTGGACAATCTCAAATATCACAGCAGGAAATAAAGAGCAGATACAGGTATCAATTTCGAACCTAGGGTTTTATCTGCCTTGATTTGTACAATGAAACGATATGTAATGGTATGAATTTTACAGGCTGTAATTGAAGCTGATATTATTGCTCCTCTAGTTTATTTGCTTCAAAATGCTGAATTTGATATTAAGAAACAAGCTGTATGCGCCATCTCAAATGCTACATCTGGTGGGACTCATGATCAGATCAGGTACTAAGATGGTTTCCTATAGTATTTTTCAAGGGAATCATGTATTAACAGAGTATGAATGATAAATTACCTCATCTGGGCATGTCACATATTTCAGGTTCCTTGTAAGTCAAGGTTGCATCAAGCCGTTGTGTGATCTTCTCAACTGCCCCGATCCAAAAGTTGTTGCAGTTTGCTTAAAAGGGCTTGAAAACATGCTCAAGGTAGGAGAAGTTGATAAAAATATGGGCACTACTAGTGGAGTGAATCTCTATGCACAAATGATAGATGATGCAAAGGGTCGAGAAAAGACTGGGAATTTACGGTCTCATGACAACACCAACATCTATAAAAAGGCTGTGGAAGTTGTTGAGACATATTGGTGAGCTTTCTGTTTCTTCCACGGGATTCAATGAAGATCTCAAGATATTATTAAACAAGACTATTGTAATCTTTGTGCTACTTAAATTTGAAAGATTGATCAGGACGATGTGATTATATTTGTTGTGTGGAATTCTTTAAATTTGGCAATAAATGATATTAAGATATTTCTTTTCATTTCCAAGTTTTATAATTGTATATTATCAAATCATTATAGAGTAAGATAAATTTAGTATCTTTTTATAAAAAATAATATATTTTTATTACATTATGTTAATATAAAATTTAAAATTTAAATTCAAAATATAAATAAATATAACGAAATAAATTAAAGTGTAATGGCAACGCAATAAAAGGGGTGTCTGTTTCATGAAAAATAACTTACGGCAAATTATTTCTACAAATTGAACTTATTTTATGAATGTGTATATATATGTGTATTGTGTTTGGATGATTCTTGTAAAACATTTTCCGTTATTTTATAAGTTTTTTTCAAAAAGATTGTTAATTCATTCAAAACTACTTTCAAAAATCTTTTTTAACATAATATTTTTTGAACTTGAATCAAACAATTATTATGGATAATTAAATACAATTTAATTTACATATTTAATTTTTTTAATAATTTTTTTTATTAAAATCATGTATTATCTTATGTTGCATGCATGTGCCACAAGGCTAAAACTTTAGTCTGGCTTTAAGCAATTTTATTGCTTCAAATCTTCCTAATTTTACCAAACTTTCAAAAATGAAAATTCACAAAGGAATTTCTCTAAGCTGTGGAAATAAAGCTGAATTAAGTCAGAAAGACAAAGGAATTTTATTGCTTTAAATCTTCCTGATTTAACCAAACTCTCAAAAATGAGAAATCACAAAGGAATTTCTCTAAGCTGTCGAAATAAAGCTGAATTAAGTCTGAAAGACAAAGGAATTTGAATCGAACAGAAAAATCAAAAGAAAATAATAGTACACCAAGTGTTTGAGTAAATGCTCTCAAAAGTATTCACTTACTTTGAATGAAATAAAAGGGATGAAGTGATTACAAATGAAGGGCGAGTGTTCTATTTATAGTTGAGCTCCCACAGATCTAACGATACAAATTAAATTACATTAATAACTGATATTAGTGCCTATCTAAGAGATGAGAGTCAGATTCAAACTCTATACTGTCTTATCCATTAGGATTATAAAATATTTACCCCAGTAACTCCAGTTTTACTGGAGTGTTCCACTGAGCCACCAAAGTTTTAAGAAGATGAGCTTCTCTATGTGTTCCACAAATTGGGCCAGCTCAAGTGGATTATATAAGCCTCATTCGATCAGTTGACCTTCATGGGACGGTTTGTGTGCATTTGTCATGGGCTTTGATTCGCGGCCTATGACATTCTCTGTAACACTCTTAACTCGTATCCATCACTAAATAGGGTGATGGAGCATTACCAAAAACTACACTTCAAAACTATCCAAAAACTTTAAACATTTAATATCACAACATCAATCATAGCAATGTCAATCAATAACATCCGTCACTAAATATGTTGATGGAGCATTATCGAAAATTACACTTCAAAACTATCCCAAAACTTTAAACATTTAATATCACAACATCAATCATAGCACAGTCAATCAATAACATTCATATTGTCCCTTACACGAGCCCACGAGGCCCTAAAAACATATTAGAAACAAGTCAGGACTAAATCGGGAACTTATAGAATTTTTCAAAAAAACAAAGAAAAGTTTCAAAACTGCAAGGGTTCACACGGTCGTGTGACTCACACGGCTGAGAGATAAGCCCATGTCTCAGGCCATGTGGACATTCGAAGTAGGGACACACGGCCGTGTCCTAGCTTGTGTAACTCATTGACTTGGGTTACACAGTCAAGCCACACGCCCGTGTGCTAGGCCATGTGCTAGGCCGTGTAACAGCCTAACTTGGAACCCTTTGAAAGCTACAAGGGACACATAGCCGTGTTGCCTGGCCGTGTGCCACACACGGCTGAGGCACACGCTTGTGTCTCTGCCTGTGTGGATGAAAAATAGGGCATTTCCAAGCCATTTTTCTCACCCATTCAAGCACATACCTACAATCAAATTTCCACATATAAACATGTCTTCAAATTGCACTAAAAACATGCATCATCAAACTACCCAATTAAGGAATATAAGCATACAACCAATATGCCCAAAAGGCACCTCAATCTTAACATCTAAACATGTACAATTATATGCACAATTTAGCCAAATATTCAACTAACCTTTAGCTAAGTTTATGTCAAGACATACCATTTGGTTTACCTATCAATTTCACACCAAAAAGTACCAAATGTTCTATTCACTATCTAGCACTAATAGTCATATATGTCATTTATAACAAAAGTACCAAAACCACCATATTTAAACATATCACAAGACCATTTATAACATTTTAAACTACCATTTCATCTTCAATCATTCAAACATAATAAGATAAGACATCAATCCCTTTAAGGCCAAATATATACATGTTAAAACTAAATCCATTTCATCATCCAAAATGTCATAAACACATGCCAAAACAAGTGGCTACTTCAACAACCAAAATACCTATACATGCCATTATAACCAAAACTTGAAACACCAAAGGTACTGATATAGCCGATGGATAGTGTGATAAAACTTCGACAAAATTCCAACTCGAACGAGCTTTCGATTCACTATAAAACATGAAAAATAACACAGAGTAAGCATAAATGCTTAGTAAGTTCATATAATGTAAAATTTAACTTACCATTTCATCTGATAAGTAATTAAGTTTTACATGGTATAATCCAACCACAACTTGGCCAAAGCCTAAGCATTTACACCAAACATGTTAGCCATATAAGCATATAATATAAACAATTTAATCATGAATGATCAAAATATTTAAACATGTATCATATGCATATATCTTCCATCTCAACTTTTATTATACCATGTATCCAATTCAATGTAATTCACATGTGTTCATGTCTTAGTGAATATCGAACTCTTGCAGTATACCTTTGCACGATACAACAAATTCACAACCTAAGGCGTATTAGGAATAGTTTTCCTCGAGACCTTTTCCTAACAAACATCAATTGAACGTTTAGACAAAGAAATCAAGCAATTTACTCAGGAAACCAATTTGACCAAAAATGAACGACAATGAACGTTAGCCAAAATTTAATATTAGAACTGTAACACACCCTACCCGTATTCATCGCCAGAACAAGGTACAAGGCATCACCGGACTTATTGTAACAGCCTAAAATTTCAGTGGTGTCGGAACAGTAATTCGAGATCACTAAATCCGACAAGTACGATTAGGAAATTAAAATAAAATAGTATTTAGAAGTGAATAAAATATTGGAAATATTTTAATAGGTTAAATTAAAATTTAAAAGAGAAATAAATTAAGTCGAAAATGAAGTATCGAGGCCTGATCTGGTGAAATCGAGCCGTAAATATTTTTATAAATATTTATGGAGTGTTAGTAATGTGGTGTTAAAATTTCGTTAGAAAATTTTATCGTTTGGATGGTTAATTAAATAAAAAGGACTAAATTGTAACAAATGCAAAATTTGCTAGAAGGATTAAATAGCTTAAGTGTTAAAAGAATGAGGATTTAAAGGGTAATTAAGCCTAAAAGTGACTAGGTTGGACGGCAAGGGCAAGAAAATCAGCAGAAAAATAAGGGAAATAAGGGCAAAATTGGAAATTTTATAATTTTAACATATAAAATAAAGACAAAATTGAGAAATCTAGAGATCTCTTCATATTTTCTCAGAAAAAACGACATAGGAGGTCTGTAGAAGGCCGGTTATTCATATTTTTACATCATGTGAGTTTATTCTTTCTTTTTCTTGATAATATTTATGTTTTTATGACTTTTACAACTAGGTCCACTTATAGAATTCATTAGTTTTTTATTTGGTGGGTGAAATTGGAAGTTACCCTAGCTGATTAAGGGAATTTTATGATGAATTATTATGAAATTTAAGTTCTAATTTCATATTAAGGTGGTTTTATTAAGTGATTTTGATAGAAAATGGTATTTAGGACCTAATTGTGAAAAAGTTGTGAATTAGAGGTTGGTGTTGAAATTAAGAATATGAAAGGTTGTGAAATAGTTTATAATGATAAAATAAAGTGTTAATTGAGAAAAATTAGTTCAATTGATGGGTGAATTGGTCAGGGACTAAATTGTAAAAACTATAAATTTTGGGCTAAAAGTGCAATTTTGAAAGTTGAACACCATAAATTGTGAAGTGAAATAGAAATCAAAAAAATGCTAATGAGTGAAAATATTTTACATTATAGATCAAGAATCCAAAGAAGAACGAGGAAAAGAAAAAGTTGCGGAATAGTCCCTGAATTTCAATATCTTCTACCAATCAGCCGGGTAAGTTCATATGGTTGAATGTTCATGCTTAATTGTGAATGATTGAATGATGTAATGTATTATTAAATATGAATTTGTCGTGGAATTGTGGGAATTGTGATAAAATGGAATAACAAAAGCGGTAATCCAAATTAGGAAAAACGCAAGAATTGAGTACGTTCGTATCGTGATATGTGATGAATTGACTGATAAGGCCATGATTGTTCCATGGCAAAGTGTGAGATGTAGGTATGGTATCATCCATACTGAATTGCGAAATGTAGGTATGGTATTATCAAATCCATACTGAGTTAAGAAATGTAGGTATGGCATTTCCCATACCGAGTTGTAAAATGTAGGTATGGTATTTCAATGAGGAAAACCATACTGAGTTATGAATCGTGGCATTGAACAACAACGTACTCAATTTCATAAACCGTTCCCTAATTTGATATTAAGAAATACAAGAGAAGTGAATCAAATGAAAGAGATTGAGTAGTTGTTAATGTTGAGCTCAACTATGTAAAGTATTATAACAGAGGTTGTGAATGGTAGGAAACTTTAGTAAATGTTTTGGTATTGTTTGGAATTATTATATTTGGTAAGCATTACTTTAAAACCTATGAACTTACTAAGCTTCAATGAGCTTACTTGTGTGTGGTTGATATTGTTATGTAGATTGAACTGAAGTGAAGTTGGTAGATCGGATCAACACAAGAAGGCACACTATCCAGATCAATTCCGGTAGCTTTTGTTTTATGGTTATAGATTTATATGGCATGTATAGAGTTTAAATGAAATGAAGTAAGGATGTTATAAACTAGTTAGCAATATTTTGTACTAAAACAGTTTTTAGTTAGTAGCAGTAGTTCAACTTTGAAAATTCACTATAAATCATGGAAATTGAATTAGAGGTTGAGTAAGATATGAAATTAAATCTTATTGAATCTAGTTTCACATAGAAGAAATGGTGTAAGCAAAATACTTTTATATTAGGAGATATTTAAATTTTTGTGAGACAAGATTAGAGTGACTTCGAGCTCCCCTGTTTTGACTTTAGAAATTCACTAAAAATTGTACAAAAATTATTAGGAGCTATGCTATATATGTACAGATTCCTTATTGAGTCTAGTTTTAAGGAAAATAAACAGCATAGTCATTTAAATTCTGTACAGAGAGAAAAGTGATTCATAATGGACAGAGGTCAAAGCAGACCAGCACTGAAATAGGGGAGACTTTAACTAATAAACTGTACTAATTGGCCCAACAAAAAATTCTGGAAAAAAATTAGTAGATAGATATATGAGTATAGTTTCTGGGAAAATTTACGGATTTTAATTCTGAGTTTTTTAACTCGAGATATGATTTTTTTAGCGACTGTGACGCAGATAAACAGCTCATTTCGAAAGCTGAAGTAAATGGTTTGAAAATTGTTTAAGTGATAAATTAAGTTTATTAACACCTCAAACTCGACTCCGGCGACGGTCTTGGGTATGGGGGCGTTACACTTATTCACACAAAAGAATCATTTTCGAGACACAAATTTCCATCAAATTTGAAACTTTTCATTTATAACCATATTATCCCTATTAAGGGCCTACAAGGCCTTAAACTTATGTTGGAAATAATTAGGGACTTAACTGATAACTTTTAATCATTTAAAAATTTTTATCAGAAAATAGGGCCACACGCCCGTGTGCTTTGGGACATGCCTATGTGAGTAGGTTGTGTGGTCACACACGCCAGTGTCCCTATCCCGTGTAAATTTTATTTTTCATTTCGAACCTACAGTGGTTTCCACACGGCCTAGCACAAGCCCGTGTCCATGGCCCATGTCCCTCACACGGCCATGACACGCCCTTGTCTTAGTTCGTGTGTGGAAACCTTGACATTCTGTTTATGATGTCAGCAGACATTTAGCTTCACACGGCCAAGTCACATGCCCGTGTAGGCCGTGTGGCCAATTTAATTTTCAAAATTAAGGTGTAGACTTCACACGGCCTAGACACATGCCCATATCCTAAGGCCATGTCCTTCACACGGCTAAGACACGCGGCCGTTTCTCTTCCCTTGTTGCTAATTTGATGCTAAAATTTTGGATACAGGGGACACACGGCCAGTTCACACGCCTATGTGCTAGCCATGTGTCTCACACGGTCTGGTCACACGCCCGTGTGCCAGGCCATGTGGACTCTATATGAGCCTTTTATGCCAATTTAGCCAACCCTGCAAGTTTAAACTGCAGCCAATTCAATTTATCGAACTCAATCAATACAAATTCTATATAAGAGTACTTATTTTACATCAAAAATATCAACCTTAACTTGTCTAGTTTATATACTAAAAAATAATTATGTGATTTCTTTCATTTTAACTCCTAATAATAGTACATCAAAAGTATTGTTCCTCATTCTTGTATTTTATATAATTAAAGCTTTTCTAATATAGTACATACATGTATAGCCTTAAATTATTACAAAATATAAACCTTTTAGATCTTTTACATGCCATATAAACCATCAAAACTTTTATACTGAAATCTATCAGAAAATCGAGATAGTGTAACTGGAGTATGTTGATCTAATCCTCCGACCCTCTCGTTAATCTACAAGGAACAATTAAACCATACTGGTAAGCTACACATAGCTTAGTAAGTTCATCGACTTTAAAGTTAAATCTTACTGAACATATAACACAATTCAATCAAATAAAAGAACACTCTATTTAATCAACATTTATCCTGTCATCCACAACATGTTTAGTATCATCACTTAATTGAGCTCAATAATAACTATGATAATGCTTTTCACATTCTTTCATACATGTTTCACTTTCTACTTACCAACTTGTTCATGCAAGGAACGGCTTACGGATTTGAGTACATCATGGTTTGAAGCCCAAAAGCTTATTAAAGCACCTAAGTGCTAACAGAAACCTGTAAGGGTTAAACTAAAGCTCAAAAAGCTAAACAGAAATCTCATAAGGGATTGAACTGAAGCTCGAAAGAGCTAAACTGAAACCCAATGGTTAAACTGAAGCACATAAGTGCTGAACGGAAGCCCGAAGGCTAACTGTAACTCATATGAGTTAACGGAAGCTCAAAGAGCTAAACTGAAAGAAAACACGATAATTTGCAACAAATACTGAATCTCGATTTACTTGGGTAATTCACCGTCAATTCCTCTTTTTCACTGAATGATGGTACTCATTTCCCGCATTCTGTCTCTCCATAGCACTTGATCCATTTCATAGCTTTTGCACATAATTTTCTTATATTCAACAATTAATATAAATAAATACTAATTAACATTCACCAAACCATTTAAATTACTAATAATTTAAACTTACGAACTTACCTGGAATAATTTGCAGTAATTGTAGAAATTTTGAGAACTATTCCGGGACTTTTTCTTTTCCCCATTTATCCTCGACTTCTTGATCTATAATATAAAATTTTACACACATTAACATTTAATTCCATCCTAATTTACTTCACAATTTATATCCCTTAATTTTTGAAATTGCAATTTACCCCAAAATTTACAATTTTTACAATTTAGTCTCTGCTCAATTAGCCCCTTAATTGATTCTTTGACTTTAAACTACTTTATAATCTTTGAAAATCAAAATTTCAGCATTAAACCTTAATTCCAAACTTTTCCACAATTAGGTCATAAAAATCAATTTCTACTAAAATCACTTAATTAATCCATCATATAGTGAATTAAGAGCTTCAAATCCATAATAATTCATCTTAAACATACATCACTTATCCATGGAAAGTTTCAATTTCACTCATAGAATCAAGAACTAGTGAATTTAATCGTAGGACCTAATTGTAAAAGTCTTGAAAACACAAAAATTACAAGAAAAAGGCAAGAGTTAACTCACTTGATGCAAAAATCATGAAAAACCATCTTAGAGAACCCCTTTCTATGGTGGTTTTCTGCTGAGAATGAAGAAAAATAAAGAGAAATCTAGATAATTCCATTTTAGTCCTATCTTTATTTACTTAATTATGCAATATTCCAAATTTACCCTTAAATCATCCATTTTATTGCTGATTTCATGCCCTTGCCATCCAGCCCAATTAATTTTGGGTCCAATTTCCCTTTAAATCCTTTCACATTAGACACTTAAGCTATTTAGTCATTCTAGCAACTTTTGCATCTTTTACAATTTAGTCCTTTGGATTTAATTGACCACCAAATGTTAAAATTTTCTAACAAAATTTTAATACCCCATTACTAACACTCCATAAATATTTGTAAAATATTTTTGGTTCAATTTTACTTAATCGAGATCTCGATACCTTGTTTCTAACTTAATTTAATTAAGAATTTCCCTTTTTAAATTTTAATTTGACCAATCTAAAATATTTCTAATATCTCACTCACTTCTAAATATTATTCTTATTTAAATTATTCTAATCTTATTCGTCGGATTTAGTGATCTCAAGTCATTGTTCCAACACCACTGAAATTTTTAGGTCGTTACATGAACTTACCGAATTGACTTCCAGTAAAAGAACGACGTAATATGAAACTCTTTCGACCACAGTAGTAAAAATTAACAGGCAGACTTGAAGATTAAGTGACAGAATTTGGAAAAAGAAGAACAAGAAAAGAATGACAGAGAAAGAAAGAAAAAGAAAGAGTTACGTTCAAAAATAAAAATAAAAAATAGAATTTATTTCAACAGCAAAACTAACTAGTCCCGCAAAATAACAAAACATATCTCCATGTTTCTTACGTAAGGCTCAAACACAAGACCACTGGCACAAACAAATGCTTAACCATTGAAACAACAAACTCATTCTTGACATAAATTCTCATTGAATTCAATTTAAACCAAGAATCCTAAGCTAGGGGTTTAAGTAAGGAACTTAATAAAATTTCGAAATTTATATGACTTTAACCTTACATCTCAAGTGAGCAAACATAGCAAACAACCACAAAAGCAAACACTTATTCATTGACATAACTTATTAATTAAAAACTCAAATATTTGGGGCGTTACACTGAACTTAACAATCTCTCCCTTTTCGATATAAAAAAATATTTTGATAATTTTATTTTTGAATAAAGTACTCCCCCTTTGAAAAATCAATTTCAATTAAAGGCCCAATTTTGTTTTTGAAAAATGGTCACAAAATTGTAGAGATGAATTACCAACCAATTAACCTTTTCTCCTCCTTTTTTTAATATCAAAACAACCAAACTAAAGCTTAAAGAGAAAGAAAATGGTTAGTCCAAAAATATAAAGCAATGAAGAACAAAAAATTAACATCAAGCTCCAAAGTATCTCAACAAACAAGCAACAAACATATAAATTTAGTATATTATCAAATCATTATAGAGTAAGATAAATTTTATAAAAAATAATATATTTTTATTACATTATGTTAATATAAATTTTAAAATGTAAATTCAAAATATAAATAAATATAACAAAATAAATTAAAGTGTAATGACAACGCAATAAAAGGGGTGTTTGTTTCATGAAAAATAACTTATGGCAAATTATTTCTACAAATTGAACTTATTTTATGAATGTATATATATATATACATATGTGTGTATTGTGTTTGGATGATTCTTGTAAAACATTTTCCGTTATTTAATATTTTTTTTTCAAAAAGATTGTACATCCATTCAAAACTACTTTCGAAAATCCTTTTTAACATAATTTTTTTTTAACTTGAATCAAAAAATTGTTATGGATAAATAAATACAATTTTATTTACATATTTAATTTTTAATAATTTTTTTATTAAAATCCTGTATTATCTTATGTTGCATGCATGTGCCACAGGGCTAGAACTTTAGTCTAGCAAATTACGTGGCTTTAGGCAATTTTGTTGCTTCAAATCTTCCTAATTTAACCAAACTCTCCAAAATGAGAATTCACAAAGGAATTTCTCCAAGGTGTCGAAATAAAGTTGAAGTAAGTCGGAAAGACAAAGGAATTTTAATCAAGCAGAAAAGTCACAAGAAAATAACATCACACCAAGTGTTTGAGTAAATGCTCTCAAAAGTATTAACTTACTTTGAATGAAATAAAAAGGGATGAAGTGATTACAAATGAAAGGGGAGGGTTCTATTTATAGTTGAGCTCCCACAGATTTAATAGTACAAATTGAATTACATTAAAGACTGAGATTAATACCTATTTAAGAGATGAGAGTCAGATTTAAACTCTATACAGTCTTATCCATTAGGATTCTAAAATATTTACCCTAGTAACTCTAGTTTTACTGGAATGTTCCACTGAGCCACCAAGGTTTCAAGAAGATGATCTTCTCCATATGTTCCATGAATTAGGCCAGTTCAAGTGGATTAAATTAGCCTTATTCGATCGATTGACCTTCATGGGATGGTTTGTGTGCATTCTTCATGGGCTTTGATTCGTGGCCTATGATATTCTTTGTAACACTCCTAACTTGTATCTGTCATAGGAATAGGGTTATAGAGAGCATTACCGAAAATTACACTTCAAAACTATCCAAAAACTTTAAAAATTTAATATAACAACATCAATCATAGCGTAGTCAATCAATAACATACATATTGTCCCTTACACGAGCCCTCGAGGCCCTAAAAACACATTAGAAATAAGTCGAGACTAAATTAGAAACTTATAAAATTTTTCGAAAAATAAAGAAAAGTTTCGAAACTGCAAGGGGTCACACGACCGTATGGCCAGGTCATGTAACTCACACGACTAAGAGACATGGCCATGTCTCGGGCCGCGTGGACATTCGAAGTAGGGACACACTACCATGTCCCAGCCTGTGTAACTCACTGACTTTGGTCACACGACCAAGCCACATGTCCATGTGCCAGGCCATGTAATAGCCTAACTTGCAAGCCTTTGAAAGCTACAGGGGATACACGACCGTGTTGCCTGGCCATGTGGATGAAAAATAGGCCATTTCCAAGCCATTTTTCTCACCCATTCAAGCACATACCTACACTCAAATTTCCACATATAAACAAGTCTTCAAATTGCACTAAAAATATGCATCATCAAGCTACCCAATTAAGGTATATAAGTATACAACCAATATGCCCAAAGGGCACCTCATTCTCAACACCTAAACATGTACAATTATATTCATAATTTAGCCAAATATTCAACTAACCTTTAGCTAAGTTTATGCCAAAACATACCATTTGGTTTACCTATCAATTTCACACTAAGAAGTATCAAATGTACCATTCACTATCTAGCACTAATAGCCGTATATCTCATTTATAACGAAAGTACCAAAACCACTATATTTAAACATATCACAAGACTGTTTATAACATGCATTTTAAGCTACCATTTCATCTTCAATCATTCAAACATAATAAGCCAAGACATCAATCCCTTTAAGGCCAAATATATACATCTTAAAACTAAATCCATTTCATTACCCAAAATGCCATAAACACAAGCCAAAACAAATGGCTACTTCAACGACCAAAATACCTATACATGCTACTATAACCAAAACTTGAAACACCAAAAGTATCGATATAGCCGATGGATAGTGTGATATAACTCCGACAAACTTCCAACCCGAAAAAGCTTTCGATTCACTATAAAACATGAAAAATAACACAGAGTAAGCATAAATGCTTAGTAAGTTCATATAATGTAAAACTTAACTTACCATTTCATCACATAATTAATTAAGTTTAACATAGTATAATCTAACCACAATTTCGCCAAAGCCTAAGCGTTTACACCAAGCATGTTAGCCATATAAGCATATAATATAAACAATTTAATCATGGATGATCACAACATTCAAACATGTATCATATGCACATATCTTCCATTTCGACTTTAATTATACCATGTATCCAATTCAATGTAATTCACATTTGTTCGTATCTTAGTTCATATCGAACTCTTGCACTATACCTTTACACGATACGAAAAATTCAAGAGCCTAAGGTGTACTAGGAATAATTTTCCTCAGGACCTTCTCCTAGCAAACATCAATTGAACGTTTAGACAAAGAAATCAAGAAATTTACTCAGGAAACCAACTTTGACAAAAAACGAACGATAACGAACATTAGCCAAATGTTAATACTAGAACTTACCGAATTGACTTTAAGTAAAAGAATGACGAAAATAAAACTCTTTGGAGCACAGTAGCAAAAATTAATATGCAGACTTGAAGATTAAGTGACTGTATTTTGAAAAAGAAGAAGAAGAAAAGAACGACAGAGAAAGAAAGAAAAAGAAAGATTTACGCTCAAAAATAAAAATAAAAAAAGAATTTAATTCAATAGCAAAACTAACTAGTCCCACAAAATAACAAAACATATCTCCATCTTGCTTATGTAAGGCTCAAATACAAGACCACTAGCACAAATAAATACTTAACCATTAAAGCAACAGACTCATTCTTAACATAAATTGTCATCGAATTCAATTTAAACCAAGAATCCTAAGCTAAGGGTTCAAGTAAGCAACTTAATAAAATTCCAAAATTTATATGACTTTAACCTTAGATCTCATGTAACGCCCCAAGCCCGATACCGTCACCGGAGTCGAACTTGAGGTGTTACTAAACTTATCTTGCTTTTTAAACAACTTTAAACCACTTATTTTAAATTTCGGAATAAACTATTTTTCTGCGTCAAGGTCACTTAAAAATTCATATCTCGAGTTCCGAAACTCGAAATAAATATCCGTAAATTTTCCCTAAAACTAGACTCATATATATATCTACTAATTTTTTTCTAGAATTTTTGACTTAGCCAATTAGTACAGTTTATTAGTTAAAGTCTCCCCTGTTACACAGCTCAACTGCTTTGACCTATGTTCACTACGAACTAATTTTCTCCCTGTACAAACTTCAAATAGGCATGCTGTTTGTTTCATTAGAAATTAGACTCAATAAGGAATCTAGGCATATAAACTATAATACCTAATTATTTATGTGCAATTTATGGTGAATTTTTGAATTCAGAACAGGGGATCACAGAGTCAGTCTCACTCAACTGAAAATTTCTCATAATATACAACTCTTTTTCCTACTCTGTTTCTTCCACATGAAAATAGACTCATTAAGCTTTAATTTCATACCTTATTCACCTTTTAATTCCATTCCTACTATTTTTAGTGATTTTTCAAATTCACGTCACTGCTGCTGTTTGCATCTGTTTTCAAGCTACTTTTATACTTTTCATAGTTTTCATGTGATAGTTACCATTCAAGCATACATACCATTAAACACATGCATGGTTAGCCATTTCATTAGCTATTCACTTCCAAGCATTTACACACCATATATTGAACATATCATTCCATAAAAGACTAAGTCCCTATACATGCCATACACAAAATGAAACGTCTAGTTATACCAAAATAACTCCTTTGATAGTGTGATCTGAACTCTAACGTTTCCTTCGATCCCCGAGTAGGCTTGGCAAGAACTATAATAAGAAAGAAAATAAAGGAGTAAGCACTAGGCTTAGTAAGTTTACAAGCAAATAAATCACAATATTTATCATGACAATAATTGTACATTTTACCATTCAACATCTTAAACTTTCCTTACCCTTCCTGCTTTGATACACTTTCTTTCTTTCTCACCTGACCTTTAAATACTCATGAATTCAATCTTTATAATGCTCGTTAAACCACTCGGAATACTAGGGATACTTGGGTTATTCCTGTCTGATAAAATACTGCCAATGCCATGTCCTTGACATGGTCTTACATGAAATATTCCTGTCTCCAAAGCCATATATACGATATGGACTTACATGGCTCAATACTGTCCTGTCTCCAAGGCCATATACACGATATGGGCTTACATGGCGCAATACTGTCCTGTCTCCAAGGCCATATACACGATATGGGCTTACATGGCGCAATACTGTCCTGTCTGTTAACCCAAATCCCCTAACATTCCTAAGGTTCAAGCGGGGATTTCTGATACTTTCTCTCTGTCTTCTCTTCTTCGTTTCGACTTTGAATATCTTCATAAAGTAAATATATAAATGCTGAAATTTAACAACATCAATGTAAAACAATGAAATATTGCATTTATTTACCGTAAACTTACCTCAATACAAATTGTGACTAAACTTTACGATTTAGTCCTTTACTTTCTCTTTTCCCCTATCTACTCCCGAATTTCGTTCTTCTTGATCTATAATAGTAAATTTAGCTTATTTAATATCAACATTTATCAAAACAGACCTTTACTCAAACTTTGGCAAAATTACATTTTTGCCCCTAAACTTTTGCATATTTACACTTTTGCCCCAAGGCTTGGAAATTAAAACTTATCACAAATTCTTGTATTTTAAGACATGCTGATCATTTATTTACCAATATCATCTTCAAATTCCTACTATAACATACACTTATGTACAATAGGTATTTTTACCAATTAAGCTCTTTTACTCGTTTTTACCTAAAACCGAGTAGCTCAAGTTGTCTAGCATAATTTAAAACCTCATATTCTATCATAAAACATCAAAATACACAAATTTCACCTATGGGTATTTTTCCAAATATGAATCCTAACTTAAAATATTACTAACATAAGCTTTATCGAGCTACCGGGATCTCAAAAACATAAAAATCATTAAAAACGGGGCTTGGATGCACTTACTATGAAGCTTGAAAGTTGAAGAACCCTTAGCTATGGTGGAGAGCAACAATCGGCAGCAAGTAATGAAGAAGATGATCAATTTTGTCATCTTTTTCCTTTTTAATTCATGTTAATAACCAAATGACCAAAATGCCCTTCCTTATTAAACTTTCAAAAATTCCCTCCATGTCCAATTTTTGTCTATAAACTTAAAATTGGTCAAATTTCTATTTAAACCCTCCTAATTAATATTCCAAAGTAATTTCATACTAAAAACTTCTAGAATGCAAGTTTTGCAATTTATTCAATTTAGTCCTTACTTTCAAATTAAACACTTTATGCATAGAATTTCTTCACGAAATTTTCACACCATCATGCAATCATAATATAGACCTCAAAATAATTATAAAAATAATTAGTTCTATCTCGGATTTGTGGTTACAAAACCACTATTCCGATTAGGCCCTATTTTGGGATGTTACATCTCAAGTGAGCAAACATAGCACACAACCACAAAAGCAAACATTTATTCAATGACATGACTTATTAATAAAGGTGTGCATGGGCTGGGGGCCCTTCTCGGCCCGAAGGCCCGCTATGTGAGAGGGTTTGGACAAAAATATAGGCCCGAAAAATGGGCTTGAACAAAAAAATAAGGCCCGTTTAAAAAAGAGTCGGGCTCGGGTAAAGTATTTTTGGCCCGAGTTCGGCCCGGCCCTGCCCGAATTCACTAAAGACAAAAAAAATATTTTTTAATATTATCTTCTTATTATTTTCTCCCTATTTTGCTACCATTTTACTATTATGTTGCTACTATTTTGTTGTTATTGTGTAGATATTGTATAAAACTTATTTTATTGTTAATTTTGTTATTATTTTAAAGACATTTGTTAATTTTGTTATTATTTTAGAGGCATTTGCTTATTAAGTTGCATATATTAATTTGTTGAGAAATATTTATTTTGATGTTTTTGGTATTTTTGATGGTTTATATATATTTTAAAATTATATAAAAAATAATATAAAAATTAATACGGGCGGGCCGGGACGGGCCCGAGTTTTAACATTTTTATTTGGGCCGGGCTTGGGTAAAATTTTAGGCCCATTTTTTGTGCCCTGCCTTGCTCGAGCCAGGCAAACGGGCCTAAATTTTTAGTTGGGCCCGGGCCGAACCTGGCCCATGCACACCTCTACTTATTAATTAAAAACTCAAATATTTGGGGCGTTACAATTAACTTAAGAATCTCTCCTTTTTTTATATAAAAAATATTTTGATAAATTTATTTTTGAATAAAGTACTCCCCTTTTTAAAAATCAATTTCAATTAAAGGCTCAATTTTGTTTTTGAAAAGTCATCACAAAATTGTAGAGATGAATTACCAACCAATTTACCTTTTTTTCTCCTCCTTTTTGTTATATCAAAACAAACCAAACTAAAGCTTAAAGAGAAAGAAAATGGCTAGTCAAAAAATATAAAACAATGAAGAACAAAAAATTAATATCAAGCTCCAAAGTATCTCAAAATATGAAGTTAACATTTAAGTGAGACAAACATGCAACAAACATATAAATAGGAAAAGAAAAACAATGTAAAAAATCTAATTAAACCATTAAAATGCATGATATGCAAGATGAGTCCTAGCTATCTTGAGGAGGCTGCGGTGGAGGAAGTTGAGACATAACTGTAACAATTCATTTTTCAGTGGTGTCGAAAACAGTGGTTTCGGGATCATAAATCCGACGAGTAAGTTTGTATAATTAGTATTTAAATTATACACGTCAATAATAATTTTTATATTGAATTTTGATTTGATGAAGTGAGCTAATTGAATTAAAAGTTAGTATAAGTGGTTCAGTTCAAAAGTAAAGTGGTTATTGAAAATGATGTATTAAGACCCTGTTTCCGTAATTTAGTGTTGTAAATATTTTTATTAAATATTTACAGAGTCGTATTATAGGTGAATTGAAGTTTGATCGGTAATTTTGATGATTGATTGCTTAATTAAGATAAAAAGATTAAATTGTAAAAGAGGTAAAAGTTAATTGCTATAGATTTATAATAGTAAAGGGATCAATATGGTAATTCTTGCCTGTTTTTAATAATATTTATGTTTCTGAGCTCGTATTAGCTTAATCTAGCTAACTCGAGGATAAATTTGTAAAACTGTCAAATGTTATGGATTATACCATTGATGAATTTGAGATGTTCTTGAAATTTTATCGTAGAATATTTAGCTTGGTTGCTAGATAGGTCTATTTTGTAAAGTAATTTTCGGTAATTTTAATGTTTAAGGACTAAAATGTGAAATTAGTAAAAATACAAGGACTTGATGTGAAATAAAAAAATGTATGGGCTGTAATAGGTTTCAAATAGTTATGGTAAACTTGAAATGGAATAAAAATGGTTAAATTGCATGTTTTGGGCTTAGGGACTAAATTGTATAAAAGTAAAATATTGGGGGCAATTTTGTAAAAATGTCAAAAAGGACTTAATTATATAAAATGAATTAATATTTCTGTTAAAATTAGTAATTGAATGGAATTATTGTTTTCGATCCTAAACGAGTGGAAAATCGAGGAAAAGAGAAAATTATCAAATAGCTCCTATACTTTGCCGTTGTTGCAATTTAGTCTGGTAAGTTCATATGGTTTAAATTTAGTACATTTTGAAATGTATTTTACACCTTAATTGTATAATATTTGAATTATGTTGATGTGTGTAATTGAAAATGAAAATAATGGGTTGACACAACGTCAATCATTGATTGAGCTATTCTGGACCGTTATTGCAAATTAATCTTGTAAGTTCGTTAAGCTTGTAATTTGATATCAATATGAATTTTATAATGATATGCTATGGAATAATGGATATTAATTGTTATATTAATGATATGAAATTACTCGGAAAATGTCTATTGAATTACTATGTTTGGGCCGAACGAACGCGAGATAGAGTACAACTGAATGATGGCGTGTTATGTAGGGTAAAAGTGGAGATTGACGTGGCATGCTTTATATATATTTTTTGAAGTATACCGAAATTTAGCATTTGTGCATGATTCTATACATTATTTATGCCATCAAAAGATTTGGCATGTTGTTTAACCAAAGGGTGAGGTGTAACTTTTTCCATCCTATTTAACTCAAAATCATTTAGCCCACTCTACCCTTTACTTTCCCCCAAACTATACTCCCCATTCCTTACTTTTCTACTATTGTGTAAAATTCAAAATTTTTTAAAATTTATAAATACGAATCTTAATACTGGGCTTTGATTTCCTAACGTGGAATCATGGGTTTGCACAAAGTAATCATGGCTTTTTCCATCCTTTTTTTAACTCAAAATCATTTAGCCCACTCTATCTTTTACTTTCCTCCAAAGTATACTCCCATTCCTTAATTCTATTATTGTGTAAATTTTAAAATTATTTTGACTCTTTTTTTTGGTAATATTTTGTTGAGAGAGGATCAATTTGTTCATTTTTAAATTTGACAAGGATCAAAGGCGTATTTACACTAATATATTATTTGAATTATTTGAGTTACTTGAATTGTAAAATTTAACTCGACTCAAACTCGAAACTCAAATTACTTATTCGATTTGAATTGAATAACTCGATTCAATTAACTCGAAATTCAAATATTTTTTTTGATTTTTTTGAATCGAATCGAGTTTTTCTCCCCCTTAATTAAGACTTTAAATTTTAATTGTATATCTCCCGCCTATAAAAGGATTTAAGGTTATATGGTGCATTTAATTCTACTTTTTACCGTTTAAGTGGATTGGTTAAACATAGTAATCTAACTGCCATAATTTTGAAATGAATTATTTTAGTTTGTAATTTCTTTTCATTTACTTTTTATTTTTATTGATTTTTTTCATTTACTTTTAAATTAGATCTTTTGAATTAATAATATTTATTTAAATTTATTTACACATAACTTAAATCATTTAGAAAATGTTTCATATTTTTTAGTCTTACCTATGCATGTAGTATTGCTTTTGGAAGTAATTTTAAGGATGGTTTTGTCATCGTTCTCGCTACTTCGATAGATGCTCAGTTCTTTTACGGATTTTGCCTGCCCGCTGTTTTAGACCATTTGGGGCTGATTTCCTTATCATGATAGTTACTTGCAATCACACTAGATATGCCGTGCTTAAGTTGTGATAAAATCAGATATCAATGTGTTATAATGTTTTATTGATATTGAGTTTAAAACATTTATCCTATTGGTGGAGTTTATTCTTCACCGACGATGGATGTTTATTATTATTATTTTTCACTTAAATTGTATCATCCCATTCATAAAATGAATTAATAAGTTGTTAGTTTAGAAAAGTTGAATTCTGCGTTGAAACCTAGAATTAGTTTATATGCTAAACCAAAGCTAAGATGTAAGCTTAATATTTTAATTAAAAGATTTGGGGTTTGAATTCCTAACGTGAAATCATATGCTATCTTTTACACCTAATCATAACTTTTATTTTATTTATTCGCTTTCCATACAATTCTTTACAACTTAGTCCCTTATTTGTATGGTTTATGTTTAGATACTGCACGTCTTCCCATCACACAACAATTTATACTTTCCCTCACATTTCACAATTCCCTTCATTATTTCCCATTCTCTCTCTTTCTCTTTCTTTTATCTTTAATTTCTACATTTTCTTTCTTCTTTCCCATGGATATCATCGTACGTCCCTGCAATCACACATCTCACTGGTCAGACATACGCCTTAGGGAGACTGAAGAGTCGTTGTGAAGAATGTGGCGGGGAAATCTCTGGTACTGCCTTTGCTTGTTATTCCTGCAAGGTTTGGAAGCACATTTCATGTGCGGATAAACAGAATCGTGATCTGCCTCTTGAGATTATTCACCCCCTCCACTTGCAACACCGACTTCAACTACAATGGTTTTATCAGTTGGATTTCATTTGTGATAAATGTTTGTATATATCTACTGGTTATATATACAGATGTTCTTCATGTGATTTCAATCTTGATCTCAAATGTGGTTCTTCGGTCAGTAGTCAGCTACCTAAAGATCAAGAGCCATTGAGATTTAAAGATGGAAAGAAAAAGACAATCTTCCACTACAGCCACCATCACGACCTGAGCTTCTTTAAATATAGGAAGTTACGCGAAGAGGACTATGATTGTTTTTGGTGTGAAAAACATCTACTGCCATCAGAAGTATGCCATGGTTGTATATATCAATATTGTAAGTTCTATCTCCATCAGGTGTGCAGGGATAAGATACCCAGGACACTTTCTCATTCTTTTCATCCTAACCACGCTCTTCGCTTAACCCGTACCTACGAAGTACGTGACTGCAATGGTTGTTCAAAGCGTGACCCTCGTGCCACTTTGTATGTGTGCGAGATGTGCAGCTTCAGCCTTGATTTTGACTGCGCTAAACTCTCGCCTTCCCTAAAACTTGACTGTCACCATCACCTTCTCACTTTTTTCAAATATTTTAGTAGGGAAGGTGTGGAAGGGCAAGATACATATTGCGAAGCATGTGGCAAGCATTGTGGTGGTGCTAGCGTTTATCGCTGTGTGCAATGCCACTTTAGTCTCCACTTGAAATGTGTTGTACCATCTTTAGCTATACATAAATATCACAGACATCCACTTACCATGATGGAATTGATTAAAGAAGATGATTCTGAAAAATATTATTGTGATGTTTGTGAGAATGAAAGAAATCCGAAAGATCCTGTGTATTTTTGTCAAAGTTGCATATTCATAGCTCACATTCAATGTGTACTTGATCAGGTAATAATCATTTTTCACCCTTTAATTTAACTTTCATAATTAGACATAAGATTTATAATATTAATCGATATCTTTGATTTTCTTTTTAATTTTTTTATAAAAAAAGTAAATTAAAAGTTAATGGTAAAAATATGAGCTAAATTTGTGAAGCTTTCCGAGTCTAGATGAAATAAATATTAATACATGTTTGGTTTATAGGATAAAGTTGCATCGGGAAAGGTCCCATCCTCCTCACACCCGCCCATGGAAAACAAAGCTTTGTTTGTGGAGCAGAATGAAGGGAGTCATGTCATCCGCACTCTGGTTTGCAGCTTTATTATGAATATGTTACAATATGTTTGGAAGAAATCCTAAATCACTTTTTGATTCAATATGGGTTAGAGATTTCAATTGTGAAGTATGTGATGGAAGTTGTAAAGGAGAGCCCTTTTATCGTTGCCTAAAGTGTGATATCAATTTTCATTTGAAATGTGTTGGTATACTATATACTATGAAATCCAAATATCATAGTCATCCTTTACTGTTAAAGGATTCTTTTATAGAAGATGATTCTGGAAAATATTATTGTGATTTTTGTGAGGAAGAAAGAAATCCAAATGATGATATATACTGTTGTGAAGAATGTATTGGTCAAACAATTGCTCACATAGAATGCATGTTGGCTGAAGTAAGTTAATTACATACTTAATTTTTTTTAAATATAAAGGTCCAGTATTTGTTTGCTCTAACATGATATATGCTCTTGCTGTTAGGTAGAGGATAACACAGAGATTAGGAAGAACATTCACGAAGAGCGTTTCCGAAAAGAGGTCAGTTTTCCAATTTTATTGTAAACATTTCCAAATTAGAAATTTAGTTGATTGGTTCTTGTAAGGTCAGTTTAGTGGTTAGATTACAGTTTAGTTGTTGGGATGTGCATGATAGTTGATTGGTTCTACTTCTGACATGATTGAGCATTGGGTTGTTCTTATCATGTTCCACTCCTTGACTGCAGCTGAAAATTTTGGTTGCCAGGTTCATGAAGTTTCTTTCAAATGGTGAGAAAATTATTTTGTAATAAAATTTATTTAAATAGTGATACAAAGTTTAAATTATTTACTTTGATATCTTTTGGAATTTATTACAGAATGTAGACCACCTATTGAGGAAGTGATTCAAGCTGGACTAGAGGTGCTCATGGGCCGGGCCGGGCCGGGCCGGGTTCGGGCCGGGCTCAACTAAAAATCTAAGCCCATTCATCGGGCTCGGGCCGGGCCGGGCCTAAAAACGGGCCAAAAATTTTGCCCAAGCCCGACCCGTATAAAAATGTTAAAACCCGAGCCTGGCCCGGCCCGCCCGTATTAATTTTTTATATTATTTTATATAATTTTTAAATATATATAATACATAAAAAATACTAAAAAAATTAAAATAAATATTTCCCAACAAATTGAAAATTAATTTTAAAAAATATGTAGACTTAAATAACACTAAGATAGATGTAAATTAACAAGTAAATACCTCTAAAATAATAACAAAATTAACAAATACCATTAAAATAATAACAAAATTAACAATAAAATAAGTTTTATACAATATCCAAACAATAACAACAAAATAGTAGTAACATAATAATAATATGGTATCAAAATAAGGAGAAAACATCAAGAAAATAACATTAAAAATAAAAATAAAAAATCAGATTTTTTTATTTAATAAATTCGGGTCGGGCCGGGCCGGGCCCGGGCCAAAAATCCCTTACCCGAGCCCGGCCCATTTTTTAAACGGGCCTAATTTTTTTACCCAAGCCCATTTTTCGGGCCTATATTTTTGCCCAAACCCTCCCACATTTCGGGCGGGCCTTCGGGCCGGGCCGGGCCGCCCGACCCATGAGCAGGTCTAAGCTGGAGTGGTTCCTCGCTTTGTTGAGTTACTTGGTTCCCCAAGTGATTATGTCCGTGAGCAGGTATGCATATGAAATGAAATTATTCTAATATCATTTAATTTTACTTGGCAAAAGCTTGTATGAATGTTTTATAATCTTATATCATTCTTTTTTGTTTCGAAATTCAGGTTGTCTTGGCATTGGGAAATATTGCTGCTGGTTCTCTTAGATGTCGTGATCTTGTCCTTGGCCATGGTGCTTTGCTTCCACTGTTGGCTCTGTTGAATGAACCTGTTTCACGTTCTATGCTGAGAAATGCTACATGGACACTGTCAAGGTTTTGTAAGCCTGAGAAATGCTACATGGACACTGTCAAGGTTTTGTAAGCCCCCCTTTGATCAGGTTTGACCCTAAGTCCCTTCTTTTTTCAAGTACAATGCTTTTTACTTTCTAAATCATAAATATACTAAAAGCAACTGCAGCAACAATTTACAAGTCAGAAACCAAAACAGAGCAAACTGAAAGAATAAATATCGATATACAATATAGTGCAACGGAAATATCGAATAGAAATACCTCCAGCCATTGTCTCAATCAAATGCCAAAATACGAATGTTTTAACACCACTTTCGAGCACGTTAATCCACCGACGAGGTCGTCGAATTTAGCTATACGAAAATTACCAAAATCTTTTAAGCACTCGAAAATCTCGATCATTAGATGGAATTGTTTTCAAATTTTGTTTTTGGTGCTTAGGGACATTATGCTTGGGAGTTTTTATAGTGGTGGTTCCCTAAAAAAAAAACTAGGGCCGTTCAAATTTTTGTTAAAACCAAATTAATCGATCGAATCAATCTAATTCGGTTAATCGGTTGGTTAACCGATCTGATTCCGTTGGAAGTTAGTTAATGATTTTTTAGAAGTTTGGTTTTCGATTAATTCGGTTCGAAATCGAGTAATTAATTGAATTAACCAAAGTTATTAATTAACAATACAAATTACATGTTTTAATTTGGTCAAATGAATATTATCAATTTATTTTTTGATATATTTTATACTTGTTTTAACTAAAAAAAATATAAATTTCGGTTAATTCAGTTAATCGATCAAATAAATCGAAATATTTCAATTTGATTAATTTTTTGAAAAAGTTCGATTCAATTAGCGATTAAATAATTAAAAAATTAAATTAATTAAATTAATATTAATTCGATTCTGTTAACCATCCTATTAATTTTATTTGGACACCCGTATAAAAAAAACCATCATAAGTAAGGGAGCTTTCCCACAAACCAAATACCTACACAAACCACAAGCACTCAAACAAATCATCAGCCAAACAACGTAAACGGCCTCACAATCCAATACTTTGGACCAAAGTAGATTAAGCAAGGCTAACTGTCACGCAATAATACACACTTTCGACCAATGTACCTTCCAAGCTAAGCCAATCAAACTCCCACCATCAATAATAATTTTCACAGCTTCCAAAGACGAAGACCTTGTTTTCACACCAGTTCAGCCTCGGATGCCAACTTCTGGGCATATTTCCATTTAACACAAATGATATCATATTTATTGCTTTACAAGGCAAAATCATTGTCATTAATCTTTCAAATCTAATCTGGTGGGTTGTTTGTCTGATATCTAAACTATGCATTGCTATGCACTACTAACATTAAACTAGAAAGCGAGATATATTGCTTGGAGGCTTACGAATTTTCAGTTTAAATTGATTTGTCTTACTGATTATCCTTTATTTACTATTCAGGTTAAGCTTGTACTCCCTACATTAGCCCATCTTATTCATTCAAAAGATGAAGTCATCTTAGCTAAAGCATGTAGGGCACTCTCATATCTTTCTGATGGCACAAATGACAAAATCCAAGCTGTTATTGAAGCAGGTGTACTTGGGCGTCTGGTGGAACTTTTAATGTGAGTTAGACTATTTTTTTGTTGATTGACTCCGAAATCTATTCTATTTCTGAGCTATTTTTTTTGGTTTTCTGACCCAAATCGTAATTTTTTGGGCTTTCACAGGCACCCTTCTCCTTTGGTGATAACTCCTGCTCTTTATACGGTTAGAAATATTGTTAGTGGAGATAATGTGCAAACTCAGGTATTAGACACTTTGTTTAATTAGTTTTTCTCTTTTAAATGATCTTACTAAAATATGTATATTTTGTCATTTATCGTATCTTTTTTTCTTTTTTTTTTTTTTGTTAATAACTAGTTTTCTCACTAAAACCACATTATACCCTCTTTTACTTGGACTAAAGATTGTTTGGGTTTAGTTGTTAAAGATGATCTTTTTTTCTCATTTACGGGCAAGCCTTGTTGCTATGCAGTGTGTCATAAGTCATCAGGCATTGCCATGCCTTTTAAAACTTTTGACAAATAATTATGAAAAGAGCATCAAGGTGGTTGCTTGTTCAACAATCTCAAATATCACAGCAAGAAATGAAGAGCTGATACAGGTATCAATTTCGAACCTAAGGTTTTATCTGCATTGACTTGTACTATGAAAGGATGGGTAATGGTATGAATTTTACAGGCTATAATTGAAGCTAATATTATTGCTCCTTTAGTTCATTTGCTTCAAAATGCTGAATTTGATATTAAGAAACAAGCTTTAAAAGCCATCTCAAATGCTACATCTGGTGGGACTCATAATCAGATCAGGTACAAAAATGGTTTCCTATATTATATTTTAAGGGAATCATGACTTGGTAGAGTAGGAATGATAAACTATCTCATCTTGGCATGTCACATATTTCAGATTCCTAGTAAGTCAAGGTTGCATCAAGCCATTGTGTGATCTTTTCTACTACAATTATATAAAGGATGTTACAATTTGCTTACAAGGGCTTGAAAACGTTCTCAAGGTAGAAGAAGCTGATAAAAATATGGGCATTACTGGAGGAGTGAATCTCTATGCACAAATGATCCATGCTACAGAATTTTCAAAGAATATAAAGTATTTACCGTGTTTTAACAACACCGAGACTTATGAAAAGGGTGCGAAAGTTCTCAAGCTACTCAAACAGAGTTCCATTTTGCAGGGGTGAACTACCTGTTTCTTCCAAGGGATTCATTGAAGATCTTAAGATATTAGTAATCAAGACTTATTCTAATCTTGTGAATATAAATGATTGACCAAATAATTATACTTATTGCGTTGAATTCTTTAAATTTGAAAATAAATAATATTTAGATATTTTTTTCCATTTCCAAGTTTATAATTATTGTGTGGTAACCAATCACATCTTTAATTATTGAAATAACAAAGTTAAGATTAAAAATACATTTATGCCTCCAGCCTTCTTCACGCTTTGCTAACGTTAGTATACATCCAGCTATATTTTCAAATAATGAAGGGAAAAAAAGGATGTAAATTTGTAGTAAAAGTTTTTTTTTTTTATAAAAGGAATTAAAAAATTATGGGTAAACTATTAAAATAGTTTGCCTCAAATTACATTTAATTTTTTTGGCATTTAAAACTTATGTTAACTGTCATCTCGGACTATTGTTTGGGAGGTAACAAATCTTAGCGGTGAAGTGACTATTTGTAACAAAACGATAACATAATTAACTAAAACGTAACATTTCAAACATAAGTGACTAAAATATAACATGAAGCAACTAAAAGTAACTATTTTAATAGTTTACCCAAAAATTATCACATTTTAATAATCATATAACCAAATGCATATATGCATAATTGTACCAAATATACTATTTCAAAACAATCATTTATATACCTATAAGTTTCCAATCATTCAACCATATCAAACACACATTAAATATGTTAAGGCAACATATATAAACACATCAAAATGTATCAAACACAAGTCATTCAAATGGCTTGTCTCAACAAAACATTTATTTACCAACATTGGCCAAAACACACCCTATACATACCATTGTATCTGATATTGATTTACTAAAAGTACCAAAAGAGCAGATGGACAGTGTGAAATAGCTCCGACCAGCTTCTAACCCGAATGAGTTGCCGTATTACTATAAAACATGGAAAATAACACAGAGTAAGCATTTAAGCTTAGTAAGTTCGTATAATACATAATTTAACTTACCATATTTCCATAAAATAGGTAAGTAAACATAGCATATTTCAATCAACTTGGCCAGAAGCCTAAATACATGATCACCAACATATTAGCCATGAAAATCACATATAAAATCCAACACACATGGTTGAATTCATCAAATAATCATATTTCATGTATATATCGGTAATAATTCATATCAAACTCATATGATTTCATAACAGAACCGTTCCCGTTGAACCATTTAGAATATTGTTAGATACATGGGTAGTACACACGAGGTCAGGTGTACTAAACTATAATCCGTCAATTCATATTCATGTATGCTCATACGAGCTGTAAACAGGAAGCTCCTCTGAGCTGAATAACGGGAAGCTCATGCGAGTTGAATAAGGAAAAGCTCATACGAGTTGTGGTGTGTCCGCAACACATGCAAGACCCTAACCAAATCGGTAACCCTAATGACACGTCATTTGTATCCTATGAATTTCATAAAGTTTACACGGGACTCAATAATTGTTGGATATGCAATTGGTATTTATTCATGGCAATTGTACAATTCACAAACAATAAATCAATTTAACACATATAAATGTACAATTTAATTACACGAACTTACCTCAACGAGTTTATGTAGATACAAAGGTGACTAATATGATATTTTTCCTTTGCCTCAACCTAACTCTGTACTAGGTCTAACCGAATCTATACGAATGAATTTAACTCAATTCAATATAATTCATATTCAATTTAGTCTAGCATTTTTCGACAAAATTACTATTTTACCCTTATACTTTTAATTCATTACAATTTAGTCCCTAGACTCAGAAAATAACTTTCATAATCCTTACTCAAGCGTAGTAAATTTTTTTATACATATTAATAGCAGCCCATATATTTCACAAAAATTCACAATTTTACCATAAATTTATCATCTTTTCAATTTAATCCCTAATTGATAATTTCATCAAAATTTTCTTTTTAAAAGTTGTTTATCTAACAACAACCTTTCATTTTTTTATCATAAAACTTCATAATTCAAGCATACTCATCAATGGTAAAACCCTAATAATTTAACGGTTTTGCAAATTAATCTCCAAGATAGCTAGATTAAGCTATTACGATCTCGTAAACATAGAAATCATCAAAAACTTGACAAGAATACATAACTAATTGAGCAAAATAAGCTTGCTAATATCTCAAGCTTCCATGGTTAGGGTTTCTTTCTTCTTCTTCTTCTTCTTCTTCTTCTTCTTTTTATGTTTGGTGGATGATGATGATAATAGAATTTTTTTTATTTAATATAACTTTAATCTTTAATTTCTAAAATTAACCCTAATGTTTCATGAAATTTCCAATGATGATTGTTCATGCTTAACTACTAAGCATTTTAATGGGTTAATTACTATATAAGGACCTTCAAATTCAAATTCTATAGCTATTTAATACCAATAGCTATTAGAACTCAACTTCTGCACTTTATGCAATTTAGTCCTTTTCATCAAATTAGGTATGTAAACGGTAAAATTTCTTGACGAAATTTGTATATTCTATTTCTATCATGCAGTAGACCACAAAATAATAATAAAATAATTTTTTCTTCGACTTCAGATTTATGGTCCTGAAATCACTGTTCTGACTTCACTGAAAACGAGCTGTTACATCATCACTGTGTCCAAGGCTACTTGTATTTTTTTTGCCTGCTCTTATAACAATTTTTTTGCCTGCTCTTAGAACTCAACTTTTGCACTTTATGCAATTTAGTCCTTTTCATCAAATTAGGTATGTAAACGGTAAAATTTCCTGACGAATTTTTTAAACTCTATTTCTATCATGTAGTAGACTATAAAATAATAATAAAATAAATTTTTCTCTGACTTCGGATTTGTGGTCTTGAAACCACTGTTCTGATTTCACTGAAAACGAGCTGTTACATCATCCCTGTGTCTAAGGCTGCATGTGATTTTTTTTTTGCCAGCTCTTATAACAATTCTTTATATATATATATATATATATATATATATATGTTCATTTAACGGTCTATGTTCGGAGTTGCACTTCCAACAATGTCATCCCCAAGATTCAAACCTATGCCTCTCCTAGGATCCAACAAATTTGTCATCTTGTATTTTTTGCTTAGATTGGATTATTTATACCTTTTCCATTCCCCCCCCCAATACTCATCTCGTCCAACTTATTTTGATTCAAGCTTGAGCTTAGGTTTTTCAATCTCGGGTTAGCTTGGTTTGGCCTATTTTATTCAAAATTAATAAAAATATAAAAATAGTTGTAGTTAACATATATTATTAATTTTAAAGAAAATGTTTTTTAAACAGTAAAACAAACTATTTGGAAAGTTTAAACCTAAGTCTTTTTTTTTGGAACCAAGCTTTTGTCCGGACCGGCCCATGAACACATGTACTAATATCGTACCCATTTACTTCCTTATACTTATTAACTTAAAAGATATCAAATAGTGAAATTTAAACCTAGGATATAAAAAACCCTAAAGTCTCTATTTTATCATATTATCTATTTTTTTTGTATAAATTTTTATAAATATTTTTTCATAATTTTCTACCCAAATCGTGGATGCATTGTAAACTAATTTACTACATTTTTATCTCATTTTTGTTCCTATTCTTGTATCAAATCCTAAAGTTAGAAATTATGTTTTAAGAGATTGATATAAAATTATAAATAGTTCAAGAGCCTAAAGCTAAAAATTATGTGAAGATATGTAAATTATTATAGAATATATTTCATTGATAACTTTTGAGAAAAAAAATCTTTGTTAAATGAAATGAAAATTTATTTCCAAATATGAAATTATTTTATGGACCATTTCCAATTATTTAATGATATTTTAATAATTTTTTCATGTCATTGATGAATAATTTTGGTAATTTTTTTTACTTTGAACCCCAAATCTTAAATTCTAAACCCTAAACCCAACCACTAAATCTTAAACTCCGGACCCCAAACCTGAATCCTAAACCTAGAACTCCAAATATTAAACCTCGAATCTAGGGTTTAGGGTTTGAGTTTTAGGTTTAAGGTTTGAGGATCGAGATTTAGGATTTGGGTTCATGATTCTAGATTCAAGGTTCGGGATTTTAGGTTTGAGGTAAAAAAAAGTATCAAAATTATGTATCAATAACATGGAAAAAATTGTTGAAATGTCATAAAATAATTAAAAAATAACAATAAATAATGTGATAAGAAGGATCCATAAAATAATTTCTCCCTATTTTCCCATATGAGAAATAGGAAAAAAAATCTTAAATGCTCAAACAATGGTTAGAAATTTGATGTTTAAAAATGGTTAAAAAATGCGTATTATAAATTTCAACCACGTGTAATTAATAAATAAATAATAAAGTTAATTTTATTTTATTTTATTTCCAACTGTTTTCAAATTTCAAAATAGTCCAAGTGAAAAACAATACAAATATTTTTTTATTTTATAATTTTTGCATCCTATAATTTTCATTTGTAACAAACAGTATATATTTAATTTAGATGGATCGTAATCAAGATCATAATGCAAATTGTTGGAGTCATGACTTCAATTTTAACTTTTGGGACTCTTTGGATTAAAAAATTAAAAATTAGGAAGGAATCGCTTCTCTCCCTTATGTGAATTGAGATTATGAAAGAGAATACTATATTAATAGTATTTTATAAAGAGGTGACCAACATGGTATTGATGTATTAAGGATGAGATCGATTGCCTTTTTTAATTTGTGTGGCATTTTTAGTAGGAACAATTTGTTACAATCAACAAAATCGATTAATATTAGAGAGCAATTAAGTAGTTATATTTTAACATGTAATTGGTCATAATGTAAGGTTTCGAGTGATTGGATGAAGATATTATAGATCAATTGAGGCAATTCAATGTTACTTTAGGGTTGTATTTTTAGGGTTGTATTAAGAGCTAATTTGAAATTGTATAAATTAATTATTAGATTACCTAATGAGTCAACTCCTAGTGAAATCATAAATAATCCAAGGTTTTATTCTTATTTTAAAGATTGTATTGGAGCATTAGATGTAATTTATGATCATGCATCCGTTTCGCTTAACATTCAAGGAAGATTTCGTAGTCGTAAAGGGAGGATGACACAAAATGTATTGGTTGTCATTACATTTGATTTGAGATTTTCCTATGTTCTCGCTGGTTGGGAAGGTAGTGTACATGATTCTCGTATTTTAAGTGATGCACTTTCACGCCCAAGAGGATTAAGAATTTCGAAAGGTAAGAATTGACATTAAAGACCAAATAGTTCAAGTAAGCTCATGATTTATTAGTAATAATTATGTTTTATAAAATTGTAGGTAAATATTATCTGGCTGATACTAGATATGACATCCGAAATAGATATATTAACCTATATCATGGTGTCTGATATCATTTAAAAGAGTTTAGTGATCAGGGGCTAGAAAATGCAAAAGGAACTATTTAATCTTCGTCATTCATCATTGTGAATCACTGTTGAACGTGTTTTGGAGATTTTTAAGAAATAGTTTCGTGTGTTAGATGTTAAACCATTTAGATGTTAAACCATTTTAGAATTTTCAAACTCAAGTAGATATAGTTTTGGCATGTTGTATCATTAATGTTCATATAATGGGAGTTGATCCTAATGATTTACTTAATCAATGATTATATGAGGAGTCTGATTTGATAATATCAACTCTTACATAATGGTTTACTAAGAGAGAGGAAATTGTAGAAGCTATGTGGACTGATTATATGGCTAGAAACATTAGGTAGGTTTAGGGCTCAGGGTTAATATTTCTATGTTATGTATGTTTTAGTATTAAAATTGTTATTTTTTTAATGTTGGTTGGATATTGATATTGAAATTATTATGTTTTAAGTTTGTTGGGTGTTGTAATTATTGACAATGGCAATTATTAATGTAGAATGAGTAAAGACAGCAAAGAATAGACAATAAAGCAATTCAAGTGCAAAAATTGATGGAACATATTTTTCTCAAATTTCTAGCATAAGAGGCCCAAAAAGGAAATAAACATTCTAACACTTTCAAAGTAATTTCTATTAATTAAGTTGCTGCAGCTATTTCTGAAAGACTCCAAGTTCAACGTGATGCTAAACATGTGGGGATCATTTGAGGACTGTGAAAAGCAATGACAAATTATATGCACTATGCACACCGAAAGTCGTTTTGGATGGGATGGTAACATGAAAATAATTATATGTGATAGAGCGACATATGATGCAACAATGATGGCAATATATGTGTATATATATATATATGCTAATTATATTTCAATTGTTTTTTTTTACTAATTATTCTAATTGTGTATAATATCCAACAGGCACACAAGAAGTATGAACCATTTTTGAACAAAGGCATTGATCATTAGGATAAAATGGATTTGGTTGTTGGCAAAGATATGGCAACAGGGAGTTTTGTCAGAACATTTGCTAACATGGACTTGGATGATGGTAACCAAAATTTAGTGCCTATAGACTGCGACAATGAGAAGGTTGAGGAGGTAATAACAAAAGTATCTTCATCTGACACATTCAAACATAAAAGAAAAAATGCTCAAGAAAGTGCCGGTGATGAACAATTTAAATTTGTAGGTGAACAACTTGGTAAGATTGCTAATACATTGGAACAATTTATTGTAGATAAGACACCACATCTTTGCAAAAAAGTGATGTCGATGGAGATGGAAGGATTTGACGACGACTTTCTTTATAGTGTGTTTAATTATCTTGTGGGTCGTGAATCCGAGGCCAAAGCTTTCTTAGCTAAAAGTACGAAGTATAGACAAATTGGGCTTCAAAAATTTTCTCAAGGTTGAAGATATTGATGCTTTAATGTAGCGTAATACTAGTTATGCACTTGGACAATTATGCACTTGGACAATACTATAGTTATCATATAGTGTACTACTAATTATGCACTTGGATAATATTATTAATTGTGGTTTGGAAGATAATTTATTATTATTCAATCTTTGTTTTTTATTTTTTTCTAACACAATTAGGAAATATAAATTTAATAGATATAAAATAAACTCAATTAAACAATGAAAAGATAATAATTCTCAAATGTGTTTTTGTTTCATTTAAAACAACTTTTATGAAATATTTTCAGAAAATTTGCCAAACAATAGAAAATATTTAACAATGATTCATCCAAACACCAAGAAATATTAATCTTTTCGGAAATCATTTTTCGAAAATCATTTTCAGTCAAACAAACGGACCCTAAGATAGTTGCAACTCAACAAACAAATGTGGAAAACACAAAAACATATAGACTTTTTCATGCCCCTTTTAAATCAAATTCATGCGGTTTCAGTATAATTCTTATCGAAAAATATAATAAAATTATAAAATAATTAAATTATACTTAAATTATTAACATATTTAATTTTAATTAATTTTGTAATAAATTTTCATAAATTTTGATTATTTTTGACAGATTTGTACTAAGGGTGAAAATTGGCTCGACAGACACCGTTAAAAGTTTAAAATTGAGAAGCGATTTTTGAAGCATCGAGGCGAATTAATTTTTCAGCCTAAGACTGTCCAAATGATGAATATTAATACATAATATAATTAATTTAAATTTTAATCCAATTTATTTTGGGTTAAATAATTATTATTAATTAATTATGAAAGGGGGTCTATGGCTGCTATTTTTCTTTTTGTTATTTTTAGCAACCAATCCCACCTATAAATACTCCCCTTTGCTACTCATCTCACACACCTCACACCTCTCACCTCTCACACCTTTCTCACATTTCATTCGACACTTCTCTCTCATTTTTTTTTCTTCCAAACCTTTCCTTCGCTTTCCATTTTTTCCTTCCATTCTCTTGCCAATTTCTCTATTGAAAAAAGCCATTCAACCACTGTTGGTAGCAGCATTCAAGTGCTTGTAGAAGCCTTGGTTCAGCAAGAACCAGCGAAGAAGGAGGACCAGAGCAAACTAGTCAAACTTCAGAGAAACACGGGATTTTATTCTAGTTTCCTATTCTTTAACTTTTATTGTTGTTGTTATGAACATGTCGATGAATATTTATTATGTTGTTATTTTGAATTTAATTAACATGGCTTAAATTTAATTCGTGTTAGGTTAATTGTATTTCGTCCACTTAAGTTGTTAAAATCATGTTTGTGTTGTTATAGGTCTTGGTATATTGTTTGATTAAGTAAAATCATGATTGTATTATACTTGCATTATAATTGTAAGGTAACTAATTAATTAATTATTATCGTGTTGAAATTGTAATTAATTGACATAATACTTAATTAGTGCATGTTTAATCTTTTAAGATATAAGGGTTAAATTTGTAACGGTATTAAACGGTACATTAGCCTTACATAACTTGCAAGATTATTGTGATTAAACTGTTTCAATGTAGGAATATATTGTTACCTCACTTAAACTTTTATTTGCTTATTTAAATTGATTAATTGTTTGAATTGACATAGTGATATGTTCAAGAGATTAGTCAATTTAATAAGTCTGTATGTGCTATAATTAACAAATTACCAAGTTGTTGTGAATTTATTCATAACAACATGAACATTATTTTAGTAATATTAAGTTAAAAAATGTAATTAATCTAACACAATTATGTCATCTTGATTAAAACCATATTTTGAAATCGTGCATTGGAATTTTTATTTTTATTTTACTTAGTTAAATTTCAGTTTTTAATTACTTTCTCAAAATAAAAATATTTTTAATCACCAAAGTGTTTGATTTTCATTTCATAAAGATTTTCTTTGCACAGTCCTTTGGGTGATAACTCAACATTTACTTGTCACTTAATTACTTGTTACAATTGTGTACACTTGCACATTTCCATCGTTTCAAAATGCCTCTAAAATAATAGCGAAATTAACAATAAAACAAGAAATATACAATATTTAAACAATAACAACAAAATAGTAACAAAACAACAACAAGAAAGGAAAGTATAAGCTGATTCGAGCCCAAACAAAAATCCTACCCTAGGCTCAGCCCGTTAGAAAATGAGCCTTATTTTTTTGTCTAAACCCATTTATCGGGCCCATACTTTTGTCCACCCCTCCTACTTTCAGATAGACCTTTGAGCTTGGACAGATAACTCAACTCATGATCAAGTTTAGGCATAATAAATCCATTTGCAAACAACTCTTCTAGACTGGTGGACACCACCTTTTATCCCTTGAGCACCTCAAAAATTTAGTGGCATTACATTATTCCTTTGCATATTTCATGGACTAAACACTAAAATTTAGTTGGTTGATGAAAATCTAATGGTAGTTCTTCAATGTCAAATAGTTTTATTAGGTCTAGTGCTAGCTTTACCTGGTTAAAGGTTTATGATTAATGAACATGGCAATCCCTAGTTGAAAAACTATGGGTTCTTTAAACTTTAAAGTAGACATTTTTATTATTATTTTAAAGTAGTCATTTGTATCCTTAATCATGGAAGCTAAATTTTTATTGGAGTCAATGATTTACTTAAAATGGTAAAATTTTAATTTAGGTATTTTATAATTTATAAAATTTTAAATTATTAATAATAAATTATACTTTTTCCTCTCCCAAAATGATAAAAAATTAATTTAGTCATTTAAAAATTATAAATATATTAGTTATTAAAATAATAAAATTATATTTTTGCTATCACAAAACTATACAATTTAATTCTAACCCCTACAAAATTTTCTAACTCTACCTCTAATTGTATCCTTAATCATGGAAGCTAAACATTATCATTAGACTCAACGGCAGAACTCAGTAGAGATTAAGTGCTTATAGTCCCTTTAAAATGGTAAAATTTCAATTTAAGTTTTTTATAATTTATAAAATTTTAAATTACTAATGATAAAATTATACCTTACCTCCCTCCCAAAATGATAAAAAAATAATTTAACCCTTTAAAAATTATAAATATATTAACTATTAAAATAATAAAACTACATTTTTACTATCGAATTATAGAATTTAATTCTAACAAAAATAAAAATTCTAACTCCACCACTAATTGTACTTGGATCAAATTTCTACCTCAATTTTAATCTCTTATTCATGTAAATTGCAAAATAAATATACAATGTATTTAATTTTTTTTCCTGTTAACTAGAGATTTTGAAACCTATTTATAGAATAAACCTAAACGATTAATTAAATATGTTATCATTTTTGTCAAAAAAAAAAATAGCTGTCATGTAATCGATGAAATCACCAATAAATAATAAAAGTTTTGCATTTAAATTTTTAGTTTTCATCAATATTGAGTTATCTATTTTAAAAAGAAAAAATAGTATTACGTTACTTTCTTTCATATAAGTATAGTATTACGATTCATAATATTTATTTTTTATTATACAATATTTAAAATTACTATAACCCTTCATTAATCCCTAAATAAAAAATAATAAGTTTCAATATACTTGAATATATATTCTTTTATACTGATGATAATATCAATATTAATTAGATTAAGATTCAATCGATAAAAATAGTATTATTTTTAAAAAAAATTAATATATTAATACGTATATAAATATTAATACAGTAAGTCTCCTTCCCGCCGCATTTGAGGGATGGGAATCTATTTCCCGCCCACTTCCTCTCCTAAGTAAAGCAGCTGAGGCAAAAACGACGACGTTAATTTCAAACGACGCCGTTTGGCTTGGATGGTTTTCCCTCACCTTATTAACTCCCGCGTCTTGGACCTTACTTCTTAAAATGTTAAATTCCAGTTTAACCCCAGCAATCCCAAAACCCATTAAAAATATTGTTTCTAATATTACCCCTATGTGAATAGATCAGATGAGGTTAATTTCGAGTCGTATTATTTTTTATTCAAATATTTTAAATTCAAAATATTTAGATAATTTTAGTTTTAACTTTTAATTTTTTGGTATTAAATTATTATATAATTAAATATTTAAGATCATTTAAAATTTAGATTATTTTAGTTACATGTTCAAATCAATTTATATTTAAAGGATTTTTTTGTTATATGTTCAGATCAATTCATAATTAAATCATTTTAAGATTTTAATTATTTTATATTTAAATTATTTTAACTTTTTTGCGATAAAATTAAATTAAATTCGAGTAAATTAAATAAAATTTTTGGATTTGAATCAAAATAACTGGGGCGGTCAATTGTCCATTTTCGTCAAACAACAAAAAGAATCTCCACGTCATCAAGGGCAATTCAGTAACTTCGTCACATAATAATGATGGCATCTGTCGTAAATATCCCAAACCTCAGGCCATATATGTTAGTCGGTCGACATATATAAAGCCTATCTCTAGACGTCCCTTTATTCTAAAATCTAAAATATATAAACACCGCTGCTCTCTCTTCATTTCCTTTCCCCGCCATTTATATTTTTCCTTTTGCATTTCCCGTTCTTAAGAAAATTTTCAATTTTTTTTCTTAAATCTTCGATTTTTAAAAAAATCGAAGAAAAAAATCCCCAAATTTCCTCTCATTTCTTCGGTGCCCAGATTAGTTTCTCTTCTCTTTCGCTAAATAATTTGTTATCTGAGCCTTTAATTTTGGGCTTTGTTTATTATTGCTTCTCTATTCGAAACCCTAACCCTAGTTTTGCGTCCTCAAAGTAAGTGTGCGGCCGTCGCAGACGCAATAAGCCTGATTCGACTTCAAATCCAGGGGGTTTTAGGCTAAAATTTATAGGAGATTCTCGGCAGAGTTGGGAATGTGAGTTTTCTTATTGTTTTCCTTATGTTTTTAGCATCTTTTAAGTATTTGGTATCATTTGAAACCCTAATTTGCCTTTGAATTTGAGTTTTATTTGATGAAAAATTGAAGTGTTGGACAGGTTCCACTGGTGTTTTCGAGATGTAATACTAGGTTATTATATGTTTTCTAGTATTAATATGTGAAATTTGAACTTATTCGAACTTAAAGTTCCTGGGTTTCAATTTGAGTTTGTTGGGCGCTTATATGAGGACAGTGACATGTTGTGTTGTATTTGTTTCTTTGACTTTTGATGTTTCTCAAGTGTTTTAAGGTTCCTAAAAAGCTAACCTAATCCTCAGTTCAAGATTTTCTGAAATTACTGTTGAAGTATTAATTAGAAAATTCCCATCTTTTCAAATTTTATTCATTGGCATTCTTTATATATTGGTCATTAATTGATCCTACTTCTATGCAGAATAGCTCCTAAATGGCTGATCATCGAGGTGCAAATGGCCAGGCTCCTAATGGGACAGCTCCTGGAACAGGAAGTGTATACTCTATTAATCTGGACAATTTCAGCAAACGTCTGAAGGCTTTGTATTCACACTGGAATGAACACAAACCCGAGCTCTGGGGCTCTTCTGATGTCTTTGCAGTAGCTACACCACCAGCTTCAGAAGATCTGCGATATCTGAAATCATCGGCTTTGAACGTTTGGTTGCTGGGTTATGAGTTTCCTGAGACTATAATTGTCTTCACAAAGAAGCAGATTCATTTCTTGTGTAGCCAGAAGAAAGTTTCTCTTCTTGAAGTTGTGAAGAAATCTGCCAAGGAGGCTGTGGGCGCTGATGTTGTGATGCATGTGAAGGCAAAGAGTGATGATGGGATTGCATCGATGGACTCTATATTTCGGTCCATCAGGGTACAATACAAGGGAAATGAAAATGATGCTCCTAATTTTGGTTACATAGCTCGAGAGGCTCCTGAAGGAAAGCTTTTAGAGACATGGGCTGAACAACTAAAAAGTGCTGGTTTTCAGCTTACTGATGTAACCAATGGGTTATCTGACCTGTTTGCTGTGAAGGACAAAGAGGAGGTTATGAATGTCAAGAAAGCTGCTTATTTAAGTTACAATGTGATGAACAATATTGTGGTTCCAAGGCTTGAGAGTGTAATTGATGAGGAGAAGAAAATTACTCATGCCACCTTGATGGATGAAACGGAGAAAGCCATAGTTAATCCACAGCTTGCCAAAGTAAAGCTTAAGCCGGAGAATGTTGATATTTGTTATCCTCCCATATTTCAAAGTGGGGGTGAGTTTGATCTCAGACCTAGTGCTGCAAGCAATGAAGAGAACCTGTACTATGATTCTGCCAGTGTTATCTTATGTGCAGTTGGAGCTCGCTATAACAGTTATTGCTCAAATATTGCCAGGACTTTCTTGATTGATGCCACTCCACTTCAGAGCAAGGCATATGAGGTTCTTCTTAAGGCCCATGAAGCTGCAATTGGTATGTTGAAGCCTGGGAGAAAATGTAGTGCAGCGTATCAAGCTGCACTTTCAATTGTTGAGAAGGAGGCTCCTGACTGGATTCCCAATCTAACAAAATCTGCTGGTACAGGAATCGGTCTTGAGTTTCGTGAGTCAGGCCTTAATCTCAATGGGAAGAATGACCGTCTGGTCAAAGCAGGGATGGTTTTCAATGTGTCAGTTGGTTTTCAGAACTTGCAGTGTGAGAGTAAGAAACCAAAGAGCAATGTTTTTTCTCTCTTGCTTGCTGATACAGTTATTGTTGGTGAACAAAATACGGAAGTGGTGACTGGCAAATGTTCCAAGGCTGTTAAGGATGTAGCTTACTCATTTAATGAGGATGAGGAAGAAGAAGAAAAGTCTGTGAAGGCTGAAGCTAATGGCTTCGAGCCCTTCATGTCTAAGACAGTGCTTAGGTCAGATAATCATGAGATCTCAAAGGAGGAGTTAAGGAGGCAGCACCAAGCAGAACTTGCTCGTCAAAAGAATGAAGAAACGGCTAGGCGGCTTGCTGGTGGTCCTGGGAATGGAGACAACCGTTCAGTTGCCAAGTCTTCAACTGATTTGATTGCCTATAAGAATGTGAACGACCTGCCCCCTCCTAGAGATTTTATGATTCAAATTGACCAAAAGAATGAGGCTGTGCTCTTGCCAATTTATGGCAGTATGGTGCCTTTCCATGTGGCTACTATAAGGACGGTTTCCAGCCAGCAGGATACCAACAGAAATTGTTTTATCCGGATTATATTTAATGTTCCAGGGACTCCTTTCAGTCCTCATGATTTGAACTCTTCAAAGAATCAAGGAGCAATATATCTGAAAGAAGTCTCATTCCGCTCCAAGGATCCAAGGCACATAAGCGAAGTGGTACAGCAGATTAAAACTCTTCGTCGGCAAGTCGTGGCCAGGGAATCTGAGAAAGCTGAGAGGGCAACCTTGGTTACTCAGGAAAAACTTCAACTTGCAGGGAACAGGTTCAAGCCTATAAGGTTGTCTGACCTTTGGATACGCCCTGTTTTTGGTGGTCGTGGGAGAAAGATTCCAGGAACACTGGAAGCTCATGTTAATGGTTTTCGGTATTCTACCACTAGAGCAGATGAGCGTGTTGACATCATGTATGGAAACATAAAGCATGCATTCTTCCAGCCTGCAGAGAAAGAGATGATCACTCTCGTTCACTTTCATCTGCACAACCATATAATGGTGGGGAACAAAAAAACCAAGGACGTCCAATTTTATGTTGAGGTTATGGATGTAGTCCAGACATTGGGAGGGGGAAAGAGGTCTGCTTATGACCCTGATGAGATTGAAGAAGAGCAAAGGGAGAGGGATAGGAAGAATAAGATCAACATGGATTTTCAGAGTTTCGTGAACCGGGTAAATGATCTATGGGGGCAGCCTCAGTTCAGTGGTCTTGATCTTGAGTTTGATCAACCGCTTAGAGAACTTGGCTTCCATGGGGTCCCCTACAAAGCCTCTGCTTTCATTGTGCCAACGTCAAGCTGTTTAGTTGAGTTGGTAGAGACTCCTTTCCTTGTGGTTACCTTAAGCGAGATTGAGATCGTGAACCTGGAGAGGGTTGGCCTTGGGCAGAAAAATTTTGACATGACCATTGTGTTCAAGGACTTCAAGAAAGATGTACTAAGGATTGATTCCATCCCTTCAACCTCACTTGATGGCATCAAGGAATGGCTTGATACAACAGACATCAAGTATTACGAGAGCAGGCTGAATCTGAACTGGCGCCAGATTCTGAAGACAATCACTGACGATCCACAGAGCTTCATAGAGAATGGGGGCTGGGAATTTTTGAACTTGGAAGCTAGTGATTCAGATTCTGAGCAGTCAGAGGAATCAGATCAGGGTTACGAGCCATCTGATGTGGAGCCTGAATCTGAGTCGGAGGATGATGATTCCGATAGTGAGTCTCTGGTTGAGTCTGAGGATGAAGAGGAGGAAGAATCTGAGGAAGACTCCGAAGAAGAGAAAGGAAAGACATGGGAGGAGCTGGAGAGGGAAGCAAGCAATGCAGACAGGGAGAAAGGGAACGAATCGGACAGTGAAGAGGATAGGAGGAGAAGAAAAATGAAGGCTTTTGGGAAATCTCGAGCTCCTCCAAGTAGTTCTATTCCCAAACGTTCCAAGCTACGGTAGTTGCCATATTAGTTCTATAAAATTTTCAGTTTATTTTAATGATTAGACATGATTTAGTAGCAGCAGCTGGTATTTTAGAAGAATGTAGTTTTCTAACAGATAGCTTTGTACTGTTGTCGTATTTGTAGTTTTTATACTACTAGGATCTTGTTCCTATGTATTAAGCAGTTAAAAAGCAATCAGTTGGGATTGTCTGGAAGGAAAAATGTTGGCTGTAAATTGGTGGGCATCATTAAATGGGGGAGTAAAAACGTTTTTATAGTTTCGTGTTTTGTGTTCCACTATTTATGGAACTGCATTTTGACCGTTTGGAATGCATTGTTTTTGGTTTTATGATATGAGTAGTTACTACTGCTTTAACAGTTTATTTGGATGTTGAAAATGAACCATCTTATGTTACTAAATGTGGTATAGCAATCAGTTTATTTGTAGTTTTCAGGTGCCTAAGCCTCTCACCAGTGATGAACCCAAAGATGTGTATCATAAAATCCAGCATGTGGAAGGTATGAATAAAGGCAAGCTTTAGTTAGATATCTTCTTGTAACTCAGTTCAGTTCACTTCTTCATTTTTGGTCTTTTGACTTTTTAGTGTCCGGAAGTCAAAACGTTCTCACTAACCCTAGAGCTGTGTTGAATTTCATTATTCTTGCTTAAAGGACATCAAGCTCGACTCAATGGTAACTAAGTTTTGTTCTATTCCTTTCCATTAATTTTGGGCACTTATGGAAATGTTATATTAAATATATGCCTGGTGGAAACATGCAACTTTCTTTCATCATTACTATGATGGATTGTTGCCCTCGAAAAGGGTTATGAGGTTGCTCATGCATGAAAAATCATCATCATGATCATCATAATGACAGTTGCCTAATTATTATTATTGTCTAGTTAATAACTTGATGAAATTAACAATAATGCAATTTATTGCAACTATTTTCAGTTTGTCTAATTGTGTAGGGTGGCATGTGATATTTGTTCTTCAGGGTATTCATAGCCAAACCAATCATATATATATATATATAGGTGTCTGATCATGTATGTGATTATTGCATAAATAATGCAATTAAAGGTGGGTTTGCAAAAAAAAAAAAAAGAAGCCCAAAAGGTTCCTTTCTGGCTAGGCCTTTTAACAAGCTGTTGATTAACAAATCAATATTCAACCATTTTTTTAATCTTTCTTTTTTGTTTCTATAACTATAATAATAACAATAATAATCACAAAAATCATTAAAAAAAGAAACAAAAAACAAAATGAAAACCTCTTTCCTGTTTCTACAGTTTGCGTGTGTCACACTGACAGCCCAAAACAATAATTTACATCCAAATCCCAAAACAAACACAAATATTTAAATTTATTATATCTTGCTATTCTTTTTAAATTTAGAATTCAGTTTATGTATTTTTATTTTTTAATATTCGATCTGTCTAATGCAATTATTATTACTGTTAATTTTTTTGTTGCATTTAGCTTCATTATAATATTATTTTTTAATTATATAATTATTAATTAAATATTTTATTTTATTTTAAAATGTTACATCAATAAATTTAATTGTATTAATAATTAAAAATAATTTTTAAAATCTAAAAAATTTTAGGATTAAATTTATGAAAATAAAATTATAAGGATTAAATTTTAAATATGATAAGAGTATAAGGATTATTGTATATTTTGACCTTAAAATCATAATATTTTGGTTAAATCTAGTATGATTTTTTAGATTTTATAAAAAAAAAATACTCTAAAATAATATTTGTTGCTTTATAATTTAAATAAATTTACAATTATTGAGATTGGGTACTAACTTGATTAAATTTTTAAATAATAATATAGATATATTAATGATAAATAGTTTAATTTTACTAGAAGTGTCGAGTTTGAATCATATAAATAAAAGAGCCCAAAAAAAAAACTGGATTCAAATATTTTATTCTTAATGCTATTAAACTGTTAGTAAATTTATATTTTGATCAATCAATTTTAAAAATTTATAAAGTAGTTATTGAATTATTCAAAAATTCTCGAGCTATTAAAATTGTTCCACACTGCTACACCAATTAAAAGCTTGCTTTATTTTTCTTTTTTCTATTTAATTTTTTTTTAATGAAACAGTTTTAAATATTACGAATTTTTGAATAAAAATTCAAGCCACTTTCTTTTCCAATCTTCAACATTAATGTCGATTTAAGTATTAATTCACTATACTGATCGTTAAATTGTTACTTGAGATTGTTAGCCGAACATTTTACTTTTAATAAAAACTTAACAACTCAATAACTTGAACGAAAATTTTCAAATAATTCAATGACCATTTTGAAATTAAGTTATTAAAATATAAATTTACTAATAATTTAATAATATTAGTGTAATTTACCAAAAAAAAAGATAACCCATTCAACTTAATATATATATACTGAATAATAACTTAATATAAAAGATCAAATAACTAAAAGTTTGACAAAATAAAATTGTAAATAATAAAATACAGTAAGCAGTTGAATACAGGATAGATACATATACATATACACATATATATACATAAATAAATAGAAAAAAAAAGTTATAAAAACAAAAACCAAAATAGAAACCTGAAATACCATGTCAACCACCAAAATTTTTTAACCCATTCAATCACAAATTAACAATTTTTGCAAATACAGAAATATATAACATAATATATTTCTTTTTTAGCCCCATTTCTTCTTCCTCACCGCTGCGTCGCCTCAACCACGTCTGCTGCTGCTTCTCCTTCTCTATTCCCTCTTTCAATCCATATGTATATCTCCCCCCCCCCCTTTTGTTTCCCTTTTTTATGTTTTTTTGTTTTTGGGTTTTTTTTTCCTTTTATATATGGAATTAATGGCTTTCTGGGTTTTCCCCCTTTTTTTCCTTTTGTTTTGGATCGGCTTGTTTCTTGTACGATCTTCTTGGTGGTTGTCAGATTTGGATCTGCACGTTGTTTTTCAAAAAAAAAAAAAATTGGTTTTTTGTGGTTCAAGTTTACCTCTGAGATCTTTTTTTTTTGGGAAAAAATATTTTTTTGATTATTATTATTGAAATTTGAAGATGGGTTTTTTGCTATTTGGTTTCCTTTCTATAGATATCACCTCTAGTAATCCTCTTGTTTTTTTTTCCTCTCCCTTTTATGTATCACTGAAAAGCTTTTAAATGCGAAAGATTTTTTTCCTTTGTTGTTGATGCTAATTTGCTTGATGCGTGCTTAATCATTAGCTTTATTTATATGATGAAAATCCCTTCCCTAAAAAAGTTGACAATATGGGCTTATGATTAATGAAATTTCCCCTAACATTTATGCTTCTTTTTTATTTGCTATTTTATTTTGTTAAGCCTTATTCGCTCCTTTTTGTATGAATGATGTCCTAATATGCCTTTTTTTTAGCTAGATATAGAGATTTTCCTGCATATGTATATGATAAAAAGTTAAAAGATTTATACTTTGGCGCTGAATTTTTTTTGTTTTTGTTTTGTGGAACTTGAATGGCTACATAGGTAAAAGGGCTTAGTACACTTGATTGTTTTTTGGGTGTATTGTGAATTTGATTAATTTTATGCTGTAGTTAATGAGAGAGCTTGTTTTTTTTTTTTTTAAAACATATTAGTTGTATCTTAGTTGAGTTTATTTAACTTATTTTTCCCTTTTTGTATTGCAGATAAATGATTGGCTGTGAGGTGGAAAATTAACAGGATTAGGAGGACACTCTTTTGTCTTAAAGATGGCTTCCGTGGGCATGGTGCCTACTTCTGGTTTAAGAGAATCTAGTACTGCTGGTGTTGAGAAGTTACCTGAGGAGATGAATGACATGAAAATCCGAGATGACAAAGTATGCATTTTTGTTCCTTCATCATTGTGATTCCCTGCTTTTGCATTTTCAAATAAGTTCATTTAATAATAATCAAGTATATTACTAGCTTTCATTTGAAAACCGAAAAAGAAGAATGCGGCTACTGCTGATGAATTATGTTCTAATTTTTAGGAAATGGAAGCAACAGTAGTGGATGGTAACGGGACTGAGACAGGGCATATAATTGTGACAACTATTGGTGGTAGAAATGGGCAGCCAAAACAGGTATTGTTTTCTTCTTCCTTGATATTTAGTTGCAACAAGTGAACGTTACAAGTTAGTCATTGTTCTTCCTGATTTTATTTCATTACATGTTATATTCTAATATAACACTATAAATGCCAGACGATAAGTTACATGGCTGAACGTGTGGTTGGACATGGATCATTTGGAGTTGTCTTCCAGGTAAGGACCTCTTGTTTTGTTAAATGTGGCATAACTTGCTAATCTTCGTTTTTTTGGTTAGTAATGGATGTTTGTTGTTTTTCATTTTTGTTCTTGGTTTTTTAAAGGCAAAGTGCTTGGAGACGGGTGAAACTGTTGCTATAAAGAAGGTTCTTCAAGATAAGAGGTACAAGAACCGTGAGCTGCAAACAATGCGACTTCTTGACCACCCAAATGTTGTGGCTTTGAAACATTGCTTTTTTTCAACAACTGAGAAGGATGAACTTTACCTTAATTTGGTACTTGAGTATGTACCTGAAACTGTTCATCGTGTAATCAAGCACTATAACAAATTGAACCAAAGGATGCCGTTGGTATATGTTAAGCTTTATACATACCAGGTACAAAGCTGGTGTTTAAATTTTCGGTTTCTTTTGTGTTCTCTTAAATTGAATCATTTGAGATGCTAACAAAGGTTGATGTTTTGGTAGATATTTAGAGCTTTGTCTTACATCCACCGCAGCATTGGTGTGTGTCATCGGGACATCAAACCGCAAAACCTTTTGGTACTTTCAAATACCTCTTTCTACTGTGACATGATGCCTTCTTGTTTGTTGATTATAGTGGTAGCCCTTACCTGTAAAGTCTAAGTCTGTTCGCTTTCAACTTGATCTTGATGTATTGCACTTTCCTCCCTGTAGGTAAATCCGCATACTCATCAAGTTAAACTGTGTGATTTTGGAAGTGCAAAAGTTTTGGTAGGTTTTAATCACGATTGTCTTTACTTGTTTATGAATCTTTGAGTTCTGCTTAGGTCTTACGATTTTATATTTTCTTATCATGGTAGGTGAAAGGGGAACCAAATATATCCTATATCTGCTCAAGGTATTATAGAGCACCTGAGCTAATATTTGGAGCAACCGAGTACACTACAGCTATTGACATCTGGTCTGCTGGTTGTGTCCTTGCTGAAATGTTACTTGGACAGGTAGGAAGCTTGTCCATATAAGGTTTATGATTGTTATCGTTACCTTAAACTAAGCTTGGTGTTCCATACTAATTTTTTTTCTATTTATCACAGCCTTTGTTTCCTGGTGAGAGTGGGGTTGACCAGCTTGTTGAGATTATTAAGGTATTTAAATTTCTGACTCTGTGGTTAGTGCAATGCTTGCATGTATTTATACACAGATGTACGCACATTGCGCATATGCATATATCCATATTATTACAATAATGTCTTTTCTTTGTGGAATGTCTCAATGAAAGGAAACTTATTTTCTTCAAGAGATGACTGATCCATTGCTATATGAAATCGACATATTCATCATTGTTCCTACAAGTGCTTTTGTTAACAATAATGGCATGAAATACCTATGTTCCTTGTACATCTATACTTTGGTATAACTTCGGTGGTAATATTTTTCCATTGTATGTGTCCTGTTTGGCATAATTATAGCTTCTTTAGTCCATTTCCAATGTCAAGTTGACCGTTTCACTTTTATTATGATAACTATGTGATTATTTTGTAGGTCTTGGGCACTCCAACCCGAGAAGAAATTAAGTGCATGAATCCTAATTATACAGAGTTCAAATTCCCTCAGATTAAGGCTCACCCATGGCACAAGGTATTAAGGATCAAAGAAAGGGTTTGCAAATGGTCTTTTATATAACCTTATCATGCAATTATTATGATTATTGTTATTATTTTTTGTACTAGATATTCCATAGGCGTATGCCTCCTGAAGCTGTTGATTTGGTGTCAAGATTACTCCAATACTCCCCGAATCTCCGATGTTCTGCTGTGAGTATATAGAATCCTTATTTTATTATGCTTCAACGTTTTTCCTTCAATATGCTTCATGATGAAAAAGGGAGTTGACAATATCGGCAAATGACTTGCATTGCTTATGTCCTTGTAGACATCAAAATCTTGGGTTTCTTAAACAATATTTTAAGAATCACCGTTACTTAATTTTTTTTATTTGCTTCATGCATGTGTCTCATTTTGCAAGTGTTGCTTTTTGCAGCTAGATGCCTTGATCCATCCTTTCTTTGACGAGTTGCGCGATCCAAATGCCCGCTTGCCAAACGGCCGTTTCCTGCCGCCATTGTTTAACTTCAAACCTCACGGTAAGTAAACATTTCTTTGCAATAACCTTATGTGTATCGTTAAGAATGAATGATTATTATTATTGGTGTTGGTATCGTGTCCACCACAGAACTGAAAGGCGTTCCGGAGGAGATAACGGCAAAACTGATACCGGAGCATGCAAGAAAGCAATGTCCGTCACTTGGATTGTGATTTTGATGTGTAACTCAACTAGTAGCGAAAGTGGATTATCATTATGGAAGCTGTTATGGTGTTTGTTGTTGATCTATGCCCCAGTGTTTTGTTCTTGTTGCATGCATGTGTTGTTGTTGTTGTTGTTTATGTAAAAGCAGATTTTAGACATAAAAATCGTCCATCCCACTGTCTTCTATATATTTCTTTCAAGATTTGTAACATCATCATGGAGACCAACTTATGTTCTACTCTCATATATGTTCTTGTATGTAATGTAATTGTCGAGACCCTAGTAGTGAAGGAAACGTCAGTGTTTAGTTTAATCTTGCCTTTTTTGCTTCCATTCTCACTGTTGGGTGGGTTTAGGTAAGAGTAATATGTCTTAACTTTAAAACAATTGGGTTAGATTAATCTAAATTATATATTATCCTATAAATCATATCCAAATCTTCAACTTTGGTCCCATTTGTGACCTTCCAATCAAAATGGTACAACATATTTGCCAATGCCAACACATTGATTGCACCAATGGAATAACAATGCATGAAAATGGTCCTCACTTTGTTACAGGTATGTTTTTGTTCATTATTTTACTGTAGTAAGGTACCAATGCAAGTACACAAAGAAGATGACTGGATACAAGTGGACCAATCTGAGTTTAGCTGTCTCACTATCCCCATCACATTTTACCCTTTTCTTAGTTATTCACATTTTTACATAATATGAGAAATTTACTTCAATTCGATTTAGTCCAATTTGATTTTAAAACCTAATATACATTGAATTCAATTTACTTGGTTCCAAGATAATTTAGGTTTGTATTTTACAATATGTTTAGATTGGAATAAAAAAAGAAAAGAAAAGTGATAGTTGTTTGGAATTGGATAACCTATTTTTATACAAGAGAAGAAGTGAAAAGAAGCTGAAAATTCATCCTATTTGTTTTTTTTTTTTTTAAATACTAATTTTGAGGAGAATGAGAAAAGAAAAGGAAATCTAATAATATTTTATATTTTAAAATGTTCTATTTTGTTTATTTTAATAAATTTTTTATTTTGAATTTTTCTTAATACATTTAATTTTTTTTATTTTCTCCTTACCTTTCCTTATTATTAATTATTTAAGCGCAAAGTTAGAGGATGTCTTGTTGGAAATGGTTAGCACCCGAATTCCAATCAAGAAACTTAACATGCAAGGTAAAAAAAAAAAAAAAAAAAGAAACATTTTGATGGCTAATTAAGAATGGCAAAACTTGAGTTGATTTTTTATCGTGAGACTAGAGCGGATTAGTGTAAAAAATTAGGTTTTTTTTTTAGGTTTAGGCACTTTCTAAAAGATAAGTTTAAAATTTTGTTTAAGTTTAATTTAGATAAAAATGTTAAATTTGATATTAGCCCAGTTTGACCCACTCGTATTAATTTTTTTAAATTATTTTTTATATAAAAATAAATTTAAAAAATATAATATATCAAATAGATTAAAAATATTAAAATAAATATTTCTCAATAAATTAAAAATGCCTATAAAAAAATCTTTATACTTAAATAACACTAATAAAATTGTAAGTTAACAAACAAATGCCTCTAAAATAGTAATAAAATTGACAATAAAATAAGAGTTATACAATATCTAAATAATAACAATAAAATAGTAATAATATATTAGTAAAATAACAATATAATAATAGTAAATAATAATAAACTGCAACAGATTTTTTTGTCAAATTTGAGTTGGGCCAAAAGGTTTTGCTCGAGTCTCGACCCCTCTATTAAATAAGTTTTATCTTTTTTTGTTCAAAATTTATTTTTTAAACTTAGAATAACTCATTTTTTAGATAAGATAAAGAAGGGGGTTTAGTTTTAACAAAACATACTACTCCAACTGCGGGTAACTTCATAAAAGCATAAAAAACCCGAAGTTTCTCTTTTCTTTAACCTTAAATCCTTCTGTTTGGTTCTTGTTGGGGGGAAGAAAATGAATGATGATATTGAATGTTGGGTTTTCTCTTTGTTATGAATTCTCACAGAAAAAAAGGAAAAATTCTTTTTTAAAGATATTTAGGACACGACAAAAAAACATCAACCAACATAGTTATTTAACCCCCTTGACTTCATTTTACTTGCTTTCTTTTCAGGCTTCTATCTTCTACATCCAAAACCACTCCCACCTCTGCTGCACTCGTCATCTACCCCTTTCCTTTCCTTTGCTTTCATTGCTTTATGTACTGCTGCAAAGTTACAACCTTAAAATCACCCCCCTACTTACCACACTCAAAACAACGAAGGATGTCGGTTTCGTTTTCACATTTCTCAATACCCTTCTCTGAATCTTCAATTGCTTCATCCATTTCTCTCTCCACTGTAAGCTTTTCAATGTTTCCTTATCTCATTTTCTTGTTCCACAATCTATAGATTATTTTGAAGTTTTAGTTGTAAAAAAACAGGCATGTCAACTTAAACACTAGTATCATACTTTTGTATGCTTTTACCCATTTAATTTCTATACTATACTCAACTGGACATGATCATCTATCACTTTTTTTACTCGAATTTTTACTTGCCATGGCTGACACTGACACATAATTGCAACCAGCACATTGAAATTTTATGAATTGTATGAAAAAAGAATATCTTTTTTAGTATATGTATATGTATATGTATATGCTAGTGCTTAAGAATGTACACACAGTTAGGCCCTTTGACAGGTCTCAAAGATCAGAGGCTCAAATGGATTTATTTGAAATTGTATCAAAAAGATATATTTTTTAGTGTATGTTTATGTATATGTATATGCAAGTGCTTAAGAATACACACAATTAGGCCCTATGATAGGTCTCAAAGATCTGAGGTTCAAATGGGTTTATTTGCTTGCTATTGGATTGTAAAAACATTATTTAGGAGTACATACAATGAGTTATTTATGCTTGTATGTAGGGTGCAGCCAATAACTTCCAGTTGTTGAGAGGTAGTTGCCTTGTTCTCCATGGAGGAGCTAGCGATTTGTGCCAGAGGTTTCGTGGTTTGAAACTACGGATACTTAAGAGGCTGAACTGTCGGCAGCATGTACCTGCCAATGATTTGAAGAGAATAAGAAATCAAGATAAGGATCAGCCAGAAAATCCTTCAAGGAACGATGAACAAATTTCCGAAGCAGCATTGACTATACCATCATCCAATGGTTGGAAAAAGAAGAAGCTACACTTTGTCCATCCATTTTCTTGGGGTTGGTTCCTTTCATAAGCTTTTCAACTTTTGAAATTTGTAGGTTCCACCGAAGAACAAACGAGAACAACTTCACAACCAAAGAAAAGTACTTTGCCTCCACTTGTTCAAACAAATTCCTCAAACTTGAATGTTGATGATAATCATGAAAGACCCTCTTTATGCATTGCTGTTATTGGAGCTACCGGTGAGCTGGCTAAGAACAAGATTTTTCCGGCACTATTTGCTCTATATTACAGTGGTTTTCTCACCGAGGTTGTTCTGCTCTAATACCAAATACCCATTTGTTTCTCGTAGAATTTATTTTTATCACATCATTAGGACATTAAGTGGATTTTGGCGCCCTTAAGAACTTAGGATCTCCTTGTATAAAAATGGAAAAGATACATTAACGTGATGAATTGAGCTCTTTTGTGAGTTTATCTCTTTACATGGCTGCAGAATGTTGGTATCTTCGGTTATTCAAGAAAGGATTTGACTGATGAAGACTTAAGATCCCTCATTGCTTCAACTTTGACTTGCCGCATTGATCATCAGTACGGTCCTCACTCATGTTATGATATGCCCCCTCTTTGAAATCCTTGTCTTCACTTCTTATATCTGCATTATGAAGATTGCTATGTATGAAAGGTGTTCCGGTTCTTCATTAATCTTCAATAATTTTCTTTGCCTAATTTTTGTCTTGTTATTCCCTTCCTCAGGCAAAACTGTGGGGACAAGATGGATGCTTTCCTTAGTAGAACATACTACCTTAATGGAGGTTATGACAACAAAGAAGGGATGTCCAAGCTGAATTCTCGAATGGAGCAGATTGAAGTAAGCAATGCTAAAAACTTGAGACACATTTGGTTTCGAGTGTGCTTTTGAGTTTTATAATTGATAATTAACAGCTTAACTACTTCAGGCGGGGTATCCAGCAAACAGGATATTCTATCTTTCTGTACCGCATGAAGCACTTCCAGACGTTGCTTCTTCTCTTGCCGATAATGCACAAACAAAGAAGGGTTGGAATCGTATAATAATTGAGAAACCATTTGGATTTGATGCTGTATCTTCTCAACTGTTTACAAAATCCCTTCTTTCTAAGTTTGAGGAGAAGCAAATTTACAGGTGCCCATGCATGCTTTTTGGTCCTTCTATGTTATTGAACAGTTCAATACACTATCTTGTAATTTATATGTTTTTATTATTCTACTAATTTAAATCTATCCTATTACAGGATAGACCATCTCCTTGGGAGGAACCTCATTGAAAACCTCACCGTATTAAGGTTTTCGAATCTAGTTTTTGAGCCATTATGGAGTCGAACATACATCCGTAATGTGCAGGTAAACGTTGGGTTGATATAAATTCTTTTACTCTACATGTGCTTTTAGGAAAATGCTGCCTGCTCATTACATCTTTGTATTGTTCTTTTGCAGGTGATTTTATCCGAGGACTTGAGCATGCCGCTAGGAAGGTAGGATCATATAAATTTTTCTTCCTTTGTCTCGTGTAAACAATTTTTCATAATCCCATTTATTGCATTCCTCCTTTAATACAGGTATTTTGATGGTTATGGGGTCATTCGGGACATTGTTCACAGTCACATACTCCAGACAATAGCATTGCTAGCCATGGAACCACCTATAAGTCTTGATGGTGAAGATATTCGAAACGAAAAGGTACTGTTCTTTTCTTGTACGAAAAACACAATTGCAAAGCACATCTGTATTTTCAACGAGAAGCTTCCTTCCAGGTTAAGGTTCTTAGATCGATTCGGGATTTGGAACCCAGTGATGTGATTCTTGGCCAGTATAAAGCTACTTCTGGAGACAAGGTTGATGTGAGCTTAAGCAGTCGGACCCCTACCTTTTTTGCTGCTGCATTGTACATTGATAATGCCCGTTGGGATGGTGTACCTTTCATGATCAAAGCTGGTGTGGGACTCATCAAACACAGGTAAGCAAGATATATGAATGTATGTATGCGGCTGACCACCACCAATTTATTATTGTTGGGTAAAAGTATCATAGAGGTCCTTGTACAAAGAATCAGATTGCATTTTGCCCCCTCTACTAAAAAAATGGACAAATTAGTCCCTGCACGTTAGATCAAAAAACAAACTGGTCATTCTATTAAAATTTCATTCATTTCTATAATTAAAAATTGGTCGTTGTATGTCAAAATGAGGCACATATGGCACACCTCGTGTAATTGTTTAGTTATTTTGTCAGCAACAGTAATTTTTAACTGTAGATATGGATGCAATTTGCTCTTTAATCTAATATGCATGGACTAATTTTTCCATTTTTTGAGTGAATGGGGCAAAATGCAATCTGAATCTTAGCATAGGGCTTCCATATGATTGTTGCTGTTTCTAGTAGCTAATGCTTGATGTTTGCATATGACTTTTTATGCAGAGTGGAGATACGTATACAATTTAATAGTGTTCCTGGAAATCTCTATCGTGAGCGTATCGGCCATAATACTGACCTTGCCACTAATGAGTTGATTTTACGTGATGAACCTGATGAGGCCATCCTAGTCAAAATCAACAATAAAATCCCAGGATTAGGGTTGAATTTAGATGCTTCAGAGTTAAATTTGCTTTACAAGGACAAGTAAGCACCTTTCTTTTACTCGTTAACTTTTGACACCAACATCAACTTGCACTTGTTTTGATGTTTTTGCGGTGTTGTATTTATACTAAAGGTATAATGTCGAGGTGCCTGATTCATATGAGCATCTTTTGCTTGATGTCATTGACGGTGATAACCATCTCTTCTTGAGAAGCGATGAGCTTGCGGCAGCTTGGAATATTCTTACACCTGTTCTGCAATGGATAGACCAGAATAATATAGCACCAGAGCTGTACGAGCTCGGAGGTAGAGGACCAGTTGGCTCATACTATCTTTGGGCTAAACATGGGGTTTGGTGGGCAGATGACTAAAAGGGAATAGCCTGTTGTTGTTCGAGTTTGAGATAACAAAACAGGTAATTTGGCTCATTACGATGTAAATCATGTAAAACAAGAGTATGTTATGTATCTGTTTGTTCGGTTTTGCTGCTATACGAAAATGGCAACTGTGTATGATTGGATACATGCCAGAAAGGGAACAATGCGCTTTTGCTTGTGCATGGCTACAACAATTCCACATTCCAAATTGATTAAGCAACAATACATATAGTTTGTATTAATATGAGAATTGGTACATTTTTCATAGTTATTATATATGCCAACTTGAAGAGGCAAAATTTGAAAGTGATGATGAGATGAATATCTTATGATTGGAGAACTAAACTTTTGCCCAGAATCATGTCATCGGTCGAAAAATCAGCCTCCTTCCTGAATGTTCCCCTGCCGAAATCTAGGTTATACGAGTCTGTGAGTCCTTCGACCAGGTCAAATTCCGGTTTCCATCCTAGCACATGCTTTGCTTTCTCGATCGATGCGAAGAAATGCTGCAATATACATGAACAAAGTGTGAACATCTCCATGCAATGATCAATCCTTTCAAGTTCTTTAAATCATTTTATCTGAAGTTTGTGTCAAGATTTACCTGATCTCGGAACGGGAATGCCTTCTTTTTACCGAAGTCAAACTCCTTTGGGTTGTAGTGAACAATCTCAGGTTCGGGAAATCCACCGGCCTGGATGAAGAACAACAAATTCAGTAATTAGCAAGTACTTGTTTTGACTTTGATCTTTTCTCGATGGTGAAAGCTTCGAGATACCTTGGCACAGGCCTTTGCTAATCCGTTGAAGGTCACGTACTTTTCTCCCGAAATGTTGAACACCTGCTTGCTGGCTTTTTCATTACCAAGAGCCGCAATGAAAGCCGTTGCCAAGTCCTGGAGTTCACCACTGTGTTACATCATCCTCACTCAATAGTGGGGGGGGGGGGGTAAAAATCATATATAGCAGTGTTGCAGTTTCACTAACCTTGACATGACCAAGTTGGGTTATTTGCACTCCAGAGTTGGGAATCGGAATAGGGCGACCAGCTTTCAATCGGTGGAAGAACCATTCTTCAACAGGGTTATAATTCAAAGGTCCATATATGTAGACTGGTCTCACAGATGTCCAGTTAACATCCCTCGACTCCAGTAAGCTCTCGGTATTAAGTTTTCCCTTGTGCCTACTCTTCGGGTCAACGGCATCGATCTATCTCCAGGGCATAAACAACTTAGAAAAGATTATACACACATACACATATATATGTATATACATACACCAGTAACATACATGTCAATGAAACATGAATGAAATTGACAATCCTACCTCACAATGTGGTAACATATCAGATTTAAGGTAAACACCTGCTGAGGAGCAGTATATGAACCTGAGAATTAGCAGAGCTTTAAGTATCTGTTAGTAAATGAAGAATGCAGATATGAAGAATATGGTATCGACACCATTTTTAGACACATAACCGATCCTTTCGAGTTGCTAGCTAGCTACAAAACTATAAATTCAAATCCTTTTGGTATTGAACCATTGATATCTATTTGCAACGGAATGATTCCAAAGCTTACTGTTCTAAGTTCGGGAGTGCATCCAGTATCGGTTCAACTTCGGCCGCCTCTCGTCCTGAAATCATATTCTTTATGATATATTGATAAACAGGTCTATCCTAATGGAAAGTAAAACACGGAAACAGAACCGGGCGGATACCGTTTATGTCGTACACAACATCATAGCCTTCTGTAGAAAGACTGGATTTCACAAAATCGAAGTCCATTCTATCTCCTTTCAAATGCAAAATCTAGTGAAAACCCGGGATAACGAAATCAAGCACACACATTAGTCTTGTGGAATCAAGCAAAAGAAGCAGAATTGTTAAGGCATAAATAACCTTGGATTTAAACTCGGCGTAGTCACTGTCTGATTCACCAGGCAATTGTTGAGTAACTGGTGCTTTACCTCTAGTAAACAAAGTAACCTGCCAAAAGAATTATAATTATATTTATATATATATATATATATATATATATATAGCCCTTCCATTAGGTTCCAACCACAAGAATAGATGCAAAATTAGTACCTGATGACCCTCTTTTACAAGGAGTCTTGATAAAAACACACCAATGAACCTAGTGCCTCCCATTATGAGAATCTTCTTGGTGCTGGATGCTGCAACATGCAATGCACCTTTTGGCTGATATACCTTTCTTTTGTACTGCAACCAGGTGTAGAAAAAGAGAGAGCAATTGCAAAAAAAAAAGTGTTTAAACTTTCCCTAATTTCAACCCCAAAGGAACCAACTTTACAATAGAGATAGAGAGAGAGGAACCTGGATTTGGCAGAGCTTGGTGCCATTGAAGTGGGAAAGAGAGGAAGAGAGGAGGGAGATGGGAGGCTGCTTTGTGGGCTGCAACACCACCAGCTTTGACATGGCTTTTTTGCCTTTTGCTTTGCGTTGAGTTAGTAACTGAAATTTGAAACAAGTGTAGCACTTTGTTTTTATGGCCCTCACCAAGTGTATATCAAGTGATGAGGATAAGCCAACAACGTCCTACCACACCATACCTTGGTTATATCCACAGCCTCTCATTCTATTGGACCATGTATCACCACTGTTTTAATACAAATATAATTAATTAATTAATTAAAATTTTACTTTTAATTTTAATAAAAATCAAAACATTTATAAAACTAGTTTAATATTTTTGTCTTTATTTTTTTTTATTTTTTATCTGTTCTTAATTATTCGCTCAAAAATTTGTGTGTTAATTCGATTATAATCTAATCTGCTAATTTTTTTTAAAAAAATTTTGAAGGACCTTTTTCTAATAATATATACTTTTAAAAGACTAGTAAATAAGTGTTAGTGCATAATTATTATTTGTTTATATTTAAAAGAAAATTAAAATTTAGGATCCTAAATTTGTACTAAATATTAGTTGAATCCATCGCCCAATATTTTAAAATTTATCGGCGGGTTGAGCCTTAGCTTAATAAATATATGTATTTTTATTAATACATAAGAACGTGAATGTGAGAGTACTGAAGCGTATTATCCTACTATTTATGGGTTGAAAATGAGTTATGAGTAGATTCAGGTATTATGTAAAAAAAAGAAGAAGAAAAGATATTATTATAACTTATTAATGAAATTGTTCAACAAAAAATTATCTAATTTTATATGGATTATTCATGTAGTCCATATTAAAGTATTCAAGGACTGAATCTTGTTTGAATTATTTATTTTATATATATAATTATTAATTTATATTTACTTTTATTATCATTATATATTTTTTCTTTTATTAAAATTTTAAATATAAACATATATTTTAAATATTTACATTAAATATTTAATTTTCGTATTATATAAATTACAAAGAAAATAAACATATTATAAATTTCAAAACGAGTGTCACAGACAATCTTTAAAAAATAGAGCTTGAACTTAACCTATATTTAAAATGGATTTAATTTTTTAAAAAAATATTTTTCAAATCTAAAGCATTTTTGTCATGGCTTAATATGTCATTAGGTACTCGAGTTTGACACGTTTTTCTAATGTGATATCTGTGTTATTTTTTTATTCAAATTTGTATCTATATTTGACAAATGTTATACAGTTTGGTTTCCAAAGGTTACAATGTTAATTTTTTAGTGTTTAATTCAAGTTTTAGGGTTGATTTGATGAAAATTAGTTGTTAATATTATTAAATTTGAATTTTTCATGATTTTATTAATAGAATAAATTTAGTGTTAATTGTAATTTGTTTTATTTTATATTTAATTTGTCAAATACAGTCTAACAGATATGATTTAATTTGGATTTTGGGTTGATTTGATGAATTTTCATAATTGCTAATTATGAAAATTCATCAAATCAACCAAAAATCCGAATTGAACACTAAAAAATTAACTCTTTCACATTCATATACTAAAATGTATAATTTTTATCAAATATAAGTATTACATTGGACAAGAAATTAACACAATATTATATTAAAAAAAATTAAATTCAGGTACCAAATTATGTATTAAGGCTTTTGTGATTGATTTTTGCGGGGTTTGGGTGGTAAATAACAGACCTGAAAATCTAGAGGGGTAAACCTGAGTAATACCTCGAATATTAGGGACCATTTTCGCAAATATCCCTTTTTTCAGCTGGATCTATAAAGAAAAGAAAACCAAAAATAGATTCAAGAAAAAGTTTTCCCGTCTGCACAAAAAAAAATTTCTCTCTCGCCTTTAGGGAGGGAAAAGAAAGTCAATATTTTTTACTAAATCCCTGTAAATTCGCCAAAAAGACTCAAAAATCCATAATTCGTTGTCCTCCCGTAATGGATTTTACTCAGGTGAGTTGATCCCTCTCTCTGTTTCTCCTTCCCTTCAGTTTCTTTCTGCTGGTTTATCAAATTTGTAACTATTTGTTCTACGTATTGGACTGTTGGACCGGTAGATCTGAGTTTTTTGTGAGAGATTTCGATTTTGAAGGGTACCCTTTTGATTGGTTTTTGATAAAATAGATGAAAACTAACCATTTCTAAACACAATTTCAATAACCAACTCTGGGTTATTCAAATTAGATCCCAAGATCCAACTTTAGACGGTAAAGATTTCAACTTTATGTTTGCCTCAATGTTTTGGTTGAAGAAAGATGATGAAATTTAACAAAATAGAGTTCCCATTTGCTTATCTGGCCATTGTATATTTGTTCGGAACATGAAAATTAGATAGAAATGTTACTAATTTCAGATCCAGCTGTTTATTTGGTACTTGGGGTACTGGTTTGATTGCTTATAAATTGATTTTAAATGTTTTTGTTCTTGTGCAGCCTCCAGTTGAAAATTATGCCAACCCCAAGACTTGTTTCTTTCATGTTCTCTTCAAGGTGAATTGTTTTTTCTGCATCTAGGTATCTTTGTTCCGTCGATTTGTTCGCCTTTGTTCCGTGCTGATGTCTTACCTTCTTGTTCCTTGCAGGCTGCAGCATTGGCTTTTTACATCCTTTCAGCTCTCTTTTTCAACAGCTTTGTGATCATATTTGTGGTGACTGTTCTTCTTTCTGCCCTTGATTTTTGGGTGGTTAAGAATGTTAGTGGGCGTATATTAGTCGGTTTGAGGTGGTGGAATGAAATTAATGATCTTGGCGAGAGTGTATGGAGATTTGAATGTCTCGACCAAGAGGTGAGCACTTTGTTTAATCAAACCGTACATTTACTTTCGGATATAACATTACCGAGTCTCTCAATTGTTTGCTGTTGCTTGTTTGCTTTAGTCGTTGGCTAGGATGAACAAGAAAGATTCATGGCTATTTTGGTGGACCCTTTACCTTTCAGTAAGTTTGTCCTGTGGCTTACTATGTATTGAGTGGTATAATTGTGTCCTGAATGATCGAATTCATTAATTCGTTATTTAATTTTTCAGGCGGTGGCGTGGATTGTGCTTGGAATATTCTCTCTCATAAGGTTTCAAGCTGATTATCTCCTCGTCATTGGAGTTTGTTTGACTCTCAACATTGCCAATATCGTTGGCTTCACCAAATGTCGCAAAGGTTGGTTTATTTATTATAATCACTATACTTCTTTGAATGCGCCACTGTGTAATTTTTAGCCTTAGTCTAACTATGCATTCAAGAATTCTTTTATGCAACTTCTTTACCAAATTAGTTCGGTATGGCATCATATTGATACAAGGAAATGGCATGCTGATTGTTAGCTTAATTGTGATTTATGACTTGGTCTAGATTTTTCGAGCGGAAATCTTATTGTATTTGATGGAAGATAGGTTTGTGATACATGCGAAAGAGATTTTTGAATAAGTTTATAACTAGATTTCTAGATCGCTTGTATTGACTTCTAGTTTAGATACCAAGATGACTTTTCACATGGATAATACAATGTTTTTCACATGGATACTGTGATGATCACAATATGTTAAAAGAGAAGAATAACATATACCACTTTTTATCAGTCATTTCACTGCACAATTGGTGTTATCGGTTTGCATAACGATATCCAACCGTCAAGGTAGTGGTTCAACAGTTATACATTTGCTTTTGTTTCTGCATGTATTCTCAGTTCGAGTGCATGTACCATCCGAAGCATGCATCATTGCCCCATTCTTGAGCTGCTTTTTTCACCTTGTATATCATTAACAATAAAATTATATTTTGGTCCTTTCTTTCTTTCAGATGCCAAGAAGCAAATTCAACAGTTTGCCTCCCAGACCATTGCCTCAAGATTTTCTTCCACCTTACAATCAGCATTTAGTGTTGTTTGAAATAGTCTATAGTAATATACGAGAACGAAAACGGAAGAAAATGCAGTAGTAGACGAGAGAAGTTAACAAGTGTGGCATGTAAAAAAAAAAAATGAGGCGTATCGAATTGCCGATTTTCGATTGTTTTTTTCTTTATGGTACATCTAATGCTTTTGTATAATGAATCACACAGTAAAACTTTGTGATAACAATGGTCTTTCTGCAAAGGTTACATTCCTACAATTACAATCTTCTTTGAGAATTTTTTTTTCTTAGTGAACTGTTCTTTCCCTAGTCTTGATGTGGAACACTTTCCATTTTCCATTTGGCATTTGCTCTTTGTTTCTCTCATTTCATTTTGCTCTTATGATTTTAGAATTGAAGTATTTTGGTTTAGGTAAAGTTGTAGAATTAGTACCTATAATTTAATTTGGGTCCGTTTGTTTATATGTGAAAGATTTTACGGAAAATATTTTTTGTATTTTTCTGTATTTGTTTCATAAAAAATAGGTTGCTCAACAGAAGATGACTGGCAAGTCAACTTAAAATAAGTCTTTTTTCTTGCAGAATGATTTATCCTTTTGAAAAATGTAAGTTATTCTTTAAAAAAGAATTCTTTTAACTTAAATTTATTTTACTTTTCAGATTTGGAAATCAAAGTCTAATTATTCAAATTGTTAAATTTTTTTGTCAATTTTATTGATGTTAGATTTTTAAATAAAGAATATTTATTTGGTAAGTTATTTTTCAAAAATCATTTTTAGTGAAACAGACTCTTAGTCAATTTTAGTCGAATTTAGAAACTTTATTTAGATCCTCTCTTTTTATAAGTTGTGGATAATGTTTTGGGAACTAAGTTGGTTGTTAAATTGGTTAGATTATTGATTTTTTATCCGATTTATATATTAAATAAATTATTAAAAATTTGAAAATTTTATTAAAAAATTATAAAATTTAATTTAACTGGTCTATGCTGTTTCGCAAGTTAAATGGCCTTTTGCCTCTTTTTAGACAAGTGACTCGTTAGTTTCTTGTCTTACAATTGATTTGATCGATCTATCTGTATTTAGCCTATGTTTATATTTTTCAATTTAATCATATTTAGTATATGTTTATATATATATTTAAATAATCTCATTATAAGTTCTAATTATATTTGTTTTTTTATATAATGTTTAGAATTACTCATCGTTCTTCCTTAACCAATAAATGTGAGAGTAATGCGCTTCAGCACACTTAAACCCACATACCAATCGAACTAAGAATTAATCTACAATATTTATATTTTTGTGAATATTGAAATTTTAATATTTGACTCAAATTATAGTGTTAATTTCATCAACAAAGTTTTTATGTATGCGTATTGCGTAGAAATAAGATGACTTGTAATTAAAAAAAAAAAAAAAAGCAATTAGCATAATTTGAAATGTATGATTAATAGAAGGTTAAAGTAATTGGTAGGTGTTAAATTAAATTAAATTACTCTCTTTATTATTAAATAGATAAATTTAATTTATATATTATTAATAAGAATTAAATAAGTTCAAATTTTAACAAAATTAATAATATTTATTGTATAAAACATTATTCTTTTCGATTAAAGTTCAATTCTAAATAAAAGATTTCATTTAGAAAACCGTAAAAACTTTAAAAATATTAACTTTGTTAAATAATAAATTACATTTTTTAAACAACAAATATTAATTTTATTTACAATTTGACCTTATTTAATATTTTAATAATAAAAAAATTAAATTCATTCATGAAATTAATTTCAACGGGAATTTTAGTGAAATCTCCCATAACAAAAGGTATCTTTTGAAAGGGAAATGATTGTACGAAACAATGATATAATCATTTTGCAATAGTTTAATGCTACAGCAATATTTTCATCTTGAATTTTAGGATTTTTATTTAGATTTGATTTTTTTCAAAATAAAAATTCTGAAATTCAAGATAAAAATATTGATGTGACATTACTGATTCATACAATCATTTTTCTTTATAGAAATATTATCCATTTTCAATAATTTAATACCATATAAACAATCTCATCCTAAATTTTAAAATTTAAATTTAAATTTAATTTTTGTTCAGAATAAAAACCCTAAAATTGCGACATTAATTTTTTTTTTTTTTTTTTTTGTTGAGCATTGTCTTGAAATTGTGTAGTAAAACCATGTGATAGATTTTGTTGAAAGTTATCCACAAAAAAAAGTAGTTATTTCAAGACAATTTCTAATTTTGGGGGAAATAAAATAAAATAGCAATAAGTAAAGCCCCCTACTAAATATGTAAAGGCAGCTCTGTTCTGTTATATTTCAAATATCCATGCTTTACACTTCTCCATCTCCATATCTTTCTACTTCCCATTGTTGTCTATGAACGCCATTCATTTCCTCCGTAAATCCACCATGAAGGTCCCTTCCAGGGTCCTCAGCCTTAGAAACGCTTCGTTTTTGGGCTTTGCACGTTCTTTCAATCCTTCTGTTTTTGAACGAAAGCTTTGCTACAAAAAGAAAGATTTTCTGTTGAATTTCAATCACCACGCTTACCCTTTTCGATTCTTATGCTTTCGACGCATTGTCAACGGTACCCAGAAATTGCGTCGCTTACCAAGTTCCAGTCTTGTTCAATCCAGGGCGGTTTCAAGGCCTTACGATGTCTCCATTGAAGCCAGGGTAGCTTCGACGGTGACGGGTCTCTCAACCCGGGGGAACGACATCGATGTGACGCCACTTGTTGTAGGAGGAAATGTTGCTGTCGCTGAAGGTGAAAACAATGTGAAGAAAAATGGGGTTTCAGCTAAGAGCGAGGTTGAAAAGGAAGCATGGAGGTTGTTGAAGGATGCTGTTGTGACGTATTGTGGATCCCCTGTTGGTACAGTGGCTGCCAATAATCCTGGTGATAAGCAGCCTTTGAATTATGACCAGGTTTTCATTCGTGATTTTGTGCCTTCTGCTTTGGCTTTCTTGCTTAGAGGTGAAGGAGAGATTGTCGAGAATTTTCTCCTACATACCTTGCAGTTGCAGGTATGCATATACATATACATATACATATACATATACATATACATATACGTTATATTCATTGATAATCATTTTGGTATGGTGGATAATGTTATGACAAACTTAAGGATGGGAAATTTTTTCTTAGGTTATTTCATTTTCTATGGTTTTTTCTAATTGTTCATTAAGCAACAACAGAAGGCCTGTTTCTTTTCTTAATATTTTTGGATATATTGCTGGAAAATGTTCATGTTCTTTTCTGCATTGCTTGGTTGATGCTTCTTGTGCCATTAATAAGAGTGAAACAAATGCAATTTACTAATTTAAAATTTTTAAAAATTTTAAAAGGGCTAAATGAAAATTTTCCATTTTAGGGGCCAAGTCCCCTGCTAGCCTCTCCTAGCTACACTCCTGTGCACATATTAACCATTACAATGGTTTTGTATCGGTAAAAGTATCATAGAGTCCTTAGTAGTTGAATTGTATTTTGCCTCATTTATTAAAAAAAAGGGTAAATTAGTCCTTATAGATTAGATCAAAGAGCAAATTGGTCATTTGTTAAAAATTTTATCCATTTTTACTATTAAAATTGGTTCTTTTATGTTAGCATGAGGTACATGCGGCATACCTCATCTCATTGTTTGGTTATTCTATCAATCATGTTAGTTTTTAATAGTAGATATAAATGAAATTTTTAACAGAAAGATCAGTTTACTCTTTCATCTAATGTACAATAACTAATTTACTCATTTTTTTAAGTAAATAGGGCAAAATACAATTTGACAACTAGTATAGGGCCTCATGATATTTTAACCTTGTGTATTCCTTTTTTATACGGAAGATTAGACACACCCAGACATGATCCAGAGGTGGATGTGTTTTGCTGTGTACTATGTTGGTTAACCATATTGCTGGTCAGACTTGAAAAAAGTATACGTTTCAAACTTTAACAACTTTTTTTGTTGCTGTTTTTTTTAATTTAGAGTTGGGAGAAAACTGTGGATTGTTATAGTCCAGGACAGGGTTTGATGCCGGCAAGTTTTAAGGTTAGAACCGTACCTCTTGAGGACAATAAGTTTGAGGAAGTACTAGACCCGGATTTTGGTGAATCAGCTATCGGTCGTGTTGCACCGGTGGACTCTGGTTGGTATATTGCTTCTTCATAGACCTATTACTGCATAGATCTGTTCAGCTTTAGTAATGATTCTGTTGTACTTCTTAAGGTTTTTCCTTTTTCCGTTCTTTCTCGAAGTTCCGTCTCGGTGGGAACATCGAGTAAAAGTGAATTTATTGAAATGGCTTTGTTGATAGGATTGTGGTGGATTATATTGTTGAGGGCATATGGGAAGATCACCGGTGACTATTCATTGCAAGAGAGGGTGGATGTTCAAACAGGAATAAGACTGATCCTCAACTTGTGTTTAGCCGATGGATTCGATATGTTTCCTTCTCTGTTAGTCACCGATGGATCCTGCATGATAGACCGAAGGATGGGTATTCATGGTCATCCCCTAGAGATTCAAGTGAGTTCGTTTCTTTGAAGTTAGGTTGCCTCATCTCAAAGTAGGATACTAAGTTAGTTTTTAGACCATAATTTGAACATGTTTGATCTACAGGCATTGTTTTGTTCTGCTTTACGTTGCTCTCGTGAGATTCTTACAGCAAACGGAAGTTCCAAGAATTTGGTTAGTGCCATCAACAATAGACTGAGTGCACTATCGTTCCACGTCAGAGAATACTATTGGGTTGACATGAAAAAGGTCAACGAGATTTATCGTTACAAAACCGAAGAGTATTCCATGGATGCTACTAACAAGTTCAATATTTACCCTGAGCAAATTCCTTTATGGCTTATGGATTGGATACCTGAAAAAGGTGGTTATCTACTCGGCAATCTACAGCCAGCTCACATGGATTTTAGGTTCTTCACACTCGGGAACCTCTGGTCCATTGTCTCATCGCTGGGCACTCCGAAACAGAACGAAGCTATATTGAACTTAATCGAAGCCAAATGGGATGATATTGCAGGGCAGATGCCTTTCAAGATATGCTACCCTGCCTTGGAGAATGAGGAGTGGCGCATAATTACCGGCAGTGACCCGAAAAATACGCAAGTACCTTGCCCTTATCATGAAAACTCTCTCTCTATATATACACACACATATATACATGTATTTCCGCGTAGTATAATCTTCTAAGACTAGTGTGCTTAATGAATTGTGCAGGCCATGGTCCTATCATAACGGCGGATCTTGGCCAACACTTCTTTGGCAGGTAAACGTCGTTCGTTCGACATAACTTTATATCCGGTTTTGCTTGCGACTTTGATTTGTTTCTCATCCGAAATCTTATATTACCCTTAGTTTACTTTGGCATGCATCAAGATGGGAAGATTAGAACTAGCTCAAAAAGCAGTTTCTTTGGCCGAGAAGAGGCTCTCAATCGACCGATGGCCTGAATATTACGACACCCGTAGGGGGAAGTTCATTGGGAAACAATCTCGACTTTATCAAACATGGACAATCGCCGGTTTCTTGACGTCCAAAATGATGGTGGAGAATCCGCAGATGGCTTCCTTGTTATACTGGGAGGAAGACTACGAGCTTCTCGATATCTGCGTTTGCGCACTTAACAAAAGCGGCCGGAAGAACTGTTCTCGGGGCGCTGCTAAATCCCAGATACTTGTCTAATTGAAACACCATTGTTTGGTAGGCGGAGATTCTTTCAATTGTACAGCCACAATTTTAGGATAGTGAGCTTTACAGACAGGTTTGTTCTAAAAACCATTGTATTTAACATATCCATATAGTATTCTATTTCTAAATCAATCTCTCAAACCTGAGACATGTTGGATTTCAGAAGGCAGAATATTCATTTTTGTTCCCTATGTGGGTTTATCTATAAACAAAATAATCTATAGCATGTTTTGTTTTGGCCATTCATTCTTCTATTAATACGTTTGAATTTCACTTAGAAAATTCAACTGGAAAAGAGTTATCCCACACTTATGATTCAAAATTGAGAGCTTGAAAGAGAAACCATTGGAGAAATGGAAAATCATTTAAGAAATAATTCAGGTAACATTTTTTAAATATAATTCATTCAATTCAATTCAAATGTAAATTGATTCATAGAAAATTTAGGTGGGCTTAAATGAAAAAATAAAAAGATAAATCCTAATTGAGGTGAGATTAAATGAAAAGTTAAAAAGATAAATCTTAATTGAGGTGAGATTAACCGTGGGACTTATATATAATCTTTATCTCAATTGAGTGAAATTACACCTATTCAATAAACAAGCTTAAAAACACTTCTTAAAGACAACACAGAACCGTTCTTAAAGTCGGCACTCAACACTACAAAACAGAGAAAGAACACATTATTGTGACCAACGATGTCGATCTCTGGCAATAAATCTATCGTCGTGAGACAGGTTTTTGCTGAAGATTTGGACACTGAACTTTTCACTATTAAGGAAGCAATTTTGAGGTATTATTTTGTATCTATATATAGATATTGAATTTCCGGGATGATATTTAAACCCAATAAGCAAGTGATCCAAAAAAGCAATCTGATTATCAATTATCACTATATGAAGTCGAATGTTGGTGCGCTTCAAATTATTCAACTCGACTTGAGTCTTTCAGATGCTTGGGGTAATTTATCGGACTTTGACTCTCCCTTTTCTTTCGTTTGGGAATTTAATTTCAAAGATTTCGATATCAATCGAGACTGCTATGCTAACGATTCAATTGGGTTATTCAAACGTCAATGGATAGATTTTGAGAAGAATAAAGAGAAGGGGATTGATTCTAAAGATTTCGCAAAGAAGTTTTGGGATTACGGCTTGCTTTTCAATTGTTATGGTCTGAAAAATATTACCTGGATCACTTTTCACAACACTTATGACTTCGGATTCGTGCTAAAGATTCTTACCCAAAGTCCACTGCCTTTGCATCTTCACTCGTTCGTGCATCAATTGGCTTATTTCTTCAGCTACAACATTTTTTACCTCAAACACACTTTCAAGTTATTGGGGCTACTAGGTGATTTAGAAAAAATAGCTCAAACATTAAACATGGCTCATATTATCAGATCATGTCATCAAGTTGGGTCAGAAAGTCTACTCACGCTTCAATGTTTTATGAAGCTCAAGAGTGAGAATGTTTTTGAATCTAAGTGGAACAAGACAAATCAAATGTTGTTGCCTTCCCTAACATTATTCGGACTAGTTTAGACCATAAAATGAAACATTTTGCTCTCTTTTGTTTCGAAACATAAAAGCAATGTTATCGAAAATATTATTGTAATGAATGAATTACATGTTAGCAGTTAATAAGAAAAAGATAAATTGTTACTTCTCTGGGAATTTGCTTAATAAATATTACACGAATTTCTGTTTAAAATTATGGAGTAACGTAAGACTAGAGTTTGTTCATATAGCTGTAGGGTTTTTTTCCCATCATTCAAAGGTCAAACTTTGCTATTAATCCCCAATGCCTACTTGGAGATACGTAATAGGATTATGAAGAAATTTCATGCAAATCCGAGTGTACAAATTGAGTGCCAGATATTGAAGTTGGCGACTTGGATGCAAGGCAGGAAGTCTTGGAGTTCTTGGACTACTGGGGTTTGATTAACTTTCACTGAAAGCATTATCCGGTAGTTTTCCCAACATCCAACTGGCTGCAAGGAACTGCTTTCTTTTGGAAGATCCACCAGATGACAAGAAGGAACAACCTGTGTAATCACCTAATTCTGCCCGGGCCCGTTGGAAGCCCATTTGAAAAAACAAAATGAAATAAATAAATAAATAATTATTTATTTTAAAAGTGTCCAGTGTACAAGCCCAATAAACTTTAGAACCCAAGACCAGTGTACCCGTGACCCACTACCCGTGTACCTTCAATACACCCGTAGCCCAAATAGCCTAGCCTAACTACTACCTATACTTAACCCAATTACACAGTTGGCCCTAAAGGCCCAGATTACAAACAGAATTAGAAGCCCTAGGGTAATTGAAACCCTAAGGCGCCGCAAGCCATGGTGGTCTCTTCGCGCCGACAGTATTGGCCCTTTCTTCACGCAACAGATATCGTGGCCCCCTCTGCACGCCATTATCAACGCGATCTCCATCGCGATCCACCTGTAAATAAAAGGAAAATAGCAGTAGAAAAATAAAAAAGAAATCTTCAATTTCTTTCCAAATATGTACCAAACAGTGGCTATTAAAGCCAGATTCCAACCATTGTAATTTTTTTACGGACGCATACATTAATAAGAAAAGGCAAATACAGATTTTGGAGAGGTGATTTCTTTTTCTTCTCGTTGTTTTACTCTGTTTCATTCTAGGCGCATGCAAGATAGTAGGATTTTTAGAATAATATTTTTAAAAAAAAAAAAGAAAAAGGAGAAAGGAATACCTTAAGGGGAGGATTTTAAGCCTTCCGGTCACTATAGGCGACGGCGCGTGAGCGCGTGACGAAGGTCCGATGATCGGGACCGGGATGACCAGTGGTCGGAGCCCAGAGGACCTTCAGAGCTTCTTCAGAGTTTTTTTTTAAACTAAGCTTAAAATGATTTTTTTTCTCTGATTTTTAACTTATATAGGACCCGTTTGCCTGACCCGTTTCACTCATAGGATCCGCGCGTTGACCCGAGACCCGGGGAGGATCCGCGTGTTTTTGTTAAAAGGGCTAATTGCCCAGATGGTCCTTCCGTATTTGTAGCATTTGTAAATCAATTTTTATCTTATTCTAATTTTGCCCTAATATTTTATTTTCATTCCAATTTAGTCCTAACTGTTGTTTTAAGGCTTATTTCTGGAACGATGTCGTTTTAGGATTAGGACTAATTGCCCAATGAGTCCCTCGGATTTCAACGCGCGTTTCTATTAAGCCCAAGTTCCTTTTATTATTTTAAAATTAGCCCTGTAATTTTAGTTAACCTTAATTTCGATCCTTATTTTTATTTTACTTAAAATATTATTATAGAAATTATAATACTTATAAATATCTTTTTTTATTATATTATATTATGTTCATTATTTTATAGTATTTGCTACTTATTATATTTTATTCTATTATATTTTATTATATTATTGTATTAAAATATATTTTATTTTATATTATTTTTATACATAAATTATTTTTTGTCAAAAAAATCATATTATTATTTTAAAATCATCATATTATTTATACTTTGTTATTTATATCGTATTTTATAGTATTGATATATATATATATATATATATATATATATCATGTATAATCCTAAAATCTATAAATTATTATTAAACGCTTTATATATACTAAACATTTATTTTATTAATTGTTATATCGTTTTATATTTTATATTATATATTTTATTATGTATATATTTTATAATATTATGTATATGTCGTAAATTTGTAAAATATTCCTTAAATTTTATATTTATTATATATTAGATATTTAATTTATTATAAAAGTTATTATAAGGACCTATTTATTATATTTAATATATGTCTTAAGATATTATATTATATTATTAGCTAATTATATGCTGATTTCACTCTTTCAAAGTTTTTTAAATCCCTTCTAATATTTCAAGTATCTTATATTCTTTAATGTCTTTTTGTTTTTCTTTACACATTCAAGATTTTTTTTTTTTTTTGGTACATATACTTTAAATTTTACATTTTTTCTTTTGTATATTTGCATGGAAATTAATTATTGTGTGATTGCTTTAAAAAATATTTGTATGAGGTATTATATGAAATTTTTTAGGTTATATAATTGTAACATGAAATGTAAATTAGTATAATTGTGTAATTTATTTCCTATGTTATATGTTGCAATGCATGAAATGTTATTATATTATATTCGTATTAAAGCATGTGTCATAATTATTTAAATTTCGTTATCTTATGACATATCGTCTTAATTGCATCATAATAAACTATAAATATAAAAATGTTTTAAAACAAAGGCAATGTTTTTCGTATTTAGGAATTTGGGAGATAGTGCCCTAACATGCTGGGTTGCGATTTCCCGTTTGTCTAAATGCCTAAAATACCCTTCTAAATGATTTTATAAAATACGAGATGATTTTAGTTACAAAAGTTTTAGAATATCGTGTCCTATCATGCTGGATGTGATATTCGTATTCTTTTGAACGAAGGAATCTCAGTTTTAACCTCGAATTATTCTATATTCAAAAGGGATCATATTTTTAAATATTTTCAAAATTTTAGCATTAAAGACTGAGAGTTATTCAATTTGGTACCAATTTTTGGGCGTTACGAGGGTGCTAACCCTTCCTCGTACGTAACCGATTCCCGAACCTGTTTTTCTTGATTTCGTAGACCAAAACAAGTGATTTCAAACAAAATGGTTTGAAAGTGGTTCAATCACACTTAAACTGGTTGGTGGCGACTCCCGTTTTCAATTTTAAAGTCGAGACCCTGTTTTCTAAACCCGTTTTAAAAATGGTTTCGACAGCTTGGCGACTCCACTGGGGACCCTAAGAGAGTCAAGCCAAAAATTGATAACTTTCTGTCTTAATGCTAAAAGTTGAAAAGACTTTTAAAAATAAAGATCCCTTTTTCATGTGTTTGTTGCATATGTTTGTTATTTTATCTGCACACATGGCATTTGCATGACCGTTGGTCGTACCTTTAAGTGGGAGTAAGAAACTAAGCTTTCGTGAGGTTTTCACCTTCGTATGAGTTAGCGGATTACTTCCGGGAAACATATGTACCTATAGACTTCGTGAGATTTTCATCTCCGTATGGTCGTAGGGAAATGAATCCCCCTAAACCGAACTTGGTCCATATGAGCCTATAATGGGTGAGGATCGAGGAATCTGCTGGTTTGGGTAACCCTTTACTTTAGAACCGAACCTCATATAATGAGCTTTAAGTGCTAGCCCTAGGTAGTATGGTGATACCCTCTAGTACCTACCTTTATAAGTGTTTGTTTGTTATATATGTTTATGATACTAACTTGTTTTTTTGTTATTATTGCATGTCATTCATCATTAAAAGGTGTCGATTCAAGGTTCAATTTCTGAGTTAGGAAGTTTTATAATGAGGAACGAATATCTTAATAAAGTGGAGGATAACTCTTTCGTCTGTACATGGTCAGAGAAAACCCAGTTGGAGAAAGGAGATAGTGTCACCGAGGGATATGCATCGGAGTTGTGGGATTTTACTCGTGTTAGTTCGACTCAGTTTGATTTCCAGGAATTGAAGAACATTTGGACTCAGTTGGATGATGAGGCTAGGCAGCTTTTCTTCCAGACTTATGGAGATCTTTCTTACTTGCTAGACGTCAAAGTAGATAGACACTTATTTCGGGCTATGGTACAGTTCTGGAACCCTGCTTATAGTTGCTTTACGTTTGGTGATGTTGATCTAGTACCTACCTTGGAGGAGTATACGACTTTATTGCGTTGTTCGAGCATTCAGGGCCATAAGGCTTATGTGAGGCATGCTAGCCTTCCGACTTTTACAAAAAAGTTGATGATGATTACTGGGATGAGTGAGCAGTGGGTTGTAGCTCGTGTACAGCAAAAGGGTGATAGTAAGGTTCCATGGGCCGTTTTGAGAGATTTGATATTGGTGCACCCAAACATGAAGAAAAAGGTTGATGTCTTTGCTTTAGGTATTTACGGTTTGGTAATTTTCCCAAAGGCATTGGGGCATATAGATGAGGCGGTCGTAGATTTGTTTGATCGCGTTGGTAAGTAGAATACACCAGTACCGGCCATCTTGGCAGAAACTTTTAGATCTTTGAGCGCATGTCGGAGAGCCGGTGAGGGTAGATTCATTGGATGTGCGCAGTTGTTACTAGTTTGGTTCCACAGCTATTTCTGGAAACTCGATAAACCTCCTTGTCGAGTATTCTTTGAGGGTTATTCTCCCTTGAAGGAGGCAGCCACTGTGCCTAAGAGAGATGACATTTCGGAAGAAAGGTGGATTGACATTCTTCAGAATCTTCGAGAGGAGGATATTATGTGGGAGGCACCTTGGATGACTCCTAGTGAAGTCCTTTATCGTTGTGGCAGCTTTGATTGGGTGCCTCTTCCTGGGATTTGGGGAGTTATTAGATATACACCATTGCTTGTTTTAAGACAATACCGAGCAAGGCAATTCATACCGGTTACCCAAGGTTTGGCTCAAAGCGATTTCTCTTATAAAGGAGATCACTATAAGAAAAGGATGCGAGATATCTCTGAGGCTTGGAAGAAGCCTTGTTATATGAAGATTTTGGCTGAGGGTTCGATGTCGACTCTTGAGTATAAGAGATGGTTTAGCCAGAGAGTTAATGATAACATCCCTAGGCCAATTTAAGGGGTTGTTAGATCGTTGGAGGAAAGCCTACGAGTAATTCCATCGGAGCTGGAGCTTATAAAGCAAGAGTTCGAGAGGAAGAATTTGGAGCTTGAGAAGAAGATCGAGAAGCTTGAGGAGGAGAAATTGCATTTGAGCTTAGACGTCGATGTCCAAAAGATGGAGACTGAGAAAGTAAGAAAGGAAAGAGGAAAATCGAGGAGGATAGAGATGATTTAAAGATGCATTACAAGAAGGCACAATCATTGTTAAAAAAGGCTGGATTGGGGAAATCTTCAGATCAGTGGCAGCTAGAAATTCAAGAAGAAAAGGCCAAAGTTGAGCATTGGGAAAGGAGGTTTCGAGAAATGCAAACTCAAAGCCAGAACTTGAAAGAGGAAAACCCAGGGTTAAAAACTAAGGTGACCAAACTGGGGCGTACTATACATCACTACCGAAGTCGTAACACTGCAGTCGAGTTGAAGGCAAGCTTAGGTAGAATTGAGGAGTTAGAAAGCAAGGTAAAGGAGTTAGAGATAGCTTTGCATAATTGTGAGCATCGAATCGAGCAGTTTGAGGCACGAGAGGAGTGTTGGAAAGAAGAACTTTACCATTCGTAGGAACAAGTCCAAGGAAGAGACCACCTCATGGAGGAAGCTATAAACCAAATTCGTGGGGTTGCTGAACACTTGCAGGATTTAGCGGCACAAGCTAGTGTGTTAAGTATAGTCTATGAGCCTGTATCAGATAGGGGTCGAGAGCTAGCTTCATTGTTAGATCGGGTTAAGACTTTAGGCCTACGGGCGAAAGCGTATTTGTAATCTGTTTTATGAAAAGATTTTTGTTCCTTAAGTAACGTTTTCTAAAATGAAGTTGAATCAGAATCGATATCCTTTCGCATTCATACATGTGCATAGCATCTCATTACATCATGTGCATTTAAAGGTTATAGAGAGACCCTAATTAGTTAAAATTATTACAGTGAGAAAGAGAAAATCTGGAACCCACTCACCCTTACGGTACTCGCACCAAAACCAAGAATATGGATCAAAGATTTGAGCAACTTTAGAAGGAAATGCAAGACCAATTACAAGAGCAGTTGGTGAAGATGCAAAATGACATGAGAGAACAGATGCTAGAATCTCAAAGGAACATGATGGCTGAAATGGCCCAGCTCCTGAGGGCCACTGACAAAGGAAAAGCTCCTATGGCCATTACTAGTGAAGACCACGAGGACTATCCTCCAGGTTTTACCCCACCCCATGTCCAAGCATAGACTGAGGCACCTCCTATAAGGCCATCAGTTACTATAAGGCCTCAACAAGGGTCGATGAATCCTGGAATTCCAACCGGTTCAGGACTTGATTTGGGTGATAATTCAGCCAATCCGGTCAATATTCCTGATTTGGATGCGATTGAGAAGGAAGACTCGAGAGTTGAAGCCACGAAACAGTTGGAAGAACGTTGCAAATAGCTTGAGGAAAGATTCAAGGCTTTGGAGAATGCTGAGGGGTATCATGGAATTGATGCCAAGGATTTAAGCTTGGTCCCAAATTTGGTGCTTCCCCACAAATTTAAGATGCCGGAGTTTGAGAAATATAGTGGAACCACTTGTCCAGAAGCCCATATTACTATGTTCTGTAGAAGGATGACAGCCTATATAAACAATGATCAACTGTTGATTCATTGTTTCCAAGACAGTCTTGTTGGGGCAGCGGCTAGGTGGTACAATCAGTTGAGCCACTCCAGAATTAGCTCCTGGAGAGATCTGGCACAGGCCTTCATGCAACAGTATAATCATGTAACTAATATGACTCCAGATAGGATTACGCTTCAAAACATGGAAAAGAAGCCTAACGAGAATTTTAGGCAATATGCCCAAAGATGGAGGGAGGTGGCCATGCAAGTTCAACCTCCGCTGTTGGAAAAGGAGATTATTATGTTGTTCATTAATACTTTAAAGGCTCCGTTCATCACTCACATGATTGGGAGCACTACTAAAAGTTTCGCCGATATTGTCATGGCTGGGGAAATGATTGAGAACGCCATAAGAGGTGGTAAAATAGAGGGAGAGGCTGTCAAAAGATCAGCTCTGAGAAGAAAAGATAATGAGGTAAACAACGCGAGTGGTTACAGCTCGAATACGATTACAGTTGGGCAGCCTAAATCAGCTACGGCCGAGCAAAAACAAGAATCGGGCACGAGGTAAAATTCTGAGAGGATGCAATTTACACCCATCCCTGTAACATACCGTGAGCTTTATCAGAGCTTATATGACGCGCATGCCATAGCTCCTTTCCACTTGAAGCCCTTACAGCCACCATACCCTAAGTGGTATGATGCCAACGCTAAATGTGAATACCACGCAGGAATACCGGGGCACTCGATTGAAAATTGCACCGGATTTAAGAAAGTTGTTGAGAGACTGATCAAGATGGGGGTTGTAAAATTTGATAGTACCCCTAAAGTTGAAAATCCATTGCCAAATCATGGCGACCAAGGAGTAAATGCTATCGGCAAGATTTGTGAAAGAAGAATAAAAGATGATATTGCGAACATAAGGACGCCCATGAAAGAAATATGAGAGGAGATGGTAAGGAGAGGTTTGGTAACCTCTGAAAAAAGAAGAGAAAGGGCAGGAAATTATTGCGAGTTTCATGGAGAAGTAGGTCATGAGATTCAAAGTTGTGAGGAATTTAAAGTCTTAGTGCAGGGCTTTATGGATAGCAAAGAGTTGCAGATTTTTTAGAGTAGTCCTTGTGAAAGACAAATTTGTGCGTTGAAAGATGAACAAGAAGGAACCCGTCGGACAAAGATTATTATTTCCTTACCAGGAAACAATGAAGTAAGAACGCAAACAGTGCCCAGAATAGTGATTCACAAACCCACTCATTTCCCTTATAAGGACAGCAAAAGGGTGCCATGGAGTTATGACTGTAATGTGACAATGCCAAAGGAGGAGAGCATAGCCAATGCATCTAAAGGTGTACAAAATGAGGGGTCACACACTCGGAGTGGCAAACATTACGATATGGAAGGCATCAGAATAGAACCCACAGAAACAAAAGATGTCGAAGTTGAGAAGGTTGAAATACCTATAAAGGAACCGGTAAAGGAAGAGGAGGCTAAGGAATTTCTGAAGTTCCTTAAACATAGTGAGTATATTGTAGTTGAGCAGCTACGAAGACAACTAGCTCGTATATCGGTATTAGCCCTACTTTTGAGTTCTGAGGTACATCGAGACGTGTTGTTAAAAGTACTCAATGAAACATATGTCACTCATGATATATCTGTTAATAAGCTGGACCGGTTGGTAAATAACATCAGTATGGACAATTTCATCTACTTCAACAATGATGAAATCCCGCAAGGAGGCATGGGGTCGACTAAAGCCTTGCACATCACGACTCGGTACAAGGGATATACGCTTCCCAGTGTACTCGTGGATAACGGGTCGGCTTTGAATGTTCTTCTATTGTCCACGTTGAATAGATTATGTAACACCCTATACCCGAGACCGTCACCGGAATCAAGTACGGAGCATTACCGGACTTATCGGATCTTTACAGAATTTAATTGAAAGTGAACACAGAATATTGCATAAACGTCCGTATTAATTATTCTTAGGCTAATTAAGGTCATTTCGGATGATTAGTGTTCAAATCCTATCGCATCGAAAGCTCAGAAAATTTTTTTCTGAAAATGACGTCACACACGCCCGTGTGACTTTTAGCAAAGCCGTGTGATGAGGCCGTGTGGCCTTCACACGCCCATGTCTAGAGGCCGTGGAAGCTACTGACTTACACCACATGGTTAATGGTTAATTTCACACGCCCGTGGGATAGGGCCGTGTGCTTCCCACGGCCAAGGCACGCCTGTGTTCTCAGCCCGTGGTCGAAACTGTCAAAATTTATTTAAGGTGCAGGGGATACACGGTCGAAGCACACGCCCGTGTCCCCTGGCCGTGTGGCACAATGTAGGCTTGGTTTAAGCCAAATTGCCACCCAACAAGGGTCATTTCTTTTCAGCCAATAATAAACAACATTTCCAAGCCAATTTTACCAAATACAACATATCCAAGAACAAATCAAATACTTCATTATAAACATATATGACCCAAGCCACATCCCATGGCTTGATCACTTACAAAAATACATCATGTACACAAAATAACTAGCCTATACATGCCATGACCATTTCATTTACAAAAGATTCAAAAGTACCAAAAAGCTTGATGGATAGTGTGATGGCGAATCTCCGACGCGTCCGAGGATCGAGATAGCTTCCGAATCTATAAAACATTGACAGAAATAAACGGAGTAAGCTTCTAAAGCTTAGTAAGTCCGTGGTACAGAATTTAAACCTTACCGAATCAATGCAGTAATTACAATACATTGCCAATTCAATTCATATAAGCAAGTTGCCTAATCCACAAGTATACACTTGTTAGTCCATGTAACATATAATGTCATTCAAATAACATATGCTGTATAATCCATATCAATCTCATATAACATGTATCCATATAATTCATGTAATTCTCATAATACATATATCATGTAATCCATGTGTAGCTCATGTAACATGTAATTCACACATCTTCCAGTATTCGTATAACTTGTAATACAGATTTTATTCACTTTTCATGTAACATGTATCGGTAATTGCCCGTTGAACCTTTAAGAACGTCGAGGGATACTCGGGTGATACACAAACAGTGTATATACATGTAACCGGAAATCCGTCAATGCATCATATATGCTCTTTCGAGCCAGTATCGGTAAGCCCAAAGGCTGATCAGTAATCCCGAAGGATGAACAGTAAGCCCGAAGGCTGAACAGAGAGTCCGAAGACTAAACAGAGAGCACACTCCCGCGAACCTCATTCTTACAGCGGGATTACCAGTCCAGGCTAAATCCCCTGCAACGACAATTACTCTAATGAGCTAGGATCTGAATTTCCAGTCCAGGCTAAATTCAGACCCTAATTTGGATTACCCGTCCGGGCTAAATCCATTATCCACATATTCTTCGGGAGGGCTATATCAGATAGCTCAATGAGCACGTGGTGAGTCCGCAACAAATGCAGGAGCTCTAACCACCCTGTAACCCTAGTGACACGTCACTTGTATCCTATCGACTTCCACGATTCTAACGGGGCTCGGTATTCATTTTTCTCTTGTAACAATTTCATTTCAATTTCACATATACACATACAGATAGGCCATTTAATCGACTAGTATTTCATGTATTCAATTAACAACAAATATGAGCATATACACAATAAATTTCATTATACGGACTTACCTCGAAATTCCGTATCTACTCGTCAACTTTTCTTTTTCCCCGATCGAGTTCTGGGATTCGGTCGTCTTTATCTATATTAATACAAATTTTAGCTATTTAATCACTAACTTGATCAATCAAGCCCAAAACATATATTTTGGCATGTTAACAATTTAGTCCCTATATTTTCAACACATTGCAATTTAGCCCTTTTATCACAAAATGACAATTTGCATAATAAATCCCCCAATTCATCATAGCCGAATATTCAAGGGATTTATACAAGCACATACAACTCAATTAATCACACATTTAACTTCAAAAATTCTACCTTTTATAATTAAATCCTTAAAACTCAATTTCTTCAAAAACTACTTCAAAATTCTTGTATATTCTCACTTAATAAACAATATTTCATCAAAATCTATCAATATAATAAGGATTCATCAATGGAACTTTTTAAATACATGTTCAAAATCAGAAATTGAGGTAAGGATTAGCTAGTATTTGAAACAACGACCTCAAAAACGTAAAAATTACCAAAAACGGGACAAAAACGAACCTCCAATCGAAGCTTGAAATAGCCAAATGTTAAAAGCTTGTAAACCCTTAATTTTTGGCTGAAGAATCGGTGGAAGAAGATGAAGAATGAAAACATTTAATGATATTTATTTAATAAAACATATAATAATGCTATTTGACCATTTTGCCCTTTAACTAAAACCACTTAAAAACATATCATTAAGGACATAAATGTCCACTAGCATAAGGAATGGTAAAATAACCATTTAAGGCCTTCCACTTTAAAAGCCAACATCAAATAAGCCATTTATAAACTAGGACTCTAATTTTTCGCGTTATGCGATTTAGTCCTTTTTATCAATTTAACCGATCAATTACTAAAATTTCTAAACGAAACTTTCATACAGTAATTCTATCATGCTGTAAAACATATTTAAGCAATAAAATTAATACTTTGACCCGGTTGAGTGGTCCCGAAACCACTCGTTCCGACTAGGGTCAAAAACGGGCTGTTGCAGATTACCTGTTGACAGTTCACATATGAAAGCATGTCATAATGTGGTGAGAGCTTTTGATGGAACCGAAAGGAAGGTTATGGGACGAATTGACATTCCTTTGGAGATTGGGCCAAACACATACGAGGTTGATTTCTTGGTCATGGATATCAAGCCATCCTACAATTGCTTGTTTGGTAGACCATGGATACACTCGGCAGGTGCGGTGCCCTCCTCATTGCACCAAAAATTAAAGCTTGTGAATGATGGGCGATTAATAACTATTAACGCTGAGGAGGACATTATAGCATCCGTTACTAGCAAGGTCCCTTATGTTGAGGCAAATGAAGAGACTGTTGAGTGTTCTTTCCGCTCTTTAGAGATCATCAATGTGACTTTCATCGGGGAAGGAAGTGAGATGCCGGTGCCCAGGAGGTCTAGAGCTACAAGGATGGCCTTGCAAATGATGATGGGGCGAGGTGTGTTGCCAGGAAGAGGATTAGGGAGACATTTCAAGGGAGGATTCAAATCCCTAAATTGATGGAAAAGATGGACCGTTTTGGCTTGGGCTTTAAGCCAGACTATAGGCAAATGATGAAGGAAATTAAGAAACGCCAAGAGAGAAAAAAGGCGCGTTTAGACGGGAAGGAAGTAGAGTGGGAGCCGATGACATTCCCTCCAATATCCAAAACCTTTAGATCGGGAGGATTGCTCGTAAAGGGAAGTCATCAGATTAATGCTGTGCATGAGGAAGGATTGGAGCAAGGAAGTCTTGAGGACATTCGCCCTTATGAACCAGGAAGCTCTCTAAATAATTGGACTGCGGAGGAACTTCTTATAGTCTTTAGGAATTTCTCAGAGTAATTTTCAAAATATTCTTATTATTCTAGAGCCTAGGAATAATGGGATTACATTTGTGAAATAGGCTTATGATCATCTATTATTCTTTCAAATAAAACATAATGTCATTATCAATTCAAACGAGTATTGTCCCATTTTGTTGACTAATATTTCGTTAAATTTTTGCAATCTTTATTCTTTCATTCATGGTACATAAATAATCATTCTTAGATCCATATATTCTTTCATACACTCACAGGTCCCGAGATATCAATGACATGAGCACTGATACTGCAAGTCCTGATTTTTCTCGTGAGCAAGACATGTGTTTAGAAGAATCTTGGGATTTTGAAGATGGCCTAGAACATAATGTATCTCCAGATTTGTTAAGAATGGTAAAACAGGAGGAGAAACAAATTATGCCTCATGAGAAAGAGGCAGTGGAGAATATTGCCCTAGAGGAAAGGAATGAGGTAAAAATTGGGACACTAATCGCTGAGAACACAAGGCAAAGATTGATTAAGTTGCTTCAAGAATTCAGGGATGTTTTTGCATGGTTATATCAAGATATGCCCGGTTTGAGTACTGACATAGTAGTACATCGTTTGCCGATTAGAAAGGATTGTATACCAGTCCAGCAGAAATTGCGGCGAATGAGGCCAGATATTGTTCTGAAAATAAAGGATTAGGTGAAGAAACAATTTGATGCAGGATTCTTGCAAGAAGTCAAGTACTCTGAATGGGTAGCTAATATTGTGCCAGTTCCTAAGAAGGATGGGAAGGTACGAATGTGCGTTGACTACAGAGATCTGAACAATGCTAGCCCAAAAGACAACTTTCCTCTACCACACATCGATACTTTGGTGGACAACACGGCAGGGTACTCGTTGTTCTCCTTCATGGATGGTTTCTCGGGATACAATCAGATAAAGATGCATTCAGAGGACATGGATAAAACTACCTTTATAACCTTATGGGGTACTTTCTGCTATAAGGTAATGCCGTTTGGGTTGAAGAATGCAGGGGCAACTTACCAACGGGCCATGGTGAACTTGTTCCATGACATGATGCATAGAGATATTGAAATATATGTTGATGACATGATTGCTAAGTCTCGAATAGAAAAAGAACACATTGAGGTTTTGAGGAGACTATTTCTGAGGTTGAGGAAGTTTCAATTGAAACTCAATCCAGCAAAGTGCACCTTTGGAGCTAGATCAGGAAAGTTGTTGGGTTTTGTGGTTAGTGAAAAAGAAATAGAGGTTGACTCAGACAAAGTCAAGGCCATACGAGAATTACCCCCACCACAAACTCAGAAGGAAATTCGAGGATTCCTAGGAAGGTTGAATTACATCGCTCGGTTCATTTCTCAACTGACCAAAAAATGTGATCCTATTTTCCGCCTCCTTAGAAAGCACAATCAAGATACGTGGGATGAGGAATGCCAAAATACTTTTGAGAGGGTCAAGCAATATTTGTTGAATGCTCCGATATTATCTCCACCTAATCCGGATAGGCCATTGATACTGTACTTATCAGTGTTTAGTAATTCTATGGGGTGTGTGTTGGGTCAGCATGACGAGTCGGGAAAAAAGGAAAGGGCGATTTATTACCTCAGTAAGAAGTTTACTGACTGTGAGATGAGATATTCGCTGATTGAAAAGTTATGCTGTGCGCTGATTTGGACTACCCAGAGGTTAAGACAGTATATGCTATACCATACCACTTGGCTCATTTCAAAGCTAGATCCATTGAAATACATGATGGAGTCAACGGCTTTAAATGGGAGAATGGCGAGATGGCAAATATTACTTTCAGAATTCGATATAGTCTATGTAAGTCAGAAAGCTATAAAAGGAAGTGCGATAGCAGATTTTTTGGCTAGTAGGGCTCTAGGGGACTATGAGCCGTTAAATTTTGATTTTCCAAATGAGGAGTTGATGTGTATAGCAGTAATTAAAGATTCTCCTTGAAAGCTAAATTTTGATGGGGCATCTAATGCTGTTGGAAATGGAATTGGGGCAGTCTTGGTATCCTCAAATGGGGATTATTACCCATTTACATGCAAACTAGATTTTGATTGCACAAACAATATGGCTGAATATGAAGCATGCATCATGGGACTTCGAGCAGCTATAGAGTGGGGAATAAGAACTCTCGAGGTATATGGAGATTCTGCGTTGGTAATCTACCAGCTTAGGGGTGAATGGGAAACAAGGGACCCAAATTTACTCAATTATCGGAAGATAATCTTGGGATTACTTGAGGAGTTTGAGGATATCACTTTCAATTATCTCCCACGAGACGAGAACCAAATGGCAGATGCTTTGGCCACCTTAGCCTCAATGATTAAGGCGAATAAAGAGGAAGAGATGAGACCAATCCAAATAAGTGTCTATAAATCTCCGGCTCAGTGTGGTAACGTTGAAGAAGAGGAAAAAGACGTTAACCCGTGGTATCAAGATATATTACGATATGTGCGAGATCGTAAATACCCTGAACAAGCAGATGAAAATGATAAACGAGCTTTGAGAAGGTTGGCTTGTGATTACGTCTTAGACGGGGAAATCTTATACAAAAGAAGGAAATACCAAGTACTTTTGAGGTGTGTTGATGCTGTAGAAGCCAAGCTAATTTTAGAAGAAGTTCATGAAGGGGTATGCAGGACACACGCAAATGGTTTCACAATGGCAAGACAGATCATGAGGTTTGGTTACTATTGGGCCACTATGGAGGGAGACTGTATCAATTATGCCAAGAAATGCCATAAATGTCAGATTTATGGGGACAAAATCCATGTATCACCTTCACCTTTGCATGTTATGACTTCTCCATGGCCTTTTTCCATGTGGGGCATAGATGTCATTGGGCCCAATCGTCGAAAGCTTCAAATGGACATCGGTTCATCTTTGTGGTCATTAACTATTTTACGAAATGGGTAGAGGCTGCTTCTTATGCGAATGTCACTAAGTCAGCTGTGAGTCAATTCTTGAAAAAAGAGATTATTTATCGGTACGGAATGCCTGAGAGGATCATATCCGACAATGCATTGAACTTGAATAATAAAACAATAGCAGAGGTTTGCGACCAGTTCAAGATCAAACATCACAATTCTTCTCCTTATCGCCCAAAGATGAATGGGGCAGTGGAAGCTGCTAATAAGAATATTAAGAAAATAGTGGGGAAAATGACCGAAACTTACAAAGATTGCCACGAGAAATTACCGTTTGCACTCCTGGCTTATCGAACATCTATAATAACCTCTACCGGGGCAACCCCATTCTCATTAGTTTATGGGATGGAAGCAGTATTACCTATTGAAGTAGAAATACCTTCTCTTCGAATCTTGACGGAGGTAAAGTTAGATGAAGCTGAATGGGTTCAATCCTGATATGATCAGTTGAACTTGATTGAGGAAAAGAGGCTGAGAGCTATTCGACATGGCCAAATGTATCAGAAGCGAATGATGTGAGCTTATGATAAGAAGGTTCGACCAAGAGAGTTTCACGAGGGAGATCTTGTACTAAAAAAGATTCTTCCTATTCAAAAGGACTTTAGGGGAAAATAGATACCGAATTGGAAGGGACCATATGTTGTGAAGAAGGCTTTCTCTGGCGGTGCATTAATTTTAATAGAAATGGATGGAAAAAGTTTACCCAATCCAGTAAACTCAGACTCAGTTAAAAAATACTTTGTCTAAAGGAGGAAAGAATCCAATGTGAAAACCCGCAAAGGGCGCCTTAAAAAAAAAATGATGGAGAGGCCAAGGTGAAAACCCGAAAAGGCCGCATTGTGACCAAAGGGGTTTTGAGTTGAAAACCCACAAGGGCGACTCAAATTTTGAAGCACACGGTAATCCTGCTCAACAATGAACGAAGCGCGTCGCGTATTGGGGGCATCAACAGAGTACTTTGAATCTTCTAAATACATGTCTTCACGAACTTGATGTATAAGTACTCGAGCGGCGATATCTAAGGCATCTAACTTTTGCTTGCTTGCGGTCTTTAAACTCTTTTTCTTCTTAAAGACCGGCTATCAGATTAATTTGTATCTTGTTGATAATTCATCCGAATCCAATTGTTCTTGAAATTTTATCTCCCATTGTTTTAAATATGTTACAATTGAAATAATGATAGATGAACTAAATATTTTCACAAACGAAGTTTCGCGCATTATTCTGGAATTTTTAGATACTACCAGAAACTAAAATAGGACAATTGTTTGATAAATTCATGCAAATAATGGATGAAAGAACTCGAGGAATTTCTTTCTTCCAATCCAAAAGGATAAGGGGGATAGAATTAGCAACTCAAAGGAAGGATCATCCTATAGATATCTTTAGTGGATGATAGCATTTTAAATTAGTATGAGCCTATGGGTTGAATAGAAAATGGATAAAGGAATAGGGGTCATATTCATAACATCATGACATGAGCATCTGGCTCATAGCATCCTAGTCATCAAACATGATTGCATACACACTTTACAGGTTATGTAATCAAAGATGACATGCCTAAATTCCCTAAGCGGTAGGGTAACAGGCCACCACATAGCAGATCTGGCATTCAGATGTTTATACTGAAGCATGTCCAAGATGATTTAGCATCCTTGCATTCACAAGGAGCAAATCGAAGATATGGCTGATTTGGCTTTCACGTGCTTACGTGAAGCAAATCTAAGATGATTTGGCATCTCTGTTTTATCAGAGAGTAAATCAAAGTTTGGCATCTCCATATTCGCTGGAGGGCAGACGCATAGCAGATCTGGCATTCAGATGTTTATACTGAAGCAGGTCCAAGATGATTTAGCATCCTTGTATTCACAAGGAGCAAATCGAAGATATAGTTGATTTGGCTTTCACGTGCTTACGTTGAAGCAAATCTAAGATGATTTGGCATCTCTATTTTATCAGAGAGCAAATCGAAGTTTAGGCATCTCCATATTCGCTGGAGGGCAGACGCATAGCAGATCTGGCATTCAGATGTTTATACTGAAGCAGGTCCAAGATGATTTAGCATCCTTGTATTCACAATGAGCAAATCGAAGACATAGCTGATTTGGCTTTCGCGTGCTTACGTTGAAGCAAATCTAAGATGATTTGGCATATCTGAGCAAATCAGAGTTTGGCGTCTCCATATTCGGTGGAGGGCAGACACATAGCAGATCTGGCATTCAGATGTTTATACTGAAACAGATTCAAGATGATTTGGCGTCCATTTATTGGCAAGGAGCAAATCAAAGACATAGTTGCTCTGGCTTTCGCGTACTTACGCTGAAGTGAATCCAAAATGGTTTGGGCATCTCTGTGGTAGACAGGAAGCAAATTGAAGACGAAGATTTGACATCGCTATATTCAACGGGGAGTAGATTGAAGAACTCAAGACTCGGCAAACCCGGGTAAAATTGGTTCTTTTATAGTCTTTGCTCTATTCTTGTTACACAGCAATGAGCAAAGAGGGGCAGCTGTAATCACCTAATTCTGCCCGGGCCCGTTGGAAGCCCATTTGAAAAAACAAAATGAAATAAATAATTAAATAATTATTTATTTTAAAAGTGTCCAGTGTACAAGCCTAATAAACTTTAGAACCCAAGACCAGTGTACCCGTGACCCACTACCCGTGTACCTTCAATACACCCGTAGCCCAAATAGCCTAGCCTAACTGCTACCTATACTTAACCCAATTACACAGTTGGCCCTAAAGGCCCAGATTACAAACAGAATCAGAAGCCCTAGGGTAATTGAAACCCTAAGGCGCCGCAAGCCATGGTGGTCTCTTCGCGCCGACAGTATTGGCCCTTTCTTCACGCAACAGATATCGTGGCCCCCTCTGCACGCCATTATCAACGCGATCTCCATCGCGATCCACCTGTAAATAAAAGGAAAATAGCAGTAGAAAAATAAAAAAGAAATCTTCGATTTCTTTCCAAATATGTACCAAACAGTGGCTATTAAAGCCAGATTCCAACCATTGTAATTTTTTTACGGACGCATACATTAATAAGAAAAGGCAAATACAGATTTTGGAGAGGTGATTTCTTTTTCTTCTCGTTGTTTTACTCTGTTTCATTCTAGGCGCATGCAAGATAGTAGGATTTTTAGAATAATATTTTTTAAAAAAAAGAAAAAAGAGAAAGGAATACCTTAAGGGGAGGATTTTAAGCCTTCCGGTCATTATAGGCGACGGCGCGTGAGCGCGTGACGAAGGTCCGATGATCGGGATCGGGATGACCAGTGGTCGGAGCCCAGAGGACCTTCAGAGCTTCTTCAGAGTTTTTTTTAAACTAAGCTTAAAATGATTTTTTTCTCTGATTTTTAACTTATATAGGACCCGTTTGCCTGACCCGTTTCACTCATAGGATCCGCGCGTTGACCCGAGACCCGGGGAGGATCAGCGTGTTTTTGGTAAAAGGGCTAATTGCCCAGATGGTCCTTCCGTATTTGTAGCATGGTGGGCCAATTTCCAACACCACCCCAGTTTGGGATCCGAAAACTTCATACAGCAACCATGTTGACCAAAATGCTGAAACTTCTCTTCCTGAAGAAAAGATGGCATCAGCTTCACCCAATTGCCTATCCACTGATAAACAACACTCACAGCAGCAGCAGTGAAGGCAAAACTTCTTGCAGACTAGGAAGAGGATCAAATCGGGCAACTTACTACATCATTAATAGAAAAGCAGGTAATTTATTTGCAAAAGCAAATGCATACTCTTTTACTTGTGAATATAATTTGTCATCCTGAATCCTTAAAATTTAATCAATTTTATTTTTTTAATTTTCCAATTCTAAAATTCAATCATTATGTAAATGATAGCAATTAAATCCATTTTTAAATTCCGTCATTAGTCATGTATTAAGCATAACCAGATCAATCTTATTTCCTACTCTTCTCGAATTTTGAAATTTTAATCTTGATGCTAACAACAATGATTAAATTCATTATCTAGCTTTTATTTTTTTGTTCTTTGTAGTATGTGAAAATAGAAACTAACATGGTATCACACATGTGATAATATATTTGTCAGGTCAAATTTTTTAATATAACATAACAAATTTAAAGGTGCAAGATTGAAGTTTTAAAACTTGAAAGATCTAATACTCAAAATTGATTGAATTAAAGCACATGAACTAAATCCATAACTTAATAATAAATTTTAACTAAGTTCAAGTACTAAATATATATGTTTGTGGTAGTAAAATTAATTATGATTTTTTTTAATTTCATTATGCATTGAAGTATGTTAATTAGAAGTGTACATGGGATACGCTAAAGTTTGATATTAAAAAAAATTCTAAGCTAGAGCCTAGTTTAACCCAACTCGTCCAAAAAACATATTTTCTTTTAAAAATAATAAAATAACAAAAGAATATCTTTTATATTATTATTTATATATTTTAATAATTAAATTTTCGTTAAAATATTTTTAAAAATCATTTAATATAAACTTGAGCTAATCCAGCCAAACCCGAGAATAAAAAATCCTTGTTCAAGCTAAACCCAAATTAGATCAGCGAGTCGAATCAAATGAAATACTCAACTCATGAATAGATCTAATCTCAACCTCCCAAAAAGTTAGGAGGTTAAAATATTATAATGATATGCAAGTTAAATTGGATGAAATTTAGAAAGGAGAGTAAGACAATTTAAAGTGTTTTATACTAAAAAAGTTTGAGATGATATATTAGTCGATAAAATACCGCAAACAATAACGTTAACATGTTAAATCTGTAATCAAATCATCATTGTGAGATGTGTGGGGTAAATATCTTTGATGAGATGATATAGTCTATTATAGGACATATTCTATCATTCGTTCTAATATAGGGTACAGAGCCGTTGAAAAAAAAACCAACCCCTAAACGTACTAGCCTACACCCTATCAACTTACCCTCAGCACTTGACATTCAGACTCTCTCCACGTCTACTCTTTATAATTTCCAGCTCTTCATCCTGATTGATACTACCATATCCTCCTCCGTACTCTTCCCTTAAATCATGGAAAACAATGGACCAAATTTTAATCACCGATTGGGTTGATTTCACAAATATTTCGATGATTTTAGAATAGTTTTCACAAGCTGCTGAGCTGAGCTTGGGTTTTCTTTTATAATTAATGGTCATTTTACCGACCATGAAAATTAATTCTTCCATAAAATTATGAAATATACCATAAAATGTACTTTTAAAACAATGCGTAGGCAGTGCTGAACAAAAAACAATGTTTACAAATGAGAACATTACAGAACTAAATCCAAAAGCATTAAAAGACCCTATTTTTTTGTTTCTTACACCAACACTATGAATCCCATAAAATGGTTGAGAAACACCAAATCATTCGAAACATTTGTACTTATTGGCCGAACAGGAAAAAAGTATTAACAACCCTTTCAAGGTTTCCAATTTGAGTAATAAGATAGTGATGAAACTTTTAAAAGCAGCTGAAAGGTGCAGAGGAAACTGGGAATAATCTTTGTTTAAAACAGCTGAAAGGTTTCCAATTTGAAAGTGCTGAATGCTATGTTTGCAGGAGTAGAACTACTTTATGGTTTTTAACTTACTTGTCTTCCTCTTCCCCACTCTTTAGAGCATCCTTCTCTATGCATTGGATAGCTTCTTCCATGTTAACTCCTTCCTTGGCAGATGTCTCGAGGCACACCATGCTGGGGCCTTTTTCTCAGACACCTAGAGAGTCAAAACAAAGTGGATAATTGTAACTTTTAGGGAGAAAGAGAACATCAAATGATAATGTAAAGAAAGAACTGAAAAATGCATACCACTCTACTGTTTCCACCATCAACATCGTTTTTGTTTCCCAAAACAACAAACGGGCAATTCTCAGGATCCGAATGGCCTGCCTGCAAGGTTTCTCAAATTGTCATTTCTCTACCGAATAAATCCCAGAGAGTTGATAGATGGTTTTCATCTGTATTCAGAAGTTCAGAATATATACCTGAATAAGAAATTCTTCTCCCCGGTTGTTAAGGTTATCTAACGATTTCATTGAGTTGACATCATATACAAGAACACAACAATGAGCACCGCGAAAGAAAGCAACACCTATGCTCTGGAATCTTTCTTGGCCAGCTGTGTCTCAAATCTAAGGGGGATTTGATGAGTTTTGAGTTAAGTGGTCACTCAGATAACACAAAAAGGTAGAAAGAATAGTTAGATAATTTTAGAATGTAATGCTACAATCTCCTAGAAAATCCTCAATAATGATTGAAAAGTTGTAAAAGTAACATATTTTAATCTCATTCTTAATGCGTTTTTAGATGATTAATTTTGTAAATTAGTAAATTTGATGCTTATAATCTTTTAAATTTAAGTTTCTATATTTAAGAGAGCATTTAATAGTGGAAGGAGTGAAAAACGAGCCAAATCAGGCAAATAAAGCTGTTTATAGGATCCACATAGCCTAGGCACGCCCATGTGCTAACCTGTGTTGATTTTGCAACCTGCTTCCCACCTACGCAGAAAAACCTAATTTTTAAGCTTTCTAAGCATTCTAAAGTTTATAAATACCAATTAGAAAAAGAATCAGAAAAGATAAAAAAAAAAAACACTCGAAGAATGCCATCAGAATCAATTCAGAAGAGGATCTCCTTCAAGATCAAAAATTTTCAAAGTTATATTGAGTTTTTTTATATCTTGTGGTTATCCTAACTTTGAGATGTTTTTATTCATAATTATGAACTAAATTCCTTAGATACCTAGGGAAGATGAAATCTATAATGAATCTTATTATTTGATTTCTGATTTACATGATAAATACTTGATTTTTATTCTCAATTATGTATGCTTATTTCTTATTTTAATATTTTCAGAATATTAATTCATGTTTAATGTGTTTATTTCAGTGGAGCAAAAGTCCAAATTTAAGAGTAGATCTAGTATAATTGAGTGGAGTTGCATGTAACCCTAGAAATAGGATGACATAAATCTACTGGATTAGAGTCAAATTTAATAGGAAAATCCATAGATTGAGTTAATACGACAATAGAAGTTTTAATTAAAAAAGATTTTAATTAATCAATGTATAAATCGATTAATTCAGATTCATAATAATAGGTGAAGTCTAGGTGGATTATTTGCTAGTTATTGTTTATCTCATTGGTTATCTTCGATTATTTTCTTATTTCATTCTTTGTTGCATTCTTAGTTAGACTAGTTTAATAATTTTAGATTAAAAACAATCACTCGAAAATCTGTCGGCTAAATAATAAAAAAAGGGTAATTATTAGTGGTTTTATTCCTCGTGAATACGATATTCCCTACTTACCATAACTATACTATTTTTCGGTAGACGCACTTGTTTTAGTCGCATTTATAATTAGTTTAGAGTCCATCAATGAACCATGAAGTTGTCTAATGCTAAATCACATAAATCTAGTCAACATAATTCCCTAGTCAAATAACCACAAATCCGCTCCTCGTCAATTGGGCAATGATATAACTAAAGAAAAAAGCAGCCATGGAGTTTTTCAATGAATAAAAAGGAAAAGGTTAGCATTGGCAGTTCTGAGTTAAATATCATAGAGAAAAGATGCAATTGAGAAATCCTGGTTAAGCACTAGTCCACCATAGCCAGAGCTTGGTTCATGAACAAAGGAGTAGGCACTAGTCAATAGCACACCATAGTCGTTCATTGTAGATTAAGATCCCATACAGCAACTAAAACAAGCTCATCGAACCGTTGAAAAGTAGAAATGAGTGTGAAATCAAAGCCTCAAACTGCACTTCCTTGTTAAAAAATCAGCTCCAATCGTCGCCTTATACTGATTGCTAAAACTCTTATTTACATATCTAAAAGGCAAACAAAACCATAGCTAATAGTAACACTAATTCAAATTAATTGATAATAAAAAAACACTTCATTTCTCTGCTTTCCTCAATAATTAGTAAAAAACGACTGTTGCAGGATACTGATTCATCAAACACGTCTTCCTTATCCTGCAAGTTCAAGATATCACAATTCACAATCATTCAACAACAAACCAGAGCAGTAATGAAGTATCCTCATTGAGGTGAGATTAAATGAAAAACTAAAAAGATGAATCTTAATTGAGGTGCGATTAAATGAAAAAATAAAAAGATAAATCCTAATTGAGGTGGGATTAAATGAAAAGTTGAAAAGATAAATCCTAATTGAGGTGAGATTAACTATGGGGTTTATATATAATCTTAGCTCAATTGAGCGAAATTGCACCAATTCCATAAACAAGGTTAAAAACATTTCTTAAAGTCCACACAAAACCGTTCTTAAAGTCGGCACTCAACACTAAAAAACAGAGAAAGAAGATATTATTGTGACCAACGATGTCGATTTTTGGCAATAAGTCTATCGTTGTGAGACAGGTTTTTGCTGAAGATTTGGACAGTGAACTTTTGATGATTAAGGAAGCAATTTTGAGGTATCCTTTTGTATCTATAGATACCGAATTTTCGGGGACGATATTTAAGCCCAATAAGCAAGCGATCCGTGAAGGCAATCCGATTATCAATTATCATTATATAAAGTCGAATGTTGACACACTTTAAATTATTCAACTCAGCTTGAGTCTTTCAGATGCTCGGGGTAATTTACCGGACTTTGATTCTCTCTTTTCTTACGTTTGGGAATTTAATTTCAGAGATCTCGATACCAATCAAGACCGCTATGCTAGCGATTCGATCAAGTTACTCAAATGTCAAGGAATAGATTTTGAAAAGAATAAAGAGAAGGGAATTAATTCTAAAGATTTTGCAAAGAAGTTTTGGGATTATGGCTTGCTTTTCAACTGCTATGGTCTGAAAAGTATTACCTAGATTACTTTTCACGGCACTTGCGACTTTGGATTCATGCTAAAGATTCTTACTCAAAGTCCACTACCTTTGCATCTTTACTCGTTCTTGCATCAATTGGCTTATTTCTTCGGCTACAACATGTTCGACCTCAAACACACCTTCAAGTTATTGGAGCTGCTAGGTGGTTTAGAGAAAATAGCTCAAACATTAAACATGGCTCGTATTACCGAATCAAGTCATCAAGCCGGATCGGACAGTCTACTCACGCTTCGATATTTTATGAAGCTCATGAGTGAGAATGTTTTTGAATCTAAGTGGAACAAGACAAATCAAATGTTACTACCTCCCCTAGCATTATACGGTTCAAACCATAGAATGAAACATTTTGCTCTCTTTTATTACGAAACATAAAAGCAATGTTATCGAAAATATTATTGTAATGAATGCTTAGTAGTTAATAAGAAAAGGATAAATTACATACATAATCCGATGCAAAAATTGTTACTTCTCGGTTTGGGAATTTGCTTAATAATATGTCATAAAAATATTACATGAACTTTTCAAGATGTATTACTGTTTAAAATGATGAAATAACATAATTTTGGTAATTTTTTTAACCCCAAACCTAAAACTTTGAAATTTGAAACCCTAAATTTTAAATCACTAACCTCAAACCCTCAATCTTGATTTGGGGTTGGAATTCAGAATTTAAAATTCAAGTTTAGGGTAAAAAATTATTAAAATTATATATAATAATATAAAAAAATTATTAAAATATTATTAAATAATTAAAAAAGTAGCGGAAGGATAAAAATTAATTTTTCACAGCATAATCATTTTACAGAAAAATTTGAGCTTCGATTTTTGAAGCTACAGCTTCCATTGGTCAATTTATCCTTAAAACATTAGCTTCATCTCCATCTTTATCGTTACTATTAAATGTACGCGGCTAGAAAAATAGTCCCGCTTTCCACCAAGCACTCCCTTCAATGGGTCCAAAACTACACTACCAGGACAAAGATACCCATTGCCAATCTATCGAAAGGAGCAAAGGGGTCTGCTATATTAGCCACAAATGTCATGAGATCTTTTATTGATAACGGTTTGATTGATGATGCACGTGCTCTGTTCGACGAAATGCCTGAAAGAGACGTGGTTATGTGGACGGCCATGATTGCTGGCTACACTTCATGCAACCAATATGTCCATGCCTGGACTGTGTTCTGTGAGATGGTAAATAATTGGGAGAACCCCAATGCTTTTACTTTATCTAATGTCTTAAAGGCTTGCAAATCTCTGCAATGTCTTGCGCGTGGAGGTTTGGTTCATGGGATGGCTATAAAGCTTGGCTTAGAGGGTTCATTATACGTTGATAATGCGCTTATGGACATGTATGCTACGTGTTGCATTAGCATGGAGGATGCGTGTTCGATTTTTAGAGATATGAAAGAGAAAAATATGGTCACTTGGACTACTTTGATCACTGGTTACACTCACCGGGGTGATGGCTATGGTGGACTTCAAGTTTTCCGAGAAATGTTACTGGTAATTGCTCAAAACAACAATGGAATTTATGAATTTATATGGATTCTGTGTTTTACGTGCAAAACTATATACTTTATCTAGGTAGTTTCAGTTCTCAAGTTTGGATGCTTTAGTATCTAGTTTAGTATACCAATGCTGTTATGTTAAGCATGGTAAACAACCAGGATATTTTTGGGTTTGAATTAGCATGTCATTCTGGCAAATAAATATAGTATGTCATTAAATTGTTTCTCATTTATTTCGCATTGTTTGTTGAACAGGATGAAGCAGAGTTGAATCCTCACAGTTTTTCAATTGCCATTAGAGCTTGTGCTGCCATAGGTTCAAATACTTTTGGTAGGCAAATACATGCAGCCATCATTAAAAACGGGCTTGGTTCTAATCTTCCTGTCATGAATTCTATGCTAGACATGTATTGTAGGTGTGGTTTTTTATCTGAAGCAAATGCATACTTCTATGAGATGTCTGAAAAAAATCTAATCACGTGGAACACCTTACTAGCTGGTTATGAAAGACTAGGTTCTAAAGAGTCCTTGAATATATTCTCACAAATGGAATCAGAGGGTTTTAGACCGAATTGCTTCACATTTACTAGTATTACTGCTGCCTGTGCAAATTTAGCAGTTTTGAATTGTGGACAACAGGTTCATGGAGGTATCATTTGCAGAGGCCTCCAGGGGAACTCGGTGTTGGCTAATGCCCTAATTGACATGTATGCCAAGTGTGGAAGCATAGCTGACTCAGGCAAAATCTTTAGTGAAATGTCTGATAGAAATTTGGTGTCATGGACATCTATGATGATTGGTTATGGGGCACACGGTTATGGGAAAGAGGCAGTTAAGCTGTTTGATGAGATGGTCATGTCTGGAATTAGACCTGACAGGATAGTGTTTATGGCAGTTCTTAGTGCTTGCAGTCATGCTGGACTTATAGATGAAGGCTTGAGGTGTTTTGAATCAATGAGTAATTACAACGTCACTCCCGATCAGGAGATTTATGGGTGTGTTGTTGATTTGCTAGGCCGTGGTGGTAGAGTTGAGGAGGCTTATCAACTGATCAAGGGCATGCCATTTAAGCCTAATGAATCTGTTTGGGGTGCACTTCTTGGTGCTTGTAAGGCACATAAGCTCCCAAGTATGGGAAAATTAGCAGCATTGAAGGTATTGGATTTGAGGCCAAAAAAAGTAGGGGCATATGTGATGTTATCAAATATCTATGCTGCCGAGGGTAAGTGGGGAGAATCTGCAAGAATGAGGAAGTTGATGAGAAGAACCGGTAGTAGAAAAGAGGCAGGAAGGAGTTGGATTGAGGTAAGAAATCAGGTATACAGCTTTGTGGTTGGTGATAAGGTTGGGTCTCACACAGAGTGGGCACATGGGGTTGTAGAGTTGCTGATTTTACATATGAAAGAAGCAGGATATATTCCTGATTTACATTGTTTGATACATGATCTTGAAGATGGGACTTGAAGAGAAAAGAAGCTGAAGAAACTGAAATGTGATTAATATGATCAAATGGGGTTGTGGAATTACTTATTTTACTTACAGAAGAACCCGGATTTAGCTTGTTTGATACATGTGCTTGAAGATGGGATTTGAAGAAATTGAAGTGAATTACTGAACATGATCAAATGGGGTTATAGAGTTGCTTATTCTAAATATGGAAGAAACTAGGATACGTGCCTGGTTTTGATTGGTTGATACATGATCTTGAAGATAGGACTTCAAAGGAGAGAAGCTGAAGAAACTGAAGTAAGGTACTGAATATGATCAAATGGGGTTGTTAAGTTCCTTGTTCTACAAATGGAAGAAACAGGGTAATTGCCTGTTTACATTGATACATGATCTTGAAAATGGAACTTGAAGAGAAGAGAAGCTTAAGAAACTGAAGTGAATTACTGAAAATGATCAAATGGGGTTGTAGAGTTGCTTATTCCACATATGGAGGAGGCAGGATATATGCCTGGTAAAGATGGGACTTAAGATGAGAGAAGCTGAAAGTGAATTACTTAGGTGTGTTTAGTATTGCTTCTAAGAAGCATTTTTGGAACAAAAAGTACTTTTGGGACAAAAACATTCCTAAACAAGCTACTTTTTTAGAGAAGTGTTTCTCCCAAACCAAAAATTGGCCCAAACATACTTTTTTCAAAACCTGAAAATTCCCAGAAGTGCTTTTTTCCAAGCACTTTTGAGAAGCATTGATATGATCAAATGGGGTTGGTTGTGACCAGCCTTAACCTAAGTTCGGTAGAATTGGAAGCTTAGAAAATAGAAAATATTTTATGGATTCTTTTCCTTTATGGCTGGCTGCTGCATTTGTTTCAAGGGAGGAGTTCCATTAACTGCAAAAATTTCCTATCAACAATTGAAAGTCTCTTTCAAGAATCTTATCTACACTAAAACACTTCCATTCAATAGGAGATTGTTTGTTTAGACAATACAGCATATATCCTCTGAGTCTGACTTAATGTTAACTTGTTAAGTTGATTGAATAAAATAAATTTATATTTTTAGTAAGGAAGAGAACCTTATAACACTCGTGTTTTTTTTTTTTTCTGAAGGAAATATTGTAATTTTTAATACATTTTATATATTTTTTACAATTAATTGTATGTATCAATGTATTTATATTTGTATTTGTATCGCAAATAAAATCTTGAATCAATTCAATATTTCTATCATATCGATTTAAAATATTGCCTTAGTCTAAATATTTTTACATGAAACAAATAGATACTTCTAATTTTCTCAAAATTTGATCTACATGCATATACATTAAGTATGATAGATGGATTGTTGAAAATATTAATAAAAGTTATAAAAATATGTAAAGTTATTATAGTTCTACATTAATAGAAGTGGATTTTTTTTCCTTTAACGGGATTTTTTTTTTTTTACTTTAATATATACTCAACTTTTTAAATGTTTCATTGTATGTTTCTTCAAAGTTTATTTGGTGTTGAGGCCCTGCGATCACTTTGCAAGATTCTCTTAAAAATCTTGTACTTTATAATTACAAATAAAAAGTTAATGAGATGTAATAAGAACATACTTTCCATGTGTGACGAATTTAGATCTTTTTCTCAAAATTCAGACTAAAAGAACTAAGTGCATATTTAACATGAAGTATTCAAATTGGTTCTTTAAGAGAAATCAGAAAAATAAAATATTAGATCAAATTCAATCTATTTCATAGATTGTAGAAAGTTATGAAGTGATTTAGATGATTTATAAGATTTATGAATTATCATAAATTTTTAAAAATAACCTCACTTTTGTAAGTATTTGTAGGTTGTGTATCACCAATGACAAAGATCATGCTTAGTGTCAAGTCATTCAAAGTCATCTCTACAAGATTGCTTCAGTTCAAGGCTTCAAGAATATTGCAGGGCCGAAAACAACTATGATAGTACTGAAATTAATATTCCGAAACACTTTCCAATGCTTAAGTCAGAAAAAACTATGAAAAATAAAGGATGAAGGTGAAAATAGAGTGATCATACCTTAGTCTATTTTGTGGCTATAGTTAGATTGGGCTAAGTCCACTTTATTTAGGTATATCAAAAATTAATTAATAGCATTTTATTATAAAAAATATTATAATATGCACATTTTAAATACTTAATGTGTAAATACAAATAAAAAAACAAAATAGAATAAAATTATATTAAGCTTTAAAATTTTATTGTTATACTTATTTACATTTTGAATTTAAATTTAAAATTTTATAATAATGTTAGAAATTATTTTAATATTATTTTTATCTAAAGCATTAAATTAATGCATAACATGTATAATGAAAATTAGTATATGGGTAGAGTTGTTTATTGATCGGGTCGAGCCCTAACAAAATTTTAGACTTGAGTTTGGCCCGACCTAAAAAATAGGTCTAATTTTTGGTTCAAACCCAGCCCAAATTGTGGATGCTAAACCTAGTTGAGGCCGAACCCGACCCGTATTAATTTTTTTAAAATGATTTTATTATATAAAACAAATTTTAAAAATATAATATATCAAATACACTAAAAACATTAAAAACAATATTTCCTAACAATTTAAAACATTGAAACAAATGTTTCCCAACAAATTTACAAAAGATATGTATCCAAGGAGAGCTAAAACTAAAAAAATTTACTTGAGGTACGGCCCGTTTAAAAAATAAATATCATTTTCTTTTTGTTCATATCTATATTTTGTACTTATATCTTTATCTAAATTCTCTCATTTTTTGAATAGTATTCGAACATGAACAAGAGGTCCGGCACATTCACAAGTCTTTATACACGTAACATAAAAGCAAGTCCCGCCTAGAATGTAACGTGTGGGAGGAAGGAACTGACACTGTGGAGCACAAGAACCATGTAAAACGCCAACGGCCCCACCCTAATACAAATGTCATTACATCTCCATTTCCACAACATTGACATTGCTGTCGGTGAATCAAACTGTCAATGTTTCCCATTAATTAGCAATTATCCACTTATACTAATTTTAAGATTTCAAGTTTTAACATTATAAATAAATAAATAATTGAAAGAATTTAACCTCTTAAAGATTTATTAGTTTAAGTTTAAAAAGTTTGTCTAAAATTTAAGAAGATATGAAAAAAATAGACTTATTTAAAATATGGATCGAGTTCAGATTTGAATATGTTAATTCTATATAAGTTTAATATAACATTTAGTACTTAAACTCGACACTTTTTTTAATTTGGTACTTACACTTTTTTGGACCCAATTTGATACCTAAACTTTTTTTAAGTTCAATTGGTACCTAAATTTATTAAATATTATTAAAAACACGCAAAACACTAACGTTGTTAAAAAAATTTTTGTTATAGTACAAAAATATTGTCATATAGAGGAAATTCATGTTAAAAAATAGGTTTTGAGTTGTACTTAACGAATTAATATTAAATAAGATTTTAAAAAAACCACAAATTGAAAGAAATTCATTGCTTTCAATTAATAAAATAAATAATTAATTAAAAATAAAAATAATTGAACATATAAAATACAAAAGATATCATATCATCTGTCACATGTAGGTCATACATTGATTATTTTTGCTACCTCATAAAAAATAACATTGTTAGTAGATTGGAGTAATTTGTAAAATGTTGGACAAGTACCAAATCAAACAAAAAAAAAGATTAGGTACCAAATTAGGAAAAAAAAGTCAAGTTCATATACCAAATTGGACCCCAAAAAAATTTAAATACCAACTTAAAAAAAAATATCAAGTTTAGGTACCAAATTAGATAAAAAAAATTGAAGTACCAAATTAAAAAAATATATCAAGTTCAAGTAGTAAAGACACATGTCAAAATATTAGCTCTCTTTGTGGAGTTGTAATCCATCAAATAATTATCTATAAAATTATTAATATGAATTGAGGTAAAATAAACTTCGTTTAACTATTTACAAAATTTTAAGTTTATATTTCAAATAAAATTAAACTCATATAAATATAAAATATATTAATATCATATCTAAATTTAATCCAATTAATAAACAACGTTATTTTAAAGCAAAATTCGGTTTGATTCAACTTCAAATAGGTTCTTATCATTTAATGTCTAAAATTATCTATAATTTTTTTTAACTTTTAAATAAAAAAATAATACACTTTAACACACTTAAATTTATATTCTCTAACATTGATAATAATATTGATATTAATTAAACTAAGACTCGATCGAGTAAGGGAATTTAGTCAGCAAGAAGGTAAACAAAAAGACAAATAATTAATTGAAATTTGGTGGGATCTTAGAATGAAAAATTTCCCCCCAAACACAAATTTCAAATAAAGATATGTCCAAAATAATATCTTCTCTATTAAATTGAATCCCAAATCACAACCGTCCATCATAGTTAGACAAAATAAGAAAATAGACCCATAATTAACTGTATGTGCCCATCATATCAAAGCATTTACATTATTACATTACAACTACTTCTATTAGTATAAAACCCATCCTTCCCGATTCAACACTCAAGTGTTTTTCCAGTTCTTCTTACAATTTTAATGGCGGGGAGATGGGCCACGTCAGCTTTCCGGTGGGTATTTTCGGACTTAATATCAGTTCGGCGGTGGCCGATGCGATGGGGTCATGTGGAGTGGCCTCAACTTAGTCGTTTCAGCTTTTCGATCGTGGACGACTTCGTTTGGAGTCTGATCACGGCGTTTGAGTCCGTCGCTTTGGTTTCTATGCTCTGCTTCTTTTTTCTGTTTTGCGGCTGTACTTTCTGAGGAGGAGGAAAAGAAAATACTAGGATTGTGGATTGCCGGTATGTTTGTCGGAATTTGACGTCAGCTGAGAGGTTGTTATGTCGGATTCCATCAGTGGCGGAGGTCTCGAGGCTGTTCGTTTCGTTAGTAGACGACCACGTGACCTTATCGAGTGAGGTGCACGTGGTAAATGTTGCAATTTTGTCTTTTATTATTATTTTCTTTTCTTTTTTTAATTTTTAAAGTTTATGTGGTATTTTGTTTTGAATCAAAAAAACAAAACATGTAGTAATTTCTTTACGATTATCATTTTATGCAATATGTGATTTATATATTTTACATAAAATCAAGTATATATTTAATGTGCAAATTGATGGAATGGGTTAAATTTATTAAAATATTCTTAAATTTAAAGACTAATTTAAATTATGGAGTTAATTTGATACTCAAATTTAGAAAATAATCAAAAATAAAATAATTTAGAAATCTATTATTTTAAGTCTTAGTTCGATTAGTATGGTTATTATTGTCAATGTAAAAAAATATCGGTTCAAGTACGTTGAAACGCGTTATCTTCTTATTTAAAGGTTGAGGAAGAATTATATGTAATTTTAAACATTATATTAAAAAAAGTAAATATGATAATAATTTATAATGAGATTAATATTAAAAAATATTAATATATGGATAATTATACACGGAAAAAATTTTCAAAACTCTGATTTTAGGAAAATAAATAAAAATGTGATAATTTTTTTAATTCCTTTTATAAAAGAAAAAAAACTTTTACTAAAAATTTACTTTTTTATTTGTAAACATGGGTGGATGTATAGTAACATTAGGAAAGTGTAAAGAAGGTTGGAGGCATAAATGTAATTTTCATCATAACTTTCTGATTTCAATAATTAAAGGTGTGATTGATTACCACACAATAAATACACTGTCATGAATTTTAATTTTTTAAGTATGTTTAATTAATAAAAATGAAATTTAGAAGATTGATGTTAATTATTTTGTGTAATTACTTCATTTTTTTTTACTACTTACACTTAATTAAGCATGTCTACTAATTATAATTGGGTATAATGATTTATTTAATTTTTTAATTTTACAAAAAATATTATTTTATTTTTTTAGTTCTTATATTTATATTTTTTGTCAAATTACCTTAAAATTGATGAAAAAGTTAATGTTTTTTAAACTTTGTTAATGTGACATACACATAATTTGCTTCTTGGGTGACACATTCGCATTTAATTAATTTTTTAAAATTTTAAAAATTCCAAAAATTTTATAAAAATTATTTTTAAAAATTAAAAAATATTAAAAAAGTATAAATATATATTTTAATATTTTAAAATTTTAAAAAATTAATTAAATGTCGATATGTCATCCACGTGACAATCCCCGTGTATGCTACATCAATAAAGTTAATGTTTATTAACTTTTCTATCAAATTTAAGTAATTTGATAAAAAAATATAAATTCAAAACCTAAAAGGCGTCTTAATATATCACATGTGTAGTTACAAATAATTATAAAAAAAATTAATTACTTGATAGCTTTCTTTTTTTTCCGAATATTTATCTCATTATAAGTTTTTATCATATATCTTTTTCTTTTATACAATGCATAAAACTACTCATAATCCTTCTCTAATTCTTAAATAAGAGGATAATGCACTTTAACGCACTCAAACTCACATCCTCTATATAAATAACAATATTAATATCAATCGAGTTAAAATTGAATTAATAATTTGATAGCTTTCTAAATATAACAAAAATGCTTTTTATTTTCCTGAGAAAAATAAAATAGAGTTTGGCTTTTATTTCCTTTTCTCCTTAATCAAAGGCAGTGAATAGGGGGTTGTCATGTGGTTTGGGGATTTGTGACAACAAAACAAAGGGTGTGTAAAGTAATACATTTCTAACAAAATCAAATATATTTAAAAAGTTAAGCAATTATGGGCCAATTCTTTTAAATTGAAAGATATAATTGGGACAAGCCTGAGGCCCAACATCTTCACTGTTTCAAAAAAATAAAAACAGTTTCCCTAAATTTTATAGTCAGTGATGTAATTTTTATAAGTTTCCATTTTTGAGTATCGAATATGGGCTTGTCATTACGTACTTTTATCATTTTATTTATTGTTAATATTAACTTAAAAATTAATTTTATTCCTTATAAACCCAAGTTTTTTTATTTTACTAAAAAACTAAAATTAATTTTAAAAAAGTAAAAGAAGTTGTAAAAAAAAAAAACTAAAATTAATCCTTAAAAAAGGGAGAATGAATAAGGAAATGGAAAGGATAAATTGATTTGGATTTTCATATAAAAACCTATGTAATCGTTACAGTGGAGAAAACACAAATATAAAAGGAATACTACACTTACACACTTTGTTGTTCAACAAGTAATGAACCTTTATATAAGTTGTTCTACCACTGAAAATAACTAAAATATAGCTGAAAAATAACAACTAATGCTACCAACAATTTTTAAAAATAGTATCCACTAATAACAATAAACCTATTGAATGGGCCTACCACACATAGTGATAGATTTATTGAAACAAACGACAACCAACTCTGACTCTTTCTAACATTACCCTTCTAAAAACTAATATTATTATGAGGCATCCATCGAATAAACTCCAAGGAGTTTCCTTAGCTTCTGAAATGTAGCAATTTTGAGAGACCTTGTGAACAAATCAACAACTTGAACTTCATTTCTATAGAAAACAGAAAACAAGTTCAATCAAACCATCTTTTGTAAAATCCCTCAACAAATGATTGTAATGGGCCAATTTAGTCCGGGCCCATACTAAAGACAAAAACTAAAAAAATAAATAAATAAAATAAAGTTCAATGTCTATTTTTTTACAAATATCAGGGCGCAAATCAAAAACCACTACAAAGCACAAAAGAATAAAAACCCTAACAAAAAAATACAAGCCCGATAGGCCCATTTTTAACATTTTCGGTAGAAACCCTAGGGCTAATAAGCTGCCGCCGTAGAGATCTCCCATGTACGGCCTCCACGCGCGCCGTTGCTCCCGCCCTTATCAACGCCGTTCATACTTGCGAAAAAATGCAATTGACAGACAGTAGCAATAATACAAGAGAAAAATCAGGAATTTGTTTTTTTTTTTTTTTTTTTTTCTTGACTTATTCCAGCTATAAAGAGCCAACTGTAATCTGTAAAGGGGACGATTCAAGAGATACAAAAAAAAAAAAAACAGAGGCTTAATCTAAAAAATTTTGAGAAGGTGATTTCTTTTCTGATTTCATCTAGTTCTTTTTTGTTTTATTTTGTTTTATTCTTTTATTTTAAATACGAAATAATAAAAAAGGGATAATAGAAAACCTTTGATTCGCTGTTTGGTCGCGTCACCGACGTCCTATTGTCTGATCTGAAGGTCGCTGAACCCCTTAGGGTTCGGCCAAAGGCCGCGGCAGAGGAGTAAGAACTGAAGGGTTCTTTCTATTCCTTGTGGTGCTGTGGGCTAAGAGGGTTCTTTTTTCAGACCTATTCGAAAAGGGGGGCCGAAAGGGCCTATTTCACGCAACATCAGCCGTCGTATAAAGCGGGGACACGGCTGAGACAACGACGGTCCATCGCCGAAAATTTGGCCAGACTTTGGCCTTTGCTAAGGAGAAAAAATATGAGGGGGGAGGATTTTTTGTGCAAAATGAGGGCTAAAATGTTTTTTTTTTTTGTAAAAAATGTGGCTTAAATACTACTTTAATACAGCGCCATTTTGAAGTGTGGGTTCAGGGGCAAAAAAGACATCGTTTTGGCCTCTGACCCAATTACCTGACCCGTTTTGCATAGATTCACGCGTTTTCATTAAAAGGGGTATTTGCCCTTTTAGTCCTTTCACATTTTTTTATCTCTTAATCTAACTTTTTTTTGTTGTTAATTTATCTATCGAATTTTATTTAAGTCTCAATTAAGTCCCTTTGAACGGTGCGTTTTTTAGGGTGGAAAATATTTCCCTATTCAGCCTCTTCATGTTTCCGCGCAATTCATAATGGTCCTTTTTTTTCATTTTATTCCTATTTTTCACCCTTTAATTCCGTTTTGTTTTCAATCTAACCCAGGTTCGAATAATTTCATTATTTAATTATTTATTCTGTTTTGTTTTATTTTTCTTATTTATTATCTTTTTTAAGACACTCAAATTTAATTATATTTACTTATTTTTTATTCATTATTCGTTTTTATATTAAAATTCGTTATTCATGTTCAATTTATCAATTTATCATTCTTTTACTTTAAAATATTTAACTTCAATATTATTATCTTATCTATTTGTGCATTATTTTTGTTTTCTTATTAATATATTTTTTATATTACATATATATTTATTTATCTCCAATTTTTTTATTATTTCCAAATTGTTTAATTTATTTATTTATTTGTGTGATTTTGATCTTTAATAAATTTTTATTTAATGATTCATTTTTGTTTATTTACTTATGTTCTCCTTATTTCTTTTATTATTTCTTAGTATTTCAAAATTGGCTCATTTGGTGTATTCATATATCTTCGTATACATATTTTATTATTCCATTTTATTTATTATTTATTCATTTGCTTGCTTATTATTGCATATATATTCTTTTAAAATGTAATTGCTTATAATCTTTTATTTATGCAAAATTTTACTATTATCATCATTATATTGTTTCAATTCTTTTTTATATTTATTTATTCACTGTTTGATGCTTTCATGCATATTCCCTTATTATTATTATTTTTATATATTACTGTTTAATTAACATTAGATTTGGTTGATTATTGCCATTTTTTATTTGTTGACTCATTATTATATACATATCGTCACTTCGCTCATTCGCATATCATTATTTTAAAATAAAAGATACACCTCGTTTAAACAAAACATTTGATATTATTCCAAAAGAAAGTCCGCAAAATAAGATAATATTTGATATTTGGAAGCTTTGAGAAAGTCGTGCCCTAATTTATTGGGTTTCTATTTTTCTTATCAAATCTAAATAACCAAATATCCTTTTGAAATCAAAATACATGAACTTCAAATAAAAAAATAATTCTCGAGAATTCGAAATATTGCATCCTAATTCACTGGATGTAACGTTTTGTTGTCCCGAGGCAATAATTTAAAAAAAAAAAAACAAAGGCAACATTTCGTATTTGGGAAATTCGAGAGATCATACCCTAATTTACTGGGTTTTGATTCTTTCTCTTTTTTACCCAAATAATCGAATATCCTTTTAAAATTTTGATTTTTGAAAATCAAAAGACAAGCTTAGCTTCAAGGGTTAAAATGTCGTATCCTAACTTATTGGATGTGACATTTTATTACTTCGAGACAAGAGAGTCTTGACATCCATTTCGATTCATTCAAGCACTTTTTTTAAAAAAAATAAAAAGATAGTATTTTAAAATCTTTTTAAATTTTCGACCTTAAGACATTAATTAATCAATTAGGTACCAATTTTGGACGTTACGAGGGTGCTAATCTTTCCTTGTACGTAACCGACTCCCGAACTGTTTTCTCGAATTTCGTAGAGCAAAATCATTGTTTTAATGAATCAAAATGTTTTATTAAAACGATCAATCTCAAGGTGACCCGATCACACCTCGAAAAAAGATTGGTGGTGACTCTATTTTTGTTTCCTAAAAGTCAACCCCTGTTTTTCCGAACAATGGTTTCGACAATGATATTTCACATTTACATGTTTGTTTCTCTTATGTATAACTGGATTCTTTGACAATTTAATGGTTGAATTGTTGTCACAAAAACTTATTATTGCTTCTTGCTACTTGAATTGAAGTTGTTCAAGAATCTTCCCCAACCAAATAGCTTGACAAGGACTTGATGAAGCGACAACAAATCCAACTTCTACTATTGAAAAAAGTAACTATAGATTGTTTCTTTGACGACCATGAGACAATTATTGAACCAAGCCTAAATACATAGCTTGAGATGTTTTTCTGGTCTTCAATATCACCAACATAATCAGTGTTAATGAAACTAAATAACTCTAAGCTTCCTTCTTTCTTGAAAAATAATCTGAGAGATGCGGTTCCCTTCAAATAGTGTAAAATATGTTTAACAGGCTGAAGATGTTTCTCAGTAGGGTTTTACATGTATCTATAAATGAGACTAACACCATCCATGATGTCTAGCCTTATTGTTGTTAGGTACATTAGACTCCCCACAATTTGCTTGTACATAGTACAGTTCACTTTCCTTACATCTGAGATTTTTGGTAAGTTTTAATCCAACTTCTGCTGGTGTAGTGATCGAGTTACAATCCTTCAACTAAAATTTCTCAAAGATTGTTTGCACATATTTCTTTTAGCAAACAAAGATACCAACATCAAATTGATGAACTTAAATGCCTAAGAAGTAGTGCATTAACTCGAGAAACGTCATTTCATATTCATGCATCATGGATTGCTTAAATGTCTCCATCATGACACCATTATTCCCTGTGTAACTAAGAGCATCTACATACAAACATACAAAAAGTGGTTATGTTCATACAGACACTTTGTAAACCCTTCTTTTAAAAAATAGGCTTCAATTCTACTGTACCAAGCTCGAGGAGCTTGTTTTAATCTGTATAAAGCCTTCTGCAGTTTATATACTTTATGCTCCCAATTAGATTTTACATATCCAGAAAGTTGGCAAATAAAAACTTATTTTTAAATATCACTATACAAGAAGGCAGACTTCACATCTAATTGATGGATAGGCTACGATTTTTGAGCTACTAATGCAATCACCAATTGAATTGTATCTAGTCTCGCAACTGGCATGAATACCTCATTGTAGTTAACTCCAAACTCTTGTTTATAGCCTTTTGCTACTATACGTGTTTTGTATTTTTCAACACCACCATCTTTGTTCATTTTTGTTTTATAAATCCACTTGATGCCAATAGTGTTATGGTCTTTGGGAAGACTTGTTAACTCCCAAGTGTGGTTTTTTTCAATTGTCTTCATTTCAGCGTCCATCGTTTCTCTCCATCTTTTTTCTGTTTTACTGCTTCGTCAAAAGTAGGTGGATCATGTTAGCTCGATTAATCAAACTAAACTTTCCAAGGGGTTGAATTGACCTTTTAAAAAATTGGTGGATGCAAAGAGAGAAAATGAAACAATGAACACAAAGAATTAGAGTGGTTCACTAATTTGTTCAACCTTTGAAGACAATGTTTAATCTTACAACTCTCTTAAGACTTCTACCCAAATCATAAGATAAACCCTCTTAGAGAATTACAAAGAAGCAAACTAAGAAATAATCCTCACACGATCAAAGTGTTTGCCAATTAAGCACAAATAAACTATAATACACTTGAACTAGGGAATGAAAGTAAAGGATCACAAGTGTATACAAGAAAATTATGGAAGTATTTGGCACAAAGGTTGTTAGATTGATTATTTTACTTGAATATGCTTTCTTGTTATTGTAGGAACTTTAGAAACTGGTATTTATACCTTCTAATTGATTTCCAATCATTGAGGTTGTTGTGGTAGTTAATAGAGCCATTGGGAATGTGAAAATTAGAGCATTTAATACACCTACAATATCGAGTATCAATACCAGATAAAAATGTATCAATATTTTTTTGTAATAAATGCAAAATTCAGTGGCCATTGGAGTTTTAATACTGATATCAGGAATATTTTATCACTACCTTATGAAAAGATATCGATACAGTATCGATACTTAGAAAAATTTGTGAGAACAAAATGCCATCTTGGTATCATTTATTTGAAAAGTATTGATATTTCAATATTATCGATACTTTGCCAAAAAGGTATCGATACTTTTTTGGCCTGGAGCATTTCTAACTTGTTTGAAATGTATTTTGACTTGATAAAATAATAAATGACTTTCTTACTTAGTCAAAATCATTTTAACTTGATTTTAAAATTATTATAAAAATTTTCTAAGTGTTCAAAATAGATATTCAAAATTTTATCTCTTAGACTTCAAATTGAAAATTCATTTTGTTAATTTTGTTAAATTTTAAGTTTTATTCAAAAACATTTCAATTTGTTATATCAAAATCTTTTATCAAATAAAGCTTGGTTTAACACATCACTATTAACAAACAAAGCGAAATGAACTAATAGATCATCACTTTGATCTGCTTTGGACACCTCATAATATCTCATCCATACTGGCCTTTGTCGTTGATGATGGGGGCGCTCATCATGTGTTTCTACGGCTTTGGGATTAGGCTGGTGCTCCTCCTCTTCAATAAGGTCAAAATTGTTACCAGTTGAATTATGTTGTTGGTCTTCTTCATACTCAACTAGAATTGGTGTCACAACTATGGATGAATTATTCCAAGGCCAAAACTTTTCTTCATCAAACACTAAATCATGATTGATTATAATCACAATTGATTATACATTTTACTCTCTTATCATCAAGCTTTATTCTCTTCTGATCTAGAACATGAGCATATGCAATACACCTAAATTTTTTGAAGTAATCAACCGTTGGTCTTCGTCTACACCAAGCCTCTTTGGAAGCCATATTCAAAATAACAAGTGTGGGACTTCTATTCAAGAGATGGACACTCTAGCTTATTGCTTTGACCAGAACTACTTTGGGATTCCACTTCTTCATGTTAGACTTTGAACCATATTGAGGATGGTTCGATTCTTCCTTTCACATTGATAAACGATAAATTATACATATTTTTACCTCATGTTTAGCTTTTATTTTGGATGAATTATTATCAAATTAGTGAGAATTAATGCTCTTAATCTTTCTTTTTCATATCTTATACTCAGGAGAGCATAGCGAAGAGAAAAGAACGGAAAATGGATTGAAAACAAAGAAAATAGGCCAAAATATGTAAGCGACATGGCCCAAGGAGTCACCACACGGTCGTGGCACACGGCCGTGCCACATGAAGATCACACGGTCCAGCCCCCGACAAGCACGGCCAGGCCACACGGCCGTGCCTTCATCGACAGACTCTCACACGGCCTCTTATCGTGGCACACGGGCATGTTCTAGTCGTGAGGAAGAGGAATTTCACTCGGATTTGGATACTTAGGGGCTAAGAAAGCCATTCTAAACTCTATATAAAGACCCCAAGAGGCAACTCTAAGGATATACTCTTTTCTCTCAAGAAAGAGTGCCATAATTCTGCCAACACAAGGAGTGAAAGCAAGGAATTACTCCAAGGGAAGCCGATTGATTCATCCCAGAAGCCAGAATTTTACATCAAGACAGAGGATCTCCCTAAATTCCTTCAGGGGTTTTCGGGTTCTTTATGTTTTGTTATCTTAATTCTTCTAAGATGTTTTCTTTCTTTATTATGAACTAAACCCCTCAAATACTTAAGGGGGATGAAACCTAAGACGAATCTTGTTATTATTTATTCTTGAGTTATATGATAAATACTTGAGTTGTTCTTAATTATGTGTGCTTAATTCTTGTGTTAATAAGCCTAGGTATTAATTCAAGAAACGGATGTGCTTAAAGCAGATGAGCAAAAGTCCCTGTTTTAAGAGCAGATCTACCATAATTAAGCGGAGTTGCATGCAACCCTAGACATAGGGCGACATAAATCTGCCGGATTAGGGTCAAACCTAATATGGGGAACCATAGATCGAATTAATGCAACTTAGGGTGTTAATTAATAAAGAAACTTTAGTTAACAACCTAGGCCTAGTTGCTCTTCGCCTCGAAGGAGGGTTTAGCATAAATTAGGGATCTCTACGGATCAAGTCAAGTGAATAAATCATCTAGCTTAAGAACCAATAACAAATGAAGTCTAGGTGAATTCTCCCTTAAGTATTGCTTATATCAATCAGCTTTTCCCTAAAGTTTTCCCCAATTTACTTTTTATCCACTTTAGTTAGTTTTAGAATTAGTTCCAATCAATCCTCCTTTATTTTTAGGCTAGATAATAGAAAGGAAGTAAGTATTAGTACTTTTGGTTCCCTTGGGTACGATAACTCGGTCTTGCCACTAAACTATACTACTGTTCGATAGGTGCGCTTACCTTTAATATCATGATATTAGTTAGTTTTGGTGTGATCAGTTTTATAAATTTTATTACTTAATATTGCGAGTCGTTATCAAGTTTTTGGCGCCGTTGCCGGGGAGCTGAAATATTAAGAAAACTCGATTTCTATTACTTTAGCCATTACTATATTTATCTATTTTCAGTTTTTATTTTATTTTATTATTTTTATTTTATTTTATTTTATTCTATTTTTCTTTGTTTTTATTCTTTTAGGTATTTTTAGTTTATGACTAGAAACAACCCAGTAGGACCATTATTTTTTGACGAAGATTTAGAGGCAACAGTTCGTAGAAATCGTAGAGAGATCAGACGAAGCCTACAATATCCAGAACAAGATCAAGAACAAAGGCCAGAACCTACAGAAGAGATGGAAGCAAATCAAAACGTTCCACCACCTTTCGCAATAGTAGCGCCACCAGCAAATCAGGAAGAAGCTCATCGCACTATGTATGATTATGCTAAACCTAGTTTGGCTGGTACCTAAACTAGCATTCTTAGACCTACAATTGCTGCTAATAATTTTGAATTAAAGCCTAACACTATTCAGATGATACAACAATTGGTGCAATTTGATGGTTTACAGGATGAAGATCCCAATTCACACATAGCCAATTTTTTGGAACTTTGTGATACTTTTAAAATTAATGGCGTTTCTGATGATGCCATTCGTCTAAGCCTATTTCCATTCTCTCTGAAAAACAAAGCCAAACAGTGGTTAAATTCTTTACCACGAGGCTCAATCACCACATGGGAACAGATAACTGAAAAATTTTTACTTAAATATTTTCCTCTAGCTAAAACAGCTAAATTACGAAACGATATCTCTTCTTTTGTGCAGATGGATTTAGAAACACTATATGATGCCTGGGAGAGATACAAAGATCTTTTGGGAAGATGCCCTCATCATAGCTTACCTTTGTGGCTACAAGTGCAAACCTTTCACAACAATTTGAACCCATCGACGAGATAGATGATCGATGCAGTCGCAGGAGGAACAATCAATAACAGAACACCAGAAGCAGCTTATGAATTTATTGAAGAGATGTCACTGAATAATTATCAGTGGCAAGTCATCAGGACAAAGCTGACGAAAGCTGCAGGAGTTTATAATATTAATGTTGTCGCTATGTTTTCTAAACAAGTAGAACTTTTAAATAAAAAGTTTGATCATGTTGGTTCTACATAGGCACAAGCAGTAATGCAGTGCAACACAACTCAGGCAAATATGTTCACTCCAGACTACTCATCTGCTGCCAATGGCATAGAAATCGAGCAAGCCAATTATATGGGTAACAATTAGATCTCAAAATAATCCATATAGTAACACATATAATGCAGGTTGGCGAAACCATCCCAATTTTTCTTGGGGAGGTCAAGGGAATCAAAGACAACAACCCCTTCAGGGATTTCAGCAGCCACCGCCGCAATAGGAGAAAAAGCCCAATCTTGAAGAGATGTTAACCAAATTCATGGCCATGTCAGAAACCCGATTCCAGAACACTGAAACGGCATTAAAGAATCAGTAAGCATCAATCAAAGGCCTTGAGAATCAAATTGGTCAACTCGCCAAGTTAATATCAAAAAGACCATAAGGTGGACTTCCACGTAACACTGAGACCAATCCTAAAGAGCAACTTCATGCCACAAATACAACAGATAAGGAGGCATTAACCAAAGACGACCCAAAATTAGGCGAGGAACCTAAGGTGAGTAAAGGTAAGGTAGAGGCAAGCAACAACAAGCCAGACATCAATGAACACAAGCCTCGTATACCATACCTAAAAGTACTACAGAAAGATCGCACAGATGAATAATTTGGTAAGTTTCTTAAACTCTTAAAAAAATTACACATTAACTTACCATTTGTTGAAGCAATTTTACAGATGTCAGACGTGGTTAAATTCTTAAAAGAACTCTTGACAAACAAGCGGAAGCTAGAGGAGAAATCTCATGTGGAATTAAATACAGTCTGCTCAGCTATTCTACAAAATAGACTACCGACCAAACTAAAAGATCCAGGGATATCGAAACCATTTTTTTGAAAAAACGGATTGTTGACTTATTTAGAAATGAAAATTGAGAGTCGCCACCAACCTTTTTAGGTGTGATTGGGTCACCTTATAAAACGCTTTGGTCTACGAAGAATTAGAGGAAATGGATTCGGGAGTCGGTTACGCGCGGGAAAGGACTAGCACCCCCGCAACACCCAAAATTGGTACCGAATTGAGCAATTTTCTGTCTTAAGTCGAAATTTGGAAAGATTTAAAAATAGGATTCCTTTTTTGAAACAGGGATAATTTGAATAGAAAAATCGAGATTCCTTTGCCTCGGAAGAATTCGAACGTCACATCCAGCACGATTGGACACGAGGTTCTTTTAAATCCTTCGAAACTAAAGTTGTCTCGTGAGTTACAAAATGTTGCTTAAGAGGGTATTTTAGGTATTTAGATGAGCGAGAAATCGCAACCCAGCACGTTAAGGCACTATTTCCCGTATCTCTAAACACAAAAATATTGCCTCGTTTTTGGAACATTTTGAATAAAATTGGGATGATTTGGGTTGAAAAATCGAAATTCCTTCGCTTCGGAAGAATACGAACACCACATCCAGCACGATTGGACACGAAGTTCTTAAATTCCTCGAAACTAAAGTTATCTCGCGAGTTGCAAATTTTAAGAGGGTATTTTAGGTATTTAAACGAACGAGAAATCGCAACCCAGCACGTTAGGGCACTATTTCCCGGATCTCTAAGCATAAAAACATTGCCTCATTTTTTGAAACATTTTTGGATTGAATGAGATGTATAATGCAATTAAATTTAAAACGTGTTATTAGAAAAATGATAACAGTAAAAACAATAAAAGAGTGCATATTTTTTAAAGAGTATATACATGACGTAGTTATAACAGAATATAGATAATGAAAGTATGTGAGTGATATTAAAATATGCGTGGTGTAACGTTAATGCATATATGTGTATACGACATACCAATATGTTAACAAGAAACAATAATATTAAACCTATTAGGAATATTATATGTTATATAAATAAGTGTATAGAAGAAATAGTATTTTAAAAACAACTATTAATACATTTACAAAAATAATATCAAAGGTTTATGTGTAGTATATACATAATATATTCATGACATATAGCTAAAGAAAACCCTAGATATATATATATATATATAAAATATATACAATATGTATGTATTAGTAATAATGGTAATATAAATATATATAAAATAGCATGAAAGAATGTATACAAATATAAAATATGTATATAAATGTCTACGCAATATATGTATAGTTTTTAAGAAAATAATATATAAAGATATACACAATATACGAATTAGTAATAATAATGTAATAATAACATTAAAAAGAAAATAATGCGAAAAGGATGCAATTAAATTAAAGGAAAAAGTTTTGGGGCAAATTTGAAAGAAAAATAGAGGGGAGGGACCTATTTGCACGCGCGCAAGAACCTGGAAGGGCTGAAGCAGCAATAAATCCCCTCGATCAAAACGTGCAGCAGCATCGGGGACGAAATTGAAACCCAGGGAGCATTTCAGGGCCAATTTAAAATAAACGAAACTTAATTGTAAATTAATAAAAAAGCGGGAGGGCTAAAATGGAAATTAGACCATTGAATTAAAAACACGCGGATCCTAGACGGGTAAGGGTCAGGTCGATCCGACCCAGGGCAAAACGACGTCGTTTTAGGCCCTGGGTTTTGACACCAAAACGGTGTTGTTTTCAACCGGTATAAAAGGATCGATTTTCTAAAAAAAATTCATTTGGCACGGGAAAGGAAAAAAAAAGGGAAGAGAGAGAGAGAGAGAGGAGGGCCCGGGGCGATTTCCGGTGACCCCTCCGGTCACCATCCGATCACCGGCGTCGACTCCGGCCACCGTACACGGTGGCCGGAAAAGGTAAGATTTTCGATTTTTGTTTTTTTTGTTATTTATTAAAATATATATTTTTAGATATATTATTCGTGTAGAGAAGAAAGAAAAAAACAGAATCGAAAAAACTTGGTTTACCTTCGATGTTAGGGTTTTCGATTTATGGATTCGGGGGTTTCCCTTCGTTGCGATATCACTGTGATTGTACTGATTTTTGAAATTAAATGTTTGTGTTCTTTAAGTATGGAAATGCGAAAACTTGTTTTCTATATTCAAGAATCCGGACCCTTACAATGATTTTCGATCAGCTTTTTATAGCCTCGTTACAAACTACTTTTTCCTTTTTTCTATTATTTTTTCTTTTGCTGTCTTCTCCTATTTATTGTTTGCAGGAGCCACTTGCTGGAGTCGGTGGCTGAGGTGACTCGGGGCGGTGCCTGCATGTGGTTGACAGAGCAAGTGGACAGAAGAGGCTAGGGTTTCGTTGGGGTCTAGTTAGCGTAACGGGTAGGTTAATGGGTAATCGGGTCAAATGGGTAATTGGGTTCTGTTTGGGTTGATTGGGTTAAACGGGTTAATTTGATGTAAGTGGGTTTGGGGTTTAATTTGTAATTTATTATGTGAGCCAAAATTGGCCTATAACAAGGGAGTTTTACTATCCTTTGTTTACCTGGTAGCTTAGACGAAAAAAAATGCTTTAGCTGATTTAGGGGGCAAGCATAAACGTCATACCTTATAACTTGTTTAAACAACTAGGTCTTGGAACCCCTAAGAAAACCAAGATGAGCATTCAACTAGCTGATAAAACTATTACGACACCTAAGGGAATAATTGAAGATGTACTTGTTAAAATCGATAAATTTATATTCCCAGTTGACTTTGTTGTTTTAGACATTGATGAGGCTAGCAATGTACCCTTAATTTTAGGGCGACCCTTTTTAGCAACTGCTAGAACAAAAATTGATTTAGAAACAGGTGAACTCAAATTATGAGTGGGTGATGATACAGTCACCATAAGAGCTCACAACTCAGTTAAAACTACAGACGAAAATAGAGATTTGAGTCACTGTAAAAACAATGAACTCACCACACAAATTCCTGTGCAGGACGCACTTCATATAAAGACAACACAAACAATGGCAAATTCGCCTACAAGAGATAAACCAAAAAAGCGAATGCTCTAGATCAAGGAACTAGATGAGTGGCTAAACTTTAACGAAAAGCCCAAAATATGCCACACCAAAACAGAGCATCACTAAGACGACCCTCAGGGACAAACAGATCAACTCAAGGTGTGAGATAAGGTAATTTTAGGGGAAAACGATCCACGAAACTCAATTTCAAAAGAACATACAAGTGATACACCCTACTCACGGTAATCAAAGTCTTTACATAGGCACGATTGAGGTAACTCACCCAACCCACAGTACTTTCAAGGTAAACAGTCATAGGCTTAAACACTACAAATGTGAGAGTTCTATAGACTACAGGGAGGAGCTTCAGCTCCACGAAATCTCTTCGTGATACATCCAAGCAGAGTCGAGCTTAGACTCTAAATAAGCGCTTTTCGGGAGGTAACCCAAGCACTAACTTAGTAATTTTTCATCTATTTTGTTTTTAATATTTTTTCATGCATCACACTAACCCTTTTTAATACAGAGATTTAGGACTACACGGCCATGCCCACGGGCGTGTCCCAGGCCGTGTGAACCCTTTAAACAGAGACACGGTCATGTACTGAGGCCGTGTACAAACAGAGCAAAAATTTTCCCAAAACACGAGCCACCGATATCTCACAACAGCCGTGCGATATGGTTGTGGCAATCTTTTGACTTCAACACGGGCTCACACAACTCCACACGCCCGTGTCCCTAACCCGTGGAAGATACTGTCAAATTTCACACGGCCGTAGAACATATCACATGACCGTGTAAAGCATGAACATGATCACACATGGCCGTGTATCCCATCACACGACCGTGTGAGTGACGAGGAACCAACCTCTCACGGCCGTGTACAACATTTCCACAGGCGTGCACTGCGAACTAGGCGCGCCAAAACCTCCGGATTTTGAAAAACACGGGGGAAACATGACTTACACGGGCGTGTGACATGCCCGTGTGACCCAAAAACTATAAATAGGGGCCATTATTCATTTCCTTCTTCACTCAAAACCCTAAATTTCTCTCATCCAAACTCCCCCTAACCACCATAAGCGCCACCACAGGCCTCAAAACACCGCCATACCCGAAATCAGCCGCCCCACGGCCGTGTAAACCCACCCCACGACCAACCCACGACCGTGCAACATCAAATTTGGTTCTATTCTCTCATTTTTCTCGTTTATTTATTTATAGTTCATTTTCATTATTTAATTATGTAATTTTACTTTCTTCTAGATGTTTAATCAAGCATGAAATTAGGAAAATTAGGATAAATAATTTAGAATTAGATAGAACACATTAGGATTGCATGCCACTTAATTTCAATTTTTGCTTGCCACTTAGAACTCATTTCATTTGCCATTTAAATTCATATTTGTTTGACATTTTCTCATAAAATTAGTATATATACCCATAGTTCTTAGTTTTGTTACAAGTTTCAACATGATTAGATTTTACTATTTAGGTTAATCCTCATTTTTTTCTTTTTTCTTATTTTTATTTTTGGGAACATTGTCATTTTAATCTACATTTTAATTATTATCTATCTAAGTTTAATTTCAATTTTTAGGACTAATGCTTGTTATTTTTCAGATACTATATCATCATCACGTGGTAAGAAAGCTGCCGTTCCCGCTTCAAAGAAATGTAAGGGGCCAGGGAGTTCATCATCGAGGCCCACCTCCGAGGTTCGACACCCATTCATCACATTCGCCCAAGCCTCGCAAGAGGAACATTATCAACTACTCTGAGCCCGCACTATATCCACGGGCTGCTGCATAGATTGGGCCGGCCTCGAGCAGATACATTTAGTGGACGACATCCGGGCCCTCTTGATGACCGAGTCGTGAGAGCAATTCTTCCAGATTATCGAGCCCACCTACTTAGAACTCACCTTCGAGTTCTGCTCCACCTTCCACCTACAGACTGTGATGACTAGATTTGACGACCCAGGGACGGTCTAGTTCCGTCTGGGAGGACTCGTGCGACACCTCAGCGTGCCAGAGTTCGGCACAGCACTTGGGCTCTACACAGAGCAATTTATGGCAGATGAGGACTTCCTCAACCTTTCTTGTCGCATCCACATCCGGCCCATCGACTGTTGGAACGACATAGCCCCGGGGCGTTCTATCCATGGGGCCCTACATCACATGCTTGGCCCGGTATTTTGGGCTCCTCAACACTTCAACCCAGACATCCTCCTACACCCTGATTGGTTAGATGTCTCTCCAAGGCATCGCGACGATGTTACACGTGAGGATGACAGAGCGGAGGCTAGGAGGTACCCCCTTCAGTTCCAACTCGTCTAGGAGGGAGAGGACCCAGAAGACATTGCTGATGATGTCCCACCACTACCATAGGAGGAGGATGAGCCAGCTGAGCCACCACGCCCCAGACGACCCACCCAGACGGCAGCCACACATGCTGACATATCTGAGCGCCTAGATTATTTTGAGTAATAGTGCTTCCAGCGCCTCGATTATATCGACGCCACCTTAGCACAGATATGCCAGCACCTGAGCATTACCCCGCCGCCGCGTGATCCATCCGAGGACTAGATCTTCTTATTTTTTATCTTTTATCTTATTCTTATTTTATCTTTATTTTTATTTTAACACTGATCTTTATTTTTACCTTTTCTTCTAAATTTATTTTCTTTTTAGGTTTATTTTTATTTTCTTTCATTTTCTCCTTTTCATTATTTGAATATTAGTATTTTTAGTATTTGCTTAATTTTATTTTATTTCTTTTCCTAACGGCCAACCCCTAACAAGTAATTTCTATTGCTCCAAATTCCCCACGACTAATACATACTTTCGCAGTTTCAAAGGCGCTTTACAGCTCAAATCTCTACGAAAAAGGGAACACCCTGCCACAACTACCGGCACTTCCAATTCTAATATTCGTCTCACAAATCCATCCAAAATTCAGGAAGTTTCATACCTCCCCCTCTCTTATGATCTTGTGCTTTTATTGCTACTAATGTTATCTTTGTACATTGAGGGCAATGTACATCTTAAGTGTGGGGGGGAACTTACTTTAAATCTCTATATTATCTATGAAAACTCTAAAATCTGATGCTTTGTTCTTAATTGCATTATTTTTAACATCCTATTAGGATATATTCTGATTGATTTATGATTTTTATTGATATGTGAGAATTAAGACATAGGTGCTTGTACTTTGATTATTCAAACTTTAAAACATTAGGGAATCAAGCATGATAAGTTGAAATTTTTGAGAACCCCGATTTTTTTTCATAAGCTCTATTCCCTAATTCTAAGTATTATCTTGAGATTTGAAATTCGCAGGAGTGACATCAAAAGCCATAATTCTGGTGAGATTTTTGAGCCTTTTAAGCATACATTCTTTCGTGCTCACTTTTATTATTATTTTGAGTGAGTCAATACTGAATCGTTATTCTAGAACTTGCTTTAATTATACATGTCAAGACCACATCATTGATTTGATATACTGAAAAGATAAAGGCACCTAGGATTTAACCCACTTACTCCACAAAAGCCTACCTCCATAAATTAACCCCTAGTGAACCCCATTGAGCCTAACAACCTTTTCTTTGAACTACCTTTAAGTTTAACCTTTCACCCATTTTTGTTGAATTCATTCAATTATTCTTGATCTCTATTTTTTTGTCGAGATTTGAGTTGAAATTTTCATCTAGCTTTATTCTCTTTTCCAAAATGTAAAATTTTATCCAATTCATTGTATTATATTTGAATTGTTCTTAACAAAAAAAATGTGTATGTTCAGTTGTAATCTATAATAGTTCAAATGGTTTTTGCATATTTCTATTTTAAGGCTACCAAGGCAGAAATGATGTTATCATAAGAATTAGCCCGACGAATATGTTCCAGTGATAGAGATTTTTCTAGCTAGATAATTTTTCAGTTCAATCTCGATTCTAACCCTCTTTGGCAGCCTGTGACAACACCCCTAACCAAGCCCCATTACAACCATTGAAAGACATTTTAATCAATGTATCATGTCAATCTATAGTGGTGGAGATGTGATTTTCTCGCAAGCCTATGGTAATAACTTTTCAGGTTGACTAGAGAGTACTTAATTTTTGAACCCTAAACACTTCGAGTGGATAGAGTGAATCTTTAGTAAGGATGTCAACTTCTGTTAATTAAGATTAAAAGATAATTACTTAGGAGAGGGAGAAAAACTTATGTTTCAATGATAAAATTCTCAGCTTAGAGTGATTGAATCTTTAATTTTCTTCTGATTGAATTATCATTGTATGAATACCTGTGAATTAGTTTGAAACATTATTGATAAAGATTGTAAGTTTAGAAGAATGATTCTTTATTAGGGATTGAGATTTTGCTTGAGGATAAACAAAGGCTTAAGTGTGGGGGTATTTGATAAACGATAAATTATACATATTTTTACCTCATGTTTAGTCTTTATTTTGGATGGATTATTATCAAATTAGTGAGAATTGGTGCTCTTAATCTTTTTTTCCATATCTTATACTCAGTAGAGCATAGGGAAGAGAAAAGAACGGAAAATGGACTGAAAACGGAGAAAATGAGCCAAAATATGTAAGCGACACGGCCCAATGAGTCACCACACGGCTGTGGCACATGGCCGTGCCACACGAAGATCATACGGTCCAGCCTCCGACAAGCACGGCCAGGCCACACGGTCGTGCCTCCATTGATAGACTCTCACACGGCCTCTTGTCGTGGCACACGGGCGTGTTCTAGTCGTGAGGAAGAGGAATTTCACTCGGATTTGGATACTTAGGGGCTAAGAAAGCCATTCTAAACTCTATATAAAGACCCCAAGAGGCAACTCTAAGGATATACTCTCTTCTCTCAAGAAAGAGTGCCATAATTCTGCCAACACAAGGAGTGAAAGCAAGGAATTACTCTAAGGAAAGCCGATTGATTCATCCCAGAAGCCAAAATTCTACATCAAGACAGAGGATCTCCCTAAATCCCTTCAAGGGTTTTCGGTTTCTTTATGTTTTGTTATCTTAATTCTTCTGAGATGTTTTCTTTCTTTATTATGAACTAAACCCCTCAAATACTTGAGGGGGATGAAACCTAAAACAAATCTTGTTATTATTTATTCTTGAGTTATATGATAAATACTTGAGTTGTTCTTAATTATGCGTGCTTAATTCTTGTTTTAATAAGCCTAGGTATTAATTCAAGAAACGGATGTGCTTAAAGTAGAGGAGCAAAAGTCTCTGTTTTAAGTGCAGATCTACCATAATTAAGCGGAGTTGCATGCAACCCTAGACATAGGGCGACATAAATCTGCCGGATTAGGGTCAAACCTAATATGGGGAACCATAGATAGAATTAATGCAACCTAGGGTGTTAATTAATAAAGAAACTTTAGTTAACAACCTAGGCCTAGTTGCTCTTCGCCTCGAAGGAGGGTTTAGCATAAATTAGGGATCTCTATGGATCAAGTCAAGTGAATAAATCGTCTAGTTCAAGAACCAATAACAAGTGAAGTCTAGGCAGATTCTCCTTTAAGTATTGCTTATATCAATCAGCTTTTCCCTAAAGTTTTCCCCAATTTACTTTTTTTGCACTTTAGTTAGTTTGAGAATTAGTTCCAATCAATCCTCCTTTATTTTTAGGCTAGATAATAGAAAAGAAGTAAGTATTAGTACTTTTGGTTCCCTTGGGTACGATAACTCGGTTTTACAACTAAACTATACTACTGTTCGATAGGTGCGCTTGCCTTTAATATTGTGATATTAGTTAGTTTTGGTGTGATCAGTTTTATAAATTTTATTACTTAATATCACGAGTCGTTATCACACATACACCATTTTGTTGTGGTGTATAGGCTACAATAAATTGCCTACGGATCTCATGCTTCGTATAAAAATCATCAAACACAGTAGACTTATACTCACCTCCATGATCAATACGAAGAACTTTGATCATACTACCCGTGCACCTACATTTTTTTACTAAAATCATCTATAAATATAATCATATATTGTTTACCTTCATTGGATGGTGAGATTAGACTACAGAAATTCGGATGGACTAAATCAAATTGTTTTTTAGCTCTCCATTCCTTACCTTGTGGAAACTGAGCTCGATGTTGTTTGCTAACAACGTAATCTTCACATATTCCTGATGGAATTTTGATTAGAGGAAACCTCTCCACCATCTTTTTTGATGTAGTGTCCACAAGCCACCAAAATTAAGATGACCAAATTTGAAATGCCAAATCCATGCTTTCTCCTTTAATTTTGTCACATAATAAGCATGAGCTAAATCATGAAGATTAAGGGGAAACATCTTGTTTTGTATCATATCAACTTGAACGAGTAAGTTCTACTGCTGATCATAAATCTTGCAAATTCCATCTTTAAATGCAATTTGATACCCCTTCTCAAGTAGTTATCCCATACTCAAAAAGTTAGTCATCAAATTAGACAAATATAATACTTCATTAATAACTTGTATTTTCTCATTTGAAGGGACTTTGATAATACATTTTCCCATGACTGAAATGGTAGAATCATCTTTAAGCTTCATTTTGGTGTGATAAGTATTATCAATTGATGAGAAAGTTTTCTTGTTGTATGATTGCTACAACCTGTGTCAAAGTACCATAAATTTGACGAAGGTATCTATTTTTTATGACATATTATTAGAAGTGTCTCTTCTTCTTGTGTCTCTTTTTCATTTATTGCTGTAAAAATTGTTGCCTCCAAATGTCGATCTAGATTGGTCCAACATTCAAACTTATAATGTCTTTCATTGTGGCATCTAAAACATTCAACTTTTGATTTGTTTACTTGCCTTGGCTTTGAACTAGTCTAATATCAACCTCGACCCTTTCTTTATGCAAAATCTGATGAAGAACCTTCAATTTTTTTATTTTCAAAACTACCGCGATAATGAAATCCTCTTCTTCTCTCTCTACTATGATCATGACCTTTTGAATCAATAGCTGCTTTCAAGGTTTGTTCCTCTTTGTCTTGGTGTTGAAGTTTTAGTTCATGAACTAATAAATAACCTTGCAACTCATCAATTGATAGTTTTTCAACATCGTTGGCTTCTTCTATGGCACAAGCAACAAAAATGAATTTTGGTGTCAAAGATCGAAGAAATTTTTCAACAATACCATCTTCCATTTTATCTCTATGAATTTGCATATTATTCACAATTGGCATCATTCTTAAAAAAATAATCACTGATCGACTTCCCTAATTTCATTCTCAGTTTTTTTAACTCCATATGAAGAAGCATGGAGCTACTGCCTCTTTACTCTCATTGAAACTTGATACTTCTTCTTCACAGAATTCCATATCAACTGGGAAGTATCCTTGTTAAGAATCGTCTCCATGATGGACCTGCTTATTGCTTAAAACAGGTAGTTCTTGGCTTTGAGATCTTTCAACTCACTTCATAAGTTATTCGTTGTGCTGCTGCCAGAGGTGCTTATTCTTCAGGTTCAATAATTCTAGAAGAAAGAACATCCCAGTATTCCTTAGACCATAGAAAATTTTCTATTAACATACTCTAATGGTCATAATGACAATCAAAGCGAGGGGTTGCCGGTTGGATAAAATGTGAATCTATAGTTATAACTGCTGCTACAAAAATAGAAATTAAACCTTCTTTTTCCTTATGTGTTTTAACTTTCGACTCACACTCTTACTAACCTAGCTCTGACACCGCTTTTACTGTGGAGAAAATACAAATACAAAAGGAATACTACACTTACACACTTTATTCAACAAGTAATGAGCCTTTACATAAGTTGTTCTACAACTAAAAATGGTTGAAAAATAGCAACTAATTGTACCAACTCCTAAAAATAGTATCCACTAATAACAATAAATCTATTAAATAGGTCTACCTTACCTGAGTGACAAAATTATTGAAACAAATAACAACAAACTTTGATTCATTCTAATAGAAATTTCTAGTAAAACCCCAGGTTTTTCCTTCTATTTTACCAAGAAAAAAATAAATCTAAAAAAGAAATTAAATAAATAAAATTAAAAAGATAAAAATAGTTTTTCTACCTAATATTTCCCTGATAAAAAACCAAGTTTTTCTCTTACTACAAAGAAAAACTAAAATTAATTCTTCAAAAAAGAAAAAAATGAAATTAAAAAGATAAATTGAGTGACCAAAATAAAAATTTACTAAAGTTGAGAGACTAAATTGAGTGTATGTAATGGAAAATTAATGGCGAGTGATTAAAATGATAAAAGCATGTTACGTCAGTGCTTTTATTGCAAACTTTTTTTTCAATGTCCAAAATGAAGGCTTATGAAAGTTGGGTGACCAACTGTGTAGTTTACCCTTTCTTTTAGGCATAGTTTTTTAAATATTAAATCATTTTATCGGGGTCTGAACTTGGTAACTACTCCCACATTGGGGTCTGGATTTTTTCTTTTGTCTAAGTTAATCCTTAAACTTGAAAAATGTTCCTACATTTGGGGCTTAAACTTTAGGGTTTTCAAGGAAATATCAGGAGCTAACTTGGACAAAAAAATTCAGCCCCCAATGGGGAACAATTACTAAGTTTAGGCTCCAATATGGAAGATTGCCAAGTTTAAGAACAAACTTGGACAAAAAAAAAGTTTAGGTCCCAATGTAAAAACAATTGCCAAGTTCAGGCCATAGGCAAAGTCATAGTCAACGAGGTCCACTCTGGTGAGGTACTTATAACACTACAATTAATCTTGTACTATACTTAAGTTGTGGATGTAGTCTAAATCTCCAGTTTGATCATTTTTAGTACCTATAATTTTTTTTAAAATTTGAAATTTCAATCCTAATTCAAACAATAACCACAAAATCCATTAATTAAAATGGTTTGACTTTTTTGCGAGTATTTTATAGAATAGTAAGTTAACATGACATTACACACATGATAATTTATTTATTGCATAAAAATTTAGAAATTTTTATGAATATCTTATTAAGTGGATGTCCATCATAATCAAGATAAGTTTTGATGTGCTTTAAATTCTAATAGCCATAAGAAGTAGATATCTACTTCATTTATACTTCTTATGCCTATAAACAGAGACTTTGGAGAAACTTTGTAAATATTCACATTTATCAATAAAATAGGCTCTCTCTTTTGCTCTCCTATTTTCGTTCTTTACTTTTTGTCCTGTTATTTTATAACACGTTATCAGCACGATTCTATTTTATTTCATAATACCATCACTCCAAATCTGCTACTCAAGTTGTTGTCGATTGCCTTCTAAAGCTATTGCAATTTCAATCTTCAATTGAGGCTTGCGCACTATAGGTAATCATTATGCAAAGAAATTTATATAATCCTTATGTAGGTGATGACAATGATGTTAAAGATCTTCAGGTATATTTTACTATGGTTTATTTATTATATCATGTTTATTATAATTAGAGACTAATCATGACAAACATGAATAGATAGATTCCGATTTGAAATCCATGCGTGTTCGTGATGGTGAATATGAAACAAAGAATCAATGGAGACATTTAGAAGTCTATCCTACTAGATTTCTTGCATTCCTCGAAGGGAATGCAAACATAAAGAAAATAAAATATATAATCATGAACCACTGAAAGTGGGAACATAATAATAAATAAGAGAATAATGAGAGTTCTCAATATAACTCTTCAAAGGGTAAAGATAACTTATGTTATCAATGTGATATAAAAGATTATTGGCCACATATGTGGCATATGCCCAAATATTTTGTTTCTGTTAATATTCTTTGAGGAAGGATATGAGAATGTACTAATTAATTCCATCATTACAGATATAAAATATTTATCTTATTTGGTACTAAAACAAATAAATATTATTCCAATATTTAGTCATACAAAATTAGTCGAAAGCTCCAGAAGAGCTAATATATTAGTATCTTATGATGGTTAATCCATTGGTTTTAAAATATATTTATAAAGAATCTTATATTGAGATTATAAATGAGGAAAAGATTATATTTCATATGAATTACTACTGCTATAAATATATATTTTAAAAGGATGAAAAAAGGGAGGATTGAGTTATTGATTACTCTTGTTATTAAATTGAATTGACTGTGACTATTTTTGTGATCTTTTTTTGTTATCATCCACTTTAAAGGGTTGAAAGCAAAATATTTGCCTGTAAACAATCTATTTATGAGCAATAGAATATGGTAATTCTATCTAAAGCTCATTATGGTTGGATGCACCTGAAGTTGCAATTTTTTTTAAACTGTGAGTATAACTCTACATTATTCAAAATAAGTTCTCAATTAAAATTACGTGAAAAAATATTAGTAATGAAAACTTACAAGAGAGAAAACTTATGTATGAAAAGTCATTGGTTATATACTTTTTGTACGCCTAGAAAATAAGATCCACTCTCAAAGTTTTCTATTAATAGATTTTGATTGGATTCAAAATTCACTACTAGAGTTTAATTTGCTTACTTCTTGATAAAATCGTCAAGACTCAATGCAGAAAATTTTTTTTTGGCATATTCCTTGAAGCAAATATTACGTATAATTGTTTGGAATTTATATTTATTTCGTTGACTTAGTGACATTATAGACCTCACATTAATTTAAACATTTCCAGTAGTAAATGTCGCAATAATACTTATATGTGGATACAAAGTAAAATGAATGTTAATAAGATTATCAATTTGTCACAAGTTATATTGACATTATTAGTACAATTAAAATGCATATTAAAGTAAACTAGAAGTTTACTAATACAAGTACATTTACTACTTGACGTGACCAGTTAGACCATCTTTGATCATATATGATGCAAAAATTAATTAAAAATTAACATTCATTAAAAAATCAGAAGATTCTTTAATTTAAAAAATTCTCATTTGTTGCTTGTTCTCAATGAAAATTGATTCTTAGAAACTCACTAGCTAAAGTTGAAATTTAATATCTTACATTTCTGAAATGAATATGGGCTCATTCATCTACCATGTGGATGGTTTAGATATTATATGATTTTGGTATATGCATCTACAAAATAATCACGTATGTGTTATCCACTTGCAACTTGTCGTTTGCAAGATTATTTTATTAAATAATAAGTTCTAATTATGCAATTAAGACAATCCATCTTGCTAATACTATTGAGTTTATATCTCAGTCTTTTATTGATTGAGTATTAAAAACTTTTGTAAAAGTTTGTTATCTATGCACATAATGGTTTAGAGAAATTATTGATTGAATGCATTTAGTTAATGTCTAAATCATTACTTATGAGAACTAAACTTCATATTTCAACATGAGATTATGTTGATTTACGTGTTGTACGTAACAAACCAATAAGTTATAAATTCTCCCCATTATAATTGATTTTTGGTTAAGAGTTAAATATTTCTCATCTTTGAATTTTTGTATGTGCGTATATGTTCTAATTGCTCCACCACAATAAAAATGAGTGAATACTCAAAGAAAGTTGGGGATATATATTAATCACGAGTCTCCTTGTATTATTATATGTTTTAAATGTATTGGAGATTCAATTATGACATGATTTGTGATTACTATTTTGATTGATAGTTTTCCTGACATTAAGGGGAGAGAAATAATAACCTGTAATGAGTTTGAACCAGAAATTCAACAAGGATAACTCATTAGAAGTTCCAAATATGAAAATTCTCATAAAAGAAAATAATAAGTCTAGACGGTCATATAATGAAGGCGGGTGATCCAGAAGAAACCAAAGACATAACTAATAAGTAAAACTCCAGAAGAGATTCAGGTACCTGAAACTGAAGATTAAAATAGTGAAAATAAGATATCTATCAACTTGAGAAAATATCAAACCGATAATAAAAATGGACAACAATGGTTTTGCATGCAATATTATTGTTAAAATAATGAAATAAAAGGAGAATCTTGAATAAATCTATTGGAAAATATAATATGGAATAAACTAGTCAAAATAGAAAGACGCAACTCAAATTCGTGGAGTTTTTGGACCAGCAGTCCAAATACCTAAAAGTATAAAGCCAGTGAGGGTACAAATGAAGCAGTTTTGTAAAAACGGAATAAAAATATGAAGTTTTTCGCTAAGTCCTGACATTGATTATGAAAAGATATAATATTCTTTTGTAGTGGACGCAATAATTTTAGATATATTATTAAACTAGCAGTTCATAAAATATTTAATTTGCGTTTAATGGTTATTGTTACAACCTTTTATGAATCACTATATAGTAAAGTTTATATTAAAATTCTTGAAGGATTTAAAATGCTAGAAGCATATTGAAATTATTGGAAAATGGTTCGTTTATATGAATTGAAATAATTAAACATATGTGGTAAATTTGACTTAATCAATGGTAGTTGAAAGAAGATTATAAAATATCCAAAATACATATTTGTATTTTTATAGAGGGATCATGATTAAAGTTTGTTATGATTATTGTTGAAACTCCTGAAGAGATCAAAATACATTTTCCCAAAATTTTTCCTTACTCATGACTTTTAAAAGAACAGTGATATAAATGGTTAGCAAATACATTCAAATAGTCATTTGAAAGACTAGTATTCAAGATTGAATAGGTAAAATATTAGAAAGTATGTCATGTTTTAATGAGGGGAAGTAAATACACGTTGTACTCTTTTTAATGAGGTAGCATATTATGCGCATTATAGATATGTGTACTCTTTTTCCTTTACTAGGAATTTTTTTCCCATAAAGTTTTTATCTTAGTAAGGTTTTAACGAGGCACATTATCTGCCAATTGACATCCAATGAGAAGTGTTATGAATATCTTATTAAGTGGATGTTCATCAAGATCAAGATAAGTTTTGATGTAATTTAAATTCTAATAGCCAGTAGAAGTATATCTCTACTTCATTTATACTTATTATGTTTATAAATATGGACTTTGGAGAAGCTTTGTAAATATTCCCGTTGATCAATAAAATACGCTCTCTTTTACTCTCCTATTTTCTTTATTTTTTACTTTCTATCTTTTTTATTTTATAACAGAAATAACAAAATTTAACATAGTGATTTTAAAAGTTACCGTTCAGTCATGAATTTTAAATTTTAAATAACATATGCAAGGATGAATCTAGAAATTTTTTCAAGAGGGGTCGAAAGTAAATTATGAAATTTCGAGAGGTCAAAATAAAATTTTATCATGTATTAGTTTATGATTTTATCATTTTTGAAATGACTAGATAGAAATTTTTTCATTGTTGAGGGTCAAAATGCAATCTTAGCATATAAAAATTTATAACTTAATGATTTATAAGGGAGTTGATGTAATGTTCCATTTTTTGGTCCCTTGTATCCGTCCCTAAGGATATGACCTAAAAATTACCAAATTAGAGTATAAAGATTTAATCTACAACTTACACGACTAATAACAAAATTTAACTATGTATATATAGAAAAAGAGACAAGTTTATCTTAAAGTTGGTTTTTTATACAAATGTCCAGAACTACTCATATTCCCTATCCAATCATTAAATAGGATGATAAATGTGTCTCAACGCACTCAAATTTACGTCCTCCTACACATGCAATAATGTCAACGCCAACCAAACTAGAACTCAATTGGTAAATTTATTCTAAAGTTAAATGCAAAGAAAAGATGGAGTAAAGAGAAACATAAGGCACATGAAAGGTATAATATGCTGAGAGTTGAGAGTGGGGAACTTTTAATGTCACAAGAAATGGAATCATAAAATAATTATAAGGACGTTTTGTGGGTAAGGCGATAGTGAGGCCACCACCAGTTTCGATAATGGCAGCGCCACCCTTTACTCCACATGTGGTTGTGGGCACACTCATTTTGTCCTCTTCCCCCCTTTTGTTTTCTTTCACACCTCTAAAGCCATTCCTTGTTTCTTTCTTTTCTATTTATTTACAATTATTGTTGTAAATTTATTAATTGAGTTAGGATCACGGTTTAATTGAGTATAATAGAGTTAAGAAAAATAGAAAAATACTCACAATTTTCAAAGTTAATTGTATTACTTTGAGGGATTTTTTTGTCATTTACATTTTTTATACAAAAAATAAATACATATAATAAGATTTGAACCTAAGTCTTTTTAATTTTTTATATTTATGCTTTACCATTTAACCGAAACATCATTTATAATTTAAATATTTTTTTTACAAATATATTTGTTTCATAATTTTATTTTTTCACCCACGTATGGTACACTCACGATACAGATGAAAATCAAAATTATATAATAAACATATTTAAAAAAGAATAATATAGATATAACAAATGAGGCTTTGGTTGAATAATACAATATAAATGTGAAAAACAAAAGAGGCATAAGTTCAAATCTTACTATGTGCATATTTTTGAAATAAAATATATAAAATGACAAAAATATCCTCAAAATAATTTAGTTGAAACCCTCAAATTTTACTATCTTTTCCCCTATTGAGTTGGAACCCAATCAACTCGTGATATTAATTTAGTTAAAGGCTCTATAATAAGTATAAATTATTATTTAGGAGAAATATTTATAAAAAAAATTTATTTCAATAATTGAATTAATGACAAAAAGTGATAAATTTTATACTACTAATTTTTAGTTAATTTTAGGTTAAAAACATTATTACAATAATATTTTTTTAAATAACATTTAAGTAATTTTCGTGGTTAAGTTAGTATTAAGTTGACTCTTAACATTCAACTTAATAAATATTATGGCGCCTACGATTTGGGTGGAAAGAAATTATATAACAAATTTATAAAAAGAAATTGATATAAAAACTAAATGTGTTTTTGGTTTAAATAGTTTGTTAGAATAGTAAATATTATGATATTTTAGATTCAAGGCCTATGATTCCCATGGCCATGATGCATATGTTTTTTTTAAAATTTATCAAAATATAAAATAAATAATATTAATATCCTTAAAATAGTATTTGTTGTTTTGTGAAAGGAATGGGTTTTCGCTAAAAGTTTGATATACATGGTGTTCATGGTTTAAATCTCATCATGGGTGAAATTTTTTTAATTTATAAATATAAAAAGATAAAAATACCCTAATAATAATATAACTAACTTATTTTGTAAAAAGAATGGTTTTTTTTTTTTTGTAATTTTTTAATTAAACTGAGACTCGATTGATAAATAACAACAATTCAGTTAAAGGTTTTATTATTAGATGGAGATAGAGATAAATTTGCAAGGCCACAAAAATACAATATTGTTTAAAGCGGATCAGACCGACCAACTAAATAGGAAATTGACTAGGGTATTAATCCGAAGAGAAGAATTAAATTAATTGACCCTTGAACTATCCAGAACTAATTAAACTTATTTTAAAATTTTTTTATAAATTTTTAATGATTTATTTAATTAAATTAATGAGGAGGGTTAAATTTGAAGGGTTTAATCCTGGATCTAAATTTGAAAACTTAATGTGAGTGGTATATATTTCATTGGAATTGATGAGGTAGTTAGAGAACTCAACTATATTATACACTCTACGTCATTATGAAAGCAACCAAAAAAAAGGCATATTAAGTGCCTTAATTCCCTGAACCTACATTAAATACAAACTCCGAGTGTACCATATATCCAAGCACATATATTTGTAAATTGAAACCCCCAAAAAAGTTAATACCGTTAATACCCTCTTAAATTTCTTCAAATTATTTAGTGGGTATTTGATTTTTTTTTAATTAGTTGATATTTACATTTCGTCACCTAGATTGGTATTTTTATACTAATACAATTATTTTGTGTTGAGGTGGCACTGATTTTTAATCTTATGAGAAATTATTTTATGGATCCTTTCCATTTCTAATTATTTAAATATCATTTGACAATTTTTTTCAATGTCATTGATACATAATTTTGGTATTTTTTTACCCTAAATCTAGAACCCAAAACATGGACCTTCAACTCGAACTCGAGCCTCGAACCCTAAATCTCGAACCCCAAACTCAAACTTGAATCCTAAACTCGAAACCCCTAACCCCAAATATTGAACCCTGAACCTTAAATTCAAGATTTAGGGTTTAGAGTTTACAATTTGAGATTTATGGTTCGGGTTTCAGGGTAAAAAATAATCAAAATCATGTATCAATGACATAAAAAAAAATTGCCAAAATGTCATTAAATTATTAGAAAGGGACCGTGGATAATGTGGTGGAAATGGTCCATAAAATAATTTCTCTTAATCCTATAGTAACACACGACAACTTATCAATATGACATATGAAGGACATAAATTTAAAAATTAAAAATATCTGAAAAAAATAAAAATTAATTTAGAAAAATCGAATAAATTCAAGTATCTACTAAATTCAAAAGATAAATAACATATTAATCCAAAAAAAAATCGAGATAGTAGGTGGTGTAATAAATATATATATATTGAAAGAGAATCATTGTTCAATTTAATTAACTAAACTAGCTTTTGTGTTAGATTAACCATGCAAAAGAAAAAAAGTTCAACACCAATGGCATGCATATATATATATATATAGTATGCCTGGTTTTTACATAGATATATCCATTGTTTTTTTTGTCGTTTTTGTGTTTGTTCTTAGCTTACGACGTTTTGTGCAGTGTTATTTAAGAATGAGATTGCTGTGCTGCAGCACAAAGGGATTGGATAAAATTTTGATAGAATACCAAGGAAACTAATATTTTATATTTATGAGGTCCTGCAAATCAAGAGTCTTTAAATTGTATGTGGACAAAGCTCGGGTTGATCTATGGTGGTATGGTGATGAGATGGTTACTTGGTGTGTGTTTTTGAGGTAAATTGTAGTGATGATGGTTGTGTTTTTCAAGTTCACTTGGTGGTGATTGTGATTTTTCAGATATGGTCCAAAGTGCAGAGAAGGGTTAAATGACCTTTCCATTACTCTTTGTTATATAAAGTGGGGTTCATGGTTATATCGGTGTTGATGCTCTTTGATATTGTTTTCTGTGCATAGATTACTGTGCATGTTTGGGGTTTGTAACATTGCTCTTTAAAGTGGGATTTGTATGCACTTGTCAAGTATACCTGAGTTGAATATAGATATTGATACAATGTTGGGGGACGTTGGATGAGTTTGGTTCACTCTAATGTATTGAGAACTACTAGAGGGAGGAGATTGGAAGGCTTAGAATTTTGTGAAGTGACGAAGGGTGTCCAAGAAGTCTCTTGGAGGAAGATAGTTTGTCTCTTTTTAGAGGAGGGACTTGTATAGACGAAGAGATAGACGTGGGTCTCATTGTGCTAGTAATTTATCTCGTAAAATTAATAGTAGGATTAGAGAGAGTCTTTTCAAGCTATGACCTAATGGTAGCATAAGAGAATTTGTCTCTTTTTAGTGGAGGGACTTGTATAGACGAAGAGATTGGCGTAGGTTTCATTGTGCTAGTGATTTATCTCATAATATTAGTAGTAGGATTAGAGAGTCTTTTCAAGTTATGACCTAATGATAGCATAAGAGAGTTTGTCTCTTTTTAGAGGAGGGACTTGTATAAACGACGAGATTGACATGAGTCTCATTGTGCTAGTGATTTATCTCGTAAGATTAGTAGTAGGATTAGAGAGAGTCTTTTCAAGCTATGACCTAATGGTAGCATGTGGAGTTGGTAATAAAATTATGGATGACCTTACTTGAATATGATAAAAAGGACATTTGAGTGGACCTTGACAAAACTCGATATTAAAATCTTACGAAACCCTACATTAAAATTTAATCTGAAAGTGACACATAAAATTAACGTTTTAAGAAAAAAGAATAAAAATTATTCGATTAATTTATGATAGAGGTAAATATTTAAAAAAACATGTAAAGTTTGCACACAATTAATAATAGCATGTACTCGCATCGTAGTTTAATTAAAGAAGGCACATGGAGGCATGTGACAAAATGGTGAAATTAAGCAAAGCAAGGAGCCAAATGAAAAGCATAAAAAGTAATATGATTTGTTGGACAAAAGACATGTGAACCTTTGGGTTTTATTGTTTTTGTACCACCTTTGGGTCTTCAGGACCAAATTGCAAAATAGGGCTCCACCAAGGAAAAGAAAACCCCTTCTCGTGATAGGGATGCCATGTCACTTTGGGCATCCTAAGTGCATGTCTCAGTCCCTAAAATCACACAGCTTGCCTTTCATGTTACCCGCACGTGTTTGCCCCTTAAATATGAAACTGAAATACATTGTATATATCAATAGATATATATACACACATATGTATGCATGACGTCTATGACTGATCGTTTGCCCCTTTGCTCCCACCCCATAGTAAATATTGGGAAATTAATGTTCCATTTCTTAAATGCAAAAGTAGAAATGGGTGGGGTTGGGACGGGTAAAAGTAATATAGAATTTTTTGTATCAGTAATTACATTGTCTTTTGTCCCTTTTACAAAATGAGTGAGTAAATTAGAGCTCAGATTTTAACAATAGATATTGATGAAATTTTTAACAGAATGACTAGTTTTCTCTTTAATTTAATATATAGGAATTAATGTATAAACCAATGCTTCTATAAATTCGATCATGGTTTACAATTATAGCTTCCGTAGCTATTTATTTAGAATCATCTCCCAAATAAAATAAAGAAAGAACAAGAATCAAAGAAAAGGCAGTGATTTAAATCAAAAATTTTCTAGCAGCCTATAGCAAATCACAAATAGAAGTAGAAGCAAAAAATAACAAAGCAATCTTGCATCAGATTACTTGTCTTTTTGTAGTTGGATCTCCAAGTTATTGGAATGCTCCAAATTTCACTTGAGCATCCAAATTTGGATCAATACCGGTAAAAATATCTTTGAATAGGGTTTTAGCACCATGCCAAATGTGTCCGAAGAAGAAAAGCAACGCAAACGAAGCATGCCCAAAAATATTGGATTTATATATACTAAGTTGATACAATATTTAAAACTACTCATAACCCATCTCAATCAGGAGGATAAATGCGCTTCGTCACACTTGAACTTACGTCCTCTTGCATTAACAACAATATTAATACCAACTAAACTAAAAATCAATCAACCATACATATTATTTTTTAAATGTGTTTGGTATTTAATATTTAATCTATAATATACTCTTTCGAAAAAAAGAGTTTATTCAACTATCAAGGAAATTACAAAATACAGGAATATCCCTGTCTCCCACATAGCTCTTTGATGCTTCAAACAAAAGCCATCTTGCTCTCCCAGCATGTGTTGTACCCCTGTCCCATTATTTAACATAAAACACTTCATATGTTTTTTTTTTTTTATAAATATTATTACATTATAATATTATATTATAAAATGAGAAAACAATTTTATTAATTTCATAATATATTGTTATTATATCTATTTTTTTATACAATACTTAAAATTATATCCATAACTCATTTCCAATCTTTAAATAAGAGAAAAATGGATTTCAATATATTCGAACCCACTATCTCTTACATTAACAATAATATTAATACCAATCGAATTAAAACTCAATCGAATCAACATTAACATTTTATTTTAAATTTTATTTTATATTTTCAATCTATGGGGGGTTGCATGGGGGCACATCCCACATGCAATGCAAGCCATTTGAAAGGTGGGTGCAGTTAAAAGTGTAGGGTCATTGAGCCACGTGAGGTTCGAAGGGCTTAGGGCTGCATGAATATTATCATGTGATGTGATATAACTCTTGTCACATGAGACATGGATTTTAGTGGACCCTAAATTTTAATTCAATACATCTAAAATTCTAATTAATCTGACAATGATATGAATCCCTAATTTAAGCTCAAGATTGGTATAATTTAAGTCCCCAACTTTTAGCATTACTTCAACATACTTCACTATAAAAATGTGTACTGGGTAAATTATAAAATAATATGTTAAACTTTAATTTATTACAAAATAGTCACTAACGATTAAATCTTTACTGCTATGATATACGCATTTGTCCCAGAATAGAGAGGAACACATGAACAGGGTCAAGAATTAAGAAACTCGTTTGAGGAAGCTCTTGTTTGTGAATGATTTTGAGATGGGTTTCTTGATTCAATGGTAATAGAGATTGGCATTTGATAATTGCAGTGAAATTAAGAAACCCATAGATCCGTCTCAGCTTCGTTTCTTCTGGTCTTGTTCTTTGACTATAATGAAAGGGCTCCTGTACTTTTTCCTCAAAGCTTTACTGTTGCTTATTTTAAGAGTTGGGAGTGAGGAGATGTTGTTTGGGAATGATTTTGAGGTGAGTTTCTTAATTCCCACACCCCTTTGAGCTGATCAAGAAACCCTTAGCTGATGATAATGGCAGTGGAGAGGTTGCAGCGATCTAGAGATTTATTTAATTTTTCTTGAATTTTTGTATATGGTGTGAAGGAAGATTGAAGATGTTGATGATGGTGAATTAGATAAATCGGGAAGAGATGGAAAGAATTTTTGTAAGTTTTTATTAATTAAAATGCATTAAAAAGTCATCAAGAAAAGGAATTAACTTGTTTAAAAAGAAAATTATATATATAGGGACTAGCTGAGGAATTTGACCTAAAATTGTAGTCTAAAATGATAATTCACCATTTATGGTTATATCATTAACAATTCAATCACCATTAGATTAATTTACATAAACACACCTTATGGTATTTCTACTTTCTTAAATTTCTTGTTTCATTTTTAAAAATATATTTAAATGTCTACATAATCTTATTAATTTAACTTTTAAATTTTTAAATTTCATGCATTTATTAATAATTTTCTAATGGTTAATTCAATTGGTATGAGTATTATTATCAATACAATAGGATATGGGTTCGAGTGCATTAAAATATATTATCCTCTTATATATGAGCTGAGATAAGCTATGAATAGTTATAGATATTGCGTCAAAAGGAACAGATATCATCAAAACTATAATGAGATTGTTAAAAAAATTAAGAAAACAATATATGAAAAATATGTTTATTTTTTAAAAAATTTAAAATTGAAATTTTTATATTTTAATTTTTATAAGATTAAAACTATGAATAAATTTAATATTTATTATAAAAAATTAATATTTATAAATTTTGTACTAAATATTTGATGGAATAATTTTTCGAGTATATATATTTCTATTTTATAAACGAATTAAAATAAATTATTACATATTTCTTAAATTAACTTTTTTATATTTAAATTGCTAATTACATTTAAGGAATGTAATTTGTAAATACTAATATCACTTCCTTCTCACTTTTTTTTTTTTACGAGTCGACGTTAGAACCAAGCCGATAAGCCGGCGGCGGCGCTCGAACGGCACCGCCACCACTGAGAAACTCGGCAACAGCCGTCATGGATCGAACTTGCATCTCTAGAGCCGCTATGTAATCTCTAGCTTCATCTAGAACGTTCGAGTAAGAAGATAGCTTACGGCAACCGGGGACAAGCCGTCTCAAAACCTTCAGCTTCCTTTCAACGACCGTCGATTTCTTCTTCCTTTTGCTAATATCCGATGATCTCCTCAACCTTCGATCGGCGACGACCTTCGCTTTCCTATGTTTCTTCCTGACCTTGGCGCCGGCAGCACTTAGAATGGCTCTGCTCCAATGCATTGTTCCCTTAGCGGCGACGGCCAGCACTCTGTCCGCCGTTTCGCGGACTTGTTTGGCATCGAAGGAAGAGGAGGTCGGAGGAGAATGACGGAGAGCTTGGAAGAGCTTGGAGGCGTAGATCTGTTGCTGGTGCTGTGTTGCCCATTGGCTTGGATGAAAAGAAGGTGACGGCGTTGCCGTTGTTTTCTTCAGTTTAGTGAACTGTGAAGAGGTTTGAGGGCTGGAATGGAGGTTTTGTATGAAAGAAGCCATAGAAAGTTCAAAATGCTGGGGTAATTGCTGAAACGAAGTAGAAAGAATGAGCTGAAAGAGTGTGTAGTTGGAGGGAGGAGTGAAGGTGCCATAAATAGGAGAATATTAGTGGATATATGATTTTTTTTTTAAATTTGAATTTAATTATAAATTTGTTTTATTTCTATTAAATTTGAATAATATTCAAAGTTTCCACTTATTAAATTATTCAGGTAATTAATTTAATCAGTTTGATCGATTCGATTAAATTAACTATTAAAAATATAAAAATTTAATTTAATTCGCTATTATCTCGTTCAGTTGATTTATATTAATTTATGATCAATTAATTTAATAACTTTTTTCAAAATTGATATTACAATTAATTTCTAATCCGATCGATATATCCAATTAAGTTAAAACAACATTCACATTATTATTGAAATAAATTTCTATAAATTACATTTGGGGGAGGTAGGGTTTGTTATGGTTCATTGAGTTAGATTTTTGAGTTAGATTTTTTTAAAATTTTAAATTGTCTGTAATGGCTAAATTCGATCTCGTTTTTGGTTGTTGGTTTTTTTCATATTAATATTTAGTTTTTTAAGTTTATTTTAATAAAATGGTTTTGGGTTTTTAACATTATTTGATAAAGTTTTACAGTTATTTTTACAAATATTTTTTTAAAAATTTAAATTACTAAGTAAATAAAAAATAGGGATAAATCATAAAATTATGCATAAACTTTGATTTGATATGTAATTTAATACTTAAACTTTGATTTGGTGCAATTATTATATACATGAGTTTTTTTTAACAATCTCATTATATATTTTGATCATATTTGCTCTTTTTAACACAATGTCTAGAACTACCTATAACCCCTCCCCAACCCATAAATACAGATGCGAATTTAGAGGGGGGCTGGTAGAGGCCTCGACCCCCCTAAAATGAAAAGTTTCTATTTAGTCCTTTTAGAAATTTTTAAAATTTTAATTTAGTAAAGGTAAAATTACACTTTGGCCCCTTAAAATTATAAAAATTTAATTTCATCCTTTAAAAATTATAAAGATTTAGACTATTAAAAATTAAAATATCATTTCGGCCCCCTAAAAAAATTCTAGCTTCACCCTAGGGGTGTTCAGTCGGTTAACCAACCAGTTAATTGACCCGAAATACTATTAACCGAATTAACCAACCTTTTAAAACTTTTAATCGTTAACCGAACCGAAATTTTTTCAAAAAAATTAACCGAATCGGAATTTTTTCAATTAATTTAGTTGGTTAACTGAATTAACCGAAAATTATATGTTTTTTTTTATTTTTGATTAAAATAAGTATAAAATTAATCGAATTACCCAATTTACCCGTTTTACCCGAATTAACCGAATTACCCAATTTACCCGATTTACCTGAATTAACCGAATTGAATCACTACATAATTAAAAACATTACATAAGTCTTGAAATTAACACATAATTGAAATGTAAATCTTTAATATTCTCCATTTGTATCCATTTCTCCTCTCCAAAAGATCTCCATTTGCATTAAACCTACAAAAAAAACATGTGCAAAAAATTAGCATATAATAGAAATATACGCATTTAAAAAATCAAATAATATATACAAATGAATAGATTATAAGTTAACAAAAATAAGATAGTGGATTGGGTTTATGTTAACAAGAATAGATTAAATTGAGTTTATGTTGGATTGGGTTTGGGTGAATAGTGGGCCTATTTATATATTATAATTTTATTTATTAATTTTTTTTGGTTAACTGAAAAATTCGGTTAATCGACCGGTTTCGAACTGAATTAACCGTTAACTGAAAACTTAAAAAATTATTAACTGACCTCGACCGAAAAAATTCAGTTAACCGACCAATTAACCGAATTCGGTCGGTTAACCGAATTTTTTTTGTTGTACCCGAATTTTACACACCCCTATTCGCCCATGCATAAATAGGATAATAATATGCTTTAGCGCACTCAAACCTACGTCCTTCTACATTGGAAACAATACCCATATCAATCAAACTAAGACTCAATCGGTTTATACACATAAAATTTTGATTGTGAGTCAAATGTGTAATGTAACTTTGATTTTTATTCAATATACGCACTTAATGAATTAAATACCTTAAATTATTATCTATAGTTGATTATATAATTGTTTGTGTATATAATATGTAAACATGTAAAATGATTATATATCGATAATTATGTTACTAATTTATGAAAATTGAGGACCTAAGTTATGGTCTATTAACTTGCATCTACCGCAAAGATATAGTACCTCGAATTTGTATGAATATTGTTCAAGTGGATGTTGCATCGAGTTTGGCTAGGAGTTGTTGGGATTTTGCAGCAACAGAAGTAGAACAGAAGTAGAGATCAGAGTAGCAAGATGTATGAAAGATTACTTGTACACTAAAACAATCCAACTAATCAAATCATCATAGTAGCATGGTTGGCTACTTTTCAACAGGAGTCAATTAGATTGATTTGACCATCCCCATAACTGATCAACAATAAGGTAAACCTTCGTCGGGTTTTCTTTTACCTACCCTAGATTTGGTAGGGAAATCGGGTGAGGGGGACCGAGAATATATATTTATGAAGTGGGATATTTCAAATGATTTTTCTTAATGATCAAGTTCTTCTTTATAACCTTAACACTCTCTTCTTCTTTGTTAAGATTGAACTAAGATTTCGTTTAATTAGTAGATGATCCAACCTTCTAATAAGTCTTACAGATTTGCATGTTACGATTATAGAAGGGAATGTTGTTAAGGAAAACCCTATATAGGGTCGCATGTAGTTGAAATGTTAGTAAAATGTCTATAATGGGGATTCTAATGAAAATTTTATGGTCACTTAAGCAGTTGCTGCTACTGGATTGGGAAAGACAATCAAAATAACAACTCCAGATCGAAGTAAAGGTAAGTCTCTAGTGAGTCACTAAACCCGACTTCTGCACACTTTATTATAATGATTCCTTATATGGTCGATGCACATATCTTCTTGAGAAATTGTTGGGTGTATGTATAGTTGTATATTTTCTATGAAGCATTCACATGTATACTTTGAAGTGTATGATGCGTTGCTTGAACATGACAACGTGTGGTAAGGATGCATAGGAAGTCATGAGTTAGGAAGTATGATTCTCTTTAAGATTATGAGTGAAATCTGTGTAAAGACATTCATTATACTATTTGAGTGATACATGACAATGTATGATTAACGTTAAGAGGGTTTGGATGGAGTGTCGGGAAAGTATGTGATACAATAACGGACCCCGCGTTGGTATTTGATGACGTCCATCAGGATAGTAAACACGAAGGCTAGTAAGGCAATTATGTGAAAAGACCATGGTCATGGCATAATCTAGAAATGGCAGATGAGCTGCATTTGTCTTATGGCGTTGTTGCGTGTCTCTAGGGCGATGATGGGCGAACCTCAGGTGAGGCTGAGTTTAGGCAAATCCATATCGCCAAACACGACAGGTTACTTAAGAAGCCTTTGTGGCTAATCTTGTGAAAAGTCTTTGTGGCGTATTATCTGGAGAGCCTTTGTAGCTAATTTTGTGAAAAGTCTGTATGACAAATTCATTTGTAACAGCCCCAACCCGTATCCCTCATCGGAACCAAGTTACGGAGTATTATCGGAGTTTACAGATCAAACAGACAGAAATTTCAAATATTTCATATGATCAAAATAAATCATCAAAACATCATTTTAATCCAAATTATAAACATACCAAATCCAAATCAATTTGCCTAGTTCATGAGCACTTAAACATAGAATTAAATTTACATGTAGCTATCTAGATTTAGTTCAATTTACCATGCCATAATATCGCTTCAAAAACAAACACATATTTATGTATAAAACCAACCAAAATTAAACTTATAACCTTATTTACAGCCAAACCACAAAATAACTATTATTTAGACACCCTAAGTACATGTCAACACAAAAGGAAAAATATTACCACATTTAAGTTTGGGACCGTTGTTGGATGTTGAATCGGCGATCAAAACTTAGTACCTAACCTGCACACGGAAACAAAACCGTATGCTGAGTATAAACTAAGTGTTATTTCTATAATCCGAATAATTAAAAATAAAATAATATAATATGCACAATTAAAATTAAGCATAGTTGAACTTTAAAACCATATTTATTTATATAATAACACAATCCATACAATACTCAAATCTTGAATACATTATTTTATACCATAGTCAATTTTCATCACTTCTCACTTTGATCTACTTATCAATTAACAATAATATTATCCATTTCATATCCATTTCATGAACACATAATTCATGCATTTCATTTGCATATTTCAATTCACTATCTCATTTCAATTCACATATAATACCATCCAATATCAATCATAGTGTCATTTAATTTAATTACCCCTATTAACATGACTCGGACTCAGACGGATACACGGATTCAACCAAAACATACCAGTTTGGCACCCAGTGCGTCATCGAGTAATTCGAAGTAATAATTTGACACTCAATGTCTCATCGGTTAAACTGAAGTAAATTGGCACCCAGTGCCTCATCGAATTAATCTGAAATAGTAAATTGACACCCAGTGTCTCATCGACTTGAAGTCGAAGAAATCCCTGAACTCTTCCAATCCTATGGCATACCATCTATATCCGACTTAGCCTGATATAGTTAATAGGTTCCAATTCACTTTTCAAATACAACCAATATTCATTTCAATTCAAATAATCAATATATTCAATATATATACCAATTCAATCAATATACATTCAATAAATTCATCACATATTAAATCAATCCATTTCAATTGCAAAACACAATAATTTTCACCTCAACACTTACCATATACATTAAATTAAAAATACAACAATTAGTAACTAGTTTTGGATTATAGAAATACAAAACGAAAATTCCAAGCTATTCCTCGTCGACTTTATTTTTTTCCCTTTTTAATCGAGGATTTCAGTACGATATTAGCTACAGAATTAATTCAATTAAAAATCATCAATACAACACAATTCAATTTCATATTGAATATTTCAATTTTTACTCAAATATTGCCTAATTTTCAATTTAGTCCCTAAGCCAAGACTAATTTTTATTTTTCACATTTAATTCTTTATTTTCATGCAAATTCCACTTTAGATTAAATTCAACTCCCTATTTTCATATAAATTCCTAAATTTTAAAATTTTTACAATTTAGTCCCTATTACACAAAATTTACAAGTGATTCTACAATGCAATCCTTTTTTCATTTCTGACTTGAAAACCTATTAATTTAGTCCCTAATACTCTAATTATTCAACATAGACAACATTTAAAAACTCAATAATTTCTAAAATTTTGCATAGGTCTGGTAGTATTTAATACCGGAATTTCAAAAATATAAGAATTACAAGAAAAATAGACTAAATTGACTAACCAATTGAACTTGGAAACTTTGAAACCTTTCTCTGCTTCTTTCTTTCTTTCCTTGTCTTTTATTTCTTTGTTTTATTATTATATAATATCATATATATATATAATATATATTTACTTAAACATTAAGAATATCTATCTTAATAAACTTATAAATATCTATCTTATGTCGCCTCAATTTTAAGGAATGGCATAATTATTTTTTTGGTCTCTTTAATTTTTTAATTTATAATTCAACTTTTACCCTATATACAATTTAGTCCTTATACCTAATTACTTTTAATTCAAGTAAATTCACTCAATCGAAACCTAATCAACTACACAGCTAGCTTCGTCAATATTTATAATAAATATTTACTAGTCTGATTTACGAGAACGGAGTCCTAAGAATGCACTTTTTTTTAATTTAGTCCTTTTTAATTAATTAACTATTGAAACGTTAAAATTTCTTAACGAAACTTTAATACCACCTCAATGACACTTTGTAAATATTTATAAAAATATTTATGGCTCAATTTATAAAAATAAGGTTCGATACCTTATTTTCTAAAACCACTTGAACTTAATAAATCACTTATATAACATAAATTATCAAATCAAAAACATTTAAAAAAAGCACATTTAACTTGTAAATATTATATAATAATATTTATGGACTTACTCGTCGGACTTGGTGGCCCTAAAACCACTATTTCTGACACCACTAAAAAAAGGGTTGTTACATCATTAGCGCCTAAATGGCGAGTGGTTAGACCACCCTTACCGAGAAATCTGGGTATGTCTTGGAATTAGATCCTGAGAGAATTCTTAGCATTGTATCCGACTAAGGAATCCACCTTAGTAATCACTAGGAAGGTGAACTTATTGTATCTGGAGGTACGATGGTGTAAGAGTCCGCTAAACTTGAAAATCCTTACACTATGTATCAAGTTATCTGGAATTCTCTTGGGTGATTAAGACCTTACATTTATCTGAGTAAGTATGTTTGTCTGGGTTAATTGGAAGATTTGGAGTGAACCGTGTTTGGTGACCACCAAAGTCAGTAAGAGAATTAGTCAAGATTATACCCGTAATAACATCATTCTGAAGAGTATATCCCACTACTATCTTTAAAGAGGTTGTATAATATGCTTCGATCCATGTTGTGAGTCTGTGATCCACCAGTTAGATGGTCTACCTTTAAAGTGTTAAAGTGTAGAGACTGGTGTGTAGTTTACCACTAGCCAAAAATTCAAAAGGTATTAGCCAAGGTCTGAAAGGAAGTCAAGATTCTCGAATGGGAGGATTTCTACAAAGACGCTGAAAAAGAAAAATTATTGAAACTCATTAAGATCCGTTAGACTTATGAATGTTTAATTGTAATGCAGATTCATAGGTTGAACCAGTTCGCCAGAGGAGACCAAGCCAAGAATGCACCAATGTAGATGTTTGTAGAGCGATATTATGCATACAGAAGGACACTTTTGAAAATATGTTTTCAAATGGTGAATAAAATTATATACCACGATTGAGTCTGTTTAAATAAAGTTTTAAATGATATTGTCTTACACTATTATTAAGAATCAATTGTAATCAAACTAACATTTATCTTCAGAACCTTTGAATTGGAATAAAATTAAATAGGAAAGCAACACTTTTAGTAAAGTCTTCGCCCATTTTAAACTTTTTCTTAAGTGTTTAAGTCTGGTAACATCCTAAATTTGGATCCGATAAATCTGGTCAAATATAGGGTGTTGTTACACATAAGCTTAGAGATGGCAAAAAACTCGACATGACGAGTTTTAACTCGATCTAACCCTATAGGGTTAGATTTTTTTTTTTTTTTTGAAATTCAAGTTTGAATGCAAGATAAAGGTTTCAATTAAATTTTTTGAGATTAGGGGCATGGTAGAAAGGTTTTCACTTAAAATTTTAAGGATTTAATGGGATCAAATTTGCACCGTCTGGATTGAAATTCTTATTGAAACACCCTTATTTTAGTTTCCATATTTTAATTAGAATCTTTTAAGCATATATTAGAATTTATAATATTTTAAATAATTTTATACTTTTTAGTTAGATTTTAATTTTTATAATATTTTAAATTATTGTTGGATTCTTTAATTAAAATTTTATATAAAAATAAGTATGATACGGAAGGTATAAAATTAAGATAGGTTAGGACCAACACAAAAGTAACCCTCTTTTGGCTCGTTGCCATCCCTACACAAGGTTTAAACCTTCAACTTTGGTACTAACTACAGCCTTGTACCATTTGTTTTATTAGATTGTTGGTTTTTATCATTTGAATTTAAATCTAAATTCAGTAAATTATTTAACGAATATTTAAATTTGTTTAAGCACTAATTTTTAATAAATAAAAAATTAAAAAAATTTAAAATTAAAATATAATTTTATCATTTTTAAAGATAAGACCACTATCTCTTCTTCGTCCCCTATTATTATCCACAAAAGTGGAATAAATTTAAATAAAAAATATTTAAATATAAATAATGAAAGGAATTAAAATTATATATATATATATATATATATATAGAATATTAATACATACATCCCTCTCCAACTCCACAACAAATAAGAACTAAAATATTAAGATATAAATGATTAATATTTGATGTATTGTTTTATTGGATAAGTCATATACACCATCAATTAATAATAAAATGATACATCATCATTAATGTAAAATAAAAAAAATAAAAAAACTTGAAAATAAATCATATTAATTTTATTAAACATAATTAACTATTAAATATTTATTATTTTGTTTTTCTTTCATGTTTTAGAATTTAGGTTTTGATTTCTAGTTTCGAATTATTGATTTAGAGTTTTGAATTTTGACTTTCGTATTTGATATTTTTATATTTATTTATATTTAACTATTATAATTAATATTTACTTTTTAAAAATAAAGTTATATATATTTAAACCCGTTTTACACAAGTGACAATGTATCATTTCTTTTAATAATAATCTCATTATAAGTTTTTATCATATCTGTTTTTTTATACAATACTTAAAATTACCCATAATACCTCCCCAATCCTTAAATAGGAGGATAATACGCTTCAGCACACTTGAACTCACGTCCTCCTGCACTGGCAACAATACTGATACCAATCAAGTTAAGACTTAATCGACATATATCGTCTTATTATTAATTGATGATGTATGAGTCGCCAAATATCCTTTCAAATATAAATACTACACAAATTTATAATATTAAAAATCACAAAAATAAATCGAATGTTTGCATTGTTATCCAATAATATAACTAGTTATAAAAGCGATTCACGGGAAAGAGCACGTTGGGGTAACTTGTCTTAAAAGTCACATTTATTCCATTTGGGCTTATCCAACATTCATTTGGATACACGGAAAATAAATAATTGTGATTTTTAGGATCAATTATTTGAGCTATAGGATTAAAATTAATAATAAAAAAATAGTATTGAAAGTCGATTTAGCTCGATTGGTATAGACATTGTTGTCAATATAGGATGACATAGTTTCAAGTATGCTGAAATATATTATCTTCCTATTTATAAGTTAAGAAGGAGTTTAAAGTTGAAAAGATAATAAAAAGGAAATAATAAAAATAGAAATGGGACAATCATTTTACCTACCCCAACCACAACTCGATTTTTATTTCTATATCTCCAACTTATTTCCTCTTAAACTTTATATAATATTTTACCCTTAACTTCGAAATTCTAAACAATGATTTATACTATATTGGTTTTTATAAAATTAAATCAAATATATATCATAATATCTTATAAAAGGTGAGAAACTATAAAAAAATATATAATTTAAATATATGTTGTAAATTATTATAAAATTAAGAAATTGTAATTAAAAATATATAAATATATATAAATTAGTATAAGGTTATTTTAGTAAATACATTAGAATGGGTTTCACTTAAACTTGATCTTGACCTGATCCTGAAAATATTAATAGATAAATTGATCTGTCTCACTCCAACAATCGGTTTTAAAGAAAAACGAAAACAACTCTTAAAGTATCGGAGCCTTTTTGAGTTCAAAATTTTTTTATTATCTCTACGAAAAATAAGGAAAACGAAATAAGCCTCATATTTGAATATGACTATAATATAAAAAAAAAATCAAATGTAAATAGAATGAACAAGACCTATTATTAGGGATGATAATGGAGTTGGACTAGTGGAATTGCTTCATTTATTTCCTCCTTGTGTTATATAGATGTCAAAAACATTTATATTCTTATGTATCAATCATCTCCATTGTTATTTAAATCAGATTGAATTACTTGGATCAGAATCAATTGATATATCAATTTTGACATAAAAGTTAGACTGATCTTTGAGCGAATTACTTTAAATTAATAAAAAAAGGACAAAAAATCTAGTGTTGAATCGATTGAACCAATTTTATAGATTTTTAATTTTTTTTATATATCATTTAATTAATTATTGTTGGACTGATGGTCAAACCGATTGAACCAAAAATTGATGGTTTAACCGATTCAATGATCAATCCAGTTATTAAAACATTGACTATCTCCATAATTGTTCTATATGTCAATTTTACGGTGTTTTGACTCTGATACAATAAATTTTAATACTTTTTATCATTGTAAGTATTTCCACATATAAGTTTTTTTTAGGAGGATTACGAAACCCATGGGTCTTGAGTTTAATATATGATTTTGATTGTTGAGTTATTTGGGACCGGTGTTCAAATTTAAATAAATAAGGTTAAACTCAACGCCATTGAGTGTTAAGGTTTTAAGTCAAACTTGTTAGTTAACATTCTTTTTTATTGTCCCCTTTTAATTTCGAGAAAATTCAATAATTAAAAATTTTATATTAAACTCGACACTCATGAATATCGAAATACTCTCGAAAAAAAAGTATTTCCAAAAATAACTTTGCTAGAAATCTAAGTTGAGAAATGATAAAAAAAAAAAAAAAAAAAAAAAAAAAAAAAAAAAAAACCTCCTATAACAAAATCAATACATTCTCGTTTTACTCATTTATTTTTTAATAATTTTTCAATTTATTATTACAAAATTATGTGTTTATAATTTATTTATTAACATGATTTTGTTATATAATTCTTTTAACATATTTTTTTATTGAGAGTAAGATAAAGAGTTGTCTAAATCTAAAGCTCAGAAGAAATGTTACAAGGATTTAAACAATAATAATCATTTGTTATTACACTAGTTACGTTTTTCAATATATTTAAAATATAAAAAAATTTACATAACACATTTGTAAAATTATATAAAATCTAAAATATTTAATATTATTTTTTAAAATTTCACAAGTGAATTAACGATGTAACAAATATCATATATATTTACTATACCTTACAAGACACTTGTCACACATTAAACCCACTTGAGAAGTATAAAAAGTTTCACAGATGTATGAAATCATTTTCCTTTTCAAATACAAAAATAATAAATAAAACACACACATATATATAACACCTCTTGAATTCTCGTAATTGGCCTCGTGATTAAGGGATGTTCACCCGTAAAACTCATATGGGTTTGAACTTTTGAGGAGCAAGTGGTAAATCTTTATTTAAGCAATTCCAGTTAGACGTAGTGTGTGTGGTGTGGGTATATCCTTAGCGTGTGTAAAGTAAATCAATATAAAATATATATAACAATTCTAGTTTTACTATGCATATGTGTATATCACGACTGAACTTATCCATAGGCCGAACTGCAATCCAATTCCGAAAATAATTTCAAACTTAAGCCTATTTTCAAAGTGTGAGTATGTCCCTAAAATGGATAAAGTAAATTAGTGTAAAATTTATAAAATAATTCGAGTTCTATTGTGCCTATATATATAATAGTTTAGTTTAAAGAAAATTTATTCAAACTCAAGTCCCTTTTTTACTCGTCCAAAATTCTGTTTAAGAAATTAATAAAATATTAAAATATATTTTATAAATTAAAGACAAGCTGAGTGGGGTTGAGATATAAAAAAACATTGTTTAAACCCGGCTCAAATTAGGCCGAACGACAGGTCTAATCAAAGCTGAATGTGGCTTTTTTCTTTTCAGACAAAGCTAAGTGGATTTATGTGAAGAAAAAAAGTCGATTTTTTTATGGTAACTGTCAAATAACTGCCCCTGCTTGCGTTCCAGTCCAGTCCACGTCATAAAATGGAAATTGTTACTTAATCTGAGTATTAAAAATATATTATTTAATTCCGAGAAGGAAGGAAATAAAGTTACTAAGAGTTTTAGCATATGGTGATTCAGGTTGAATTAGGTTTGTTTTATTTAGTTTAGATTGGAAATGTAAATTTGACCCGAATAAAAATAATAAAATTTGAGTCCAGTTCGGTTTGTTTATATTATTTTTTTATATTATTATTTTTATATAAAAATAAATTTAAAAATATAATATATATACATTAAAAATATTTAAATAAATGTTTCTCAACAAATTGAAAATAAATTTTTAAAAAAATATTTAATATTTATACTTAAATAACATTAAGATAAGTGTAACTTAGCAATTAAATGTCTCTAAAATAGTAGCAAAATTAATAATAAAATAAGAGTTATATAATATTAAAATAATAACAACAAAATAGCAGTAATATAATAGCAAAATGGTAGTAAAACAGTGGCAAAACAACACCAAAACAGTGAAAAGAGCAACAGGATTTTTTTTCAAATTCGAGTCGGGCCAAAAAAAGCTTACTGAGGCATAGCCTGCTTAGAAAACAGATATTGTGTTTTTACCCAAATCTATTTTTCAAATCAATATTTTTGCCCAATCCTCTCACTTTTCAAGTAAATATTTGGACTGAATGACCCGACCCATAATCAAATATAATTTCAACTCAAAATGTAACTTATTAACGAGTGTTTATCTTTTCTAAAAAATATTTAAATTTGAAGTACAATTATATTAAAAAAAGTTGAAATGAATTTATTTTTTGTTTAAAAATTTAATTTGATTCAATTCGAATTTAGCCCCTACTCAATAAAACTTAGCCTAGTTTTGAAGATAACCTTTTAAAATTTGAATATAACCTTAATTGCAATTCTACACCTGCAATTTTGATTACAAGCATGCTCCAAAACTAAAAACCCTGTCAAATTCAGTCCACTGTTGTTTAATTAGCAACGTAGGTATTTTTCATAAATTTAGAATTTAGTTATTATATTTTTACTTTTAAAATTTTATTTTTTTATTTTTAATTTTCAAAATTTAAATTTAATTATTAATTCTGTTAATTTTTTTAATTTTATTAGTATGATATTTTGAAATAAACAAAATACTCACTTGATATCTATGTAATTAAAAAATTGACGTTGTAATGAACCTAAATTTAACAAAATAAGTTTAACAGTGTTAATAGTTAGATCTAAATTTTGAAATTTGAAAAATAAATAGACTAAATTTTAAATTTATGAAAAGTACAAAAACTTATGAGGTATTTTAACCTAATAAATACCCATCACAATGTTGAAGGCTAAATTTACTATTAAGGTTGACTAGACTTGATCATGGGCCAAGTCGGGACAAAATTTTAGGCCCATTTTCTAGGCCCAAGTCTGACTTGAAAATGGGCCTAAATTTTGCTCAAATTTGATCCAAATAAAAAATGCTAAACCCAAGCCCATTGCGCCTGTATTAAATTTTTATATAAAATTAAAAAACATAATTAGTCAAATACACTAAAAACATTAAAATAAATATTTTTCAACAAATTAAAAATACATTAAAAATTTTTATACTTAAATAACACTAAGATAGTTGCAATTTAGCAATCAAATATGTCTAAAATAGTAATAAAATTAACAATAAAACAAGAGTTATACAATATTCAAACAAAAACAACAAAGTAGTAATAATATAATAGCAAAACAATGGCAAATAGCAGCATAATGAAAATTTTAGGCAAATTCAGGCCAAGGCTGGGTCAAAAATCATACCCGAGCTCACCCCATTTAGAAGACAGGCTTTATTTTTTGTTCAACTCTATTTTTCAAGCTTATATTTCTATCCAAACCCTCTTAAATTTCAAACAAATTTTCAGACCTGAACGGATAACCTGACCCATGATTAAATTTAAGGTGGGACAAAAATTTATTTAAATTAATTTAACTACTAAACTTTTATCAAGTCGGTTACAATGATTAAATTACTTTTTTTAAAAATAGTTAAAATAAATTAAATTTAACTAACCATTTCTTCTCTTTTGGAAGATCAATGACCTAAGGCTACTATAATATAGTTGTCATCCAGCAATTACATTTAGCTATTGCTATCAAATCTATCCTATAATACACCACTTAGTTAAATTCCAAACCCTATAATTCAAACAAAAACCCTCATCCCCATTTACTCTATATAAGTTATATTTATTTTACGATTCGTAAAAATAATTTTTTTGAATTTCTTATTAATAATAATATTATCTCTAAAATTCGAACTTCAATTCTTATCTCTAAAATTAGAATACGCCTTACCATTACACAGAATTTTTGTCCGCATGAATTCGTAATCACTATGAACATCCACTTAATTTCCATCCTTCCAATAATCCCAAAAATTTGTGATTACCCCATTTTTTCCACTACATCATTAATGTCCTCCTAATCATGATTATTAAACCACAATATATCAGGCTGTAAATTGTACCCCAATGAAAGCAATACTTTCTAGCATTTCATCAAATAAAATTGCAGACAGGGAAGACCAAAGCTATGTTTTAAATTCCATTGATAAATTAGTTTCTTTCTTTCTTTTTATTTATTTATTTATTCAAGTAACTTCATAATTAGTAATCATATGATCTTTATTATTTGATTACATGACATAGGGCTATTAAAATCATGAAAGGGGTACTACTTTTACTAGGACTGCTGGTGTTGTTGTTGCATGATCAAGCTGATGCTAAAAGGGTATTAATGGAGGAGGCTGCTCCAGCAATTGGTGCAAAAAGGAACACTGAAAACAGCAGCTATAGTGACGAAGAGGAGAAAAACAACAGTTATGGAAGTTATGGGTATCCATCAGGATCAACCACTAAGAATCACCATTATTACATTAGTGACAAACCGCCAGCAAAAGAACACTGATAGTTTGTAATAAAGAACATATGTTTATGTGTGTGTATATATATGAGTACCATAGAGACTATGTAGGTAAAAGTATCATGGAGGCCGTTATGTCGGAAGTCGGATTACATTTTGTTTCCTCTATTCAAAAAATGAGTAAATTAGTCTCTATACGTTAAATCAAAGAGCAAATTGGTAGTCCTAATGTTGAAATTTCCAGCCATTTTTACTGTTAAAAATTGGTCATTGTACATCATCACAAGATACACACTAGTTTTTAGCTAGAGAAATGCATAAAATTTTTAATAGAAATGACTAATTTGCTCTTTGATCTAATATAAAGGGACTAATTTGTCCCTTTTTTTAGGGATCAAAATGCAATTTGACTCTTAATATAGAAGCCTCCATGATACCTTAACTGACTTTGTATAATACAGGGTGTGTATGGAATTGATGCATCTACCAAGTACACTTATGGTATCTGCATGTATGTATGTATGTATGTTGTTGGGAAAGCCAGAAGATATATTGTTTTTCCTTCTGCCGTTTAATTTCTAATGTTGTGTATTAAGGTTCCATTGAATCAAGACCAGCCCATCCTCCACTAACCTTCCAACTTAATTAGCTGTAATTGAAAAAAAGGGTTGATTTCAATTATGGTATATGTATATGTATTTTGTGAGTGTACGTGCTGTAAAATGTCGTGGTTGTTGGGCCCTCTAGGGCCAATTGCAATTCTTCTGAACAGTTAAGGTGTTGAAGCATTCATTGAGAATCTCAGGTCCATTAAGGTTCAATGGCAAAGGCATACTGGTACTTGCATAATGGTGTATGCACTAAGGTTGCATTGAATCAAGACTAGCCAATTCTCCACTAACCACTAACTTAAAAAAGGGCTAATTTCACTAGACCTCCATGAACTATTCCCAATATTCTAAATTTGTCTCGAACCTTAAAACTAATTGAGTCTTAAAAATATTTGTATCAGTCTTTTGATGGGTCTAACTATAAGTTTGAATGTTAAATGTCATTGACAATCTATTTGGATAAATTACTAAAAGTAAATAATATATACAAGAAATATTTACGCAGTTAAGACTAAACCTATATTTGCAGAGCATTGTACAGTGAATCAATCCACTAAAATTTTTGTAACACAAAAAACAATAATTTAAGCTCAACTCATTTCTCTCAAATTGTAACTTCACTTTTATACAATCTAACTTTAATTCTAACACTTTGCTTTCTTAATCACTTAGCAAGTGTTTATAACAATCATCTAAAATTGATTGAAATTATCACACATCAGTGTCTAGAATGAACAAATATTGTTCTTTCCAATTAACTCACTACCGATAACAATTTGAAGAAATTAGCCTATAGTTGTAAAAATATTTCAACAATGCTAAGAGTAGTGTCAACTGCTTTTGGAACTGTGCAACAAAAAAGGATCAATACAAAATAATTGTTTATATAGTTTGATTTCCTTATATTTTGTGAGACTTTATCTAGAGAGAAAATCAATTATCTTTCAATCTCATACAAGTGACTTAATTTAGGGGTGAGCAAAACGTGATTCGACTTGAAAAAATAAAAAAAATTCGAATTTCGAGTTAAACGAATTGAGTTATTCGAGTCAACTCGAATTTTTTTTCGAATTTCGAGTTCGAATCGAGTTGAGTTTTCAAATTCGAATAACTCGAATAATTTGAATGATTCGAATATCAAACTATAATATTTTACATTTTTACCCCAAACTCCCAAACCTTTTTACTTTTCCCTCAAAACTTTTACTCCTTCCCACTTTCTCCCCAAAACTCTTACTCCCCTCTCATCCCAACCCTCCATCTACCCAAAATCCATTTCTCACCGAAATTCTACTCTCCTATTTACTTTTCCTCAAAATTTTACTCCCGAAAACCCTCAAAACTTTTTATTTTCCCCCAAAATTTTTACTCCCTCCCACTTTCTCCTTAAAACTTTTACTCCCTTCCCATCCCACCCCCATCTACCCCAAACCATCCCCCCTCCCAACTTTTTTTAATATTTTCCCTCCAAAATTTTACTCTCCCTATTTACTTTCTCTCAAACTTTTACTCCCAAAATTTTTATTTTCCCCCTAAACTTTTACTTCTCACCATTTACTCCCAAATAAAAAATCAAAATTATCCCAAAAAAAACCCATAAACATAAATAGTAATAATTTTATTTATATCTACTATTTATATTATTAAATTAAATTTCATATTTTATATTATTTATATTATTGAATTGTTTAGTCATATTGAATATTTATATTAAAATTGAATTATTAATGATACCATAAAATATTCGTGTTAAAATTTTATATTGGTATCAATTTCACATTTTATCTTTAAAATAATTTTTATTAAAAAGTCATATTTTTACATTTAATATATTTTTTAATTCCAAAATACATAATAACAAGAATCTGAAGATAATTGAAATAACTAAGCAAGCAAAAAAGTTAACCCGTATATAAAAGATTAATAAATAAATTATGAGGTGATGAAAGTTAATAAAAAATTTGATTATGGTGGAAAATTTTTATTACGATGGGTGACAGTGGTTACAAGTACCCAAAATTATTTTTGAAATTTTAACTCGAACAAATATATTCGATTCGATTCTATTCGAATTTCATTTCACTCAACTCGATTCGAGAAAATTTCAAATCAAATTAGGATGATTAAATACGATTCGTTAACTCGATTAACTCGAAATTTTTCATTCGATTCGATTCGATCAAACGCTCACCCCTAATTTAATTCCTAATACTCACTTGTTTAGCAAACTCACATTTGCACCTAAATAACTACATCTATAAATCAAGTGACTTACTTATTTACTTATAAAAATACACTCACAATAATAAATTCTACAATAAACAGATATGTGCTAAAAACCCTAGATCCCTCACCTATGCAAGTCTCAAACAGAAATATCATTTTCAATTTATTCTAGATCAAATATAATCAATCTCTCTATTAATATAGCGACATAAAAAAATAAATATAATAATATCCTATAATAAAATTAATGTTAAAAACATAACTTTCTTTATCCAAATTCTCTCAATTTTAAAGTAATCTTCCAACTTAAACTAAATTTAAAATCATTGATGAAATCAAACGTGTACCAACATCCTACACATCCGACTAGCAAGGATGCTCAAATTCATATGGTAAGAGCTCAATTTCATAGGACCCAAGTGAATGGATTGACCCGAGATTATTTATTTGAATATCACGGTTAAATTTTAAGATGAAATGGTCAAACACAAACAGCACTGAATTGCGTTAACCAAGTAGTGTAAGTGGCGTCGCTCATGGGGTATTGGGTTTCGTATGCGGTCAACGGCACGTACCCGTCACGCAGTGCAGTGCAGTGCAGGGCAGGGCAAGGGCCCGCCTCGGCCTCAAAGTCCAATGACTTGCACGGTATCTAAGACGCAATCCCACAACTAACAACATACACCTTCTTCCAATCTTTTTTTTGGTAAATTTTTCTATTAGTCCTCCTAGTTTAAGAAAGTTATAAATTTAATTTTTTATATTTTAATTTGATCATTTTTCTTTCTTTGTTTTTTAATATTAAAATTCTAGTCCTCATTGATCCATAACTATTAAATTATTGAGTTTTTCTAATTTCAAAATCTGATGCACCAAACAAATTATTATCATATGTGTAATGTTAAGTCAGCTTATTATTTTCACATATTATTAACTAAAAATCAAATTAATTTATTGATGACTATCATTTGCACAAAGACTAGGATTGTATATGAACAGAGCATTGGATGAACTATTCGATTTTTGTTTGTTTATATTCATTTATAACAAGATTTTGAGGCTCGTTTGTTAAATGAACTAATCACAAACAAAGTTTGTTCAGTTCATTTATGTTTATGAACAAGCTCGTTTAATAAATTATTTAAATTTTGTTTATTGTTCCATTATTATATATTATTAAAATTATTACGGTTTATTTTTTTATTTATAATATAATCATTGATATTTATATTTTACTATTTTATATCTAAGAAATAATATATATTTATTATTTGTTTGTTTATTATTCAAGAACATTGTTCGTGTGAGTGTGTTTAAATATATGTTCATGAACATGTTCATTTAACTTAAACGAACGAACATGAACACATATAATTTTAAATAAATGAACACAAACAAAAATTTTGAAATTTTTAACAAAGACGAACTGAACACGAATAAACTTAAAAATAAACAAACGAACATAAATAAAGGTCCATTCGTTCAAGCTCAATTCATTTACAACCTTAGTCAAGACCGAAAATTTAAATTCGAAAAGCATAAAGACTAAAATTTATCAAAATCAAAAGTGTAAATATTAAATCCACAACTTTTGCAAATCTTAGTGCATAGCAGAATTTAATCATTTTTTTTCCATATTATCTATATTGAGAGTTTGTCATTGTCATTCTCAAAAATTAAGTTTGAATCCTCATTTTTTTCTTAAAATGCAATGTACCTCACCATCATATTCAACACTTGTTAATATAATTTACATAAAATAATATTTTTTAACATAAATTTCATTATAGGTTCTTATTATATCTCCTATTTTCGATGCAAATTTCTAAAACTACCTGTAACCACTCTCCAACTCTTAAATAGGTGGATAATGTGTTTCAGTGCACTCAAACTCACGTCCTCCTATACTGACAACAATATCAATGCCAATTGGCACATATAACAATATTTGAGCCTATGCCACCAGTATTTACAAAACCTCTCGCTTTTACTACTTCAACTTAGGGGTGTTCAAATTTTGGTTAAGATTGAATTAACCGATCTAATTCGGTTAATTGTTCAGTTGATTGATCTAATTCAGTCGGAGGTCGATTAATGATTTTTTAGAAGTTCAGTTATTAATTAATTCGGTTCGAAATCGGGTAATTAATTGAATTAACCAAACTTAATAATTAATAATACAAATTATATGTAGTTTTAATTCGAATAATTCGGCCAAATTTACATTATTAAAAAAATTATATGTTTTATACTTGTTTTACCAAAGAAATATAAATTTCGATTAATTCAATTAACCGAACGAATTAATCGAAATATTTCGATTCGATTAACAATTAAATATTTAAAAATTTTAATTAATTCATTTAATACTTAGCGGTTTAAACATACCGAATTCAAACAATATTTTTTTCCATTCCAAAAAATTCACATCTAATAGAAAAACAAGACCTTCTATTATTCCTTTCCTACTTTAATCCAAAACACTGTTTGTTATTCATTTGTCGATAAGATGGGATGGGGAGCCCTTTCATTTCATTTCTTTTCCTTCGTCTTATCTTTTGATCTCATTCATTGAAAAGAAATAGAAAGAGAAAAAACAATAATTTTAACTTCAATTTTTTTTTTTTTTCATTTTTATAATATTATTAGTAACTTCAAAACAATATATAATTTTTATTTATTTCAGTGAGACGCAAAATTATTATATTTAATAATTAAATTTTATTATCAATTAAGTCTTAGTTTGATTGATATGAGTATTGTTGTCAATGCAGGAAAATATGACTTCAAATAAACTGGAGTGCATTATACTCCTATTTATTGTTTAGAGAGAGGTTATAAGTGATTTTAAATATTATGTAAAAAATATATATAATTAGAACGTATAATAAATTATTCAATTTTTACATTTTAAAGAATATAAATATAAATTTGTTCGAAATTTAAGAGAGTTTAAGTAAAAATATTAAGCTCGAGAAATAGACTTAAGCAAAAAATTAAACCCGTTTAAAATATGGATCGGGTTTGGGCTTGAACATTCAAGGCCCGAGCCCAACCCGATCCATTTTTAAGTTTACAATACTTTATATTATATAATTTATAACACATTAAAAAACTATACTAAATATATAATATTACTCTAATATAAATATTAAAATAATGTTAAGATGACTATATACAAAATTTCAATAAATAAAAAATATTAAAATAATAAATAGTAGATTAAAATAATTTCAAAATTAATAATATAAGCGAATTTGAAATGGGCTTGGGCTAGTCTTTTGCAAATATAAGCAAGTTTTGACAATAAAAAAGCATGTAAATATCATATTTAGGCCCGACCTAGATCCGTCCTGACCCATGAACATCTCTATTCATGTGTCACAATTTTAAGGTTCCACGTATAATTATTTCTTAAAAGATTGTATATCTTACTTTATATATATAATTACTGTTATTAAAGTGATGACATGATTTTTTTTTTTTTTTAAAAACAACTTTAAGCATTTAGTTAACATGGAGTGGTCACACTAGTGGCAGAAGGACCGCGGCCCTCTCAAAAATTGTGGGACTTTAATTCAATCTCTTTAAAAAATGTAAAATTATAAGTAATACAATAGTGAAATTATTTTCCGGCTTCCCCAAAATTTATAATTTACTTTTTATCTGTCAATATAAAATTTTTTATTTTACGTATGTTGATACGTAAATCGATTATTGGTTGAATATAATTAATTAATTTTATTTTATGTTTCCTTGACTATATGACCAAAAACAATAACAAAAAATTTCATATCATAGAAGGTGTGAAGCCCAAAATTATGTAATAGAAGATTGAGATAAAATTTAAAGAAAAAAATAGTTGAAAGACCAAAGCTAAAAAAAATTATATTAAAATAGATTAAATTGAATGTTTTAGTTCATACTTAATTAAAAAAAAATTACAAATTGGTCATTAAGTTATTCAAAAGTTTTTATTTAGGTCACTAAACTATTGAGAAAATTTATTTAAATTATTGGGTTGTTGAGTTTTTTTTTTTAAGTTTCGTCAAAAAGCTCTAAGTGACTATTTAATTATCGGTATGGTGAATCAATATCCATTAATGAATAGAAGAGCATATTTTAAATCCAAATCAATATAAATGTCAATTTCAGAGATTGAAGGAAAAAGTTTTGAATTTTGGTATGCAGATTTGTGACGTCCAAAGTTGTTTCATGAAAAAAATTGAATTGTAGAAGAGAAGGGAGAAGAGATCAGCTTTCGATTGATTCAAACTGTGTGAACAAAGAAAGCCATATCGTATCGATTTTAACAATCCAACGACTTAAATGAAAACTTTTAAATAGTTAAGTGATCAAATTGTAACTCCTTTTAATTAAGTGACAAAAATAAACACTTATCCGTGATTTATTGACTAATGGTATAGTTTATCCAATTAAAAAAAAGAATAATGAACAAAACTAAACATGAACTTTAATTCAATGTACAATACTATACATCAAATGTTAATTTAATTTAATTTTCAATAATCACTAACACAATTATCGATATAATATCATTTTACACTAACATACCCCACATACAAATAATTATAAATATTTAATATAAAAATAAATTGATACATTTATTTCTTTAAATGCGTACATTTAAATCAAAAACAAATTTTCATGTATACATTATAACTATAATTAAAGTTTAATATATATAATTACACCAAATCAAAATTTATATATCAAATTATATATCGAATCAAAGTTAATGTATAACTTTAATATTTATTCAATTAAAAAAATAAGAGATGAATTTTTAACATAATAAAGAAATTACATAAACATCATTATTATAACAATTTACCAAGTGACATGTTCCCTTAAAATAAAAAAATCATTTAAATCTCTTTATAATTTATAAAAATTTAAATTAACAATAATAAAATTACATTTTAACTTTCACAAAAATAATAATTTAATTTAATTTTTTAAAAATTATAAAAAATATAAAATATTAAAAATTTAATTCCGACCCTAAATAAAATTTCAAACTTTACCCCGTTATCCATTACACATAATTGCTTCACAAGTTAGAAAGGGGAAGACAGGGAACATCAGCGGTATAGTGTTGTAATAGTAGGGAGTTGTTCTACCGCCATTACCTCAAAAACTCTCCCGTGTTTTTCGCGTGTACTCTTCCATCCTCTCACCATCGCCATCACTTCTATTTTATGCCCTGTTTTTCTTGTCTGACTTTTTTTAAATTTTATTTCATTATTTTTATTCGTAAATTAAAGGGTATCTTTTATTTTCATTTTATAATTTTAAAAAAATTATTTTTTTAGATTCGTAGAGTTTTTTAATAAAATCATTATCAATGTTTGAATCATTAATTTACACAATTAATATGTTTTATCATTAGGTATAATATTTGTTGAAATAATTATTACGTCGTGGGTGTAAAGGTGAGCATGGGCCGGGCCGGGCTCAAAAAAATTTTAGGCCCGTTTGTCGGGCCCGGCCCGGCCCGAAATATGGGCCTAAAAAATTATCCAAGCATGGCCCGACATTAAATTGGTAAGCCCGAGCCCGGCCCGGCCCGGCCCATATTAATTTTTTTGCTTATTTTATTAAAAATAAAATATAATAAATTAAATACATTTAAAAAAATAAAAAATATTAAAACAAGAAACAAATAAAAAATGATACTAAAATAAAATACAAAAACATTAAAATTTTTCTAGATTTTATTAGGAAATGGCAAATGAAAGTTAAAGTAAAAGAAAGGTAAAGTTAAAAATTAAAAAAGGAAGAAAAAAATTATTTAATATATATTTCAGGCCGGGCCGAGCCAGGCCCAGGCCAAAAAATTCTTACCTGAGGCCCGGCTCATTTTTTAAACGGGCCTCAATTTTTGTCCAAGCCCATTTTTCAGGCCTATATTTTTACCCAAACCCTCCCATTTTTCGGGCGGGCCTTCGGGCCGGGCCGGGTGGCCCGACCCATGCTCAGCTCTAAGTGAGTGACTGTTGCCATGTTTCTCACAGTAAAATAAGGACACAGCAGATATTTTAAGGGGTGTTTATAATTCGGTTAAAATTACATTAATTGATCGAATTGATTTAATTTGATTAATCAATTGATGGTTAGATTTAATTTGATTAGAGGACGATTAATGATTTTTTAAAATTTCAATTATCGATTAATTTAGTTTAAAATTAGATAATTAATTGAATTAACTCAAATAAATCATATATGTTATATAAAATATATTTTATATATAAGCAATATATTTATTATATTTATTTTAATCAAAATATAAAAGCATATAAATTTCGATTAATTCGATTAACTGATTGAATAACTGAAATATTTTAATTCAATTAATAGTTAAAAATTTTTACATTTAAAATAATTCAAATAATAATAATTTAATTCGGTTAATAATCAAACCCACCATCTCAACATATTAATTGAGAAAGAGGTGGTTGATGGTAAATGAATGGAAAAGAGTCAGATTGGTGGTGGTGGTCTGATGTTATTAAAACAACATATAAGACGTGTGGGTCTATCTTATGTTTCCATTTCTTTATTACATACATCACTTTGAGTAAAAAACAGTAATCTCAAACCTCAAGTTGTTTCATTTCAACAACATTATACAGTCAAACCTTCCCAAGTTATCATCTAATTTTTATAAATCATCAAACTTTGGTGTGGTTGAAAAAATAGAGGTTATGTTTTTGTAAGTATCTGGGTTCGAGATTTATTATAACAATTAAATGTGTGGAGTTTTTAGTTTTGATGTGGTCAGTTAATTTGTAGTCTAAATTGTTTCTGTTATTTGTTTATATTGTAATGTGTTATTAGCATAGTCGTCAATTTTAGATGTTAAATATTATCCATTTAGATATGATTTAGTATATATTTAAGATACGTTAATTAAATTAAATACGGATAAATTTTTATTATATTAACAACTTGAATATAGTATGTTAAAAATAAACAACGTCAATAAAATTTAGGAGGATTATTTAGTTTTTTGGCAAGTCCATACAGTAAATATAATAATGATATATTTGAGTTTGCAATTCAATATTCAGGTTAAATTAGGCAAAATGCCAAATTTTAAAATTAATTAAGTGATTAGGCCGATTTAGAGCATATTTATCGAAATAAGTCAGTTTTGAAGAGAGAGAGGAAAACGCGTCTAGATGTAATGTATGGGTCCCAAGCACTATCGCATCATCGTCAATTGAAATATACATTCGAACTTTCACAATATTTACCTCAAATATAAATACAAATAAATCGGTATTCCGTTATTTCCAGCCCTAAAATCCATTTATTGCCCTAAAAACCCTAACAAAACTTAACCCAAACTTTAAATAAACCCTAAAAACAAAAATCTGATCACATTTTTCACTCTTTTTAAAATCAATCTATTTTGGTATATAAATACTCCAAATCAACCTAATCACTTAATTAATTTTAAAATTTGGTATTTTTACCTAATTTAACCCAATACTCAAGTTAAAAAAATATTATTGATATACTATTTATATTTTTAAAGATTTAATTAAAATATTTTGAAAATTGAGGATTTCTTGTAAAATTAAACGATATATATGTTTAATGGCCTTGACATGTTGAAGGTGATGGATATTGGGTTTGGAGGAAAACCGTTTGACAGCTTGAGAGCATTGGAAACAACAGGGAGAGCAGCACTCCATTTCCCAAAACTAGAAAAAATAAAAGAAATTCCACAGCACAAAGTCCCATACTTTATGAAGAGACATTTCTAGATCGACATAATCAAATAAACCCACCTTGAAACTTGGATTCAGAGTAACCGAAAAAAATAAAAATTAAAGCTTCTCATTCACAGCAATCCCAATATCAAAATCAACAATAACCATAGAAGAAAAAAAAGATAAACCTTTGCTCATTGAAATGTTAAATTCGAAATATCTTTTTCATTGGTTTAATCACTGTCAAATGAACAAAATTTTGGGTTTTTCTCCATCATTCTCTACACCCCCAGTAAACCCCACATCCCCATCATTTTCATTTAGACAAATGTATGAAAGATATATATAAAAATGGTTTGTTTTTTTCTATTTTTAAATAACAAACAGTCACAGTTGCTTGATTTTACATCACTTGTTTGTTTATAGGGTCTCAACAACGTATTGGTTTGGTAGTACATATAACATAAGATATGAAGCGTGAAAAAAGATGGTTCTTTTTCACCTTGTGGTTGCCACAGTGAAATATAGACTTGAAAGCACCCATCTTTTCATGTCAATTTTGACACTGATAGTTGATATATATCAACTTTGGCCTGTTCATGTCCTTCTCTTGGCCCTCACTATTTCTCTCTCCCTTGCTTGCTTTGAAGTAGAGACTTAAGGCTGATCCAAAAACAAAGACCGACCCTTTAAAGAGAGAACAAAAACACAAACAACAGGCAGACAGTAATGGAGTCATTTGGAGCTCAAATGGCAAAGAGGAAAGCAATGTGGCTTTATCCTAAAGTCTCTGGGTTTAATCCTTCTGAGAGATGGGGGCACTCTGCTTGCTATTCTAATGGGGTTGTTTATGTATTTGGGGTATGTTAAATTAACTTTAATTATTCTTAGTGGGTTTTTTTGGCCTTCCATCAATGCTAAATGGTTATGTTTGGTTAAGGGTACATATAACGTTCTTCATAGGTTTTAGTTCTTTGCTATTTTCTATGATCCTTCATAGGTGGAAGGTTATTTGAAATTTGTCCTGGTTTCAGTTTCCTTAATTAGTAAGGCCATGACTATAACTAGGATGCCTATTGAGCGTCTCTTTTTGGGGTTTAGCTGTTATGTTGTAACAATATCAGGTGATATGTTTTACTTTTAAGTCTTCTGGAAAGTTTGGTTTTTTATATGTATATTTTTGGGGTTCATTTTATTCAATCTTTTTGGAGGAATTTGTGCTATGTTGGAGAAGGTTATGTTCTCTTTGACTTGTATATTGAGCTACAATGTTGTTGAATTTTGTATATTTTGATGCTTACTTATGTTAGGAGGAGAGAAACCATAGGAAAGAAAGGATCAAGAAATGGTTTTAGAAGATTATGATCTTGATTTCTGTTTAAATGCCGAAAGTTGATTGCCAGATTTTGTTCATCGCAGGGTTGTTGCGGTGGTCTACATTTTAGTGATGTTCTTATGCTAAATCTCAACACAATGGTTTGGAAAACTCTGGAAACCACAGGGCAGGGACCTGGTCCTAGAGACAGTCACAGTGTTGTTCTTGTGGGGACCAAAATGATGGTGTTTGGGGGCACTAATGGTTCTAAGAAGGTAAACGATCTTCATGTACTGGACCTTGTATCGAAAGAGTGGATACAAGCTGAATGCCAGGGTGCCGCGCCTTCACCTCGTGAAAGTCATACAGCAACACTTATTGGTGAAGACAAGGTAGTGATTTTTGGGGGAAGTGGTGAAGGTGGAGCGAATTACCTGAATGATTTGCATGTTTTGGACCTTAGGACTATGAGATGGACTTCACCTCAGGTGAGAGGTCATATCCCTGTCCCTAGAGATAGTCATAGTGCCGTTGCTATAGGAAAAAAGCTTGTTGTGCATGGTGGGGACTGCGGTGATCGCTACCTTGGAGATGTTGACATCTTCGACATGGATACTTCGACCTGGTCAAGGGTATTGTCTCACCGAATTCATTAATAAGAAAAACATTCGAACTGCTTTTCTTGTATCTATGCTTTTATGAAATATAATTCTGGTGTTCTTTGCAGTTGGCTGTTCAAGGCTCGTTACCAGGTGCCCGAGCAGGTCATGCTGCAGTTAATACTGGAGCAAAGGTAGCACATTTTGCTAATTATCAACAATTTTTGTTTTGAATTTAATGTTCATATAATGAATATCACGGATTCACAACTGGAGACAAATTTGTGATTTTGAAGGTTTTCATCATTGGAGGGGTTGGAGATAAACACTATTACAATGATATTTGGGTACTAGATGTGATTGCTTGTTGTTGGACTCAGCTTGATATATGTGGCCAGCAGCCTCAAGGCCGGTTTTCTCATACTGCTATTCTCGCAGAGTCCGATATTGCCATCTATGGAGGGTAAGTTCCTTTGCCTACTTATAGGTTTATCTCCTGGTCTCTCATCGTGACATTGGGTTCCACTTGTAATTCCATTGAACTTTACTTGATCTATACAGATGTGGGGAAGATGAACGTCCGATCAACGAATTGCTGGTTTTACAACTTGGAAAGCAACATCCAAATGGTCGATACAACATTTCAATGTGCAAAACTTTCGGAAGCCATTGGAACCAAGAAAAGAGAAGATTCTTAAGAGTAGCACCTGGAAACTTGGTAACGTATAAACAGAAGATTAACCACAAACTTTGTACTCCTTTTTGTCGTTTTTAGTTGACCTTATGGAATAAGAGGTACTTTATTTATTTTGAATCAGAAAAGCATCTATTTTGCCGATATCGAAGTAGCAAAACATGGAGATAATGAAGCAGAACAAGAAGCAAAGCATTCTTCTCGGTTCGGTTCAGGTTGGTTTGGAATCAAATTCCCTTACCTCTGGCCTCGGATCTAGCTCTATGGCTTGATGTTTTGAATATGATAATTTGATCTTTTCATTTCTCTTTAGATACTTCAAACCCGAAGAGGAGAAGAACCGCCATTGCAAAGGCATGGGAGGTTGAATTCGAGCAAGAAGAACATTCCCTTTCACTCTCGCAGCATTCGTCTCCTTCACAATCTGATCAAGAACAAGCTCCGCTACAAAAGCCCCCTGATTCCACCAGGCCCCAAGGCCTTAATTTGTTTAAGCAGTTCCATCATGTTCCAAGCAATTGTCAGCCTTACAATGTTTCAAATAACCATAAGCAAACCAGATATACAGTCCATAGAACGCAACAAGATCCCCAGTTTACAAGAGAACTTCAAAACCCTCAGAAACCCGAACAATATCTCCATGTTGGTGATACTGGCAGACAAGGAAGTGGAACACAATACTCCATTGTTGAACAGAGACACTTGGAAGCAGGGCCTATTCACAACCTGGTAAAGCATCCCTTTTTCGATCCCGTTAGCATTATTACTCTTCTTTTCCGAGGTTTTCGGTTTGCATTCTATATATGTCCACTTGTTCACGCTTCACATTGGGAGATTTTTCTACTCAGCTTGGTGCTGAAGTTCGAGGTAAGGTCGATGGGGCCTTTGACTCCGGTTTCCTGGTGACAGCGAATGTTAATGGAAAGATATTCAGAGGGGTCTTATTTGCACCTGTAAGGCCTTGTATTCTTTACCAGGAAAGTTCCTAATATATTATTTGTTCAACTATTCCTTACCATCACCTTATTCGATCTGACATTAGGGGTCAGGTGTCATCTCGAGAGGGCCAATGCTTGCTCAAAGTCCGTCATCAACATGCCAGGTCAGTGCAGCTCAGCCATTTCTAAACTCGAGCAATTTAGAACCCTTGAGCCCATCTCAGCCACCGCCAACAATGCGTATCACGCCAGAATCCGGTCACAGCTCTCGGCATTTGGCAACTAGTGCTGCTTCATTAGCAACAGCAAAAGACCCAAAGCTAAGAAGTGATCTAAGAGATGTGGTTCTAACACTAGGAGGACCTGGAACTGGCCCTGTTTGACACCTTAGAAAACTGAAAAACAAAACCGGCTTGTTGGCATCAAATTATAGACCTTTTTCATAAAGAAAGAACAAAAAGGATGATGGCCCCTTAATCGTGCAGATGTTGAATATATATATTAGTTTTTATTTTTATTTATTAAAAGATGATTATTGTATTTTAGTCCTTTTTTCTGGTGAGTGAGATGATTATGCTTTTGAGCATCAATCTGTTTAACTTTTTGCATGTAGCCTTGATAATGCAAGCAGGGGCGGATCTAGGTCTCTGGAGACTTTTATAATTTATAAAATTTTAAATTAGTAATGCTAAAGTTATATTTTGATATTTTAAAATTGATAAAAATTTAATTTAATTTTTTAAAAATTATAATGAAAAATTATTAAAATAATTTAATTGTATTTTAACTAATTTGAAGGTTTTTTTGATGTCGTTCTTGCTTGTTATGTCGTATTTTTGTATCTGTCACTGAATTATGCAAAAACCTTTTTGCGGTGATTGGCTTGTTATGGGCAAGGGTTTTGCACTCATTTAAAAGGCTTTGTGACTCGTTTATATGAAAATGAATGGCAAGATAATAATTAAGTGGTCCTCTTGAAAATTAGTTAGGAAGAAACGAAAGTCACACTTAAAATGGTGAAATTTTGATATTAGTCTCTATACCATATACAAATAATTATTTAGTCTATATTTTAAAATTTGAAATCTCAGTTTTGACTCAATTAGTAATAATTAAATTTGTTCAGTTCAATTCTATTATTTCCAAATGTCAAATATATTATTATATGTGTAATATTACGATAGTTTGCTATTTTCATATAATACTCACAAAAAATGTCACGTCATTATAGTTATGGGATTTAATGGTTATCATTTGAGTAAATGACTAAAATTTCAAAAATTAAAAAGTATAAAGTCTAGAAATTATCAAATTGGAGAATAGGGATTCAATCCATAATTTAGGCATAATACAAAACTAATAGCAAAATTTGGTCTACCAAATTTAATGATATTACCATTTGGGTCAGGACTGAAATTTCGAAATTCAAAATTACATGGACTAAAATTGATTAAATTAGAGTACGAAAGCTAAATTTGCAGCTTATGCATAGAGGTGTTTATGGGTTGGGCCTATGCACAGTATTAATACCATACATATTTGCCCAAGCTTAGCACAACCCAAAATATGAATCTCAAATTTTATCAAATGCTGTCCACATTTGTAAATGATTAACTCGAGCCCGTTTAGATCCACTCGTATCTTTTTTGTATTTTAAAAATAAATATTTTATTTAATACTTAGTAATAGTATATTATATAATTTTTATTAAAATTTTAAAAATAAACAATTCAATGTAATTTTTAATAGTTACATTATTGTATATTTAATTTTAATATGATTAAATTGGAGAAAATATATCAAAGGAAACAAGCGGTGTAGAATTTTGCCTTGACTGCAACAAGGGTGTCATGGTTATTGCTTTTATAATAGCAATGGTTCTACATTTACCATCACTGTTGGGTTGGTAAAGAGTTGGATATTTTTTAGTTTCGAGATTAAATTTTATGAATAAAAAAATAATATTGATAGAGTTTAATTTAATATTTAAAGATTTAATTTAATTCGAATTTAAATTTAATCGATTTTTAATATGAGTATAGAATACAAAAAAATTTCAAAAAAAAAAAATGATTATGACAATTTTTTTTATTCCTGGTGTAGACCTAGTATAGTTTAGTAGTTTACATATATATATATATATATATATATATATATGAGTCTGTTATCCCTTTATATATGCAGCTAATGATCACTTGATTGTGTTAGTAAGACTGAAATTTTAATTAGTGATTCAAGTTATATTATGATTAATTTTTTCTAATTTCTATTTCAAATTATTATATTTATTTTTTTTTACTATGTACGGGTTTTATTTAAATTTATTTCGATCTAAATTTTGATATATTTTAGTTCTCAACTTTTACTTTATATTGAGTTTATTTTAAGAGAAAAGTATATCAATAGTCACTAAACTTTGATTAAAATAATATTTCAGTTACTAACCTTTAAAAAGTAACAAATCAATCATTAAACTTTCTAGAGGCTCGTATTGACATGAATAGTGCAGACTGTAAACTGCCTTTTACCTCTTGTGGTAATTTATTGGAAACTTTACATAGTGATTATTCACCTTACCATATTTTCTGACAATTTCTTTTAGACTATCTTTGTTGGGAAATAACAATCTAATCTCAAGTTTTGAATTATTCATGTTAGTTTCTATGTTGAACTCAGGCCAAGTTTTGTCATTTGAGTCAAGTTCATATGCACTATTTAATGTTTCAGATTTATCATTATCAGATAATTCCCCTAATTGTAAATCGTCCATGTTTAAGCCATCTAAATTAACCCTACCTCTACCACATACATTAATTCGAACATTATTAAACACATCATCACCTATTGCACAATCAAATCTATCAAAATCACTTGGTTCTTCTTCACTCTTACTCTCATTAAATTCATCATCAGCTAAACTTGCCAATCAAATTTAATATCAAAAGTCACAATAAGGCAATGAGATCTTTGGCTTTTTCATACACACTAATGACAATAATATTTAGTCACTATCTAATATTTGGCAAGCATCCACAACCTAGATATACATGTCAGACAATTTAATACAAATATATTCAGTTCTGTCATGCACATGGCAGACAATAACCAAGCAACACACGTGCAACTATACAATACAACATACACTGTGCACTATCTAAATTTTGCATGCATCCACGACTTATTTCATCACACAAAACAAATGACATCAAGTCAACATCTTTCACTCTCATTAAGCTCAAACAGCTTACAACCCTAAACAATTTTTTAAATAAATTCTAATTTTAATAACTTACACCAAAAAAACATAAACTCGGGACAGTTCTCAAGAATTTAAACAATTAATAGCATAAAAGCATAACCCCATGTTAAACCCGAGCGAATGCAACATATTTGCACTAACAAATTCAAAAAATCACAAACCCAAATCAGAAATATTATTAAACCCTATACCAAAACCCAAAAATAACTCAAATGCGAAATAAACTTATTTATTACAATCGATGGAACACCTTGAATTGGTTCTCTTCTATTAATCATTCTGATAATGTTGAAAATTTGCACACTAATTCCCCCATTTCGAATATTTCCAATCCCTCTCCAATGATTCCTTAAAATTTTCAATCGTCTCCTTTTTCACCTGAATGATATTTATTTCTTTAACCAAATGATTTTTGCCTACTCAGTTTCTTCTCAAATTTTAATTCGCTTTTACTTTGAGCATTTAAGTTAATTCTTTTTAATTACACGGTGAACATTAATTACACATTAAATAGACATCAGATTATGTTTAACGTGACACCCTAACGAACCACTCAACTGTCTCATTAAATCTGTAACAAAAAATGACTTCAAGTGACTGATTTGACAATTTTTAAAAAGATTAGTGATTGGGTTCTAACTTTTCATAAACATTAGTGATTGAAATGTTATTTTAATCAAAGTTTAATTATTGCTGTTGCACTTTTCCCTTACTTTAATTATAGTTGATTTGTAATTTTTTTGTAAAACTTCTTTTAAAGAGAGCATTATCATCTCTTTAAAAGAAGTTTCCACAGTACCAGTGAAGTAAAAAAACTCAAATCCAAATTTCCACAGGCTACCACAATAATTCGAAATTGAAAAATGAATAGGATACATATTAAGGTATAGAAAAATGAATACATATAAGGAAAGATACATGAACACAAATATATAATTTTTTAAACGGGCTTACAAGTTTACAACAAATAAAGATAATTGCTAATCGATAGGAGCCTTAAGTCACTGTCTAAGATTACAATTGTCACACTTTTTAGAGCATACAAATTTCTTACTTGTCTGTCCAATACTGGATTTTCTTTAAAAAAACGCTTGGCACTGGACTGTATCAGTTGGTATTCACTAAACTTGAACCTAATTGTGAAAGCTAAACACAAAACATGGAAAATTTTGGTAATTTTTCTTTACAATAATGAGTTTATGGGCTACAATCAGAACCCTAACCAAACCAGAGTTTTTCAAGGATTCTGCACGATGATTCGAAATGTTACCTTGGATGAAACTTTCTTTAGCCTGCAGAAGAAATTGCATCAACTGAATCCACCTTGAGCTGAAAACAAGTGAAATTGTGCCAAATGGTCAGCAGTGAAAAGCCAAAAACAAATATAATCCAAAACAGCCACCAGCGTTCAATAGAACTTACCTGCTCTAGATGATTTAGTAAAGATTTATACAGTAGCCTTTTGAGCTTATCAGATTGGTCAACCATGTGCCCTGATTTGATCAACCCCTCTAGTTGGCACCAAAGCCGCTCTACTGTGTTATATGGGAACCATACTGCAGACGATCTTTTGCGATTAATTATGTCTACCGGTCTCTGCAAAAAAAATTTAATAGTAGCACCAATCAGCAAAACCAGCAGTGTACAACTTTCACTGGTAACAGACAAATGAAAAGGTTCGTATTTAGAGAACTATACATAAAGCATAAAATGTGGTTCAATAATTTGCGAAAAAATCCTAGATTTTTGACTTTTCATTTGGGCTCCATAATGTTTTTTGGTAAATCTCCAATGTGACATTAGGAGTCGGATGTAGAATCAACCAACATTGTAACAACCAGATTCAGAAGACTTCTGTGATTCATGTTCTTTAAGAGCTCTTTCCTATCAGACTAAACATAATCAATATTTGGTTGCAAAGTCTTCATAGAATAGAGAAATGGTATAAAATTAATACAATTTTAGAAAATACACTATTAAAATAGAATTTTAAGAACAAATTTTCCCTGATGGACATTAAAACTTGAAAGTAAGAATGAAGAGTGAATACATTATATGTGATAATAGAAAAAAAAAATCAGGATCAAAAGCAAAAAGAAAGCATATGAGGACATGTGAACCTGCTAATAGCAATTGTGGAAAAATAAAGAAGCAACAATTCAGTAATGCATATTGCCTGTGAACTAAATATGTTCACAGGGGAAGGAAGAACTATTTCGAAGTAGGACTAAAGGTTCTCCGAAAATGCCAAACATTCCCCTTCCTTGACTTCCAAATAAGGAAAAATTGTCTTCTGAATTGAGCTTGAGCTTTTCTCTATTTGAACTAAGCTCGGGTCGGTTACAACTCTAACCATCACTTATATAATTTAAAGGGATGATAATTGTACATACTCTATAGTATACACACAAACACACACAATCCTGTAGTCAGAAAATCAACAAGATGTCCTAGTAACTCTTCGCATGATCTAAACTTGATTAACTTGCATGAATATACTAAGTTACAAAAAATGCAGAACTTTAATATCCTGCCCCTTAAAATAAAACTAAAATTGTATGATAAAAATAAATAGAAGTTTTTCCATGGTTGCACCTAAAGGCTGATATCTTCCACTCCTTGTTTTTACTAGGAAATAAGTAGAAGCTAAAGCTGCAAAGAACATGGTTGACTAGCAGGGATGTCAGTTGACTATTACCGAACAAGGAACCCACCTCCCCATCCCAATAGGGTGAGGATTTTATTATTATTGACAAAAAAGGGAAAAGGGGGAGGATATTGAGGAAACAAGGTCACCATTCCTAACGTACTGACCAAGGTAGGAATGGGAGGAAAGGGGTGCAATTTCCTTGCCCATGTATGGCCTTCTGTCATTCCCACTCATTAGGACTATGTTTGATAAAATATCAGTTACAAATAGCTGCCTCCTTTCAATTTATTAACCATCAAATAAAGAAAGGCATCCATAATTGATCCATGAAAGGCATCCATAATTGATCCATCCTCTTCCCTGTATCTTTTCACAACCAGAGAGTCCTGATCTAATTTTGTAAGATGATTTGAAGATGCATCTTGCAACTCCAGTGACTTTTGACTAAAATGGGCGATGTCAGATATCTAAGTAAAACATGGATTGAAATATCATGGATGTTTCTGACATTAGGAGTCACTATATACAAGAACGCATCAAGGAAAACAGACAAATAGCACTAAGCGAATTAAGATAAAATTGAAATTTTGTAACTTACTGTTGATGCAAACGCTTCTACATACTCGAGAAACAGATTTGTTGCTTCTGTATATCGACCATAATCAACATATAGTCGAAACAAGGATGCTAAACTTGGCTCTGGACCAGTCATTCCCCAAGGCCTTTCCCTCTGATTTTCCTAATCAAACCCGACAGAATGTGATAAGCAAAATTGAAGAATAAGCAAACATTAATCCAGACAATATTAAAAACAGTTTGTAGGCAGATCAACTACATTGATTTAAAGAAAGTTATCTTGAAGTCAACTGGTACAAATGGTTGCTCACAGTAAACTTTGAAACTCATTTTGGGGTTTTTTCTTTTCATTCCTTTTTTTCCCTACTTGGTCTTTTGTATTTCTCCTACCAGACCATTTATACAATCTCAAGGAAAACAAATAGAAAACGATTATTCCAGGAATATTTGGTTGCTTGGATATGGCTTTCACAAGAATGAATTTACTAGCTTGATGAATTTTCATGTGAAGCAATTATATATCAACTTACAGCCTTGTCCATTTTCTTTCCTTTTCATACCTGTGTATTATTGTGTTATCTTAATAGACCCAATATAGGCGATGCATATGGTTTTCGCCTGAATATCATATCATACCATCACGCATCTTAGAAATGATATTTTTTCTTGACAAGAAAATAGATGAATACTGAGAGTCAAAGAACGATAGCAGAGACCCCTATACAAAACTAGCAACATGCAACTTCCGCCATTCACAGCTTCTTGTATCAAGAGAGCAACTGATTTTGAAGATTCATCTTCTGCGTAGAAGTATTACCTTGAACATTTTAACCAGCCATAAAGGCAATTCAATATGAGGATCAGTACAAAGAAGTGTTTCAGCAACTATTACTGGCAATCTAGAATGAAAGTTTTTGTACTTCTCCTGCAATGCATAAACATCTCAGATGTGTTAGATGGAAAATGAGGCTAAGGAAAGGAAAACAGAAAGGGCAACAAGGATAAAATTTTAAGGTTTCTTTTAAGTTCTTTATTCTTTCAATGGTCAGTTCAGAAAACCTGAGTTGCTATTGAGTTCTTTATTCTTTCAATGGTCAGTTCAGAAAACCTGACACAAGTACTACTCCACATCTTTAAACCTTATCACAATTCAAAATTACTCAGGAATTTTACCCCAAGAAAAGGAAATTAGTTGTGACCATTGGCGTGTCAACACAATTATGACATGAAACACGAATACATAAAACCCATACACATTTAAATGTCATTTGTGTGTCATGTCAAAAGTCGCTAGGACTACTGATAACCAACCTCAACCTCTAGCACATGCACTAAAAAGGAAAACAATTTTGAAGAATTGTTACATGAGAAACCAGCATTGCTTTTAGCATCATTTTTATCCTGGGTTAAACCATAACGTCTGATGTTAGGCCCCCAATCTGAAAACCTTGATGCCAATTTTCCTTTCTTTCATATTATCTTTAATTAAAACTAAGTATGATTTGCTTGTATTCAATGGAAAAAATCAAGAAGTGCATTGCGATAAAAAACAATTAATGTGTTTGAATAACTAAAAACTAAATCTGTACTTTTTGAACAAAAAGCATGATTATATAGAATAATCAAGTTAGATTGGGATTGTATTGTATTCATTTCTTTTAGTATGGTTTTACTTTTTACTATTTGCATTTGCCTTTTAGCAATATTTTATTAAGGTGACAAAAAGCAAGTAGCAAAAGAAACAACCAAAATAAGACAAATTTCAGAACTAGACAAGATAAAACAATATAGAAGCAGGCAGAAGATACGAACAAGATAATGCTCAAGAGTTTCCCAGTGACAATTCGCCTTAGTTTGTTCACTGGTGAGCTCCATACCAGGTGAACCGTGAACAACCACTTCATCCTTGGATGAAGTCAATAATAGACGCTGCGATCTAAATTCAATCAAAAAGGTAAAGCCACATTACATAATGAAGATTAATTGCTTCATAGGCAAATCAAAAGAAGGAAAATGTGAAACATATGAAGTGGAAAGGACAACTGATTTTACCTAGTCCAAGACGAGCTAACCGTACTAGGGCAGCACTTCAATGCAATACCAGAGAAGATCTTTTCCAGTTCCCTGACCAAAAAGAACCATCAAGTAAAGGTCAACAGACATACCAGAAGCACATATTACCACCAGGAGAGACAATGAAGCAGCAGAAGGGTAAATATTTCCACCTCTTCAGTTCTGAATCCTTCCAGAATTTTAAAATAACGCTGAAGGCCGTGTCATATAAATTAGCTAGGACTAGAAGCTCAACCAGATCTGATGGGGCTTTTCCGATCCCTGGAAAGCAATTAAAAGTTTAAGAAATCATCCAAAAAGAAGTGACTATTAGAAGTGCATAATAAAACTCCACTCAACAAAACATTGAGATGGAGAATCCAGTTTTTTCACTTTTCTTTCAAACAAAAACCATTTATTAATATCATAAGCGTAGTACACCATCTGTATACAAAAGCATACACCTAAATTTGAAATAAGAACGAGAAAACAAAACCATCTCAAAACCCAAATTAACGGAGGAAAAAAAACTTCTCAATTTGCATAAAAATATTAAAAACAATAATAGCAGCCTTATCCATTCATACCTTACCAGGCCGTTCTCTACAAGCAATACTAAGCTAAATCATCCAAGAATTCCTTTTCTTCAAAAGTGCCTTTCCAAGCATGTAGACAGGCAACAATTATACGGTGTACCCCGAATTATCCAAGCCAATTTAAATGCAGAGAAACTAGAACCTTCCAAGCTATAAGACTAAATTTTAAATACTGGCCACTAGTGCTAATGTTCTTAGACCAGCAATAACTTTCTCTGCTTTAAAATGATATACAAAAGGTTGTACCTCAAGCTAGTGTCCAAACAACCGAACTGACTTTCATGTCTCTTTCATCTTTCAAATACTCCCCCAAAGAAATCAAACAATTCCACAAACAGAGAACCTCTCAGAATACCAAACACCTGAAACTCTTACCGGTCAACCATCAACAAATCTTATCATTACTAAACCCGCACATCTTTACAGAAATGTCACATCCATAACAGAAACAACTGATATACAAACCACTCATTTGAGTACATTTATTAGACACGGAAAAAGGTATAAGGTGAAGCATGTCACAACATTTACATAAGCCTAAAACTACTAAGCCACAAGTTTTGGAGGAGTTCAGATTGGGGGTAAGGGAGGGAAAGAAAAGAGTGAACCCTTTCCTTTGCTCGGTAATCAATGAAATAAAAGGAAGGAAAAGGAAGAGTCCTGCCATTTCCCATCAAAAGCCAGAGGGAAGGTGATGGAAGGTGAGGGAAGGAAAAGAGAAAAGGTTATATACTGAAATTCTTGCTTTCATGACAACAAGAACCTTTTTGTGTCTAACGTTGAATTGTGTTCCTGATTGAAACTTACAATATAAGAACCAAAAGTTATAAGTAAAATAAAAATACATGGGCCATCACATAGTGCACATAAGGGGGTTCTCAACATGTAAAAGGAAAAAGCATATAGAAACTTCAAGTCCATGTATAAGGGATGAAAATGAAAATGGTTTTGCTGGGTTGATGTGGGAAAAGGAGGAAATGTGATGACATAGTGGGACATGTTATAAAATTTTTCTCTTATATCTTCATGAAATATGTATATTGGATTTATTACTCAAAATGCTGCCAACAAGGTAAATGTTACATTTGGATTTTAGTTTTTGAGATAAAAATATTTTAGCTTTCTAATACATTAAGAACTACACGTCGTACTCTGTGTACCAAATATATCTATCGTTTACATTATTATTTTGCTAAGAAGGTATAACTAGAAAATCTTCTCATTCTCCTTTCTTTCCTTTCCTTTACACTCCATAACCAAACAATTGATTTTGATAATCCTACCAGTTTCCTTTTTCTTATTCATTTAAATCAAGGAAAGAAACAAACCCTTCCTTTCCTTTACTCACGTTACTCCAAAAAAGTGAGAAAAAAACCCAAAAAATAAATGACTTAAAAAATGTACAAAACTAATAACTCAACAGCTAAAAGTAGAAAAGTAGAAAATTTATTTTTCTTTTAAAATGAAAAGAAAAAATAAAGTAGCTCATGAGATCTTCCAACCTGGAAGAATAATTTACTCAAGCAATTTAGCCCATGAGAATTCTGAACATGAAAGACTAATTTTCTGAAACCGAGTCAAATGAAAACGGAAAACAACTTGTTTGCCCTTAATAGTTTGTATACTGAAACTAGGATAGCATCAAAAGCATAAACTATTCAGCTTTGAATGTCTTATTCAGGAAAAGCACCATAAATAAGACACTAAAAAAACTTGAGTCTGATTAGATTTCTGTTTTGACTGTGCCACTTCAGAATACAAGAGTGATTGCAGGGCAAGGGTAAAATATAACAATCTAAAATAATTAAGAAGATAGGTAAAACTACATAAAGAATCACAATATTTCTTAGTTCCAAGATTAGAGTTGCTTGACTGCTTGATTGCTTCACCATAACTAAGAAGAAAGAAAACCTCCGCCTCACATTGAGGGTTCCTTAGGAAATCAAACCTAAGATTGATTGCATCACACGTAAAAATAGCAACAATAAGAATTCTCGTCATAATCTGTCCACAAAAGAAAGAGCACATGGATAACTATCTAGGCTACTATCAACCCTAATCCTAAAGAACTATTCTAAGAATTCCAAATAAGACTTTAAAGGAAATACTTAAGACTCCAAGAACTAACAATCTTGGCACTCGAAACAAACCCTAAGGGAGCATTTCATTTGGATATTGTTTGATTAACTTTGGTAATATGATTACCCTATTTAGATTACTTAGCAAATTACTGGTTATTACAAATTCTCTTGTTTGGTTGAATTGGTTGGAGTTAAACCTGTCAAGGGCTGGGCCAGGCTACCTGTCCAAACCCGAAAACCTGCTCAAAATTTTGGGAGGGTCAGGGCAAAAATATTAGGATTGGAAAATGGGATTGGGCAAGAAAACTAGGCCCATTTAAAAAATGAGCCAAGCTCAAGCTCAAACATTCAAGGCCTGAGCCCAACCCTACCCATTTTTTCTAATATAACACATAAAATTAAATCTATAATAATATATAATACTATAATGTAAACATTAAAAAAAGGTTAGGTTGCCTATATATAAATTTTTAATAAATGAAAAAATATATAAAATTATTAAATGATAAATTAAAAATAATATAATTTTTTTTCAAAAAAAAAGATTTAAAAAAACATACACAGGCTAAAATGAGCTTGGGTTAGCCATCTACAAATATAGACAAGCTTGGGCAAAATTTTAAACTTGAGCAAACATAAAGTGTGTTAATATCATGCTTAAACCAAAACCAAACCCGGCCAAGCCCATGAACACCTCTCGCTGGAGTGCAATCTTGCTTATTTACACCTATATCTTGATTATTTACAGAGTTGGTAGTCGACAACAACCATAAAATGATAATTAAACATCACAAGCATTAATAAATGAAGTACTCTCAGAAAAAGAAAGGGGTGAAAGAAAATTACCAGAATATGTCCACTTTATGTTTGCCAGTGAAAGCTGATATTCTGCTGATGTTAGCACAATCTCATATTCAAGTTTCTCAATATCAATGCAAAATTGCAGCCTCTGAGATGGTACATCATTAACAGCTGCAGCAGAAAGAAGGAGATATTAATAAGGTCAGCATTGTCAAGACCACAAAGCGCACTCCAGGTGCTAGGCGCAAAAAAAGCACTAGCCTGACTGAAGTGAAGCGTAATATATGTATGTAGTTTTTGCAAGTCTGACTACATATAATATATAAAGTTTAAAATATATACTAAACTCTAAAGTATGGTCTAGTTTTATCTACAAAACATGCAATGTTTTTATTGATCAATAGGCATGATTTCCTTATAGTCAATGTCTGTTGCTGAATGCTCAAATATGGAGAAGTACATGGTTTGACAAGATCCCTTTCATACTAGTAAAGGTATATGAAATGAGAAATATGAAAAATAAAAGAAATTAAAGGGAAATTCAATCAGGTGGGAATTTTTATGCCTATTGCGATACATAAAAGCATGCCAAGGCACACACCCGTGTGCCTAATCAAACGGGCCTTGCTTGGAAGTGTTTGAGGCATTTTTGTTGAATAATACTAAGGCACAAGGCACGCGCCTTGACAACACTGAATAAGGTCATGCACAGATTTGAAACTGATTGGAGAACTGAGCACATACATAGACATAATCAAACTTTCGAATAGGTTCATTTTTCCCATAATGATAAGATTAAGAGCATGCTTCTTCTGATGACAACAAAATGAGAATATCACAGAATAATAAAGCTCTTTCTAGATGTAATAATTACACTGTTCTTTCACTGTTGTTTTAGCCTTTTTACGTGGGTAATGCTCATTCCGAAAAAATCCCACAGGCAGGGGATCAATCCAAACATAAGCAGGATGGACAAGCTGCAGGGCATTAACAGCAGCAGAGAGTGCATTCAGCCTCTCCTGCAGTGTAATTGACATATGCTGCTGATCTTTCTGAACTGTATGAGTTCGTAATCGAGCAGAATATAGATACATGTAACTAGCTGCCTTTCGCCAATTATGCCTGTGAATTTCAAATGCATAAAGCAATTTGTATGGATTTGGCTTTGCCAAGATATCCGTACGCTCCGCCTACAAATTACAGCATAAAAGGATGCCTAAGAGATCAGTCTGCAAGAAAATAAATTCAAGAAGCAGCCATAAAGATCACATCTCCTAGAAAGTATTACATACCTTCCATGCAAGTTCTCGCTCAACCTTGTCTGCTAAACCAATTAAGGGCAATTGACCATTGCAGAGTATCTGCTATGAGAAAGGAGAACAAGTTCCCAATAAGTAACATGTCAACTGATTTATTACCCACAGTCACAGAATATAAATGACCAAATAAATAATACAAGAAGCACCACAAGAATAAGTATGGTAAATGAAGACGCCAATCTATGATGCAGAGCAAGCAAAATGGTAAAAAGAGCACGAAGGAAAGTTGCAATTCCCTACAGAAATTTACATCCTTTACAGCTGATAACTATCATGAATCCTTTCCTTAATTTCTATTTCGTTTCAACACCTTCATTTTCAAACAAAAAGAAACGTCAATTCTTGCTTTACTAAATTCTTCTATGATTTTTGTTCTTAGGATGCTGTCAATGGCATCAAAACTACTCATCAAGCATTGTGCTTTACTTGAGCTTGTAAGTAACCACATGCAAGCCATGACAAAATATGCATGACACTGAACCGAGGCAGAATAACTGGAACAAACAAAAAGTGGCATATATAAAAGAACCTTTATCGCTCCACATTCATAAAGAACAATAACAAAGCGCCTTAAGCAGATGTACTTGCTCTCTTCATCTGGATTTGAAATTATCGCACAGTATGCATCATTCAGAAGATTAAGATCTAAAGTAAACTTGAAAACATTTGCCCAAAGACGTCCTTTGATGGTAGTAGTGGATTCATTAGATGAATCTCTCTCAAAGCCATCACCTCCAAGGCCAAGATCATCAACTTGCTCCAGTGCAGCAAGAGCAAATTGGCAAGCACCCTCGCTAATGTTATATTGCTCAAATAACTGCATTACCCATTGATAGTAATGAAGCTTCCATGCAGCAGATACATGACCATCTGAACCAGAAAATTTTAAAATCATCTATTTGCTCAAGAAATTAAATTGTCCAGCATTTTTCCAGGAAACAACAATATTCTTCAGATGAACTTACTAAAACCAAGATATGGCAACCCTGCTTCATCAGACAAACTCTGCAAGGCCTGTGAAGCTCCTTCTCCTGATGCAGCTCTGCATAGAACAAAGCAGTGCCAACTCAGTTGAGACATAAAAAAATGATCTTAACGAACCTGGAAAAGCCTGTAAAAGACAATTTTGAATACTCAAAGAAAATCCAAACAGGCTCCAACTGCTGTTTACATTGTTAACTATAAATATTCATTAATGATGGCACTTATTTTAGAAAATAAGAAAGACTTGTATTGCACTGCATTACTTTCATAGGAGAAATTTACTTCTAATATAATAGAAATTAATTTAAAAGGATGAAAGGTATAACTTATGATCACCCTTTGGAAACGGTCCGATATTTATATCAATTGCTATAGTTGATAAAATTTTCAATTCTAAGAATATTGAAATACTTGTAAGTTAATATTATAGAATTTCAACTGTTTATACTTCAAGGTTAAAAAGTATAGGAAGTTAAAATATTTATAAAATGGAATTAAGAGGAAAGTAGGTTCAAAATCAGAAAGATGAAGTAGCAGAAAAATGGAGGACCAGGATATGGATAAATTAATAATTACCTGAAGAAACAGCTAACAGCTTCACCAACTTTCCTTCCTTTCGGAACTCCATGTAACCCACGCTGAGTTTGAGCAACAAGACAGCATCCAAGGAGATGTTGAAGTAAGCACCAATCACCACTAGCATCTTGAATACTTCTGAATATCCTCTCCCTTCTTGCATTGGCCTCAAAAATAGCAAGTAGGTACTTTGACAGGGTAAAAATTTTGGCCCCCAAAAAACAAGGCAGGATATGAATTTTAGATAAACTCTCAGATACTATATATTTTAATGTAAAAAGTCACAATCGTGAGAAATGAATGACAAACCTCAACAGCATCATATTGGCCATTCCTAAGAAGGACAATTGCTAATTCAGTTGAGCGCCTCAAGAAGGAAGAAGAAACTTCCCCAGAATTTCCCCATACTATCCAGCTAGCAAACTTCTGCACTGAAGTAATAATTTCATGTGGATTAAGGAGGCATCCCAAAGAAAGATGTCTCTCATATCCAGAGGAACTTTGATTATTTAGTAGAAGTAAAGAGGCTAATGTGAAATCACATTTCCCAAGTTTCTCCCTCCATGATCTTTTATTGATCTTATTATCTGAAACATTGACAAGAACAGAAACCAATAAAGTCAACCAGTAAGTAATAACAAATTCCTCTCTCCATACCAAAGTATGTAACGGTGATGGTTTCCGATTAGCTAAAGCAAATAAACGGAAACCATAAGAAACTTACCAATTTGCAGCAATGAAAGTTGAGAACTGAAATCTTCAATTGCAGGTGATTCTGAAGGTGTTGTGCAGAAAACCAGAATGATAAGCCACTCAGAAATAATTTCTTCAATCATCGGAACCAAGTCAACTTGGATTCTAGTTATGTCATCATGCACCATGTTAATCTGTATTAAAAAAAATGCACACAAAGTCAAGAATCTGATTTGAGTACTTATATTTTGGGCAAGTTGCAATTAATGCTTTTCACTTGTAAAAGGAAAAGACAATATGTCAAACAAAGAAGAATAAATAAACAACTCAACTCATTTTGCACATAATATAAACCAAAAGATTAGTTTAAGAAGGTGATATTTTAACATGAGAAAAATATTTATATAGATATATTGCTTCCAAAAGTCAGACTTGCTAGTGGTAAGTTCCTCTTAAAGGGTGTCTAAACTATCAAGAGTACACAATGTTAACATATAAATGTATAATCTACTACAAACTGTTAAGAAAGGAGACAGTTCAAAACAAGAATGATATCTTCATAGAAATACTGTACTCAAATCTCACAAATGCTTGTGCTTACTGTCCTCTCAAAAGTTGACTGAAGCCAAAACTAGGAAGGATATACAATGTCCTTTTTAATAGTTTTATTCACCGCTATCAGTAAAAACCACCAAAATTTGGTATCAAGAGAGGCTTGACCTATTTACTACTATTCTTTTCCTTGTCCTACCTGAATGACGCACAAGATGATAAAAGTTGTATTAAATAGTAATGGAAGGAAAAGTACTGGAATGGACCCGACCATTTTGCGCATCAAAATTTGGTATCAAGAAAGGCTTTATCATTTATCTTGGGCCCAGATAGCCCAAGGCCCATAAGCCATTATTCTTAAGATTTAACTTCAAGAACCCTACATTTTTTTCCATAACTTGTCCCCCTTTGTGCATTACCTTTCTCGTTCTGCAATTTTCATCCACTACAACATCTTTCCACAGCTGCAATTTACTCTCACTTTCCAGCAACGCCTCATTCCACTAATCCTTCTCATTCTCCCCCCTCTTTCTTTGTATGTCTTCCCACTATTATCTTCTTTCTTTTTGAATTTGCAATATCAGACTTCTCTCTGTTATCTTTTTCTCGCTCTTTTTAGATTTCCAGCATATAGGCTACCTAATGCAAGCGCAAATTGGGAAAACACTAATGAAACTAATACCAAACAAACCTCTGCTACCAAGTTGCTGGCATTGTTTACCAGCGTCAGGCACAGATCCCATATCATGTCCATGTCCAGGATCGTGTCATTTGACACAATACCGAGCAACATAGGTCAATATAAACTTTTAACATGATCACATATAACCATGTCACGACGCAGAATTCCCCTAATACCAGATTTTCCCCTTCAAAAGATGCATACTTTGGAAATTCCCTTCACTATGGAACTATGACCAAGTCTGACACAAACATAGAAAAGCATGGACATGTATCCAATTTATTTTCTTTCATGACAAATTAATAGAGAATCAAGTATAACAAGGAATAACTCACCTGCCCACCAATGCTCATCAGATAGCTTACAAAAAGAAGGATGTCTAATGCATACTCAAACATCACCTTTGCAATCTGGCAGGAAGCCTGAACCAAGATGGAATTGTTGAGACAAGATAATGTTTCAGCACCTGAATTCTGTGTAAATTTTTTAGGGACAAGAAATTGTAGATAACTCTCTATGACATCCAAGATTTTACTCCATGAGGCAGCTTTTTTGCAAAGATCATGAAGAGATAAAAGCATGTCAACAGAGAATTTTCTTAGATTTTTATGATCTCTCTGTTCCCTCTCCAAAGCAACATCAGATCCAAGACCAGGTAAATAGCCTGCTCTTTTTGATGGACCATATCCAGCTCCTAAAAGCTTCAGCAAGCGAGGAATAATCTCTTCAGATGAGATACTCTGTTTTCCAACAAATGATTCATAAAAGACAAAAGAAGCAGTTTTTCCCAACTGTTGGCTGATGTTTACAACACATCTGAGAACTTCAAAAAGAACCTCGCGATCAGAGTTGTCATTAAATAAATCCAATCCAAAGCTAGCAAGATCACCAAGATCTTCTGACAGCCCTAGCAGAATACAAAAGCAAGAGAGTATGTATTTAAACAGTTAAAATAAGTCCATAAGGTGTATAAACCCAGTTCAATACTGTATTTCACAAAAAGCAAGGATTTCCATCATACCATCAGTAAGCAGCTCAGTACTTTCCAAACTACGGAACAAAGAGACAGAATGTTTTCTGATTAGACCAACAGCACCTGAGGTGTACTGTATAATCAATGCATACGGAGCATTCTTTTTACACCAGTATTGAAAATAGCGACAACAAAAATTTTTCCACCCTTGAAATATAGATATAGGACTTTCAGCCATACTCTGACAAAAATATCAAAAGTTAGATCAGCTATCCAGAGAACACAAAAGTTGCCAGAGGAACAACAACTAAAACAATGAAGCAAAGAAAACCTCATGTTCAACAAGTGAAAGAATCTCCTTTTTGAGTCCATCCACAGTTAATGACTGAAATTCATTATCAGTCCAGTGCTTGCTGTAATCTAGAAAAGTTGAGCAAAGAACTTTATTATGGTAAACCCCAGGATGAAGAAGCCTGCGTAAGAAAATAGAAGATACAAATGGCACAATCTGATCCTGCAAAAGGTTGAAAGGATGTAATAAGCAACATACCTGTCACAAACATTTCTATTCAGTACAAAGACAAGTAAATAAAAAATGAAAATCACACCATGCACAGCAAAGAACTGAAAGGAGAAGTAGAACAAATGCATGGTTGATTTACTTCTATTTTCAATATAAAAGGGGCTAAAGTAAGAAGCTACGTCCTAGGTTCAGAAGCTGTGGACAAACTTTGAATGAGACAAATACTATGCACTTGGCAGTCAAAGAACATAAATACAAAAAAAAAAAAAATCCATAGAAGTATAAGAAAGAAACATTGATGAGAGAACCTTTCCAGATGACAAAATTGAACTAATTATTGATATAAGATCATCTGAAGTGTGTTCTGAACTTTGAAACAGCTGGTCTGCAATAAATTCTTCTTGTAAAGCATAGCAGTGTGCTTCTTCCCTAGAAGAAAGGTTTCGGAAAAAAATTAGGAACCACAAAAGCAAAATCACTACAGCACTAATATGTGTTTGTTTTAGACTTGCCAACCCTGTCCCAAACCCGAAAGCCCAACACAACTTGATTTGACCATACAAAATCAACAACTCGAACCTGCCCACCAGACCTTAAAACAATCCAAACAAAAAAAATGACCCAATCCCAAAATAACCTGAACCCAATATGACCCGAACAAGTAACCCACAATTACATGAACCCAAGATACCCGACTTGAAAATCCCAATTAAATTGAGCCCAATATGACCCAAACAAGTAATCCAAAAAGACATGAACTCAAGACACCTGACTTGAAAAAACCAATTGACAAACCCAAATGATCCGAACACGAAACTAACTCAAATCCAAAATAACCTGAACTTGAAATGACTTGAACTTGAAATAAGCCAAAAAATTTATAGCCCAAATTGACCTAGATTAGATTAACCCAGCCCATTACCAACCTGACCCACCCAATTAACAATTCTAGATTGTTTGTATGTATTTTATCCCTATCCATGACAATAAGTACTTATGCTAAATGTATAAACAAAGACACAGACCCCCAATTATGAAAGTAGGGGACACATATGACAACCATATCCTCGAATTCAATATGCTTCACACAGTATAGCCACACTATGTCTAACCAGGTGTGCTGCAAAATCATACAGCACAGTAATTATGGTAAAACCATGCAATAATTAAGAGCTTTCGTTGGTTAGGCATGTTAAATCTCACATATTACTACTATTGAAAAGGTAGTGATACGCCAATCCATTATCCTTTAATATCCAGATCTTGTCTGACGTAAGTTTGACATCAATGCATCCCCCCTGACAAAATTGAAACAATGAGATATCCAGAAAAGTATTTAACATGTCAATTTTAAGCGAATGTTTACCAAAAACAGAAAAAGAAAGGGAGATATGGAGCAACAAATGGAAAACCAGTTTGTTACCTCATCCACAGGAAATTTTTTTACTGAAGAGTCTACAGACAAGGAGATCCTGTCCCCCGTAGAACAGCAGAGACTATAAACATAAATCAACTCCATGCTAACTTCCTTAAAAGTAAACCAAGAAATCAATCAATATTGAAGCAAAAGGTAGAACAAGTTATTGGCACTATTTTATGCGAAGAGTATTAACAATGTAAAATTAGAAACTTAGGCTCCATTTGTTTTGGGAAAATGTTTTCCACATTTTCATTGGAGAACAAGCCAAATGAGCATGCATCAATAGCAAATACATAGGAGAACACAACAAATAATATTCTCAATCAATTTTTCTAAATTCCAAATAACTAAATAAAATAACAACACCACCACCAAAAGATCTAACACTTATCTGAAACTAATTGGAATGGAATTCTTAAAATCCATTTAGCTTAAGGCGAACATCCTACTCAAAGAAGCCAATGGCCATAACAAGTACCTAGCCCTTTAGCTTAATCTATAAGAAAACCAATGGACCACAATCCCCAAAAATGATCATTTCACTGCTGTTGGGTCTTATAATTCACTTGCGTTTCATTTCTTTAGTCAAGCTCCATCACCAGCCACTTCATCATCATCTGAACATCTATTAGCTTCTCACTCAAAACTATCACCTATCGTATTTTTATCGCAGTCAGTAGTCCCGCATCATGTATTTTTTTATTATTTTCTAGGATGATAAGGATGAACTATAATGACCCATGGCAACCATCTTTCTAGTTTAAAACATTTGCATGTCCTACTTCGTGAGTTTTTGGTTCTCAATGTTCTTCAATGAACTAAGAAAGAACAGTACCCAGGTAAATTATTGTCAAGTGTTTATGCAAATGATATTGTCATAACAGGTGATGAGTGTTGGAATACAAGAGTTGAAGTAGTTCTTGTGAAGTAAACTCCAAACAAAGGAATTGGGACAACTCAAACATTTATTGGAAATCAACGCCGCTCAGTCCCGTTTGGCATACCTTTCGAATAAACAAACTATGCGTGACAGAATTCAAGGATCCAAAGTAATGGATCCAACAAACATGTAGTTGATAAAGTTGATATTTGATCCAAGGCAATTTTACAAATTAGTTCAGAAGTTAAACTATTAGATGGTTACTTGGACAGACATTTCTTTTGCACTCAGTGAAGTTAGTTAGTTTCTTGATTCTCCACTAACTAATGATATGAATGCACTAATACACATTTTGAGGCTTCCCAAGGGTGCTTTAGGATGTTGTACAATCAATGAGAATTACAGCTAAACTAGTCTTAGGATTATCTTGATGCAGATTGGGATGGAATCCTTATGACAGGTCATTGATAAAGATTTATTTTATATTAGATGGTTGATATCCGGGATAAGGCCACTCTAGTTAAGGTAAAGGATCATTTACCATCTATCTTTGAACAAATGCATACTTACCAGTTACCACTGTACTTTTTTATTTAATTCAAAATGGCCAAAGGTTAACAATAAAATATTCGGTAGAATAATTCTTTATTTCCAATCATAATGTTATTTTACCCATTTACTTCGACCATTTCTGGACAAAAATAAAAAGAAGATTACAATATTGCATCCTTCAAATATAAGCAGTAAATTTTATCTATCATCTTATATTTAGTGGTAACTTTTGACCTTATCCATGAAAATTTAGTATCTTGTAACAGTAAGACACATACTACTACCAAAAGCTAAAGCCCTGACCAGAATCAGAGGGTAAATGCATGGCCCATACAGTCATACTAGTTGCCAATTGATTTGGGGGGAAAATAAGAGAGTTTTATTTGCGGCCTAATGACCTCAAAAGTGACAACTGAGTAACCATAAACATTGCTTCCAAATCCAGTTTTTCATGAATAAACCAAGCATGATGATTTGTGCCATAATTAGAGAAAATGGCTTTCAAAAAATGAGATTCAAACAAGCTAAGAGAGATCCATAGATCAGTTTTCAGATGTTTACTAAGTTTCTAGGAGGTTCAAGAGTGACTACCATCTGTAACAAGTTATAAATATGTGATTGTGCACTTCAACAATTAAGTAGGGGAGAGAAAAATGCAATAACATATTTGCTTAGAAATAAATCTGGACAACTAGAGTTAATTCAGAAATACATACCAACGTACTCTTATACAAGATGGCCAAAGGAACAATGCTTGAATCACTATTAAATTCACCCAACCATAACCTTGTGGATGTAGCTCCTGCAATTACAAGATACAAAAAAACAAGGGAAATGTACTTTAGACAAGAAAAAGCTCATAAATATTACAGAAAGTCCACAGTGTAATTTTAGGCTGCCAAGAACATCCTGTAGAGTGGATGTTGGAGAGATAGTGTTTCAGAACAACCTTGGATATTCCTTCAGATAGTGGCAATTTTTTTTAATTACAAGTATCCCAAAAGCTCCAATTAAATTTAGAAGAATAACCAAACAAAAGGCGCAAAACAGAACTCCAATCTATATATAAACTACAATGGAAATGAAGTGAAAAATGCATAAGTAAAACAAATAAGCCATATCTTTAAATTTTAATGTTTTGAAAATTACTAGATAATGACTATTAAGGATAAAAACATAATGCAGCTACAATAGATGAAATTGGAAGACCATCAATAATCAAACACATCTGGATCATTACAAGAATTAAAAGGCTAGTTGTTCCTAAAATATCAACTACAACTATATAAAAGGAAATTTCCTAAATAATGCTATTTACAACTATGTCTTCAACATACGCAACTATTAATGATGATATGTAGCCTCTGCTATAACTTCAAACTTCAGTGAACAACTACAATGCTCATTCTAAACCATAAAGCACAAGGCAAAACTCTAAAGCTTGTCTCCACTTCCATTTGACAAATGACTAGTGTTATAAAAGGCATTAGGCACACTAGAAGATAGGAGCCTTATACCATCCAAGGATATGAAGAGCAAAAAAGTACTCACCCAAGTGAGGTACACTGCAAATTTCTAAAGATAATAAATATATGCATGAAAAAATAAAGGAAATCCGTCTATTAAAATATAAATAATAAATTGAAAGATATGGTTTTGTTAATAAACAATAAAGACCTCACTGAAATAGATAGTCTAATGTTGTTCCAGGTTAAGAACTATCACAACTATTGTCATCAAACAAATTTCCAAGATTTCCCTACTTCTGCCTTCATTGCGCATCAACTATTTTGATTTATTATTCCTATAAGTAGAGCTACAACTGTCCTTATTTAACAATCAAAGATGGCTAACACAAGAAATTAAAAACTAGGGGAACCAAAGAACACTTAATTACGCACACTTAAAGAGTGCTTCACCTAGGCACATAGCTTGGCAACGTTGCAACCACCACAGTTGCAAAATAACTCATATTTCAAGCATAGTTACCATCTATTTATTTATCACTGGCACGAAATGGTTCAGAAACCTGTCAAACTAATCCTCTAAATCAAGGAACCCAACCCTTGCTAGCTTTACCAATAATGTCACATCATTATAATTAATATTGCACCGTATAAAATTTTTTCATTGTTCACTGACCAACAGATGAATAGCAATAGACATGGATACCATAGTTAGAGAATCATACTCTAGGAAATTTAAAGGTTTAAGTCACGTGTTCTTTAATAAATTAAAACCTTTAGGCCCAAGGGTAAGCACCCTTGAGGGTCAAGAGGTCATTCCTACAATAATTAAAAGTCAAGTACTATCTTGGTGTTCATGACTACTTTGGTCATTTCCCATTTCCCAGTTTTGGCCTCAACTTCAGTCTATTGGATCTTATTATGCTTTTAAGATAAGGAGTTTCATGCAGTGTACGTGGTAAAACAATAACATTAGTTTACACTCAATTGGCTGGTTTTCTAGAAGCTAACCAGCACTACATACTCAATTGAACTAAATATAATCTAACTAAATCTTCAACTTACAAAGGTAAGTTTATTTTAACAAATTTAATCCTATTTTACCAAAATTTAGAACAATCCCCCACCAAGTATTAAGCCCCAGTGTCATTTCATATATCCTATTCACAGTGAAGTGCTCAATACATTCCATAGGTCAAGTGGTAGAGAAGGAAATTGATCGTAAAGATTCTCTCACTAGTTAATTTGGAATCTAAAGTGACTCCCAAGGTCTGGCAAGGTTATATATATACAAACTAAACATCTTTGGTCATGCACCCCTTATTCTTAGGCTTGTATGGTTTCTAATTATTGCCACTCAGCAGATTTCACCAATAAAACATTCATTAAGATGGTCTATTTCCATTAAATACCTCTTTCAAACAACCACCCATCAAGAAGGTTTAACTTGGCATTGCCAACAGAAAATTGAAAAAATAAGACCTGAGGCAAGCAACAAAATTCTAAGCACATACTCTCACCAGAGTACATTAAAGGCATTTAAATGTTGAACTCCTTCTTCAAAGGTCATTTCATATGATACTGAATAAATCTGATTTTTGGCACATGTAAATATCAAATATAGGGTGTTCAACAATCAGAAAACAATCCCTCTATGGTGGAAACTACACTGTTTTTCACCAATTAATAGATGAAAACTACAATGAATTAATAGATCAAGAGAAATATTCCTGCTGCTCCCCCTCTCACAAAAGGCTTCCAGTCAGCATTATGTTTTATTACAAAGGTTAAAGGAAAGCCATTCTCCTTGCAAGGAGGAGAACCTATTGTTTGAGAAGCTATAAAACAGGAACATTTAGAGAAGGGACATAATGAAAGTTAAGACATAGTTACAGAAGAATGGTGAAGTCAAGTGGTAGAGGTCACCTTCAAGTGATGTTGGCACAGTCATTGCATGACTTAATATTTTGTTGCGAGATAAAAGATCCCATGCTCGTAAAATCCCATCATGATGAAGCACAAATACAACTTTTTTCCCAAGAATCTCTTTTATTATTAAATCCTTCACAGCCCCAACACCCCTCCCCCTGCATGACAGATTAGCAAAATTGACCTATATTAGAAGAGAAAACAATGATTGTGACACGGATATAATCAAATCAAGCATAAAATTCAAAACATAAGTTTAACCTTTTCCAGCTATGTTGGATTACGGCTTAGGTCAAATTGTGTCAAATCCATTCATCTATACACACTCGCATGTATCTAACTCCTGGTTAGAGTTTAGTAAGAAACCTATTCCTGACAGGGCTATCATACGCATTATATTGAATCCTAATAACAGTGAAAATTAACTTACTGAGAATATCAATTAGAAGAAAAAGTTCTCACTCCAAAACTCTCTCCAACGCAATCCTTGGGCATCCACCAACATCCTAAGACTTGTGGTGTAGAAGTTAGTAGACAACTCTAGTAGCTGCCACCATCAATGAGATGGAACAAGAACCAATACGAAAGTTGATTCAGAAGAAGTTTTTTGGAGGTACAGCGAGTAAACCATTTATAACTATAGCAGGTAAACGGTTAAACACTAGACCTATTCATCTTGTCCAACCATAATTTTAAGCTTTTCAGACAAAATGCAAACGAACACTACATAAGCCAAATCACACTTGATAAAGAAAATTAATGCTAATTTGGATGTTAGAAAAAAAGTGAAGGAAAATGAACAAGAAAACAAGTCGGAAACAGTATTTTAAAAGAAAAAACTGGAATCCTTTTCCCCTAATTAGTCTCTTAGTTTATCCTCTCATTTTCCCTTCACACTCAAACAAGATTGGAAAATGTTTCTCCCATATATTATACTTTCAATTCTTTCACATTTAATACATTTCAAGTCTTCACATTTTTCCCAAGATTCAAAATTTCAAAGACAGCCTAAAAGCACATTTTGATGATTCATACTAAATTTTTGCCAAATATAGATCATTAAAACACGCAAGTTTAGTAAATATACATTCCCAGATGATTACAATACTTTTTGCACAATGGACATATATATATTACTCAAAGTAGAAAAAAAGATACCTTGACATGAAACCCCACAAGCGACCTAGGCTAACCCCTGAATCATCACGCAGTTCAGATACAAAACCTAAATTGGGAAAGTTAAGAGTCAGAAAGTTTTACATGCGATAACAACCATAACATAACAAAATAAGAATTAGCTGTAAAAAGATTAGATACCAGGAGCAGTTTGGTGAAGCGAGCCAAGTTGGAAGCAAGTAACAGATCCATCATTTCTCCCAAGCAAAAGACATCCAAGGTTCGCTGCTATACAAGTAATTGGCTCATTACAATTAGAATAAGCACGCACATCAAGCTCTATAAGTTCGTCCCTGGAGAAAATGGAAGTCAAGTCCTTGGAAAGTTTAATGAAGTAAGCAATCCCGGAGATAGTTACGGTATAAAGCAAGTAGTGTGACTTGGTTGGAAAGGCGCTAACAAGAGCGAAAGCCGAGAGTGGGTGAGAGAAACTAAGGCGGAGCCCAGAGTTGTGAGGGAATTCCTGTGAGAGCTTGAAGATTTCCAGAACATTCGATTGAGCCATATGGATTCGGCTGATGGATTACAAAAATTATATGAATAAGAAATTATCAAAAGAAAAAGAAATCATAAAGGTTACGTTGATGAACTAATGTAGAGAAGAAAACACTTACCAAATGAGATGGAAAGAATCATCTCCATCGATGTAAGTGGTGGAGGCAGAATCCACCGTGGGAGGAGCGAACCCACCATTGTCAATGTGGTTGATGGATGAAGGAATCGTGAGGTCAATCCATTTTATGGAGTCGCTACCAATGACAGGAACCTCAGTCCCCGCCACCATCATCCTGAAATGTCAATGTCTTCAATATTTAGTCAAAACCTCCGCTGTGCCCAACTCAATGTCCAGTACTCACTGTAGTAGAATACCAGGGTTTTAGTTTCAACTTCTAAACTAGGCTACCGAGTCCTGACTCAGCAGGTGTCAGCAATCAGCCGGTTCGGTGCAGAAAACCGAAAACTGACTTAACCGGCTTCCCCATTTTATGGAAGAAACCAAACAGACTTTGGGGAGAACCGAAAAACTGACCCGAGTTAGTTTCGGTCGGTTCAGTCGGCCAACCAACCGAACCGAGATTGTTTTCCTTTAATTTTTTTTTCAAACATGATAAAATAATGATAGCAAAAGATGATCAGCATTATCAAAAATAAAAGTTATGACCGATCAATCTACTAAAAATACTCAATGAAGAGAAGAAGAATGCAATAGTTTCTGCTTATAAGTTATAACCAATCAATATACCAACAGGGAAATATACACTATGTATTCATACTAAAAATACTGTAACACAAAGAAAACCTCCACGGATCTCAGCAAACATGATTAGAAAGAACAAATAAACCCTAGAAATCACCTCAGAACCGAGAATTGAATGACTGAGAGAGGCGTCCGTTAACTGGCTGACCAGTGCGAAAACGATAGAGCCCTTACTCCGACCGAAAACCAACGGAAAGAGATGAGGATAATAGGTCGACGGCCGACCGGCAACGATGACGAGGCAGAGGTGAGGAGTGGAGAGGCCGACGAACGTAACTGCTGCAGCAGGGGTTTTGTTTTGGGGTTTTAGTTTTACTTTTTTTGGGTCAGTACTATTTAGTAAATAGATTTTTTTTAATTTATGATTTTGGGTTGGCCCACGGCCGGTTGGGGGTAAATGGGTTATGAGATATTGGGTTTGGGTTTAATATATATATTAAGTGAGTTAATTTTTAATTTAAACGATTTTGAAATTCAAAATTAAAATTAATCCAACATCATCGAATTAACCGATATCAGAAATCAAAATTAAATTGGAACCATCTAAACCGGTAAGATTCGATCAGTTTAAGCTATTTTGCTCGAGTTTTGCCCAATCCTAGATCAAAGTTATCTTTAATTCTCATTTTATAATATATAAAATAATTTTTTCGAGATTTATAATTATATCTCTCAATAATACCGTCATCAAATTTTGAATATATATTCTCTTTTTAAAAACATAATGTGTCTTATCATTATGTTTTACATTTGTTGAAATTATGATTATATACTAGGTCACTCAGTAGGCTTGTCTATGGGTGGTTCGGCCTGAAGGCTCGTTCGAAAAGTAAGATGATTAGGATAAAAATATAAGTCCCGAAAATGGACTTGGACAAAAAAGACCCATTTTTTAAATAGGATGGCCTTTGGGTAAGCTTTTTGGGCCTAGACCTAGCTTGACCCGACCCTAATTTACAAAAAAAAAGTTTTTTTTACTGTTTTGCCACTATTTTTTCATTATTTTGCTATCATTTGTTGGAAACCATTTATTTTAATGTTTTTAGTATATTTTATGTGTTATATTTTTTAAACTTATTTTTATATAAAAATAATAATATAAAAAAATTAATATGAGCAAGTTGGATCAAACTTAAATTTTAACATTTTTATCTGAGTTAAATTTGAACAATATTTTAAACTCATTTTTTAGATTAAATTAGAATCTAAAAAAGGAAAAGAATTTTATATTAGCTCGGGCCCGCCCATGAAGAACTCTAAGGTCACTGTTACCATGTTCTCACAGCAAAATGAGAGAGCCGGCATTAGTTAAAAAAGAAGTGGTTGATGGTAAATAAATGATAAAGACTTTGATTGCTAATGGTGGTCTGATGTTATTAAAACAACATATATCAATGTTACAAGACGTGGGTCTATCTTATGTTTCCATTTCTGCATTACATCACTGTGAGCAAACAACAGTAATCTGAAACCTCAATTTGTTTTATTTCAACAACATTATACAGTCAAACCTTCACAAGTTATCATCTAATTTTTATAAATCATGAAGCTTTGGTGTAGTTGAAAAGATGGAGTGTATGCGCTCTAAATATCTGAACTCGAGATTCACTGTAGCAATTAAATGTATGAGCTTGAGTCCCATCATGAACTATTGTCATACCTAAATTTTAATGTGATTAGTTAATTCATAGGCTAGATTTTTTCAGTAGTTTTTTTATGCTGTAATAAGTTATTATCCATTCTGATTTGACATAATCTATATTTAGTCGTAATTAGTTATGACCTTCCAGAAGGAGAGGTGTTCTATTTATTTTGAATCAGAAAAGCATCTATTTTGCCAATATCCAAGTAGCAAAACATGCAGATGACGAACCAGAAAACGAAGCAAAGCATTCTTCTCGGTTCAGTTCAGGTGGATATAGCTCTATAGCTCGATGTTTCAATATGATTATTTCATCTTTTCATTGCTTTTTAGATACTTCAAACCCGAAGAGAAGTACCACCACTGCAAATTTGTGGGAGGTTGAATTCGAGCAAGAAGAACATTCCCTTTCACCCTCACAGCATTCATCTCCTTCACAATCTGATCAAGAACAAGCCCTCGTACACAGGCCCCCAGATTGATTGGTTAAATAAAAAATTGATGGGCTGACAGTTCAACCAGAACCATATAACCGGAATAGAGGTGAACCGATAAGTTTAGAGCAAAGTGGCACTAGATTTTTTTTCTTAGGGTGTCCATTTCCATGGCAATTGTTTAAGCAAAGTAGATAATGAACTGATGATCGGCTTCTATTAAATTTGATGCTCTCTGCCTAACTAAATAATCAAACAGGATATCTATATCTTGCATCAACAAACAGCAAAGGAAAAAGCATCTACTTTAACATTAATCATGAAAACAATCAACCTTCAACTTAATCGTTTTAAACAACCATGAAGATGCATCATAAATTCATAACTCAGTTTCCAAATCAAACATAAAGATGCATCAGATTTTCATTTCAACTCCTAGTGAGGTCATTGATATTCTTCTCGTACCATAAAATGTTTCCACAAAGGATAAAATGATGGCGACATCTACCATGATCCTACAGCACCCTGAGTAGGATTCTCAAAAGCAGAGAACTCCCAGTAGGTCTTTAACGAATATGGCTGGGAAATCGTCACGCCTTCTTCAGTGATCTTAGCTATCTGCAAGCATCCGATTTCAAATAAATGAAACATTAACTAATAGGCAAAATTTTGCCTCAGATAATCAAATGAAAGGACAGCAATAGTTGAGCTGAATAAGAATTAAATGAGAGCTATCCTGAGCAATACATTGACCTAAATCACAGCCACACTAGCATGTAACAAATGATGAAGCTAAAGAGTCTATAAGATTCGTAATATCCATAGAGACCGATTGTTAACTAATGGAGGAAACCCAGAATGCCATACACAGTTCGGCTGCTGTACAAGTCACTACCAAATTATAAGTTTTTATTCAAGCATGGAGCCAACATGGTAAAAGGGAAAAGCAAACCTGAAGCTTGTTAATAGCTGATCTATCACGATAGAGGAGAACACGCATGCATTTCTCCAGTAATTTAACACCATCCTCAAAGCTCAAGTTCTCACGCCACTCTTGACGAAGAATTGGTCGTGCAAGGTGGTTTCCAAAACCAGTTGCAACATGATTGTCCTCAAAGTTTACACCAATCATACTGACCTGAAAAGCCAAAGTTATAAGAATGGTCAATTACAGGCTTAAAAACCGCAAATTGTTCAATTAGGTCAAAGATATAACTCCAAGCCTACCGTTCCAAGATACTTTTCTCCTTTTTTAACTCCACCAAGTACAAGGGAGTTCCATAATGGATTGAACTTGTTGCGCCTGTTGTACATAACTCGAGTCAAATAATTGTGCACCTCTTTAGGCCCCAAAGAGTTGCCGTCATCCCACATATTGTCATATAAGCTACAATAATCAAACATCCAAAAGCAACAGTTTTATGTCAGAATTTAAACAGTAAAAACATGTGTTACCAACAAAACCTAAATCAGGTTTGTGGATAAAGAAAATAAATAATAAATTCCATGAAATAACAACTAAGAGAATGGGAAGGGGGGGGAGTTATATCAGTCAATACTTACATAAGCTCGTCAAGATACTTCAAAATCTCTTGGAAATCACTGATTTCTCCACTAGCACCCAGAAGGGAATGCTTGCCAACAGGCTTCATTCGCTCCACACTCTTGTACCGCAGGGTGGACCCATATGAACCTGTCAATAAACAGGAAGCAGGCATGAAGTGTTACCTAAAACGCGGATCAGTTCGGTACAAGCAACAAAAATTGGAACAAAAATCATTAATTATCTAATAGGTGTCGTCTTCTTTTAGTTTGTTTAGTAGGAATGAAATATTTAATATTAAGAATGTACATATATATATGTTTCAATTAATTAAAATAATACAACTTGATGTAATTTATTGATAAAAATAATTAAATTTCATAAATTTAATGATGAAAGTTATAACGATCTACTTTATTTTAAAGTATGTTTAATTAATAAAAAATTAGATATACATTCTAGTTAATTTATATCATGTCATCTACCTTAAAAATAAATGTATCCACCACTTACCTTTCTTTTTTATTAGAAAAAAATTTAAAAACCAAAATAAATAGATGTCTCTAGATAATTGCTTCAAGAATCAAAACAAACCCACAAAGATTAAAAGTCCACTGCTTAACATTCTGCCAGTTTCCTTGCATTTTCATAACAGAGTTTTCCACTTCTCAGAGAAGGATCACAGATTTCACTGAATTGGATCACTTTGAACCACTAATGGGATCAAGCATTCCAATTCATAAGTTGCAGTGAAAAGAACAATTTAGGTAACAGAGAAATCAATTGCATAGTGAAATGAGGAACCAGTCAGATTGACAACAAGCCTCAGGTGAATGCATACTAGCTTTATTGCAATGCTGTGGTACTCGAAACAACATACTTCCAGGTCCAGCTAAGATCATGCATGAGGCAACGGATATAATAAGCAATAATGTATTTGACAATTGCCATTATAAGTGCATATCTTGTTCTATGGGTCCTTACAGGTTGAATAAGTTGATTTCAAAAACAGGGAGAGAGAGAGAGAGAGAGAATAAGAACTTGAATGATAGAGTATGAAGGTTCAAACTAATAAAATCATGTTCCTACTTACACGGAAGGTGCTACAATCAAACAAACATATACCATCTACATAATCTAGCTTTCAATATAAAATCTATAAGTGCAGATCACTGAGAGAATACTCTCAAACAGCATCTTATTAACGGTCATTTCAAATACAAAGTCCGAATTTTATTAAACATAAAGATTGATGCTACCGATTACAATGACTTCAACTTCGGCATTACCTATGTTACTCAAACTCAGGTGTGAGTATTAGTTATGGATATGTATCGGACATGATTATCGATAGATAATTCCAAGTTTTTCCATATATTTGAAGGACCCTTGGAGGTCATATCCTAATATCCAAATGTTGGACACCAATAATTCAAGAAGAATGAAGAGTCAGACCAACATAACAGCTGACAATTCTTATGCTACTAACTTAGAAATAGTCGGATAATCTAACTGAACTATCAATCCTACAATAAAATTAAAAGCAGTATAAAAGGTTGAAGATAAGGAAGATTCGATGACCCATATCATGATCCAAAAACACTTAAGAAAGACTACAAAGGGCCAGAACCATTAGCCTTTTCACTTTCATAGTTTTCTCCAAGAGCACGATCCATTTTCAAATGAAAAGAGCAATTCAAACACACACAGAAAAACACCAAATAAAAATTCAGAAATAAAATAATAGCTAGTGAAAATGTACGAGCTAACCTCCCATATCAGCAGCCATCAAAATCCCATCTTTATACTTTAAAGCCACGACTGATGTTCCTGTCACATATGGATACCTAACAAAATCCAGGAAAAAAATAAAAAAAGGGAAAATTTTCAAACACCAACAACCAAAGAAAAGACCCTGGTTCATTTGGGCATCAGATAAACAACATACAGTGTCCTTTGGGAGTCAGATTCAGGGCCAAGTAAGCAATGTTCAGGTTGCTTTGAAGCCGTAAACTGCATTAGGGAAAAAAAGAACATTAAAAAAAAGGTCAAAATAAGTGCTTTTTTTGAAGGATGAAGTATTAGATTAACAATTTAAAATTGGGTTTCAAAGATAACAATGGAATGACTTACATTCATTCTGATTTAGGGGTTTAGATCGCTCGAACAAGAAGAAAACGCAGCAGTGCAGAACTGACAATTTGATGCTATAGAAATAAAAGCAGGAAGCTTGCTTTTTCCCTTTCCTCAAGAAACTCTTTTTTATCAAAACGGGCCCTGCTTCAATTAGTATTGGGTTAGGCCCGGATTGGTTACGTGATTGAGTAAGTTTTTGGGATTTTTGAATTCTCAAAGTCGACTTTATTTGTGTAAATTAAGCAATTTTAAGTTGAGGTAATTATGTGGATTAGGGGTGTTGAATCGGTTAACCGACCGGTTAACTGACTCGAAACACCATTAACCGAATTAATCGACTCTTCAAAAATTTTAACCGTTAATCGAATCGAAATTTTTTCAAAAAAATTAACCGAACCGAAATTTTTTTGGTTAATTCAGTCGGTTAACCGAATTAACCGAAAATTATATATTTTTTATTTTTGGTTAAAATAAGTATAAAATTAACCGAATTACCCGAATTACCCGAATTAACCGAATTATCGAAATTACCCGAATTAACCAAATTACCCGAATTAACCGAATTAATCAAATTAACCGAATTATTTTTATTTTTATTTTTATTTATTAAATTATTTGTAATTTTTAAGATTGGGTTGGGTAATTGGGTTGGATAATTAGTTTTAGTTTGATTGGGTTTATGGTGGATTGGGTTTGAATGAAAAGTGGGTTATTTATATATTATAATTTTATTTATTAATTTTTTCAGTTAAACCGAAAAAATTCTGTTAACCGACCGGTTTCGAACAGAATTGACCGTTAACCGAAAACTCAAAAAATTATTAACCGACCCCCAACCGAAAAAATTCGGTTAACCGACCGTTTAATCGAATTCGGTCGGTTAACCGAATTTTTTCAGTTTTACCCGAATTTTGCACACCCCTAAATTGTGGATTGAGATTTTCTTCGATTGATATGAATATTATTATCAATATAGTAAAATGTAGATTCGAGTGTCTTCAAGCGTATCTTTATTTATAGATTAGGAAGAGATTATGCGTAATTTTAGATATTTATAAAAAAACACGATCAGAATATATAATAAGATTATTAAAAAAAATGAGCTAATTATTCCGTTCAGTATTCATAATGATTTATTTTGATAGTAATTATTGATATTTTATCAAATTTTGTTGGTTGAGTGATAAGGAATTTGATACTATTTATAAAAGTTTTAAAATTAAATTTTGTGAACCGAAAAACAACATTAAAAGAACATACTCATCATTTGAAGGTTTTATTCTGACTTGACTCCAAATTTACCCATCATAATATGAAATTTCACGTTCAAACCTGATAACCACGCTATCGTTGCACAACTCTTATTTCAATGCAAATTCCAGACAATATTTACTCCCAAACTAGAATTTTTTTTCTAACGAACTTCTCATTCACTACCTCAAATTGTCTCAAGAAACTTTCTATAAAGTATCACCAACTATTCCAAAATCCCAAAATCTTAGAAACTCCATTGGCAATCAAACATTTGAGTACCCCAAACACTTAATCAATGTAGGGTACAATTGACGTAGATCACAAATGTACTTGTATTACTATTAAATGTACCTCGATCCTCTCAAGGCCTAGTTACACAAACCAATCTCTGATTTCCCTCTCTGAGCCGAAGCTTGTATTCAACTAAAAGAATGTAGCGAACAATCCTTAACAAAATGTTCAACGGATCCACATCTAATACATACTTTCGTTTTCCTCAAACACTCGCCCAGATGGCACCTATCACATAAAACACAAATCAAAACCTAACATACACTCTCAACTACCTCAACCCGCTGAGGCCTAACTATTCTGGCCCATTTCTTGAATCCAGATTCAACTTAACATAGGATTCTTGAACTCAATTAACTCCAAATTTTTCACTTGATTCGATCGAATGCTCACCTCTAGCCAAATTCATAAAATATTTAAAAATATATTTTATAGTAATATTTATATATTTTATAATAAAATAAATTTTAAAAAATATTTTTTATTTAAATTGAATTTAGGCTGGGTTGGTTTGAGGAATATGAGGATTCTTAAACTGCAGGGTGGGAAATAAAGTCCCTCTCCAAGATTGTCGGGCTTAGGAGGGTTGAGGAAGGATGGTTAAAACGATTCATTTATACAAATGCCATGACTGCTTTCATTTTTTAGTTTGTAACATCTTTGTGTTTGTAACCACTTTTGGTGCCTATATGTTATTAGAAATCCCACTTGAGTTAGGAAAGATCCGATCTGCACTCGCAACATTTAGGATTCTTTAAGAGCCAATCTACAACCTTCCAAACACAATCTCAATGATAGCTCAAAAAAATGTGTCCTTGATCGAATTATTGTCTTTCTTCGGCTCGATGACTTGTAGCCTGACATTATAGATAAGCTACCCAGTGGTAGTTCTGATACAACGATTGAGATCGCTGATAGGAAATTCTCTTGGGATATGTCGTCCACTACTGCTACAATAAAAGATATACACTTGAAAGTTTTCCATGGAATGAGTGTTATTGTTTGTGGTACAGTAGGTTCTGACAAGTTAAGTTTACTTTCCCGTCTTTTGAGAGAGTTACCAAAAATATCGGGAACACTTAAGTTGTATGGTACAACAACCTATGTTTCTCAGTCACCTTGGATACAGAGTGATAATATTGTAGACAACATATTGTTCGGTAAGGAAATAGATAGAGACAAGTATGACAAAGTGCTTGAAGCTTGTACCCTCAAGAAGGATCTCGAAATTCTCTCTTTTGGTGATTAGTCAGTTGTAGGCGAGAGGGGAATCAATCTGAGTTGTGGAAAAAAGTAAAGAATACAAATTGCTTGTGCTTTATACCAATATGTTGATATAAATATGTTTGATGATCCTTTCAATACGCTGGATGCTCACATCGGATCTCATTTATTTAAGGTAATGTCTTCCTATGATCACATGGTATGTATTTTAAGAGTTGCTATAGTTAATTTAGATGAAATAACTATATATGAGCTCTGAGTATCTTGTTTGTTATTTTGAACGGCATGAGGTTTTACTAAAGAATTTGAGATAAAAAATAGTGATTCCATGTTACTAACTGACTCGTATTCTCATCCAAAATTCCATGTTGCCAGTGCAATGGAATGGTTATGCTTCCGCCTGGACTTACTGTCTTTTGTTACCTTTTCCTTCTCTTTAATCTTTATACCGAGGGGAATTATCAATCTCAGAAAGTAAATGCAGATTCATATTGGCACATTTATTCAATACTATAAAAAAATATTTTAGGAGAATGACTTGATGCATTTTTCATTTGTTTAGCTATTGTCAGGTTAGTTGTGACATATGGACTCAATCTAAATATATTGCGAGCTTCGATGGTGTGGAATATGTAATACGCCTTACCCGTATCCTATGCCAAAATAAGGGACGAGGCGTTACCTAACTTAATAACATGCATACAAACATTTTCGGGTCATGAAATTTCGTTCAAATTTAAAACTTTTCAAACTTTATCTTAAGTCCCTAATATGGGCCTACGAGGCCCAAAACATACTTTAGAAATGGTTCGGTACTAAACCGGGCACGTTAGAAAACTTTGGAAAATTTCATAGAAAATAGGGACACACGCCTGTGTGGCAAAGGACATGCCCATGTGGGCAGGTCATGTGGTCACACACGCCCATATCCCTAGCCCATGTGGATTTGTTTTCATTTTGAACCTACAGGGGTTTCACACGGCCTGACACACACCTGTGTCCATGGCCCGTCTCTTTCACACGGCCATAACACGTCTATGTTTCCACTCTGTGCTAAAATCTTGACATTTAGTTTATGACGTCACCAACAACTTAGGGTCACACGGCCAAGGCATACCCCAGGGTGCTAGGTCGTGTGGTGAATTTAATTTCATATTTAAGGTGTAAACTTCACACGACCTGGGCACATGCCCATGTGCTGTAGTCGTGCCTTCCACACGGTTGAGGCACACGGTCGTCTCTCAATCTGTGTGGTTACTACTGGGCATTCTGTTTTGCTAAATTTAGGTGTAGGGGACACACGGCCTACTTATACGCCCATGGGGCAAACCGTATATCACACACGGTCTAGACACACGGGCTCATGTGAACAATAATAAGGCTATTTACCAAGCCTTTTGGCCACCTTTACTTGCACCAACCTAAACAATAACAATCTACACATCAAGGCCACTCCGCTCCATTCACATTTAAAACTTATTACATACTTTATTAAGCAAATCATGCAACTTACTCATTCATGCATTAACGTACCATAAACTCAACCAGGCAAATTGCACATTCGTGGAAAACATCATCATTTACATATATCAATAACAAGTATTAGCCATCATCCATGGCCTTATACAAAATGAATCAATATTCAAGACAAGCCAATACATTTGGCCTAAACAATATGACACTTGACAAAAAGACCAAGTCTCTATACATGCCATATTTAAAATGATAAATCTAGTTATACCAAATGTTCAAATTGATAGTGTGATCGAGCCTCCGACGCCCTTTGATCCCCGAGCTAGCTTGGCGATACTATAAGAAAATAGAAATTAAATGGAGTAAGCATAAAGCTTAGTAAGTTTACACGTAAATAATTAATAACATCAACCATGCATTATCATATGCAAAATCTATAATAAACTTACACAAAATTCTAATATGATCATAGGCATAACTTACTCATATTCATCATCATTGCTTATATAACATAAACCGAGCTAATTTCTCATGAGTTTCGTATAGGTACCTGTGCCACTTACAACATAATCATCAATTTTCTTATTTTGATATAATATTTAAATTAGCCGTTGAACCATTTGGAATACTAAAGGATACGCAATAAACCTCACACAAAGGGTAAGATGCCAAAGCCATATCCCAGATATGGTCTTAAAGGAGGTCATACATCGATGCCGATAGCTCAGCTATGGTCTTACATGATATCTCATACCGATGCCATATCCCAGACATAGTCTTACACTGAAATGCTTGCCAAAACCATATCCCAGACATGGTCTTACACTGGCTCACATATCGATGCCGATGCCATGTTCTAGACATAGTCTTGCACTGGCTCACATAACAATGCCGAAGTCATGTCCCAGACATGGTCTTACACTGGCTCACGTAACGATGCCGATTCCATGTCCCAAACATAGTCTTACACTGGCTCACATATCAATGCTGATGCCATGTCTAGGACATGGTCTTACACTGGCTCACATATACCCCAATGTCATGACCTCGGTATCCTGACTATCCCAAAGGTTCAACCAGGAATTTTACCACATTAAATCTCATCAAACATATACATAATAATAATTAACACTTCATGCAAAGTAAATCATTAATTGCATAATAATATTAAGTTACATTATTTTCATGTGAACTTACCTCGGTATACAAAATATGGGCGACTAGTCTAAATTTAGTCCGAAAGCTTGGTTTTAATTTACTTATTTAATTACCACATTAATCAAAACATTTCAAAATTCCTACTTTCGTAAAATTACCGTTTTGCCATTAGACTTTTACATAATTACAATTTTACCCCTAGGCTCGTAGAATAATTTTATTCAAATTTCTTCATTAACCAAGCCTAGCCGAATCTATTTTAAGCCTATAGCAACTTACAATTTCAATTATTTCACATATTTTCCACCTATTTTACAATCATTACAAAATGGTCATTTTTAGGTGTTTTCATGAAAATCCTTTCACAAAAATTATTTAACAACCAAGATTCATTTTAGTCCATAAAATTTCAGCAAACAACATGAATACTCTCATGGAAAAACTCTAGACTCTCAGCCATTTTGTAAAATAGTCCTCCTATTAGTTAGTTTAAGCTACAAGGGTCACAAAAATACAAAAATCATCAAGAATGACCATTAAAAACACTTACTTGCAAGGGTAAGAAGTTGCTGAAAATTTCAAGCTCTTATGGCCATTTTTCTTGAGTAAAAATCGGTGGAGAAGGAGAGAGTGAAAAGATGATCCAAAGATGATCACGTGGAGAAGTCAAGCAACCACAGGTGGGCGATCCAAAGATGAGCACGTGGAGGTCAGAAAATTCTATGATAATTGTGTGGCTTATTAATTCTATGAAAGCATCCATAGGTAAACTTTTTATTTTTCTCCTGACTATTAAAGATGTTTGGGACGCTGTGAATGACATCTATTCAGATTTAGAAAATGTTTCACAAATCTTTGAGTTAAAAATAAAACTCTGGAAGGTTAGGCAAGAGGAAAAGGAAGTTACTTTTTATTATAATGAGATGATGTCTCATTAGCAAGAACTGGATCAATGTATAATGATGAATGGGAGTGTCCTAGAGATAGCATAAAAGCTATGGAAAAAAGAAGAGAATGAGCGAGCTTGTTTATTTTTGGCTAGTCTAAATAAAGAATTTGATAAAGCGAGATCTCAGATCCTAGAAAAAAATCTCTTACAACACTCCATGAAATTTTTTCTAAGGTTAGAAGAGAAGAGACAAGGAGAAAAGTAATGTTAAGGCTAGGATTTGAAGCTAACGATGACAATTCTGCTCGTGACTGTTAAAAATAATGATGATAGTGAAAAAAAGAAAAAAACCGTGGTGTGACCACTGTAAAAAATATTGGTAAACTCGAGAAATGTGTTGGAAGCTCTATTGAAAACCAACAAATGGGGAAAAAAGTGTGAAAATGATCGTGGTTCACAATTTGGGGAAAGCAGAGCTTTCTAAACGACTAATGAAAATCATGAGCAACAAAGTTCTCTAAAAGGGCATTCATTCACTAAGAAAACCTTAGAGCGTCTAAACAAGCTTTTGCAATCACCACAGTTTCGAATGAATTCTTCTGTTCCTAACTCATCCAATAGTCATTCATCTTTTGCCCAATCAGGTGAATCAGGTACTGATTTTTTTGTGTTTTCAGTGTCAAGCCTTGTAAAACAAGCATGTGGATCGTTGATTCTAGAGTTAATGATCATGTGACTAGTAGTCTTTTTTCTTAACTTACACACCTTATGTAGAAAAAAAAAAAAGATCAAAGTAGCAAATGAGTCATTCTCAGCAATAGCTAGGAAATGTGCTATTAAAATTTCACCTCATTGGTTTTACATGTGCCAAATTTAGCTTGTAATCTCATATCGGTGAGTAAGTTATCTCAATCCTTGAATTGTCATATTATATATATATATATATTTGACTCCTCTATGCGTAAATTTTAAGACATGGTATCGAGAAGATGATTGGCAATGCTAAAGAATCTGGTAGAATTTACTTTCTTGATGACGACCATCTAAGTCGACCAACAACTACTCTATGTTTAAACTTTGATTCTAGTTTTAATAAGGTTATGAATTGGCATTATAGGCTTGGACACCCTAATATTTACTATTTAAAGCATTTGTTACAATATCTATTTAAGAATAAAAGTCCTTTTTCATATCACTGTGAATTTTGTAAATTGGCTAAACATTATTGGCCATTCTTTCCACCTCAAAAATATAAAGTTTCCAAACCTTTTTCGTTAATTCAAAGCGATGTTTGGGGACTTTTGAGAGTCTCAAATTTTTTAGGAAAATGTTGATTTGTCACAATTATCGATGATCATACTCGCATTTATTAAGTGTTTTTATTAAAAGATAAGTCTAAAGTTAAAAATATGTTTCAGTCTTTTTATGCTATGGTGAAAACACAATTTGGCGTGGAAATAGAAGTATTTTGGAGCGATAATGGTGAGAAATTTTTAGTGACCAATTAGGTGTTTTCTTAACCAAACATGTAATAGTCCACCAAAGCTCTTGTACAAATGCACCACAACAGAATAAGATTGCAGAAAGAAAAAATCATTATCTGTTGGAAGTAATTATAGCCTTAATGTTCACTAGTTAGGTACCACGTTATCTCTGAGGAGAAGTCTTGATAACAGCTACATATCTTATTAATAGAATGCTCAGTAAAACTCCAAACTATAGAACTCTTTTCAATCTTTTTAAAGATATCATTCTAACTCTAAATTGATCATAGATTTACCCATTTGTGTTTTTGGGTGTAGTGTTTTTGTTCATCTTCACAACCAAGGTAAAGTAGATCCTAGAGTAAAAAAAAAATTGTCTTTGTTGGGTATGCTTCTAATAAAAAGGGTAACAAATGTTATGATCCAATTGATAAGACCATGGTTGTCACATGCATTAAAACATAATTTTACTTTGATTCAAATATTAAGGAAGAGAATTAGAGCAATGAAGATTCAATAATTAATCAAGAAAAGGCTAGGAATATACAACATAGAGATTCTAATAACGGGGAAGGCAGATTTATGATCAATACAGAAATTAATAATGTTAATAAAAATGACTTGAATGATGTTAATGTTGGATTACTCAAGAAGAAACTGAAATCAAGAAAGTGGAATCCACCAAATCCATCACCAATAATTCGACCTCCAATATCTTGTCAAAATTTTAGGTAAAATTCATAATCTAACCAATGAATTTTCTAATTTAGATATTCCAATTACTAAAAGAAAAGGTGTTAGAAATATTGTCAAATATCCCATGTCTAACTTAGTGTCCTATAAAGCCTTGTCTTTGACATTCTCAGCATTTGTTTCGTGTCTCGATACTGTGGAAATACCCAAAAATGTGAAAAATGTTTTACAGGTTCTTGAATGGAAGGAGGCTGTTTTAGAGGAGATGCATGCTCTTGAAAAAAACAGATACATGGGAAACAGTGGAATTACTTGTAAGAAAAAAAAACATTGGGCTATAAGTGGGTGTTCACAACTAATTCAAATCAGATTGATATTTAAATAGATACAAAGCTCGGCTGGTGGCTAAAGTGTATACTCAAACATACGGGATAGAATATCTTGAGACATTTGCTCTAGTAGCCAAGTTAAATTTTATTAGAGTTCTTTTATCCATTGTTGTTAATCTTAATTGGTCTTTACATCAGCTAGATGTGAAAAGTGCTTTCCTAAATGGGAAACTTGAAGAAAAAGTTTACATGGATCTTCCTCTAGGTTTTGAAGAAAAATTGGGAACTTAAATATGTAAGCTTAGGAAATCTTTGTATGGTCTAAAGTAGTCTCCTCGAGCTTGGTTCGAACAATTCAGTTAGGTTGTTAAAAAAACAAGGTTACTCACAAAGGCAAACCGATCACACAATGTTCTTCTGGCACTCATAAAGAGGTAGAATAATTAGTTCATGTTCATGATATCATTCTCACAAGAGATGATGTGGATGAAATAAGGTGTCTGAAGGAGCATTTAGCATTAGAGTTTGAAATCAAAGACTTGGGTCCTTTAAAATACTTCTTTGGAATGGAAATTACTTGATTAAAGAATGGTATTGTGGTCTCTCAAAAAAAATATGTGATTGATCTTATCAAAGAGCTTGGGGTGAGCACCAATTGATCCAAATGTAAAATTCGAAAATAAAGAAGGAAGATTAGTTGATAAAGGACAATACTAGAGACTAGTTGGTAAGTTAATTTATTTATCACATACAAGGCTAGATATAGCTTTTGCAGTAAACTTAGTGAGTCAACTTATGCACTCCCCAATGGAGGAACATGAAGAAGCGTGTTTCGGATTCTAAGATACTTGAAGAGTTTACTTGGCAAAGGCTTATTCTTCAAGAAATTCGAACAAAAAGGAATTGAAGCTTATACACATGTAGACTGGGCAAGCTCAATAACATATAAAAGATCTACATCAATATATACATTTGTTTGAGGAAGCCTTGTAACTTGGCGAAGCAAAAAACAAAGTGTTGTAACAAGAAGCAATACATAGGTTAAATTTAGATTAATGGCTCAAGGAATTTGTGAAATGATGTGGTTAAAAAGAATTATCGAAGAGGTAAGGAAACCCATAATTTCACCAATGAAGTTGTACTGTGATAACAAAGTTGCCATTAATTAGTATTGCTCACAACCTAGTTCAGCATGACAAATCTAAACATGTTGAAATTGATCGACACTTTATCAATGAGAAGATTGAAAAAGGCCAAGTGTGCATGTCATTTGTTACTTCAAAACAATAGATTGCTGACATATTCACTAGAGGACTCTTTAAGACAAACTTTAGTTTTCTTGTAAGCAAGTTAGGCAGGATTGATATATATGCACGAACTTGAAGAAGAGTGTTGAAATATGTGAAGTTCTATATATTTTAAAGGGAATCATTCTCCTAATTAAGTTATGACTTTTTTTTTATTTTAATTCAATTATTCTTACATAATAAAATTTAAAAAGTTCATTTGAAAAATCTTTTGAAAACTTTCTATAAAAGCTTGTTTTTATAGCATGGAAATTATTTTACTAATTTCAAACTACAAAAACCAAAATACAATCTGCATTATGTTACAGATTATTTTTGGTCGGAATTATTGCATTATAGAAATCTGTGCATTATTTTATAGCGGTGCCTAATATAATTTTACTTGATTTTTGTAAATTCTATTCTATTATATTTAACTACAAAAATAAAAAGTTAGTTGAAAGTACCATCAAATGTCGAAATGAGGCCTTTTTTTATCAATAGTAAAAAAAAAATTAATAACTTAAATGGCATGTCAATAATATTAATTATCAAAATAGTATGTTTAATATAATATTCTACTGGTGTTATCTGTTAAATTAATGGTATCGAATTAAAATATGATAACTTAAAATATTTAAAGACTTAATATGTAAATTTTTCATTTTAATTGATGGCAGAAAGAAAAAAATTTTTAAGTAATACCAAACTTCAAAAAAATTTAAATTGCTTCATAACCCCTACTTATTTACTATTTTATTTTATTTTCCTTCAACACTAAAAAGTAGAGGGCTTATTATTAATTAGTCCAAAAAAAATTTTTACCAAAAAAAATATTTTTTATATAAAATCTAATTCCAATTAGAAATAAATTTTATTTATTTTTCAAAAAAATATTTTAAAAAATATTTTATTCCGATTAAAATAATTTTTAGAAAAATAATTTGAAGGAAGAGGGAAATTATTAAAAAATGTAATCCTCATATTTTTTTTAATATACTAAATTTAAACTGTCCATTGTTTAGAATTTGAAGGAAATATACTTCATGTTTCATTGCTTAAAATGATAGGGAAATAAACAAAAGAATTTTATTGACATAGTACTACGTACTAATCATTTGAGAACCCAATTCCCGCTGCTTCAATATTTGTTATTTCTGGAAAACTGACACCAAAGTAAAAAATATATATATATATATGATAATTGATACTATATTTTATGTTTTCGTATGATCTTCGAGATATCAAATTTCATTTCACACACTTTGATGTTGCATCAACTATATCAAACATTTTTCTTTCTACTACTTTGACATTGATAAGTGAAATTAAGTCTTTAATTCATATGTTATTTGCTTAAATTAAGATATTAATAATAAAACATTTTTAACTCCAAAAAGAATAACATATTCTCAACTCTAATTGATATTTAAAAATATAATGTGATTAATAAAAATAAATGATTTTATTACAAGGAAAATGCATGGTGGGTGGGTGGAGTGGTTGGACGTTGTTAAAAGTCGAGACAGAAAACGAATGACCATTGATAATTTTCTTGAGAACTTTGACAAATATTGATATATATCTTATGTCTTCAGAGTCAAAAATGACGTCTTCCGCACAAGGGGGTCCAACTTACATTTGTATGTATTTTTTTGAGTTTTGGTGCATTGCCCTACTTTCCCCGCCTCCAATCTTGCTCTCATGCATGCATTATATAAACACAAAGTCAGAAGCCTTGAAACACTTCATACAAATCAAAACTTTTATCCAAACTCCGAAACCCAAGTTTTTTCCTCAGCCAAAGCTCTTAAAAAAAGTGAAAATTTTGCTTCACAATTATCTTTAGTAATGAGTTCAGGTACTAGATTAAGAACTGAGGGTGAAGATATACCCTCCTTCAACAACCCCTTCTAAATGGAGATTCTAGTGTTAGTAATTGTGTAGAGTTGAGTACGGGTGATACTGTAGCCCCATATTCAAATGCTGCTATTTTTATCGTTCTTACGTTTTCTTGGATGGGGCCTCTTATTGCTTCCGGCAATAAGAAAATGTTCCTCAGCTAGATAGCCAGGATACTGTTATTGGGGCTTTTCCAAAATCTAAAAACAGGCTAAATATGTTGAGATTGATAGACATTTTATCAAAGAGAAAATTGAAGAAGGCTAAGTGTGCATGACGTTTGTTTCTTGAAAATAACAGATTGTTGATATACTCACCGAATTGCTCTCTAAGACAAGCTTTAATTTTCTTGTAAGCAAGTCGGACATGATTAATATATATGCACCAACTTGAGGAAGGTGTTGAAATATGTGAAGCCCCATATATTTTGATTTTTTAAGTTATTTAAGTAGAAAAATATTAGAATAATTAATTAAATTTTTTAGAAGTATTTTATTTTATCTTTTAATAATTTACTAAAAAAAAATTTTCCTAATTAGATTATCACTTTTTTTTCTATTTAAATATGAAAATTACAACAATTTTATTGAAAACTTTCAATAAAAGCTTGTTTTTATAGCATAGAAATTATTTTACTAATTTCAAACAACAAAAGCCAAAATACAATCTGCATTATGTTACAGATTAATTTTTGGTCGGAATTATTACATTACAGAAATCTGTGCATTAGTTTTAGCTGTGTGTAATATAATTTTACTCGATTTTTGTAAATTCTATTCTATTAAATTTCAGTAGCAAAGAAAGGAAAATAACAAGGTAGTTGAAAGTAACCATAAAAAAGAGTTGATGAGATCCGTGGAAGGTGGTAGGCGGACAAAACCCAAAAGTACAGTTGCTCATTTTTAAAGTTCAAATTTTTCTTGCTATGGCTTTATGACACTTTATGCACAATGTTTTTGTTTAGCAAGGTTTATTATATACAAGGGAAAAAGACCAAAAAAACATCATTTTCCACGTTGAAATATCCAATTCCATTTCACACATTACAACTGATTAAAGGAATTGCTTCAAACATATAAAAAATCTTTACAACATTTTTCTTTCTACTACTTTGACATTTGTTTGCTTAAATTAAACAATTACTTGGTCTATTAATAATAAAACATTTTTTAACTCCAAAAAACAACATATTCCTATTTCTTAATTGATATTTAAAAATTAATAAAGGTGATTAATAAAAATAAAATTCATCCTGATAATTATTTTAATAGAGGGAAAATGAAGGGTACCGACTAGAGGTGAGCAAAACTCGATTCGACTAGGAAAAATCGAAAAAAATTCGAATTTCGAGTTAAACGAATCGAGTTATTCGAATTATTCGAGTTATTCGAGTCAACTCGAATTTTTTTTCGAATTTCGAGTTCGAATCGAGTTGAGTTTTTAAATTCGAATAACTCGAATAATTCGAATAATTCGAATATCAAACTATAATATTTTACATTTTTATCCCAAACTTCTAAACCTTTTTACTTTTTCCTCAAAACTTTTATTTCTTCTCACTTTCTCCCCAAAACTTTTACTCCTCTCCCATCCCAACCCCCCATCTACCCAAAATACATTTCTCACCAAAATTTTACTCCTATTTACTTTTCCTCAAAATTTTACTCCCAAAATCCCTTAAACCTTATATTTTCCCCCCAAATTTTTACTCCCTCCCACTTTCCCCTTAAAACTTTTACTCCCTTTTCATCCCACCCCCATCTACCCAAACTCATCTCCCCAATTTTTTTAATATTTTTCCTTCAAAATTTTACTCCCCCTTTACTTTCCCTCAAACTTTTACTCCTAAAACTTTTTATTATTCCTCTAAACTTTTACTTCTCACTATTTACTCCCAAATAAAATATCAAAATTATCCCAAAAAAAACCCATAAACGTAAATAGTAATAATTTTATTTATATCTGTTATTTATATTATTAAATTAAATTTCATATTTTATTATTCATATTATTGAATTGTTTATTCATATTAAATATTTATATTAAAATTGAATTATTAATGATGCCATAAATTATTCGTGTTAAAATTTTATATTGGTATTAATTTCACATTTTATCTTTAAAATAACTTTTATTAAAAAGTCACATTATTACATTTAATATATTATTTAATTCCAAAATACATAGTGACAAGAATCTGAAGATAATTGAAACAACTAAGCAAACAAAAAAGTTAACCCGTATATAAAAGATTAATAAATAAATTATGAGGTGATGAAAGTTAATAAAAAAATTGATTATAGTGAAAAAAATTTATTACAATAGGTGATAGTAGTTACAAGAACCCAAAATTATTTTTTAAAATTTAACTCGAACAAATATATTCGATTCGATTCGATTCGAATTCTATCTCACTCGACTCGATTCGAGAAAATTTCAAATAAAGTTTGAATGATAAAATAAGATTCGAAAACTCGATTAACTCAACAAATTTTTATTCGATTCGATTCGATTCGATCGAATGCTCACCCGTAGTACCGACATGAAGGATAGTTAGAAATTGTTAAAATAGTTAGAAAATTAGAGAGACACCGTGCATTCAGGCCAACTGTCTCAATCTACCATCACTCCAAATTTAAAAAAGAAAAAAATGGAAAAAGGGCGCCTAGTCACCCTCCCATAAAGTGGAATGTGAGTTAGCAGGGCGAAGCTTCGTTAAATTCCGTCCTCAACTTGCGTCTGACTACCGAATCCCCGGAATTAACACGGTGTGTGCTGAGTAGCTGTCTAGTGTGACTACCATGTTTTTTTTTTCTTTTTTTTCTTTTTGTTACTTTTTCTGTCCTTTGATCACCGGAATACGAGTCAGCAGGATAATGATCATTGGGAAATGTTAAATTGAGTCCTCAAACTATGATTTGCATTTCAAATACAGCTCCAAAGTTCAAATTGTTCCAATCAAGTCACCAAGATATCAATATCATACCTATTAAGTCATTAGCTTAAACGTTAAAGGTAATCTAGCAGTAGCATATTAAAACCCCAGAGGTCAAATTATAAACACTTGAATCATACATATTAAAAAGGGTAATCCTCGTATTTTCTTTTTTTCTTTAATATATTAGATTTCAACTGTCCACTGGTTACGATTTAATAGAAATGTTTCATGTTTCATTGCTTAAAATGATAGGGACACAAACAAAAGAAATTTATTGACATAGTACGTACTAATCATTTGAGAACCCAAAAAAGGCTACTTTAGCATTTGTCATTTCTGGAAAACTGACACCAAAGTAAAATAAAAAATAGAAAGCTACACTAATATCGGAGTCAAAAATGACTTCATGATGGGACGAAGGCTCCACCAACTTACTTGTTGCAGTGGATTCCTTTCGCGGTCTCCGCCTCCTATTTTGCTTTCCATTCATTTGCATATAAACACTTGAAACCAATCAAAACTTTAATCTGACAACTGAAACCCAAAATTTTCTACTGCCAAAGCTAAAAAAAAAAAAAACAAAACCTTTTATGATCGTCTTTACTAATGTGTAAACCTACTAGTTTATGAACTGAGGGTGAAGATACCATCCTTGAAGAACCCCTTCTAAATAGGGATTCTAGGGTTAGTAATGGTGTAGATTTCAGCAACGAAAATGGGGTTGATACTGTATCCCCATATTCAAATGCTGGAATTTTCAGCCGTCTTACATTTTCTTGGATGGGGCCTCTCATTGCTGCTGGCACTAAGAAACCATTAGACCTTACGGATGTTCCTCAGCTAGATAGCCATGATAGTGTTATTGGGGCTTTTCCAAATTTTAAAAACAGGCTTCAATCAGCTGATAGTGAGGGGAATTGTGTTACCTCAGGTAAGCTGGTGAAGGCATTGTTCTTTTCAGCTTGGAAAGATATTCTTTGGACAGCTTTGTTTACATTTACATACACGTTGGCTTCGTATGTCGGTCCATACCTCATCGACACTTTCGTTCAGTATCTGAATGGGCAAAGGGAATTTAAGGCTGAGGGGTATCTTCTAGTTGCTGCTTTCTTTGTTGCCAAGTTAGTGGAGTGCTTGTCTCAGAGGCGCAGGTTATTTAAGTTGCAACAAGTTGGACTTCGGCAGAGGGCTCTATTGGTAGCAATGATATATAACAAGGGGTTAACCCTTTCGTGCCAGGTGAAGCAGAGCCATACCAGTGGGAAGATCATCAATTTCATGACTGTTGATGCAGAGAGGGTGGGTGACTTTAGTTGGTACATGCATGATCCATGGATGGTAGCTTTGCAAGTTGGTTTGGCCTTGTTGATATTGTATAAGACCTTGGGTCTAGCATCCATTGCCGCTTTTGTTGCTAATATACTTGTTATGTTGGCCAATATTCCTTTGAGGAAAATGCTGGAGAAGTTTCAGTATAAGTTAATGAAATTAAAAGATACAAGGATGAAGGCAACATCTGAAATCTTGAGGAATATGAGGATTCTTAAACTGCAGGGGTGGGAAATGAAGTTCCTCTCTAAGATTTTCGGGCTCAGGAGGGTCGAGGAAGGATGGTTAAAATGTTTCATTTATACGAATGCCATGACTTATTCTGTTTTCTTCGTTGCACCAACCTTTGTATCCGTGGCCACTTTTAGTGCTTGTATGTTCTTAGGAGTCCCACTTGAGTCAGGGAAGATCCTATCTGCACTCGCAACATTCGGGATTCTTCAGGAGCCAATCTACAACCTTCCTGGCACAATCTCAATGATAGCCCAAACAAAGGTGTCACTTGATCGAATTGTTGCATTTTTCCAGCTCGATGACTTGTAGCTTGATGCTATAGAGAAACTACCAAGTGGTAGTTCCGAAACAGCGATCGAGATTGCTGATGGGAACTTCTCTTGGGATATGTCATCCCCTGCTGCAACACTAAAAGATATAAACTTGAAAGTTTCCCATGGCATGAGTGTTGCTGTTTGTGGTAGAGTCGGCTCTGGCAAGTCAAGTTTATTTTTCTGTCTTTTGAGAGAGTTACCAAAGATATCAGGAACTCTTAAGTTGTGTGGTACAACAGCCTATGTTGCTCAGTCACATTGGATACAAAGTGGCAAGATTGTAGACAACATATTGTTCGGTAAGGAAATGGACAGAGACAAGTATGACAAAGTGCTTGAAGCTTGTGCCCTCAAGAAGGATCTCAAAATTCTCTCTTTCGGTGATCAGACAGTTATAGGCGAGTGGAGAATCAATCTGAGTGGTAGACAAAAGCAAAGAATACAGATTGCTTGTGCTCTATACCAAGATGCCGATATCTATCTGTTTGATGATCCTTTCAGCGCCGTGGATGCTCACACCCGATCTCTTTTATTTAAGGTAATGTCCTCCTATGATCATATGGCATGTATTTTAAGAGTTGCTATAGTTAATTTAATTGAAATAGTTATGTATGAGCTCGGAGTATCTTGTTTATTCTTTTGAATGGCAGGAGGTTTTACTAAGCAATTTGAGATCAAAAACAGTGATTTATGTCACTCATCAAGTCTAGTTTTTACCAGCTGCTGATCTAATTTTGGTGAGCTATTGTTTACATTATTTTCAGTGATTTTCATCATATGTCTTAGATTCAAGAAATAATTTATTAACTGGATTCAACTTGTATTTAAATATTTGTTAGGTGATGAAAGGTGGGAGGATTGTTCAAGCTGGAAAGTATAATGATATTCTCAATTTAGGTACTGATTTTATGGAACTTGCTGGTGTACATAAGAAAGCTTTGTCCTTGATACCATCAAAGTAAGTTCGGTTTCGGAGCAAACTACCAGTGAAGGAGAAGGTGATATAGGTACTACTGATGGGAGAGTGCAAATAGAAGAAAACCAAGGTAACGAGAGCGGTAAAGTGGATGATGTCGGACCAAAAGGACAGCTTGTTCAAGAAGAAGAACGAGAGAAATGACAAGTCGGGTTTTCAGTCTACTGGAAGTACATCACAACAGCATATAGAGGAGCTCTTGTGCGTTTAATAGTGCGTGCTCTGATTCTCTTTCAGAGTTATCAAATAGTTAGCAACTATTGGATGGCTTGGGGATCACCTATGTCTGCAGACATAAAGCCTCCTGTTGGGAGCTTTACACTAATCATTGTCTATTTGGCTTTGGCCATTACAAGTGTCGTTTGTGTCTTAGCCATATCCATGCTTATTGGTACAGCTGGATATAAAACAGCCACTCTTCTCTTTAAAAAGATGCATCTTTGCATTTTTCGCGCTCCTATGTCTTTCTTTGATTCTACACCGAGTGGAAGAATCCTCAACAGAGTAAGCATCTAATGTTTTTCCTGTATGGATACGAAAGATTCGATTTATCTTCATGTTTGTTGGCACTTTTCCCCTTATTTTTGAAGTATTGTAAACTTTTTTGCTGCCTTTTGTAGGCTTCTACAGATCAAAGTACAGTATATAAGGACATCCCGTATCAAGTCGCCGCATTTGCTTTCTCAGTTATCCAGCTACTTGGAATCATTGCAGTCATATCTCAAGTTGCTTGGTAGATCTTTATCATTTTCATTCCAGTGGTTGCTACCTGCATTTGGTATCAGGTAACTCTTGCCGAATTGTGGCTATGGAATGCATGAAATCATGAACTTATTACAATGCAGCACCACATGGAAAATCTCGAATTTTCTACTTTGTAAAACACATTTGACCATTGCCTTATTGCTGAATAAAGGAATGCTCATAAATTTGTAATCTCACAGCAATATTACATATCTTTTGCACGAGAACTTTTGCGGCTGGTTGGAGTATGCAAAGCTCCAATACTACAGAATTTTACCGAAACAATTTTAGGAGCAACAACTATAAAGAGCTTTGATCAAGAAAAAAGGTTCCAAGATACAAACATGGCGCTGACCGACTTGTATTCTCGTCTAAAATTCCATGTTGCCGGTGCAATTGAATGGTTGTTCTTCCGCCTGGACTTATTGTCTTCTGTTACTTTTACCTTTTCTTTATTCATTTTAATCTCTATACCGGTGGGAGTTATTCATCCCGGTAAGTAAATGCAGATTCATATTGGCACCTTTATTGACTACTAGATAACAGATGTTCTAGGAGAATGACTTGATGCATTTTTCGTTTGTTTAGCTATTGCCGGGTTAGCTGTGACCTATGGACTCAATCTAAATATATTGCAAGCTTCGATGGTATGGAATATTTGCAAAACAGAGAATAAAATTATATCTGTTGAGAGAATACTTCAGTACTGTAGTATTCCTAGTGAGCCTGCCCTTGTGGTGGAAACGAATCGCCCAGACCATTGTTGGCCGTACCACGGAGAAGTTTAAATTCGTGATCTGCAAGTAAGGCAGTGTTGTGGTGTTCTATTATCCTGTTTCATATGCATTGGCTGTATTAAATAAACGATGATGGTCTCGATGTAGGTACGATATGCCCCGCACATGCCACTTGTGTTGCGAGGTCTGACCTGCACATTTCCTGGAGGGTTGAAAACCGGAATTGTAGGGAGAACAGGCAGTGGTAAATCAACCCTCATACAAACAATTTTCCAGATTGTTGAACCTGCAGCAAGGCAGATCATAATCGATGGTGTAAGCATCTCAACGATTGGGTTGCATGATTTGTGTTCACGACTCGGCATCATCCCTCCAGAGCCTACCATGTTTGAAGGGACTATACGAAGCAACTTGGACCCTCTTGAAGAATACACAGATGAACAGATTTGGAAGGTAGGTTCATTTTAGTAAAACAGTCTTTTATGATTCGTAATCGAAGTCTAAAATCCATCAATATTGTGTTTTAAAGGCATTGGATAAATGCTAACTCGGGGATGAAGTTTGAAACAAGGCTGGCCGGCTCAATTCTTCAGGTTCGATCCTTCTATCTTATAACACACTAGTTTGTCTTCTGTTGCATAAGTTATACTTTAATTACTGTTGTGCAGTTAGTGAGAATGGAGAGAATTGGAGCATGGGGCAAAGGCAGTTGGTGTGCCTTGGGCATGTACTATTGAAGAAAAGTAAGATCTTAGTGCTTGACGAAGCGACCGCATCGGTGGATACAGCCACTGACAACCTAATACAGATGACGTTAATGTAGAAAGAATTGTAAGCTGGTAGTTTAGTTTGTTTTTACTGTTATGAATTAGTTAAGTATGAAATAGTATAAATATTTAATTGTACTCTTGCGAAGAAATATACAGATACATTTTCTTAAAAATATCTTAACATGATATCATGTGAGCCTTTTTTCTCTGAGAAGTTGGGCCATTTTTTTCTCTTCTTGTGCTCGTTCATTTTCTTTTTGTTCCTAATTTGTTTAGGGCATAATTTCTACGCATATTTTTTCTTTTCTTTCCAGATTCATTATCGTCTTTTTTTCTTCGTGATTCTCTGCTATTTCTTTTTCATGGAGGATATTGATTTTCATCATCCTCTGTTCCTTCATCCGTCGGATACACTAGGCACTATTCTCGTTTCTCATCGATTGACCGGTGTTGAGAACTACACTGTTTAAAGTCGTTCGCTTCGAATTGCCTTGCTCGCGAAGAACAAGCTCGGGTTCATTGATGGTGATTGTCTCTGTTCGGCATATCCTGATTCTGTTCGTGCTCAATGGGATCGCTGCAATGCTTTTGTGCTTTCTTGGATTCTAAATACAGTGAGTCCAGATTTGTCTGCGGGGCTTGTGTTTGCCTCTGATTCTGCTGCTGTTTGGAAGGATCTCAAGGATCGCTTTAGCAAGGTGGACGGGTCTCGTATTTTCTTTCTTCATCAATCCATTGCACATCTCACTCAAGGTGATGCTATTGTTTCTTCTTATTTCACGCAATTAAAATTGCTTTGGGATGAATATACTGCTCTTGTCCCTTTTTTCCCTTGTGATTGCGAGGTCGCTCGGCAGAATTCGAGCTATATCCATCAACAGCGATTGTTCCAGTTCTTGATGGGTCTCAATGAGACCTATGCTGCCGTTCGCAGTCAGATCCTCCTGATGCAACCTTTACATTCGGTGAATCGCGCTTATTCCATGATCATCCAAGAAGAAGCTCAGCGGAGTCTTCCCTCTGTTCTACCTCATGCTTCCGAACCTATCGCTTTGCTTTCTACAGCTTCTGGAAACCGTAAAAAATTCAATGGTACCTGTGATTTTTGCAAAGTGAAAGGGCATAAGAAGGAATCTTGTTACCGTTTAATCGGGTTCCCACCTGACTTCAAGTTCAACCGTAAGAAGGTTTCTCCAGCTGCTCTTGCATTCTCATCAGATGAGTCCCCACTCAGTTCTCAGAGTGCCCCTGTCTTTACTCCTCAACAGTATTCTGAGCTCTTGGAATTGTTGAATAGGAGCCGAACTGTGCCTGCACCTGCTGTGAATTGTGCAGGTATCCTTTCTTCTTTTTCTTCAGCTAATAGTTGTTTTTCTTAGATTTTGGACACTGGTGCAACTAATCATATATGTTTTGATTCTAAGTTTCTGAATTTGCCTGTTGCTTATCCTCCTAATTCCCATTTTGTTCAGCTTCCAAATGGTAAACACTCTCCTATAACTCATTCTGGTTCTTTGTCATTATCTCCTGATATTACACTTCACAATGTTCTTTGTGTACCAAACTTTAACCATAATTTAATTTCTGTTTCTAAATTGGCCATTGATTTGCATTGTACAGTCATTTTTTACCCTACTTTTTGCGTCCTGCAGGATCTCTCCAATGGCAGGATGAAGGGGATTGGTAGACATCTGAATGGTCTTTATTTTTTTGAGCCTTTTTCGGCCCTGGTTAGATCACCTACTTCTATTTCTTGTATGACTTCTATTACTAATTTGGTTCCCTTATGGCATGCGAGACTCGGGCATGTGCCTGTCACCAAGTTACATCGTTTGTCTTTTTTTCATAATTTACCGATTAATAAAGACTTTACTTGTTCTGTTTGTCCCCTGGCTAGACAATCTAAGTTGCCTTTTCCCACTAGTGTTTCTCGGGCAGCAACTCATTTTAGCTTGTTACATCTTGATGTTTAGAGGCTTTATAGGGTGTCTACCCATAGTGGCCATCGTTTCTTTTTAACCATTGTCGATGATCATACTCGCATGACTTGGGTGTACTTACTGAAGCTTAAATCTGATGTTGTGTTAGCTATCAAACAATTTTTTATCATGGCCAAAACTCAATTTTCTACTATCATTCAAATTGTCAGAAGTGATAATGGTTCTGAACTTTTTAACTCATCCTGTTATTCTTTCTTTGAGTCTTTAGGCATTATTCATCAAAGCTCTTGTGTTGCTACACCTCAGCAAAATGGTATTGCTGAACGAAAGCACAGGCATCTGCTGGAAATTGCTCGTGCTTTACGTTTTCAATCCAATGTTCCTCTTAAATTTTAGGGTGACTGTATTTTAGCTGCTTGTTACATCATTAATAGGCTCCCTTTTTCTGTTTTAGCTTGGCAAACGTCATTTGAATTGCTTTATAAAAAAACCCTGATTTTTCTCACTTTCGTGTTTTTGGGTGCCTCTATTTTGTACTTAAACCCCATAATTCTGATAAATTTTCTTCTAGATCCATTCCTTCAGTTTTTGTGGGTTATTCTTCTTCCAAAAAGGGTTATGTTTTGTTTTGTTTGGAATCTCACAAATTTTTTGTTAGTCGTGATGTTCATTTTGTTGAATATGTGTTTCCTTTTAAATCTGCTTCTTCTGACTTTCTTCTTTTGTTTCCTCCTACTCCTGAAGTTTCAGATTTAGATTTCTTAATTATTCCCACTCCTCAAACTAGCGCTTCACCACATCCTGTTCCAACTTCAGTAAGTACATCTCCACCTCTTGTCTCTCCTACTTTGCCTATTGCTGCGCCTAGGCGGTCTGGTAGAACCCTTAAGCCTCCTTCTTGGCTCAAAGATTTTTTTCACCCCTATCAATCTCCTTCATCCCCAGATGCTTCTTCTTCTAATTCTGTTTTTTATCACATTTACCTATTAAAACTCAGGCCTTTATTTCTTCCCTTTCACATCTTACTGAACCTCTTTCTTATTTTGAGGCTCGCCAATCTCCCCACTGGGTTCAGGCCATGCAAGAGGAAATTCGGGCCTTAGAATCTAATCATACATAGACTGTTGTTCCTTTGCCTCTAGGAAAGGTTCCTATTGGTTGTAAATGGGTGTACAAGGTCAAACTTCGGGCATCTGATGAAATAGAGAGATATAAAGCTCGATTGGTTGCCAAGGGGTACAACCAAAAAGAAGGGATTGATTACTTGGACACTTTTTCTCCTGTTGCTAAAATGGTCACTGTTCGAACTATTTTGGCTCTTGCGGCTTCTCTCAAATGGTCTCTTTGTCAAATGGATGTGTCCAATGCCTTTCTCCAAGGTGACCTTCATGAAGAGGTTTTTATGATCTTGCCTGAGGGTTTCCGCAGCCAGGGGGAGCATATGGTATGTCGGCTGCAGAAATCTTTGTATGGGTTGAAGCAGGCATCCAGGCAATGGAATGTTAAGCTTACTGAAGCTCTTATATTGGCTGGTTTTGAGCAGAGTAAGTTTGACTATTCTCTTTTTGTTAAAAAGAAAGAAGATAATGTGGTCATAATACTAGTTTATGTCGATAATCTTCTTATTACTGGAAATGATGTGGATATGATCAATGACTTGAAACGAGTCCTAAATCAAAATTTCAAGATGAAAGATTTAGGAGATTTAAGATACTTTCTTGGGATTGAGATTTTAAGGTCTCAAGAAGGGATTTTGTTAAATCAGCTGAAATATGCACAAGACCTCATCAAGGATACTGGTTTAAGTGAAGCAAAAGTTGCTCTTACACCACTTGAACAGAATCAGAAACTAACAACAGTAGAGTTTGATGAAGTAACTCAACAGCATTAAGACGACAAGTTGTTAGAAGATAAAGCAGTTTATCAGAAACTCATTGGAAGGCTAATTTACTTGACTCATACAAGGCAAGACATCACATTCGCTGTTACTCATCTCAGTCAGTTCATGCAAAGTCCAAAACAGTCACATATAGAAGCAGCATTGAGAGTTGTAAGGTATATAAAGAAAGAGCCAGGGCTAGGAATTTTGTTGAAGGCTTCCAACAAACATTGGTTGGTAGCATATTGTGATTCAGATTGGGCTTCTTGTCCAATGTCAAGAAGATCAGTTTCTAGTTTTTGTGTACAGTTAGGAGACTCACTCATTTCCTGGAAGTCGAAGAAACAATGCACAGTATCAAAATCCTCTGCAGAAGCTGAGTATCGAAGTATGGCAGCAGTAACATCAGAACTGGTTTGGCTTTCAGGTTTATTCAAAGAACTGGAGATAAGTGTAAGTAAACCAATAAAACTATTTTGTGACAACAAAGCAGCCCTTCAGATAGCAGCAAATCCTGTGTATCATGAAAGGACTAAGCACATAGAGATTGATTGTCATTTTATAAGAGAAAAAATACAAGAAGGGCTTACAGCTACTGAACATGTGCCGACTGCAGATCAACTTGCAGATGTTATGACAAAAGCTTTAGGGTCGCAACAACATAGTCATCTAATTTCCAAGTTGGGGTTAAAAAATATTTTTATACCTCCAACTTGAGGGGGAGTGTAGAAAAAATTGTAAGCTGGTAGTTTAGTTTGTTTTTGCTGTTATGAATTAGTTAAGTATGAGATAGTATAAATATTTAATTGTACTCTTGTGAAGAAATATACGGATACATTTTCTTAAAAATATCTTAACAGTTAAGGGATCACTTCTCCGATTGTACGGTCATAACGATCGCTCACCGAATAACTTCTGTTCTGGATAGCGACATGGTTCTGCTTCTAAGTCATGGTTAGCAGTACAGTATGCTCTGCTTATTAAGATGGATTCTTTGAAGTTCATTTCATTTGAATAGAAAAAAAAAAAAACAATTGTTTTTGCAGGAGTCATAGAAGAATATGATAGTCCATCAAGTTTGCTAGAAAATAAGTCTTCATCATTTGCACAGCTGGTAGCAGAGTACACTGTGAGACCAAATCCTGGTTTTTGATAAAAACTGGATTGAATTAGATGGTGATGATGATGAAAATTTACGAGTGTAAACAATTCATGATGTTTTTAATTTGTAATTGTGAATGTTTTTCATTGTTTTGTGCCATTTTCTTTGGCTCCCAATAAACCATTTTCCCTTTCTCTTTTTTCCCAATATTTTGTTATGTTGTATGTTGCTAGAAATATTCATATCTGTGTTCGATACTTGTATCATATACATTTATGTAAATATATAACTTTAAAAAATATTCTAAATTTAAAGAGAAACTTAAAAGATTGTAATTATGTTCGTGTTAAATACATATTTATACTTTATATTCGCATCTAAATCCGAATAAATTTGGAATGTCTAGTTTTAACATTTGGTAAATTGTTAATAAGTTTCCAGCCTCCTTATACATTAAAAAATGAGTAAAATGATAATTTTTGCAATTACTTAAAAAAAAATATTAAAATTTATGAGATGAATTTAATTAAATGGTTTGACATTAATTTAAAATATAATAGTATTTTTTAATGGCATAACATTTAACCTCAACTTTTATATTCTATTAACCTGATAAATGTAATAGTTTACACGCGAGAATGAGAGTAGTTTACACGCGAGAATGAGAGAGTTTGAGTAAAAATATAAATCTAGAAAATAAGTTTGGATAAAAAAATAATACCCATTTTCTAAATGGGTTGGGCCTTTGGTAGGTATCAGCTATTTTACTGCTGTTTTGTTGATGTTTCGTTGCTATTTTGTTATCATTTCGTTATTATATTACTACTATTTTATTGTTATTCTTTGAATATTGTATAACTTTTGTTTCATTGTTAATTTTGCTGCTATTTTAGTGGCATTTAATTGTTAAGTTGCAACTATGTTAGTGTTATTTAAATATAAATATTTTTTAATATATTTTCAATTTGTTGGGAAACACTTATTTTAATGTTTTTAGTATATTTGATATTTTATATTTTTTAAATTTATTTCTATATAAAAAATAATCTAAAAAAAAAAAGCAATACAGGCGAAATAGGTTGGGCTTAGATTTAGCATTTTTAATTTGGGTCAAGTTTAGGCAAAATTTTAGACTCATTTTTCGAGTTGGGTCGTGCTCGCGGCCTAGAAAACGAATATGAAATTTTGCATTGACTCGACCTAATTCAGCCCATAATCAAATCTAGACATGAATGAAGCATTTGGGTTAACTCTGAGAATGAAGAATGATTTGGTCTTATTCCCATACCTTATTCTTCTTCGTCCAACTAATAAGGTACTGTAGAGATCTTTATACTATAGCGTGGAATGCATTTTTGGTTTCTACAAAGTAAAATATTCTCGTACGTTAGAAATACATGCAAAATGTTCATTTTTATAACAATTGAAGGGAAAAGACAGTTAGTTTTATGAGGTGGAATTAATTAAATGATGTAGCATTAATATAAGATATGACGTGAGTTGTTCACTTTTATTTATTGTACCTTAATTCTGACTATTAATTTAACCTAACCCCGTTTCATTTTTTTTTGTGAATATAACAAACTCAAAGTGCTTAATCAAACTACTAGAAGTAAAAAAAGCCATTTGTTTTTATCTAAACCTAAGTCTTGTAAAATCTCCTTAGGAATCTCCTCAAAAATTTGGACACCTTCCTTATTATTAAAAATTAAATTGGCGATCCCATCGGCAACTCGATTATTCTTCTTGGAAACATACTTGAAAAACCACAATCTTCCATATTTTAATAACTGTTTAGCTCTTCTAACCAAGGCTGAATTTGTCCGCCGATTGCCTATCTTCAATGACTTTAATCACTTTATGCGATCCGTATGAATCAATGCTCTCTTATATCTCTATTTATTTAAAATAGTCAGCCCATCCAGAATGCCCAAAAGTTCAGGTTCAAACACTGAACACTCCTCTAGGTAATAGTTATTGTAACACCCTCTAACCCCAAATCGTCGCCGGAGCAGGGTTACTAGGTATTATCGAACTTATACATTAGTAAACGAATAAAATCAAGACACAAATTTGAGTTTCAATCTAAAACCTTCTAATTTCCATCAATTAGTCCTTAATATGGGCCTACGGGGCTCAAAATAAGTTTAGGAAGTAATTTGGGGCTAAACCAGGAACTTTGGAAACTTTTCTTTGAAAACAGGGGCACACGCCAGTGTAGCCTGGGACATGCCCGTGTGGTCTGCCCATGGGGCTCCCATGGTCGTGGGGCCAGGCCGTGGGCAAGTCTGACTTCCCCCCACGGCCTGGGCACACGCCCATGTGTCTTGGCCGTATGAAAACATGATTTTTCACCATTTTTAAGCTACATTCACCCACTAAATATACCCAATTCATGCCCAAATCATTGACTTATAAATCTTAATCAAATACCATTCATTCCATTTCCAAACTTAGCAAAGTTTCATTCATTCATTCAAAAAACTTCTTAAGGTTTATAAATCACATTTACATTCAAAACATAAAGTATTTGCAAGTGATTAAAACCAAACCTAGTACATGCCACATTTCAAAAGATAGATTCATCACCAAAATTTGAGTTGAAGTCGGGATTGATTTGAATGCTGAGCCGGACTTTAACTCTACCTAACCTGCGCACGGAATACAACCATACGCTGAGTATTGTGAATACTCAGTGGTATTATCATAATTCAAATATATAACTACAATCAAATATCATAAACATACTTAGATAAATAATACATCATACCCATAATTTCATGCTAAGGTATCATATTATCAATGTGTCATTTTCAACATTTGAATCAATATCTCAACAATAGAATTCCAATCATTCATGAACCTTTGGTTCATCTCTCAGTCACATATACATATTCAATTCATATTTCAATAGGAACCATTCATGAACCTTTAATCTCATAGCATAACATAATTTCTCATTTCAATTCACAATATAGCTTTCATTGTTCATTCAATGGTTCAAATAATCAAATTCAATAGATTTTCTCATTTCACATAATTACCCCTCTTAACATGACTCGGACTTTGGCGGATACATGGATCCAACCAAACACACCATATTGGCACCTAGTGCCTCATCGGATAGTTCGAAGCAAAGTTAACACCCAGTGTCTCATCGGCCTAGCCGAAGTAAAGTGGTACCTAGTACCTCATCAAATCTATCTGAAGCAATATGACACTCCAAGTGTCTCATCGACTTGAGGTCGAAGTCTTCAATCCTATGGCATGCCAACTATATCCATTAAGCCCGACTAGTTAATAGGGAATTGAATTCCTTTCTCTATTTTAATCAAATTCACATAATCACATATTTCCACTTTGAACACTTCATGAACCTTTTGTTCATGTATTCAATCTCATTGCACTAATTTCATATCACATTTCATCTCATAATAACACTTTCAAAATCAAATACACTTTCCATTCACGTTTCACATTCCAATTCCATTCAATTCAATATCATCAATTCAAATTAATTCCAATCACATTCAAATTAAATATCACTACTTATTTCAATTCCAATTCCATGCACATATATTAAATAAATTAAACATACAATAATAAATAACTTGAATTATGATAATACAAACCGATATTTCTCGAGCTACTTCTCGATCACTTTTTCCTTCCCTTTCGTATTAGACGTTTCGGTTTCCTTGTTTGCTACGAAAATTAAAATAATTACAATTAATTAATAACACACATATTTTATACAAAATTATTAACTTTCCATGCAACTTTTACCTAAATACCAAATTTGTCCTAACCAATTCCATCTTCTTCCTTTTTACAAATCCTTTCATTTCCTTATTCAATTTCCATCAAAACTTCAATATAACTATCAAATTTTCATCATTTTTCCATAATTTTGAATTTCTTTCAATTTAGCCCCTAAAACTCAAAACTTATAAGCTAGTTTACAAATTAGTCCTTAAATCAATTCAAATCAATAATTTTATCAATTTAATCCCTACTTCCATCATTTACTCAACATAAACCCTACTAAAAAATCTATCAACTTTCAATATTTCCATACAAATTCAAAAGTATTCAACTCTAAGGCTTCAAAAACATCAAAATCACAAGAAAATGGCTTAATTAAACTTACCAATTAAAACTTCAAGCACTAAAACCCAATTCTCCCTTTTCCTTTTCTTTCCTTCTTTTTCTTTTTCTTTTTCTTTTTCTTTTATTTTAATTTATTAATAATAATAAAATATCTAATTATAACTAATTATATACATATACATACATGTTATTACACATGTAATCATCATTACCATACACTTGTCACCATCAAAATTAATTAATAAAATATAATATTATATAATTATTAATAATAATTATAATAAATAAATAAATATCTTTTACTTAATAATTAAGTAAATACATATATATTATACATTTGTACCAATAATTTAAAAACACAAGTATTCATTCTCTACCTTACACATATCACTAATTTGGTTTAATAACTAATTTAATCCCTTAATATTTTTCTATTCTATAATTAAACTTTTATACTCTATTCAATTTAGTCCTTTCTACTAATTATTTCTAATTAAACTAAATTCACTTAATTAAAATCTAATTCAACTCATAACTAACTTCGTAAATATTTTTAATAAATATTTATGGACTCGTTTTCCTAAGATGGAGGCCCTAAACTCACTTTTCCGGTGCCCGTGAAATTTTGGGTCGTTACAGTTATAACCAAGAATCCAATCTCCAGCTTGATTTCACCAAACTCCCCCGACCGATGCATATCCCTTCTTATGCATATTCCTCGGTTTCATATCTTATTCATCGATTAAATACATCCAACTACAATCGAGTAAATGAACATACCACCTCATATTTTAAACTTATGTTGTATCATTTAATTGAGTTAATCTCATAAAATTAACAACTTTTGTTAAACTATTACAAAAAATATGATCTTGTTAATTTATCTACCTACAAAGATCTTTATGTTTATTTTAACTAAAACGCATTCTTCATTATGGTACAGGGACCGATGTAGGATTTTTACCAATAATTCCCTAATGGAAAATTGTAAATTTGTATGGTGGTATATTAATAAAAGCAAATAAAAAAAAAAGGTCATTTGTGAATCCAAGGCTTTGTTCAGAATCGAATCTCAACATTGTATCATTTTTTATCTCCATATTATTTTTTTATAGACCCCAAAGTATTGATTTCTTTGTATTCCCCCCCCCCAAAAAAAAAAAATTAATAATTGAAGGGAAATGTATTATAGGTGATTTCTTTGCATTTTAGCATTTCCAGGAACATTCATTTTTCAAATAGTTGTTGTTGAAAACTGAAAATTGGATCAATTAAACTACTAATATATCTTTCTTTCCTTGATCCAAAGCATAGATGCGTTAAATGTTTTTAAATTTTAAAATACTGTAATTGAGTCTTTAAAATATCAGTATTATATTTATCACATCCTTCTGTCAATTTAGTTGTTAGCTCGAGTTGCAAGGGCAACATTATAGGAGGACAAGCAGGGCCTTGGTCCCTCCAAAGTGAAAATTTTCTCTTTTATTTTTATTTTGATCCTTTCAAATATAAAATGTTTATAGTTTAATACCTTAAGATATGTAAATTTTTGTTTATATAGTGATAAAATTGCATTTTAATTCTCTCATCAATTTTATAATTCAAATCTAACCCACCCCATGAAATTATTTCTAGCTTAGCTATTATTTGGTCAAATTATAAACCTATGTATAACGACATCTTTGACATGACGTGTTTTAAAAAAAATAGTCCTCTTGAAATTTTAGTGCTATTTTTTAATATATCATATCTAAACTATTTATTGATTCACAAATTTTAAATATATTCAATATCAAATATGAATTGGTATTGATGGTTAAATATGTGAAAAGACATAATTAGGTTAAAATATTTTGAAATGTAGGACCAATTTGAAATCCCAAGGTAATTTGGAGGATAAGTTTAGTGAATTGAACTATTTCAACTATTCCAAGTTTGCTTTGGTGGTTGGACCAGGCTGTAACATCTTTGGTTTCATAAAATTTGCAGCTGCAAAATTTGTTTACTATATTTTATTTGTTTGGAACCCACTTTTTATAGGAGATTTATTTAGCTAATCATATTTTTTACAAAAATATTGTATACGTTACGAATAAAATTCAAGCGTTTTAATATCAAAAAAGGTGGCGGATAGTGTTATGCTGGCAAGTAGACTCATCAAAAAGGGTGAGCTTATGGTTCACCGTTTGATATTTTATTCTTAAACAGGATTCAAATGTTGATAATATCACCATTGAGATTTTTATGTTGAAAATAAACAAAAAAAAATATTTTTGACTAATTATAGAGAGGTCTCTCGCTTTAACCAAGAGTAAAAAAAAATGTTATGTCAGTAATTCGTTAGTGGATTAATAAAAATTTTAAAGGTAATGACTCATTTGAATAATTATCTTGATTAAAGTGACTAAATTGACAAAAAAATTTAGAGTAACTAAAATAAGAACAACTCTATTTTAAGGTGATCTACAATGTGGTTTACCTCTTTTATTTTTATTTCATTAACCCGTCGTAATTACATCTAAATATTGATCTAATTTTAATCTCATCACTACAATATTTAATTTTAACGGAAACAAACTCATAGCGAAAATGGACCCTCATTCTATGACTCTTCTTAAAATTCACTTCTTTTTTTTTTTTACTTTTTACAATATATTAAATGTTTAAAATTTAAAAAAAAATCATCTTACCTTCAAACAAATAAATTACATAGTTGGTCACTTAAATTTTATAAATTTTATTTTAAGCACAAAAAAAAAATTACTATTATGAATTGTTTACATTTTGGTCACTATCATTAAGTTGGGATTAGACAATGTTATTGTATAATTATTTTATATTTTTACAAGAATTACCTATGTTTTTATAATAGAAAAAAACCTTGGGGTTTTATAAAGAAAAACCGTTTCTTTCCCTTTTAGAATTATTTTTAGCAAAATTTTTTTAGGTTTTTACAAGAAAATATTTGAATTTGATCTCTATAATTGCCAACTCAAATCCTCGTAAAAACTATTTTTTTCTTTTTTAAATAAAATTAATTCTAAAAAATACTATTAAATTACCTAACCCCAAACTAACGATAAGGACCAAAATGAAAACGGTTTATAATGATAATGCCTTTTTTGTAATTCTTTTATTTTTAGTACCTAAAATGAAAATTTATGAGAATCGGTAACCAGGGTGAATTTACCCTCCAGAAATCAACTTTTCACTGTTCAGGGACCAATATCACAACAGCAATGCCAATGGGAGTTAAGCCACGTCAGGTCTTTGGATCAACATTGAAAAGGTTCCACCATGACAATACTGTTTCCCAAGTAACAGGGAAATGGTTCCAAAAATATCAACCTTTGTTGTTATGCTTTTGTGATAATAATTTTCTCTTTCAACAAGCCACCACCCAAATCAAGTTTCCTTCTTTTTATCTCTTTCACGGTGCTGTAATTACATGAGCCAGCAGTTACTCAGCAGCTGGTCGGCACCTGTTCCTAGTCCAACCTTAACAAAACCAAAAACAAAATAGTGTTCTTTTACCTTCGACTCCGAACTTTCTCTTTCCATTTACACCCTGCCGCGTGTATTGGTGTACTATCGCCAACACCCCCTTTGTTTTTAACTCTTCATCCTTCCCTCTTTCCTTCTTCCCATGGCGATCCAAGGTGTTTTCTGTTAGGTCCTTTTTCTCCCATTTCCACACAAAAAGGTAATGTTCTCTCCTTTATCTTTTTTTTTTTTTCAGGTTTTTCTTATGTGGGTGTTTTGATTTTGGATTGTTTATGGAGTTTTTGTTATCAGGTTTGCTTTATCTTCTGGGGTTTTCTTATTACGTTATGATCTTTATTGAATTTTGTTAACTGAGTTCGTTTTGGCCATATATCTGGGATTTTAGCACAGTCGTTTAGAATTTAGATCACTTTTGGGAATATATAAGTCGATTTGTCTTGTATGTTAATCTTAGCTAAAATACTGCTAGTAACCATGAAAGGAACCGACTTGTCTCTCTGATATATTCCACTGAGAGCCAAATTCAACTATGTAAACTATGAAAGGAACTTAATTGACTCACTGGTTTGTACTGAGAGCCGAATTCAGTATGTAACTATGGAACGAACTGGAATTGGTTGACTGATATATTACTTAGAGCCAAAATCAGCTATGTAACTTTGGAAGGAACTTAATTGGCTCATTGATTTTATACAAGAGCCAAATTCAGCTATCTAACTATGAAAGGGGCTGAATTGACTCACTGATATTCTACCGAGAGCCAAATTCAGCTATGTATCTATGGAAGGAGCTGAATTGACTCACTGATTTTCTACTTAGAGCCAAATTCAGCTATCTAACTATGAAAGGAACTTATTTGACTCCCTGATATTCTACTGAGAGCCTAATTCAACTATGTAACTATGAAAGGAACTGAATTGGCTCAGTGATATTCTACTGATAGCGAAATTCAGCTATCTAACTATGAAAGGAGCTGAATTGGCTAACTGTTATGCTACTGAGAGCCAAATTCAGCTACCTAACTATGAAAGGAGCTGAATTGGCTCACTGATATGCTACTGAGAGCCAAATTCAGCTATTTAACTGTGAAAGGAGCTAATTGACTCACTGATATTCTACTGAGAGCCAAATTCAACTATGTATCTTATCTCATATGGTGTAGAATAGGGGAACATAAAGATTCTGACTTTTAGATTTCATCTATGCACTCTTTTCTCATAGCTTTAGCATGATTGATGAAGGTTTACTTCCTTTTATTTCCATAGATTGTCAATTGGCTAACATGACACTCTTAAATTTGTTTGGGATGCGCTGACAACAGTCTTAGGCTTGAGCTTCAGTAGTTTGCCACAATGGAAAGCCTTGGAGGCTTAGGGTTTAGTAACGTAAGCACTGCCACAAGGAAGAAAAGGAGTAGTGTGTCCCGTCGTCCTCGGAGTGAGTCACAGCCTCATACGGAGTTCTATGATTTGTCTTCCTTGTCATCCACACCACCTTCAGACAATGTAAGCAACATAAAATGAGATGATCTTTATGATACAATTCTTGTACTTCTTGGTTCTAATTAAAAAGCGTTCTATTCGAACCTATGCAATTCAAGGCTTTATAATTAACTATTGACAATGAATGTATTCAGAACGTGGTCAATGTTGAAGATGAAGCATATGAGGACTCTGACGAAGCTTCCAATGATGGTTCTTTCCAAGGCAGCAGTGACCGGAGGCATGGGAGAGTTGATTCAAAAAGAAGCAGTGAAGGTGTCCTTGCCCCAACTAATTGGAAAAGTACGAGTATGGCAGGAAGTTTTGGAAGTGTTTCAGATGGATTAGAAAATGAGAAGAAAGTCAAGAAAGTTAAACTTAAGGTTTGTGGTGTTACGCATACCATTGATGCTAAATCTGTAGGTGATGGTGCATCTGGTGCTGGGTCTTCTTCTTCAAAATCCTCTCGCTTTTCGGATACCCCTCGGTCACTGAAGAAATCAAGTATTAAGGTTGCTATATACAGAATTCCCAAGTCATACTCTTTTCTCATAGTGGCTTTTGATGTTCGTGTAGCGGATGATTTGCATCTTTCAGCTCAATATGCATGGCTTGAATTCTCATAACCAATTTTTTTTTCCTGCATTTTTAAATTCTTACTCTCTTATATGCACAGAAGGTAAACTTGTTGAGATTCCTGTGTCTGATTTTTAATTTTATGCAGGACAACTCTGATGACCACTCCTTCACATCAGAGCGGGATAGCACTTTGCATGGGGTTCGATGGAAGGATTTCCCAAGAGGTGATTTAGGTGTACGGCAGGTAGATCATGCAACAGGTAGGGTACCTGCTGACAATATCTCAACAAAGGAAATAGACAACCATGAACCAGTTCGTAAGAGTAAGCGAGTTCCTAGGAAACGCTCATTAGAAGGAGTGCTTGATGATGAGGAAGATGATGATGAGATTCGATACCTTGAGAAGGTCAAAACAGCCAGATTAACTGCCGATTATGGTATAGAACATGGAGAAGATGGAGGAAGAAAACAGCTGAAGATATCAAAGGTAGCGACTAGGAATATTGATGGTCTTTATGGCTTAGATGTTGGAGATTATGGTTCGTCAAGAATAAGCAAGGAAGCTAAGAAGTCAAGATCAGGAAGAACCTCTGAAGATACTGATTATGTGGAAGAGGACGAAGAATCAGTTTCAGATGTTGAGATAGACAATAGGAGAAAGAAAACCAAAAAGGAGGTGGTTGATTTCCTGGGGGACTCTAAGAAGGAAATGACTGTTACTACGCGTCAGCGAGCACTGCAAGCTGGCAAAGATCACTCTTCTAATTTTGGTATTGCTCCAATCGAGTTCCCAAATGGATTGCCTCCAGCTCCACCCAAAAGTACGAATTGTTGCTTTTGCTTCCTTTTTTCCCATTCATGCTATCGTCAAACATGGATTCCGTTGAACATTTTGTGAAACCTCTCTTATATAAGTATCTGTACAAAATCTGATCACAGAGCAAAAAGAGAAACTCTCTGAAGTGGAGCAACAACTGAAGAAAGCTGAGGCTGCTCAGAGACGTAGGGTGCAGGTCGAGAAGGCAGCTAGGGAATCTCAGGTATGCACCGTTGTTCCTTCCTTTTCAATTTTGCTTATTTCTGAGAAGGCTGGGATGAGTTTGAGAATATGGTTCGACCAAGACTCCCTCCTTCAGAATGTAGGTTAAGTTAGAGAGGAGGCATATAAATATCATTGATGCTTGTTTTGATATATTACGATTTTACAAGAGTTACAATTACGTTCACGTATTACAAATCCATAATGGAACTATGCACATAATAAACCAAAATGCACCCGGACAACTCTAACCTGAATAAATCTAGACATGGTGGGACCTGAACCTGGAATCTCAAGGTTCTCAAAGTTTCCTTCTTGCCATTAGCCACCTATGTAGGGATTAATCTTCCTGGATTTATCTAGGCTGAAGCTATCAGAAAAATTCTCGGCCAAGATTCAAGTAGGAAGAAACGAGAAGATAAGATAAAAAAGAGGCAAGAAGAAATGGCACAGGTAAAGATCACACACGATACCTTCTTTCTATTCGAACCATATCTTCCATCTCTATATATCTTTATCTTTTTGTGCAGGAAAAAGCTACAAATTCTATGATACTTGCCTCAGACACCATAAGATGGCTTATGGGGCCTTCAGGAACCGTTGTAACATTCCCCAATGAGGTTGGTTTACCAAGTATATTCAATCCTAAGCCTTGCAGTTACCCTCCACCTCGAGAGAAATGTGCAGTTCCATCTTGTACGAATCCATACAAGTACCGAGATTCGAAATCAAAGCTTCCCCTTTGCAGCCTTCAATGCTACAAGACAATGCATGAAAAGATGTCTGCCCTTACTGCCTGTTAGTGAAATGCACTACCAAAACATCATTTCTGTGTATATAAGTTGTGTAAGGGATAGTTTATTTAAGATACAATGCTAATATATGGAGTATAGGAGAGAAAGGGTTAGGTTACATACAATTCAATAAGGACTTGAATGTCCCATTTGTACACTACACAGTATAGTGTTGTGATATTTGTATGAACCCATTTTGTTGAATATGATATAGTTGAGATTGAGAGAGCTGAGATAAATTGTTCTCAAAATAATGTATGTTAACGGATTTCATGTTTATCTATTTACAATGAATGTCCTTACAAGGTTATCCCTTATCCCTGTAATAAACATGAATTTCTAATTATCGATACTCTAATCCCAATCATAAACATGACTTTCTAATCATGGGCACTGTTGAATTCCTATATGTCACTGATGGTCATCATGGGAAGATATATTGTTTTTCTAAGGAAAAATATGAGTTCGAACTTTGAAAACAACGATATTGAAATAAGTAAACATGAATCTAAAATATATACCTTAAGATGGATATGGAAAATACTAAAACAAAAAATATTATGTTGCAATATGGTTTGGCTCAGTATTTTTATTTTCTATTTTTCTTTCTTTTTTTAAGTTTTATTTAATTCTCTTAATTATTGTGTTTTTAAATAAAATATTTAACTGAAACCGGAAATGAAGCATATTGCAAATATTGCAACATATTGATTTCTCCATATCCATCTTACCATCCATGTTCTACTTCAATGTTCTTCATTTAAAAGAAAAGCAAAGACGAAAATGTTTCCATTTCTTGAAACCAAATGAAACAAGGTAAATAAAATAAATACATACAATAGCATTCTAAATTCACTTGTGGAAGGTCAAATAATTATCCCATACTTAAAACCCACAGTTTTTGAAAAAATTAAAATTAATATATTAAAAATTTGAGCAGATTCTTGATTTTTCATCAGTTTTGGCTGATTCGATTTATATAATTAAATCCGCCTACATTCGACTCTCGATTTGACCAATTAAATAATGGATCCAGTCCATAATTTACGATCATGACACACAGGATTGGACAGCATAATTTTGATAGAGCAATACAAAGGATGGGTTTGTTTTTTATGGGCTTTATTTTAGGCCCCAAAGCCCCACATCTATAAATCCACAAATAAAAGGACTTGAAGCTCAAAGCGAAGTATTTTTTGTCAGCCTCGTCGACTCTGGTTCTGGAGTTTGCTCACTGAAAACTTAACGGAGCAAAGCAATTCCGCACTCTTCCAGAATCTTCCTTAGCCAGCTTTTCCTCTAATCTTTTCGATGGCAAGCAAGCACAGCCGTGATCAAGCCATGGTATTTCACTTCTTCTTTTTGCTTTTAATGGGTTCTTTTTTCATTTTCTTTTTCATTCAAAGGTTCAGTATCTATTGAGCTTTGAAGTTCAAAAGATGCTACTTTTTGGCTCCCCAAAGATATTCTCTATGATTTTTCACATTTATTACTTTAGTTTGTTGAATTCATTATGGAAATTGTGCTTTGCTCTAGGACTGTTTAAGTTAATTAGATAGAAGAGTTGGTTTGTTTTCAAGCTTAAAGGTTTGACCTTTGGAATTTGGATTACTGAAATACTATTTCTTATTAGTTATCATCTGGGTTCTCTTTGTGTTCTTCTTCCTTTTAGGATTTCCAGGGCTTTTTAAATGACTTGCAGGACTGGGAACTTTCGCTCAAGGATAAAGGCAAAAACAAGAAAATGACATCTCAGGCTTCTGGTAAAGAACAATTGGTAACTTTTCAATCCTCGCATTTTGTTTAAGTATGGGACTAATGTGAAGGGATAAAGAAAGTTCTGATAATTTGATGTTGTGGAATCTTACATGGTCTCATTGTCACAGAATATCACTGAGAAAGGAAGGCCAACAGGGAAGAGGTCCCTGACTAATTCTTCGTCGACTACCAGTTCTGAGCAATATGATTATTTGAAGAATTATGATAAATGGAGCAATTTGTCAACTAGGTTTGTGACTGAAGAGAATATGCCTGATGCTGCTTCTGAGAAAGAACTGGTGAGAAGTTTAGTTTTTATACATTTTCCTTTTGACCAATGTCTGAGCTATATTTGGCTTTGACGAGAGTAAAATGCTTTAAAATTTTTGCAGGGAAATGAATATTTTAAGCAAAAGAAATTTAAAGAAGCTATCGATTGCTACTCAAGAAGCATTGCCCTGTCTCCAACAGCTGTAGCTTATGCAAATAGAGCTATGGCCTATCTTAAGATCAGAAAGTATGCCTGACACTCTTTACATGATGTTCACTTATATTGGTAGCCTCCTGTAGTTCTATTGTTTTCTTTTAATGGCCAAATGTTTGTGATTGACTTGCTGCATGAGTAATATATTTGATGAGGAAATAACATGAATGTTATTTTTATTCTCCCTTTAGATTTCAAGAGGCTGAGGATGATTGTACAGAGGCCTTAAATCTTGATGATCGCTACATAAAAGCATACTCCCGTCGAGCAACGGCTAGAAAAGAACTTGGGAAACTTAAAGAATCCATTGAAGGTATGTTGAGTGCAAATTCTCTCTCGAATTAACTCCTAAGCTGATTCATTTCTACTGCTTCTATTTAAATTTGATAGATCTTATATGGTGGACGTAGTTGATTGCAGATGCTGAGTTTGGCCTGATGTTAGAGCCTAATAATCAAGACATGAAGAAACAGCATGTAGAGTTTAAAGCATTGTATGAGAAAGTAAGCAGTTTTTGTTTTTTCATCTTCTTCTATATACCTTCTGAATTTTCACTTTGAAAAAGCTCAATGGCCTAAAATTATCTAGAAAAAGTTGTGGTTGATCATAAAACTGGTTTAGAATCATGGATGTTAACCAGGCCATGACTGAGCTGAAGGCATGCAGCCTTCTTCTTTTCTTTTAGTTTTCTTAGCAAATTGATGGGGATGGTTATTGGAAGATTTTCTGTTTTGTTATTTATTCTTTGTTTCTCTAAGCAATCAATTGTTTTTTCTCATTGTAATTTTCATCAATCCCAGGAGATTCTGCAGAAGGCATCAGGGGTTATAAAAAAGTCTATGCAAGGAGCTCAGGAAGTAGTGAAGTCTGCGACAATAGATAATGGACTTGGGATGCATACTATGTCAGATAGTACAAAAAGGAAAGGAATTGCTGCAGTTCAAGGGTCTCAAACTAAGGTACCAACTTTTAGAACTTCATTTTTCCTCTTTTAACAGTTGGTATTTAAAAAAAAAAAAAATCAAGGATGTTTATATGTTGAGGATGAAATGGTTTTGTAGTTTCACTGATATTCATAAATAGAGATCTTGTAACAATTTCTCGTTTATCTGGTAAACCTTGGTAACTATTTAAGCACACGTTGCATGGTTTTTTTTTATCTTGTTTAAGGCGTGGCGTTTCTTGGTAGTGATAGCTATATTCATGGCTGACAGTATATATTACATGCTGATGAAGTAATTAGAATCTGTTGAAAGACATAGGTGGAAAGGAATGAATTGTTTGTTCATTTTTCTTGATAGACCAGTTTTGCAATGTGGAATGACATATAACTCTAGATTATTTTTCAAAGGAAAAGATGAATGTTGAGTTTATTTGTCTTGAGGCCCAAAGTTTTTCAAATGTACTTTTCTAGTCTATAATAGGAAGTTATTTGTTTTTACATTTAGCATGGTCTGTTTTAATAGGTTTCTGAATGTGACAAGCAGAAGAAACCTGAGAAGGGATCTGTAACTTTGGAGGAAATAGGAAAAAGAAATACCAGTGCTGGAAATACAGCAGATGGTACTCAACTAGATGCGGAGATTGCTGGTCCAGAGAACATTGAGGTAACAATATATAGTTTTTATATATTATTTCCACTGAGACTTCTATTGCTCACACTTCCTTTACTTCTGAGAACGGTTTGGTTTTTTCTTAAGTAATTAAAATACTACAATCCCGTAAAAGGTGCATCTTCCTCTTGTATTATTTGTACTTTTTTGCTGCCAATTCCTCACTCTAGTGCTCATCCTTATAGACTCCTTGCCTCTGAGGTGGTCTCCTGATGACCATCCATAAAATTTTTATTAACCTTTTTTAAGAAACACCTTGAATTACTACTTTACGAGTTACAAATTGGATTTGAGTTTTGAAGCAGGGAAAATTTATTTCATAAGCAACTATGTTATCCTGACTTTGAAATCCCACTACTTCATATACTGTAGAATTGCTTTAGGTTTTTTTATTGGCTTAGGTAGGGAGTCAATGATGTACATGAGCAATTGTAGTTGCATTGCCTTAAATTATTTGAGATCAATCTATAAGGTCTGTCTTTAAGTATCTTAGGGTTCAGTGTACTGTTTATTAATTTTTAAGATGAATTCATTGCATAAATCTATACATTGCAACTTACTTCTATAACTAATAGAATGTATGAAGTTATTTGTGTTCTCTTTCTTATTTCTTTTTCTCTTAAATAAAATCAGGTTGACTGTGCCCTCATTTAATCTTCCATAGAGAAGTACCAAAACTAGAAAGCAAGATCTGAAGACTTCATTAAACCTATTTGTTGCTACCTTTATAACTAATAGAATGTATCATGTTATTTTTGTTTTCTTTTCTCTTAAACAAAATTGGGTTGACTGTACCTCTTTCAATCTTTCATAGAGAAATACCAAAACCAGAAAGCAAGAGCTGAAGGCTTCAGTGCAAGACCTTGCTTCTCGTGCAGCTAGTCGAGCCATGGCTGAAGCTGCAAAAAACATCAGTCCCCCAAATACAGCATATCAATTTGAGGTTTCCTGGAGAGCCCTATCTGGTGACCGTTCACTACAGGCTCATCTTCTGAAGGTCTGTGTTAGTTCATATTTTCTATTTCTGTTTTACATAATAAGGCACCTATATGGGTTCCTTTAAGATGAATGTCCATGTGAATGTTATTATTTCTCGTCCAAGTCTCTTCATTTGTGCCACAACTGATTTTCTTTTTTTATTTGTAGGTTACATCTCCAAGTGCGTTACCACAGATCTTTAAAAACGCAATGTCTGCTTCCATGTTAGTTGACATTGTTAAATGTGTTGCTACATTTTTCAGGTAAATGAAGTCTTTCTATGATCTCTACTGCCTGGGACTTGTGCCAGTTTATTATTTTATGTTTGGCCAGATTCTTAACTCCCTCTTGGTTTATCAATTGGCAGGGAAGATGTGGATTTGGCTATTAAGTATCTAGAAAATTTAACCAAGGTTCCAAGATTTGACATGCTTATTCTGTTTCTTTCACCTACAGACAAGGCTGGTATGTTTATGTGAATGTTTACCAACTATACCTTTTTCTGAGTCATACAAATTCCTCTTGAATGTTTAATAATATATAGATCTATTGCCTAATTGATATAAAGTTTGGATAACAGAATCTTTGGTTCATTAAAAAAGGGGTTAATTGCACTAGACAATCAGAAATCCCAAACTATAGACTAAGTTCTAAATTGGTCCCTAAACTTCAAAACATTCCAATTGAATCCACAAACTGAAGTATTGTTCTAATCTAATTAGGTCCTTTCGTCAGTATGGCCATTAGCTTTGGCATTAAATGCTAATATTTATTAATCTTTCGATACGTGTTTAAAATGGAACCATGTTAGATCCAAGCAGCATTTAATGTCAGACAGCTAAACTGATGAAAGGACCTACTAGAATTTAGCTCTTAGTTTGGAGCTAACTAGTGCAATTAACCCGAAAAAATTATCTCTTTATTTGAACAAGGTAGAGAAGTGAATCAGATTGCTCACTTGAGTTGCCATTGAACAGATCTTCTCAAGGTATGGGATGAAGTATTTTGTAATGAGGCAAGTGCCATAGAGTGTTCAGAGATCCTTGATTACTTACGATCCGTATATGGCCTCAAGAAATGAAGGATATGCATTTGAAGAAATGTTTTGAGAGCATTGAAAGTTGTTCCCTTCTGTAAGTCAATTCATTTTGAAATGCTCACTGCAAATTTCTTGGTGACAGCTGCTATGGGGCTTGGGCTTTGGGTTGGGGTTCATATGAGTCTCTCATCTCATGTTTGATAGAATCTGAATTTCACCTTTTGCTAAATCTCGTGATTAAAGGATGGAGAAAAATCTAGGAAAAAGCAAATTATTATGGAAATGTTTGGCTTGGATATCTTGTCACAATGTTCCAAGGACATAATCAAAGTCATTTTCGTTTAATGCTTTTTCTTTCTCAGATGGTTAAGATAATTATTATTAATGCTTCCTTCTATTCCTTTTCCTGTTTGTATTCAAATCTTGTTTGCTTCCATGACAACAACGCGTTTGACCCTTTTGTTTTAAAAAAATTCATTTATATATAAATTGGGGATGTTTTGTGCAATTTATCCATAATTTTGTTTTGAAGGATGGTTATATATGAAGATGGATGAAGATGGAGTTGGGAATATGACTATTTGTAATCACATGATATTATTTATAGGTGAAGCCAACTCTACTGGAAAGTCACTCATTTGTGGTCAATCATAGGTCCCAGCCTTAAAGTTATACAACCTGTAATTCTTCATATTATTGTTAAATTTATTATGGTAGTTGAATCATGTATCCTCATTTTCCATTCAGGTCACTGTCAAACCCAGCTTGCCTATCACTTTCCTTCTCTCTATATACATATTCTCATAATTCATCTACTTAATTCTCATATGATAGCACTAGCATTTAATATATTTTCCCCATGTGATATATACAACTCAATTTGTAGGACGTTGACTGACAACAAATCTATGTTGTTTTGATTAAATTGCATCGACGTTGATTTACAACAATTATTTTGAGTTAAATTATGTATTAAATTTTAAATTGATTTATATGAACTTCAAAATGGTTTGATTGAATCCTCAAATTAAAGTCTTGTTCCCATAAAATTTTTCTGTAAATTTAATTGTCTGTTTTGTCATTAAATACAAGTTTAGATATGTTATGCAACCAAAAAGAAAAAAAAAATCATTGTAATGAAGTTGAATTTAGAGTAGAAGAATTCTAATAGTGTTAATTCAAAAAAAAATTGAGGGATTAATTTTTATTTTTTTGTGATAGAAAATGAAAATTAAAAGGTTATACTACACTGACACAATCAAAAGCAGCATTAGCTCTGTCACTTTCAAGAACTACTAAAAGATTTGTAAAGGTATATGTCAAAACATTAACTCCCTCTATCTTCGTAGATATCATCTTGACAATTTGACCTGCGGCTAAATTGACTTCTCTTGAAATATATTTGATCTCTCAATAATCAAAACTTCGTAATTTTATTTTAAAACATAGGTTTAAAAATTTGAAATTGAATTATATTTATTATGTAAATTATAGCAAATGTAATGTACATGTTAATCAATTAAGGTCAATATAACAAATATTAAAACAATAGAAAAATATTTGTCAAATCTAAAATAAATTTAAAAATTTCAGATTCATTATTAAATATGCATCTAATAAAGTAATGAATTAGAGAAATTATCATGTGTGATATTGAAAATCCTCTCTCAGCAACTAATGATGGAATTTATAGTAATTTATTAATTTAATTATACTCCATTCTAATAATGAATTCAGCATAGACCAAGGAAAAAATAATAAATGAGGCTCTTTACTAACTTCAAAACAATTAAATAAATGCAAGTTGTTACCCTACTTGTCAAGTTTACTATCCTCTTATAGCTCTCTATAACGTTTCTTCTTAAATCAATTTAAATGCTGCAAAATAAATGACCAAAAAACTCAACAACTATATATATAGACATATATATATATATATTTGGTTACAAATAAAATCTAATCGATTCGAATATCATTTCGAAATAAATTTTCACATAATTTATATATTATCTACAAAATTTAAATTCGATATTTTAATTAAAAAACATTGATCTTCTTGAAATAGATATTTAGAATTATATATACTAGCTTTTGCTCTCATGCAAGAAAGGAAATTTCAAAATCTATGTAAATTAACAAAAATAGAAATTTCCCCATTTCTTTTTGTAAATTAATGTTTTCTTGAATGGAAGATTCTCAGAATGGGTCCAAATAGTAGCATCAGATACAATTATGGACCAAACACCATTCCTAACCATGATTAAAGTGCATATTCCAAAGCCTAACAAAGTTTTACAATGACATGGTACAAAACAATCCATTATCCCCTACATTCAAAATAAAGGTATGTAGAAGACTTTCTTGTGTACAATGAGATTGATTACCCTGTACCATAAAGCAAAAAATTCAAACAAATTCAAAGTTGATGAACAAGTGTGTTATTTTTTTGGTTCTTTGAGTGGGTGGTGTTGTCTCTGAGTTTTGTGGTCTTCCAAGTTCTGGTACAAAGACAAAAACATTTCACTTTTTAGTTTTTACCACCAAACAGACATATACTGGGAAAATCCTGACACACCCCATCACGTGATTCTTTGCTTATATGCACTCCCTTTGATATTGGTCCTTTGAATTCTCTTAAAGCACGCGCCTTTTTCTCTTTGATCGTTTTTTGGCCAAGTTAGCCTCAGCCTTGCAGATCTGCCAGTCACTGCTGCTGAGCAAGGTTTGTACTTTCTTTTTCATTTGCTCTTAGTATCACATTAAATTTTATTTTTCAAAGATGGGTCTTTGATTTTTGTATTATAGATTTGATTAGAGCTCTTTTTATTTGTTTCTCTTTTCTGGGTTGGTGATATTTTGGTCTCTACATTTAGTTTTAGGGTACAAATAGCTCATCTTTGTTCTTATTTTAGCTCGAAAATTTCGCCTTTTGTTTTTATCCGATACCACTACCAATGTGACTATGGTTTTGTTGGAAATGATGGTTTCATGCTTTGGAGCATCAAAGATGAGACTTTTTTTAGGTTTATTTATTGTTTATGGTCTAAAATATCTCCCTTTTTGCATGTACAGAAATGGGGTTCATCTCAAGGAAGATCTTCCCAGCTTGTGGAAGCATGTGTGTGTGTTGTCCTGCTTTGAGGTCAAGATCTAGACAACCTGTTAAACGTTATAAGAAATTATTGTCTGAAATTTTCCCCAAGTCCCCTGTGAGTAAATTGTTCACTCTTTTTTGTTCTTTTTGGCTTATGAATTTTGGTAATGTGTCGATGGCCAGTAGGTTCAGTACCCCCATTGTTTGATGATGAAACTTACCATTGTATGTATGTATTTGAGTTTTTGGTGCAGGCATTTAAAGCTATCTAGTTGGGGGTTCTCTAGTTTTAAGGCAAGGGTTATAATAGAGAATCTTTGATTCTTTAATATGCCATTAATGGCTGGTAGAGTTATCTTCCTTTCTTTCAATGGGAGTCTAAGTTATTGCTTTTGTTATAATTGGTTGCTTCAGGTGACTGTTCGTAAAGCTATTGAACTCATACAGGATAACATATTTGATGGTTTTATAATTTTTAAAATGCCTGATCCTCCTTTTGGAATTTTGGAATGACCGAGAGAAATAGCCAAATTCTTAGCTGAAGCAATTAGCGGTTTAATTGGTTCAATTATGAAGAGTAGGTTCAATATGCGATGTGTTTACTTTTTGATAAGCTATAATTCTAAATTTAAAGCCTCACCGTGTTTTGCAGGAGTCCCCTCCCAATGAAAGGAAAATTGTCAAATTATGTGAATACGCTGCCAAAAATCCTTTCCGAATTCCCAAGGTACTAATAATAATGACTATGTTTCTTATTTGTCTGCAAATTAACCATAGTGTAGCCTTACTAATTTATGCCTGCACGCTGATATAGTTACGATTCCTTGGCTTTTTAATAGATTGCCAAGTATCTTGAAGAAAGATGCTACAAAGAGCTGCGCTATGAGCACATCAAATTCATCAATATTGTTACAGAAGCTTACAACAAGTTGCTTAGCATGTGTAAGGCGCAGATGTAAGTAATCATTTTCCAATTCTTTTTTTTAATTCATTTTATTTCTCTGTGTTTGTATGGAGAGTCATCGACTATTTGCATGTTTTTGTATGATAAACTTGCTTTTTCACCTTGTAGGGCATATTTTGCTGTTAACTTGCTGAATGTTGTTACTGAACTGCTCGATAACTCTAAGCAAGATGCTATGCGGATCCTTGGATGCGAAACCTTGACTACGTTCATCTATAGTCAGGTTAATGGTTGCTTTCCCTTTTAAGATAATTTTTAATTGTTTCCTGGGTTTTTACTTAAGAGGGGAACGTACAAACATTATTTACTCTCTATGCTATCTGATATGAAAATCATTTAGTACTGCAAGTATTTTTTTTCTGACAAGGGATGCATATGAAATTTGTTTTTCATTTCCATGTATTGAATGGATATCCAAATGAAATTTAATTATTATTAGATATTTGTATCCATGCAATGATCAGGTGGATGGAACTTACACACATAGCATCGAAAAATTTGTTCATAAAGTGTGTAAGTTGGCACGTCGGGACGGGGAAGAACATCAGAGACGTTGCTTGAAAGCATCTAGCTTGCAGTGCCTTTCTGCCATGGTAGTTTAAAAAAGTTCATTTCCTTTTCTGTTTCCGTGTTCACAAAATTAATCATGTAATGAAGCAACTTTCTCAATTTTCAACTTTTTCCATCCATATTAAATCTCAAGATATAGTTTAACTCATTAGCGCTTTTTTCCTTGGTAGGTCTGGTTCATGGCTCAATATTCCTATATCTTTGCTGCCCTTGATGAGGTTAGTGCATTTCATAGTTATTTTCTTGTAACTCCCTCACTGTTGCCGGTTTGTTTTCAAAATTTTGATGTACCCAACTGCAGATGGTATATGCCACTTTAGATAACTATGAGCTAGACACTTGTATTGATGATGATAATGAGAGAGAACCGCATCATAATTGGGTAGATGAAGTGGTTCGGTGTGAGGGTAGAGGTGCCATTGTGGCCTGTGATTCCAGTCCTAGCAACATGATTATCCGGCCTCAACCAGAGAAAAAGGATCCCTCTCTTTTGACAAGGTACCATTATTACTGAGCTGTAAAGGGGAATTTTTATATGATACAACAAACTACTTTATGAAACATAGTGATGATAGAATGGTTTTGTACCTTTTCGGGTCCCTTTCTGTTTTCCTAAACCGCGTTTCTTTTTTCGTTTTCCGTTTTACAGGGAAGAGATTGAGACGCCTAAAGTTTGGGCTCAAATTTGTATTCAGAGAATGGTTGAGCTGGCAAAGGAGAGTACAACATTGCGCCAAGTACTTGATCCGGTATTTGTCTACCTTGATTCTCAACGGCACTGGGTTCCTCAGCAGGGGTTGGCAATGGTGGTTTTATCTGACATGTTATACTGGGAGGCTTCAGGGAATCACCAACTTATTTTAGGTGCTGTTATACGTCATCTAGACCACAAAAATGTGTCCCATGACCCTCAGCTGAAATCTAATATCGTACAAGTTGCGGCTGCTTTAGCTAGGCAAACTAGATCTAGAGGGGTGCTGGCCGAAACTGGTTTTGTTAGTGATCTATGCAGGCATCTGAGAAAAAGTTTCCAAGCCACTCTTGAATCGGTAGGGCAGCAAGAGTCAAACTTAAATATCTTGCTTCAGAATTCCATCGAAGACTGCTTGTTGGAAATAGCAAAAGGGGTAAATTTGAAATCTTTTTTTGGTACATTCTGCTGTGTTTCGTGCAATGCTTTTAGTTTACTCGAGTTTCTGTTGTTTTTTTACTAGATTGATAATGCACTACCTCTGTTCAACATGATGGCAATATCACTCGAGAAGTTGCCTTCTTCTGGCATTGTTGCTCGTGCAACAATTGGATCATTGATGGTCCTTGCTCATATGATTTCATTAGCATTAATCTCCTCTCGCTCACAACAGGTACGGTCTGTTTTATGTGCTGTAGCTTCCCCAATTACTGTTTGCAGAAATTTCCCTTTTTTGTATTCTTTTGTCAAATTCTAGACACTTTAGCATATGTAAATTACTTTTGGATCATGATTGAAGTTATTTTTAATCACATCTCGCCGAACCATTTGCTAAATAATCATAGGTGTTTCCTGAAGATCTTCTTGTTCAACTGATGAAAGCAATGTTGCATCCCAATGTTGAGGTCCGTATGGAAGCACACCACATATTTTCAGCTCTTCTTATTCCAAGTTCTAGTCATCCTCGACATGAAGTTGCATCTCTGCGTTCCGGTTTTGTCTATGAACCAAGAAGATGGCGTTCCACCAATGCTTCTGCATTTGCATCCATATCAGCGTTACTCGAAAAGCTCCGAAGGGATAAGGATGGCATCAAATTGGAGAAGAATGGATATAATATTCATAAAGATTTTAAAGGAAAGGACAATATGGAGGAGGACTTGAAACAAGGCCTTGTCGTGAAGAGTTCCCTTAACATCTATACTATAACCTCTATTATTGACCGAACGGCTGCATCAAACACGGTTGAGGCAGTAAGTGATTTTTTCTTGTCACAATTACGTTATACGTGCAATTATCTAGTCTACCACTTGGTCATTGATACCATCGATATGTTTCTATTAATTTTTGCTCAGGAACCATACATCATGAAGCTGACGGAGGATCAGATAATGCAGTTACTGTCAGGTTTCTGGATACAGGCCACTCTTTCTGATAATTTGCCTTCAAACATAGAAGCCATATCACACTCTTCCATGTTGACGTTAATTTCTTTACGATTGAAGGTAAATTGAAATGCTACATGGTGTTAACCTTGCGTAATTCGGAACTTCTTTTCCTGAATTTATTTTTGGGTCCTATGTTGCTTGGATTCTAGTGATGGTTTCATTTAATTAAAACATAATACAGCAGCTCTCAGCTGCCGAGAGAATCATGAGATGATCTTCACAAAGAAAACTTTTACCAAGAAAAATAACATGATAAGTGGCTGCTAACTGATCTGCACATATGGTTTTTTTACTTTGTCCCTCCGCTAATGGTATTCTAAAATGTGATGTCACAGAACATTAATGACAATCTCGTTGTCCGCTTCTTCCAACTTCCCTTGTCTCTAAAGGATATCTCCTTGGACCCTAGCAATGGTATGTGCTCTTAATAGGCGGGCTTTTATGTTTTAGGACGGGATATTTAATTTGTTTAACTTTTTGTTTTATTGTATGGGGTTTCTCAGGGACGTTAACTCCAGCGTTCCAGCGATCAATCCTTATGCTGTCAATGAGCATGCTGATGTTTGCAGCTAAGATATATCAAATACCTGATCTGATCGATCTCATCAAGTCCATAGTTCCATTTGATGTAAGATACTTTCCTTGAATTGCTAGATAAGAACTATTTTTGGTTGCCAAAGACGAGAAAGTTGGCAGTTTTTGTGGTATAGAACTCATTAAACCGTTATACTGCAATGTCACTTATTTGCAGCCATGCTTTTCTATTTTCAGGCTGATCCTTATCTAGGCATCAATGAAGACTTTCAAGTGTTTGTAAGGCCTCAAGCGGATGTCAAATGTTATGGATTTGTTTCTGATAACCAACTGGCCTCTTCTTTGCTATCGGAGTTGCGGGATAAAATAGATGAATCCAACAACATCTTGATGGATATCTTGGTTCGAAATTTATCGACCATTACTGAGGTTGGATGCACAAAATTTATCCACTGCTACTTTAGAAATGCCCTCTCTGTCTCTATTAAGTTTCTAATACTACTTTTTTTGTGCTTGCTAAGCTTGAGATAGATGATCTTACGAAGCAGTTGACAGAGCCATTCACACCTGATGATGCATTCATGTTTGGTCCACGATCTATTCTTGACTTGGACCACAATCAAATGACTCCCTACTCAAAAGAGTCTCTTTCTTTTGATGAGGTAGCGGTTAAGCTGTGGAGTGTGTTACTTGAATAAATTTTTTCAAATCTACCTAAATGGTCACCCCTTATGTGGCAGGATGTTCAAACAAGTCAATTACTTGAAGATGATGCAAGAAGTGAAGCATCTGTCCTCGACCTGTCCCACTTCATTCCTAAAGCGCCCGCATCCCCTTCTATCTCCAATGTTATTAACATTGGACAACTCTTGCAATCAGTAATCTCTTGTAATTTTTTGCAATTACATGCCATGAATCTTTGTATGATCATGTTTGTTTAAATTACTGTATTTTTTAGGCACTTGAGGTGGCTGGTCAAGTTGCAGCAACATCTGTCTCTACATCACCTCTCCCGTATGATACCATGGCTAGCCAATGTGAAGCATTCGGCACAGGTACAAGGAAGAAGCTCTCCAACTGGTTGGCCCATGAAAATCATCAAAATGAAGCTGCCGATAAAACTATACTGACAACCACTGCTGCTGATAGACACGTGATGATGCTGAAGAAGGTAAATAACAAATTCCTTAAAATGTTGTGTTTAGTTTCTAATGAAAACTGCTAAGACTTGCTAATATGACGTATGGAACACGTTACTCAGTTTCATGACATTAGCATGATCTACTTTCCTTCAGTAACCTTGTTTGCTGGTCTCTATTACAGATTTCAAACGGGAATGCTTTTAACGGTGCCGTCTCGCAGCTCGACCCATGCTTGTCAATGAGGTTGCCTCCTGCTAGCCCGTTCGACAATTTCCTTAAAGCAGCCAGACATTAAACAAGGATATTGTAGTTGTTTTTATGTTGTAAGGTTGTAGGAAGTAACTAGATTGTAGTAACCCTTAGGTTTTGAAAGTTTGTGATAATTTGAGGGCATACATTCCCTACTATTACTAATCCTTCTTGTGGTTTGTGTGTATCTTCTTCAAAGTTGAATGAACTAATTTGAAGTCAACTTTTAGTCAGTTAAATGTAATTATGCCATTCTGTTTGGCTTTCGTGCTCCGGTAGATTTGGTTATGGTTATCAAGAAACTCTGTTGTGCTCAATGGGAGTTTCAACTCCGATCAAGTAGTGGACAAAGCCATGACCAAAGCAGTGAATTCCATGCTCTATCTAACATCCCGGATTTTGGGGTTAGAAGTTCTGTGATTTGTTGGTAAGGTTAGTGGCTAGAATGAACAATTGTATTTAGTTCTGTGTTTTAGTGTTAGAATGGGCCTGTTAGTCTCGTGCGGGCGTGGATGTTTATTTTTGTCACGGTTGTCTAAAAGAGAGTTCGAATGGGTAGTTGAGATCAGGTTAGTAGGAAATCATGCCTTGATTTGTGGGATATTAATTGTTATTTTATTTTATTATATTTTTTATAAAAATTGGTTTCTCTCTCTTTCACAAAAATTGACTCTGTTGTGCTCCCTTTCCCTTTGCACTTTCGTCTTCCCTTCGACTTTTTTCTTTCTCTTTTTTTTGGTGTTTGGGTGATTCAAGGATTTGAGCGAGGGGAAATTGTGTTGGGGAGACGTTCCGATCTTCATTGGTGTTTGGAATTGCGAATTCAAGTGCGGGTTCGGTAACTCTTTCTTGTCATTGTTGGAATTTTGATTTAGTTCAACGAAATTCGACATATTTGGTGTATCTCTGAAAAATTATCATTCGAAGTGTCAATTGTTGCGGTTTTGTTTGAAATATCGTGGGTTTTTTGTGTTATTGGGTTAATAGTGGTTGGGTAGCATTTCAAGATCAAAGGCACGTTCTGCAGCTAGTTTTGGTGTGGTTTCGTGACCACACGGGTGTCCACAAGGGTGTGTGCCCCAACATGGGTGGTTCACACGACTGTGTAGAATTGGAAATTAGGGTTTTAGGGCCAATTTTGGTGCCACATGGACATGTGTCCCACACGGGTGTGAGATATCCACACGGTCGTGTCTCCTCTGTTCTTTATGTTTAGTACTTTTGGACAATGAGTTACACGGGTTGCTTACAAGGGCGTGTGTTCCCTCCACACGGGCGTGTGTGACCTTCACATGGGCGTGTAGACCCCCACATGGCCTGGGCACTTCCACACACGACCTTGTGGCCTTACGTCGTCAAATTTTGTACTATGTCTGTTTTTATTCTGATTATGATTTTGTGTGTTCCGACCCTTGGCTAGGTCTCTGTAAGGGTGGTCGAGACTTTGTTTCGGCCTGGACTTGCTTTAATTAAGCGATTCGGTTGAGCGTTAATTGATGTTGTTTTATATTTGATTCTGATTTTGGGCATTTGAATGTGTGCATTTCTGATTTCGTACTCTGTTTCTATAAGTTTGTCTTCAAATGATGTGCATTTTGCATTTGCATTAATCTTTTTGGGTTTGGTTGCGAAAAGAAGGGAGTCTGATATGTTTTGACAGTTTAACTGCAATATATCTGTACAGCGGTTTACTGCAATGTATTGTACTACATATACGTCAGCTTTGCCGTGTATTATTATCTGAGTGGCCTAGTCCACATACGTGGTGTGTAAGGTTGGATGAGCCTTTCGGGGTCCTATGTGGTGTGTTGAGTTGGATGAGCTTAAACAACTCTTTTGATGTGTGATCGGAGGACAGAGAGGTGTTTTGGCTGGATGGGTGGATTTCTTTTCTGCTTTATTGCATTAATGAGCATTGTTAAGTGACTAGGTGTAAGTTTATTTGTTGGTGTTTTGTTTGGTTGACTTAACATGTGTGACTGATTTTGCATGTATTGAGGTATTACCGTAATGACGTTTTGGAACACCGTGTTTGTGATGATAAGTGTTTTGGCACCGACCCGTTGATGGGTTATCGGTTGAGTTTCTGTCTGTGATGTGGTGTGCATGATTGTTACGTTTTGTTGGGACGTTGGCCTCGAACTTACCTTCTATTTCTGTATATCTCTGTAAATATGTTTTGCTATTAAACTGCTATATGGAATTCTCTTCTGTAAATCTGTTAATCATTTCGAACTCACACTGAACTCGTGTAGCTCACCCCTTAGTTTATTCCTTTGCAAGTACCCTCGTTTTCTGTTGTTAGACTTGGCATGCGAGGTCTTAGACAGTTACGTTTTAGAATCGACTATAAAAGTATTTTTATAAATTCCGCATTTATAAATAAACCGTTTAATTGTAAGTTTTATTTTGAATACTGTGGTACGAAATGTTGTGTTATACGCACGTAAGTGTCTTTTGGACTAAAATTTTTATAATACCGGGATTTTACAACTGAGAGTTTTACGTAACTTAAATACCGTTTATTTTCTAACTGGTTAAACTAAAATTTTTCCTACGATCACTTTGGTGATCAATATAACCTTCGAGATTTGGTCTAAATTTTTAGACCAGGTTTTGGGGCGTTACAACTCTATCGGTGCCTCGCAGGCATTATGGAGTACTAGGATTGTAGGCATTCAATGGAAACTTCTCCCTCCTAGATGGCACAAGTTAAACGTCGATGGATCTGCCTTGTCAACCTAAATGATGAGATAGTAATGGTGACTCTGTAACTGGGGCTCAGTCTTGCAAGAAACAATAACATATATCATTGTGGAACTTTATGCTTGTTTATCCCTCTTCAGCAAATTTTCTTTTTATTATTTTCTAGTACTTCCGCTATTTTATGTTAACAGCCATCGGACTATATTTTACCCATTATGCATGCTGAGGCCACTTTTTTTGGTTAAGTTTTAACGTTTATTTTGATAAAAATTCAGATAAAAAAATTTGGAAATCAAAAATTAAAAAATAAGATTAAATTTTGGTAAAATTGATTTTTTTTAATTATTTTTTATTTTTAACAAAAATATTTTTTAAATTATGCTTTAATTCATTTTTATTTATTTTTAAATATAGTTTTTCATATTCTTTCTATTCTTAATTATTTTTTGAATATAATTATTATTAATTTTTACAAATGTTTTATTATTAAGTGGATTTATGGTATAACTATGTACGTTGTTTAATTTTGCACATATATCTATGCAAAAGAAATATTTGCATATTTTGAAAACTAATCAATTCTATTTGCAATAAATGCATGTGGCTTAGGCTTTTATTTTATTTTATTTTATTTTATTTTATTGAGTTTACATGCTTCAAAGACGGCATCTATAGCTACTTCTTGACTTGGGCTTTGATACAATGCTAATATGTCTATTTGTTTGATCACACGAGATGATAAATTAGAAGTTACATTAGTATTATTGAATAACGTGCATAGTAGATTTAAAGTTTACTAGTCCAAATATATTAACTTAATTGGCATGACCGGTTAGACTATCTCGATTAATAATGATGTGACAAGATAGTAATTTTCATCGATATTTATTAAAAAACTTGAAGATTTTTCATTTTTAAAGATTGCTCAAGTGCTGTTTGTTCTTAAAGAAATTGGTTTATTAAAACCCCATTAGCAAAAGTTCTATTTATTCAACAAGAGGATGTTTTGATATAATTTTGGTAGATGTATATACAAGATTATCACATATGAGTTAGCAAATTGCAATCTATTATTTGTGAGATTACTTATTTAATGATTGTTTAAGAACAAAACTTTCTGATTATGCGATCGAGACAATTCTTGCTAATATTGATGAGTTTATTTATCAAGCTTTAAAATATTATTGTATGCTAGATTGTTAATGCCAATAACTATCGCAAAGACTGTTGCTTATATGTATAAAATGATTTAGTAGAATTAATGATTAAATGCCTCTAGTTAGTAGCTAAATCATTACTTTAGAAAACAAAACTTCTTGTATATATGTATAAGGATATGATATTTTATATGAATAGACATTTGTACGTATCATGTCAATAAATTTTGATAAATACTTCCCATTATAATTGATTTTTGGTCAAGATCAAATACAATCCATTTTAGAATTTTTTGAATGTACGATATATGCTTAAGTTGCTCTATCACAATATACAAAATGGGTATTCAAAGAAAGTTGAAAATATATATTAGTTATGAGTCTCCTTGTATTATTAAATGTGTTGAATAAATTGGAGATTCAATTATAACATGATTTGTGATTACTATTTAATTTGATAATTTTCCCAACATTAAGAGGAGAGAAATAATAGCTGGATAAAATAAGTTACTTGGAATGAATAATCATTATTTAGATCCTCATAAAAAGTAATTTAAACTAGAAGTTCAGAAAGATAATTTACTTTATTGCAAGTTAACTGCTAGATGTATTTATTAATCTAATCAGAATAACCAAGTGTTATATTCTAAGTGATGTTTGGAAATCCTAGTTGAACAACCTTGTTAGAATAAATGAAAGTATTGCATACCTTAAACATGGTAGATCAATTAGTTTCAAATATAAAAATTCTCGTAAAAGAAAATAATAAATCAAGATAGTCATATAATAGAGGTGGGTGCTCTAGAAGAGACACAATACGTAACTAATTATTAAAACTCTAAAAGAGATTCAAGTATCTAAAATTAACGATGAAAATAATGAAAATTAAGATATCTTGGTAAGTTATGTTAATACGAGAAATTATAAAATTGCAAGAATGAAAAGTTGTCAATAATGGTTTTGTGCAATTTTATTATTGAAATAATGAAAGAAAATGAGGACCTTGAAGAAATTTGTTGAAAATCAAAGACATGGAATAGATTGCCAAAATGAAAAGATACAATGAAAGTAGAATTAAATTTGGGAAGTTTTTGGACCGGTTATCCAAATATCTAAAGGTATAAAGCTAGTGAGGGTATAAACACATAGTTTTGCAGAAACAAAATAAGAAAAATAAAATTTTTCATTAAGTCCTGACATCAATTATGAAAAGATATAATATTCTTTTATGGTGGATGAAATAACTTTAGATGTCTTATTAATTTGGCAATTTATTAAAGATTCGACATGTCTCAAATCATTATTGTTATATATATATATATATGAATCACTATACAGTGAAAGTTTATATTAAAAACCTAGAAGGATTTAGAATGTTAGAAGCATATAAAATTTTTTGAAAAATTGTTCAATATAGTTGCATAAATATTTGTATAATTTAAAATGATTTGAACATATGTGTTTAATTCGATTTACTGAAGAATAGTTGAAGGAAGAATATAAAATGATCCAACATGCGTATGTATATAAGATGTAACGACCTAAATTTCAGTGATATCGGAACAGTGATTTCGTGACCACAAATCCGAGTTATAAAGAAAATATATTATAATATTATTACATGATTTGTGATATGATAGGAAAGTCATATGGAAATTTTGATAGGAAAATCATACTGATTTAGTGAATTAGTAGAGAAAGAATTAAATTGAATAAAATGTGAAAGTTGAGTGCTAAATATTAAAAGGACCAAATAGCTATGAAACTTGAAATTAGAAGTCCTTATATGGTAATTAGACCATCAATCAGAAGATGGGAAAATATCTAGGGTGATTCATCCATGGAATTTGAGAAAAATAAAAGGATTAAATTAAAAATTAGTAAAATTAAAAGATGATAAAATAATTTGTAACAGCCTGATTTTGGGCCTGGTCGGAACAGTGGTTTCGAGACCATAAATCCGATGCTGAGAATTTTATTTTATTTATTATATTTTCATGGTCTACAATTTCACGGAATGATTTCATGAAAATCTCATTTGAAAATTTTGACGTTTGGGTACTCAATTTAGTCAAAAGGACTAAATTGTAAAAAGTGCAAAACTTGAGTTTTAGAAGCTAGAGGTGTCAAATTGCAATGAAATATTAAAATAGAGGTATTTAAATGGTAATTAGACCATTGGTTAATTTGTTGGACAAAAATGGACATGAAATAGGTGAAATAAAATATTTTTAAGTTAGGGGCATTTTAGTCATTTAGTAATTAAATGATTGAATAAACAAAATAAAAGCCAAATTTTGCTTATCTTCAACCCCTTGGCCGAATTTTTGAAGACCACCATGGCTGGGGTTTTGTTCAAGCTTTCCAAGCTCCATAGTAAGTCCGTTCTAGCGCCGTTTTTAATGATTTTTACGTTTTTGAAATCCTTGTATCATGATCTACCTATTTCTACCACTTATTTGAGATATGGTGAAAGTCTAGGGTTTGACCCATGTTACAAATTTGTGTATTTTGATGATTAATGGTAGACTATGCATGTTTATGGTTAGAGAAACAACTTTTACTAAGTGATTTTCGGTGAAAATGCATAAAAGGACCTATTTGTAAAATAGTATAAAAAGTGTTGTAAAAATCTGTTTGAATGGAAAATGTGGGTTGCTATAAGCATGAAAATGGTTCGGCTAGGCTTATAGTACAAAGAAATTGAATAAAAATCATTTTACGAGCCTAAGGACTAAAATGTAAATTGACAAAGTTTAGGGGCAAAAATATAAATTTTTCCAAAATGTGATTTTGGGCTAAATTGAATAGTATAATGATTAAATAAGTTAAATGTGATATTATAGATCAATAAAATCGAGGTTCGGACCTAGAACGGGGGAAAAACAAAGTATGTGACGATTAGACCCATTTCACCATTCTTGTGTCGAGGGAAGTTTGTATGTAAATAATGCATCATTATACTATGCTTTAATATTTTAATGTTGTTTAAATTTTGAGATTGATTTATGTGATATAATCGGTAAAGTTTCGATAAGTAAGGAAAATTTCGGTTGAACCTTAGGAATAGAATAGGATACGAGTGACATGTCACTAAGAATCTATGTGTGAATAAGTGATTGTGTGATTCTGGGTGCTGGTGTTGTACGTCTACCAATGGCTAGGTAATCCTACATATGTTGCGGATACTTGTCAGCTTGTGTGATCAGCATTAGGTAACTACGTCCCGACCCTCAGCTTGTGTAAGCAGACCCGTGACTAGCTCGAGAACGAGCATATATGTGAAACGTGATATGAGGTAGCTTGGCTACATATGTGGCACTTATGTGCAACTTTCCGTTTATCCGTTAGTATTCCGAGTGTTCAACGAGAATGATAAAGATGCGAAAATATGTGTTTGTATGATGATATGATACAGGTGTGTACGTGAAATTGTAAGTACGAATTCTATAAGTGATGTTCGTATGGTAAGATTGTGCTTGAGTAAGTAAGCCTATGCGACTTTATTGATAATGTATTACCCTTCAATATAAGCGTTTGTATGATGAAGATTTGGTAAAGATGTTTATTATTTACATATGAACTTACTAAGCTATATAGCTTACTCCCTTTCTTTTCTCATGTTTTATAGTGTCGTAAGGCTAGCTCGGGTTAGAGATCGCCGGAGATGCTATCACACTATCAAGCTATCATGTTGGGTAAATGAATGCAAACCTTTGAGTTTATGGCATGTATAGGGACTTAGTCATTTTGTTTATGTGTCATAGATGCTTTGGGCCAATTATATTGGCTTATGTTGGTTAAGTGAAAATTTTGTATAAGGCCATGGAAAAGTTGGCTAATGTTACTTATAAGTTAAATCATATGATGATGCATTTCATAGATGTAGTGATTTGTATGATTGGGTGGATGAGTATGTGTTTATTTGAGTGAGATAGAAATGACATGAGAATAATGTGTTGATGTCATGGTTGTGGACATTATGGTTGCCTTAGAATGCTATGATTTGTACCTATAAATTGGTGTTTGTGTGTATGAGTTTCAGGGTGGCAAATGGCTTGGTAAATAACCTATATATTGTCCACACGGGTAGACAAACGTGTTTGTGTCTAGGCCGTGTGTGACACGCGGTCAGCCCTACGGGTGTGAGAATAGGCCATGTATCCCCTGCAACTTAATTTCGAGAAACAAAATGTCCAGTATGAAGCACACAAGCAGAGACACGAGCATGTGTCTCGGCCGTGTGGATGGCATGGCCTTGGACACGGGCGTGTGCCAAGGGCGTGTGAAGTCTGCACCTATTTTGCGAAAATTTAATTCGTCACACGGCCTAGCACACAGGCGTGTGGCTAGGCCATGTGGTTTCATTTGGTTGATGACGTCATAAACAGAGAGTTACACGGGGTATGGACACGGACGTGTGACCCCTGTTTAGGGCAAAATTTTATAAGTTTGTAAATTTCTGGAAGTTTTTAGTTTAGTCCCGAACCGCTTCCAAAGTATGTTTTGGGCCTCATAGGCTCATTTTAGGGATGATGTGAATGAATGTGAAAAGTTTTAAATTTGAATAGAAATTTATGGCCCAGTTTTGTACGATTGGTTATGTTTAAGTCCGGTAATGCCTTATACCTTGTCCCGGCATTGGACTCCGGTAAGGGGTGTAACATAATTAACATAAAATATCATATTATTATCATAATCTTTATCCCCAAATTTCATGGAAGCCCTGTGAGAGAAAAAAGTTACTAATCAAGCTTAATTTGGTAAGTTTCTTTGTCTCGTTTTTAGTAATTTTTATATTTTTGCAATCAGGATAATTTGCTCTCTCTATTTTGGGGATGGAATTGAAAAGTTAGTAAAGTATGAAAATTATGCCATGGATGAATATGCTGGAAATTAAAAGATTATGGTAGAAAATGAAAGGTTATTAGTAAATAAACAACTCTTACAAAGTGATTTTGGATAAAATTGTGAAAAATGAACTAAATTGTAAAATTGTAAAATAGTAAAATTCAAAGAAAAATTTTGATTTTTGTGAAAAATATGTGCTGTTAATGTTACATATAGAATTTGCCTAGGCTTGGATAGAGGATTAAATTGCATGAATTTCATTTTCCGAGCCTAGGGATGAAATTAAAATTAATGAAAAGTTTAGGGGCAAAATTGTAATTTTACCTAGAACGTAAATTGAATGAAATGGGAGATGAATTGAATGAAATTGATGACTAAATTCATTTATATAGATCTGGACAATACGAATACGAGATTAGATCGAGGCAAGGAGAAAGTCTTGGATTAGTTGATTTTCAAACACAAACAATTATCAAGGTAAGCTCGTGTAACTTGAATTTGACTTTCATGAAATGCTTGAAATACATGTACATGTGATATGAATGTACAATGAATGGAAAATGATGAAGTGTTTGATATATTTGATAAAAAAAGGAAAAAAATCCCAATTGAATAAAGAGGAATTCGATGGATTAGTGAAAAATGGATATTACATGTGATATGGAAAGGATTTAGCCCGGACGGGTAATCTAGAACAAAGCTTTGTAGAGTATTTTTCACTGAAAGGATTTAGCTTGGACTGGTAATCTTGACAAAACTCTTTAAGCATATGATACAAGGGATTTAGCCTGGGCCGGTAATCTCACTGTAAGAAATAAGACTCGGGAGTATGCTCTTTGATAATGGCAAAGATGAATTGATGGGATATGAGATTGTACACTATAAGTGTACTATCAAGTATCCATCGAAATTCCAATAAATTCAACGGGATAAACAGAAAAATGAGAAGTGTAATATGCAAGGTATAATTTCATGTTATCCTTGAACTAACTCAAATTATTGAGATTGTGTATGATAGGGTTATATTCCACTATTTTGATATATGTATGTTTGATGTGTTTGATGAGAACATGTGGTAAGTTAAATTCCTGTTACATGAACTTATTAAGCACAAAGTGCTTACTCTATTTACTTTTTCCTATCTTATAGTGCTTGGAGGCTTAGAAGGTCGGGGATTGGTCGGAGCTTGATCACACTATCAACCCAAACATTTTGGTATAAAAAAATGTTTTATTTTGTGATAATGGCATGTATAGGCTAAAAATACCAATGTTGATGTGAAAATGGATGGATGTAAACAAAGCCATTGGTATGGCTAGTGTTAACTAAATTTTGAGTATGTTTAGAAAGTAAATCATGGATTATAAGCATGGTGACATGGTTCAAATTTGATAAAATAAACATGTAGAAAATGAGATAAGTTTGGTACTAAGTGTGCATGAGAAAATATGGTTAATGTGTGATGAAATTGGTTGGAAATCATACATGAAATTGCTTAGTTGGTATTGGAATGATTTGGTGCAGGTATGGGCTGAAAAATGAGGCTTGGATATAGCCTTATTTTGTCCACACGGGTAGACACATGGGCGTGTGTCTAGGCCGTGTGTGACACATGGTCCATAACATGGGCGTGTAGCCTGGCCGCGTGTTCCCTGCATCAAAAATTAGCAAAACAGAATGCTCAGAATTGAGCACATAGGCAGAGACACGGGCATGTGTCTCAGCCGTGTGAGGCACACGGCTTGGTACATAGGCGTGTCTCCTAGTCGTGTGAATCCTACACCTATTTTTCAAAAATTTAAATTAACCACACGGCCAAGTGCCTAGCACACAAGCATGTAACTTAGCCGTGTGAGATCAATTTGTTCATGGTATACAAGTTAGAGAGTTACATGGGTAATGGACACGGGCGTGTGAAACCACATAGTCTAATCACACAGGTGTCTCCCATACCATACGGGCGTGTGACTCATATTAGAGAGAAATTTTGGGATTTTACAAAAAATTCTCTATATTTTCGATTTAGTCCCGGATCGATCCTAATACCTGTTTCGGGCCTCGAGGACCCATCCAAGGATTTTAAAGATTATGTCGAAAAGTGAATAGTAAATTACTCGATTAATCGGAAATTGTTCTGTAAACTTCAGTAATACCTCATAACCCTGTTTCGGTGGCGGATATGAGTTAGGGGTGTTACATAAGGATTATGATCAAAGTTTGCTAAAATTTTTGAGGGAACTCCTAAAGATCTCAAAATATATTTCTCCACAAATCTTCCTCGCTCTTGTTTTCTAGAAGAATTATGATATAAGCTTTAGCAAATTGGTTCAAGTAATCATTTGAAAAGTTAATATACACACTGTACTCATTTTCCCTTAACTGAGATTTTGTCTTACTGGATTTTCCTGGTAATGTTTTAAATGAGGATTATGGATATGTATATTCTTTTTCCTTCATTAGTTATTTTTTTCTCACAAAAATGTTTTCACATTAAGTGGATGTCCATCAAATTCAATATTAATTTGATGTACTTTAGGACTTTAATAGTCATTAGAAGTAGAGTTTTATATCATGTATACTTTATATATATATAAATATAGAATTTCGAAAAGTTTTGTAAACATCCCAATTTATCAATAAAATTTAAAACTCTCTTTCTATTTTTTATTCTTTATTCAATTTATTATTTATTTCATAACATAATTTATTTTTTTAATTTTTTTTTGAAATGATTGAACTATATAGATGAACTAATCCTAAGGTAACATTGTTAACTTTCTTAATGTTTAATTCGAGTTTTAGAGTTAATTTGATGAAAACCGTAATTAGCTAATAATATTAGTAATTAACTTTCATCAAATCAACCTTAAAACCTGAATTAAATTAGGTCTATTTGACTGTATTTGAAAAATTAAACAAATTTACAATTAATACTAAATTTATTTTATTAACAAAATCATGAAAAAATCATCAAACCTCATAATATTAATAATTAACTTTCGTCAAATCAAATTTGAAACCCGAATTAAATACTAAATACTTAACATTGTTATTTTTTAGTATCAAAATAGATAACTTTTGTCAAATACCAATATCGGATTAGACAAAAAAATAACATAATTACCGTATTAAAAAATGTCAAACTCGGATACCAAATAATATATTAAACCTTTACTTTTTAACATCACTTTCGTCCTCTATTCCCCATCTCTATCCCTATCACTATCCCTAGCTATCCTTATCCCTTTCCCTTTGAACCTTTGAAGTAATGTTAGGTTTTGGAGTATGAACATGTGAGGGCGGGGCCAGTCCTCTTTGATTAATTAGATTAACTTGCACTTCCACACATGCATGCCTACCTTCGTTTCAACCACCAAATTAATTAACCTATCTTACTCCTTCCCTCTGTTTTCTTCCCATATTTTCAAAGATGGGTCGGTAAGGTTAAGGTTTTAGAATTTTAACAATACAAGTTCAAGTTTAATTTTTTGTACCCCATATATAATTTTTTTTAAATTTATTTTGATTTAAATTCTATTTTGTGTAAATCTTATCCAAAAAAAATTTAGTTATTCCTACATTATGCTCTGTAATGTTTGATTTTGGTTATAATTAATCCACGTATATTATTTGTAATTGTGATTGTATTTACACTTACAAACTAAAAAAAAATTCATTGATTAAACTCTTAAATGAAATACAAAGTTTTTCTTATATTTTTTCGCCCACAAAACTTCGAACCCTAAACCTTAACAAGGTTAAACTTCATACTTACTCATTAATATTCTTTGGCTTAAACTATATAACATTTGATTATATATTTTTCATAAAGGTTAGGTTAGGTTTTAGGGTAAATCATTCCATCTTTCAAAAAAGTAAAACTAGACTTATGAAGAGGAATGTGCTAGCTGTTGGTTTTACATGTAAAATTAATTATAATTTATAACAATATCAGAATCAATCATTATACACGATTTAAATATTAATTTAATAAATTTATTTAAATTAATTCATCTGTTAATAAATTTAAATTAATTAAGGGTTTTCTTGGATAAAAGTTTACCTCCAATATAATGCGTTTAGCTTTTTTTTTCTCGCGTTATAATATTAGTATAGTATTTAATATTACCACTATCGTTGTTTTTATACATATTACCTTACTAAAAAAAGACCCTAAATCTCAACCACATATATTTAATTAAGTTTATACTCATTATTACCAAAAGAAACATATATTAAATTACCAAGAGTCCAAAACTGGAAATGATTCCATTTGACTCAAATTAGGTCTATATTATAAATTTAACTCATGAGACAAGATAAGATATAATGAAAAGAAGATTATGCTTTTGTTGAAAAGGGTGAAATAATTATAATCCCAAAAGGTGGGGGATCTCTTTTCTTATTATTGTTTTATTTTGGTGCAAGCAATCTTCTTTCTCCACCCTTAATAATTTTGAGAGCAATGATGATAGATGTCTAGCCATAGCTAGCAACCCACTCATACATTATAATATCCATCCCATTCAAATTAAATCAATAATCATGTCAAATTAGTATTTCTTTTGTTTGTGTAAAGTGTGGCATATCATCTCCAAGATTTGCCTCAACACCCCACTTTTTTCACTTTTACAGATGCCTTAATAAATTATATATTCTTTTATTACCACATTTTCTTTTCTTGTCCCACAATGGCAAAATCCACTCATTTTTGCTAATGAATTCTATGTTAAATAATAAGGTTGAGGTTTGAAAATTTCTGAGTTCTACTTATGTGAATATATGTGTTGTTTTTCAGATTTGTTTTGATTTATTAGTTAGCTAGAGTTATATTGTTACATGCATTAAGGGATACTGATACACATTTGTTAAATATGTGCTAGTGTTACAGATCACTTAAAGGAGTTTGTGATCAAGGCACACTTTGATTTCTTTTATTCAGTGAGGTTCATTTGGCCCAAAATGACTGACTCATTATTTGGAAGAGACTCAAGATTTATCTACTTGGATCCTGATTAAATTGTAAACACTCCAATAAATTATATTTTTTACCAGGATAATTATTGTAAATCTTTTAGGACTCTCTTATTGTAGATGAGAATTAATCTCAACAATTGATGTTATTTGATTTATACCGTTAGATTTGAGGGAACTCAATTATAAATAGAGTCATCCCCTTCATTTGTAATCATTCAATTTTTGAGTTAAAGAATACTTTTTGGGAACATTTACTCATACACTTGGTGTACTATTATTTTCTTACGTCTTTTCTATTCAAATTCAAGTCCTTTTGTTTTCAGAGTCAGGTTGACTTAGACAGATTTAAAATAAAGAAATCGTTTGAGGTCATACGATTTGTCAAACTAAATTTTTAGCTTCGTGACACTAATGCTTTCATTTTAAGAAATAAAGTAGCCATCATTCACATATATTTTTTATGGTTAAATTAGTGGGTTACATGGTTGTTACTTATGTATTTTGTTTAATTTTTATTTTTAATTTTTTTATGATTTTTGAAATTTATAATTTTGTAATAAATTTATTGTTTTTATAATTTTAACAATTTTTAATTATTAATTATTTTTCAATTTACTATCGGTCAACGATAGCCAACGACCACTTTAGCAATCGATAGCCACATCAGTGGTCAATAATGTACCTGTGGCATGTCCTAATTGATTGCATTTTTTTTTCTCTTTCTTTAACTTAATTAGTTTCAAGCACTAATTTGAGAAAACAAGTATATTTCAAGAGCCAATTTAAGAATAAAACTTTTTTTTTTTTTTGTCGTTTCAGTTTTACCTTAGTCGCAACTCCATCAAACAATAAGTTAACTCTGAGAAGATAAAATTTGCATCAATTTGAAAAAAAAAAAAAACTTGAGATTTAATCTTAGTACTTAAAAGGTCAAAAAGTAAAGTCCTTTTATAAATATCAAACCAATCATTAAAATATTTAGTATTTCGTTATAATTTGTTAACTGACATATTAATTAAGTTGGTTTCATATTACGTGACATATAATTGAAAGAAAATAAACAAGTTAAGTTGAAAATTTTTGATGAAAAATATTAAGGATGTTAATGATTTTACTAGAAATTTTAAATTGAAAAGTAAGAAAATTTAATTATGGATTAAATCCCAAATACTGTAAAAATATAAGGACTACCAAAGTATTTTGAGAAAAATACTATTTATATTTTCTCCCTAAGTTATACCTTTTGATTATTTTTCATAGAAAATTACAATTTGAAATTATTTAACGAATTTTAATAATTTGAAATAAAAAAAGTTGATGATTTTCTTAAAAAAAAAGGGTTTAATTGTATTCGAGGATGGATCAAATATTTATCCTATTAAATATCTTTTAACTCAAACTTCAAAATATTATAATTGAATTTTTAAAACGTTTTAATGGAGAGTTAATGACAACATAAATATGTCACAAAACATATTTAAAATACATGAATGAAATTATAAATACGTATGTGTTTACCACATGAATGATTTAAATTTGACCTATTAAAAAATAATTCTTATAAATTATAGTAACATTGTTTTTTTCTTAGCATGACGTATAACAGAAACATGTCTACAAATTATTCTATGTATTTAAATTATGCTCCAGGTCAAATAAAAGAAACATTTGAAATTTAAATTGATGATCTAATTAATACGATATTAATATTTTAAAAATTCAATTAAAAGATTAAAAGTTTAATGATGAATTTAAAATTTAAGTGATAGTTTGAAAACATTTACTAGAATTAACCTATAATAAAATCATAGGCAAATTTAGGAATGGGTGATTGTTATTTAGGTCCTTAAATTTTTTTTAAAAAATTTAAATTAGTAAAGGTAAAATTATACTTTGATCTTCTAAAGTTATAAAAATTGGATTTAATTTTTTAAAACTATAAAGATACAGATTGTAAAAAATTAAAATTTTATTCAACCCCTAAAAAATTATTCTGACTTCGTCCGGAATAAAATAATTCTTTTAAGTAATAATTTGATGATTGTGAAGGAAGATATATATATATATATATATATATATATGTATGTATATATACATTATGTAACCACTCAATGGAAGCATCATTATTTCTTTTAGGCTTAAATATATTAACTCAAATGGGTAAATTTTTTCACATTAGCTTTTGGATTTTTTTTTTTTTATCATATCAATCCTTGAAGTTGGCAACTGTTATCTATATTAGTCCTTGAGGTTAATCCGGTTTATCTTTTTTTTAAATTTTAGTGATGTGGACACATATTATTGTGACACGTGTTATTTATTTTTCTATATATTTAAAATCCTATAAAAAAAGGTGTTACTTTTTTTAAATATTATTTTTAAATAATATTTTGATCTTGAATTTTTGTTTTTACTTTACAAATCTCTGGTTTTCTTCTTCTAGACTCTTCCTCTCATTTCTCCTATCACTATCAAACACTTCATCAGTACCAATTTTTGAGGATTTTTTTTTGTTTTACTTTATTCTGAACTTTGCTTTAGATTTCCTTTTTCCTCCATGGGTTGTTCAAATCCAAATCTAACACTACAATATATATATATAAAGAAAACCCAATTTGATTTCCCCTTTCCATTCATATCGTATCTTCATTACTCCATTACTCTAATTGTTGAGTATTGAGTAAGTTTTTGTTGTATTTCATTAAAGGAGACAATCAAATATTTATATTTTTATATATGGTTATTGTTCATGGAATTGACGTTATTAGTAAACTCTATGCATGCAGGACACATTTATACTGTTCTGGGCTGTTTGTTGGACTTTGTGGCCCCCATATACGAATTCCTTAGATATATGCGAGCTGAGATCGCGAGCTCCCCTTGCGAGCACTCTGTGGTATGTGTGAGTTAAGACAAAGAGCTCCCGTTGCTGACTTCTCACCATAAGGTTGCGCGTATCCATTCAGTAGGACTTAGGCAAGTTGCGGATAGACGATCTAGATCTTATCTTGTTCTCGAGTTGGTGATCATAAGTATATAAAAACAAAAAGTAATATAAGAAGCTTGAGTTGAAGCCATGAGATGGGGGTGAAAAAAGGTGGCTTTCATGGAGAAAAAAATTGGAAGGAAATCTAAATGGAGGGGGAAAAAAAAAAAACTCATGAAGAGAGGAGTCAAAAGATTAAGAAGAGCTAGAAGATGACGGTAATGAAATTATTTTTTTCAATTTTTAATTATATTTTTTTATAAATTTTTATTTTATTAAATTAATTTTTATATATAATTTATTTACTTATTTATACATGTATCACTATAAGGTTGATTGATTTTATCAAAATAATAAAAAAGTTAACAATATTAGTTATAGAGGTTGATCTTTGTAACACTTGTTAACTTTTAGGGGCTAATATGATTCCAAAAAAATGAAATTGATAACATTATGTAATACTATAATATAAACATATATGAAAAAAAAGTTGAGTATATTTAAAGTTTTAATAAATAAAAAATATTTAAATATTTTAAATATTAACTTAAAAAAGTATAAGTTTAAATAAAAAAAATATAAAATCAACAGGTCAAAAATATGCTTTGAGTTATCCCTTTTACATATATAAGTGGACTTAAAAGAAATATTTAAGATTCATATTTCATATTAAACTAAATTGAATTTAAATAAACATAAATTATATTAATACCATATATAAACTTAATTTCTTCTCAACTTTACTTATTAAGACGACATAGTGATTTATTTGGCTCTCAAACTTTACAGAAAAAGTTATTTTAGTCCTTCATTTAATTTTTCGCCTTTTTTAGCCCCTTAAACTTGCATTTTTTGTTAAATCACCCAAAATGAATGTAAAAGTTAACGTTTTTAAACTATGCTGAAATTGCATACTCGTAGATCCCACATAGAGGTGTGCATGGGCCGGGCGACCCGAGCGGGCCTTGGAGGGTTTGGGCAAAAATATAGGTTTGAAAAATAGGCTTGGACAAAAAAATAAGGCCCATTTAAAAAATGGGCCAGGCCTTGAGTAAGACAATTTTGGCCCAGGCCCAGCCCAGCCCGAATTCACTAAAGACAAAATTTTTGTTTTTTATATTATTTTCTTATTGTTTTCTCCCTATTTTGCTACCATTTTTCTATTATGTTGATACTATTTTGTTGTTATTGTTTAGATATTGTATAAAACTTATTTTATTGTTAATTTTGTTATTATTTTAAAGATATTTATTAATATTGTTATTATTTTAGAGGCATTTGCTGGTTAAGTTGCATCTATTTTATTGTTATTTAAGTATACATATTTTTTTAAAATTTATTTTTAATTTGTTGAGAAATATTTATTTTGATGTTTTTAGTATTTTTGATGGTTTATATATATTTTAAAATTATATAAAAATAATATAAAAATTAATATGGACGGGCCGGGTCGGGCTTGGTTTTAACATTTTTATTTGGGTCGAGCTTGGGCAAAATTTTAGGCCTATTTTTTAGGCCGGGCTGGGCCCGAGCCTAGCAAACGGGCCTAAATTTTTAATTGGGCCAGGCCCAAACCCGACCCGGCCCGACCCATGCACACCTCTAATCCCACGTGAATGACACGTCAACATTTAATTAGTTTTTAGAATTTTTAAAAATTATAAAAAATATAAAAACTATTTTAAAAAATAAAAATCATTAAAATTATTTAAAAATTATATTAATTATAAAAATACTTTTTAATATTTAAAAAATTAATTAAATGCTAACGTGCCATCTACGTGATAATCCACATGTATGCCACATAAGCAAGGTTAACAAACGTTTACTTTTTCATCCTTTTTTAGTGATTTGATAAAAATACAAGTTTAATTAAGAACTAAAAGAGGCAAAAAAAAAATCAAATGAATACTAAAATGACTTTTTTGTAAAATTGGAGGGCCAAAAAAGTCATTATGCCTATAACATCTCTAATGCTACATTTGGTAGGAGTATTATTATTTTACATATGTTTTCATATATGAATTAGCAATAAACTAATTTAATTGGTAACATTTAGCTATTCCCTTGACTTATTTTTAGTAAAGAAAATGAAAATATTCCGCTTATTTTGAAAAAGTCTTATTTATTAAAAATTTATTTATATTTTAAAAAAATTTGAACATTAATTTTATTATAGATTCTTATCGTATATGTTCTTCCCTGCCTAACCCTTAAATAGGAAGATAATCACTTTAGCATAATCGAACTCATGATATTTTGCATTGACAACAATATCGATGCCACCGAATTAAGAGTTAATCAATTTTAAATTTTAAATTTAAATTTGTACTAACTATTTTTTTTATATTTAATTATTGTAATACATATATAATGAATACATTAACCAAACCAATCATTATAATATTGATGCGCTGGGCGAAAATTAGAACTTTGTTCTCCAAGAATCTATTTCCTCCGTTAATTTAGGTTTTACATTACAAAGAATAATTGTTTCATGATGTACCCTTAAAGTTGGACCAAGCACTAACAATTTCACCACTCTACATAAAAACTGTGTATTATCTTGTCACAATAACTCATCACAACACCTCTACAATTAAATGCACACTTTTGTATTTGAATATTTTACCATATCGACATCTTTTTTATTTAAAAATTAGGTTTGATTAGTATTGTTATTATTTTAAATATAAAAAAAATGTAAATTTTAGTGTATTGAAGTATATTATTCTCTTATTCAAAAAACAGATATTAAAAAAAAAATAGTTGTTATACTTTCACTATACCTCTCTTCATTTGAAGTTAAAATTTAGTGGAGCTTAATTTCATGGCTTCGATTGAAGCATAGTCTCATCCTCGCTTTACTAAAACCTTACGCCATGGTGCATACAAATTTTGATTGTTTTTATTGAGATTGGATTTTAAAAAAATACATTTTACTTAAAAAATTTATCGAAAATAAATTTGTAGATATTTACTTAAAAGTTTAATTTAATTTGGATTTAAAGATTTTCAAGATTTTATTTTAAATTAACACACTATCAATGTACACGCAATTTATGGATGAATGGTACGACCTTAAGCCTTAATCTATGCTTGTTTATATGTATTAGATTTTATCATGATTTAGGTTGGGTCAATACAAAATTTTAGGTTTATTTTTTAGGTCCGACCTGAAAAATAGACTTAAATTTTTTTCCAAGAACGACCCAGGTAAAAAATGCTAAACTCGAATTCGACTCGATCCAGCTGTATTAATTTTTATATAAAAATAAAATTTTAAAAATATTATACATTGAATATACTAAAAATATTAAAATAAATATTTCTCAACAAATTGAAAATACATTAAAATAAAGACTTTATACTTAAATAACACTAATATAGTTATAAGTTAATAAGTAAATGCCTCTAAAATAATGGTAAATTTAATAATAAAACAAGAGTTATATAATATTCAAATAATAACAACAAAATAATAGTAATATAAAGACAAAATAATAACAAACAAAAGTGGAAATTTTTTTTGACAAATTCGAGTCAACCCGAGCCCGAACAAAATTTTACTTGAGACTCGATTTATTTAAAAAATAAATTCTCTTTTTTTAAACTTATTTTTTAAATTTATATTATTACCTAAACTTTCTTATTTTTTAGACGGGCTGTCAGAATTCAACAAGTGATCTCAACCATATATTTGTATATTTCTTTTCCTTTCCATTTTGTTAGTTTATTATGGACAAAAAAATAAATTACGTGTATGTAAGAGCTCCTTTCGCTACAGATGCCAAATGAAAATTTAATCTGACCAAAAATAAGTAAAATCCTATTATGGTACGTTCCAACAGGGTGGCTAACATTGTCGATGGCAACCATAAAGAAAAGAACAGAAAAAGAAGGGTACGTACAGTACAAGTATGTATGACAGTAAACAGTGAGTGAACAGCATAGAACAGTCGTCCACTACAGTTTCCCTATTTATAGGGTCCTACAATATATATCCCTCTGTGAGACAACCAATGAAGCCTTCACAATGCCATTGTCCACTGTGGGTTTTTTTTTTTTATATATCTTCTCTTTTGACCACTCAAATACATGACATATTTTCATCATCTCTATCTATAACTATACCTACCTTGTTTCAATCTAATGAATGATAAATCTTCACTGTTACAAAGCGTGTGAGCACCTGCAGTAAAATACCCCTTCCTTCTCTATACTATCCTCTGTGGGTGTGCAACGTGCAAAAGGAATCCACACCCAACATTCTCTCTCTCTCTCTTTCTTTCTCTCAGGTCTTCTTGGAAAAGAAAAGCAAAGTCTGGTCTTTTTCATGTGTTTGATCAATCAACTAAGATGTGAAAACTGAAAAACAAAACAAAAATACCCCACTTTTTCCAAAGCTCAATATATGTCTTTGCTTCTTAGCTTTACCTCTCTTCTTCTCTCTCAAAAGGTATTTGCTTTTGGTTTCTCTAAAGGCAGCTACAGTGTCTTCATCTAAGCTCACCCAACAACGTAATTAGCTCCTTTTTTCCCAATATAAACAAGTTGCATGTGTTGTGTTAGTCTAAGCTACCATGGAGGACATATACAGGCTTGATGATACAGTAATCGCGTGTTCAAACGATGTTGTAAGGGTTAATGACTTTGCTGCGGCCGTTACCACTGATTTTCTCAGTACACCAGTTGATGATCATCATTTACTTCAATTTGATCATCAAGAAACTGATACAGGTGTTACTGGATCATCAGTTATGTCTGATCTGATCAAGACCCAGATCGCCACTCACCCTCTTTATCCAAACCTAGTATCTGCTTACATAGAATGCCAAAAGGTTGCTTTTGTTTTTCAACTTTTTATGGTTTTTGTTTATGATTTATTATCATAATAATATACATGTAGTTACATGTATGTATATAGGTTGGAGCACCGCCTGAACTGGCCTCACTGCTTGAAGAAATTGGCCGAGAGAGCCATACTATAAGTGGTTGCAGTGGGATAGGAGCTGATCCAGAACTTGATGAGTTCATGGTACTTAAATAGTCTAAGATTCTTAATTTTGTTTCTTTTTTTTTTTATCTCATAATATATTTGTTTGGTTTTCGAGAAAAACGTTAGAGGAAAAGGGACTTGTTGCATGAATCGTAACATCCATTTTTTTTTTTTTTTTTGCTTGCTTGAAGGAATCATATTGTGAGGTTCTTCATAGATACAAAGAGGAACTGTCCAAGCCGTTCGATGAAGCGACGACGTTCTTGACCAACATTGAATCACAGTTAAGTGATCTCTGCAAAGGAGCACTGACCATGGATTATCGCTCTGGTAAAGTTCTTAACCCTGCATTTTCTCTAAATGATTTTTTCTTTTTCTTTTTTTCCAATGAATGTGGAAACTAAGAAAAGCTCAGTCTCTTGTTACTGTGCATGTAAAATAATATAAATATATATATATATATATAAAATATTATTTTCTGATGATTAAATTGAAATGTTGAAAACCCTTATAGCAAGTTCCACAGACAGTACTATAATTATTTGGTGCTCCTTTTTGTCTACTTACCTATTTTCTAACCATGTTATTTCTTTTGGTTCAAATATTTTTCTTTGATATGCTTCCATTTTTATGGTCTATGTTCGGGATTCCTAATTATCCTTCCCAATAATATTATTTTCAAGATTTGAATCTGGATCTTTCCTATAAAAGTGCAAGGTACCTTACCATTATACTCATCTTGAGTCCTTCACTTGAGAGGACAATGTGACTCACCGTTTTGTAAACATGCTTGAGCTGTAATTTTGCTTGTGTTACATGAATTTCCAGGTCCTGCAGGTTACACCACCACCCTGGGGAATAATGTGCTGTAGATGGCTTCATTTTTGTGAATAATGAAATACATAATGACTTAGATGCATAATTTCCTTTTTAATTAAAAAAAAATTTAAAAGCTCTCTTAATATATACATAAATATTATTATAAAAGTGTTATATAAAATTGTTTAAAAACAACTAAAAATAAATTGAGGGTACTTAAAGATAGTAAATAATATATTAAGCTTGAATGAACCATAAGAGTGGTACTAATGTGTCACATGATAAAAATTGTATATTTTAGTACTTAAAGATAATAATATTAAATTTTTTAGTGTTTAATTCGAGTCTAAGGATTGATTTGATGAAAACTAATTGCTAAGATGATTAATTAATTATGAATTTTCATTAAATGAACTCTAAAATCAGAATTAAATAGTAAAAAATTATCAACATTACTTTCAAGTACTAAAATGTACTTGTTATATAAGTTCTTTTTTGTTGCAATGCCTAGAATTATTCATAATGCGCTACGACGTGCTTGAACTCACGTCCTTTTACATTGACATTAGTGCCGATGCTAATCGAACTAAAACTCAATCGGCTAACGTTAAATTATGTTTAGTTTGGGAGTATCATATTATATGTTTAGATTTATTTTGGACGTTTAAATTATTGGTTTTTATGATATCTACTTCTCCTAGTAAGACCATACAATTTTATAAATGTTGTAGAGGAGCCTAGGTTTTGCATGAGTAAATGAGATTCATTTTTTTTTCTTTTTATAAACATTTTATCTGCTTATTCATGAATATGCAATTCATCTAATTTGATATTCTTAGATTGACAATAGCTTCATTTATACAAAAGAGGATCCAATGTGTATAAAATTAGTGAAATTATTTGTCAAGTCCCTTTATTATAGGGACTAAATTAAATTAATTTCTATATTATTAAATGTATCAATTTAATCTATTTACTACTAAAAAATTTAATTAAAACTAAAATTTAACATAATTAATATTTTGTTGTTTAAAAAATGAGCAAAAAATAATTTATCTATTTGTAATTAAATTTAAACAAAAGATTTCATTTATATAATTATGATAGTTATAAATATTAACTTTGTTGAAGAGTACATACCATTTTTAAAAGGGTGAAAGTACTTGGTAGACCCTTCTATTATAGGAATTGTATCAAATTAGTCCCTTTATTATGAAACGTATTTATCAAATTTCTACAAAATTAAAATTTATTTTTTGAAAATGGTATTTACTATTTGGAGTTGAATTGCAAAAAAGAATATTTTTTAAACAATAAATGTTAATTCTGTAACAATTCGGCCTTATTTGACTCTTTCAATAGTATAAGGACTAAATTGATTTCTTTTAATAATAGGACTAATTTGAACATTTAAGGTATTGTTGTTAGCGTAGGAGGATGCGAGTTCAAGCTTATTGGAACACGTTATCTTACTGTATAAAGGTTGGGAGGAGTTACGGATAATTTTAAGCATAGCGAATATAAAACACAAGATTTATAATAATTAAATTTTAACTTCATGTAAAACCAATATCTCATGTTCTTCTATATTAGTAACAATGTCAATACTAATTAGGTTAAGGCTCAATCAGCTGTTGTTGATATATAGTTGAATGTTTAGCATACAAGTACGCATGTATCATTTGCTTTTCTTTGCAGATGAAGGTGCTGAGTCTTCGGACGAAGAGTTAAGTGGCGGGGAGCTGGTGGAAGCTTGTGAAAGTCAAGAATGGCATTGCGGGGTTCGAAGCCAGGACATCAAAGGAATGCTGATGCGCAAATATAGTGGCTACCTCAGCAGTTTAAGAAAAGAATTCTTGAAGAAAAGAAAGAATGGTAAGCTACCAAAAGATGCGAGGCTCACACTGCTAGATTGGTGGAACAACCATTATAGGTGGCCATATCCTACGGTAATTGCAGTTCCGGTTTAGTTACTTTAAGTGTCTTTTCTTCAGCCTTCTTTCTAGACATGATTACATGACACAAAGCAATAGAGAGACTTGAATGAGTGTTGAAATTGTCAGATATTGATTCAATTTTTTTTAAATTTATGTATTTACTATTAATACAATATTAAGATGATGGTGGTTTATGACAGTTTATTCGGTGGGCAAAGAGCCATAGATGATAACGAGTGATAGCAATTTAAGTTCTTGCGAGGGCTGGGTTCGATAGGAGGAAGAAAGATGGTTGAGAGTGTGAGTATAGAAAGAGATCTCGGTTCCTAGGTCTCTGTGGGCCTTAAAAGGGATGCTTTTGTTCATTTTGCAGACACCATGTGTTGTCTCGATATTAGTTTCTTACTTTTTGGAACTCGGCCAATCTATTGATGTCCTGTCCCTATTGATATGACTTGTCATATTAGAACAATGGATAAATATGATGCATTGTTGGTAAACATACTATTCATGTCAAGGGTATCATCTCCATGATGTGTGCCATGAGCTTGCCAGGTTGAGGGCTCGTTTTAGCTTTATAGGTATTTAGCTCGCAATGTGATTCTTAGTCTTGTGTATTGACTTGTGAGGTTAGTAGGACGAGGAATGAGCTCGTGAAGTGTAGGTATAACATTAAATGCTAAAAGGAATAAGGTTTTGATTCATGATTAGTGATTGTTTATAGGGTGCTTTGAACTTGTTATCATCTAATAGTTTATATTTGATTTTTTCTCCTATTTGTGGATCTGGTCCACATTAAATATTATTACCTTTTACGTGGTACTGCAGGAGGAAGAGAAGCTGAAATTATCAGAGATGACAGGACTAGACCAGAAGCAAATCAACAACTGGTTCATCAACCAGAGGAAGCGCCACTGGAAACCATCGGAAGATATGAAATTCGCTCTAATGGAGGACGTTGCCGGAAGTATCAGAGGAGGACCTCCGTACTTTGATACCGGAGCTGGAACCGGAAGTGCTGATGATATTTGATCAGAACCACTGTATGTATTCATTCTAGGCATCCTTTCCCACATGTAAAATTATTTACTCTCACAATATATTGTACTCTGCAACCCATACAAATATATGTACATGTTACTCTTATTTTTTTGAAGTTATTAAACTATTTTTCTAGTTAACCAGTCTGAGTTCATTAAAATCCCACCATTGATGTAAATTTGAAACTGTTGGTTTCCTTATTGAGCATACTGATCTGCTTTTCTTTCCTTTTGTACATTAATGTTGTATTCAAGTGTGTAGCTTGTAAATAGGAACATGTGACAGGCATCCTCGATTCTGTCAAGTCATGTCTGCTTTCACTAAAACCTCATCTTTATGGTACACTTTGCTGCTGAGCATTTTGTTTGCTTTTGCTTAGTTTTTTTTCATTTAATGGAAAGGGTAAACTGTAAAAATATTATTTGTTTCAAGGTATATTTTAATAATTTATGTTTAATAATTTAGTTATAATGTTGTAACATTTTAGTTATTGAGCATTAATTGCCATTAACGATTTAAAGGTAACTGTAAGCTGATGAGTTATGTTAAATCATCATTTCAAACGAAAATTTTACGTTAAGTTATGCATTTGGTTTTAATTTTTTTTTTTGTATTGAATTATTTATTTTTTTCTTTTAATATTGTTTGAACTTTCTTTCTTCTTTTTTTTTCATTCTCCTCTTTTTTCCCTCTATTTCCTTCTATTCTCTATTTTTTTAACGTAATTTTTCTATATTTTTTATTTATTAAAACTAATTTTTATACTTTTTATTTGTTTTGAACACTTTAAATTGGAAAGATCAATCAAAGAGAGGGTGAAGCATAAGAGAATGAAAATTAGAGAAAAAAAAGAGAAAAATTAAAAGAACATAAAATAAAAAAAATTAAATTGCTCAAAACGAAAAAATATGAAGATCAATTGTATAATTTAATTTAAATTTTTTGTTTAAAATGATTATATAACATGCCACGTTAGTTCACCGTTACACTGTTAATAATAATTAATGGGCTCAGTAATTAAAATGTAACATGAGGTAAATAAAAATGACTATTTTGATAATTTATCCTAATGAAAATGTATTGTTATCTTCGTCTAATTTTTTTAATATTAATCTCATTATAGTTTTTATCTTATCCGCTTTTTTTTATAGAATACTTAGAACTACTCATAGTTCCTCACCGATTCTTAAATAGGAAGATAATATGTTTCAGTAAACTCGAACTTACATCTACACTAACAATAATGTTAATACTAATTAAACTAAGACTCAATTAGCACAAATCAAATTTTTAAAACTTTTAACTTTAATAGTTTTAAACCTTTTTATAATATATATTTCCAAAATTTTTAAAAAACAATAGGTCAAATTAAAAATGAATTTACTTCTAAAAGTCAAAATGCGACCACTTTAGTAAAGTGGAATACATCATTTTATTTAAAAAAAAGATTAAAATTATGAATGTGAATTTGAATTTTATTTTAAATGATAAATCAGTGAAAATAGATTGTGTTAGAATTTTGGGTTTTGGATATAAAAGTAAATTGCATAAGTTGACTAATGAAAAATTATTTTATGAATCTTTCTTACTATATTATTTATTATCCATTTCTAGTTATTTAATGATATCTCAGTAAATTTTTCCATGTTATTGATATATAATTTTGATTTTTTTTACCTTGAACCTTAAATCTCGAATTCTGAACTCGAACCTAGAACCATAAACCTCGAAATTAAACATTGAACTTAAATCTTGAATCTCAAACTCTAAACTTGAACCCCAAACTCGAACCTTGAACCCCCAACCCTTGAAACTTAAATCCCAAACTTGAACATTAAACCCTGAATCTCAAACATTGGATCCAAGTTTAGGGTTCGAGATCTGGAATTTAAGGTTCGAGGTAAAAAAACTATCAAAATTATGTATCAATGACATGGAAATTATTAAAATGTTATTAAATAATTAAAAAGGGATTATAAATGATATAATGAGAATGATCCATAAAATAAATTCCCACCCACTAATAGAATTTGTTTAACCATATAAATAATTTGGATAAAAACAAAACAATAATACACTACAATTCGAAGGATTCAACATATAATAACTTACCAAGAAAAGTGAATCGTGAGATATATCCCTAGAGAAAATAACAGGATTGCAAATACTCTACTAAAAATGACTCTCTTGAATTTTTGTACATATTTGATGATCCCTATGAAGGTCAAAGAGATCCTAAAAGATGAGAACACTATTAACAATTTATTAATCAACACTTCTATATAATTATTTATTTATTTTACCAAGAAAAATGCAATAGTGGGTTTTGGGATAATTAGGCCCGGTTGGAGTTCTTCCAAGCTGCAGAAATGGGCTACAATGCACACACCATTTATCCTTGATACCATTATGCATTCCTTATGGCCGAAGAATACACTGAGGTAACTATTTTCCAAGTTTATCTGACATGTCTATCTCCAATAGGTGAATTTAAGTTTCATATTATTGACTATTTGTAATTAAATATGTGAGTTTCTTCTTGTCAGATTTGTTTGATTTGGTTAGTTTATTAGTGATTGTTAAATTAATTGTTTTTCGATATAATATCAGAATTAGAGGATGGGACAACACGATTTGAACCCATGTCAAACGGGCGTCTGATAATAATTTTAACTACTATTTCATTTAAGTAAAGGTATAGTTTTTTTGAAACATTAATCTTATTATAGATTCTTATCGTATCTGTTATTTTTGATATAATATTTAAAACTACCTATAGTCTCTTTCAATCCTTAAATAAAAAGATAGTTGTGTTTTTGTATTGGTCATTGTTTACTTGTCCCTCTCCATTAATAAAAACTTATAACTTGTTGAGAAATATATTTATGTAGATATTTATATTTTTTTATGCAATATTTATTTTATTTATAAACACCAAACTCTTAAATAAAAAAAAAATTTCATTGCCCTTGAGTTTAGGTTATCTTTATTGTTGCAATAGCAACAAATACTATCTGATATTGAATTTGGGTGGACGATTGGGTGCGCTACAGTATTATTACAATATCTAATCATATAGTCATCATTATTTTTATACTAATCACAGATAAACACACCATCTATCCAAATCCACCTCTAAATATTTATAAATTTAAAAATATATTTTCATATAAACTATAAATACATAAATAATGGAATTATATTTGATTTGAAGTTTGGAGTGATGAATTGCAAATTGTAATGGCGGATAAGGAACAAAGACTGCAGAATCCAACAAAAATTAAGGTCTTTTCAACTTTGACCTTTGCGTTGTGTAACTCCTCTAACTGCAATGTCCATGTAGATAAGCTCTATAATTTTGTACAACTCTTATTTCAACTCAATTTTTTTTTTTGGAAAAACAAATACCCGATCAATAGATGATAGGTATTTATAACCCTTTTTAAACTCACTCGAGTTATTTTTGTAAAAAGTGAATACTCGACCAGTCAATTATTATTACACAGTTTTTCTCAATTCTTAAATAGAAAGATAAATATATTTCAATACATTCGAACTAGATCTGTTCATGGGTTGAGTTACTTGACTGAAATTTGGGAGGGTTTGGGCAAAAAAATTAGACTCGTTTAAAATATGGGTCGAGCTTGGGCTTTAATATTCAATGTCTAAGCCTAGCCCGATCCGTTTTAAGTTTATAATACTTTATATTATGTTAGTTTTATATATTATATAATTTAGAACACATTAAAAATAAACATATACTAAATATATAATATTACTCTAATATAAACATTGAAATAATGTTAAGATGACTGACTATATAAAAAATTTTAATAATTAAAAAAAAGTATAAAATTATTAATATTAAAATAATATAATATAAATATTTTTTAAAAAATTTTAAAAAATAGACGAGCCTAAAATGGACTTGGATTAATATTTTGCAAATATGAGTGGGTTTTGGCACAATTTTAAGCCCAAATTTTGGGCTGGGCCAAACTTGGACAAGCATGAACCTGGCTCGACTGGACTCGGCCCATGGAAACCTCGAATTTGAACCCACGTCCTCTTGTACTGACAATAATACCGATACTAACTGAATTAAGACTCAATCAATAACGAAAAATAATAATTAATGTAAGGAATTTTAGATTTTAATTTTTTTTAAATTTTAATCGGTTAACTGAATTCTTTTTATAATATTAGATTTGGACTAAAGAATAATATTAATAATAGTATAATCAAATTATATCAAATTAAAATAAAAGATAAAATATTGTATAATATTAGAATTAAAACTATAATTTATTTACTTTTTATTATTTCGGGTGTGATACAGTAAGACGTGAGGCTAAAGGTGAGCAAAACAAGTATACTTGCTTGCCTGCTTATATCCAATAATACCATGGCAAACAAAGCAGAAAATAAGACCAATCATTGAAATATGCATCACCTTTGATATTCAATTTCTGGAACTTAACTATAATTACATACTGTGCAACAACATAAAACCAACACATAAAAGTTGTTCAATGATTGAAATCGAGACTGATATCAACTAAAAACGTTAATATATCAAATCTTTCATCACTCCACCCGTAAATATAATCAACGAAAAGATACATGTTTGTAATAAATAGCCTGTTAGACAAGCAGCAAAAACATAGCAAAGGGTCCAATATGGTGGTTTTTAAAGGTACATTAAAGGCTTCACGAGAGTTGGTCCTCAATATCAAGTTCTTCCATCAGATTCACAGGGTTTAAGAGGGGATTAAACATGTCAATGTCGAAACACTTGTTGGGAAGTTTCATCGGCCCAACAGGATGCTCAGCAGAGCAGTGTCTAGGCATTGGGAATTTACGTGCAATGATCACGGAGTTAATGACTTCATCAGTAGGATGGAATATAGAGAGGACTTGGAATCCTCGTAAGTCACAAGGATTAACAACGGGATAAAGGAAACCCCTAGCACCATGAGCACTTCTCAACATCAAAACAGCCCCAGGGTTCATGTACTTAGCCAAATGTTCAACGACTCGGACTTTTTCGTCTTTGTCCATCCCAACAAGAGCTGCTAAGAAAACGACATCGTACTCTTTCAAACCATTCGTGACATTCATTACGTCTGTGGTATGAAAGAAGATCCGTCGAGACAAATCGGGATCCGACCAGACTAATCGAAGAGCTTTCGAATTAGCCGAAGGGTCGATATCGTAGTTGTGGAACGAGGTGGTTTTAAGGTGGAAAGAAGCTAACACGATCGAAGTGAGGGGAAGGGGACCAGAGCCGACGAAGGCAACTTTGTTAGGCACATTTGAGCAGTGTTTGGTGAGGATATTGAATTCGAGTTGGCTGAGTTTAAGGTAGTTTGTGTAGTAAGGGAAAATATTGAGATGGTGAAGTGGGTTATCATAGGATGCTAAGATGGTGGAGAAATGGGTTTCTAATAGTCCCTCTGCTTCACCACATAGTCGAATCAATTTGGACCTCATTTGTTGAACCTTTTTGCAAAGCTTGGTGACATCGATATGGGTGGGTGGCATGCATGTGAGGACGAGTTGGGTGAAGAGCATGTTGACATCTTTGGAGGGTTTGAGACTGTCGAGGGTTGAGATTTGGTCATATAAGTCGGTGATTTTTTGTACCAAGGGATCTTTCTCGCAAACCATTGTCGACGCTACCAGGTTATGGGAAATTTAACAGAGAATTCCAAAGGGAAAATGAAGAGAAAAATGGCAAAGGAAATAAAAAACACCCAGTTGAGAGAGGCAGAGACGATCTCAAAACCACCAATGGCCACGTTATTTATGGGCAATTTTTGGGGGACCACACCATGCCTGAGGGTTGGCTTTGTTATTTTACTTTAGGTTAAAATACGTTGTTGGTCCTCTATACTTCAACAAATTTTGAGATTTAGTCTCTATACTTTAGAAGTTAATATTTTAATCTAACTATTTTTTTCAATTTAAGAATCCTAGCTAATCATTATCTTTGTTGCTAATTTTTATCAAAATTTATAAACTTATTATATGTTTAGGATAAACTTGAATTAAGCAACGAACAAGAACGAATAACGAAAATTGGACACAAATATTTACGTGGAAAAACTCCTTTGAATAAGATAAAAAAGTATAGGTAAAGAAAAACTTCACTAAAACGGAAAAATCCAAAGAGGAGTACAAGATAGAGGGAAAAAAAAAAACCCAAGCTAAAAATAAAGAGTTCTCCGGAATTCACACAAAACTCTATCTTACTTATGTTGTTGAATCAATCTCTCTAAGGTTGCTAAAAGCCCTTTTTATAGGCTAAAATTCATGGGTTAATCTAATTAAAATATCTCCAGAGTTATTAGAGTTTGATTGAGAAAAGAAAGTAGAGTTTAACTAAGAGAAAAAACTTGGTTTAGTATGGAACACGTCATCACATCGAGATGGCGTTTATCAACTTGTCGAGATGTCGACTCTTCCTCGTGGCAACATGGACCCTATTTCATCCAAAATGCGAGATATACTCCACATTATATTTATTTTCTGTCAATCATATGACATGTCATATAAATACAATCTAATTAAAATTCCAAGTTAACAAACTTTAATAAGAAATATTTACTATTTTAATTATTGGACTGAAATTTTTAAATTGAAAAGGTAAGAAAATTGAATTTTTAATTTTTAAATTAATTGTATAAAAACTAAAATTCAAATTTTGTTAAAACACGTAAACTAATAACATATTTTAACCTTTACTTTATTATCAAGTAAGAGAGGCTTACTTTAGCTTTTACCTTTTCTTGCATTGTTTATGTCATAATTATTCGCATAGACAATCAACCCTTTCAATAACAATTACCCGCTACAACAACAACTAACAATACCAATCAAGGTTTTAGTAGAGTTGATTTTTTTATGTTTAATAACTCATGATAAATGAAATAATTTAATTTGATAATCCATACTGATTAACTGAGCTTGCTAGATTTATGATCTTTATAACTAATCATGAGAAATAATGTAAAATAAAATATGCATAAAAGCAATAACGCATGCACCTGTTATATGCTTTTTAATTTTGTTGATCTAATTCACAATTTATTTTAACATAATTCTCACTTTTTTTATTTGATGAATTTTGAGGTATATTTACAGCAATTAACTCTCTATAACAACATATTGTTATAAGTGTATAACAATCATCTTTTTATAACAGGCAAAATCTTAATAGACAAATGGGATTATTATAGAAAAGTTTGTCTGTAATCATTATAAAATACAATTTGATTTGTTTTAAAAATTTTGGTTTAAAAAGTTTTAGTTATTAAATTAGAAAAAAAAAAAAAAACTAATGAGATGTTAACTTGTGATTCTCTGTCGAATGTATTAACTCAGTTTATATTGATGTTGTTGCAACAATTTAAAAGATTCACGTTCAAATGTCCGGGCGGCCCGGCTCAGCCCGAAGGCCCGCCCGAAATGTGGGAGGGTTTGGGCAAAAATATAGGCCCGAAAAATGGGCTTGGACAAAAAAATAAGGCCCGTTTAAAAAATGGGCCGGGCTCAGGTAAGGAATTTTTTGCCCGATCCCGGCCCGGCCCGGCCCGAATTCACTAAAGACAAAAAAAATATTTTTTAATATTATTTTCTTATTATTTTCTCCCTATTTTGTTACCATTTTACTATTATGTTGCTACTATTTTATTGTTATTGTTTAGATATTGTATAAAACTTATTTTTTTGTTAATTTTGTTATTATTTTAAAGACATTTGTTAATTTTGTTATTATTTTAGAGGCATTTACTTGTTAAGTTGCATCTATTTTATTGTTATTTAAGTTTACATATTTTTTCAAATTTATTTTTAATTTGTTGAGAAATATTTATTTTGATATTTTTAGTATTTTTGATGGTTTATATATATTTTAAAATTATATAAAAATAATATAAAAATTAATATGGGCGGGCCGGGCCAGGCTGGGCCCGGGTTTTAACATTTTTATTTGGGTCGGGCTTGGGCAAAATTTTAGGCCCATTTTTTTGGCCCGACCCAGCCCGATCCCGACAAAAGGGCTTAATTTTTTAGTTGGGCCCGGCCCGGCCCGGCCCATGCACACCTCTACGGCCTAAACACATGGTTTTTATATTATAAAAAATAAAATTCGATTTAACTTAGATAATCTCAATTTGGTTCGATTTTCAATTTATTAACTCTTTTCTTAGCTTTAATAAATAGTTAGGAGAATAATTAAGATTTTTAGGGTAAATTACAAAGATAGTCACTCAATTATATTTTTTTTTTCATTTTGGGCACTCAAAATAAAAAAATTGTAATTTGAGCACCTAGATACATAGTTCGGCCATTTTGGCTACTTCCACTAAAATCACAAATAAAAAGCTGATGTGGCAATTAAAAAAATGATATACTCTTAACTTTTACATATTATATCGACTTAGTCATAATTTAAAAAAATTAACCCCAAAATTTACAAATATTCTCAATTTGGTCCTAATTCTAAAAAATTCAAATAAGTATATAAAAATACATAAATATTTTAAAATATATATAATAAATTTAAACTTTATATCAATAATTAGATTAATATTAAATAAATATAATTATATTAATAATAGTTCAGTACTTAAATGAAAACTTACGAATAGTTCAGTGATCATTTTGTAACTTTTTGAAGTTAAATGACCAAAACATAAACTTATTAATAATTTAGTGACATTTGACGTTGTATACTCTTATAATTATTTTATGTTTAATCTTTATGTAATATAAAATACATAATATATAAAAAAAACAAATGGTATTATAAAAATAAATCTATTTTTTTCTAAATTCATTTTTTGAATCTAAAATTTTAATCAATCATTTCAAATATAAGATAAATCTTTAGATTTAAACGAGTAATTTGTTCTTAAATATATATTTGTTAATAAATAAACGTTGCAGTTTTAGATAGAGAAATTCAATTTCGAACCTTAAAAAAATAATCACGAATTCAAAAATTATTAATCATTATGAAATTCACATAAGGAAGATGAAAAATACATGTAGATGTTTAATCTGAATATCAAGATTCTTTACACTATGCTTTCACACTACGGATTCTCACGACTTTACGTTTGCGACAACAAACTCATTACATTTGTCATTTGGAGAACCAACAACTGTTAACCAAATAATAATTTCCCTTTTCTTTTCTTATCCTTATATTTGAGAAGTTGTCAGAGTTCAATATTTTATAATCACACTTATAATTAATATATTTATATATTTATGTTTGGAAATAAATATAAATTTTAAAAAAAATTAACATTAATTTTATTATAAATTTTTATTATATCGGGCTCTTTTTAATACAATATTTAAAATTATCCATAGCTCCTCCTCAATTTTTAAATAAGAGGATAGCGCACTCGAATCCACGAGAAATTGTGTTATGGACCCTTTCCACCACATCATCTATGGTCCCTTCTCAATTATATAATGACATTTCAACGGTTTTTTCCATGTTATTGACACATAATTTTCGTAATTTTTTTTACCTTAAACTTCAAACTCGAACCATAAATCCCAAACCTTAAACCCCAAATTTGTTCAAAATTTAGGGTTCTGAGTTCAGGATTCGGGTTCAATAATTGATGTTCAATGTTTGAGATTTAGGATTCAAGGTTTGGGTTTGGGGTTTAAGGCTCTAGGTTTAGAGTTCGAGGTTTAAGATTTAGGGTTTGAGATTCATGGTTTATGGTTCAAGGTAAAAAAAAAATACAAAAATTATGTGTTAATGACATGAAAAAAAAATGTTAAAATGTCAATTATATAATTGCGAGGATGATGTGGTGGAAAGAGTTCATAAAATAATTTCTCCAAATCTACATCCTTCTGCACTGATAACAATATCAATCGAGCTAAAACTCAACCAACATATAAATATTATAATTATAATTAATATATTTATATAATTATAATTATTACAATTATATGCATAATTATAACCAACACATTCTTATAATTACGACCATAATAAATTTTATAGTACACAAATCAAGGGAATAATACAGGCAAATGGTAATGGGAGGCTGAGGCCATGCCCTCCCCAACATTGTCTGAAATTTTTATTAGGGTCTCAATTTTTTTAAAAAATTTTAATTAAACCCTCAAGATTTTTAAAAATTCTTATTACGCTTTTTATTTTTTTTTTTAAAAATTCAATTGAATCTTTTTAAATTTTTTAGAAAATTCATTAAGTCCTCAAAATTCTTGAAGATTTTAACTAAGCCCCAATTTTGTTTTTGAAATTCTTATTAAAACCTCTAGAAATTTCGAAAAATTTAATTAACTTCTCAAAACTCAATGCCCAAATTTATCAATAAATTGAGAATCGAAATATATTTAAATTTACATGAAACAAAATCAATAATAGATCTGAATTGTAATTTAGACAAATCGAAAATCAAAATTAAAATTTAAAAATAGTGGAATGTGAGTTTTGCAAGGCAAAACCCCCCATTGACGCAAGCTACAAGCATCACTCACTTCAATTCACACGTAACGTTGGCAATCAATTATGAAGCCAATAGGCCTATCCATAGGACACAGAATTTTGGGTCACCAAAATTATCCCGATTGACTGTTTTGTTTTGGTTGGGGACAAATGTTGACGTCTTTGTTTTATATATTGTGTTCTTTTCCCTTAGGTTTATTTATTTATTTATCAAAACCTTTCTCATTCTCAAATCTATATATACAGACGTCCAAAATAAATTATTGCTGTGGGAAAATAATTCATTCCCTTCCAAATCCAAATATATTGCTTAATTATAATCAATGTATCCAAAAAGTTACATACAATGATATCAATGGCAGGGCCTGAGGCAGAAATTAAATTATATATTTTTACGATAATAAAAATATAATTTTATTATTTTAACAGTCTATATCTTTATAATTTTTAAAGGGTTAAATCAAATTTTTTATTATTTTTGGGGGCCAAAGGGCAATTTTATCATTATTAATTTAAAATTTTATAAATTATAAAGAGCCTAAATTAAAATTTTACCATTTTAAGGGAGTTTATGGTCCCTGAATCTCCACTGCGCTCTGCCACTAAGTGATATATTTATGCAGTGGTGGAGTCAGAATTTTTTTTTAGGGGTCAGAATTAAATTGTATAGTTTTATAATAGTGAAAATGCAATTTTATATTTTAATAGCTTATATCTTTATAATTTTTAAAGGATTAATTCAAATTTTTATCTTTTTTAAGAGGGCAAAGCACAAGTTTACCGTTATAAATTTAAAAATTTAAGGGGCCTAAATGAAAATTTTCCATTTTAAGTGAGGGGCCGAGGATTTAGATTTTTGAGTTTGAGATATTTGAATTCCTCAAATTTATTTTGTTAGTTAATTTGAGTTGAATTATTGTTAAGTTTTTTCTTAAATAATCTCATTGTAAGTTTTGATAATATCTATATTTTTTGAGTGATTTTAAAATTTTTATTCTAATATGGAGCCGGAGTTTAAAACGATCAAGTAACTTATTTTATTATTTAAAAATAATAAAATATTAAAAAAAATTTCATATTATTTTTTATGGTTAGATTTAAATAAAATTTTACTTAAACTTATCGAATCATCTGGCAGGCGAAGAGAGAAAAAAGGAGTTTCCGAAGACTCAAACTTGGCATAATCGCTATATTAATATATATACCATGAATGAATAAAATTATAGATGAAAGTATGATGTGGAAGCAAGACCATTAGGCTTTGAAACAGCACATAATATACCTATCTCAATTCCATGTGATAGTTTCAACCATCTAAAAGACAACATGCCTCTACACATATTGGATGGCCAGTTTTGAAGCTCGCTGTCCATAGATGTCGACATTTCATATTATAATTTCAAACTTAATTTGCAATAATAATTATGTCCACTATTAATGGAAGTAAATTTAATATATTTAAAAAATAAAAATTATACATATTAATATCTTATAGGGACAATGATAATAATTCATAATAATATATACAATATTCCTGGTTTCTTTTTTTATATTATATTAAATTGCGTTTTTTTTTCTTTTTCTTTTTGTATTCAATGGTGAATATTAGAGATGATTAGTGCTCTTTAACTAATTATCATTACAATTCATCCACTATTGGCTTAGGAGGTAGCTCCTATTAGTAATTTGTTTTCATCTCCATCAATATATCTATATTCAAAATTAAAAAAATGGTATAAAATAGGGATATTATCTCTTTTCAATAATGTAATATCAAATCAGTAATTTTATCCTAAATTTCAGGATTTTCATTTGAATTTAATTTTTTTAAGGATAAAAATACTGATATGATATTAAACTATTAAAAAATATAAATAATGTAGCATTACTGTTTCCTACAATCATTTTCAATATAAAATAGCCATCTCACAAATTAAGCTTAAGCTTTTGATTTGATAGGTAGTTTTGTGAATTTTATATGCAAAGACTGATCATTACTTTTTTTTATTTTTTTCTTTTTTATAGATAAGTAAAAAATTATATTATAATTTAAGTACTTTTAAATTTATAATTAATTATAAAATTACTAGCACGGGTTTAGGCTTTGGTCTGCCTTGTGGCACGGGTTTCTTTTCTTCAGGGTTTTGTGGAATTTTCTTCTGGTTGAAGGGATTTTTTTTGGTGCCGACGGCATGGAGAACATTGAGGGGGTGAATTTGGATTTGGCCGATCTCACCATCAAGGATGAGGAGGACGATCCCATGGTGGTTTTGGGGGACGATTCTACCGATGTGCAATTGTATGATTTTTGTTTGGTAGGGAAAGTTCTTACAGATAGTATCGTAAATTTTCCATCTTTAAGGAATACTTTGGTGGATCCATGGCATCCGTTGAGAGGGGTTTCCATCACAGAGTTGGAGGATAAAAGAATTTTATTTCAATTCTACTGCGAGATTGATCTGTATCGAGTATTAGAGGGAATACCATGGTTTTTTAATCGACATCTTATTATCTTTTATAGATTGGTGGAGAGTGATGATTCGAATACGGTTCCTCTTTGGGAGACAGTTTTTTGGGTTCAGATTCATAGTTTGCCAAGTGGGTTCATGTCAGAGAGGACAGCACGACAATTAGGGGATTTTATTGGAAAATTTGTGGATTATGATACAACCTTGGTGACAAGAGGGGTTAGTAAGTTTATGCGTATTAGGGTTCTAATTGATGTTCGGCTCTCTCTTAAAAGGAAAAAACGGATCGGCATTGGGCAGAATAGATTCGTTTATGTGTTGTTTCAGCGTGAAAGGTTGTCACTTTTTTGCTTTTTATGTGGTCGGCTTGGCCATGGGGAAAGTTATTGTGAGACCTGCTTAACGTTCGGAAATCAGCAGGTGGAATTTGGGTGGGACTTATCATTAAGAGTTGCGCCACGAAGGGGAGGTCATTTGGTGAGTAAATGGTTAAGAGAGGAAACAGATTTTGAGTGGCAAACTAGAATGGAAATTGATGGGGAATCATGGAGGAGGGAGTCTGGGGCTGAAATCACAAATAATAGGGCTTCTTATGGGGGAGCAAAATTGATGAGCTGTTTTACTCGGCAGACACGAACGAACTTGTTCACATGGGAGAATGCTAATTTGAAGAAATAGAAGGAAATGGGTGGGGATGAGGAGTTGGAAGATTTACCAGTGGAACTTATGGAAGAAAAAAAAGATAGATATTCAACTCTGAAAGGGGAATTTTAGGTGAACATAGGGGTTATTCAGAGGGGATGATGGAAAATGATATATCGGCGGCCACTGACAAGGTGGCTGACCGGGAGCTATGAAAATACTAAGTTAGAATGTTCGTGGTTTTGGGCAACCACGAGCTGTTCGTTGTCTCAAAAATAAATTGAGATTGATTCAGCCCCAAATTTTGTTTCTTATAAAGACAAAAGTTTCAAGTAAACAAATGGAAGTAATAAGGAGGAAATGTGGTTTCCTAAATGGGATTGATGTCGTGCCAGAAGAAACGAATGGAGGATTATCATTAGGTTGGAGAGAGGATACGACTGTTTCGTAAAAAGTTTTTCAAAGTCTCATATTGATGTGGAGGTGTTTGATGAAGTGGAGATGGTAACCTAGAGATTAACAGGATTCTATGGGGCATTAGTGGAGCATGTTAGAAATAATTCATGGGAATTGTTGCGTTTCTTGAAGCGTGGAAATGATAAGCCATGGATGATTTTTGGGGATTTTAATTAAATACTTTACTCTTTTGAAAAGAAAGGGGAAGTGTAATGGCCAATTTTGGGCCCGTATAAATTAAACCAAAATGAATGTCCATTTTACAATTCTTGAACCCAAAATTAAAATCCAATACCAAATACCAAACTAACCCATACATTAAATCCAACCCATTACAACCCTACCCACTTACATTAGCCCGGATGGCCCAACACCCTCGTAACCCAATACCAAACCTACTACCAGACCCCTAATCCCTAAACCCTAATCTGCCTTAGCAACCCGAACCTTCTTCTGCCCACTTGCTTAGCCGCCTCTGCCAGAGGCTCTGCCACACCGCCTTTGTCACCTCACTGTGCCACCGCCCAAGTGCCCGCAAACATTGAAGAAGAAAGGACAGTAATAATATAAAAATATATTGTAAAAAGGGTTATAAAAACCCGAATCAAACATGTAAAAAGGGGATTTTTTTTACGAAAAAAAGAAAATCAATGCAAACAAAGAGAAATTAAACACAAAGATAGTAGTATTTTAGCAATCCAGCGAAGGGATACCCCCCATTTTAACATCGGAAAACAGAGACACCAGAGGTGATTTTTATTTTTTTATTTTTTTGAATCTGTTTTGATATATATGTATATATATTAGAAATAATAACTAAAATACAAAAAATAGATAATATATAAAAAAAAAGAGAGAAAAAAATAGTTTTTTTTACCTTCCGGCCACCGCGTGCGGTGGCCGGCGCCGGCGACAGACGACGGTCCGGTGACCGTCCGGCGACCGGAGCCCGGACCCCCCTTTTCTCTCCTTCTCCTTCTCCTCTCCTTTCCTCCCCCCTTTCTTCTCTTTTTTTTTCTCTCCACGGCACAAATGAGCCGAAATCAAAAATTTGGGGTTTTTATACTTTTGAACTCGGATTGGGTCGACCCGATCCGACCCACCCCAAGTCCGCGTGTTGTGACGTCACATGGACAATTTACCACCGTGGTCCCTCCGCTTTTTCGGTGTTCTGCAATCAGGTCCTTTTTTGTATTTGTAATCCAGCCCAGAAATTTACCCTGTTTTCAATTTGGCCCCCCACTGATGTGCTGCGTTTTAAGAGCGTGGAAAATTGCGTTTTTGGTCCCCCTTAGTTCAGCGCGTGTTCAATTAAGTCCTTCTCACATGTTTATATTCTGAAATTTGCCCCGAAACTTCTATCTTTAATTCAATATTATCCTTTTATTTCATTTTCATGTTATTTTCAAACACTGTTATTATATTATTATTACTATTACTCATTGTATATCTTATTATATACGTATATATTACTATTAGCATATTATTGTCATTACATCTATTTTACTTTTAAGTATTATTACCTTTTATTTCTATTATTTCATATTGTTATCATATTATAGTATTATTTTCAACATTATATTTAATTATTATACTTACTATTCTATTTTTTTTATCTTCTGTTACTTTATTTTTATCATTACATTATATTCGTCTTTTATATTATTATTATTATTATTATTTTTTAACATATTACTATTATTTTTAGTATTAGTATTATTTTCACTCAAAGTTATGTACACATGTTGTCACGTTTTGTTACATATATTTTACTTGTATCCCATGTAAATATTTTTATAACTTCTAATACCTATAAGTGTATCTATTTTACATATTTTAGTATTATTACGTATTTGTTTTTCAAATTCATGTATATTCGTCTATACTCGTAGTAGTTTTAATATTATTTTTCTTAATATATATTATGTATATATATATTTAAATACCTTATCATATATCTTATATGTCTTCATATATTTGCCGTTTATTCACTATTTTCTCTATTATTTATTTTAATATCATCGTCATTACTTACGTATATATATATATATATATATATTTATATATTCATTTCAAATATACGAATTTCTCATTATATCGCAATGTACATATTGTGTTTATATATATATGCCGTATTTTAATGAAAGCTTCACCCATATTATTATTATGTATATGTATCTTTATATTTATGTTATGTTTATACTTTTAATAACTATATCATATATATATGCACCATGTATGTACTTTCAATATTACTATTTAGTATATAGGTATATTTTTTACGTAGTATTACTAATAGTAGTTTATAATATTATTATTGTTTCTAAAATACGCATATTATATATTTTTATACCTATAATATTACATATATTTTACGTGAACCTAGTATATTATATCTATGTATATGTTTACACGTTTGCTCTTGTATTTGCGTTATTATTATCATCACACTATATACATCATTATTATTATGCATGCATCGATATATATTTAATACATTATTTCATCTCGTATACTTCTCACTTTTATCGTTATCTGTTTCCAAATTTTAACATATCACTTCATGCTTTATTTCTACGACGATATTACTCATCATAATCTTTTCATGTTTTAAAACAAGGCAATATACCGATTTTAATATTAAGCCGGTGATCTCATTGCTATTGTTGGGTGAATCACAATTGGCTCGTGTTAAAACGGGATATCCTTTTCAAAAGAAACCAAAATTCCAAAAACGCTCGTATTTTGATCGGATCACGACTAAACTTTAAATTGAACTTGTACTTTTGAAAGTTAAGACAACGTATATTTGAAAGATACCAATTTTGGGCGTCGCGGGGGTGCTAATACCTTCCCCGCGCGTAACTGACTCCTGAACCCTATTTTTCTCTGAACTTTAACGCGGACCTAAACTCGGCCTTTTTATTCGAAATTTGATATTTTATCAGGTGTCCGATCGCACCTAGAAGTAAAGATCGGTGGCGACTCCCTTTGTTTTAATAAAATTAAAACTCGTTTTCAAGATTTAAGATCGCCACAATTAGCGACCTAAGCTAAAAAAAATTTTCGTCGCTACAGGAAGAATTCGTGAGGAAAGACATATGGTAGCATTTAGAGAAGCGCTTGATTTTTGCGAGATGCACGATTTGGGGTTCACTGGTCAGTGGTATACATGGGAGAGGGGTCGATTGGTTGAAAACAATATTAGAGAAAGGCTGGATAGAGGGGTTGCAAATCCAGAGTGGTGGGATCTTTTTTCGGATTACAAAATGAGCCATCTATAGTACAACTTCTCGGTCATTGTCCGGTACTGTAGATACTATTCGGGAAAATGGGGTGCGAAGGAGGGAACAACAATGGTATTTTCGTTTCAATGCTGACTGGATACTGAATTCAGGGCTGAAAGATTGTATAAAATGCGAATGAAATTCAGATAATCAAGATGTGTTGGTGAAACTTCATAAATTGGGGGCTATCTTGATTAATAGGGCAAAATAGGAGAAAAAGCTAAGGGAACATCGATCAGCTGAGTTAAATAAGAGATTGGTGGTGCGAGATCACAAAAATAATTTTAGAGGAAATCACTGCTATTAAGTTAGAACTAAATTTAGAGGCGGATAAAGAGGAGATTTTTTGGGAGTAGAGGGCTAGAACGAACTAGCTTCAAATGAGGGATAGGAACACAGCTTTCTTCCATAGATGTGCTACATATCGAAAGAAGAAAAATACAGTTAAGGGGTTAGAAAATGAAGCTGGAAATTTAATCACGGATGTCGATGAAATCTCTAATATGGCTACAAAATATTTCAAAGATTTATTTGCATCCCAAGGAGTGAGTGATTGTGATAGAATAATAGATTCATTTCCAAAATGCATTACGGATGAACAGAACATTTCTTTAATGGCGATGTTCAAAGAAGAAGAAGTAGTGGATGCTGTTAAGTCCATAGCACCCCATAAGGCCCCAAGTAAAGATGGTTTCCCTATAGTTTTTTATAAAAAAATTCTAGCATATTGTAGGGACAGATGTTACAAGGTTCTGTTTGGAAGCTCTGAATGGAAGAAGAAGTGTGGAAGAGGTAAACCAAACAAGTATTCTTTGCAATGTAATCTATAAAATTATCTTTAAAGTTCTTGTTAATCGTTTTTGTAAGGTGCTTAATTGTTATATTGAAGACACACAAAGGGCTTTTGTTCCTGGAAGGTAAATAACAGATAATATATTCGTAGCTTACGAAATTTTGCATTCTTTTAAGAAAAGAAGAGGGAGATCGAAGAAATAAATTGCTTTAAAGTTAGATATGAGTAAAACATATGACAGAATTGAATGGTGTTTCTTGGAAAAAATGATACGAAGTTTGGGTTTTTGTGAGGACTAGATTCAACTCATAATGAAATGTATTACTAGTGTGGTCTATTCGGTGGTGACTAATGGCAGGCATGGAGAAGAATTTCGACCTTAGAGAGGCCTACAACAAGGGGACCTATTAAGCCCGTATTTGTTTCTTATTTGCATAAAGGGATTCTCAAGGTTAATTAATATCGTCAAAAGAGAGGGGATGATTATGGGGGCAAGGATTGGCAGAAGTAATATCTCGGTGTCGCATCTATTTTTTGCAAACGATAGTATATTTTTTGGTGAGGCATCAAGCGAATGAGCCAACAACATGAAGAGTGTGATACAAGAGTATGAAAAGATATTGGGCCAATTGGTTAATTTTGACAAGTCTTTAATCTATTTTAGTGGTAATGTCGATGCAGAGACACAGTCACAGGTAGGAAAAATAATCTAGAAAAATCTTTAGAGTTGCCAACAATGGTCGGATGAAGGAAGAAGCACGCTTTTGTGGCCATTAAAGAACGTTATATGAAATTGGTGAATAAGAGGCAAAGAGGTTTTTCTAAAGTTGATCTTGCAGGCGATACCAATCTATGCTATGCAATGTTTTAAGCTACCAACTTCATTTTGTCAAGAACTCAAAAGCATTATGAGTAAGTTCTAGTGGGGTAATTCTAAAACAAATAAAAGTCTGTATTGGTGTAAATGGAGTGATATGTGCATACCGAAAGTGAAGGGTGGTCTCGAGTTTAAAGAGTTATCCTTATTTAATGTGGCCCTGTTAGCGAAACAGGGGGTGGAAAATCATTATGCAGTTAGATAGTTTATTAGCGCGAGTCATGAAAGCCAAGTACTTTCCGAAAGGAGAGTTTATGAGTGCTGAATTAGGTTCTTACCCATCATATACCTGGTGTAGCATTTGGGAGGCAAGATATCTTCTCGAGGAAGGGATTGGGTGGCAAATTGGAGATGGCAATTCAGTCAACATCTGAAATAATCGATGGATTCTAGGACCTGGCAGCGGAAGAAGTAGATGTCAGCAAATAGATATCAGGTATACAAAGGTGTCTGATTTAATTGACAAAGAATCAAATACCTTGAAGCAGAATATTATTCCAACGCTATTCAGAGAGGAGCAGTTGAAGTGTATCCTTTTAATCCTGTTGGTAAGCAGTAGATTGTAGGATGCCTTAGTTTGGAGGGGTGATAATACGGGCTCTTACACAGTGAAAAGTGGATATAAATGGCTAATTACAGAAAGTGGTAACCGAATACATAACGAATCTACATCTAAGTTCTTTACATTACCATGGGAGCTTAAATTGCACAGTAAAATTTGAATATTCATATGGAGAATTGCAGAGGGTTTTATTCCAACTCGACTCAATCTAAAATTACGTCATTTGGCTATTAACACAGTATACTTGGTGTGCCAAGATGAAGAGGAATTGGTGGAACATCTATTCAGAGATTGCTCTTTTACACAACAGGTGTTGGGGGGTTGGGAGTGCCAAATTCCACATGTAATGGAGAACCAAGTTGAAGGAAATGGTTAAAAACAGAATTTGATAGACAGAACACTGAAGCATGCAAAATTAGATCTATTGCCTACTGGGCTATTTGGTACAATTGAAACAAGAAATTTCATGAAGGAGTTCGAGCACCAATAGATGAAGTAGTTAGTTTTGTTAAGGCTTATTATACAGATATCAATATGCTGGGGCTGATTTTCCAGAATACGTATGAAACCCCTTCTTCAGTATGGAAACCACCAAATAAGGACTTTATAAAAATTAACTTTGATGCGTCTTTTAATCAAAATACAAAAAGATCTGTGTCAGGGGTTATTGCACATAATAGGGAAGGTTTGGTAATGGCGGCTTGTACCTTTCCTTGGAAGAATATTTCGGATCCAGTTATGGCTGAGGCGAGGGCATGTCTACAAGCTGTTACTATGGCTGAGGAAATGGGATTCTGGGATATCTGCGTTGAAGGAGATATGCTTTCCATCATCTGAAAGTTGAACTCTGAAGAGGAAGATAGATCGAGTGTAAGCAGTCTGATTCAAGAAATTAAAAAACGTAGACTCAGTTTCAGAAGTTTAAGCTTCTAGTACGTACCAAAAGAAGCCAACTCTGCTGCTTATGAGATGGCGAAGGAAGGAAGTCAATACGAATACCCCCGATACTAGATTGAAGAGGCGCCGCAAGCGGTGGAAGTAATAGAATCATGAGAGAAGAATCGGTGCTGATGGGAGATAGTATGAGTAACAGAGTCCAGGCATAGCGATTTGTTTGCCTGATAAACTCAAGATCTGGAGGGAGGCTGAATTTTTAAAAGTTTTAATCTTGGAAGATGGATGGCCTCTTTAATGGCTGATACACGGGTTTGTTGTTTTGCTTTCTGAGAAGGAGGGTTCCAGGCTTATTTTCTTCTTTTTAGTTCTGCCGATTCATTTTGTTTTCAATTTTTTATGTTTACAGCTTTTTGTTTTATTTTTTTGGTAAGTTTCAAGGCACCGTTTAGGCAACCGATTAGAGATAGGCTGTTGTTTTTCTCTTTTCAAGGACTGTAACTGACTCATTTTAAGTTTATAAGTAATGAGAGTATCAGCTTTATTTCAAAAAAAAATTATAAAATTACTAATTTTTATTTTATTCCTAAATTTTTTTCTATTTTTAATTTCATATATTAATAAATATAAAATTTTAAATTATTTTTTAAAATAAATACATTATTGAAATATATTCATTTATATTATTGTAAACTATTTCCCTTTGTATGAATAAAATAATTCTATAAAAATAAATTATTTATGAAATATAAGTATTTATTTACATAATTTAATTAAGATATTTTCTATTTTTATTTGTGTTTTTTTCTAAATAGATTAAAAGAAAAAATATAAGAAATATATGAAAAAAAACATAAAAAGTAAGGGTTTTTTTTATGAAACAATGAAATTTGTTTGTTTTTGTTTGTAGTTTAAAGAAGAAACTAAAAAATAAAGATAAAAAATAAGAATGAAAATAATACAAAATATTATTACTAAAATATAAATTATAAAATATTTCAATAACTTTATAAATTAGTTTTTAAAATGTCAATTTAAATTCTAATAGGAATTATTATTTATTTTCTTTATTTGTTTATATAAAAATGGATGATTAAAAATTAAAATGCTTTTATGAAATTAATATTATTAAACAATATCGTAATTAGTTATAAATCTAACAATTATTTTAATTTTATACGTAAGTTATTTTCATTTTTATTTATTTGTGCAAAGGAAAAACAAATGAATAATAAGAGGTTAAAAAAAAAAGAAATGTTGGGTTCAAATTGATATTTGAATGCAAAAATAAGCAGTGCCAAAATTAGGTCCAATTACTTTAGGCACAAAAAATGTAAAATGTAAAAAAGGAAAAAAAAAAAAAAAAAGACACACCAAGGCAAGAGATATTTATGCAGTTTGGTTTCTCTACATTTGCATAGCCTTACCTAGAATAATATTTACTATCTTAACACCTCGTACACCAAATGTATTCAAGCCCTAATGCTCCAATTTAAACTTCTCACTTTTGTACCTAAGATCTGAACATTTCCCCTCTAAGTCTTTTGAAAAACTTAGGACTCTTAACCAAGCAACACACTTTATTGTTACAAAAGTAATGCACTCTACAAATACGTTCTTCACTGAACAAAATAAGTGCTCTCTACTCAGTACCTCATCTATACAAATTCGCACACCATATATTTGTATGAACTTGCTAACATACTAAATCTTATACAATCAGTTACCCTTTGAAAAAAGATAGAAATTCTAAAATCCTTAAGATAAGTCTTCTAGTAGTTAAGGATATATTCCATTCAATAGGCTTAATTCGATTTTCTCCTTAGATCAAGGGATAATAATTGCTTAGATTTGATATCAATAATAGGATAGCAAAAATCTTAATCTTCTAAGGAAATCTCAACCCAAATATATTTGTTGCGAAAATTTGTCAATCTAAACATAATAGTTTTTTAGAAAAACTAGTGCTATAAGCACTTGGTATTGATTGAGACAGTAAACTAGACATGTTAGTATTAGACCTATTAGAATTAAGTGGCCCAAATCCTTATTTAAATAAAATACAATGGTAAAATAAAATAAAATAAAAATAAAATCCATATAGAACTACACTTCTTTTATTTTATTTTAGAATAAGGTTTTTTAAAACCGTATTAAACTCCATCTATTTGATATTGATTAGAATAAGGTGTTTCAATCTTACTACATTCCTATTAGAATATGGTTTTACAAGCCTATCAATAGACATAATCTACTCCTCTTGTAATCATTCGAATTTGACATAGTAAATTTTCTTTTCATTTGCTCGTGGTTTTTTTCCCGAAAGGGTTTCCATGTAAAATTCTGTGTGTTCTTTATTTTTCTTTCTCGTTTCTTTGCGATATATTGTCATTACCGATGTTCCATTTTTATAAATTGGTATTTGAGCTTTCGGGTTATTCATCTCAATCACGGTAATGGCGTCTTTGAAGTATGAAATTTCGCTGTTGGATTGCAACACCAGATTCACATTGTGGCAGATAAAAATGTAGGCAGTTCTTGTACATATGGATTTAGAGAAAGCACTGCTAAGGGTAGATAAGATGCCTTCGACATTGACGGAGGAAAAAAAGAAGCATAAGGATCGAAAGGCGCTAACATAGTTACATCTGCATTTGTCTAATGAAATTCTACAGGATATGATGAATGAGAAGACTGCCACTGGATTATGAAAGAGGCTGGAAAATAAATATGTATGTCGAAAAATCTAACTAGCAAGTTGCATATGAAGCAGCGTCTTTATGCTCATCGTTTGGAGGAAGGTGCGTCTATGCACGAACACTTTAACAATGTTTAAAGAAATTCTTTCAAACTTGGAAGCCATGGAGGTTCAGTATGATAAGGAAGATCTAGGGTTGATTCTACTTTGTTCATTACCCCCGTCTTATTTAACCTTTAGAGACACGATTTTATATAGCCACGAGTCTCTCACAGTTGATGAGGTTTATGATTCTTTAACCTCGTATGATAATATGAAGCATATTGTGGTTAAAACCGACTCTCAGAGAGAGAGTCTCATTGTTTGTAGGAGATACGATCGAAATGTTGATGATGATCGTGGAAAGACATAAGAATAGAATCCTTGCGATAAATCTAAGGGTAGATCGAAGTCTTTAAACAGAGGTAAAACTTGTAAATTTTGCAAGAAGAAAGGTCACATTAAATTTAAGTGCTATAAGCTACAGAACAAGATTAAAAAGGAGGTTGCGAATCAAAAGGGAAATAACCAGAAAATTTCAGTAAAGCTGATGTTGTAGAAGACTACAACGATGGTGAACTTCTAATCGCTTCTGTCAACTATTCTAAAGTGAGTGAGAAGTGGATCCTTGATTCGGGTTACACCTTCGACATGAGTCCCAATCGAGATTGGTTTACAATTTATGAAATAGTGTCTGAATGTGTTATTTTAATGAGAAATAATGATTCGTATAAAATCGCAGGTGTTGGAACAATTAAAGTTAAGATGTTTGATAGAGTTGTCAGAACACTTAGTGACGTACGACATGTTTCAGAATTGAAGAGAAATTTAATTTCATTGAGTACTCTTGATTCAAAAGGGTACAAATACACAGCTGAAAGTGAGGTTTTGAATATTTCCAAAGGTTCCCTCATTGTGATGAAAGGACAGAGAAAGAATGTCAAGTTATATGTTTTGTAGGGTTCTACTGTTACTAGTGATTCTTCTTCCTTGTTAGATGATGATATTACTAAACTTTGGGATATGCGCCTAGGGCATATGAATGAGAATGGCATAGCAGAATTGAGCAAAAGGGGACTTCTTGATAGGCAACGAATTTCAAACTAAAGTTCTGTGAGCACTGTGTTTTTGAGAAACAGAAGAGAGTTCGTTTCACAAGAGGAATCCATAACACAAAGGGAACATTGAAGTATATTCATTCTGATCTATGAGGGGCCACCCAGAGGGCCTTCGAGAGGTGGAGCTAATTATATGCTAACTCTTATTGATGATTTTTCTAGAAAAGTTTGGGTATTCTTCATGAAGCAGAAAATCAATGTGTTTTCTGCATTTAAGTCTTGAAAAACTATGATTGAAAAATAGATAGGAAAATAAATAAAATACCTCTGCACAGATAATGGCTTAGAGTTCTGTTCTGATGAGTTTAATAAACTGTGCAAGTCAGAAGGGATCGTGAGACACTTGACAGTTTGTCATACTCCACAGCAAAACAGCGTTGTAGGACAAATGAATAGAATGATCATGGAGAAGGTTTGATGTATGTTGTTAAATGCCCACTTACCAAAGTCATTTTGGGCCGAAACAGCCTCTACAGTATGTTTTTGGATCAATCGATCTCCATCCGTTGCCATTGAGAAAATGACTGTACAAGAGGTATGGTCTGGTAATTCTACTGACTATTCTGATTTAAAGATCTTTGAGTGTCTGCGTATGCTCATGTTGATAATGAAAAATTAGAACCGAGATCTATTAGATATGTTTTTCTTAGTTATAAAGCTGGTGTAAAAGGGTATTAGTTATGGTATCCTGAAAATAGAAAGGTTGTGATTAACAGAGATGTTGTTTTCGATGAAACTACTATGCTACCTAACTTATCTCCTAAAGGCTCTTCCAATAAAGAAAATCAAAAGCAGGTGGAGCATAAGATTGATCTAGAATCTACAACTAAGTCGACTCCTCAAACCAGTACAAAAATTCAGAAAAGAGTTGTTTCTTTACCATAATACTTTATCGTCAAAAATAGAACTAGAAGAGAAATTGTAACGCCCCAAAAATTTAAGAATTTAATTGTGGAAATCTGCAGTAATTAATTTATGTATTTGTGGTTTTGTGCTCTGCTTCTATGTTTAAAGTCTAGAGTTCGAGTTGTCTCATTAATAATTTTATTATTATTGAAATCAGCCCATAAGTAGGCATTATCGGCTTAAATTCAATTCAATGCGAAATTATGACAAGAATGAGCCTGCTAGTTCACTAGTTAAGCATCTGTCTATATTCTGTCTAGTTTTGAGTTCGAATCTCACCGTATGTGTTAGGAGATTATTTTTGTTACCTGTCAGAAGTCTGATTGGAAGTTAAAAGAATTAATATTATACGTTAGTTCTTCCTTTCTTTTTTTATCTTTTTTTTCTCTTTTTCAGTTTTTCTTCTTTTTTCTTTAATCGTCGAAACGTTATAGGATTAGTTGAAGTTACGTTGCTAGTTTCTTCATTGTTAAGTAAATTTTACTGTCAATTTGTTAATTTTGGGTTTCTTTTCTGGCTTTTCATAGTATAAATTGAAATGGTTATTCGAATGTGTTGTGAAAATCTTTGATAGTTTATTGTTGTTTTCCCTAGTTGGCGAAGATATTGAGAATAGTGAACTTTATCACGTTAACCCGAGTTGTCGTCGTTGACTTTTTGTAAGTTTCGATTTCATTGAAAGTTTATGTCGAAACCTTTGGCATAAGTGTTTTGGGGATTAATTATGTGTTGTTATTGATTAATTTACTTGATTGCGTTATTGTATGGTCGTTTAAAGCTTCAGAACTCCTCTACGTTGTTACTTCTTTAGAATTATCTCAGGTGCGTATCGAAAACTTTATTTTTTTCAAGTTTCGCTACTGAAAATGGTGGCTGCTGACACCACACGGCTAGGCACACGAGCGTGTGGCCAAGCTGTGTGAGCCAAACGGGTATGCGGTGGGCCATGCGATCGGTCATGTAACTCATTATTTCTCAAATTGAGATCACACGGGCTGGCATACGGGCGTGTGTCTAGGTTGTGTGTGGCCAAAATAGTGCAGGGTTCACACGGGTATGGACACGAGCATGTGTCTAGGCCTTGTAACTCACTGTTTGTGGTTTAGGACCATACAGGCAAGCACACAGGCGTGTGTTCAAGCTATGTGTGTCATATAAGAAAGACACGACCGTGTATCCAAGTCGTGCAACTCACTGTTTATAATTAATAGCATAGGGGTACAGGGCACGGGAGTGTGTTAGGCCGTGTGGCAATTAATCAGAGGTCTGAAACTCATTTTTAAGACTGTAATCGTAGCTTGTTACTGGTAATGACTTTCTATAGCATGAATGATCTAAAATTTGAAATACCTGATATTTTGTAATTGAAACATGACTGTTATATTTGTAAATATGTTGTGAATTTTTGTATTCTGCATATGTTTGGGTTGGGATGTTGCGAAAAAGGAAGTACTCTGTTTTGAAATGGTGGTTAAACCACTACCTGATTAATTCTGATTTTAGCGTTTAACACATTATGATTCAGCAGCTAACCTGCGGTACTGTAAAAGTGTCAAACAGACACATCGTAGTGTGTAAGGATGGATGGACATTGAAAGTCTTTAATGGTGTGTTGGGATGGTAGGAGATAGTGTGTAACAGATGGAACTTAGGAATTTTTGTATTTGAATCTGATCTGCAATATATATATATGTGTTGATGAAATTGCATATGTATATAGCTATTTGAGAATAATTGATCTGTTCTAAATTTGAATTGTAATCATTTTTGGATCAAATCAAATCTTTGAATAAGATCGCTTTGTGATTGAGTAAAGCTGAATAGTTAAACTTCTGTTACGCACTGAGTTCATAACTCATTATGTTATTTTTTTAGTTTTCAAGTGGTCCGCAGAATTAAACGGGGTTGATGCTGTGGAAGCTCGGTCATACTTGTATTGTTGCATTAAGCTTTATTACCAGAAATTGTGTTATATTATGTTATGAATTTGTGATGCTTAGGTGTTGAAATTATTATGGTGGATGTATAGGTTTATATGTCTAATTTGACTGTCTTATGAACGTATGAATTATTAATACGGTTAGTGTAACTCCCAACACTTGGTTTAGACGTCTAGGTTGGGGTTAGGGCATTGCAGAAATTAAACCCCCAAAGAAGTATGCCGAGGCTGATCTAGTTGCTTATGCTTTAAATGTGGCTGAAGATATAGATGCAAACCAAGAGACATCTAATTATTCTGAGGCAGTTAGCTGTGAAGACTAAAAAAAATGGATGTTTGCTATGCAAGAGGAGATGGAATCACTCTACAAAAACAGAACATGAGATCTTATGAAACTTCCTAAAAGTAAAAAGGCTATTGTAAATGGGTGTTTAAAAAGAAAGAAGAGGCTCTAGGAGTTGAAGAACCTAAATATAAAGTAAGGCTTGTTGCAAAGGGTTACGGTCAAATTCCATGAGTGGACTTCACAAATGTGTTCTCCCTTGTTGTGAAGCATAGTTCAATTCGAGTTTTGCTTGGTATTATGGCCATGCATGATTTGGAGCTTGAGCAGTTAGATGAAAAAACTACATTTTTATATGGAGAACTTGAGGAAGATATTTACATGCAATAACCAGAGGGTTTTACAGTCTCAGAAAAGAAGATTATGTTTGCTTGCTGAAAAATTCCCTTTATGGTTTAAAACAGTACCAAGACAGTGGTACAAGAGGTTTGATTACTTTATGACTTCTTATGATTTCAAAAGAAGTAGCTTTGACAGTTGTGTTTACTTTAAGAAAAATAGTGATGGTTCTTTTGTGTATCTACTCCTTTATGTTGATGACATTTTGATAGCAGCAAAAGATAAATGAGAGATAAGAAAGGTCAAAGCCTAACTAAGTGAAGAATTTGAGATGAAAGATTTGATACCAGCAAAGAAGATACTTGGTATGGAGATTCTTAAAGATAGAAAAGCATGTAAATTGTACCTAAGTCAGAAGGGGTATATTGAGCAAGTTCTTTGTAGGTTTAATATGCAAAATGCTAAGCTTGTTAGTACTCCTTTAACAACCCATTTCAAACTTCCATAGGCTTTGTTTCTACAACCAGATGATGAGATTGAGTACATGTCACATGTTCCACTTTCTAGTGCAGTGGGATCTCTTATGTATGTTTACATCCAGATTCATCATTTGCAGTCAGTGTAGTTAGCAGATACATGGCGAATCCCAGAAAAGAATATTAGAAAGTAGTTCAGTGGATTTTAAGATACTTACGAGGTATTACTAATGTTTGCTTATAGTTTGGAAGAACTAGAGATGGAGTCATTGGGTATGTTGATGTTGATTTTGCTGGAGAACTTGATAGAAGAAGATCTCTCACAGGTTATGTCTTTACAATCGGAGGTTGTGCAATCAGTTGGAAAGCCATTTTGCAAACTACAGTTGTTTTGTCTATCACTGAAGCTAAGTACATGGCGACTACTGCAGCTTGTAAAGAAGCAATTTGGTTGAAGGGACTCTTTAGTGAACTCAATGAAAACCTTTAAACCAGTACAATATTTTGTGATAGTCAAAGTGTCATCTTCCTTACAAAAGATCAAATGTTTCATGAGAGAATAAAACACATTGATATTCGGTATCATTTTGCTCATGATATTATTGCTCGTGGTGATATTGTTGTGAGCAAAATTAGTACTCATGAAAATCCTGTAGATATGATGACTAAGTCACTTCCTATAACCAAGTTTGAGCATTGCTTAGACTTGGTTGGTGTTCATTGTTAAAGTTAAACCTATCGAAACCATTTTTTTATTTTGAAAAACGGGGTTGACTTTTAAAAATGAAAATGGAGTCGCCATCAATCCTTTTTCGAGATGTGATCAGGTCACCTTGAGATTGATCATTTTAATAAAACATTTTAATTTATTAAAATAATGATTTTGGTCTACAAAGTTCTAGAAAATAAGTTCGGGAGTCGGTTACGAACGAGGAAGGATTAGCACCCTCGTAACGCCCAAATTTGGTACCTAATTGATTAAATAATGTCCTAGTGTCGATAATGTGAAAATATTTTAAAATAAATCCTTTTTATTTTAAAGAAAACTTGAATAAATCGAATTGGATGCTAAGATTCTTTTATCTCGAAGAAATAAAATGTCACACCCAATGAGTTAGGATGCTACATTTCAAATCCTCGAAACTAAGCCTGTCTTTTGAATTTTGAAACTCATGCATTTAAATTTAAAAAAGATATTCAATTATTTGGGACAAACGAAAAATTGAAACTCAGTAAGTTAGGGCACAATTTCTTGAGTTTCCCAAACATGAAATATTGCTTTTATTTCTAAAATTTTTCCTTTTGAATTTAGGGAAAAACAGATGCAATATTAAAACGATGCGTAAAAACATTGATGAAAAAACGGTAATAAATCTTTATACAAAAATGATAAATAAATGAATAAAAATAAAAAGAATAATTAAAAATTAAACAATTAAATGGATAAAATAAAAAAAAGTTAAAAAAAAATGCCTAAGTCAACCTAACTCCCACAATATGAGGATTCAATGAAATTCCTCCACCAAAATCCAACTCAAACGAAAGCAACTCAAAAAGAAACTAAAAAAGAAATGAAGATGAACGAAGAACAAAATAAGAACAAACCACAGAAAATAAAAACGCAAGAGAGTGAGAAATTTGAGTGAATGTTCTCAAGAATTCTTATTGTTCCCAAAACTCAAGTGATTTACAATGAAGGGAGAGACCTTTATTTATAGTTGTGCCTCCCCAAATCCAACGGTACAGATCAATTATATCAACAACTAAGATTAAAGAGTATGTACAAATTAAATCTCTAAGATTACAAAATCATATCTTCTAAGATTGCATATCCTTGAAGATTATGTTTCCATATGCGTCAAGCTTGTAGATGGACCTTCAATCTTTTCAAGTAATGGGCCATTTCGATCGGCCAAATGATATATTTGTAATTTTAGACTGGACTTGGACTTTGTTTTATTATTTTAGGTTTATTATTTTTTTTGTACGGGCCCGGGCTAAATTGGCCTATTACAAAACCCCTAAGGGGTTTTATGGAAGATGTGGAGAACTTGTTCGTTGAAAGTTCGCGATGAATAACTTGTTTATTGAGAATTTGTGTCATGGTGGAGATTGTTAAAATTATGTGACCCAAATCCTTATTTAAATAAAATACAGTGGTAAAATAAAATAAAAGTAAAATCCATATAGAACTACACTTCTTTTATTTTATTTTAAAATAAGGTTTTTTAAAACCTTATTAAACTCCATCTATTTGATATTGATTAGAATAAAGTGTTTCAATCTTACTATGCTCATATTAGAATATGGTTTTACAAGCCTATAAATAAAGATAGTCTACTCTTGTAATCATTCGAATTCGACATAGTGAATTTTTTTCTCCTCTGCCCGTGATTTTTTCCCGAAAGGGTTTTTACGTAAAAATTTGTGTGTTCTTTATTTTTCTTTCTCTTTTCTTTGCGATATATTATCATTACCAATGTTCCATTTTTACAATATCGTAACACATGTCACCAATTGAGATTCAAAATAATATTTAATGGAATGGTTGATGGGAGAACCTAATTATCTTTGATACAATTAATCAAACTTTTTTTTGAACAATTTTATTATTGCTTTTTTTTTGTCACCTCTCCAACTCGTAAATAGGAGGATAATACACTTCAGCTCACTCGAACCCACATCTTCCTATATTGATAATAATATTCATGTTAATCGAAATAAGACTCAATTGGCACCATTAATTAAACTCTTAATTTTAGTTATTATGTATATTGTATGCGATCTTACACTGTAAATAGTGTATATGCATACGAAGCAGAAGAAGAATTAATTTATTAAAACTCTCATAATGCTGTCCATCATAGAGGTGTACATGGGTCGGGCCGGGTTTAGGCCGGGCCCAACTAAAAATTTAGGCCCGTTTATTGGGCTTGGGCCGGGTCGGGCCCAAAAAATGGGCCTAAAATTTTTCCCAAGCTCGACCCATATAAAAATGCTAAAACCCGAGCCCAGCCCGGCCTGCCGGTATTAATTTTTTATATTATTTTATATAATTTTTAAATATATATAATACATCAAAAATACTAAAAAAATAAAATAAATATTTTTCAACAAATTGAAAATAAATTTTAAAAAAATGTAGACTTAAATAACATTAAAATAGATGCAACTTAATAAGCAAATGCATCTAAAATAATAACAAAATTAACAAATGTCTTTAAAATAATAACAAAATTAACAATAAAATAAGTTTTATATAATATCTAAACAATAACAACAAAATAATAGCAACATAATAGAAAAATGGTAGCAAAATAGGGAGAAAAATAATAAGAAAATAATATTAAAAAAACAGATTTTTTTGTCCTTTAGTGAATTCGGGCTAGGCCGAGCCGGGCCCGGGCAAAAAATGCCTTACCCGAGCCCGGCCCATTTTAGATACTATCAAGGTTAGAAGAAAAAAAAGGAATCACTCAATTGGATGACACAATACAATATATATTTAATATTTCTTTTTTTTTTTTCTGTCGACTAGATATCAATCAAACCTTTTCTAGACTAGTCTAACCTTACTCGATTTATTTTAGTATTTCATCAAAGTTTGAAATTATTTTATAAGTTTATCGCCTTGATTCTATTTTATCAAAAAAAATTGGTAAGGTTAGACCACGATCGAATTTATGGAAGCATTGGTTTATACATTCCTCTTAGTATCTACTCTAGGGATAATTTTTTTCGCTATTTTTTTCGAGAACCGCCTAAAATTCTAACTAAAAATAATTTTTTTCGCTATCATTTTTCGAGAACCGCCTAAAATTCTAACTAAAAAAATGAAATGATTTTTCATTATCTCAAGTGAAGTAAGGAGCCTCCCAATATGAATAACTCGCTATTCGCTCGGGGTATCGGCCATAATAATTATGTAGGAGAGATGGCCGAGTGGTTCAAGGCGTAGCATTGGAAGTGCTATGTATACTCTTGTTTACTGAGGGTTCGAATCCCTCTCTTTCCGCACCTTCACCTAATTCGCCGATGTAACTGACTACAATGTATCAAATAAGAACATATACTAAAGAATTAGACCCTTCTTTAGTATAGATTCTCTATTCCCAATTCCTTTTTAATATGGAATACGTAAAATAGCATACAGGAGATGAAAATCTCCTTACGTATCTATCATACATGAATAGGAGAAAAATCTCCGAATCAAACCCATTCCCCTGTCTTCCTTTACTTAACCTTAACTCAGGTGAAAAGGGGGCAGAACCCTTGTTTTGTTATTTTAGTTAGGTTTAAGTCTGACGAGAATAATATTCTACGACAAGCAATTCATTTATTTTCAAACCAACCCATTTCCTATCTATTATTTGATTGACTAATCCTTTATATTGTAATGTGTGAAAGGTCAAATGTTTTGGTAATTCCTCATTGGTGGATGAATCAAGATAATTTTGAATCAGAGTTCTAGATTTTTGTTCATCCCTCGCTGAAATAATATATCGGGGTTTGCAGCGATAACTTAGTATATCTACTGTACGCCCATGAACTAAAATATGTCTATGGTTAACTAATTGACGGGCTTGAGGAATAGTCGAAACCATACCCAATTGAAAAAGGATGTTATCCAACCGCATTTCAAGTAATTGTAGTAAAACCTGACCCGTTGACCCTTTGGCTTTTCTGGCAATACGAACGTATTTAAGTAATTGTCGTTCTGTGAGGCCGTAATGAAAACGCAATTTTTGTTTTTCTTCTAAACGAATACGGTTTTGAGATTTTTTACCGGGGCGCGATTGGTTTCTAAGATCGCTTCCGGCTCTAGGCCTTTTACTAGTTAGTCCCGGTAAAGCCCCCAGACGGCATATTTTTTTGAAACGAGGCCCTTGTAACGTGACATAAGGACTCATTGTTAATTTGAATTTTATTGAAATTTCATAAACCGAAATTAAAACTGAACTAAATGAAGCGAAATCGACTGAAGGATTGTACTACAAATATTAATGAGATGAATTGGATCAATATCCATACTTTACTTTTTTGTATTGAAACCGAAATTAAAACTGAATTAAATGAAGCGAAATCGACTGAAGGATTGTACTACAAATATTAATGAGATGAATTGGATCAATGTCCATACTTTACTTTTTTGTATTGTATATAATGTATACAAAAAAATAGAAATAAAAATATATATAATAATATATAAAAATAATATATAAATATAAAAATATATAAAATATTTATTATATATAATAAAATGATATAATATATAAATAAATTGAATATAATTTTAAATATATAAATAAATTAAACCAAAAGAGTTTCCTTTTTTTTCTTGATTTATTCTGCAAAGATCTAACTCCTCAAATTGATCCCTAATTGGAAGTTTCGACGAGATAATAAACAGATTGTTGACCTTTGGAAAGAATTGGAAAGAAAAGGGGAAAAAGCTTTTTCACTGTTTGTTCTTTGATTTAAAAAAAAAAAACATTCTAAATTATGTAAAAAAGGCAAAAAGCAAACAAATAGGGAAAGCCGGCTATCGGAATCGAACCGATGACCATCACATTTTAATCCTATTTGCTGTGATGTTCATGAATGGTTCAGAATATTATAAAGATTTTAATCGGTGGACCATTGGGAATGGCCTTACTTCGTTGGTTTGTACAAGTATTCTTGTTTCGCTAATTACTACTATATTAGATACATCATGGTACGGGATTATTTGGACTACAAGATCAAATCAAATTATAGAACAAGATTTGATAAGTAATAGTCAACAAATTGGAATTCATTTAGCAACCGATTTTTTTCTTCCATTTGAATTCATTTCAATAATTCTTTTAGTTGCTTTGATAGGTGCAATTGCTGTGGCTCGTCAATAATAAATCTTTCTAACTAGGAATAGCAAGCAATCAAAATTAAACCTTTTTCTGTTTTTTCTGTCTTATCGCATCCATTTTCTTTGAATTCTATTTGAATATTGCTCGTGTATAAAATAGAAATTCGTTTATTCGATATATTTCCAATAGATTCTTTTTTTTTGTTATACTCTAGTCAATCAAATCTGTTGAATTATTGTTCATATTAATAATGAATCGAAATTGATAAGGAGTTGGTCAATGATGCTCGAACATATACTTGTTTTGAGTGCCTATTTATTTTCTATCGGTATTTATGGATTGATCACGAGTCGAAATATGGTTAGGGCCCTTATGTGTCTTGAACTTATACTGAATGCGGTTAATATAAATTTTGTAACATTTTCTGATTTTTTTTGAAGTAGTTCAACACATTGTTGTACGTAGAACAGATTGTGGCACCACCCGAGAGATTTCTGTGAGTCCTCAAAAGAGGACGCTTCCGGAAAGAATTTTTATCCAAACATTAATTGGTCGTGTATTAGCGGACGATATATATATGGGTCCGCGGTGCATTGCCATTCGAAATCAAGATATTGGGCTTGGGCTTGTCGATCGATTCAGAGCCTTTCGAACACAACCAATATCTATTCGAACTCTCTTTACTTGTAGGAGTACATCTTGGATTTGTCGATTATGTTATGGTCAGAGCCCCACTCATGGTGACCTGGTTGAAAAGTTCTTAATGTTAGTTGAGTCCACTAGAGATCAGAAATTGTTGAAGAATGAACAAGATGTTTCTTTTGTCCCTTCCAGGCGATCAGAAAATAAAGAAATAGTTAATATATTCAAGATAATTACGTATTTACAAAATACCATCTCAATTCATCCTATTTCATCAAATCCGGGATGTGATATGGTTCTGAAGGATGAACTGGGCAGTTCTAATAAGATTTCATTCTTGAACAAAAATCCATTTTTTGATTTATTTCATCTATTCCATTACTAGAACAGGAGGGGATACACGTTATACCACGATTTTGAATCAGAAGAGAGATTTCAAGAAATGACAGATCTATTCACTCTATCAATAATCGAGCTGGATCTGGTGTATTATAAGGGATTTGCCTTTTCTATTGATTCCTATGGATTGGATCAAAAACAATTCTTGAATGAGGTATTCAACTCCAGGGATGAATCGAAAAAGAAACGAGAGACAAGAAAACATCTTTGATTACGATTAAAAAGAACAATCTCAAATAGACCAAGATCAAATTTCGGGTCATTTCTTGGTGAACATGATCTGCCATAATCTCTTCGATCCCTTCATTTATGTGCCAGAATAAAAAGAGATTTGGTAGGAAAGTGGAAGATACTTTTTTGTATATGATAATCAAAGGGAGTGGGAAAGCAGCAGTAATTCTTTGGAAAAGCCCGATTCTCTTTGTCTTCGAGCTTTCATTTTTTAATCCACCGTTTCGTTCCTTCATATACCTCCCCAC